>CM018031.1:19045414-21647914 GCA_008638375.1 Nyssa sinensis
ATGTGCATGTTGGAAATGGCTTATAACTAATGTACTCGTCCCAAAGGGTCTTAAAGGCACTAAAATATTCAGTAACAGAAAAAGCACCCTGACTGATGCAACTCAAAGATTTCTCAAGATGGAAAACCCTTGGTCCATCACTCCTGAGATATCTGGCTTTAAGTTCATTCCAAAGATCAATAGCAGATACCACAAACAACAAGCTATTTCATATTTCATATTTCTTTTGAAATAGAATTCATCAACCAAGAAAGAACCAGATTATTTGCTCTTAACCATGATGTGTGTTTAACAAGGTGATCAGTAGAGGGAGAAACAATTGAACCGTTTATAAATTGTACCTTGTTCTTGACTGTCAATGCAATGACTATCGAACGACTCCATGCAACATAGTTTTCTCTATTGAAGATTTTTGATACTAACAAAGCACCAGGATTGTCGCTTGGATATAGGTAGTATGGACTCGATGAGTCATCTGAAGGATTGATAGGAGGTTGATTAAAATAATTAAATGAAGAAGGATTGACAGGAAAGGGATTGACAAGAGGAGAATCGCCATAACTCATTTTCAAGAATTTGTTCAAGAAAATGCAAGAAACTTGAAGATAATCGATGCAAGAATTCCAGAGCAGAATTTCGCAAGGCAGAAGTTGAGAAATCAATCGATTTAGGTTGCGAAAGCTTTAGGTTTTCACTCTGATACCATGTTGAGAATCAGATGAATATGAACTTGGTGAAGAAAAAGTATCAAAAAACAGAGAAAGCAAAAAGGAACTTGGTAAAACTACTGAATTGTAAATGAATGAATTTTACATCAGACTTGAGTCCTATTTATAATACATCAATAGTACAATAACAGAATAAACTAACTTTTGTAACTAATTCTTCTCTTCTAGCTTTCTTTCTATTTTAACTCTTTCTTCTTTCCTTTTTAATTCCATGCTTTCATTATGAGATGTAACACTCCAACAAATCTCTCTTTTGCATTGCTAAAACCATCTCCAATAATGCACCATTATCTCGATCACCAACTATTGCTAAAGAGTAATTATTCAGTATCCAAATATTTAGTGTTCAAATACTACTCAACACTCATTTGAAATGAGATCCATCATTTGGTAGCAAATATTTGAATATTCAAATATTACTCATAACTAAAATATAATTGAAGTTGTCCAATATGTAACTCCAATGTAATTGTGATATAAATGGCTTATCAAATTATAGAATAGTCATTTATTCTGTTATTCGCTACATTTGATAGGAAAAATAAGTTAGTATTCATTAGTTTGGGGTGCAATGCACTCACGCTAGTGAATGCTTGACAAATCAACAAAATGTATAGGTTCCACTCACATATTGGTTGATTTGTCAAACATTTATTGGTCTTGCATTGCACCAGAATCAATGAATAATTTTTTCTTCTATCCTTGTTAGCAAGAAAAAAATGGAATCACTTTATACATCTAATAACTATATTTAAGCTCATCTAATGGCGCCTACATACAATTTTTTGGGCATACAAATATTACTCATATCTAAAATATAACAGAAGTTGTCCAATATGTAATTTTAATGTAATAGTTATACATCTTATCAAATTATAGTATAGTCATTTATTCTGTTACCCGCTATCTTTGATAGGAAAGATAAAGTTGGTATCGCAAAGTTGGTATTCATTGGTCCTAGGTGCATTACTCAGGCCAGTGAATACTTGACAAATCTACAAAATATGTAAGTTTCACTGACACATTTATTGATTTGTCAAATATTTATTAGTTCGGGTGCACTGCACCGAGGTCAATAAATAATTTTTCCTTCCATCCCTATTAGCCAAAAAAAAAAAATGGGATCACTTGGTACATCTAATAACTATACTTAAGCTCACCTAATGGTAATTTTTATGGCAATTACTTTGTACATCTAATAACTACATTGTTATGGAAATTTTTATGAAATGTACCATTAGAACATAAATACCAAATAAATATTAAAATATAACATTTTGACGCTGTTAAATTATAATTTTGACATGAAAAAATAGCATTTTGTATTAGAGATTTTATAGGAGTCTTTTTCTTAAAAATATATGTTCGCATTGTCTTTATAATATAGATGAGCTCTCTTTCTCACTGGCCTTTTTTGGGGTTTTTATCTTTGGTCCATAGATTTAAGTAAAGGGAAAAGAAAAGAACAATAAAAAAATGATGAAAAGAATTTTATTTATATTTTCTATCATCCTTAAATGAGATTAAAAATTCCATGTGCTCTGCATCCTCCATGTGCTACCAAATGATGGATGATTAAATAAATATATGATTTAAAGTTTCTAATGAATGATTAAATAAATAGATAACTAGTTCCATGTGCTCTGCATCCTCCATTTAATACATAGATATATATTTATAAATATTTTCAAAGCAAATTATATAAATGTGATAATGGTACTGTAAGTTCGAAATTATATAAGATAGAATCAAGTTTAAGGAATGAGGCAATTTCAAATACTTTTTTTCTAATTCTTAAACTATCCTAGGTCTTATATAAGCTAAAATTTACAATAACACTGCTCTATAAATATACCTACAATATTTGTTTTATTTTTGTTTGGTTGTGAGGCATTATATTGATACATTAATTATTGTTGAACTTGGGCTAAGAATAGTACAAGTAAATTCTTTATATGTCTTGACAATATTTACTGCAAAATTGTAGGTAAGACGAAAGATGGGAGCAATGGGACAATGGCTGTTGACTCTTATCATCGGTACAAGGTAAAGTGCTGGCCAAATATACTCTCACCACTTATCTTTGAACCACACTGTGTTAGCATATTGAATTTTAATACAATAAAGGGTGCTATCTCGATTTTAATAGGGTTTTCACTAGTTGACGGTAGGATTGATGCATCGAATTAGTCGGTCCGAAGAGTAGAATACCAAATTATAAAAAAATTAGAGGGTTTAATGATATACACACACACACACACACACAACGATGAGAGGAGAAAAATCGGACCCAAATTAATTATATGGAGAGTGTGCACTTGCATTACTCGAATAAAACCTTGATCCTGACTTATTGGATATATTTTAAAACATGTCGTAAGAAGATGTGGGGATCATGAAAAGAATGGCTTTAGATGCCTTCAGATGGTCTAGAGTATTGCCAAGTAAGTGTATCAATTTTTACTATCTTATGCATTTATGCATGGAAGATGAGTTGTTCCATCAAGAATAATTTGTTTTTTTTCCTCAATTTATTTATTTTTTAAAATATTGCCATTAATTATCAGGTGGAAGGCTAAGTGGGGGTGTGAACAGGGAAGGAATCAACTACTATAATAATCTTATAGATGAGCTCCTGGCCAATGGTTACAATTCAACCTTAATTCTTGTACCATTATTGATTATAATGTCAACTTAATTGAGTACATTTTTCATCTAAAAATAATATTAATGCACAGGTATGAAGCTCTTTGTCACTCTCTTTCACTGGGATCTTCCTCAAGCATTAGAAGATGATTATGGTGGTTTTTTAAGTTCCCGAATTGTGTAAGTGCCTCAATTTTACATCTTATGATCTCTTTTTTGTTCCTTATATAATAATCAGATCATGATTTAAATTGACTCTTTTTTCCTTTCAATTTTTATCTTAAAACCAATTAATGGCCTATACTATTATTCTGTGTTTCCATCTAGCATTGTGCTATTTCCACCCTCAAATTGGTAAAGGGATTTCACATTTATAAAATAAAATTATTAAATTACTCTTACTTATAAACTCATCTTTAATTAAAGATAACGTTATAATTTTATTTATTAAAGTGGAGTGCCAGAGCCCCAAACCTGTATCATAACCATCAGGTATACAGTGCGACTAATTATAATAAATGTATATGAGACTACTTGTTTATATCTAGGAGTCAAAAAAATTTATTAAAAAAATTGGCTGTACTAGAATTTCCTTATTGAAAATTTCTAAATTGTGCACTTAAGACGCTACAGGTATATTTGACAAATGTTGATATACTTAATAGGGCTGATTTTCGTGAATATGTGGAGCTTTGCTTTTTGGGAATTTGGTGATTGAGTGAAGAATTTGATCACTTTTAATGAGCCATGGAGCTTCTGTGTTGGTGGGTATGTGCTGGGTGGCCTTGCACCAGGTTGAGGTCCTTCTTCACCAGAACCTATCAGAAGCATTCTCGCGCTTCGTTCCACCACCATAAAATTTGCACCGATGAAGATCCAGGCAGAGATCCATAAATAGTGGGACACAACCAGCTTCTTGCTCATGCAACTGCAATAAAATTGTATAAGAAAAAATATCAGGTTTCATTTTAATATCGAAGAATGCAGGGATTGTTTGCAATGATCTAATAATTCTCAACCATGAAAACTTTATGCTCTTCTTTCTCCTTTTAAGAAAATGATCAAACTTTGTTCTAGGAATCATCACTCTTTCGTAGTCGTTATTCCTTGTAGTCATATCTTTTCTCGTCTGGCTTCGCCTTTCTTGGTGAGCACTATTAGCCCTAGATTTTATCTGCGTTAACTGAATGTTTCCCATTGAGTTCTCAATTCTTCTCGAATTAATGTTCTTGAATAGAATCAAGAATCATGGGGTGCAACCTACCACCCTCAGGAATTGAACCCAAAAAACTTCAATGTTTATACCCTGCCTAATTTCAGCTATTTCACTCGAGATACTAATAGGCCCATTAGGAGGTGAGCTATCAAAGCCCTTATCGCTTCCATTGTTAGATTTTAACTGTGTCTTGTTAGGATCCTCAAACTCTTCGTCTTCGATGCTACTAAAATTTTCTAGGCACCTCTTCACAATTTCAACTTTCGGCGTGCAGCTAACTCTTTCTGATATTTCCGTTTCCCCATTTAATTCAATATTTCCACTCCAATCAGCACGTTCAATGTCATCAACCATGTTTGCTTCCTTGGCCACATCATCGTCTTCCTCCCCAAAACTATCATCCTCTAAACCGAACCTAATTCCCATTGTCATCACACTGATGATTGCAAACCCAGATATTTTGAACATTGTTTATCCTAACAATTTGTTCTTTGATTACTCTAATCGGATAGATCTTTCCTTTATAGATTAGCTTCACCACTAAATTAATTGGATCCATACAACTAGTCTTAATCAACACTTTGCCACTCTCAAATGACAGTGATTTCAATGTAGCATCATCGAATCGTAACACTTCACCCCATGCACTTCCAATCTTACGGAATGTGTTCACATTCCAAACATTTAAAGGGATACCAAAAATATTAATCCAGATTAATCTTTATAGAGTAACCTTAAGATCACTGCTCCATTCACTAAATTCCTCAAACCAATTACCAAACCAGTTCCTGTACTCCTGAATTACTGTTTTCATTTCCTCAACAATTGGAAAAATCAGAATCACGTAAATCCCATTCCATTGTTTCACCTGAACATTAATAATACCTTCAACTTATAAAGGCTTCGTGTATGGAATCCATTGATCTGATCAATGGTAGTTTAGCAATTACACTTCTGTATAGCCATCCATTACCTTCTTCAGTGACTATAATAGAGGGACATACAGTAGCTTCAGACGAAACTTTCACAACTTCAGAAAAGGTCTTATTGGCTAGATTTGTAAAAACATCACCCTTCACACCATATTTGTCACTTTCCTTAACGGCCTCCTTCTTGCTAGCATTGTGCCTTTTTCCATTTTCTCTTCTCTATTCTGCAACATAATGCCTTTTTTATTTTCTCTTTTATGATCCACCATGTTCACCTTCAAAGCTTTACTTCCAAACCACATACCATCATCTTTTTGAATTGCTATTCCTGTAGCCAGCCACTCCGCAATCATATCTTACAAGTCCAAACTTTGAACCAATCTTCTCCCTTTTTTTCATTGCAATGAAAACATCTCTTACCACGCCAAACTTGGAAAAAACCTTTCGATGTTCTTTTTGATCCATAAACTTCGGTAAATTGTCTACGAATCTTGTGTATTGATCCTTTGTTCCACTAGTTTTTGCTTCTCCATGTCTCATTTCTTTCTGTAACACTGGTATCCATCCGCTTCTCCGCTCTTCCACTAGTTTTTGCTTTTCCGCTCTTCCACTTATGTTCATCCCTATTTCCTGGAGTGTTGCTTTCCTTTGTCATTTTATTTCAGCGTATCAGATGTAACTTTACAAGTTTTGATCATATTGGGTTTCTCAAAATACATTAATTGGAGATCTCTAATACATAATAGTGAACATGTTATCTATTAATAAAATTTAACACAACAAATTATATTAATAAAGTATAAATTTTAAAACTTATTTATTTGGTTTCTATTTTTCCGCTCTTTTGCACGGAAAAATATTGAGTTCCTTCTTATTCTTGAATCATAAAGATATTTTATATTCATATATTTTTTTGGAACTTTTTGGGCAAAAGTCGAAGTAGGTAGTGGCATTAATAGTTCATTAAACGATAAAAGAGTATCATTTAATTTAAGTTCCCGTAGGTTAAAAAGAGTGAGGTAATATTAGAGGGGGTTTAACTAATTAGGGTAAATTACACTGATATTTTTTGAGATTTATGATAATTACACTAACTTCTTCTGAGGTTTCTAAAATTACACTGACCTCTCATATTTTATTTGAAAATATACAGATACCTCCCTTCTGTCAAAATTTTTTTCTTTAAAATGACGAAACTGTCCCTTTTAATTATTTATTTTTGCATTTTTTCAATTTTGACCAATTTTTTTCTATTTTTTTGAATTTTTTTTTTTTGGTTAAAACCAAATTTAAGGAAAATAACTTATTTTTATTTTATATACAAATAAATTTAAGGTTTTTATCAATATTTATGTGAAAAAATGGTCAAAATTTTAAAAATTGAAAAAAAAAATATGAAAGGGGTAGTTTTGTCATTTAAAAATAATTGATAGAAAAGAGGTATCTGTATATTTTTAGATAAAATAAAGAAAGTCAATATAATTTCAAAAACCTTAAAAAAAGTCAATGTAATTGTCATAAACTTCAAAAGAGATTAGTATAATTTATCTAATTAATTAATACCATCGAACTTAATAACCAACTAAACTATTTTGTTTAAAAATTTAAAAACTCTTGGCCAGAAAGTCTCAATCCATAAATGTGTTTGCTGTTTACTTTAATACACTGAAACTTTTCAATCCATAGAGAGTGGTCTGATCACCTAACAATGAAGTACAAAGTAGGATGATCCACCTGTAATATTGAATCTCACAGTAAACTACACACAATCCGCCAGAAAAAAATTGATTCTCACATTAAACTAGCAGGTAGCCCACTTAACTACGAGATAATATATATTTAGTCAACTTGTCACAACATGTAATGGTGTGACTGTATGTTACAACTCTTAAATAACTCATAAATTATCAAAAATAATTTTTTTAACAAGTTTAAAAGAATTATATAATTTGTAAGATTTTAATTTTTTTTATAATAAACAATATTTTATAATTTATAAAATATTCGTAACACAATCACGTAACTTGAATACATATTCCTTATCTACCCAACGCAATGTACTGAAAAAATTGAATATCACAGATTGTTATCAGGGAGGTCCACTGATTGGAAAGAATAAAAGGAGGACCTAAGAGACGACTGATGCATTTCACATGACATCAGCCCTATTAATTAGGTCACCCACGTCGCATATTTTCATATCAAATTAAGTTATTATATATATATATATATATATATTTTTTTTTTTTATTTTTACTCATTATTTTACATGGTATGAGAATGTGAGCCAATTAAACTAAGTTATATTTTTGGTAAGAGTTGATTTATTTTAATCCTAATAAGACTAGGAGTTCTTGTCCTAGTAGGAGTAGTATTTTAATTCAATTAGAATTAGAAATCCTAATTGTATTAAGGTTAGGCTTTATATAATTTATATATATATATATATATATATATATATATGTGGGTTAGTTTGTGTTCTGTGTGCTGTATGCCCAAGCCATGAGAAAACGTGTTGGTGTGCCGCAAGCCAGGGCCAAGCCGTGTGGGATTTTATAATATCAAGCAAGCAGTTTTTATTCTTGTGAGTTCTTCCTTTATTGGTCACTGTTACCAAGTTAATATTACGTTAACTATTGCAATTGTTTACGTGAGAGATAGCTTTGCTTGGAGAAGTTTTTTTTCTTTCTGGTTTTATTCTTTGTTCCAGCAGTAACTTGATTCAAACTAATATGAATTAATTGAGTTCAATAATTGGTATCAGAGCTTGGTTATTTTTTTTGATTCGTGAAGATGACTTCAATTATTTGTACGGTTTATAAATTTGATGGGAAATCTCCTTTTTATATTTGGGAGAATACGATGATGACTTTTTTTGGTTCAAGTGGTTTGACGATGAAATTCATTAAGGAAGAGCTTGCAGCAGATGCAGATGAGGCAACAAGGCAAGTACACTTTAAAACTTTAAATTGTATTCATCAAGTTTTAGATATTTCTGTTCTTAGTAAAATTTCTCATGTTCAGTCTGCGAAACAAGCATGGGATATTTTTACAAAAATATATGTTAGTATTGATAAGGTGAAAAAGGCTAGATTACAAAAATTGCATAGAGATTTTGAGTTGTTGTAGATGGAAAAATCAGAAACTATTTCTGAGTATTTTTCGCGGACCGTGGCACTTGTTAATGAGATGAGGACTAATGGTGAACAAATAACAGACCGTCAAATTGTTAAAAAAATTCTTCGAAGCTTGACACTGCGGTTTGAATATAAAATGACAACTATTGAAGGGTCGGCTAACTTGGAGTCCATGACACTGGATGAATTACAAGGTTCGTTGACAGTTCATGAACAACGCTTGAATGAGAGATCAAAAAATTCTGTGGAGGAAGCTTTGCAAGCTCAATTAAATTTGAAGAATGAAAAAGGCGAGTCTCAGAATAATGGAGGATTTAATCAACGTTTACAAGGCTACCAGAATAGAGGGCAGAATCACAACAATAAAGGAGGCAGAGGCAATAATGGGCAAAACAGATTTGATGGAGGAAGAGGCAGAGGCAACCAGTGGCAGAACAACAATTAGTGGCAAAATAATAATTGGCAGTACAGACCAATCCAAGGAAGAGGGGACGGTAACAATTCTAATCCACAATCTCATAAATCTAATATTCAATGTTTTAATTGTGGCAAGTTTGGGCATAAAAAGTCTGAGTGCAGATTTAGAAGGCCAAATAATAGAGATCATCAAGCTAATGTTGCTGAAAATAATCCTGGTGGGGAAGTAGAAACCGTGTTGTTGGCTTGTAATGTTGGGGATAATGATGATAGTGCTAAGTGGTATTTAGACACTGGCTGTAGTAATCACATGTGTGGTAAGAAAGACATGTTTTCTGATTTGGATGAGTCCGTTCGATCAGAGGTAAAGTTTGGAAATAATTCAAAGATATCTGTGATGGGTAAAGGCAGAATTGCAATCAAATTGAAGAATGGGTCTCACAAGTATATTTCAGATGTGTTTTATGTACCAGGTTTGAAACAAAATTTGTTGAGTATGGGGCAACTTTCAGAAAGAGGTTATGATATGCGAATCCACCATGGAGTTTGCACAATCAATGATAACCGTATGGGGCTAATAGCAAAGGTAAACATGACTCTAAATCGTTTATTTCCATTGAGTATTAAATGTGAGAATTTACCTTGCTTTAGTTCTATGATTGATGATGATAGTTGGTTATGGCATATGCGATTTGGGCATGTAAATTTTGGTAGTCTTAATTTTCTTGCTAGAAAACATTGGGTTTCTGGTTTGCCTGTTATTGATATCTCAAATAGAGTTTGTGAAACTTGTGTTATGGGAAAGAAACATAGAGATGCGTTTCCTACAGGAAATTCATGGAGAGCCAAGAGGCCTTTGGAGTTGATACACTCAGATTTGTGCTCAGTGGATGTACCTTCTAATGGTGGCAGTAGGTATTTTATTACCTTTATTGATGATTGTAGCAGAAAAGCATAGGTTTATTTTTTTCAACATAAATCTGATACTTGTGATACTTTTAAAAAATTCAAGGCTTATGTTAAAAAGCGAAGTGGATTTCAAATTAAAACTTTGAGAACTGACAGGGGTACAGAATATCTTGTTTGTGATGATTTTTTGGAGACACATGGTATTAGGCATCAGTTGACTGCTAGATATACTCCACAACAAAACGGAGTGGCGGAAAGAAAGAATAGAACTGTTATGGATATGGTTAGATGCATGATGAAATTTAAAAATTTGCCTAAAGGATTTTGGGCTGAAGCGGTTGCTTGTGCTATTTATGTTTTGAATATGTGTCCTACTAGAAGTGTTTCTAACAAAACCCTGCAGGAAGCTTGGAGTGGACAAAAGCCTGTCATTAAACACCTAAGGGTGTTTGGATGCATTGCATATGCTCATGTGCCAGATCATCTTAGAAAGAAACTTGATGATAGGGGTGAAAAATGTATTTTTATTGGCTACAATCAATTGTCAAAAGCTTACAAGTTGTATAATCCAATAACAGAGAAGGTGGTTATTAGTCGTGATGTGACTTTTGATGAGCAAGGAGTTTGGGATTGGTCTCAGAATGATCACATTCAACCACCTTTAATTTTTAATAATGCAGATCCGCAGATTGAAGTACAGAGTGAGCCTCAGATTAGTGATCCTCCATCTTCAGATGTGTCATCATCTCATGCAGAGTCCTTCAGGCGTCCTCAACGCCAACGCCACTTGCCTGCTCGCTTACAGGATTATGTTGTTGGTACTGATAATGAGCCAACTAATGAAGATTTAGTGAATTTTGCTTTATTTGCAGATTGTGATCCAGTGACTTTTGAAGAAGCCTCTCGTGATGATCATTGGATTAAAGCCATAGATGATGAGATCCATGCAATTGAGAAGAACAACACATGGCAACTTACTACTCTTCCTAGTGGTAAGAAACCAATTGGTGTGAAGTGGGTGTACAAGACAAAGTATAAGCCCAATGGTGAGGTAGATCGCTTTAAAGCGAGATTGGTGGCTAAGGGTTACAAACAAAAGTCAGGTATTGATTATTTTGAGGTGTTTGCTCCTGTTGCTAGACTTGATACAGTTCGTATGTTTGTTTCTTTTGCCGCTCAAAATAATTGGAGAATTTTTCAAATGGATGTTAAATCTGCTTTCTTAAATGGTGTACTTGAAGAAGAGGTTTATGTTGAGCAACCTGCTGGGTATGTGATAAAAGGGCATGAAAACAAAGTCCTTAGATTGAATAAGGCTTTGTATGGATTGAAGAAAGTGCCAAGAGCGTGGTATACACGCATTGATTCTTATTTTGGTGAGCATGGTTTTAAGAAATGTCCTTATGAGCATACTTTATATATCAAGTCTAATTCACATGGTGATATTCTTATTGTGTGCTTATATGTTGATGATTTAATATTTACTGGCAATAATCCAAAGTTGATTTCAGAATTCAGGGAGGCTATTGTAATAACCTGAAATTTTTTTTTTAAATAAATAAAATTTTCAAGTTATTATTATTATTGTTATTATTATAAATTCCAATATTATATGTGTGTGAATAATGAATAGTATATATGTTAATTTTATGTGTTATGTATATATACATATATATATATGTGGGATGTGCATGTATATATATATATATATATATGTGATGTGTAAATATGGGGGTGTATTTAAAAGTTTATATATACATATGTATGGGTAGATGTGTGTGCACGTGGGTGTGCAGGTTAAGTGAGCCTCACTCAAGGAGGCATGGTGGGCTGTGGGTGTGTAAGAGATTTGGTGACTAATGGAGTGAAGAAATAGGTTTGTTGTGAGTGTGTATATATGTCCATAGGTGTGTGCATGTGCAGACCAAACCGTTGGTCTAGAGAGAGAGATATAGAGAGGGAAAGAGAGACTGCCGAGTGTATATGTGTGTGTGTGTTTATTGGGTTCTAATTTTTGAAAGAGAACCAGAAGAGAGGAAGCAAAGTGAGGAGCTGTGAGGTTGAGAAATAAGAGGCAAGCTAAGGAGTAAGAGACAAGCACCATTGTTGAGGTAAACACCTCAACCCATTTACTTTCTCTCTCTAGAATCTCATATACGCATAATTTGTTTTGTAACCTATTGTTTAGATTTAATTCTTGGGACTTATAGTGCATGAAATATGGAGTAATTAGGAAGAATAACCAAGTTAAATGGTTGAGAAATGAGGGAATAAGACCTAGTTGCAGGTCACGGCCATGGGGGATGGGTCTTGATATTTTATGTGTAAAACTTTGTTTAAAAGATGGGAAATTTAAGGGGTGAGGTGCAGAAACATATTGGGATCAAAATAGAGGTCGGGTGGTGACCAAACAGCCATGAAAATGGAAAAGGAAGGGTCGGCCGGAGAGTTGACCGAGGGGTTTGACCCCCTATTCGTGGCATTTGAGTGACCCAAACCAAAAATGAAGGTTGGATATGGAATCTACAGGAAAAATGGAAGAAAGTAGCATGTTAAAAACATGAAAAGTCCGTCGAAAAACGGTCGCCGGCGCCGGAGAGGGCGCCGGAACCCTACTGGTACGTCGCCGGAAAAACGGGGAAGAAGGGAGGTGTTCCGGGTCGGGTCCGGGTCCGGTTCGGGTTCGGGTCGGGCTTGGACCGAACCACCCTGCCACGTGTCACTCTCTTGTTTTAAATTAAAAATGGGTTAGGAGTGTTTGGCTGCGAGGTTATAAAATTAGAAATTAAAAATTAAATTGGAAACAGGGATATCCTATCCCTGTTTTGGGATTGGCCCCCGTTTGGTTAACCGAATTGAGAATAGAAGAATTTGAAATTACAAATTTACCCTTGGACTTTTAGGAAATTAAAGCTGACCCCAGAACTTACAAAAATTTCACTTTGACCCCTGAACTTTAGGGAAATTATAATCTGACCCACCAGAATAAAATATTAATTAAATTAATTAATTAATTAGTTAATTTAATTAATTTAATTATTTAAATACTCTAAAATGACCCGGAGTCCAAATGGGACAAGTCATTAGTGTATTTTGACTATCTCGACCATTCTGAGGCCAATGGTGAGGTCCGTTTTACGAGACGAGATCCCGAAGAATAAAAGACCCGTAGTAACCTTTAAAATTACCAAAATGTCCCTGAATTGAAACACAGTCAAACGAACTCCGAATTAAGTAAACAAATAGTGAAACTTTATTATCTCGAGCATTTCGGACTCAACCGTGGAGCCCGATTTATGAAAAGAGGTCACGAAATGTAAGGACCTGTGAAAAGCGCAAAATGACTGTTTTGCCCTTTTGAACCCAGATGTCCGAATTGAGTTCTACGAAAACCTAAACTTATTTTCTTCGACGTTCCGGACTCAATAGTAGAGTTTACTTTAACAGAATAGCAACTTATAAAATAAAGACATAAAATTTGTTGAATAGCATCATTTAGGAAACAAATGAACTGAGTCACTTGTTATGATTTTAGGGACACGAAAAGGCAAGGAGAAAGTGATCTGACCTTCGGTATTCTCACAGTGATCCTACTATACTACGAGTACACTTTCCCGGGTTGAGGTCGATTACCAGGTACGATATATTGTGCTAAGTAAGAAATAGAATTGAGTTTAGGAGTACTTGTTTTGCTGACTTGATGCTTCACATGTTTGCTTGATTGTTTACATTCTTATGTGCTTCATGCTATCTTGCTGTAAGTTGGGTGATAATGTGAATAATGATTGTGTGTATATCGTATGTGTTAGTATATTGTGTGTGAATTATATTTCTTGAGAACTATTGAGACTATGAAATATGTGATTGAAAGCATGCTTCATGTATGAATGAGATGGATCATTGAGATTACATTGTGGCATAAATGAATCAGAGCATATTGGCATAGTGTGGTTCTTTGTACATGGCGTGAGTTGAGCCCATGGTGCTGTGCATTATGAGGGTGCAGATCCTGTGGTGAAAAACCCAAAATCGGCCATTAGGTACTCGCATGCCTAACGGGTTCCGGACCGTGAAGCGAGACATACGTGGCGGTACTCATGCCAGCGGGGAAGGACCGTATCATGAGACATGGGTGGCATAGAGTTGCATGGGTGTGTCACGCATCCTAATTCATATATTGCATACTGTTCATATACTGCCATAATGATATTGAATGCCATATAAAAATAACTGTACACGTGCACATGCCACGCCCTTAATTTTGTTTCTTGCATTAGCATTATATTGTACCAGCAGTTGAGCTGACCCATTCGTGGGAAAAACATTTCAGATGATGCTCTAGCTGTATGAGATGTAGAGATGATTTGATTGTGGATTTTGTTTGGCCCGAGGGGCGCATGTAATGTTGTATAAGGGCATAAGCCCGAGACTATTTCTTATTTTGTATGTCGTGAACAAATGGACCAGAACCTATGAAATGTATCAGAACAGTGTATGGAATGTATGTGATTGTCTTTAATTGTCTTTAATTGTCTTTATTATTTTAATTTCTTTTTGTCTCGTTACTCGCGCCTTGGGTTAGCTGGAATTCGGGGCGTGACAGCTATGATAGCTCATTTTGAGATGACAGATATGGGACTAATGTCTTATTTTCTTGGCATTGAAGTTGTTCAAACAGATGGTAGAATTTTTATTTCACAGAAAAAATATGCCAGTGATATTTTAAAAAGGTTCAAGATGGACAAGTCCAATCCGATTTTGACTCCAGTTGAGGAGAGGTTGAAGTTGGCGAGAGATGGTACAGGTGATCTTGTGAATCCAACCTACTTTAAAAGGTTGGTGGGAAGCTTGAGATATTTGACTTCTACTAGGCCAGATATTGTGTTTGGTGTTGGATTGATTAGTAGATTTATGGAGACTCCATATCAATCTCACTTACAAGCTACTAAACGGATTTTGCGATACATTAGAGGTACACAAAGTGATGGTATTTTTTACTCATCCTCTAACAGTTTGGAGCTTGTTGGATATACAGATAGTGATTGGGCAGGTGATACTGAGATGAGAAAGAGTACTTCAAGATATGTCTTCCATCTTGGTTCTGGTGTATTTTCTTGGTCTTCTAAAAAGCAACAGGTTGTTGCTCTTTCAACAGCAGAGGCAGAATACATTGCAGCAGGGAATACTGCTACTCCAGCAGTTTGGTTACGGCGGATGCTTAGTGTTCTACAACACAAGCAGGATGGACCTACAACCATATTTTGTGATAGCAAGTCAGCCATTGCATTGACGAAGAATCCAGTTTTTCATGGGAGAAGTAAGCACATTGATATCAAGTTTCACTTCATTCGTGACTTGGTGAATGACAAGGAGATCTAGCTTGAATTTTGCCCGTCTGAAGAACAAGTTGCAGATATTTTTACAAAGCCGCTCAAAACAGATTCCTTTTTGAAATTGAAGAGATTGCTTGGTATGGTGAAGCTTGAAGACCTTGGTTTAAGGGAGGCAATGTGAGCCAATTAAACCAAGTTATATTTTTGGTAGGAGTTGATTTATTTTAATCCTAATAAGACTAGGAGTTCTTGTCCTAGTGGGAGTAGTATTTTAATTCAATTAGAATTAGAAATCCTAATTGTATTAGGGTTAGGCTTTATATAATTTATATATATATATATATGGGTGGATGTAAGCACGTTAGTTTGTGTGCTGTGTGCTGTATGCCCAAGCCATGAGAAAACGTGTTGGTGTGCCGCAAGCCAGGGCCAAGCCGTGAGGGATTTTGTAATATCAAGCAAGCAATTTTTATTCTTGTGAGTTCTTCCTTTATTGGTCACTGTTACCAAGTTAATATTACGTTAACTTTTGCAATTGTTTACGTGAGAGATAGCTTTGCTTGGAGTAGTTTTTTTTCTTTGTGGTTTTATTCTTTGTTTCAGCAGTAACTTGATTCAAACTAATATGAATTAATTGAGTTCAACAGAGAAAAAAAGGTCTTGAGTTTAAATTTTTTTGTTATATTGATAATTATAATTGATATACTTATTGCTGATATGTTAAAGAATTTAAATACTTAAAAGTCACATTTTTTTAATAACTTAAATTTTTAAATGAACTATGATTTAACCGATATTAGAATATCAACTGTTTATCCAATATAAAAATAATGAAAATACGAATTTATTTATCTATTTATTTTAGACATCCACACAAATGTTGAAGTTGAGATCCATAAACGTGCCGTTTGTGTATAATACGCGTTTTCACACCAAATGCGCAAACAGCTCAACGCGTTGCAGTCTGCGGTATCCAAACGGGGCATCATTCAGTGGTCTTCAATAAAATGGATAGCAGATTAGTGGTAATTAAGCATGGTGTGCGAAAAAGAGAAAGTGACATCCATCTTAAAGATCAATGAAAACATGCAGGAAGCTTCCATCCTGAATCCGATTAGTGTTTTGAGTTTGCTTTGAATGTTAGGTTACAATAGTTTTTGGCTGGCAAAACGGGTGGGTTGGGCGGATTGTAAACGGGTCGGGTCATAAATGGGTTGAACTCATATTTGACCCGAATTAATCGGATTAGATATGAGTCGGGTCATAAATGAATCGGGTCAACCGGGATTTGACCCGCTACCAACTTTTTTTTAGGGTGCACAACACCTGGTCTTCTTAGGTTTGATGTATATGAAATACATATATATATATACATGTGTGTGTGTGTGAATATACATGCACATATGTATACACCTGGTCTTACATTGACACATGAAGGAAAGTGAAAATGTGAGAGAAAAAAGCTGGAGAAAGATCCCTCACATTTTCAGGAAGCATCTACTGATTAGTAAAAGTTGGATTTTATGGATTTGGGTTTGGCCGAAAGTTAGCCAAAAAGGCTAAAAAAGTTTCAAAAACAATTATTCGATCAACAACATATCATCATGTTGTGCCATGATGTTTGCATGAAATTCATAAAGGCGTAATGGCGGAGATATCATGCCTTCTGTATACCCCAACTGACATTCCTCTTCCCCCTAACCTTCAATGCCATCTCAACTTGTTCAATCTGTATTTGTGTGTGTGTATATATATATATATATAAGGTTAAATTATATTACTCTCGTTTGAGATTTCTTACAACTATACCAATTTTTGCTAAAATTTTTAAAATTATATTAATATCGCTTATTTTTATTGACAAATTATAAATATTCTTTTTCAGTCAAATTTTTTTAAAATGACAAAACTAACTATTTCATTTTATTTTTTTGTATTTTTTTTTAATTTTTACCATTTTTTATAACTTTTTAAAAGAATTTTTAAATTTTATATAAAAATAGATTTAAGATAAATAACTTATTTTTATTTTATATAAAAATTAATTTAAAGTTTTAATTAATATTTATTAGGAAAAGAAGAAAAATTTAAAAAATTGGTCAAAATTATTTTATATATATATATATATATATATTCTTATACTATTTTATTATTTTCTATTCTCAACCCGTCAAACACCCATATTCAACCCGTATTGACCCGCTAAATTGACGGGTTCCTTATTATCCAATCCGTTTATGACCCGCTAACTAAATGGACAAGTTTGAGTGGGTTGATAGTAGACGGGTTAGAGTGGGATGATGAATTTGGATAATATTTGCCACCTCTAATTTTTGGCATCATTTAGGTTTGATCTTTAATCCTAGAGCTTCACTCTTTCTTAGTTTCTACTTGTTAAAAAATTAGGAAAAAAAGAGAGCCTCTCTAAGTCAACTCTAGCTTAAGTTTTTTGATGAGTAATATATGTCATTTTTGTCATGGTATGATTTTATATTTTTGTTTTCTTCCATTATTTTTTTACGTAGAGCTAATGCAATAGTTCCAATTATATTCTCTAATTAATTCTCAAAATTAAGTTTGACAAGAATCGTTAGAACTTAAGTATCTTAACCAAATGTTCTTAAATAGTTATTTAAGTAGCAGATTCTAGTAATAATTATATAGATAAGTGATACTTTAAACACAATAATAAGCATAAAATAAATAAGAGCACATTTAAAAAAAAACACCGATCTTACATGAAAAACTCTTTAAAGAATAAAACCCACAACATATATACAAAGAATTTTTTACGGTGAAACCAATCAGTTACAAAAATGCTAGACTACTAATTACTAATTTGATACAGTTCGTTGTAGACTTAAACCATTAATTAATTCTACATGCAATACTTTTCCTAATATTATTGTGCTTTCTAATTACGTTTTCACGTTAATCTCATCACAACCATTACTTTATTTATGATTTGAACTCCTTTAAATTCACACAAACCAGTGCGATGCCAAAAGTTGTTCTTAAGATGATCTCATAGAAGAAAACATATTTTAATTTCTTATTTAAATTGTTTAATAATATATTTTAGTAGTATTGCACAAGGTTGGTAATTATTCTAATTAAAAGACACTTAAAACTGAACAAAGTCAGACCAAACATAATTTTACAGGAAAACCACAAAACTTAAAACCAATTTTGAATAATTTCCAAAAACACTAGTGTTTGAACATGCGTTTTGGAATTAGCTCTAGTACTTGATCAAAGAGATAGTAACCTGCAGTTTAAAGTTTAATTAACTATTTTGAAAGAAAAAAAAAAACTAGCTATGAAATTGGCACCACAAACTAACAGTCCATTTCATGTTGAGAGACATGAATTTGAATGTTAGGTTTGCGCCAAACTTAAAATATTCCTGCCTCAGAAAATGCTCAAAAGGTTGGCGTTTTTAATTACTTCATTCATTAATGTCAACCTGTAATATACTGGGAAGTTTCGTTTCCCTGGCTCACCAGTGCCTTTCCATGCACTATATAAGCCAAGCTAAGTGGGAACCAAAATTCATCCAAAATCCATCAGTTATGGAGTCTAAAGGCAACGTCATCGACTCAGCTCCAGTTCCAGCTTCGCTTTCCAAGACTCAGGGCAATCTCGGCTCTACTCATGCTCTGGAAGCTGTCCTGGGCAATCACGCTGCCAACTTAATTCAGGCCACGCCCTTCCCAGAACCGTCGAAGTTTTGCCTGATGATTTCATCTTTGGAACAGCATCATCTGCTTATCAGGTATATATGCCATTGTTAATTAAGTATTCTTTATAGTTTGTTAAGTCTCAACTATCTAGAGTTATACAGCTGTTCATTTGTGCTTATATTTGTTGTTTTGTCTCAGTTTGAAGGTGCAGCAAATGAGGGTGGTAGAGGCCCAAGTATTTGGGATACTTTTACACAAAGACACCCTGGTCTCTCTCTCTCTCTCTCTACACACACACACACACACTGGTATAAAACTTTCTTTGGTTTTCTTCGTGGACTCTTTAACTGAATGGCATTTGGAACCGCCGGGCGCCGGCCTTCACGGTTTCTCAAAATTACAGTGCATGATAGTATATAAGCAATTCCATGCACCTGCTTGCATCCTCCATTTAAATGGGCAAGTGAACTCATCAAATATATGAGACTTTTTTATGCATACATTGGAAGAACAGGTGAACCAATGGTGGACTACTTTTACGAGACCATCTCCAAATATTTGGTTCCTAAGTTCAGCAAAGTCCAGTTATATTTTTCGAATATACATCAAGCTATAGCTAGGTAGCCATAGTCGTGCACATACATGCAAAATTAATTTTCAACCTAAGTTGTGTTTGTGTTTGTGTGTGTGTGTGTGTTTTCTTTTAATTAATATTGATGGGTTGTGCTCCAATCATATTGATAAAATCTGTATATATCCGAAGGTGGCAACTAATCAAGTTGGTCAAATTTATAGACAATTATACTAAGAAATGAAATGAAATCTAACTTCCATAGGGAGGCCACCCATCCATATCTCAGCCATTCCACCCAAAAAAATAAAACTCTTTAAATTTTTACCACAAAATGACAGGTAAGATGAAAGATGGTGGCAATGGATACCTGGCAGTTGACTCTTATCATCAATACAAGGTACGTTGTTGCTCAAACTTTTATGTTAACCATTAGGCCATATATCAACAATGCTACATATAATTTCCACAAGTGGGAAAGGTATAATTTTCCACTAGTTCGAAAACATAACATTAATTTCAGGCTATATATATATATATATATATATATATATCATTTTGAATCATTTAATCAACATGATTTAGTAAGACAATCATACTACGTCATTGATGGGGTGAGACTATGCTCTCATGATAATAGACATTCCTATCATTTTAAAAAATAATAAAAATTATTAAAAAAATTACATCGCATCAGATAATCACTGAATAACTTTCTTTAACACTGGTGTTGAATTTCACCGAAATTTTTTTTTTAAACCATTTTATAGGAAGATGTGGCGATCCTGAAGAAAATAGGCCTAGATGCTTACAGATTCTCAATCTCATGGCCCAGAGTATTGCCACGTAAGTATCAATTTCTACCATCTTATTATTTTGAAAAATGTTATAGTTTCACAATTTATATCCTCAAATGTATTGCTTGTTCCACTGACTGTCTATTACTTTTGAGCCTCAAGTGATGTGATTTTCAGAAGCATATACAATGACACATCACACATTGAAAATATAATTGGAAAAATTAATTGGAAATCTCTGGCACTACCTTTTGAATTAATGTATGGAAGATGGCTCGCACCAAGTATTTAAACATTCCAAACCATAAATATGACTGAGGGTTCCAAAACAGGAGAAAGTTACTTGGATGGGACCTAATTAATCATATTACGAGAACCATTTGATCGATTTATCTTAAGTATTTGACCCAAGTCTGTGATTACATCAACTGGGTTTCACCCCTTTAACCAACAGAGTCCGTGCATATTTATATTTAGTGTTCATTTTTTTTTCTAAACGAAATTTCCATTTTGGTCAAGACTGATTGTTGGAATTATTAGGTGGAAATCTAAGTGGTGGTGTGAACAAGGAAGGAGTTAAATACTATAATAATCTCATAGACGAGCTCCTAGCCAATGGTTTGATTTCAACCTCAACTCTATCATTGATCAGAATGTCAACACTCGCACACACACACACACACACACACACACATATGAATATGAATATATATAATTTTCATATTGTAATGTTTATGCTATCCTATATGTGCAGGTATAGAGCCTTTTGTGACTCTCTTTCACTGGGATCTTCCCCAAGCCTTAGAAGATGAGTATGGTGGTTTCTTAAGTTCTGAAATTGTGTAAGTAACTCATTTTTCATCCTTTGATCCATCTATATAACAGTACAAGCAGTAGAGCTTTACACAATAATCAGATCACAAGATTACAGTAGGACCATTCATTTTGACTATAAACCAAACTGAGGAGACTATCCAACTTACATATAAGGTTATTGAATACTTATGGAATGGGATACCACTAACTAAATGGAAACATGTTAATATGGTTATCAGGAAAGATTTTTGCGACTTCGCAGAGCTTTGTTTTTGGGAATTTGGTGATCGAGTGAAGCATTGGATCACACTGAATGAACCTTGGAGCTACAGTTATGGTGGTTATGTAACGGGTACCCTTGCACCAGGTCGAGGTTCTTCTTCACCCGAGCATATAGAGGCTGCCTTCAAAGCAGGCCGATGTTCTTCTTGGCATCAAAAAGTTTGCACCGATGGTGATCCAGGCACATGAACCATATATAGTGACACACAATCAGCTTCTCGCTCATGCAATGGCAGTAGAATTGTATAGGCAGAAATATCAGGTTTCCTTTTTAGTATTCTCTTTGTTGTTTGTGTTATGCTCGGGGTCTTTCCCCTTTCAATAAAATCTTCATTTACCCAAAAAAACACGGAAAAAAAAATGTGTGCAGGCATGTCAAAAAGGCAAGATTGGCATCACACTTGTGTCAACTTGGATGGTGCCTTACAGCAAAAAGGATAGTGATGCTGCACAACGAGCCCTTGATTTCACGCTTGGATGGTGAGTACAACATGTGTTTTGTAGTCACGATGATCATCGCATTTTGTTCTTTCTTTCAATTTTTAAGTAGCGTAATTATTGAAAAAAAAATTGTGAAAAAGTCTCACCAACAAAACACTCATTCATATTTGAGTATGCGAGACCTATTTGAAGTCTCACATAAGTACTACAAATTTGAACAACAATTTTACTATGAGATGATTTCAATAAACATTTTTCCCCAATTAATAGTCTTTCCTAATCGTGATTGATCCATCTATATGTATTTCAGGTTTATGGATCCGTTGACAAACGGTTACTATCCGGAAAGCATGAAAACTCATGTAAAAGAACGACTTCCCGAGTTTTCAAATGCACAATCCAAATTGCTAATAGGATCATTTGATTTTCTTGGATTAAATTACTATACCTGCTAATTATGTAGCCGATGATTCATCAAAACCTAAGAGTGGAAATTTAAGTTACACTACGGATTCTCAAATTAAGCTTTCAAGTAAGTTCAAAATCAACTCTTTTGCTATTTAGATTTGAACTTGTTGTATAACTCCATACATAATTAATGACCATGACATTTTGTTTTTATAGCTGAGCGAGATGGAGTCCCCATTGGTCCAAAGGCAAGGCCTTCCGACTTTGTCAACCCTCTTTTACAATGTTTCTTTTTAAGCAAATAATGGATTGGAAAATGTTAAAGATAAAAGTTTTTCCCACTCTTACATAGAAAGTAGTGTAACTCAATGAGAAAATTTATTATGTATTACATCACTCTCTCCAATTAATTTGCATCAAAACGGCCAACTTCAGCTTGTAGTTGACTCTAACAAACAATAGCAATGAAATGGCTATGTGGTGGTATTATAGAATATAGATTGTAATATTTGGAAAAGTAGGTTTGTGCTAAACAAAATTGTTTTACATGAAAAGTTAAAACAAATTTTTTTTAAATATATAAAGAAGCACAAATCATACTAAGTAACTCATGGAAAAGAAAAGACCGATGTTCTATCCAAAAAGTGTAAGAGTCTATTCTTTACGTAATTGGCATGAGTACGATTCTTCCTTTTCCATTATTGTATAAAAAATTTTAGAGGTGTGTTACTAGAATCTGACAGTAACTCATAAAATTGTTGCTTGTAAATTGGAGACTTTGTTGTATCTTAGAGGTGTGTTACTAGAATCTGACAGCAAGCACTTTTGAGTGCGGAAAATTAACCCGGTAAAGACTGGTTTTTATACACCTCAAAGTAACAACAAATCCTGATCATACTCTAGATGGTCGGTGCTCTAAATGGCCTACAAGACTGATGATTATATATTCCACCAATGTATAACTTAACATAATCCTCCACCTTCTGTCTAGGATAAAATAGCAGGACATTCTTTCTTCCCCTTGCATACATGCACATATTTTTTGTCTATAATATTGAATTACTTGCCCAAAAAAAAGACGTATACATATGTGTGTGTGTTTATATATATTTCTCACATATAATTACAATCTTAAATAATATTGCAGGCTGCTTCAGATTGGCTCTATGTTTATCCAAGGGGAATCTACGATCTTTTGGACTACATAAACAAAAATTATAATGATCTACTTATTTATATCACAGAAAATGGTAACTAATTAATCTCTTAATCTTTTCTTTATTAGCATCAAGCATGGTGAATTATATTAATTAAAAGATTCAAAAGAATTGGACTAGATATCAATTCAACCTTGAATATCCCCTACTATTTCACAGGGGTTGATGACGGAAAATAATGCCGCATTGACTCTATCAGAAGCCCGCATAGATGACATGAGGATTGAGTATCACCGTGACCATCTTAGTTTTCTTCGCCAAGCAATTGAGTAAGTTCTTCAAACTCTCTATATGTTTCCCCTTAATACACACAGACACACACACACACATATATATATATATATATATATTTGGTTATTAAGAAAGTAATTTTATTAGATCAAAACAGCTGTACAAACGTTCAAGGGCCATACCCCAGAGTTCAACAAGGCCATATTTGTAAACTAACAAAGATGATTGTTTATTACCTGAATTTCTGGTAGGGATGGTGTCAATGTAAAAGGATACTTTGCATGGTCATTTCTGGACAATTTTGAATGGAGTGAGGCTTACAACGTTCGTTTTGGCATGATCCATGTAGACTACAAGAATGGATTAGCAAGATATCCGAAAGATTCTGCTATATGGTTCATGAATTTTCTCAATAAGGACTAAATGAAACTCTGAATCAAGACTTTCAGATAAATAAAGAGAAACTAATTCTACTATACTTTTTTGGGTGTTTTGTACTTTCTTTAATAGTATGCACGTTGTTCTTGTTTTGAAATAATTTCAAGGTATCAGCTAGTCTAACTATGTTAGCTAGTCCAGTTGCAGGTTGAGGTATCTTGATAGTGTGAAGGGGAGGGTTACCCCCATTGTGTAGCCCACATTTTCTCTTTTGTGATGATTAAGAAAAAATTAGGAATATCATATTAGTCATTATAGTCATTGCAAGTTGTGAACTCGACCTAAATTTATGCAAATATCATATCAAATCCATTACTATGCTAATATCATATCCATAGATAGTTTTATGGACCCTAAATTCAACATAGGAATACATTGCAAGGTCAGCATGGGAAGACATTAGAGAGAAGCTTCCCACAATTCCTTGGCATAGCATATATGGTTTCCTAGACATGTTTTCATATTGTGGCTGTTGTGAAGGAACAAACTTCCAAACATGGAGAAGCTGCAACAATAGAAGGTCCTTTCCCCAAATATCCATGTCCTCTGTATTCAGTCCCCAGAATTAGAGGATCATATTTTCTTCACCTGCCCTTGTTCTTCAAGAAGTTGGTATGAGTTATGGTAAATGCATGCTGGATAGAATCCCTTCCCAATGGAGCATGGTCAAGTACTGGTTTGTCTCTCTCTACAAAGGGACTCCATCTTCCCTCCGTAATAAAGTGGTGTATTGTTGCTTCGGTGTACTTCATATGGCAAGAAAGGATCAGTCGTACTTAATTCATAAATAGAGGCTCCCAAACTTGTTGGTTGATGAATTAGCCATGGTTGTTCGATCTAAATTGAGCCTGTTAAAGAAGAAGAAGGATGTTCAATTATCTATTCAAATCTGTATAAATTGGAATGTAATTTTTAACTCTTAGTTTGTAGTATGCATGTCCCTTCTTATCTTTTGTTTAGTTCTTTTGTAGGCTTTGGCCTTGTCCTCCTTATAGCTTGTTTGTTTTTTCCTGATAAAAAATTATTTACAGAAAAAATACATTAGGGTGTATTATTTTCAGAACTGTGATCTTTGTGCCTTATTAGTATTTTTAGGATTTTAGTCCAAAAATTGAAAATAACATTTTTGAGAAAACAAAATTAGACTCGGATATAAATTGTTAAAGTAATAAAATAAAGTTAGAGGCTTATCTAATTGGCATTTAAGTTCACAAATTCACCTAGTGTTTCCCAAGTAATATTTCGAGCACCCCACTTGAAAGGCAAAGGTTCAAGTTAAATTGTTATTAACGCACCTAGGGATGGCAGTTTACATCGCCCTGTCCCCTTGGCTCTCCTAACGAAATGGGTTTGGGGAGGATTAAATAGGGATGGGCAGATTTAGGGGAGGTTTGCATAACCTGTCACAAGTTCGAGGTGGATTAGGGAAGGGTCGCCCTGCCCCATTTATGTAATGATTTTACATATATGCCCTTCATATTTGTTGGATTGTCCCACATCACCCGTCTCTAGCTCCTCTAGTCTATATATAAGGGCCCTCTCTCCCTCTCATTAACACCTGGGTTTTAAGGAGCTAATTTAAAGTTGGGTCTCTAATTTTCAACATGGTATCAAAGTCAGGCCAGAGATCCAACCTTGAGCTAGAGGAGTCGGGGCCGCTCACCTGGTTTCCTTCCGCGGGCAATATAGTTCAGGAGGCGTGTTGGATTGTCCCACATCGCCCGTCTCTAGCTCCTCTGGTCTATATATAAGGGCCCTCTCTCCCTCTCCTTAACACTTGGGTTTTAAAGAGCTAATTTAGAGTTGGGCTTCCAATTTCAACATGGTATCAGAGCCAGGCCAAAGATCTAACCTTGAGCTAGAGGAGTCGGGGCCGCTCACCTAGTTTCCCTCCGAGGGCAATGTAGTCCAGGAGGTGTGTTGGATTGTCCCACATCGCTCGTCTCTAGCTCCTCTGGTCTATATATAAGGGCCCTCTCTCCCTCTCCTTAACACTTGGGTTTTAAGGAGCTAATTTAGAGTTGGGCCTCCAATTTTCAACAATATTTTGTATAATGCCTAAAATACCTAACTAAATAAAGCTTTATTTTGGGGATAGGATTTTTCTTTCACTATTCAGTCGCTTCACGAAAGGAGAGAGGGCTTGCTTATTTCTCTTTTCTCTATTTTTTCTTTGATCCTCTTCTCTATAATTTATCTCTTCCCACATTATGAGCAATCTCTATCTCTATGGCACGTAATAGGTCCCTCTATTTTTCACCGTGTGTTCATCGACCACCGACTCTATCGACATCGTCACCCAAGCCTTCATCGACCGCCTTGGTTAAATCAAACTCACTTCCAACTCCATAGCGAAGATTGTTGGCTTCAATCAATCTTCTAGTACCCACCATTTCTTTCTCTCTCTCTCTCTCTCTCTCTCTCTCTCTCCCTCCTTTATGATATGTGTGTATATATTCGCATATATATTGATATGTAATGGATTAGTGTTTGTGATATATAGATCTATGATTTGTGTTTGTAAAATTGTTATATGTGTTTGTTATATATGAGGCAACATATAGGTAGAGCAGGATTAGGGGAGGGGGGTTTCTGCCCCAAACTCGCCATGTTGTCATTCCTAGTCGCATCTCAGTTTTTATCAAAACATGTAATATTTATGAAAAAATTTCTCTATTTGTTCTCATTTTTTCATGTCTCAGTTTGTTCTCTTCATGCCATTTACTTAACTACATTAGGCTAATCGAAACATTATAAAAAATAATGAAAAGATGACAGGCTCACTTAAACAAGTTTTTGAATTAATAGGGTTCAATTTGTGTGGAATGTTACTAAGAGATTATATGCATATGCCCAAGACACTTTAGTTCTTTTTAGATATTTTTAATAAGTTAACAGAGATAGAAAACTCTCGTTAGGCTAATATATCAAATATAGGACAAATATAGTACCACTACAGGAAAATGCATTATTAGCGACGCCCACGTGCGTCGCTAATAGTGGAAAACAGCGTCGCTAAAGGTATTTTGCGACGCACACAAAGCATCGCTAACAACGCCACAAATAGTCGCGTCACCAATACTATTAGCGACACACGTCGAGCGTCGCTAATAATTATTCACATGTGTCGCAAATACTATACAAGGCCGCAAAGTGTATCGCAAAAGACCACCATTAGTGACGCACAGAGGGCGTCACAAAATACAAACATTAGCGACGCACACGTGTGAATCGCTAACAGTGGCCTTTTGGGACACACACTGTGCGTCGCTACTAGTGGTCTTTTGCGATGCTATCTGTGCGTCCCTAATGGTGGGTTTTTAGCGACGCTTTCTGAGCGTCGCTGATAGTGTATTGGCACTTATTTCTTTACTTTTAGTGACACATTTTGTGCGTCGTTAAAAGTCTTTTTTTTTTTTTAAACCAAATTTTGTTGTTTTATTTGTATTTTTATTCCTATTTAAACCTGTATCAATCATCTTGATATACATTAAATTCCAAGCATTCTGAAATGACTATTAAAAAAGAAATATACATTCATATATATATATATATTATACTACTTGTGTACATTTATAAAAGTACAATTTAACAATAAATAGAAAAATTAAAATTGTCTCAAAAAATGTAACTAAAGCTGTCCATGAAAAGAAAAAAAAATAAAAATAACAAATTCCAATGCAAAACACGTAATTTTGGTGGCGCAATAATCCCGATCAATCTGAAATAAAGATCAAATGATATATATTAAAACAATTATTAAATATATATATATATATATATATGAACATAGAATGTGAATAGTTTTTTTTTTTTTGCATGCATAAATAGTATGAACGGCATAAAATAGCATAAATTGAAAACTACTGATCCGAACTGAGTGCCATAAGTTCGTGAAAGTCTATTTTATCATTTTTGAGGTGTGTGATGGGGTTTCGATGTAGTTAGGCCGATATCCGGCATTTTGGTCAAAACCCTAAAATGATCCTTTTTAGAGCTGAAACTTGCATAAGTTTCAAACCGGGCATCTGAACCAAGTGCCGTAAGTTCGTGCAATTCTATTTTATCATGTAGCAAGTATGTGATGGGGTTTCAGTGTAGTTAGGCCGATATCCAGCATTTTGGTCTGTCAAAACCCCAAAATGAGCCTTTTTAGAGCTGAAACTTGCACAAGTATCAAACCGGGCATCCGAACTGAGTGTCGTAAATTTTTGCAAGTCTATTTTATCATTTTTGAGGTGTGTGATGGGGTTTCGGTGTAATTAGGCAGATATCCGGCATTTTGGTCTGTCAAAACTCCAAAATGAGCCTTTTTGGAGCTGAGACTTGCATAAGTTTCAAACTGGACATCCGAACTGAGTGCCGTAAGTTCGTGCAATTCTATTTTATCATTTTTGAGGTGTGTGATGGGGTTTCGGTGTAGTTAGGCCGATATCCGGCATTTTGGTCCTTCAAAACTTCAAAATGGACCTTTTTGGAGCTGAAACTTGCATAAGTTTCAAACCGGGCATCCGAACCTAATGCCGTAAGTTAGTATAAGTCTATTTTATCATCTGTGAGGTGTGACGGAGTTTTGGTGTAGTTAGGCTGATATCTGGCATTTTGGCATGTGAAAACTCCAAAATGAGCCTTTTCGGAGCTGAAACTTGTATAAATTTCAAACCGGGCATCTGAACCGAGTACCGTAAGTTCGTACAATTCTATTTTATCATGTAATAGGTATGTGATGGGGTTTTGATGTAGTTAGGCCTATATTCGACATTTTGGTCTGTCAAAACCCCAAAATGAGCCCTTTTGGAGCTGAAACTTGCACAAGTATCAAACCGGGCATCCGAACTGAGTGTCATAAGTTTGTGCAAGTCTATTTTATCATTTTTGAGGTATGTGATGGGGTTTCGATGTAGTTAGGCCGATATCCGGCATGTTGGTCTGTCAAAACTCCAAAATGAGCCTTTTTGGAGCTGAAACTTGCATAAGTTTCAAACCGGACATCCGAACCGAGTGCCGTAAGTTCGTGCAATTATATTTTATCATTTTTGAGATGTGTGATGGGGTTTTGGTGTATTTAGGCCGATATCCGGCATTTTGGTCCTTCAAAACCTCAAAATGTACCTTTTTGGAGCTGAAACTTGCATAAGTTTCAAACCGAGTGCCGTAAGTTCGTGCAATTCTATTTTATCATTTTTGAGGTGTGTGATGGGGTTTTGGTGTAGTTAGGCCGATATCTGACATTTTTGTCATGACCCGAAACCCACCCTGTGCGGATCTGGCATCACGACACCGATCTGACCTGATGGCCGAACCGGATTTTTTCTTTTCATTTTAACCTGAAATTTATATGTAAGTTATCAACATATGACCAATAATTAAATACACAGTGGAAGACTTTATAAACTTTTACGTTGATGATACTAGAGTTCTTTAGTTTTACAGATCCAAAATGTCAAAATACAACTATCCCCAAGACGTGGAGTGATGGGAGAACACGTATACTAACCTGTCATTAATTTGTACGTTAATTTTATACATCGATTTTATTTACATAGTAAATTTAAAGTACTAGTCGGGATTACACGTCAAGACCTGGTCCAAACCCGGGTCGGGTACTGGCTAACTCGGGTCGGGGTATTACAATTTTGGTCTATCAAAACCCCAAAATGAGCCTTTTTAGAGCTGAAACTTGCATAAGTTTCAAACTGGGCATTCGAACCGAGTGCCATAAGTTTGTAAAATTCTATTTTATCATTTTTGAGGTGTGTGATGGGGTTTCGGTGTAGTTAGGCCGATATCCAGTATTTTGGTCCTTCAAAACCTCAAAATAGACCTTTTTTAAGCTGAAACTTGCATAAGTTTCAAACCGGGCATCTGAATCGAGTGCCGTAAGTTTTTGTAAGTCTATTTTATCATTTTTGAGGTTTCTGATGAGGTTTCGATGTAGTTAGGCCGATATCCAGAATTTTGGTCCTTCAAAACCCCAAAATGGGTCTTTTTGGAGCTGAAACTTACATAAGTTTCAAACCGGGCATTCGAACCGAGTGCCGTAAGTTTGTGCAAGTCTATTTTATCATTTTTGAGGTGTGTGATGGGGTTTTGGTGTAGTTAGGCCGATATCCAACTTTTTGGTCTGTGAAAACCTCAAAATGAGCCTTTTTTGAGCTGAAACTTGCACAAGTTTCAAACTGGGCAACCGAACCGGGTGCCTTAAGTTCGTGCAATTCTATTTTATCATTTGTGAGGTGTGTGATGAGGTTTCGGTGTAGTTAGGCCAATATTCAACATTTTGGTTTGTCAAAACCCCAAAATGAGCTTTTTTGAAGTTGAAACTTGCATAAGTTTCAAACCGGGCATCCGAACCGAGTGTCGTAAGTTCGTGCAATTCTATTTTATCATTTGTGAGGTGTGTGATGGGGTTTCGGTGTAGTTAGGCCGATATCCGGCATTTTGGTCCTTCAAAACCCCAAAATGGGCCTTTTTAGAGTTGAAACTTGCATAAGTTTCAAACCGGGCATCTGAACCAAGTGCCATAAGTTCGTGCAAGTCTATTTTATCATTTGTGAGATGTGTGATGGGGTTTCGGTGTTGTTAGGCCGATATCCAGCATTTTGATCTGTCAAAACCCCAAAATGAGTTTTTTTGGAGCTGAAACTTGCATCCCTATGAAATTAAATAAGTTCGTGCAGGTTTATTTTCATATGTGAAGTGTCATGCGGTTTGTAGGTCGTTAGGCCGAAATCCTTTTTTTTGTTTTTTACGTAACATTTTCTATAAATAATAAATGTGCCAAAGTAAATAATTTTAAAAACTTACCAAAGCTAAACAGAGCCTCCCTGTTGGCTGAGGATCGTTTACACAATAGCCTCTAGCTGGGTCGTACGCTCCTTGAGCTCTGCCATCTCAGCCTTCATCTCTGCATTCAGTCTCTCCGCTGCCTCAACTCTCTGGGTGGCTACGTGAAACCTAGCATTACTCTCGACAGTAGAGGACGATGCCATCGGCTCCATCCTACTCCCTAAACATGATGTTTGATCGACTTGCTATGAGATATAAGAGACTTTTAATCATACCTCTATATTTTTTTATATTTACATCATTTTCTTTATCATTTGGATTGATTAATAAATGTTCCCTCTTTAGACTGTTTAATTTATAATCTTAAGAAGAAATTTAATTTCTCATCATGCTCATTTCAAATCCATCTTGCATGCATTAGCAAAATTTTTGTATAGATCTTCATTTATTGAGTCAAATATAATGTCATCTACATATATTTGCACAATGAGAATTTCATTCCCTTTTATTTTTATAAACAAAGTGGTATATATTTTTCCTCTAATAAATTCATTCTTGGTAAGGAAACCACTAAGTCTTTCATACCAAGCTCTTAGAACTTGCTTCAAAATATATAAGATTTGTGTTAGCTTATATACATGATTTTCAAATTCAAGAAGTTGTTCAACATATACTTTCTCAGAATGTAGAGAAACCTGAAGAATTATGGTGCTAAAGTCAACTAGAGCAAAATTTGCAAGTTTAAAACATAAAGGGTCTTGGTATTAAATTGGTGGATGCTATAAATATTAGGACAGTTTCAAATAAGCATCATGATTTTAATTTGATCATCACGTTTTCTTTAGAAGCCTAGATGTTTTAGAAGGACACTACTCCATTAGAGTTGCTTTGTTTTGGTTGAGTCTTTGATATGCAGGATTTCTCTTAGGCTTCTAAGGTTTGTTTGTTGATTGGATGTAAACTTTCTTTTGAGCTTCTTTTGGGGAGTTCACTTTGGTAATACAATTCACTTACCAAAAAAAAAGAAGAATAGAAATAAAAATATTTGACTATGATAATCTAAATTTTGGATAGTGATTCAAATATAAATTTTAAAAAAATATTTTTAAAAATTTTGTAATTACTTTTTTTAAAATTGTGAAAATGCATTTGAAAATGATAATCTAAATTTTAAAAAATTAAAAAAAAAATTAAAATGAATAGTTTGCCAAACACGTATCCTACTTTTTGAAATTAAAAAATTTGTTTTTGAAAACATAACTAAACGAAGCAAGTGTTTTGAAAAGAGAAAAAAAAAAAAAAAGAACAAGTCTTGTAAGTGTCATTTCAAAAGGCCACTAAAATTTTTTTTAGCAGCATTTGGAATGCTTCCAAAGTCCCTTTAATTATTTTAGTAGCATTTTAAAATACTGTTAAATTTTTTTTATGCATGGGTATAACTTGCATTTATCACTACGTTGAAAAGACCATTGCCAAAGCTCGTAGTGGCTAAGTGGCATTTCATGTTTCTCTTTATTGAAGATGTCAAGGTTTCAAATCTCCCCAAATGAAATATGTGGTAGTATGTTTATTTTTCAACTATGAGGTGGACTTGTAAGTGATATGAATATGTTCTTTTCAGTTACTGAGTTGTACTTATTGTTAAAGTTATACTTGTAAGTAGACACTTTCTCAGATGATAAAAAAAATAAAACACTATTCAAAGGGTTTCTTATTGAAATTTTTAAATGTCACTAAACTTATGGTGAATAATGTAAATTTTATGAGTTCCAGAGATTAAATTTCTTTCTTTATTTAAAAATATAAAAAAAAAACTAAACCAGGATAAATATCATAGGGTATAAACTTCAGAGAATTTATACTTTCATCAAATGATGAATGAAAATAAATTTTTATTAGTAACTACTACCAGTACCAAACTATTATCTCTTTGGACAAAAATATTTGTTTTCCCTTTAATTTTTGTAAACAAATGGTTGTTGATGAAAATGCTTAAGTCTGTACAGCATTGCCAATTTGCCATAAACAGCCTCTTTTGTTTGTAGTACCTAAATTCTCCACAAAAAATGCTTCCCTAAAACCCATTAGAAAACAAAGTGGGTTGACACTCTTAGTGATAGCTTCATATTTAAGGGAAATTTTAACATAGATCGAGTTTATTGACTTGGCATTGACTTGATTTATAATATAATATCATTTATATAAGATGTCTAATTTTTAGGAGACATAAAAATAACATTTGTTTATGTGACAGGACGTGATTAGTAGAGTTCATGGACCATATCTATTGTCCTACTTCTATTTATTGTCTATAAAGAACTTCAAGATTTTAGAAGGCATGCTTGTTAAACACGTTTTTAAAAGGTTAAAACACTCCAAGTCTAAATTTTTTGTAATATTTTTAAATTAAAAGTGCTTTCAGAAAAAACACTTTTAATTAAAGGCATTTTTAGGAAGAGCACATTTAATTAAAATTACTTTCAATAAGAGCACTATTAATTAAAAAAATGTTTTTAATAAGAGTACATTTCTATTTAAAGGTGCTTTCACCAAGAACTCTTTTATATTTAAAGGTGCTTTTAATATGTCACTATTTACATGTTGATGACTTTTCCAACTACTTTAAAAGATGGCCAAATCTTTTTTAAGCTTTCTTGGGCATTGGAAAAAAAAACTCTCAAGAAAGCACTCCCATGAAAAAACTACTTCACCTCTACGACACTGAAATATTATTACCTCTCTCTCTCTCTCTCTCTCTCTCTCTCTCTGTATATATATATATAGTAAATTAACAATTTATCATGATCAAATTTTTCCTTGTTGATCTCTCTGGTGGGCCAATCGTTGGAGCAAACGGGTTTGCTCAGGCCCAACCTAGTCTTGTTTCTGATTCAACTTGTGTAAATCCTTAACTCAATCTCAACCCACTTTTTAGATGCTACGGTACTACTGTTTTGATTTTGAATTTTTTTATTTTTTAAGAGTAGGGTGATCAGGCATTATAGTACATGTATTACAATCAAATAAAAAATATAAAACAACATTACATAGGCACTATGTCATCCGTTATATTACAATGACTTTGGCTCTATGATTTGAACTTGTTTGAGATCATCTGGTTATTAAATAAAAAATAAAAAATCTTAGTTAGTGCTATAAAAAAAAAAAGGGTTTTAACAGCAAAAACCGAGCAGGAGTCTTTTTAGCGACGGTTCACCTAAGATGCCGCTTGTCTTGTATCGGCTTTACTGTGCGGCGTTTTAGAAAACCATGGTAAATTACTAACTGCAATTTTAAAAAAGCATTGCCAATAAGTTAAATATTAGTGGCTGCAATTTTAAAAAAGCATTGCCAATAAGTTAAATATTAGTGGCAGTTGCTTGGTTTGATTTGCATGCAAAATGGATGTGCTCTTCCTTGTTTGACAATGGAAATTAAGGGTGTCAATTTGTATTATTGTGTCATGTTTGAGTCATGTTACGGTATACATATTAGAAAATATATGTCAACCCTAATCTTAATCCAATACTATTAATTAATCGTGTCAAATTTTAAAACTCAAACCTAACCTATATATTAAATAGGTTACACAGTGTCGACACGCTTAATCTGTTTATTTTATTTTTTATTTTTTAAATAAAAAATTTACATATCTTTATATATGTAGAGATAATTTTCATGTTTAACAAACTTTAGACATGGTGCAAATCAAAATAAAAACTTCTTTTATAAAAAAAAAATAAATAAATCTATAAATCTTGATAAACTTTCGACGTGGGGCGAATTATTTTAACTCATTATTTTTTAAGAAAAAAATACTAAAATGTCCTTAAAATAATCTTTTTAGTGTAAAAAGTTTATGATATATTTTTTCTATCTAAAATATCCAAAAATAATAATTTAATACAAAAAAGTCCAATTATTAACTTCCATCTTAACACCGTTAAAAAATATTATTAATTAGACCAAAATAACCTTCAACATACATTTTAAAAAAATACTAAATAATAGATAAAATAAATTCTTCAATCCAAAAAAAAACATAACATTTTTTATTTATCTAAAATGCCTAAAAAAGAAAACTTTACTTTATAAAATGTTATGACTTTTTGGAATTGAAAATTATATTTTATATATTTTTTAGTCTTTTTTTCTAAAATGTATCTTCAAGGCCATTTTAGTATAATCAATAAAATTTTTTAACAGTGTTAAGATGAAAGTAACAATTGAATTTTTTGTATTAAAAATTTCTTTTGTGGACATTTTAGATAGAAAAAATATATTATGAATTTTTTACATTGAAAATTTTATTTTAACAACTTTTTAGTATTTTTTATATTTTTTTATAATTAAACGTATTAAATTATGTTAAACGGATTGACACTACTAAAACTCAAACACAACTTATTTATTAATCGTGTTATACGTTAACCCGTTTATGACTCAAATTTATTTATACTCAATCCAAATTTGTTAATTTTGTGGTATGTTTAAGTCGTGTTGTATCAAAAATTGACACCGCTAATAAAAATCCACATCTTAATTAGAATTGAGAATCAGTTTAAATTTTAATACTTATTGTTTCTGTAATTTCAATTCTTCAGGCACAAATTTCATACTGCCAAAGCAACTTCAATTCCACTCAATACTGACAACATATTTTTTACTAATTTACTATTTATCCTTTGAATTTATTAGTTTAATTTTTCTAACAAAAAAAGGAAATTAAACAAAATACTTTTAACTAACCCACCCAAGCATTGTTTCCCAATAAGTGGGCCTATTAGACTGGCATTGCAGTAGGTAAGCCTAATGAAGGCCTTGATGGGTCCCATTGAGACAAAAACACGTTCAAATAATCAAATTGATTAGGTTGACCCCTTGATAACGTTCTAAATGGCTCACAAAATGTGACTAAAATTCAGCAACTATAATTCAGTAGGGCCCATTTGCACAAACACCATTCATATTCATATAACATTTTTTTAAGACTGGAAGTATCCCCACTTGAATGGATTTATTTGAAATGCAGGAATCATTCGATTTAAAGAATGTCCAATCCAACCCTTAATGAATTTATTAAATTTTTCTTTGTCTCTAATTACCCTACTATGTATCTCTCATCACCACACATGCATTTTAATAATAAAAGCGAAAATGAAGGGAGCCAAATGAAATAACGGCTAAAATGGTTTCCCAAACTCAATTTTTTCGCTCCTGGAATCAAGTCCATATCAAAATGAATCCAGTTCCAGTAATGAACATAGAGAAATTAAAATATATTAAAATATAAAATTATTACACATCTTGACTCCTATTATTAGAGTGCATCAAGGATGGTGTGAGATTTATAATACTACTGGAGGCAAATTATATAATTTTACCGTAACGCAGTTACTAAAATAAGTCAGTACTTGATTTCAAATTAGGTAAAAGAAATTCTTTTTTATTTATATATATATATATATATGTTACAATCTTAACGTGTCATACATGTAATCACATATATATCATATTATTATATAATTTTAAAAAAAAATTAAATTAAAAAACACATATACATAATATTTATAAATTAAAACATGTGCTAGGAATAAAATAAAATTTTGAAACTAAGTATTGTAATAAAATTTATATAAAATTGACCGACCTTTGAAATAAAACTCAAATTTTAGTCATCATTTTCATCTTTGAGACGGTACCACTAACTTTTGTTTTTTTCCTTATATATCCCTGACCAAATACATTTATTTTCCATGGCCAAGAAAAGTTCCGAAGCCACATTGTATCGTAAATAACATAAAAAACGAGATTCGTAGGCCTAAAGCAAGTAAAGTTAAAATAAGGGGGCCAACATAATAATAGGAAGTTCGGTACAAGGAGAAAACAATCAAACATCATCAATAATGCATTACATAGACATTATACTCAACAATGGCGTCACCGGTCGTCAAGTTCAACTGGTGCGTTTTGATCTGAACATACCCGCGAGCGAATCGGAAAAGCCCACTTCCTCCGATCACTGGCATCTCTCTCATCTTGTTGAACACCGGATTTCTCCCCAGCACGGTGATCGTGCTTCCGTTGTACTTGCCTTCAATAAACGCGAAATTCATCGCCATTAATAAGCCGATCTCTTGCTGCGACGCGGAGGCGTAAAACCCTTGAGCCCTTCCGACAAGTTTGGAGCTCGGCTCCGGCCCTTCTGTTAGTGCATCGTCGATGACATTAATAAGACCGAAAGCTGTAGTGGAATTGTCGGATGGTTGCGTGACTGACACCACCGAAGCGTTGCTACTGCCGACGACGTCGTGCCAGTACACTCGGAAGTGGGTTAGCTTTTCTTCTCCGAGGCCCAGTTTCTTCCGATTGATGGCTTTGACAAAGCCGTGGTTTTCTCCTGTGGCCGGAATTGTGACCAAGGAGATGAGGATGGAGATCGTAATGAAGTGGGTAATGAAGGGGGAAGCTGGGTTTGGAAGTAGTCTAGCCATGGAAACTCTTTCTGTGTCAGTCCTCGTGAGTGGTGGAGAATTAAAGACAATTTGGGGTGTGTCTATATATATATATATATAATGTATACTGTACAATATTTTATGTAAATAAAGGTAACAACGGGGAATGGGAAATTCTAACTTAGGACTCAAGAGCAGCTATCAGTATAGGGGACATGATGACTTTGTAAATGCAGCAGATTTTTATTTTTATTTTTTCTTTCACCCGTTGTAATTATGATAATGGCAAGTAGATAAATTTAATATTTTTTCTAAAGACAATATTTAGGTTTAAAATTGGTAAAAAAATTTTGTTTATATTACATATACGATGTACATGTATTTTTTAATTTTATTTATTTATTAATTAAAATCAAATAGTCATATATTTTATATATAACACATTAAAATTATGATACGTAAGTAATAATATGGTAAGAAAAAATTCTTTTTACCTGATTTGCATTCTAACAATGTCCTTTTTTAAAAAAATAAATGTGACATTATTGAAATAAAATTTGTTTTTATATAAAAGTCTAGTAATCGAATTGAGCAGTGATCAATTATCTAAATATTTTAAAATAAAATTACACTATTTTCTCCTCACTTTTAAAACCAACAATAATACTAAAAATCTCATATTTTTTATTACCTCTCTCACAGGAACACGATCCACCACCTATGAGCTCATAAAATTATATGTGAATTTTTCTACTAATTTTGAAAACAATGAATTTTTTCTTCCAAATTTTGCCCAAAAAAATAAAAAATTTATTTGTAAATTCCCTTCTAATTTTGAGAATATGAGTTTTTTATTTTAAAATTATCCACGTCAGCATAAAACAAATTTCCATCTAAAAAACATCCAAAATATAAAATTCTAGCCCTCCAAAAATCTTTTACATGTGTGTCTTGACATCACGTAATCTTAAAGCTAATGTTTTTCTCTCCTTCCCCTTTGAATTTGGTGTGAAAAGTGAAAACAAAATAAATGAAAGTTGGACAGAATTAGACGTAGACTTTACTTTGTTGGGCAAACTTTAGCATATAAAATTAAAATGACAGATCAATTTGGGGCCCACGGCGTTTACGCGTGAGAACATCTGACAACGTTGTACTGTACAATAGTCAATCGACACTTGTTTACTCTGAAGAAGAAAACAGAGGTGGGAGTGGTGGGTCCGTGTTCCACGCTCCATTGTATATTTTCTCTCTTCCAAGTAAATTGTCATCCATTTTCACTATGAAAACTTTACAAGTTTTTTTTTTCTTAATTTGTCAAAATACTATCCTAATAAAAATAATAAATTATACTGATTTTTTTTTAGATTCTTGATAATAAAAAAGATTTCTCTTAAAATTTCTAAAATCACATTAAGCTCTCTTATTTTTACTGACAAATTATAAAGATTTTCTTTTAATCTTATTTTTTTTCAAAATAACAAAAATGTCTATTTTATTTATTTATTTATTTGTATTTTTTCAATTTTGACAATTTTTTTAAACTTTTTCTATTTTATATAAAAATAAATTTAAGATAAATAACTTATATTTTTTTAGTCAAAGAATATTTTAATTAATATTTATTTGAAAATTAAAAAAAAAAAACATGTTAGAACAAATTAGTAAAATTGAAAAAATGCAACAACAAAAAAAATTGAAAGGTGTATTTTTGTCATTTAAAAAAAAATAAGGAAAGAAGGGAGTTTTTTTAATTTGTCAGTAAAAATAAGAGATATCAATGTCATTTCAAAAATTTCAAGAGAGATCTCTGTAATTGTCAGAAATTTCAGGAGAGATAATTGTAATTTACTTTAAAAAAATTTATAGACAAAGCATAACATACATGCAGTCTGTTGGGAATTTTTTTTTTTTTTTTAGAAAATGTAAAGTATGAATTTTTTTAAAAAAAAAATACTTGTATTTTTGAGATGTTTTTATTTTTTGATGAAATCAAAATTTCAAAAATACAAGAAACTACTTCCATTTATTTCTTACAAATTAGTTATTTCCAAGGATTTTTTAAGAAATGATTTTGGAAAATATCCCAAATACATTATTTATATATTTTTTTATTTTCAAGAGTTGAAAATGTGAACCAGAGCACTATCAGCAACTCAAAACCAATGCCAACTGTTATACTAACCACCATAAACAGTCCAAAGACAAAACAACATTCCAAGATGGTGAGCTAGACGAATGTAAAAACCTTGTAGAAAACAATAAAAAAGTACAATACCACATTTGCAAGCACTCCTCCCAAAACAACCACTTAAATTATAGTAAAATTCACATGAATATGAATCGTTCCCTAACATGAATCAAATTAACTGCTTCTGATTAATTAAAAATTATTGAGTATACAAAATTTATTTATTTTTATTTCTTCAAAATTCAACAAATGATGGATTATTCAATAATTTCTCATTTAAAACACATTTATGAAGCACACTAATGATGGTTGGGCAAAATGTCTAAACATGACTTATTAAGATTATTACATGACGGAGGCAGCATCCTAATTAACATTTCATCTTCCCCATTTAAACTCAAATGCAATAAATAAATAAATAAAATAAATTTCTTTTAATTAAATGTATGTGCCTGCGTGTTGTAAGTTTCGAACTTGTACCACATTTGTAAAAATAAAAAACTTTACTATTTTAAATAAGACTTCAGTCTCAACTCAAATACAATAAACTGAGATATGAAAAGTTATATAAAAAGTTCTGATATAAACATTTTTTGATAAAGTAAAACTTTAATAAAGGCAGAAGTTAACAAGTTTTCAAAGTAAAGATGGGAATTGAAAAGCAAAGAAAAGGTCGTTAAGTCTTGTAATTGTCTAAGTTTTGGTTGAGTGGTACAAGTGGTTGGGAATTTTGGAATATTATATGATAGAAGAAGCAAATAATAAACATTGTATTGTCGTCTTAAAGCTAAAGATTGGTATATTATATGATAGAAGATGCAAATATATATTATTAAAATTTTATTTAAAATTCATGCTTTCTAAAGATGTAAAATTATTAATCAAGTTTTGTATTCATGTTGTAATAACATATCATTTTAAATAGATAACAAATAATTCATTTAATCTTTTTTTTGTAAGATCCGATGATGGGTATGCTTTCAGCTGCTACATAAATGCAGAATAACATTTTTTTAGGTCATGTAACCTCCAAGTGACCAACACTAATTATTATACACAAAATTTCTTGTTTTTTGTTTTTGTCTGTACCCCTCCGGAACCATTGCCACATCAGAATGAAATAAAGAAAAATTATGAAAAAATTAGAGATGATGCAATATAATTTCAAAAACAAGAGAAATACCATCAATAATAGTCAAAAAAAATCTTTTAAAAAGTTTAATGTAAATTTTTTGAACTATTTATACTCTCTAGAGTTCCATATTTACAAAATAAAAATATTAAATTACCTTTGTCATGGCTGATTTAGAAAGTAATTATTCAGTGAGATCGTCACACCATGTCATCATGTGACGGCCTCTCACAAAGATATAATTTTTCCTTTATTTAAGTATTTGAACTTCTCCCTAATTTCAAGAAAAATTGAAATCTTCTGAGAAACCGTCATACAATGACATGGTGTGATAGTCTCATAGAATAATTTCTCTAATTTAGGGATGATAAAAATGTGAGTAAATAGAATTTTGGATTCACCACTAACCTTTGCATACTTGTAAGCTCATCCTTAATTAAGGATAATTTCATAACTTCATTTATTAAATTGAATTTCCTTAATTATCAACAAGTTTTATCTTAATTGATACATTTTCTAACTCCTCGTACGCCGGTTTGAGATTTCAAGACTCATTAAAAAATAAAATTGTGGTAAACTCTTTGAATTCCCCTAGGGGAATTCAGAAGATTTAAAGGATGGATTCGAGCGAGAGTGAAATGGGGGCGTCTAGAATCCATGACAACGCATTGAAGCCCTTGGACATCTCAAAATGCGTGTAGAAGATTTGGATAAGGCGTGTGTATTGGATATGGAAGGAAGAGAGGAACTTGGTCCATCCAAGATAGTTAAAGTGAGACCCAATAAAGACTGATTAGGTTTCAAAGAAAGTGGTGTTGATAGTTTTTCCATACTCAATGGTATTATGTTTGATATCGTCATGAAACTTTAGAGTTCTAGAGGTGTTGAGGAAGATTTTCCTATCATTCCTAGACTTGATTTGGTGTTTTGGATCAGTATTGTCTCTAGGACATTCTCCTAGGGATTTGGATGATGGATTCTTGATTTTAAGAGCCATGGAAGAGAAGTTTGAAGATTTGAGAGAAGTTTTGAGGGGTTTCAAACAATTAGAAAAATAGAGAGATAAGTCGAAAGGTTGTAAAGGGTGCATGTTTGAATTGTTTGAAAACTACTTCGATTTTTATAGATTCAACCAAATCAGTCGATTGGTTTGCACCAGCAATTAATTAGTTGTGCCCTAGTTTTTGGGGCAGACAACTAGTAAGTCAACCGATTCAACTAGTGTCTATAATTCTCTCCTTACAAACTTGATTAGTCGACTAGTTTTCCCATGCAGTCTATTGGTCCTAAACGTCAATCGACTGATAGGTCGATTGACTAGATCAATGGCCAATTTTTTGTTTAGCTAACTGACTTCAGTGGACCTTATGGTCGACTAGTCCTATTATCAATCGATTGTTCAGAATAATCGACTGCTTTGAGGAGTAGTGATTTTTATCACTTAGTTACTCAAATCTTTTGGGTTAGTCATTCCTAATTCTCTTCTAATGAAGTAAAATCTCTCCTCTTGGTGTGGTTTGGTGAATATATCCACCAATTGATGGTTTGTATTAATGAACTCAAGGATTAAATCACCATTTTGTACATGATCCCTAAGGAAATGATGTCTAATTTATATGTATTTTGTTCTAGAATGTTGTATAGGGTTTTTACTTATATTTATTGCACTATGTTATCACACTTAATTGGAATGTGATTATAATTAAGCTTAAAGTCTTAAAATTGTTGCTCATGTAAAGAGTTTGAGCACAACAACTCCCGCCTCATATATATTCTGTTTCGGCTATGGATTATGCTATGGAATTTTACTTTTTGCTAAACTATAACAAAAGAAAATATCCTAAAAAATGACAATTCCCACTTGTGTTGTTTCTATCAACTTTGCAACTGAAAAATCGGCATGCTTAATAGATCAAATGACGTGTTTTTGGAGTAAAATAATCTTATGTTTGCGGTTCCTATTAAGTACCTAATTTTTTTTTACTCCTTTTAGATGTGATTTTTTAGGATATGATTAAAATCTTGCACATAAGCATACACTAAACATGATCTTTGGTCTACTTGTTATGAGATATAAGAGACTTCTAATCATACCTCTATATTTTTTAATATCTACATCATTTTCTTTATCATTTGGATTGATTAATGAATGTTCCCACTTTAGATTGTTTAATTTATAATCCTAAGAAGAAAGTTAATTCTCTCATCATGCTCATTTCAAATTCATCTTGCATGCACTTAGCAAAGTTTTTGCATAGATTTTCATTTATTGAGTCAAATATAATTTCATCTACATATATTGGCACAGTATGAATTCTCTTCTCTTTTATTTTATAAACAAAGTGGTATCTATTTTTCCTCTAATGAATTCATTCGTGGTAAGGAAACCACTAAATCTTTTATACCAAGCTCTTAGAACTTGCTTCAAACCATATAAGATTTTTGTTAGCTTATATACATCATTTTCAAATTCAAGAGGTTGATCATGTTAAAATATATCCCACATGAAAGGGTAATATGGATATTATTTGGATTTAATGAAATCAGGTAGTTATTGGCTTTAAGAGATATACACGGTTACTTAATTAGTGGGAGATAATAAGGAAAGTGATTTTTCTATCTACCTACTTTTATGGGGAGTACGATAACAATTTTATTTACGTAGGAATTGTCCTCTCTCTACCCAATTAATTTTAACCAGATTTTTTCATAACATTCGGGTGCAGAAAAAAAAAGGGGTTAAGTGAGAGAAATAATTTCTACAAGCTTTCTTCATTGAAGGTGATTTCATCATGGCTGATTCCGGTATGTTATTATGAAATACTTTTATTTCTGCATAAAAGATCATTATGTGATTGTCATGATAATTGAAGATTCTCATTTTAGTAAATTAAATTTTACATGTGGTATCAGAGCTTGGTTGAAACTATCATGATTTTCCCTTTAATATAAAAATCGATTTCATTAATATTTTTCATGATCGTGAGTTACTATCGAGACTTATGTCACTACTGCCACTGCCACCACTTTCACGCCCTAATGGCCTTGAAAATATGTTTTTTTATTTATTGTTTGATTAGAGGTTGATTGGTCTCAAAGGGTGGGTGATTCCGATCTGTAATAATATGGATGTTTAAGTAATCACAAACCACATGGAGCTAATTAAGGACTTAAATCTTTTCCAAAAACTCCATGACCCAAGTGTTATAAGCACAGTACATTACATGGAAACCTTGAAATCCAGTCCCTTTTGCCAAGGCCTCAAACTCCTTCTCTAACCTCTCTTTTTGCCCAGGTTATGAGCTAGCATGATAACGTCGATTTGGACCGACATTAGTGGTGATGGAAATGGCGGCGATGATAGCCACTCCAAAAGCATGTAAACTATTTCTTTTTATTTATTTATTGTTTGATTTCATATGGGCTGGATTTAAGTTATGGGCTGGATTTATGTTATGGACTCGCTTGTATTTGATTAATAATTATATTTATGCATGCATGGGCTGGATTTTGCATGTAATTAAGAAAATTAAAAGAAAATGCTAGTATAGGGTTTTGAACTCAGAACATAGTGTTCAAAACAATGCATGCTTACCAATTGAACGTGGACAAATTTATTTTATATTTTATTTATTTATTTATTTTTTGTTTGGTTATTTATCAATCAATATTTATATCATGGTTAGCATGTTAAAGTGATCTTGCTGGGAAAAGTTATAAATATTGAATTGAATTATGACTTTGCAAAATTATTATGGAATGATTATTTGATTATTATGGTTTGACCTAAAGGTGCACCAACTTTCAAGTAGTCATTAAATTAATTAGAATAATTGATAGAATTATAGTGAGATTGGGATGGATGCCCAAAGGTGACAAATCAATCAAACTTTGAAGGGTTATCAATTATGCGTAGGTGAGTGAAAATTATCATTAAATTTGAATATTAGTATATTGCATTAGTTAATCCAAAGATTGAACGCAATATTGCTAATGGAACTGATTTTTCAAAGCATTAATGTTGTAATTTTTTTTTATTGCAATGTCAGTTCCTGTTTTGCTTCATTTGCTAGCTTCTGCTGTTCTGATCTTTAATGGAGTTAATTTCTCTGACTGGAAGGAACAGATCCAGTTTCACCTTGGTGTTATGGATCTTGACTTAGCACTGCGAATTGACAAACCGGCTGCTATTACTGAAACAAGCAGTTCAAGGCAGCAAGCTTTGTCTAAGTCATGGGAAAGATCGAACAGATTAAGCATCATGTTTATGCGAATGTGTATTGCGAACAATATCAAGTCAACGCTTCCTCAAATTGAAAATGCAAAGGAATAGTTTAAGGCTGTGGAAGATCGATTTCGTTCAGTAGACAAGTACCTTGAAGGGAGATTAATGGTTGAACTTACCATCATGAAATTTGATGGTAGTCGTGAATTGAATGAGCATGTCCTTGAAATGACCAATCTAGCTGCTAGACTCAAATCTCTGGGTATGAATGTTGATGAAAGTTTCTGTGTTCAGTTCATTCTGAATTCCTTCCTACTCAGTATGGCCCATTTCAGATTCACTATAACATTATTAAGGAAAAGTGGAATGTGAATGGATTGATGAGTATGTTAATTCAAGAACAGATAAGACTTAAGTAACAAGGATAACATTTGGTTAATATTATGGGTCATGGAGTTTGAGGCAAAGGAAAGACACACAAGAAGAGTTTCAAGAAAGATCCATTGAAGGTTGTAGGATTTTTTCATGTTAATGGGGCACGCAAGAAGGAACATAATGGACCGAAATATTATTTCTGCAATAGCTATGGGCATTTAAAGAAAAATTACCCGAAACGTAGAGCTTGGTTCGAAAAGAAAGGTGAGTTATTAGCTTATGTATGTTTCAAATCGAATATGACACAAGTTCCTTCTAATACATGGTGGATTGACTCTGGTTCTACTATTCATGTTTCAAATTCGATGCAAGGATACCTTTCGATCCAGAACATAAAGGAAAATGAGCATTTTATAGTCTTGGAAAATAGAACTTAAGTACCAGTTGTTGGTGTTTGAACTTTACGTTTATTTTTAGAGTCAGGCCACTGTTTGGACCTATTTGATACTTTTAATGTTCCTACTATTTCTAAAAATTTAATTTCCATGTCAAGACTTGATTATGATGGTTATGCTTTGTATTTTGAACATAAGGGTTTTCGTTTATTGAGAAATGACTCATTTGCTGGTTTTGGTGTTTTATCTGAGAGGTTATATAGATTTAATCTTAACAAAAATTTTGCTAAAACACTCCTCACCTTGCATCATGATGTTGGAACTAAACATAGCAGAATTAATGAGAATTCTTCTCTCTTGTTGCATAAAAGACCGGGTCATATATCTAGAGAAAGAATGGAGAAATTGGTAAAAGATAGGATTATTTCAAATCTTGATTTTACTGATTTTGATGTATGTGTGGATTGCATTAAAGGAAAGCAAACCAAACATACAAAGAAAGGCGCCACAAGAAGTGAAAAATTTTTGGAGATTGTCCATACTGATATTTGTGGACCTTTCGACTCACCATCTTTTGGTGGAGAAAAGTACTTTATCACTTTCATCGATGATTTTTCACGTTATAGTTATGTCTATTTGTTGCATGAAAAGTCTCAAGCAATAAATGTTTTAAAGGCATATATTCCTGAAGTTGAGCGACAATTAGATAGAAATGTAAAAATCATTCGATTAGATAGAGGTGGTGAGTATTACAGAAGGTATGATTGAATAAGACAATGTCTAGGACCATTTACTAAAATCCTAAAAGAGCATGGTATTTGTGCACAATACACAATGCTTGGTACGCCTCAGCAAAATGGTGTGGCTGAAAGGCGTAATCGTACTTTTATGAAAATGGTTAAAAGTATGTTAAGTAACTCCTCGGTACCCATTTCATTGTGGATGGAGGCCCTTAAGACAACCGTTTATTTGCTTAATCGGGTTCCTAGTAAGACAGTTCAAAAGACTCCTTTTGAATTATGGACAGGAAGGAAACCGAGTTTAAGACACTTTCATATTTGGGGTTGTCCAGCAGAGGCTAGGATCTATAATCCGCGTGAAAAGAAGTTGGATTCTAAAATTGTAAGCGGGTACTTTATTGGTTACTCAGAGAAGTCCAAAGGGTATAGGTTTTACTGCCCTAACCATAATACGAGAATTGTTGAAACCGAAAATGTCAAATTCCTTGAGAATGGTGAAATCAGTGGGAGTGATGGATCACGTAATGTGGTCATCAAAGAAGTTTGGTTGCCTATCCCGATACCCAAAACTTCAACAAAAACTGTTATTTCTCCAGTTATCGAACAGTTTGATAACATTGAACAACAATCTAGTGATCAGTCACTCCATAATGAGAATGTCACCAATGAACCAGTTGCAGAACAATCATAAGGAATAGCATTAAGGAGATCTCAAAGAGAAAGGAGATCAGCTATTTCAAATGATTGTTTGGTATATCTACAAGAATCTGATTATGATTTAGGGACAAGTAAAGATCCGGTTTCATTTTCACAAGCCATTGAAAGTAGTGATTCTGAAAAGTGGATCAATGCTGTAAATAATGAGTTGAAATCAATGGAACAAAATGAAGTTTGGGACGTCGTTGATTTGCATGAAGGTTTTAAGACAATCGGGTGTAAGTGGGTCTTTAAGACCAAACGCAATTGCAATGGCAATATTGAATGACATAAAGCTAGACTTGTTGCAAAAGGTTTCACTCAAAATGGAAGTGTTGATTACAAAGAGACGTTCTCTCCTGTATCGAAAAATGACTCTCTTAGAATCATAATGGCTCTAGTGGCTCATTTCGATTTGGAATTACACCAAATGGATGTGAAAACTGAGTTTTTGAATGAGAATTTAGATAAAGAGGTTTATATGGATCAACCTAAAGGTTTCTTGATTAAAGGAAATGAGCATATTATATGCAAATTAAAGAAGTCAATTTATGGACTTAAACAAGCTTCCAGACAATGGTATCTTAAGTTTAATGATACCATCACGTCCTTTGGATTTAAGAAAAATACCGTTGATCGGTGTATATATCTAAAGGTCAGTGGGAGCAAATTTATTTTCTTGATTCTGTATGTTGACGATATATTGTTTGCCAATAATGATCTTGGTTTACTGAATGAAACCAAGAGATTTCTTTCTATTAACTTTGAAATGAAAGATATGGGTGAGGCAACTTACGTGATAGGAATTGAAATATTTCGTGATTGATCACGTGGATTGTTAGGGTTGTCTCAAAAGGGATATATCGATAAAGTTCTTGAAAGATTTCATATGGATGAATGTGCGCCCACTCTGCTCCTATTTGTAAAGAGGACAAATTCAGTGAAAATGATTTTCCACAGAATGCATTAGAAAAGAAAAGAATGGAAAATATTCCTTATGCATCTGTTGTTGGAAGCTTAATGTATGCTCAAACTTGTACAAGACCGGATATTATTTTTGTAGTTGGAATGCTCGGGAGATACCAAAGTAATCCTAGAATGGAGTATTAGAAAGCTGCAAAGAAGGTTTTAAGATACCTAAAGGGAACAAGACGCTATATGCTCACGTATCGAAAGTCTGATCAGTTGGAGGTGGTTGGCTACTCCGACTCAGATTTTGCTGGTTGTGTTGGTATTCAGAAGTTAACTTTTGGTTATTTGTTTTTATTAGCTGAAGGAGCAATATCATGGAAAAGCGCTAAACAGACTATCATAGCAGCATCTACTATAAAAGCTGAATTTGTGGCATGCTTTAAGGCCACAGATCATGCTTTATGGTTGCGAAATTTTATCTCAGGACTTAAAGTTGTCAACAGCATTGCCAGGCCACTAAGAATGTATTGTGATAATTTCGCAGCAGTCTTTTTCTCCAAGAAGAACAAATATTCTAATGGCGCTAAGCACATGGAGCTCAAATATTTGGCCGTTAAAGAGGAAGTTCAGAAATAAACAGTGTTTATAAAACATATTAAGATTGAGTTCATGATTGCAGATCTTTTGACTTAAAGGTTAGCACCAAAGACATTTAAGGAACATGTTGATCGCATGGGTCTTTGTTGTAATCCGTGAGATATGTTTTGTGGATCTTTATGTTTTTTGTTCTATAACACCTATAGAGATATCACTAATCATGTTTCTGACATTTTTTTTTTCTTGCTTACCATCAATTACGTAATTATGAAGATAGATTATTGATGACAGGAATCGTCTTTGACAAAGACATTATGGGGACATTATAGTTACTTCTTATTATGGATTATAATTAAATGATTTGCTAGCATTGTAGTGCATGGAAGGGAAGATGTCACTTTATTGATATTTACCACCATGACTCAAGTTAGTAAGTTATTTAATTATAATATTATTGTAATCTCACTATAAAGTGTGAATAAGCTAATGATATGCGCATATTATGTTTATCTTGTCAATCTAAATAAGTGTCGTTCATATGGGCCAAGTGGGAGAATGTTAACACATGTCCGACATGAAAGAGTAATATGGACATTATTTGGACTTAATGAAATCAGGTGGTTATTGGCTTTAAGAGATATACACGGTTACTTAATTAGTGAGAGATAATAAGGGAAGTGATTTTCCTATCTATCTACGTTTATGGGGAGTAGGATAACATTTTTATTTACGTAGGAATTGTCCTTTCTCTACCTAATTAATTTTAATCAAATTTTTTCATAACATTTTGGCGCAGAAAAGAGAGGGGTTAAGTGAGAGAAATAATTTCTACAAGCTTTTTTTATTGAAGGTGATTTCATCATGGCTGATTCCGGTATGTTATTATGAAAGACTTTTATTTCCGCATAAAAGATGATAATGTGATTGTCATGATAATTGAAGATTCTTATTTCGGTAAATTAAAATTTACAGATCAACATATACTTCCTTAGATATTAATCCATTCAAGAATGCAAAGAGACCTAAAGAATTATGGGGCTAAAGTCAACTGGAGCAAAATTTGCAAGTCTAAAACATAAGGGGTGTTGGTATTAAATTGGTGGATACTATAAATATTATGACAGTTTCAAATAAGCATCATGATTTTAATTTGATCATCACGTATTCTTTTGAAGCCTAAATGTTATAGAAGGATACTACTCCTTTAGAGTTGCTTTGTTTTGGTTGAGTCTTTGATATGCAGGATTTCTCTTAGGCTTCTAAGGTTTGTTTGTTGATTGGATGTAAACTCTTTTTGAGCTTCTTTTGGGGAGTTCCCGTTTGGTAATAAAATTCAATTACCAAAAAAAAAAATAGAAATAAAGTGTTTCGAAAAGAGAAAAAAAAAAGAACAAGTTTTGTAAGTGTCATTTCAAAATGCCACTAAAATTGTTTTTAGCAGCATTTGGAATGCTTCCAAAGTCCCTTTAATTTTTTTAGTAGCATTTTAAAATACTATTAAAAAATTTTTATGACATGGGTATAACTAGCATTTATCACTACATTAAAAAGACCATTGCCAAAGTCCGTAGTGGCCAAGTGGCATTTCATGTTTTTCTTTACAATAGAGATCAATGTTTCAAATCTCCCCATGTGAAATTTGTGGTAGTATGTTTATTTTTTAACTATGAGGTAGACTTGTAAGTGGTATGGATATGTTTTTTTTCAGTTATGAGTTATATTTATTTTTAAAGTTATACTTGTAAGTAGACACTTTCTCCTATGATAAAAAAATAAAACACTATTCAAAGAGTTTCTTATTGAAATTTTTAAATGCCACTAAACTTATGGTGAATAATGTAAATTTTATGAGTTTCAGAGATTAAATTTCTTTCTTTATTTTTTTTTTAAAAAAAAACTAAACCATGATAAATATCATAGGGTGTAAACTTAAGAGAATTATACTTTCATCAAATGATGCATGAAAATAAATTTTTAGTAGTAACTACTACTAGTACCAAACTATTATCTCTTTGGACAAAAATATTTGTTTTCCCTTTTATTTTTGTAAACAAATGGTTGTTGATGAAAATGCTTAAGTTTCTACAGCATTGCCAATTTGCCATAAACAGCCTCTTTTGTTTGTAGTACCTAAATTCTCCACAAAAAATGCTTCCCTAAAACCCATTAGAAAACAAAGTGGGTCTGACACGCTTAGTGATAGCTTCATATTTAAGAGAAATTCTAACATAGATCGAGTTTGTTGACTCTGCATTGACTTGATTTATAATATAATATTATTTATATAAGATGAGTTTGTTGACTTTGCATTGACTTGATTTATAATATAATATTATTTATATAAGATGTTTGATTTTTAAGAAACATAAAACTAACATTTATTTATGTATAATATTTATTTATGTCATATGACATGATTGGTAAAGTTCATGAACTATATCTATTGTCCTACTTGCATTTATTGTCTGTGAAGAAGTTCAAGATTTTAAAAGGCATGCTTGTTAAATGTGCTTTTAAAATGTTAAAACACTTCAAGTCTAAATTTTTTGTAATATTTTTAAATTAAAAGCACTTTTAAAAAAACACTTTTAGTTAAAGGCATTTCCAGGAAAAGCACATTTAATTAAAAGTATTTCAATAAAAGCACTTTTAATTTAAAAACATTTTCAATAAGAGCACATTTATATTTAAAGGTGTTTTCACCGAGAACTCCTTTGTATTTTAACGTGCTTTTAACATGCATATTTTTTACATGAGTTTTCCAAATACTTTTAAAAGATGACGAAATCTTTTTTTAAGCTTTCTTGGGCATTGGGAAAAAAACTCTCAAGAAAGCACTCCCACGAAAAAAACTAGTTCACGTCTAAGACACTGAAATATTATTACACCTCTCTCTCTCTCTCTCTGTATATATATATATATATATAGTAAATTAAAAATTTATCATGATCAAATTTTTCCTTGTTGATCTCTCTGGTGGGCCAATCGTTGGAACAAACTGGTTTGCTTAGGCCCAACCTAGTCTTGTTTCTGTTTCAACTTGTTTTAAATCCTTAACTCAATCTCACCCCACTTTTTAGATACTAAGGTACTACTGTTTTGGTTTTTATTTTTTTTATTTTTTTATGTATTACAATCAAATGAAATATATGTTAAAAAAAATTATATTTTATCAGAATATTATATTTGAAAAAACTTACAATACTTTAATAAATATTATACTATAAAATAGTTTGAAACAATTTCAGAATAATTTAGAATAGAAAAAAAAATTTTCAAATACTGTAAATACAAAAACAAAAATTAAATGAAAATAAACAAAAATTAGAATTTACAGTTTTTCACGAAAAGATCAAAAGTAAAGCATTGGTGATTGATCAAGGCTAGTGTCTTACACTATGTTCTTAAGACAATATCGTCCTATCATTAGTGCTTTCGTGTTTTTAATGACGGTTGTCTCCCAAAATACAATGGTTATGCACAATAAATGGAAGCACTCCAATCTTATATCCACAGCGAATCAAAACTTATTCTTGAACTCTCTTAATATGCAGACTTACAGTATGCATGAACTTAATTTTAAAACTCGTGAATTAAAAGAATGATGACGAAGGTGAATTGGGCTTATATAGGCGACTTGGTGGCTGTTCAAATAGACACGAACTTAAAGGGTATATCTGTTCACGCGAATAGATATAATGTTTCAATTTGAATAGATTCATTCATTGGTGAATAGACGCACCAATCTGAAAGGACGCACCTGTTCATGATGATTGTTCAGTCAAAATTCAAAAACGTAACATTTTGAAAATATAATTTAAATTATTTAAATAAATTTTCTCCAAAAAAATATATATACAACGGGACAAGGTCCAAGCCCAATCCAAGGTAATTGTATATATACTTTTTAAAACTTTGTTCCCAACCTATGTGAGACACAAGTTTTTCACAAGGTTCAAGCTTTGTTACCATTTTCAAGTGGTGATATTTAGAGTCAATTTCTTATTTACTCATTGATGGTATTTGGGCAACCCAATATATATGTTCTTAATCTCCTCATAGATAAGAACATATTTTCATGTGAACCTATCTAAAATAATGTATGGGACTTATTTTAATTTTGGCTCAAAAATGACTAATAATTTTTGTTCAATAATTCATTTTTTCACCGATATATAATAACAACAATAGATAGACACTGTCAATTCTTATCCGTTATATTACAATGACTTTGGCTCTATGATTTGATCTTGTTTTAGATCATCTGATTATTAAATAAAAAATAAAAAAATCTTAGTTAGCATTACCAATAATAATAAAAAAGGGTTTTAACAGCAAAAACTGTAGCAGGAGTCTTTTTAGCGGCAGTTCACCTAAGATATGCTAATCTTGCATTGTTTTTACTTTGTGCCGTTTTAGAGAACCATGGTAAATTATTAACTGCAATTTTAAAAAAGCATTGCCAATAAGTTAAGTATAAGTGGCAGTTGCTTGGTTTGATTTGCATGCAAAATGGATGTGTTCTTCCTTGTTTACCGATAAAAATTATGGGTGTCAATTCGTGTTATTGTATCGTGTTTGAGTCAGGTCATGGAATATATATTAGAAAATATGTATCAACTTTAACCCAATACTATTAATTAATAGTGTCAAATTTTGAAACTCAAACCCAACTTATTTATTAAACAGGTTACACGTATCGACCTGCTTAACCCGTTTATTTTAATTTTTTATTTTTTAAATAAAAAAGTTACATATCTTTATATATGTAAAGATAATTTTCATGTTTAGTAAACTTTAAATATGTCACAAATCAAAATAAAAACTTCTTTTATAAGAAAAAAAATCTCTAGATCTTGATAAGCTTTTGACGTGAGGCGAACTACCTTAACTCATATTATTTTTTAGGAAAAAATACTAAAAAGTCCTTAAAATAATCTTTTCAATATAAAAAATTTATGATATATTTTTTCTATCTAAAAGATCCAAAAAAAAAAAAAAAAAACTTTTGATACAAAAAAATTCAATTATTAACTTTCATCTTAATACCGTTAAAAAATATTATTAATTAGACCAAAATAACCTTCAACGTATATTTTAAAAAATACTAAACAACAAATAAAACAAATTCTTCAATAAAAAAAACATAACATTTTTTATTTATCTAAAATGCCTAAAAAATAAAATTTTACTTTATAAAATGTTATGATTTTTTTGGATTGAAAATTTTATTTTATATATTTTTTAGTCTTTTTTTTCTAAAATGTATCCTGAAGACTATTTTAGTATAATCAGTAATATTTTTTAACATTATTAAGATGGAAGTTAACAATTGAACTTTTTTTGTATTAAAAGTTTCTTTTTTGGACTTTTTAGATAGAAAAAATATGTTATGAATTTTTTGGATTTAAAAAATTTACTTTAACAACTTTTTAATATTTTTTCTTATTTTTTTTTATAATTAAACGTGTTAAGTCGTGTTAAACGGGTTGACACTACTAAAACTCAAACACAACTTGTTTATTAATTGTGTTATAAGTCAATCCATTTATGACCCAAATCCATTTATACTCAATCCAAATTTGCTAACTTCGTATCATGTTCGAGTCATATTGTCGTGTCGTATGAAAAATTGACACCCCTAATAAAAATTCACATCTTAGATTAGAATTGAGAATTAGTTTAAATTTTAATACTTAGGCTGCGTCTGGATAGTAATTCAGATATGATTTTCTGAAAAATGTTTCTGGAATGTATTTCAGAATTTTGTAATTGATTTTTTGAAAACTGCGAAAATGTGTTTGATTATGTTAATTAGAATTCAGTTTTTGAGTTAAAAATTATGAAAATGTGTTTGGATGTAGTAATTTTAAAACAGATTTAGAGTTAAAAAATATAAAAATACATTTAGATATGTTTAAAAAAAAAATTGAAATTTTTTGAAATATGAATATCACAAGGTTACTAAATAATGTAAATAACAATCACACAAAGTAAGACACACCTACTTTTGCGTTCACAAGCAAACATCCTCACTGTTCACACCCAGTTTCTCTCTCTCTCTCTCTATGTAGTTATGCGTATAGCAGCCAGTTGTTTTCTTTTATAACTCTCTCTCTCATTTTTATAGTTTCTCCCTCTTCTCTGCTCCTTCCAAATCAAATCAGATGAGAGAGGAGAGAGAGAGAGAAACAGCAGAAGAAGAAGAGGTCCTTTTGGTCATAAAGGGACAGAAGAACAAAGAGAAATAGATGACTGAGAGTTTGAGTAATTCACATTCATAGCCATTTAATTGCAGCTTTGAAATTGGGAAACGAAAACACCAAGTTAGGCCGGTTTCAGACACCTGTGGACTTTCTCTCGTCCCAACATTTGTGCTATCTCTCTCTCTCTATCTATATCTATATATACACATATATATATATATATCATTATTATATATTTTTATCATAACCATAACAAAAACAGTCCCAACTTTCCACACCCAGTTTCACCATAATCTCTCTCTCTTGGAATGAGATCATTCCATCGGAGAGGTGAAGATAGAAGCAGGTGAGATCTTGGAACGAGATCTTCAAATCGATGAAACTGAGAGATAGAGATGTAAAGGCTTCTGAAATGTGTCAGTGGGTGATAAAGAGAGCGCGATGTAAAGGCTTAGAGGAAAGAGTGTCGGTGGGTGAGAGAGAGAAATCTGAATGACAGAATAGTTCGTAATTTTTTCAGAAATACATTTCAAAAAGTTGAAAAATTTTGAACCATCTTATGTAACCAAAAGTTTTTGAAAAAAAAAAATTTTAAAATTCGTTTGAAGTTCGTAACTAAATAGGATGTTGTTTCCGTAATTCAATTCCAAGGCACAAATTTCATACTGCCAAACAACTTCAATTCCACTCAATACTAACAACATATTTTTAGTAATTTACTATTTATCCTTTGAGTTTATTAGTTTAATTTTTCTAACAAAAAAAGGAAATTAAACAAAATACTTTTAACTAACCCACCCAAGCATTGTTTCCCAATAAGTGGGCCTATTAGACTGGCATTGCAGTAGGTAAGCCTAACCAAGGCCTTGATGGGTCCCATTGAGACAAAAACACGTTCAAATAATCAAATTGATTAGGTTGACCCCTTGATAACGTTCTAAATAGCTCACAAAATGTGACTAAAATTCAGCAACTATAATTCATTAGGGCCCATTTGCACAAACACCATTCATATTGATATAACATTTTTTTAAGATGGAAGTATCTCCACTTGAATGGATTTATTTGAAATGCATGAATCATTCAATTTAAAGAATCTCCAAACAAACCCTTAATGTATCTCCCATCACCACACATGCATTCTAATTAGGTCCGGCAAAACGGACGGGTTGCAAACGGGTCGGGTCATGAACGAGTTAAATCCATATTTGACCCAGATTAATCGTGTCGAATACGGGTCAAGTCAACCTGAATTTGACCTGTTACCCAATCTTTTTTTAGAAATAAAACACTACCTAAAATTGTTACATTTCAATCAAATAATACTTGATTAAAATGGACAAGTTTTTTTAGCTGCATTATTAATGAAAGACCATCACTCTTGGCTAACAGAATTGAGTGTCAAGGCCTGGCTTAAATCAATAAGACGTTTCCATTAGTTAGGAACTGTTTGAGTTCCTTATTGTGACGATTCCAATGTATTTTAAGGCTAGCTAGTGTAAAAAAAATTATTATACTTGTAGAATCTTATTATAAACATGAAATCTGTGCAAGTAAAAATTAAAAAAAAACTCATAATACAAAATATTCTTGTTTTAAAAAAAAAAGTAGTTTGGAGGTCATTATTTAATGTAATTGTAAAAGCTGAGGTAGCAACCATTTTTGTGTAAATAATAGATTTAACACACTGAATTTGCAACGCACGTGCGTGCACGTGCGACACACACACACACACATATATATATATATATATGTTTGTATTGAAAGGACTTGAGTTCTTCCTGGATCAAAAAGGGAATCTAGCCCCTGAACCAATGGACATATGAACCAGGATTAGAATGCAGCTCTGTTCAAACTTGATATATTGTATTACAAGCAACATAAAATGACATGAATTCATATTAATTAATTTTTTTTATGTATTTAAGTAGTAATAAGAAATTTTATTTTTTTCATGATAATTAATATAGAGTAATAAGATAAATTCATATTTTTGTATATGTATATCTTTGATGTGGTTTGTATAAATATATATATATGTATATATATATATTTTTTATACTATTTTATTATTTTTTATTTTCAACTTGTCAAACGCTCATATTCAATCCGTATTGACATGCTAAATTGACAGGTTCCTTATTATCCGACCAGTTTATGACTCGCTAACTAAATGAATGGGTTAATAGTGGGCGGGTTAGGACAGGATTGACGAATTTAAATAACATTTGCTACCTCTAATTCTAATAATAAAAGTGAAAATGAAAAGAGCTTAATAAAATAACAGCTAAAATGGTTTCCCAAACTCAAAATTTTTTAACTCAATTTTTTCACTCATGTAGTCAACGGTATACAAAATGAATTCAGTTCAAGTAAGATCCAAATATCAGAGAGAAAAAGGAGCCAAAATTGGTAAATAAAGTTACACGAAAGAAAGAGAAAAAGATAAATTAATGAAAAAAGAGAAATAAAAATATATTAAAATATAAAATTATTACACACCCTGACTCCCATTATTAGAGTGCATTAACGGTGGCGAGAGATTTATAATACTTCTGGAGGCAAATTATATCAGTCTCATCGTGACATAGTCACTAAAATTTAAGATAGTATTTGATTCTAAATAAGGTAAGAAGAACTTCCTCATATTTATATATATGTTCTAATCTTAGTGTGTCACACATGCAATCACATATATATCATATTACTATTTAGTTTTAACAAAAAAATAAAATTAAAAAACATATATGTGTGCATTATATATATAATAAATTATAATTAAGACATATATCTGAATAAGGAAAAGTTCTCCCTAACATGTTTGAAACTAAGTATTGTAATAAAATTTATATAAAATTCACCTACTTTGTAATGATGACAATTTGTCCCATCGTGAGATTTATAATACTTCTGGAGGCAAATTATATTGTCTCATCGTGACACAAGTCACTAAAATTTAAGATAGTATTTGATTCTAAATTAAGTAAGAAGAACATCTCTTATTTATATATATGTTCTAATCTTAGTGTGTCACACATGCAATTATATGTATATCATATTACCTATTTAGTTTTAACAAAAAAATAAAATTAAAAAACATATATATGTACATTATATATATAATAAATTATGATTAAGACATGTATCTAAATAAGAAAAAGTTCTCCCTAACATGTTTGAAACTAAGTATTGTAATAAAATTTATATAAAATTCACCTACTTTGTAAGAATGACAATTTGTCTCGCCCTGCTCCGCCCTTAATAGAACGAGTATAGGGCACTAATAAATGGGATTAGGGGATACTCATCCCGCCCCGGTCCTGTTTATACATTAAGTTTTTTTATTTATTCTTATATACATCATATTTAGTAATAAACAACAATATATAAAATTAGTTTTAAAATTTTTTATTTTACACTCATATATTATTTTTCTTGTATTAATTATTTTGACAAAAAAATAATAATTTACTTATCAAAATAAAAGTTTTAACTTACTTAAAAAATATATACAACAGAATTCATGACCGAACGAGATAAAGTGAATAATATAAACGAAATCGAGGTCGAGATAAACCTTTAAACAGGGATGAAATGAGATTGGAGGTGAAGAATATAAATAAAGTCAGAGATTAAAAAAATATATATAAACAAAGTCGGAGATTAAAAAAAATCACCCCGTATCAAACCCGTTGCCAATCCTATACCTTTGAAATAAAACTCAAATTTTAGTCATGATTTCATCCTTGAGACGGTACCACTAACTCTTGTTTTTTTCCTTATATATCCCTGACCAAATACATTTATTTTCCATGGCCAAGAAAAGTTCCAAAGCCACATTGTATTGTAAATAACATAAAACGAGATTCTAAGGCCTGAAGCAACAAAGTTAAAATAAGGTGGCCCACATAATAATAGGAAGTTTGGTACAATGAGAAAAACAATCAAACATCATCAATAATGCATTACATAGACATTATACTCAACAATGGCGTCACCGGTCGTCAAGTTGAACTGGTGCGTTTTGATCTGAACGTACCCGCGAGCAAATCGGAAAAGCCCACTTCCTCCGATCACTGGCATCTCTCTCATCTTGTTGAACACCGGATTTCTCCCCAGCACGGTGATCGTGCTTCCGTTGTACTTGCCTTCAATAAACGCGAAATTCATCGCCATTAATAAGCCGATCTCTTGCTGCGACGCGGCGGCGTAAAACCCTTGAGCCCTTCCGACAAGTTTGGAGCTCGGCTCCGGCCCTTCTGTGAGTGCATCGTCGATGACTCTAATATTACCGAAAGCTGTAGTGGATTTGTTGGAGGGTTGCGTGACTGACACCACCGAAGCGTTGCTACCGCTGATGACGTCGTGCCAGTACACTCGGAAGTGGGTTAGCTTTTCTTTTCGGAGGCCCAGTTTCTTCCGATTGATGGCTTTGACAAAGCCGTGGTTTTCTCCGGTAGCCGGAATTGTGACCAAGGAGATGAGGATGGAGATCGTAATGAAGTGGGTAATGAGGGGGGAAGCTGGGTTTGGAAGTAGTCTAGCCATGGAAACTCTTTCTGTGTCGGTCGTGTGAGTGGTGGAGAATTAAAGACATTTTCGGGTGTGTCTATATATATAGTGTATACTGTACAATCTTTTATGTAAATAAAGGTGAAAACGGGTGAATGGGACATTCTAACTTAGGACTCAAGAGAAGCATCAGATAGGGGACATGATGACGTTGTAAATGCAGCAGATTTTTATTTTTTTTTTCACCCGTTGTAATTATGATTATGGCAAGTAGATAAATTTAATAATTTTTTTAAAGACAATATGTAGTAGAAGAAATTTTTTTATATTACATATACAAGTATTTTTTTTAATTAAAATTAAATAATCACGTATTGCATATACAACAGCGTTAAAATTATGACACGTAAGTAATAATGTGGTAAGAAAAAATTCTTTTTACTTGATTTGTAGTCCAGTAATGTTTTTTTTTTTTTAAATAAATGTGACATTATTGAAATAAAATTTATTTTTATATAAAAGTCTTGTAATCGAATTGAGTAATGATCAATTATCTAAATATTTAAAAAAAGATTACATTATCTTCTCCTCACTTTTAAAAAGACCAATAATACTAAAAATCTCATATTTTTTATCACCTCTCTCACATGAATAAGGTCCACCACCTATGAGCCCATAAAATTATATGTGAATTTTTCTACTAATTTTGAAAACATCGAATTTTTTCTTCCAAATTTTGCCTAAAAAATTTAAAATTTTATTTGTAAATTCCCTTTTAATTTTGAGAATATGAATTTTTTATTTTAAAATTATCCACATCAGCATAAAAAAAATTTCCTCTAAAAAACTTCCAAAATATAAAATTATAGCCCTCCAAAAATCTATTATAGGTGTGTCATCACATCACTTAATGGAATAATTTTGTTAAAGCTAATGTTTTTCTCTCCTCCCCCTTCCAATTTGAATTTGGTGTGAAAAGTGAAGACAAAATAATTTGAATTTGGTGTGAAAAAGTGAAAAAAATGTCTATTTTATTTATTTATATTTTTTCATTTTTGATAATTTTTTTTATTTTATATAAAAATAAATTTAAGATAAATAATCTATATATTTTTAGTCAAAGAATATTTTAATTAATATTTATTTAAAAACGAAAAAAAAATGTTAGAACAAATTAGTAAAATTGAAAAAATGCAACAAAAAAAAATTGAAAGGTGTATTTTTGTCGTTTTAAAAAACATAAAACAAGAAGGGAAGTCTTTGTAATTTGTCAATAATACTAAGGGATATCAATGTCATTTCATAAACTTTAAGAAATATCTTTATAATTGTCAAAAATTTCAGAAAAAATAACTGTAATTTACTCTAAAAAAAATTATAGACAAAGCATAACATACTTGCAGTTTGTTGGGATTTTTTAATGTTTTAGAAAATGTAAAGTATGATTTTTTTAAAAAAAAATACATCTATTTTTTAGTTGTTTTTATTTTTTGATGAAATCAAAATTTTGAAAATACAAGAAACTACTTCCATTTATTTCTTACAAATTAGTTATTTCCAAAGATTTTTTAAGAAATGATTTTGGAAAATATCCCAAATACATTATTTATATATTTTTTATTTTCAAGAGTTGAAAATGTGAACCAGCGCACTATCAGCAACTCAAAACCAATGCCAACTGTTTTACTAACCACCATAAACAGTCCGAAGACAAAATGATAACAACTGAAGAAGCTGGTCATCATGAACAACTCCAAGATGGTGAACTAGAAGAATGCAAAAGCTTGTAGAAAATAATAAAAAAGTACAATACCACATCTGCAAGCACTCCTCCCAAAACAACCACTGAATCAAACCAATTGATTTCAACATGCGGTCGAGAACAAGTTTAAAGCAACAATAGAGTCTTGACAGTGCAACTTCATTGATTGTGGCATACCAGCTGAGACCAAGTTAATGGTTTCGATTAATTAAAAATTATCAAGTATACAAAATTTATTTATTTTTATTTTTTCAAAATTCAACAAATGATGGAATCATTCAATAATTTCTTCATTTAAAACACATTTATGAAGCACACTAATGATGGTTGGGCAAAATGTCTAAACATAACTTATTAAGATTATTACATGATGAGGAGCGTCCTAAGTTAACATTTCATCTTTCCCGCATTTAAAACTCAAATGCAATTAAAAAAAAAAAATGAATTTCTTTTAATTAAATGTATGTGCCTGCATGTTTTAAGTTTCGAACATGTCCCGCATTTTGTAAAAACAAAAAGCTTTACCATTTTAAATGAGACCTTGGTCTCAACTCGAATGCAATAAATTGAGATACAGAAAGTTATAAAGATAGAAGTTAATGAGTTTTCAAAGTAAAGATGGGAATTGAAAAGCAAGAGTCGTTCAGCTTTGTAATTGTCTAAGTTTTGGTTGAGTGGTCTAAGTGATTGGGAATTTTGGAATATTATAAGATAGAAGAAGCAAATAATAAACATTGTATTGTCGTCTTCAAGCTAAAGATTGGTATATTATAGGATAGAAGAAGCAAATATATATTATGAAAATTTTATTTAAAATTCATGCTTCTAAAGATGTAAATTATTAATCAAGTTTTATATTCATGTTTCACTAACCTATCATTTTAAATAGGATAATAAATAATTCATTTAATCTTTTTTTGTAAGATCCGATGATGGGTATGCTTTCAGCTGCCACATAAATGCAGAATAACATTTTTTTTTTGGTCATGTAACCTCCAAGTGACCAACACTAATTATTATACACAAAATTTATTGTTTTTGTTTTTGTCTGTACCCCTCAGGAACCATTGCCACTTCAGAATGAAATAAAGAAAAATTATGAAAAAAATTAGAGATAATGCATTATAATTTCAAAAACAAGAGAAATACCATCAATAATAGGCAAAAAAAAAAACTTTTAAAAACTTTTTATATAATTTTTTTGAACTATTTATACTCTCTAGAGTTCCGTATTTACAAAATAAGAATATTAAATTACCTTTGCCATGGCTGATTTAGGAAGTAATTATTCATCGAGATCGTCACATCACATCATTGTGTGACGGTTTCTTACAAAGATATAAGTTTTCTTTTATTTAGGTATTTGAACTTCTCCCCAATTTCAGGAAAAATCGAAATCTTGTAAAAAATTATCATACAATGACATGGTATGACAATCTCATAAAATAATTTCTCCGATTTTAGAATGGTAAAAATGGGACTAAATAGAATTTTTGGATTCACCACTAACCCTTGCACACTTGTAAGCTCATCCTTAATCAAATATAATTTCATAACTTCATTTATTAAAATGAATTTCATTAATTATCAACAAGTTTTATCTTAGTTGGTACCTTCTCTTTAAAGACTCATTAAAAAATAAAAGTGTGGGTGACCTATAAAAAATAAAATTTGAAAACATCTCTAAGAGAGATCTCAACTGTCAATTTGTCTCTCATTCATTCAAATTGTGTATTCCAATAGAGGAAGCATGATTAGAGACATTTTGCCCTCCACTTGATGAAGAGTAAATAATGAAAACGAATATGTCTCCTGGTAAAAAAAGAGAGGAGGGGTCAAAATTTAAAAGAAAAGTAACTCAAAAAGAGGAGATGAGAGGCAAACAAATATTATAATATAAAATGAACATTCATTTTGACAATTATTACTGAAATATATGTATAATAGTAAAAATTATTGATATAAACATAATACTTTACGAGAAGGAAAATAAAGTTTTTGCATTCACAAGTACCTTTCCTTGTAGGATATGCTCTTAGTTGTTTGTAAAGTGTGATATGGCTCAACCTCTTTTTTCTTTTCCTAATTAAAAGAAAATTCATTTCTAAAAACTAAACAGGCATTCTTAAAATACATTAAGGTTCAAAGTGATGGTGGTTGGGTTGAAGTAAATAATAGACATTGCATTGCGTGCGTTTTCAAATTTAAAGTAGGAATTGAAAACTTAAAAAATCATTTTAATTATTATATTTGGAATTGTCCGAGTGGGAGGTTAGGTTTGCACGCCTCTTTGAATCCAATAATGGAATTGAAAAGTAATACACATCATAAATTTTTATATGTGGAGTGGAATAGCTATCATGGGCCATGTTTGCTTCATGAATTTGGTAAGAGTAGATTAGTTATCTTTTTTTATTGATAGTGGTAAAATTACTAATTATATTCCTTTTTTTTATTTTATCTAAGTTATGTTATTCGATATATATATTTAAATCAGTTTAAAACAGAATCTATTATATATATATATATATATATATATTTATATTCTTTGAAGAACCAGAATCAAACCAAAAAAGAAAGAAAAAATAAATACAGAAAATGTTGTTGTTAAAATACAACAATATAAAATTTTAATTCAAAGCAAAACTGAAAAACAGAAAAACCATTTTACAGTACAAAGAAACAATTAGGAAACTAAACAAGAACACTTATAGAAACTGAAGAATTAGAGGATCAAAAGTCTGAATTAGATCAAGAATAGTGTTTGACATTATGTCCTTAAGACAAATTTTGTCATTGCAATAGTGCTCACTGTTGAAGATTTTCATAATTGTCTTCTAATTAGTTGTAAATAGATTGAATAGAATTGATCCCTGTAATTATGTGATATCTCATATCCCATGCTTATCTCCTATTCTTTAGGAACAAGATTTGTAAAGAAGGGCTATTAAAACCTGTGTATCATTGAAAGGAAAGATATGAGAATTTGAATCAATTATTCAACATGGTATCAGAGCAGGTTCTATTATAATATGTTTTTTTTTTTTTCCTTATCTTAGAATCAATTTCGAAACCTAAAAGAAAGAAACCTTGTGCCGTCATCTTCAAACAGAGAAGAATGCCCCTCATCTTGCCGTCATCTTCAAACAGAACAGAGAATAGCCAGCCGCTTTCTCCATTGCCAGATCTGAACGAAACCCTTGTGCCATCATCTTCAAACAAAGAAGAACTCCCCTTACCTTGTGCCGTCATCTTCAAACAGAACAGAGAATAGCCAGCCGCTTTCTCCATTGCCAGATCTGAACCTGTTCTACTTTTCCCCTTTGTTTTTTCCTTTTTTTCCCCTTGTGTCGTCAACCTGCCAAATCTACTTGCCAGATCTGAACTTGTTCAAACAGAACAATTTTTTTTCCCCCCTTGTGTCGTCATCTTCTCTCATTGTAACCTGTTGCCCCTAATATGGCCACCGAATCAACTGAACCCACCACTAAATCCTCTTCTCCTGTCATACATATCCAATCTAAAAACTCCAGCTTTAATGCTGGTATAACCCTCACCGAAACCAACTATGACGTCTGGTCCCAGATTATTGAAATGCATATCGTTGGCCATGAAAAGCTTGATTACATTATTGGTGATTCTCCTCAACCTGATACTACAGATCCTTCGTATTCCAAGTGGTATGCCGAAAATCAAAAGGTTAAAGGCTGGTTACTCACATCAATGGCACTGGAGATTATGAAGCGATACCTCCGACTCCGTACTGCTCGTGAAATTTGGAGCGCTCTTGCCAAAGCATTCTATGATGGAATCGACGAAACACAAATCTTTGCCCTCAATCAATGTGCTTTTTCCCTCCGTCAATCTGGTCGTTCTCTTCCCACATATTATGGTGAACTCGTTGCAATCTTCCAAGAACTCGACCACCGTGACAAAGCTACTATAAAGGATCCCAATGATATAGTTGTATATAAAAAATCTGTTGAGAAATTGCGGATCCATATATTCTTGAACGGTCTTGATGCTGAATTTGAACAGGTGCAAGGGGAGATTCTTCGTCTGGATCCTAGTTTGGACCTTGAACATACATACTCATATGTTCGTCGTGAAGCAAATCGTCGGACCCTCCTAAATGGCGATCTGACTTCCCCTGATTCTGTGGCCATGTTAGCCCGCCGATCCACTTCCACCTACACATCGAACCAAACCTGGTGCAGCCCCAGTTTCTGTCACACCAACATCCCATAGTTTTGATATCGGCAATAAACAACCTCCTAGATCCTGTACTCATTGTGAGGGCACGGGACATACTAAATCTCGCTGCTATGACTTGATCGGCTACCCTAAATGGTGGGATCCTGCCAAGGCTCCAACAAAACGTCACTCAACTCGTTCATCTACTGCATCCGCTGCCACTGTCCAAGCCGAAAGGCCTATATCAGATCCTACTGCTTTACATATTTCTTCAGGTTCCCCAGGTAAGACTTTCAATAACTCTACTCCTATTGGATCTTGTACATGGATTATTGATTCTAGATCAACTGATCATATGTCCTTTGATACTGCTTCTATTTCTATGTTGAAACCCTCTGAAACCTCTGTTGTTTCTACAGCCAATGGCATTCCTGCTACAGTTATTGGTGAAGGTTCCCTCTCTCTAAACAATCTTAATTTAGAATCTGTTCTTGTGGTGCCTTCACTTAAGTTTAATCTGTTATTTGTATCTCAAATTACCACTTCCTTGAATTGTGTCGTGATTTTTTGGCCGAACCATTGTTTCTTTAAGGACATCAAGACAAGGAGGACAATTGGGTGTGGTACTAGAAGAGGAAAGCTCTATTATCTTGATCTCACACCATCTAGCTCAAGTGCATTGGCTTAGTCATTATTAGTTACTAGTTCGGCCTCTACTTCTGCTATCTGGTTGTTGCACAAACAATTTGGACATGCTTCCTTTGGATACTTAAAGCACTTGTTTCCCAAATTCTTTACCAATACATCTCCGTTGCTGTTTAAATGTGAAATTTGTGCATTGGCAAAGAGCCACCATGTTCCTTTTTCATTGAGTTTTAATAAAAGTCCTTTTCCATTTATGCTTGTACACTCTGATGTTTGGGGCCCAGCAAAAATTCCAACACTTAATAGTGCACGATGGTTCGTTTCTTTTATTGATGATCATAGTCACATGACTTGGGTATGTTTGATGAAAACAAAATAGGATGTTTTCTCCCTATTTAAACAATTTCACTCAATGGTTGCTACTCAATATAAGACCTTCATTCAAGTTCTTCGTACTGATAATGACGGGGAATTTATCAATCATGAGCTGAAGCAATTCTTACATCTTCAAGGCATCATTCACCAAACCACATGCCCCTCTTCTTCCTAACAAAATGGGGTTGCAGAAAGAAAAAATCGATAACTTCTAGACATGGTTCGAGCCATATTGTTTGACGCCTATATGCCCCTTCATTATTGGGGCGAATCCCTTACTACTGCAGCCTACTTGATCAACCGGATTCCATCCCGCAGCCTAGCCTTTCATACACCTCTCGAAACCTTAAATCGCAGCCTATCCTTACCTTCCATGTCAAACCTGCCCCTAAAAGTTTTTGGCTGTACTGTGTTTGTACACATACCCAGTCCTGCTCGCCATAAGCCACAACCACGTGCCCTTCGCTGTGTCTTTGTTGGCTATGGCCTCCATCAAAAAGGATACAGATGTTACCATCCCCCAACTTGCAAATTACATGTTACCATGGACGTACAATTCCATGAACTCCAGATGTATTATCCTGCTACCGCAACTACAAGTTAGGGAAGCCTAGTATCAGTATTGGCGACTTACAGTTCCTCAGATATCCAACCGAAACCATAAGCCCTAATCCTCTTGAACCTGAACCTGAACCTGAACCTGCCAACAATACAGAAAGCGAAACTGAGACACAATAGCTGAATATAGTGAGTGAGCCAATAACACTTGAGCTGCCACCGTGTGATCATGATAATATGGCTGAGCCGTTTGTACCAGAACATCAATTGTCTCCACTAGATGGTTCTACTTCTCATCATGAGTCATCCTCAGTCACTGAATCTACAATAAGTCATGAACCTCCACTCCGAATACTTCCTAATCGTACCACAAGAGGAGTTCCTAGAGTTAGTTATGAACCTGTTCTTAATTCTACTTCTAAGTACCCATTGAACAATTATGTATCTTATCATAGGTTATCAAAGACATGTGAATCATTTGCAAATCAATTATCTACTGTACATGTACCTAATAGTGTGCAGGAGGCCTTGAAAGACCCCAGGTGGAAAGAAGCAATGATTGAGTAGATGAAGCCACTTGAAAAAAATGCAACATTGGAGGTGGTTGATCTACCAGTTGGAAAAAAACCTGTGGGATGTCGATGGATTTTTGCAATTAAATACAAGGCTGATGGTGACATTGAGAGATTTAAAGCTTGACTTGTAGCTAAGGGATACAGTCAAACATATGGGATTGATTATGCAGAAACCTTCGCACCGGTGGCCAAAATAAATACAGTACGTATACTCTTATCATTAGCTGTGAATTTAGATTGGCCACTACATCAATTTGATGTAAAGAATGCTTTCCTACATAGAAATCTCCAAGAGGAAGTATACATGGAGTTGCCACCAGGATGTGAGTTATAGATTGAAGGAAGCACACAAGTGTGTAGATTGCGAAAATCATTGTATGGTTTAAAACAATCACCAAAGGCTTGGTTCGACAGATTTACAAGTTCAATGAAGGCATTTGGATATCGACAGAGCAATTCTGATCATACTCTCTTTATAAAACATAATAAAGGAAAGCTCACTGTGCTAATTATATATGTCGACGATATGATTGTAACAGGAAATGATACTGATGAAAGGAAAGCTTTGCAGACTTATCTTTCTCGTGAGTTTGAAATAAAGGATCTTGGACCATTGAAGTATTTTCTAGGAATCGAGGTGCTAAGGTCTAAACAAGGTATGTTTTTGTCACAACGGAAATATACTCTAGATTTACTAAATGAAGTTGGTATGTTAGGTTGTAAACCAAGTGATACACCTGTTGTTGAGAACGTCAAGTTGGGCACACTTCTGGACCATATTCCCACAAATAAAGAACGATATCAAAGACTTGTAGGGCGGTTGATGTATCTTGCACATACTCGGCCCGACCTAGCATATTCTCTTAGTGTTGTTAGTCAATTCATGCATTCTCCTAGTGAAGATCATATGGATGCTGTAATACGAATTCTACGATATTTGAAGTCTTCTTCGGGGAAAGGAATTATGTTCACTAAGAGAGACACTTTATCTGTTGAAGGCTATACTAATGCAGATTGGGCTGGATCAATTGATGATAGGCGTTCAACCGTTGGGTACTTAACATTTGTTGGTGGAAACCTGGTTACATGGTGAAGCAAAAAACAAGAAGTTGTGGCTAGATCTAGTGCAGAAGCTGAATATAGAGGTATGGCTAAGGGTGTGTGTGAGCTATTATGAATTAAAAATCTATTACAAGAACTCAAGATTTCACTAGCACTTCCTATAAAACTCTATTGTGATAATAAGGCTGCATGTGACATAGCTCATAATCCTGTTCAACACGATCGAACTAAACATGTAGAGATTGATAGACATTTTATTAAGGAGAAACTTGAAGCGAAGATTATTGAGGTTCCTCATGTTCGATCTCAAGATCAACTTGCTGACATTCTCACTGAGGCCATATCAAGTCGTCTTCCACGGAATTCTAGACAAGTTGGGCATGCACGACATCTATGCACCAACTTGAGGGGGAGTGTCGAAGATTTTCATAATTATCTTCTAATTAGTTGTAAATAGATTGATAGAATTGATCCCCATAATTATGTGATATCTCATATCCCATGCTTATCTCCTATTCTTTAAGAACAAGATTTGTAAAGAAGGGCTATTAAAGCCGTGTATCATTGAAAGGAAAGATATGAGAATTTGAATCAATTATTCAACACAACTTCTTCGACGTTTGCCTCCTAGGATACAATGATTGAATCTCACAGGAAACAACACTACAATCTGTGAGCTTGGCGAACCAATAATGCCTAACTCTCTCTCAAAATGAAACACATAATGCAAAAACTTATGTAAAATGAATGCAATAAATGTGTGTATATAAACCTTCTTCATGGCTGTTTGGTACAATCATGAAGGTTCAGTTGTGTCTATTCATGGCGAACAGACATTGTCCCGTCCAATGAAGAAGACGACTATTCAGTTAAAATTTAAACCAACGCAATCGTAAAACGACATCATTTTGGATTTAAACTAAAACAAAAAAATGTTATTGCAGAATGGTGACGTTTTTAGTTTTAATTAATCTGGTAACTAAACAACAACGTTTAATGAAAAATTATTTAAATTAATTTTCTCCAAAAAGATATATATATATATATATATATATATATAAATGACGACCCAAGTCCAAGCGCGAATTGGTTCAGGTGCAGCGGCGGCGTGCGCTTGTGGTGAACCAAGTATGTGCTAGTTGAACCAAGCAATAGTGCTCACGACTTCTTCGACGTTTGCCTCCTAGGATACAATGATCTGAATCTCACAGAAGCAGCACTACAGTCTGTGAGCCTAGCGAACCAACAACGCCTAACTCTTTCTCAAAATGAAACACAAAATGCAAAAGCTTATGTAAAATGAATGCAATAAATGTGTGTATATAAACCTCTTCATGGCTGTTTGGTATAGTCATGAAGGTTCAGTTGTGTCTGTTCATGGTGAACAGACACTGTCCCGTCCAATGAAGAAGACGACTGTTTAGTTAAAATTTAAACCAACGCAATCGCAAAACAACATCGTTTTAGATTTAAACTAAAACCAAAAATGTTATCGTAAAACAGTGACGTTTTTAGTTTTAATTAATGTGGTAACTAAACGACAACGTTTGCTGAAAAATTATTTAAATTAATTTTCTCCAAAAAGATATATATACGACGACCCAAGCCCAAGCCCAAGCTCGAACTGGTTTTGTGCAACAGTGGCGTGCATGTATGGTGAACCAAGCATAGTGCTAGGTCCTTCCCCTTCCACAAAACTTGGGTACCTCTTGGGGCCCAAACCCTCCTCCAAGGTAAGTGTATATGTATTCTTTAAAGTATTGTACCCATCTTATGTAGGACACAAACTTTTTGCACAAGTTTCAAGTTTTTGTTATCATTTTCAAGTGGTGATATTTGAAGGCAATTTCTCATTTACTCCTTAATGGTTTTGAGCAACCAAATATATGATCTTAATCTCCTCATGAATAAAAACACATTTTCATATAGACCCACTATAATTTTAGTTCAAAGATGGCAAAAAAATTATTCCCAAAACCCATTATTTCTAACAAGTTATGGATCATTATTTATTTATAGTATTATTAGTAAACTCCTTTCTTTTTATCTAAACACTGGCTTTACAAACCCATTGAGATTAATTTATCCAATCTCCTCCTTAAGTTAGTAAACAAATATAGCATTAAGAGAGTGATCTAGTGTTTTAGAATAAGATAATGCTATTAAGAACTTGGAAACTTGAGTATTGCTTATATTAGTATTGCTTTGAAATAATGTAAACTTGAGTTTATGAGAAAATTATGTTTTTATTATTGAATGATTTAGAGATTGAATTTTTATTCATCCCAATTCCATTATTTTTTTTTGTTTTCAAATCATTTAATCATTTAAACACTGGACCTCATATATGATTAAACTTATACTAGAACTATCCTTGAAATATTTGAAGACAAACCGAGTCAATATTGAGATTTCAGAACGCAAGCTGAGATTTTTAAAAATTAGGCAAAAAATAAATAAAATAATAATTACACTAATTTTCTTTGAATTATTTGATAATAACAGAGAATTCTTCTGTATTTTTTGAAATTACACTGAAAATTTATGTAATTGACAGATAATTCAGGATAAGTAAGTCCAATTATCCCATAAATAAGTTAGTAAATTTTCATGCTCCTTTACTTAATTATGCATTTATATATATTTTTTTGACATCGTGATAATCTTCTTGATTTTCACTCGAAAGGCCCTCTTTAATTCATTCTTCATACATTATATAATGCATTATAATTAGTACATTTAACCAAAAATTATATAATTCAATCCATAAATTGACATGCCAAGGAGGATATTTGTCATCTGACAAGAGATTGTTGTCATGATATTTTTTCTGTTTTCATTTTTAAGAAAATGTCATTAGATGGTATTAATGTGTTTACTCCATGATTTTACACGTTTGATGTTATGTTAGTCTAGATCTGTTTGAAATATTGTAGAAAAGTGTTAAAATATTTAGTTTTTATTTTTTTATATTTTATCAAATCTTATTAATTTATAAATATATTTATTATATAATTATAAATAACAATTCAATTATTATTGATTCAACGATTGAATCAATAATCCATTACCTAGGTCTAGTTTTCAAAACATCAAGATAACGAGACAAACCAATGAAGAGTTTCGATGGTGTTTGAGGTTTTTATTATAGTTTTGTCTCTTTAATTAATTTATTTGTTTGTTTTTTAAAGAAAACATCATAAAATATAAAACCAATGTTGGAGATCCTAATATTTTTTTTTTTCTAACTCACATGTCAGCTTATCATTAAATGTATTGAATGAGTTTTGTTTACCTTCCTTTAATGATAAGCTAACACATGAATGAGTTTACATTTAGAAAAGTGATAGGGTTTTAGCATTAGTAAAATGCAAAATTTTGAGGTCTTGTTTAAACAATCAAATGGTCTTGTTTGGATGACCGAATAAGAATGTGAGATTGAATAAAATATAGTTAGATAAAATATGATTTAAAGTTTGATGTGATATTGAATATTCTAATACAATGTTTAGAACTATCTTGAATAAAATATCTGAATATATTTTATATCTCGATCTTATGTTTGGTGCCTACCGAATACAAAGTCATTCAAAAAACTTTTTTTTTAAATATATGATTATAATATATTTAAAATTAAAATTTTGTTCACAAATCAATTGTAAAATCTAATAATCATAATCACAATATTTTAGCATATGGTTATACAAGCATTATTCACAATATAAAAAAAAAAAATCACGATCTCTATTATTAAAAATCATCTAAATTAATGATTACATATATATATATATACCTAAATTTAAAAACGTTTTAAAAAAATATAAACAAAAACAAGCTATCAAACACATTTTTATTTTTATTTTAATTTAAAAAAACTAAAAACTAAAACAAAAAGCCGAAAATAAAAACGGTATCCAAGGAGCCCCGAGAACTTTCTAACTGGCCGATTAACCAGAAAACCGCAAAACCGGTCGCTCTTGAACAAAAACGGACGGTCCAATGTACCAGTTAATATATACAAAAGAACGAAATTAGGGCGAAATTCATCATTTATTCGTTCACGCGATCCAGTCTCAGTTCTGCGGCCGACGGCAGCTCGGGCGGTTTTCTCTCCGGTAAATGATTTCTCTCTTCCTTTCTCTCTTTCCTCTGGTTCTTTTATCCTTCTCTCTCTCTTTTTCTGGCTCTCCCCCTCTTCATCTGAATCTCTGATTTCTCTATCTCTGGTGAGGACCGGTAGGTCTCTTACGAGGGATTATTACATCAAGATACAGTTGTTATTAGGTTAGGACCGTTAGATCTGCTTCCTTTGGTAGGCTTGTCCCGATAGTTACTAAGCTTGTCCCGATAGTTACTAAGCCAAGCTAATTGAAGTGGAAGAAAAGTAATGCAGAAACATTGTCTCGGCTGATTGATAAATTGAAACAAAGAATCAAGATTTTCAAGAATCTATTGATAGAAATGAATTAACATCATCAAAAGGTTACGGTAGATTTTTTCTTGTGCGTATGTGTGTGTTTGGGAAGGGGGCAGTATTAAACTTCAGGAAAAGAAAATGCCGGAATTGGCGCAGAGTGGCGCAATTAGACTTCTATTGAAGGCTTTAATACCACAACAAAACTGAAGTTAGAGTGAACTGACTTATTTAATGCATAAAACATGGTGGGGTTGCTTATTCCTCAATCCCACCAAGTGAATCCAATTTTCATGCATCACATTTGGATCAGACTTATTTTATGTATCTTTCATCGTTAATTGTACAAGGTATACAATATCTACGGCTATTTTCTGATAATTGCTAATATTTTGGCATGTCAAATTGTCTACAGATCATCAGTAAACTTGATATCATCCTCTTCTGTCAAGAATGCAATCCTCCTTCGAGTCTCAGAAATCAAACCCAGAAAAATCCGACTTGCTTGACTTCAGCGTTGGCCAGCGCGTCCACTCAGTTGGGGACAGTAGGCGAATTGGGACTGTGAAATATGTGGGGCATGTAGAAGGCTATTCCGGGAATTGGGTTGGCGTCGATTGGGACAATGGTGAAGGCAAGCACGATGGTTCCATCAATGGGGTTCGTTATTTCCATGCCAAATCAGAAAAATCGGGTTCGTTCGTTCGCCCCCAGAACTTGAGCGTTGGCATTTCATTGTTGCAAGCTCTCGAAATTCGATACAGAACCACTTCAACAAAAGAAGAAGAAGGTATTTTACCTAACTCTTAGATAACATATATATATATACATATATTTATATCTACAAATTGACTTATCAAAAGATATATGCACATATTCAGTTCATTGTGTGTTGGAATATTTATCTTATGTATATAACTATATATGTTCATTTCAACCAATAAATAACAAGGTATCTTGGAAATTTCTAGACGGTTGAATTTGATTACGCCAAAATTCAGAAAACTTTCATTAAAATATCAATGGATTCTTAATTTTATTTTTGTTATTATGAAGAGAGTATGTAAATTTTTTAAGTAATAATAATTATTGATATTGGTTTTAAAATTTGAAGTTAGACAGGCACACCAAACTTTATTAGGAAAAGTTTTTTTTTAAAAGAAAATTGGTTTGGAGTAGTCAACTATTTTAATATTTTTCTAAATGGTCAGACAAGAGTTTGATTGAAGGAATGAAGGTTTCTATTATATGATTGGGAAGTCTATTTCAGGTCAACCTTACTCAGAACTAGTCCTTGTATGGTATAGATGGGGGGAAATGATAAGCCTTGTATATGTATTCTTATTTTATTTATATGTAAGAGAATAACATTTGTTGATAAGAATGAGGTGAAAGGGAAGAAGTGAAGATCTAAACAAAATGCTGAAACACTATTCACAGAAATAGAAGCTGATGATATGAGAGGTCACATGTTCAATTCTTTCTGTCTGTGCGCGAGCACATTATTTATTTAACAGTTGGTTTGGGAGGAGGGTAATGGAGTGAAACGAAGGGAAAATGTAAGTGAGGAAGACATTTTCCCTTGTTTGTGAGCTTTAGGAGGGGAATGGAGCGAAAATAATCCTTTTGGTCCTACTGTTTTTTCCCCCTCCCAAAAGTAGGAAAAGAAGGCGGGAAAAGAAAAGAGTTAGTGATTACCCATGGTTTTTAAGGAGTGATTTCCTGTTTTACTCTTTCTAGTAACAAAACAAAACATTTTTCTCCTCTCTCTCTCTCTCTCTCTCTCTCTCTCTCTCTCTCTCCTTATAAACTCTCAAACAAACAAAGAGATTATTACCTTCCTTTCCTTTCTTTTCCCTCCTAAAACTCCCAAACAAAAGAGGACTCTCTCACATTTCTTCTCTTTTCCCTATGGATAACATCTTCCTTTCTTTTCTTTTCTCTTCTCTTCAAAACCACAGGCCTCTTTACACCTATCCTTCCGCACACCCCCCCCCCCCCCCAATCCAAAAAAAAAAAACGTAGTGTACATGTATTTTGGCTAAACAAGATTCTGATGTAATTCCCCCCCCCCCCCCCCCCCCCCCCCCCCCGCGGGGCAAAAAAAAAAAAAAGATTAATGCCATCCTACCCCTTTACCATTTGGCCAAGGCTTAGAGGCTATTCAGTTCTTTGTAATGAAGTTCTTATATGTACAGGAAAAAAAATAGAAAAAAGAACAGCAGTAGGCAGTGGTTTAGTTTTTCAAAACCACATGCATTAAACTAGTGTAGACTTGTCTCATAAATAAAAAACGACCAGATTCCATGGTTATGATTGAATTTGGAGCTACAAGAATCGCATGGCTGGAAACCCAATATTTGGCATCCCAGTCAATGCTGTGATGAGTATCTAACTCCTGTGATTCCTGTCACATTTTCTGTCAAGACTCTTCTACATGCAGCAGCAGGGACAGCATTAGTGTCACAATTCAGTTGTAGATAGGAATGATTTATGAATATAACTTCATATCAGTCTAGTCCCTATGTTGAGGTCTGTTGGCGGCTCGGTTTTGGTATCTTGAACCTTCACCTTGTATTTAAAATGTTAGGCAACACGTTTGAGATTTTGAAAGGATGCGGTTTTATCTTTCTAGTAGAAAATGGGAATAAGACAGTTTAAGTGGAGCTAGAACTGGTGCTCTTGAAGAGAAATTTCTCATTGTTGTATTTGGTTGTAGCATATCATTGGCCCTTGGTTGACTTAATTTGTCCAATTTTGAGCTGGCATTAACCTCCATATCATCAGACTTGAAGCTATTAACTAAAAGATCAGATTCATCACATTGTCAAACTATCCTCCTCTCTGTTATCTGTGACAATTTGATTTTGGAACTGTCTCTCCAGTCTTCGTATGTCCTTTTAAACCTATAATGTAATTATGTAAATCACTGCACTCTTTTAATGCATATAGATTTTCGAAGCAACAATTCACATTGCTATGTGAGGTGACAAAACCCATTTATGTTGCTATAGTTTTCCTTCTCTGACTTTATGTCTTTAATAATGAAATGTTAACAAAATGTTGGAGAACTGATTTGAATATTGTATCTTTTATGTTGCAGATGAAATGTATGTCCTTTCTGCAAGCAACAGACGAGTATCTATTCAGTTTCTTGGTAAAGATAAAATTCAAGACAGGCTGAGTCGATTTGAAGAGTTGAAAGTTGCATCACTATCTTATTTAGGTGTTAGCTCAGTTGGACTCCCGGGTCAAATAAGGACTGTTGTTCCAAGTATATTTCTTTTACCACTCCAGTGTTCTGTTTTTATTCAAGGCAGTGCTTAGATTTAAACATGTTTCTAACTTTCTGCACGTATGATGCCTTTTTTTTCCTCCCTATTGCGAGGAAATAATGTTATAATGCAGTGCAATACTTTAATGCTTTTATTGCCGATCTAAAGGAGTTCGATTTGACTGAGAATGTGATAGAATAAAAGATGTTTCTAACATTCTGCACATATGATGTATTTATTTATTTTTTGGTACTATTGCAAGGCAATAACATTATAATGAAGTATTATCTTTTAATGCTTTTATTGCAGATCTAAAGGAGCTCGATTTGACTGGAAATCTGATTTCAGAATGGAAAGTATGTTTCTTCATTGCAAAGATAAATCCACATGGTTGTATTAGCTGAGCATTTTTGAGTTTGATAGATCACAATTTGTTGCATTTCTATAGCATTTTATGGATATTGTAGTACTACTATATCTAACCATGCACATTACAGCTCTCATTCATCAAATCTGTAGATGTCCCTAGTATGACCTAGTTACTTTTGCATGTACTAACTAGTCTTCCTGGATGACATAAACTTATGATTGCCTGTATAGAGCTTTCAAAATGAGGACATTTTGTCACTTAAAAGGGCCATAGCTGCATGCTTGCAATCCATCTACATAATTTAATTCGAATTATATCTTTTGTAACTTTTATTTCGTTCTCTTGTAGCATGTTGGAATTTTACAATTCTGTTAAAAATCCTAGTCTAATTTTACATCAGTGTTTTAGTGCATGTTGAAGGTCTACAAGGATCAAAGTCTATCTCAAAACTTGTAACTGAGGCAGTGAGTATATACTTAGGATTTAGGAATAAATAATACATTTTTTTTAATCTAAAAATTTTCAAGACAGTTGAATGTTCAAATATAATGGCACTTTGGAATGGTATATGTGTGACTAACTTCAAAGAGTTTGGACAGGGTTGCAATTATCCTACCATGAATATATATGAATGAATCATGGGCAATCAGCATAGCTTGAAACTTAAAGTGATGGACGTCACTTAGATGAGAGGGACTTTCATGCTATCGGGTAGTAATTTGATGTATGATTAGGAGTGAAATACTGTATAACATAGGCCTTATTAGTGACGTTCAAGTTTTTTTTTTTTTTTTTTTTACAAAAATTACCCAAAAAAAAACGTAGGTCTTATCCACACAAGTAATGGAGAACACATGAAAGGTTTGGACTGTTATTTTGAGCAATAGGACGTAACCATTCTTACTGCAAACCTTTAATAATATGGCTGTGATCTATCATTATGTGCACTTCTGTACACATTATGAATCAACATCAATTTACAAAATTATATATATCCACCTTAAAATCGGGTTGTTCAGAAGATTTGGCTAAGTGGAACTTGTAAGAGGAGTATTTCTAGTACTACTTGAACAGAGGAAAGAATTGAAACATTTTGCATCAGACAGTATTACTTCCTCATTTTCACAGAAGTTCTATGACATGGAAATAGCCACCCTTAGTTTTAGTGGCTGGAAACCCATTTTAAGCTTATCCCAGATTCTTTTCTCTAGGTTTAGGATCTTTTGGATTATAGACTACAATTAGGAACAAAAAACACATTGTTTCACTAAGATATGGAATATACGCAAGTCTTTCTACTGCAAAGAATGTCAAATTAGATGGGATACCTTTTATTGAGTCTACAGCAGGAAGATTGTCCTAAGTTTCAGTTCTCCAATTCCCTGACGTACCAAAGAGCTGAGCATTGTTTCTTGACGTAGCATTAAAGTTAGTTTAGACTTGATGAACTGGTCCTCAACCGTGCTTCAACCTTTCCTACACACTGAACCTCTAGCATTTGTCTATCATATTTGTAGGATACCTAAATGATGCTTTAGGATACTTATAGACCCTGGGGATAATTGTTACTAGGATCTAGAGTCCCTAGAATGATGATAGAAGGGTGGTTGATAGAGCCTGTGGGAGATTATACTCCAGATTCCAGACCTGGGTTCAAATTTCTAGATTCCTAATTATTTTGGTTTTTATCAACTCATTTAATTCTATTACCTGCTAATCCTATGCATTCTCGTGCAGCATCCTTTAAGAACAACATGCACATCCTTTTCATATGGGGACACATTATGAACATCACTTTTAAGGGTGTTTCACAAAATATTATCTTCCTTAAAATGCACTTTCTTCCTCAACCATTAGGGTGATCTAACTCCTGAACCCAGCCAGTGAGTCCCACAGCTGTTAATTATTAAAATCTGTCTCTACATATAATGAAGCCTGACCCAAAATTTTTCCTCTTGATACCTTTAAAGGCAGAACAAAATTGAGTGCATCTTACTAGTCACTTAAATCTTTGGCTTATTAAGTAGATTCTCACTTGGGCTACCCACATGGAACAAGTATTGGTAAATGAGGTCCTATTTTTGGCCGAAGAATATTTTACTTTTATAATACAATTTAGTCCTAGTGGAACATTTTAAACTAGGATAATTTGGGAAACATAGGAATAAGCACTTTTCTTTCTTCTATAATTCACTATAGAAAACCCAATAGCTGGGTAAGTTGCTCATAGTTGATACTTGAAATCTAATATTAGTATTTGGTAAAAAAGGTCATGTGTAACATCACACGCTAAATACTTACGAAGCAATACCGATGGGACTATTGTTGCTGGGAATGCTTTCATCATAAATGAAATTAACTATGAGATACTATAATATTCAAATCCTTCTTGAGGTTTACAGGACAAGCACTTGAGCTTGAACTGACGTGAAATTTCTACCCGTATTATGCATGTTCATTCTTTATTCAAAAACGAAGAAAAAGACACTAGAATTTTTTTGTTTTTTCATTTTTGAATAAGAGATTTTAAAGATTTGAATTGCTGCACCTAAAAAAAAACTTCTACTATCTACTTGTCGAAAAAAAATAAAAAACTTTTATTATCTGAATTTGGTGTTAGATGTCATGATGGCCAATAAATATTACTCATTAATTCTACAAGAGCATGGCATAAATGGTTCTATGTAAGATTAATGTGTGTTGTATTTGTCATGCAGGATGTTGGTGCCATCTGCAAAGATTTATCAGCCCTTGTTGCTCTTAATCTGTCCAATAATGTTATGGCACAGGATATAAGCGGACTACCCCTGCTAAAGAACATATGCATTTTAGTTTTAAACAATACTGGCATCAAATGGATGCAGGTGAGCCATCTTATCACTTATTCTTCTGCTCTCTTTAGTTTCCTTAATTGCATTTATTTTTTTAACTATCATCTGTTTGATTTACCAGGTTGAAGTGCTTAAACAGTCGCTTCCAGCTATTGAAGACCTACATCTGATGGGAAATAAATTAGGGGCAATAACGGTCTGCTATGTTCTTATTTGCCAGATTATTACTTGATTAATTTTTTGAATGCTTGAATATTTCAAAGCATTATATTACTATTTCAAAGCATTCAGTTGTGATGTGAGCCAATGGCAATAGTGAACAGTTAAACTATGAAATGAGGAGGTGTGCTTGACCCAGGCTCTAGAAAACTTTTTCAGGAAACCTCCTAAGATATCTAGGAGCAAATATACAAAAGAATTTGACTATCCCTGGTTAACAAATCTGCTTCAAATCTTTTAGAAGTATAACTTTTCCTATTACTGGAAAGATACCAAAAATAGAGATCTTCTGCATCACGCAATGTTTGGGCTCCAACTTTCAAAACCATCAAGATTGAAAATCTCTAATAGAGTGGGACAGTACCCATTTGATCTTGAATCTTATTCAGAAATCTTGGACTGATGAATTAAAATATAGGCGTAGGCCAGTGAATAAAGAATGCCATTTATTTCTCCATTGTGACCTGGAGGTCACGGGTTCAAGTCGTAGAAACAACCTCTTCACTTGTTTGGGGATTGGTTTAAATCGTGATAAATCCATTGTATTTTGGGGTGAGGGTTGTCTGGTAGTTCTTTTTTGATCACTATGAGTGTATAGTGGTTTTTTGTATATGGGAGCACCCCCTTGGTGCCTTCTATTTATAAAATTGTTTCAAATAAAAAAAAAGCAAGGGTTGTTTGGTAGAACTGTAGAAGCAACAAGTTGTGAGTAGTTCTTTTCTGGGCTGATTGTGGAGTTTAAGGGTTGTGGGTTGCTTGTTTGTTTGTTTTATTTTTTTGAGGACATCATTTTGTCTGATTCTATTGCAATTAGTAGTACAATCTATATATATTTATATATATATATATATATATATATATTTGATTAGTAGTAGAATCAGGACAGCCTCTGTATTACCTCATGATCAAGTTGGAATTCAAATCACAACAATTAACTTGAATGGCAATTCTTTGGTGTGGGTGCAAGCCTTTAGGGTGGCATTGGATGCTAGAAATAAATTAAATTTTATCTTGATTGATTCTTGTGATAAAGAGAGTAAGTAACTTGATGAGTGGGACTATGATAATCATCTTGTCATGGTTGTGGATTAAGTATGGAACTATTGGTTTGGTTCTAATGTTATGTTCCTAAATGGTACTAGTTTATGTTCCTAAATCCTACAAAAGAAATTCGGGACAGTATTAGTGAGATATTCTTTATGGAGTAGAATATTGTAGGTTCCATGAGAAAATATTTCATCTTCAATAAGGGGAAAAATCTTTAGGTGAGTATTACAACGCCTTCTGGGAAATCATAGATAAATTGAATTATATTAATCCTCTTACTAGGTCTTGAGTTTTTGAATAAGACAGAATGAAGACTTCCATGTGTTTGAATTCCTCTCTTGGCTTAGTCTTTTCAATTGATCATAGGACGGATTTTGGTAGGTGATGGTAGTATCCCTTCCTTGGTTAAAGTTTATGCACGATCACTGTGAGTTTTGACTGATTTCTCTTTTTCTTCAGTCTTTGTTAGGCGAGAAGGCTACTTTGATTAGTTTGGCCAGTGTTAATGAGTACCAAGAAAAGATTAATCGTAAAGAATTTGTGAATATGGATATCGCACTTGTGCTTTTGAGGCTTATATTTATTTTCAATTTCTCCCATGATTAGTTTGGGTACCAAAAATGAGTACCGAAAAAAGATTAAGCATAAAGATATAAATCTCAAACCTGCACTTTATAAGTTTATGTTTATATTCACTTTCTCCGATGTCGTGAACATCTATGATGTCCTCTCTTTTTTTCTTTTTTTTTTCTTGGACGTTTTAAGGAATATTATTTCTGACTGGTGCTCCCTAGCATCTTCTTTCCTTTCCTTGTTATGTTCGGTTCTTTCATTGGTAATTTCTTGTTAACATCAATGAATATAAGAAAGATTTTTTAAAACAAAATATAGGGCAAAGAAGCATGAAATAAAAACCAATATGACCGGATTGAAGTTTCTGATCTACTACACTCCAAATTAGTCTATTTAAACTTGCGTATATTATATCAATAGATCAGGACCAAAAAGACAAAAACAAGGGGGGGGGGGGGGACTATGGGATTTCATGTGGGAGCCACAGTATGTCTAATAATAACATAGTTAAATGACCAACTTGAATAGGAACTAGGAAAACGAAATAGACAATCGAAACACTTATTAAGAGAACACACTTTTTGGTTTTTTTGGTGTGTTTGGTTTGGCTTCTTTTAAATTGTGACCACTTGGCACTGCGAGAGGATGTTTGATGGGAAAAGATAACTAAGAAGAAGAGTGGAGAATAACTGCACAAGAGAACCTGGTTATCGTCAAATGAATATCCTCTTGCATGTTAATCAACTTTTGCAGAATTTGAAACATTTCATGTAGGATGAATTGTTGGAGGATTTCCTCAAAGAATTGTTGTAATTGAGTTTGACAGTTTTGTTAGAATTTAGAAACATGTTCAAATAACTAACATTAAAGAAGTGCCTGGAAAACTGGTTAACCCAGAACTTAATGAACCATGCATATGGCCTTTTGAAATTTTTGTTAGACCATGTTTTATTAATTAGATGAACAAGAATCAATTGCTTGCCACTTACAGCAAAAAAAAGAGTTTATTGAGCCATAGCACACTGATGCTGGCGCATGAGGCCTGATGCTAGCCAGTGATATTTGGTAGCACGAGGGGGAGCAACTTTCTGGTTCGTTGGCCATCTTTGGTGGTCCTTTAGAAGTATAAATGGCAGTGGCAAAGGTTTGGACGCGACTAAGGTGGTCATATGAGTCATTAGACGAATGGTGTTGTAGTCTTCAATAGGAAAATGAAAGACCTAATATAATGACGGATGTCCAACTCTGAATGGGGTAAGACTTGAGGCGGGGGGATATTGCTAATACATGGCAGCATGCCACCAAGACTAATTCACTGCCTTGTATTGGACCGTCCTTATGAGATGTTGGAGAAGGAGGATAAATCGGTCCTAATTCAGAAGGAACTACAAAGAGTGATGAGTTTATGCAGAGGTTCTAGTTTGACCAGACCATGGTGTTGGGTTTTAAACCTTTGAGGGTTGTCTGAAGAGATAATGACACAATACTTTGGAGGTTTGGGTCCAACATGAGGTGAAATAATCTTATTTTTGCAAGGATTGTTTTGGAGGTAGGGGCCGCCTCATTAACAAATGGGTTCGTTTGTGAGTTACCACTCTATTTGTGCATACACAAACACGCACACACAGAGTTGTGTATATTTATGTATATATAGTTGTGTGCTTATATATACACTTGTGGGGTTCACTTTGTCTGTATTGGCACTTGAACCCTCAACCTCACATTTGGAAGCTGGAAGATACCACTTAATCCACTGCTTAGTGCTGCATATATATAAATATGAATGTATATAAGGTGGGGAATTGTTATCTATTTTGGGGTTCTTATTATTATTATTATTATTTTTTTCAAATGATATATTTTTTGCCAAATGATCTTTTTTTTGTTGTTGATGTTTTATGAGTTTATTATCATCTTGGTACCCACTGAGAATGTTTCCTAGATAGAAACTCTGAACCTTGTGGTTATTTGAGAGTTGGGTGTTTTCATTGCGAAGTTGTTTTCTTTTTTATATTGGACATCACTGAAGAGTTCTTTCCATACAAATTCTTCGAGAAATCCCCAATTCCATCAAAAGTGGCATTCTTCAATTGTTTTGTAGGTTGAACAAAATTCTGACAATTGATAACCATATGTTTCCCATTCTGTGTTCATTCATTGTCCTTTTACATTTAACATTAGTCAAAGAGTTTGATTTTCTTGGGCGAGGCCTTTAATTTGAGATAGTGGAGAGATGGTATCCTGGTGCTTGGTTTGTAAGGGGCATGTGATGGAGGATGTCCTTTTCGCGTTGCTTTTGTGGGTGTGGAGAAAGTAACGAGAATCTAAGGATCTGGCCGTAGAGGGAATTAAAAAGGTGAGATGTTGGTAAAAACTCTCTTGGATAAGAACCTGGTCATTGACAATCGCACATCTCTGGGATGAGAACCCAATCGTTGACAATCGCACAGCTTGGAGAGAGGACATACAAGATTACATAGGAAGAGAGACAAGGTGGCTCTGTATTTCAGATTACTAAGCAAGGATTTAATGTGGTCCAAAAGTTAAGACTAGCCAAATAGGAACTTGAATGGGTGTGCGTAACCCTAGAAAATGCATTCAAGACTAGTCGGTGTCAGATGTTTACCATAGCCCCCATGGTTAGCACAAAAGCATAAATGGCATCAATCGAATTCATTAGAAGATTACATGAAGGTGGAAGAGGTATTGGGTGTTAATCATTGACACATCTTTATTCTGGAGGTGGACAAAAGAGGTGGATGGAGGTTAGCAGGGGAGGCTCTTTGGAAACTTGGGAAGAACCAAATCAAGGTGAAAGGGAGACCTTTAAGGAGGTGGCGAAGATCCTGGTGTGGCCAGAATCTCCAGTGCTTGTGTCCAGTGATATTTGGTGAGCATAGAAAGATGTGAATGTTAGCCTTGATTCGTGCAAGGAGAGGTTAGAATTCTTGCATCGGTGCTTGGTAGGATGAGTGGGGATGCTCAATTCGCTGGTGCCAGAGACAGAAGATTTAGAACTGGGTGGATCAAAGATAGGGAGTTGTTGCTAGAGTAGAGAGTGGTTGACATGCATAGAGCATCCTTTAGGTTCTAGCTTTCGTCAAAGGAAGGACCAGTGAGAATTCTTTCCAAGAGGGACTAAATTTTTGAGGGGGAACCTGTGTTTCTGCATGGTTGGGTGGTGGCCAGTTGCTGTCATCGACCAGAGAAGAAACCTAGAGAGATATGGGTTTGATTTATGGGGTTGCTGGTATTCTTATGGTGTTCAGAGCTGTTAAAGGCATTGGGGGACTGGGGTAGAGGATTTGTGAGAGTAGATGCTACTACGATGGGGCGAACACACCTCCGGTGGGCTAGAGTGTTGGTTAGTTCTTCAATCAATACTATACTAGCCACGATAAAGATCAGAGTAGGGGCTTGGAGGTTCGAGATTCTGGGCAGAGACGAGACCCCATTTTTCAATGGCAAGGCAAGAGCAAAGGAATCACCATGGACAGAAATGCGAGGTTGGGGGTGAAAAGAGTGCATGTGTGCTGGATGCATGGGAGTGAGGCGAAGGAGAAATCTAGGAAGTGGGGCAGGGTTATGTGGCAATCACTCGCACATCTCCTTATCAGATAAGATTGGGAGTTTTCAAAGTTTGACAGGTGGTGGAGTGGGCTGAAAGGGTATGGGTGAAATGGGCCTATTCGAAGGTAGCCCCATAGTTGTTAGTATTTTACGATACGTGATACGTATCTTGCGATACGTTTCGATATAGACATAAAACAATACGTATCTTATACTTGTATCTTTTTACACTATATTTTACAATACGCAATATGTATCTTACGATACGTTTCGATACGCACAATACACGAGATATGGAAATCAAGCTAAACAACATTGTTTTTTTTACCTCTTTTTTGTTGTTTTGTTATATACATAGGAAATATTTTTTGTTTGTTTGATTTTATATTGCCTCTTTATAATGCCTTGAGATGTTTCATCAAATAAGAAAAAAGGAAAGTAAGTATTTCGAGAAGATGTGGATGAGGAGTGAGCACATACAAGAAGTTAAAGAAGAAAAAGAAAGAAAAAAATTGTTGGCGTATGATGATGGTGATATTGATGCCATTGAAATTAGATATTAAGATGAAAATGGGATGATTTATAAAAAAATAATTTTAGATTTTGTCTTAATGAAATATATTGGGTGCATTATTTAATTTTAGTTTGAAATTCGTAGTACTTATAAATCTTGATTCATTGTATTACATAAAATTTAAGTTATTTTTTATAAGTGAGTTAAAATATAATTTTTAGTATTTTATACACTATATATATATATATATATATATATATATATAACATGATACATTCTATTTGGAAAATGAGACCACTAGCTTGGCACCACTTTGATTTTTAATTGTTGAATAAATAATAATAATTTATATATCTAATTTGTATGACAAGTAAATTAGAATATTATTTATATTATTTTAAACATTATATATATTCATGTATATATATATATATTACATATATTAATAAATGTATTTTTAAAAAATTACATGTATCTACAATACACAATATGATACCTGATACGATACATATTTTTTAAAAAACGATACGTCTTCCGATACACGTTTTGACAACTATAGGTGGCCCAATGGCAAAAGAAATGTCTTATCTAGCCCTTTAACAAATGGGCTAGGCTGTGTTTGGTTAAGGAGAATGAAACAGATGAAGTGTGGATCGAGCCCAAGTACCCATTTTGATTAGGCGCTAATAGTTGATGCCAAGGCTCGTAGAAAGAGCAGGCCCAAATGTCTTTGTGTCCATCAGGGAGATCGATGATCGAGGGTTGACTAGTGATGAGACCCAAAGGAGTGAAAGACTTAAATTATACTGCCTCTGTCCCAATTTAAGAGTCCGTTATTCCAGTTAGGATGTCCCTATTTGAGAATCCTATTGAAAAGTCAATATAATTTAGCTTGAGACTTTCCAAATCTTCCCTTTATTGTAATATGTAGAATACCAATTATTATGAAACATTCTTAGTATAAAAAATAAACAAATAAAAAGAATATCAATTTAGACCCACCATGCATACTTTCATTTCATTTTTATTTTATTTTTAGAAAAAAATAATATATCATTTTTATTTTATTTTATTTTTATAAAATCAATTTATAAACTCCTTTTTTGTTTTTAATGTTATACCACATCTTAGAATAAAAACAACACCAAAAATAAAAGGTGCATTTTATCACAAGACAATCTTTGAGACAAGTTATGGCCAATTCGTTTTGGGTTTTTCCATAGTAGCCAAATAGCTATAGCAAGTATGTCAAAGTACTCTCTCTCTTAATTCAAACTCAAGTCACCATTTCATTGACAACGACAATTGCTAATTGTAACTATATTTGGAAAGGCACTTGGGTGAAATTATGAATCCATTTCAATTCCTCAATCTTTCTTTGAAGACTATTACAACACTAGTCATATTGCAAACGTTACCGAAAATGATTTTACAAAGCCTATTGCCCACCTATACAGGTTAAGGCCATCAACTAATACAAAAAGCAGACAGACCCGTGTACAATTTTCCATAACCTCCTATACTTCATTTTCCTGTACAAAAACAATTTTACAAAATGTCAACACCTCCTTTGCTTTTTCCTGTTCAACAAAACCTATATTTCTATTGCCTTTTCATGTCAAAGAGAAGTTTAACAAATAGCAGTTTTGCAGCTACACTGCTTTCAAAGAACATGATTCTACAAAACGCAGTACCTACAAAAGGAGTTTAAAAAATAAAATAAAAATCAATTAAAATAAAAATAAGTCCAAAAAAGAAGTCACCTTTGTTGCCAAAGTATTGTCATTGTTTTAGGTGAAGCAACACTTTATCCACAAGCTCACACTCACATTGAAGTGCAGAAGGAAGATGACCATCCCTCGTCAAATCGACTTTTGTCCATATCTGGCAATTTATTATTTCCCGTTTTCCTATAATAATTCATCAAAAGATCTCTCAACGGCATGAACAAGCTCATCGATCGTAGTAGGTGCTTAAGCTCATCAATCATAGTAGGTGCTTAAGCTCATCAATATTGTAGTGATTTAATAGCCCTAAAAAACCCAAGATCTAACACATTCATTCCAGATTCTTTGGAGTTGAAATGATAAACGGATATCAAATCCATCTTTAGATGCAACCTCAATAAATCTGACACCCATTAGATCAATGTGCGGCCTTGCGTTGTCTTGCCAGATAAATATTGTTTGGTTATATCACAACATGGCCATTTAGATCTTAATAGCTTGTAAAACCATTTCAATTAAGCATGAGTGAAAAACATCTTTCATCACTAACAAAATTGGTTTTGTCTCTAAGGTGCTAGCAGCGCGATTCTTATTGTTTCGTTTAGCTAGCTCTTTGTATGTGAATGGAAAATTTCCCATTATTTTAGAAAACATTTTATTGCAAGAGGTATCAAATTGAGACTGAGCAACAACTACCAGAAACATAACTTTTGCAATGAATCGTCTGCCTTTGCAAGTACGATGAGGTTCATTTTCTTTGGGGTGAAGATAAATTTTTTTCAATTCCTTGGACATGTAAAACTATTTTTTGTCAATGTGAACAAAATCAAACATATTATTGAATGTTGGTTTGTTAACAAGATTGTGGATCAATCATTGAAAAATAGAACCACAATCTTACCTGCTTATTTTCATTTTTAAAAGGTAAATTTTATAGAACAACTATTAGATCAACCATGTTGTATGGAACAGAATGTTGGGCAGTTAAGAAACAACTTGTTAATAAGATGAGTGTAGCTGAAATGAGGATGTTAAGATGTATCTATGGTAGGACAAGAAAAGAAAGAATTAAGAATAAACATATTTGTGAGATGGTAGGAGTAACACTTATAGGAAATAAAATGAGAGAACATCGGCTAAGGTGGTATGGTCATATAAAACGAAGACCAATAAATGCACCAATAAGTAAGGAATAACGACATAGTTAATATTGAGAGTCATGCTAGGGGGAGAGGGCAACCAAAATTAACTTTAGTAGAGGTAGTTTAAAAAAAATGTGTTAACGTGTGGTACAACGGAGAGAATAGTCTTAAATAGTGAAGAATGGCAAGATAGGATTCGTAGCCTACCCCAAATAATTAGGATAAGGCTTTTTTGAGTTAGTAGAGAAGGCTTCAATGCATTTGAATGTAGTCTAATATCATCTTCCTTAGTGCGCCTATGAAGTGTAGATTTAGCAATGCTCAATGCCTTAGATAATGTCAAATATTTGTACGAGGAAGTAAAGGAATTTCCATGGTTTTGCTGAAATCAATTGTAATTCGCTCGCCGCTAACATATGCAGGACATCTACGAGACACATCAACTACTATTCTGTCTAAAATAGTATTGTGCTCGCTTCCAAATTTATTGAGATGTTTTAGTGTTTAAAGAGAATAAAGCAGCAACACTAGTTATAGAATCCCTCTTCAACCTTCTGTTTTCACCTTGCTTCGGAAGTGCTTGAAATATTGTTTGACGTTCCCTGTTAGTTAATTTTTTTCTTGAGCTAGGTTGGATGGAGTTTGATTCTGACAAAGCTTCCATTTTTGATTCCAACAGATAAGAGTTATGGGAAAAAAGGAAAGAGAAAAAAGTAGAGGAGAGTGGCAGTTTCCTTTTATAAATGGGAGAGAAGTGTTTGTTTTTTCTTTGGGTGATTTTGAAGTCACAAGTTTCCATATTTTGAGTCCCGCTTTCGCTTGTTCTAATCAGTTGCAAGTTTCGCGGCTAATGAAATTCTCTTTCAATTTCTGTTCAGTTGTGGTGCTGATTTTAAAATTAAATGAAGGGCAATACTGGGAATTTAAACAATTTCAGAACAATAAAATAAGTTTTCTTAAATAGTTGGAATCCCAAAAAGGGATCCTTAACTTGGGACAGAGTAACAGGTACGTACCAGAGCTAAATAGGCATAACTCTTTAGGTAATGGAATGGGGGCCGGGTTAGATGATGATGTGCCAACTCAGTATTTGGCTCAGCGGGCCGCCAGGGGGGGGGGGAACATGAGTTGGATCCAGAGAAGATTCAAGGGCTATGCAAAAGTGTTTGAGAATAGAGAGCGAGACGATTGTGTTATTACTGAGAATGGGGTAGCTACTTGTAGCACAGAGAGGAGGGAACAAAAATTGATAGAAGTAAGGGAGTCGAGCAAAAGGGAAACTGAGAAGAAATGGGGCTCTTTGGGAACATACTTGGACCATAATAGTGAATTCAAAGGAGATGAATATGAGGAAGTGGCGAGTCACAATGGATCACAGCATTTGATTCAGTGATGGTTAAGTCTTTGGGGGTAGGCACAGAGAATGCAATGGGCAGATACTGTCAGTGAAGATGACATGGCTTCATATGATAGTTTTACAGAGGCAGGGAAGAAGCTGGTTATGTGAACATCTTTGCCATGATAGCTCTAGGCAAGGAACATTGAGATTGTTTTCAAGCATCAAAAGGACTAACGGTTCATGATGTGCAGACTGGTTCTGAACGAAAGAAGCTAATATTGTTGGATATGTAGACAGAAAAGATGATTGAAGCTTCTGAATGGGTCCTGATGAAAATTAAAGTAGTTAGTAGAGTTTTGGGATATCCTGCAAGGGCTATGAAGATCAATTGATGAGCCTATTCCAGGAGATAAAAATGAATCATCAAAAGGCCATCAAGGTTGGAAAAGGAAAAGATGGTGGGCAATTGGGACCAAGCTAAAAAGAGAGCTGAAAAATTTAGCGCCTTCAGTGAATTATGATGTGATGTGGAGGGGGAAGATGGGGAAGGGGGTGTTTTGAGACTAATTGTCACATGAATCTGAAACATCTGAGGGATGACCCAGTTAAGCGTGTGGTGGTGAAGGGTTCCTTGAAGGACTAGAAAGCATCCTTTGTTTGCTTAAAGGAGATGAAGGTGGGTAATATTTCTATGGAGATGGTAAGAAGCATTTGGGCGAGCACATGGGTGGAGAGGAGGAGTTTGGGTGCTTTAGGTACAACTGGTGGAATTATTCTTATGCGGGATACAAGGGTGATTTCAAGTGTTGATCATTGGGTTGGTAGGTCTTAGTCTCTTGTAAGTTTAATTTAATTGAAGAAGATTTTACTTGGATCTATTTTGGTGTATGTGGTCTTGTTACAGATGTCAAGAGGTGCTATTTGTGGGAGGAATTATAGCTGGTAACGTTTGGAGTGCATATTTTGTGGTGCATTAGAGGTTGTTGACCAGATATGTACCCTAGAAGGGGAAAAAGGGGGGGGGGGGGGGGTGAATAGGGTATTTGGCAAATAAGATCTACTTTTACAAACTTTAAACATAAATGCAGTTCAAGCACGAAGTAAATAGTAAGGAAGAAAGAACAAACATAACGATTTTACGAGGTTCGGAAAACTTCCTATATCCTCGACTCAAGCTCTTCGCACGAGTTTTTTCACTATATGAACTCCTTCACACGTGAAGATCAAATCCATTCCTAGTAGGACATCAATAGAAATAATATAGTGATAAATTGATGTCAATAAACATTGTAGGAGAGAACCCAACGTTAGAACAAACTAAAGTATATTGTGCTCAAGTTCCAAACTGCCATAATCTTGACGAATTGACATGCTACTACAGGCTTATTTCTGTTAAGTAACTAATTACTTCAAAAACTTAAGTTGTTAGAGAATGAGTTAACAATGTATATCAAGCTTTCAATACTCCCCCTCACGTGTGACCTCAGACTCACACATGGAAAGACGAAGAAACCACATACAAATGCAAAGCAGAATAGTATGCAAATGCAAGCGGATAATAAATGCAAATAGAGATACTTGAACCTAATGCATCTCATAACCAAAGCTTTGGTACCATATTAAGCCACCAAATACTCCAAAAGCTTAAGCTGTTAGAGAATGGATCAACTATGTATCTCAAGCTCTCAATAGCTTCAATGTTAAGCAATTGTCAAGTTGTAGGTATTACCTTCTAAGCAAGAACAATTTATCATCGAATTATAAATTGGCCTATATAAGTTTCTATTTATGTAGCTCTACTAGTTATTAGTACCATTTTACTTGCCTAGCTTCAAATTCTTGAATGAATTTTTATTGGATTTTTGTTTTCCTTTATTATATTTTTATATTGCTTTTCCTTCTTTTTTCCAGCCCACACCCTCTATCACTGTCCAAGGATTTGATTTCCTGCGGCTTCTGAATTTGGAGGATAATTGTATATCTGATTGGGATGATATCTTGAAGCTTTCTCAGCTAAGAAGGTCTTAACAAGATATTTCTCCTTTTTAGTCAATAATGTGAATCTTTCCTGTGTAACTACTAGTTCTAAAAACTGTTACAATGTGATTATTGCATCCAGTTTGGAGCAGCTTCATTTGAATAAAAACAAATTGAACCGCATTTGGTACCCTGATCAGTGATACAGCAGATGAACTGCCCAATGGTTATGAATCACTTGAGAAAAGTTATAGACCTTTCCAAAATTTGCGTTGCCTTCTTCTAGGTAATTACCAGAATTCTTTTATGAGTACTCCCACTTTCTTGATTTTGGTTGTCTTGTTGAGTGTTTTGATTGGCTGCTTAATCGTCACATTATGCAGGAGGTAATAACATTGAGGATCTGGCTTCCATTGACTCACTTAATTCTTTCCCTTCTTTGGTGGTAAGGTTTTTGTAATGCAAGGCATTTGATGTGTCTTCAATCTTCTTCCCAGTTATTTAATTAAGAAATACTTTAATAGTGCAAACTGTAATAAATTATGCGGATGCAAAAGGTAGATCCTGTATACAGTTACTCGTCATTATGTCCTAGGTCATTTTGTCCCTAGTCTTCGGACCATCAATGTGTTTGTTTTAACCCCATAACCATCTTCGGGATGGTGATTGCTCCAACCTTTATTGCACTCTCTGTTCTCCTTATGTACCTATATATTGATTTTGAAGCTGAGTTTGTATAATCTGTTCTCTTTGTAAGGATCACAAATGGATTTATCTGCCTCAAACCATTCTTTTTCCATGCTAGATCTTCAACATGTTGGTTATCTATTCAATAAACTCTTTTATGTATTGATCGTAGTGGTTTATTTTGCTTTTTTATATATAAAAAACAATGTTCCAGTTAAGGGAGCAAAATCATATGTTCCCTTCTCACTGGCTCTGTGTGTGTGTGTCTGCACGCGTGTGCATGCCTGTTTGTTTGTCTGTTTTTTTTTTTCCAGCCCATCCTTTCTCTACTTTCTTGCACATTCTCTCAATACTTTTTGGTCTTTTGTTTTTTGTGTGGGTCCAGCATGTAAACAGGCAAATATGATTTTTTTTTGGAAAGGGCAAATATGATTTTTATCCTCTCTTCTCTCCATCTCTTTCTGTTTCCTTGATGCAGTCCATAAGAAGCTCAAGAAAGAGTGAATTCAAAGAAAGTGAAATATGAGCTATTGGTTCAATTTCAGGTGGTAGTTCCATTTGTTGCTGCTAGATACTGTTCCCTGATATTCAAAGTCTGTCTCCTCGTTCCTATCATTAGGTTTTCAGCAGCAGTTACATTAAAAAGTTCCGAGGGAGGGTGATATGCAAGTGACTGCAACAAATGAGAAACGTAACCTTTTCACATGCTTAAGAGTGAATTTCTCATTTACTCTCTTCATGGAAAGAAGGATTGACATAGATATGAGCACACATTGTCATCTTTTCAGCAGAGAGTGATTGGGTAACAAAATGAAGTGACAATAAGTCAGGAAATCCAGACCCTCACTCATAACAAATAGTAGCCTGTCATCTTCAATCAACTAGTTGCTGTATGTAGTGTGTGCTCAGTCCAAGTCTCATCCTCAATTAACAAATTGCTGTATGTGTACTGAGTCCAAGCCTCCAAGGTCGAACTAGTTTTTTCTCTAAATAAAGCCTTGTATGTATTTATTTATTTACTTATTTTTGGCTGAAATGTGTATTTAGTCTAAGATTTTTATATTTCTAAAACATTTGTTAATTGTATAGTGCACTCATATAATGTTAAAGAATATAATTCCTGCTTTAAAATATAGTAAAGAGCTGAAACTGCTAAAATGCGAGATTGAGAAAATGTTCCATCAGATTATGTTTCGTATATGCTTTCATGATGAAGTTTTCCATGACCTTAAGATTTCTCTAAGGTGATGATGTGATTCATGTTAGAAAGAGTTCTAACAACCAAAAGCAGTTATAATGAAGTGTTGCCAATAAAATTCTGGCCTCAGCCTCCTGCAACAAACAGAGGCCTTCACGGTTTTTTTTTTTCTTTCTTATTACCATTAAGCCTAGCATTGACTTGCTTGCAATTGGATGAGGGGAACTGATGTAGCTATAAACTATATTGTTGAAGTTTTACCTATCAGTCATAAATTTAAGATCTTGATAGATCCTTTATTTCTTTTAGAGGCTTTCTACAGTGGTCACTAACATCCATACTGAATTTTTTTCCCTTCTGTGAGAAGGATATAAGGCTTTCTGAGAACCCCATTGCTGATCCTGGGAGAGGCGGTTTGTCAAGATTTGTTTTGGTTGCTCGGTTAGGAAAAGTTCAAGTTTTAAACGGGAGCGAGGTATATTCTGGAAATTTTGTGTGGCCCTTGTCTGTTGCTTTCTTAGGATATTGGCATATTGCAAAACTGATGCACACTGTCCATGTACACCTTTCAGGTTAGTCCACGAGAGCGAAAGGATTCTGAGATTCGGTGTGTTTTTTTCTTTCATAAACTAGTTATTAATTCAAGTTCAACCTTTTTTTTTTAAAATTACATTGATTTTTGCAGGCAATCACTTTTATTCTTAGGTATTCTAGGCATTCTATTCATGATAACAGCAATCTTAATCATGAGTTTCGAATTACCCCCGAGGCTTCTGTTTTCGGATTCGTTTCCAGCTTACCTATCATATTTCTCTTTTTTTATTAGGTGTTTATTTTTAGTTCTCTGGAGGTCAAATTTATTTTCTAAACAAGCCCTTACTTCGATGACATATAGTTTGAGCATAATTTAAATATAGGCTGTAGCTTAAATTATCAATTTAACTGTCATGAAGTCAATGGTTCACCAGACCAGACTGATAAAAAAAAGAAAAGAAAAATGGTTCACTAGACCATGAGGGCTTATAGGCTTGTGAAAGTAAATGAATATTTTTCATGATTGTTGATACATTTGTTTATAAAAGATAAACATTTAAAATATCAACTGCGTTCTTGGCCTATAAAGCATGGACACTCCATTTTAGCTCACGTGTCCGTGTCAAATACCAAAACTCTCAGACACTTTATGGCCATGTGAAAAAAGTGTCCCAATTTTGTGTTTTTTTTTTTTCCAGAATTTCGAACATGTTCTGGATACATTATGGACACGTTAAGACATGTTAGTACACATTTTTTTGTTATTGATATTTTCCCTCCTTTTCTCTACTTCTCTGTTTTCTTTTTGTTTTTTGGTTTTATACACATATATGTTCTACTTAGTAGTCAATAAATTTATTTTGGAACTTGAAATTGATGAAAATTAAATGAAGTTCTTAAATTTTTATTTGATGACTTTGTTATTTTAGTATCTTAATAATATTTTTGTGATTTATGTGCTTTTATGGCAATTTTAATTGAAAAAATTTTAGATTTTTATTATATGGTCATAATATATATATATATATATATATATATATATACACACAATATGTTCCTGACAACGTATTCGTGCCCTACTTTTTTGAGAAACGTCGTGTCCGTGTTGTATTGCATCATTGTTCCGTGTCCATGCTTCTTAATTCCTGGCCATTGGAATAAACTTTTCTTAAATTTTTTATACCCAAAAAAAAAAAATTCTGGAGGAAATTTGGTACCTTTGTAGAGCTATCAAAGAGTACCTGGAGGAGAATGATATTGGTGTAGCACGGTCAAGAAACTCAAGAACTCAATAATCTCGATCTCAATATTCAATATAAAAAAACTACCTCCAAAGAAATCAACCCCCATAATTTATAGGGTGTCCCAAACATATATGGAAAGCAAATAAAATCCCTATAATTACTTTAATTTGGAAATAAAATAAAATGGCTTATAAAAATTCAAAAATATAATAAAATTTCTAATTAATTCCTGGGCCCGGTCTTCTTGCGCATACGCTTGTAGTAGGTTGGAAATTCCCTATCGTGATCTCCATCAGATATGCTATTTCATTGTAAATTGCCTTTGCGTGTTTAGTTTAAAGGAAGTTTTAGGCACAATTTCACTACTAGTAGACATTTACGTACTCTGTGGGTGGTGGTCATTTTTACTGTTATGCCTCAAGTTGTGTGGTATTCATGGATCACACACAATTTATGGTTGCAGTAAGTGAAGAAGATACCCACTAAGAAAGTCAAGGATTGAAGCATGTTTAAGTCATACATTACTTACAAAGTATATAGAATGACAGTATATACACACAAACATAGATACCTGGCATACTGAGATTGCAGAAGCTGCGGAATCCTGGATATTAGGAGTAAGAAGAGAAGAAGAATTATAATATAATGATGATGATATAATAGTAAGAATAAGAATACAGATTATGATGATGATGATAACAGGACTCACGTTTTTGCAACCTCTCACAGGTGGCTTGATCTACAAGTTTAGAGTTTTGTGCTCTTTAATTTTCTTAAAAGGTCTTGACACTTCTGTTATACTTGCAGATGCAAGCTTTCTTGTATCAGTTCAAATTTAGAGCTACAATTTCTGACTGAATTTCGTTAAATCTACCAGTCATTTATTATTCATTGACTTGATGTGTAGCAGAGTTGGGGACCTGGGGTTGGAATTGGGTTGCTTTTCGAGAATATTTTTCGGTGTTTTTCAATATTTTTTTTGTCCTTTGTTTTGTTTTTTTTTTTTGGGTTTTGGGGGGGGGGGGGGGAGAGAGAGAGAGAGAGAGAGAGAGTTGATGACTCAGAGCTACCGGTGTTGTATTAATTTATTGAAAAGTGATTAACTTGGAATATTTCTTTCAGGTATGTTCGCTTGGTTATGTCGAAGCTTCATGGCAATCCAAAAGAAATTAAGCAGCTCCACCCCAGGTTATTTCTACTTTAATTCAGCATTTGTCCAGTTCTGCTAATTCATATATTTGGAAGAATTTACAGGAGTAATTTTGAGAAGCGGTGGAGCATTTATGGTGTATTTGATATTATAGTTTTTTATTATTCAAGATTTGCTTGAGGTCAGGAAACTCTGTTTTGCAAGACACTTATGGCTTGCAATTTGTGTCTAGTAATGTTGATTATCAACATAAACCAGTTCGGGGGTGAGGACTTGGACATACAAAGGATCACACATTTATTACACATGGTGTCTTGTTTAGTTTAGGATTACTGGTTTTGATCATATACAAGGGAAGTGTAAAATGGATAGATGAATTATAACAATCTTCTTAACTACTTGGCCTTGTGACATGCTTGCATTTTGCTCCATTTGTGTATTTGATTGTTGCTCCCTCATTTAGAAACTGTTTTGTTCGGGTGGGGAAGAGGGGAGGGGGGGGGGGGGGGGGAGAGGAGCTTGTAGTACTCTTAAAGGAGCTTGTTCTCATTGCTTTACTTGTCTAACCAATCCCCCCTTGCCCCCAACCCCAACCCAAAAAAAAAAAAAGAAAAAAAAAAGTGCTAATTGATTAGGCAAGAACTGCTGTCTACAAAGAACACTTCATTATACAGCCATTTTAGGGTTGTTGACATATCCTATTTGGTGGTCTAATGTATAAATAAGTTGGCTTGAAGTCTAATCAGCCAAATGTAAGCCATCTAGTTTGTTACATCCTGATATGTATTTGTTTATGCAAGGCCATAGGTAGTGCACACAGTTACTAGATCCAATGAGGTTGGACTGCAACATTGATAACCCCCTATATGAACCAACGCGCGCATCCTGTATGATAAATTCTCTTTTGTCATGCCTGGTGGTGGGTAATTCCTTTTACTCTATTTGAAGGTCCAATTAAATGGGGTAGCTATATTTATGACTACAAACTTTATCACATTGATGATCTAAATAATATGCTACAATTTTTCCCATTGTGTTGCAATGTCAATTTTACTCTCTTAATATTAGCTTGACCTTAATTTCAGGTTCTCTGAACTTAAAATTTTTCATGGAATTGAGGATGAAAGGCCATCAATTGGCACAGCAGGCCCCCAGAAAATGGCTTCGGGACTTCTTTGTATGAATCTAAATTTATGAGATTGGCTTCTTAACATCTAATGACATTAATGCCTGTGATTGACATGTGCTTCATGCAGCTATCACTCTGAAATGTGTTGGAGCATCCATTGGTGAAAAAGTCCCATTGACAAAAAAATTGCCGGCAACCACCACGGTGATATGCTTTTAGGTGTTTTAGAGAAAAATGCCACTGCATGGGTGTAATTTCTAATAGTTAACATTGTTTCTTTTTTGTTAGGTTGGCAAGTTAAAGATCCTTTGCGAAAGCTTTTTCAAGCTGAAGTCTATTAAGCCAAAATTGTTTCTTCAAGAAGAGGTACGTATTTAACTCGTGATATCTGGTTGCAATTTATAATCAGCATTGCTTCGTGGGGCCATTGCCATTCTGCAGTTTCTTATTAAGTACAGACTTCTAAGTCCAAAAAACACTACACTAAACCCTACAATGTTCATGCAAATTAAAATTTCTGGCCAAAGAGGAGGACTAAACAATTTAGCAGAACAAAGAAAGGTCAGGTACTAGTAATATTCTCTGTAATGATCTATAATTTTTCTCAGGATTGGCAGGGTTCCCCATTTCCGGCATTACTTGATGATGATATGGCATCATTGGTTGACGTTGGAATTGGCAATGAATCAACCATCCTGGTAGATGAAGAGAGTTAATGTAAATCCAGAAACTTGGTGAAGTTCTTATGTTCTCGTTTTGCTGAAAAGATTAAATTTATGGTATGTGCAAGTGCATGCATTTCGCTAATGCCTTACGGTTTCCTTAAATCTTTTCTTCTCTGTTTGGATTTGTTTGCCACTGGGAAATATTACAAATATGTGAAAGATTTGCTTCACAAATTATAATATTGTGGCCTTTCGAAGGGGTAAAAAAAATTGCCAGTTTGATGTTGTTTGGAGTTGTTAAACGATTACTGAAGATTCTTTATAAAACAGCCTTCTATTAACTTTGTCCGTTTGTTTCAGCATTGAAAATTTTCAGTAATTTAGGCATTTGGTTGCATGTAAAATGTTGTACAAAATTTTATCGGGAAAATGGAACAGCTTACTAAACCTCGAAATGACTACTGGATTTTTCCCCGCCAAATAGACACTAGGAGCTTATACACTTGAAAAAATAGACGTGAATAATGAACATACATGTACAGTCTCGGTGAATATGTGCACCTACACGAGCACACACGTGTGTGTGCACGCGCGCATATGACTTGTAACTACAATACAAAATGTTTATATTTGCATAGGTAAGTGACTGTTGTTCATCTTCTAATTAACAATTTTTTTTCTTCTCTCTTTTTCAAGTTTGTTTATAATAGAGATGAATATGGTAAATAGTAGATCAGATCTTGAGAGAGAGAGAGAGAGGGAGAGAATATTCTTCATCAAATAGTTATGGATACTAGAGTAAAATGATAAAAAAGAGAAAATACAAGCAATGTAGTCGAAAGAGATTCTATGAGAACAGGGGTTAGAACAAGTTTCGATCGACTGTGTTGTATACACAGTAATTGGTTTATTGTACTTCTTAGATTTAGGGTTTATTTGAAATAACAGGGATTATACTATTTACATAGAGAATGTAACAGTAGTCGTTAATGTTTACATTGATGTGAGTAGGTTATTTATAGTAATCACAACACGTGAGTTTGTTAGGATATGATGTCACCCCTAATGAACTTTTCACATGGGTGTTATAGTATAAAATAAGAGGTAGTTATGAGGTGAAAATTAATAGAAGAATCATGGAGTTTGAGTGGAATCTTCCTTTCTAGAAGGACCTGAGTGTTCTTGTGCATGAATCATGCTAGGGACACTTTGAAATATTGGAAACTAAAAGAAAGAAACTAACTCATTCTAAGTAAAAAAATATATATTGCTTACCAATATTTCACTATCTAAACTATCCAGACGCAACCAATCTTTCACAAAATTGCTTACCAAAGACAGCGTGCGCTATTATCTAAACTATTATGACATTCAAGAATGAAGGCAAAACTTTTCACAACAAAGATTTCATATTTCTCTAAAACAAAATTAACAACTAGTTATTGATAATACCTAACATGAATCTTCAAGTAAACAAACAAAAATAAAAAATCACACATACCTAGAAACTTTAAACAAAAAAAAAAGTATGAGAAAGTGTAGAAAAATCTAGAAATTTCATCTTTAAACAAAGAACAAACTCTAACCTTTCTCAAATGAGGTGAAGGGGTGAGATTGGACTTTCGGCGTTCGGTAGTGGAATCATTGGTGGTGACAGTTGGCGGTAGTTCGTCGATTCTTTAAGGAGAGAGAGAGAGAGAGAGAGAGAGAGAGAGAGAGAGTTAGAGTTTAGCTAGTTCGTAACTGCAGTTGTATAATATATCAAATTTATTAGCATCGCACATCTGTGCGTTACAAATAAGAACTCGTGCATTGCCAATAATCTATTGAAGCATCAATACGATATCGTTTCACTAAACTAAACTATTAGCGATGCACACGCATGTATGTGCATCACTAATAGCACAATGACTATTGCTAAAAAGTGCACGCCAATAAATTTTTTTGAAGTTTGAGTAGAGCTATAGCCCAACCTAGCTCTCTTAGTACTCCCCCACCTGCCGACCACGAATCTTTCAGTGGATCGGTTAAATTAAGAAGCAACTGAAATTGTTAATGTGTTGATATTGATATTGATAAGTTAAAATCCTTCAATTGTTAATGTGTTGATATTGATAGTCACCACATAGAGATCCATTTTCCTAGAAAAAATCTTGGCCCATAATTGGCCTTCATGAAGCCCCTTTTAAAGTTTCAATTATGCAACTGAAAGTCCCACTTGAGAGTTGAGGCCATCATATCAAGTGTTTGACAGTAATGAGTGGATAACAACACTGCTAAAAATGATTCATACAAGCAATGGTAGTTCAAATCAAAATGCCTTGTTTTTTTATCTTACTATTTTATGAAGAGAAAGAACTAGTAGTTGCAATAGTTCTTGAGATAAAATGCTAGAAAATTTTCATGAAACATCCACATAGATTAAGATAGGATCTCATTAGTAATAAAGATTAGAATAGGATTTGTATTATTTAGAGCAAATTGTTTCAGATGTGCGATGATATGTTTTTGTGTTTTGAGTGTTCAATCATACTTTTTTTTTTTCCAAACAAAAGAGGCATCGAAACAGTCAAATCCTGACTAATTCTCCTTTTCCTATCCAGAGTCATATATCGTTCGGGCTACTAGTTTTAGTTGGTGGTTAGCCTTAGAGATACGGACAGTGATAGTTGAACCTGCAAGCTCAAATGATAAATCTTTTACAAGCAGTCCTTGCTCCACTCGACCAACTCCTTAGATTTCCAATCATAATTAATTTATGAACTTTTTGAATAACACGTAAAATTAAATTTTTGGATCTCACGTAACTTTCAAATTGCGCTTAATGAAACAACTCGAAGGAATTTAATTCAAACTGTACTTAAAAGTTGTTGCATATTTAAGGCTATCAATTGTACTTTTTTAAGAATACAAAAATATATTCAATACTCTTTAAGCGCTTATTAAGATATCACTCAAATACTCAAATATTATTTTTGATAGCATAATTACTTATGAAATATATTCATTCAAACACTCGATAACTTAATCCAATTAATACTTTTATATAGCTACTTAATTTACTTAATTGCTTAACTCAAACATCATTTTACACTGTTCAACTAAACAGACACTTAATTAAAAATAGAGTTGTACTTTATGAAAATTCTATTCTAACTTATTTTTTGAAAGAATTTTAGTAATGTTTTCCATTCCAAAAAATTATCTCAAAAACAACTTCCTAAAGTAATTAACAACTAATAGAATTGTGTCATTTCATTTGGAAAAGTTGGTAGAAATTTTTTTGAAGGATAGTTTTATTGATTCTTACAAGAGTATCATATGCATGTGGGATAAGCATATCATACAATTCTCTCTCTCTCTCTCTCTCTCTCTCTCTCTCTCTCTCTCTCTCTCAATTTGCCCATAATATGTATTATGGAAAATGTTATGTTTTTATTTTTAATATGATGTATTAAAATCAATGTTTTAAAACTCGGACCGGACTGGCCGGTTCAACCAGTTGAACCGTCGACCGGTTTAGAAAACGGTCTGATTTAACCCATAAAATCGTTTATAGTTCAAAACGGTTCTAAAAATACAAAACTGTTAAAACCAGTTAGTCGGACCGTCGAACCGGATGACCCGGTACTGGGTCACCGGTAGGACCATCCAAGATTATTAAATTTATTTTGGATTGTATTTAAAATTTTAAACCCTTAAAGTTTGAAACTCCAGTATTATATATTTGTATCATGTGGTATTTTAATTATTTTATTTTATTTTATGCATGATTATTAGTGTTTGTATCTTTTTCTTTTTTTTTTCATATAGTTGAAGACTAAATTATTGGATTATGCTTGGATTGGATGTTAAAATGATTTTTGTTATGATCCTTGCGATTATAGGAAGAATGGCAATGAAGTTTCAACTTTCAACATTGTAATAAGGTATGTCTACTATACTTTTTCATTTTTTTCTTGAAGTTTTATATATTAAGAAAACTCATATTTTGTAAAATTTTTTTATATAATTTTGAGTAATTTTTAAATTTCAAATATCAATAATATGCATTATTAAATTTATCAATTACATAATTATGACACCATGGTTTGATTTCGGTTGACCCGACGGTTGAACCGATAACCCGGACATTTTTCCAGTTCGATGAACAGGCTGGGTCTGAAAACATTGATTAAAATATAATAATTTTGGGTTTTACAAAATATAATTTTCAAAATTAATATATCCTAACACATCATATCAAAGATATAATTAATAATATAAATTAAAAATACCTAACATTACTCTTTATATTATATGTGGAATGTATCTATCATATTTGTCACATTTTTCAACTTTAAATACAAAATATTAGGGTAATCAACAAACTGAACTTTAAAACTCAAACTTACCCATTTTTATAATGTTTAAGACATTTTAGTGATTATTTTATATATATAGTTTCAGAATGTATAAGGAAATAAAGAAAATCAAAGGAACCATCAAACCCACAGTATCACGCCCATAATTTTTATGTTGAATGTCTTCTTCTGTCATCCCTTCTAAATGACCACCGGCTCAATTCCCAACATCAAAGGATTGTTTGGCAAATTCAAAAATCAGCTAGGTTCAGGATAAGATTCACTGAGATTATATTACCATATGATCAGTAAAGTCATTTATTTATGGATTGGTTTAAATTTTGATCGAAAATAAGATTTTTGTTACATAGTTTGTTAGATAGACAAAGATGTCGTGAAAATTTTATTGCATTTTAAAAGAACTTGTTAATATTATTAAGGAAAAACATTTGCGGGTCACTGAATTATATTTATCGAAAGGCTAATTTTGCTGCAAATTAATTGGCAAAGAAAGCTCACGCGTAAAAGAATAAAGTAGTGTGGTTAAATGGTTTTCCAAGAGAAATATGATCCATTGGGTTAAATGATACGAGGGGAAAAGCCTTGGAGATAATTATTTAGTTACAACCAAAAAAAAAAAAATACTAAAGTTAAAGAAAGAAAGAGAGACAATATAGAAAATTTACCATAATGTGCCTATGTCTATAAGAGTATTTATGTTTTCACTATTCAGAAAATAAGATTACAATGTATATATACTACCTCACAGTTAAAACCATAACCCTAACCCTAATTCAATATATTAAAATTTTCTAATAAATTCTTGTCGTATTTACAGAATATGAACCATTATCTGTGACAAAGCTTCTTCAAAAACCACCTTATTTCTTCGGATCCATACTTTTTCTAAAAATATAGTAGCAAAGAGCAAAATTTGGGAATTCCTTGGCAAAGGATTGTTAAATAGTAGGTGGGAAAAAATGAGATGCTTAACCCAATCTGCATTGGAAAATCCTCAATCCCCACTTGGAAAAACAAATCATCATTGGATTTTTCTGTATAATGAGAAATTTTGCGAGTGATTTATGCTTTAACTCAGTAGAGATCACTGATTCTTGTTATAATTATTTTACACAAATTTATATTTACAAAACAGATGATCATCCCTAAAATATAAGATCCCACAGAAATCATGCACCTTTAAGATTTTGCAATAGAAGAAAGGATGAGCAACTAGTTTGATAACGTAATACTACTTTCATTGTGATTTGAAATCACAATAAATCTGACATGAGTGCCATACAAAATTCAAATCATACCATTAGTCTTTCAATTGTCAAAAGATGAAAAGAAACAGATTTTGACTTTTCAATTGGGGGCTGCAATTCATCCCCATGGACGTTCATTTCTGACCCCCATGATACACGTGATGTTATGAAAATGACCGGTGGCGATTCAACTTTGACCCGCCAAACATGATGAATTCTTAGCCTCAATACACACCAATGGTCATAATTAATCCTAAGGAATCTAAATTAGGATCATCTAATATCTGTCATCTTCAAAAATAATTTTCTAATTTTATATAAAATCTTACAAAATAATAATGCAGTGTATCTTGCCATATCCATGAATATCGACCAAATAAATAAATAAATATATATATATATATATATATATATATATATATAGAAGTTGTGCCATAGTCAGCAATGACAAAATTCTTACAAATGACGAATCAACGTGATCATATGACTATCAAATGCATCATCAATGACTATTTAATTGACCATTGTTCCCTACAATCATGAAGCTAGGAAAGTCCTCTCACAATTGTTGGTAGATTTAGAATTTGTGTTTTGAATGAAACCCAAAAAAAAAAAAATTTTGAAATTGAGATTTTTAATTTCTTTTTAAATATCTATCAAAATAACAATATAAAAATTAAAAATTTTAAACCTGTGTGCTCTTTGTCATTCTCAAAAAGTCATGAGTTCAAGTCTTACTTTCCATTAAAAAAATATTAACATTTATTTTTACCTAGACATAAGTTGAGTTGGGTTGGATTGTTTATTAAAGACCATATTAGAGAAGCTCTTAAAATTAAGTTATAGAGGGTTGCTTTGGTAAGTCACGGGAGATCCGAACCTTGCAACTCACCTTAGTAAAATTCTAATTTGTATAGAGTCTTATAAGTTAATTGAGTTGATTGTAATAGATTTTATTATAATACAAAAAAGGTAATACCCATTGCTTCTATAAAAAAAAAAAAATAGTAACTTATTGACCACGTGACATTTATAGAAGACAGAAGAAATTGCAGGTCGATTTTTATCACATAAAAAAAAAAAAAAAAGATATGAAGTGTGCATCATAATTCATAGCAATTTGAAATGAATATATTTTGTACATCTTGTTTTGATAACCAATAAAACAAGTAGAAAATTAAAAATTATATGACTGGTACAAACCTTACTATCATTAGTTATGAGAAAGAGGAGAGGAGAATGAAATATCTCATTTATGCTTAGATAACAAATAAGGGAATGGAGTATTTAATTCTCTCATCTTATGTGGAAACAACAGAAGAAATAAAGGAAAACAAATGATTATATACTTTTTTTCACTATTATGCCCTAAGATAGAGTTGGTTTTTTTATTTTTATTTTTTCCATTATAATTTTAAGGTTAGAATTAGAATTATAAAATTTATTAAAGGCTCTTTCATTCTCTCCGTCTCTACCCACTTTGAGAATGAGAGCAAATTCAATAAAATAAGGGTTAATAGATGTCCTCCATCTCCCTTCATCCACTTCCATTTCCTTTCCTTAATTTTAAATCAAGTACGAAATAACATCTCCTTACTTCCTCTCTCGTCTCCTTTCTTTCCGAATCCCTCAATTCCAGCAGAGTGTAGTATGTTTGGGGGAATGCTGTGGGGGGTCCAAAATAATGTTTCCGCTCCTACAAAGGGAACTCCTAATAGCTCCGTTTAAAAAGGGGCATTGGTGACCCACAATTTGTAGTACCCCGCTTGAACAAACATGCTCTAATAGTCCATTTGACCAGTTTTTACATCTCAATTTTACGATCAAGTTTACTAAAATAGTCAACAAAAAAAACATGTTTAGTAAGTACTATTTTAAAATACTCTTTAATAAGCAAAAAAGTAATTTTCAAAATTGTTTCTCTTTTGCTTAAAAAGGTTAAAGCATGTGTGATAACTATTTTCTAAAAGAATAACTTTATTTCAATAACAATTTTTCAAATATATCGACTATGAAAACATTATTTATCAAACAAAACAAAAAGTATCAAAAAGAAGGGGGGAAGAATTGTAGGAAATCTCTATTGTAAAGGATAGTGAGTGTTTTACCTCCTATACTTTAAAATAAATAAATTTCAGTAATTCTTGGTTTATTATGTTATATGTAAGCTGTTAATGGATATGGAAAACTTTAGTTACCCACATTATATCTTATGTTATGTTTGGTATTATGAAATTGTGCCGTGAAAATTAAAATTGTTTTGGAATTAAAGGGAATTTTGAACTAACTTCTCTTTAATTTCAAGTCAATTTCAATTGCCAAACATAACTTTAACGAAAACAAAAGAGAGATTGAGACCTAGGCATGATGAGAGAGGAAGAATTGGTTGCATTTCAAGCAATGGTTTCTAAATAAAATAGAATTTTCTTTTCATTTATTTTAATAAAAAAATATAATTATATCATTCTATTTATGAACATAAGAGATTTAGTGTCATCCGTTAAATTATGGAGGTTTACGGGTAATTTCTTTTATATATTGCAAGGTGAGACTTTGCGGATCAAACTTATAAACAATGACTATGCAAGAAAACAATAGAAAAATATAATTATATCATTCTATCAGAACCTAGAGATTTCGTTTATCGTTAAATTATTGGAGGTTTACGGGTAATTTCTTTTTATATAATTTTCAATTGAGTGAGACTTGGCGGATCAAACTCACAAACAATGACTAAGCAAGAAAACAATAGAAAAAGAGATCCGCGGAGAATAGGTTTTGATTTGCATTGAGAATAGCATTTAAACGAAAAGCTTCATCAAGAAGCTTCTCACAAGACGCTCGAAATAATGGCTGTAACTGCTTGGCCAAACACGAGCTAAAAGGGCACGAGGTCAACTAAGGCGGGTCATTTGTTGCCTCTTAATTTTTTTATTTTACTTGTATTTTTTACCAAAACAAAAAACTAATATATTCAGTTTATTTAAATTCTTTTCCCCACAAAACTCAAAAATCTTTACACTTTACCCTTACCTAAACTTCAATTTAACTATTTTATATTTATTATTCCCAAATATAGATTATAAGACTATCATCCAGTGTTTTTGAAATAAGAAGATTGTTGGGACAATTGTGAAAATTTTGAATAGAAGAAAATTCTATCCTACAAGAAAAAATTTATAAAAAAAAAAAAAAAAGATTTAGAAGAGATTCCTCTATACAACATTTATTTCTATGATTTTTTTTGTATAGTGTAGAAAAATTTTATAGTTGTAATCTCAAAAAATTCTTACATGAATTAGGTTCGTTCAGCCTAGTTTTATGAATCCTATCAATCATATTTTGGTATATAAGTAAAATGTTATTTTTATATTTTTTAAAAGTCAGATAATTTGTCCAAATTATACAATATAATAAACCATGTTAATGAACTCGGTTTATGCAAAAAAAAATTTATAATCTCTTGTAAATCATTGAATTTAATTATTTATCAAAAATATTATTTATTAATATTATATTTTTATATCCCTAGAATTTTTAAGCTTATGATGTAATATTAAGAATAAAGTGGTCCTTTCTAAGACTTGTAGCCCTTAGAAAATGGTAATGTTCCGTACACTATACATATGATTGTATGATATATATCAAAGTATTTCATGTATGTGCAAATTACAGTCCTTGAAAACAGTTCATATTTTCAGACCAAAGCAATTATATAATAAAAAAAAAAAAAGAAAAGTATTAGAGTAACAATTAATAAATTAAATGTATTAAAATAATTAATAAATTAAATTAATCATTTTTATTTAAAATATGGTAGGAAGACAAACACATGAAGGAAGTCAGCTTCGTGCGTTAATCAAATACTGTTTACAGTCATATGGCCGTCGCCCTCACACTCGGTGCGTTATAACAAAATACCCTTACATTCGTGGATAATTAAAGATAAAAATGGTCCCCATAAATTTTAAAGAAAAAAAAAATAGTTGGCCTCAAATTTAATGCCAAGTAGATATATGGCCCATGTATTAGTGTCCATACAGCATCCATAGACTCACATGGGATAGAGCCTATCATTATAAATCTTAATAACGAATATTATCTTATGTAAGTATATGAACATGATATGAGTACAACCAATACATGAACGACGAAACATTAATCAAAAAGTAAAAGTTTATGCATAATGTTTGAATAATGTTTTTATGTGTTTACTCAATGTCGAGGGTCATGTTTGGAGGTAAGAAAAATCAAAATTAATTTTATTAGTGATTAAAATGATAATTTGTGATTTAACTAAAGGGATAATTTTTAATAAAGTAGAATAGTAATACAAAATTTATGTAAACAATCCAAATAATTAGAAAATGAGTGTTACAGACAGTCGTAAAATTTTAAAACTCGCGATTTGATTGACGCGTGTACTTCACATGCCTATATCACACGTGTACATGAAATTCACGCATCAATTAAATTGTGAATTTTTAAACTTTGCAACTAACCGTAACATTCTCTATAATTAGAATAAAACTTTTGAGTTGGGTTAAGCATAATTTAGTTGTCTAAGTCAACATCACTTTGACTACTTATGTCAAGATGAAAGTCACAAAGTTTTTTAAAAAAGAAATCCAGTAAGTATAATAGTTATTTTTAAGTATATATGACAATAGAATAATTTCATTTTTAAAATGGAAATAGCATTCCCTTTTTGTCGCAATATTGATGGGTCCAAAAGGCATAACCAAATCATCAAATGATAGTAAATATTGTCATGTGTTGTGAATATTCCTAGCAAATATAATTTTATGTAGGTAATTTAGCTTTTGAGATGCATCATTTTGATAAAAGAAAATTTATGAGGACCCTAAAGAATTTATTGTATCATAAACATTACATCAATGAGAATCCAAATCAATCCGTTTTATGGGACCAACCAGATAAAGTTGGCCCAACCAATAAAAAAAGATACTACCACTATGGATGGATGACACTACTAATTGGCGAGAGAAGCATACGATTAAGGGCAGTATTGAATTAACTCCAATGCTTGATACACTAGTTTTATACAATAAATAAAATACATTTATATTCACAATGTATCAAGTGGTTTAAGGCTACCCTAAAACTTCAAAAATATATATATATATATATAGGAGGGCATTTTTGTCATTTAACAAATGCTAATTCATTATCTTATCGGGGTAGGGCCCCCTTCATTCTAGAAAATAAGTTGCCAACTCAATTAGCTAAGGGGTTCTTTGGTCAACTATTATTAATCTTATTCCCCAAGCCTTCAAACTTCAAACCCCCCACAGAAGCCTCTAGACTTTCAAAAATTCCAAACTTCCAACCCCCCTTAAAACCCCCTCTATCCTCCCACCCCCCCATCCCAAATCCTTCCTCTCTCTCTCTCTCTCTCTCTCTCTCTCTCTCTCTCTCTCTCTCTCCTCCTATCTCTCTCTCGAAGGACAAAACAACCAATTATAATTTAAGTCTCTCAAGAGAAACATGGGCACTTTGGTGGGACATGTAGCACCTGGTTTTGGCTTCTTTGTTATTGGATTATGGCACCTCCTAAACCATATCAAGGACCATGCTCTCAAGCCAAACTCCTACACATCTTTGCCATGGTACCCAACCTCAAAAATAAGGTACCTAGAGCTCTTCTTGATCATGGCAGGCTGCTCTACGTCCATAGCCATGGAGCTCTTCATCAGCCCCGATAAACACCAGCCGTTCGATCCTGATGGCACCATCCCCTCCTACCACCTCCACAACTTTGAACACTCCAACATGTCAATGAGTTTCTTTGTATACGCAGCTTTCGCTATCATCCTCGACCGAATTGGCCCCAAAGCTAAATATGGTCTCACCCAATTGCTTGGGGCTATGGCCTTCTCCCAGCAGCTCCTCTTGTTCCACCTCCACTCCACCGACCACATGGGCATTGAAGGCCAATACCACTGGCTTCTCAAGCTTGTAATTCTCGTCTCTGTAGTCACCACTCTGATGGGTATTGGCTACCCAAAGAGTTTCTTGATCAGCTTTGTTAGGGCTCTCAGCATATTGTTCCAAGGTGTTTGGCTCATAGTCATGGGCTTCATGCTCTGGACTCCTGAATTCATACCCAAAGACTGCTACTTGAACTTGGAAGAAGGTCACCTGGTGGTCCGCTGCCACAGCACCGAAGCCACGCAGCGAGCCAAATCGCTAGTTAACATTCAGTTCAGCTGGTACTTACTTGGTGCGACCATTTTTGTAATGTCATTATACTTGTGGTTGATTCAATTTTACGGGAAAAAGCTTGAATATCAGTCCCTAACTAAATTTGAAGACCAAGAAGAAGAAACTAATGATGTTGAGGGCTCAGGAGAAAAGCAAACTCATCAGTGAGTCCAAGAGTACTTTTATTTATCTGGGAAAAGGGTCTGCATCAATGGACATAGAAAGGTAAGAAGAAGGAAAATAAAAAGGGAAGGTGCAAGGATGTGATTGGGTATGTGTAAAAAGCAGGTTGGTGGTATTGTGTTTCACTTTGTTTTCATTAAGCTCACAATAATGTTGGCTTAGTGAAAGGCAGTGACAATTTGGGGCAAAAAGTGATAGAGGGAAAATGGTGTGATATTGTTTGGTTTGTTTTGATGGCTTTTAGCTTAGGGTGGGTTCTTTATGTTTTCCAATTCTAAAGAAAAGTAATTATAGGGTGCATTTACTTAATTTGTTTCTTGAAACCACCAACTTGTAAAGGTATCTTAAGAGCTTTATTTTTGACTGATTCTTTGTGATTCTATTGATTTAGGCACCTTTTGGCATCATAAGCTAGTTAATTACAATAATTTTAATATGTCACACATCAAAATGTGGCATAACAGTTTTTCCATTCTTTATGACCTTGTATATTTAGGCACCTTTTCGAAAGTTGATGCGACCATATTATACCCTATAAACCATGCATGTTGGATGCCTTTTAGTTGACTCCACTGTATCCTGATTCACTAGCTTGATTTTACATGTTGATTCTTAAGACATCATTCTATAAAATTTAGGCAAATTTTGATGGATTGTTTGGGCCATAATCAAAAAATCATTCCACATTCGGCACTTTTGAGTCTACACAACCAGGTTTTCAAACTCGTGATCACCAGGATGTTTTAACTCGGCACTTGCAAGTTGATTGTTTTAGCATTTGAATTCAATTAGCTAGCGCCTACAAGGAGAACTTCTTATTCTAAAGAATTGATCCCGGAGAATTGATTATTGAAAAACGAAGCCTGAAGAATTAATTATGATATAATCGATTTGTTATTTGAGTATTTGATTTGTTATATGAGTATTTGATAACGGTGATAGTCCAAGATGGCATGCCGTAAACTCCAACACATGGTGACAATTTGAACTTTGAAAATGACTTGATTAATTAAGCTCCAATAATAGTCACACTAATAATAAATAATATTAGTCACGATGATGATGATAATAGTGGTGACGATGATGATGGTATTAATTGTGCTCGGCAAGAGAGTGACAAGCTCCTAAAGCCTAACAAATCGGATAAGAAAATTATAATGTAGGCTATTGGACAACTTATTATATTAAACTTTATAAAAGATGGAGCCCAATGAAGCATAATAAAGATAACACAAAGGTAGAATTCAATGAACATGAGCTAGATTGGGCAAAAAGAAAAAGCTGTTGAAAATTACCTGCATGCGCATCATTGTTTCTACTTTATTTTTTTTAATGTTTAACAGTTTTGTTAACCCATTTTAATCTAGTTAATTACAATAATTTTAATATGTCACACATGTTGTAAACAAGAAAAATTCAACACAATAGTTTGTTAAGATTTTTCTCAAAATGATTTTAATATATATGTTCCATATTTAATTTATATTTTTCATGTTTCAAAGATTTTGCAAATGAGGAAGGATGAAAAGCAAAAGTAAAAAGAAAATAGTTTTTCTCATATTTCTTACCTCAATAAAAAGTAAAAATTAAAATTTTAAAAAAAAAAACTAGAAAGAAAAAAATAAAGGAAAAGAAATGTCATGTAAAACTATGAAATATGCACATTTTTGGGAGGATTAAGACTGACTATAGTGAGGATCCACCACTCTTGGTTTTTTTTAGGAGTCTACCATTGGAGTTGGAATCCTACTTTATTTCCTTTATATTGTAGTTTCCTTTCCTTTTCTGGACTTTTCCTTCTCTTCCTGGCCTTTTTTAAAGTCCAATTCACACCTCTTACATAAACATGTTTGGGGTTGGGAATCTTGGGATACTAAGTATGAATCACACTTAAAAGAGGAAAAAACATTTTCTATAAACTTCGTCCATCAGATCAGGTCAACCACACCCCCTATCATGTGTGCAAATTGTGATTCGCCTGGAACTTGCTCTATAAACTTGATCCATGAAAAAATTACTCGGCCTAAGAGAGATTGTGAGATTTGCACCTATAATTGTTTTTCTTGATCTAGTGAAGAATAAGGTGTTGTGTTGAAGAGATAAAATCAACCGGTAAATTAATTCCAAACAAGAAAAATAAATAAAAATACTAAAAAGATACGAAATTTATATAATTCAACAAGATGCTTATGTTCATAGACAATGATGATCAATCCACTATTTATCGTAAAAATTATCAGAGAAAAATACTCACAAATCTAAAACTCTGTTCACATGCACCTAATGACGACTTACACAAAATCAATTATCTTCTCATATGAAAGAATCATAAAAAATAACACCCTTCTATGTGTGAAAATAAAAGAAAAGACGAACCGGGGTTCTAAAATAAAATAGATCAAAATTTTTTTGAATTACATCGAATCATAAAGAATCCGAATAAATTCATAATAACTACAAAACAAATTTTTTTTTGTCTTGCTGCTTTATAGATGCGGGCAATTCCAAATTTTCAGTTATTTTCTATGTGATATCAGCAATGAAATATCGCTTGTCAGTTGTTTGAAGTCATCGTGATCCAAGAAGATTTTACAAGCTAAGCACTGATGTAATGCCAGATTTGAAAAATAAGCATGCAATTTTCTTATAATATGTTGGGCTGTTTGAAACGTGTACTTTGAAGAAAAAGAAGAGTTTTCTTGCTTTCTTCCACATTATAAAAGGTTTGCTGGTGTTTGTGAATATTGAATTTCTACATGGCAATTCCACGGTATGAGGTTTTTTTTTCCTTTTTTTTACAAAAAAAACCTCACATGTAGAACATTATTTAGGAACCCAAAATCAGTAGAAAAATTACTCTGTAATTCACGGCCCAAAATCGGTAAAAATTTACAACGAAGCCAAACTTAGTTTGGTGCACAGAAAAAGGTAAAAAATTATTCAACGATTTCAAAGTACTTTGAATCAAGAAAAATAATCAAGAAATAACCATATCTCTCCTAATTTATTTTTGTCTGACCTCTCTCACAAAATTAAGCTCACAGTTGATGAGACCCACTATGGACCTTATATTTGTGAGATGAGACTTGAGAGCTGAACATCAACTTTTCACTCTTTATCATTGCTAGGGAGAGTGGAGACCCAGCATCCCTTTTTTCAAAGTACGGAAACCTACACTAGATAGGACCATTTAATTTAGTATATTAAAAAAATATGAGGTTTTTTTTTTTTAGCCGTGACCACTGTCTTTTGGCCCAGAAAAAAAATGAAAGAAAATAAAACCCAAATTGAATATTATATTTCAAAAAAATATTTATTTTATTTTATATTTTTTTAATACAATGATAAGAAAAAGAAATTCTTTTAACTAAATGTATATACGTTTGCGTTAAGTTTCGAATTTAAATTACATCTATAAAAATAAATAATTTTATCACATGAGAGTCCTTGATTTTATGATTTATTGGCATAAAATTAAATGATTGGGATTATCCAATCAAACTACTGTTTTTCTCTTGACTTGCTTAGTCAATATCACTTGAAGGTAGACCAGGACCATTTGATTTTATTTGATTGAACCAAGTAACTAATGCAATCAAATCAAGCTAGCCCTTTATGGCCAAAATTAACTTTTGCTTGATGCACTATAAATCTAATTCATCTCATATGCACCTCATTTGCTAGTGAAGAAGCAGATTAGTGACAGCAAAAATGACTATATATCCTAATCCTAATTGATAAGGGAAAAAATTCTTTCTTCCCAAATAAACCTAGTTTTTATCATTTATTTAAGAGATGGAAGCTTTCGCCCACATCATTTTCTCCTTTTTCTGCCTATATTCAGATAGAGTAGGTTGTTGTAATGTTTGACAGAAAACCTTCTTTCCTTTAACAAATCCATGGTTTATGCTCCGCATATAGATATATCGTTATGTACGTATGTATAGTTTTTTTTTTGTTGGATAGTTTGAATTCTGATAAGTATTAGACATTGGCTCCTCAAAATTTTTTTTAGGATATTTGATATTAATTTCCTGTTACCCTAATACTCCTGTATTTATAATTAAGAATTTGCATATCTTTGAACTAAAATTTGTAACTTTTTTCATATCATAGTAAAATCGTAATGGTCGTGGACGTAATCTTATTCTGGAGTAAACCACGTAAATCTTTATTTTCTTGTGTGTGCGTATGATTTTAGATTCGTATTCTTATTTGTTTCCGTGTCTCATCGATCCTGATTATTTGATTATATTTCTAACATTTTCTTGGAGCAAAAATAGTTTCTAAATGTCATGTTGAGTACATTATACATTGTTGAGAGCAGTGACGGATAATTTAATGTCACATAAATTAAATTCTAAAACATAAAATTTGGAATAAAAATTCTACAAATATAATTTTATTGTTGAAAGAATCCATGTGTATTACATCATTCTTGCTATAATAAAGAGAGTAGGAACTTTAATAAATGAATAGTGAGTTATAAGGTGGAGAATTGAGTTGGGGGTGTCTATTTAATGTATAGGCTTTATTATTATTATTCTTGTTGTTGTTGTTGTTATTTTTTTATAAATGAGATATCACTGATGCAGTGGTTGTCTTATTATTATTCTTAATCAGGTTTAACTGTAGACTAGAAAGAATAATTTTTATTGACTAGTTATCTGCAAGTCCATTTTTCGAAAAAACTTATATGGTGCCACTGCCAGGGTCTAGTCTATTCCCTGTGAAATAACATTCTTTTCTCCATTCAAATTAAAATTGTCATGCCAAATTTGATATAGTAAAATGATCTCATAGTACTATATTTACATGCATGTTTGCTTGATCATAATGCATGCTGCAATGAAATTGCATGTGTGATGCATTTAAGTTATTTTTACTTATCAAAATTCAAAGATAAGTTTGTTGATCATCTCTTGGATCAAACTCTTTGTAATTTAATTAAAAAAGATTATTGTAACCAACCTTTTTGTTGATCGTCTAATTAAAAAATCATCACCCATTTGATTTGTCTTGATCTTCTTTAGGCGATCATTGGCCAGGACCAACTTTATGGGCCCCATATTTTTGTTATATAAAAAGATTAATGTGACCGTTTTTAACGGTAATTTGATTAGTTTAATTTATGAGATATAGTTTCTAATCAATCAAATGATTACACAATGAGCTAATTGCATTGTAACCGTGTACTCCACTCCATATTCCGTGTTAGAGTTGAGGACAGATGGGAGGACTGACGGAACTGTTTAATTTGGATTCTTACTGTTTGCGTGTTAAGAGTTAAGGACAGATGGAATTGTTTTATTTGAATTCTTTGATTTGTTGTAATTACGCATAATATTTGCCAATGATTCCAATTTGACAATAGCTTCACCTACTATACATAAAATATACTAATACATAAAACACGATGATGTCTGAAATCTACTGTCCCGAATACTTTCTCATATCTTTTTTATAAGTAAAACTTTCGGTTTTAATTATTTTAAAGTTTAAAGTAGGAGTACGTATTATTATATTGATTTCTCAGTTACACACATAGTTATTAGAATCGGACCTGAATCGGTCGATTCAACCGGTTGAACTGGGAACTGGGCATTAAACCGGTTTAGTTCGATTAAAATATTAATTTTGCTAAAGAACTAGCAAAAATTGGTTGAACCGGCCGAGTTTTTTTAAAAATTGAGTAAATCGACTTGTTTTTTAAAAAAATCGGTTGAACCATCTTTTGTCTTTTTATCACCTATGACTTTTTTTCTCACAAAACTTCTTATTTTTTATGATTAAATGATGATATTTAGTATAAAATAAGATATTGTTGCATGTATTTTTGTTATATGTACAAATATATTAAACTTATACATTAAGATAATTTCAATGATTATGCTTATATTTTATTATTTATCACTAGATAATAAAATATATTTTTTTCTTGTTATTTTCTTAATTTTTAATATATTTATTGATATTTTTAATATATTAATTATAAAATCAGTTGAACCGATTGAACCACCGGTTGAACCAGTGAATCGTGAACAGGCCCCCTTCACCAGTTCATCGTCCGGTCTGATTCTGATAACTATGGTTACGCATTCGACTTGTTAGTGGTATGTAGAGGAGGGCAGACTAAGGGGGCCTTCCCCCTTCCCGAAGTTTGAAAATTGTAATTTTTTTCTCCTTATTTTGGAAGATTTAAAAAAAAATTATGACCTAGCCGCCTCAAAAAAAATTTATATACCTAAAATCTCTTTAAATTTTGAAATCTACAATTTGCCTCTCTCTGGATCCGCCACTAGTAGTTAGGTAGATTTCCTAAAATTGGACTTATTTATAAATTATACTTATAAATAAATACTCTTTTTCGTTGACTAAAAAAAGATAATAAAACTATAAACTCAAGTTTATATGATGTATTATCTTTTAATTATTAAATAGTTTAGTCTAATTCTTAAAAAATCTAATAGTTAAAAAAGCCTTATCTCATAATATGTTATTGCTTCACAGTGACTCCCTGAATAAAATCATATATATATATATATATATATATGTACACACACACACACACAAACACATATATTGTATGCATATGGTTGTTAGAAATAAATAAAGAAAAGAAAATCTGACCCATCCCCAACCCCAACCCAAGTTTGTTTGAGTTGGCTCCCGTCGATTTCATAAAATTCGTGATTCGGTTCTAATTTTAAATTTTTGGAACGTAAAATATACTAAGAGTTCAGTGTAAGTATTTATTTAGTTGAATTGTGTAAAAATTTTGTTTGAGTTGAGCATCTGACAGGATTAAGTAGTTGTTTAAAGTATTGATTAAATTAAGTTATCGAGTATTTAAATAAATATACTTTATAAGTAATTAAGTATATTGTTAAAAATGATAATTGATTGTTTAAATAAGGTGTTAATAAGAAATTAAAGAGTATAAAATGTATTTCTTACTCTTGAATGTAAATTGTGTGTTTAACATTGCATTATATTTTTAAAATTATATTATCTTTATAATTAACATATATATAACAATAAAAATAAGTAATTATATATTTTAATATTCAATATATTATCAATATTATATAGAAATATAATATTAAATATAAATTATTTCAATACATATCATTTATATTATGAATATATTTGATTATATAAAAATCTATATATATATATATATAAGTATAGGATATATAAAGAATTTTCAGTATATTTGGGGGAATAGATGATAATTTAGTTTGATGCCATAATATTTACAAAAAAAAAAAATTGGGTCAATGATCTAACACTCGAAACAAACTTGTAGTATGATTGAAAATAAGTTGGGCTGAACAGTTTTTGAATTAAGTATGATTTTGACCAAAATTACATCCAAAATTGAGTTCCAAATGCTCAATCAAATAAAGCCAAAATGAGTTTAAAGTACAATTATGTCAAGAATGTTCAAATACAAATGCTCAACCAAATAGGACTAAGAATCCGTTTGGCGTAGTTTATGGGAGCTTAAAATGGCGTATGGAGGCCGCAGATTCCTTCCGTCCGTGATTTGGAAGACGGAAGGAAGGGGGAAAATTGTTGACTTTTGAACAGGTGTTATGTTCACATATTTTAGGCCCTTTCGTAAGAAGGTGCAGACTAGTTGGCAGTTTGTCATTGTCAGGACAATCTTTCTGCTTCTAAGCTTTCTATTCTCCCTTGCCTTGGACCTTTGGACAAACTAAACAAACATTTCTTTCTTCTTCTTCTTTTTTTCCTTTATCTTTTTTTGTTGCTTGGTTCTTAAACACTTAGCTTTGCGTGTAAGCTTGTACAAGTACATGGTAAGGACAAGCTAAAACCATGTGAATCCCTATTTTCTTTTTCTTTTTTTTTTAGTCATTTCCCTTTTTTCAAATGGTTTTGTTTTTCCCAAAGCAACTCTAATTTTCTTTCATGCACATATGTGGTAGGGAGCAGAAGATACATGTCATCGGATATCTACTCACGGATAATTTAAAAAGAAAAGAAAAGACTGAATGTTTATTGCTTGATATTACCATCATGCTTACCAATTGTTTATATTGTCAAACTCACGAATTTGGGATAATGGATATTAGTAGTAATCAAGAACATGGATGTGGTTTTGCCACTTTGTGTTGATTTCCTTGTCAGGAGGGATAAGGTTGTCTTATTATGATTTGAATATCATGTATTTGAGTTGCTAAAATAGACTCTTTATTTTTAATAATAAAATTGTGCACATCTAATCATCTCTAAAATTCTTTAATGATGAAAATCTCGTGTACTCGACTATTTCTTTTTTCCTGAAATATTAATTTAAACATTATGCAAGTGATCGAATATGACAACATGGTGCCATGGTGTTATAAGAGATGGCCCATAGTGGTGCAAGAAAGCATGTGTTGGTAATAGGAAAGTTGCAATGGTCCATATCTCTTTTGATAGATTTCGATAAAGAATTTGTAATTTTTTAAATTAAAAAAATTAGCCAAGTGATAGGGTCATGGAATTAAATTTCTACTGACCATTTCTTTTTTAAGTCATGCGAGAACTTGAATCATACTCTTTCTTATACAAAAGAACAAGTAATATCTCTAGACCACTATCCGTTTCCATAATTTGCAACCTTTAAATTTCTCATAAGACCTCTTTCAAGATTCTAATTTCGCTCTCTGTGCACAATTTATGAATCCCTCATTGATGAAAATTGTGACCTTTCATGGAAAAGATTAAGAATCCATCATTCCAAAGGATCTATTAAGTGAAACAATGGTATAAATTACAGAATTTATCGACTTGACTTCATTTTGAATGGTAGTACTAATGCGAGGACAGAGGTCATATCCAAGTAGTGTGAGTGTATGTCTATTTTTTGCTCATTTATTGTAGATTCAATTACTCACAGTAACACACATATACACATAAGTAATAGTTAAGTTCTTCCGCCCATCATTATATATATAAAATAATAATAAAAAAAAGTATCAAAAGTGTGTGAATTAATTAGTCTTTTAGCATACATATTCAGAAAGAAAAAGAGAGAGAAAAAGTAAAAGGTAAATAACACCAAATCAATTTTTTTCTGTTAATTAGTTATGAGTCATGTTGGCCCCTAATCCTATGCTACGAAAATGGCATGCTAAGGTACATAAAGTAGAGGTGCTTTAAGACATGACAAGTTTTAATTTAGAGCTTGGATACAAACATGTCCATGGTGTTAAAGTACTAGGCCAGGCTCCTCTTTTTCCTGGAAAATGCATGATTGTTTGCTTATACACAATGGGTTGCTTCCATTGAAAATAACATATCCCAGCCATTCTCAATGCATCATCCTCCAAGGTCCCCCCTAATGATGATTTTGTATTCCCCTTTTATGTTTGTTTTTTGGCTGGCATGCATATGATTTATGAAATTAGTTCTTTGATGTGAGAATATGAAGTGGACTTGTCTCCTTGTACCGAAGGCCTAGGAAACTTCGTAACCAAGAAAATCTTACCAGTGTTAGCATGAGAACCCCTACAGTTAGATGATTTTCCTTTAAGTTTTTCATTGAAATAGATTCAAAAACACGCTTATATCTATACATACATATATAAAAGTCGTATTCAGTATACAAGACTTATGTACTCTGCAGATTATGAAAAAAGTGTCTTGTACATTGAATTGGCTTTATATATATATGTGTGTGTGTGTGTGTGTGTGTGTGTGTGTGTCTAGATAGATATGCTACCATTATCAAATGTAGTGGTTAGCCAATCTTAAATAGGATTATAAAATGAGTTTGAGCTATTTAAAATCGATTCGTGATCGGATTGGTTAGAAACTCGTTCGATATCGACTTGTAAGGTAAACAAGTCAAACTTAAATATATTTGCAAGCTTGTTAATTGATTAAACTCGATTCGACTCGACTCGTTAAATCAAAAGTAGTATAATATTATTTAAAAAAATCAAACTCATTGAGCTCGGCTTGTTTAGAGTGTTCAAGATCAACTCATAAAATAAACAAGTTGTGCTTGAACACAATTTGAAACTTATTTATTTTAACGAGTCGAACTTGAACAACTCAATTTCCAGGTCGACGATCAACTCGACTTATTTATCACTCTAATCTTAAAGAACAAGAAGCCAAACTTGGTATACCTAGTGAGAACAATAATTGGTTCTTAATGTGAACATGATCCTCGAACTTAATTGAAATTTCTATTTTAATTAAAAACCTAAAAACTACCAACATTATTGGAAAAGCACTATCTCTCTATTATTCCAACCATAGCAAGACCATCAAATGCCATCTACTGTCAATTCCATTTCCTTTCATGTTCATTCATCACCACATACTTGTGCTTTGTACATTTAGTCGTCTAGTATCTAATAATGGTAGCTTATAGAAGGTTTCCATGCAGGATCCCTGAAATTTCGTGAATGAACGACAAGAGTTCAAATTAAACCATGTTTGTATCATAGATTGGATAAAGGTAGATTAGTTATTTTTTTTACTAATAATGATAAGATTAGTAATCACACATCTCTTCTCTTATTATGTTATTTATAATATGAGTCATTATTTACTCTGGTACTATCAGTAAGCTATTTTCTTTTTTATCAAACACCGACTTTACAAGACTAAGGAGACTAATTTAGCAAATCCCCTCCCAAAGCTGGGAAACAAACATTTTTTAATTTTTTGAAAATTCATTGAAAAATTAGAACACCTTAAGTAGTTAAGAAATTGTTTGGAAATTATTTAACTGGATCAAGTTATATAGGACCACTCCCATTAAATTGTCTATTTTTTAAAAAATCAATCCCCTCTTATCTAACTTTGTTCAAATTTAAAATGCTTTATAAGAATAATTGTAAACCACTATGCTAAAAGATACTTATCAAATAAAAAAAATTAAATCAATTTATTTGTTTTCTACATAAATCGATTTTGACCCTTTTTCAAATACGACCTAAAAGTGTTAAAGATTGAGGTAGAATTGGTTTTTATTTTTTTATAAAATCGATTAAAAAATATTCTAAATCAGTTTAAGTGTACTAAATTAAATCAATTTTTGTGATAATTAAATCCATTCTTTGATCGAAGTAGGATTGTTAGAAGTAGAAAGTTACATGGTAGGGACAAATATTTCTACACCATCTTACTTCTACATTTTTTTTCTTTTTATTTAAAATATTTTTTCTCAATCAATTAGAAAAACAAGAGCCCCAAGCAGTAGCTACGAGCTAGGTTTCAAGTAGGATAATTGTGTAACTAGAATACTGTTGATAGTACAGATCCACATGGTAGAAACCCATTTGCCCATGTGGATATGAGAAACGCCTAGACATTGGTCTAGCTAAAAGGCCTAAAAAAAATTTACCATAAGCATATCATGGGCTCAACCCATTTAAGCCCACTCTAATGGGCATTTACATAGTACACGCAGACCTAACCCATAGCATCACCAAGATGACGTGGGAGTTGTGGATTGGATGAAGATCTGATAGATGTCACCTCTGAAAATGTTATAAAGGGGGTGATGAACAGGATTATCTAATCTTTTTAAACCTTTCGATTTTGTTTCAGCTATGCCTAGAGAATTTCCCATGTCAATTAAGGGCTTGTTTGGTGGAGAGGCTGAAGGGTAAATAGGGCCTGGTCTTAAGATTTTTCAAATGGTGCTCTCAGGAGTGTGAGAGAAATAGTGGGCTGGCCCATAATTTCCTTGTGTTCACGTGATGCTAAACGGGCGTTGAGTTTCCATGTAGTCATGTTTTTTAACGAGGAAATTGGTTTTAAAGGAGGGATTTGGTTTGATAATAACATCTGAAATTTGGCACACGCATTCTTAATCCAAGTTTTCTCCCCAATTTTTAAATTCTTTTTTAAACATGTCGGTTCTCAATTCAACCAATTATATATCATTCATTAATAATTTAATAATCATCAAAATATAATATGAAATGTTTATAAATAAGGAGACTCATGCATTCAAATGACAACATATAGTCTAAATAAATGACACAGTGAACCCATGTGATTTATAATAGTTCAACAACTTACTTACCGTATATATTTCATTTTGTGAGTCTTGATTGTATATGAGTAATCTCGAAACTTTCATTGACATACTTGTGTAATTGCAAGATTCTAAAGGCATTTTAATTATTTTAACATCTTTTGAAAATTTCTTTAATTTGAGGTAATTCGGTCACGGTTAGGAAACTATGATGTTTCTTTGTTTATGGATATTTTGGTCATTTGTTAAGGTAGTATTAGGTTTACAATTATTTTAGTGATTTTTATACATTTTGGCCTCCAATTAGTATTTTATCATTTTCGCTTTTTAGAGATATTTTGGTAAACTCTAGATATTTTCACCTTTCTAAAGTTTTGGTAATTTGGCACTATTTTACCATTTGGAGGGTATTTTGTTAATTTCAATACTTTTGGGTATTTTGTTAATTTTATTACTTCCCCTACCTTTATGAGAGCATTTTGGTCATTTTTTCGCATTTCAAGGGTATTATCATAATTTTAGCACCATTTTACGCTTTCGAGATTATTTTGGTAATTTTGATTATTTTGATGGTAATTTGGCCATTTTTCATATCTTAAAAGAATTTTGGTAATACAAGAATATTAAGGATTTGTTAGGACCTATGGGAATATCACTAGCCTTTTTCATGTGACAACCACATAAGAGGCTCCATGCAGTGTTAGGGCCTTTGGGAATATCCACTCTCAGAGGCATAAAAGTCTTACATCGGCACGAATGTCTCACAAAGTGTAACTCTGAGCTTCAGGACCACCCACTCTCAGAGGCATGAAGGTTTCACTTAGCACAACTCTGACCTTCGGAACCACCCCCTATCAGAGGCGCGAAGTTCTCACAAAGTGCAATTCTAACCTTCGGGACCAGCATGAAGGTCTCTTCAATATCACACAATTTTAACCACAAAGACAAATGACATTGTCATGCATCATTCAGACTCGAGTGAAGGTCCCAAATCTTGGTCGACTCGTCTTACTAGTATCACATGCTAGCCTTGGTTGAGCCATTTTTTGGCTCTCTCTTATTAGATGTTCATGAGTAAAGACAACCATATTAATGGCCCCCTCAGAACGAGGACAACTAGTGAAACTCCATAAAGTCTCGAGAAGCTTCTTCATCTCACCCTTCTTAAACAGCTTGCCTAAAGACTCGGGGGCAAGTCTCGAGACCCTCCTAAAGCCTAGTACATGGACATGGTGTAACTTTTATGCCATGCTTTAGTCACGTTCGGGATACTTAAGGTCTTGTAGCATAGTGGCTAAAGTTACGGGCTCTCGAGATAATCTTGCACACCTTATGCATAAAGTTTTCTAGACTTTCTAGAACCAAGAAATTCTCCTAACCAACTCCTATTTTGGACATTAGTAAGACACCTAGCGAACCTAAGGCACTCACATGAGGCTTAAGAATTAGTGCGTGATTGGCCACTATAAATACCCCTCACCTACCATAGTAAAAAGACTAATAATTCTTCGTACACCACTTGAGAGAGTTAGCTTTCGGGACCCCATTCCATACTCATCCTTTACACTAGGAATCTTGTGGAACACTCAAAGTCTCGTCCCACTTTTCAAGAATCTCTCGTGAAGGTTCTAGATCGTCATACTTTCTCCCTTCCACTTCACACTAAGGGTCCATCTGACAACTGGCACACAAGTTGCACTTACTCTCACAATTCACATCTCTAATCCATGCAACCTCTACGACATCCATGGCATCCACACACTTTACTGAGAATTGAAGTACTGTGCCACTAGTCAAGCTTATGTTGTTTCATTGTTTCTCCCTATCTTTTTTCTCATTTTATTTGACAATGGTAAAGTTTTTTTTCCTCCATTCATTATTTTTATTTCTATTTTCTGTTACCAAATGGTTTTTTTTCATCGTCAATTGGCTTTGAACTCATTTGTGTACAATTGTAAACACACACACACACATGTTGGATTTTAATCCATCTTTCTCAGGCGAATTGAAAATAATAACATTTTTTGTCCCTGAGTCAAGGATCATAAATGACAACAAGTGTGCTAATAAGTGATGCCACAAGTCCTAGATGCCATAAAGTGCTGGAGTATTTTTTATATATATATTTTTTCCTCTTCTTGTACATGGAAGGGCCAACATTATTATTACATAGTTGTTGGAACAGTGTATATATATATATATATATATAGTTTTATTTAACATATACATGATGTAAAAATGAATAATCTTTCCTCTGTTAATGATTTTTATATAGTTCTTTTTTGAAAATTTTGAATAATTGAAAACTTAATTGAGCAATATGATTAGTAAATTGAATTGTGGAATTGAGAATTGATCACGTAGTCTAATTTATACTTGAATTGTAAAATTCTCATTTGAGTTAGATTAGTTCATCAATTAGGCTTGTGTTGAATACTATTGGTACTACATTAGGTGGATTGAGCTTATTATTGAATTGAACACATTGACTGTTTATTGATTAAAATTTCAATTCATACACTGTGATATCCTTGTTGTAGATTAGTGTTGTGGATGAAAAATTAAAAATTTTGTACAAACGTATTTAACCACTCCTTTTAAGTTAGTTTCACACCAAGGGATCTAGCAACACTTTTTTAATAGTATTTATAAGATTCTTAGTTTTAATGTGAATTTCAGCATTAAGAATTCAAGATAAATAATTTTTTTGAGAAATGTTCAAGGCAACAAACTCAAGAGTGGTGAGATTTGACATTTTTAAAAAAAAAACTAAAAGTATGATATAATCAAATAGAAATATTAGAAAATAAGAGTGAATAATATTGTAATATTAGTGCTACAATTACAAATTTAAGTCAATATACAATTCATTATAGTAACAAATAATTTATTTACTTTTATTTTAGCTTTCTTAGTTGATCAGAGTTTTGTATTGATAATGTGTTGTAAAATAAAGCAATAAATACACACAAATTAATCACATTGGTACACAAAGATTTACGTGATTCAACTTTAGGCTTATGTCCACAGACGGAAAAGGAAATGAATATTTCACTATTTTGCAAAAGAGAACACAAAGAAAAATATTTACAGGACACTCTCTTACTCTTGGTTGTTTTTCTTCTTTTCCACTAACATATATTTATAAATGCTTTTCACTATTTTGCAAAAGAGAACACAAAGAAAAATATTCACAGGACACTCTCTTACTCTTGGTTGTTTTTCTTCTTTTCCACTAACATATATTTATAAATGCTTTTATTTTAATGTCATAATGCCACAGTAAAGATGTGAGAGATTTAGCCTTTTAGTTTTTGTAAGTAATGATAGTAAATGGTTTGAAAATTTTACTTTATTTAATGCTCCACGTAGATATTTACTATTCACAATACTTACTCTCTCTTCTTTTTTATTTCAATTGTAGAAATATTGTAAGAGTAACATTATCTTTACTATAAAATTTTATCAAATTTTCTTACTTGCTGAAGTGATTATTCAGGTGCTAGTTAATTAAAGTTTTTTATATATGTAGGTGCCGATCAATTAAGCTTTTTGTCATTAGTTAATTAAATCTCTTGAATTCACCTAACATGACTAGTACCAAGAGACTGAATTCACTAACACTAAAAGACTGAATTCACTAGTACTCGATCAACCACGTCACCAAGTAAATTTTTTTGATAAAATGTTAAGACAAAAATAATATTACTCATATTGTAATTCACAACATTGTTATTAAATTTCTCTTTCTATTATAGGCTTTGATTTCTCTATTTATGTGGATAATGAAAATCAATTTCTTCATGATTGGAGGTTTTGATTGTCAATAAGGAAATTGAGAAAAAAAACTATTACACCATGTTCTTAGAAAAAAATATTGTCCTTTTGAAATTAGTCTTCTTGTGTATTAAAGCATATAACATATATATCTTGAAAATTGGCTAGAACTTTTATTAGTTAAAAGTGTTTTATGTTTTCTTCTAATTTAGCATCTATTTAGTTGAAGGTAGGATTCTCAATGGATTTGGTGTTATTTCAAATTCGATTTATTTATCCAAAATTATATAAAGAATTTAATTTGGTGATATGAATTTAATGACTTTTTCTAGTTAAATGGATCATATAAGAATTAAATAAATTCAATTCGTTAATAATTTGATCTGATATGATTATATATAACAATAAAATTTATTAGATCTTGATCCAATCCAATAGTTAACAAATTTTGATTTAATTTAGGAATTCATAGATTTGTTGGATTTTTTTATCAAATTTGATCTGATCAAATAATTTTCTTAACAAATAAGATTGGATTACTCCTAATCTAATCCAAATTCAAACCATTTACAAGCCTAGTTCAAGTATTATTATTTTTGCTTTGTATGTACACTATAACTATAGATCTCATTTTCTTTCATTGTATATATTATAAATTTAAAGAATTTTTTTTTTTATATAAGTGATTGAGCATTACAATTCATTTATTACAATCAAATCTATTATAACTAACTTAACCAAATCAATCAACTTACAGGACATAAGTCAACACAAGAGTTTCTCTAATATAGGTCTTGAACAAATAAGCCAACTTAAACCAATCTAACTCATAATTAGATAAAAATAAATGCTCACATCTCCTTAGTGGAAAGTTAGCCCCGATTGATTAAAGTTTAAGTAAAACTTAATAGTATATCTTTTATTAAATGCAACAAATTAGAAGTTAAAAGCAACCAAGTGGAAGTATGTATAAATCCCTTTACTCCAAGATTTGATATGAACTTATGTTGCTTTTTTTTATCCGAAAGGCCTCCCTTCCTCTGCTACCTATTAAGAACTTGAGATCAGAGAGTCATCGGAAAGGTTTTGGTGGTAGTCGCTCCGATGATAAAGTTAGTAAATAAAAAGAAACTATAATTAAAAAGAAGAATTGAACATAAATTGAAAGCGTACCTTATGATTTTATTTATAGGTTGTAGATCTCCTAAGTTGTGTAGGATTATGAGCCATAAAAATAAGAATTTGAAGATATCCGAAGATAGTAATTGTCATATCGAACTTTGTTTTCTTATTCTGAGGTCGGTAAGATATGGAAGGTAGTGCTATGTTCTAAACCATATACCTCTGAGCTTCCAGTGTCTGTTTGATTTGGATAAACCAATCTTTTCTAATCTATACCTTGAAGAGTTCTATACACACACGTGTCATGCTTTGGATATGTCTGTCATTTTACCGTATATCATAAACAAATAATTACTCAATAATAAAGACTTTATTAAGGACAACGCTTGAAAGGAAAAACACTTTTAAGTCTTTTAAGAAAGAAATTCACGCAAATGAATAATTTCACCAATATTTTTCTTACAGAACAAAAGCATATATATATATATATATATATATATATATATTTTATTGAGCACCAAAATAATGTTTTAAAAATCAGATCTGATTGACTGGTCGGATCGGTTAAACCGGACCGTCCAAGTTCCAACCGCTTGATTTAAAAACCATTGTGTTTTGATAGAACCGGGCGATCGGATGGCACTATGAAATCAGCCGTTCACGGTTCACTTGAACCACTCGTTTCATTTAAATATAAAATTCCTAACGCCAGGATTCTCTATATTTCGGGTATTTCGATTAGGGCTCTTGCAATTTATGAGTTTCTCTCATTATCTTTGATAACCCTCAAGTCCCATCGACCAAACGAATTACACTGTCGATTTTTTTCATCTCCGATTATCTGTGACGATTGGCGAGGGCTGCTTTTTTTCTTCGTCAATTCATCTCCGATTCTCTATGACCGACGATAGCGGTGATTAGAGTGAATTTCACTGTGGCTTGAGTTATTTTCTTGGATCCTTGGACATTTGACGGTAGGATTTGGTTCTGAATCACCTAACCAAAAGAACAGTTCCAGAATCACCGTAAGCTCTGCTTCTTCTTTGTGTCAAAATTTTAGCTGAAAAATTGGCAATATTTTTTGTTTTTAAACTTTCGGTTTAGTTTCATAGTGATTGTTTTATTTATGTTTTTTTTCTTCTCAATATTCTGAATTTTAGGCTTAGAAATAATATATTTAGATCCCCAGCTTAGCTTGTGTTTTCTTTTGCTCTAATTTTCAATGAAGTGACTCTATTTTTACCTTTTGTATTGGTTTTCTTTTAGTTGTTTTTGTTGTCTCGGTTGATGGTAACACCCCTGTTTTGATTTTAAAGATGAAATGCATGTAAAACTGCTTATTCCAGATTGGTTATTGGTGAAATTAGAAACCTAATTCAACAAAGTGCAAACTACAAAGTGCTTGAATATGTGTTGGTCAATTAAACCAAGCCCATAAATTTTAGAAAGTTTCTTAATTTGGTTTATTGAGTCCTGATGAGTGCGTGAAAGTGCACTCTAAATACCCTATTATTAGATTAAAATGTTAAAATATGACCCTATTATTAGAGCATAATGTTTAATATTCTTAATTCATTTATATTTAGTTTTATGACATATTTTCTGTTTAAGTGAGCTAATTAATATATTTATTGAATTAAGGAAGCATTGAAGGTGAAAGAAGAGATATGGAGTGTATTGTGTAATTTTCAGCTTTTAGGCAGATTTAATCTATGGAACTTCAACTGAGATTTGGATGGTGTTAGAGTTTCAGAATGAGAAAGTGGTCTTCATGAAGTTTTTAGATGACGTTTTAAGCTTTTCAGAAAGGTATGGTTTGCAAAAATTTGAGTTCGTTTGGGCCTCCAAACGTTGCTTCAAAGTCAGGCCTAGAAAGTTGGATTTCTGTCCGACCAGTAAAATTCAAGGGGTCATAACTTGAGCTTCTGAAGTCCAAATCAGGTGATTTAAAATTCTAAAATTATCTACACATCCATATCTACAACTTTCGTGAAGAACCTGAATCAAGATTCAGTCGTTATTTAATAAAAAAAAGGGGCTTAGATATTACGGCTGCTGGCTGTTCGCGGGAAAGAAAAAAAAAGCATTGGAAGAAGTGGCTGGGCTTGGAACGGCTGCATGAAAAAAATGAAGAAGGAAGGGAGATGCGTGGGGCCAGGGAAAGAAGAAAAAGGAAAGAAATATAAAAGAAAAAAGAATAAAAAAAGACAAAAGAATAAAAAAAGACAAAAGAAATAAAGTTTGAAAAGCCAAAGAAGCGAAAACAAGGAAATAGAGAGAAAAACGGAAGCAAAAGGTGGCTGACGTACGGTGGGGTCCAGGGCCGAATCAACGCAGGCGTTGGGCTTCGTTGGGTTTCAAAAGATGGAAAAGAAAGGAAGAAAAAAAGAGAGTAAAATAAGGGGCTTGAGGCGCTGTGCTGGCTGGGGCGTCCAGGCGTGGTTTGGGCTTGGGCGTACGGTTTTAAAAGGCTGAATTAGAGGAGCCACTGGGCAGGAACCAAGGCGCAGGCGCTAGCGCCTAGGGCGTTGAAGCATGGTGCAGTTTTTCAACGAGCCCTTGCGGCCGAAACTAAGGGGGAAGCCGCAGGTGCGGCGCTGAAGCATAACAGAACAGAGGACGTGTGGTGCAGCAGTCCCGGAGCAGAGAAAAGAAAAAAAAAAAAAAACAGAATGCTTCAGGTTTATTTTTCCTTGAAATTTATGTTATCCATCTACATGGATAACATAAATTCTCAAATGGAGTTAGGAATGAGGTATTTTTAATTTATTTTTAGTTTATAATCTGAATTTTTATTTATTAAAATTCTTTGGTTTTATCATTCTCAATTTTTTGTTGATATTTTGTTCTCTGAATAATTATAGAGTTTGTTCTGTTTATAGATTTAGTCAGACTATTTTTATTGAATGGATTAATTCTTTGATTATGTTTGGATCAATTAATTATTTATATTGATTTAATTCTCTGCTGCAATATTACTCCCTGAGTATATTGTCGTCGTTAGATTTTCTCAATGTGAATAACAATTTGTGGGATTTAAAAGTGTTGAATGATTTTTCAAAAGTTACATTTGATTTAATTTTGGTTCATAATTTTATATCTTCCGATTGAGATTTTTGAAATTAAATTCTTAATTGAGTTATCAATGAATTAAAAATAATTAAAATACTAGATATGTGCAAGGAATTCCCGACGCTCTACTGTTCGTTAATTTGAGTATTTTCTTCCGTTAATCACTTTGTTTAAATTTTAAGTTGCATTTTAAATCACTTTTTATATTTTTATTTTCTCGTGAATCATTTAATATTTTCTTTAGTTTCAGAAATTTTTTTTGTTATTCTTTTAATTTTGTCTCCCTGTGGAATCGACACTCCAAAGCTACACTACAACTACCGTATTATTCTTTGGGCGTAATCAAGTCCTAATAATATTTGGGGTCTTTTTGGATTGTCTTAATTGTAATTGGAGTAATATTTTAATGAGAGTTAGTTTTCTGATTATAAATAAATAAGATATACTAGTTTGTATAGGATTAGATGTCTTAATCAATATAGGACTTAGAGTCAATGTTATATATATGTGGGTGTCTGTCACATTGAGTTGTGCACTACAAAAATAATAGAGTGATGGCCAAGAGAATTAGAGGGTCGTGTGATGGCCGTGAGAGATTACTGAAATAATAATAGCGTGTGAGTTTTTTTCAATAAAATATATTAGTTCGTTCACTTTACTTATTATCTTTTTTTTGTTTTGGTCCAACATTTGGTATCAGAGTAATTTTTAGGTCTTACAAGTGGTATTAGAGCTAGTTACGATCTTGGGTTAACTTATCAGTACCAGTTACGATCTTGAGGTAACTTATCAGAGCCAATTACGAACTTGGGATTATTGGAAGAGCCAATTACGATCTTAGGAGTAATTTATCAAAGTCTTGTCTCAATCTTAGGAAGAAGCGAAAAACTAAAGTTTGATCTCGTTCTTGAATTATTATAAAGAATTGTAATTCTCGTGTTACTTAAGATTGCGATCTTGAGTGGTTTGTTAAAGAGCTGTTCGATTGAAATTGGACGGCTGTTTGAATTAGAAAAAAGATCTTGCGGTGGTACCAATACTTGTGAAGCAAAAAAAAAAATCTGGTTTAATCGATAGGGAGGCCAGCTTAATCAGATTGAAGGAAAAAAAAGGGGACGCCGAGATCAATTTTTGAACAAACTCAAGTACGTGATTTAAATAAATTGTTGATTTGAAATTATGGAGAAAGTTTTGGTTGAAAGATAAAAGTTTGAGATTTTAAGAGTTTGTGGTCAGAATATTGATAAGTGGTTACATCGTGTTATACTATATCTTAATGCTTGTAATGTGTTTAATGTATTGGATATTACATTGAAGCGTTTATCAAAAGAACTTTATGAGAAAAAAGTTAAATGATTCTATCAAATAATAAAGAAGACAATACATTAGGCACATTGGAATACTTTTGTTTATACACAAAACTATCCATCGCCACATAAGTTTTGGTTTAATCTTCTTTCGACATATAAAAATAAACCGCGGAACGGTTATGAACCTCTCATAGACAGATATTGGGTAGTTGATTTTGAAAGAGATAAGTTTGACAAAAATAAAGAGATTGATGGTTCAAAATTGTTTTCAGAATTCATTCCAATTTAGGATGATTCATATAATGTGTTGAATTTAGATTCATATAATATTGACTGCTTCATCAATATTTCTGAGGAATAAAATATTAGTTGTGAGGAAAGAAATATTTTGAAAGTTAAAAAAAATGAAAATAATTGTATGATTGAAAGTTTGACTTTGGCTTATAGTAATGAAAATTTGAATTTGTTAAAAATTGCTTTTGGTGAATTGAGAGATGTTGAAGAGTTTTTTCAACCTACCCAGTTTGAGAATTTAATTGTTGAGAAAGAAGAAAATTTTGCATGTTATGGTATTGATGTAGTTGAAGATTTTGAAAATTTTAACCTTACTACTTTGCCAAGTACTTTGGAATCAAAACATAGTGAGATTGAAGAACAATGCAATCTAGAATTTTTTGATTTTATTGGTATTGAGAATTTCATTATTCGAGGCTATGTTGATTTTGTGAAGATAGAATTTTTAGAGTTTCAAGAACTTTTGAGAATTAAGAAGTCCAAATTGTCTGAGATTTATGGTTTCATCGGCATTAATAAATTCTTGTTGTACTACAATATTGGTTTCGATCTTAATAATTTTATTGGTGCAAATTTTGTTCGAAAGAAAGATTTTGGTATTCTAAAATATTAGCAAGCTTTGCATCTTATGATGATGAAATTATTGGCATGGATAATTATTTTACTGATTTTGATTTTGAATGGATGAGCATGAATTTATTCTTTGATCGTGCTGAACAAGCTGAGAAGTTGTATGCCAAGTACAGGATTTGACCACATCCGCGTGTGAAGATAAAGACAAATGATTGTTCTAGATTATTGTCGCAAAAGCTTCTTACAGCGACAAAAATTGTTTTGAAGATTCTTTCTCATGAAGGTGTTGGTGAAGCTACTTTGGCAAGCTTTGTTTAAGGGAGGCATTGTTGGTCAATTAAACCAAGCTCATAATGTTATAACATGGAAAAAAAAAAATTTATTATTATTATTTATCTTTGCAATTATTATTATTATTATTATTATTATTATTGGATGTATGTGTATATGTATATATATATGTATATGTATATGTATGTATAAATTTAAAATAATTATTTAGTAAATGTGTACACATGTGAGTGTGTAGGTGAAGTATGTAAATGTGTGTACATATATATATATATATATGGGTGTAGAACAATGTGTGTATGTGTGTGTGCCGGTTGTGTGTGTGTGTGCCGGTTGTGTGTGTGTGTGACTTTGAGTGTTACACACTCAAAGGGGTATGGGGTAAGGTGGTGTGTGTGAGTGGGATTCAGGGAGTGGGAGAATGCAGGTTTGGCAGAGAGTAGGTTGGTCTTGGGGAGAGAGAGAGAAAGAGAGAGATATAGAAAGAGAGAAAATAAAGAGAAAAAGAGAGTGGTCTCGGGTGGGGAAGGAGAGAAGGAAAGAAGCAGAAAAGAGGGAGAGAAACAGAGCTCTGAAGGAGAGTTAGAGACCTGGTTCGAGCTCGGAGCAAGAGGGAGAAGGAGGGCACGGCTAGAGAGAGAAACGGCCGAGAAATTTGTAAGTGGGTCACTTCTGTTTCGATTTGTTTTAGAGCATTTCAATCGGTTTAAATTGTAGAACCTTGTAGAGCATAATGTAAGGATTAAAACGCAACAAAAATGATAGAAAACGGTTGAAAAATGAGGGAGAACTTCCCTGTTGCAGGTCACGGCCATGGAATGTTAGATTCGACATTTCATGTATAAACCTTAGTTTAAAAAGGGGGAAAAACATAGGGTGAGGTGCAGAAAGTGAATGGAAGTGATTAGGTTTAAAAACAGTGGGGGAAGATGTGGGAAAATGGGTGGCCGGAAAGTTGACCGAGGGTTTGACCCTCTATTTCGTGGAGATGGAGGAGGTTTTGAGGGAAATGGGGGTTGGGGATGTGATCTACGTGAAAAAGGGAAGAGGATGGCATTTTGAAAATGGGGAAAACTCATCGGAGGTCGGAGGTCGGTCGCCGGCGCCGGAGAAGGCGCCGGAACCCTACCGCTGCTTCACCGAAAAATCGGGGAAGAAGGTGGGGTGACCGGGTCGGTTCTCGGGTCGGATCCGGGTCCGGTTCGGGCGGGTACGGGTCGCCCCTGCCACGTGTCAGCCCATTGTTTTAAATTAAAATGGAATTTAAACCTTTTAGAATTTGAACCTTTTGAATTTGAACCTTAACCCTGAACTTTCGGAAATTATAAATTGACCCCCCAACTGTTAGGAATTACACTTTGACCCACCTGATTAAAATATTAATAAATTATTAATTAAATTAATTAATTAATTAATTAAATTAATTTAATTAATTAAATATTCAAAAACATCCCGGAGTCCAAATGAGACAAGTCATTAGTGTATTTTGACTATCTCGACTATTCCGAGACCAATGGTGAGGCCCGTTTTACGAGACGGGGTCCCGAAAAATAAAAGACCCGTAGTGACCCTTAAAATTACCAAAATGCCCCAAACTTGAAATACTGCCAGACGAACTCCGAATTAGGTAAACAAATAGTGAAATTTTATTATCTCGAACATTCCGGACTCAACCGTGGAGTCCGATTTGTGAAAAGAGGTCACGAAGTGTAAGGACACGTGTAAAGTGCAAAATGACTGTTTTGCCCTTTTGAACCTCGGTGTCCGAATTGAGTTCTACGAGAACCTAGACTTATTTTCTTAAACGTTCTAAAACCAATGGTAGAGTTTAATTTAGCAGAATAGAAACTTATGAATTAAAGACATAAAATTTGATAAATAGCATAGATTCAAGTAACAATAGACTGAGTTGTAATTTCTACTTTTAGGGACATTGACAGGACAAGAGAGGGCGATCTGATCTTCTACATTTTCATCCGTCGGTTCAGTTACATATAGTGCACGATCTTCTAGGGTTGATACCAACCCATCAGGTATGGTGTTTTGCTAGTGTTAGAAATGAAGTTAAGTTAGGAATATTTGTGAATGACTGGAATGCTGTATGTGTTTATCTATAATGTGTTTACCTGTTTATTTGGAATTGGTTGTTCACATGTTATGTGTTACTTGCAAATTAATAAAGTGAAGAACATGAATCATGATGTACGAACATATGAGATATGCATGTATATGAAACTGACTAGTGATTTATTTCTTATTGTCCGAGCATGTTATATTATTGAGATTCATGTTCATTGAGATTGCATTGGCATATTGGCATATGATGAATTCCTTGAGAACATGGCGTGGGTAAGCACATGGTGCTTTGCATTATGAGGGTGTAGATCCTGTGGTGAAAAACCCAAAATCGGCCATTGCATTGGTACTTCGTGCCATCGGGGAGTACCCGTAAATGAGACATGGGTGTGGCATAGAGTTGTGCATGGGTGTGTCATGCATACCATTCATATATATTACTGCGATGTTTGAATGTCATTTAGAAATAAATGTACACTTTGCACATGCCACGCCTTAGCTTTATTTCTGGCATTAGCATTTCATCATACCAGCAGTTGTGCTGACCCATTCATGGGCAACATTTTCAGATGAGGATCCTCCAGCCACGTGAGATTTAGTGATGCCCTGAGAGGGCGAAGCACGTGATGTATTTGTGATCCATGAGACTTGTATTTTGTTATGTAAGGGCTTAAGCCCGAATGACTGATGAACAATGTATTCGATGTTATTTTATGTATGGATGATGATGGACGCATGTTTAGTGAATCTAATTACTTTTATCCTTTTATTTATTTTACTTTCTGTCTCGTTACTCGCGCCCCGGGTTCGTCGGAAATTCGGGGCGTGACACATAAATTTTAGGAAGTTTCTTAATTTAGTTTATTAAGTCCTAATAATATTGGAAGTCTTTTTGGATAATCCTAATTGTAGTTAGACTAATATTCTAATGAGAGTTAGTTTTCTGATTATAGCTAAATAAGATATACTAGTTTGTATGGAATTAAATGTCCTAATCAATATAGGACTTAGAGTCAATGTTATATATATGTGGGTTTCTGTCACATTGAGTTGTGTACCACAAAAATAGTAGAGTAGTGGCCAAAAGAATTAGAGGGTCGTGTGATGGCCGTGAGAGATTGCCGAAATAACAATAGTGTGTGAGTTTTTCAATAAAATATATTAGTTCGTTCACTTTACTTCTTCTCATTTTTTTTTGGTCTAACATTTGGTATCAGAGTAATTTTTAGGTCCTACAATATGTAATCTTAGTTTTGTATTTTGTGAATCTGTAATGTTTGTTCTATATCAATTCTGTGCTAACTGATCTGTCGTAGAAATCAATCAAATTACCAAACTAAACTACTAGTATAGTAGAGAAGTAAGGATCGAACCCACAGAGATAGTTAATTGTTTAAAACCAAAGTTGAGATTTATTTTAATTCAAATTCACAAAGAGTGATTGTTTGTTGATTTTTTTTCTTCTAAAATTTAATGAGAACTATAATTAAAGCAAATATTCAACTGAATTAACAATGAATCAAATTAAAAGAGGATTCCTAGGGTGTTGAATCCACCACTAATCTTGTAACTAGCTTCAATTGTATTAATTCTTGGGCCATTAAATTTGGATGTAAAAGATGTATTTTGGCTATAAGCCTCAATACAATCATCAAGAAAACCACGCACCAAAACCCTAAGCACGAATCATCTTTGGTCAACATAAATTGTCTACGCTAATTCTAAGATCATAGTCACAATTTGTTTTCCCTGAGTTATGACTCGTCCTACAGTTTTGATGTATACACAAATATTACTATTGTATAACCACATAAACAAAATCACAGAAATTGATTATGTGAAACCGAATAACACAATCATTGCCCTAATAAAATTTCAAAGTTATACAATCAACATCCAAAACTACTTAACCCAAAACTAAAATACAAAGAAGCAAGATTACTTATCTAAACCCTAGGAATGAGAGAAGCTTAGCCCATGATGGTGGAAGAGGAGATCACTATAGCCATGCAGTTCTTCATCTTCTTCTTTAGAGTCGCATTCTTCTTCTCTCTTTCAACGTCCGAATCCCCCCCAAAAACAGCCGCTTCTCTTCCTCCCAATCTCCCCTCTTCTTCCCCACCAAAACCCTAAAAATAAGAATTAATTCAAAATAAAATAATAATCTCGTAATTAGACATTAGGGGCCTAAAAAGGTAGGTTAAAGTGCTCCAAAATAGAGTCTGTAATGCTAAAATGGGCCCTAGTCCACCAACATATGGATCAAGCCTCTCTTCTAACCCATAATCACTTGTTTTCCACTTCTTTTAGCACTTCAAAGCCCAATATTTTCCTTTTACTCCAAATCCACCACCAAAGCATCAACTTTGTCAAGCTTTCTCTTGCAAAAAGATAAAACAAGAATTAACTAGCAAATGCATATAGATTGGAGAAATTAAAATAATAAAAGTGCAAGAATATCTAGGGTTAACAAAATAAATATGCACTTTTTCACCAGTTATCACACCCCCAACTTACACTTTGCTAGTCCTCGAGTAAAGCCAACGGAAACAAGAGACAAAATACAGCTAACTAAATCCTCTTTCGCTGGGATACACGATTGCATTTACCATATGCAATAAGGTTTTAAACCCCTAGGTTACCCTAGTGGATGAGTTATAGTCTCGTGAGGGTTTGAAGTGAATCTACCCACAAAATTCGACATCCCCCAACTTGAACACCATATACTCCATAATCAATAAAAATGAATCTTAGTGAACGTATAACTGAGTTACAATCGAAGCAAAGTAACAATTATCTCACTAAAAGCAACTTGTGAATTCCCCAAATGCTCATAAATGGATAGAATCAGTGTGCACAAAAACAACAACCATAACAAAATGTCTAGGTAATGAAACTTCTTTTCAAACAGGCATTACTTTGACTCCAAATCTCACCAAAAGATATCACTCACAAATAAAGCTCACAGAGATGGGGTGCATATGTATCCTCTCATACATGTGGATAGAATAACTGTTGAGTACAAATCAAATAATCCACATGCAAACATGAATGAAAGTATAACAAGAATAATATAGAGAGAATTTTAACCACTACGAAAATCAACCGCCAATGTCACATGATCACTACAGTCACATCCTCAATCATCAACTACTACACCTTCGGGGTCAGCTAGGTCTTTGTTTATGGTTGTAACGTAGGTCAAGGTCAAGGATAAAGTAGAGGTAAGTGAACAATAATCTCTATGTGATAAGTGAATAAGCTGAAGTGAATAAACTGTAGTTTTCCAAACTCATCATCTCTTTTAAACATTGCAACGCCACTCCCAAAATTCCAATAAAAGAATTCCCAAACTACTCACAACTTTTCTACTTGAGTAAACCAAAAAGAAAAGGAAAAGGCAATGACATTTTTTTTTTTTGATTTTTCTTCCCTTTTTTTAACATAAATGAAATTACAATAAAAGAAAAATGTACATATTCACTTCTCTACTTTCAAAACACCAAATTCTCAACCCAACATCTTCACCCAAAGCGAGGCTACTGGCTATGAAAAGAAAGATATAATAATGAAGGCTCAACTTGGTTCCTATCAGGTAAATAATGTAAACATGCAAGAAACAAACGAACAGGCTCAAAGTAGAAAGAGTGCCTAGTTTCATTCCCCAAAGGCAAGAAGTGTCATCTGACATTTGAACTGACTGACCTTAGACATGTGACAATAGTAGTTGATAAAATGGAGATGTGTAAACTGTATAACCTTCAAAATAAAGTTCAAGCTCAAATCTACATAACATGGGTTATAAGTCTCAATCAATGCCATCATGATACTAGAGTCTCAAAGTCTAACCATCAAATCATAGAGTCACAAGAGTAGCAACCCAATTTGTCTCCAATTATGAAAATCAAGGAAAGATAAATCACTAGCAACGCACAACTATCACAATGATTCTCATGCAAGCTCAAAAATACATGAATACGCTCAAAACAATAAAATTGTAATCACGAAGTATATTGATCTCAAGTAGGCAAAATAATAGCAACTCCCTCTAACTTATTTGACACCTTGTCCTTAATGGGACATGACATCAAGGAACATGAAATAGAACAAAAGAAGTAAAAGGAAGGAATGCACCTGAGTGGAGAGAACTAAGGGGGCAAAGAGCTCGGTGAATCAGAAGGCGGGAGCTGAGCAGCAAGAATAGCCCAAAGAAGACGATGAGTCTCTGCGATATCAAGCTGATACTGAGCCTCAAATGCATCAAACCGCTACTCAAGACAACTATAGTCCAAATGTGATCTATCCTCCGAGGTGGTAGGAAGCAAAAGTGGAGATGAAATAGGAGGAGAATGAAGGTCCAGTGGATATGGATGGAGGAATCTCAACAGGGTTACTAAGCCACACACAGGTTGCCGGGACAACCTAGGATGCTGCCCACTTTCCTGAACCAATCTACGCCAACTAACAGCCTAGAGATGCTGACTATAATAAACACAAGTAGTATCAGACAGCTCAGTAGGAAGAATGTCATATCCATCGGCTCGAACCAATACAGTGATCAAATTGGCGAAGGGCAGAGGCCATGCTTGAGCACGCTGTGTGGGCGTCTTGATAAACTGTTTATAACAAGCATACATTTGGTTCCAAATCATGCCAGCAACGTCACAAGAAAAGCCATTCTCCACAACATATAGGGCATCAAGGAAATCCCCTCGTCGTTGTTGATCATGACCATTGGGACACACATTCTTCTTGAGTACCGAATCAACAAACCAAAGCCGCCATGAAAGTTGAGAACGTAGAATGTGATTTGGTGTAGAGTGACCCAATGGAACAATGCTCAAAGTAGTGACTTTTCGTGAAACTGGTAACTGAGGCAAGTGAGCAAGGTTCTCACTGAAGAGGAGATCCCAATGTAGTGGCAATAGACTCTTTGGTCACAAAGATCTCCTCATCATCAATTTTAGTAAACAATACCTCCAGTTTGGTTATCGGCTGAAGATACATATTCAAATAGAACAAGCGAACCAACCGAGGGTATGCAACATCGGACGGGGCTAGCAAAGCTTGTAAGTGGCGGTTGGAGAACTCTTGGACCACCCATTTGGTTGTAGGATCGTTCTAAAAGAACAGGGCCACATCAAATGTAGTCTGTATGGCAATTGATTTTGTGGCCCATTTCTCATTTGGCTGCTCAAAGCAGTGACTTTTAAGAGTTTGAATGGGCCGTTTGCGTGAAGTGGATTCAACGTCAATTGCACAAATTTTTGAAGCTCTTGGGCGACCCATGGATCCCTACAATAACAAACTAAAAAATAAAAATCATTAGGGTCATAGAATCTAAATATTGGCATAACAAAACAAATTGAAAAAAGAGAATCAATATGCCAATAAGTGCCAACGCAGGCTGAGAAACAACTAAACCAAATCCATAGTGGAATGAAGTGAATTTGGAACGACTTTCTATGCAAATTTTTGCAATCCTCGTAAACCATTCCGATGTGCACAATATAAAAACAGTAAAACATAAATGCCACATATATGTGCAAAACTATGAATATATACTTCGAGGCAGATAAATAGGCATATTCTAAAATGTAGAAGACAATATCAAGCCACAGAATGGATGAACAATTGTAAGGCAATCCGTGAAGAAAAACAAGGAATTCAAGAGATCTTAAACACAACACATCATACTCTCACACACATAGCACATTGACACTGAAATTACAGATCACACCACATAGAAAATACCAAGCTCAGGACTCACAACGTAGACCCAACGGAAAGCACACAAAGACTGAAAACAAAATAAAAAAGATAACAAAAAAAAAGAATAAAAACTAAAAACAAAAACAAGAACAGAGGAATAATAAAGAAATAAATAAATAAATAAAAGGTTAGTGGTTGGGTTTGAGGTTGTGAGAGATAAGAGATAGAGACTGTGGGTTTATGAGTTTGCCAACAATGTGGTGGTGTTGGGTAGGTGGGTCGGCTACTGGGGTGGATGGTTTGTCGGGGACAACAAGTGGGGGAAGGTGATGTAGATGGTGAGATAATGGCGAGGAGGGTTGGTAAGAGAGGGAGACATGTGCCTTGGTGGCATAGTGGCTAAGCTTCTCACCCTTTCTCCCTTGGTCACAGGTTCAATTCACTGCCCATACCAAATGTTTTTCATTCCTGTACATTTTTTTTTCATTGTTTTTCATTTCCTGTACATGTTTAAGCCAACTATTGGATAGTTTCTCGTTTCCAACCAAACACCCCCCAAATTCAAATTTAAAATTTTACCCATAAAGTAACAGTGTTGGGCAGCCATCTGAATGGGTGGGTTGGGTCGGACCCAACCCGGTTTGGCCCAAAATCAAGAACAAAAACTCAGCCACTACACCGCCTTTTCAGTTTTCCCTTCCTTTTTCTTGAATCTGATTTCAATTCAAATCTCAAAATGAACCAAGGGATATCGGTGCAGCTTTAGTCCACTTACTGCACCTAGGTCGACCTAACCAAACTAGACCAAAAATTTTATCCAACTTAAAGCGCTACAGTGTCGTCTTCTTCTTGACAACACCCCCGAACGACTGAACTCTTGGTTTCAGTCTTGATTTCCTTCACTTTTTCAAACTTCTTTTTAATCTCAAAACATTTAATATACTAAACTAAATTATCTGGGTGAGTGTTACGTTATTATAACACATGAAATCTCAATGGATTCACATGAAGCTGTAGCCTGGCTGCAACCTACAACAGGGAATTTCCCACAATGCAACTGAATTATGCGGGTTCTTCATTGGATACTCAAGCTCAACAGCATCAATAGATGGCTCATACATATTAAGGTGGGTTTTGACATATTGGGGATCTGAAATTAAAAAAAAAAAAAATGCCATGATTTGCAAACGCACCTGAATTGTAAGAGAGTTTTGACGGGCAATCTACAGAGTATTCGGATGATTATTTCGTGTGAAAGATTGGGCACGATGACGAAGAGGACGGCCGGATGTGGTTGCAGTGAGAAAAGAAGAGGAAAGTGAGAGGAAGGTGGGTGGTGACGGCAACGGGATGAGAGAGCAAAGATGGGGTTCGGTTGGAGGTGGAATGTGATCATCGGGGCTGTGGGTGAGATCGCCTGTGATGGTGGTTGTGAGGACCGGTGTTGGTTGAGGACGGCGAGTTGATCACCGGCGTAAAGGTGGAGACGGGTGTGGTTATGCGGCGCAAGGAAAGGTTGAGGGAGAAGAGAGTTTTTTTTTTGTTATTTTATTTTATTTTATTTTGTTTTTTTGTTTTTCTTTTAAATTAAAAGTGCTTGAGCTTTTGAGAAAAGCTCGAGCTTTTTGGGATAGAAACTTAAGAGCTTTGAGGGAAGAAAAAGAGCTCGAGCTTTTCGGGGCAAAATGTTTAAAAAATTTTGGAGTAAAAAGTGCTCGAGCATTTTAGGAGTGCTCGAGCTTCAACGACACAAAGCTTGAGCTTTCTTGAAAAGTGCTCGAGCTTTCTAGACCAAAAACATTTGGAGAAGGAGCATGAGAAAAATGCTCGAGCTTTCTGAAATTGCTCAAGCTTTTTAGTCCAAAAAACAAAAATGACTAAAGAAAGACCCTTTTTTTTTTCCTTTTTAAAACAATAGGAAGACAATAAATACTAAACACTTATAAAACAATAAAAAAAAACTCAATTAAAAACAACAAAAAAATTTGGGTTTCCTCCCAAAAAAAAGAGCTAAGTTTAATCAGCCAGACACAACAAGAGGAGAAAAAATCAATCAACATAAACTGGGTCTTCAAGATCAATCTCCTCAATCAAATTCCCTTCCTCCACACCCTCAATAAACAACATCAACCTTTGGCCATTAACTTTGAAAGTTTTGTCACTCTGAGGGTTATGAATTTCTACCGCACCATGAGACCAAGATTGAACAACCACATACGGACCATACCATCTAGACCGCAACTCCTAGGAAACAACCGTAACTTAGAGTTAAACAACCACACCTTTTGACCGGGCTCAAAGCACTTACGATTAATATGAGAATCATGGAACACCTTAGTCCGAGCCTTGTAAATGCGGGAACTCTCATATGCATCATTCCTAAGCTCCTCTAACTCATTGAGTTGGAGCTTTCGGTTAGAACTGGCTACAAGCATATCAAAGTTGAACTTCTTAATGGCCCACATGGCCTTATCTTCTAGCTCCACCGGGAGATGGCAAGTTCTATCGAAAACCAATCGGTAAGGAGACATGCCAATAGGGGTCTTGTAAACGGTACGATATGCCCACAAAGCATCATTTAAATGCAAAGACCAATCTCTTCAATCGGGCCGTACCGTTTTCTCTAAAATTGACTTGACCTCCCTATTCGACACTTCAACTTGCCCACTAGTCTAGGGATGGTAAGGAGTGGTGACTTTATGAGTGATAGAATATTTTTGAAGCAAGATTGCAAAGGGTCTATTACAAAAATGAAACCCTTCATCACTAATAATCGCCCGTGGCATACCAAACTGAGAAAATATATTCTCTTAAATAAATTTGACCACCACTTTGTACCATTGGTTCTAGTTGCCACAGCCTCAATCCACTTGGACACGTAATCCACCGCTACCAAAATATACTCAAAGCCAAATGACGGTGGAAAGGGTCCCATAAAATCAATACCCCATACATCAAATATCTCAACAACTAAGATTAGGTTAAGAGGCATCATATCTCTACGAGACATCGTCCTCATTTGCTGCCACCGAATGCAAGTCTTGCAAAAATTGTGTGCATCCTTGAATAGAGTGGGCCAATAGAACCCACTCTATAAGACCTTCGCTGCCGTTTTGCGACCACTAAAATGGCCACCATAAGCTGAAGAATGACAGAAAGTAAGAATGCTATGAAACTCACTCTCTGGAACATAACGGCGGATAACTTGGTCAGAGCAATACTTAAAGAGCACAAGATCCTCCCAATAGAAAAACTTAACTTGGGAGAAAAATCGGTCTTTGTGCTGTTTAGACCATTGGGAAGGAATTTGACCGATTGCAAGATAATTCACAATATGAGTAAACCAAGAAGGTTTCACTAATGACACAGAAAGAGTTGCTCGTCAGGAAACGAGTCATGCAAAGGTTGAGTGTCACTCGTGTGCTCAACAAGAATGCGGGACAGGTGGTCAGCTACGACATTTTCGGAACCTTTCTTGTCTCGAATTTCCAAATGAAACTCTTGAAGCAACAAAATCCACCTAATCAATCTCGGCTTGGTCACTTTCTTGGAAAGTAAATGCCGCAAAGCAGCATGGTCAGTATAGACAACTACCTTAGAGCCAAGGAGGTAGGAACGAAACTTATCCAACGCAAAGACTATAGCAAGCAACTCTTTCTCTGTGGTGGTGTAATTCAACTGAGCATCATGAAGAGTCTTACTCGCATAGTAAATGGCATATGAAACTTTTCTACCCTTTGTCCCAAAACAGCTCCAACTGCATAGCCGGAGGCATCACACATAATTTCAAAAAGAATGGACCAATTGGGTGGTTGCATGATCGGGGTGAAGGAAAGAGAGTCACGAAGCTTTTTAAAAGTCGCCACACACGCACTATCAAAGACAAATGGAGTATCCTTGGCAAGAAGATTGCACAAGAGGCCTAGAGATCTTACTAAAGTCCTTGATAAACTGACGATAGAAACCCGCATATCCTAAAAATGATCGAACTTGCTTGACCGTGGTAGGATGTGGAAGCTTAGCAATGAGATAGGACTTTGGCCTTGTCGACCTCAATCCCTCTCTTGGACATAATGTGTCCCAACACAATCCCCTCTTGAACCATAAAATGGCTCTTTTCCCAACTAAGCACAAGATTTGTCTCCTTGCAACGCTTCAAAACTTTAGTCTAGTTTTGGAGACAATCATCAAACGAGGGGCTAAAAACAGAGAAGTCATCCATGAAGACTTCTAAAAATTTCTCTACCATGTCAAAAAAGATAGACATCATGCACCACTGAAAGGTTGCCGGTGCATTACACAATCCAAAAGGCATGCGACGATATGCATTTATGCCAAATGGACAAGTGAATGTGGTCTTTTCTTGATCTTCCGGAAAGATCGCAATTTGGTTATATCTAGAATAACCATCAAGAAAGCAATAATAGCTTTGACCTGCTAACCTTTCCAGGATTTGATCAATGAATGGGAGAGGAAAATGGTCTTTCCGGGTCATAGAGTTGAGCTTGTGATAATCAATACAAACTCTCCACCCTGTGGTGGTACGCATAGGGACAAGTTCACCCTTATCACTCTCAACAACAGTGATACCAGACTTCTTTGGTACCACTTGGATGGGACTCACCCACTTACTATCAGAAATTAGGTAAATAATACTCGCATCTAGCAATTTGACAACCTCCTTCATGTTGGGATTAAGTCCTTCTCTACATTTCTCGAGATGGCTTTGCATCATCCTCTAAATGAATGTGGATGCATACAAATAGATGGATCAATCCCTTTCAAATCAGCTACGGACCAACCTATAACACCCTTGTGTTCTCTAAGAACCTCAAAAGGACGACACTCTTGCTTATTTGGAAGATTAGAAGCAATGATAATAGGGAGAGTGTCATCGAGTCTCAAGAATGGATACTTAAGAGTAGCCGGGAGTGGCTTCAACTCAAGCTTTGGAGGAAACTCTAAAGATGGAGGAGCAGAAGTGCTCACAAGGTTAGGTAGGGGTTCCGGTCTAGACTTCCAAGGAGGATAGTCTATAGAAGGAGAACAATCAAATAATGAATTGACTTCTTCAATAGAACCATCAATATCGAAAGCATCACTATCAAAGTAAGTCAAACATCTCTCCAAAGGATCCTCAAGTCAAGATTGGAGGGAGAGATTCCTCAACTATCCCATCAACCACATCCACTGAAAAACAATCCTCCTCGTGTGGAGGTTGTTGTGAAGCATTGAAGACATTGAGCCTCACAGTCATATTCCCAAAAGAAATATCCATCACTCCAGTTCGACAATTAATACATGTATGAGCAGTAGCTAAGAAGGGTCAACCTAAAATGACAGGGAATCTGACGCTTAGGGTCATGAACGGGCTCTATGTCTAAAATTAAGAAATCAACTGGAAAGTAAAATTTGTCTACTTTCACCATAACATCCTCAATGATCCCATGAGGTATCTTAACGAATCTGTCAGCTAACTGCAAAGACACAGTCATAGGCTTCAACTCACCTAACCCAAATTGCTAATAGACTAGAGTATGGCAATAAATTGACACTTGCCCCCAAGTCAAGGAGCGCCCTCTCAATAATGTGATTACCTATGACACAAGAAATTGTGGGGGCTCTAGGATCTTTGAACTTAGGTGCAGATTAGGTGCTGGAGAATCGAGCTCACTTGTTCTGTCAAAAAGACCTTCTTTGACACATGAGTTTTAGCTTTTCGCTTTTGAGTGCAAAGGTCTTTCAAGAATTTGGCATAGGAAGGAATTTGCTTAACTGCATCAAGAAGTGTCAAGTTAATCTTAGCTTGCTTAAAAATCTCAAGCATCTCCTCCATATTTGCTACCATTTTTTCCCAAAAGGAGAAGGGTCGGTCAAGCAAGAAGGGTAAGGGGCCTTGGGCACATAGGATGCCATAGGAACACTCAAAGGATCACTTGGGGATGAAGAATCCCCTTTTTGCAAATTTTCATTCTCAGCTTCATCCTTGTCAGAAGAACTTGTCAATTCACCATCAGCCTTATACTCAACTTTGTTATCTACCTACTCTCCCACTCCTAAGAGTAGTTATGGCCTTAACTTGCTCATGAAATTGATCATTGGGGTTGGAAGACTCTACCCCATATTGGCCTTTAGGGTTGTTCACCGACTTGACTTGGTAAACGCCTCTCATCTCTTCTACCCTACAACTTGCGCTAGTTGTCCCATTTGGGATTCTAGCTTCGAGATGGACTAAGTGTGTGAGTGGAGCAATTGAGTGTTGGACTTGATGATTTGACTCTAAAGCTTACAAAGCACTCAACACCTTGTCCTCAAAAACTGAATTTCTAGGAGGAAGAGGGTGGTTGTTGATATTGTTGAGGAGGAGGACGGTAGGACGATGATGGAAAAGAATTAGGTTCATTTGGCCTTGAATTTTGAGAGAATGGAAGATTTGAGGCTTGAGGCCTCCTAAGAAAAATTTGGATGGTTTCTCCATCCCGAGTTGTAATGGCTAGAATATGGATCATTACCTGGTTTGGAAAAACCTTGAAGAGTATTAACTTGCTCTTGCACAAACTCTGGATATTGTAGGCTAAGGGACAGTCTGACATATAATAAGTTGAGCATGAACATAAAGCACACACCTCTTGAGTGACAGGAGCAGAAGTAGAAACTTGTCCCCTAGCCAAAACTTGGTCTAGTTTCCTAGACAACGCTGCAACTTGCTCTTGGACATCCACATAGGTTGTCCAACTTCATAAATGCCACCTCTTTTAGGGACACTAGAGGAGGTGGGTAGAGCTCTCCGACTTGTTGAGGCATGGTGCTGCGAATTCTCACTAAGGGTCTCAAAAAGATCCCATGCCTCATCCTGATTCTTGTTGAGAAAAGTCTCTCCACAAGCAGAGTCAATCATTTGACGGTTTTGTTCTATGATACCGTCATAAAAACTCTGTACCAACTGCCAACGCATGATATCATGATGGGGACACTTCCTATGAAGGTCCAAAAATCTCTCCTAAGCTTCATGAAAAGACTCACCATCGAGTTGAGTAAAATTTTTGATAGGCTCTTCTCATATCACTAGGTTTTGCCTATAGGAAAGTATTTTTAAAAAAACTCTTGTTGGAGTTGAGCCCAAGTTGTTATGGAATTTATAGGCAAAGAACCGAGCCATTGTTTGGCTCTATCCTTCAATGAAAAATGGAACAACCTTAACTTAAGAGCATTCTCACTCAAATTTTGCACTATTGACAGTGGTGCAAAGCTCTAAAAATTCATTCAGATGTTGATATGGGTCCTCATTTGATTTCCGATAAAAAGATGGTAACATCTGAATGGTTTGGGGTCTAATTTCATAATGCCCAGTTACAGCAGGCATTTGAATACATGAAGGGTTGGTATATATTGTAGGAACAAAATGAGCCTTAAGAGGCTTGTGGTTGTTGTTGTCCACCATTATCAACCTATGTCTATAAAAATAGAATTTCCTAAAACTCCAGACTTAATGGACAAACCACGAAAAGCTTTCAAGGTTCTTTCTAGCTCAAGGTCTAATTTTTCTAAGTCTGGGTTGCACGAACGGCGACCAAACATAAAACAAATAAACCTACCCAATCAAGTATACCAACTGTAGCAAAAATAAAATGTAAAGAGAAGGAAAAGATTTCACCGTGATCTGTTGCAAAGAAGGTAGAAATTTTCCTCTTTTATTATTATTATTATTTTTACCAACCCGCGTTTGCTCCAATCGACTCCGCTTCTCTTTAGCTTTTTATAATTGCTGCACACCTAAAGACAAAGAAAAAGAATAATAGCAGAAAATAAAGAATTAAAATAAAATTCAACTACTAAATTTTTAACAATTCAACAGTCCCTGGCAATGGTAGCCAAAAATTGATCTGTTGGAGAAATCAATCAAATTATCAAACTAAACTACTAGTATAGTAGAGAAGTAAGGGTCGAACCCACAGAGATTGTTAATTGTTTAAAAACCAAAGTTGAGATATATTTTAATTCAAATTCACAAAGAGTGATTGTTTGTTGATTTTTTTTTTCTAAAATTAAATGAGAACTATAATTAAAGCAAATATTCAACTGAATTAACGATGAATCAAATTAAAAGAGGATTCCTAGAGTGTTGAATCTACTACTAATCTTGTAACTAGCTTCAATTGTATTAATTCTTGGGCCATTAAATTTGGATGTAAAAGATATATTTTGGACTATAAGCCTCAATACAATCATCAAGAAAATCCACGCACCAAAACCTTAAGCACGAATCATCTTTGGATCAACACAAATTGTCTACGCTAAGTCTAAGGTCATAGTCACAATTTGTCTTCCCTGAGTTATGAGTCGTCCTACGGTTTTGATGTATGTACAAATATTACTATTGTATAATCACATAAACAAAATCACAGAAATTGATTATATGAAACCGAATAACACAATCATTGCCTTAATAAAATTTCAAAGTTATACAATCAACATCCAAAACTACTTAACCCAAAAATAAAATACAAAGAAGCAAGATTACTTGACTTAGGGTTTCATCTAAACCCTAGGAATGAGAGAAGCTTAGCCCATGATGGTGGAAGAGGAGAACATCATAGCCATAGGAGTTCTTCATCTTCTTCTTGAGAGTCAGCCTTCTTCTTCTCTCTTTCAATGTCCGAATCCCCCCCAAAAACAGCCACCTCTCTTCCTCTTGATCTCCCATCTTCTTCCCCACCAAAACCCTAAAAATAAGAATTAATTCAAAATAAAATAATAATCCCGTAATTAGACATTAGGAGCCCAAAAAAGGTAGGTTAAAGTGCTCCAAAATAGAGTTTGTAATGCTAAAATGGGCCCTGGTCCACAAACATATGGATCAAGCCTCTCTTCTAACCCATAATCACTTGTTTTCCACTTCTTTTAGCACTTCAAAGCCCAATATTTTCCTTTTACTCCAAATCTACCACCAAATCATCAACTTTGTCAAGCTTTCTCTGCAAAAAGATAAAACAAGAATTAACTAGCAAATGCATATAGATTGGAGAAATTAAAATAATAAAAGTGTAAGAATATCTAGGGTTAACAAAATAAATATGCACTTTTTAACCAGTTATCACTAACTGCTAAATGCCTAATTTTTTTAAAATATTTTTTGTGAATCTTAATCTTAATCTTAATCTCAGTCCAGTCTTTATTTTGTGAATATGTAATCTGTATATATGACATATTTGGTGTAAATTTTATTTTGAATTTAAGCATGTTATTTTCTTAGATTGTCGCATATAACATTATGTGTTAATCTTAAAGATTTTTGTTTCCATTTATTTTAACAGCGTTAAGTCAAATATTGACAAACTGTCAAAAAAATATGTATATAAACTTAATTAGCTGAAGCATTTTCATACATTGCACCATTTATAGATGTATATGTTACTTTTCCAATTATTTGTTTACAATAATTCTAGCATTAATGCATGTGAGGGGGTTTGCATTTTGCATCGAAATCTATGGTTTTGCAGGGCTTCCAAATTTGAGTCTCTAATGGTTGGGTTGTTTGGAGAGGTGTAATGGAAGACTTCAATGAGCTAGAAAGAAGAGGCCTCATTTGAACTCTGTATCCTATGCCATGGCCCGACACTCAACCACTTCTCCCGATAACAAGACCATAAGCTTCTTAATTTTCTCTCTGTTTATATATGTGCATTCATATATATATATATATATATATGTATCATTATTATTTTAATGTAATGATAGACTCTTATGGGTTGTAGGTCGAATTAGCCATTTAGTTAGGGTTTCGATGGTATAAAATATTGGATGCCAAGCATTGAACTTGTTAATATCATAAATTTTGAGACTTTAATCACTAACGAAATATAATTACGATTTTTTTTTTTGTAAAATGATTGCAGCTAATTTTTATTTAAATGCATTGGCATATGTTTGCCTTTTATGTAGAAAAGGTACATCATGGATGCCGGATTGGTGAAGGATAAGTCGGAGGTTCTAAAGAAGATCATTCTGACGCGCTGGACACCCGGATCAAAGAAAGTTGGGGGAACGTCCACTTCCGCTGCACAAGGTCCTTCCTAAAACAAGAGAAGGACCAAGGTAGGGGGATTTAGTTCCCCTAAGCGCACAGTCTTAGAGGAGTTGGCTCTGCCTATCGTACAGCGTGAGCTTCCCCCACCTCTGGCCCCTACAGCGAGCTCTAGATCCAGTGGAAAAGGGAAAATGGGAGTAGTGCCGCCCGAGGTGGCCATGGCTGAAACTGGAGAGGTAGCTATAAAGAGGGCCTACGAGGAGGCTTGGAGGTCGGATGCAGGTCACTTCAAGGGCCTCAAGTCTCAGAAGATCATTAAGGACCTGCTAGGTCTCTCATATGAGGGTAAGATTGTCTTGTCTTTTGCTTTAGTCAATTTCATATATGTCATTAACCTCTGTCCTTACTAACTTATCTAATTTTTATTTGTTCATAGACGGTTCATGCCATTACTGCTATTACAGACTATCTCGAGGAATTAGAACGGGAAGACAAACTCCAAGATGAGCTGGACAAAACTATGCTCTAGCTCGGGATAGCTCGCTCTGCATCTTTTTCCTTCGAATAGAAGTTGAAGGAATCTCTCACCACCGTGACTATTCTAGAGTCACAGAATAACGTTTTAGCTTCAGAGTTGGAGACTCTAAAGAAAGAGAAAGAGGAGGCTGATGCCGCTGCCGCTTCTGAGGCTTGCCACCAGCGTGCCAGTGGGGAGAGAAGAGATAGAAAAAGCCCTCAGGGAAGAGGTGCAAAGGTTGGGTGGAGAGTTCGTAGACTATAGGTATGAAACTTTTTGGAAAAAGATCTAGACGTTGTATCCTGATCTCGACATCTCAAGCGTAGATGAGGTTTCAATGGATGAACTTGCACCGAGTCCTCCCGAGGTCGCCCCAATAGAATCTACAAATCTCGAGGGAGAAGCCCCCCTATCGAGGACCAGTTAGTTAGGATATTTATAACTTTTTTGTTCTTCTGATCTTATAATTCTCCCATTTTTTGGGTTACTATATGAAATTTTATTTATTTCATTCACTTGTGTCTTGTTTGATATCTTTGTGGTATATTTGTCTTCAAGATAATTTCTTCAATATCCACGCCAGTAGGAAACATAAACTTTTTAGAGACTCCAAATCACTCTTAAGCTATTCAAGTGTCTGTATACTGATAATCCATGATATATAGACCTAAAAGACATGTAAATAAAACAAGGGCTTTCTAGAGGTTTGTAAAAAGAGGAAAGTGGACCAGACCCTATAGTACTTGTAACAAATACAAGGTTTTGAGGGGTCTGTATATTGATAGAATGGACTAGATGTCACGACCTTAGACCCACCCTATGTGGATCTCATGTCGCGCACCCGATCCGACTGCTACTTGTCGAACCAAGGGTCTCAACTTGTAACACAATCAGTGCGACTAACATGCAACAACTAAAATGCGGAAGAAAATAAACAAAAGTTGCATGTGATATATATAATGTTTACAAAATGCGGAATATAAAATTTCTTAATACAACTGTTCATCCCCAAGACGTGGATAACATGGGAGAACTACAAGACTGTCTGTACTAAGTATTACACTATAGCTTCAAAAGCAAATTTCTACCTCCTAGCTATCAGACTCTACTGTTCGTCCTCGATATCTGTGCCTGAAATTCAAATGTTGTGTAGTATTTGATGAGTTATGAAAACTCAGTAAGTAATACTCCTTTACTTTGCCATGTGTACAGGTGTATATAAAGATGCTAGCTAGTCAATGAATATATAGCTCAATATCAAATGATAGAAGTCAAATGATAAAGAAATGAAATTTGTTTTGCTGACAATATTATACTGCTACAGTCATGAGCTGTCTCAAGCATAAATTGTATACTCCCAATAAAAAGCTGTGAAATCTCATGATCATTCATAATGAAATAATATGATCAAGCTATGAAAATCAATAATAGATACTGATAATGATGCATGACGAGTATTCCTTTTTTCCTCGATCTCTCAACCAAGCACTAACCCGTCGGTTCAAGTACTCGCCTCGCAGATCCCACTTTAGCTACTATTTTAATTACCACTTTTGATTCCGTTTTCTCGACCCGTAGGTCTAGTAAGCATCAGATGGAGTTTGTGACTGAGCATAAATCCGGCTACAATATAATATATCGAGATCATGCTAAATCCCATAAACAGTAAATGAAATAATACTATCTCAGCAGCGAATGAAACTTGTTGCCTTAATAGGCCAATGTAAGCTGGGCTGCTGAGATCATGAGTCTTGCCCGTTGAGGTCTATGTATAGAGTGTACTGAAATCATGATCAAGATATATAACAGTTAATAAACACTTTCCACAGATAGAGCAAATATCAATGCAGACTAAATAAATGTTCTGGCATGTATGGAATACAATAGATAATATAAGAAAGACTATTGACATGGCTGGGAATGTAACACGTGCAGAGATCAAACATTTACTTACCTCTTAAACCGTTTCCGTTCTTTCACAATAAAATCAAGTCACTGTTCCTTCCTCTTTGAAATCCCTATTTATCAATAGATAGTATATCTCAATTTATATTTTCATAAGTTATGCTATTAATCAAATTTTATGCCTCTTTACTATTAGTTTATCTTTTACTAAATTAGACTCTACCATTAAGTTCGGAACGTCGAAGAAAGTCAGTTTAGGCTTTCGCAGAATTCAATTTGGACTTCGATACCTAAAAGGGCAAAATGGTCATTTTGCACTTTTACGGGTCTTTTATTTTTTGGGACTCCATCTCACGAAACAGATCTCACCATTGGTCTTAGAATGTTCGAGATAGTTAAAATACACTATTCATGTGTTTAATTTGGACATCGTTACTATAAAAGGTAAAATGGTCATTTTGTACTTTTACAGGTTCTCACTTTTTGAGACCTCTTTTCACAAATCGAACTCTACAGTTGAGTCCAAAATTCCTGAAATAATAAAAATTCACTATTCTTTTATTTTAATCGGAGTTCGTTTGACTACTTTTTGACTCAGTGGCATTTTCGTAATTTTTCATTATTTTTAAATTAATTAATTAAATTAATATTTTAGTCTGGGGGTCAAATCATAATAATTGAAAGTTGAGGGTCTAATCATAAATTTCATAACTTCTGGGTTCCTTTGTAATTTCAGAAAGTCCTATCCTAACTAAGGATAGCCAAACAGTGGATAAGCTTCAAAATTGGAATAGGATATCCCCATCCCCAAATCAATTTCTATTTCAATTTCTTAACCCCGTAGCCAAACACTCCTAATTTAGTTTTAAAAACCTTTTAACTTAATCAATATTGTGTCGTTTCAATCTACCCGTTTCTGTTTCGGTCGGGTCCCGACTCGGATCCGACCCATGACCCAAACCCAAACCCAAGACTAAACAGTCTTCTTTTTCATTTTTTCGATGGGTCTCCGATAGGTTTCTGTCGCCATCTTCGGCGATGGTGACCTTTCCCGATCGATTTTTTTGTGCTTTTTAAATGTTGTCCTCTACAGTTTTTCATGGAGATCATGAATCTAAAGTTAGTTTTCCATTTGGGTCACTAACTCTCCACGAATATGGCAAAACTCGAAGCTCCGGTGACCTGAAAATCTTGCATTTCATGTTTGGTTGCTCACTGTTTCGACTTCTATTTTGTCCTAATAGTTTTCTCTACTTTATAGGATCATACTTGGGTCATTTAAATGAAGTTTAATGCATAAAATACTAAAAATCTGAATCATTCATAGAACTTGCAACTAGCTTATTGTTTCTCATTCCTCAATCATTTTCAATTGTTCTTTTTGTATTTTATTCCATTTTTCATGCTGATTTGAACCCTATTATTCAAGCAATTTATCATGCTCTTAAAATTAAAAACAGAATAAGACCCACTTACCCATATTTTCTGATTCCTTGGTTGGTTCCTGCTTCTTCCTCTTCAGTTTCAGCTTCTGAGCTACTCCTGAACTTCCCACTGCTTCTAACTCAACCTCTCAAATTAGTCTCTTCTCTCTATTTTCTTACCTCACGTAACACCCATATATATATATATATATATATACATATTTTACCCACACACACACACTCCACCGCCCAAGTCCCATCTCCCATTTTCCCCCTCTCGGTTTCTCTCTCTTCCTAGCCTTTTTGTTGACAATTGTTCTGATTTTCCTTTTTCAAATGCAGCTTTGCATTTATGGCTTGAGATATTTGTATATATATATATATACATGTTATATCACACACTCACACCAACCGACACATACAAACACACACTAATACACAACAGTACACACACTGCATGTTGCTGCTTGGCAGCTTCCTCTTTATTTTTCTTTCTTTACTTTTAAATCATTTTAACACTTGTATATATATAATATATTATGTTATGTATATATACCTATTTATACCTATTTTATACATTTATATATATATATATACACACACACACATAGATACTAAATTCTAGGCACATATACATATACTAATATTTTATTAGCTATGCACGTGTATGTACGTATGTATGCATAAAAATACGTGCGTGCACGCATTATGAGGCATAGTTCTGGGTCATTTGGATATTGCCTGACACTGACTGTATAGCTGGCACTATTTATATTCCAAAACTGCACAGTACTTGTGATATCAAAATATAAAGCTTAACAACTCGGTCCTAGCTAATAGTACACTACCCAACCCGGTTTACCTTGGTATGCGTGTTAACCCGGGTCAGGGTATTATACTAGACCTACAACACTTGTTTTGAATGTAAGACCTTTAAGGATCTGTACATTGATTTAATGGACCTAGACTTATAGCACTTGTAACGGATACAAGGCTTTTAAGGGTTTGTGCATTGAGTGAAGTGGACCAGACCTGTAGTACTTGTAATTGATACAACGCTTTTAAAGGTTCAAGCATTGAATGAAATAGACCCGTAGCATTTGTAATGAATACAAGGCTTTCAAGGGTCTATGCATTAAGTGAAATGAACTAGACTTGTAGCACTTGTAATGGATACAAGGCTTTTAAAGGTCTGTGCATCGAGTGAAATGAACCAAACCTGTAATATTTGTAATGGACACAAGGCTTTTAAGAGTCTGTACATTGAGTGAAATGGACCAGACCTGTAACACTTGTAATGAATACAAGGCTTTTAAGGGTTTATGCATTGAGTGAAATGGACCAAACCTGTAGTATTTTTAAGGGTCTGTGCATTGATAACAAACTTTGAAGTGAATCAAAAGTAACTTTTTTATTGATAATACTTGCGTAAATGTTTGATGTTCTAAGGTCTAGGTACAAGGTTTCCTAGTCGAATCTTCCAACCAATAAGTCGTAGGTCTAACAATTTTGGTTATTTTATAAGGTCCTTCCCAATTAGGGGAGATATTTCCCATGGTGGGATCTTTAGTGTTGGGAAACACCCTTCTTAGGACGAGATCTCCTGAGCTGGAAGTTAGGCTTCGGTCCTAATCCGAGCTTACTCGCGTCTTTCTTCCAGTAAGTCCAGATTCTTCCGCGAGCTGTTGGTAATTGGCCCCTTAGTCAAAGTAGTTCGTTTTAAGGGTTGGCGTGCCAATTTCGATAGGAATGATTGCCTCGGTACCATAGGTGAATGAGAATGGTGTTTCTATAGTTGGGGTTCTTCTAGTAGTTCGGTAGGCCTAGAGTACTTCGAGGAGTTCTTCAACCCATCTTCCCTTGGACTCCTTCAACCTTCTTTTAATTGCCTCGAGAATAGTGCGGTTAGTAACTTTGACTTGCCCATTAGCCTAGGGGTGCCTTGGAGAGGAAAAGTGGTGACTGATGTGTAGGTTCCGAAAATTTTTTCATCAAATTGCATCCCATTGTCTGAAATAATGACGCGAGGTATACCGAGCCTACATACTATATTTTTCTAAGTGAAATTCTTTACTTTTACCTTTGTTATGTGGGTCAGTGGTTCAACCTCCACCTATTTAGAAAAATAGTCAATGGCGACTAGCAGAAATCTCCTGTTCTGGGGGGCTTTTGGCAATAACCCTACAATGTCCATTCCCCATTGGGCGAAAAGCCATAGACTGGCGATAGGGACGAGTTCATGATGAGGTTGATGTTGGTATGAGGTGAATCGTTGACATTTGTCACACTTTTGGACATATTCCTTAACCTGTTTTAGCATATTGGGCCAGTAATAGCCCTGAGTTAGTGCTCGGTAGGCTATGGTCCTACCACCATTATGGTTGCCACAGATTCTATCATGTATCTTGGCTAAGACATAGTGGAACTCTTTTGGAGTTAAGCACTATATGAGGGGTTGTGTGTAGGACATTTAGTAAAGTTTTTTTTTAAGAAGTAAATATTGAGCTGCTCTAATTCGAATTCTCCTGGCATGATTCTTTTCCTATGGAAACAACCCTTCTTTTAGATACTAGAAGACGGGCGTCATCCAATTATGAGGTTGTTTTGAAAGTTGAAGGGATTGTATTACCTCAGTAGTAGGTTTTGATTGGTAAGAGATTTTTACCATTAAGTCCCTTTCTGACTTGAGACTGTGAGGCCATATTTGTTAAAGTATCGACTTTGGAGTTTTAGTTTCTTTCAATCTTCTGAATGATGAATTTGCAGAAAGACTGCCCTAGTGATTCCATTAGCTCTGAATATCTGGTCATCCTGTTACCCTTGGTAGAAAATTCTCCAAAAACTTGACTCACCACAAGCTAAGAGTCAGAGAATGCTTCAAGATCCAGAGCTTCACATTCTAGAGCTAGTTTCATCCCAAGGATAAATGCTTCATACTCGACTTCATTATTAGAAACTCTGAATCCCAAGTTGACGACTTTTTTGGTTACGATCCCATCAAGGGGATTGAAATATTATACCTACTCCAAAGCCTTTGTTGGTAGATGAGTCATCGGTGTAAAGTAGTCATACTGAAGTGTCTGCAGTGGCTTAAGCTTTCGAATGCAGTGTTCCAGTGAACTTTGCTACAAAGTCTGCTAATACATGACCTTTGATAAGCAGTCTATAGTACGTAGGACATGTCAAATTCTCCTAATTTTATTGACCATTTGACCAGTCGTCCCCAAACTTCGGGTTTGTATAGGGCTGATTTTAAAGGATAGGATATAGGGACTAAGATAGGATAGGACTTGAAAGTATAGTCTGAGCTTCCGAGCGAAGATCACCAAGGTTAAGGCCAATTTTTCAATTTTAGGAGTACCTCGTCTCGATGTCCAGAAGTGCCTTGCTGACGTAAATGATAGGCCTTTGAGTTCCCTTGTCCTCCTTGACTAAAGCTGGAGCTGATGACACTTTCCGATACAGCTAAGTATAGGAGTAGTTTTTCCCTTGGTACTAATTTTGAAAGGAGTTTGGGGGAACCTAAGTATCGCTTGAGTTGTTGGAAAGCCTCTTCGCATCCAGGAGTCTATTATAGGGCTTTACTCCCCTAAAGAACGAGAGGCACCGATCCGTAGATTTAGAGATCAGTGCTGTTATCCTTCCATTCAGGCTTTGGATGTCTTTCTTATTTTTAGGTGATTCTAGTTCAATTAGAAGCTTTGAATCTGTGAGAGATCTGCCTCAATTCCTCTTTGAGAAACTATAAAACTCAAGAATTTCCCTTTTGTGATCCCGAAGGTACATTTTAAAGGGTTTAGTTTCATTCTATGTTTCCTCAGGAAGTCGAGTGTTTGGCTCAAATGCTGGATGTGGATCACCCTTTCAAACACTTTTGACAAGTATGTCGTCGATGTAGACTTCCATTGTATTCCCAATTTGGGGGCCAAACATTTTGTTTACAAGCATCTGGTACGTAACTCTAGCGTTCTTTAAACTGAACGACATCACTTTATAACAATAAAGACCTCGTTTTGATATGAAGGTCGTTTTCTCCTAGTCTGGAGGATACATTTGAATTTGATTGTATCCAGAAAAAGCATATGTGAAACTAATAAGTTCGTGACCGGCCATGACATCAACAAGTGTATCAATTCTGAGAAGAAGAAAGCTATCATTGGGGAAAGCTTTATTTAGGTCGGTATAATCAACTGCAGGACCTTCTACTTGTCGTTCTTTTCTTTTGTAAGAACTATATTGGCAAACCATACTGGGTAGAACACTTCTCTTATCATTTCAGCATTTAGCAACCTCTGGACTTCTTCATTGATGATTTTATGGCGTTCAGGTGCCAATGTTCTCATTTTTTGTCTTACCGAGGGATGGTCCGGATATGTCATCAACTTATGAGAGGATGAAATCAAGATCTATTTCCTTCATATCTTTCAGTTTCCCAAGCAAATACTAACAGATTGTTTTTTTAAAATTCAACAATATCCTCTTGCTCGGAAGGAGACATGACTGAGCTAATTTGTAGATACTTTCCCTCTCCTTCAGTGCTAATAAGTATTTTAATGGGCTCCTCAATTGGTTTGATTGTGTTGTTCCTTCCTTTAGGACTTAGTGGCTCATCAATTTCAGAATGAAATTCTTCTACTTCATGAAGGTTGGAAGATGAGGAACTTTCCTTCTCATGAGGGTAGTGTAATTGCTATTTGGAGGGCTTTTCTTTTAAAGTGAGGGCATGACATTCTCAGGCAATGGGCTAACAGCCCTTGATGGTGAAAACTTTGTCGTTGTGTACATATTCTAGGCATTGATGGAGGGTTGAAGTAACAGCTCCCATTTGGTGGATCCAAGGTCTCCCAATAATGACATTATAAGGGGATTTAGTGTTTAGGACCATATATTCAGAGATTAGTGTCTCCTAGTCCGTCCCCTTCTCTCATTGTGGTCGGTAGGTCAATTCTACCTAATTGGATACTAATGATTCTCATTGAATCTTGCCATGACAGTAGTGGTAGCTCTAATATCATTAGGGTTGAGCTTCATGTGTTTGAAAGGGTTCGTAGAATAATATATTGGTGGAACTTCTTGTATCCACAAGAACCCTTCTGATTTTAAAATTAGCAATTTTGAGTGAAATGACAAGAGCATCGTTATGGGGACAATGTATCCCAATGAGGTCCAATTTAGAGAATTGGATATGAGGTTTTGACTTTAATTTTTCTCAATGGCCAAGATCTAGATGACATGGGGTTCTGCCCTTACCTCTAGAGCATATCTTTTCCTGGCTCGGTTAGACATTCCTATTACCGCATTGTCAGCGTGAAGCACAAAGATGAATTGATTATTTTGCCGCTGTTGATCGTTTCAAATTTCTCTTTTTTCAGGCCTTTGCTCTTGCCTTCCTTGAGGTGGTCTCTCATCACGGGGATTCTGCTTCCCGTCTTGGCGAACAAACTCTCTCAATCGTCCTCTTATAATGATATGCTTTATTTTTTGCTTGAGAGCTCTGCACTCCCTGGTTATGTGCCCGTGCTCTTTATGGAAATCATAATATTTATTCTGATTTCTTGGGTGGAGGTGGCTTTTTAGTGGCTCTGGTCACCTCAAGTTTTCACGAGTTTGGCTTTGTCGGAGTATGTGAGTAAAAGAAGTATCAGAGAGGTGAAAGTCCCATACCTCCTAGAGTTAGAATTGTTCTAGGCTTTGGGTGCTATTCTATTATCGGAGCTCCTGATCCTCTTCTTATTAGCACTGTTATCCCTCTTCTGAACTTACTCATATTTTGAGCCTGTTCTTTTGCTTTTCGGAAAGACATTTTTCTATCTTCAAGATTAATATACTTTTGCGCTCATTCCATGAGCGCTGTCATATCGATAGGGAGGATTCTTGATCAAGGAATCTTGAAAGCAGTCCAGGTCCAAGGCCTGAAAGTGAGGGTTACCACTAGGAAGCTTAGACTGTAGTCGATTATTTCTGTGAGCTCGGCATTAAAACAAGCTATGTACTCTCGAAATGATTCCCCTCTTTGTTTACTTTATAGTTAGCAAGAATTCTAGTTATTTTCTTAACTTCCGTCTGGTTAAAAATTAGTCAAGAAATAGTCTACTAAGCTCATGAAAATTGCTGATCGATTTTTGAGGGAGGTTGTGGAACCACTTAAGGGCAGTATCCTTGAGGCTCTTCACGAAAGTTCGGCATATGAAGGCATCAGTAGCTCCATGGAGAGCCATTGTGTGTTGGTAGTGAGATAGGTGGTTCCTAGGGGTCCTTAGATCTGTCGTAAAGGGTGAACTTTGGGACAATGAATTTTTTTGGTTGTTCTTTTGTCATTATGGCAGAGGTAAATGACGTGGAGAACCTCCTTGAGTAATGTACTTAGTTCATCTTGTTCCAAAGGGGCATGGAATCCTCTAGGTTGAGATTGTGTACTTTTGAGAGTCCGTTATCTCCGTCTACCCTCTGAGGGGCTCTAGGTAAGACTTGTTGTGGGAACAGTCCCCGTAGTTGATCTTATCCTGTACATCCAGATCCTTGACTTAGGGGAAGAAATTTATCCAGTGTTAGCAGAAAGATGTTTTCTCTCCCAAGACTGGGGGGACTAGGAGTCTTGGGAGGCTAGAATTCCTGTGGCACTAGATTGGCTTTCGAAGGCCATTGGAGTAAGAATCCTTATTTTGCTCTAATAATGGACGACTGGATGAAATGTGGGCATCCCTCTCTCCACAATTGTTGACTGTTTAGGGATCAGCTCCCATATGAGCGGTATCATGAGGATGTACCGATTGCAAGTTAGGTAATCCCTCATTAGGGAGATCTTCTGCCCGTGGTGGTGGCAGGAGGCTGAGGTCCTCCGTGAATAACATTAATAGGAGGAGGAGGAGGAGGAGGAGGAGGGGTTGCTCCGCTGGCTTTGGGCCAGTGAAGCTAGGACTTGTGACATGGTAGTGAGTTGTTCCTACATCTGATTAGACTGTCGTTGAATCCGATCAAACTGTTGTTGTAAACGATTGGGTGTTTGTCCCCTTCCTCTTCTAGTAGGAAGCTTGATTTTGAAGGTTTTGGAAATTCTTTATAGGACAAAGGTTGGGAGCCATTGTCATTTGGAAGAAAAAGATAAAAGATTTGTTGTTTTGAAGAAAAGATAGCAAGAACGATTGTCGTTCCCATAGACGATACCAAACTAATGTTGCTCTTTTTGATCAAAAGGGCCTTCCGTCTTTCGCTACCTATCAAGAACTTGAGATGAGAAAGTCATCGGGAAGGCTTCGGTGGTAGCCGCTCCGATGATAAAGTTAGTAAATAAAAGGAAACTGTAATTAAAAAAAGAATTGAACATAAATTGAAAGCGTATTTTATGATCTTATTTATAGGTTGTAGATCTCCTAAGTTGTATAGGATTAGGGAGTCATAAAAATAAGAATTTGAAGATATTCCGAATATAGTAATGTCATATCGAACTTTGTTTTCTTATTTTGAGGTCGGTAGGATATGAAAGGTAGTGCTATGTTCTGAATCATATACTTTTAAGCTTCCAGTGTCTATTTGATCTGGGTAAAATAATTTTTTTTGATCTGTACCCTAAAAAAGTTTTATACATACACGTGTCATGTTTTGGATACGTCTGTCATTTTATCGTATATCATGAACAAATAATTACTCAATAATAAAGACTTTATTAAGGACAATGTTGAAAGGAAAAAACACTTTTAAGTCTTTTAAGAAAGAAATTCATGCAAATGAATTATTTCACCAATATTTATCTTGCAGAACAAAAGCATAGATATATATATATATATATATATATATATAGATATTTTGTTTATTGAACACCAAAATAATGTTTTAAAAATCAGATTTGACTGACTGGTCGGATCGGTTAAAGCGGACCGTCCAAGTTCCAATCACTTGATTTAAAAACCGTTGTGTTTTGATAGAACCGGGCGACAGGATGGCACTATGAAATCAGCCGTTCACGGTTCACTCGAACCACCCGATTCATTTAAACATAAAAATCCTGACGCCAGGATTCTCCATATATCGTGTATTACGATTAGGGCTCTTGCAATTTATGAGTTTCTCTCATCGTCTCCGATAACCCTCAAGTCCCATCGACCGAGCGAACGACACTGTCGATTTTCTTCATCTCCGATTATCTGTGACGATCGGCGGGGGCTGCTTTTTTTCTTCATCAATTCATCTCCGATTCTCTGTGACGACAGTAGCGATGACCGGAGTGAATTTCACTGTGGCTTGAGTTATTTTCTTGGATCCTTGGACATTGGACGGTAGGATTTGGTTCTGAATCACCTAGCCAAAAGAATAGTGCCAGAATCACCGTAAGCTCTGCTTCTTCTTTGTGTCAAAATTTTGGCTGAAAAATTGGCAATATTTGTTGTTTTTAAACTTCCGGTGTAGTTTCATAGTGATTGTTTTATTTCTGTTTTTTTTCTTCTCAATATTCTGAATTTTAGACTTAGCAATAATATATTTAGATCCCCAGGTTAGCTTGTGTTTTCTTTTGCTCTAATTTTCAATGAAGTGACTCTGTTTTTACCTTTTGTATTGGCTTTCTTTTAGTTGTTTTTGTTCTCTCGGTTGATGGGTACGCCCCTGTTTTGATTTTAAAGATGAAGTGCATGTAAAACTGCTTATTCCAGATTGGTTATTGGTGAAATTAGAAACCTAATTCAACAAAGTGCAAACTACAAAGTGCTTGAATATGTAATCTTAGTTTTGTATTTTGTGAATCTGTATATATGACATATTTGGTGTAAATTTTATTTTGAATTTAAGCATGTTATTTTCTTAGATTGTCATATAGAACATTATGTGTTAATCTTGAAGATTGCTGTTTCCATTTATTTTAACAGCGTTAAGTCAAATATTGACAAAATGTCAAAAAAATATGTATATAAACTTAATTAGCTGAAGCATTTTCATACATGGCACCATTTATAGATGTATATGTTAATCTTCCAATTATTTGTTTACAATAATTCTAGCATTGATGCATGTGAGGGGGTTTGCATTTTGCTCGAAATCTATGGTTTTGCAGGGCTTCCAGATTTGAGTCTCTAATGGTTGGGTTGTTTGGAGAGGCGTAATGGAAGACTTCGATGAGCCAGAGAAGAAGAGGCCTCATTTGAACTCTGTATCCTATGTCATGGCCCGACACTCAACCACTTCTCCCGATAACAAGACTGTAAGCTTCCCAATTTTCTCTCTGTTTATATATGTGCATGCATATATATATATATATGTATCATTATTATTTTAATGTAATGATAGACTCTTATGGGTTGTGGGTCGAATTAGCTATTTAGTTAGGGGTTTCGATAGTATAAAATATTGGATGCCAAGCATTGAACTTGTTAATATCATAAATTTTGAGACTTTAATCACTAACGAAGTATAATTATGGTTTTTTTTTGTAAAATGATTGCAGCTAATTTTTATTTAAATGCATTGGCATATGTTTGCCTTTTATGTAGAAAAGGTACTTCATCGACTTTGTTGCACAGTCACTATTATATTGGGTTGATCTTTGTCATAGATTTTAATTAGGTTTCGTGGAGATAATTTCTGGCGCTTATCACGAATCTAAATATAGGTTTAGCGTTGACAAATGGAAGGGCTATGTGTTCACTGGTTGCATTGAATCATTTAGTTGGGATAAACTTTTCAAAGAGAACAGAAAAAATATTTTTTCCCTATTAAATAACATAAATTCAACTCAACAAAACCTTATCCCAATTATTTGGGATTGGCTATATGAATCATATCTCTCTATTTTTCTATATTTAAGGTCATTCTTTCCGTTAGACCATACTAACATGGCAAGACAAAATTAATTTAGTATTTGGAACTTTTATCTTTCTTCCCTCATGAAGATTATGCCATTTCAAATGTTAATACTTATGAACCTATTTATGCTTAGTAAAGTTATTTAAGTTTAGTGGAAATTTCTTGTGAATTTCAATTACAAGTACCTAGTTTCAAATTTTTTTTTGGTAGGTTCTACCTAGTTTTAGATTAAACAGATAAAAAGATATGTAGTTTACTACTTTTGGAAATCTTTAGTTGTCTGCTTCAGGTTACTTCGGTCTACAAACTTATTTTAAAGGGTATATATATATGTTTTGTAGTTTCAAAAAACTTACCGCACGTTGATTAAACAAGTGGTTTTTATTGCTTTTGTGTTACTATCCTTATAATATATGGGTAAGAAATGAACTACAAACTGAGGAACATTTGTTTGTTTTTTAAGAAGTAAATGCTTATATCATCTTATTAAGGAACTATTTAGCTAAACTCCTTGAATGGGCGGGGCTGAAATTCTCAACCCTAACCTCCTGGCATCCAATTTCTTAAAAGATTTAATGTCTATAATCTTATTATCATTGTAATTCTTTGATGGTAAGATGATTGAGGAGATTTATTTATTTTAATTTATTATTTATTTATTTCTCTTGGGTGTAATTTCATAGGTGCGCATATATATGTAATATCTTTTTTTGCAAATGAAGACATGAACATGGACATGGGCTTTATATGAGATCATTTCTACTCTGTATGTGTTGTCTCTAGCCATTTGGTGAAATGGCTGATTGTTAGAGGCCTCGTGGATGAATTGAAAGGAATGATGCTGGAACTTTAGGATATAATCATTTAATCAAGGGAAATGGCTGATTGTCAGTGCTCGCTTGGATCCCCAAGGGCAACTCACCTATGAAAGAAAAAAAAAGGTCAGTGCTTGCTTGGATTAGCCCCCTTTGTCAGAAAAATTTCTTGATTAAGGGAAGGGTTGCTTGAGATGATTTTATAAATGAATTTATCTACTTCTAAGATATTACATCTCATTTGGTGTATTGAGGGAGCATGTGTAGCTGCAGATAGTTGGTGTGGGGATATTGAGAATTAGGCTCGGCTATGTGTTGAAAGTCAGAATTTGAAGGAGTGGAGGGCAATGTTGTTTGTCTCCAAGAAATTAAAATAGAGACCAGGACTAATAGTGTGTAGAAGTAATTGGGGAGGAAGTTTTGTGGAGTGGACTACGTTGGATGCCAAAGGCTCAGCTGGAGGTATTATTGTCTCATAGGATAATAGGGTGATGACGAGGGTGGACGCTGTGGTTGAGGTATCCGTAGTCTCATGTGTGTTTTCTTTCATTGAAGATTGAACCAAATGGGTTTTCTAGGGGGTTTATGATCTTGTGTAAAGATGTGGCTATGATGCAGCTTTGGGAGGAATTGGCGTTGTTAAGGGTGAAGTGGCATAATGGTAGTGCTCTTGGTGCCTGGGGTGATTTTAACATAGTTTGATTTCCAAGTGACAGGTTCACAGGGTTGTACCCTTTCTATTCTTAGGGAAGAGTTTTTGTAGTTCATTGATAGTCATTCTCTTATGCCATCTTCCTTTGATTGGTGCCACAAGCATGTGGTCCAACAATAGAGGCAATCCAACTTTCTCTAGGTTGGATAGGTTTTTCATCTTGGTGGACTAGATGTAAATGTGGCTTGGACAACTGTGGCTAGACCGATGTTTGATTATAGTTCTATTCTTTTGGATAGTGGAGGTATTTGGATGGGAAAAGGCCCTTTTTAGGTTTGAAACTTTGAAATTATGTATCCTATGGAGGGGGGAATTGGGGGGAACTTATTTGAGGGTGGTGGGAAGGCTATAAGGTGACGAGATCCCCAAGCTTCAATTTAGCATGAAAACTGATAGCTTAAGGGAAATTTGAAAAAGTTGAACAAAAAGTGTTTGAGAATTTGGAGTTGAATAAGTCTAAATTGTTGGAAGAAATTAAATTTTTTAATGAGAAGGCGGCTTCGGGGAACTCAATGAAGAAGAAAGGGAAGTAGAATGGATGGAAAAACTGAGATGGGAAGATTTGCTCTTATAGAGGAGATTAGTCAGATACAAATACGTAGGGCAATTTGTTGAAGGAAAGAGACATCTGTAGCAAATTTCCATGGGTGTGAAAATCACATTGAATAGATTATATTGGATGGGTATAATGGAACTCTGAATAAGATATAAAAAATGGGATTGTGGATTTCTTCAAGAACATCATTCAGATTCTGGGCAGTGGAGGCTGAGGTTGGATGAAATTTTCATTGTCATACTATTCAAACATTTGGATAGAGTAGTAATTTTTTTGTTAGAGTAACTTTTTCTAGTTTCTGTGTAACTACGATTTATATATTTTTTTCACTGTTTAGGTTGTTCAATTATAACATAATTTTTTTTATAAAGTCGTTGACAAGTCATACTATGCTTAAAGACAAATGCGAATATGGCCTGATTGAGATCCAATTGTGAAGTTAAATTGTATTAATTGCTTCAATATTAAACTGACTTAAGATAACTATAATTTGATCAAGGTGATTTAAATTATAGAAGTATGGCATCTTTTTTTCAAGGTTCTAATAAAATTCAAGTGGCCAAATTTATAATCAAAATTTAATTTTGAAATTAGTTGAATTCAAACTCAAATATGTTGTCCTTGGTTTGAACTAATTTTTTATTTATTTATTTTTTCCCCTTTACAAACATGGCCAAAGTCCAGAAGTAAGAAGACAATGTCAAGGATCTAGGCCTAGCAACAGCAGTAAAAGTCTAAAATTTTAACTATTTTATTTGATATCATAAACCTAAATTGCAACAAGTTTAACTCGTTTATTTATTTATGTATAGTTATTTAAAGTTAAATGACTTTTTTTAAAAATACTTTATTTTTCAGTTCTTATGAAAAGATTGAATTATTTTAATACTAATTATCATTATTGATATTATAAAATTATTTAAATAATTACTTTTTTATATATTAAATTATTTAGTTAATAATTGAATGAGGTCATAAAATTCGGCATTTGAGATGTCCTCCAGTTGTGATGCTTTGATTCTCATAGAGATGAGGAGTAAGAATACCACCCCTTGCGTGGGAATGAAATACCCACTCTTTTTGGCAACTCATTCATGAAGGAATTGAATTCCCATCAACAGTGGCATTTCCCAAATAGGGTATTCAAATAAAATGGAATAGATTTCCATTCCTCCCCTCCATTCCTGCCAACTGAACGCAACCCAAGTGCATCAGCTTTAATTCATTTCTTCCCTATAACTGAGCTCATACATCCTAATGTCCTCTTTTCAACCATTCTCAATTTATGGACATGGGAATGAATTCAAACATATGAATTACATAAACGAGCAACTTGTTACATGCCTTCTTACCTCTTTTCTTACTGTGAACTTTTTTGATAGGTAACAAAATATATCATTAAAGGCCCAAGATGGTTAAAGAAGATACCAAAAAAAAAAAAAAGGCCAGCGAACATTAGTGGCTTAGCCCTTCCAAAAAATTTACCAAAGAGTTTATACATAGAGGGAAATATTGCACATCTCAGAAGTAAAGTAAGTGTAGAATTTTGTCCTTTAAACTATGCAGAGAAGTTTCTTTCCCCTAAAAAATTCTAGAATTTCTTTTACAACAAAGAGACAAAAAATGCACAAAGGAGAGAGCCGCCAAACTTTCTTCGCATTATAGGTAACTTGGGCAACTTGCCACATCGTCAACAAATCTATAACTGTGAACTTTGTTTTTGATTTCTTTAGTACTTTTGTTGTTTCCTTGTTTTGTTCACTAGTTGCAGTGTAATCTCATCTCCCCTCCCTTCTCTTTCACTGTTCTTGCATCCGGTGTCTGGTCCCACTGAATAACAAAATCTCATGTTATCAGTGTGTTCTTCATTTCTGAAACATTTTCTCCTTGCAAAATAAAAAGAAAAAGAAAAATTTGATGATTATATTTCTATTGCAGGTTGATGCAGCAGTTCTCCAGTACCAGAATCAAAAACTAGTTCAGCAGTTAGATGTACAAAAACATGAGTTGCATGATCTTGAAGCCAAAATTAAGGAATTGAAAGACAAGCAAGCTTCTTATGATGACATGTTGATTACAGTTAACCAACTCTGGAGTCAGGTACCTCTTCTCTTCCTTGCACTCTTCATATGGTCTTTTCTACATTGTTGTGATTTTCATTTTCTGATTTTTTAGTAACTTATCCATGTAGTTCGCTGATGATTTAATCCTACTTGGAGTACGAGCTGGGGCAGGCCAAACTGCTGTACAGACCTTGGATTCTTTGGACCTTTCTCGAGGTTGTTTTTAGAAGAATTCTTTTTTATGAGATTATTTTTTGGTCTATTCGTAAAATTACTAAAGATAACAGTAAGTTTTGCACAATATATTAATATATATTAATCCTATTCCTTAGGTTCAATTCCATCATGTCCTGCAGAGGAGATATTTCTTTGTAGATTACTAGGAACAGATTCTATTCAAAGTAGTGAAAATGGTGGACATCTTAAATATATTGAAGAAGCCCTTGCTTTGCGTCATTCATCTACTCGGGATTTGATGAAATTCTTGGAAAATACCTTAGATAATCAGAGAGCTAAAATCCAGAGCATAGCTCAGGCTTTGCATGAAAAGGCATCTGCAGAAGGTCAGGAGAAACCTTGATGAGAACCAATTGTTTATGAATCATTATTTGTGATCTTGCCGACTAATTTGATGGCTATTTTCTTTTACCACTTCACAAAGTCGTAATGTAATTGGGACTTTGTATTGATTATTGGTTATTATTACCACTGGAGTTCTCAGATGCTAGCATTCAGTTGTGTAAGATTGACGATTTGATGAAGGAGGAGGCTAATAATCTGCATGAGGTGATTGATGTTCTTCACTTGAAGCATAAACAATATGCTGATGGGATTCAGACTTATGTTCACAGCCATTCAGTGGATCAATCTGAGATAAAACGTCTTGAAGGTTTTTGAGATAGTTCCTTCAGCTCATATTTGTATTTTCTAAGCATATAAATGCTATATTAGATTGTTACAATTACATTATAAAAGTATGTATTTTACATTTAAGGTTAGAGTGACTTATAGATTTTAGGAACAAGGGCATGCTGAAAATAATAGGTAGCAGCCAGTAAAACAATGTGATACTTTTGGGAAACCTTGTGATATTGTGTTTTATGTGCATATATTGTCTTGCTAAAAGGTGAGCTGGAAGAAAGCATGGCCAAACTTGAAGAAAGTAGAAGAAAACTAGTTAATCTGAAAATGCAGAAGGATGTGGTATCTGTTGTGCAAACTCCGGTTCTGGGTGCAGTAAATGGAAACTTGTCACCTGAAAAACCTGCAGATAGGACAATGGGTTTAAGGGAATTGAAGGATTCAATTGAGGAAACAAAGGTATGTATCTTTTAAAACTCTCTCTCACTCGCTTGCTCTCTCTCTTTCTCTCTCTAATTTATTATTGAATAACTGATGTAGATACTGGCAACTGACCGCCTTTCTGAGCTTCAAGATGCACTGGAAGACAATTTAATGCTGTCAAAACAGTTGCAAGATCTTCAGGTTGTAACCATGTAGTTCTTGAGACAGTAATTTATACTTGTGCTGTGACCAAACTTTGCAAATTTTGTTTACTTTCATTAAGTTCTAGAATCTAACTTTTAATAGTGTGTTCTTGCAGAATGAGCTGAAGGATGATAAATATGTGTATTCATCCCGTCCTTACACTTTACTGAATGATCAGCTACAACATTGGAACACTGAAGTGGAACGGTACAAAGCATTGACAGATTCTCTGCAGGTTAAGCTGCTTGGTTTTACATACTTGCTCATGGTTTAAGTGTTCCTTCAAATGTGTGGGCTCTTTAAAAGTTTAATTCCAGGCTGACAGGTCTTTCGTCATGCGAAGGGAGAAGGAGCTGAATGCAAAAGCAGAGGCAGCAGATGCTGTGAGGAATGCCACTGAAAATGCTGATTCTAAGATTCAAGAACTAGAGCTTCAACTGCAGAAATGCATCATTGAAAAAAATGACCTAGAGATTAAAATGGAAGAAGCTATGCAAGATTCAGGTTGAGTTCTTGTAATTCAAATTTGTTTCTATTAATGATAAAATTAATGTGCTGCTTTCTAAAAGGGTGTTGGCTATTCCAGGGAGAAAAGATATTAAGGCGGAGTTTCATGTAATGGCCTCAGCTTTGTCTAAAGAAATGGGAATGATGGAAGCTCAGTTGAATCGATGGAAGGATACAGCTCATGAAGCCCTTTCTTTACGTGAAGAAACCCAGTCGCTGAAAGCTTTATTGGGCAGAAAGGTTGTCTCAGCAGCCATTATATGATGCTCTTTCTTATCTTTTTTTGTTTTTTGATTAGTAAGAGGAATTTTGTAAAAAAATCTCCCAATGCAGCCACTTTACTTTATATTAATCTGTTTCTATTAACTTGGTGGATCGGAGTTGCTTGTACAAATCTATTTTGTAAGAAGGCACTCATTTGTGCTCAAGCCTCAGTGATATTAAAAAGTTTCTCGAATGGCCCGTTCTACTTGTTTCCTAATGCCTTCTCGTCCTTTTGGTCAATAGTCCTCTGGCTTCATCCTATTGTCCAAACTTCCTTATTGAGATGAGTTTATTTTCTTAACTTCAAACACCCCTCCCCCCCTTTATTTGTTTTTTTTTTTTCCCCTTTTGGCAGGTGGGTAGTTTTTTTTTTCTTTTATTGGGGGTAGGGGGTGGGGAGGGGGTTGCTCAAAGGCTGAGTTAAACGCACCAGAACCTGTAGGATGCCAAGAAGATATAAATTTTCTACTGGGGTTAAGATCCTTGGTGGGCCTTGAATCTTGTGATGTCACAAAATGGGTTGCAGTGGCGATTGCAATATGTGGTAGGCCACACAACTCTATCTTGGACTAACGATCGATTTGTTTGCTAGATAATTGAAATATTTCACAAAGAAAAGGAACTGGATGGACTCCAAAAATAAGTGATTAAATGTAACATCATTTTTTAATAATAATTTCTTCTGAGGGTTGGATGTGTTTTACGACCTATGGAACTAGAGCTTCTGTTGTCTTGGTACATTGTATATCTTTTTGTATGTTGTTGTTTTCTGGTGAATTGCCTCGTGATCTACGTATTCTTTTGTTGCTTAGATTAGTGAACAAAAGAGCTTGGCAGATAAATGTGCTGAACAGACTGCAAAGATCAAATCTCTAAAATCACTTGTAAGTTTTTCTTCGTTAGTCCTGATTGTAATTTTGTTAATTTATTATGTATGAGTTGTATGGTATTTTCTCTGAACATTCTTAGATAATATTACTTTGAAGCTTTTGAGGATCATTCTATGAATGAGTTCATTTCAATAATCTACAAAGATGAAACTGTTGCAGATTGAGAAGATGCAGAAGGAAAAACTAGAACTGCAAATCTTTTTGGACATGCTGGGACAGCAAATTTATGTCAACAGGTACATCATTAGCATTGTACTAAATCAGGCTTCAGGGAACCCATTCAAGTAGCTTTTGGGCATTGGTGTATTAAGCAGTTTAAAAGAAAGTGAAATGCATGTAGTGTTTCAACCTAAGAAAGTGGCATGCATGAATTGTTACTTTCTGCCACGAGAGTGTTTGTGATGATAATATAAATTTTTAAAAGAATGATCTAATTTGAATGATGAAAATGCTTACAGCATTATCTCCATTAATGTAAAAGAAATGCTGGTAATATAATAATCTCTCTCTCTCTCTCTCTCTCTCTCTCAACTAAAATTGATTCCCTCTCTTGGAGCTGTTGAAACAGAGATCTCTCTCTACCCCCTCCCCCTTGGTCAGTGCTTTAAAAAGCATTTCAAGGTGTGCCTTGAGGCGAGGCATAACGAAAAAACTTTCCTTCTAGGAAGCTGTATGCTTTAGGGGGTTAGGCTATATGCGTAAGGTCTAAGAAGCACTGGACACGTCCTCTAGACCAGGGTATCGGTGTTTGACATGTCTAGGACACGGACACACTCTGGACACATTTAAAAATGAATATCCAATTTTTTTATAAAATTTTCGGACACGTTTTCAACATGTCTAGACACGATGCTAGAAGAAGAATATGAGCAATTTTGGGGTCAATTTTCAATTTTTTTTTAAAAAGAAAAAAGAAAAAATTGATTGAGGAGAAGATATTCGAGCAAATCTCATTAGAAAGGTAAAGAAAGAGATTGGCCTACCTATTTTTGCACGTACAACAATCAAAGAGATCCTGACCCAGGTACATCCTCTCTCTCTCTCTCTCTCTCTATGGCTCGCGTGCTCTGTCTCTCACGCTACCTCTAGAAGTTTCTTCCAAAGGTTCTCCTTTTTTTTTTAATAGTTCTGATGATAGGGTATAATGTAAAGTCAGTGGACGGTCCTACAGGACCATAAATCTAGTTAGATTAATGTTAATTATTTTTTATTACTTAATCTTTTAAATTGATTTAATGCATATTTAATTTAACTTTTTAACTTTTATTATTAAAAAAACTAAAAGAAAAATTCCCTTACTTATTACCACTTTGAATTTTATTATTTATTGGATCAAATAATAATAATAATAATAATAATAATAATAATTTATATATATATATTTAAATTTGTATTACAAAAAAAATTATATTAATTTTTAGTAAGTTAATCTAATATTTTTTTTCTTAAATAGGTCTTTATTTTTAATATTTATTTTTGATAAGTAGTTTGATATACATAAAAATAAATATATATTATTCAACGTATCTCTGACGTGTCTGTCTTACTTTTTTGAAGAATTGTGACAGTGCGTCTGTGTCGTGTCCTATCCGTGCTTCTTAGTCTAAGGTGCAAAAGCATGCTTTTTCTTCTGCATCTAAGGCACATGCCTCATTGGAGGAAGAAACATGATCTGTTTTTATTTCTTTTTTTTTTATTTTTTTTTATTTTTAACTATTTAATGTGGTTAAAAGAAGTATTTTTTAACCCTTCCAAGAACCCGTAGTGGTGGAGGCCTCGAGCATTGGGGTTGCCCTTTTAAAAGAAGTATTTTTTATTATAAGGATGTTTACTATGGTTTAAAAAGTCAACTACAATTCAGGATTTTATAACATTAGTTATTGGTTTTCTTTTAAAAGTCAGAGACTGATTCTAATTAGACATCAACAAACACGAGAAGGGGCTAGATGTTTTTTTTTTCCTTTTCAAATAATACTAGTCATGGCTTCCTGTATGTTTTCGAGATAATTTTTTGTGAGATTTTGTTTCAAGAATCCTCTCTTTGAGAGGCATGTAAATTTGTTTTTCTTTGTCAACACATTTTTTTCTACTCTTCCTCTATTTTGAACAACTTCTTTCTTATTTACTTTTTTATTCTATTTTTACTACCTCTCTATTTTTGACATAATCTATCCTTCCCCCCCCCCCCCCTTCTCTCTCTCCCAAGTCATTGTTTTTAGTTGTTGTGCCTTTACTTGTGTAGTAAAATTAAATATTTTTATTTATCTTGTTTTCAAATTTATCGGCTCCTTTATCCTCTCAAACTCGAGTGCAGGAGGATAAAATCCTCCATATTCTGACTCCCTAAATTTATTTTTTATTTATTGTTTTTTTCATGTTAATTATTTTTAAATATATTTTATAATTTTTTTAATGAGGGTAGGCCTTAGTGCAACAAAAAGGTTGCTACATTGTGATCTAGAGGTCACAGGTTTAAATCATGAAAACAAACTCTCCGCTTGCGAGAGTAAGGCTATGTAGATCTAACCCTTCTTAAACCTCACAATGGTGGGAATCTTGTGCATTGGGTTAGCCCTTATGTTTGATATATTTTTCAGTATTAATTTGAAAACTTGAAAACTCTGTCTCAGTGCCTCAAGACTTGCGCCTCACCTTAGTCCTCGCAAAGGATAGTATGCCTCGCCTTATGCTTTTGCTTTTTAAAACATTGCTCCTGGTATAAGCATTAAACATCGTACATGCAAAGACATGTCACGTGTCAAGTCATAGTATATTAGTTTTTCAGAATGGGAGGTGGATTCACTAGTATAGTTAATTTGGGAGGTGGATTCACTTCTGATCCACTGATTGAAGTGGTTTTAAAGTTACCTGAATAGGAGCTCTCATGCTTGTGCTGCCAATTGATCTGTGGCCCTGTGGTTGGCTCTTTCAGGTCTGAGTATATGTTGTTGTCTTTCAGCTACATGACTGTACATATTTTTTCCTTTTTTGATAAGTACATCTGTTCATCTTTCATATGGTAAGAGTCCCAAAGAGTGGCAGATCTAGACCATTAACAAAGGGGGGCAAAAAAACAAAAATGAAATTTCAAAGAGTCTCTTATAAAAAAAAAACGAAAATTTTTTGGGGGCAATTCCTAATTTTCAAAAAAATTCTTTATAGAATATAGGGGTAAAATATTAAATTTCTAAATTTTTTTTTTCAGGGAGGAGTGTGGGGCATGGCTACCCCTAGCCCCCCCTCCTCTTTATAGCCCGCTTATGGTCCCAAAGAAAGGCAAAAGAATATCTTGATCATCTGATCAATGTATTACTAACAAAATTCCTTAAAATATTGGTTTATTGTTCAAAATTCAAGAACTGGACCAGTGCTACTCAGCAACATATCTTGTTGATTTTTGGCTTCCCTTTTATTTTGTGGAATACATAAATATTTGTAGCTGGTCCCAGGCCTGGATAAAGGAGGAGGGTTGAGCTTAGATAAGTTGACAACCAACCAACGTAAAACATTGTTTGAACCCACATGAACACAAATCCTAAGATTAATTGCATAAACACAAGGGCGTTCCCTTTAAGCAATGTGTTGCATCCGTCACCTGAATACTTTGAAAAATGGGTAAGGGTGCCGCATCGGTGCCTTGGTGTGGTGAAAAATGGGCAAGGGTTCCCCAGCTTGACAAACGAGCGTGGGTAAGGAAGTTGGTCCAAAATAATAACAAAATTAATAGACTCAAATTAGCAACTTGGAATATAGGAAAATTAACAGGAAAATGGATGGAACTAGTAGATACAATGATTCAGAGTAGGGTGAATATAGCATGCTTACAAGAAACTAATGGGTAGGAGAGAAATCTAGGGAAATTGAAAAGACCGGATATAAACTTTATTGTACCAAAAAAAGATTGACATAGAAATGTGATAGAGATAGTAGTAGATAAGGATCTAAAAGAAAAAGTTGTAACTGTGATTAAAAAAGGGGATATGATAATACTCATAATATAATTAGCGCGTATGCACCTCAAATAGGATTAGGTGCACACATTAAATCATAATTTTGGGAAGATATGGATGAAGTAATTCAAAGCATACCTGTAAGTGAAACAATATTTGTGGGAGGTGACTTTAATGAGAGAAAAGATCGCGGAGGATATGAGATGGTTCATGCGGGTTGCGGGTTTGGAGATAAGAATGATGCTGGCAAGACGGATACTAGATTTCATAATTGCATATGATTTTATGATTACAAATACATATTTAAAAAAAGAGATGGACATTTAATCACCTTTAAAAGTGGATAAAATAAAAGTCAAATAGACTTTTTCCTAACTAGAAGAATAGATCGACTATTCTGAAGAGACTGTAAAATTATTCTGGGAGAAAGTCTAACCTCACAACATAGGTTGATGGTTTTAGACATATATATTAAAGGACATGTACAGAAGACTAAAGATATAAAAAAAAACCAAGAATTAGATTGTGAAATTTAAAAGAAGAGAAAGTAGAGAAATTTGAAAGTAAGATGCTAAAAGAAACACCATGGAACCTAAAAGATGAAACAAATGTAACAAGGAATGAAGTGGCAACATGTATTAAAAGAATAGAAAAGAGGTTGTTGGAGAATAAAAAAGAATAGGACTACTATGTAAAGAAACTTGGTGGTGGAGTGAGGAAGTCCAAAAAGTAGTAAAGGTAAAAAAAGAATGTTTTAAAACTTAGGCAAAAAATTAGAAATAAAACAAGTAGGGAAGCATATAAAAATGCAAAGAAGGAAGTAGAAAAAGCTGTAAGAGAGGCAAAAGATAGGGCATATGATGATTTTTATAACAAACTGGGTACAAAGGATGGAGAGAAGAATATATTCAAGCTTGCTAAGATAAAGGATAGAAAAACCAAAGACTTTAATGATATTAAATGTATAAGAGTGAAGATTCAAGAGTCTTGATGAATGATGATGAAATTAAAGGTAGATGGAAAAACTATTTTGAAAAGCTGTTAAATGAAAATTATATAGAAAACTTGAGTATAAAGAACTTTTTAAGTAACAGGGAAGATATATTTTTTTGTAAGATTAGAGCGTCCGAGGTAAAAAAACTCTTCAAGAGAGGTGAAAACTATTAGGGCTTTAGGACCAGATGGTATTCCCATTGAAGTTTGGAAGTATTTAGGGGAGGTAGGCGTGTCTTGGTTAACAAATTTATTTAATAAGATCATAATAGCTAAGAAAATGCCGATGAGTAGAGAAAAAGTATTTTAGTACCTATATATAAAAATAAAGGAGATATTTATTAAGATGACTTATAGAGAGGTATACAGAAAAGAGGGAATGATTTTTCACCAATTCATCGATTTAGAGAAAACATATGATAGGGCTCTTCAAGATCTAATACGGTGGGTAGGAGAAACAAGTGAATTCCCGATCATAGTAGGCCTACATTAGAGTCAACATTAAGTCAGTTCCTTTTTGCTTTAGTAATGACTGAGCTGACCAATCATATACATAATGAAGTTCCATCGTGTATGTTTTTTTTTTTTTGATGATATTGTTTTAATTGATAAAACTAAAAGAGGGATAAATGATAAATTAGAAATTTGGAGAAAGGTTTTAGAATCAAAAGGATTCAAGATAAGTAGGACAAAAAATGAATATCTTGAAGTGTAAATTTAGTAAAACCTAGTAATACGAATAAGGATGGAGTGAAAATCGAAAATCAAGAATTAATAAAAAGTGAGTTCACTTATTCATCAAGAGGGAGAAATTGGAGATGATGTTACATATAAAATTAAAGCAGCACTGAGTTAAGTGGAGGAGTGCTTTTGGCGTATTGTGTAATCGACGTATACTTTTAAAATTGAAAGGTAAATTTTATAGAACAACTATTAGACCAACTATGTATGAAACAGAATGTTAGACAGTTACGAAATAACATCTTAATAAGATTAGTGTAGCCGAAATAAGTATGTTAAGATGGATGTAATGTAAGATAAGAAAAGTTAGAATTAGGAATGAACATATTCGGAAGATGGTCAAAGTAGTACCTATAGGAGCTAAAATGAGAGAACATCGGTTAAAGTGATGGGCTGAGAGTGACCAAAAATAACTTTGGTAGAGGTAGTTAGAAAAGATATGATAATGCGTGGTCTAACAGAGAGAATGACCTTAAATAGAGAAGACTGACGAGATAGGATTCACGTAGCTGACCTAAATAATTGGGATAAGGCTTTGTTGAGTGGAGTTGTAGTATATAAATATTTGCAGCCAGTCTATGTGCATGTTGGAGTTCTTAAATTTGCAAAAGAAAATGGATTTCGTTCCATTTGAGCCAGCTGATATAGATATTCTACATATAGCCACTATGTTTTATTCTTTTCTTAGTTATTTCTGCTGCAGGAGATTGTCAATGTCACCACATCATTTAGATATGCAGGTTTCTGCATATGCGTTCAGGGGTATGAAAAGGTTCATGCACGTCAAGGGTGTTCAATAATTATGTTTCATGGGTGGATCAACACACACTTAATTGGCTTGTCGGCCTTATTAGTAACCTATTTTAAGTTTGATAAATCTTTTTTCTAGAGCAGAAGCCAAAAGGCACATTATTTGTGACATAATGGACTGCTAATTCTCTTTAAGTAAGAATTTAGGAAATTTTATGAGGACTTATATATGAGTTCTCGCTTTTTACTCACTGAAAAGCATGAGGGCGAGTCCATTTGTTGGGGCAGTATTTTAGTTTACTAAGAACATATATGATAGTGTGTAGTTTAATTGAGGGGATAATCTTAAATGGTGCAGAATAGCGAGACATGATCCATAGTCTTCTCAAATAATTGGGTAATTTTATTGATTTTTGTGGCTTGATTTATTGGTGTAGGTGTTATTTTGATTTAGGTAGTTATATCTTTTTATGTAGGGATGCATGAATATAATTTTCACTTGCATAATTAAATTTCAACTTTTGGGTTATAGAGATGTGATGGAAATTAAAGAATCAGAACAGAGAGCTCACTCACAAGCTGAACTTTTGAGAAATGCTCTGGATGAACATGGTCTAGAATTGAGAGTGAAAGCTGCTAATGAAGCTGAGTTTGCTTGCCAACAAAGACTTTATGCTGCTGAAGCTGAAATAGCTGATTTAAGGGCCAAACTGGATGCTTCTGACAGGTTCCATTTCTGATTCTTTTAATACATTTGTTCATTTCTGGTTTTGCAATAGCTATCTTGTGGTGATACTGCTATTACATTAGTATTGTTTGTCATCTTTGATGTTAGAATATTATAATGCTTTTTTTTTATACATTTGTTCATTTCTGGTTTTGCAATAGGTATCTTGTGGTGATACTGCTATTACATTAGTATTGTTTGTCATCTTTGATGTTGGAATATTATAATGCTTTTTTTTTAATTGATAAATCACACACCCTTTGCCCCTTTAATGCTATGTTTGTGAGAAAGTTGATTGGTTCACAGATGTGGTGAGGAGCTCTTATAGAGTGGGGTTGTGGAAAGGCATCTAAGAAGGGTGGGAGTACACAAAGGTTCTTGTGGTGGCAAATGTGGAGAGGCCAGAGTATATTGGCTACACATTTGTTGTGGTAGTTGGCTATTAAGGATGCATTTGCGGACTTATTCAGAATTGCTGTGGTCAAGGAATCTATGGTGGCTGATTGTATGAGGTGGTCTGGCAGCAGTGTGGTTTTGGAAGCCCCACTTTATGGTCTCATGTTTGGGAATTGGAGGGAAATGACACTGTTTTATTTGTTATATGGAGTTAGCCTGAGTGATGAGGCCCATGAGGGTGAATATAGGTTGAGTTGAAGGCCTTCTAGGAGTGCAACTTTGAAGTGAGGTCTTACTGGTGCTGACAGAAGCAGCTTTGATCCTTTTACCCCGGGAAGGTTGCTAGAGAGGGCTTCCTATGGAGGTGGCCTTTTTGTTTGAATGACCTCCTTTGTAAATCTTGATGGCGAGGAGAAAGGTGCTTCCAAATTGTTGAACGCATAGAAGTGCTGAAGAATTGGTTAATTAATTACTTCTTGTTGCATTGTGATGTGGTGAGGGAGTCGTGGTCTCTCTTGCATTCTTTATTTGGGGTGATTTGGGTGATGCAAGGGGTCTACTTTCAAATTGTTGGACATTTGGAAAGGAGTTGTGTAAATAAAGGCAAAATGTGGTGTGTAAGGTGGCTACATTATGTCTCTTGTCCTGCATATTGGAAAGAAAGGAATAGACAGTTGTTTGAAGGAGGGGGGAGTTACTGAAATTTAAGCTGCAAGCTGTATCTTTGAATTTATTATTTTTGTGGGTCTCAGGGGTCCGGGCTGTTTACTTGATTCTTAGTTTGTTTATTGATTGTTTGGAAGACTTGTCTAGTTGGTATTTTTTTTCCTCTCGGTTTCCTTTTGAATACTCATTTACTTGATTGCACCATTTGGCACCCTTTTAGTGGATTCTTTGATTTTTATTTATACTGCCCCACCCAAAAAAAAAAAAAAAATCAACTGGAAGAAGTTTCATGTAGACAATAGTCACAATAGCACTGAAATTCTTATTTTGATTCGCAACATTTTTGTACTTTTCAATAAGAAAAAGAAGGTTGCTGACAAGGAAAACCAGCTCTGCCTTGTTTCTACCTGGACGTTCCAGTAGTTTTCAGTATGTGGACATCGAAATGTCAGTTACATGCTAAGAAGCACGGACACGCCTCTCGAGCCAGATTATCGGTGTTTAACACGCCTGGGACACAGGACATGTTAAATATGAGTATCCATTTTATTTTATTTAAAAAAAAAAATCTGGACGCGTTTTTGACACTTTGGGACACGTCCGGACATGCAGGTGGAAGAATTTTTTCAGAACGAATCCTAAGGGTGCAATAAGCAGCATAAAGGAAGAAGCACTACACTCTTCAAACTTCTTCAAATTATCACGATAGTTGAAATTTTTTTTTCAATTTTCAAAATTTTCACAAAAAAAATGGGGGTGGGGGGAATTGATTGAGAGGAGACTCAACCAAATCTAAATGAAAAGGTAAAGAGAGTGGAGACAGTGGCCTACCTGTTTGCAATGATGGACAACAATAGGAGAAACCCACTGACCGAATCAAATACCAGGTACCTCCTATCTCCTTCTGTCCAGAACTCTCTCTCTCTCGCTCACAACCTCTCAATCTGGTCGAGTAGTCCTCTTTTTTTTTTTTTTTTTTTTTTTGTTATTGATGACATTGAGTCGGTGGACTGTGGACGCTGGACAAATCCACTGTAAATGTAAGTATGTTAATATTAATCATTTTTAATTTATTTAATCTTTTAAATTGATTTAATTTGTATTTAATTTATTTCTTTTGACTTCTATTATTAAAAAATCTAAAAGATAAATCCCTTAATTGATACCACTTTGCTTTTTATTATTTGTTTTATCAAATAATAATAATTTATATATTTAAATTTTAAAATTTTGAACGTCACCAATATTCTTATTTTATATTACTACATTGTCTAAAAAAATTATATTAATTTTTAGTAAATCAATTTAATGTAACTTGTCATAATTAGGGCTTTATTATTAATATTTTTTTGATAGGTAGTCTTGAAATTGATTAAATTAACGTTGAAATTGAATTATATGAATATATATATATATATATATTTGATTAGTATATTAATATATAAATATAAATATATATTATTCAGCTTGTCCCCAGTGATTCCGTGTTTTTAATTTTTTGAAAAATTTCCTGTCCGTGTCCGTGCTTCTTAGGTTACTTGTAACAGAAAATCTTGAAATATTTAATATGTGCTTCCATGTTATTAACATTGGTGAATTAAGGAAAATAAGAATGGAATTGAAGGATCAAAATGGTGATTCTTCTTTCTTAGTCAGAATACAATGTTTGCACTTGGATTATCTGGCATGATGGAGAAGCATGTGGATCCCAGTAAAAGATCACCCTAAGCAACTATTACTTGATTAGTTATACTTGGTATGAGTATTTTTCATACACGATAAGTTGATAATAAACGATAAACAAATAATTGTATTCTACAAACTAGGATGAATGATGTAAAATTTTTTTATCCATGAGTACGGAAATTAAAAGCTAAGGGCTGCTCATTTCATAGTTCTTTTCTTAATCTAGAAGAACTTTTGCAAGGTAGCAAGTGTGCAAGATCTTTTGTAGCATCAATGCATTTCATAATGTACATTTTTTTTTGACAAGTACATTTCATTATATACCTTAAATGGAGGGAAATCAGTTAAAGGCACAAATACCAGTATAATGTTGATAATGATGATGATTTATAAACAATATATTCACTAGTATGAAAATTTAGTCGAAACTCTTAATACATTTGAGGCATGTACTCTATGGTGCCCAAAGTTGGTCAAATCGAACAAAGGCAATCCACAACTTAAAAAACCTTCAACACCCCTAAACTCCTCTGTTGTCAATGCCCATTAAAGTGACAATCCCAAAAACATGTGCTTGGATTTGTGTGCGCGCATTTGTGTCCACCTGACCCAACAAGGAAATTTTTTTTTTGGGGGGGGGGGGGTGGTTCATTTAGGATAATGGCATCGTAATGACTTGTAAGAGGAGTTTTAAGCAACCAATTAGATTGCATGCTTCAGTGAGCATTTTTTTGGAAATCTTGGGTCTGTCTTTCCCAGATGTGGCGGATTTTGTCTTGGAAGTAATTTGGTAATCTATAAGTGGGGTTTCTGTATGTTTGAATTTTTTTGTTTTTTGTGTTCTGGTTCTATAATTTATGCCAATGAACATAAAACATTATCAGGGAATCAGTTGAGTGGAAAACAGTTCACATAAACAAAAGTTTGATGATTTCCTTGTCATGACATACTATGTTGTACTATTGACAGGTAAGACAGAGTCTTTGCTACATGAGATGTCCAATGTGAGGAGAACATGGTTCTGTATATGAGAGACTATTTCTTGCATCAGGTATTAATTGAGTTTGACATGTAGAAAGAAAGTTGGAAATTATTTTGGGGGGTGGGGGTTCGGTAATAGCTGTGATGGATTGGGAGTGATGAGTGGTGGTTAAAATAAGGGCAAAGTGGGAGACAGTTTTAGCATTGAGCTACATGTGGAAGTTTTATAAATTCTAGTAATGGGTGGACAAGAAACTTCTCTTACTCTTGATGTAATACTGTAAATTGGTTGCTAAGTTCTGCCGTTCCTATAAAATTGGACTTCTGAAGCTGTTGCGAATCAGAGAACAGATGCTTTCACATCAAGGAGATAGACATATTGAAACTGTTTGTAATCTATATAGTTGCTTTTCATGCTGGTACTGCCACTAGAATTGGTCATGATACCACAGTTCATTCTCCCAACGATATTACCATATGGATTAAATTCATCATTGACCTTTTTTTAAAAAAATTATTTTGGGTGTAGAAAATTTCTTGATAATATTTTTTATTTAAAAGTTGTTGACAGTCTTTTGCCATCATTTTACCTACAGGGATGTTTTAGAGCTCACGGAGGCCATTAAAATTAAGGATGCGGAGGCAGAGGCTTATATTTCGGAAATCGAGGTGTCCTAATTATGTTTAGATTCACAAAAAACATTTTAATATTTCTTGTTAGCGTGGTTCAATTTTGGTTCCTTGACCAATGCCATCATTTTTCTCTTGCCATTTCTTTTCCCTTTCCTCATTCCCCTTTTTTACCTGCAGACTATTGGTCAAGCATATGAAGATATGCAGACGCAGAACCAAAATCTATTGCAGCAAGTGACTGAGAGGGATGATTACAACATCAAGGTCCGTGTTGTAGATAGCTGCTTCAATTGCTCTATTTTAATGGTTTTCATTCTTTGTTTACCATCTTGTTTTTGTCTGATTAAGTGATGCAGTTGGATGCTAGAAGTGGTAGTTCCTGATTTTGTTGTGGGTCTTTATTACTGCAGCTGGTTTCGGAAAGTGTGAAGACAAAGCAGTTACAGAGCTTTCTACTCTCTGAGAAGCAGGCATTAGCAAAACAACTTCAACAGGTTAACATGTCACTAGAGTCTTTAAAATTGAGGATTTCCCACAGTGAAGAGCAGGTAAGGGTACTCTGTACTTTATAAGCAACTTTGCCACTTGTTATGCTCTTCTAAGTTCTAACATAGATTAGAGCCTTGCAGATGAAAATTTGCGTTACGGAAGCTGTAAAATCTACTCAAGAGGATAGACACCTTGCAGTGAACCTGGAAACTGTGAAGTGGGAACTGGCAGATGCTGAGAAGGAACTGAAATGGCTGAAATCTGCTGTTGCTTCTTCTGAGAAGGAATATGAGCAGATCCAGCGAAAGATGGATGAAATCCAAATGGAATTGGACAGTGAAAGGTGTTCCCCCTCTCTCTCTCTCTCAGTGAATTTTTGGACATGCATTTTAATTTCATTGGTTTGATTTGGACTCTGGAGCTTTTGTTTTTATGATCATGCATCGACTAGCCTCCTGTATAGCACCTTTAAGAACGAAGAAGATATTACCAAGGGCAAAATTGAAGTTGTTTGATGTGATGCAATGCTGGCTTTGTGATGCATCTCTGGACATGTGGCAACTATTTCGGCCTTTCCTTGATGGACCTTCTGCATCAAGAATTTCACCAAATAAATATCTCTATTTTGTATCAAAGCAATTTTATACCATGTTATGCTGCCTTCGTTGATGGGCCACTCCATTAGGGCTGATATTTGATTGGTATCTTCATTGGGCAAAGGGCTGCCACTTGTATGCACACCATGCCTATAATACTTACCATAGCCTTTGTGTAATGCATACATATTTTAACTATGGTAAATTCAATCCCAAGCATGGTGTAGAGGAGCTTGGAATAAGTCATTGATTTTTTGTGAAGGTTGACTAGCTCCTTTTATGCATTTGCTCATCAGTTCTTCATGCCAGATCTGTAATTAACAAAGGGTTCTTGTAAAACCAGAAGTGAGAGGAAGAAGCTTGATGAAGAGCTCATGGAATTGAATAAAAAGGTTGCTGACATGACTTCTGAAAGTGGGGAAGCTGCAATTCAGAAGCTCCAAGATGAAATTAAGGATTGCAAGGCTATTCTCAAGTGTGGCGTGTGTTTTGATCGGCCAAAGGAGGTATGTACGAGTGCCTTGTTCCATTCCTATGCTTTATATTTGTTTCTGGTTATGCCCTTTAAATGAGCATACATTTTGTCTGGTCATAAGAATTTATGGATTTTCATTTTGATTTATGACCTTTTGTTGCAAACCCAGTCAAACTGTCTTCTTCATCTGCTGATGCAGATGTTGTGTTGCAAATTAGTTGCCCACTAGAATCTGTTCAAGTGCGTTTTTGCTCACGTGTGCTCCATGTCCATGTATTGTGTAGTGGTGACTTTGATTTGTGCTTTATTTGGCAGGTTGTAATAGTTAAATGCTATCATCTATTTTGCAATCCGTGTATCCAAAGAAATCTAGAGATCCGGCATCGTAAGTGTCCTGGTTGTGGAACTGCATTCGGGCAAAATGATGTTCGGTTTGTAAAGATATGAACGAGCCTCCCGTGTAGCTCTGTAGCTGGGTTTGCATCTGACCGCGGGAACCCAATTCCTTGTCTTGTTAGTTTGTTCCTTGTGCAGTAGTGAACGCGATGGGTTTCATTTCTTTAGCCTCCCTAGTTATTTATTTAATCATGGTACAGGGTTCTTGATTTTGTATCCTCTTGGTCTATGATTTCCTTACCCATTAGTGGTTTTGACAATTTTGTAAAGTTTAAATCTTGATGTAATATTGATAGTGTAAGGAAAACACCAGCTGGTGTTTATTAGAATGGTATCATGCAGCACAAGTTCCTCTCGCCTGTTTGTTACTTTGGCCAATTTCAGTTAAATGACTTTCGCATATGTATGTGTGTGTATATATATATATATATGTGTGTGTGTGTGTGTGTGTGTATATATATATATATATGCATATATATATATATATATCGTTTCAATGGGACCCACGATCGATAAGTACAAATAAAATGTTTTTATAGAGAAATTTGTCAAGTGGGATGACCTACTTGTGTTGCTTTAGTCGCAACATTTATTACTTTATGGAAGACCCAATTTTTGAGTTTTTTTTTTTCAGGTGTACATGTGATGTGAGCCTTTGCATTTCTATTATGTTCAATGTTTATAAGATAAAGAGTTAATTAGTCTTTTGAAAAGATGATAAATTATTGTAAGATTTACGTGTATTTTTATTTTGAGCTAAATGATAGTTGATCATTTGTTGTTGTTGTTTTTTTTTTTTTAAATTTTTAATCTAAGTTCATTTTGACGAGTCGACAGTAGATTTTTTTTAGAGGATAAATGTTAGACTTTTTTTCGAGATTTTTGAAATTATACTGATTTTTTTGATGTTTTTAAAATTATACTAATTTTTCTTAATTTATAAAATAATATATATATTTTAGTTATTTTTTTTTTAAATGATAAAATTATTCATTTTATATATATTTTTAATTTTTAACTAATTTTTTTAAATAAATATTGATAAAAACTTTAAATTTATTTTTATATAAATAAAAATAAGTTATTTATCTTAAATTTGTTTTTTAATAAAAAAATTTAAAAAAAGTTGGAATAAATTAGTCAAAATTAGAAAAAATATAAAAACAAATAAATAAAAAGAACATTTCTGTTATTTTGAAAAAAAAAATTGACAGAAAAGAAATATTTGTATATTATTTTATAAAATATAGGAGGTCAGTGTAATTTTAAAAACTTCAGATGAGGTCAGTGTAATTCTCATAAATATTAGGATATTTTGTAAAGTATGAAATGTTAGTGTAATTTTAGAAACTCTATATGAGGTCAGTGTAATTATTATAAACATCAGGAGAGGTCACCGTAATTTACATTTTTTTTCCCATTTTTTTATTCCAAAGAGGCACCTGAATTCTCTCAATCCCATTAGCCATGGCTTCAAAAGTTATTGTACACCACCTCCTTAACAACCAAACCAGCTACTCCACGACCTCCGCCTACCATCAGCTCGATCACGGAGAAATTGACGAGTCAAGATTCAATATTTTTTCAAAAGCAATACAACCACTCTCCATTTTTGGTCGTGGCAACCCCTTCGATTATTGATATGTATTTGCAATAGGCTAAAGGCTAAAGGCTAAAGGCATCATCACTCGACCATGAACGACAGAGGGCCGTTTCGAACAAGCATGAAAAAGTGAGTTCCAAGGTCACATTAAATTTCATTTCTTGTTGACAGCATCGCAGTTGGTCATCTTTATTGGCCATTGATGACTTCACGACGTCATTGATTGGTGGGATTCTTGATCGAGCACCTTTGTGTTTGATACCTGGCTTTGGTGGTAGCAGCCCACTGGTGCCAGGGCAATTTTAGAGAGAAGCTGAGTGAGTTTTGTGTTGATGGGTCTCAAATAAAATTCATTACAACCTCAAACAATTTGTTCATGCTCTAATTTTTCTTTTCATTAAAATTTGGATTTATACAATGTGAACGTTTAAAATAATGAAATGACGATGCCAAATTATGAAATTTTACAATTTCACAAACCGTAAAGTTTTATTGTCTACTTTTCTTCAATTTTCATTTTTTTTTTTTTTGTTGTTGTTGTTATAACATTTAAAATTTATGGCTTGAGAAGCAATTTTTTTTTTTAAATTTCATATACAATATGAATTTTGTTTGATAGATCTTTAATTTTAGACATCAAATATATAAATTTTATTAAAAATAGATTTGTGAATTATAAGTTGTTCAATTTTAAAATTTTATACAACTTTAATTAAGCAATGTCAAATTTTACAATAATTAGTTACGGAACATGAAAAATTTATATATTAAGGAGTATTTTAGACACAAATATGTTAAGTGACTTTTGACAAATTTTGTTTAGACTTGATCTTATGAATAATTTTGTTACTTTTTTTAAAATTTTTAACTGAATTACTCTATAAAATAATGAGATCAAAAGAACATGACAGTAGTGTAAATATTATATATATACACACACATGTATATATATATATATATATATATATATATATATATATATATATATATAGGATCACTTTCGTCACTGTGAAGATTTGATTTACGTGCTCTCATTAATGCATACAAACTATGTGAATGGATCGCTTTTGTCACTTGCATAGATTTGATCTCCACCCTCTCATTATTGTATACAAGTTATGTGAATGCATGATCAGAGTCGGTTTAAAGTGATAAAGTGACAATTTTAAATAATTTTTTTAATATTTATGTAAAAAAAATTATTTAATATTATAAAATTTTACTAAATATATAAGAAGAAATATAAATGTTTTTAATACTTTATTTTCTAATATATATATATATATTACATTTATTTATTTTTATATAAAATTGTATTAGTTTTTCGACAAAAGAGATATATGTTCAATAAAACTCTAACAGTAAAGTTCTTAAATAATTCTTTAATCTAAATAGATAGTAATAAAAACAAATAGAACAATATGAATAAAATTTTACTAATAGAATTAATTTTTTTATGAGTCTTTATGAGCCTTTTTTGTGACTTTATGACCTGCACTCTTCGTGTATGTATAAAGAATAATTATACAAACTTTATTGGAGTCGACAATTATAAGAATTTTTCTTAAAATTACATTAATATCTCTATTATACCAGCAAAATTTGTCAACCACAGTATTAAGATTCAATTAAAATTTTTTATATAACTAAAATATTTTTATATATTACAATAATATTGTCTATTTTTTTCAAAAGTTACAGAAAAAATTACAATAATTATCAAATATTACATGAAGAAAAGTGTAATTATTTATAAGAAAAAATAATAAATCAATGTTTTCGTTAATATTTATTATTTGGAACAAAAAGTAGTGTAATGTTAAAATTAAGATTTTTTTTTAATTATTAGATATTATAAAAAAAATTACTGTAATTATTTCATATATATTTTTTAGCATGCTGATCAGTGGGACCACCGTCAAACACCAAGATGACTGAACCCAGAAAATGACAAGTTTTAAGGATAAGGATGAACGATTCTCAGTTAGGATAGACACGACGTCGTCTATTAGTTCGTTGATTTTGGCCGAATGATTGTCGCCTTGCCAACATCACATTGGAAATATCAGTGTTTATTGGGCGGGCCAATGCCACTCCTTTCAGGCTAACGACGTCGTTTCATATTTCTCTTTTATCCATTCTTATCCATGTGCAGTGATTCTCTGTTTTTGGTTAAATGTTGTTATCAGATTCGTTCAAACTCAAACATGCTTCTACAATCCACTACCATCCAGTCACCATTCCACCCCGCCACCACCACCACCACCAACCACTACTGCTTCAGAAATCTGAACCCCGCCACCACTTTGCTGCCCAAAACCCTCTTTCCCAGTTTTGAAAGGGGGACCACCTCCAAAACCCTAAAAAGATTGCTGTATTTGAGTAGGAGGGGATCATACAATCCCAACTTCACTCGTGCTTCCGTGCTTGAGACTCCTCTTCTGTGGGCTGGCAGGCTTTGCATCTTCTATGCCCTCTTGAAGGCTGGTTTAGCTGGATCTCAAGCTAACCCTCTTGTCTCAGGTTTATACTATAATGGCTTCCCTGTGTATATTCTATTGCAATTTTTTTTGATACCTAAACACGAGAAGTTTTGAAGGGTATTTTCTGTTTATTTTATTTATTTATTTTTTTTGGCGTTTAGATTTGGAAACTGGTGCAGATGATCTGGGATTTTCCAAGTGGTTTGAGCAATTACAAGGCAAACCAGGTTTGTGGGTTTCTTGAATTGTGCTGGCTTATCTTTTATAAATGTTATTTTATATTCCCTGGAGTTCCATATTGATTAAAGGTAAGTTTTAGGTAATACTCATTATCTGTTTAATCAAAATTGCTACAATGTTTATGAATTTGGAGGTCTGGTTCTGGCATTGTGATACCAACTTATTATTGTAGGAACGGAAAGGGTATAGATTTTGACATCATTTCAGAACTTTCAAGTTTTTTTTTTTTTTGGGGGGGGGTTTAATTTTGATCTCTTTTTATATTCTAACAGTTAACAAATCCGAGCAATTTTTTTTTTCCTTTAGTGTTTTTCTATGCAATCTTTCTTGTATTTGGGTGAAATTTATTGTCTGGTGGTAGAATAGAAGCTCAAACCTACACTAGGACTGCCTTTTGCGAGATATGGGAACAGCCATAATCATTTAATGTCCATTTGTTGCTGAGGTAGTACTGATTGGTTCATTTTTGAAGCATCAATAAACAATTGAATGGGTTTTTCTAAACTTAATTTAGCTGCTTGTACTTTGTGTGGAGTACTGTTTTGGAGAATTCTTTTAATGAAAACTCAAGGTGCACTTGCGATGCCGAGGATATGCTATTGTGTCAATGGAATTGCTTCATCCTCTAATTAAAATAATGTTTATGCCATTTATTATTTGTGACTAAGTACTGGATAACTCAAAATGGAGTCGATTAACTGGCAAGGCTGTAATGTGCTAATGATCTTCTGAGCACTATTGTGGAGTTTGGTAGAGAAAGGCGGTATTTGAGAGTTTTATGTTCATTCCCATTGATAACACTTTCCTTTGTGGTATATAAGACATACCTATGATAATAGGGACAGAGTGGAAGGAATCTTCTTCAGAGCTTGTACCTTTGCTGTTTTATTTTTCCCATACGCCAAGGGATCAAGGGTGAACAATAAATGGAGAATGCATAGCAAAGTGTTTTTTTTTTTTGGGATGATTCTCTGCAAATGTGTGTATGTTTGTTTTTGGGATCAGTATATGCATATCTAAAAGGCATCCAAGAGGGTGAATCTATAATAATTACAAAAGAGGGGACTAGGAACAAAATAACAACCTAAGATTCCCAAGAAACTCTATAAAAGAATCTAAATATATAGGATTTTTCTCTTTCGCCCAAAAGAATAACATTCCAAAAAAGTTGTCTTTAAAACAAAAAATGGACTGCTCTTTTTTTTTCTTCTTCAAAAAGTTGATTCCTTTCCCTCCACAAGCACCAAACGAGGCAATGAGGTGCATCCTCCAAGCACTCTTAACCTACTACTTCACCCTGCCACATTTCCAACTCAAAACACATCCCAAACAGTACAAGGCATCACCCAACTGCACCCTAATAAAGACAAAAGCAAGCACCAAGCATCCTTTGCCATACTGCAATGAATAAGAAGATGATTGACCTTCTCCTTCTCTTTCTTACACATGCAACATCAGCTAGCTAACTGGAAACCCCTATGCCTTCTCTTTGTATCTAGTTGAGGCCCACACACTCGAGAGAACGTCCACTGGATAACCATTTTGAAATTGCAAGAGATGGAGTAGTTCTCTTCCCAGTGATCCAGACATCCCACCTTCCTAGAGTCCCACAGCATTAATATGCCATCTGCAGTACCCTTAGCAACCAAACTCCCCCCTTTCACCCATCTATTTCCCCACAAGCTTATAATAAATGTTGGGGAAGTCTCCTCTAATTTCTTGAAGGCAAACTACATCAGGTTTCCATTGCCTTGTTATGTTCTATGTGCTTGTAGCTGTGATTATCCAATAGTTACCACCTAAGAAGCACGGATATGGACACGGGACACAGATACGACACGACACGACACGACATGGACATTCAGACACGTTATTTCTAAAAAAAGTAGGATACAGACACGTTAGAGACACATTGAATATATATAAATTTTTTATATTTTTTATATGACCATATAATAAAAATATAATATTATTTCAATTAAACTTGACATAAAAATATAAATTTAAAAAAATATTATTAAGGTATTAAAATAATAAAACAATTAAATAAAAATTAAAGAACTTTTTCATTTAATTATTAACATCCATGATTCAAGTGTCTGGGAAGTGTCTGAGAGTATCGGTGTCCGACACGGTTACGTGAGCCAAAATAGAGTATCCGTGTTTCTTAGGTTACCACAATTATTTAGATTAATCTGGTTTTGCAAAAATGGAGTCCTTTATTTGCTTTCTAATCTCTTGTTTAAATAGGAAACATTCAATTATTATTTTATTTAAGCAGAGAAGGAAGCAGCTGATAAAAGGAAATTAGTGAGCAAATGGCATCCTACAACAAAGGGTACCCTTAGGCGGAATTATAGAATACCCTCCAAATCTGAAGGACGACGCCTTCTTAAAGCCATTGCATCTTTATTATCTGATGATGATCACTTTAGAGACGCCACTTCCCACAAGGTAATAGTATACAACTCATGGAATAATTTTTAGAATTCCACTTTTCCCTATGATCCTTTTTTCCCCTTCTACAAGAAATATTCTGTTTTATCTTCTTGTTTAGTTCTCTTATGCATCTGGTTTAAATTTATTCTTTGCAGTCTATTTTGAAAACAACAATCTGAAAGCTAAGATGTTGTCGCTTACTACGGCACTTTTTTTTTTTTTTTTTTTTTTTTTTTTTCTGGGGTTTGTAGGGTTGTCAAATTAGGAGGGAGAGTGCTCATGGAGAAAGTGTGTGTTGTAACAACGTGAGAGCTTTGTTTGATGAGCTTCCAACTCCTCACTTGCTTGTGGAAATCACACCTTTCCCTGCCGGTTCTCTCACAGAAAAGGATTATGCCAAAGCTGAGAAACTGGAGAGGGTGCTCAGGTCTAGTCCTTCTGTTTAAATCATCTTTGGTTTCTCACACTTGTTTTGTATCTAATCTGTCAGCTGTACATAATAATATAATGAACAGAGGTTTGTGCTGCTGTTCACATACTTCAAGCCGTCTTTAACTCCATCTACTTGGCTATCTTTTGAGGGAACAGACTTGTTCATGATCTTTCAGTTTCATATCTGCTACATTTTAATGACTGAATGTTCATTTCTTGGAGAAATTATTCTGTGAGCCCATCACAAGGTGTGGCGGTCTCTATGATTATTTTGTGGGATTCATCATATTGTTATAAGCATAGAAGCTGTCACATGCGTGTGACGGGGTCATGGAATAGTTCTCCAGTTCTTGGCTATGCTTGAAGCTTGAATTATAGCTAATGCCCTGGCATTTCTTTTGTTTTCTCCCCTTTTTTCTGTGGTACTGATTAGATCACCTATGCAATACTGCTATATGGTTTTGGATTTGACAGAACAACCACCCCCCCCCCCCCCCCACCCAAAAAAAAAAAATTAAGATTGATTGTCGCGTGGATACATTTCATTTTGTTTATTATTATTATTATTATTTGTATGCAACTCAATGTGTTTTATTTCTTTTAATATAAGTAGCACTTGCTGCGCAACAGATGTTTGTTCTTTGGACTGTAAAACGAGTCTTGCTATTCGAGTTCGACTCGTGATCAATTCGATTAGTGGTTCGTTTGAGATTGACTGCAAGATAAATAAAATAAACTTGAATATATTTTGATATTTATTAATTTATTAAGCTTGACTTGGTTTAGTTCGTTAAGATTAAAGTAGTCTAATATTATATAAAAATTAAGTTATTCAAGTTTGGTTTACATCCGACATGATTAGAGGTTCGTTCGAGATTTCTTCAAAAAATTATCAGGTCGAGTTTTAATATAATTTGAAGCTTGTTTGTTTCACGGAGTCGAATTTAAATAACTTATTGTCTGACTTGACTTAATTTATTTACAATTTGATTTATACACTTCTTTTTTTAAAATTTTTTCTCATTTTTACATGGAGCGGGTTCAATCTTGAACGGTTTTCTATTTTCTCATAAAAAATCAGAACCAAAACTGCAGTGGTAATGTAATGAACTTGGCCCAATCCGAGAGTACTACGTAAAATTAGAATCGGAATAACAATTCTCATATTGATTGGCTAGAACTAGAATTGAGGGGGGAGAGCAGGAATTCTCAGCATCACGAAACAGCGGCTTCTATCCAATTCAGTTATTCAATTCCAATTCTAATTATTCGGTAATTCTTTAGGATTATGCTCCCTAAGGTATATGTGCAGGGATGATTGTAATTATATGTGATATACCATCGGTAGATCATATGGTACATATGCATGGATTGATTGTAATTGTACGTGATATATCATCTGATCACAAAGTACGATGATTTAGATATAATTAAAAAATTTACATTCAATTATTGTAAGTAGATTATAGATAATCACAAAATGCAATGATTCAGATGTAACTAAAAATTTTTCATTCAATTATTGTAAGTAGATTATAGATAATCATGCTAAGGGAATTCCAATAAATTTCACTGTCATCATGATTCCTGACTTTTGCAATGTGTCAGGAATAGGATGGCAAAAAGGGGTTTAAATTTTATCAACACTCCTTGACCTAATGTAATCAAGGTGGGGCGGCATGTATTAATCTCAAACCCATTTCAGAACATTACTTCTTTTAAATTTTTTAAATCTGTTTCATTAAAAATGAAGAACGGATTAAATTGTCATTTTTAGCTGAAAGTGTCTTTTCTTTTATAGGGTCGGCTAGAGCATAAAGTCAGTAAAATAATCGCTCTAGGTTCCATTTAAAGAGAAGACCCCAAATTTTAAGTGAATTAAAAGTCTAAAATCAATAAATGACAATTAGAAGTTATAGTATTATAGTATAATACGATTTTAGGTATTTATAGTATTATCAAATTAGAAGTTTATGATTAATAAAAGTCTTAACTCTATAAAAAAAAAGTCAAATTTTATGTATTTATAATATAATTAGATTAAAAGTATAAGGCTAATAAAAATCTAACTTAACAAAAAATGTTCAAATTTTTATGTATTTATAGTATAATCAAATTAGAAGTATAAGATTAATAAAAATCTTACTTTACAAAAAAGGTTTAGGAAAACTTAAGTCTATTAATAGAGTTTTATTTGTATTGTATTCTATTTTTTATTGCTATCTATTAAATATAAAAAAAATTGTGTAAAAATTTTATTACTAGAGTTTTATTCAATATATAATTTTCTTTTGTTGAAAAATAATTAAATTTTATACTACAAAAATAAAAGCATAATATATATATATATATATATAAGAAACAAAGTAAAAAAATTATATTAATATTAAAAAGAAGAGTTAATTGACCTGTAATCTCTGAGATTGTATATTTATTATTGATTAGTCCATGATTGGTTTCTTTTTGAGTTAGAGGACATTTTGTTTTTCTTTTTTAGTATAAAGGACTATTTTGATGACAAAGGCAAAATATTTCATGTTTCTTCAGACAGAAACACCCTTCATCCATAATAGTAATTCAGTTACATTTAGCAAGTTTTTAAGATTTGATTTCATTGTGATTTGAAAATTTTTTTTTGGATTGTTTGACTCATTTTTTTGAATTCAAATAACTTTCCTTTTAATTTTTCAATCTTTTTTTGAATGCTTTTTTTTTTTTTTTTTCTGGTTGTAGACTTCTTTCCCTTCTTTCTCTTTTAGTCTCATTTTTTGAGTTTCTTTTCCAGATTTTGCTCATTTTCACAGTTTTCATCTTGTCAAATCGCATTCAAGTATGTGCATCTATTCAATTTTATTTTGTTTTTATAAATTGTTTCATTCTCATTACATTTTTTATTCATTAACTGATTATTTTTTTCCCCATTTAGTTTCTGTTTTGGTAGCACTGGTTCTTTACATTAATTGTTTGTTTATTTTAGTTTAAATTGGTTTTATAGATTTTTTTTAATGCTTTTGTTTATATAAACTGTATAATTTTATAGTTATATTAGTTTGTTGGTTTTGTTTGATTTCAATGCTCGCAATTTTTACAGTTTTAGGAGCATGTAAGACTTTTACAGCTCATGTTTCTTTTTTCATAAATCAAGTAGTGGATGAAGTGATTTTTACACTTGTTTGACTTCAGACCCACTGAAATAGCTTACTATGCGATTTTTCACTTCGTTGGTTGCTTACTATGCGATTTTTCACTTTGTTGGTTTGTTTGGTTTCAATGATTGGAATTATGTTTCGATAATAACAATGGGATATGCATTCATTATTTATATATATATATATATATATAATGAAGTGTTTACCTGAAATTTTTTTGGTAATAAAACTCTAGCTTACCAAAAAGAAAAAGGGTGCATTGTATAATTTTACCGTTATAGTAGTTTGTTGGTTTTGTTTGATTTCAATGCTCGCAATTTTTACAGTTTTAGGAACATGTAAGAATTTTATAGCTCATGTTTCTTTTTTCATAAATCAAGTAGTGGATGAAGTGATTTTTACACTTGTTTGACTTCAAACCCACTGAAATAGCGCACTATGCGTTTTTCCCTTTGTTGGTTTTGTTTGGTTTCAATGATTGGAATTATGTTTCGATAATAACAATGGGATATGCATTCATTATATATATATATATATAATGAAGTGTTTACCTGAAATTTTTTTGGTAATAAAACTCTAGCTTACCAAAAAGAAAAAAAGTGCATTGTATAATTTTACAGTCATATTAGTTTGTTGGTTTTGTTTGATTTCAATGCTCGCAATTTTTATAGTTTTAGGAACATGTAAGAATTTTACAGCTTATGTTTCTTTTTTCATAAATCAAGTAGTGGATGAAGTGATTTTTACCCTTGTTTGACTTCAAACCCACTGAAATAGCTTACTATGCGATTTCTCACTTTGTTGGTTTTGTTTGGTTTCAATGATTGGAATTCTGTTTCGATAATAACAATGGGATATGCATTCATTATTTATATATATAATGAAGTGTTTACCTAGAATTTTTTTGGTAATAAAACTCTAGCTTACCAAAAAGAAAAAAAAGTTCATTGTATAATTTTACAGTTATATTAATTTGTTGGTTTTGTTTGATTTCAATGCTCACAATTTTTACAGTTTTAGGAGCATGTAAGAATTTTACAGCTCATGTTTCTTTTTTCATAAATCAAGTAGTGGATGAAGTGATTTTTACACTTATTTGACTTCAAACCCACTGAAATAGCTTACTATGCGATTTCTCACTTTGTTGGTTTTGTTTGGTTTCAATGATTGGAATTATGTTTTGATAATAACAATGGGATATGCATTCATTATTTATATATATATATATATATATAATGAAGTGTTTACCTGGAATTTCTTTGGTAATAAAACTTTAGCTTACCAAAAAGAAAAAAAGGTGCATTGTATAATTTTACAGTCATATTAGTTTGTTGGTTTTGTTTGATTTCAATGCTCGCAATTTTTACAGTTTTAGGAGCATGTAAGAATTTTACAGCTCATGTTTCTTTTTTCATAAATCAAGTAGTGGATGAAGTGATTTTTACACTTGTTTGACTTCAAACACACTGAAATAGCTTACTATGCGATTTTTCACTTTGTTGGTTGCTTACTATGCGATTTTTCACTTTGTTGGTTTTGTTTGTTTTCAATGATTGGAATTATGTTTCGATAATAACAATGGGATATGCATTCATTATTTATTTTTATATATATATATATATATATATATATAATGAAGTGTTTACCTGGAATTTTTTTGGTAATAAAACTGTAGCTTACCAAAACGAAAAAAAAGTTCATTGTATAATTTTACAGTTATATTAATTTGTTGGTTTTGCTTGATTTCAATGCTCGTAATTTTTACAGTTTTAGGAACATGTAAGAATTTTACAGCTCATGTTTCTTTTTTCATAAATCAAGTAGTGGATGAAGTGATTTTTACACTTGTTTGACTTCAAATCCACTGAAATAGCTTATTATGCGATTTCTCACTTTGTTGGTTTTGTTTGGTTTCAATGATTGGAATTATGTTTCGATAATAACAATGGGATATGCATTCATTATTTATATATATATATATATAATGAAGTGTTTACCTGGAATTTTTTTGGTAATAAAACTCTAGCTTGCCAAAAAGAAAAAAGGTGCATTGTATAATTTTACAGTTATATTAGTTTGTTGGTTTTGTTTGATTTCCATGCTCGCAATTTTTACAGTTTTAGGAACATGTAAGAATTTTACAGCTCATGTTTCTTTTTTCATAAATCAAGTAGTGGATGAAGTGATTTTTACACTTGTTTGACTTCAAATCCACTGAAATAGCTTGCTATGCGATTTTTCACTTTGTTGGTTGCTTACTATGCGATTTTTCACTTTGTTGGTTCTGTTTGGTTTCAATGATTGGAATTATGTTTCGATAATAAAAATGAGATATGCATTCATTATATATTTATATATATATAATGAAGTGTTTACTTGGAATTTTTTGGTAATAAAACTCTAGCTTACCAAAAAGAAAAAAGGTGCATTGTATAATTTTACAATTATATTAGTTTGTTGGTTTTGTTTGATTTCAATGCTCGCAATTTTTACAGTTTTAGGAACATGTAAGAATTTTACAGCTCATGTTTCTTTTTTCATAAATCAAGTAGTGGATGAAGTGATTTTTACACTTGTTTGACTTCAAACCCACTGAAATAGCTTACTATGCAATTTTTCACTTTGTTGGTTGCTTACTATGTGATTTTTTTCCTTTGTTGGTTTTGTTTGGTTTCAATGATTGGAATTATGTTTCGATAATAACAATGGGATATGCATTCATTATTTTTATATATATATATATATATATATATATATATAATGAAGTGTTTACCTGGAATTTTTTTGGTAATAAAACTCTAGCTTACCAAAAAGAAAAAAAGTGCATTGTATAATTTTACAATTATATTAGTTTGTTGGTTTTGTTTGATTTCAATGCTCGCAATTTTTACAGTTTTAGGAACATGTAAGAATTTTACAGCTCATGTTTCTTTTTCATAAATCAAGTAGTGGATGAAGTGATTTTTACACTTGTTTGACTTCAAACCAACTGAAATAGCTTAGTATGCGATTTTTCACTTTGTTGGTTGCTTACTATGCGATTTTTCACTTTGTTGGTTTTGTTTGGTTTCAATGATTGGAATTATGTTTCGATAATAACAATGGGATATGCATTCATTATTTATATATATATATATATATATATAATGAAGTGTTTACCTGGAATTTTTTTGGTAATAAAACTCTAGCTTACCAAAAAGAAAAAAAGTTCATTGTATAATTTTACAGTTATATTAATTTGTTGGTTTTGTTTGATTTCAATGCTCACAATTTTTACAGTTTTAGGAACATGTAAGAATTTTACAGCTCATGTTTCTTTTTTCATAAATCAAGTAGTGGATGAAGTGATTTTTACACTTGTTTGACTTTAAACCCATTGAAATAGCTTACTATGCGATTTTTCACTTTGTTGGTTGCTTACTATGTGATTTTTCACTTTGTTGGTTTTGTTTGGTTTCAATGATTGGAATTATGTTTCGATAATAACAATGGGATATGCATTCATTATATATATATATATATATATATATATAATGAAGTGTTTACCTGGAATTTTTTGGTAATAAAACTCTAGCTTACCAAAAAGAAAAAAGGTGCATTGTTATATATATATATATATTTGATGGATTGATTATTGAATATTTTAGGCCAATTTACGCACATCAAATTAAGTCTTTTTCTACTTTAAAAGAACAAGAAAAATTATATATATCAATTACAATTTACCAGCACCATTAGACTTTGAACATGAAAGAACTCATGTTTTTTTTTAGGCTACTACACATGAAATGGAAACATTAAAGAACTAATCTAAAGGCAAAATTAGACTTTGAACATGAAAGAACTCGTTTTTTCTTAGGTTACTACACATGAAAAGGAAACATTAAAGAACTAATCTAAAGGCAAAATGCATCAAACCTAGAAAGGTTTCTGATGTAGAATAGGTTGCAGAAGAATTCAATTCCTAGCACGGAATTGCGTATAATGCCAGGATGGTTGGAATTGCATGAAATTCAGTGGGCAGCTTAGAAATGATGTGCTGATCAATACTCATCGCTTTGCCATGACGTATGCCGCTTTTTGTGCAAATTCCTTCGTTTTGGCCTTCAAAAGCTCGTTTTTGCTATTTTTGGTAATAAATACGTTGTTTGAATTCAGGGAGGTACAATTGACGTTTGGAGCTGTCATTTTACTAGATTACTGCTTAAGTTTAGGATTTTTGATTTATTATTTTAATTATAATATTTCTATTTTTGGAATTTTTGATATTTTTCCTTATTTTAATTATTTCTTTCTTATAGTTATAGTTCTAGTCGAATTAGGAGTTCTAGTCCTAGAAGAATTAGGTTTTGCAACCTATATAAAGGCTCTTTCTTTTCATTGTAAGATTAACTTTCATTCAATAAAGAATTTTCTTTCAGAGATTTTATTCTCTGAACTCGTGGATTCGGGTGTGTCACTTTGTTTGTGGATTTATACGATTCTCCAAGAAATAGGCGGTGTCCTATTTCTTCACAAGCTTCCACTACATCAGTTGGTATTAGAGTAGGTTTCATCTTGTTCAGATGGCGAACGCACGGAACGAAAGCGAAATCCTTGACGGCAGTGATCATGAGGGAGATATGGTTACAGGGGCTGAATTCAGAACTTTCTAGTGTGAGACCCAACAGGCGCAACGTGAGACCCAACAAGCATTGTGGGAGATCCAGACAGCTCTTGGTAGGCTGACGGCAGGGAATAATCAGCGGGGCGACGATCCTACAGGTCGTCAACCTTACCAAGAGAGGGTTGAAGTTATTCGTGAACGTAATCCAAAGATTCCACGTAGGCAGCTAGCCTATAAGGATAACCTGAGTGAGGATGAGGAAGATGTCGAAGCCATATTCCAGAATAATCGGAGGGGTTACCAAGGGGAGCAGGACCGATAGACCTTTCGTATGAAGATAGACCTGCCCAGTTTTAATGGTCAACTTCAGATTGAGGGGTTTCTTGATTGGTTGGTATTAGTCGAGAGATTTTTTGATTAAATGGATATTCCTAAAGATAAAAAGGTGAAATTAGTCGCGTGCAGATTATTGGGAGAAGCTTTTGCTTGGTGGGAACAGTTGCAAATTACACGGATGCGATAAGGAAATGGGATGGTTCGGACGTGGGCTAAGATGAGGCGACTGTTACGATCTAGGTATTTGCCTCCAGATTATAAGCAGATTCTGTTTCAACAATATCAGGATTGTAGGCAGGGAAGTAGAACAGTCGAGGCTTACCTAGAGAAATTCTACAGGCTGTCGTCGCGTAATAACCTGCTGGAAACAGACGTGCAACAAGTTGCTAGGTTTGTTGGGGGGCTGCATTGGGCTATACAGGATCGAGTTACGATGCAAACAGTTTACACCTTAACCGAAGTCGTTGCGTTGGCTTTAAGGCAGAAACCTAATTGGATAGATCGAAGGCGGCGGTCGTAGCAAGAAATTCCTTTGATTCCAATCATGCTTCAGTAAATAAAGGAAAATCCACAATGACTCAGCCACCTTTGTCTAACATCAGTCACGGGACAGGTAGCAGTAGAGGTCCATCAAAGCCAGCCATCACTATTCCACCAGAAGTGGCGCCTCGTAACCCTTATGGTCAACTGGGGTCTGATAAGTGCTATAGATGTGGACAGCTAGGGCACCATTCAAACCAGTGTCCAAAAAGGGGTACTGTTAACTTAGTGGAGCCAGAAGAACATGGCAGATTCGAGACAGAGGAGGACGAGAATGACGCACCCTATACTTATGAAGAGGAAGAGGTAACGGGTGGCGACGAAGGAGAGCTGCTGTCACGTTCTCTGGTGGTTTAGCGACTTCTGTTAGCACCAAAGCGAGAAGAACCATCTCAGCGGCATAATATATTCCGAACCAGATGTACTGTGAACAAAAGGGTTAGATAAACCACGTAGGATAACAATAGTGACACATTTTTCCACCGTTTATTGATGCTCAAAAGTGTTGCTAAAAAACTATACGTGGTGACATATAGTCAATGTGCATTGCTAATACTATTAATGACTTCAATTTTGGCGATGCACATTTTTCCGTTGCTAAAATGTTTTACTGATGCTTTGGCAAGTATTAGCGACACTTTTGTGCATCACTAATACCCTTTTGTATTGTAGTATCCTATCAAATTTAAAGCCAAGTACTGTTTTACATAAATTACTCGACGTAATTAGAATTAGCCTAGTATAATAAGTTAAAGTCTATTCAAGTGGGAAATTATAATTTAAATTGACTTTTGGGGAAATGGTTTGAGAAAAACTAAAGAGGCTAAAGATCTTGTATTTATAGTGGTTTCATGTTTGTGAAACAAATTTGTACCTACAAAGGCATGTGCACTATTTAGCCAACCATTATAGAAATTAATGTAGTTTATAACACAAGAACCAATATTTTATGTTTTTCTTTCTTTTATTGGTACAAAAGTGACAATAGGCTGCACAATAGGGGCAACCCTCCCCATATCCATGAACGCAAACAATTTTAAGCTACAAAGGCTTTGCTATATAGAGCAACTACAACCTTCACTTACTCGAATTTAAAATACATAAACAACATAGTCATTATGGAAAAAAGTAGAGAACACAACTAACAAAAAATGAAATAATTAATATAGAGAACATTTATCTTTTCTTGGCAAGTTTGGCAGGACCAGCAGAAGGTAAAGCCCTTTTTCGAGAGTTCGGAATAGCATTTTTGAGAAAATTCATGAACCATATAGCTGACTCTTTTGGGTATCTTGTTAAGGCTCCATTCTTGTAATCTACATAAATCATGCCAAAACGAACGGTGTAACCCTGACTCCATTCAAAATTGTCCATCAAAGACCATGCAAAGTATCCTTTCACATTGGCACCCTCACTGCAAAAAAAAAATAAAAAAAAATTTCCAAATTATATATACTCAATTTATATTAACACACAAGAATATAATCTATAACACTTGAACTCTAATGACATCACATAATAAATTTTAAAACTATTTTATAAAGTAACAAAAATTTATTTCTTCATATGTAGGGCAACGTGTATGAGAAAGAGTTTTTAAAAGAACTTACTCAATTGCTTCCCGAACACTAGAGAAGATGCTTTTCATGATAATTTTTCCTATTGTCATCAATTCGGGCTTGCGAAAGTGTTAGTGTGACATCGTTTTCCTCACTGATCCCTGCGAATAAGAAATATTAAGTGTTAAATCGATATCTAAATATCTCTCTCTAATCAAAATATACAATAAGTCATTTTATTACCATTCTCTGTAATGTAAAGAAGGGGATTATTGTACTTGTTCTTTATGTATCCCAAAAGCTTATAAATCCCTTGTGGATAAACATATATCCAACCTGAACCAGTCTGCAACATGATTTATGAATAAGAAAGTAATATGAGAATTAAATATATTCGTAATAAATTTAAAAACACAATAAATCAAACGCATTTGTCCATTCAGATGCATGCCAAGAAAACTTATAGATTGAAAATTTATGATCTTATTGGCTATTGCAAAAATAAAAATTTACTTTATATTTTTTTTCAAACATCCCTTGAACCAATGGATTGCCAATATTATGCTATGTAATGGTGGACTACATAATCATTTGTCTTGTAAGATACTACATTACTACTTTTTCTTCAAAAAGAATTAAGTCAATTAAAAGTTAAAAGCTATCAGTTTCATGCAAAATTATTTCATGGGTTTTTAAGCAAACACTAAGAAAAGAAAAAAGAAAGAGAGAGTTGGTTAAGGATTTACATTTGGACCGATAGGGACTCCGTTCCGTTCAGCTGCCAAAACAAAATGCCATGTCATTTAAATACGATGTTACATTAAACGTTGATAATTAAATAACTGAAAGAGTTTGATTAATTTTAAGCTTACATGGAAGGTCAACACGAGAATCTGTATCGTAACTTAATTTATCATTGCTGGGATTAGCTGCATTAGTGGCATAACTAGCAGTATAATAATTTAATCCAATAAAATCAAATGACCCTTTCACCAATTCAGATTGCTCTTGACTGAACTTGGGAAGTCTTGATCCTACATTAGCTCGCATGCTACTTGGATAGTCACCAGTTGTCAATGGGTCCATGAACCTGACATGATCATGGAGCAATCAAAGAGAGGACTTATATTATTAAATATAAAACCTTTAAAAGAAGAAAAAAAAAAATCAGATGTATGCTTGGTCTTAGTTAAATATATTGTCAATAAAACACATATGTTACTCACCATCCAAACTTGAAGTCTTGGGCTCGTTCAGCAGCCTTTTTGTCACTGTCGCTGGTTTCAGAAAGAGGCTCAAACCAGGTTGTCACAAGTGTAATCCCAATCTTGCCATTTTGAGTTGCCTATTCACATTCAGTATTCAATTAATCACAACTTTATTTAAATATACTCGTGCAAATAATTTTCTTCTCTAGCCTATATGAGTGAAGATTAACACAAAGTAACTTAGAATCATAGTACTGTTCTTGGATGTGAAGTGAAACCTGAAATTTTTCTCGATACAATTGAACTGCAACTGCATGAGAAACAAGTTGGTTGTGTGCTACGAGATATGGTTCTCTGCCTGGATCACCATCGTCAAAAATTTTTTGTAGTTGAGCGGAGCATCTATGAATTGCGGACAAACATCTTACATTCTCCGGCGAAGAAGCACCTCGACCCGGTGCAAGACTACCCCTGGCATATCCAAGAACACTGTAACTCCATGATTCATTAAACGTGACCCAGTGTTTTACTCGATCACCAAATTCCCAAAAGCAAAGTTCTGCGTAGTTGCAAAAATCAACCCTGCATGTAAATCAACATAGTTTTATTTACTTTATGCCAAGAATTAAACAATATAAATTTAAAAAAATTCTACTCCTTGATTGACCAAAATAGAAGTATCATAAGAAGAAAATTAAGGCACTTACACAATTTGAGAACTTAAGAAACCGCCATACTCATCTTGTAAGGCCTTGGGAAGATCCCAATGGAAAAGGGTCACGTAGGGCTCTATACCTGCATATATGATAGCATAACATTTTCAGATGAAACCTATCCACTAGAAAATATGGTCGACAATGATAGAAGTGTTGAGATTTGGTCACTACCGTTGGCTAGGAGCTCATTGATGACATTATTATAGTAGTCAATTCCTTCCTTGTTCACACCCCCACTTAGTCTTCCAGCTGATAATTACAACATTGGAAAAAAGTTAAAAGTATACAAGATAAAAAAAATTTCCATCTACTATTAGTTGAATTATCATGAACCGTTAACCCAGTCACAATTTTTTATCAAATGCTTGACATATCAGTCAAAAGGTTACTGCAAAATGATTATTTATATATTCTGTAGAAAAAAAAACAGAAGACCAAAAAAACAAAAAACTTTCCAATGATTTGACTTTTTATGATGGAACTCATCTTCAATACATAAAACACATATTATAGTGAAAAATCAATACTTACATGGCAATACTCTGGGCCATGAGATTGATATCCTATAGGCATTTAGACCTAGTTTCTTTATGATGGCCACATCTTCCTACAAAATGGTTAGAAAAACTAACATTAGATCTTCAACTTCAATTTGATATCGAGCTATTGTTTTAGCACAATGTGATTGATTAAAGCGTTTGACTTGTTCTGTACCTTATATCGATGATAAGAATCATTAGCCACATTTCCATTGCTGCCGTCCTGCATCTTGCCTGCCATTGCAATAAACTTTGTCAAGGATAGATCATATAGTATTCCAAGGATTTACATATATATATATATATATGTATTTATATCGATATATGTGTGTATGTATTATGTATATGAGAGAGAGTTACCGGGGAATCTCTGTGTGTAATCGTCCCATATGCTTGCGCCTTTACCACCTTCATTTGCTCCTCCTTCGAACTAAAATAATAAAAGAACAAGTAATTAGCAAAAAAAATGAATGATATATATATATATATATATATGAGCAATAAATAAAGAAAGAAGAAGGGTGGACCATACATATATACCTGATAAGAAGATGAGCCTGACCCAAAAATAAAATCATTTGGGAAACTGGAACGCTGTAACAAATCAGTTGAATTCTCCATAATTGATTTTCGCTGTTTGCTAAGATTTGTTTCTCTTTTTCAAATCGATACGTACTATGATTTCTCTTTGCTATGTCCCAACCTTTCCCTCTTCTTGGGTTTATATAGGCGTTGCCCCACATGGGTTCTTCTTCCATACATTTTCCTTCGGATTATCATAAGTTGACTTTAAGAAATGACCCAGCATTGCAAAATGGACTTTGACTCAGTTAATAGCTCATGTTTAACCTGCATCTTCAATTTTTTTTTTACTGAGTCTGCCAATTATGAAAAGTAAATTAAGGTCAAGAAACCGTACGTCTTCCATTTTAACACGGCTTTGGGCCAAATGGCAAAGAAGTAAAATGACTTTTCTGAGTCTTCCAGTTAATAGCTAGTTTCTTTGATTCTTCTAAATATTACAACGTAAAAAAGTACAAATATAATTGATTTTTAATTTCTGAGAAATAGTTATTTTTTATGCAATTTTGAGTTTATTACATCAACTATTAAATATTTATTTTCTTTTGGTCAGAAATGGGTTCATACTGAAACAGCGTTAAGTTCTCTAGATTTTAATTTTAAAAATGAAAGAGACTGTTCATTAATTAAGTAACAATCATCTCATTAATTATGCGTCTCAATTAAATAATAATCAATTCAACAGTCATTTTCATTTACGTTATCCACAACACCCTCTCAATTGGCCCACAATGACAATGATTTCTTTGTCTTCCCGTCTTTTTATATACGGATCAATTACGTCCATTGGGTTTAGATAATAACAAGCAAGAATTTTTTACTAAAATTTAGTGGTTTTTTTTTTTTTTTTTATTTAATCCGATACACCTAAGATTTTTCTTTAATTCTCTAAATTCATATAGTTTTTAAAATCATATCTTTAAGATATAATTTTAAAGTTAATTTTTTAACGAAATCGCATTTTTAAGATGCGAGTTTGAAATCACATATTGAAAATACGATTCTAAATCAATAGTGATTTTGAATAACTTGTGCAAATTAATAAAGATTTGAGATGACTCTCAAATCTTTGTGAGTTTGAACTCATAATTTTAAGATGCGATTTTAAAAACTACATGAGTTTAATAAATAAGTAAAAAATTACAGCTTCGTTTGGATAGTGATTCAGATATAATTTTTAAAAAAAATTTCTAAAATATATTTCAAAATTTTGTAATTAATTTTTTAAAAACTGTAAAAATACATTTGAATATGATAATCTAAATTTTAAAAAATTAAAAAAAAAATTATTTTGAAATACGTATTCCACGTTTTGAAATTAAAAAACTGTTTTTGAAATACATGTTTCTAATTATCTAAACCACATAAATTTGATAAAAACTTCTAACAAGCAAATGGGTTATGCCTTCAATATGTATATATGTGATGCCATAAGTTACATATGAAAGAAAATTGTGTTTTTTTTTAACCCCGACCTATTTCACGAATTATAACTTTCGATTTTGTAATCTATTCATAAATTAGAACCCTTTTCAGAACTATTTTGCAAAAACTTAAATTTATGGGGGAGGTGGCCCCAAGAGGAATGAGTTGCACTCAAATGAATTTGAACAAAAGAAATACTTGTTATAAAATATATCACCAAAGTTTTATGAAAATAATACAGGAAATGGGGAGTAATTAACTTAAGTGAAGATAAAGGTGCAGAAGAAGAATATTAAACTCACTTAAAAATTATGTTAATTACAATTTAGCAGCACCGTAATTAGAACAACTAAGTACGCATGTTTAACTCATGGGTATTTTTTTAGGCTTTGCCAGGGCTGCCTCACATGAAATTAAGAACTAATGTAAATGCTAGGTGCGTTAATCTTCTTGGCAGGAATTTGAAAGATTCTCAAGTTGCCACCTACCTAAAAAATAAAATAAAATAAAATATTGGTGTGGGCAGCTCGAGTGCCAAAAAAAAAAAAAACATGACTCAAATCATTAATTCACAATAGGTGATTATGCAGCCCTTCCACGTGGTTTTTTCTCTATTAATTATATACCTATATTCTATAGTCAAAATCCAACACGAAATCATCATTCTCTTTTCTACGTACTAATGTTCTTTTGTTTCTCCGATTGTTCTTTCAGATCTTGGGATCTATTTTTTTTTTTTTTTTATCAATTATCACTCTAGTACGTTTTGGCATGACCGATTTAAACCTTGGACTTAAAGAGGTAAGAATTCAAAAAATAAAATTTAAGAAGGAATTATGCGAAATATAAAAAATATTACGGAGGGAACTCTTATTTTTTTTAATAGAAAATAGGGATAAAAAAATTAAAATTTTTGAAGTTCCTCCTAGCTATAAAGTGACTCAGCCACTGGTTTTGGCTTTTCCATTTGAAAAATATTGCTTCTTTCTTGCAAATAAATTATAATTTACCAGCACCATGAGATAGACTTTGTAGAGATAAGGACTTATTGTTTCAGTCATGGACGTTATGGTTTTGCCAAGGCTGCTTCCTATACATGAAAACATGTTTAACTTTTGTCTCTATCAATCATATGCCTTTAGGCTATATTTTTTTTTAATAACTTGAAATCGAGCCCACCGACCACAACTTTTGATCACATGATCAGATCATAAATTAGATCTCTCTTTCACTTCTATTTCGCACAAGTTTTGCTTGTGGAGAGGGTGGCATCAAGAATACTTGAGTAATATTAAACCAAGACCTTGTACTCTTAAGCACTTATTCTTTGTAGCATCTCAAACTGAGCCATCCCTTGGGATTCTTTAAGCTATAGTTAATCAATACCAAAACTTTTTTTTTTTTGGGGGGAGGGGGGGGGGGGATTGTTAAGCTTCTCTTGTGTCTTTGATTGTTCTTTTAGGTTTTTTTTTGGTTGACAGGATAATAAAGACAAGACAAACAAACTAGCTATCCCTCAAGTGGCACTACAGGAAAATGCACTATTGGCGTGTGTCGCTAATAGTAGCAAAGTATGTTGCTAAAGATCTTTAACGATGCTCCGTGTGTGTCGCTAATGGTAGCTTTTAGTTACGCACACTATGTGCGTCCCTAATTGTAACCTTTAGCGACGCCTCATGTGCGTAGCTAAAGGTTACCATTGGCGACGCTCGGTGTGCGTCGCTTATTGTAGCTTTCAGCTACGCACACTGTGTGCATTGCTAATGGTAACCTTTAGCGACGCATTTTGTGTCGCTAATAGAGTATTAGCATTCTTTAGTGACGAATGTGAAGTGTTGCTATAAATTTATTTATTTGCTTTTAGCGACACACACAAAGGTGTCAATTAGCAATGCATTTAGTGTGCGTGTGTCGCTTTTAGCGACACACGCACACTAAGAGTTTTTTTTTTTTTTGAAACCATATTTGCTTTGTTTAAATTGTTATTTTTTTTCCTGTTTAAACCTGTATCAATCATCCTGATATACAATAAAATCCAAACATTCTGAAATGAATATATTAAAAAAGAAAAATACATTCATATATATATATTATACTAATTACGTATATATGTAAAAGTATAATTTAAAAATAAATAGAAAAATAAAAAATTGTCTCAAAAAATGTAACTACAGATGTCCATGAAAAGAAAAAAAAAACAAATAAAAATAATAAGTCCCGATGCAAAACATAAAGACGACGGCGCAATAATCCCGATCAATCTGAAATAAAGATCAAATGATATATATTAGAACAATTATTAAATATATATGAACATAGAATGTGAATAATTTTTTTTTTTTTGCATGCATAAATAGTAAGAACGACATAAAGTAGCATAAGTTACAAACCAATGATCCGAATTGATTGTCGTAAGTTTGTGGTAGTCTATTTTTTCATTTGTGAGGTGTGTGATGGGGTTTCAGGATAGTTAGATGATATCCGACATTTTGGTCCGTCAAAATTCCAAAATGGACATTTTCAAACCAAAACTTGCATAAGTTTCAAACCGTTGATCCTAACTGAGTGCAGTAAGTTTGTGCAAGTCTATTTTATCATGTTTGAGGTGTTTGATGGGGTTTTCTGCTCGTTTAGGTTGATATCCGGTGTTTAGGTCCGTCAAAACTCGAAAATGGGTCTTTTTGGAGCAAAAACTTGCATAAGCTTCAAACTACTGATCCGAACCAGGTGCCGTAAGTTCGTGCAAGTCTATTTTATCATTTATGAGGTGTGTGATGGGGTTTTCGGGGTAAGTTAGGCTGATATCTAGCTTTTTGTTCTGTCAAAACCCAAAAATAGGGCCTTCTTGGAACTGAAACTTGCAAAAGTTTCAAACCGGGATAAAAAAATTAAAATTTTTAAAGTTCCTCCTAGCTATAAGGTGACTCAGCCACTGGTTTTGGCTTTTCCATGTGAAAAATATTGCTTCATTCTTGCAAATAAATTAAAATTTACCAACATCATGAAATAGTCTTTGTAGAGATAAGGACTTATTGTTTCAGTCATGGACATTTTGGTTTTGCCAAGGCTACTTCCTATACATGAAAAATTTTTTAACTTTTGTCTCTATCAATCATATGCCTTTAGGCTATAGTTTTTTTCATTTTTAATAACTTGAAATCGAGCCCACCGATCACAACTTTCGATCACATGATCAGATCATAAATTAGATCTCTCTTTCATGGTTATGTCGCACAAGTTTCGCTTATGGAGAGGGTGGCATCAATAATACTCGAGGAATATTAAACCAAGACCTTGTACTGTTAAGCACTTATTCTTTGTAGCATCTCAAATCGAGCCATCCCTTGGGATTCTTTAAGCTATAGTTAATCAATACCAAATTTTTTTTTTTTTGGGGGGGGTTAAGCTTCTCTTGTGTCTTTGATTGTTCTTTTAGGTTTTTTTTTTGGTTGACAGGATAATAAAGACAAGACAAACAAACTAGCTACCCCTCAAGTAGGCAACACCTGCAGTATTTGCAACAAGATCTCTAATGATCAGGCTTGGGGGACTCTAGAAGAACCAAATGCTCTACTTGGTCCTCTCCCATATTAGCTAAGATTTCAGCGCACCAGTTGGCTTCCCTCAGGGTATGAATAAAGTTTCACTCCTTGAAGCTGGAAGCCATATTCCAGCAGTCTTCTACCAAGATTTTGCAGTGGTCATTGCTCTCTCCGGCATGGTTGAGCAAGCCTATAGGCACTAGGCAGTCGGATTCCACGATGAGGTTGTTGCGTTCTTCTTTGGAGGCTATAAACAGGCCTTCTCGGATAGCCTAGAACTCTGCTATGAGGCTGTTGCAAGATCCTATTCTCCCATAGCAGCCCCTTCGCCACTTACCCGTATCATCTTTGCGGATGTCTCCAAAGCCTGCTGGGCCTGGACTTTCTTTGGCACATACATCGGCATTGATCTTGAAGTAACTGACAGGAGAAAAAATCCAGCGTATCAGAACTGAGGTCGCAGGAATAGAGGATGGTGGGGGGGGGGACGTACCTTGAAATCTAAGGCTTCAGATGTTGTTCTGGCCTATTTCCAAATGAGGTGCATAATGTTCTTAAGATTCATAGGCTGGTCCTCAAATACCCTTTTGTTTTAAGCTTTCCATATAATCCACATTGCATTAATAGAAATAGTGGAGTTGGGGATCCCTTCATTAGTATTGTCATGAATTTCGATATTACTAAGAATCCATTCTTGAACTGTTAATGCCTGATAGCCTCAGGATCGAGTGGGCTGGAGCAGGTTGTCCCATACCAAGCTGATAACATGACAATCCCGTAGGGTGTGGAGAGTGGTCTCTTCCCGCTAGTTTCATAGAGGGCAGGAGGAATCTTGTGGCATCCCTCTTTTTTTGTGAGAACTATTGGTCGGGAGCCTTCCATGAAGGGCAAGCCACATAAATGTTTTTATCCTTTAAGGGTAGTGGAGTTTCCAAACAGAATTCCAGTCAGTGGTGCTATTCTAAAGCATGGGATTAGCTTTAGAAATGGAGTTGTATGCCTCTCTAACCGAGAATCTCCCACTTGGGGAGTCCCAGATTAGGAGGTCGATGGGTCTAGTTGTTTTAACAATAAGAGTTCCTTGGATAAGGTTGATGATATGAGTGGGAATGAGAGTTTAGATCTTCCTCAGATTCCGCTCCCCATTTTTCATAATATAACTCACCTTCTAGTTAACCTCATTACTGATCGAGGGGTTTGGGAGTAAGTGCCGCAATGGTTTTGAGCCGACCCACCAATCATCCCACGGGTTTACCAGTTTGCCATATCCAATCATCCATTTGGCATTGTCACTAACAATCAGGTTAGTGGATGTTATCCCTTTCCAAATGTGGGAGCCGCATTTTTTTGGAGAGGAATGGGAATTGGCTGAGCCATATTTATCTTTAAAGACTTTCGTCCAATGGCAGTCTTTGTTAGTTATCAAGTTCAGTTGAGTTTAGATAACAATGCAAGATTGGTTTCTTTAGCCTTCCTAATATTTAGCTCGCCCTCTTTTTTCTTGGCGCAAATAGTGCCCTACTTAATCAGGTGGACCTTTTTATGATTGTCATCTCTTCCCCAAATAAAATTGCGATAGTTTTGTCAATCTCATTGCAAATGCTTGTAGGGATGCTTATGGTTTGCATTAAGTAAACCGGGATGGCCGAGGTGACGGCTTTCACAAGAGTGACCCTACCTGCCATTGATAATAATTTTTACTCTCATGCAATTCATTCATTCATTCCACTAGTCTACACATTATAAAAAAATGACGTAGCAGAAGCTTGTGAAGAAGTAGGACACCGCCTGTTTCTTCAAAAAATCATCCGAATCCACGAACAAATATAACACACTCGAATATACGAGCATAGAGAATAAGATCTCAGAAAGATAATTCTTTATTTAATGAAAGTTAACCTTACAATGAAAAGAAAGAGCCTTTATGTAAGCTGCAAAACCTAATTCGTCTAGGACTATAACTCCTAATTCGACTAGAACTGTGACTTTAGGAAACAAATAATTAAAATAAGAAAAAAATACCAAAAATAGAAATATTCTAATTAAAATAATAAATCAAAAGTCCTAGACTTAAGAAGCAAGCTGGTAAAAGTACAGCTCCAAATGCCAATTGCAGCTTAGGAAATTAAGCAGCACATTTATTATCAAAAGTAGTAGAAATGCGTTATTGAAGGCCAAAACGAAGGAATTTGCCCGAAAAGCGGCATACGTCATGGCAAAGCGATGAGTATTGATCAGCACATCGTTTCCAAGCCACCCATCGAATTTCACGCAATTCCGATCATTCTAGCGTTGCACGCAATTCCGTGCTAGGAATTGAATTCTTCAACAACCTGTTCTACATCAAAAATAAAATAAACTTTAAAAAATATAATTAAGTGTCGTTTGATAACGTTTTTTTAAGTACTTTTTTACTTATTTAAGCAAAAAAATAAAAAACGGTGTTTGATTTGCACCCAGAAAAAGTGCTTAAAAATCCAAAAAAACAAAAAAGAATAAAAAAAGTACTTTTAAGTAAAAACAATTTTTTTTCGCTTTTTATAAATAAAATTTACTTTTATGTTTCTTTGTTTGAATTGTCGCACAACCATCGCTATCACCATCGCCCACCTCCACCACCACCCCACCACCACCATTACCATTACCATCACTACTGCCCCCACCACTGCCATCACCACCGTCGCCACCGCCACCACTATGGTCTAGATATTATTTTAAAAAAATGATTTTAATGGATACATTAAAAAAATAATATTGAGATAAAAAATTATTTTTGAGAAATAATTGTCAAACATACTTTTACTTTTTTAAAGTAAAAAACAAAAAATATACAAGTTGTTGGGAAAAATACTAAAAAGTTTTTAAAATAAATTTTTTAATCCAAAAAGTAAATGATAAATTTTTTATATCTAAAACATCCAAAGAATAAACTTTTACTACCAAAAATTTAAATTATAAACTTTCATCTTAACATTGTTAAAAAAAATTAATGATTAGACTAAAATAACTTTTAATATACATTTTTAAAAAATACTAAATAGTTGAGAAAATAAATTATTCAATCCAATAAAAAGCATAACATTATTTTATTTATCTAGAAGGTCTAAAAAAATCACTTCATAAATTGTTATGATTTATTTTGGAATGAAGAAGTTATTTTATATACATTTCAATAGTTTTTTAAATGTATTTTGAAAGTTATTTTAGTCTAATTAATAATATTTTTTAATGGTGTTAAGATGAAAGTTAGCAATTGGACTTTTTGTATTAAAAACTTATTTTTTGGATATTTTAGATAGGAAAAATATAACATAAATTTTTTAGATTGAATAATTTATTTTAAGAACTTTTTAGTATTTTTCATAAAACTTTTTATTTATTTATTAAAAAATACTTGAAAAAAGCGTTATCAAACTGACACTGAGATATTTAATAAAGTTATATTTATAAAACAAAATAAAGATAATATTTGCAAGGCATCTTCATTGCTCGATCTAATACACCAAAAAAATAATAATTTTAAAAGAAAGCCGAGCAGGAATAAATCTAGTATGTCAAAGGTGCTTGAGACGGAGAGATAAGGAGCAATACCCAAACTTGAAGATATTGCAAAATGTTGGTTGTTAGATCCAAAACAATCAAACTATATTGAAATAAAAACAATTCAATATTTCATGTAAAGCTCACGGCCACTACAGCGCCACAATAGAAAAGAACAGGAGTAAAGGAAACTAGATGGCAAAGAGGAAAAGGACGAAAAAGCTTTTATTCACATGAATAGTAGCTAACATTAATCAAAATCAGAAAGCAATACCATTGTGCGGCTGGAGGCTTGCGGCATCTTTTTTCTTGGCTGTTGCGCACAGCACACACACACAACGTGCTTACATCCACCCATATATATATATATATAAATTATAAAGTCTAACCCTAATACAATTAGGATTTTTAATCCTAATCAAATAATAATACTACTCCCACTAGGACAAGGACTTCTAGTTTCATTAGGATTAAAATAAATCAAATCCTACCACTACCATGATTCAACTTTAAAAGTCCTACTAAAAGTATAATAACTTGGTTTAATTAGCTCACATTGTCTCCCTTAAACCAAGGTCTTCAAGCTTCACCATGCCAAGTAACTTCTTCAACTTCAAAAAGGAATTTGTTTTGAGCGGCTTTGTAAAAATATCTGCAACTTGTTCTTCAGAATGACAAAATTCAAGCTGGATCTCCTTGTCATTCACCGAGTCACGAAAGAAGTGAAACTTGATATCAATGTGCTTGCTTCTCCTATGAAAAATTGGATTCTTCATCAATGCAATGGCCGACTTGCTATCACAAAATATTGTTGTAGGATCATCCTACTTGTGTTGTAGAACACCAAGCATCCGCCGTAACCAAACTGCTTGAGTAGCAGTATTCCATGCTGCAATATACTTTGCCTCTGCTGTTGAAAGAGTAACAACCTTGCTGCTTTTTGGAAGACCAAGAAAAAACACCAGAACCAAGATGAAAGACATATCCTGAAATACTCTTTCGCATCTCAGTATCACCTGCCCAATCACTATCTCTATATCCAACAAGTTCCAAACTATTAGAGGATGAGTAAAAAATACCATCACTTTGCGTACCTTGAATGTATCACAAAATTCGTTTAGTGGCTTGCAAGTGAGATTGATGTGGAGTCTCCATAAATCTGCTAATCAATCCAACACCAAATACAATATCTGACCTAGTAGAAGTCAAATATCTCAAGCTTCCTACCAACCTTTTAAAGTCGGTTGGATTCACAAGATCACCTGTACCATCTCTCACCAACTTCAACCTCTCCTCAACTGGAGTCAAAATTGGATTGGACTTGTCCATTCTGAACCTTTTCAAAATATCACTGGCATACTTTTTCTGTGAAATAAAAATTTCACCATCTGTTTGAACAACTTCAGTGCTAAGAAAACAAGACATAAGTCCCATATCTGTCATCTCAAAGTGAGCTATCATAGCCTCCCTGAATTCTGTAATTAACCTTGGATTATTGCCAATAAATATCAAATCGTCAACATATAAGCACACAATAAGAATATCACCATGTGAATTAGACTTGACATATAAAGTATGCTCATAAAGACATCTCTCAAAACCATGCTCAACAAAATAAGAGTCAATGCGTGTATACCATGCTCTAGGTGCTTGCTTTAATCTATATAAGGCCTTATTCAATCTAAAAACTTTATTTTCATGCCCTTTTATCATATAGCTGGCAGGTTGCTCAATATAAACCTTTTCTTCAACTACACCATTCAAGAAAGCAGATTTAACATCTATTTGAAAAATTCTCCAATTATTTTGAGCAGCAAGAGAAACAAACATATGAACTGTATCAAGTCTAGCAACAGGAGCAAACACCTCAAAATAATCAATACCTGACTTTTGTTTGTAACCCTTAGCCACCAATCTCGCTTTAAAGCGATCTACCTCACCATTGAGCTTGTACTTTGTCTTGTACACCCACTTCACATCAATTGGTTTCTTACTACTAGGAAGAGTAGTAAGTTGCCATGAGTTGTTCTTCTCAATTGCATGGATTTCATCATTCATGGCTTTAATTCAATGATCATCACGAGAGGCTTCTTCAAACGTCACTGGATCACAATCTGCAAATTAAGCAAAATTCACTAAATCTTCATTAGTTGGCTCATTATCACTACCAACAACATAATCCTGTAAGCGAGTAGGCAAGTGGCGCTGGCGTTGAGGACGCCTAGAAGACTCTGCATGAGGTGATGACACATCTGAAGATGGAGGATCACTAATTTGAGGCTCATTCTGTATTTCAATCTGTGGATCTGCATTATTAAAAATTAAAGGTGGCTGGATTTGATCATTCTGAGACCAATCCCAAACTCTTTGCTCATCAAAAGTCACATCACGACTAATAACCACCTTCTCTATTATTGGATTATACAACTTGTAAGCTTTTGACAATTGACTGTAGCCAATAAAAATACATTTTTCACCTCTATCATCAAGTTTCTTTCTAAGATGATCTGGCACATGAGCATATGCAATGCATCCAAACACCTTTAGGTGTTTAATGACAGGCTTCTGTCCACTCCAAGCTTCCTGCGGGGTTTTGTTAGAAACACTTCTAGTAGGGCACATATTTAAAACATAAATAGCACAAGCAACCGCTTCAGCCCAAAATCCTTTAGGCAAATTTTTAAATTTCATCATGCATCTAACCATATCCATAACAGTTCTATTCTTTCTTTCTGCCACTCCGTTTGGCTGTGGAGTATATCTAGCAGTCAACTGATGCCTAATATCATGTGTCTCCAAAAAATCATCACAAACAAGATATTCTGTACCCCTGTCAGTTCTCAAAGTTTTAATTTGAAATCCACTTCGCTTTTCAACATAAGCCTTGAATTTTTTAAAAGTATCACAAGCATTAGATTTATGTTGCAAAAAATAAACCCACGCTTTTTTGCTAAAATCATCAATAAAAGTAATAAAGTACCTACTGCCACCATTAGAAGGTACCTCCACTGAGCACAGATCTGAGTGTATCAACTCCAAAGGCCTCTTGACTCTCCATGAATTTCCTGTAGGAAAAGCATCTCTATGTTTCTTTCCCATAACACAAATTTCACAAACTCTATTTGGGATATCAATAACGGGCAAACCAGAAACCCAATATTTTCTAGCAAAAAAATTAAGACTGGCAAAATTTACATGCCCAAAACGCATATGCCACAACCAAATATCATCGTCAATCATAGAACTAAAGCAATGTAAATTCTCACATTTAATAGTCAATGGAAATAAATGATTTGGAGTCATGTTTACCTTTGTTATTAGCCCCATATGATCATGATTGATTGTGCAAACTCCATGATGGATTCGCATATCATAACCTCTTTTTGAAAGTTGCCCCATACTCAGCAAATTTTGTTTCAAACTTGGTACATAAAATACATTTGAAATATACTTGTGAGACACATTCTTCAATCTAATTGCTATTTTGCCTTTACCCATCACAAGTATCTTTGAATTATTTTCAAACTTTACCTCTGATCGAACGGACTCATCCAAATTAGAAAACATGTCTTTCTCACCACACATGTGATTACTACAGCCAGTATCTAAATATCACTTAGTACCATCATCATTATCCACAACATTACAAACCAGCAACACCGTTTCTGCTTCATTATTACCACTAGGATTATTTTCAGCAACATTAGCTTGATGATCTCTATTATTCTGTCTTCTAGATCTACACTCAAACTTTTTATGCCTAAACTTGCCACAATTAAAACATTGAATATTGGATTTATGAGATTGTGGATTAGAATTGTTACCATCCCCTCTTCCTTGGACTGGTCTGTGCTACCAATTATTATTCTGCCACTGATTGCCTCTGCCTCTTCCTCCACCAAATCTGTTTTGCCCATTATTGCCTCTGCCTCCTCTATTGTTGTGATTCTGCCCTTTATTCTGGTAGCCTTGAAAACGTTGATTAAATCCTCCATTATTCTGAGACGCGCCTTTTTCATTCTTTAAATTTAATTGAGTTTGCAAAGTTTCCTCCACTGAATTTTTTAATCTCTTATTCAAGCGTTGTTCATGAACGGTCAACGAACCCTGTAATTCATCCACTGTCATGGACTCCAAGTTAGCCGACTCTTCAATAGCTATCACTTTATATTCAAACCGCAGTATCAAACTTCGAAGAACTTTTTCAATAATTTGACGGTCTGCTATTTCTTCACCATTAGTCCTCATCTCATTAACAAGTGCTGCGGTCCGCGAAAAATACTCAGAAATTGTTTCTGATTTTTCCATCTGCAACAACTCAAAATCTCTATGCAATTTTTGTAATCTAGCATTTTTCACCTTATCAACACCAACATATATTTTTTTAAGAATGTCCTATGTTTGTTTCACAGACTAAACATGAGCAATTTTACCAAGAACAGAAATATCTAATACTTGATGAATGCAATTTAAAGTTTTGAAGTGTACGTGCCTTGTTGCCTCATCTGCATCTTCTACAAGCTCTTCCTCAATGAATTTTGTCGTCAAACTACTTGAGTGAAAAAAAGTCATCATCAAACTCTCCCAAATATGAAAAAGAGATTTTTCATCAAATTTGTACATCGTACAAATAATTGAAATCATCTTCACGAATCAAAAAATAACCAAGCTCTGATACTAATTGTTAGATCCAAAACAATCAAACTATATTGAAATAAAAACAATTCAATATTTCATGTAAAGCTCACGCCGCTGCAGCGCCACAATAGAAAAGAACAGGAGTAAAGGAAATAGATGGCCAAAGAGGAAAAGGACGAAAAAGCTTTTATTCACATGAACAGTAGCTAACATTAATCAAAATCAGAAAGCAATACCATTGTGCGGCTGGAGGCTTGCGGCATCTTTCTTCTTGGCTGCTGCGCACAGCACACACACATAACGTGCTTACATCCATCCATCCATCCATACATACATATATATATATATAAATTATAAAGTCTAACCCTAATACAATTAGGATTTCTAATCCTAATCAAATAATAATACTACTCCCACTAGGAAAAGGACTCCTAGTTTCATTAGGATTAAAATAAATCAAATCCTACCACTATCATGACTCAACTTTAAAAGTCCTACTAAAAATATAATAACTTGGTTTAATTGGCTTACATTGGTTGCAAATTATTAGCTTCAACTTCAAGCTATTAAAAATTTGGAGTCCCAACCTTGAATTCTTGATAATTTGAAATTAATTCAACACTTTTTAAGCATCATTATAGAAAGACCATGGAAAGCATTAAAAACACAATGCCTATTACTAATTTAACTAAATGAGCACTGTCACGCCCCGAATTCTGACCGAACCCGAGACGCGACTGACGAGACAGAAAGTAAAATAAATAAAAGGACAAAAGTAATTAAATTCACTAAACATGCGTCCATCATCATCCATACATAAAATAACATCGAATACATTGTTCATCAGTCTTTCGGGCTTAAGCCCTTACATAACAAAATACAAGTCTCATGGATCACAAATGTATCACGTGCTTCGCCCTATCAGGGCATCACTGAGTCTCACGTGGCTGGAGGATCCTCATCTGAAAATGTTGCCCACGAATGGGTCAGCACAACTGCTGGTATGATGAAATGCTAATGCCAGAAATAAAGCTAAGGCGTGGCATGTGCAAAGTGAACATTTATTTCTAAATGACATTCAAGCATCGCAGTAATATATGAATGGTATGCATGACGCACCCATGCACAACTCTATGCCACACCCATGTCTCATTTACGGGTACTCCCCGATGGCTCGAAGTACCAATGCAATGGCCAATTTTGGGTTTTTCACCACAGGATCTACACCCTCATAATGCAAAGCACCATGTGCTTACCCACGCCATGTTCTCAAGGAATTCATCATATGCCAATATGCCAATGCAATCTCAATGAATGTGGATCTCAATAATATAACATGCTCTGACAATAATAAATAATCTCCAGTCAGTTTCACATACATGCATATCTCATGTGTTCATACATCATAATTCATGTTCTTCACTTTATTAAACTTGCAAGTAGCACATAGCATGTGAACAACCAATTCCAAATAAACAGGTAAACACATACAGCATTCAGTCATTCACAAATATTCCTAACTTAACTTCATTTCTAACACTAGCAAAACACCATACCTGATGGGTTGGTATCAACCCTAGAAGATCGAGCACTATATGTAACTGAACCGGCGGATGAAAATGCAGGAGATCAGATCGCCTCCTCCTGTCCTGTCAGTGTCCCTAAAAGTAAAAATTACAACTCAGTCTATTGTTATTTGAATTTATGCTATTCATCAAATTTTATGTCTTTAAATTTATAGGTTTCTATTCTGCTAATTTAGACTCTACCATTGGTTCTAGGACGTTTAAGAAAATAAGTCTAGGTTCTCGTAGAACTCAATTCGAACACCGGGGTTCAAAAGGGCAAAACAGTCATTTTGCACTTTACACGTGTCCTTACATTTCGTGACCTCTTTTCACAAATCGGACTTCATGGTTGAGTCTAGAATGTTCGAGATACTAAAATTTCACTATTTGTTTACCTAATTCGGAGTTCGTCTGACAGTGTTTCAAGTTAGGGGCATTTTGGTAATTTTAAGGGTTACTACGGGTCTTTTATTTTTTGGGACCCCGTCTCGTAAAACGGACCTCACCATTGGTCTCAGAATGGTCAAGATAGTCAAAATACACTAATGACTTGTCCCCTTTGGACTCCGGAATGTTTTTGGATATTTAATTAATTAAATTAATTAATTAATTAATTAATTTAATTAATAATTTATTAATATTTTATTCATGAGGGTCAGAATATAATTAACCAAAAGTCTTGGGTCAAATTCTGATTTCTTAAAGGCTGAGGGTTCAAAATATAATTATTAAAAAGTTTTGGGGTTCAAAACATAAATAACCTAAATTTTGGTTTGAACCAGGGGGTTTTTAAACCAAAACCCTAAACCGGTTTAAGAGTTCACTGAACCGACCGGTTCAGCCCATTCCCCTTCTAACCGGTCCAAATCAGGTTTTTATTTTTTTTTATTTTTATTATTTTTTATTTTCTTTTAAACAGTGAGCCGACACGTGGCAGGGGCGGGTCAGCCCAAGCCCGACCCGACCCGGAACAGTGCCCCCTTCGTCCCCCGTTTTTCCGGCGAAGCTCCGGTCGCCTTCTCCGGCGCCGGTGGCCGGAATTTCAGAAAATCAAGTTTTCAAACTTGATTTTCTTGGTTTTTTTGAAGCCCCTTTCGATCCCAAATCATTCTAAAGTATTTTTGGAACCTTTTAACACTGTTTTGAAGCTCCCAATCACAACGAAAAACCTAGATTTCCCCCCCATGGCCGTGACCTGCACATCCCCTTTTCTCCCTCATTTTTCAACCGTTTTCTATCATTTTTGTTGCGTTTTAATCCTTACATTATGCTCTACAAGATCCTACAATTTAAATCAATTAAAATGCTCAAAAAAAAATCGAAACAGAAGCAACCCACTTACCAAGATTTTTGATTGTTTCTCTCTCTAGCCGTGCCCCCCTTTCCACCTTCTTGCTCCGAGCCCAAACAAGCTTCAACTCTCTCTCTCAGAACTCTATTTCTCTCTCTCACTTTCTGTTTCTTTCCTTCTCTTCTTTCCCACCGAGACCACTCTCTTTTTCTCTTCACTTTCTCTCTCTATATCTCTCTCTCTCTCTCCCCAAGACCAACTACTCTCTGCCAAACCTGCACCTCCCACTCCCTGAATCCCACTCACACATACAACCCCAACCCATGCTTGTTTGAGTGTGTCACACTCAAACTCATGCACACACACACACACACGGCACACACACACACACACACCACACACACTGTTTCACACATGTATACCTTTATATACACTTATATATATATTTACACATTTTATACATACATACAAAATAAATAATTTAAATTTTATATACATATATATATATATACATATACACATACATCCATTATCATCATAATAATAATTATAATAATAATAATAATAATAATAATAATAATAATAATAATAATAATAATAATAATAATAATAATAATAATAATAATAATAATTTGCAAGAATAAATAATAAAAAAAAAATTTTCATGTTATAACAAGCACAATAGATTTGATCTCGGAAATACTCAAGCTTTTTTCTAGTCTCGCAAAGAACTTTTTAAGAATTATCATCACGGATGCAAAATAGGTGTCAGAAGATTTCCTAATACAATGAGAGTGCAAGAAATTTAAATTGAAGTCAAAGTGATCAAAAATATTTTTGAAAAGCATTTGAAACTGGTCACCTCAATATTCCATACCCGAAATCACAAAATTTTGATCAGAGATGATCCAACAAACTCAACTTCTTGTTACTTTTTGGAACTTTGATTTTGGGCAAATTCACTTATTTAGGCTTTCAATTAGAAGTAATTAGATTTTGTTACTATTTATGACAATTTTTAGCTTGTAAATTACTTCGCATAGGAAATTCGGATTGGGATACCGTCTGTATCTATCTTCTTTTTATCTTATCTAGTTTTCAATTTTACAAAAAGTCACAAGTTTAATTTAATTCGATTTTCCCTATTTTCCTAGTCCTATTAGTAGTATAGGAGTAGTAGTTTCATATTCAAAGTAGTAGTTTTCAAAATCTATAAATATAATGTAATAGGCCTTTATTATTGAGTTTTTATCAATAATATTCATATTTCAGGTTTTAGAGATTTTCTTCTCTTATTTGGGTTGATTGTTCTCCATTTTTAGATATTTAATTTTTTTTTGTATTCCCTGTTCACATTTTATGCTACGTCAATCACTTAATCAAAGTTGTTAGCCTTCTAAGAAAAAATGATAAGACTATTCTTGTAAAAAAAAAATTATGATAAAGATTGTAGTCACAAAATACATAAACATATCAAAATGAGGTAGTTAAAATCCCTTTCTTCACATGACAGGATTAGAGTTTGAGACTCATGACGTATCACGCATATTTAGATTAGTTCTCCCTCCTCATTGGTATACTAAAAAAAATACATAAACATGATAAAATACAATTTTTTTTTAATTATCTAAAATTAGACTTAAGTGAATGAGATTTCTTGGCAAAACTTGGGATATTCTCAAATCATTGGGGGTCATTTTCTCGTGGAATCAACAAAAAAAAAAAAAAAAAACTAAGTATCACAAAGTATTGTTGGGGGAGAAAATATTGGGTGCCCCGAGGCACCATATCAGCAAGCATACGTGATGGCAATGCATTTATAACATGATATATGCGGAATCTTTTTTTAATTTTTATTTTGATAACTACCAGTTTTTTCAAATATCATAAGTTCATATTTGAAAAAAAAAAAAAAGAGTTTCGGTAATTTTTATTATTGGGTGGTGGTATAACATGCACCTGACGACGTTGTGTCTTGAAAACCCCCAATAATTTTTTCTCATTGGGTGTGAAAAAAAAAAAAACAAATCCACTCTTGTTTTCCAAAAAATAAAAATTAAGAAAAATGAAAAGAAGAAAGAATCATTAATTCACAATATATGATTATGCAACCTTGGACGCTGTTGTTGCTCTCTATCAATTATACGCGCATGGTATATAGACTATAGTCAATCAAACACCAAAACATTATTCTTTTTAAACCTAAAAGTGATTATTTTATTTGTAACAATGATCACTTCAGTCACAATATCCTCAAACGTTGTTGGCAGCAATCACTTTGGTGTCATTCAAGTCTTTCATTTCAATGCGGGTTTGGGCCAAATGGTCAAGAAAAAACAGCCAAGTTACTAATCAATGGTCATCGAATGTAAAAATCATCACGGTTCTGGTGAAGATTACCTGTATATATTAATATTCTTTTTACTTATGTCAAAAAAATACTTTAAAAAGGCTAGCATTATCTTACTTTATAATTTGTTAGGACTATGGGATCCGATATTGTAATTGGCTAATCTGGTTAAACAAAATGTACTTTGTGTGTAATCCTTACATAATTCCTACGAGTGAGTACCTCAATGCATGTTCTTCTCCAAGGTTATCCAAGAGACATTATCGTGTAGCAGTACTGGTCAACTTGGTTCTCGAAGGGTAAAATAGACTTTTGTATTTGATTCGGATCTCACATACTCACATCAAGCATGCATTGTATATAGATTTTATCTTATCATCATATATGTGATGGACTTGTGGTTGTGAACTAATTTTTTCAAAATGCATCTTTAAAACACTTATGGGAAAAATTCAGTTCACAAGACAAAAAAAAAATTAGCAACTCACTATTGCTCATTCGAACGGAGCTTGGCTCGTTCGAACTAACAATAGAGAAGTGCGTTCTCATTCGTTTTCATTTGTTTGAACATTCTGTATCAAATGAGTTGCTGCAACCTTAGAGTTGCACTCGTTTGATATTCGTTCTTTGTTCGTTTGAACGAGCAAGTGCTTATTCGGACGAATGATGGTTTGTTTGAATGAACCCTGGGCAGAAAATAGATTTATAATATGATTTCTATCCATTTGAGAATCAATCAAGCTTTACGAAAATAAGCAAAAATACTATTTAGAACAGCCAAAAACAGAGTGAGAGAGTCTCAAATTGTAAGAGCTAATTTGTTGATAGATCTTGAAGCTCTTGTGAGAGATCATTCATACACGACATTCATAATCATTTGTACTCATTTTCATTAATCGGATTTGATCAAACCATACGATCCACTCAAATCTAAAGAGCCTTGGTTCACATCAAATTCACCATTGACGATAGATGAAGTTCAAGCACGAGAATTCGGCATTGAGCGATCGGTGGACATTAAGGTTGTGAGAATTCACAATTGTTGAGCGACTTGATCGGAGGAGTCCGAGACTATGGAGGAGTCCGGTTGTTTGAAGGATTGGAAATGAGAAGCTTGAGGATTTGAAGGGAATTTGAATACGTAATCGGGGAGAACGAAGCTTGAGATACTTAGCTCGTTCATAGATTCGTTGTATTTCACTTTCCATCATAGTGCATTCCTTTCATGAGCATTGGCCCGGCTTCGGAGTTTTACTCCAATGATTGTTGTCCTTGGTAGTTTTCTCTGTCATCAATCGGTTTGCAATCTCTCTCTTTCTACTCCATCTATTTCAATTTACTATGTATGCTTAATTGAATTGCTTCCGCTTAATTTTAGAAATTAAGTTTTTCATGTTTTCATAATTGATATATTGAAAAACTTGATTTAGTAAATTGATTGAAATCAAAATTGATAGATTAGTTGATTTTGCTTTGAATTGTGAAAATTTCTATAAAATCAATCTAGTCGATCAATTAGTTGAAGTTTGAATAGGTTGGTGAATTGGTTGATTCTTGGTGGATTCATTGGTGGAAGAGCATAAATGTTAGATTAATCACGTTGAGTGATTTGTTGTTGATTATGTCATCTTTGTGTTTAACCAAGAATTGGAATTAATTTGAAAGAAATTTTTAATTCAAGACTTACCTATTCAACCCCGATCCCTCTTCTAGGTAATTCACACTTTGGGACCTTGAGTGATATCAATGTGGTATCCCTCCGCGCAACCAATAAACACATTATTGATATTAATTGGCCCATAATAGTGTTCCTAGATTAATGAATAATTTCTCAATAAAATAGAATAAAATCTCTTGCTTCCTGAATTGTTCTAAATTCTTGGTTACGTGTTTTATGGATTTTTTTTGTTTCTATTTTCATATTTTCTCTATTTTTTTTTCTTCACTAGTCTTTTTAATTTTTACTTTTTTAGCAGTTTTCCTTTGAATCTCCTCTATTATCAAGATCCTTTTTAGTTCGAATCCTCTTCAGGTATGTGTTTAAAGTTAATTTATTTTTGTTATGTTTCTTACGATTTCTAGTTTATTATACACATCATCTTCAAGCTTTTTTCATCGAATAGTTGTGTTATTTACAGTGCTTGTTGTTCATTATTCATTTTTTATAGTTTATGTTTCTTATGCATATTTCGTTCATCGATTTAGTTGTGTTATTTACATAGTTTGTACTGTCTAACTTGAGTATATTATTGATAATGTTGACTTACATGATCTGTAAAATTTTATAGTTAAGTACTTGTACTATGATTTTATAGTTTTCTCATATTCTTAATTTCTATCCTTTTATATTTTCATGTAGTTAAAGTCATTGATGGTTTGTCCAATAATTATGTTTATAGTAACTCTACAATTATGTAAAAATTTCCTATTTGTTTGTTTTGTAGAGTCTCTCTTGTTTTACATTGATATTCTTCATATAGATGTTTTACAAATTACTAACTTTATTTTCGTTTTGTTTGTTTTTATAGAGTTATATGTATTCTTCTTTATTATTTTTGGTTAAGCATGATAATTGTACATCTGTTTTTAGGTGGTGCATGGGTTCTATGTTTGATGATGTTAAGGAGGACCCTAGTGTGATTGTAGATGGTAATAATTAACCTATAGAGGGGGGGTGAATAGGTTGACTTAAGTCTTTTCTACAAATCTACCAATTAAGAACTGTATGCTATCAATTCAAATCAATTAATCAATACAATTAACCAATTAACATGAAAATCTATTCAAATTGAGCAAGAACATTCATGCATCAATTAATTTAAAAAGTCAAAACAAGTAAAGAGTTTAGAGATGCACAAACAGAGATGGTGACAAAGAAACCATCACATATCAAACAATTTATGATGGGAAACTCCAGGGCGTTTTACCCTAATGAAGAGTCAATTATGAAGCTTTGATCGATTATAACTCCGGAAGACACGAACCTAACTCCATCTAGCCTCATTCCACTTTTTCGATTCAGACTAGTGTTGAATTCGTAAGGTTGTTTCTCTGGTGGAAATTCCATTACAATCACGAACTCCACGTGATCTCAAACTTCGTCAATTACTCGATGCTTGAGCTCCATGAGAATGGACTATGATGGTAGTAGATATGAAATTTAGGCACTTGTTATGATTTGGATCAAAGTGTGAATGCTCTTAAGAACACTCTCAAGTTGATGACCCTCGTAGAAGAAATTTTTAGGTGTTCTACACATGTTCACGGATCTCAAAATGACATTCAAAATAGAAAATGAATTGTTTTGACTCACAATTTGTTCAAACGAAACTGGCCTTTGTTCGAATGAACAAGTGAACGACTAAAATTGAAAAAGCTACTAGGAAAACACATGGCCACGAGCCTTTCAATTCCATCGAACGATCATCGAGCGAACACCTTCTAGAAAACTCATGGGAACTAGTAAAATTACTCAATCAAATGAGGGTCGAACAAGCACTTTCTGTTACTCGTTCAAACGACAAACAAAATTTCTAGGAGTCTTGGACTGTGAAGAAAAATGCTTCCCCGATACAAAGTGTAAAAACATGATTTTTCAAATAAGCTTTGGGGAGTATTTTTTACAATCCAAGAACAACATACACATGAGAAAAATGACAAATATGCAATCCACGGTGTGTGAGTGTGTGAGATTCAAATCGTAACAAAGTCCAATATACCTCTCGTAGACTAAGAAGACCGGTAGAAGAGCACGGCAATGAAACATAAATCTTCTTGTGAGAGAAATGGGGCTGGAGAGAACAGTTTTGTCAACACGAATTAGCCAATTGCAATAAATGACCCCTAGTCCGAACAAAATTAATGAAGTTTATTTGTATTCAAAGGAATAAATTGTTGGTTGATAATTATTTGGTTTATTACTTGACTAGAGGTCATTCAAAGTGTTTATTGGAGAACAAAGAGGATTTTGACAACATGTTGTCTTTGTTGCAATCACTTGGTAAAGAGATTGTTAATGTTTTTGTTGAAGTTTCTAATTCTACAAGTTTTGGGTCAGTAAGCAGTATTAATGATTGTTGCCCCGATATTTACCCAAGAGGGGGGGTGAATAGGGTATTTTTCAAATATTGGCTATTTTTACCAGCTTTAAAATTAAGTACTAAATATGCAAAAGTATGTAAATAATAGAGAGAGAAAGCAAACACAGTGATTTATGATATTCGAAAAACTTTCTACGTCCTCGACTCAAGTAACCCCACTTGGGTTTTTCCACTATCTCGATCTCGTTGTTGATGGAGGCCAAATATTTACAACAAGAACTCTTAACTCTTTGCCTCGCAAAATATCCCATTTGCCTCAAAAGGTAGATGGGATACAAGTTTAAATTCAAATTGTCAATCTAGCACTTTCAAATTCAAATTTTAAAAAGATCTAAAGGGTAGAAATGACTAGTTTTCGAATCAAACAACTATTTTCTTTAAAGGCCTATAAATAGAGGTTGTTAGAAGCATTAATTTCTATGCTTAACATTCACAAACATGCTCTTACATTCAGATCCTTCTTAATGCCTTAAGATCAATATGTCAATGTTCTCTCACCTCTTAAATACTCAAGTATTTATTGATCAATCATTAGAGAGTGAACTTATATTGTACCATTTAGCTCTGAAAAATGGATTCTTTGGTTGATCTTTGTAAAAAATCATTTTAGTCGACTGAGTCTTTGGTCCAATCGAAATATTCTAAAAAATCATTAGTTAATTAAATTAATTAATTATTTAAATATTCTAAAATAATCCGGAGTCCAAATGGGACAAGTCATTAGTGTATTTTGACTATCTTGACCATTCTGAGACCAATGGTGAGGTCCGTTTTATGAGACGGGGTCCCAAAAAATAAAAGACCCGTAGTAACCCTTAAAATTACCAAAATGCCCCTGAATTGAAGTACAGTCAAACGAACTCCGAATTAAGTAAACAAATAATGAAACTTTATTATCTCGAGCATTCCGGACTCAACCGTGGAGTCTGATTTGTGAAAAGAGGTCACGAAATGTAAGGACCCGTGAAAAGTGCAAAATGACTATTTTGCCCTTTTGAACCCAGATGTCCGAATTGAGTTATACGAAAGCCTAAACTTATTTTCTTCGATGTCCTGGACTCAATAGCAGAGTTTAGTTTAGTAGAATAGAAACCTATGAAATAAAGACGTAAAATTTGTTGAATAGCATCATTTAAGAAACAGATGAACTAAGTCACTTGTTATGATTTTAGGGACACGAAAAGGCAAGGAGAAGGCAGTCTGATCCTTCCACATTCTCACTACTAGTCACTACATTACGAGCGCAGTTTACTTGGGTTGTGACTAAACCGCCAGGTATGGTGTTTTGCTAATGTTAGAAATGAAGTTAAGTTAGGAATATTTTGTGAATGACTAAAATGATTTATGTGTTTATTTGGAATGTGTTTACTTGATAATTTGAAGTTGGTTGTTCACATGTTTATGTGTTACTTACGTTCTTTAAGAGTTTAGTAATGTGAAGAACATGAACTATGATATATGAATACATGAGATATGCATACATATGGAACTGACTGATGATTTGTATGTTATTGTTCGAGCATGCTATATTATTGAAAACCATGTTCATTGAGATTACATTAGCATATTGGCATATAGTGAATCCTTGAGAACATGGCGTGAGTTGAGCACGTGGTGCTATGCATTATAAGGGTGTAGATCCTGTGGTGAAAAACCCAAAATTGGCCATTGCATTGGTACTTTGAGCCATCGGGGAGTACCCGTAAATGAGACATGGGTGTGGCATAGAGTTGTGCATGGGTGCGTCATGCATACCACTCATATATTACTGCGATGCTTTGAATGACATTTAGATATAAATGTACACTTTGCACATGCCACGCCTTAGCTTTATTTCTTGCATTAGCACTTCATCATACCAGCAGTTGAGCTGACTCATTCGTGGGCAACATTTTTCAGATGAGGATACTCCAGCTACTTGAGACTCAATGATACCTTGATAGGATGAAGCACTTGGTATATTTTTGGTCCATGGGACTTATGTTTTGTAATGTAAGGGCTTACGCCCGGATGACCCGTGAACACTGTAATGGCGGGGTGTACTTCATGTTATTTTGATGTATCGATGGTAATGGATGCATGTTTAGTAAATCTATTTACATTTGTCCTTTTATTTATTTTATTTTCTGTCTCGTCAGTTGCGTCTTGGGTTTCCAGAAATTCGGGGCGTGACAACGTGGTATCAGAGCATAGGTTCGAATACCTAGAGACTGTGGGATGTTGTTTAACACCATGAGACCCTAGAGAAAAGAATGAGGCTTAGAGTGAACTGTTAGTGGCATGCGATAGGATTTTGTGTGTTATGTGATTATATGTGCATTTGAAGCGTGATTGTTGTGATCACATGTTACTAGATGCTATGTTACGACGTATGATTATGTGATTTAATGCAGTGAGAAGCATGACATATATAAAGTGTGAGAAAATTGTTACGTATATATTATGACCTGTGACATGTACCGCTTGTTAAATGCTAGTCGTTGACAAGAACATGACTAAGGTTAGAAACTCAGGTCTATGTAATAGGCTGTATATTTTATAGGATAGGCCGTATGCCTAGTTAGTTGAGGTATAGGTTGTACGCTTAGTTATCTACACGAGAGGCGGTAGGCCTAGTTATTTATGAGGTAGGCTGTGGGCCTTGTCGTCTACCTGCTTGACTGTTGTTTGTGGATTCTGTATGAGTGTGCTAGGTTAGTAACCGACTTTCATGGATTATAGTACTATGACTATGATATTTACACAGACTGGATTGGTCTCAGGTCTTGAGTTACAGTTGATGGATGACGCCCCATCAGTCAGTAATAAAAGGAGCTGTGATCCATGAAGGGTTGTCACCTAGCTATAAAAGTAAGAGATAATAAAAGACACATCAAACCTTAAAATGCTAGAATAAGGATTTGGACTAGTAGAGCTTTTTGTGTATAGATGGATACTTAGAGTGTTTATCTTTAGATTTTTAAAGATGTTCTTGTGTTAAACCCTGGTTGTGGAGAGATGTATTGTTTGGATAGCATTCACTGGGAGTTGAACATTTGTAAGTTAGTTGAACACTAGCAAGGTTTAAGTATGCGTGTATTACATTGTTTAGATAAAATCCTTCTTAATAGAGGGCTATGTTAGAACTCGGTGTAAATTGTTTAGTGTAACCAACGGGTGGTGATGATTGACATTAGTTATGTAGGTATTGATTAGGCAAGTGTGTCATGACATATTGTGATTGTTACTTCGGAATTGTGAAGTGTTGACAAGTACCTACTTAATGTTCTTTTAACACATGTGTCTAATGAAAAAAAAAAAGGGGTATTAATTTTTCTTCTCTTTGAACTTGTAGTCATGCCACCGAGACAAGCTACTCCCAGACTTATACCACCTAGACACGATGAGCCTAGGACCACTGCATCACCGTGGCATAGTTGGCCCCGAGCTGCTACTTCTGCAGATGGTACAGTTGAGGAGGCCGTCACTTTTACACCTGCTTCAGTGGAGGTAGGGCAGATTAGTGGTCTTAGGGACATAGCGACCATTATGCAGGAATGCCTTCACACTATACAAGAGGTAGTGACGAGAGCTGTCAGGGCTGAGAGAGAGTTGGCTGAGCTTAGAGGAGTTAGAGAGCCCCGGACCCAGAGCGGGGCGACTCCAGCACAGATCCCTAGGTCTACCCCGATATACACTGGTAAGAGACCATCGAAGAGGTCTCGAGCTCGTGCTTCTTCTGCACGGATATCTATACCTGCCCAGACTCACATTGGTAGGAGACGATTGAAGAGGTTCCAGACTGGTGCTTCTTCCACATCCACGTCTACATCCTAAGGGACCATTATTTGTTTTTATTGTGGACAGTCTGGCCACAAGAGGATCACTTGTCCCCTGAGGGACCCCAGCTTGAGACAGAGGATCGAGTCTAGTCAGGAGTCATTTCCATCACCAGTACAGAGTCAAGGACGGGGGACTCCACGACTTTGTTTTGTATGCCACCAAGTTGGCCATGTTATGGCCAATTGTCCTCAGAGGCCGATTTCCCAGAACTTAGAGGAGCCGCATTACTATCAGTATACCCAAGTGCCTCTGCCACGGCCATTGGGTCAGGGACCTCCGACACCGTATTTTCAGCATGCACCTACAGCATTGAGTGTCAGAACTCTCAGTCAGAGGGGTGGTAGGCAGGACCAGACCATTCAGAGTGGTGTTATGCAGTAGCCAGCCTAGAGTCACCTATTTTTTTGGACCTTCAGAGCCTTGAGGTACATTTTTTTTTTTTTTTTTGTGTTTAGTTTATGGACCAGCATACTGATAGACTATAGTGCATCTCATCCATTCATATTTATTATGTTGCCATGACATTGGGGGTAGTGTGATGTTGACGAGAATCTGTAGAGATTACTCGACAGAGTTAGCTGACCGCATGCTTTATTTGGATTCTTCATCTTCCTTGAGGCATCTAATATTGGTATTATACTGGAGATAAATCGGTTATTTACACTTTAGACAAGTATAGGCTGCTACATGGGAAGAGAGACAGTGTGTACTCTTGAGGGAGATGCTTTTTTTATTTAATGGGGTGTCCGTAAATCCTTTTAAAATTGACTTTATTGTGGGTTAGGAGGGGTTAGACTTTAAGTTGAATTGGGTTGGTTTGGATTATATGATGAGATGAGTGCTTGTTGCCTTAGTGTGTGAAATTGTACAATGTGTGGTATGCCTGGTTATTGATGATCTGGGATTCAATGTTTGCCTTTATACAGTATAACGAATGAGATTAAACAGTAGACTGTATACTTGTTGTCTGTGAGATAGGCTATGAGCCTAGATATCCATAAGGTTGGGGATATGCCTGGTTACCTGTACAACAGATTATGTACTTATTTATGTATATGTGTATTCCTAGGATGAAATTTTATATTGGGTGCTGATGTGGTAGGCTACGTGTTAGCTATTGAATGTTGTATGTTTACTCTATATAAACATGCTAGTTTAGTGACCGTTATAGTGTAGCGATTATGATTTTTTTTTTTTTTTTTTGTATATACAGACTGGTTGTTATTAATGCATGTATAAGAGAATGCTTAAACGTGTCTATATGTGTGTGTTGATACATGTGTGTGAAATTTGATGTATGTTCGTAGTAGAAATTGGTGAAGAGTTTCACTAATGTTTCATTCTTCTGAACCTTGGCATATTGACTTAAACTTCATGATTAGAGTACATAAACTACACTGTCTACATTTGTATACCCAGTCGATATATGCGTGCATGAAATGAATAGGCTAGTCCTTATTAGTACATGACACTTAGTCTCAGTTATATATAGACTAAGGTGGGAGATGACAGCTTTACTTTTAGATTGTACTGTTGATATCTTGTGGGTAATTAGGGTACTTAGAAAATACTGGATGATGGGATTGCATTGTGGTACAGATAATGTGTATTTATGCCATTAGGATAAATCATTAGGTGATTTCATGGATTAATTTGAGGCGGGTTAGATGACATCACATGTGTGAGAGACCTTGGGGTATCTTTGTGAATAGTAAGAAGTTTCCTTTACTTTTTATTGTGTTGAATTATTGAGGAGAGTCGTGATGCTTAGATGGAATTTGAAAGGAATTGGCGTTGATGAGCCAATGTGTTTTGAGGATTTCATTATGTGTTGTGCCATGTGGAGTGAGTCGTTACAGATGGGATTAGCACCAGACCCTAGCAGGGAGTGTGGAGATGTCTGCACGCCGCTGCACGCCTACCGGTGAGGCGAAGCCTACAGGGGAGATGGTAATGGGAGGAGCTAATACATTCCACATCGCCTGGCTGAGGGAGAGGTGAGTGATCCATAGGTAAGGCTGCACGTCTACATGTTACAATGCATTTTGCATTGATCCTTTTTTTACTATGCCGAGAGATTGTACGACTACATGGGGTTCCAGTATCCATTGTTTCAGGCAGGGACCCACGTTTCACTGCCCGATTTTGGCAGAGCCCCCAAACAGCCTTGGGGACTCAGCTAAGTTTAGTACTACCTTTCATCCCCAGACTGATGGCCAGTCAGGGCGTACCATTCAGATCCTAGAGGACATGCTTAGAGATTGCGTTATGGACTTCAGGGGTAGCTGGGAGGATCACCTTGCTTTGGTAGAGTTTGCCTACAACCGTAGCTATCAGTCCAGTATTGAGATGGCACCATTCGAAGCGTTGTACTGTAGGCCGTGTCGTTCACCGGTGTGTTGGACTGGGGTAGGGGAGACAGTTATTTTGGGACTCGACTTAGTCCACGAGACCACGGACAAGATACAGGTGATCAGGCAGCGCTTGTTGACAGTCCAGAGTCGCTAGAGGAATTATGCAGATTTGAGGCGGCGGCCCTTGTCATTCGAAGTTGGGGACCATGTGTTCCTCAAGGTATCTCCCAAATGAGGTTTGAGGAGATTTGGACGCGGTGGGAAGCTACCGCCACGATTTATAGGCCCCTTTGAGATTCTTGGGAGAGTTGGTGAGGTGGCTTGTATGCTGGCATTACCACCGCAACTATCTGGAGTTCATGATGTCTTTCATGTGTCGATGCTGAGGAAGTACCAGCCTGACCCCTCCCATGTATTAGATTGGGTAGATCTTCAGCTAGAGGGCGACGCTTCTTATGACCAGAGACTCGTGGAAATATTGGACTCTAGGGACCAGGTTTTGCGAGGCAGGACCATCCCTTTGGTCAAGGTTCGTTGGAACCATCATGGGGTCGAGGAGGCTACTTGGGAGCGTGAGGCTGAGGTCCATACTAGGTATCCCGAGTTGTTTGATCAGTGATGTATTTTCCTTTATTTTATGTTATTTTAAATTTCGGGACGAAATTTCTTTAAGGAGGGAAGGATGTAATAACTTGAAATTTTTTTTTTATATATATAAAATTTTCTTGGTTATCAAATTTTTTTTAATTAATTAATAATTTTGTAGTTATTATTATTATTATTATTCATTATTGTTATTATTAATATTATTATTGTTATTATTAAAAATGTGAAATTAATGTAATGTGTTTATGATTGTGGAATGCATGGGTGTTATGTATGTGTAGCATGTATATTTGTGGGATATTATATGTATGTGTATATGTGTAGAATAATATGTGTACATGTATATGTGAAGATGTATATGTATATATATATAGCAGTGCATGTGTGCACAGGATGTGTGCAACAGACCGTGGGGGTGTGTGTGTGGTGTCGGTTGAGTGTGTGTGTAATGAGTGGTATATATATATATATATATATATATAGGTATATATAGGGCAGCTTTGCATTTAATGCAAAGCTGCATTGGGGAAGAGCAAGGTGGCTGAGCAGAGGAAAAGAGGTCAAGGAAAGGGGCTGGTGATGGGTGACGTGAGGGAGTTGGTGTGTGTGTTTATATTTTGGTCTCGGTTGGGAGAAGAGAAGGAAAAGAAAAACAGAGAGCAAGAGAGAGGGAGAGTTCTGGAAGGGAGAAGAGGCTTTGGGAGCTTGATACAAGCTTGGAACTAGAAGGTGGAGGAGGTGCACGGCTAGAGAGAGAAACCCAACAGAAAACCGTAAGTGACCCAGTTCTGTTTTATTTTTTTTAAAGCATGATAATTAATTTGATGTATAGGATCTTAAAGAGCATGTTGTAAGGTTCATTTTGCAAGAAGAATGAAAGAAAACGATTAAGAAATGAGAGAGAAACATTGAGTTGCAGGTCACGTAGGATAATCGGTTGGGTGGAAATTTTTGGTTTAAAACTTGGTTTTGATGAGGAGAAATTGTTCCTCTATGATGCAGAAACGGGTTGGGATTAAAATGGAGATTGAACAGTGACTTAACAATCATGAAAATAAAGAAGAAGGGTTGGCTGGAGAGTTGACCGAGAGGTTTGACCCTTTATTCGTGAAAATCTAATGGTTTAAATCCAAAACCGAACCTATATATGAAATCCTTGGGAGAAAATGAAGAAGATTGCATTTTAAAAACGTGAAAAACTCACCGGAAAACAGTCATCGGCGCCGGAGAAGGGGCCGGAACCCTACTGGTGCATCGCCAGAAAAATGGGGAAGAAAGGGGGGACGGTCGGGTCAGGTCCGGGTCTGGTTCGGGTTCGGGTCGGGCTTGGGCGATCCGCCCTTGCCATGTGTCGCCCTGTTGTTTTAAATTAAAAGATGGAAAAGGGCTGTTTGGCTACTGGTGTAAGAAATTGAAAATTGAAATTGAAACAGGAACAGGGATATCCTATCCCTGTTCTGGACTAATCCTTGTTTGGGTAACCGAATTGAGAATAGGAGAAATTGAAATTTACAAATTTAACCCTGAACTTTTAGAAATTAAACTTGACCCCAGAACTTTAGAAAAATTACAATCTGACCCCCCAACTGTTGATTATTATAATTTGACCCACTAGAATAAAATATTAATTAAATTAATTAATTAATTAGTTAATTAAATTAATTTAATTATTTAAATATTCTAAAATAATCCGGAGTCCAAATGGGACAAGTCATTAGTGTATTTTGACTATCTCGACCATTCTAAGACCAATGGTGAGGTTCATTTTACGAGACAGAATCCCAAAAATAAAAGACCCGTAGTAACCCTTAAAATTACCAAAATGCCCCTGAATTGAAGTACAGTCAAACGAACTCCGAATTAAGTAAACAAATAGTGAAACTTTATTATCTCGAGCATTCCGGACTCAACCGTGGAGTCCGATTTGTGAAAAGAGGTCACAAAATGTAAGGACCCGTGAAAAGTGCAAAATGACTGTTTTGCCCTTTTGAACCCAAATGTCCGAATTGAGTTATATGAAAGCCTAAACTTATTTTCTTCGACGTCCTGGACTCAATAGCAGAGTTTAGTTTAGTAGAATAGAAACCTATGAAATAAAGTCGTAAAATTTGTTGAATAGCATCATTTAAGAAACAGATGAACTAAATCACTTGTTATGATTTTAGGGACACGAAAAGGCAAGGAGAAGGCAGTCTGATCCTTCCACATTCTCACTACTAGTCACTACATTACGAGCGTAGTTTACTTGGGTTGTGACTAAACCGTCAAGTATGGTGTTTTGCTAATGTTAGAAATGAAGTTAAGTTAGGAATATTTTGTGAATGACTAAAATGATTTATGTATTTATTTGGAATGTGTTTACTTGATAATTTGAAGTTGGTTGTTCACATGTTTATGTGTTACTTGCGTTCTTTGAGAGTTTAGTAAAGTGAAGAACATGAACTATGATATATGAATACATGAGATATGCATACATATGGAACTGACTGATGATTTATATGTTATTGTTCGAGCATGCTATATTATTGAAAACCATGTTCATTGAGATTACATTAGTATATTGGCATATGGTAAATCCTTGAGAACATGGCGTGAGTTGAGCACGTGGTGCTATGCATTATGAGGGTGTAGATCCTGTGGTGAAAAACCCAAAATTGGCCATTGCATTGGTACTTCGAGCCATCGGGGAGTACCCATAAATGAGACATGGGTGTGGCATAGAGTTGTGCATGGGTGCGTCATGCATACCACTCATATATTACTGCGATGCTTTGAATGACATTTAGATATAAATGTACACTTTGCACATGCCACGCCTTAGCTTTATTTCTTGCATTAGCACTTCATCATACCAGCAGTTGAGCTGACTCATTCGTGGGCAACATTTTTCAAATGAGGATACTCCAGCTACTTGAGACTCAATGATACCTTGATAGGATGAAGCACTTGGTATATTTTTGGTCCATGGGACTTATGTTTTGTAATGTAAGGGCTTACGCCCGGATGACCCGTGAACACTGTAATGGCGGGGTGTACTTCATGTTATTTTGATGTATCGATGGTAATGGATGCATGTTTAGTAAATCTATTTACATTTTTCCTTTTATTTATTTTATTTTCTGTAATAACCCGGAAAATATTTTTTTTTTATATATAAATATTTTCGTGGTTATTTTTTTTATTATTAATATTAATTATTATTGTTGGTATTAAAAATGTGAAAAATTATGTGATATGTATATTATTGTTATTGTAAATTTTTGAAGCATGTGCATTATATATATGCATGGTGTATGCATGTGTATCATGTATGTATGTGTATGGAATATTATATGTATGTATGGAATGTATATATATATATGTGTATATATATATAGATGTGGGATGAAAGCATGTATATGTGAATATGTGTGTATGTATATGTGGCAGTGTGTGTGTGTGTGTGTTTGTAACCAAACTAGGTGGACAACCGGTTGGGAGTGTGTGAAACTAGTGTGTGTGATAATAATATATATATATATATATAGATATATAGGAGCAGCTTTGCATTAAATGCAAAGCTGCATTTGGGGAGAAACAAGAGGCTGAGCAGAAGGGAGAGAAGTCAAGGAAGGCTGCAAGTGGAGGGGAATAGAGAGAGAAAGAAAAGAGAGAGAAAAGGGTCGGTTGTGCTTTGTGCATACCTACGGACGTGAGTGATGAGCTAGAAAAGAAAACAGAAGGAGAGAATGGAAGAGGGGAGAGACTGAGAGTGGATTGAAGAGGAACAGAAGTAAGAGGAAGCGACCCCAAAGAGAAAAACAGGAATTTAAAGTAAGTGGGTCTCATTCTGTTTTTAAGATTTAAGAGCTTTTATTTGATTTTAAGTGTAGGGTTTTAAAGAGCATGAAAAATGGAAAACATTGCAAAAAGAACTAGTTAAAATAGTTGAGAAATCAGTGAGTAAAACCTAGTTGCAGGTGTAAGGATAATTTCGGGTTCATTGACATTTTATGCATAGAACCTAGTTTAAATGAAATAGAAATGATCCTAAGAAGTGCAGAAAGAAGATAGAAAAAGAAATGAGCCAAAACAGTCGAGAACCGAGAAGAAAATTAAGAAAAACCAGCTCGCCGGAAAACCGGCCGGAGCTGTTAAAACCCCTATTCGAGACGGTTGAGTGAGTCTTGATGAAAATGGAGGGTAGATTTAGAGTCCTTGGGAAGGGAGGAAGAAAATGGCATTTTGAAAACATGAAAAAGTCGCTGGAGATCGGTCGCCGGCGCCGGAACCCTACTGGCCATCACCGGAAAATCGGGGACGAAGGGGGGGCTGTTCTGGACCTGGGTCGGGTCGGTTCGGGCTTGGGCCAGTCCGCCCCTGCCACGTGTCACCCCCTTGTTTTAAATTAAAAGAAGAGTGGGAGTGTTTGGCAACGGATATAAGAAATTGAAATAGAAATTGAAATCAGAATAGGGATATCCTATCCCTGTTCTGTCGCTATACACTGTTTGGATATCCGAATATAGAATAGGGTTTTGCAAATTTCGAAATTGCCCCTGAACTTCTGAAAATTACCATTCTGTCCTGAACTTTCGGAAATTACCTTTTAACCCCCAAACTTTAGAGAAATTACAATTAGACCCACCAGATTCAAATATTAATAAAATAATAATTTAATTAATTAATTAATTAATAAATTAATTTAATTAATTAAATATTCTAAAATAATCCGGAGTCCAAATGGGACAAGTCATTAGTGTATTTTGACTATCTCGACCATTCTGAGGCCAATGGTGAGGTCCGTTTTACGAGATGGGGTCCCGAAAAATAAAAGACCCGTAGTAACATATAAAATTACCAAAATGCCCCTGAATTGAGATACAGTCAAATGAACTCCGAATTAGGTAAACAAATAGTGAAACTTTATTATCTCGAGCATTCCGGACTCAACCGTAGAGTCCGATTTGCAAAAAGAAGTCTCGAAGTGTAAGGACCCGTGAAAAGTGCAAAATGACTGTTTTGCCCTTTCGAACCCAGGTGTCCGAATTGAACTCTACGAAAACCCAAACTTAGTTTCTTCGACATCCCGGACTCAATAGTGGAGTCTAAATTAGCAAAGTAGAAACTTATGAATTAAAAATATAAAATTTGATGAATAGCATAATTCAAATGACAATGAACTGAATCTCATGTTATGATTTTAGGAACACGAGAGGGCAAGGAGAAGGTGATCTGACCTTCGGCATTCTCACTGTGATTCTACCATACTTCGAGTACACCTTTTTGAGTTGAGATCGATTATCAGGTACGATATATTGTGCTAAGTAAGAAATAGAATTGAGATTAGGAATACTTGCTTTGCTGCATTGATTGTTCACATGTTTGCTTGAGTGTTCACATGCTTATGTGCTACGTGCTATCTTGTTAAGTTGTATGATGATTATGGGTATATCGCATGTGTTAGTGTAGTGTGTGAATTATATGCTTTAAAGAACTGTTGATATTATGAATTGTGTACTTGAAGGCATGCTTTATGTATGAATGAGATGCATCATTGAGATTGCATTGTGACATGATGAGATCAGAGCATATTGGCATAGTGTAATTCTTTGGACATGGCGTGGGTAAGCACTTGGTGCTTTGCATTATGAGGGTGCAGATCCTGTGGTGAAAAACCCAAAATCGGCCAATAGGTACTTGCCTGCCTGACGGATTCCGGACCGTGAAGCGAGACATACAAGGTACTCATGCCGACGGGGAAGGACCGTATCATGAGACATGGGTGGGCATAGAGTTGCATGGGTGTGTCACGCATATTGCTTATATACTGTACATTGTTCATATCCTGTCGTCATGATATCGAATGCCATATAGAAATAACCGTACACTTGCACATGCCACGACCTTGGTTTTGTTTCTTGCATTAGCATTATATTGTACCAGCATGTTGAGCTGACCCCTTTAGTGGGGCAACATTTCAGATGATGTCCCAGCAGTACGAGACGTGGAGATGATCTGACTAGGGACTGTGTTAGGCCCAAGGGGCGTTTGTTTTTTGATATTGTATAAGGGCATAAGCCCAAGACTGTATTTCATCTTACATGTTGTAAGCAAGTGGACTAGACCTATGTATGTATCAGAACAGTGTACAGAATGTATGAGAATGTTATTATTATCTTTTATTTCTTTTTTTTTTTTATTTTATTTTATTTTATTTTCCTTTGTCTCGTTACTCGCGCCTCGGGTTCGCTGGAATTCGGGGCGTGACATTTTCTGTCTCGTCAGTCGCGTCTCGGGTTTCCAGAAATTCAGGGCGTGACAGCTTTTAGTTACGCACACTGTGTGCTTCCCTAATTGTAACCTTTAGCGACGCCTCATGTGCGTAGCTAAAGGTTACCATTAAGGAAGCTTGATGTGCGTCGCTTATGGTAGCTTTCAACTACGCACATTGTGTGCGTTGCTAATGGTAACCTTTAACGACGCATTTTGTGTGTCACTAATAGAGTATTAGCATTCTTTAGCGACGAATGTGAAGCGTCGCTATAAATTTATTTATTTGCTTTTAGCGACGCCTTTGTGTGCGTTGCTAAGAGTTTTTTTTTAACCATATTTGCTTTGTTTTAATTGTTGTTTTTTTCCTGTTTAAACCTGTGTCAATCATCTTGATATACAATAAAATCCAAACATTCTGAAATGATTATATTAAAAAAGAAAAATACATTCATATATATATATATTATACTAATTACGTACATTTGTAAAAGTACAATTTAACAATAAATAAAAAAATAAAAAATTGTCTCAAAAAATGTAACTACAGATGTCCATGAAAAGAAAAAAAAAACAAATAAAAATAATAAGTCCCGATGCAAAAAATAAAGACGGCGGCACAATAATCCCGATCAATTTGAAATAAAGATCAAATGATATATATTAAAATAATTATTAAATATATATGAACATAGAATGTGAATAGTTTTTTTTTTTTTTGCATGCATAAATAATAAGAACGACATAAAGTAGCGTAAGTTACAAACCACTAATCCGAACTAATTGTCGTAAGTTTATGGTAGTCTATTATGTCATTTGTGAGGTGTGTGATGGGGTTTTGGGATAGTTAGGCCGATATCCGACATTTTGGTCTGTCAAAACTCCAAAATGGTCATTTTTGGAGCAAAAACTTGCATAAGTTTCAAACCATTGATCCGAACTGAGTGCAGTAAGTTCGTGCAAGTCTATTTTATCATGTCTGAGGTGTTTGATGGGGTTTTGGGCTCGTTTGATTGATATCCGGTGTTTAGGTCCGTCAAAACTCTAAAATGGGTCTTTTTGGAGCAAAAACTTGCATAAGCTTCAAACCGGTGATCTGAACCAGGTGCGGTAAGTTCGTGCAAGTCTATTTTATCATTTATGAGGTGTGTGATGGAGTTTTTGGGGTAGTTAGGACGATATCCAGCTTTTTGGTCCGTCAAAACCCCAAAATGGGCTTTCTTGGAGCTGAAACTTGCAAAAATTTCAAACCGGGATAAAAAAATTAAAATTTTTAAAGTTCCTCCTAGCTATAAGGTGACTCGGCCACTGGTTTTGGCTTTTCCAAGTGAAAAATATTGCTTCTTTCTTGCAAATAAATTATAATTTACTAGCACCATGAAATAGTCTTTGTAAAGATAAGGACTTATTGTTTCAGTCATGGACGTTTTGGTTTTGCCAAGGCTGCTTCCTATACATGAAAAAATCTTTAACTTTTGTCTCTATCAATCATATGCCTTTAGGCTATAGTTTTTTTTTTTCGTTTTTAATAACTTGAAATCGAGCCCACCGATCATAACTTTCGATCACATGATCAGATCATAAATTTGATCTCTCTTTCACAGCTATGTCGCACAAATTTCTCTTATGGAGAGGGTGGCATCAATAATACTCGAGGAATATTAAACCAAGACCTTGTACTCTTAAGCACTTATTCTTTGTAGCATCTCAAATCGAGCCATCCCTTGGGATTCTTTAAGCTATAGTTAATCAATACCAAATTTTTTTTTTTTTTGGGGGGGGGGGGTGTGTGTTAAGCTTCTCTTGTGTCTTTGATTGTTCTTTTAGGTTTTTTTTTTTTTGGTTGACAGGATAATAAAGACAAGACAAACAAACTAGCTACCCCTCAAGTGGGCAATATCTGCAGTATTTGTAACAAGATCTCTAATGATCAGGCTTGGGGGACTCTAGAAGAACCAAATGCTCTACTTGGTCCTCTCTCATATTAGCTAAGATTTCAGCGCACCAGTTGGCTTCCCTCAGGGTATGAATAAAGTTTCACTCCTTGAAGCTGGAAGCCATATTCCAACAGTCTTCTACCAAGATTTTACAGTGGGCATTGCTCTTTCCGGCATGGTTGAGCAAGCTTATAGGCACTAGGCAGTCGGATTCCACGATGAGTTTATTGCATTCTTTTTTGAAGGCTATAAACAGGCCTTCTCGGATAGCCCAAAACTCCGCTATGAGGCTGTTGCAAGATCCTATTCTCCCATAGTAGCCCCCTCGCCACTTACCCGTATCATCTTTGTGGATGTCTCCAAAGCCTGCTGGGCCTGGACTTTCTTTGGCACATACATCGGCACTGATCTTGAAGTAATTGACAAGAGAAAAAATCTAGCGTATCAGAACTGAGGTCGCAGGAATAGAGGATGGGGGGGGACGTACCTTGAAAGCTAAGGCTTTAGATGTTGTTCTGGCCTATTTCCAAATGAGGTGCATAATATTATTAAGATCCATAGGCTGGTCCTCAAATACCCTTTTGTTTTAAGCTTTCCATATAATCCACGTTGCATTAATAGAAATGGTGGAGTTGGGGATCCCTTCATTAGTATTGTCATGAATTTCGATATTACTAAGAATCCATTCTTGAACTGTTAAAGCCTGATAGTCTCAGGATCGAGTGGGCTGAAGCAGGTTATCCCATACTAAGCTGATAACATGACAATCCCGTGGGCGTGGAGAGTGGTCTCTTCCCGCTAGTTTCATAGAGGGCAGGAGGAATCTTGTGTCATCCCTCTTTTTTTGTGAGAACTATTGGTCGAGAGCCTTCCATGAAGGGCAAGCCACATAAATGTTTTTATCTTTTGAGGGCAGTGGAGTTTCCAAACACAATTAATTCCAGTCAGTCGTGCTATTCTAAAGCATGGGATTAGCTTTAGAAATGGAGTTGTATGCCTCTCTAACCGAGAATCTCCCACTTGGGGAGTCCCAGATTAGGAGGTCGATAGGTCTAGTTGTTTTAGCAATAGGAGTTCCTTGGATAAGGTTTATAATATGAGTGGGAATGAAAGTTTAGATCTTCCTCAGATTCTGCTCCCCATTTTTCATAATATAACTCATCTTCTAGTTAACCTTATTACTAATCGAGGGGTTTGGGAGTAAGTGCCGCAATGGTTTTGAGCCAACCCACCAGTCATCCCACGGGTTTACCAATTTGCCATATCCAATCATCCATTTGGCATTGTCACTAACAATCAGGTTAGTGGATGTTATCCCTTTCCAAATGTGGGAGCCACCTTTTTTTGGAGAGGAGTGGGAATTGGATGAGCCATATTTATCTTTAAGGACTTTCGTCCAGCTACAGTCTTTGTTAGTTATCAAGTTCAGTTGAGTTTAGATAACAATGCAAGATTGGTTTCTTTAGCCTTCCTAATATTTATCCCGCCCTTTTTATTCTTGGCACAAATAGTATCTTACTTAATCAGGAGGACCTTTTTATGATTCTCATCTCTTCCCCAAATAAAATTTCAATAGGTTTGTCAATCTCATTGCAAATACTTGTGGGGATGCTCATGGTTTGCATTAAGTAAACCGGGATGGCCGAGGTGATGGCTTTCACAAGAGTGACCCTACCTGCCATTGATAATAATTTTTACTCTCATGCAATTCATTCATTCATTCATTCCACTAGTCTACACGTTATACAAAAATGACGTAGCGGAAGCTTGTGAAGAAGTAAGACACCGCCTGCTTCTTGATAAAATCGTTCGAATCCATGAACAAATATAACATACTCGAATCCATGAGCACAGAGGATAAGATCTCAGAAAGATAATTCTTTATTCCATGAAAGTTAACCTTACAATGAAAAGAAAGAGCCTTTATGTAGGCTGGAAAACCTAATTCGTCTAGGACTAGAACTTCTAATTCGACTAGAACTGTGATTTTAGGAAAGAAATAATTAAAATGAAGAAAAATACCAAAAATAGAAATATTCTAATTAAAATAATAAATCAAAAGTCCTAAACTTAAGCAGCAATCTGGTAAAAGGACAGCTTCAAACGCCAACCGTAGGTTAGGAAATTAAGCAGCACATTTATTACTAAAACTAGTAGAAATGCGTTATTGAAGGCCAAAACGAAGGAATTTGCCCGAAAAGGGGCATACGTCATGGCAAAGCGATGAGTATTGATCAGCACATTGTTTCCAAGCCCCCATCGAATTTCACGCAATTCCGATCATTTTAGCGTTGCACGCAATTTTGTACTAAGAATTGAATTCTTCAACAACCTATTCTACATCAAAATAATAAAATAAACTTTAAAATATAATTAAGTGTCGTTTGATAACGTTTTTTTAAGTACTTTTTTACTTATTTAAGCAAAAAAATAAAAAATGGTGTTTGATTTGCACCCAGAAAAAGTGCTTAAAAATCCAAAAAAACAAAAAAGAATAAAAAAAGTACTTTTAAGTAAAAACAAATTTTTTTTTTTCGCTTGTTATAAATAAAATTTACTTTTATGCTTTCTTTGTTTGAATTGCCGCACAACCACCGCTATCACCATCGCCCACCTCCACCACCACCACCACCACCACTACCATTGCTACCCCACCACCACCATTACCATTACCATCACTACTGCCCCCACCACCGCCACCGCCACCGCCGCCACCACTATGGTCTACATATTATTTTAAAAAAATGATTTTAATGGATACATTAAAAAAATAATATTGAGATAAAAAATTATTTTTGAGAAATAATTGTCAAACATACTTTTACTTTTTTAAAGTAAAAAAACAAAAAATATACAAGTTGTTGGGAAAAATACTAAAAAGTTTTTAAAATAAATTTTTTAATCCAAAAAGTACATGATAAATTTTTTATATCTAAAACATCCAAAGAATAAACTTTTACTACCAAAAATTTAAATTATAAACTTCCATCTTAACACTGTTAAAAAATATTAATGATTAGACTAAAATAACTTTCAATATACATTTTTAAAAAATACTAAATAGTTGATAAAATAAATTATTTAATCCAATAAAAAGCATAACATTTTTTTATTTATCTAGAAAGTCTAAAAAAATCACTTCATAAATTGTTATGATTTTTTTGGAATGAAGAAGTTATTTTATATATATTTCAATAGTTTTTTAAATATATTTTGATGGTTATTTTAGTCTAATTAGTAATATTTTTTAATGGTGTTAAGATGAAAGTTAGCAATTGGGCTTTTTATATTAAAAATTTATTTTTTGGATATTTTAATAGGAAAAATATAATATAATTTTTTTAGATTGAATAATTTATTTTAAGAACTTTTTAGTATTTTTCATAAAATATTTTATTTATTTATTAAAAAATACTTGAAAAAAGCGTTATCAGACTGACACTAAGATATTTAATAAAGTTATATTTATAAAACAAAATAAAGATAATATTTGCAAGGCATCTTCATTGTTCGATCTAATACACCAAAAAAAAAAAAAAATTTAAAAGAAAGCCAAGCAGGAATAAATCTAGGCATGTCAATGGTGCTTGAGACGGAGAGATAAGGAGCAATACCCAAACTTGAAGATATTGCAAAATGTTGGTTGCAAATTATTAGCTTCAACTTCAAGATATTAAAAATTTGGAGTCCCAACCTTGAATTCTTGATAATTGGAAATTAATTCAACACTTTTTAAGCATCATTATAAAAAGATCATGGAAAGCATTAAAAACACAATGCCTATTACTAATTTAACTAAATGAGCACAATAGATTTGATCTCGGAAATACTCATGCTTTTTTCTAGTCTCCCAAAGAACTTTTTAAGAATTATCATCACTGGTGCAAAATAGGTGTCAGAAGAGTTCCTAATACAATGAGAGTGCGAGAAATTTAAATTGAAGTCAAAGTGATTGAAAATATTTTTGAAAAGCATTTGAAACTGGTCACCTCAATATTCCATACCCGAAATCACAAAATTTTGATCGGAGATGATCCAACAAACTCAACTTCTTGTTACTTTTTTGGAACTTGATTTTGGGCAAATTCACTTATTTAGGAATTCAATTGAAAGTAATTAGATTTTGTTACTATTTATGACAATTTTTAGCTTGTAAATTACTTCGCATAGAAAATTCGGATTGGAGTACCGTTTGTATCTATTTTCTTCTTATCTTATCTAGTTTTCAATTTTACAAAAAGTCACAAGTTTAATTTAATTCGATTTTCTCTATTTTCCTAGTCCTGTTAGTAGTATAGGAATAGTAGTTTCATATTCAAAGTAGTAGTTTTCAAAATCTGTAAATATAATGTAATCGGCCTTTATTATTGAGTTTTTATCAATAATATTCATATTTCAAGTTTTATAGATTTTCTTATCTTATTTGGGTTGATTGTTCCCCATTTTTAGATATTTAATTTTTTTTTGTATCCGCTGTTCACGTTTTATGCTGCATCAATCACTTAATCAAAGTCGTTAGCCTTCTAAGAAAAAATGATAAGACTATTCTTGTAAAAAAAAAAATTATGATAAAGATTGTAGTCACAAAATATATAAACATATCGAGATGAGGTAGTTAAAATCCCTTTCTTCACATGACAGGAACAGGATTAGAGTTTGAGACTCATGACGTATCACGCACACTTAGATTAGTTCTCCCTCCTCATCGGTATAGTAAAAAAAAATACATAAACATAATAAAATACAATTTTTTTAAAATTATCTAAAAGTAGACTTAAGTGAATGAGATTTCTTGGCAAAACTTGGGATATTCTCAAAACATTGGGGGTCATTTTCTCGTGGAATCAACAAAAAAAAAACTGAGTATCACAAAAGTATTGTTGGGGGAGAAAATATTGGGTGCCCCGAGGCACCATATCAGCAAGCATATGTGATGGTAATGCATTTATAACATGATATATGCGGAATCTTTTTTTATTTTTTATTTTGATAACTACCAGTTTTTTAAAATATCATAAGTTCATATTTGAAAAAAAAAAAAAAAGAGTTGCGGTAATTTTTATTATTGGGTGGTGGTATAGCATGCAGCTGACGACGTTGTGTCTAGAAAACCCCGAATAATTTTTTCTCATTGGGTGTGAAAAAAAAAAATAACAAATCCACTCTTGTTTTCCAAAAAAAAAAAAAAAAGAAAAATGAAAAGAAGAAAGAATCATTAATTCACAATATATGATTATGCAACCTGGACGCTGTTGTTGCTCTCTATCAATTATACGCGCATGGTATATAGACTGTAGTCAATCAAACGCCACAACATTATTCTTTGTAAGATTCCTTCGTATCACTGGTTGTTCTATAAGATATTGGGTTGTAACTTTCTACCAATTATATCACCCATACACGTTTTACCTTTGCCCACGTGAAGAACATTACTTTCCTTCACAATAAATTATAATGTAGCAGCACAACGAAATAGACTTTGTCGAGCTAAGGACACTCATGTTTCACTGATCATGCACGTTTTGGCTTTGCCCACGTGAAGAGCATTACTTTCCGTCACAATAAATTATACTTTAGCAGCACAACGAAATAGACTTTGTCGAGGCTAAGGACACTCATGTTTCACTGATCATGCAAGTTTTGGCTTTGCCAAGGCTGCTATTATGCTATACATTAAAATGCCTTTTAACTTTTCTTAATTTCAAATATGAAATAGCGAGCTGTTTCAATGTCATAATCATTTCATTAGTTGACAAAATATGCCAATACCTAACTCTCCAAGTCCAAGCGACATTGTTGTCAGCTTAACTTTTTTTGGGCCAAATTTATTGCTCAAGTGTTGTATTAAGATTAGGATAAGGATAAGAGTTATAATTTTGTAGTTAGAGTAGTAATTTTTTTTATCTCTATAAATATGATGTAATAGGTCTTTATTATTCACATTTTATCAATAATATAAAGATTTTGAATTTTGAGAATTGTTCTCTTGTTGGGTGAATAATACCTGTGTTGATTTTATCTAAGGAATTCAATGTACTAAATCCCTGTATTTCTCATTATTGGGTTCAAGCATCATGTTGAGATTAGTTCTTGAGATGGATAAGGAATGTTGAATCTAGTGTAGTGGAACTGCTTGAGGCATAGGCAAGATTATTTATTTATTTGTAGTGAGGTACTATATTGGTGTGATGATAACTTGATTTAATACTCCTACCTCGATCTTTCTCAGCTAGTCACACGATCTATTTCCTATATGTAGATAGGTGATGTAGAGAACTAAACACTCACACTATATGCATGAGTGAGAGATGTTAGACATTGGGCCAGGTTAGACCCAAACCCATAGTTGGTGGAGCATCCAAATGATGTGAATGGATTATTTAAAGGAGAATTTAGATAAGACCTAAACTCTTATCTATATAAGTGAGAAATTGAGTTTAATATTCAATTATTTCTAATATACATCGCCATATGCGCGGTTACATTGGATATGGATTTTGAGATAAAACTTTTCCATAAACTCGCCTGGTTCCCGATTTATTGTTCTTTCTGATATTCTTTTTGAGACTACTATCACGAGATGTCTGGACTTGGATTATAGAAATTATGTAGGTGAATTGATCTTGTAACCATGTTATTGACGAGAAATGTCGATCTCTACATCGACGTTCCTAATTATGAGGCTCATATTACAAATATGGTAGATTTTGAGCAATTTCACACATTCAAACAACGGACTATAAACTGTATCCAACACAGATATTTCGTATTACTATCTAACACCTTGAACTTTGATAATTGATTTTTTTTTTTCCTGTGTGTTAAGGGTTGTCTCTTTTTTCTCTACATACTAAGCTTTCTCTTTACTTCGAGACCAACTCTGACCAGTATTATTTACCAAAAAAAAACTCTGACCAGTATTGTAGAGTAGACTTTGACCAGTTAATACTTTCTTATCAAACTCTGCTAAAAAATGGATAGTCTTTTAATTTTGTAATGTCAAACCTAAAAGTGATTATTTTATTTGTAACAATGATCACTTCAGTCACAATATCCTCAAACGTTGTTGGCAGCGATCACTTTGGTGTCATTCAAGTCTTTCATTTCAATGCGGGTTTGGGCCAAATGGTCAAGAAAAAACAGCCAAGTTACTATTCAACGGTCATCGAATGTAAAAATCATCACGGTTCTGCTGAAGATCACCTGCATATATTAATATTCTTTTTACTTATGTCAAAAAAATACTTTAAAAAGGCTAGCATTATCTTACTTTATAATTTGTTAGGATCATGGGATCCGATATTGTAATTGGCTAAGCTGGTTAGAAAAAAATGTACTTTGTGTGTAATCCTTACAGAATTCCTACGAGTGAGTACCTCAATGCATGTTCTTCTCCAAGGTCATCCAAGAGATATTACCGTGTATCACTACTGGTCAATTTGGTTCTCGAAGGGTAAAATAGACTTTTGTATTTGATTTGGATCTCACATACTCACATCAAGCATGCATTGTATATAGATTTTATCTTATCATCATAAATGTGATGGACTTGTGGTTGTGAACTAATTTTTCCAAAATGCATCTTTAAAACACTTGTGGGAAAAATTCAATTCACAAGACAAACAAAGAATGAGCAACTCACTATTGCTCATTCGAACGGAGCTTGGCTTGTTCGAACTAACAATAGAGAAGTTCATTCTCATTTGTTCGAACATTCTGTATCAAATGAGTTGTTGCAACCTTAGAGTTGTACTCGTTTGATATTCGTTCTTTGTTCATTTAAATGAGCAAGTGCTCATTCGAACGAATGATGATTCGTTTGAACGAACCCTGGGCAGAAAATAGATTTATAATATGATTTCTATCCATTTGGGAATCAATCAAGCTTTTTACAAAAATAAGCAAAAATACAATTTAGAGCAGCCAAAAACAGAGTGAGAGAGTCTCAAATTGTAAGAGCTAATTTGTTGATAGATCTTGAAGCTCTTGTGAGAGATCATTCATACACGACATTCATAATCATCTGTACTCATTTTCATTAATCGGATTTGATCAAACCATACGATCCACTTAGATCTAAAGAGCCTTGGTTCACATCAAATTCACCATTGATGATAGATAGAGTTCAAGCACGAGAATTCGGCATTGAGCGATCGGTGGACACTGAGGTCGTGAGAATTCACAATTGTTGAGCAGTTTGATCGGAGGAGTCCGAGACCATGGAGGAGTCCGGTTGTTTGAAGGATTGGCTATGAGAAGCTTGAGGATTTGAAGGGAATTTGAAGAGGTAATAAGGGAGAACGAAGCTAGAGATACTTAGCTCGTTCGTAGATTTGTTGTGTTTCACTTTACATCACAGTGCATTCCTTCCATGAGCATTGGCCCAGCTTCGGAGTTTTACTCCAATGATTGTTGTCCTTGGTAGTTTTTTCCGTCATCAATCGGTTTGCAATATCTCTCTCTCTCTCTCTCCATCTATTTCAATTTACTATGTGTGCTTAATTGAATTGCTTTGGCTTAATTTTAGAAATTAAGTTTTTCATGTTTTCAAAATTGTTCATCAAATTGATATATTGAAAAACTTGATTTAATAAATTGATTGAAATCAAAATTAATAGATTAATTGATTTTGCTTTGAATTATGAAAATTTCTATAAAATCAATCTAGTTGATCAATTAGTTGAAGTTTGAATAGGTTGGTGAATTGGTTGATTCTTGGTAGAATCATTGGTGGAAGAGCATAAATGTTAGATTAATCACATTGAGTGATTTGTTGTTGATTGTGTCATCTTTGTGTTTAATCAAGAATTGGAACTAACTTGAAAGAAATTTTTGATTCAAGACTTACCTATTCAACCCCCATCCCTCTTCTAGGTAATTCACGCTTTGGGACCTTGAGTGATATCAATGTGGTATCCCTCCGCGCAACCAATAAACACATTATTGATATTAATTGGCCCATAATAGTGTTCCTAGATTAATGAATAATTTCTCAATAAAATAGAATAAAATCTCTTGCTTCCTGGATTGTTCTAAATTCTTGGTTACGTGTTTTATGGGTTTTTCGTTTCTATTTTCATATTTTGTCTATTTTTTTCTTCATTACTCTTTTTAATTTTTACTTTTTTAGCAGTTTTCCTTTGAATCTACTCCATTATCAAGATCCTTTTTAGTTCGAATCCTCTTCAGGTATGTGTTTAAAGTTAATTCATTTTTGTTATTTTTCTTACAATTTCTAGTTTATTATACACATCATCTTCAAGCTTTTTTCATCGAATAGTTGTGTTATTTACATAACTTCTTGTTCATTATTCATTTTTTATAGTTTATGTTTCTTATGCATGTTTCGTTCATCAATTTAGTTTTGTGTAACGTATTTGTTTGTATTGTCTAACTTGAGTATATTATTGATAATGTTGATTTACATGATCTATAAAATTTTATAGTTAAGTACTTGTACTATGATTTTATAGTTTTTTCATATTCTTAATTTCTATCCTTTTATATTTTCATGTAGTTAAAGTCATTGATGGTCTGTCCAATTGTAGAGATCCGAAAAATGAGGGTAAATTTTTCGTTTTTGAGGTAGAACACTTTGCAAGCATAGTTTATCACGTTTGTCGGTTTTATCTGTAAAATACCTTTTTACACTGTTTTCACCGAACGACCTATTTAGAGACATATTTAGAGTGTATCATAGAAGATTAAAGTGCTTAGAATAATGTAAAGTATCCGCTGTACAAAAATAAACCGAAACGGAAATGGTTTCCGGAATTGGACAAAAAAGGGTATTCGGGTGACCCGGGTGGAACGGGTCTAAGCCGACCTCAAATGAAAATGTTTCCTTCTAAAAATTTTCATTTAAAATAATTTTATGAATATTGGTTAAAACAGAATTTCAATTTGAAGCGTTTAGGAATGAGCTATAGAGTAACGGGGTTACGGCCTCATTAAGGGCAAAATGGTCATTTTTCCTTGCCCCTTTGATTCCCCACTATAAAAACAGCTCATATAGTCCATCCTTATCACATATACATTTAGAGATTTCAGGAATCTCGTCCGTATAGAGAGAGGGAGAGAAAAGCCCTAAAATTCCACATTTTCAAGCTGTCAGAACACACATTTCAAGCGGGAATTTGGCCGAACTTCCTTCTGAGAAAGTGTTCAGCTCAACGAGTACTATAGACTCACTAAACAGTTTAGACATCCAGAAAGTACGGCCTTCTCAGTTTAAGAAAAACTGATTTTAGGTATGATGTAGTACTAATCTAGAAATAGATTTAAGTTCCCTTGTGTTTTTAATTAAGTTTGAACTGCTGTAAGTGTATAATTAAGGTTAAGAAAGCACCTAGGTGATAGCTCCTTTGAAAAGTTTAGAGTTGGTAGTTTAGGCATATATGTGTTTTTGGATGTTTTTGAGTGATTTGTTGCCTTGATTGGTGTTTAATTTATTGATAGAGTTGTATTATTATATTGTGAGCCTATGTACATGTTGACACACCTTGTGACATGTGACATGTGATGGATTATTTAATTGAACCCATAGGGCTCTATCCATTTAATCATTTGAGCCAACTTTAAATTGAATTTATCTTGTTTCAATTTAAAAACTGGCCAACCTTATGGAACTATGTGATAGGTCTTTGAATTTCTGTTTATCTTTTTAATCATGGATTCAGTGATAGAAAATCTATGTAATAAACATTTAATGGTGAATGTTGACTATAGGTTCCTTGAGCTAAAGGCTTTTGAAAATTTATAGTTTGTGAGTACTTGTCAGTGTAAATTAAATAATTAAATTAATTAAATTAAATGTGCCGAAATAACCCGATGTCTGAATGGGACAAGTCATTAGTATATTTTGAGTATCTTGGACCTTCTGAGTCCAACGATGAGATCCGTTTTGCAAGACGGGACCCCGAAAAATTTAAAAGATTCGTAGGCACACTAAAATGACCAAAATGTCCCCAGTCAAAAAGTAGTCAAACGAGTCCCGAGTAAAATAAATGAATAGCGAATCCTTATTATTTCGACATTTCGGATTTAATGATGGAGTCGGTTTGAGTAAAAGAAATACCAATCATAAAGAGACATAAAATTTGTTGAATAACATAATTTCATAGAGTGACATATTGAGATGTGAATTGTGAATGTTAGGAACTCTGAAGGGGAAGGAAAAGGCGACTTGACTTCCTAGACCGACATAGTAGGAGGACTAAGTTGTTCACTGATTGGTTGGACTGCATAGTGGACACAGTTTACTAGGGTTGTGACCAACCCTATCAGGTATGATATTTTGCTAAGTAAGGAATAGAAGTAAGTTTAGGAATGATTTGCATGTTGATTGATTTGTACATGTGTTGATTTGATGATTAGGAAATCACATAGGATATACTTGCTTGAAGAATCTAGAATTGATAACTTATGCACTCTGATATGTGCTTTAAATTAATTGATGATTTGTCGCTATAGTGAAGATGGATCTTACCTCTAAGTTTGAATTATTATGTTTTGGCTTATTTTCGTGTTGATATATCATGCGTTTTGGAAGGTGCGATAGTTTGATATATTGGTGCATTATGGAGTTATGTGTTCTTTGTGACTTAATGAGATTGTGAATGTGTGAATCAAGCATGTGTTTAATTTGACTGCTCATGGCATACAGGCTTGTGGAAGAAGTTTTGAGATTTGGATGATATTGTTGCTTTAAATATGCTGCATTATTGAAAGCATACTACACGGGTTGGCAAGAAATGTTCTGTTGAGAATGTGGCATTGCATGGTGGAACCATGGCATTTGGCATAGTGTAATTCATTGATGACATAGTGTGGGTTGAGCTCGAGGTGCTGTGCATTATGAAGGTGTAGATCCTGTGGTGAAAAATCCAAAATTGGCCATTGCATTGGTGCCTGCGACCCAACGGGAGCGATCCATGAACAGGTGTTGGTTACTCGAGTACCCATCGGGAGCGATCCGTAAACCGAGACATGACATGCATGGTGTTGACATGACATGCATAGAGTGGACATGTGTTATAACATGAAATTTTTTTTTATTATTATTATTTATTCTTGCAATTGTTAATTAATTATTTTTATTATTATTATTATTATTATTATTATTATTATTATAATTATTGGATGTATGTATATATGTATATATATATATGTGTATATATATATATGTATAAATTTAAGGTATTTATTTAATATATGTGTGTACCTGTGAGTGTATATTTAAAAGTGAATATATATATATATGGGTGTAGAACAGTGTGTGTATGTGTGTGTGCCGGTTGTGTGTGTGTGTGACTTTGAGTGTTACACACTCAAAGGGGTATGGGGTAAGGTTGAGTGTGTGAGTAGGATTCAGGGAGTGGGAGAGTGCAGAAGTGGGCAGAGAGTAGGTTGGTCTTGGGGAGAGAGAGAGAGAGAGAGAGAGAGAGAGAGAGAGAGAGAGAGAGAGAGATATAGAAAGAGAGAAAATAAAGAGAAAAAGAGAGTGGTCTCGGGTGGGAAAGAAGAGAAGGAAAGAAGCAGAAAAGAGGGAGAGAAACAGAGCTCTGAAGGAGAGTTAGAGACCTGGTTCGAGCTCGGAGCAAGAGGGAGAAGGAGGGCACGGCTAGAGAGAGAAACGGCCGAGAAATTTGTAAGTGGGTCACTTCTGTTTCAATTTTTTTTAGAGCATTTCAGTTGATTTAAATTGTAGAATCTTGTAGAGCATCATGTAAGGATTAAAACGCAACAAAAATGATAGAAAACGGTTGAAAAATGAGGGAGAAAGAAGGAGGTGCAGGTCACGGCCATGGGGGGCAAGATCTGATTTTTCGTTGTGATTGGAAGCTTCAAAACAGTATTAAAAAGCTCCAAAAATGTTTTAGAACAAGTTGGGATCGAAAAGGGCTTCGAAAACACGAAGAAAATCAAGTTTAAAAACTTGATTTTCTGAAAATCCGTTCACCGGCGCCGGAGAGGGTGACCGGAGCTCCGCCGGAAAAACGGGGGGGAGAAGGGGGTCTGTCCGGGTCGGGTCGGGTCGGTTCAGGTCCGGTTCGGGGCGGGCGTGGACCGCCCCTGCCACGTGTCGGCTCACCGTTTAAAAGAAAAAAAAAATGAAATAAAATAAAAATAAAAATAAAAACCTGATTTGGACCGGGTTAGAAGGGGAAGGGGCTGAACCGGTCGGTTCAGTGAACTTTTAAACCGGTTTAGGGTTTTGGTTTAAAAACCCCCTGGTTCAAACCAAAGTTTAGGTTATTTATATTTTGAACCCCAAAACTTTTAATAATTATATTTTGACTCCTTAGCCTTTAAGAAATTAGAATTTGACCCAAGACTTTTGGGTAATTATGTTCTGACCCTCATGAATAAAATATTAATAAATTATTAATTAAATTAATTAATTAAATTAATTAAAAATTCAAAAACATCCCGGAGTCCAAATGGGACAAGTCATTAGTGTATTTTGACTATCTCGACCATTTCGAGACCAATGGTGAGGTCCGTTTTACGAGACAGGGTCCCAAAAAATAAAAGACCCGTAGTAACCCTTAAAATTACCAAAATGTCCCTAACTCGAAACACTGTCAGACGAACTCCGAATTAGGTAAACAAATAGTGAAATTTTATTATCTCGAACATTCTGGACTCAACCGTGGAGTCCGAATTGTGAAAAGAGGTCACAAAATGTAAGGACACGTGTAAAGTGCAAAATGACTGTTTTGCCCTTTTCAACCCTGGTGTCCGAATTGAGTTCTACGAGAACCTAGACTTATTTTCTTAAACGTTAAAAAACCAATGGTAGAGTTTAATTTAGCAGAATAGAAACTTATGAATTAAAGACATAACATTTGATGAATAGCATAGATTCAAGTAACAATAGACTGAGTTGTAATTTCTACTTTTAGGGACATTGACAGGACAGGAGAGGGCGATCTGATCCTCCACATTTTCATCCGTCGGTTCAGTTACACATAGCGCACGATCTTCTAGGGTTGATACCAACCCATCAGGTATGGTGTTTTGCTAGTGTTAGAAATGAAGTTAAGTTAGGAATATTTGTGAATGACTGGAATGCTGTATGTGTTTATCTGTAATGTGTTTACCTGTTTATTTGGAATTGGTTGTTCACATGTTATGTGTTAATTGTAAGTTAATAAAGTGAAGAACATGAATCATGATGTACGAACATATGAGATATGCATGTATATGAAACTGACTAGTGATTTATTTCTTATTGTTCGAGCATGTTATATTATTGAGATTCATGTTCATTGAGATTGCATTGACATATTGGCATATGATGAATTCCTTGAGAACATGGCGTGGGTAAGCACATGGTGCTTTGCATTATGAGGGTGTAGATCCTGTGGTGAAAAACCCAAAATTGGCCATTGCATTGGTACTTCGTGCCATCGGGGAGTACCCGTAAATGAGACATGGGTGTGGCATAGAGTTGTGCATGGGTGTGTCATGCATACCATTCATATATATTACTGCGATGTTTGAATGTCATTTAGAAATAAATGTACACTTTGCACATGCCACGCCTTAGCTTTATTTCTGGCATTAGCATTTCATCATACCAGCAGTTGTGCTGACCCATTCGTGGGCAACATTTTCAGATGAGGATCCTCCAGCCACGTGAGACTTAGTGATGCCCTGAGAGGGCGAAGCACGTGATGTATTTGTGATCCATGAGACTTGTATTTTGTTAGGTAAGGGCTTAAGCCCGAATGACTGATGAACAATGTATTCGATGTTACTTTATGTATGGATGATGATGGACGCATGTTTAGTGAATTTAATTACTTTTGTCCTTTTATTTATTTTACTTTCTGTCTCGTTACTCGCGCCCCGGGTTCGTCGGAAATTCGGGGCGTGACAACATGGATGTGGCATATAGTTGTGTGAGTGTTTCATATGCATTGTCATGTGGCATAGAGTTGTGTGGGTGGTTCATGTGCATTGTCATTACATTGCATGGACAATTGGATCGCATATGGATTCATTACCATTATGTGGTATGCATGATTTGGAAAGCATGTGGATTATTGTCGTTATATTGCATAGATGATGTGGAAGGCATGTGGATTGTTATTATTTCCATGCATAGATGATTTAGAAGGTATATAGAGATAAATGTACACTTGCACATGCCACGCCTTACATTTTGTTCCTTGCATTAGCATTGTATCATACCAGCAGTTGAGCTGACCCATTCGTGGGCAACATTTTTCAGATGACACTCCAGGCACCTGAGACTTGAGGAAGTCTCACAGAACGGAGGAGACCCGAACTTAGAAGGATATTTGGCCCGTGAGGCATGTATTATGATGTACGGGCTTAAGCCCAAAGACATATATATATATATATATATATATATATATATTGACCGAAGTGAACGTATGTACGTGTGTATCTATTTAATTGTCTTCAGTTGTATAATTAGGCGATGTATATTTTAATTTGATGAGATTGTGGCCATCGAGTGAGGATGGGATGTACTGTTGTTTATATATGTGAATTGTTGCAAAATATTAGGTGCGAAAAGGCTTAGAAAATAAAGGAGGTTCTGCCGAAATTTTATAAAACAGGAATGTATGTAGGCTTGTATCTAAATCAGTTGAATTGTTATTTATTTATTTATTCGTCTATTTATTTTCTTCTTTTATTTCGCTTTAGTCGTGTCCCCGGGTTTGGTTGGAAATTCGGGGCGTGACACCAATAATTATGTTTACAGTAACTACAATTATGTAAAAATTTCCTATTTGTTTGTTTTGTAGAGTCTCTTTTGTTTTACACTGTTATTCTTTATATAGATGTTTTACAAATTACTAACTTTATTTTTGTTTTGTTTATTTTTATAGAGTTATATGTATTCTTCTTTATTGTTTTTGGTTAAGCATGATAATTGTACATCTGTTTTTAGGTGGTGCATGGGTTGTATGTTTGATGATGTTAAGGAGGACCCTAGTGTGATTGTAGATGGCATAATTAACCTAGAAAGAGGGGGGGTGAATAGGTTGTCTTAAGTCTTTTCTACAAATCTACCAGTTAAGAAACGTATGCTATCAATTCAATACAATTAACCAATTAACATGATAATCTATTCAAATTGAGCAGGAACATTCATGCATCAATTAATTTTAAAAGTGAAAACAAGTAAAGAGTTTAGAGATGCACAAACAGAGATGGTGACAAAGAAACCATCACAAATCAAACAATTTATGATAGGAAACTCCAGGGCGTTTTACGCAGTGAAGAGTCAACTATGAAGCTCTGATCGATTATAACTCCGGAAGACACGAACCTAACTCCCTCTAGCCCCATTCCACTTTTTCGATTCAGACTAGTCTTGAATTCGTAAGGTTGGTGGAAACTCCGTTGCAATCACGAACTCCATGTGATCTCAAATTTCGTCAATTACTCGATGCTTGAGCTCCATGAGAATGGACTATGATGGTAGTAGATATGAAATTTAGGCACTTGTTATGATTTGGATCAAAGTGTGAATGCTTTCAAGAACACTGAAATTGATGACCTCGTAGAATAAATTTTAAGGTGTTTTAACACATGTTCACGGATCTCAAAATGACATTCAAAATAGAAAATGAATTGTTTTGATGCACAACTTGTTCAAACGAACTAGCCTTTGTTCGAATGAACAAGTGAATGACTAAAATTGAAAAAGCTACTAGAAAACACGTGGCCACGAGGCTTTCAATTCCATCGAACGATCATCGAGCGAACACCTTCTAGAAAACTCACGGGAACTAGTAAAATTGCTCAATCAAACGAGGGCCTAACGAGCACTTTCTATTACTCGTTCAAACAACAAACAAAATTTCTAGTAGTCTTGGACTGTGAAGAAAAATGCTTCCCCGATACAAAGTGTAAAAACATGATTTTTCAAATAAGCCTTGGGGAGTATTTTTCATAACCCAAGAACAACATACACATGAGAAAAATGACAAATATGCAATCCACGGTGTGTGAGTGTGTGAGATTCAAATCGTAACAAAGTCCAATATACCTCTCGTAGACTAAGAAGACCGTAGAAGAGCACGACAATGAAACATAAATCTTCTTGTGAGAGAAGTGGGACTGGAGAGAACAGTTTCGTCAACACGGATTAGCCAATTACAACAAATGACCCCTAGTCCTAACAAATTTAATGAAGTTTATTTGTATTCAAAGGAATAAGTTGTCGGTTGATAATTATTTGGTTTATTACTTGACTAGAGGTCATTCAAAGTGTTTATTGGAGAACAAGGAGGATTTTGACAACATGTTGTCTTTGTTGCAATCACTTGGTAAAGAGATTGTTAATGTTTTTGTTGAAGTTTCTAATTCTACAAGTTTTGGGTCAGTAAGCGGTATTAATGCTTGTTGCCCCGATATTTACCCAAGATGGGGGTGAATAGGATATTTTTCAAATATTGGCTACTTTTACCAACTTTAAAATTAAGTACTAAATATGCACAAGTATGTAAATAATGGAGAGAGAAAGCAAACACAGTGACTTATGAGGTTCAAAAAACTTCCTACGTCCTCGACTCAAGTAACCCACTTGGGTTTTTCCACTATCTCGATCTTGTTGTTGATGGATGCCAAATATTTACAACAAGAACTCTTAACTCTTTGTCTCGCAAAATATCCCATTTGCCTCACAAAGGTAGATGGGATATAAGTTCAAATTAAAATTGTCAATCTAGCAATTTCAAATTCAAATTTTAAATAGATCTAAAGAGTAGAAATGACTAGTTTTCAGATCAAACAACTATTTTCTTTAAAGGCTTATAAATAGAGGTTGTTAGAAGCATTAATTTCTATGCTTAACATTCACAAACATGCTCTTACATTCAAATCCTTCCTAATTACTTAAGATTTATATCTCAATGTTCTCTCACCTCTTAAATACTCAAGTATTTATTAATCAATCATTAGAGAGTGAACTTATATTGTATCATTTAGCTCTAAAAAATGCATTCTTTGGTTGATCTTTGTAAAAAATTATTTCAGTCGACTGAGTCTTTGGTCTAATCGATTGAATCTTCTAATGTGCTTTTGTTATTTTGAGGACTAGCTTGTTATCTATGATCTTCTTGAAAATTTTTCAAAATGAAGTTTTCCTTAACGCCCTTTCATGTTGCAGTCCAAAATGGAGTTCTTTAATCATCCTGATTATAGAACCCATGTTGGATTTGAAATGTGGAATATTGTTTGTGTTTCTTTTTTGCTTTTGTTGCTTCCACTTGCGTTCCTTTTCTCGTCCTTGAAGCGGCTAGTTGTAGTTGCTTCTATGCAAGTTAATTGCAAAAACATTGTTAAGATTAAGAAGTTGCGTGGCATGTTCTATTTTGACAGCATAAATTATTTTTAATTTTAAAAACACTAACATTTGAAAAAAAACATATTCTTTTATAAATATAATATTATTTTACAAATTTTTGTTAAACAAAGTGTTGTATATATCCACAACTAAAAAATTTGACACGTACTTTTACAGTATATTAACATATATATGGTATGTTAAAATATTATTTCATTCCATTTGTAAAATTTCACACATTTCACATTTTTTTTATAGAGACAATATAGTTTATACTTCTAAATTTTAAAAACTTACACAAATTTTTGTGTAAAAGAGAAGAACACATTATTAGTAAATGAGATGTTATAGTATAATATTTATAGATTGCAAGGTAAAATCACGTAAAATTGATTTCAAATAGAAGCTCATTCAGTTTTTATAGTGTACAAATATTAGAACAAACCAACTATAAAATCTTACTAAATTTGCATTTTAATATTTTAATTTAATTTCTAAATATCGAACTAGTTATTTGAATAACTATCTTAGTCAGCGAGGTTCTGATTTGATGACCATAGAAGAGGAACTTATGGGCTTGAATCCTTATGAATATCGAATTTGAACCATGATTAAACTTTGAACCATAGAACTAAGTATTATTGAACTATGATATTGATTATCGAACTATGACTATGATTGAATTATGATATTGATTATTAGACTATGACTATGATTGAATTATGATATTGATTATAGAATTATGACTATGATTGCACTAAGAATTATGGAACCATGATATTGATTATTGAACCATGATTATGATTGAACTAAGAACTATTGAATTATGATATTGATTTATTAAACTATGACTATGATTGAATTAAGAATTATTGAACTATGATTTTGATTAGATAATAAGGATTATTGAACAATAATATTGAATATTGAACTACGATATTGACTTGAGACTTTTGATTTAAATTATTCCCTTAGATTATTCAGCATGCTTTGAAAATGAATATAGACATTTCAGTATAGAATTACATAGTAGTTTTCAAACCCTTGGCATGTTATGGAATTCTCATGAATCCGTTGAGATCATTACAAATGCTTAACATATTTTCATGCAAAGGTTAGATAGGCTCGTTTCAGGCAATGTAAATTAAGCGCTTAAAGGAGAAAGTGAATTGTTTTGCTAGATGGATCTTTAACTGAAGATGTATTACGAAATTTTTGCTATGTAAATTTAGACGTGTTATTAGTGAGCTAGTTCAATTGTGTAATCTAAGCATACTCACTAACGTTTTGTGTTATGGAAACTACATTATTCAGAAACAATTAATGGTTTGAATGACTAATAAGGTTGAATGATTTACTTTACGAAATTCTATCCCGCTTCGCCAAAAATGGTGTTCTCTTAATACCTTTAGCAGTGAACATTGGCATTGTTGATGTGCAAGCTTTTAAAAACACACATAATTCATTGCTAAAGATCATGTTTTAGCGACGTAGACAAACCACGTAGGATAATAATAGTGACACATTTTTCCACTTTTATTGATGCTCAAAAGTGTTGCTAAAAAACTAGATTTGGTGACATATAGTCAATGTGCATCGCTAATACTATTAATGACTTCAATTTTAGCGACATTTTAGAGATGCACATTTGTCCATTGCTAAAATGTTTTACTGATGTTTTGGCAAGTATTGGCGACTACCCTTTTGTATTGTAGTATCTTATCAAATTTAAAGCCCAGTATTGTTCTACATAAAATGCTCGATGTAATGAATTAGCCTAGTACAATAAGTTAAAGTCTATTCAAGTTGGAAATCATAATTTAATTTGACTTTTGGGGAGATGGTATGAGAAAAAGTAAAGAGGCTAAAAATCTTGTATTTATAGTGGTTTCGTGTTTGTGAAACAAATTTGTACCTAGAAAGGCATGTGCACTATTTAGCCAACCATTATAGAAATTAATATAGTTTATAACACAAGAACCAATGTTTTATGTTTTTTTTTCTTTTATTGGTACAAAAGTGACAGTAGGCTGCACAATAGGGGCAGCCCTCCCCATATCCATGAACGCAAACAATTTTAAGCTACAAAGGCTTTGCTCTAAAGAGCAACTACAACCTTCACTTGAATTTAAAATACATAAACAACATAGTCATTATGGAAAAAAGTAGAGAACACAACTAACAAAAAATGAAATAATTAATATAGAGAACATTTATCTTTTCTTGGCAGGTTTGGCAGGACCAGCAGAAAGTAAAGCCCTTTTTCGAGAGTTCGGAATAGCATTTTTGAGAAAATTCATGAACCATATAGCTGACTCTTTTGGGTATCTTGTTAAGGCTCCATTCTTGTAATCTACATAAATCATGCCAAAACGAACGGTGTAACCCTGACTCCATTCAAAATTGTCCATCAAAGACCATGCAAAGTATCCTTTCACATTGGCACCCTCACTACAAAAAAAAAAAAAATTCCAAGTTATATATACTCAATTTATATTAACACACAAGAATATAATCTATAACACTTGAACTCTAATGACATCACATAATAAATTTTAAAACTATTTTATAAAGTAACAAAAATTTATTTCTTCATATGTAGGGCAACGTGTATGAGAAAGAGTTTTTAAAAGAACTTACTCAATTGCTTCCCGAACACAGAGAAGATGCTTTTCATGATAATTTTTCCTATTGTCATCAATTCGGGCTTGCGAAAGTGTTAGTGTGACATCGTTTTCCTCACTGATCCCTGCGAAACAATAAGAAATATTAAGTGTTAAGTTGATATCTAAATATCTCTCTCTAATCAAAATATACAATAAGTCATTTTATTACCATTCTCTGTAATGTAAAGAAGGGGATTATTGTACTTGTTCTTTATGTATCCCAAAAGCTTATAAATCCCTTGTGGATAAACATATATCCAACCTGAACCAGTCTGCAACATGATTTATGAATAAGAAAGTAATATGAGAATTAAATATATTCGTAATGAATTTAAAAACACAATAAATCAAACTCATTTGTCTATTCAGATGCATGCCAAGAAAACTTGTAGATTGAAAATTTATGATCTTATTGGCTATTGCAAAAATAAAAATTTACTTTATATTTTTTTTCAAACATCCCTTGAACCAATGGATTGCCAATATTATGCTATGTAATGGTGGACTACATAATCATTTGTCTTGTAAGATATTACATTACTACTTTTTCTTCAAAAAGAATTAAGTCAATTAAAAGTTAAAAGCTATCAGTTTCATGCAAAATTATTTGATGGGTTTTTAAGCAAACACTAAGGAAAGAAAAAAGAAAGAGAGAGTTGGTTAAGGATTTACATTTGGACCGATAGGGACTCCGTTCCGTTCAGCTGCCAAAACAAAATGCCATGTCATTTAAATATGATGTTACATTAAAAGTTGATAATTAAATAACTGAAAGAGTTTGATTAATTTTAAGCTTACATGGAAGGTCAACACGAGAATCTGTATCGTAACTTAATTTATCATTGTTGGGATTAGCTGCATTAGTGGCATAACTAGCAGTATAGTAATTTAATCCAATAAAATCAAATGACCCTTTCACCAATTCAGATTGCTCTTGACTGAACTTGGGAAGTCTTGATCCTACATTAGCTCGCATGCTACTTGGATAGTCACCAGTTGTCAATGGGTCCATGAACCTGACATGATCATGGAGCAATCAAAGAGAGGACTTACATTATTAAATATAAAACCTTTAAAAGAAGAAAAAAAAAATCAAATGTATGCTTGGTCTTAGTTAAATATATTGTATATAAAACACATATGTTACTCACCATCCAAACTTGAAGTCTTGGGCTCGTTCAGCAGCTTTTTTGTCACTGTCACTGGTTTCAGAAAGAGGCTCAAACCAGGTTGTCACAAGTGTAATCCCAATCTTGCCATTTTGAGTTGCCTATTCACATTCAATATTCAATTAATCACAACTTTATTTAAAAATACTCGTGCAAATAATTTTCTTCTCCAGCCTATATGAGTGAAGATTAACACAAAGTAACTCAGAATCATAGTACTGTTCTAGGATGTGAAGTGAAACCTGAAATTTTTCTCGATACAATTGAACTGCAACTGCATGAGAAAGAAGTTGGTTGTGTGCTACGAGATATGGTTCTCTGCCTGGATCACCATCGTCAAAAATTTTTTGTAGTTGAGTGGAACATCTATGAATTGCGGACAAACATCTTACGTTCTCTGGCGAAGAAGCACCTCGACCCGGTGCAAGACTACCCCTGGCATATCCCAGAACACTGTAACTCCATGATTCATTAAACGTGACCCAGTGTTTTACTCGATCACCAAATTCCCAAAAACAAAGTTCTGCGTAGTTGCAAAAATCAACCCTGCATATAAATCAACATAATTTTATTTACTTTATGCCAAAAATTGAACAACATAAATTTATAAAAATTCTACTCCTTGATTGACCAAAATAGAAGTATCATAAGATAGAAAATTAAGACACTTACACAATTTGAGAACTTAAGAAACCGCCATACTCATCTTGTAAGGCCTTGGGAAGATCCCAATGGAAAAGGGTCACGTAGGGCTCTATACCTGCATATATATGATAGCATAACAATTTCAGATGAAACTTATCCACTAGAAAATATGGTCAACAATGATAAAAGTGTTGAGATTGGGTCACTACCGTTGGCTAGGAGCTCATTGATGACATTATTATAGTAGTCAATCCCTTCCTTGTTCACACCCCCACTTAGTCTTCCGGCTGATAATTACAACATTGGAAAAAAGTTAGTATACAAGATAAAAAAAATTTCCATCTACTATTAGTTGAATTATCATGAACCGTTAACCCAGTCACAATTTTTTATCAAATGCTTGACATATCAGTCAAAAGGTTACTGCAAAATGATTATTTATAAATTCTGTAGAAAAAAAACAGAAAGACCAAAAAACCAAAAAACTTTCCAATGACTTGACTTTTTATGATGGAACTCATCTTCAATACATAAAACACATATTATAGTGAAAAATCAATACTTACATGGCAATACTCTGGGCCATGAGATTGATATCCTATAGGCATTTAGACCCAGTTTCTTTATGATGGCCACATCTTCCTACAAATGGTTAGAAAAACTACCATTAGATCTTCAACTTCAATTTGATATCGAGCCATTGTTTTAGCACAATGTGATTGATTAAAACGTTTGACTTGTTCTGTACCTTATATCGATGATAAGAATCATTAGCCACATTTCCATTGCTACCGTCCTGCATCTTACCTGCCATATGCAATAAACTTTGTCAAGGATAGATCATATAGTATTCCAAGGATTTTACATATATATATATATATATGTATAATGATATATGTGTGTATGTATTATGTATAAGAGAGAGAGTTACCGGGGAATCTCTGTGTGTAATCGTCCCATATGCTTGCGCCTTTACCACCTTCATTTGCTCCTCCTTCGAACTAAAATAATAAAAGAACAAGTAATTAGCAAAAAAAATGAATGATATATATATATATATATATATATATATGAGCAATAAATAAAGAAAGAAGAAGGGTGGACCATACATATATACCTGATAAGAAGATGAGCCTGACCCAAAAATAAAATCATTTGGGAAACTGGAACGCTGTAACAAATCAGTTGAATTCTCCATAAGTGATTTTCGCTGTTTGCTAAGATTTGTTTCTCTTTTTCAAATCGATACGTACTATGATTTCTCTTTGCTATGTCCCAACCTTTCCCTCTTCTTGGGTTTATATAGGCGTTGCCCCACATGGGTTCTTCTTCCATACATTTTCCTTCGGATTATCATAAGTTGACTTTAAGAAATGACCCAGCATTGCAAAATGGACTTTGACTCAGTTAATAGCTCATGTTTAACCTGCATCTTCAATTTTTTTTTTACTAAGTCTGCCAATTATGAAAAGTAAATTAAGGTCAAGAAACCGTACGTCTTCCATTTTAACACGGCTTTGGGCCAAATGGCAAAGAAGTAAAATGACTTTTCTGAGTCTTCTCCCTAGCTAGTTTCTTTGATTCTTCTAAATATTACAACGTAAAAAAGTACAAATATAATTGATTTTTAATTTCTAAAAAATAGTCATTTTTTATGCAATTTTGAGTTTATTACATCAACTATTAAATATTTATTTTCTTTTGGTCAGAAATGGGTTCATACTGAAACAGCGTTAAGTTCTCTAGATTTTAATTTTAAAAATGAAAGAGACTGTTCATTAATTAAGTAACAATCATCTCATTAATTATGCGTCTCAATTAAATAATAATCAATTCAACAATCATTTTCATTTACGTTATCCACAACACCCTCTCAATTGGCCCACAATGACAATGATTTCTTTGTCTTCCCGTCTTTTTATATACGGATCAATTACGTCCATTGGGTTTAGATAATAACAAGCAAGAATTTTTTACTAAAATTTAGTGGTTTTTTTTTTTTATTTAATCCGATACACCTAAGGTTTTTATTTAATTCTCTAAATTCATATAGTTTTTAAAATCATATCTTTAAGATATAATTTTAAAATTAATTTTTTAACAAAATCGCATTTTTAAGACGCGAGTTTGAAATCACATATTGAAAATACGATTCTAAATCAATAGTGATTTTGAATAACTTGCGCAAATTAGTAAAGATTTGAGATGACTCTCAAATCTTTGTTAGTTTGAACTCATAATTTTAAGATGCGATTTTAAAAACTGCATGAGTTTAATAAATAAGTGAAAAATTACAGCTTCGTTTGGATAGTGATTCAGATATAATTTTTTGAAAAAATTTTTAAAATATATTTCAAAATTTTGTAATTAATTTTTTAAAAACTGTAAAAATACATTTGAATATGATAATCTAAATTTTAAAAAATTTTAAAAAAAAATTATTTTGAAATACGTATTCCACGTTTTGAAATTAAAAAACTGTTTTTGAAATACATGTTTCAAATTATCCAAACCACATAAATTTGATAAAAACTTCTAACAAGCAAATGGGTTATGCCTTCAATATGTATATATGTGATGCCATAAGTTACATATGAAAGAAAATTGTGTTTTTTTTTAACCCCGGCCTATTTCACGAATTATAACTTTCGATTTTGTAATCTATTCATAAATTAGAACCCTTTTCAGAACAATTTTGCAAAAACTTAAATTTATGGGGGAGGTGGCCCCAAGAGGAATGAGTTGCACTCAATGAATTTGAACAAAAGAAATACTTGTTATAAAATATATCACCAAAGTTTTATGAAAATAATACAGGAAATGGGGAGTAATTAACTTAAGTGAAGATAAAGGTGCAGAAGAAGAATATTAAACTCACTTAAAAATTATGTTAATTACAATTTAGCAGCACCGTAATTAGAACAACTAAGTACGCATGTTTAACTCATGGGTATTTTTTTAGGCTTTGCCAGGGCTGCCTCACATGAAATTAAGAACTACTGTAAATGCTAGGTGGGTTAATCTTCTTGGCAGGACTTTGAAAGATTCTCAAGTTGCCACCTACCTAAAAAATAAAATAAAATAAAATATTGGTGTGGGCAGCTCGAGTACCAAAAAAAAAAAAAAACATGACTCAAATCATTAATTCACAATAGGTGATTATGCAGCCCTTCCACGCGGTTTTTTCTCTATTAATTATATACCTATATTCTATAGTCAAATCCAACACGAAATCATCATTCTCTTTTCTACGTACTAATGTTCTTTTGTTTCTCCGATTGTTCTTTCAGATCTTGGGATCTATTTTTTTTTTTTTTTATCAATTATCACTCTAGTACGTTTTGGCATGACCGATTTAAACCTTGGACTTAAAGAGATAAGAATTCAAAAAATAAAATTTAAGAAGGAATTATACGAAATATAAAAAATATTACGGAGGGAACTCTTATTTTTTTTAATAGAAAATAGGGATAAAAAAATTAAAAGTTTTGAAGTTCCCCCTAGCTATAAAGTGACTCAGCCACTGGTTTTGGCTTTTCCATTTGAAAAATATTGCTTCTTTCTTGCAAATAAATTATAATTTACCAGCACCATGAGATAGACTTTGTAGAGATAAGGACTTATTGTTTTAGTCATGGACGTTATGGTTTTGCCAAGGCTGCTTCCTATACATGAAAACATCTTTAACTTTTGTCTCTATCAATCATATGCCTTTAGGCTATATTTTTTTTTAATAACTTGAAATTGAGCCCACCGATCACAACTTTTGATCACATGATCAGATCATAAATTAGATCTCTCTTTCACGGCTATTTCGCACAAGTTTTGCTTGTGGAGAGGGTGGCATCAAGAATACTCGAGGAATATTAAACCAAGACCTTGTACTCTTAAGCACTTATTCTTTGTAGCATCTCAAACTGAGCCAACCCTTGGGATTCTTTAAGCTATAGTTAATCAATACCAAAACTTTTTTTTTTTTTTTGGGGGAGGGGGGGGGGGGGGATTGTTAAGCTTCTCTTGTGTCTTTGATTGTTCTTTTAGGTTTTTTTTTGGTTGACAGGATAATAAAGGCAAGACAAACAAACTAGCTATCCCTCAAGTGGCACTACAGGAAAATGCACTCTTAGCGTGTGTCGCTAATAGTAGCAAAATGTGTTGCTAAAGATCTTTAGCGATGCTCAGTGTGTCGCTAATGGTAGCTTTTAGTTACGCACACTATGTGCGTCCCTAATTGTAACCTTTAGCGACGCCTCATGTGCGTAGCTAAAGGTTACCATTAGCGACGCTCGGTGTGCGTCGCTTATTGTAGCTTTCAGCTACGTACACTGTATGCATCACTAATGGTAACCTTTAGTGACGCATTTTGTGTGTCGCTAATAGAGTATTAGCATTCTTTAGTGACGAATGTGAAGCGTTGCTATAAATTTATTTATTTGCTTTTAGCGACACCTTTGTGTGTGTCGCTAAGAGTTTTTTTTTTAAACCATATTTGCTTTGTTTAAATTGTTATTTTTTTTTCTGTTTAAACTTGTATCAATCATCCTGATATACAATAAAATCCAAACATTCTGAAATGAATATATTAAAAAAGAAAAATATATTCATATATATATATATATTATACTAATTACGTATATTTGTAAAAGTATAATTTAACAATAAATAGAAAAATAAAAAATTGTCTCAAAAAATGTAACTACAGATATCCATGAAAAGAAAAAAAAACAAATAAAAATAATAAGTCTCGATGCAAAACATAAAGACGGTGGCGCAATAATCCCGATCAATCTGAAATAAAGATCAAATGATATATATTAGAACAATTATTAAATATATATGAACATAGAATGTGAATAGTTTTTTTTTTTTTTTTGCATGCATAAATAGTAAGAACGACATAAAGTAGCATAAGTTACAAACCACTGATCCGAATTTATTGTCGTAAGTTTGTGGTAGTCTATTTTTTCATTTATGAGGTGTGTGATGGAGTTTCGGGATAGTTAAGTCGATATCCGACATTTTGGTCCGTCAAAACTCCAAAATGGGCATTTTCAAACCAAAACTTGCATAAGTTTCAAACCGTTGATCCTAACTGAGTGCAGTAAGTTTGTGCAAGTCTATTTTATCATGTTTGAGGTGTTTGATGGGGTTTTCTGCTCGTTTGGTTGATATCCGGTGTTTAGGTCCGTCAAAACTCGAAAATGGGTCTTTTTGGAGCAAAAACTTGCATAAGCTTCAAATTAGTGATCCGAACCAGGTGCCGTAAGTTCGTGCAAGTCTATTTTATCATTTATGAGGTGTGTGATTGGGTTTCGGGGTAGTTAGGCTGATATCTAGCTTTTTGGTCCGTCAAAACCCAAAAATGGGCCTTCTTGGAGCTAAAATTTGCAAAAGTTTCAAATCGGGATAAAAAAATTAAAATTTTTAAAGTTCCTCCTAGCTATAAGGTGATTCAGCCACTGGTTTTGGCTTTTCCATGTGAAAAATATTGCTTCATTCTTGCAAATAAATTAAAATTTACCAACACCATGAAATAGTCTTTGTAGAGATAAGGACTTATTGTTTCAGTCATGGACATTTTGGTTTTGCCAAGGCTACTTCCTATACATGAAAAAATATTTAACTTTTGTCTTTATCAATCATATGCCTTTAGGCTATAGTTTTTTTCGTTTTTAATAACTTGAAATCGAGCCCACCGATCACAACTTTCGATCACATGATTAGATCATAAATTAGATCTCTCTTTCATGGCTTTGTCGCACAAGTTTCGCTTATGGAGAGGGTGGCATCAATAATACTCGAGGAATATTAAACCAAGACCTTGTACTCTTAAGCACTTATTCTTTGTAGCATCTCAAATCGAGCCATCCCTTGGGATTCTTTAAGCTATAGTTAATCAATACCAATTTTTTTTTTTTTTGGGGGGGGGGGTGTGTGTGTTAAGCTTCTCTTGTGTCTTTGATTGTTCTTTTAGGTTTTTTTTTTTTTGGTTGACAGGATAATAAAGACAAGACAAACAAACTAGCTACCCCTCAAGTAGGCAACACCTGCAGTATTTGCAACAAGATCTCTAATGATCAGGCTTGCGGGACTCTAGAAGAACCAAATGCTCTACTTGGTCCTCTCCCATATTAGCTAAGATTTCAGCGCACCAGCTGGCTTCCCTCAGGGTATGAATAAAGTTTCACTCCTTGAAGCTGGAAGCCATATTCCAGCAGTCTTCTACCAAGATTTTGCAGTGGTCATTGCTCTCTCCGGCATGGTTGAGCAAGCCTATAGGCACTAGGCAGTCGGATTCCACGATGAGGTTGTTGCGTTCTTCTTTGGAGGCTATAAACAGGCCTTTTCGGATAGCCTAGAACTCCGCTACGAGGCTGTTGCAAGATCCTATTCTCCCATAGCAGCCCCCTCGCCACTTACCCGTATCATCTTTGCGGATGTCTCCAAAGCCTGCTAGGCCTGGACTTTCTTTGGCACATACATCAGCATTGATCTTGAAGTAACTGACAGGAGAAAAAATCCAGCGTATCAGAACTGAGGTCGCAGGAATAGAGGATGGGGGGGGGGGGGACGTACCTTGAAAGCTAAGGCTTCAGATGTTGTTCTGGCCTATTTCCAAATGAGGTGCATAATGTTATTAAGATTCATAGGCCGGTCCTCAAATACCCTTTTGTTTTAAGCTTTCCATATAATCCACATTGCATTAATAGAAATAGTGGAGTTGGGGATCCCTTCATTAGTATTGTCATGAATTTCGATATTATTAAGAATCCATTCTTGAACTGTTAAAGCCTGATAGCCTCAGGATCGAGTGGGCTGGAGCAGGTTGTCCCATACCAAGCTGATAACATGACAATCCCGTAGGGTGTGGAGAGTGGTCTCTTCCCGCTAGTTTCATAGAGGGCAGGAGGAATCTTGTGGCATCCCTCTTTTTTTGTGAGAACTATTGGTCGGGAGCCTTCCATGAAGGGCAAGCCACATAAATGTTTTTATCCTTTAAGGGTAGTGGAGTTTCCAAACACAATTCCAGTCAGTGGTGCTATTCTAAAGCATGGGATTAGCTTTAGAAATGGAGTTGTATGCCTCTCTAACCGAGAATCTCCCACTAGGGGAGTCCCAGATTAGGAGGTCGATGGGTCTAGTTGTTTTAACAATAGAAGTTCCTTGGATAAGGTTGATGATATGAGTGGGAATGAGAGTTTAGATCTTCCTCAGATTCCACTCCCCATTTTTCATAATATAACTCACCTTCTAGTTAACCTCATTACTGATGGAGGGGTTTGGGAGTAAGTGTCGCAATGGTTTTGAGCCGACCCACCAGTCATCCCACGGGTTTACCAGTTTGCCATATCCAATCATCCATTTGGCATTGTCACTAACAATCAGGTTAGTGGATGTTATCCCTTTCCAAATGTGGGAGCCGCATTTTTTTGGAGAGGAGTGGGAATTGGCTGAGCCATATTTATCTTTAAGGACTTTCGTCCAGTGGCAGTCTTTGTTAGTTATCAAGTTCAATTGAGTTTAGATAACAATGCAAGATTGGTTTCTTTAGCCTTCCTAATATTTAGCCCGCCCTCTTTTTTCTTAGCGCAAATAGTGCCCTACTTAATCAGGTGGACCTTTTATGATTGTCATCTCTTCCCCAAATAAAATTGTGATAGTTTTGTCAATCTCATTGCAAATACTTGTAGGGATGCTTATGGTTTGCATTAAGTAAACCGGGATGGCCGAGGTGACAGCTTTCACAAGAGTGACCCTACCTGCCATTGATAATAATTTTTACTCTCATGCAATTCATTCATTCATTCCACTAGTCTACACATTATAAAAAAATGACGTAGCAGAAGCTTGTGAAGAAGTAGGACACCGCCTGCTTCTGGAAAAAATCATCCAAATCCACGAACAAATATAACACACTCGAATACACGAGCATAGAGAATAAGATCTCAGAAAGATAATTCTTTATTCAATGAAAGTTAACCTTACAATGAAAAGAAAGAGCCTTTATGTAGGCTGCAAAACCTAATTCGTCTAGGACTATAACTCCTAATTCGCCTAGAACTGTGGCTTTAGGAAAAAAATAATTAAAATAAAGAAAAATACCAAAAATAGAAATATTCTAATTAAAATAATAAATCAAAAGTCCTAGACTTAAGCAGCAAGCTGGTAAAAGTACAGCTCCAAATGCCAATCGCAGCTTAGGAAATTAAGCAGCACATTTATTACTAGAAGTAGTAGAAATGCGTTATTGAAGGCCAAAACAAAGGAATTTGCCCGAAAAGCGGCATACGTCATGGCAAAGCGATGAGTATTGATCAGCACATCGTTTCCAAGCCACCCATCGAATTTCACGCAATTCTGATCATTCTAGCGTTGCACGCAATTCCGTGCTAGGAATTGAATTCTTCAACAACCTGTTCTACATCAAAAATAAAATAAACTTTAAAAAATATAATTAAGTGTCGTTTGATAACGTTTTTTTAAGTACTTTTTTACTTATTTAAGCAAAAAAATAAAAAATGGTGTTTGATTTGCACCCAGAAAAAGTGCTTAAAAATCCAAAAAAGCAAAAAAGAATGAAAAAAGTACTTTTAAGTAAAAACAATTTTTTTTCGCTTTTTATAAATAAAATTTACTTTTATGTTTCTTTGTTTGAATTGTCGCACAACCACCGCAATCACCATCGCCCACCTCCACCACCACCACCACCACTGCCATTGCTACCCCACCACCACCATTACCATTACCATCACTACTGCCCCCACCACTGCCACCACCACCGTCGCCACCGCCACCACTATGGTCTAGATATTATTTTAAAAAAATGATTTTAATGGATACATTAAAAAAATAATATTGAGATAAAAAATTATTTTTGAGAAATAATTGTCAAACATACTTTTACTTTTTTAAAGTAAAAAACAAAAAATATACAAGTTGTTGGGAAAAATACTAAAAAGTTTTTAAAATAAATTTTTTAATCCAAAAAGTACATGATAAATTTTTTAAATCTAAAACATCCAAAGAATAAACTTTTACTACCAAAAATTTAAATTATAAACTTTCATCTTAACATTGTTAAAAAAAATTAATGATTAGACTAAAATAACTTTTAATATACATTTTTAAAAAATACTAAATAGTTGAGAAAATAAATTATTCAATCCAATAAAAAGCATAACATTTTTTTATTTATCTAGAAGGTCCAAAAAAATCACTTCATAAATTGTTATGATTTTTTTGGAATGAAGAAGTTATTTTATATACATTTCAATAGTTTTTTAAATGTATTTTGAAAGTTATTTTAGTCTAATTAATAATATTTTTTAATGGTGTTAAGATGAAAGTTAGCAATTGGACTTTTTGTATTAAAAATTTATTTTTTGGATATTTTAGATAGGAAAAATATAACATAAATTTTTTAGATTGAATAATTTATTTTAAGAACTTTTTAGTATTTTTCATAAAACTTTTTATTTATTTATTAAAAAATACTTGAAAAAAGCGTTATCAAACTGACACTGAGATATTTAATAAAGTTATATTTATAAAACAAAATAAAGATAATATTTGCAAGGCATCTTCATTGCTCGATCTAATACACCAAAAAAATAATAATTTTAAAAGAAAGCCGAGCAGGAATAAATCTAGTATGTCAAAGGTGCTTGAGACGGAGAGATAAGGAGCAATACCCAAACTTGAAGATATTGCAAAATGTTGGTTGTTAGATCCAAAACAATCAAACTATATTGAAATAAAAACAATTCAATATTTCATGTAAAGCTCATGGCCACTACAGCGCCACAATAGAAAAGAACATGAGTAAAGGAAATAGATGGCCAAAGAGGAAAAGGACGAAAAAGCTTTTATTCACATGAACAGTAGCTAACATTAATCAAAATCAGAAAGCAATACCATTGTGCGGCTGGAGGCTTGCAGCATCTTTTTTCTTGGCTGCTGCGCACAGCACACACACACAACGTGCTTACATCCACCCATATATATATAAATTATAAAGTCTAACCCTAATACAATTAGGATTTTTAATCCTAATCAAATAATATTTTTAATCCTAATCAAATAATAATACTACTCCCACTAGGACAAGGACTCCTAGTTTCATTAGGATTAAAATAAATCAAATCCTACGACTACCATGATTCAACTTTAAAAGTCCTACTAAAAATATAATAACTTGGTTTAATTGGCTCACATTGTCTCCCTTAAACCAAGGTCTTCAAGCTTCACCATGCCAAGTAACTTCTTCAACTTCAAAAAGGAATTTGTTTTGAGCGGCTTTGTAAAAATATCTGCAACTTGTCCTTCAGAATGACAAAATTCAAGCTGGATTTCCTTGTCATTCACCACGTCACGAATGAAGTGAAACTTGATATCAATGTGCTTGCTTCTCCCATGAAAAACTGGATTCTTCATCAATGCAATGGCCGACTTGCTATCACAAAATATTGTTGTAGGATCATCCTACTTGTGTTGTAGAACACCAAGCATCCGCCGTAACTAAACTGCTTGAGTAGCAGTATTCCATGCTGCAATATACTTTGCCTCTGCTGTTGAAAGAGCAACAACCTGCTGCTTTTTGGAAGACCAAGAAAAAACACCAGAACCAAGATGAAAGACATATCCCGAAGTACTCTTTCGCATCTCAGTATCACCTGCCCAATCACTAGCTGTATATCCAACAAGTTCCAAACTATTAGAGGATGAGTAAAAAATACCATCACTTTGCGTACCTTGAATGTATCACAAAATCCGTTTAGCAGCTTGCAAGTGAGATTGATGTGGAGTCTCCATAAATCTGCTAATCAATCCAACACCAAATATAATATCTGGCCTAGTAGAAGTCAAATATCTCAAGCTTCCTACCAACCTTTTAAAGTCGGTTGGATTCACAAGATCACCTGTACCATCTCTCACCAACTTCAACCTCTCCTCAACTGGAGTCAAAATCGGATTGGACTTGTCCATCCTGAACCTTTTCAAAAGATCACTGGCATACTTTTTATGTGAAATAAAAATTTCACCATCTGTTTGAACAACTTCAGTGCTAAGAAAATAAGACATAAGTCCCATATCTGTCATCTCAAAGTGAGCTATCATAGCCTCCCTGAATTCTGTAATTAACCTTGGATTATTGTCAATAAATATCAAATTGTCAACATATAAGCACACAATAAGAATATCACCATGTGAATTAGACTTGACATATAAAGTATGCTCATAAGGACATTTCTTAAAACCATGCTCAACAAAATAAGAGTCAATGCGTGTATACCATGCTCTAGGCGCTTGCTTTAATTTATACAAGGCCTTATTCAATCTAAAAACTTTATTTTCATGCCCTTTTATCACATAGTCGGTAGGTTGCTCAATATAAACCTTTTCTTCAACTACACCATTCAAGAAAGCAGATTTAACATCTATTTGAAAAATTCTACAATTATTTTGAGCAGCAAGAGAAACAAACATATGAACTGTATCAAGTCTAGCAACGGGAGCAAACACCTCAAAATAATCAATACCTGACTTTTGTTTGTAACCTTTAGCCACCAATTTCGCTTTAAAACGATCTACCTCACCATTGAGCTTGTACTTTGTCTTGTACACCCACTTCACACCAATTGGTTTCTTACTACTAGGAAGAGTAGTAAGTTGCCATGAGTTGTTCTTCTCAATTGCATGGATTTCATCATTCATGGCTTTAATCCAATGATCATCACGAGAGGCTTCTTCAAACGTCACTGGATCACAATCTGCAAATAAAGCAAAATTCACTAAATCTTCATTAGTTGGCTCATTATCACTACCAACAACATAATCCTGTAAGCGAGCAGGCAAGTGTCGCTGGCGTTGAGGACGCCTAGAAGACTCTGCATGAGGTGATGACACATCTGAAGATGGAGGATCACTAATCTGAGGCTCATTCTGTACTTCAATCTGTGGATCTGCATTATTAAAAATTAAAGGTGGCTGGATTTGATCATTCTGAGACCAATCCCAAACTCCTTGCTCATAAAAAGTCACATCACGACTAATAACCACCTTCTCTATTATTGGATTATATAACTTGTAGGCTTTTGACAATTGACTGTAGCCAATAAAAATACATTTTTCACCTCTATCATCAAGTTTCTTTTTAAGATGAACTGGCACATGAGCATATGCAATGCATCCAAACACCTTTAGGTGTTTAATGACAGGCTTCTGTCCACTCCAAGCCTCCTGCGGGGTTTTGTTAGAAACTGTCACGCCCCGAATTTCCCACGAACCCGGGGCGCGAGTGACGAGACAGAAAGTAAAATAAATAAAAGGACAAAAGTAATTAAATTCACTAAACATGCGTCCATCATCATCCATACATAAAGTAATATCGAATACATTGTTCATCAGTCATTCGGGCTTAAGCCCTTACATAACAAAATACAAGTCTCATGGGTCACAAATACATCACGTGCTTCGCCCTCTCAGGGCATCACTAAGTCTCAAGTGGCTGGAGGATCCTCATCTGAAAACGTTGCCCACGAATGGGTCAGCACAACTGCTGGTATGATGAAATGCTAATGCCAGAAATAAAGCTAAGGCGTGGCATGTGCAAAGTGTACATTTATTTCTAGATGACATTCAAGCATCGCAGTAGTATATATGAATAGTATGCGTGACACACCCATGCACAACTCTATGCCACACCCATGTCTCGTTTACGGGTACTCCCCGATGGCTACGGAGTACCAATGCAATGGCCAATTTTGGGTTTTTCACCACAGGATCTACACCCTCATAATGCAAAGCACCACGTGCTTACCCACGCCATGTTCTCAAAGGATTCATCATATGCCAATATGCCAATGCAATCTCAATGATACATGGTTTCCACAATATAGCATGCTCGAGACAATAATATATAAATCACCTAACTGATTCCACATGCAATCATATCTCGTAAAATCAACATATACACATGTCGTGAGTCACATTCATCATTCACTAAATATTCATAAGGTACAGGTAACATGTAAGCATGTGAACAACCAATTTCAAATAAACGGTAAACACATTACAGATAAACACATACGACATTCAGTCATTCACAAATATTCCTAACTTAACTTCATTTCTAACACTAGCAAAACACCATACCTGATGGGTTGGTATCAACCCTAGAAGATCGTGAACTATATGTAACTGGACCGGTGAATGAAAATGTAGGAGATCAGATCGCCTCCTCCTGTCCTGTCAGCGTCCCTAAAAGTAGAAATCACAACTCAGTCCATTGTTGTTTGAATGTATGCTATTCATCAAATTTTATGTCTTTAAATTCATAGGTTTCTATTCTGCTAAATTAAACTCTACTATTGGTTTTAGAACGTTTAAGAAAGTAAGTCTAGGTTTTCGTAGAACTTAATTCGGACACCTGTGTTGAAAAGGGCAAAACAGTCATTTTGCACTTCACACGTGTCCTCACATTTCGTGACCTCTTTTCACAAATCGGACTCCACGGTTGAGTCCGGAATGTTCGAGATAATAAAATTCCACTATTTGTTTACCTAATTCGAAGTTCGTTTGACTGTGTTTCAATCTAGGGGCATTTTGGTAATTTTAAGGGTTACTACGGGTCTTTTATTTTTCGGGACCCCGTCTCGTAAAACGGACCTCACCATTGGTCTCGGAATAGTCGAGATAGTCAAAATACACCTATGACTTGTCCCATTTGGACTCCGGGATATTTTTGAATATTTAATTAAATAATTAATTAATTAATTTAATTAATATTTTATTAATAATTTAATCAGGTGGGTCAAAGTGTAATTTCTAACAGTTGGGGGGTCAATTCGTAATTTCTGAAAGTTCAGGTTAAGGTTCAAATTTAAAAGGTTCAAATCCAAAGGTTTAATTCCTAAAAGGTTCAAATCCAAAGGTTTAATTTCTAAAAGGTTCAAATTCATTTAATTTAAAACAATGGCTGACACGTGGCAGGGGCAACCCGTACCCGCCCGAACCAGACCCGGATCCGACCCGAGACCCGACCCGACACCCCACCTTCTTCCCCGATTCTCCGGCGAAGCAGCGGTAGGGTTCCGGCGCCTTCTCCGGCGCCGGCGACCGACCTCCGGCGTGTTTTCCCCCTTTTCAAAATGCCATTCCCTTCCTTTTTTCACGTAGATCACATCCCCAACCCCCATTTCCCTCAAAACCCCCTCCATCTCCACGAAATAGAGGGTCAAACCCTCGGTCAACTCTCCGGCCACCCATTTTTCCCCCACTTTCCCCCACTGTTTTGAACCTAATTCAATCCCATTCACTTTCTGCACCTCACCCCATGTTTTTCCCCTCCTTTAAACTAAGGTTTACACATAAAATACCACAACTCACTTCTCCCAACCGTGACCTGCAACTCCCTATATCTCTCTTGTTTCTAAACCATTTTCCATAATTATTTTTGCATTATCTTCCATTTTTGATACTCTACCAGCCCCCATATTCTAATACACAATTTATGCATTGAAAAAATTAAAGACAGAACCGTATATGTTTACCAATTTTCGGATCTCTCTCTCTGTGCAGGTTTTTCCCTTCCCCTTCAGTTCCTCTTGGTTGCTTCTGCTTCTCCAAAACTCTCTCCTCCTTGCCCTCGGTCTCCCCTTCCTTCACTTTTCTCCTCCAACCGAGACTAGCTCTCATTTCCTCTTTATTTTCTCTCTTTCTATATCTCTCTCTCTCTCTCTCTCTCTCTCTCTCTCTCTCTCTCTCTCTAAATCCGACCCACTCTCTGGCAACCCCACTGCCACACACAACTCTACTCACACACTCCATCCCCCACTCCTCATTGTGTCACGCCCCGAATTTCTAACCGAAACCCGAGGTGCGACTGACGAACAGAAAGTAAATAAAATAAAAGATAATTAAACAGATTTATGAATTTACGACAAATTAAATAGAGTTCTTTAATTTTCTAAAAATTTCGGCAGCACCTCCTTTGTTTTTCGAACCTTTTCCCCCTGATAAACACAATACATCATATATATATACAACAGTCACAATCCATCCTCACTCGATGGCCACAACTCTATCAAAGTTAAATATACATCCCTACTTATACAATCCATCACGTCTACTCCTACACTTAAACTAAAAGATCACAAATTCATTATTTATTACAATATACAATGTCATTTCCATTCTTTTCAGAAACACACCAATCTTTTATAATATATAAATACGCCCCAAGGGCCCAAATACTCTTCCAAATTCATTTCCTCTCCTTTCTCCAAGATTTCATCAAGTCCCGCGTACCAGGAGCTTTATCTGAAACCTGTGCCCACGAATGGGTCAGCGACAACATGCTGGTATGACATAATACTAATGCAAGAAACAAAACTAAGGTCGTGACATGTGCAAGTGTACAGTTATTTCTATATGGCATTCGATGTCATGATGACAGTATATGAACAATATACAGTATATAAGCAGTATGCATGACACACCCATGCGACTCTATGCCCACCCATGTCTCATGATACGGTCCTTCCCCGCTGGCATGAGTACCGCCATGTATGTCTCGCTTCACGGTCCGGAACCCGTCAGGCATGCGAGTACCTAATGGCCAATTTTGGGTTTTTCACCACAGGATCTGCACCCTCATAATGCACCAGCACCTCGTGCTGACCCACACTATGCTTTCAAGAAATCACCCGATGCCGATATGCCATGATTTCATAATGCAATGATACAGTTCAAATGAAACATCCCTTTCATAAGCATATGCAACATGCTTTAAATGATGCATCACATTTAAGATTAACAATAGCATTTAAATTACAAGATTTCATCCATAAATCTACGTGTCATGCTCGATCAATCCCAACACTCATACAATTCTACATGTCGCAATCTCAGCGATCCTTCTAAAACATAAATCACATATGATGACAACTCAGAAGTAAATCATAACACCCACAGATTCATAAAGAACACGTAAGCATATAAACAATCAAATTCTAAGTGGTTTCCTAATAGCAATTACGCATAGAGAACATTCAATCATCTTATCAAATACTCCTAAGCTTAATCTCATTTCTCACATTAGTAAAATATCATACCTGATAGGGTTGGTCACAACCCTCCTAAGCGGTGTCCACTATGCAATCCAACTAACCCGTAAGTAACTTGGTCCTCCAATGGAATCATATCAAGCTTATGCTTATCTCCACTCAGCCAATCTTTGGAGAATTTGCAGTCAAGCGTGAACCAAACCCTCGTGCATCCCGAGTTTGAGGTTGCTCTCCAGTCCATGGTTCAGCAGTTGAAGAAAACACACCCGCAGGCTGATCGAGTCGGCCAGCCATTTTAAATCCAATTTTATCAGCTTCTTCAACCTTTTTTCCCCCAAGCAGATGATGATCCTGACAAAGTCCGTCCCTTTATCATCCCATCCATCAGATATTGAAGAACTTTCCCTTCCTCTCATCAGATTACTGTGCAGAATCCTCCAAATCAGTAGCTCCGATTATTACAAGCAAAGTCAGAACCCATGGCTTGCTTTAATCCGAACAGTCATCTTCATCCATTACTGGATTTTCTTTCCTCTGTGCATATGTTGAATTATATATACAATATCCCAACAAGGATGGCCATACCTCATTTGGATTCCGTAAATAAACCGCTACACAACACCTCAAGATCTACCTGGACAATCTCCTCAAATAATTCTGCTGGCAACTATGACCCATTAATAAACATCTCGGTAGCTTCTCATAGTCATCCTTCACTGTAGGAAGCATTGTCATCATCAAATATCTCCTAAATCAAAATCAATCGCATAGGAATTCCTCCAAAATTCCACTCAACACTTCTGTCTCCCCTGCTCCAACAAATACACACATATATCTCCATATACCCCCCCCAAAGATCTGCTTCCTTTTTCCATCCATACCAATCAATTTCCCTTCAACAAACCAACTACAAGGAGGTTCAACAAAGCAACAAGAAACCGACACTTGATCGAACCTCGTGAGACAATCCGTCCCATAACTCGCATTTGAATCCCAATTCCCAACTTCACCTCCAAACATAGGCGCGGTTGGATCAACAAAATCAGACTGAACCATTTTCTGTTACCTTTCAATCACCCAAACCCAAATCCTGCAATATCCCCACACCTGCTGCCACTATACACACGCAGCAGCGACAACCGAGCCCCCCGACAGAAACCACAAAACAAACAGGGCAGTCGACCCTCAATTCAAATCACAAACCACAAACCTTACACAAGCATTACCTCCAAACACCGACACAACCGGATCAATAAACCCAACCACGGCCATGACCGAATCAGCAATCCAATTTAGCCAACACCTTCCGAAAATCTCAGGAAATCAGAATAACTCCCATTCATCATAGCAACCAAAACGGAAAAGAAAAAGATAGAGATAGAACCTGTCCTTCCTTTCCGAACCAAATTGCTCCACTCTCCTGCTCTGCGTCAAACCCAGACAGCCACACACACACAAACCGCAACACAATCAAGCCCCATATATATACATATATATATGTCTACATATATCCACGCACAAGCTTCACAACACAGTGATTATATATATATATATATATATATATATACATATACCTCTGCATTGCTACTGGATTCAAACAACCCAACGGACTGATTTAGCCGCAAGGATCTCGGCTTCGAAGCCCAACCGTACTGCCGTTACTCCTCCTTCTTCTTCCCGAACTGCCATATCCATATATATATATATGTGCATCGATCTCCTCCACCATCATCGTCATCACTTGCTCATCTCACCGACCAAAATCGAGTTGGATTTAGCCGTCAAAAAAAATCTGAATCCGTGAAAACACCGAGTGGACTGATGCGGTAACCGTGCGTTGTTTGGCCTTGGATCGACGGAGCGGGATCGTTGGCAACGGAGGCCAACCTAGCACGCTTGAAGAATGAGGCTACCGTCGGATTCGCCACCTCCGATCTGCGGCTCCCGATTGCTTCGTTGCCCCTGTCGCCGTCTGATCAACGGCCTCACGCTCCCCCACCGATCGCCTCTGCGTGTTGCCCCTTTCTCCTCTCTTCCTTCTTTCTCTCTTTTCTTCTTTCTCTCTTTTTCCCCCTTTTCTCTTTTTCTCTCTTTTCTTTCCTGTTTTCACGAGACCTGCCCTCCCCTGTTTTCCATCTCTTCTCTGTTTTCTTCTTCCAACAGCTACGGCTGTAGCCTACTTCTTGATTTTCCTTCCACCGTCCAATTAACCTCCATCACACACCCATGTATATAAATATTATACCATACTTTATATTTTATTCATGTATACTATTACACATATTTTTATTTTTTATTTTATTTTATTTTTCATATATTAATTTTGAATGTAAATAAAGTTGGTATAAAGCTGGCTCAACATCAGTATCATTTGTTTTACCGTCTCTGGGTGTCCGTTCGCGTCTTACGTCATATTTTATTTATTTATTTATTTATTTTTATTATTTTTTTTTTTAAAATTTAAATTAATTAGGAATTAAGGACATTCACATAGCATTCTAAAAAAAAATTTATTCCAAATTTTCGAATCTTTACATCCTTCCCTCCTTAAAGAAATTTCGTCCCGAAATTTAAAATTATGCATCTCTTTGATAAAATAATAAAAGATCAATTCAAAATGCATTGTAATACGGAGACGTGCAGCCTTACCAATGAACCATTCACCTCTCCCTCAGCCAGGCAACGTGGGATGCAACTTTAATCCTTCTCTCACTCCCCCAGCAAGGCTCCGCCTTCTGGCGAGAGTAGTCCCTCGGAACTGCACCACACTTCCGTTGCTAGGGTCTGGTGCTGATCCCATCTATAACGACTCACTCCTCATGGCACAACACGTAACGAAATCCTTAACATGTTGGTTCATCAATGCAAACTTTTCAAATCCATCCATGCCTCACGGCCTACTTCAATAACCCAATACAACAACAAAAATAAAGGGGAGCTCTCACTGTTCACAAAGACACCTCAAAGTCTCTCACATACTTGCTGGCCAGCTAACTAATCTCAAATCAAGTCATGAAATCATCTAATAATTCACCACAATGGTATCAATACATTGCCCGTATCTCAATGTAACTCAATAATCCAATCTTCTTCAAGTACTATATTCACCCACAAGACATCAATACCATAATCTTAAAATAAGGTCATCATCGTCCACCCTAGTCTATATATAACCGAGACTAAGTGTCATGCATCAATAAAATTAGCCTATTCATTTCAAGCCTATATGTGTTAACTAAACATTCGAATGAAGGCAACATAGTCTATGCATTCCAAATACAAGATTTAAAACAACATATCAAGGTTCGAGGAAGACAAAACATTAGAGGAGGTAAAAAGAATATCTCAATTCCTTCTAAGATTGTTTCAACTCATCATTGTTCCAGTCAACATCTCAAATAAAGTCTCATAACAATAGAGATTCTCAGTGAAACTCGTCACTAACTCCAATTACGAATATACGTCAATCCTTAATCACATGTACCTAAAACACATGTATATATAAATAGAATAAACAAACAACATTCAGTGTCTAACACGTAGTTTACCACATCAGCACCCAAGTATAGAATCCATCCAAGAATATACGCATACATAAATAAGCACACCACCTGCCACACAGGTAATTAGGTATACATCCAGCCCTATGGATATCTAGGCTCATAGCCTACATCACATACAACGAGTTCAAATTCTACCTTTTAATTTCACTTAGCCTGCTACGTAGCTATAAACATCCAGTCTCAGCTCCTCACTAAACAAGTATACCACATGTCATACACATTTCACAAACTAAAACAACTGTACTTAACCCAATCACGTAATCCCAACCAGTCCAATCAAGTCGACGTCTAACCTCTCCTATCTCATAACGAAGTCCACCCCAGAAGGATCCACGGACACCCCGTGAAATAAAGAAAAACATCTCCCTCAGGAGTACACACCGTCACTCTCCTCCTGTAGTAGTCTACACTCACCCAAAAATGTAAATAACTGATCTATCCTCAATGTAATACCAAGACTAGACACGTCAAGTAGAATGAAGTCAAAAGAAAAGATGTAACCAGCTATCTCTACCGAGCAATATCTACAGATCCTTATCAGTATCCCACTATCTCAATTGGTGAACCCTACGATGGTGGAATAAGGCAATCATCGCAAGCCCTTGAATAAAGTAAAATCTCCCAAGTGCAATATTCATTATCCAGACCCAGACAACATAAACATTTATAACTTAATCTAAACCAATCAGATTCATTCACAACCTTTACCCTCGTATTTCTAAATGACAAGAGAGAACCACCATTCACTTATAAGGCGTATAACAATCCAAGCTGTTAAGTCCTAGTGCCTCAACCACACTATTTTCACCACAATGACATTCACACAACCGCATCTCAGACACAAGGTTCATGTTCAAGAAATTCATATCACCCGACCCTTAACTCGAAATACAATTTCCTCCAAAACAACAATCAATGCTTACCCCTTATTCAATCATGATTCTGAAATCCACCTTATAAACTAAGTTAAAACTAAGTTCCTAACTGACCCCTCAGCTTGGTCCAATTCATACAACTTATTATTTTTCACAAAGCCTACATTCATTAGTTCATTTAAATCAACTCACTATTCTCATCACATCTCGTATCGATCATCTCGTAAAACTAGGTAAGGCAATAGCATTTTTTTTTTTTTTTTTGGTTACTTTCATAGTCCACCGCAATATAATTTACTCCAACTCAATGAAGGGATCACTATTACCCCTAACTCTCAAGACTCACCTTCGCATGCCAATTCAATATTCATCCCAACACGAAATCAAAACACAATTACATCGTAATCCGAGTTTATCCACAATAACATTCTTTTCAAACCATTCATCTTTATACAATTCTCCTTAGACAAAAGATCATCAATTATCGCTCGAGAATCTAACACATCTTACAAACACACTTGCTAAATCAACACTTACATAATCCAAATCAATCATCTCCACCCGTTGGTCACACTAAATAGTGAACATTGGTTTATAACACAGCCTTTCGCAATGGAGGAATTCATTTAAACAATGTAACATTCACACCCTTAAGTCATGTTAGTGTTCAACTAACCTACCAACATTCAATTCTAAGCAAATGCCATTCAAAGATAATACATCTCTCCGCCAACGGGTTTAACACAAGGACACCTTTAAAATTTTTGGTACAACACTCTGAGTATCTACTGTCCAGTCTATACACAAGAATCCTCATAAGTCTAAATTTTTATTGTAGCATTTTAACGTCTTATGTGTCTTTTTATTTATGGTTCTCTACCTCATTGGCATGTGTTTAATTTAAGGCTTTTATAATTCTTCCATTATTTCCTACTTATATAGCTAGGTGATAACCCTTCATGATCACAACTCCTTTTGTTACTGGCTGATGGGGCGCCATCCATCAACTGTAACGCAAGACCTGAAACCAATCCAGTCTGTATAAATATCATAGTCATAGTACTATACTCCATGAATATCGGGTACTAGCCTAGCATATATATACATACATATAATAACACAACCAACCGAATAGATAACTAGGTCTACAGTCTATCCCATAATTAACTAGGCATACCGCCTACCGTATAAATAACTAAGTGTACAACCCATACCTCAAACAACTAGGCATAAGGCCTATCCCATAAAATACATGGTCCACCACATAGACATGAGTTTCTAACCTTAGTCAACCATTATATCAAGCCATTGCGTACTCTCAGTCAATCGGGAAATCCAGTATATTGCATATCAATGTAACACGTGCACATAAAACCTACCACCCAAACTAACCCAAATAACTTAAGGTCTAAACTTCTCCCCATATTCGAAACATTAGATCACCCATCATGTTATCAGACACGGTCATACCAATATACATATCGTCCATATCATACACCACACTGCATCAACTCACGTAATCACACATCATAGTATATCATCAGCTAACACCTAATCGTAACAAGTCATGCACCCAATAAAATAACCACATAACACTCAAATCCCACCACAAACCACCGATAGCTTACACTAAGTCAAATGTTCTCCTCAAAGGTCCCATGGTGTTCAACAACACCTATTATTGCCAAGTATTCCCAAATTTGACTCTAATACTTAACTGTCAAAGTCCACACATTATACTAGGTTTATACAAGCTCCCAACCATACGTCATAATCCCATTGTGTCCAACAACACCCCACGGTCTCTAGGTATTCGAACCTATGCTCTGATACCACGTTGTCACGCCCCGAATTTCTAACCGAAACCCGAGGTGCGACTGACGAACAGAAAGTAAATAAAATAAAAGATAATTAAACAGATTTATGAATTTACGACAAATTAAATAGAGTTCTTTAATTTTCTAAAAATTTCGGCAGCACCTCCTTTGTTTTTCGAACCTTTTCCCCCTGATAAACACAATACATCATATATATATACAACAGTCACAATCCATCCTCACTCGATGGCCACAACTCTATCAAAGTTAAATATACATCCCTACTTATACAATCCATCACGTCTACTCCTACACTTAAACTAAAAGATCACAAATTCATTATTTATTACAATATACAATGTCATTTCCATTCTTTTCAGAAACACACCAATCTTTTATAATATATAAATACGCCCCAAGGGCCCAAATACTCTTCCAAATTCATTTCCTCTCCTTTCTCCAAGATTTCATCAAGTCCCGCGTACCAGGAGCTTTATCTGAAACCTGTGCCCACGAATGGGTCAGCGACAACATGCTGGTATGACATAATACTAATGCAAGAAACAAAACTAAGGTCGTGACATGTGCAAGTGTACAGTTATTTCTATATGGCATTCGATGTCATGATGACAGTATATGAACAATATACAGTATATAAGCAGTATGCATGACACACCCATGCGACTCTATGCCCACCCATGTCTCATGATACGGTCCTTCCCCGCTGGCATGAGTACCGCCATGTATGTCTCGCTTCACGGTCCGGAACCCGTCAGGCATGCGAGTACCTAATGGCCAATTTTGGGTTTTTCACCACAGGATCTGCACCCTCATAATGCACCAGCACCTCGTGCTGACCCACACTATGCTTTCAAGAAATCACCCGATGCCGATATGCCATGATTTCATAATGCAATGATACAGTTCAAATGAAACATCCCTTTCATAAGCATATGCAACATGCTTTAAATGATGCATCACATTTAAGATTAACAATAGCATTTAAATTACAAGATTTCATCCATAAATCTACGTGTCATGCTCGATCAATCCCAACACTCATACAATTCTACATGTCGCAATCTCAGCGATCCTTCTAAAACATAAATCACATATGATGACAACTCAGAAGTAAATCATAACACCCACAGATTCATAAAGAACACGTAAGCATATAAACAATCAAATTCTAAGTGGTTTCCTAATAGCAATTACGCATAGAGAACATTCAATCATCTTATCAAATACTCCTAAGCTTAATCTCATTTCTCACATTAGTAAAATATCATACCTGATAGGGTTGGTCACAACCCTCCTAAGCGGTGTCCACTATGCAATCCAACTAACCCGTAAGTAACTTGGTCCTCCAATGGAATCATATCAAGCTTATGCTTATCTCCACTCAGCCAATCTTTGGAGAATTTGCAGTCAAGCGTGAACCAAACCCTCGTGCATCCCGAGTTTGAGGTTGCTCTCCAGTCCATGGTTCAGCAGTTGAAGAAAACACACCCGCAGGCTGATCGAGTCGGCCAGCCATTTTAAATCCAATTTTATCAGCTTCTTCAACCTTTTTTCCCCCAAGCAGATGATGATCCTGACAAAGTCCGTCCCTTTATCATCCCATCCATCAGATATTGAAGAACTTTCCCTTCCTCTCATCAGATTACTGTGCAGAATCCTCCAAATCAGTAGCTCCGATTATTACAAGCAAAGTCAGAACCCATGGCTTGCTTTAATCCGAACAGTCATCTTCATCCATTACTGGATTTTCTTTCCTCTGTGCATATGTTGAATTATATATACAATATCCCAACAAGGATGGCCATACCTCATTTGGATTCCGTAAATAAACCGCTACACAACACCTCAAGATCTACCTGGACAATCTCCTCAAATAATTCTGCTGGCAACTATGACCCATTAATAAACATCTCGGTAGCTTCTCATAGTCATCCTTCACTGTAGGAAGCATTGTCATCATCAAATATCTCCTAAATCAAAATCAATCGCATAGGAATTCCTCCAAAATTCCACTCAACACTTCTGTCTCCCCTGCTCCAACAAATACACACATATATCTCCATATACCCCCCCCAAAGATCTGCTTCCTTTTTCCATCCATACCAATCAATTTCCCTTCAACAAACCAACTACAAGGAGGTTCAACAAAGCAACAAGAAACCGACACTTGATCGAACCTCGTGAGACAATCCGTCCCATAACTCGCATTTGAATCCCAATTCCCAACTTCACCTCCAAACATAGGCGCGGTTGGATCAACAAAATCAGACTGAACCATTTTCTGTTACCTTTCAATCACCCAAACCCAAATCCTGCAATATCCCCACACCTGCTGCCACTATACACACGCAGCAGCGACAACCGAGCCCCCCGACAGAAACCACAAAACAAACAGGGCAGTCGACCCTCAATTCAAATCACAAACCACAAACCTTACACAAGCATTACCTCCAAACACCGACACAACCGGATCAATAAACCCAACCACGGCCATGACCGAATCAGCAATCCAATTCAGCCAACACCTTCCGAAAATCTCAGGAAATCAGAATAACTCCCATTCATCATAGCAACCAAAACGGAAAAGAAAAAGATAGAGATAGAACCTGTCCTTCCTTTCCGAACCAAATTGCTCCACTCTCCTGCTCTGCGTCAAACCCAGACAGCCACACACACACAAACCGCAACACAATCAAGCCCCATATATATACATATATATATGTCTACATATATCCACGCACAAGCTTCACAACACAGTGATTATATATATATATATATATATATACATATACCTCTGCATTGCTACTGGATTCAAACAACCCAACGGACTGATTTAGCCGCAAGGATCTCGGCTTCGAAGCCCAACCGTACTGCCGTTACTCCTCCTTCTTCTTCCCGAACTGCCATATCCATATATATATATATATGTGCATCGATCTCCTCCACCATCATCGTCATCACTTGCTCATCTCACCGACCAAAATCGAGTTGGATTTAGCCGTCAAAAAAAATCTGAATCCGTGAAAACACCGAGTGGACTGATGCGGTAACCGTGCGTTGTTTGGCCTTGGATCGACGGAGCGGGATCGTTGGCAACGGAGGCCAACCTAGCACGCTTGAAGAATGAGGCTACCGTCGGATTCGCCACCTCCGATCTGCGGCTCCCGATTGCTTCGTTGCCCCTGTCGCCGTCTGATCAACGGCCTCACGCTCCCCCACCGATCGCCTCTGCGTGTTGCCCCTTTCTCCTCTCTTCCTTCTTTCTCTCTTTTCTTCTTTCTCTCTTTTTCCCCCTTTTCTCTTTTTCTCTCTTTTCTTTCCTGTTTTCACGAGACCTGCCCTCCCCTGTTTTCCATCTCTTCTCTGTTTTCTTCTTCCAACAGCTACGGCTGTAGCCTACTTCTTGATTTTCCTTCCACCGTCCAATTAACCTCCATCACACACCCATGTATATAAATATTATACCATACTTTATATTTTATTCATGTATACTATTACACATATTTTTATTTTTTATTTTATTTTATTTTTCATATATTAATTTTGAATGTAAATAAAGTTGGTATAAAGCTGGCTCAACATCAGTATCATTTGTTTTACCGTCTCTGGGTGTCCGTTCGCGTCTTACGTCATATTTTATTTATTTATTTATTTATTTTTATTATTTTTTTTTTTAAAATTTAAATTAATTAGGAATTAAGGACATTCACATAGCATTCTAAAAAAAAATTTATTCCAAATTTTCGAATCTTTACACATTGAGTGTAACATACTCAATCTACACACACCCACACACACAACCGTACACACACAATCTGTCTTATATATATATATACATATATATATTTACATACTTAAATAAACACACTCACTCGTGCACACATATACATACACATTTAAATAATTTAATATGTATATATATATATATATGTTCACACACATATTACACACATCACATGCATACATTTAATCACATGTACATAATAATAATAATAACAATAATAATAATAATAATAATAATAATAATAATAACAATTAATAATAAAAAAAATTTTCATTCCAAAAAAAATAAAATGAAAACGATTACTTAAATTAAAGAACAGGAAAATTAATTTATAAAAAAAAAAATTTTCCGGGTCTTTACATCCTTCCCTCCTTACAAAAATTTCGTCCCGAAATTTAAAAAATCATAGAACCAAAAGAAAATACATCACTGATCAAACAACTCAGGGTACCTAACTCGAACCTCGGCCTCACGCTCCCACGTAGCCTCCTCAACCCCATGATGGTTCCAACGAACCTTGACCAAAGGGATGGTCCTGCCTCGCAAAACCTGGTCCCTCGAGTCCAATATCTCTACGGGTCTCTGGTCATAGGAAGCATCCTCCTCTAACTGAAGATCTACCCAGTCAAGTACATGTGAGGGGTCGGGGTGGTACTTCCTCAGCATAGATACATGGAAGACGTCATGAATCCCTGATAGCTGTGGTGGTAAGGCTAGCTTATAAGCCACCTCACCAACTCTCCCAAGTATCTCAAAAGGACCTATGAATCGTGGCGATAGCTTCCCACCGCGCCCAAATCTCCTCAAACCTCGTCTGGGAGATACCTTGAGGAACACATGGTCCCCCACCTCAAATGCCAAGGGCCGCCGCCTCCTATCTGCGTAACTCCTCTGGCGGCTCTGAGCTGTCAACAACCGCTGTCTGATCACCTGTATCTTGTCCGTGGTCTCACGAACAATATCAGGTCCTAAGGCAGCTGTCTCTCCCACCTCAGTCCAACATACCGGGGAACGGCACGGCCTACCATATAATGCCTCAAACGGTGCCATCTCAATGCTGGACTGGTAGCTGTTGTTGTAGGCAAACTCAACTAAGGCAAGGTGGTCCTCCCAGCTACCTCTAAAGTCCATGACGCAGGCCCTGAGCATATCCTCCAAGATCTGTATAGTGCGCTCTGACTGGCCATCTGTCTGTGGGTGGAAGGCAGTACTGAACTGCAGCTGGGTCCCTAAGGCTGTCTGGAAACTCTGCCAAAACCGTGCAGTGAAACGTGGGTCCCTGTCAGAAACTATGGATACCGGTACCCCATGTAGTCGTACTATCTCTCGAATGTACAACCTACTGAGGGCGTCTGATGAGTCAGTCACTCTGATCGGTAAGAAATGGGCGGACTTCGTCAGTCTGTCCACAATAACCCAAATCGCATCATGGCCCCTAGGTGACCTCGGAAGACCCATCACGAAATCCATGGTAACGTGCTCCCACTTCCACTCGGCGACCGGTAGTGGCTGTAGCAAACCTCCAGGCCTCTGGTGCTCAGCCTTCACCTGCTGGCACGTGAGACACCTAGCCACAAACTGTGCCACATCTGCCTTCATCCCAGTCCACCAATACTGACGGCGCAGATCATGATACATCTTGGTGCCCCCTGGGTGCACCGCCAAGCGTGAATGGTGGAAATCCCTAAGGACATCGGTCCTAAGAGACTCGGGAACGAAGACCCTACCCCTGTATCTCAGACCAAGGTCAGAATGGACTGTCCATCCCTCAAATCCCTCGGGGCTAGAAATCCGTGCCCTGATCTGCTCAGCCTCGGTATCCAGCAACTGTGCCTCTATAACTCTGGTCAGAAGAGTAGGCTGTACACACAAGCTAAACAGGGTGGCGTGTCCCTCAGACTCGGTAAGCTCTAAGTCAAACTCCCCAATAACTCCCATCATCTCCCACTCTCTGATGGCTAGGCTGGCTAAGGTGCTGCTCGGTCTCCGACTGAGTGCATCAGCTACGACGTTGGCCTTCCCAGGATGGTACTGAAGGTCAAAGTCGTAGTCCTCTAGGTACTCCATCCATCTCCTCTGTCGAAGGTTCAGATCCTTCTGTGTAAAGATATACCTGAGGCTCTTGTGGTCCGAGAACACCTCAAATCTCACCCCATATAAATAGTGTCGCCAGCTCTTAAGAGCAAAGATGACGGCAGCCAACTCTAGATCGTGGGTGGGGTAGTTCTTCTCATGGCTCTTCAACTGGCGAGAACCATAAGCTACTACCCGGCCTTCCTGCATCAATACACATCCCAGTCCCTCTCGGGAAGCATCACAGTACACTGTATAGCCCAGGCCTCCCTCGGGGATAATCAGGACGGGAGCTGAAGTCAATCTCCTCTTCAGCTCCTGAAATGACTGCTCACAGTCGTCGGTCCACTGAAATCTGACGCCCTTGCGCGTCAGTCGGGTCATCGGTGCGGCAAGTCGGGAAAATCCCTCTACAAAACGGCGGTAGTACCCTGCTAACCCCAAGAAACTCCGTATCTCAAATACGTTCCTCGGCCTCTCCCAGCTCATAACAGAGTCGACCTTCGAAGGGTCAACAGATACTCCACTCCCAGATACCACGTGACCCAAAAACTGCACCTCCTGGAGCCAGAACTCGCACTTGGAGAGCTTGGCAAACAGCCTATGCTCTCTCAAGATCTGTAACACAGTCCGTAGGTGGAAAGCATGCTCATCCTCAGAGGGTGAGTAAATCAAGATATCGTCCACAAACACCACCACGAACTGATCTATGTACTGACCGAAGACACGGTGCATCAGATCCATGAATGCCGCTGGGGCATTCGTCACACCAAATGGCATCACCACGAACTCAAAGTGACCATAGCGAGTGCGGAAGGCTGTCTTTGCTATGTCCTCCTCTCGCACTCTCAACTGATGATACCCAGATCGAAGATCAATCTTCGAGAAGCATCTCGAACCTCTCAACTGATCAAACAAGTCATCGATCCTGGGTAACGGGTACTTGTTCTTGATAGTCACCCGGTTCAGCCTCCGGTAGTCCACACATAACCGCAACGTCCCGTCCTTCTTCTTCGCAAAGAGTGCGGAGGCACCCCAAGGAGAAGTGCTAGGACGGATGAACCCCTTACTCTGAAGGTCAGTCAGCTGCTCTCTCAGCTCTCTCAGCTCTGCTGGAGCCATGCGGTATGGTGGGATAGATACGAGTACAGTACCGGGGATAAGCTCAATGGTAAACTCCACCTCCCGCCTCGGGGGTAAACTAGTCAAACTGTCGGGAAATACGTCAGGAAACTCCTCTACCACTGGTGGTAATACAACCCCTGTAGCCTCGCTATCCCCTGCAATCATACTGGCCAACATATAGCTATGGGCTCCCCAACTCCTAGAGTCGTACAAGGGTGGTACTAAGAAGTCCCCACGATCTCCCGTGAAATAAAAGCAATCCCCCTCAGGGGTACACACTGTAACTCTCCCCCTGAAACAATCGATGCTAGCCCGGAAGGTAAACAGCCAATCCATACCCAAGATAATGTCGAAGCTAGTCATATCAAGCACAATAAAATCAAAGCAGAGAGTACGGTCGGCTATCTCAAGTGAACAACCCCTACAAATCCTGGTCAGTGTCACACTACCCCCAACCGGAGTATCAACACGTAGCGGTGGATCTAACCGGTCTATAGTCAACCCCAATGTCATGGCAAATGCAGTGGATATGAAAGAATGCGATGCACCAGAATCTATCAACACGCTAGCCCATGAACTGAACATAAGAAAGATACCTCGCACTACTGATGGCCCAGCAGTAGAAGCCTCTGGGGTAGTGACTGCGTATACCCTGCCCTGTACAGTCTGACCCTGTCTGCCTCCCCCTCTCTGCCCCTGCTGTCCTCCCCCTCTCGGGGCTGGGGCTCTAACACTTAAGGCTGAGGACGCTGGCTGATAGTAAGGTGCCGGGGGTCTATAGTCTGACTGCGTCTGGGGTAAAGGTACCTGGGCGGGCTGGAAATAGTGGGACCTCGGTGCACTCTGGGAAGTCTGCCCCTGAGGACAGTGGGCCTTGACATGGCCCGGCTGATGACATGTATAGCACACTGGTGTGGCCCTCCAGGCCTGACTCTGAGACTGGGATGGGAGTGGTAGCTGGCTCGGTCCTGTCCCTGATCCCTGACTAGGATCTCTCTGTGGGCAATCAGCCATCCTGTGGCCAGGCTGTCCACACTGATAGCATGTGAGAGTCAGCTGTGGTGCCCCTCCTCGAGGAGTAGTAGACATAGTGGGCTGGGGTGCTAAAAGCTGTATAGGTCTCTGGGATGTAGATGGAGAAGAGGTACTGCCCCGGAACCTCTTCAGTGGTCTCCTACCAGGATGAGCTGGGACGGTCACGGTAGGCTGAGCTGGTGTAAGTGCTAGTGCTGTGGCTGGCCTGGTCTGAGTCCGGGACTCCCTAATCCCTCTGAGAGCTGTCAACTCCCTCTCTACCCTCGTGGCCCTGATCACAGCCTCCTCGTAAGTGTCAATGATGTGACCCGCTAGTCTATCCCTGATAGAGGTCTTCAGTCCCTCTAGAAAATGATAAACTCTCAGCTCCTCTACCCCAACAATGTGCGGGGCAAACCTGCCCAATGCGGTAAACTGGGACTCATACTGCGTCACGGTCATGTCCCTCTGAAGTAGGGTCTCAAACTCTCTCCTGAACCCGACCCTAGCAGTCGCTGGAAAGTAGTGGTCATTGAACATGGCCACAAATGCATCCCACCCCTCTCCGAACCTGCTAATCCTGCCGGCAGATACCTTCCACCACTGGCTCGCTAGCCCTGTAAACTGGAAGGTGGCACATCGTATCCTCAGGTGTGGCTCATCAATCCCTAGTGAGTCCAGGATCCTCACAATCTGATCCAGCCACTCCTCGGCCACCAAAGGATCAGGCTGTCCTGCAAATGACGGTGGCCTCATACGCTGAAACGCCTTCATGACGAAGGTGTCTCTGGTCTCCCCACCGGCCGCTCTGGCCGCGGCACCGGCAGCCCTGGCCTCGGCCTCAGTAGCTCTGGCCTCAGCATCAGTAGTCCTGGCCTCCTGCATAGCACGGAAGCACTCCTGTATAATGGTCGCCAAATCTCTGGCGCCAATAGTCTGCCCCACCTCCTCCACAGGGGCTGGAGCAATACCCTCCCCAGCTGCACTATGCTCGGGAACGTCAGCTGGGGCAACTACCTCCTCAACCACGTCAGGAATAGGGGCAGCAGCTCTGGGTCTGCCACGACGAGGCTGGGCGGCACCTCGAGGCACACCCCTACCCCTACCCCCTCTGGGTGGTCTGTCTCTCGTAGGAGCTCGTCTAGGAGGCATATCTACAAGTCCAAAAGAAAAATTCGATATCACTTTTTCACGTAATCACAATAAGGCATGCATTAAGACACATAATCACGTAGCACATAAGATCCTATCACATGCTGCTAACAGTTCACACTAAGTCTCATTCTCTTCTCTAGGGTCTCATGGTGTTAAACAACACCCCACAGTCTCTAGGTATTCGAACCTATGCTCTGATACCACGTTGTCACGCCCCGAATTTTCCACGAACCCGGGGCGCGAGTGACGAGACAGAAAGTAAAATAAATAAAAGGACAAAAGTAATTAAATTCACTAAACATGCGTCCATCATCATCCATACATAAAGTAATATCGAATACATTGTTCATCAGTCATTCGGGCTTAAGCCCTTACATAACAAAATACAAGTCTCATGGGTCACAAATACATCACGTGCTTCGCCCTCTCAGGGCATCACTAAGTCTCAAGTGGCTGGAGGATCCTCATCTGAAAACGTTGCCCACGAATGGGTCAGCACAACTGCTGGTATGATGAAATGCTAATGCCAGAAATAAAGCTAAGGCGTGGCATGTGCAAAGTGTACATTTATTTCTAGATGACATTCAAGCATCGCAGTAGTATATATGAATAGTATGCGTGACACACCCATGCACAACTCTATGCCACACCCATGTCTCGTTTACGGGTACTCCCCGATGGCTACGGAGTACCAATGCAATGGCCAATTTTGGGTTTTTCACCACAGGATCTACACCCTCATAATGCAAAGCACCAATTGCTTACCCACGCCATGTTCTCAAAGGATTCATCATATGCCAATATGCCAATGCAATCTCAATGATACATGGTTTCCACAATATAGCATGCTCGAGACAATAATATATAAATCACCTAACTGATTCCACATGCAATCATATCTCGTAAAATCAACATATACACATGTCGTGAGTCACATTCATCATTCACTAAATATTCATAAGGTACAGGTAACATGTAAGCATGTGAACAACCAATTTCAAATAAACGGTAAACACATTACAGATAAACACATACGACATTCAGTCATTCACAAATATTCCTAACTTAACTTCATTTCTAACACTAGCAAAACACCATACCTGATGGGTTGGTATCAACCCTAGAAGATCGTGAACTATATGTAACTGGACCGGTGAATGAAAATGTAGGAGATCAGATCGCCTCCTCCTGTCCTGTCAGCGTCCCTAAAAGTAGAAATCACAACTCAGTCCATTGTTGTTTGAATGTATGCTATTCATCAAATTTTATGTCTTTAAATTCATAGGTTTCTATTCTGCTAAATTAAACTCTACTATTGGTTTTAGAACGTTTAAGAAAGTAAGTCTAGGTTTTCGTAGAACTTAATTCGGACACCTGTGTTGAAAAGGGCAAAACAGTCATTTTGCACTTCACACGTGTCCTCACATTTCGTGACCTCTTTTCACAAATCGGACTCCACGGTTGAGTCCGGAATGTTCGAGATAATAAAATTCCACTATTTGTTTACCTAATTCGAAGTTCGTTTGACTGTGTTTCAATCTAGGGGCATTTTGGTAATTTTAAGGGTTACTACGGGTCTTTTATTTTTCGGGACCCCGTCTCGTAAAACGGACCTCACCATTGGTCTCGGAATAGTCGAGATAGTCAAAATACACCTATGACTTGTCCCATTTGGACTCCGGGATATTTTTGAATATTTAATTAATTAAATTAATTTAATTAAATAATTAATTAATTAATTTAATTAATATTTTATTAATAATTTAATCAGGTGGGTCAAAGTGTAATTTCTAACAGTTGGGGGGTCAATTCGTAATTTCTGAAAGTTCAGGTTAAGGTTCAAATTTAAAAGGTTCAAATCCAAAGGTTTAATTCCTAAAAGGTTCAAATCCAAAGGTTTAATTTCTAAAAGGTTCAAATTCATTTAATTTAAAACAATGGCTGACACGTGGCAGGGGCAACCCGTACCCGCCCGAACCAGACCCGGATCCGACCCGAGACCCGACCCGACACCCCACCTTCTTCCCCGATTCTCCGACGAAGCAGCGGTAGGGTTCCGGCGCCTTCTCCGGCGTCGGCGACCGACCTCCGGCGTGTTTTCCCCCTTTTCAAAATGCCATTCCCTTCCTTTTTTCACGTAGATCACATCCCCAACCCCCATTTCCCTCAAAACCCCCTCCATCTCCACGAAATAGAGGGTCAAACCCTCGGTCAACTCTCCGGCCACCCATTTTTCCCCCACTTTCCCCCACTGTTTTGAACCTAATTCAATCCCATTCACTTTCTGCACCTCACCCCATGTTTTTCCCCTCCTTTAAACTAAGGTTTACACATAAAATACCACAACTCACTTCTCCCAACCGTGACCTGCAACTCCCTATATCTCTCTTGTTTCTAAACCATTTTCCATAATTATTTTTGCATTATCTTCCATTTTTGATACTCTACCAGCCCCCATATTCTAATACACAATTTATGCATTGAAAAAATTAAAGACAGAACCGTATATGTTTACCAATTTTCGGATCTCTCTCTCTGTGCAGGTTTTTCCCTTCCCCTTCAGTTCCTCTTGGTTGCTTCTGCTTCTCCAAAACTCTCTCCTCCTTGCCCTCGGTCTCCCCTTCCTTCACTTTTCTCCTCCAACCGAGACTAGCTCTCATTTCCTCTTTATTTTCTCTCTTTCTATATCTCTCTCTCTCTCTCTCTCTCTCTCTCTCTCTCTCTAAATCCGACCCACTCTCTGGCAACCCCACTGCCACACACAACTCTACTCACACACTCCATCCCCCACTCCTCATTGAGTGTAACATACTCAATCTACACACACCCACACACACAACCGTACACACACAATCTGTCTTATATATATATATACATATATATATTTACATACTTAAATAAACACACTCACTCGTGCACACATATACATACACATTTAAATAATTTAATATGTATATATATATATATGTTCACACACATATTACACACATCACATGCATACATTTAATCACATGTACATAATAATAATAATAACAATAATAATAATAATAATAATAATAATAACAATTAATAATAAAAAAAAATTTTCATTCCAAAAAAAATAAAATGAAAACGATTACTTAAATTAAAGAACAGGAAAATTAATTTATAAAAAAAAAAAATTTTCCGGGTCTTTACAGAAACACTTCTAGTAGGGCACATATTTAAAACATAAATAGCACAAGCAACCGCTTCAGCCCAAAATCCTTTAGGCAAATTTTTAAATTTCATCATGCATCTAACCATATTGATAACAGTTCTATTCTTTCTTTCTACCACTCCATTTTGCTGTGGAGTATATCTAGCGGTCAACTGATGCCTAATATCATGTGTCTCCAAAAAATCATCACAAACAAGATATTCTGTACCTCTGTCAGTTCTCAAAGTTTTAATTTGAAATCCACTTCGCTTTTCAACATAAGCCTTGAATTTTTTAAAAGTATCACAAGCATTAGATTTATGTTGCAAAAAATAAACCCACGCTACTTTTCTGCTAAAATCATCAATAAAAGTAATAAAGTACCTACTGCCACCATTAGAAGGTACCTCAACTGAGCACAGATCTGAGTGTATCAACTCCAAAGGCCTCTTGGCTCTCCATGAATTTCCTGTAGGAAAACATCTCTATGTTTCTTTCCCATAACACAAGTTTCACAAACTCTATTTGGGATATCAATAACGGGCAAACCAGAAACCCAATATTTTCTAGCAAGAAAATTAAGACTGGGAAAATTTACATGCCCAAAACGCATATGCCACAACCAAATATCATCGTCAATCATAGAACTAAAGCAAGGTAAATTCTCACATTTAATAGTCAATGGAAATAAACGATTTGGAGTCATGTTTACCTTTGCTATTAGCCCCATACGATCATTATTGATTGTGCAAACTCCATGATGGATTTGCATATCATAACCTCTTTTTGAAAGTTGCCCCATACTCAACAAATTTTGTTTCAAACTTGGTACATAAAATACATTTGCAATATACTTGTGAGACACATTCTTCAATCTAATTGCTATTCTGCCTTTACCCATCACAGGTATCTTTGAATTATTTCCAAACTTTACCTCTGATCGAACGGACTCATCCAAATTAGAAAACATGTCTTTCTCACCACACATGTGATTATTACAGCCAGTATCTAAATACCACTTAGTACCATCATCATTATCCACAACATTACAAGCCAGCAACACCGTTTCTGCTTCATTATTACCACCAGGATTATTTTCAGCAACATTAGCTTGATGATCTCTATTATTCTGCCTTCTAGATCTACACTCAAACTTTTTATGCCCAAACTTGCCACAATTAAAACATTGAATATTGGATTTATGAGATTGTGGATTAGAATTGTTACCATCCCCTCTTCCTTGGACTGGTCTGTGCTACCAATTATTATTCTGCCACTGATTATTGTTCTGCCACTAATTGCCTCTGCCTCTTCCTCCACCAAATCTGTTTTGCCCATTATTGCCTCTGCCTCCTCTATTGTTGTGATTCTGCCTTCTATTCTGGTAGCCTTGGAGACGTTGATTAAATCCTCCATTATTCTGAGATGCGCCTTTTTCATTCTTTAAATTTAATTGAGTTTGCAAAGTTTCCTCCACTGAAGTTTTTAATCTCTCATTCAAGTGTTGTTCATGAACGGTCAACGAACCCTGTAATTCATCCACTGTCATGGATTCCAAGTTAGCCGACTCTTCAATAGCTGTCACTTTATATTCAAACCGCAGTATCAAACTTCGAAGAACTTTTTCAATAATTTGACGGTCTGCTATTTCTTCACCATTAGTCCTCATCTCATTAACAAGTGCCGCGGTCCGCGAAAAATACTCAGAAATTGTTTATGATTTTTCCATCTGCAACAACTCAAAATCTCTATGCAATTTTTGTCATCTAGCATTTTTCACCTTATCAACACCAACATATATTTTTTTAAGAATATCCCATGTTTGTTTCACAGACTGAACATGAGCAATTTTACCAAGAACAGAAATATCTAATACTTGCTGAATGCAATTTAAAGTTTTGAAGTGTACTTGCCTTGTTGCCTCATCTGCATCTTCTATAAGCTCTTCCCCAATGAATTTTGTCGTCAAACCACTTGAGTGAAAAAAAAGTCATCATCAAACTCTCCCAAATATGAAAAAGAGATTTTTCATCAAATTTGTACACCGTATAAATAATTGAAATCATCTTCACGAATCAAAAAATAACCAAGCTCTGATACTAATTGTTAGATCCAAAACAATCAAACTATATTGAAATAAAAACAATTCAATATTTCATGTAAAGCTCACGCCACTACAGTGCCACAATAGAAAAGAACAGGAGTAAAGGAAATAGATGGCCAAAGAGGAAAAGGACGAAAAAGCTTTTATTCACATGAACAGTAGCTAACATTAATCAAAATCAGAAAGCAATACCATTGTGCGGCTGGAGGCTTGCGGCATCTTTCTTCTTGGCTGCTGCGCACAGCACACACAGAGAACGTGCTTACATCCATCCATCCATCCATCCATCCATATATATATATATATATATAAATTATAAAGTCTAACCCTAATACAATTAGGATTTCTAATCCTAATCAAATAATAATACTACTCCCACTAGGACAAGGACTCCTCGTTTCATTAGGATTAAAATAAATCAAATCCTACCACTATCATGACTCAACTTTAAAAGTCCTACTAAAAATATAATAACTTGGTTTAATTGGCTTACATTGGTTGCAAATTATTAGCTTCAACTTCAAGATATTAAAAATTTGGAGTCCCAACCTTGAATTCTTGATAATTTGAAATTAATTCAACACTTTTTAAGCATCATTATAGAAAGATCATGGAAAGCATTAAAAACACAATGCCTATTACTAATTTAACTAAATGAGCACAATAGATTTGATCTCGGAAATACTCAAGCTTTTTTCTAGTCTCCCAAAGAACTTTTTAAGAATTATCATCACGGATGCAAAATAGGTGTCAGAAGATTTCTTAATACAATGAGAGTGCAAGAAATTTAAATTGAAGTCAAAGTGATCAAAAATATTTTTGAAAAGCATTTGAAACTGGTCACCTCAATATTCCATACCCGAAATCACAAAATTTTGATCGGAGATGATCCAACAAACTCAACTTCTTGTTACTTTTTTGGAACTTTGATTTTGGGCAAATTCACTTATTTAGGCTTTCAATTAGAAGTAATTAGATTTTGTTACTATTTATGACAATTTTTAGCTTGTAAATTACTTCGCATAGGAAATTCGGATTGGGATACCGTCTGTATCTATCTTCTTTTTATCTTATCTAGTTTTCAATTTAACAAAAAGTCACAAGTTTAATTTAATTCGATTTTCTCTATTTTCCTAGTCCTATTAGTAGTATAGGAGTAGTAGTTTCATATTCAAAGTAGTAGTTTTCAAAATCTATAAATATAATGTAATAGGCCTTTATTATTGAGTTTTTATCAATAATATTCATATTTCAAGTTTTAGAGATTTTCTTCTCTTATTTGGGTTGATTGTTCTCCATTTTTAGATATTTAATTTTTTTTGTATTCGTTGTTCACCTTTTACGCTACGTCAATCACTTAATCAAAGTTGTTAGCCTTCTAAGAAAAAATGATTAGACTATTCTTGTAAAAAAAAAATTATGATAAAGATTGTAGTCACAAAATACATAAACATATCGAAATGAGGTAGTTAAAATCCCTTTCTTCACATGACAGGATTAGAGTTTGAGACTCATGACGTATCACGCATACTTAGATTAGTTCTCCCTCCTCATCGGTATACTAAAAAAAATACATAAACATGATAAAATACAATTTTTTTTTAATTATCTAAAAGTAGACTTAAGTGAATGAGATTTCTTGGCAAAACTTGGGATATTCTCAAATCATTGGGGGTCATTTTCTCGTGGAATCAACAAAAAAAAAAAAAACTAAGTATCGCAAAAGTATTGTTGGGGGAGAAAATATTGGGTGCCCCGAGGCACCATATCAACAAGCATACGTGATGGCAATGCATTTATAACATGATATATGCGGAATCTTTTTTTAATTTTTATTTTGATAACTACCAGTTTTTTCCAATATCATAAGTTCATATTTGAAAAAAAAAATAAGAGTTGCGGTAATTTTTATTATTGGGTGGTGGTATAACATGCACCTGACGACGTTGTGTCTTGAAAACCCCCAATAATTTTTTCTCATTGGGTGTGAAAAAAAAAAAAAAACAAATCCACTCTTGTTTTCCAAAAAATAAAAATTAAGAAAAATGAAAAGAAGAAAGATTCATTAATTCACAATATATGATTATGCAACCTTGGACGCTGTTGTTGCTCTCTATCAATTATACGCGCATGGTATATAGACTATAGTCAATCAAACACCAAACATTATTCTATTTAAACCTAAAAGTGATTATTTTATTTGTAACAATGATCACTTCAGTCACAATATCCTCAAACGTTGTTGGCAGCAATCACTTTGGTGTCATTCAAGTCTTTCATTTCAATGCGGGTTTGGGCCAAATGGTCAAGAAAAAACAGCCAAGTTACTATTCAATGGTCATCGAATGTAAAAATCATCACGGTTCTGGTGAAGATTACCTGTATATATTAATATTCTTTTTACTTATGTCAAAAAAATACTTTAAAAAGGCTAGCATTATCTTACTTTATAATTTGTTAGGACTATGGGATCCGATATTGTAATTGGCTAATCTGGTTAGACAAAATGTACTTTGCGTGTAATCCTTACATAATTCCTACGAGTGAGTACCTCAATGCATGTTCTTCTCCAAGGTCATCCAAGAGATATTACCGTGTATCAGTACTGGTCAACTTGGTTCTCGAAGGGTAAAATAGACTTTTGTATTTGATTTAGATCTCACATACTCACATCAAGCATGCATTGTATATAGATTTTATCTTATCATCATATATGTGATGGACTTGTGGTTGTGAACTAATTTTTCCAAAATGCATCTTTAAAACACTTATGGGAAAAATTCAGTTCACAAGACAAAAAAAAAATTAGCAACTCACTATTGCTCATTCGAACGGAGCTTGGCTCGTTCGAACTAACAATAGAGAAGTGCGTTCTCATTCATTTTCATTTGTTCGAACATTCTGTATCAAATGAGTTGCTGCAACCTTAGAGTTGCACTCGTTTGATATTCGTTCTTTGTTCGTTCGAACGAGCAAGTGCTTATTCGAACGAATGATGGTTTGTTTGAATGAACCCTAGGCAGAAAATAGATTTATAATATGATTTCTATCCATTTGAGAATCAATCAAGCTTTACGAAAATAAGCAAAAATACTATTTAGAACAGCCAAAAATAGAGTGAGAGAGTCTCAAATTGTAAGAGCTAATTTGTTGATAGATCTTGAAGCTCTTGTGAGAGATTATTCATACACGACATTCATAATCATTTGTACTCATTTTCATTAATCGGATTTGATCAAACCATACGATCCACTCAAATCTAAAGAGCCTTAGTTCACATCAAATTCACCATTGACGATAGATGAAGTTCAAGCACGAGAATTCGGCATTGAGCGATCGGTGGACATTAAGGTCGTGAGAATTCACAATTGTTGAACGACTTGATCGGAGGAGTCTGAGACTATGGAGGAGTCCGGTTGTTTGAAGGATTGGAAATGAGAAGCTTGAGGATTTGAAAGGAATTTGAATACGTAATCGGGGAGAACGAAGCTTGAGATACTTAGCTCGTTCGTAGATTTGTTGTATTTCACTTTTCATCATAGTACATTCCTTCCATGAGCATTGGCCCGGCTTCGGAGTTTTACTCCAATGATTGTTGTCCTTGGTAGTTTTTTCCGTCATCAATCGGTTTGCAATCTCTCTCTCTCTCTCTCTCTCTCTTCATCTGTTTCAATTTACTATGTATGCTTAATTGAATTGCTTCTGCTTAATTTTAGAAATTAAGTTTTTCATGTTTTCATAATTGTTCATCAAATTGATATATTGAAAAACTTGATTTAGTAAATTGATTGAAATCAAAATTGATAGATTAGTTGATTTTGCTTTGAATTGTGAAAATTTCTATAAAATCAATCTAGTCGATCAATTAGTTGAAGTTTGAATAGGTTGGTGAATTGGTTGATTCTTGGTGGATTCATTGTTGGAAGAGCATAAATGTTAGATTAATCACGTTGAGTGATTTGTTGTTGATTATTTCATCTTTGTGTTTAACCAAGAATTGGAATTAATTTGAAAGAAATTTTTAATTCAAGACTTACCTATTCAACCCCGATCCCTCTTCTAGGTAATTCACACTTTGGGACCTTGAGTGATATCAATGTGGTATCCCTCCGCGCAACCAATAAACACATTATTGATATTAATTGGCCCATAATAGTGTTCCTAGATTAATGAATAATTTCTCAAAAAAATAGAATAAAATCTCTTGCTTCCTGGATTGTTCTAAATTCTTGGTTACGTGTTTTATGGACTTTTTTGTTTCTATTTTCATATTTTCTCTATTTTTTTTCTTCACTAGTCTTTTTAATTTTTACTTTTTTAGCAGTTTTCCTTTGAATCTCCTTTATTATCAAGATCCTTTTTAGTTCGAATCCTCTTCAGGTATGTGTTTAAAGTTAATTTATTTTTGTTATTTTTCTTACGATTTCTAGTTTATTATACACATCATCTTCAAGCTTTTTTCATCGAATAGTTGTGTTATTTACATAGCTTGTTGTTCATTATTCATTTTTTATAGTTTATGTTTCTTATGCATGTTTCGTTCATCAATTTAGTTTTGTGTAAGGTATTTGTTTGTACTGTCTAACTTGAGTATATTATTGATAATGTTGACTTACATGATCTATAAAATTTTATAGTTAAGTACTTGTACTATGATTTTATAGTTTTCTAATATTCTTAATTTCTATCCTTTTATATTTTCATGTAGTTAAAGTCATTGATGGTTTGTCCAATAATTATGTTTACAGTAACTCTACAATTATGTAAAAATTTCCTATTTGTTTGTTTTGTAGAGTCTCTCTTGTTTTACATTGATATTCTTCATATAGATGTTTTACAAATTACTAACTTTATTTTTGTTTTGTTTGTTTTTATAGAGTTATATGTATTCTTCTTTATTATTTTTGGTTAAGCATGATAATTGTACATCTGTTTTTAGGTGGTACATGGGTTCTATGTTTGATGATGTTAAGGAGGACCCTAGTGTGATTGTAGATGGTATAATTAACCTATAAAGGGGGGGGGGTGAATAGGTTGACTTAAGTCTTTTCTACAAATCTACCCATTAAGAACTATATGTTATCAATTCAAATCAATTAATCAATACAATTAACCAATTAACATGAAAATCTATTCAAATTGAGCAAGAACATTCATGCATCAATTAATTTAAGAAGTCAAAACAAGTAAAGAGTTTAGAGATGCACAAACAGAGTTGGTGACAAAGAAACCATCACATATCAAACAATTTATGATGGGAAACTCCAGGGCGTTTTACCCAGTGAAGAGTCAATTATGAAGTTTTGATCGATTATAACTCCGGAAGACACAAACCTAACTCCCTCTAGCCTCATTCCACTTTTTCGATTCAGACTAGTGTTGAATTCGTAAGGTTGTTTCTCTGGTGGAAATTCCATTACAATCACCAACTCCACTGTGATCTCAAACTTCGTCAATTACTCGATGCTTGAGCTCCATGAGAATGGACTATGATGGTAGTAGATATGAAATTTAGGCACTTGTTATGATTTGGATCAAAGTGTGAATGCTCTTAAGAACACTCTCAAGTTGATGACCTCGTAGAAGAAATTTTAGGTGTTCTACACATGTTCACGGATCTCAAAATGACATTCAAAATAGAAAATGAATTGTTTTGACGCACAATTTGTTCAAACGAACTGGCCTTTGTTCGAATGAACAAGTGAACTGACTAAAATTGAAAAAGATACTGGAAAACACATGGCCACGAGCCTTTCAATTCCATCGAACGATCATCGAGCGAACACCTTCTAGAAAACTCATGGGAACTAGTAAAATTACTCAATCAAATGAAGGTCGAACGAGCACTTTCTGTTACTCGTTCAAACGACAAACAAAATTTCTAGTAGTCTTGGACTGTGAAGAAAAATGCTTCCCCGATACAAAGTGTAAAAACATGATTTTTCAAATAAGCTTTGGGGAGTATTTTTTACAATCCAAGAACAAGATACACATGAGAAAAATGACAAATATGCAATCCACGGTGTGTGAGTGTGTGAGATTCAAATCGTAACAAAGTCCAATATATCTCTCGTAGACTAAGAAGACCGGTAGAAGAGCACGACAATGAAACATAAATCTTCTTGTGAGAGAAACGGGGCTGGAGAGAACAGTTTTGTCAACACGAATTAGCCAATTACAATAAATGACCCCTAGTCCTAACAAATTTAATGAAGTTTATTTGTATTCAAAGGAATAAATTGTTGGTTGATAATTATTTGGTTTATTACTTGACTAGAGGTCATTCAAAGTGTTTATTGGAGAACAAAGAGGATTTTGACAACATGTTGTCTTTGTTGCAATCACTTGGTAAAGAGATTGTTAATGTTTTTGTTGAAGTTTCTAATTCTACAAGTTTTGGGTCAGTAAGCGGTATTAATGATTGTTGCCCCGATATTTACCCAAGAACGGAGGTGAATAGGGTATTTTTCAAATATTGGCTATTTTTACCAGCTTTAAAATTAAGTACTAAATATGCACAAGTATGTGAATAATAGAGAGAGAAAGCAAACATAGTGATTTATGAGATTCGAAAAACTTCCTACGTCCTCGACTCAAGTAACCCCACTTGAGTTTTTCCACTATCTTCGATCTCGTTGTTGATGGAGGCCAAATATTTACAACAAGAACTCTTAACTCTTTGCCTCGCAAAATATCCCATTTGCCTCACAAAGGTAGATGGGATATAAGTTTAAATTCAAATTGTCAATCTAGCACTTTCAAATTCAAATTTTAAAAAGATCTAACGGGTAGAAATGACTAGTTTTCGAATCAAACAACTATTTTCTTTAAAGGCCTATAAATAGAGGTTGTTAGAAGCATTAACTTCTATGCTTAACATTCACAAACATGCTCTTACATTCAAATCCTTCTTAATGCCTTAAGATCTATATCTCAATGTTCTCTCACCTCTCTTAAATACTCAAGTATTTATTGATCAATCATTAGAGAGTGAACTTATGTTGTACCATTTAGCTCTAAAAAATGCATTCTTTGGTTGATCTTTGTAAAAAATCATTTTAGTCGACTGAGTCTTTGGTCCAATCGATTGAATCTTCTAATGTGCTTTTGTTATTTTGAGGACTAGCTTCTTATCTATGATCTTCTTGAAAATTTTCAAAATGGAGTTTTCCTTAACGCCCTTTCATGTTGCACTCCAAAATGGAGTTCTTTAATCATCCTGATTATAGAACCAATGTTGGATTTGAAATGTGGAATATTGTTTGTGTTTCTTTTTGCTTTTGTTGCTTCCACTTGCGTTCCTTTTCTCGTCCTTGAAGCGGCTAGTTGTAGTTGCTTCTATGCAAGTTAATTGCAAAAACATTGTTAAGATTAAGAAGTTGTGTGGCATGTTCTATTTTGACAGCATAAATTGTGTTTAATTTTAAAAATACTAACATTTGAAAAAATCATATTCTTTTATAAATATAATAGTATTTTACAAATTTTGTTAAACCTAGTGTTGTATATATCCACAACTAAAAAATTTGACACGTACTTTTACAGTATATTAACATATATACGGTATGTTAAAATATTATTTCATTCCATTTTGTAAATTTCACACATTTCACATTTTTTAATTTATAGAGACAATATAGTTTATACTTCAAAATTTTAAAAACTTACACAAATTTTGGTGTAAAAGAGAAGAACACATTATTGGTAAATGAGATGTTATAGTATAATATTTATACATTGCACGGCAAAATCACATAAAATTGATTTCAAATAAAAACTCATTCAATTTTTACAGTGTACAAATATTAGAACAAACCAACTATAAAATCTTACTAAATTTGCATTTTAATATTTTATTTAATTTCTGAATATCGAACTAGTTATCTAAATATCGATCTCAGTCAGCGAGGTTCTGATTTGATGACCATAGAAGAGGAACTTATGGGCTTGAACCCTTATGAATATCGAATCTGAACCATGATTAAACTTTGAACCATAGAACTAAGAATTATTGAATTATGATATTGATTATCGAACTGTGACTATGATTGAATTATGATATTGATTATTAGACTATGACTATGATTGAATTGTGATATTGATTATTGAATTATGACTATGATTGCACTAAGAATTATGGAACCATGATATTGATTACTGAACCATGACTATGATTAAACTAAGAACTATTGAATTATGATATTGATTTATTAAACTATGACTATGATTGAATTAAGAATTATTGAACTATGATTTTGATTAGATAATAAGGATTATTGAACTATAATATTGAATATTGAACTACGATATTGACTTGAGACTTTTGATTTAAATTATTCCCTTAGATTATTCAGCATTCTTTGAAAATGAATATAGACATTTGAGTATAGAACTACATAATAGTTTTTAAACCCCTGGCATGTTATGGAATTCTCATGAATCCGTTGAGCTCATTACAGATACTTAACATATTTTCAGGCAAAGGTTAGATAGGCTCGTTTCAGGCAATGTAAATTAAGCGCTTAAAGGAGAAAGTGAATTGTTTTGCTAGATGGACCTTTAACTGAAGATGTATTATGAAATTTTTGCTATGTAAATTTAGACGTGTTATTAGTGAGCTAGTTCAGTTGTGTAACCTAAAGATACTCACTAATGTCTTGTGTTATGGAAACTACATTATTAAGAAACAATGGTTTGAATGACTAATAAGGTTGAATGATTTACTCTTCGAAATTTTATTCCGCTACATTTGATTTATGGTAATTAGAAGATGCTTTGATCATTGAAAGACTTTGGTGGCCGATCACAGACTCTAATCTGCACTGGCCGAATTTCGAGTGGTGACATCACTAATAGATATCTACATTTAGAGACACCAATGTTTGTCGCCAAAAATGGTGTTCTCTTAATATCTTTAGCGGTGAACATTGGCATTGTTGATGTGCAAGCTTTTAAAAACACACATAATTCATTGCTAAAGATCATGTTTTAGTGATGTAGACAAACCACGTGTGATAATAATAGTGACACATTTTTCCACTTTTATTGATGCTCAAAAGTGTTGCTAAAAAACTACATTTGGTGACATATAGTCAATGTGCATTGCTAATACTATTAATGACTTCAATTTTAACGACATTTTAGTGATGCACAGTTGTCCGTTGCTAAAATGTTTTACTAATGCTTTGGCAAGTATTAGCGACACTTTTGTGCATCACTAATACCCTTCTGTATTGTAGTATCCTATCAAATTTAAAGCCAAGTACTGTTCTACATAAATTACTTGACGTAATCAGAATTAGCCTAGTACAATAAGTTAAAGTGTATTAAAGTTGAAAATTATAATTTAAATTGACTTTTGGGGAAATGGTTTGAGAAAAAGTAAAGAGGCTAATTAGATAGTGATTCAGATATAATTTTTTGAAAAATATTTTTGAAAATTTTGTAATTAAATTTTTAAAAACTGTGAAAATGCATTTGGATATGATAATCTAAATTATAAAAAATTAAAATTAATAACTTATTAAACGCGTATCTCGCATTTTAAAATTAAAAATTTTGATTTAAAAAGATAAACAAATGTACTTCAAAAATCTTGTATTTATAGTGGTTTCATGTTTGTGAAACAAATTTGTACCTACAAAGGAATGTGCACTATTTAGCCAACCATTATAGAAATTAATGTAATTTATAACACAAGAACCAATATTTTATGTTTTCTTTTTTCTTTTATTGGTACAAAAGTGACAATAGGCTGCACAATAGGGACAACCCTCCCCATATCCAAGAACACAAACAATTTTAAGGCTTTGCTATAAAGAGCAACTACGACCTTCAGTTACTTGAATTTAAAATACGTAAACAACATAGTCATTATGGAAAAAAGTAGAGAACACAACTAACAAAAAAAGAAATAATTAATATAGAGAACATTTATCTTTTCTTGGTAGGTTTGGCAGGACCAGCAGAAGGTAAAGCCCTTTTTCTAGAGTTCGAAACAGCATTTTTGAGAAAATTCATGAACCATATAGCTGACTCTTTTGGGTATCTTGTTAAGGCTCCATTCTTGTAATCTACATAAATCATGCCAAAACGAACGGTGTAACCCTGACTCCATTCAAAATTGTCCATCAAAGACCATGCAAAGTATCCTTTCACATTGGCACCCTCACTGCAAAAAAAAAAAAAAAAAAAAATCCAAGTTATATATACTGAATTTATATTAACACACAAGAATATAATCTATAACACTTGAACTCTAATGACATCACATAATTAATTTTAAAACTATTTTATAAAGTAATAAAAATTTATTTCTTCATATGTAGGGCAACATGTGTATGAGAAAGAGTTTTTAAAAGAACTTACTCAATTGCTTCCCGAACACAAAGAAGATGTTTTTCATGATAATTTTTCCTATTGTCATCAATGCGGGCTTGCGAAAGTGTTAGTGTGACATCATTTTTCTCACTGATCCCTGTGAAACAATAAGAAATATTAGTGTTAAGTTGATATCTAAATATCTCTCTCTAATCAAAATATACAATTAGCCATTTTATTACCATTCTCTGTAATGTATAGAAGGGGATTATTGTACTTGTTCTTTATGTATCCCAAAAGCTTATAAATCCCTTGTGGATAAACATATATCCAAACTGAACCAGTCTGCAACATGATTTATGAATAAGAAAGTAATATGAGAATTAAATATATTCGTAATAAATTTAAAAACACAATAAATCAAACGCATTTGTCCATTCAGATGCATGCCAAGAAAACTTATAGATTGAAAATTTATGATCTTATTGGCTATTGCAAAAATAAAAATTTACTTTATATTTTTTTTCAAACATCCCTTGAACCAATGGATTGCCAATATTATGCTATGTAATGGTGGACTACATAATCATTTGTCTTGTAAGATACTACATTACTACTTTTTCTTCAAAAATAATTAAGTCAATTAAAAGTTAAAAGCTATCAGTTTCATGCAAAATTATTTCATGGGTTTTTAAGCAAACACTAAGAAAAGAAAAAAGAAAGAGAGAGTTGGTTAAGGATTTACATTTGGACCGATAGGGACTCCGTTCCGTTCAGCTGCCAAAACAAAATGCCATGTCATTTAAATACGATGTTACATTAAAAGTTGATAATTAAATAACTGAAAGAGTTTGATTAATTTTAAGCTTACATGGAAGGTCAACACGAGAATCTGTATCGTAACTTAATTTATCATTGCTGGGATTAGCTGCATTAGTGGCATAACTAGCAGTATAATAATTTAATCCAATAAAATCAAATGACCCTTTCACCAATTCAGATTGCTCTTGACTGAACTTGGGAAGTCTTGATCCTACATTAGCTCGCATGCTACTTGGATAGTCACCAGTTGTCAATGGGTCCATGAACCTGACATGATCATGGAGCAATCAAAGAGAGGACTTATATTATTAAATATAAAACCTTTAAAAGAAGAAAAAAAAAATCAAATGTATGCTTGGTCTTAGTTAAATATATTGTCAATAAAACACATATGTTACTCACCATCCAAACTTGAAGTCTTGGGCTCGTTCAGCAGCCTTTTTGTCACTGTCGCTGGTTTCAGAAAGAGGCTCAAACCAGGTTGTCACAAGTGTAATCCCAATCTTGCCATTTTGAGTTGCCTATTCACATTCAGTATTCAATTAATCACAACTTTATTTAAATATACTCGTGCAAATAATTTTCTTCTCTAGCCTATATGAGTGAAGATTAACACAAAGTAACTTAGAATCATAGTACTGTTATTGGATGTGAAGTGAAACCTGAAATTTTTCTCGATACAATTGAACTGCAACTGCATGAGAAAGAAGTTGGTTGTGTGCTACGAGATATGGTTCTCTGCCTGGATCACCATCGTCGAAAATTTTTTGTAGTTGAGCGGAACATCTATGAATTGCGGACAAACATCTTACATTCTCTGGCGAAGAAGCACCTCGACCCGGTGCAAGACTACCCCTGGCATATCCCAGAACACTGTAACTCCATGATTCATTAAACGTGACCCAGTGTTTTACTCGATCACCAAATTCCCAAAAACAAAGTTCTGCGTAGTTACAAAAATCAACCCTGCATATAAATCAACATAATTTTATTTACTTTATGCCAAAAATTGAACAACATAAATTTATAAAAATTCTACTCCTTGATTGACCAAAATAGAAGTATCATAAGATAGAAAATTAAGACACTTACACAATTTGAGAACTTAAGAAACCGCCATACTCATCTTGTAAGGCCTTGGGAAGATCCCAATGGAAAAGGGTCACGTAGGGCTCTATACCTGCACATATATGATAGCATAACATTTTCAGATGAAACTTATCCACTAGAAAATATGGTCAACAATGATAAAAGTGTTGAGATTGGGTCACTACCGTTGGCTAGGAGCTCATTGATGACATTATTATAGTAGTCAATCCCTTCCTTGTTCACACCCCCACTTAGTCTTCAAGCTGATAATTACAACATTGGAAAAAAGTTAGTAAACAAGATAAAAAAAATTTCCATCTACTATTAGTTGAATTATCATGAACAGTTAACCCAGTCACAATTTTTTATCAAATGCTTGACATATCAGTCAAAAGGTTACTGCAAAATGATTATTTATATATTCTGTAGAAAAAAAACAGAAGACCAAAAAACCAAAAAACTTTCCAATGACTTGACTTTTTATGATGGAACTCATCTTCAATACATAAAACACATATTATAGTGAAAAATCAATACTTACATGGCAATACTCTGGGCCATGAGATTGATATCCTATAGGCATTTAGACCCAGTTTCTTTATGATGGCCACATCTTCCTACAAAATGGTTAGAAAAACTACCATTAGATCTTCAACTTCAATTTGATATCGAGCCATTGTTTTAGCACAATGTGATTGATTAAAACGTTTGACTTGTTCTGTACCTTATATCGATGATAAGAATCATTAGCCACATTTCCATTGCTACCGTCCTGCATCTTACCTGCCATATGCAATAAACTTTGTCAAGGATAGATCATATAGTATTCCAAGGATTTTACATATATATATATATATGTATATCGATATATGTGTGTATGTATTATGTATAAGAGAGAGAGTTACCGGGGAATCTCTGTGTGTAATCGTCCCATATGCTTGCGCCTTTACCACCTTCATTTGCTCCTCCTTCGAACTAAAATAATAAAAGAACAAGTAATTAGCAAAAAAAATGAATGATATATTTGATCAATAAATAAAGAAAGAAGATGGGTGGACAATACATATATACCTGATAAGAAGATGAGCCTGACCCGAAGACAAAATCATTTGGGAAACTGGAACGCTGTAACAAATCAGTTGAATTCTCCATAATTGATTTTCGCTGTTTGCTAAGATTTGTTTCTCTTTTCAAATCGATACTTACTATGATTTCTCTTTGCTATGTCCCAACCTTTCCCTCTTCTTGGGTTTATAAAGGGGTTGCCCAACATGGGTTCTTCTTCCATACATTTTCCTTCCGATTATCATTAGTTGACTTTAAGAATGACCCAGCATTCCAAAATGAACTAAAATGGCTTTTCTGAGTCTTCTCCCTAGCTAGTTTCTTCGATTCTTCTAAATATTACATATGTGAGCTCAACCTAAAAAAGTACAAATATAATTGATTTTTAATTTCTAAAAAATAATTAATTTTTATGCAATTTGAATTTATTGCATCAATTATTACATATGTAGTAGATCTAAGATGTGAGTTTCAATCAGTTATCAGTGAGTTGATTCATACTTATATTTCTTTATTTTGGTCAGAAATGGGTTCATACTGAAACAGCGTTAAATTCTTTAGATTTTAATTTTACAAAGGAAAGAGACTGTTCATTAATTAAGTAACAATTATCTCATTAATTCTCAATATATGTGCCCTAGAGTCGGACAACGTTGTTTGCGTCTTGATTAATTATGCGTGTCGATTACGTTTATTCAATTAAATAATAACCAATTGAACAATCATTTTCATTTACGTTATCCACAACACCCTCTCAATTGGCCCACAATGACAATGATTCAGATATAATTTTTTGAAAAAATTTTTAAAATATATTTTAAAATTTTTTAATTAATTTTTTAGAAACTGTGAAAATACATTTAAATATGATAATCTAAATTTTAAAAAATTAAAAAAAAAATTATTTTAAAATGCGTATTCTGTGTTTTGAAATTAAAAAATTATTTTTGAAATACATGTTTCCAATTATCCAAACCACATAAATTTGATAAAAACTTCTAACAAGCAAATGGGTTATGCCTTCAATATATATATATATATATATATATATGTGATGCCATAAGTTACGTATGAAAGAAAATCGTATCTTTTTTTTTAACCCCAACCTACTTCACGAATTATAACTTTTGATTTTGTAATCTATTCGTAAATTAGAACCCCTTTCATAACTTCTTTTACAAAAAATTAAATTAAAAATTAAATTAGACCTCAAGAGGAATGAGTTGGACTCAGTGAATTTGAACAAAAGAAATTCTTGACATAAAATATATCACCAAGGTTTTATGAAAATACTACAGGAAATGGGGAGCAATTAACTTAAGTGAAGATAAAGGTGCAGAAGAAGAATATTAAACCCGCTTAAAAATTATATAAATTACAATTTAGCAGCACCATAATTAGAACAACTAAGGACACATGTTTAACTCATGGGTATTTTTTTAGGCTTTGCCGGGGCTGCCTCACATGAAATTAAGAACTAACCTAAATGCTAGTTGGGTTAATCTTCTTGGCAGGTCTTTGAAAGATTCTCACGTTGCCACCTACCTAAAACTAAATAAATAAATTAAAATAAAATATTGGTGTGGGCAGCTCGAGTACCAAAAAAAAAACACATGACTCAAATCATTAATTCACAATATGTGATTATGCAGCCCTTCCACGCGGTTTTTTCTCTATTAATTATATACCTATATTCTATAGTCAAAATCCAACACGAAATCATCATTCTCTTTTCTACGTATTAATGTTCTTTTGTTTCTCCGATTGTTCTTTCAGATCTTGGGATCTATTTTTTTTTTTTATTTTTTTATCAATTATCACTCTAGTACGTTTTGGCATGACCGATTTAAACCTTGGACTTAAAGAGGTAAGAACTTCAAAAAATAAAATTTAAGAAGGAATTATACGAAATATAAAAAATTTTACGGAGGAAAACTCTTATTTTTTTTAATAGAAAATAGGGATAAAAAAATTAAAATTTTTAAAGTTCCTCCTAGTTATAAAGTGACTCAGCCACTGGTCTTGGCTTTTCCACGTGAAAAATATTGCTTCTTTCTTGCAAATAAATTATAATTTACCAGCACCATGAAATAGACTTTGTAGAGATAAGGACTTATTGTTTCAGTCATGGACGTTTTGGTTTTGCCAAGGCTGCTTCCTATACATGAAAACATCTTTAACTTTTGTCTCTATCAATCATATGCCTTTAGGCTATAGTTTTTTTTTTTTTTTCGTTTTTAATAATTTGAAATCGAGCCCACCGATCACAACTTTCGATCACATGATTAGATCATAAATTAGATCTCTCTTTCACGGCTATTTTCGCCCAAGTTTTGCTTTGTGGAGAGGGTGGCATCAAGAATACTCGAGGAATATTAAACCAAGATCTTGTATTCTTAACCACTTATTCTTTGTAGCATCTCAAACCGAGCCATCCCTTGGGATTCTTTAAGCTATAGTTAATCAATACCAAATCTTTTTTTTTTTTTTGGGGGGGGGGGGGGGGGGAGTGTTAAGCTTCTCTTGTGTCTTTGATTGTTCTTTTAGTTTTTTGTTTTTTGGTTGACAGGATAATAAAGACAAGACAAACAAACTAGCTATCCCTCAAGTGGCACTACAGGAAAAGACACTATTAATAGTAGCAAAATGTGTCTGTAATGACCTGGATTTTTTTTTTTTTTTGGAATTAATGAAATTTTTATTATTATTATTATTATTATTGTTATAATTTTATTTATTTATTTATTTTTGAAAGGTATGGTGAGCATGTATGTATATATGTGTGTATGTTTGAAAGTGTTTTTAGTGTGTACATGCTTAGATGTATAAATATATATATTTATATATATATATATATATATATGTCAGGTGTGTGTGTGTGTGCACGTTGGTATGTATATATATATATATATATATATGTGTGTGTGTGTACACGTGACTGTGTGTGCCGTGTGTGTGAGGGTGTGAGAGTTGAGTGTAGAACACTCAATAGGTCAAGGATAGGGGGGGCTGTGGCAGGCAGTAGGTGTTGGAGTGTACAGGGGGATTTCAGGACATGGTTAGAGAAAGATAGAGAGATATAGAGAGAGAAAGAATAGAAAGAGTGAGTGTATAATATGTAAGTATGTGTTAGGTTCTGATTTTTGAAAGGGAACCAGAGGGAGAGAAAGCAAAGGGAGGAACTGTAAGGTTGAGAAGTCAGGAGCTAAAATAGGAAGTGAGAACAGGAGAGAGAAATGGGGGTTAACTTCAAACAGGTTGGTCTCCTTGCTCTCTGTTTTAATTTTTTTTTTTTCTAGTATAATATTTAAATCTGATCTTAGGGTCATGTAGCTCATTTAGAAAGGAAGTGAATGGAAGAGAAATCAGGTGAAATGATTGAAAAACAAGGTAGAAAAATAGAGTTGCAGGTCACGGTTGGGGGAAATGGGTTTTGATATTTTATGTGTTGAACTTGATTTAAATGGTAAGGAAACAAACCCTATTAGGTGCAGAAACTCATTAGAGATGAATAGAGGCCGAAACAGTTAAGGACCAAGCTCGAAACCATGGAAACATGGTTGGCCGGAGCTACGGTTTAGGGGCTATTTCGTGAAGATCTAAAGGGCCAAACCAAAAACCAACCGTAGAAATGGAACCCTCTTAAAAAATGGAAGAAAATGGTATTTTTGAAACGATGAAAACTGGCCGGAAAATGTCGCCGGCGCCGGAGAAGGCGCCGGAACCTCCCTGGAATCCTACCGGGAAAACGGGGGGATGAAGTACTGTTCCGGGTCGGGTCTCGGGTCGGTTCGGGTTCGGGTCGGACTTGGGCCAAACCGCCCCTGCCACGTGTCAGCCTCTGGTTTTAAATTAAAAAGGAATAGGGCTGTTTGGTTGTGGGTTTATGAAATTAAAAATTTGAATTAAATTAGAACAGGTATACCCTATCCCTGTTTTGGGATTGATCCTTGTTTGGCCAACTGAATTGAGAATAGGAGAATTAGAATTTACAAATTGGCCCTTGGATTTTTGGAAACTAAACTTGACCCCAGAACTTTCGGGAATCTCACTTTGACCCCTAGACTTTTGAGAAATTATGAATTGACCCACTAGAATGAAGTATTAATAAAATATTAATTAAATTAATTAATTAATTAAATAATTAAATTAGTTTAATTATTTAAATGTCACAAAATAGTCCGAAGTCCAAATGTGACAAGTTATTAGTGTATTTTGACTATCTCGACCATTCTGAGACCAATGGTGAGGTCCGTTTTATGAGATGGGGTCCCGAAAAATAAAAGACCCGTAGTAACATTTCAAATTACCAAAATGCCCCTAGGTTGAAACGCAGTCGAACGAACTCAGGATTAAGTAAACAAATAGTGAAACTTTATTATCTCGACCATTCCGGACTCAACCGTGGAGTCCAATTTGTGAAAAGAGGTCTCGGGATGTAAGGACCCGTGAAAGTACAAAATGACCATTTTGCCCCTTTTAGCTCGGATGTCCGAATTGAAATCTGCGAAGGCCTAAACCTATTTTAGTTGACGTTCCGGACTCAACAGTAGGGTTTAAATTGGCAAAATAGAAACTCATAAAATAAAGACATAAAATTTGTTGAATAGCATAATTCAAGTAGCAATTGAACTAAGTTGTGTTTCATGATTTTAGGAACACAGAAAGACAAGGAGAAGGTGATTTGACCTTCCTGCATTATTACTGTTAGTTCCGCTACGCTACGAGGATGACTTCTTGGGTTGAGACAAACCCATCAGGTATCGTGTATTGTGCTAAGTACGGAATAGAATTAAGTTTAGGAATGATTTGCATGTTGATTGATTGAATCATATGTTTACTTGTTTAATGTCAGAAAATCACAGAAGGAATGTTGCTTTAAAAGGAAACCTTGAGTTGATTGTTTATGTTACTCATGTACTTCTTGCTACTCCATGGAGATATGATTTATTCTATGTGTTGGGTTGTACGTGATTTATATTTTTGGGGATTTGTTAAGATTGTGAACACATGACTTGAGTATGTATTTTCGTTGATCATGTATTGCGCACATTCATGTGGAAAGGTTTTGTTATTCAGATGTTGTGATTGCTTTAAGTAGAATACTTTGTTTAGAAGGATGCTCTATGTGTTGGTAAATTGTTTATCTGAGATCGTGTTGTTGCATGATGGAATCAAAGCATATTGACATAGTGTGATGCATTGAAAGTATAAAGTGGGTTGAGCACGTGGTGCTAAACATGGTACTCAGCTTCCATCGGATGTGTTCCGAAAACGAGACATGGTACTCAGCTTCCATCGGATGTGTTCCGAAAACGAGACATGGGACTCAGCTTCCATCGGATGTGTTCTGAAAACGAGACATGGACATGACATAGAGTTGACATGGACATAGCATAGAGTTGACATGGTTGTGGCATAGAGTTGGCATGGTTGTGGCATTGAGTTGTGTGGGTGTTTCATGGGCATTGTCACTACATTGCATGGGTAACTTGGACGTTATGTGGATTATTGCTATTACATGGTATGGATGATTTGGAAGGCGTGTGGACTATTGTTATTGCATTGCATAGATGATATTGAATGCCATGTAGATATAACTGTACACTTGCACATGCCACGCCTTAGATCATGTTAGTGAGTTGGATGACATGTAAAATATTGCTAGTACGTTGTATGCATGATGTTGAATGCTATGTGGATATAACTGTACACTTGAACATGCCACGCCCTTAATTTTGTTCCTTGCATTAGCATTACATCATACCAACAGTTGAGCTGACCCATACGTGGGATGACTCCCTACAGATGACGTTCCCGGCACTCGAGACTTGAGGAAGTCTTACAGAGTGGAAGAGACAGGAGCTTAGGATGATCTTGGCCCTTGAGAGCATATTTCGAGATGTATTGATATTGTATAAAGGCTTAAGCCCGAATGACATGTTGAATGTTTTTATTTATCGTGCTTTATATGGATGTATATTGAAGGAAAATGAATATAAGTTTGGGTTGAATCCGTTAGGTTGTCTCTTATTTACTTTATATTTTATTTACTTTCCGTTCATTCCGTCGCGCCTCAGGTTCGCTGGAATTCGGGGCGTGACAGTGTCGCTAAAGATCTTTAGCGGCGCTCAATGTGTGTCGCTAATGGTAGTTTCAGCTACGCACACTATGTGCATCCCTAATTGTAACCTTTAGCGACGCCCCATGTGTGTAGCTAAAGGTTACCATGAGCGACTGCTTAGTGTGCGTCGCTAATGGTAGCTTTCAGCTACAAACACTGTGTGTGTCGCTAATGGTAGCTTTCAGCTACAAACACTGTGTGCGTCGCTGATGGTAACCTTTAGCGACACATTTTGTGCGTCGCTAATAGTGTATTGGCATTTTTTAGCGACGAATGTGAAGCGTCGCTATAAATTTATTTATTTGCTTTTAGCGACACCTTTGTGTGCGTCGCTAAAGTTTTTTTTAAACCATATTTGCTTTGTTTTAATTATTGTTTTATTCCTGTTTAAACCTGTATTCATCATCCTGATATACAATAAAATCCAAACATTTTGAAATGAATATATTAAAAAATAAAAAAAACATTCATATATATATATATATTATACTAATTACGTACATTTGTGAAAGTACAATTTAACAATAAATAGAAAAATAAAAAATTATCTCAAAAAATGTAACTACAGATGTTCATGAAAAGAAAAAGAAAAAAATAAAAATAATAAGTCCCGATGCAAAACATAAAGACGGCGGCGCAATAATCCCGATCAATCTGAAATAAAGATCAAATGATATATATTAGAACAATTATTAAATATATATGAACATAGAATGTGAATAGTTTTTTTTTTTTTTTTGCATGCATAAATAGTAAGAACGACATAAAGTAGCATAAGTTACAAACCACTGATTCGAACTGATTGCCGTAAGTTTGTGGTAGTCTATTTTGTCATTTGTGAGGTGTGTGATGGGGTTTCGGGATAGTTAGGTCGATATCCGACATTTTTGTCCGTCAAAACCCAAAAAATGGGCCTTTTCAGAGCAGAAATTTGCATAAGTTTCAAACCGTTGATCCGAACTGAGTGCCGTATGTTTGTGCAAGCCTATTTTATCATGTCTGAGGTGTTTGATGGGGTTTTGGGATTCGTTTGGTTGATATCCGGTGTTTAGGTCCATCAAAACCCCAAAATGGGCTTTTTTGGAGCAAAAACTTGCATAAGTTTCAAACCGGTGATCCGAACCAGGTGCCGTAAGTTCGTGCAAGTTTATTTTATCATTTATGAGGTGTGTGATGGGGTTTCGGGATAATTAGGTCGATATCCGGCTTTTTGATCCGTCAAAACCCCAAAATGGGCCTTCTTGGAGCTGAAACTTGCAAAAGTTTCAAACCGGGATAAAAAAATTAAACTTTTTAAAGTTCCTCCTAGCCATAAGGTGACTCAGCCACTTGATTTTGGCTTTTCCACGTGAAAAATATTGCTTCTTTCTTGCAAATAAATTATAATTTGCTAGCACCATCAAATAGACTTTGTAGAAATAAGGACTTACTGTTTCAGTCATGGACGTTTTGGTTTTGCCAAGGCTGCTTCCTATACATGAAAAAATATTTAAATTTTGTCTCTATCAATCATATGCCTTTAGGCTATAATTTTTTTTTCGTTTTTAATAACTTGAAATCGAGCCCACCAATCATAACTTTCGATCACATGATCAGATCATAAATTAGATCTCTCTTTCACGGCTATGTCACACAATTTTTGCTTGTGGAGAGGGTGGCATCAAGAATACTCGAGGAATATTAAACCAAGACCTTGTACTCTTAAGCACTTATTCTTTGTAGCATCTCAAATCGAGCCATCCCTTGGGATTCTTTAAGCTATAGTTAATCAATACCAAATCTTTTTTTTTTTTTTGGGGGGGGGGGGGAGTGTTTTAGGTTTTTTTTTTGGTTGACAGGATAATAAAGATAAGACAAACAAACTAGCTACCCCTCAAATGGGCAACACCCGCAGTATTTGCAACAAGATCTCTAATGATCAGGTTTGGGGGACTCTAGAAGAACCAAATGCTCTACTTGGTCCTCTCCCATATTAGCTAAGATTTCAGCTTACCAGTTGGCTTCCCTCAAGGTATGAATAAAGTTTCACTCCTTGAAGCTATAAGCCATATTCTTACAATCTTCTACCAAGATTTTACAATGGCCATTGCTCTCTCCGGCATGGTTGAGCAAGCCTATAGGCACTAGGCAGTCGGATTCCACGATGAGGTTGTTGCGTTCTTCTTTGGAGGCTATAAACAGGCCTTCTTGGATAGCCTAGAGCTTCGCTATGAGGCTGTTGCAAGATCTTATTCTCCCATAGCAGCCCTCTTGCCACTTACCCGTATCATCTTTGTGGATGTCTCCAAAGCCTACTGGGCCTGTACTTTCTTTGGCACATACATCGACATTGATCTTGAAGTAACTAACAGGAGAAAAAATCCAGCGGATCAGAACTGAGGTCACAGGAATAGAGGATGGGGGGGGGGGAGTACCTTGAAAGGCTTCAGATGTTATTCTGGCTTGTTTCCAAATGAGGTGCATAATGTTATTAAGATCCATAGGCTGGTCCTCAAATACCCTTTTGTTTTGAGCTTTCCATATAATCCACGTTGCATTAATAGAAATGGTGGAGTTGGGGATCCCTTCATTGGTATAGTCATGAATTTTGATATTATTAAGAATCCATTCTTGAACTGTTAAAACCTGATAGCCTCAGGATCGAGTGGGCTGGAGTAGGTTGTCCTATACCAAGCTGATAACATGACAATCCCGTAGGGTGTGGAGAGTGGTATCTTCCCACTAGTTTTATAGAGGGTAGGAGGAATCTTGTGTCATCCTTCTTTTTTTGCGAGAACTATTAGTTGGAAGCTTTCCATGAAGGGCAAGCCACATAAATGTTTTTATCCTTTGAGGGCAGCGGAGTTTCCAAACACAATTCCAGTTAGTGGTGCTATTCTAAAGCATGGGAGTAGCTTTAGAAATGGAGTTGTATGCTCTTTAACCGAGAATCTCCCACTTGGGGAGTCCCAGATTAGGAGGTCGATGGGTCTAGTTGTTTTAACAGTAGGAGTTCCTTGGATAAGGTTTATGATATGAGTGGGAATGAGAGTTTGGATCTTCTTCAGATTCCGCTCCCCATTTTTCATAATATAACTCACCTTCTAGTTAACCTCATTACTGTTTGAGGGGTTTGGGAGTAAGTGCCGCAATGGTTTTGAGCCGACCCACCAGTCATCCCACGGGTTTACCAGTTTTCCATATCCAATCATCCATTTGGCATTGTCACTAACAATCAGGTTAGTGGATGTTATCCTTTTCCAAATGTGGGAGCCGCATTTTTTTGGAGAGGAGTGGGAATTGGCTGAGCCATATTTATCTTTAAGGACTTTCGTCCAACGACAGTCTTTGTTAGTTATCAAGTTCAGTTGAGTTTAGATAACAATGCAAGATTGGTTTCTTTAGCCTTCCTGATATTTAGCCCGCCTTTTTTCTTCTTGGCGCAAACAGTATCCTACTTAATCAGGTGGACCTTTTATGATTCTCATCTTTTCCCCAAATAAAATTGCGGTTAGTTTTTTCAATCTCATTGCAAATACTTGTGGGGATGCTCATGGTTTGCATTAAGTAAACCGGGATGGCCAAGGTGATGGCTTTCACAATAGTGACCCTACCCTGCCATTGATAATAATTTTTACTCTCATGCAATTCATTCATTCCACTAGTCTACACATTATACAAAAATGACATAGCGGAAGCTTGTGAAGAAGTAGGACACCGCTTGCTTCTTGAAAAAATCGTCAGAATCCACGAACAAATGTAACACACTCGAACCCACGAGCACAGAGAATAAGATTTCAGAAAGATAATTCTTTATTGAATGAAAGTTAACCTTACAATGAAAAGAAAGGGCCTTTATGTAGGCTGCAAAACCTAATTCGTCTAGGACCAGAACTCCTAATTCAATTAGAACTATGACTTTAAGAAAGAAATAATTAAAATAAGAAAAAAATACCAAAAATAGAAATATTCTAATTATAATAATAAATCAAAAGTCCTAAACTTAAGCAGCAATTTGGTAAAGGACAGCTCCAAACGCCAACCGCAGCTTAGGAAATTAAGCAGCACATTTATTACCAAAAGTAGTAAAAATGCGTTATTGAAGGCCAAAACGAAAGAATTTGCCTGAAAAGCGGCATACGTCATGGCAAAGCGATGAGTTTTGATCAGCACTATAACACCCTGACCCGGAATATCAGGTAATGCGACACGCATTACGAGATAATGAACCATAGTTAAAAATTAACTACTAAAAGATCGAGAATCAAGAAATATGCAAATACGTATATTTTCAAATGCATGGTTATGCTTTATACATAAAATAATATAAGTATACTTACACATGCTAATACACACATTGAGTGTGTATTGTGTGTATGTATATAGCCAAATGTGTATATGCATAAGTACACATACATATAGCTATACACATAAATATATATATATATATATATATGAAAATATGGATACATGTAAGGATATATGTGTGTGTGGAATGGTGAACTAGTGTGTGTGAGTGTCGGCTGAAGTGTGTGTAAATGAGTGTGTGTTATATTATATGTATATAATATACAAATATCAAGCCAAGAATTAAATGAAAAGTTGAAGTGGAAAAAGTATAATTAAATGGATTGGGAAGTCTAGTTAGGGCTATGAAGGGAGAGAGAGAGAGAGAGAGAGAGAGAGAGAGAGATGGGGGTGAGAATTTGTTTAAAAATAAAGGCATGCACTACATGCTCATCTCTTAAGAAAAGAATCAAAAGGAAAGGGAGCAAGAATTTAGAAAGAAGGATTCAGAAGGAAAAAGGAGAAGAAAATCAACAGAAAAACGTGAGAAAATATTGAAACTGTATTTTCTTTCTTTAAAATATTTTGCATGTATGTAAGTAGTTTAAGCTTTGTTATGCATATATGATGCTTAGTATAGGTTTAAACTTCAAGCATGAAATTAGGTCTTAAAAACAGTTAAAAACACAAGACCCACGAGAAACCACCATTGATGGACCATGCTTAGAGTAGGTATGAATCAATGGCAACCAAACCCCATTTAACCTATTGGGATCTCAACTACACCTTCCAAGTGTTTTAAAAACACTAGACCGCGACCAAGAAGACCAAAGAAAACCCTAGAAATAGGAGTTGCAGGTTTCGGGTTTGAAACCCAGCTTCTAAAATTGACTCCTAAACCAAGTTTATGGAATGAGAATGTGAAGCCCTCTAAACAAGGAACACAACAAGACAACTCCCATGAAGTTTCATGGAGAAATGGCTATTTACAAGATTGAAAATCGTGGGGTGTGTATGTGATCAACCAACCCTTTTGAATCAGATTTGATCCCCCAAATGAATGCCAAAATCCTCATTGATGTTCCAGAAGTGATTTAGAATGAAAACAGTAAGAAATCATCAAGCCAAAACTCACGAAATTTGAAGTTTAGAACTTCGGATATTAGGGCAACAGTGAATGAATGAAGGAGGAAGACGATGAGTAAACTCGCTCACTCGTTTGCAACAAGTGTGTGGACTCGGGACACGTGGTGGCTTTCGGAACTGCCATCGCATTATTAAGGCGACGTCGTTTTGGGGCTTAAGGGTTTAAAACCCTAATTTAACCTGTTTGGTTACGAGGTTTGGGCCCAATTTAATAACCTACGTGCGAAGGGGGATAGCCTATCCACGGATAAGGCCCTTATACGCCGTTTGGGTCAAGAAAAATTAGAAAAAGGGGTCGTAGCCCTTGAGGTTCGAACACCCGACCTCATGAACCCAACTCCAAACCCTTATCCCTTGGACACACATGCGCGTGTTACGTAATATGGCAAGAATATATATATATATATAATATGTAAATAAAATAAATAAAAAAATAAAAAAAGGGTGCTGCGCACCCTGGGACTTGAATAGGGAACCAAGTGGAAGGAATGAAGCGTGCAAACCAATTGGACAGGACAATCCCGTGTCCATATAACGCACAAATATATATATATATATATATATATTATATATAATTCCATTAAATAAAAATAAATTAAATTAAATAATGATGAAATGGTCCGATGTCCAAATTGGACAAGTTATTAGTGTATTCTTACTATTTTGGACCTTCTGAGACCAATGGTGAGGTCTGTTTTGTGAGACAAGACCCTGAAAAATAAAGACAAGTAAAGGGGTAAAATTACCATTTTGCTCCTAGTACCCCTAAAGCCAAATCCAAACCAGAGAGAGTTTAAATTGACTTTCTTCAGCGTTCCAGACTCAATGGTAGAGTCTATTTGACCAAAAGAGATACTTATAATAAAGAAATATAAAATTTGATGAATAGCATTAATTCATGAGATTTTAGACTAAAGCATTTTCCAACGTTGTGAACTCGATAGTAGGGTTGCAATTTGAATAAGACACAGAAAGACACAACACGTAAACATGTGAAGTAAGTAAATTAAACTAAAAATTAATGGAGCTACCAGAAGAGTATAGTTTAAAATGAAATTTATTCCTAACACGATAAATTGTGTTTTAGGTTAAAACTCAAGTAAATTATCATGGATAAGACGCAACAAGACTTTATGGATGAGCTCTTATGGAAAAATAGGGTAATCAACAGAAAGATAAGAATTGCTAACACATGTCAAATCATCTCTATTACACCATTCATATACAAAGCCCCTATAGTTCCAATGGGATGACTCATGAAAGAAGTAGCATCAAGGAGACTTGCTGAGGCCAAATTAAAGGAAGAAGAGGAAGAACAAGAAAATACCGAAACGCTAAATGACATGCTTAACAGGTAATGTCTGTTTATTAATAAGAATATATGTATAAAGTAATGGACATGAAATACAACTATAAAGCAAATTGAGTTTGCTCAATTCTTAAAAATAAAACCTATTATAAGAGTAGGCTTACACGATCTAAGAATCACTACAAAAAAAACATATATTTTGTGATGCGCAAAAATCGTCGCTAAAAGTCACTTTTAGCGATGCCCAATAGTGTGTCGCGAATAGCAGGGAGAAAGTAATAAAAAAATTTGACGAACGACGCAAAAAATTAGGCGCGAAACTATTAGCGACGCACAAAGGACCATTTGTGACGCACTAGGGCGTCGCTAATAGTGGTGATGCGCACCTGGGCGTCACAAATGGTTTACGTTGCAAAAACGGTGCCGTTTTTTGTTCATTTAGCGACACACATTGGGTTATTAGCGACGCACTATGGGCGTCACTAATAAGCCCTTATAAATCCTTCGATCTGCGCTCTTTCTTTTCGCATTTGATCTCTCTCTCTCTCTCTCTCTCTCTCTCTCTCTGGATCTCCGATCTCATCTTTCAGACGCTCGGTTAGGAGTAGATCTCCGATCTCTCGCGCTTTCTCCGTCGGTCGGTTTCTCTCACTCTCGTTCTCTCTCTTCAACTGGATCTCCGATCTCTGATATCATTTCTTTGAGGCTCGGTTCGGATCGGTGGTAGATCTCCGATCTCTCGCACTTTCTCCATCGGTCGGTTTCTCTCTCTAGATCAATCTCCGATCTCTCTCTCTCTCTCTCTCTCTCTCAGCACTTCACCGAGTTTCAGAAAGGTTTGGGTTTGTTTTAAATTATTTTTTTTCTTCTTTTTGTATACTGCGGAATATTACTTGTTTGTTTTTCTGCAGAATATTAAATTTGTTTGATTCAGTGACTGTTCTTATAAAGGGTTTTGTTATTTCTGTGTATAATGGTGTTCATTTAGTTATTACTGGATCGGCAACTCGGCCATCACTAGCTGTCCTCTTAACCCACCTTTAACAGTAAAAGTTTCATTTTAATTTGATATTATCTATATTATCTAACAGTTATTTAGTTTTTATTCAAATTATTTTAAAAAAGCTTCACATTGTCTCAAAAAAAAAAAAAAAAAAATCTCATCTTAAAAATTTTATATTTAACTTTGAATGGTGATTTGAGTGTGTATATAGTAACTAACTGGGACTAGCCTAATTGGTAAGTCATGAGAGTCATGAACTCTCCCAAGGGTTCTACTCTCACTCCCCTTGTTTATATATTTTTTATTTTTTAGTAAATAATATTTGGTATAGGTTTAAATCTACTGTTGATGAATATTTTTTTGACTCAAATATTAGTTTGAATCTGAATTTGGGTCACTGCTGTAAATGCACACAGCATGACACCCTAGTTAGGGGGGTTTAATTTGCCTACTGCTTCCCTTAGAGACTTACGTAGTACCCTTGTGCCATGAAATCTTCCTTATTTATAGTATTATGGGTTTATTTCACTATGCTTGTAATTACTCGTTCATTTTGATATCATTATGCTTGTCCTACAAATTAAAATTTTAAACTGAAGTCAGTACCTCAACTTTAGTGCTAATTAAATTTTGTAAAGCTTTGTTTAGTACCGTGAAATAGGGGTATTAAAATTAGGCTTAGCTACAATTAGATGCAAGTTAGTCTAAAATTTGAAGTCATTACAATCCAATTTCAAGGCTCAAATTTCATGATACGAAACCAAAAAAAAAAAAAATCAATTTTGTCTTTTCAATCTTAAATGAGAAAAATAAGAAATTTAAAACAAGCTTAACCCATTTAATTTTTTTTATTACATTGATTAAAAAAATAAACACATATTAAAAAATATGATTGAAAGTGCTTGTTTGATTCAATTGTCAAAAAATAGACTATTTGAGTTAAATGACTGTATAAATGTCATTTGAGTTAAAGAATTTATTTTTTGGATAAACAGTTAATAAATACTTGAAAACTATTAAATTTAAACATTTATAATGGACTTGAACTATTAACATAATTCAAATTATACTTAACAAAAAAAATTATATCACAAAAACAAAAACAAATATTTATTACTTTAATACATCTTCAATATTGTATCAAATATAATTAAACCTGATATCAGATTAATGAGTGGGTTGATCAATACTTATATCAATTATAATTAACACTCATATATATATATTATGTTAAATTATTAACTCATTTAAAATTTTAATAATTAAAAAAATTAAGTATAACTTAGATATTTAATACTCTATCAGCTACCACAGCTCATAAATGACACGAAGTGATATGGCCCCACCTATTTTTTTAATAGTACTGAAACGAACTCCATTGCAATTTCTAACAATACTTTTTGGTTCTTAGGGAAAGAAAATTATACATTGGAAAGGAAAATAAAATCACTTAATTTGATCCTATTACAACAAGAGAAAATGATATTTGTAACACCCTGACCCAGATGTGACCGAAGGGGCTATGTAAACCGAGTCGATAAAGCTTCTCATTTAATATTGAATAAAATGGAATGGCTAGAAATTCAATGGCTTTTGAAATACGAATAGTTTCCGGGTGGTGTCCGAGCGAACTACAAATGGATACCGAAAAATAAAAAGAAAAAAAAAAGAAAAAAGAATTGGAATAAAATAGGAATTTAATATGAGAATAATATATGTATATATGGAGGTAAATAGGTGTAAATATATAGCTATATAAGAGAAGGTGTAATATATATATATATATATATATATATATATACACACACACACATAAGATATAAGTTACCTATAACTGAAGAAGAAAAAGGAAATAAAGAAGAAAAGAGGAACGGGTGGGAGTTATGCGCAGCATGAAGGGTCAAGGGGGAGAGAGAGAGAGGGTGAGGGGCGGTTTCTCTTGGTGTTAATCAACAGCCGTGTCTCTTGGTTGTATATACAGCCGTGTGGTAGAAGCAGAGAAAGAAGAGAATAAAAAAAAAAAAACAGAGGACGGCTGGACGCTAGAACAGAGGAGAAAAGGAAGGAGAAAGAGGAAGAAGAAGGAGGAGATAGGTCAAGGGGCACCTTGCGTGAGTTGAGAAAGAAGTGAAGGAGGAAACGAGCCAAGACAAATTGGGTCTGGACAGTGGATTCGGAAGTGAAAGCAGTGATTTCTCTGTACGCGCGATTGGGTGAAATAGATCAACTTATGTGATTTTATTTTTATTGTAAGCATGAATTATTGTTTGAAACCGATTTTGGGAAGCATGAGAATTTATTTGATTTATGAATGGATATAGTTGATGTTGGAATTGTTAGAATTGAATCAAAGAAAACGAAAATTAAACAACCGGACAGAATGTTAAACTGGGCGCAACAGTGAAAAAACGGAGGAGAAAAACTGATCGGGTGGGGCGATTTTGTTGCAATTAATTGGGTTAGATCATGGGTAATTGATTCTCTTGGGTGTAGGGACATTTTAGAATCAAATCGGGATTGAAACCGTAGGAGAAAACAAGAGAAAACGGAAAGGGAAAGGGGCTGCCGGAAAATCGCACAGCCCTTGGTGCGCTACTGTTTCGGTTAATTTGGGAGTGCTCCGGCACTCCAATTTGAAATCCGACGGTAGATTTGAGTTGCCCATGACTGGTAGGTGTGAACCCCACTGAGAAATGTAAGAAAATCCGTCGTCGGCAAGTCGCCGTTGACGGAGAAGACAACCAACACGCTGGAGTGTTGCTATGCGGCTACTGGGTTTTGCGATTTTATTTTGGCCAAACCGGGTCGGGTCTGACCCGACCCACCCATTCAGATGATTGCCCAACACTTGTACTTCATGGGTAAATTTTTAAATTCGAGTTTAGATAGTGTTTGGTTGAAAAGGAGAAGCTATCCAATGGTTAGGTTAAACTTGAACAGGAAATGAAAAATAATGAAAAATGTTAAATGGAAAATTGGTATGGCAGTGAATTAAACCTGTGACCAAAGGAGTGAGGGTGAGAAGCTTAGCCACTGTGCCACCAAGGCACATGTGGTCTATTTGGGCTCAAATACGATATGTATTATCGAGATTAATTAATTTAAATAAATGATTTAAATTAATAAATTTTAAATTTAATTTTGACGCCTAAATTAGTAGAACGAATAATGAAAACTTACTATTTTGGACCTTCTGAATTTAATAGTGAGGTCCGTTTCACGAGACAGTGTCACACCCCGAATTCCAGCGAACCCGAGGTGCGAGTAACGAGACAAAGGAAAATAAAATAATAAAGAAATAAAAGATAATAATAACATTCTCATACATTCTGTACACTGTTCTGATACATACATAGGTCTGGTCCACTTGCTTACAACATGTAAAATGAAATAAGGTCTTGGGCTTATGCCCTTATACAATATCAAAAACAAACGCCCCTTGGGCCTAACACAGTCCCTAGTCAAATCATCTCCACATCTCGTACTGCTGGGATATCATCTGAAATATTGCCCCACTAAAGGGGTCAGCTCAACATGCTGGTACCATATAATGCTAATGCAAGAGACAAAACCAAGGTCGTGGCATGTGCAAGTGTACAGTTATTTCTATATGGCATTCGATATCATGATGACAGGATATGAACAATGTACAGTATATAAGTAGTATGCGTGACACACCCATGCAACTCTATGCCCACCCATGTCTCATGATACGGTCCTTCCCCGTCGGCATGAGTACCTTGTATGTCTCGCTTCACGGTCCGGAACCCGTCAGGCTGGCAAGTACCTATTGGCCGATTTTGGGTTTTTCACCACAGGATCTACACCCTCATAATGCAAAGCACCAAGTGCTTACCCACGCCATGTCCAAAGAATTTCACTATGCCAATATGCTCTGATCTCGTCATGTCATGATGTATCTCATTCATACATAAAGCATGCCTTCAAGTACACAATTCATAATATCAATAGTTCTTCAAAGTATATTATTCACACACTACACTAACATATGCAGTATATCCATAATCATCATACGACTCAGCAAGATAGCACGTAGCACATAAACATGTGAACACTCAAACAAACATGTGAACAATCAATGCAGCGAAGCAAGTACTCCTAATCTCAATTCTATTTCTTACTTAGCACAATATATCGTACCTGTAAATCGATCTCAACTCAAGAAGTGCACTCGAGGTATGGTAGGATCACTGTGATAATACTGAAGGTCAGAGCACCTTCTCCTTGCCCTTTCGCGTTCCTATAAGCATAACAGGTAATTCAGTTCATTGTCATTTGAATTCATTCTATTTATCAAATTTTTATGTCTTTAGTTCATAAGTTTTTATTTTGTTAGTTTAGACTCCACTACTGAGTCCGGGACGTCAAAGAAACTAAGTTTAGGCTTTCGTAGAATTCAATTCGGACACCTGGGTTAAAAAGGGCAAAACAGTCATTTTGCACTTTACACGGGTCCTCACATTTCTTGACCTCTTTTCACAAATCGGACTCCACTATTGAGTCCGGAATGCTCGAGATAATAAAGTTTCACTATTTGTTTACTAAATTTGGAGTTCATTTAACTGTACTTTAATTCAGGGGTATTTTGGTAATTTTACATGTCACTACGGGTCTTTTATTTTTCGGGACCCCGTCTCGTAAAACGGACCTCGCCATTGGCCTCAGAATGGCCGAGATAGTCAAAATACACTAATGACTTGTCCCAGTTGGACTCCGGGATATTTTTGAATATTTAAATAATTAAATTAATTAAATTAATTAATTTAATTAATAATTTATTAATATTTTATTCAGGGGGGTCAAATCAGAATTATTAATAGTTGGGAGGGTCAATTTATAATTTCTGTAAGTTTTGGGTTAATTTTCAATTATCAAAAGTTCAGGGGCAGAATTGTAAATTTGAAAACCTTTATTCCATATTCGGACAGCCAAACAAGGATTAGCCTAAAACAGGGATAAGATATCCCTGTTCTTATTTGTTTCAGATTCTTAATTTCATACATCCACAACCAAACACCCCCTTTAAATCTTTTAATTTAAAACATATGGCGACACGTGGCAGGGGCAGCCCACACCCGCCCGAACCGGACCCGAACCGACCCGACCCGACCCGGAGCAGACCCCCCCCTTCTTCCCCGATTTTCCGGTGACACCCAGTAGGGTTCCGGCGTCTCCTCCGGCGCCGGCGACCAATTTCCGGCAGCTTTTTCATGTTTTCAAAATGCCATCTTTTAGAGTTTTTCAAGTAGGTTTCACTCCCATCTCCCATTTTCAGTTTAGACCAACGGATTTTCACGAAATAGGGCTCAAAGGCCCATGGCCGAATCTCCGGCCAGCTGAACATCTTCAATTTTTCACTCGGTTATTCACGGTTTTCCATCATTTCTTTCTCATTTCATTTTCTGCACTTATTAGGGTTATTTCTATCTCACTAGATTCAAGTTTTGTACATAAAATGCCAATCTAACCCCCCCATGACCGTGACCTGTAAACCCCTTTTTCTCTCTCATTTTTCAACCATTTTCCTTCATTCTTTTTGCAAAACAATCCTCATAACATACACTTTAAAACCCTATATATATCAAATAAATCATCATGCCTCAAAAAAAAATAAAACAGAAAGGTTGCACTTACGGATTTTCTGAGCTTTCTCTCTCTAGCCGTGCCTTCTTTCACCCTCTTGCTCCGAGCCCAAACCAAGCTTCAAACCCTCTCTCAGAGCTCTATTCTCTCTTCCTCTTTTCTGTTTCTTTCCTTCTCTTTTCTCTTCTTCCCACCCGAGACCACCTTATGCATCACACTCAATCTCACACGTCTCTCCCCCTCTGACCTCTATCACTCTACATCAGCCACCTCCCTTCCCCCAAAATGCAGCTTTGCATTTAATGCAAAGCTGCTCTACTCTAGCATATATATATATATATATATATATATAGATAGCTCACTTCTCTCACACACTAGACACACACCAAACACACACACCCAGCCGACACTACACCTCACACACTCTGCCAAATGCACCCTCCCACACATCCATATATACATGCCCATATACATGCACACATTACACAATTAATTCAATATATATATATATATGTATATATCCATGTATATATATATATATATCATGCACATCATATACATACTTCCACCCATCACAATAATAATAATAATAAGAATAATAATAATAATAATAATAATAATAATAGTAAAAATTTTTAATTAACCAAGAACAATAAAAATAATAAAAAAAAATTTTTTTTTTTTCATGTCATAACAGACAGAGTCTCGAAAAAATAAAATAACCGTAGAATGCCAAAATGACCAAAATGCCCCTACGTCAAAGGTAAGTCAAACGGACTCCGATTTAGTTAAGTAAATAGTGAATTTTTATAAATTCAAACCTACTGGACTTAACGGTGAAGTCCAAATTATGAAAACAAAACCCAAAAAGTAGAGACACGTAAATGACCATTTTGCCCTTGGGTAAATTAAGTTTAAAATGGAAATCGTAAAGCATAAATTAGTACGGGAGGTATTTAGAGTAACGAGGCATAAATTCGGTAAATTATATGAAAGCTGAAACGTGTTTATTGATTATAGGCAAGTCAAAAGGAAAGGAGGAAGTCACGGGATATTAAGACATTGATAAGGTAAGTGGATTTCTATCTTTTATACGTGGTTTTCCAAGCCACGATCTTTTTATACTGCCAATTTTGTACTCATGTGTTTATACCCACTGTTGTTGTTCTCACCAAGGATATTGTTCTACCTGGTGGATGTCTATAGGTTGATGGTTCATGGCTTGATTCATTGTGTTGATGTTATTCACTGTATGCTTATGTTATGATGTTCCATGTTTTGCACACCTCATATGGAATACGATATAATCCTAATTTATGTTAAATGCCGGGTCTTGTGCTCAGACACATTACCCTTCTGATGCTATCTGATTGACTGGACCTACGGGTCAATTTATGGGACCTACGGGTCAAACGGACATGTGGCAATGATGGCGTTTTACGCAGTGAGTTTTAATGGCATTTTATATGCCTTCATGTTAAAGGGGGGTATGCCGGGCCCTAAAAGACCGAGGGTCTGCCAAACCCTGAACAGAGTAAATGCATCGCTCATGTTGACTGTTACGTGATGTTCATTGGATTCATGTGATGTTTCATTTCACTCTTGATAGTTCCATGTTGACAGTACCTTTATTCATTTGACTCGATTGAGATCATTCCATTGTGGCAGTACATTTACGTCGATTGTGAACGTTGAATGTTCCCGTGGTCATGTTATATCACTGTTCTTATTGGGTTATCAGGCCTTACTGTTCATTGGTCATTGACACCTTATTGTTGACTGAAATTGTTTCCATGACTGGCTATCATGTTCATCCATGATCCTATATGTTCCATGATTACTCTAACCCCGTATTTGAGATAGGCATTTACTTACTGAGTTTGTAGCTCATCCCTTACTAAATTTTTTTCAGGTGAGAATGTTACAGAACCACAGTAGGAGATCCAGAGATTAAGGAGACAGTTGAGGAGCATAATAGTAATGAATGAAGTCTCTCCCATGTACTCACCACCTAAGAGTGGTTCATGTTTAGTTTATTGTCTGTGTTAAGTTTAGTCTTTGAACAACATTTGTAATTAAGGCTTCCGCACTTTAATGTTATGGTTACATTGCTTATTGTTATCATTGGTAAAAGAATGGAAAAAGTAGGGACGGCCATTGGGTCGGCCCCACGATACGAGATCCGCATAGGGTGGGTTTCGGGTCGTGACAATATTCCTTCATGATTTGTAATTAGGAATCAAACAGAGCAAACAAAGATTCCAAGAAATGATTTTGTATTTGATATGCAATTCAAGATGTTTTTTTTTTTTTTTCCTCTCTCTGTCTTCTTTTTAATGTATTTGATATGCATAGTCTACTACCTCGTCAAAGAAAAATATGACGTAGAACCTCCTTTTTTTTGTTTTTTTATTTGTTGTCAATTTCATCTGGAAGCATGTTACCTTACTAGTCAGTCCGACAACTCAAGCATTTGATTGTATTAGATCAGATGAGTTTTGACTAGAAGAGCATTTAGTTCTCTTTTCTCCTATATTGCGTGCTGATGCGCCTTTTCAGTAGGGCCACTATGAGCGCGGTCTAATTTTTTTTTCAGGGATTACTTCATGAAAAAAAAATTATGGCGATTGTTTTGTAAGTTAGCAATTGCATTCATGTAAGCCTAGCCCCGTTCAGGAGTCATTTTCATCACATGTGAATCTTGTCACGAAATTTATTTGCGATTGGGCTTGTGTGTATGAAAATCGATTTTTGAATTGTCCAGAGAGGACAGTTCGGGAATGCATAAATCTGCATTGCAATCAATAGCGCATATGCTTGAATATTTTACTATGATAAAATTTCAACATGGTCTCCTATTGTTCTCTAGGTATATATTTAGGTGTGCTAACGTCTATCTTGTATACTTGGAGAACCGTGGGGAGATGCTGCCGAAATTTTGTCTGAGTGGAATCAAACATTTGATTTGCTGTTGATTGCAATGTAGATTGTGCATTCACGAATGGGATAGGACCACCTTACCCTTTAGAGAGAAGTTGGAGGTGATAAGGATTCATGTTTCATATTTATAACGAGTATCATTTTTGACTTGTATTAGGTAGACGAAAATGGATAAGAGTTGGACGGACTTGAGGGGCAGGCATTTGCTAGGGTATGTGAAGGGGATCAAAGATTTTATTGAGTTTGCTCGTGCATTTGCAGATGGGAGAAATAGGATAAGATGTCCATGTAGGAGGTGCAATAATAAGGATTATATACACATAGATGAGGCCAAAGAGCACCTACTCGAACACGAGATTGACAAGAGGTATAATTGTTGGGAATTTCACAGAGAACGCCGTGACATACGAGTGGTATTTGATGATGAAGAAGAAGACGACGATGATGACTTTGGTGATAATGTTGGGGTTGGTTACGAAGGCTTGCCACAAATACTGGCACACTTGCAAGGGGCTACAACTGGGGCGAGTAGTCACAGGAGTGACACGGGACCATTGACTGCGTTTGAGTCATTGTTGAGGGAAGCAAGACAGCCGTTATATCCGGGTTGTGATAAGTTTTCGAAACTAGACTTTCTCGTGAAACTCCTTCATATTAAGACCATCAACCATTGGAGTAACAAATCAGTTAATATGGCCATTGAATTGATTAAAACAACGTTTCCTACTGGGGAGACCCTTCTAAAATCATACTACGAGGCGAAAAGAATATTAAGAGATTTGGGCTTCGGGTATAATCCCATACATGCTTGCAAAAACGATTGCATGTTATTTTGGAAGGAGACTGAACAATGTAAGGAGTGTACGATATGCCACAAACCCAGGTACAAGCTGAATGAAGGAAAGAGCAAGACAATTCCGCACAAGGTGCTGAGATATTTTTCCTGAAAACTGAGGCTACAAAGGTTGTACATGTCTCAGAAGACGACAAAAGATATGCGATGGCATAAGGAGAAACGTGTTACTGAGGAAAATGTATGTAGGCATCCGGAAGATTCACAAACTTGGGCTGAGTTTGATATAAATCACGAATGGTTTGCAAATGAGCCGCGTAATGTACGACTTGGGTGGCTAGCAACACTACAAAAAATTGGAGTTTTTGCGGTGCACGATATTTGCGACGCCCATCAAGCGTCGCGAAAAGGGCCTTTTTGCGACGCACAAAGCGTGTGTCACTAAAAATAGCAACAAAATGGTTTCCCGTGCAAAAAAAATTGGCGGTAACCTATTGGCGACGCACATTCACACATTAGCGACGCCTCTGTTCGTCGCTAATAATCAAAACCTTTAGCGACGTTCATTCGAGCGTCGCGAATAGTAGTGAATGAGGAACGCTGTCGTTTCAATGGAACATTAGCGACGGGCATTGACTTATTAGCGACGCTCATTTGGGCTTCGCTAATAAGTCTTATAAAACTTCGCGCCGCCCCCTGTTTTCTCTCTCTCTCTCTCTCTCTCATTCTTGCTCTGTGTTTTTGATCGACTATCTCTCTCTCTCTCGGTCTCTTTGCTTTTGATCCATTGGAGGCTATCTCTTGCATCAAACACATCGATTGAGAAGGGGCAAAACATCAAAATTGTGCTGTCTCTCAAGTAGGTATGCCTTGTCTTTGGATTTAGATTCCCTTATTTGGTTTGACGATTTCGGATTGTTACCTTCTTCTATTATTTTTTTGGGTACCAGTGGATGATTATCTTTGTAACCTTATATCTGAATGCATGCTTGTTTGTTTAATATGTTGAAATCTGAACAATGTTGTTAATCTTCTAGCATGTTACAATTCTTCTCTAAACTTTATATAAGGGCGTATTCTCTGCTAAAGTTGAAATTTAGAACTTTAAATTATTAATTATTTTGTCTGTGTCTTTGGTTTTATGTTGGTTTATTTATTCTGTGTCTTTGGCTTCTCTAAATTTTTTTTTTCCAATTTTTGGAGTTAGGAGAGCTTCATAATGAAACTTTTATAATGGAGTAGGGAACTCCTTCTCTAATCCCTGTACAGTGAAAAAAAAATGTTCACTAAACCATTTCTTTTACAAAATAATAAACATAAGAAAGTAGGTGACCATGAAACCTTCATATATTTATAATAATAATAATAATAATATATATATATATATACACACACACACACACACACATAAGTAACAGATATAAGTTAGTGAGGGTTACTCTCCCAGTATGAAAATAACCAATTTCAAACCTTTGATAAAATTAAAACTTATCTATCGACATTTTATCATTGCATATAAAAAAGTTATCTAAATCTTATTGAGCTAAAAAAAAATTAAGTTAATCAAAGATTTACAGCTGTCTCATCAGGATCACATTTAAATTAATATTTTTAATATTTAATTAATAAAAATGTGAGTTTGTGAATCTAACACTAATTTATAATATGTACTGATATTTGACGTGCATGACAAGCACTGCAAAAAGGTCCAATCCAACCATTAGATTTATAACATACAATATCTATTTTTTGTAAGACTAAAAAATATCAACCTTGAAAATATGTGAATATTTTATTTTACTATTAAATTTTGTATAATTGTGTAAAAATTCTTTCCAAAATAAATATCTTATTATAACTCTCAAAAAATAAAAATAAAAATTGGGATTGTCCATTGATTCGTCATGGTACTGTCACTGACCACCAAGCAATGGGACGGGAATTTAGTGGTGTAATGTTGAAGATGTCAAGTGTGACATGAAGACATTGAGAGCACTAAGGGGGAAATTAATATAACCCTTTTGTTTTTAGCCAAGAGCTCATAACACGATAAATTATTATTGTATCAATCAGTCACACAATGTGACAATTTCTATGGTTTTAATATTTTGAAGAAATATACATAAAACCTACTGTAATATTTTGCCAAGGGCTCGTGAAAAAAACTTTGACTTCTAATGGAATTATAATTTATCATATTCTTTTTATGTAGAGTCATTATAACATGTTAACAAGGTGGAATCTCATTTTAAAAACATGTGTCTATCTCATTATTATGTTCAATTAGGATTCTATCTTCTTCTCTTTAGTGTAAATATGATAATTGTATTGAATGGGTGAAAGATTTCTAAGGAAATTCTTTTGTTTAGGAGACTTTTTTATTTCATTAATTAAAGCAGAGAAAGATTTCTAAGGGAATTCTTTTGTTAAAGACATTTTTTTATTTTATTAATTAAATTAAAACATTCTTGTTTTTATAAGGGTATTTTTGTCAACATTAGAAAGTATAAAATAAAAATCATCCATACTTTTATAGATAGTGTTCTAAATGCAGTTATGGAGGGTTGGAGAGAGGAATTCAGCACGCATTTCATAAGTTGTTGGTATAATTTTTATTACTAATGACTCTTTCTTTGTCTCTTAATATTTCTATATTTTTCTTTCTTCCTCCTTATATAAAAATCTATAAGAAAGATTTTATTATTAATCTACCTTAATCTTTTCTTTTATTATCAAATTTTCTCATCCAAACAAACTAGAAGTTTCTTCTAAATTTCTATTAAGCCATCATTAAAATAATAAAATTCTTTATTTTTTTTCAATTATACCAAATTTATCCCATTATTTATATGAAATGAATAAAATCTTAAATATTTCTCAAATATTTTGACAAATTTCAAACTATTTCCAAAAATCCTAACCACCACAAATAAGTTTTTTTTTTTTTATGAAATTCTTAATTTATTGCAAATAATTATAAAATAAAACCTCTTTCTTTTAACTTATTTAACTAAATAAATTTTCTTATTTAACTACATAAATTTTCTTATTTAAAAAATTATCTTGAATATTTTTTAGTTATTAATAACAATTTCCCAAACAACTCTCAAATTTTAAATTGTTATTCAATGATGTATAATTTCGAAATGATAAATTTGTCACTAGCTCTTTTATGGACTTCCAAGTATTGTTTTCATGAATGCTTTTGATCTTGTGATTCTCTCTTAGGTAATGCCAATTTAGAAGAAAAAAATGTACAATGTCATAATAACTATAATCATAAACTTGTCTTCGATATCTTGTTAATGTTTTCCACCTTGGTCTTTTTTTTTTTTAATTAGTAAAAAAAATATTATTAATATAACCAACAATGTACAAGATATACAAAATAATTACATCAGCAAAGGTTCGGTACACAAGTATCATTGCTTACCAGTCTTGTTTCAATAAATTATATAACACCTAAAATTGGTTGAAATTTGAATACCAAATCCACAACTCCTTCACCATTTCACTTGTCTTTGCCCACAAAATTACCTTTACCATAATCCTTTCAAGGACCTCCTCCCATCTTGGCTGAATTGACTCAAAAATTATCATATTTGTTTTATTTTAAATATGACATATGTTAAATATCTTGCTTTAGTGTTTTGTAGGATTTTAGTCAAAAAATTCCTTGAAATCTAGACACATGAGTGCATTTGGACCTTTTTTCATGTATGTGTTCATTCAACATGTATTTTTCCATGGCTGTGTTTTTTCCCCTCTTGTGTTTCATGTATGTGTTCATTGAACTGCAACTTGAACCCTAATCCCTTGCTCCTGAGTTCCTCTAAACAATAATTTTTATTTTTTTATTTTTTGTTTTGGCTGCCAAGTAATAAGAGTTCTTGAGTCCTATTGATTGAGAGATCAACTAGATACACCTGAGCTATTAACTCAGTTAGTGGTTTTAGGTAGCAATTGATTTGCTTTTGTTGGTTAAGTTGTTGTTATCAGGTGCGAAGTAAATAATTCTTGATGAATGACCTTAATTAATAGATAAAAATTAAAAGCTAGGTGCTTTTACTTGTTATCAACCAAGATCAATATGTTTTGTATTGGCATTTTGAATGCTATTGTTAATGTTTTTTAAAGCAAAACTCTGTCTGACAATCAGAGTTTGCCCTTACACTAATGAATTTTTTAATTGCATTCCTGTAAGCCTAGCCCTGTTCGGGAGTCATTTTCATTACATGTGAATCTTGTCGCGAAATTTATTCGCGATTGGGCTCGTGTATATGAAAATCGATTCTTGAATTGTCCAGAGAGGACAGTTCGGGAATGCATAAATCTGCATTGCAATCAATAGCGCATATGCTTGAATATTTCACTATGATAAAATTTCAGCACGGTCTCCTATTGTTCTTTGGGTATATATTTAGGCGTGTTAACGTCTATCTCGTATACTTGGAGAACCTTGGGGAGACGCTGCCGAAATTTTGTCCGAGTGGAATCAAGCATTTGATTGCTGTTGATTGCAATGTAGATTGTGCATTCACGAATGGGATATGACCATCTTACCCTTTAGAGAGAAGTTGGAGGTGATAGGATTCATGTTTCATATTTATAACGAGTATCATTTTTGACTTGTATTAGCTAGGTAGGCGAAAATGGATAAGAGTTAGACGGACTTGAGGGGCAGGCATTTTTCAGGGTATGTGAAGGGGATCAAAGATTTTATTGAGTTTGCTCGTGCATCTGCAGATGGGAGAAATAGGATAAGATGTCCTATGTAGGAGGTGCAATAATAGGGATTATATGCACATAGATGAGGTCAAAGAGCACCTACTCGAACACGGGATGGACAAGAGGTATACGTGTTGGGAATTTCATGGGGAACGCCGTGACGTACGAGTGGTATTTGATGATGAAGAAGAAGACGACGATGATGACTTTGGTGATAATGTTGGGATTGGCTACGAAGGCTTGCCACAAATGCTGGCAGACTTGCAGGGGGCTACAATTGGGGCGAATAGTCACAGGAGTCACAGGAGTGACACGGGACCATCGACCTGCGTTTGAGTCATTGTTGAGGGAAGCAAGACAGCCGTTATACCCGGGTTGTGATAAGTTTTCGAAACTGGACTTTCTCGTGAAACTCCTTCATCTTAAGACCATCAACCGTTGGAGTAACAAATCAATTACTATGGCCATTGAATTGATTAAAGTAGCGCTTCCTACTGGGGAGACCTTTCCGAAATCATATTACGAGGCGAAAAGAATATTAAGAGATTTGGGCCTCGGGTATATTCCCATACATGCTTGCAAAAAGATTGCATGTTATTTTGGAAGGAGACTGAACAATGTAAGGAGTGTACGGTGTGCCACGAACGCAGGTACAAGCTGAATGAAGGAAAGAGCAAGACAATTCCGCACAAGGTGCTGAGATATTTTCCCTTAAAACCGAGGCTACAAAGGTTGTACATGTCTCAGAAGACTGGCAGAAGATATGCGGTGGCATAAAGAGAAGCGTGTTACTGAGGAAAATGTATATAGGCATCCGGCAGATTCACAAGCTTGGGCTGAGTTTGATACAAATCACAAATGGTTTGCAAATGAGCCGCGTAATGTACGACTTGGGCTGGCTAGCGACGATTTCAACCCGTTCGGTGACATGAGTAATGCCTATAGCATGTGGCCGGTGTTGCTTGTGCCGTATAACTTGCCACCGTGGAAATGTATGAAAGAACCCTTTATCTACATGTCGTTGCTTATTCCTAGGGCCGAAGTCTCCTGGTAATGAAATTGATGTGTACTTGCGTCCTCTAGTGGACTAGTTGAAGGAATTGTAGGAGGTGGGAGTGGAGGCATACGACGTCTCTAAGAATGAGACATTTCAATTGCATGCTGCGTTACTGTAGACCATTACTGACTTTCCAGCATACGGGAACCTATCTCGGTGGAAGTACTAAGGGGTATCTGGCATGTCCAGTTTGCAATAAGAATGCATGTTCCCTACATTTATCAAATGGGAGGAAGATATGTTACATGTGCCATCGTCGTTTTCTACCGCCATCACATGGTTGGCGAAATCGGCAGAAGCATCTGTTTGATGGACAAATTGAGCGCAGATTGTCACCTCCATTGTTGTCTGGCAAAGATGTGTTGGCGCAATTAGTAGTCATCCAACTAGTGAGGTTTGGGAAGATACCAGGTAGTAAGAAGAGGAAGCGTACTGATGTGGACTTAAAATTGGACAAAGAAGAGCATATTTTTTGATTTGCCGTACTGGGAGACCCTTAAGTTAAGGCACAATTTGGATGTGATGCACAGCGAGAAAAACATATGTGATAATGTGCTGGGAACTGTAATGAACATTGAAGGGAAGACAAAAGATAGTGTTAAAGTCCGGTTAGACTTGGAGGAGCTGGGAATAAGGAAAGAGCTGCACCTAATACGTAGCAGTGAAAAATATATCGTGCCTCCTGCATAGTATACGTTATCATCCGCAGAGAGAATGAGGATTTGCGAGTGGTTTAAATCGGTGAAGTTCCCAGATGGATACACATCGAATATATCTCGATGTGTAAATGTTATAGATGGGAAAATATCCGGATTGAAAAACCATGACTGCCATGTCCTTTTACAACGACTTCTTCCGGTTGCACTACGTGGGTATCTCACCGATGACATATCGACTACATTAACTGAGTTGGGTTGCTTCTTTAGAGAATTATGTGCGAAGACTTTGAATGTGGAAGTACTTGACAAGCTCGAAAGGGATGTTGTCGTGATCCTTTGCAAGTTGGAACAGATTTTTCCCTCCAGCTTTCTTCGATATCATGGTCCACTTAGCGGTGCATTTGCCTCATGAGGCAAAAATTGGTGGACCTGTCCAATACCGTTGGACGTATCCAATAGAAAGGTACATTTAATTTGTGAATTGTGTTATCTATCCATCCTAACTATTTTAATCTATAACTGATTAATTATCAAAACAGATATTTGCACACATTGAAGCAATATGTACGTAACAAAGCACGACCGGAAGGGTCAATTGCTGAGGCTTACATTGATGCTGAATGTCTCACCTTCTGCTCTATGCATATTGAAGATATTGAGACAAGGTTTAATCGTCAAGAGTGAAATTCTAATAGATGTCCAGGGCAACAACGAACTGGCCTTACGGTGTTTAATCAGACTGTGCGGCCAATAGGTGCCCGTATATATGAATGGTGTCATCCTCAAGACTTGGAAAGAGCCCACTACACCGTGCTCAACAACTGCTAGGAGACATTGCCATATTTTAAGTAAGTTTTTCGAAATCATTGCAATACTACGTTAGTATACAAATGTATATTTTTATATAACATATCTCATCTTATGCAATGAGCATACGATTGAGCTTCAGAGAGAACATGTATCAAGTTCTGATCTGGAGCAAAGACAAAAAAATTTGTTTCCAAAGTGGTTCGGAGAACGTGTAAGAATAAATTTCAATTAATTGTAATTATATTAGTTAATGCATTTGTATTCAATTAATTTTGTACTTGTACTGAATTAACAGATGAAGCTATTATCCCACCAACAATCTCCTGAGGCGTACGATCAATTATATTCCTTGGCATGTGGTCCTGATCAAAGGATATCCCGCTATACCAGTTTAATTGTTGATGGTGTTCGATTTCACACGAGGGAACGTGAGGTCAGCCGACGAACACAGAATAGCGGGGTCCTTGTTGAAAGAGATGGTGACAGAGGACAAACTGTAGAGTACTATGGTGTTTTAAAAGACATAATACAGTTACATTATTGCTACGGTCATTCTATGTATATTTTTAATTGTGATTGGTGGGATGTAAGTGAATAAGAAGACTGGAATGAAGATTGATAAGCACTTTATAAGTGTTAATACGTCACGTACGGCATTTAAAGATGATCCGTATGTTTTGGCATCGGTTGCAAAACAAGTTTTCTATTTGAAGGACACAAAAATAAGAGGTGATTGGCATATTGTCCAAAAAATAAAAACTAGAAATGTTTATGATGTCCTAGAAGTTGGCGAGGGAGATGAAGAGTTGGAGAGGATTGAGGAGGCACTACAAGAAGAGTCTCAAACTGCCAACGATGGTGTTGTCCGGCATGATCAGGAAAATGTTAGTTGGTATCGGTTGAATAGAACTGATGTAGAACCAATTCATGTCGTAGCTTCCGACGTCACCAATACCACACAATTAGATCCGAGGGATGCAAAGTTCATTAATGATGATGATGACGAGGAAAGTGATTTTGATGATGAGACATTGTTAAAGTATTGTACCGAGATGAAGAAAATTCAAGTGCAGATGATGATACAAACTCAGATGAATAATTGTAATAGGTGTTACATGTGGTAAGATCAAGTGTAATGGATATTCAATTTTATGATGTAATGGATTTTAATTTTTATGATGTAATGGATTTTACTTTTAAACTTTCTTTTTAGATATGGTTGGACCAAGCTCACGCAGACGCGCAGCCCCGGTGGACCTATCGACCCCTTCCCCTTCCTCTGCAGGATCGACCGATCCTGCCATTGATGGTATGGATAGTTCCACTTTGTATTAATGATTATATAAATATGGTACTAATTGGTTCTATTTTATTGTTTCTAAAGCTTTGGCCACCACCGCTAGACGAGGTTGCGGTAGGTCGAAGAATCGGAGTTTGCAGGCTCAGATGGAGGCAGCAGGGGGCTCGCGACTTCGGATTGAGCTACCTGAGGGCTTGTTGAAGCCCGTTGGTGGGTGGGCACAGCAGTTCACCATAGAGGTTGGCATCATTTGCCGACTACGCGCCCCACTCCATATTAGTGATTGGAGTCTCGTAACTCAAGAGGAGCTACAAGATATTCATGCGCATATCCTGGTATGTCTTTTATTATTGTGTTGAACTAAATTTTAACATTTCTAATGCCATAATGTTTTGACAATAACATGCTTTACAGGGGAAGTTTGACATCGATCTCCACCTGCCTCACGTAGTAAAGGCAGTGGACCGTTACTTGGGAGTCCGTTTCAGGGACTATCGACACCGTCTCCACATGCACTACGAGGCGGAGGTGGCAGGCGGTAAAGAGCCCCGCGACAGACCCTACAGGGGGGTGACGGTGGAGGATTGGATCTTACTGTACGACCGGTTCGCAAGTGATGCATTCCAGGTAAAAATTGTCAAAATTACTTTTGTTGTCTGGTTTAAATCAGTATCATTTATACTAACCTTCTTTGTTTTGGCCAAGTGTAGGAACTAAGCCGGAAGAATAGCGAGAGTAGAAGCAAGCAGAAGGTGACCCACTGTGGTGGATCACGTTCTTTTGTACAGTATAGGCATGATATGGTAAGTTAATAAATGTATCAAGTTCTTATTGTATAATCTAATCATGAAATCAATCTTTATAAGCTACTATTTATTTCCTCCAGCGAGACCAGGACACCAGGTGCACCACCCAACCCCATTGATTTGTGGCACAGGACGCACTACAACCCCAATAAGGGTTGGGCTGGGCCTGAAGCACAGCGGCTTTATGTAAGTTTTTATGTAACTTGCCACAGTATTACTAATTTAATATTAATCTAAAGTTATAAAAGTAGTAATATATCGTTATGTTTTTATATGAGGAGATGGTCCGGCTGCGTGATCAGCCGACAGTTGAGGGAGAGGATCCACTGACCGATGACCAGATACGGGAGACTGTTCTGGGCAAGAGGCGTGGCTATGTGCGTGGCTTAGGGACTGGGATGCCGCCGACGACATCGTCCTTTGAGAGTGATGCTAGGGCACACGCAGCTACTGAGGCAGTTCAACAAGAGAATGTAGCGCTGCGCCAGAGACTAGATATCCTGGAGGAGCGATATTCTGAGCTACAGACTCTTGTGCAGATGATGCTCAGCTAATAGCGTGACTCTTCACAACCTTGGTAAGTTTTTAAAATTATATACTTTGGTGGATTTATTATTTATAGAAAATGCACCGAAACCACATCACACATCTCAAAAATGATAAAATAGACTTGCACGAACTTATGGCACTCGGTTCGGATGCCCGGTTTGAAACTTATACAAGTTTTAGCTCAAAAAATGCCCATTTTTGGGTTTTGACAGACCAAAATGCTGGATATCAGCCTAACTATACCAAAACCACATCACACACCTCACAAATGATAAAATAGACTTGCACGAAGTTACGGAACTCGGTTCGGATGCCCGGTTTGAAACTTATGCAAGTTTCAGCTCCAAAAAGGCCCATTTTGGGGTTTTGACAGACCAAAATGCCGGATATCGGCCTAACTACACCAAAACCACATCACACACCTCACAAATGATAAAATAGACTTGCACGAAGTTACGAAACTCGATTCGGATGCCCGGTTTGAAACTTATGCAAGTTTTAGCTCCAAAAAGGCCTATTTTGGGGTTTTGACAGACCAAAATGTTGGATATCAGCCTAACTATACCGAAACCACATCACACACCTCACAAATAATAAAATAGACTTGCACGAACTTATAGAACTCGGTTCGGATGCCCAGTTTGCAACTTATGCAAGTTTCAGCTCCAAAAAGGCCTATTTTGGGCTTTTGACAGACCAAAATGCTGGATATCATCCTAACTATACTGAAACCACATCACACACCTTCACAAATGATAAAATAGACTTGCACGAACTTACGGCACTCGGTTCAGATGCCCGGTTTGAAACTTATGCAAGTTTCAGCTCCAAAAGGCCCATTTTGGGCCTTTTATAGACCAAAATGCCGGATATCGGCTTAACTACATCGAAACCACATCACAGACCTCAAAAATGATAAAATAGACTTGCACGAAGTTACGGAACTTGGTTCGGATGCCCGGTTTGAAACTTATGCAAGTTTCAGCTCCAAAAAGGCCCATTTTGGGGTTTTGACAGACTAAAATGCCGAATATCGGCCTAACTACACCGAAACCACATCACACACCTCACAAATGATAAAATAGACTTGCACGAACTTACGACACTCGGTTCGGATGCCCGGTTTGAAACTTATGCAAGTGTCAGCTCCAAAAAGGCCCATTTTGGGGTTTTGACAGACCAAAAGGCCGAATATCTGCTTAACTACACCGAAACCACATGACACACCTCACAAATGATAAAATAGACTTATGCTACTTTATGTCGTTCTTACTATTTATGCATGCAAAAAAAAAAAACTATTCACATTCTATATTCATATATATTTAATAATTGTTCTAATATATGTCGTTTGATCTTTATTTCAGATTGATCGGGAATTATTACCGCGCCGTCTTTATGTTTTGCATTGGAACTTGTTATTTTTATTTTTTTTATTTTCATGGACATCTGTAGTAACATTTTGGAGACAATTTTTAATTTTTCTATTTATTAATGAATTGTACTTTTACAATTGTACATAATTAGTTTAATATATATATATATATGAATTTATTTTTCTTTTTTAATATATTCATTTCAGAATGCTTGAATTTTATTGTATATTAGGATGGATGATTGATACAGGTTTAAACAGGAACAAAACAATAAATAAAACGAAGTAGATATGGTTAAAAAAAAAACCACTTTAGTGACGCACACCAGAGTGTCGCTAAAAGTCAGAATTCAATTTAAAAATACTATTAGCGACACACAGTGGGCGTCACTAATACTGACTTTTACCAACGCACACTGGGCGTCGCTAATACTTCCTTTTTGCCCTTGTGTATTATTTGCAACGCCCGTACCCTATTATTAGCGACGCGTGTTGAGCGTCGCTAATATGAACTTTTAGTGACACCAGGGGTTCCGTGCTTCACTAATAGTATTAGCGACGACACTATTTGTGACGCCTTAGCGACGCACAGTTGTGCGTCGCTAAAGAGCTTTTGTGACGCACAATTGCACTATTAGCCACGGATGCGCGCGTCGCTAATAGTGCATTTTGTTGTAGTGCGACGGTTTCAATCCGTTCGGTGATATGAGTAATGCCTACAGCATATGGCCGGTGTTGCTTGGGCCGTATAACTTGCCACCGTGAAAATGTATGAAAGAACCATTTATCTTCATGTGGCTAGCGTCGCTAAAAGCTACTATTAGCGACGACCCCATGTGCGTCGCAAAGGTTACTATTAGCGACGCACACGGGGTCGTCGCTAATAGTAGCTTTTAGTGACGCTCAAAGTGCATTGCTAATAGTAGCTTTTAGCGACGCCTTTTGCATCCATTTATAATCTTTGCGACACCCATGCCCAATTATTAGCGACCCCGTGTGTGCGTCGCTAATAGTTGCTTTAGCGACGCTCAGAGGTGTGTGCGTCGCCAATATTGTTAGCGATGTCACTATTTGCGACGACGTTAGCGACGCAGACGTGTGCGTCGCAAAATATCATTAGTGACGCATTTTTTCACTATTAGCAACGCACGCGTGCGTCGCTAATAGTGCCTTTCTTGTAGTGAATAAGTAGGATCACAAGTTGATTCAAATGCATGTATAATTTATGAAATTTTCATAAATTATTTTAGGTTAAAAAGGGGAAAGGGAAGGCACAACAATAGAGCCAGCCCAGACGTGTAAGGCGAGTAACCCTGTATTTGAAGTAAAGATTTAACTCTACGGATTTGAAGAAGTTTTAAGTTCAAGAGATATGAAGAATTGGAATCCCAAATTTAGTATTTACATGATTTCAGTTTTAAATGGTTTCTGTTCTTCTAAACCCTATTATGACATGCTCAATAAATGGTTTCTACTACAATTTCTTAAAATATATTTCAGCATGTCTAAGTTAAAATGCCAAAATCTTGTAAAGTGTTCTAAATTTTTCATATTCCAAGTATTTGAAGATCTATCATGAAATCATGAACATTATGTTTTAAATGCTCATAAAAGCATCTATGTGAAAAGTCATGTGATGAATGTATTTAAATGCAAGAAAAGCTGTGCATAAGCACCAAGAATTTTCCTGAGTTTCTTCGGAACTCAACCACAATATGAATAAATGCCCAGTAGCAAGATCTAATCCCCCAGGCATGAGATATCTCCACGTAAAGTAAAATAAGAGTCTGGTTCGAAACGGATTCCACTAATGAAAGTGATAAGGTGTTATGTTGAAAATGGAAGCAGGTTTTACCCTCATTTTCACTATGCATATCTACATGTTTTGAAGTTCATATGTATAAGTTTAGCTTGAATACTTTAATGTTTCAAAGCTATCTGTTTTAAAGAATGCATATATTCTGTGTTCAAAGTATACGAACAGTTGGTAACGATTGCTTTATAAACTCTCATGTGCTAAACTATTGCCAGTTGAAACCCATGACAAATGCTGGAATTACTCACAAGCTTAGATTAGCTTACCAGATTTTTATCCGACCCCCTTTTCAGGTGATTAGAAGCAAGTCCTAATTTTGATGATAAAGATGTTGAACTATGCTCATTTTGAGGAAGGGCATACGAAGCTTATTTCAGGATTAGTAGTCTTTTGAAGAACACACTGAAATGCTAGTTAGTGACTTGTATTTTAAGATGGTACACTATTATTTATTAAGCCCCACGGGGCAACCAAATATTTTGTATTTGTAAGTCTTTAAGGTTTTATTACGCTCTGAATGTATAACCATGTGTACCAATGTGACGAGCGGCAGAATTGGACGGATGTGCGAAATTTTAAAATAAGAAAAGAAAAGAAAAAAAATTTCACGCTTTCGTAACTACGGGCCGCACCGCCATCCGATACTGTTGCTTATGTGAGCCTCGCCCTAAGGCCCCCGGGCCGAAGGGTGGTGGTCGTGACACGAGATCCGCATAGGGTGGGTTTCGGGTCATGACAAACACATTGTTTCCAAGCCACCCACCGAATTTTGTGCAATTCCAATCATTCTAGCGTTGCATGCAATTCCGTGCTAGGAATTGAATTCTTCAACAACCTATTCTACATCAAAAAAATAAAATAAACTTTAAAAAATATAATTAAGTGTCGTTTGATAACTTTTTTTAAGTACTTTTTTACTTATTTAACCAAAAAAATAAAAAATGGTGTTTGATTTGCACCCAGAAAAAGTGCTTAAAAATCCAAAAAAACAAAAAAGAATAAAAAAAAAAATACTTTTAAGTAAAAGGATTTTTTTTTCTTTTTATAAATAAAATTTATTTTTATGCTTTCTTTGTTTGAATTGTCGCATGACCACCGCTATCACCATCGCCCACCTCCACCACCACCACCACCACTGCCACTGCTGCCCCACTACCACCATTACCATTACCATCACTACCGCCCCCACCACCGCCACCGCTGCCACCACTATGGTCTAGATATTATTTTAAAAAAATGATTTTAATGGATACATTAAAAAAATAATATTGAGATAAAAAATTATTTTTGAGAAATAATTGTCAAACATACTTTTACTTTTTTAAAGTAAAAAACAAAAAAATATACAAGTTATTGGGAAAAATACTAAAAAGTTTTTAAAATAATTTTTTTAATCCAAAAAGTACATGATAAATTTTTATATCTAAAACAACTAAAGAATAAACTTTTACTACCAAAAATTTAAATTATAAACTTTCATCTTAACACTGTTAAAAAATATTAATGATTAGACTAAAATAACTTTCAATATACATTTTAAAAAAATACTAAATAATTGAGAAAATAAATTATTCAATCCAATAAAAAGCATAACATTTTTTTATTTATCTAGAAGGTCTAAAAAAATCACTTCATAAATTGTTATGATTTTTTTGGAATGAAGAAGTTATTTTATATATATTTCAATAGTTTTTTGAATGTATTTTGAAGGTTATTTTAGTCTAATTAATAATATTTTTTTAATGGTGTTAAGATGAAAGTTAGCAATTGGACTTTTTGTATAAAAAAATTATTTTTTGGATATTTTACATAGGAAAAATATAATATAAATTTTTTAGATTGAATAATTTATTTTAAGAATTTTTTAGTATTTTTCTTAAAATTATTTATTTATTTATTAAAAAATACTTGAAAAAAGCGTTATCAAACTGACACTGAGATATTTAATAAAGTTATATTTATAAAACAAAATAAAGATAATATTTGCAAGGCATCTTCATTGTTCGATCTAATACACCAAAAAAATAATAATTTAAAAAAAAAAGCAAAGCAGGAATAAATCTAGGTTTGTCAAAGGTCCTTGAGACGGAGAGATACGGAGCAATACCCCAACTTGAAGATATTGCAAAATGTTGGTTGCAAATCATTAGCTTCAACTTCAAGATATTAAAAATTTGGAGTCCCAACCTTGAATTCTTGATAATTTGAAATTAATTCAACACTTTTTAAGCATCATTATAGAAAGATCATGGAAAGCATTAAAAACACAATGCCTATTACTAATTTAACTAAATGAGCACAATAGATTTGATCTCGGAAATAATCATTCCCAGCAAGCTTTTTTCTAGTCTCCCAAAGAACTTTTTAAGAATTATCATATTGATGCAAAATAGGTGGCAGAAGAGTTCTTAATACAATGAGAGTGCAAGAAATTTAAATTGAAGTCAAAGTGATTGAAAATATTTTTGAAAAGCATTTGAATTTGATCACCTCAATATTCCATACCCGAAATCACAAAATTTTGATCGGAGATGATCCAACAAACTCAACTTCTTGTAACTTTTTTGGAACTTTGATTTTGAGCAAATTCGCTTATTTAGGCCTTTAATTAGAAGTAATTAGATTTTGTTACTATTTATGACAATTTTTAGCTTGTAAATTACTTCGCATAAGAAATTTGGATTGGGGTACCGTTTGTATCTATCTTCTTCTTATCTTACCTAGTTTTCAATTTTACAAAAAGTCACAAGTTTAATTTAATTCGATTTTCTCTATTTTCCTAGTCCTATTAGTAGTATAGGAGTAATAGTTTCATATTCAAAGTAGTCGTTTTCAAAATCTATAAATATAATGTAATAGGCTTTTATTATTGAGTTTTTATCAATAATATTCATATTTCAAGTTTTAGAGAATTTATTCTCTTTTTTGGGTTGATTGTTCCCCATTTTTAGATATTTAATTTTTTTTTGTATCCGTTGTTCACATTTTATGCTGCGTCAATCACTTAATCAAAGTTGTTAGCCTTCTAACAAAAAATAATAAGACTATTCTTGTAAAAAAAAATTATGATAAAGATTGTCGTCACAAAATACATAAACATATCGAGATGAGATAGTTAAAATTCCTTTCTTCACAAGACAGGATTAGAGTTTGAGACTCGTGACATATCACGCACACTTAGATTAGTTCTCCCTCCTCATCGGTGTACTAAAAAAAAATACATAAACATAATAAAATACAATTTTTTTTTAATTATCTAAAAGTAGACTTAAGTGAATGAGATTTCTTGGCAAAACTTGGGATATTCTCAATACATTGGGGGTCATTTTCTCGTGGAATCAACAAAAAAAAAAAAAAAACAAAGTATCACAAAAGTATTGTTGGTGGAAAAATATTGGGTGCCCCGAGGCACCATATCAGCAAGCATATGTGATGGCAATGCATTTATAACATTATATATGCGGAATCTTTTTTTATTTTTTATTTTGATAACTACCAGTTTTTTTTCAAATATCATAAGTTCATTTTTGAAAAAAAAAAAAAAAGAGTTGCGGTAATTTTTATTATTGGGTGGTGTTATAGCATGCACCTGACGACGTTGTGTCTTGAAAACCCCCAATAATTTTTTCTCATTGGGTGTGAAAAAAAAAAAAAAAACAAATCCACTCTTGTTTTCCAAAAAAAAAAAATTAAGAAAAATGAAAAGAAGAAAGAATCATTAATTCACAATATATGATTATGCAACCTTGGACGCTGTTGTTGCTCTCTATCAATTATACGCGCATGGTATATAGACTATAGTCAATCAAACACCAAAACATTATTCTTTTTTAAGTAATGATAAGTATATCAAATTAATTTATCGAATTGATTTGCTGAATAATATTAAATATTTATTAATTATAAAAAATGTATTGACACATAATTTAATATATCAAATCGATGTAACAATCATTTTCCTTTCTTGTTTTTAACTTCTTGACTCCATTTGCGGACAAATTCATTTGCTATTTGTAAGATTCCTTTGTATCACTGGTTGTTCTATAAGATATTGGGATGTAACTTTCTATCAATTACATCACTCATACACGTTTTACCTTTGCCCACGTGAAGAGCATTACTTTCCGTCACAATAAATTATAATTTAGCAGCACAACGAAATAGACTTTGTCGAGCTAAGGACACTCATGTTTCACTGATCATGCAAGTTTTGGCTTTGCCAAGGCTGCTATTATGCTATACATTAAAATGCCTTTTAACTTTTCTTAATTTTAAACATGAAATAGCTAGCTGTTTCAATGTCATAATCATTTCATTAGTTGACAAAATATGCCAATACCTAACTCTCCAAGTCCAAGCGACATTGTTGTCAGCTTAACTTTTTTTCGGCCAAATTCTTTGCTCAAGTGTTCTATTAAGATTAGGATAAGGATAAGAGTTATAGTTTTCTAGTTAAAGTAGTAATTTTTTATCTCTATAAATATGATGTAATAAGTCTTTATTATTCACATTTTATCAATAATATAAAGATTTTGAATTTAGAGAATTGTTCTCTTGTTGGGTGAATAATACCTGTGTTGATTTTATCTAAGGAATTCAATGTACTCAATCCCTGTATTTCTCATTATTGGGTTCAAGCATCATGTTGAGATTAGTTCTTGAGATGGATAAGGAATGTTGAATCTAGTGTAGTGGAATTGCTTGAGGCATAGACAAGATTATTTATTTATTTGTAGTGAGGTACTATATTAGTGTGATGATAACTTGATTTAATACTCCTACCTCGATCTTTCTTAGCTAGTCACACGATTTATTTCCTATATGTAGATAGGTGATGTAGAGAATTAAACACTCACACTGTGTGGATGGGTGATAGATGTTAGACATTGGGCCAGGTTAGACCCAAACCCATAGTTGGTGGAGCATCCAAATGATGTGAATGGATTGTTTAAAGGAGAATTTAGATAAGACCTAAACTCTTATCTTTATAAGTGAGAGATTGAGTTTAATATTCAATTATTTCTAATATACATCTCCATATGCGTGGTTACGTTGGATATGGATTTTGAGATAAAACTTTTCCATAAACTCGCTTGGTTCCCGATTTATTGTTCTTTCTGATATTCTTTTTGAGATTACCATCACAAGATGTTTGGACTTGGATTATAGAAATTATGTAGGTGACTTGATCTTGTAACCATGTTATTGATGAGAAAGGTCGATCTCTACATCGACATTCCTAATTATGAGGCTCATATTACAAATATGGTAGATTTTGAGCAATTCCACACATTCAAAAAACAGACTATAAATTGTATCCAACACAGATATTTCGTATTACTATCTAACACCTTGAAGTTTGATAATTGATTTTTTTTCCCTGTGTGTTAAGGTTTGTCTCTCTTTTCTCTACGTACTAATCTTTCTCTTTACTTCGAGACCAACTCTGACCAGTATTATTTACCAAAAAAAAACTCTGACCAGTATTGTAGAGTAGACTTTGACCAATTAATACTTTCATATCAAACTCTGCTAAAAAATGGATAGTCTTTTAACTTTGTAATGTTAAACCTAAAAGTGATTATTTTATTTGTAACAATGATCACTTCAGTCACAATATCCTCAAACGTTGTTGACAGCAATCACTTTGGTGTCATTCAAGTCTTTCATTTCAATGCGGGTTTGGGCCAAATGGTCAAGAAAAAACAGCCAAGTTATTATTCAATGGTCATCGAATGTAAAAATCATCACGGTTCTGGTGAAGATTACCTGTATATATTAATATTCTTTTTACTTATGTCAAAAAAATACTTTAAAAAGGCTAGCATTATCTTACTTTATAATTTGTTAGGACCATGGGATCCGATATTGTAATTGGCTAATCTGGTTAGACAAAATGTACTTTGTGTGTAATCCTTACATAATTCCTACGAGTGAGCACCTCAATGCACATTCTTCTCCAAGGTCATCCAAGAGACATTACCGTGTATCAGTACTGGTCAACTTGGTTCTCGAAGGGTAAAATAGACTTTTGTATTTGATTTGGATCTCACATACTCACATCAAGCATGCATTGTATATAGATTTTATCTTATCATCATATATGTGATGGACTTGTGGTTGTGAACTAATTTTTCCAAAATGCATCTTTAAAACACTTATGGGAAAAATTCAGTTCACAAGACAAAAAAAAATTAGCAACTCACTATTGCTCATTCGAACGGAGCTTGGCTCGTTCGAACTAACAATAGAGAAGTTTGTTCTCATTCGGTTTCATTTGTTCGAACATTCTGTATCAAATGAGTTGCTGCAACCTTAGAGTTGTACTCGTTTGATAGTCGTTCTTTGTTCGTTCGAACGAGCAAGTGCTTATTCGAATGAATGATGGTTCGTTTAAATGAACCCTAGTGTCACGCCCCGAATTCCAACGAACCCAAGGCGCAAGTAACGAGACAAAGGAAAATAAAATAATAGAGAAATAAAGTATAATTAAAGACATTCCCAACACTAACCAAATTCCTTGTTCTGCACAATCCATAGGGCATTGCCTCTTATTTTCATAATAACCAGGGTGTTTTATATACTTAACGATCCTTTAATTTTTTAGAAAATTTTGACAGAACCTTCTCTGTTTTTAGGACCTTTTTCCCCCCGATAATCACAATACATCATATATATATATATATATATATATATATACAAACACATCACAATCCATCCTCACTCGATGGCCACAATTCATGAAAATTAAACACGCATTCTTTTCCTTTAACATATATACATATAAGATACACTCAACAGTTATCTCCTACATACTGTTTGGGCTTAAGCCCCTATATTACAAAAGTACACCCCCAGTGCTAAATACTCTTCCAAATTTCATTCCCTCTCCTTTCTCCAAGACCTCTTCAAGTCCCACGTACCAGGAGCTTTATCTGAAACCTGTGCCCACGAATGGGTCAGTGCCAACATGCTGGTATGATATAATACTAATGCAGGAAACAAAATTAAGAACGTGGCATGTGCAAGTGTACATTTATCTCTACATGTCATGCAATGTTATCCATGCAATGCATGATCAATATGCATGACACAGCCATGCAAACTCTATGTCACACTCATGTCTCACTTTACGGTCCTTCCCCGAAGGCCTGAGTAACCTCGTTCTCACTTTACGGTCCTTCCCCGAAGGCCTGAGTAACCTTGTTCTCACTTTACGGTCCGTCCCTGCTGGCATGAGTACCATGGCCGATTTTGGGTTTTTCACCACAGGATCTACACCCTCATAATGCATAGCACCACGTGCTCAACTCACACTATGCTTTCAAGGAATCACACTATGCCAATATGCCCTGATTCCACCATGCAATGCCACAATCTCAACAAAACATTTCTTGCCAACACATGCTGTATGCTTCAAATAATGCAGCATATTTAAAGCAATAATATCATATGAATCTCAAAGCTTCTTCCACAAGCCTGTATGCTATAAGCAGTCAAATTAAACACATGCTCGATTCACACATTCACAATCTCATCAATATACAAAGAACACATGATTCCATAAAGCATCCTCATACATGAAACTATCACACTTTCCAAAACACATGATATATCAACACGGATGTAAGCCAAACATAATAATCCAAACACAGAGGTAAGATCCATCTTTACTACAGCAACAAATCATCAAATAATTTAAAACACATATCAGAGTACGTAAGTTATCAGTTCTAGGTTCTTCAAGCAATTATATCCCACGCAATTTCCAAATCATCAAATCAACACATGTATAAATCAATCAACATACAAATCATTCCTAATAGCACTTAAGCACAGATAACATTCAATCATCTTATCAAATACTCCTAAGCTTAACCTTATTTCTCACATTAGTAAAATATCATACCTGAAGGGTTTGCCTCAACCCTCGGGAGTCGTAATCATAGCGTAGCGGAACTCACAGTAAAAAAATGTAGAAGGTCAGACTGCCTTCTCTTGCCTTTCGGTGTCCCTAAAATCATAAAATACTACTCAGTCCATTTGCTACTTGAATGATGTTATTTATCAAATTTTATGTCTTTACTTTATTAGTTTCTATTTTGCTAAAATAAATTCTACAATTGGGTCCATAACGTCGAAGAAAATAGGTTTAAGCCTTCGCGAAATTTAATTTGGACGTTCGGGCTAAAAGGGTCAAAATAGTCATTTTGCACTTTCATGGTTTCTTATTTCTCGAGGCCTCTTTTTACAAATCAGACTCTGCGGTTGAGTCTAGAATGCTCGAAATAATAAAAATCTACTATTCAATTAATTTATTCGGAGTTCGTTGGACTACTTTTCGACTTAGGGGCATTTCGATAATTTTTCCTCTTCTAATTAATTAAATTAATATTATTTTATTACTCGGGTCAATTCACAATTAACCATATCTTCTGGGTATAATTAAAATCTCAAAAGGTTCTATTCACTGCCCATAATTTTTTTCCAATTCCTATAAGTTTCCATTGTTTTTCTTGTAAGTTTCCATTGTAAGCCAATCATTGGATAGCTTCTCCTTTTCAACCAAACACCTTCCGAACTTAAATCTAAAATTTTATTCATGAAGTAATAATACTGGGCAGCCATCTGAATGGGTGGGTCGGGTCGGGTCGGACTTGACCCGGTTTGGCCTGAATAAAAATACAAAACCCAGCCGCTAAGTTGTGTTTGAATTATTTTTCTGGACTCCAATTTGATCTAAAACAGTTCCTATGCTAAATGAAATCCCACAATCAATCTAATTATTCATGCTTCTAAAATCCAAGATTGAAAATTCAGTATCTTACCCTGTTGCTACCTCTGTGCAACTCTTGTTCCACTCGCAACATGCAGCTCTAGTTGTTGTAGGAATTTCCAAAACATAACTCCAATTTCCATTGCTGCCGCTGCCCCACAATAGCAATCCAACCTAAATCTGCTCTCTTTTCAGTCTCCTTGTTCCAACGTCACAACAAACATACATATATAAATCTGTATAAAATCTCCCTGCTACACCAATTTCTCTTCACCCTTTTTCTTCTCTCGGCTGCTACGCTACTCGCTTCACTATTGCACTCACGGCACCAACACATTGGTTTACTGCTGTCACTAACCGAGAGTCCCACCGAATCAAAATACCACCAGCCACTCTCACAGCATCAAGATAACATCCGATAGTCGCAGGAAATCCAAAACCCATGGCCCCCAATCCAACTGTTGCCAACCACTGCTTCCAACAATCAGACTTTATGCCGCTCTTTTCCCTCCGAACTAAAGTAGCCAACAGAACAAGGCGACTTCTTGAGTTCAAGGTACTTTAAAACAATGGATCCAAGAATTCTACCCAACTCGATCACTGCCACCAAACCACTCGAAAAACTGTACAATGTTCGCCCAATATTGGCCAACGCCAAAATCGTCTCAGCCTTGTTCCTGTTGCCACTATCACCTCCTCACGGCAGCACCGTTACTCACCCACGTGCACAGCAATCTACTGTACCACCTTAGGAGACCCAACCAAACCCATGACAACTCAAATCTAACCCAACCGGCTCTCCAACGATCCACACATCCAGCGTAATTCAGCCCATGCAGTGAACCTTACTCGATTCCGAACCATCCCACAAAACCGCTACAACCATACCCAGTTCCAAGCCGCACCAAAACCCCCCTGCTCCAACGCTACACAAACATACACACACACACACACTATATATATATATATATATAAATACAGATCTGCTCCGTAACTCCAAAAATCTGAGCAGTGACATTAATCTTAGTGAATCAAATACCAATCTACAGATCATTCGAACCAAACCCAACAGTGCGAGGATTCCCAACCTCACCTCCAAACACGGACACGATCGAACCAGCAAATCTAACCCGCTCGATCTCAACCAGATTGAACAATTTAGTCCCAGAGGCCCTTCTCTCTCCTTCCACGTTCGAGCAGCTTCGGCTGCTTCTCTTTTTTTCTCTCTCTCTCTTTATTTGGTTTAACATCTTCACACAAATCACCCAAATTCAGCCGCAAAGATCCCAGCCCCGAGATCTAACAAAGTCGCGATCATCGGACTGGAGATCAAGCTTGAAGATGTCCAAATTCACGGACGAACCGAATGGCAGATCGATCGCCCCTTGCCTCGACCCCCCTCGCGACCACCGCCGCTTCTGCTTCGGTCATGCGGCTCACCCCCTTTCCTTTCTCTCTTTCCCCTTTCTTTTTTTTCTTTCCCTCTTTTCTTCTCTTCCCCCGTTCTGCTTCTCTCCCTAATGTCATATATTATATATATATATATGTAATATATATAACACACACACACACACACACTCACATATAACATAATTAAATTAAATTACAATAACTAAAATTTAAAAAATTCAATTATCGCCTCATTATTAAAAAAAAAAAAATTATTCTAAAAATTTCCAACCTTTACACCTGGGCAGAAAATAGATTTATAATATGATTTCTATCCATTTGAGAATCAATCAAGCTTTACGAAAATAAGCAAAAATACTATTTAGAACAGCCAAAAACAGAGTGAGAGGGTCTCAAATTGTAAGAGCTAATTTGTTGATAGATCTTGAAGCTCTTGTGAGAGATCATTCATGCACGACATTTATAATCATCTGTACTCATTTTCATTAATCGGATTTGATCAAACCATACGATCCACTCAAATCTAAAGAGCCTTAGTTCACATCAAATTTACCATTGATGATAGATGAAGTTCAAGCACGAGAATTCGGCATTGAGCGATCGGTGGACACTAAGGTCGTGAGAATTCACAATTGTTGAGTGACTTGATCGGAGGAGTCCGAGACCATAGAGGAGTCCGGTTGTTTGAAGGATTGGAAATGAGAAGCTTGAGGATTTGAAGGGAATTTGAAGACGTAATCGGGGAGAACGAAGCTTGAGATACTTAGCTCCTTCGTAGATTCATTGTATTTCACTTTCCATCATAGTGCATTCCTTCCATGAGCATTGGCCCGGCTTCGGAGTTTTACTCCAATGATTGTTGTCCTTGGTAGTTTTCTCCGTCATCAATCGGTTTGCAATCTCTCTCTCTCTCTTTCTCTCCATCTATTTCAATTTACTATGTATGCTTAATTGAATTGCTTCCGCTTAATTTTAGAAATTAAGTTTTTCATGTTTTCATAATTGTTCATCAAATTGATATATTGAAAAACTTGATTTAGTAAATTGATTGAAATCAAAATTGATAGATTAGTTGATTTTGCTTTGAATTGTGAAAATTTCTATAAAATCAATCTAGTTGATCAATTAGTTGAAATTTGAATAGGTTGGTGAATTGGTTGATTCTTGGTGGATTCATTGGTGGAAGAGCATAAATGTTAGATTAATCACGTTGAGTGATTTGTTGTTGATTATGTCATCTTTGTGTTTAACCAAGAATTGGAATTAACTTGAAAGAGATTTTTAATTCAAGACTTACCTATTCAATCCCGATCCCTCTTCTAGGTAATTCACACTTTGGGACCTTGAGTGATATCAATGTGGTATCCCTCCGCGCAACCAATAAACACATGATTGATATTAATTGGCCCATAATAGTGTTCCTAGATTAATGAATAATTTCTCAATAAAATAGAATAAAATCTCTTGCTTCCTGGATTGTTCTAAATTCTTGGTTACGTGTTTTATGGATTTTTTGTTTCTATTTTCATATCTTCTCTATTTTTTTCTTCACTAGTCTTTTTAATTTTTACTTTTTTAGCAGTTTTCCTTTGAATCTCCTCCATTATCAAGATCCTTTTTAGTTCGAATCCTCTTTAGGTATGTGTTTAAAGTTAATTTATTTTTGTTATTTTTCTTACGATTTCTAGTTTATTATACACATCATCTTCAAGCTTTTTTCATCGAATAGTTGTGTTATTTACATAGCTTGTTGTTCATTATTCATTTTTTATAGTTTATGTTTCTTATGCATGTTTCGTTCATCAATTTAGTTTTGTGTAAGGTATTTGTTTGTACTATCTAACTTGAGTATATTATTGATAATGTTGACTTACATGATCTATAAAATTTTATAGTTAAGTACTGGTACTATGATTTTATAGTTTTTTCATATTCTTAATTTCTATCCTTTTATATTTTCATGTAGTTAAAGTCATTGATGGTTTGTCCAATAATTATGTTTACAGTAACTCTACAATTATGTAAAAATTTCCTATTTGTTTGTTTTGTAGAGTCTCTCTTGTTTTACATTGTTATTCTTCATATAGATGTCTTACAAATTACTAACTTTATTTTTGTTTTGTTTGTTTTTATAGAGTTATATGTATTCTTCTTTATTATTTTTGGTTAAGCATGATAATTGTACATCTGTTTTTAGGTGGTTCATGGGTTGTATGTTTGATGATGTTAAGGAGGACCCTAGTGTGATTGTAGATGGTATAATTAACCTATAAAGGGGGGGGGTGAATGGGTTGTCTTAAGTCTTTTCTACAAATCTACCAATTAAGAACTGTATGCTATCAATTCAAATCAATTAATCAATACAATTAACCAATTAACATGATAATCTATTCAAATTGAGCAAGAACATTCATGCATCAATTAATTTAAAAAGTCAAAACAAGTAAAGAGTTTAGAGATGCACAAACAGAGATGGTGACAAAGAAACCATCACAAATCAAACAATTTATGATGGGAAACTCCAGGGCGTTTTACCCAGTGAAGAGTCAACTATGAAGCTCTGATCGATTATAACTCCAAAAGACACAAACCTAACTCCCTCTAGCCCCATTCCACTTTTCGATTCAGACTAGTGTTGAATTCATAAGGTTGTTTCTCTGGTGGAAACTCCATTACAATCACGAACTCCACGTGATCTCAAACTTCGTCAATTACTCGATGCTTGAGCTCCATGAGAATGGACTATGATGGTAGTAGATATGAAATTTAGGCACTTGTTATGATTTGGATCAAAGTGTGAATGCTCTCAAGAACACTCTCAAATTGATGACCTCGTAGAAGAAATTTTTAGGTGTTTTAACACATGTTCACGGATCTCAAAATGACATTCAAAATAGAAAATGAATTTTTTTGACGCACAGCTTGTTCAAACGAACTGGCCTTTGTTCGAATGAACAAAGTGAATGACTAAAATTGAAAAAGCTACTAGAAAACACATGGCCACGAGCCTTTCAATTCCATCGAACGATCATTGAGCGAACACCTTCTAGAAAACTCATGGGAACTAGTAAAATTACTCAATCAAACGAGGGTCGAACAAGCACTTTCTATTACTCGTTCAAACGACAAACAAAATTTTCAGAACTCTTGGACTGTGAAGAAAAATGCTTCCCCGATACAAAGTGTAAAAACATGATTTTTCAAATAAGCTCTGGGTAGTATTTTTTACAATCTAAGAACAACATACACATGAGAAAAATGACAAATATGCAATCCACGGTGTGTGAGTGTGTGAGATTCAAATTGTAACAAAGTCCAATGTACCTCTCGTAGACTAAGAAGACCGGTAGAAGAGCACGACAATGAAACATAAATCTTCTTGTGAGAGAAACGGGGCTGGAGAGAACAGTTTTGTCAACACGGATTAGCCAATTACAATAAATGACCCCTAGTCCTAACAAATTTAATGAAGTTTATTTGTATTCAAAGGAATAAGTTGTTGGTTGATAATTATTTGGTTTATTACTTGACTAGAGGTCATTCAAAGTGTTTATTGGAGAACAAATAGGATTTTGACAACATGTTGTCTTTGTTGCAATCACTTGGTAAAGAGATTGTTAATGTTTTTGTTTAAGTTTCTAATTCTACAAGTTTTGGGTCAGTAAGCGGTATTAATGATTGTTGCCTCGATATTTACCCAAGAGAGGAGTGAATAGGGTATTTTTCAAATATTGGCTACTTTTACCAACTTTAAAATTAAGTACTAAATATGCACAAGTATGTAAATAATAGAGAGAGAAAGCAAACACAGTGATTTATAAGATTCGAAAAACTTCCTACGTCCTCGACTCAAGTAACCCCACTTGGGTTTTTCCACTATCTCGATCTCGTTGTTGATGGAGGCCAAATATTTACAACAAGAACTCTTAACTCTTTGCCTCGCAAAATATCCCATTTGCCTCACAAAGGTAGATGGGATATAAGTTTAAATTCAAATTGTCAATCTAGCACTTTCAAATTCAAATTTTAAACAGATCTAAATGGTAGAGATGACTAGTTTTCAAATCAAACAACTATTTTCTTTAAAGGCCTATAAATAGAGATTGTTTAGAAGCATTAATTTCTATGCTTAACATTCACAAACATGCTCTTACATTCAAATCCTTCTTAGTGCCTTAAGATTTATATCTCAATGTTCTCTCACCTCTTAAATACTCAAGTATTTATTGATCAATCATTAGAGAGTGAACTTATATTGTACCATTTAGCTCTAAAAAATGCATTCTTTAGTTGATCTTTGTAAAAAATCATTTTAGTCGACTGAGTCTTTGGTCCAATCGATTGAATCTTCTAATGTGCTTTTGCTATTTTGAGGACTAGCTTGTTATCTATGATCTTCTTGAAAATTTTTCAAAATGGAGTTTTCCTTAACGCCCTTTCATGTTGCACTCCAAAATGGAGTTCTTTAATCATCCAGATTATAGAACCCATGTTGGATTTGAAATGTGGAATATTGTTTGTGTTTCTTTTTGCTTTTGTTGCTTCCACTTGCGTTCCTTTTCTCATCCTTGAAGCGGCTAGTTGTAGTTGCTTCTATGCAAGTTAATAGCAAAAACATTGTTAAGATTAAGAAGTTGTGTGGCATGTTCTATTTTGACAGCATAAATTGTGTTTAATTTTAAAAATACTAACATTTGAAAAAATCATATTCTTTTATAAATATAACAGTATTTTACAAATTTTGTTAAACAAAGTGTTGTATATATCCACAACTAAAAAATTTGACACGTACTTTTATAGTATATTAACATATATACGGTATGTTAAAATATTATTTCATTCCATTTTGTAAAATTTCACACATTTCACATTTTTTTATAGAGACAATATAGTTTATACTTCTAAATTTTAAAAACTTACACAAATTTTTGTGTAAAAGAGAAGAACACATTATTGGTAAATGAGATGTTATAGTATAATATTTATACATTGCAAGGTAAAATCACATAAAATTGATTTCAAATAAAAACTCATTCAATTTTTACAGTGTACAAATATTAGAACAAACCAACTATAAAATCTTACTAAATTTGCATTTTAATATTTTAATTTAATTTCTGAATATTGAACTAGTTATCCGAATATCGATCTCAGTCAGCGAGGTTCTGATTTGATGACCATAGAAGAGGAACTTATGGGCTTGAACCCTTATGAATATCGAATCTAAACCATGATTAAACTTTGAACCATAGAACTAAGAATTATTGAACTATGATATTGATTATCGAATTATGACTATGATTGAATTATGATATTGATTATTAGACTATGATTATGATTGAATTGTGATATTGATTATTGAATTATGACTATGATTGCACTAAGAATTATGGAACCATGATATTGATTACTGAACCATGACTATGAAAGAACTATTGAATTATGATATTGATTTATTAAACTATGATTATGATTGAATTAAGAATTATTGAACTATGATTTTGATTAGATAATAAGGATTATTGAACTATAATATTGAATATTGAACTACGATATTGACTTGAGACTTTTGATTTAAATTATTCTCTTAGATTATTCAGCATTCTTTGAAAATGAATATAGACATTTGAGTATAGAACTACATAGTAGTTTTCAAACCCTTGGCATGTTATGGAATTCTCATGAATCCGTTGAGCTCATTACAGATGCTTAAAATATTTTCAGGCAAAGGTTAGATAGGCTCGTTTTAGGCAATGTAAATTAAGCGCTTAAAGGAGAAAGTGAATTGTTTTGCTAGATGGACTTTTAACTGAAGATGTATTATGAAATTTTTGCTATGTAAACTTAGACGTGTTATTAGTGAGCTAGTTCAGTTGTGTAATCTAAACATACTCACTAACGTCTTGTGTTATGGAAACTACATTATTAAGAAACAATGGTTTGAATGACTAATAAGTTTGAATGATTTACTCTTCGAAATTTTATTCCGCTGCATTTGATTTATGGTAATTAGAAGATGCTTTGATCATTGAAAGACTTTGGTGGCCGATCACACTCTAATCTGCACTGGCCGGATTTCGAGTGGTGACATCACTAATAGCTATTTACATTTAGAGACACCAATGTTTGTCGCCAAAAATGGTGTTCTCTTAATATCTTTAGCGGTGAACATTGGCATTGTTGATGTGCAAGCTTTTAAAAACACACATAATTCATTGCTAAAGATCATGTTTTAGCGACGTAAACAAACCACGTGGGATAATAATAGTGACACATTTTTCCACTTTTATTGACGCTCAAAAGTGTTGCTAAAAAACTACATTTGGTGACATATAGTCAATGTGCATTGCTAATACTATTAATGACTTCAATTTTAGCGACATTTTAGCGATGCACATTTGTCCGTTGCTAAAATGTTTTACTGATGCTTTGGAAAGTATTAGCGACACTTTTGTGCATCACTAATACCCTTCTGTATTGTAGTATCCTATCAAATTTAAATCCAAGTACTGTTCTACATAAATTACTTGACGTAATCAGAATTAGCCTAGTATAATAAGTTAAAGTGTATTAAAGTTGGAAATTATAATTTAAATCGACTTTTGGGGAAATGGTTTGAGAAAAAGTAAAGAGGCTAATTAGATAGTGATTCAGATATAATTTTTTGAAAAATATTTTTTAAAACTTTGTAATTAAATTTTTAAAAACTGTGAAAATGCATTTAGATATGATAACCTAAATTATAAAAAATTAAAAAAATTAAAATTAATAACTTGTCAAACGCGTATCCCGTGTTTTAAAATTAAAAATTTTGATTTAAAAAGATAAACAAACGTACTTTAAAAATCTTGTATTTATAGTGGTTTCGTGTTTGTGAAACAAATTTGTACTTACAAAGGCCTGTGCACTATTTAGCCAACCATTATAGAAATTAATGTAATTTATAACACAAGAACCAATATTTTATGTTTTTTTTTCTTTTATTGGTACAAAAGTGACAATAGGCTGCACAATAGGGGCAGCCCTCCCCATATCCAAGAACGCAAACAATTTTAAGCTACAAAGGCTTTGCTATAAAAAGCAACTACAATTAACCTTCAGTTACTTGAATTTAAAATACATAAACAACATAGTCATTATGGAAAAAAGTAGAGAACACAACTAACAATAAAAAGAAATAATTAATATAAAGAACAGTTATCTTTTCTTGGCAGGTTTGGCAGGACCAGCGGAAGGTAAAGCCCTTTTTCGAGAGTTCGGAATAGCATTTTTGAGAAAGTTCATGAACCATATAGCTGACTCTTTTGGATATCTTGTTAAGGCTCCATTCTTGTAATCTACATAAATCATGCCAAAACGAACGGTGTAACCCTGACTCCATTCAAAATTGTCCATCAAAGACCATGCAAAGTACCCTTTCACATTGGCACCCTCACTGCAAAAAAAAGAAGAAGAAATCCAAGTTATATATACTCAATTTATATTAACACAGAAGAATATAATCTATAACACTTGAACTCAAATGACATCACATAATTAATTTTAAAACTATTTTATAAAGTAATAAAAATCTATCTCTTCATATGTAGGGCAACATGTGTATGAGAAAGAGTTTTTAAAAGAACTTACTCAATTGCTTCCCGAACACAAAGAAGATGCTTTTCATGATAATTTTTCCTATTGTCATCAATGCGGGCTTGCGAAAGTGTTAGTGTGACATCATTTTCCTCACTGATCCCTGTGAAACAATAAGAAATATTAAGTGTTAAGTCGATATCTAAATATCTCTCTCTAATCAAAATATACAATTAGCCATTTTATTACCATTCTCTGTAATGTATAGAAGGGGATTATTGTACTTGTTCTTTATGTATCCCAAAAGCTTATAAATCCCTTGTGGATAAACATATATCCAACCTGAACCAGTCTGCAACATGATTTATGAATAAGAAAGTAATATGAGAATTAAATATATTCGTAATAAATTTAAAAAGACAATAAATCAAACTCATTTGTCCATTCAGATGCATGCCAAGAAAACTTATAGATTGAAAATTTATGATCTTATTGGCTATTGCAAAAATAAAAATTTACTTTATATTTTTTTTCAAACCAATGGACTACATAATCATTTGTCTTGTAAGATATTACATTACTACTTTTACTTAAAAAAAAATTAAGTCAATTAAAAGTTAAAAGCTATCAGTTTCATGCAAAAGAAAGAGAGAGTTGGGTAAGGATTTACATTTGGACCAATAGGGACTCCGTTCCGTTCAGCTGCCAAAACAAAATGCCATGTCATTTAAATATGATGTTACATTAAAAGTTGATAATTAAATAACTCAAAGAGTTTGATTAATTTTAAGCTTACATGGAAGGTCAACACGAGAATCTGTATCGTAACTTAATTTATCATTGCTGGGATTAGCTGCATTAGTGGCATAACTAGCAGTATAATAATTTAATCCAATAAAATCAAATGACCCTTTCACCAATTCAGATTGTTCTTGACTGAACTTGGGAAGTCTTGATCCTACATTAGCTCGCATGTTACTTGGATAGTCACCAGTTGTCAATGGGTCCATGAACCTGACATGATCATGGAGCAATCAAAGAGAGGACTTACATTATTAAATATAAAACCTTTAAAAGAAGAAAAAAAAAAAATCAAATGTATGCTTGGTCTTAGTTAAATATATTGTAAATAAAACACATATGTTACTCACCATCCAAACTTGAAGTCTTGGGCTCGTTCAGCAGCCTTTGTGTCACTGTCACTAGTTTCAGAAAGAGGCTCAAACCAGGTTGTCACAAGTGTAATCCCAATCTTGCCATTTTGAGTTGCCTATTCACATTCAGTATTCAATTAATCACAACTTTATTTAAATATACTCGTGCAAATAATTTTCTTCTCCAGCCTATATGAGTGAAGATTAACACAAAGTAACTCAGAATCATAGTACTGTTCTAGGATGTGAAGTGAAACCTGAAATTTTTCTCGATACAATTGAACTGCAACTGCATGAGAAAGAAGTTGGTTGTGTGCTACGAGATATGGTTCTCTGCCTGGATCACCATCGTCGAAAATTTTTTGTAGTTGAGCGGAACATCTATGAATTGCGGACAAACATCTTACATTCTCCGGCGAAGAAGCACCTCGACCCGGTGCAAGACTACCCCTGGCATATCCAAGAACACTGTAACTCCATGATTCATTAAACGTGACCCAAGTGTTTTACTCGATCACCAAATTCCCAAAAACAAAGTTCTGCGTAGTTGCGAAAATCAACCCTGCATGTAAATCAACATAATTTTATTTACTTTATGCCAAAAATTAAACAACATAAATTTATAAAATTTCTACTCCTTGATTGACCAAAATAGAAGTATCATAAGATAGAAAATTAAGACACTTACACAATTTGAGAACTTAAGAAACCGCCATACTCATCTTGTAAGGCCTTAGGAAGATCCCAATGGAAAAGAGTCACGTAGGGCTCTATACCTGCATATGTATGATAGCATAACATTTTCAGATGAAACTTATCCACTAGAAAATATGGTCAACAATGATAAAAGTGTTGAGATTGGGTCACTACCGTTGGCTAGGAGCTCATTGATGACATTATTATAGTAGTCAATCCCTTCCTTGTTCACACCCCCACTTAGTCTTCCAGCTGATAATTACAACATTGGAAAGAGTCAAGCATACAAGATAACAAAAATTTCCATCTACTATTAGTTGAATCATCATGAACCGTTAACCCAGTCACAATTTTTTATCAAATGCTTGACATATCAGTCAAAAGGTTACTGCAAAATGATTATTTATATATTCTGTAGAAAAAAAACAGGAGATCAAAAAACCAAAAAACTTTCCAATGACTTGACTTTTTATGATGGAACTCATCTTCAATACATAGAACACCTATTATAGTGAAAAATTAATACTTACATGGCAATACTCTGGGCCATGAGATTGATATCCTATAGGCATTTAGACCCAGTTTCTTTATGATGGCCACATCCTCCTACAAAATGGTTAGAAAAACTACCATTAGATCTTCAACTTCAATTTGATATCGAGCCATTGTTTTAGCACAATGTGATTGATCAAAGCGTCTGACTTGTTCTGTACCTTATATCGATGATAAGAATCATTAGGCCATATTTCCATTGCTGCCGTCCTGCATCTTACCTGCCATATGCAATAAACTTTGTCAAGGATAGATCATATAGTATTCCAAGGATTTTACATATATATATATATATATATATATATATATATATTTATATCGGTATATCTGTGTGTATGTATTATGTATATGAGAGAGAGTTACCGGGGAATCTCTGTGTGTAATCGTCCCATATGCTTGGGCCTTTACCACCTTCATTTGCTCCTCCTTCGAACTAAAATAATAAAAGAACAAGTAATTAGCAAAAAAAATGAATGAAATATATGATCAATAAATAAAGAAAGAAGAAGGGTGGACAATACATATATACCTGATAAGAAGATGAGCCTGACCCGAAGACAAAATCATTTGGGAAACTGGAACGCTGTAACAAATCAGTTGAATTCTCCATAATTGATTTTCGCTGTTTGCTAAGATTTGTTTCTCTTTTCAAATCGATACGTACTATGATTTCTCTTTGCTATGTCCCAAGCTTTCCCTCTTCTTGGGTTTATATAGGCGTTGCCCAACATGGGTTCTTCTTCCATACATTTTCCTTCCGATTATCATTAGTTGACTTTAAGAATGACCCAGCATTCCAAAATCGACTTTGACTCAGTTAATAGCTCATGTTTAACCCGCATCTTCAATTGTTTTTTTTTTTTTACCAAGTCTGCCAATTATGAAAAGTAAATTAACCTGAACTGGTCAAGAAACTGTACGTCTTCCATGTTAACACGGCTTTGGGCCAAATGGTCAATATATGTGCCCTAGAGTCGGACAACGTTGTTTGCGTCTCGATTAATTATGCGTCTTGATCACGTTTATTCAATTAGGTAATAATCAATTCAACAATCATTTTCGTTCAAGTTATCCACAACACCCTCTCATTTGGCCCATATAATGACAATGATTTCTTTGTCTTCCTGTTTTTTTATATATGGATCAATTACATCCATTGGGTTTAGGTAATAAGAAGCAAGAATTTTTTACTTAAACTTAGTGGGTTTTTTTTTATTTATTAAACTCGATACACATAGGTTTTTATTTATTTATCAAATTCATATAATTTTTTGAAATCGAGTTTTTAAAATGTGATTTTAAAGTTAATTTTTTAACGAAATCGTGTTTTTAGAATACAAGTTTGAAATCGCATATTGAAAATGTAATTTTAAACTAATAGTGATTTTGAATGATTTGTGCAAACCAACAAAGATTTGAGATTTGGATGACTTCCAAATCTTTGTTGGTTTGAATTCGTAATTTCAAGATGCAATTTCAAAAATTACATGAGTCTGATTAAATTAAACCCAAATCATATACATTTGATAAAAAACTCTAACAAGCAAATGGGTTATGCCTTCAAAATATATATATATATATATATATATATATATGCCATAAGTTACATATCAAAGAAAATTGTGTTTTTTTTAACCCCGACCTATTTCACGAATTATAACTTTCGATTTTGTAATCTATTCATAAATCAGAACCCTTTTCAGAACTATTTTGCAAAAACTTAAATTTATGGGGGAGGTGGCCCCAAGAGGAATGAGTTGCACTCAATGAATTTGAACAAAAGAAATACTTTTTATAAAATATATCACCAAAGTTTTATGAAAATAATACAGGAAATGGGGAGTAATTAACTTAAGTGAAGATAAAGGTGCAGAAGAAGAATATTAAACTCACTTAAAAATTATGTTAATTACAATTTAGCAGCACCGTAATTAGAACAACTAAGTACGCATGTTTAACTCATGGGTATTTTTTTAGGCTTTGCCAGGGCTGCCTCACATGAAATTAAGAACTAATGTAAATGCTAGGTGGGTTAATCTTCTTGGCAGGACTTTGAAAGATTCTCAAGTTGCCACCTGCCTAAAAAATAAAATAAAATATTGGTGTGGGCAGCTCGAGTACCCAAAAAAAAAAAAAAAACATGACTCAAATCATTAATCCACAATATGTGATTATGCAGCCCTTCCACGCGGTTTTTTCTCTATTAATTATATACCTATAATCTATAGTCAAATCCAACACGAAATCATCATTCTCTTTTCTACGTACTAATGTTCTTTTGTTTCTCCGATTGTTCTTTCAGATCTTGGGGTCTATTTTTTTTTTTTATATATAAAGTGACTCAGCCACTGGTTTTGGCTTTTTCACTTGAAAAATATTGCTTCTTTCTTGCAAATAAATTATAATTTACCAGCACCATGAAATAGACTTTTTAGAGATAAGGACTTATTGTTTCAGTCATGGACGTTTTGGTTTTGCCAAGGCTGCTTCCTATACATGAAAACATCTTTAACTTTTGTCTCTATCAATCATATGCCTTTAGGCTATAGTTTTTTTTTTTTTTTTCGTTTTTAATAACTTGAAATCGAGTCCACCGATCACAACTTTCGATCACATGATCAGATCATAAATTAGATCTCTCTTTCACGGCTATTTCACACAAGTTTTGCTTGTGGAGAGGGTGGCATCGAGAATACTCAAGGAATATTAAACCAAGACCTTGTACTCTTAAAAACTTATTCTTTGTAGCATCTCAAACCGAGCCATCCCTTGGGATTCTTTAAGCTATAGTTAATCAATACCAAATCTTTTTTTTTTTTGGGGGGGGGGGGGGGGGGAGAGTGTTAAGCTTCTCTTGTGTCTTTGATTGCTCTTTTAGGTTTTTTGTTTTTTGGTTGACAGGATAATAAAGATAAGACAAACAAACTAGCTATCCCTCAAGTGGCACTACAGGAAAAGGCACTATTAGCGACTGCACGTGTGCGTCGCTAATAGTAGCAAAATGTGTTGCTAAAGAGCTTTAGCAACGCTCAGTATGTGTTGCTAATGGTAGCTTTTAGCTACACACATTGTGTACGTCCCTAATAGTAACCTTTAGCAACACCCCATGTGCGTAGCTAAAGGTTACCATTAGCGACACTCAGTGTGCGTCGCTAATGATAGCTTTCAGTTACGCACATTGTGTGCATCGCTAATGGCAACCTTTAGCGACGCATTTTGTGCGTTGCTAATAGTGTATTGACATTCTTTAGCAACGAATGTGAAACGTCGCTATAAATTTATTTATTTGCTTTTAGCGACGCCTTTGTGTGCGTAACTAAAAGTTTTTTTTTTAACCATATTTGCTTTGTTTTAATTGTTGTTTTATTCCTGTTTAAACCTGTATCAATCATCCTGATATACAATAAAATTCAAACATTCTGAAATGAATATATTAAAAAAGAAAAATACATTCATATATATATATATATATATATATTATACTAATTACGTACATTTGTAAAAGTACAATTTAACAATAAATAAAAAAATAAAAAATTGTCTCAAAAAATGTAACTACAGATGTCCATGAAAAGAAAAAAAACAAATAAAAATAATAAGTCCCGATGCAAAACATAAAGACGGCGGTACAATAATCTCGATCAATCTGAAATAAAGGTCAAATGATATATATTAGAACAATTATTAAATATATATGAACATAGAATGTGAATAGTTTTTTTTTTTTGCATGCATAAATAGTAAGAACGACATAAAGTAGCATAAGTTACAAACCACTGATCCGAACTGATTGCCGTAAGTTTGTGGTAGTCTATTTTGTCATTTGTGAGGTCCGTGATGGGGTTTCGAGATAGTTAGGCCGATATCTGACATTTTGGTCTGTCAAAACTCCAAAATGGGCATTTTTGGAGCAAAAATTTGCATAAGTTTCAAACCGTTGATCCGAACTGAGTACCGTAAGTTCGTACAAGTCTATTTTATCATGTCTGAGGTGTTTGATGGGGTTTTGGGCTCGTTTGGTTGATATCCAATGTTTAGGTCCGTCAAAACCCCAAAATGGGCCTTTTTAGAGCAAAAACTTACATAAGTTTCAAACCGGTGATCCGAACTAGGTGCCTTAAGTTTATTTTATCATTTATGAGGTGTGTGATTGGGTTTTGGGGTATTTAGGCCGATATTCGACTTTTTAGTCCATCAAAACCCCAAAATGAGCTTTCTTGGAGCTGAAACTTGCAAAAGTTTCAAACCGGGATAAAAAAATTAAAATTTTTAAAGTTCCTCCTAGCTATAAGGTGACTCAGCCACTGGTTTTGGCTTTTCCACGTGAAAAATATTGCTTCTTTCTTGCAAATAAATTATAATTTACCAGTACCATGAAATAGACTTTGTAGAGATAAGGACTTATTGTTTCAGTCATGGACGTTTTGGTTTTGCCAAGGCTGCTTCCTATACATGAAAAAATCTTTAACTTTTGTCTCTATCAATCATATGCCTTTAGGCTTTAGTTTTTTTTTTTTTTTCATTTTTAATAACTTGAAATCAAGCCCACCGATCACAACTTTCGATCACATGATCAGATCATAAATTAGATCTCTCTTTCACGGCTATTTTGCACAAGTTTCGCTTGTGGAGAGGGTGGCATCAAGAATACTCGAGGAATATTAAACCAAGACCTTGTACTCTTAAGCACTTATTCTTTGTGGCATCTCAAATCGAGCCATCCCTTGGGATTCTTTAAGCTATAGTTAATCAATACCATTTTTTTTTTTTGGGGAGGGGGGGGAGTGTTAAGCTTCTCTTCTGTCTTTGATTGTTCTTTTAGGTTTTTTTTTTTTGGTTGACAGGATAATAAAGACAAGACAAACAAACTAGCTACCCCTCAAGTGGGCAACACCTGCAGTATTTGCAACGAGATCTCTAATGATCAGGCTTGGGGGACTCTAGAAGAACCAAATGCTCTACTTGGTCCTCTCCCATATTAGCTAAGATTTCAGCGCACCAGTTGGCTTCCCTCGAGGTATGAATAAAGTTTCACTCCTTGAAGTTGGAAGCCATATTCCAGTAGTTTTCTACCAAGATTTTACAGTGGGCATTGCTCTCTCCAGCGTGGTTGAGCAAGCCTATAGGCACTAGGCAGTCGGATTCCACGATGAGGTTGTTGCGTTCTTCTTTGGAGGCTATAAACAGGCCTTCTTGGATAGCCCAGAGCTCTGCTACAAGGTTGTTGCAAGATCTTATTCTTCCATATCAGCCCCCTCGCCACTTACCCATATGATCTTTGCGGATGTCTCCAAAGCCTACCAGGCCTGGACTTTCTTTGGCATATACATCAGCATTAATCTTGAAGTAACTGACAGGAGAAAAAATCCAACGTATCAGAACCGAGGTCGCAGGAATAAAGGATGGGGGGGGGACGTACCTTGAAAGGCTTCAGATATTGTTCTGGCCTATTTCCAAATGAGGTGCATAATGTTATTAAGATGCATAGGTTGGTCCTCAAATACCCTTTTGTTTTGAGCTTTCCATATAATCCACATTGCATTAATAGAAATGGTGGAGTTGGGGATCCCTTCATTGGTATGGTCATGAATTTTGATATTACTAAGAATCTATTCTTGAATTGCTAATGCCTAATAACCTCAGGATCGAATGGGCTGGAACAAGTTGTCCCATACCAAGCTGATAACATGGCAATCCCGTAGGGTGTGGAGATCGAGTGGTCTCTTCCCACTAGTTTCATAGAGGGCAGGAGGAATCTTGTGTCATCCTTCTTTTTTTGTGAGAACTATTGGTCGGGAGCCTTCCATGAAGGGCAAGCCACATAAATGTTTTTATTCTTTGAGGGCAGTGGAGTTTCCAAACACAATTCCAGTTAGTGGTGCTGTTCTAAAGCATGGGAGTAGCTTTAGAAATGGACTTGTATGCCTTTCTAACCGAGGATCTCTCACTTGGGGAGTCCCAGATTAGGAGGTCGATGGGTCTAGTTGTTTTAGCAATAGGAGTTCCTTGGATAAGGTTTATGATATGAGTGGGAATGAGAGTTTGGATCTTCCTCAGATTCCGCTCCCCATTTTTCATAATATAACTTACCTTCTAGTTAACCTTATCACTGATCGAGGGGTTTGGGAGTAAGTGCCGTAATGGTTTTGAGCCAACCCACCAGTCATCCCACGGGTTTACTAGTTTGTCATATCCAATCATCCATTTGGCATTGTCACTAACAATCAGGTTAGTGGATGTTATCCCTTTCCAAATGTGGGAGCCGCCTTTTTTTGGAGAGGAGTGGGAATTGGCTGAGCCATATTTATCTTTAAGGACTTTCGTCCAACGACAGTCTTTGTTAGTTATCAAGTTCAGTTGAGTTTAGATAACAATGCAAGATTGGTTTCTTTAGCCTTCCTAATATTTAGCCCGCCCTCTTTCTTCTTGGCGCAAACAGTATCCTACTTAATCAGGTGGACCTTTTTATGATTCTCATCTCTTCCCCAAATAAAATTGCGGTTAGTTTTGTCAATCTCATTGCAAATACTTGTGGGGATGCTCATGGTTTGCATTAAGTAAACCGGGATGGCTGTCACGCCCCAAATTTCTACAAACCCGAGACGCGACTGACGAAATAGAAAATAAAATAAAATAAAGGACAATGTAAATAGATTCACTGAACATGCATCCATTCCCATCAATACATAAGATAACGTAAGGTACATCCCATGAATACACCGTTTGCATGGTCATTCGGGCTTAAGCCCTTACATCACAAAATATAAGCCTCATGGGCCGAAATACACCAAGTGCTCCATCCTATCGAAATATCACTGGGTCTTAAGTAGCTGGGCATCCTCATCTGTAATGTATGTCCCACGAATGGGTCAGCTCAACTGCTGGTATAATGTGATGCTAATGCAAGAAATAAAGTTAAGGTGTGACATGTGCAAAGTGTACATTTATCTCTAAATGCTTCTCAAACACAATGCAATGAAAATATGCATAACGCACCCATGCACTCGATGCCACACCCATGTCTCCTTTACGGACCTTCCCCCGATGGTCCGGAGTACCAATTCCCTTTACGCCCCCCGATGGATCAGTAACCAATGCAATGGCCAATTTTGGGTTTTTCACCACAGGATCTACACCCTCATAATGCATAGCACCACGTGCTCAACTCACGCCATGTGTCCAAGGAATTCACCCTATGCCAATATGCTTCGAATGCGGCACACAATGGCGTAATCTCAATAAGGCGTGCTTTTAATGAAATATCATATTTGGAGTATTAATAATAATCAAAGCATCAACTTATTTCATGTAATTGTATATCTTATTGTTATAACATGGAAATTTTTTTTTTATTTATTATTCTTGCAATTGTTAATTAATTAATTTTCATTGTTATTATTATTATTGTTATTATTATTATTATAATTGTATGATGTGTGTATATATATATATATATATATAAATTAAATTGTTAGTATACATATGTGTGTACATAGGAGTGTGTATTTAAAAATGTGAATATATATATGTATATATATAGATGTATAGGACAGTGTGTGTAGGTGTGTGTACCCGGTTGTGTGTGTGTGTGAGTTTGAGTGTGATGCACTCAAACAAGCAAGGGGGGGCTGTGAAGTGTAAGAGAGTTGGTGGGTGTGTGTGGTGAAGTGTGAGAGTGAGTATGAGAGTTAGGAGGAGGTCAGAATTCGTAGGATTTATAGAGAGAGAGAGAGAGAGAGGAATATAGAGAGAGAAAATAAAGAGAGTGTCTCGGGTGGAAAAGAAGAGAAGGAAAGAAGCAGAAAAGAGGGAGAGAAACAGAGCTCTGAAGGAGGGTTAGAGACCTGGTTCGAGCTCGGAGCAAGAGGGAGAAGGAGGACACGGCTAGAGAGAGAAACGGCCGAAAAACTTGTAAGTGGGTCACTTCCGTTTCGATTTATTTTAGAGCATTTCAATTGATTTAAATTATAGAACCTTGTAGAGCATAATGTGAGGATTAAAACGCAACAAAAATGATAGAAAACGGTTGAGAAATGAGGGAGAAAAATGGAGGTGCAGGTCACGGCCGTGGGGGAAAAATCTGGGTTTTCACCGTGATTGGAAGCTTCAAAACGATATTAAAAGACTCCAAAAACGTTTTAGAATAGTTTGGGATTGAAAGGGGCTTCGAAAACGCCATAAAAATCAAGTTTTAAAACTTGATTTTTCTGAAATTCCGGTCACCGGCGCCGGGGAAGACGCCGGAACCCTACCGGAGGTTCGCCGGAAAATCGGGGGAAGAAGGGGGGTCTGTCCGGGTCGGGTCGGGTCGGGTCGGGTCCGGTTCGGGTCGGGCGTGGACCGCCCCTGCCACGTGTCGCGTGGTTGTTTTAAATTAAAAGGGAACTTGGCCCGTTTGGTTGCAAGGGTAAGAAATCAAAAAAATCTGAAATTGAATAGAGACAGGGATATCCTATCCCGGTTTTAGCCCTATCCCCTGTTTGGTTAACCTGAATTAGAATAACAAATTAAACTAGTTTTAATTTGAACCTTTTGGAATTTGAACCCCTTGAATTTGAACCTTTTGAATTTGAACCTTAACCTGAACTTTCAGAAATTACGAATTGACCCCCCAACTGTTAGAAATTACACTTTGACCCACCTGATTAAATTATTAATAAAATATTAATTAAATTAATTAATTAATTATTTAATTTAATTAATTTAATTAATTAAATATTCAAAAATATCCCGGAGTCCAAATGGGACAAGTCATAGGTGTATTTTGACTATCTCGACCATTCTGAGATCAATGGTGAGGTCCGTTTTACGAGACGGGGTCCCGAAAAAATAAAAGACCCGTAGTAACCCTTAAAATTACCAAAATGCCCCTAGATTGAAACACAGTCAAACAAACTCCGAATTGGGTAAACAAATAGTGGAATTTTATTATCTCGAACATTTCGAACTCAACCGTGGGGTCCGATTTGTGAAAAGAGGTCACGAAATGTAAGGACACGCGTAAAGTGCAAAATGACTGTTTTGCCCTTTTGGACCCCGGTGTCCGAATTGAGTTCTACAAAAACCTAGACTTACTTTCTTAAACACTCTAAAACCAATGGTAGAGTTTAATTTAGCAGAATAGAAACCTATGAATTTAAAGACATAAAATTTGATGAATAGCATAAATTCAAACAACAATGGACTGAGTTGTAATTTCTACTTTTAGGGACGCTGACAGGACAGGAGGAGGCGATCTGATCTCCTACGTTTTCACCCACCAGTTCAGTTACATATAGTTCACGATCTTCTAGGGTTGATACCAACCCATCAGGTATGGTGTTTTGCTAGTGTTAGAAATGAAGTTAAGTTAGGAATATTTGTGAATGACTGAATGTCGTATGTGTTTATCTGTAATGTGTTTACCGTTTATTTGGAATTGGTTGTTCACATGCTTACATGTTACTTGTACCTTATGAATATTTAGTGAATGATGAATGTGACTCACGACATGTGTATATGTTGATTTTACGAGATATGATTGCATGTGGAATCAGTTAGGTGATTTATATATTATTGTCTCGAGCATGCTATATTGTGGAAACCATGTATCATTGAGATTGCATTGGCATATTGGCATATGATGAATCCTTTGAGAACATGGCGTGGGTAAGCACGTGGTGCTTTGCATTATGAGGGTGTAGATCCTGTGGTGAAAAACCCAAAATTTGGCCATTGCATTGGTACTCCGTAGCCATCGGGGAGTACCCGTAAACGAGACATGGGTGTGGCATAGAGTTGTGCATGGGTGTGGCACGCATACTATTCATATATACTACTGCGATGCTTGAATGTCATTTAGAAATAAATGTACACTTTGCACATGCCACGCCTTAGCTTTATTTCTGGCATTAGCACTTCATCATACCAGCAGTTGAGCTGACCCATTCGTGGGCAACATTTTCAGATGAGGATCCTCCAGCCCCATGAGACTTAGTGATGCCCTGAGAGGGCGAAGCACGTGATGTATTTGTGATCCATGAGACTCGTATTTTGTTATGTAAGGGCTTAAGCCCGAATGACTGATGAACAATGTATTCGATGTTATTTTATGTATGGATGATGATGGACGCACGTTTAGTGAATCTAATTACTTTTGTCCTTTTATTTATTTTACTTTATGTCTCGTTACTCGCGCCCCGGGTTTGTCAGAAATTCGGGGCGTGACACTTATGCATTCATACATCATAGTTCATGTGTCTTCCCATTACTAAACTCTAAGAGAACGCAAGTAACACATAAGCATGTGAACAACCAACTCCAAGGTATCAAGCAAATACATTCCAAATAAACACATAAGTCATTCCAATTATTCACAGAATATTCCTAACTTAATTTCATTTCTAACATTAGCAAAACACCATACCTGACGGGTTGGTCTCAACCCAAATAAACCGCGCTCGTAGTGTAGTGGATAGCAGTGAGGATGTGGAAGGATTAGACTGCCTTCTTTTCGCCTTTCGATGTTCCTAAAACCATAAAACGTAGCTCAGTCGGTTTGTCTCTTAAATGATGCTATTCATCAAATTTTATGTCTTTAGTTTATTAGTTTCTATTTTGCTAAAATAAATTCTACAATTGGGTCCGAAACATCGAAAAAATAGGTTTGGGCTTTCACGGAATTTAATTTGGACGTTCGGGCTAAAAAAGGGCAAAGCTGTCATTTTGCACTTTTACGGGTTCCCATATTTCGAGACCTCTCCTCTTAAATCGGACTCCACAACTGAGTTCAAAATGTTCGAGATAATAAGAATTCACTACTTGTTTATTTAAATCGGGTTTCGTTCGACTGTGTTTTAACTCAGGGCGTTTTGGTAATTTTTCCTCTTTAATTTATTTAAATTAAATATTATTTTATTTCTTGGGTCAATTTACAATTAATCATAATTTCTGGGCACAATTTCTAATTTCACAAAGTTCTATTTTAATTTGAAATAGCCAACAATATAATTAAATCTAACCTTGTTTGGTTGCAGTCCACATTCCGCCGGCACTGAACTTGTCATTTAATAACTGATCCTGTTTCGGCTAAAAGGTCTAACCCAATTAAGAACCAACTGATTTGAGCCCTTCTTAAACTAACAATAACTGATTCCCCAAATAGCCTGCCACAGAAATTTCCTTTTTCCCAACAAGTTAAATTAAAAAAAAAAATATAATATCTGTCACACGCCCAATTTCTGATAAAAAAATGAAATGGCTCACCCCTTGGTGCTTCAAGAACCCATTCTAAATCACTAAACCAACCTTTTCCAATTTCATTATAGCAGCCGTATCAATTCTTCCAATCCAACCAACATAAACAACACACATAAATACATGCACACTGGCCTGCTACGCCATCGCTACTAATGCGCCATCTTCCCTTCCCTTCCCTTTCTCTCAATTTCATCAAGGTCAGTCCACGGCTGTTGCTTCTACGGCATAAACAAACACACATATATATGTATATATAGTCCCTGTTGTACGTACTTCTTCCCCTTCTCTCTTTTCCCATAATTCTACTCTTCAATCCATCACAGGAACCACATCAGTTCCTCCAACAACAGCATCACTGAACCCCCCATCGCAGCTGCTCCTACGGCCAACTCTCCGAACCACCCACATTCATGTAATGGTTGCAGCCACGACTAAACACTTCTTGTAAAAACGTTGCTGCTACGGCTGTACATCCGTTCACCTGGAGTTCACCCAACTAGATCAACACGCCTATTGTTCAGCCGCTACTCTACCGCTGCTCCAACATTTTCTCCGTCCTCAACTGGAGTGGCAGAAACAGCAGAACCCCACAAAACCGCAACATCCATATGCGATTCCAAACCACAAGGTCGTAACACCCACACACACGATTCCAAGCCGCATCAAAATCCCCCGCCCAAACAAAGACCCAACACCACAACATCACCATCACCATCACAACCACCAACACTGCTACCGCTACTGTCCTGGCGATCAATCAGCCCCATCAAAACAAATGTTACCCGAAAATTTAAAAGAATAAGACTCGGGTTGCTCTTGGTTCCAATCAGTTGTTTCAAAAGAAATTTGGCAGGATCTGGGCTGTGTCGTCGGTAGTGTGGAGATTGTTTCGCCGATCTGATCGGAAAGATAGTCGTCTGGTTGGGTATTCAGCCATTGATCTGGCATTCGACGGTGCGGCTGAGGCTTGTAGTCTCAGATCTGGTCGATTGGTGGTGTCTATGGCGTAAAACTGATGGGGTCCGTTGATGGTGCGACGTGCAGCATTTGTTAGAGATAATGGTGGTTTGATGATGTGAGGCGATGTGTTCGTGGGTGGCGGAGGGGCCAGAGTCGCGATCGTCGCAGATCTGGGAACGGATCCTTCTTCACGTCTCCTTCTTTTCTCCCTGTTCCTTTCCCTCACTCCCCTTTTCTTTCTTTCCTTTCCCTTTTTTTTTTCGTTTCCTTTTTCTACCGGTCCTCTCTTCTTCTAGCAGCTTCGGCTGGTATATAAATCCACCTATATATATATATATATATATATACTTAATTACATGTACACACATACATTATATATATATATATATATGTATACACACATACAACACACCATTACACACACATCTAATTAATAAATAAACAAACAAATAATAAATAAATAAATAATAAAAAAAAAATTATTCCAAAATTTTTGGATCTTTACAATGGCCGAGGTGACGGCTTTCACAAGATTGACCTTACCTGCCATTGATAATAATTTTTACTCTCATGTAATTTATTCATTCATTCCACTAGTCTACACATTATACAAAAATGACGTAGCGGGAGCTTGTAAAGAAGTAAGATACCACCTACTTCTTAAAAAAATCATCCGAATCCACAAACAAATATAACTCACTTGAATCCACGAGTACAGAGAATAAGATCTCAAAAAAATAATTCTTTATTGAATGAAAGTTAACCTTATAATGAAAAGAAAGTGTCTTTATGTAGGCTGCAAAACCTAATTCGTCTAGGACTGGAACTCCTAATTAAAATAAGAAAAAATACCAAAAATATAAATATTCTAATTAAAATAATAAATCAAAAGTCATAAACTTAAGCAATAATCTGGTAAAAGGACAGCTCCAAATGCCAACCGCAGCTTAAGAAATTAAGCAGCACATTTATTACCAAAAATAGTAAAAACGCGCTATTGAAGGCCAAAACGAAGAAATTTGTCCGAAAAGCGGCATACGTCATGGCAAAGCGATGAATATTGATTAGCACATCGTTTCCAAGCCACCCACCAAATTTTTACGCAATTTCGATCATTCTAGCGTTGCACGTAATTCTGTGCTAAGAATTGAATTCTTCAACAACCTGTTCTACATAAAAAAAAATAAAATAAACTTTAAAAAATATAATTAAGTGTCGTTTGATAAAGTTTTTTTAAGTACTTTTTTACTTATTTAAGCAAAAAAATAAAAAATAAAACGGTGTTTGATTTGCACCTAGAAAAAGTGCTTAAAAATTCAAAAAAACAAAAAAGAATAAAAAAAATGTACTTTTAAGTAAAAGCAATTTTCTTTTTTTTCTTTTTATAAATAAAATTTGCTTTTATGCTTTCTTTGTTTGAATTGTCTCACAACCACCACTATCACCATCGCCCACCTCCACCACCAGCACCACTGCCACTGCTGCCCCACCACCACCATTACCATTACCATCACTACCGCCCCCACCACTGCCACCACCACCGCCGCCACCACTATGGTCTAGATATTATTTTTAAAAAATGATTTTAATGGATACATTAAAAAAATAATATTGAGATAAAAAATTATTTTTGAGAAATAATTGTCGAACATACTTTTACTTTTTTAAAGTAAAAAACAAAAAATATACAAGTTATTGGGAAAAATACTAAAAAGTTTTTAAAATAAATTTTTTAATCCAAAAAGTACATGATAAATTTTTTATATCTAAAACATCCAAAGAATAAACTTTTATTACCAAAAATTTAAATTATAAACTTTCATCTTAACACTGTTAAAAAATATTAATGATTAGACTAAAATAACTTTCAATATATATTTTAAAAAATACTAAATAGTTGAGAAAATAAATTATTCAATCCAATAAAAAGCATAACATTTTTTTTTATTTATCTAGAAGGTCTAAAAAAATCACTTCATAAATTGTTATGATTTTTTTGGAATGAAGAAGTTATTTTATATATATTTCAATAGTTTTTTAAATGTATTTTGAAGGTTATTTTAGTCTAATTAATAATATTTTTTAATGGTGTTAAGATGAAAGTTAGCAATTGGGCTTTTATATTAAAAATTTATTTTTTGGATATTTTAGATAGGAAAAATGTAATATAAATTTTTTAGATTGAATAATTTATTTTAAGAAATTTTTAGTATTTTTCTTAAAATTTTTATTTATTTATTAAAAAATACTTGAAAAAAGCGTTATCAAACTGACACTGAGATATTTAATAAAGTTATACTTAACAAAATAAAGATAATATTTGCAAGGCATCTTCATTGTTCGATCTAATACACCAAAAAAATAATAATTTTAAAAGAAAGCCAAGCAGGAATAAATCTAGGGATGTCAATGGTGCTTGAGACGGAGAGATGAGGAGCAATACCCAAACTTGAAGATATTGCAAAATGTTGGTTGCAAATTATTAGCTTCAACTTCAAGATATTAAAAATTTGGAGTCCCAAACTTGAATTCTTGATAATTTGAAATTAATTCAACACTTTTAAAGCATCATTATAGACAGATCATGGAAAGCATTAAAAACACAATGCCTATTACTAATTTAACTAAATGAGCACAATAGATTTGATCTCGGAAATACTCATTCCCAACAAGCTTTTTTCTAGTCTCCCAAAGAACTTTTTAAGAATTATCATCACTGTTGCAAAATAGGTGTCAGAAGAGTTCTTAATACAATGAGAGTGCAAGAAATTTAAATTGAAGTCAAAGTGATTGAAAATATTTTTGAAAAGCACTTGAATTTGGTCACCTCAATATTCCATACCCGAAATCACAAAATTTTGATCGGAGATGATCCAGCAAACTCAACTTCTTGTAACTTTTTTTTGGAACTTTGATTTTGGGTAAATTCACTTATTTAGGCCTTCAGTTAGAAGTAATTAGATTTTGTTACTATTTATGACAATTTTTAGCTTGTAAATTACTTCGCATAGGAAATTTGGATTGGGGTTCTGTTTGTATCTATCTTCTTCTTATCTTATCTAGTTTTCAATTTTACAAAAAGTCACAAGTTTAATTTAATTCGATTTTCTCTATTTTCCTAGTCCTATTAGTAGTATAGGAGTAATAGTTTCATATTCAAAGTAGTAGTTTTCAAAATCTATAAATATAATATAATAGGCCTTTATTATTGAGTTTTTATCAATAATATTCATATTTCAAGTTTTAGAGAATTTCTTCTCTTATTTGGGTTGATTATTCCCCATTTTTAGATATTTAATTTTTTTTTGTATCCGCTGTTCACGTTTTATGCTGCGTCAATCACTTAATCAAAGTTGTTAGCCTTCTAAGAAAAAATAATAAGACTATTCTTGTAAAAAAAAATTATGATAAAGATTGTAGTCACAAAATACATAAACATATCGAGATGAGGTAGTTAAAATTTCTTTTTTCACAAGACAGGATTAGAGTTTGAGACTCATGACGTATCACGCACACTTAGATTAGTTCTCCCTCCTCATCGGTATACTAAAAAAAAAATACATAAACATAATAAAATACAATTTTTTTTAATTATCTAAAAGTAGACTTAAGTGAATGAGATTTCTTGGCAAAACTTGGGATATTCTCAAAACATTGGGGGTCATTTTCTCGTGGAATCAACAAAAAAAAAAAAAAACTAAGTACCACAAAAGTATTGTTGGGGGAGAAAATATTGGGTGCCCCGAGGCACCATATCAGCAAACAGATGTGATGGCAATGCATTTATAACATGATATATGCGGAATCTTTTTTTATTTTGATAACTACCAGTTTTTTTCAAATATCTTAAGTTCATATTTGAAAAAAAAAAAAAAAAGAGTTGCGGTAATTTTTATTATTGGGTGGTGGTATAACATGCACCTGACGACGATATTGGGATGTAACTTTCTATCAATTACGTCACTCATACACGTTTTACCTTTGCCCACGTGAAGAGCATTACTTTCCGTCACAATAAATTATTCTTTAGCAGCACAACGAAATAGACTTTGTCGAGCTAAGGACACTCATGTTTCACTGATCATGCAAGTTTTGGCTTTGCCAAGGCTGCTATTATGCTATACATTAAAATGCCTTTCAACTTTTCTTAATTTTAAACATGAAATAGCTAGCTGTTTCAATGTCATAATCATTTCATTAGTTGACAAAATATGCCATTACCCAACCCTCCAAGTCCAAGCGACATTGTTGCCAGCTTTACTTTTTTTGGGCCAAATTCATTGCTCAAGTGTTCAACCTTTCTTGTGTCTTTGATTTTTCTTTTATTAGATTCGGCATGTTTATCTGTGGTTTCATACTTTTTTTTCTTCATTTTTTGGTCAAAATTGTGTTCATACTAAATCCAGGTAGGTTCAAAGAAAATTGACACTAATCTTTTCTGATTTTATTAACAAAATACACTACACTCTCTCATATTTTTTTGAAATTATGCTACATTGTTTTTTTTTTTTTTTTTTTTTTTTTGGGGGAAAAGTTAGATATTCCTCTTTCTTTTCTTTCTTTTTTTTTGGTGGAAAAGTTAGATGTTCCTCTCTTTCGTACAAACATAGTCATCGTTAGATATAAAAGATCTTAAAGAAAAAAATTGGAATGAAATTCAAAGAAAACGTTATTATCACGTGTGAATTAAGAAACTGAAGGTAAGTTATGAGTGATAGATGAGACACGAAGGCTTTGGAGTCCCAACCTTGAATTCTTGATAATTTGAAATTAATTCAACACTTTTTAAGCATCATGATAGAAAGATCATGGAAAGCATTAAAAACACAATGCCTATTACTAATTTAACTAAATGAGTACAATAGATTTGATCTCGGAAATAGTCATTCCCAACAATCTTTCTTCTAGTCTCCCAAAGAACTATTTAAGAATTATCATCACTTATGCAAAATAGGTGGCAGAAGAGTTCTTAATACAATGAGAGTGCAAGAAATCTAAATTGAAGTCAAATTGATTGAAAATATTTTTGAAAAGCATTTTGAAACTAGTCACCTCAACATATTCATACCTGAAATCACAATATTTTGATCGGAGATGGTCCAACAAACTCAACTTCTTGTTACTTTCTTGAAACTTTGATTTTGGTGAATTTACTTATTTAGGCCTTCAAATAGAAGTAATTAGATTTTGTTACTATTTATGACAATTTTTAGTTTGTAAATTACTTCGCATAGGAAATTCGGATTGGGCTACCGTTTGTATCTATCTTCTTCTTATCTAATCTAATTTTTAATTTTACAAAAAGCCTCAAGTTCAATTTAATTCAATTTTCTCTATTTTCCTAGTCCTAGTAGTAGTATAGGAGTGTAATAGTTTTATATTCAAAGTAGTAGTTTTCAAAATTTATAAACATGATGTAATGGGTCTTTATTATTGGGTTTTTATCAATAATATTCAGATTTCAAGTTTTAAAGATTTTCTTCTCTTATTTGGGTTGATTGTTCGCCATTTTTAAATATTTAATTTTTTTGTATTCAGTATTCATGTTTTGTGTTGCGTCAATCACTTAATCAAAGTTGCCTTGCAAGAAAAAATGATAAGACTATTCTTGTAAACAAAAAATTATGATAAAGATTGTAGTCACAAAATATATAAACGTATCGAAATGTGGTAGTTAAAACCCCTCTCTTCACATGGTAAGATTAGAGTTTGAGTCTCATGACATGTCACACACACACACACTTAGATTAGTTCTCCCTCCTCGTTTGTATACTAAAAAGAAAATACATAAACATAATAAAATACAATTTTTTTATTATCTAAAAGTAGACTTTAGTGAATGAGATTTCTTGGCAAAACTTGGGATAAACACTGGGGTCATTTACTCGTCGAAACAAAAAAAAAAAAAAGTATCACAGAAGTATTGTTGGGGGAGAAAATATTGGGTGCCCCTGAGGCACAATATCGGCAGGGGATATGTGATGTCAATGCACTCGTAACATGATATGCGGAATCAATTTTTTTTTTTTTTTTGTTGATAACTACCAGTTTTTTTTCAAATATCATAAGTTCACATTTGGAAAAAAAAGAAAAAAGAAAGAGTTGCTGTATTTTTTATTATTGGGTGGTGGTATAACATGCACCTGACAACGTTAATTCACAATATAGGACTATGCAACCTTGGACGCTATTGTTGCTCTCTATCAATTATACGCGCCTATAGTCAATCAAACACAAAAGTATCATTCTTTTTTAAGTAATGTTAGGTAAATCGAATTAGTTTATTGAATGATATTATTCATCAAAAAAAAAAAAAAAATTAATTTAAATAAAAGACCAAACACATCTACTAATTACTAAAAATAATTAACACATCATTCAATATATCGAACTTCTTAACACATCATTCAGGATACCAATAAATTATACTTTAGCAGCACAACGAAATAGACTTTGTCGAGCTAAGGACACTCATGTTTCACTGATCATGCAAGTTTTGGCTTTGCCAAGGCTGCTATTATGCTATACATTAAAATGCCTTCTAACTTTTCTTAATTTTAAACATGAAATAGCTAGCTGTTTCAATGTCATAATCATTTCATTAGTTGACAAAATATGCCATTACCCAACCCTCCAAGTCCAAGCGACATTGTTGTCAGCTTTACTTTCTTTGGGCCAAATTCATTGCTCAAGTGTTCAACCTTTCTTGTGTCTTCGATTTTTCTTTATCTGTGGGTTCATACTTTTTTCTTCATTTTTTGGTCAAAATTGTGTTCATACTAAATCCAGGTGAGTTCAAAGAAAATTGAGACTAATCTTTTCCAACTTTATTGACAAATACACTACACTCTCTCATATTTTTTTTGAAATTATGCTACATTGTTTTGTTTTTTTCTTTGGTGGAAAAGTTAGATATTCCTCTCTTTCATACAAACATAGTCATTTTCAGATATAAAAGATCTTAAAGAAAAAAATGGAGTGAAATTCAAAGAAAACATTATTATCATGTGTGAATTGAGAAACTAAAGGTAAGTTATGAGTGATAGATGAGACATGAAAGATTTTATGAAGGGAGAGAGATTTATGTGAGGTTTGGAGTGAAGAAAAACCAGTATGAAGAATAGGCAAACCTGTTTCATTACCAACTTTAATTGTATACGTATCAGGCCCATGATACTCGGAATGAATGTGCATGTTCTTTAGATCGTCAATCAAGTGGTTGGTAGCACTGGAATCAGGGTACTAATTTGGATAAGAGAAATGTTCTGTAAAGGTAGTAAAAGCAGATGGTGTTATGGACTTACTATTGTTGTAGGAAAGATCAAATTGATACCAGCATTGTGCAGCATGATGATTTGGACGATTGCAAAGTTGACAGGTAACAAAAGAAGTACACTAGATTGTTGTGAACCCCTAGAGAATCCAGGTCCTCCACGACCTCGTCCACGTCCATGTCATTGGTTGTTGACTGTGTATTCATCTATATGATTTTTCATATTTGGAGGTGGACTTTTGAGGCTTTGGTGGTCTTGGACCATCATTGAATCCAAAGAAGTTCAATTAACTAGAAATTAGTACAAATTGAATTGTATTTGAATTGTTTGTGTATAACTTTTTTATATCACAAGGTTTATCTAGGTCGTAATGATGTAGGATAGTTATGGTATCTATTAAAACGATGAAAATTTATTGTAGAGTTATTGTAGGATTATTTAGTTTTCAAATTTGAGATTATTTCAAATTTGTTGTTTTAGATGAAATATATATTTTCTATATTGTTTTCCTATTGATCTCGATAATATATTCTATTAAGATTAGGATAAGGATAAAAGTTATAGTTTTCTAGTTAAAGTAGTAATTTTTTATCTCTATAAATATGATGTAATAGGTCTTTATTATTCACATTTTATCAATAATATAAAGATTTTGAATTTAGAGAATTGTTATCTTTTGGGGTGAATAATAAATGTGTTAATTTTATCTAAGGAATTCAACGCACATAATCCATGTATTTCTCATTAGTGGGTTCAAGCATCATGCTGAAATTAGTTCTCGAGATGGATAAGGAATGTTGAATCCGGTGCAGTGGAATTGTCTGAGGCATAGACAAGATTATTTGTTTATTTGTAGTGAGGTACTATATTAGTGTGATGATAACTTGATTTAATACTCCTACGTACCTTGATCGTTCTCAGCTAGTCACACGATTTATTTCCTATATTTAGAGAGGTGATGTAAAGAACTTAACACTCACACTATGTGGATGAGTGAGAGATGTTAGACATTGGGCCAAGTTAGACTCAAACCCATATTTGGTGGATCATCCACATGCTGTGAATGGATTTTTTAAAGGAGAATTTAGATAAGACCTAAACTCTTATCTTTGTAAGTGAGAGATTGAGTTTAGCATTCAATTATTTCTAATATAGATCTCTATATGCGCGGTTACGTCAGATATGGATTTTGAGATAAAACTTTTTCTTATACTCGCTTGGCTCCCAATTTATTGTTCTTTCTGATATTCTTTCTGAGATTACCATCACGAGATGTCTGGACTTGGATTATAGAAATTATGTAGGTGACTTGATCTTGTAACCATGTTACTGACGAGAAAGGTCTCTACATCAACGTTCGTAATTATGACTCATAATACAAATATGGTAGATTTTGAGCAATTCCACACATTCAAACAACGGACTATAAACTGTATCCAACACAGATATTTCATATTACTATCTAACACCTTGAAGTTTGATAATTGATTTTTTTTTCCTGTATGTTAAGGTTTGTCTCTCTTTTCTCTACGTACTAAGCTTTCTCTTTGCTATGTACCAATTATCCCCCCTTTTTGGCTTTACATAGGCACAAGGGCTTAGCGCCTAACATTGCTTCGAGACCAACTCTAACCAGTATTATTTACCAAAAACAAAACTCTGACCAGTATTGTAGAGTAGACTTTGACCAGTTAATACTTGCTTATCAAACTCTGCTTAAAAATGAATAGTCTTTTAACTTTGTAATGTTAAACCTGAAAGTGATTATTTTATTTGTAACAATGATCACTTCAGTCACAATATCCTCAAACGTTGTTGGCAGCAATCACTTTGGTCTCATTCAAGTCTTTCATTTCAGCGCGGGTTTGGGCCAAATGGTCAAGAAAAAACAGCCTAGTTACTATTTAATGGTCATTAAATGTAAAAATCATCACGGTTCATATGAAGATCACCTGTATATATTAATATTCTTTTTACTTATGTCAAAAAAATACTTAAAAAAAGCTAGCACTGTCTTATTTTATAATTTGTTAGGACTATGGGATCCAATATTGTAATTGACTAATCCGGTTAGACAAATTGTACTTTGTGTGTAATCTTTACATAAGTCCTATGAGTGATTAGCTTAATGCACGTTCTTTTCCAAGTTCATCTAAGAGACATTATTGTGTATCACTACTAGTCAACTTGGTTCTTGAAAGGTAAAATAGATTTTTGTATTTGATTTGGATCTCACATACTCATATCAAGCATGCATTGCATATAGATTTTATCTTATCATCATGTATGTGATTGACTTGTGGTTGTGAACTAATTTTTTCAAAATGCATCTTTAAAACACTAATGGGAAAAATATAGTTCACAAGACAAGTAAAGAATGAACAACTCACTGTTGCTCGTTCGAACGGAGCTTGGCTTGTTCAAACTAACAATATAGAAGTTCGTTCTGATTTGTTCGAACATTCTATATCAATTGAGTTGTTGCAACCTTAGAGTTATACTCGTTTGATATTCAGTCCTTATTCGCTCGAATGAGCAAATGCTCATTCGAACGAATGATGGTTCGTTCGAACGAACCCTAGGTAGAAAATAGATTTATAATATGATTTCTAGTCATTTGGGAATCAATCAAGCTTTTTACGAAAATAAGCAAAAATACGATTTAGAGCAACCAAAAATAGAGTGAGAGAGTCTCAAATTGTGAGAGCTAATTTGTTGATAGATCTTGAAGCTCTTACGAGAGATCATTATACATGACATTCATAATCATCTCTACTCATTTTCATTGATCGGATTTGATCGAACCACACGATCTACTTAGATCTAAAGAGCCTTGATTCACATCAAATTCACCATTGACGATAGATGGAGTTCAAGCACAAGAACTTGGCATTGAGTGATCGGTGGACATCGAGGTCGTGAGAATTCTTAATTGTTGAGCGGCTTGATCGGAGGAGTTCAAGATGATGGAGGAGTCCAGTTGTTTGAAGGATTGGATATGAGATGCTTGGGGATTTGGAGGGAATTTAAAGACGTAATCGGGGAAAACAAAGCTAGAGGTACTTAGCTCATTCGTAGATTCATTGTATTACACTTTCTATCATTAATCGGTTTGTAATCTCTCTCTTTCTTTCCATCTCTTTCAATTTACTATGTGCTTAATTGAATTGCTTCCACTTAATTTTAGAAATTGAGTTTTTCATGTTTTCATAATTGTTCATCAAATTGATATATTGAAAAACTTGATTTAGTAAATTGATTGAAATAAAAATTAATAGCTTAGTTGATTTTGCTTTGAATTGTGAAAATTTCTATAAAATTAATTTAGTTGATCAATTAGGTGAAGTTTGAATAGGTTGGTGAATTGGTCGATTCTTGGTGGATTCATTAGTGGAAGGGCCTAAATGTTGGATTAATCACGTTGAATGATTTGTTGTTGATTGTGTCATCTTTGTTTTTAACCAAGAATTGGAATTAGCATGAAAGAAGTTTTTAATTCAAGACCTACCTATTCAACCCCCGTCCTTCTTCTAGGTAATTCACACTTTGGGACCTTGAGTGATATCATTGTGGTATCCCTCTGCGCAAACAATAAACACATTATTGATATTAATTGGCCCATAATAGTGTTCCTAGATTAATGAATAATTTCTCAATAAAATAGAATAACATCTCTTACTTCCTGGATTGTTCTAAATTCTTGGTTGTGTGTTTTATGGATTTTTTCATTTCTATTTTCATATTTTCTCTATTTTTTTCTTCACTACTCTTTTTAATTTTACTTTTTTAACAGTTTTCCTTTGAATCTCCTCTATTATCAGGATCCTTTTTAGTTCGAATCCTCTTCAGGTATGTGTTTAAAGTTAATTTATTTTTGTTATTTTTCTTACGATTTCTATTTTATTATACACATCTTCAAGCTTTTTTCATTGAATAGTTATGTTATTTACATAGCTTCTTGTTCATTATTCATTTTTTATAGTTTATGTTTCTTATGCATGTTTCGTTCATCAATTTAGTTTTATGTAAGGTATTTGTTTGTACTGTCTAATTTGAGTATATTATTGACAATGTTGATTTACATGATCTATAAAATTGTATAGTTAAGTACTTGTACTATGATTTTATAGTTTTTTCATATTCTTAATTTTTATCTTTTTATATTTTCATATAGTTAAAGTCATTGATGGTTTGTCCAATAATTATGTTTACAGTAACTCTACAATTATGTAAAAATTTCCTATTTTTTTGTTTTGTAGAGTCTCTCTTGTTTTACACTGTAAAATTTTACAGTGTTATTGTTCATATAGTTGTTTTACAAATTACTTAATTTATTTTGGTTTTGTTTGTTTTTATAAAGTTATATGTATTCTTCTTTATTGTTTTTGGTTAAGCATGATCATTGTACATCTGTTTTTAGGTGGTGTATGGGTTGTATGTTTGATGATTTTAAGGAGGACCCTAGTGTGATTGTAAATGGTGTAATCAACCTAAAAGGGGAGGAGCGTGAATAGGTTGTCTTAACTCTTTTCTACAAATTTACCAATTAAGAAATGTATGCTATAAATTTAAATCAATTAATCAATACAATTAACCAATTATCATGATAATATATTCAAATTAAGCAGAAACACTCATGCATCAATTAATTTCAAAATTGAAAACAAGTAAAGAGTTTAGAGATGCATAAACAGAAATGGTAACAAAGAAACCATCACAAATCAAACAATTTACGATGGAAAACTCCAGGATGCTTTACCCAGTGAATAGTCAACTACAAAGCTCTAATCGATTACAACACTGGAAGACATGAACTTAACTCCCTCTAACCCCATTCCACTTTTTCGATTTAGTCCAGTCTTGAATTCATAAGGTTGTTTCTCTGGTGAAAACTCCATCACAATCACGAACTTCACGTGATCTCGAACTTCATCAATTACTCGATGCTTGAGCTCTATAAGAATGGACTATGGTGGTAGTAGATATGAAACTTAGGCTCTTGTTATGATTTGGATCAAAGTGTGAATGCTCTCAAGAACACTCTCAAATTGATGACTCATAGAAGAAATTGTTAGGTGTTGTAACACATGTTCACGGATCTCTAAATGGCATTCAAAATAGAAAATGAATTGTTTTTATACACAACTCGTTCGAACGAGCTGGCCTTCGTTCGAATGAACAAGTGAACGATTGAAATTGAAAAGGCTACTGGAAAACACGTGGCCACGAGCCTTTCAATTCCATTGAACGATCATCGAGCAAACACCTTCTAAAAAACTCGTAGAAAACTAGTAAAATTTCTCAATTGAACGAGGGTCAAACGAGCATTTTCTGTTACTCATTTAAACGAGGGCTTATTCGTTCAAACGACAAACAAAATGTCCAGAAGTCTTGGACTGTGAAGAAAAATGCTTCCCCAATACAAAGTGTAAAAACATGATTTTTCAAATAAGCCCTAGGGAGTATTTTCACAATCCAAAAACAACAAACACATGAGAAAAATGATAAATATGCAATCCACGATGTGTAAGTGTGTGAGATGCAAATCATAACAAAGTCCAATATACCTCTCGTAGGCCAAGAAGGCCGGTAAAAGAGCACAACAATGAAACATGAGTCTTCTTGTGAGAGAAACGGGGCTTGAGAGAACAGTTTTGTCAACACGAATTAGCTAATTACAACAAATGACCCCTAGTCCTAACAAATTTAATGTAATTTATTTGTATTCAAAGGAATAAGTTGTCGGCTAATAATTATTTGGTTTATTACTTGACTAGAGGTTGTAATACCCTGACCCAAATTGTAATCGAGCAAACCGTGTAAACCCGAGTCGATAAGGATTTATGTTATGATGTCAAATGAAATGAATGAGTTTGGATTTGAAATTGTTTCAAATGTACGGAATATGCCCGAGCAAGCCAAGAACGAATATCGAAATAAAAAAATAAAAAAAAATAAGTAAATAAAAAGTAGGTTATATATATATATATATGGATAAATATGAAAAGAAATAGTAAATATATGTAGGTATGTATATATCTATATATATATAACCATGTGGGTATATAATGTGTAACATATATCTATAATGTGTAATAAAATAAATTTAAGAAACAGAATGAGGGGAAGGGGTTACAAATCTGGAGAATCAAACAGAAAAGGAAGAGGAAAAGAAAGGGGAAGAGAGAGAGATATAGGGCGCTGCATGCATGGGGCGGTTGTATCTTATGGATGTGTGAGTGGTTTGATAGGAAGGTAGAAAGAGAGGAGAAAACAAAAGGCAAGGGATTGAGAGTGAAGCTTGTAGATTTAGAATAAGGAAAAACGGGAGAAGAAAAAAAGGAATAGTGCAGAGAAAGGTAAGCTTTGAAAGTTATTCTCTGTATATCTTTTGTTACTGTGTTTACTGGTTTTTTCTGAAACTAAAACTAAACACCCAAAGAAATATAGGGTTTGAAAGGGTAGGAAAAATGATGAATTTAGGAAGAAACGGGAGAATTTTTTGTGGGGAAATGAGAGAGAAAATGTAGAGAGAGAAAGGTGGCAAAACAATAATGGGTGGAAGAAAAGTACCCCGGTTGAAGCTAAAAATAAACACAAATGAATTATTGAGATCTTTAGAGTCGATCTGATATAAACTACGTCAAAAACGGGCGTCTAAATAGTGAGAAAAAGCAAAACAAAAAGTCACCGGATAATGGCTTCTCGCCGGAGCAGCCACTGGAAGTGGCTGTTCGACGGCCTTCGGGTTGCCCAAAGTCGGATTGGGTTGGAAAACTAGGATCCTCAAAAAAAATCGAACAAGACTGCGTTTTTAAAACACTCAAATCTCACCGGAAAACCATCCTCGGTGCCGGAGGGGACGCCGGAGACGGCGCTGGAGAAATGAGGAAAAAAAAGCAGGGACGGGCATACTGGGTAGGGCAGCCAGGTAGAGTCAAACCAACTCAGGCACAGGTGGGCTGAATTGGAGAAGAGGAAAAAAAAAAAGAAAAGGGAAGGAGGACCGAACTGGCGGAAAAGAAAAAGAAAAGAAAAGAAAAGGGAAGGACTGAACTGGAGAAGAAGAAAAGGAATAAAAAAAACAAAACAAAACAGTGGGATGTGTAGTCAGGGGGTTTGAACCGTTGATCGAATGAAAGGGGGAAGCCTTGATACAAGTGATTGGGCCACTGTACCATAGCCCCCATTTGTTCAAAATTATAGCAAAATAAATATATAATATAATGTTATATTGTTAAATTAATTATATTAATTTAATTATGGAAAATAGCCCGATGCCTAAACAAAACATATAAATAGTATAAAATTACTGTTTTGGACCTTCTAGGTCCAATGGCGAGGTCTGTTTTATGAGACGGGATTCCAAAAAAATAAAATACCCGTAGAAACGCCAAAATGACGAAAATACTCCTATGTCAAATGTGAGTCAAACGAACTCCGATTGAGTTAAGTAAATAGTGAATTTTTATTATTTCAAACCTTTTGGACTCAACGGTGTAGTCCAAATTGTGGAAACAAAACCCCAAAAATAGAGACACGTAAAATGACCATTTTGCCCTTTCGGCAAACTAGCTAAAATTGAAAACCGTGAAAGCCCAAATTGATTTTCTTCGACGTTTCGAACTCACTAGTAGAGTCTAAATTAGTAAAAGAAATACTTATGGTGACAAAATATGAAATTGATGAATAACATTAGAACTGAAACATGTTTACCGAATGATAGGGAACTCAAAGGGAAAGGAAAAAGTCACAGAATACTAGGACGCACTGATAAGGTAAGTAAACTTCTATCTCTTATACGTAGTTTTTCAAGCCACATTCTTTCTATTATTGCCAACATTTGTACTCATGTATGTAACCGCTTTTGTTATCCCACCATTGATATTGTCCTATCTGGTGGTTGCCTATTGACTGTTACCTTATTGTTGCTATGTTGTACTACGCCTTGAAAGACTTATTGATTGAGGTTTACTGCATGCCATTCATACCTTATGCACTTCTTATAGAATCATGATAGAATCTTGATTTATAATTAGATGTCGGATTTTTGCTCAGTCACAATATCCATCTCATTGCTTTCTGAGTTGGCAGGACCTACGGGTCAAGACTGTGAAGGGACAAATGGTGATAGGGGTGTTTTTATTAATTGAGAGGACCTACGGGCTAATTGACTGGACCTACGGGTCGAATCCGTGATCGGACATATAGTGATGGGGGTGTTCTTACATATGGAGTTATGAGGGTATTTTATATGCATTGACCGTTCTATCATTAATTGTACTTGACTGTGACAGTTTTATTGTGTCAATATTCATGTTGATTGTGATTATTGAGTTTTTCCATATCTATGTTACACTGTTGCTTATAATTGTTATTATGTTTTATTATTCATTAGTCATTGTGGCATTTTACAGTTAACTATAACCATTGTCATGATTGGCTATCATGTTACATTTGAATTTATATTTTTCTATGTAATCTCTAACCCATATTTGAGATAGGTTTTTACTTACTGAGCTTTGTTAGCTCACCCCTTACTAAATTTTTCAAGTGAGAATGCTACAGAACCACAGTAGGAGATCAGGATCTTAAGAAGACAGTTGAGAAACATGATAGTACTGAATAAAGTCTCTCTCGTGTACTCACCACCTACGAGTGGGTTATGTTTAGTTTATTGTCAAATTTATTTCTAGTTTTTGAACAATGTTTGTAATAAGGCTTCCGCACTTTAATGTTATGGTTACATTATTTACTGTTATCATTGGTAAAAGAATGAAAAAAGTAAGGATAGCCATTGGGCCGGCCCCGCGACACGAGATCCACATAGGGTGGGTTTCGGGTCATGACAACTTAGTATCAGAACCAGGTTTTAGGTTCTAGTGAGTCATGGGAGACAGGATTCGAGTACTAAGACTGTTGAGTCTAAGAAGTCAATGTAGAGGTAACACTAAGATAGATTTCCAAGCTATATTAGGTTCTTACGTAAGAGCTAACCACAATGATTTAAATTGATTTGATTTTTACACCATGTTAGACTGTATATGAATGTTAACTACTCTGGTTAAACTTGACTCAATTCACTTAGACTCGATAGACTATGTTGACTCGGTTAGATTGTAAATGATTAGACCCTTATGAGAATGCTAACCTTTCATCTTTTACTGCAAGATGGTTCGTAGCCGAAATACCACAACTGTGACAGACCAACTAAATCGGCTTGAGCACCTTATGAACAGAGTCTTAAAGGCTTTACCCAAAGCCAAACTCCAACGGTCAACTACTTACTTTGAATAAGTGACACGAGTTGTGAGGGTCACTGAACAGAGGGGACAAGGATTTGCCAAAGGAATGAAAACTTATAAGCCAAAGGACAATCAGGGCAAATGGCAGAGGCCCTCATCTTCCAAGCCTAAAGCCAGATCTCGAAACACAAGGCCTATACAGAAAATAGCCAACTACAAAAAGGACACACCTAAATGCCTCACCTGCCAAAAAGCCCACCGAGGGCAATGCCTTAAGAATACCAATGTCTGCTACTATTGCGGCCATACTGGACATTTTGCGAGGAACTGTCCTCGGAATAAATCTATAACCTCTACCACACCTATTCTATCAAGCCTAGTGACACCAGGAGATGATCAGATTGCTGCACCAGCAAACACAGGTATCCTTCTAGTTATTTACGACCTATGTATATACTATTAAAATTAGGCTTTACGCATTGATTAGTATCTTCCTCATTACCGTTAGAGTTGAACTTAGAAACAGAACCCCTTGATTTCATGTTAACTATTTCAATATCCTCGAGAGCTTTATTGTTAATACATGCAGACAGATACTGAGGAATATTATGGATAAATAAACGAGGTTTGAATGAGAGAAAGTCTGAAGGGAATTGAATGGATAATTACAAGAGGACTAAAAATATAAAAATTCTTAAGTAGGTCATAAGTGGACTCTGATAGAGTAGAGGTGAGTAGAGTCTTGAAGACAATTATTAAATGCGCGAGATTGCCAGATTGATCTTATGAAATGTGATGATTTTGGAAAGAGGCTGACACATGATGAATGGATACTATGAAGAAGTCTATGAATCTTGTGATTGAAGAGAAGGTGTGATCTAATTGTAGTCAATACCCCATCAAGTTGAATGAAGTAAATGATAAACGATCTTGAGTAACTGTTAGAGATCAATGTGATCTAAATGATCGTAAAGACTGAACTGGTAGCAAACCATTTAGAGAACCATGAAATTTAGATGATATATGATTTTGAGGCACTACGAGGAAATCATTATTCATGAAAGATATACATAGAGCATATGAAGTATAGAACACAAGTACACGGTATTTTTAACCGATTAGATACCCTTAAAGAACTAAGAATCCGATGATTTAAATAATTAAATGATTGGTGACTTTTGGAAGATGATAGTTTGTTTAAAGACTAAGGTTAATAGTCTTTAGGAAAGACTATACTAAGACTGACTTTGATGTTTCTTGGACGATTGAGATAATCAAATAAATAGCAACTTTTGGAAGGAAGTAGTATGCTTAAGGGCAAAGATTAAGGATTTTTGGAAAGAATCGTACCAGTGTCGAGGTTGATGACTCTTAAGTTATTAAACTGTGAATCGATCAATAAATTGGGGGAACTATCATTTGAACAAGAACAACAGTTAATGCTCTTTTAAAAGATATAAGGTGACATAGAGTTGGGATTGTAAAATCTTGTAAAGTCGGTGGATTTAACAATAGATATATATGAAAGATGGTTTGAGGAAGACTTAATGAATGGTAACGTGAGGCTTTTGAGACTCTAGATGGATTGATGACATATCAGAAATATGAGGATTTTTGAGTGAGTCATATAAGGTAAAGACAAATAGATCATTGGGAGACAAATACTGATTAAACGAGACTATCAAGTGAGCATTATGAAATGTGATGGTCCTAAAAGGATATTGACACGTGATGATTGATCATTGAGAAAAAAAATCAATGGATCTTGTTGATCTAGGTGACAATATGACCCAATTGTAGGCGGCACTTCATTAAATTAACTAAATCTATGTCAAAAGATAAATGATTGATGATGTTAAATGACTTTTGAGGATTAACGAGATGAAAATTGTGGCATAATGTTTAGAAAACTGGTGAGGACAACGACTTTACTAAAGTGATACATAATTCTTTCAGCTACGAGAATAATTAAGATTGAGGTAGAAAGTAAGAATAACTACACCTGTGAAATTAAGGAAGTTGAGAAATCCCATGGTGGGAAAGACTTGATATAATCTTGACAAACTTTGGAAGTCAAATGTAACGATAAAATGATGGGATGAGTAATTGATGTGAACAATCTTGGAAGATGATATGAAGTCACAGAATATACAAAGAATTCCCTATACGGTTGAATAAGTTCTTGAAAGAACAAATTTGAAAAAGTTGAATAACAACTGGGGAGAAAAATGTAACATAAGGTGAAAAATCGAACATAATGACGAGCATAAGAAATGAGACAATTGAACAACCTTTCTGAGCAAAGGCAAACCAAAAAATGATAACACCGTTAAGAACACTTTCGAAGAAGACTGTTACATGAAGAATTAGTGACTGGGGTAAAAGACTACCTTAAAATTTTCTAAGTATATGTACCATACCTTAATCTATGAAGGGATGAGGAATCAAAACTTATGAAAAGAGCAATGGTAAAAAGCACCCGCCTATAATGTGAAAACAATGGAGGAACTGATCTCCTCAATCTATCTAAATCATAAAAGGATAAGCACGAATCTGAAAACAAAGACAGGAATGTCAAAGAATAATACAAAAGGAAATGAAAAGAGGATTGATAAAACAGTAAGGAATGAATATCTGATTGAGAAATAACAAATGGAAAGTTCGAATAAATTTGAGGACACCTGAGCAGGGAATACAAATGGTAATGCAAAGAGAATACGAGTAAACCGTCCAACACGAACCAAAAGATGTTTATGAAAACCAAAGGGGAATATGACGCTGAAAATACTGAAGGGAAATACAATAATGGTCATAAGCAAAGAAAGATCAATACACAAAAAGCAATTTTCTCATTTAAGGATATGGCATCTGAATACAAGAAATAAGTCCAAGAGACAAATTAAAAAAGGGAATTATAAAGATGATGGAATAGGCATGATGAATTAATGGGGTTTCTTAGATTATGAACATTCGAGTTTTGGGGACAAAACTCAATTTAAGGGGGGTAGAATGTAATACCCTGACCCAAATTGTAACCGAGCGAACCGTGTGAACCCAAGTCGATAGGGCTTTATGTTATGATGTCAAATGAAATGGGCGAGTTTGGATTTGAAATTGTTTCGAATGTGCGGAGGATTCCTGGGCAATGCCCGAGCAAGTCAAGAATGAATATCGAAATAAAAAAAATAAAAAAAATAAGTAAATAAAAAGTAGGTTATATATATATATATGGATATATATGAAAGAAAATAGTAAATATATGTGGGTATGCATGTATATATCTATATATATATATATAACCATGTGGGTATATAATGTGTAACATATATCTATAATGTGTAATAAAATAAATTTAAGAAACATAATGAGGGGAAAGGGGTTACAAATCTGGAGAATCAAACAGAAAAGGAAGAGGAAAAGAAAGAGGAAGAGAGAGAGATATAGGGTGCTGCATGCGTGGGGCGGTTGTATCTTATGCATGCGTGAGTGGTTTGATAGGAAGGTAGAAAGAGAGGATAAAATAGAAGGCAAGGGATTGAGAGTGAAGCTTTTAGATTCAGAAAAAGGAAAAACAAGAGAAGAAAAGAAGGAACAGTGCGAAGAAAGGTAAGATTTGAAAGTTATTCTCTGTATATCTTTTGTTACTGTGTTTACTGGTTTTCTTCTGAAACTGAAACTAAACACCCAAAGAAATATAGGGTTTGAAAGGGTAGGAAAAATGATGAATTTAGGAAGAAACGAGAGAATTTTTTGTGGTGAAATGAGAGAGAAATGTGGAAAAAAAATAATAGGTGGAAGAAAAGTACCCCGGTTGAAGCTAAAAACAAACCTAAATGAATTATTGAGATCTTTAGAGTCGATTTGATATAAAATACATCAAAAATTAATGTCTAAATAGCGAGAAAAAGCAAAACAAAAAGTCGCCAGATAATGGCTTCTCGCCGGAGCAGCCACTGGAAGTGGCTGTTCAACGACTTTCGGGTTGCCCAAAGTCTGTTTGGGTCGGAAAACTAGGATCTTCAAAAAAAAAAATGGAACAAGACTTCGTTTTTAAAACACTCAAATCTCACCAAAAAATTGTCGCCGGTGCCAAAGGGGACGTGGAGATGGCACCGAAGAAACGAGGAAGAAGAAACAGGGACGGGCGTGACTAGGTCAGGCAGCTGGGTAGAGTCAAACCCGCCCAGGCGCAGGTGGGCCGAACTAGAGAAGAGGAAAAAAAAAAAAGAAGAGGGAAGGAGGACCGAATTGGAGGAAAAAAGAAAAGAAAAGGGAAGGATTGAACTGGAGAAGAAGAAAAAAAAAAACAAAACAAAACAAAACAGTGGGATGCGTAGTTAGGGGGTTTGAACCCTTGACCGAATGATAGGGGGAAGCCTTGATACAAGTGATTTGGCCACTGTGCCACAACCCCCATTTGTTCAAAACTATAGCAAAATAAATATATAATATAATGTTATATTGTTAAATTAATTATATTAATTTAATTATGGAAAATAGCCTGATGCCTGAATAAAATATATAAATAGTGTAAACTTATTGTTTTGGACCTTCTGGGTCCAATGGTGAGGTCTGTTTTACAAGACGGGGTTCCAAAAAAGTAAAATACTCGTAGAAACGCCAAAATGACAAAAATACTCCTATGTCAAATTTGAGTCAAACGGACTCCGATTGAGTTAAATAAATAGTGAATTTTTATTATTTCAAATCTTCTGGACTCAAAGGTGTAATCCAAATTTTGAAAACAAAACCCCAAAAATAGAGACACATAAAATGACCATTTTGCCCTTTCGGCAAAGTAGCTAAAATTAAAAATTGTAAAAGCCTAAACTGATTTTCTTCGTCATTCCGAACTTACTAGTAGACTCTAAATTAGTAAAAGAAATACTTATGATGATGAAATATGAAATTTATGAATAACATTAGAACTGAAACATGGTTACTGAATGATAGGGAACTCAAAAGGAAAGGAAAAAGTCACGGAATACTAGGATGCATTGATAAGGTAAGTGAACTTCTATCTCTTATATGTAGTTTTTCAAGCTACATTCTTTCTATTACTGCCAACATTTATACTCATGTATGTAACTGCTATTGTTATCTCACCATTGATATTGTCATATCTGGTGGTTGCCTATTGACTGTTACCTCATTGTTGCTATGTTGTACTGCGCCTTGAAGGACTTATTGATTGACATTTACTATATGCCATTCATACCTTTTGCACTTCTTATAGAATCACGATAGAATCTTGATTTATAATTAGATGTCAGATTTGTGCTCAGTCACAATATCCATCCAATTACTTTCTGAGTTGGCAGGACCTACGGGTTGAGACTGTGAAGGGACAAATGGTGATAGGCGTGTTTTTATTAATTGACAGGACTTACGGGCCGATTGACGAGGCCTACGGGTTGAATCCGTGATTGGATATATACTGATGGGGGTGTTCTTACATATGGAGTTATGAGGGTATTTTTTATGCATTGACCGTTCTCTCATTAATTGTACTTGACTGTGACCGTTTTATTGTGGCAGTATTCATGTTGATTGTGATCATTGAGTTTTTCCATATCTATGTTACATTGTTACTCATAATTTTTATTGTGCTTTATTATTCATTGGCCATTGTGGCATTTTACTGTTAACTACAACCGTTGTCATGACTGGCTATCATGTTACCTTTGAATTCATATTTTCCTATGTAATCCATAACTCGTATTTGAGATAGAATTTTACTTACTGAGCTTTGTTAGCTCACTCCTTACTAAATTTTCCAAGTGAGAATGCTACAGAACCACAGTAGGAGATTAGGAGCTTAAGGAGACAGTTGAGGAGCATGATAGTAGTGAATAAAGTCTCTTCCATGTACTCACCACCTAAGAGTGGGTTATGTTTAGTTTATTGTCAGATTTATTTCCAGTCTTTGAACAATGTTTGTAATAAGGCTTCTGCACTTTAATGTTATGGTTACATTATTTACTGTTATCATTGGTAAAAGAATGAAAAATGTAGGGACGGTCATTGGGCCGGCACCGCGACATGAGATCCGTATAGGGTGAGTTTTGGATCGTGACAGAGGTCATTCAAAGTGTTTATTGGAGAACAAGGAGGATTTTGACAACATGTTGTCTTTGTTGCAATCACTTGGTAAAGAGATTGTTAATGTTTTTGTTGAAGTTTCTAATTCTACAAGTTTTAGGTCAGTAAGCGGTATTAATGATTGTTGCCCGGATATTTACCCTAGAGGGGGGTGAATAGGATATTTTTCAAATATTGGCTAGTTTTACCAACTTTAAAAGTAAGTACTAAATATGCACAAGTATGTAAATAGTAGAGAGAGAAAGCAAACACAATGATTTATGAGGTTCGAAAAACTTCCTACATCCTCGACTCAAGTAACCCCACTTAAGTTTTTCCACTATCTCGATCTCATTGTAGATGGATGTTAAACATTTACAACAAAAACTCTTAACTCTTTGCCTAGCGAAATATCTCATTTGCCTACAAGGGTAGATGGGATATAAGTTCAAATTCAAATTGTCGATCTAGCACTTTTAAATTCAAATTTTAAACAGGTCTGAAGGGTGGAAATGACTAGTTTTTACATCAAACAACTATATTCTTTAAAGACCTATAAATAGATATTATTAAAAGCATTAATTGCTATGCTTAACATTCACAAACATGCTCTTTCATTCAAATCATTCTTAGTGACTTAAGATCTATATCTTAAAGTTATCACTGCTCTTAAATACTCAAGTATTTATTAATCAATCATTAGAGAGTGAACTTATATTATACCATTTAACTCTAAAAAGTGTATTCTTTGGTTGATCTTTGTAAAAATTCATTTCAGTTGACTGAGTCTTGGGTCCAATCGACTGAATCTTCTCGCGTGCTTTTGTTCTTTTGAGGACTAGTTTGTTATCTATGATCTTCCTGAAAGTTTTTCAAAATGGAGTTTTTCTTAACGCCCTTTCATGTTGCACTCCAAAATGGAGTTCTTTAATCATCCTGATTATAGAACCAATGTTGGATTAGAAATGTGGAATATTGATTGTGTTCCTTTTCGCTTTTGTTGCTTCCACTTGCGTTCCCTTTCTTGTCCTTGAAGCGGCTAGTTGTAGTTGCTTCTATGCAAGTTAATTACAAAAAAACATTATTAAGATTAAGAAGTTGTGTGGCATGTTCTATTTTGACAGCATAAATTGTGTTTAATTTTAAAAATACTAACATTTGAAAAAATCATATTCTTTTATAAATATAATAGTATTTCACAAATTTTATTAAACAAAGTGTTGTATATGTCCACAACTAAAAAATTTGACACGTAATTTTACAGGATATTAACATATATATGGTATGTTAAAATATTATTTCATTTCATCTATAAAATTTCACACATATTTCACATTTTTTATAGAGACAATATAGTTTATACTTACTAAATTTTAAAAACTTACACAAATTTTTGTGCAAAAGAGAAGAACACTTTATTGGTAAATGAGATGCTATAGTATAATATATATATATATATATATATATATATTGCAAGGTAAAATCACATAAAATTGATTTCAAATAAAATCTCATTCAATTTTTATAGGGTATAAATATTAGAACAAACCAACTATAAAATCATAGTAAATTTTCATTTTAATATTTCAATTTAATTTTAAATTAAAAAAATAAAAATTTTCTAAAGTTAAACCAATCATTCTAGAACCATAATTCTTTTAGGTGACATAAGTCAAAAATATTGTGTTGATACTGTAACGGTGTCTATTATTATGATGCTACATTTTTATGTTTTAACATTAGTGGTTTTTATTTTATGACTGCATTTTATTTTTTTGCCTAACAATAATAGAATCGAGAAAATAATATAGACCTAAATTACTTACTTTTCAGTGCCATGCTCACCATTTTAGCCATTGCTCTTCAAGATTTGTACCGAATTTGTTCTTCTTTTAGGAGTTTTAATCAATATCCCCACTTCAAGTGAAGATTGTGTAATTTCAAATTTATAAAATGTTCTAAAATTGACCCATTTTGCGTTGAAATGTTGACAGTTCCTAGTTCTCAAACCCTTTTTTCCTTTTTTGAATATATGACGAGGATTGAAACTTTTGGGACTTAGAAATCCAAAATATAGCACCGATTATGGAAGATTGATATATCAGAATGGTGGAGTCGATCATGTGTTTTGATCGTGGATTCCCTTTTAATGTTCGAAAGTTTCACCCTTTTTTACAGAGCTCGTGTTTTGATATGGTTTGAATTTTTTTTTCCATTTTAACGAGTTTTTTGCCGCATGTTTGGAGGGAAAGTTTTCTCCATTTTCCACATGTTTGGAGGGACAATTGTTTCCATAAAAGTCTTGTGCACTTAAGGTCGAGTATTGGACTCCATTATAGTTGAAGGCTTAGTTAAGGACTTATGGTTGAACGACCCAAAAAGAAAAAGATGTGTTAAAGTATAAGTATTAGTCATTTCATGGACAGCAACATTATGTATCCAAAGAAAAACCAAATCATATCCTAGGCGTATAAAACTAGCATTCTTATTTAATTTAGTGGGATCTTTACTCAATTGTTTTCCACAAAATATTATTCCTCGGCTTGAGTTTTCATTAAATGTTTTATTTCAAACATGAAAGAGACTGTTTAGTAGGACAATGTTGTTAACAACAACAACATATTGTATTCAACAACATATATATATATATATATATATATATATATATATATTTACAGTTAAGGTATGATGTCATGAATTAAGAGTGGGCCACAAATTTAGGAAATGGGTAAATTAAACTAACATTCTCTATTTTTTCTGATAAACTACAAAATGATGAAATTGCCCCTTTTATGTTTTTTTTTTTTTTTTTTTTTTTTTTTTGCATTTCTTCAATTTTGACCAATTTTTTAAAACTTTTGTTAAAGAATTTTTTTTATTTTATATGAAAATAAATTTAAGGTAAATAACTTATTTTAATTTAGGTTTTAATAAATATTTTTTTTGAAAATGATAAAAATAATTGAAAAAAAAGGTCAAAATTGAAAAAAAAAAAAGTATAAAAAAATGCATGAAAGGGGCAATTTTGAAGAAACATTTTGACCGAATGGGGTGTTTTTAGTTTTTCAATTAAAGTCGGAGAGGTCAATATAATTTAAAAAACTTTAAGGGAGGTCAGTTTAATTTACTCTTAGGAAATTCATGCTATAAAATATGCATATCAATTATTCATGTTGTTAGAATTTGGGTTGGGTTTGGCCCGAGCCCATAACCCGTGGTGCATCTCCATGGGTTGAGGTAAGATTAGTTCTTATCTATTTGAGATGTGGTTGAACTCTATAAGAGTCTTATTTCAACTTGTTGTGGAAGATTACTATTTAATATATATATATATATGATATATTCTACGTAAATGGTTACAGATAATTTACATGATATATAATACATCTCTCTCCCTTTCTAGTTTCTCTATTTAGAATTCTCTCTAAGGTTACCAATAAGAAATCCATGGTCTTGGATGGTAGAAATACATATGCGACTTTAGTTTGTAGTCGTCCTAGTGATGAGAAAGGTGTCTGCATTGACATTCATGACCATAAAGCTTGTAACAAAAGCATGGTGGATCTTGGGTAATTCCACACATTCGGACAGTGGATTATGAATCGTATCCGACACAAGTATTTCGTATAAATATTCTACATTGGTGATACCTCGCTAAGCCCCAAGAAACTACAAATCTCGAACACATTCTTCGGCCTCTCCCATGTTGTGACAACTTCAATCTTTGAATGATCCACAAATACTCCTTGTTTTGAAACAAAATGCCTAAGAAACTTTATTTTCGCTAGCCAAAAGCCAAATTTTTTAAATTTAGCATACAATCGGTATTCTCGTATGGTTTTGTCACGCCCCGAATTTCCCACGAACCCGGGGCGCGAGTAACGAGACAGAAAGTAAAATGATAAAAGGACAAAAGTAATTAAATTCAATAAACATGCGTCCATCATCATCCATACATAGAGTAACATCGAATACATTGTTCATCAGTCATTCGGGCTTAAGCCCTTACATAACAAAATACAAGTCTCATGGATCACAAATACATCACGTGCTTCGCCCTCTCAGGGCATCACTAAGTCTCATGTAGCTGGAGGATCCTCATCTGAAAATGTTGCCCACGAATGGGTCAGCACAACTGCTGGTATGATGAAATGCTAATGCCAGAAATAAAGCTAAGGCGTGGCATGTGCAAAGTGTACATTTATTTCTAAATGACATTCAAGCATCGCAGTAATATATATGAATGGTATGTATGACACACCCATGCACAACTCTATGCCACACCCATGTCTCATTTACGGGTACTCCCCGATGGCACGAAGTACCAATGCAATGGCCAATTTTGGGTTTTTCACCACAGGATCTACACCCTCATAATGCAAAGCACCACGTGCTTACCCACGCCATGTTCTCAAAGGATTCATCATATGCCAATATGCCAATGCAATCTCAATGATACATGGTTTCCACAATATAGCATGCTCGAGACAATAATACATAAATCACCCAACTGATTCCACATGCAAGCATATCTCGTAAAATCAACATATACACATGTCATGAGTCACATTCATCATTCACTAAATATTCATAAGGTACAAGTAACATGTAATCATGTGAACCACCAATTCCAAATAAATAGGTAAACACATTACAGGTAAACACATACAGCATTCAATCATTCACAAATATTCCTAACTTAACTTCATTTCTAACACTAGCAAAACACCATACCTGATGGGTTGGTATCAACCCTAGAAGATCGTGAACTATATGTAACTGAACCGGTGGATGAAAATGTAGGAGATCAGATCGCCTCCTCCTGTCCTGTCAGTGTCCCTAAAAGTAGAAATTACAACTCAGTCCATTGTTGTTTGAATGTATGCTATTCATCAAATTTTATGTCTTTAAATTCATAGGTTTCTATTCTGCTAAATTAAACTCTACTATTGGTTTTAGAACGTTTAAGAAAGTAAGTCTAGGTTTTCGTAGAACTCAATTCGGACACCGGGGTTCAAAAGGGCAAAACAGTCATTTTGCACTTTACACGTGTCCTTACATTTCGTGACCTCTTTTCACAAATCGGACTCCACGGTTGAGTCCGGAATGTTCGAGATAATAAAATTCCACTATTTGTTTACCTAATTCGGAGTTCGTTTGACTGTGTTTCAATCTAGGGGCATTTTGGTAATTTTAAAGGTTACTACGGGTCTTTTATTTTTCGGGACCCCGTCTCGTAAAACGGACCTCACCATTGGTCTCGGAATAGTCGAGATAGTCAAAATACACTAATGACTTGTCTCATTTGGACTCCGGGATGTTTTTGAATATTTAATTAATTAAATTAATTTAATTAAATAATTAATTAATTAATTTAATTAATATTTTATTAATAATTTAATCAGGTGGGTCAAAGTGTAATTTCTAACAGTTGGGGGTCAATTCGTAATTTCTGAAAGTTCAGGTTAAGGTTCAAATTCAAAAGGTTCAAATTCAAAGGTTTAAATTCTAAAAGGTTCAAATTCATTTAATTTAAAACAATGGCTGACACGTGGCAGGGGCGACCCGTACCCGCCCGAACCGGAACCAGATCCGACCCAGGACCCGACCCGGCACCCCACCTTCTTCCCCGATTTTCCGGTGAAGCAGCGGTAGGGTTCCGGCGCCTTCTCCGGCGCCGGCGACCGACCTCCGGCGTGTTTTCCCCATTTTCAAAATGCCATTTCCTCCCTTTTTTCACGTAGATCACATCCCCAACCCCTATTTCCCTCAAAACCTCCTCCAACTCTACGAAATAGAGGGTCAAACCCTCGGTCAACTCTCCGGCCACCCATTTTTCCCCCATTTTCCCCCACGGTTTTGAACCCAATTCAATCCCATTCACTTTCTGCACCTCATAGGGTTATTTTAGGATCATTTGAAGGAAGTTTTACACATGAAATGTTGAGGTTCAACCTCCATGGCCGAGACCTGCAACTAGGGATTTCTCCCTAGTTTCTCAACCATTCATTCTCATTCTTCTTGCAAAATGATCCCTACATTATGCTCTCTAAGATCCTATAATTCAAATCAATTAAAATGCTTTAAAAAAATTTGAAACAGAAGTGACCCACTTACAATTTTTCTTGGCCGTTTCTCTCTCTAGCCGTGCCCACTTCCACCTTTCTGGTTCCTCCTCGAGCCTCCTCTCCTTCTTCACAGTCTAGAACTCTCTCTCTCTCTCTGTTTCTCTCTTCTTTCTCTTTCTTTCCTTCTCTTTTCTTCTCACCCGAGACACACCCTCATTTCTCTCTCTCTCTCTCTCTCTCTCTCTCTCTCTCTCTCTCTCTCTCTCTCTCTCTCCAAGACCAACCACCCTCTGCCCACTTCTGCACTCTCCCACTCCCTGAATCCTACTCACACACACAACCTCACCCATACCCCTTTGAGTGTGTAACACTCAAAGCCACACACACACACAACCGGCCCACACACACATGCACACACTGTGCACTGTTATGTACATATATATATACACAAATAAATACATATATATATTCTCCAAATTTAAATATGCATATAATATATATATACATGCACATGTAGCATACACATAATTGTACACATACAATACACACATCACATTCTTAATAATGATAATAATAATAATAATAATAATTAATTAATTAACAATTGCAAGAATAAATAATAATAATAATAAAAAAAAAAAAAATTTTCATGTTATAACAGGTTTGCAATGCAATGCGAAGATGCTCCTCATGTTTCTCCTTGGATGGTGAGTAGATAAGAATATCGTCAACAAACACGAAGATAAAAACATCAAGACATTGTCAAAAAACACAATTCATGAGGTCTATAAATGCGGCTGGAGCATTAGTCAACCCAAATGGCATGACTAAATACTCATAATAGTTGTACCATGTGCCAAAAGTGGTTTTTCGAATATCTTCTTCCTTGATCCTCAACTGGTGATAACTGGATCTCAAATCAATCTTGGAGAAAATAATGGATCCGATCAATTGATCAAAAAAATCATCAATGCACGACAACGGATACTTATTCTTCTCGATTAAGCTTGCGGTAGTTAAAACAAAGCCGAAGTGATCCATCACCCTTTTTGGCAAAAAGGGTCGGTGCTCTCCACAATGATGTACTAGGACATATAAAACCCTTATTCAACAATTCCTCAAGTTGCACTTTGAGCTCCCTTAATGTCACGCCCCGAATTCCAGCGAACCCGAGGCGCGAGTAACGAGACAAAAGAAAATAAAATAATAAAGAAATAAAAGATAATAATAACATTCTCATACATTCTGTACACTGTTCTGATACATACATAGGGTCTAGTCCACTTACTTACAACATGTAAAGTAAAATACGGTCTTGGGCTTATGCCCTTATACAATATCAAAAACAAACGCCCCTTGGGCCTAACATAGTCCCTAATCAGATCATCTCCACGTCTCGTACTGCTGGGACATCATCTGAAATGTTTGCCCCATTAAAGGGGTCAGCTCAACATGCTGGTACAATATAATGCTAATGCAAGAAACAAAACTAAGGTCGTGGCATGTGCAAGTATACAGTTATTTCTATATGGCATTCAATATCATGATGGTAGTACATGAGCAGTTTGTAGTATATATACTGTATGCGTGACACACCCATGCAACTCTATGCCACCCATGTCTCATGATACGGTCATTCTCCGCTGGCATGAGTACCGCCACGTATGTCTCGCTTCACGGTCCGGAATCCGTCAGGCTTGCAAGTACCTATTGGCCGATTTTGGGTTTTTCACCACAGGATCTGCACCCTCATAATGCAAAGCACCAAGTGCTTACCCACGCCATGTCCAAGGAATTACACTATGCCAATATGCTCCGATCTCATCATGTCACAATGCAATCTCACTGATGCATCTCATTCATACACAAAGCATGCCTTCAAGTACACAATTCATAATATCAACAGTTCTTCAAAGCATATAATTCACACACCACACTAACACATGCGATATACCCATAATCATCATCCAACTTAACAAGATAGCACGTAGCACATAAGCATGTGAACACTCAAGCAAACATGTGAACAATCAATGCAGCAAAGCAAGTATTCCTAATCTCAATTTTATTTCTTACTTAGCACAATATATCGTACCTGTAAATCGATCTCAACTCAAGAAGTGCACTCGAGGTATGGTAGGATCACTGTGAAAATACTGAAGGTCAGAGCACCTTCTCCTTGCCCTTTCGCGTTCCTATAAGCATAACAGGTAATTCAGTTCATTGTCATTTGGATTTATTCTATTCGTCAAATTTTATGTCTTTAATTCATAAGTTTCTATTTTACTAATTTAGACTCCACCATTGAGTCCGGGATGTCGAAGAAACTAAGTTTAGGCTTTCGTAGAATTCAATTCGGGCACCTGGGTTAAAAAGGGCAAAACAGTCATTTTGCACTTTACACGGGTCCTTACATTTCGTGACCTCTTTTCACAAATCGGACTCCACGGTTGAGTCCGGAATGCTCGAGACAATAATATTTGTTTACCTAATTCAGAGTTCATTTGACTGTATTTCAATTCAGGGGTATTTTGGTAATTTTATATGTTGCTATGTGTCTTTTATTTTTTGGGACCCCATCTCATAAAACGGACCTCACCATTGGTCTCAGAATGGCCGAGATAGTCAAAATACACTAATGACTTGTCCCATTTGGACTCTGGGATATTTTAGAATATTTAATTAATTAAATTAATTTATTAATTAATTAATTAAATTAATTTATTAATTAATTAATTAATTTAATTTAATTAATATTTTATTAATATTTAATTCTGGTCGGCCTAACTGTAATTTCTCCAAAGTTCAGGGGTTAAAATGTAATTTTCGAAAGTTCAGGGTCAAGGTTCAATTTTCAAAAGGTTCAGGGTCAAGGTTCAATTTCCAAAAGGTTCAAGGTTCAAATTGAAATTAGTTTAATTTACTATCCCTAATCAGGTTAACCAAACAGGGGCTTATCCAGAACAGGGATAGGATATCCCTGTTCCTATTTTAATTTAAAATTTTTAATTTCTTATATCCGTAACCAAACGCCCCAATTTAGTTTTTAATTTAAAACCAGTGAGCGACACGTGGTAGGGGCGGGTCAACCCAAGCCCGACCCGACCCGACCCGAACCGACCCAACCCGGACCCGAACAATGCCCCCTTCGTCCCCCGTTTTTTCGGCGAAGCTCCGGTCGCCTTCTCCGGCGCCGGTGGCCGGAATTCCAGAAAATCAAATTTTTAAAATTGCTTTTCTTGGTGTTTTCGAAGCCTCTTTCAATTCCAAATCATTCTAAAACATTTTTGGAACCTTTTAACACTGTTTTGAAGCTCCCAATCACAATGAAAAGCCTAGACTCCCCCCCATGGCCGTGACCTGCACATCCCTTTTTCTCCCTCATCTTTCAACTGTTTTCTATCATTCTTGTTGCGTTTGAAAGCTAAAATCATGCTTTATAAAACCCTATGATCTAAACCAAACGAATCATGCTTTTGAAATTTAAAACAGAAGCACCCACTTACCAAAATTTTCGGTTGTTTCTCTCTCTAGCCGTGCCCTCTTCCACCCTTCTTTTGGTCACTCCTCGAGCTTCTTCTCCTTCTTCACAGTCCAGAACTCCCTCTCTCTCTGTTTCCCTTTTCTTCCTTTCCTTCTCCTCACTTTCTCTCTCTATATTTCTCTCTCTCTCTCTTCTCTCATTCACACGACAGGTCTACCCCTCTCTCAGTCCTCACCACACACATACACACAGACCTCACCACACACCTTCAACCACTCTCTTACACACACACCATGCCCCTCCCATGCTTGTTTGAGTGTGTTACACTCAAACTCACACACACACACAACCGGGTACACCACTGTGCACTGTGCACTGCTATATATATATATATATATATATATATATATATATATATACAAATATATGCATATATATATTCTCCAAATCTAAATATGTATATAATATATATATACATGCTCATGTAGCATACGCATAATTATACACATACAATACACACATCACATTCATAATAATAATAATAATAATAATAATAATAATAATAATAATAATAATAATATTGACAAAGAAAATAAAATAAAAATAAAAAAAAAAAATCCATGTCATAACACTTAACTCCACAGGTACCATGCAATAATGTGCCATAGAGATTGGTGCAGTGCCCAATAATTGATCAATGGAGAACTTTATCTCCCGGTGTGGTGGTAACTCATATAAATTATTTGAAAACACGTCTAGGAAGTCTCTCGCCACTAGAGCTCTTCATGACTTCCACTAACGTCGTCTACTACCCAACTCGAGAACATATAGCTAAGCTCGTCCAAATTGCATGAGTCCCACAAGCGTGGAGTAGTGAGGTCACTATGATCACCTAGAAAATAAAAATAGTCTTCCTCAATAGTACAGACGGTCACCCTCCGTTGATAACAATCAATGGTTGCTCGATAAATTAACAACCAATCTACACCCAAGATGAGATCAAACTCGGTCATATCTAACACAATGAAATCAAAGGTGAAGAGACGAACAACCACCTCTATCTCGCAAGTGCGGCAAATCCATTTAAGTGAAACTCTGCCTCCCACTAGAGTCTCTACCCAAAGCGGATGATCTAAAATTTAAATGTCTAATCCCAGAGTATGTGAGAAGGATGAAGAAATAAATGAGTAAGATGCACATATGTCAATCAAAATGTTCACCCACGAATTGAATACTCACTACAACAAAATAGGGCTTTGGCAGCAAATATTTTGCGACAGTTTATAAAAACGCCGCAAATTAGTGGCACTTAAAAGAAAATTTGTGGTATTTTGTTTGAAACGCCACAAAATTTATGACGGTTCCTTTAAACACCACATGTTTTATAAAAACGATGTCATTTTAATTAATAAAAATGAAAATTTTTATTCTCTGTCACTAATTAGCGGCGGTTTAGAGTTGTAGCCACTAATTAGCGGCAGTTTTTTTAAAATGCCACAAAGGAACAGTGGTTTCGTAAATGCCATTATTACATATAACTCAAAATGACAGGGTTTGTATAGTTTTTAAAAATTAAAATACAATTTTCCTTCGATACTCGCACGCTAATACACACAAACTTCTTATGTGTTTGAAAGAAGAAACCCTTCAGATTCCCTTCTTTAGGAAATAAATCCTTTCTCATTCCATTTTAATTTGATAGAGGAACCCTATCTTCTGTCCCATAGACCCTAGCTTAATTCCTTCATAGAAAACCTAGCATCAGTTCGATGTGTTTTTGATCGACACTAGTGGCTCTCTCTTGCATCCCTCTCTTTGCGCGCCTCTCTCTTAATTCTCTCATCTCTCTCTTTGCGCATCTCTCTCTGAACTAGATCTGCGCCAATCATCCCTTATCATTTTGTGTTCTCGATTCTAATTCCAACGAAGTAAATCTGAGAGCTTCAACGACGTCCTTTTGGTTTTTCTCTGTCATCGATCAATCTGATCTTACAACAGGTACTATTTCTTCATTACCTTCTATTTTGTCATCACCAGATTTAAATCTTGCGACTTTGTAGCTGGATTGAAGAAATTTTTGTTTTATTGACATTGTTGAAGCAAAGCTAATGACTTTGAGGTCACATTGAATCATTTTTGCCTTTGTATGTTTGAATTTTTTTATATCAGCTTTGTGAAATTTGGTGTAAATGTTGGTTCTGTATCGTAAATCTTATCGAATATGTATCTATGTATATAGTTTAATTGAACTTCACTTTTGTTAATCTCAGGTTCTCATTTTCGCTAGATCTTTTTATGAGTAGTTGTTTAGGATAATGATATGCCTTTCAATTCTATCTTTACAGAGTTTGTTAGATTGAAGATATGTCTAAGAGATAAGGATATATTAAATTTTTTTTTATGTTTAGTCATTTTTGTGTTATATTTAATTTGTAGTTTTGATTAGTGGTTTTCTTTTTAAGTTAAAAAGTATGAGAAGTCAAAACACTATGCTAGTTGCTTCTTAGATACTTTGTTATGCCAAGTGACTATTTATTACTAGATTTGCAATGCAATAGAAGGATGAAAATGTAACTAATGAGTTGGAAATAATAAATTATTTTTGAAAAAATGTACAATTTATACCGACAGTTTATATAGTCGGAACTAATGTTTTACCGACTGCTAATATGGTCAGAAATAATGTTTTACCGATTGTTAATATGGTTGAAACTAATGTTTTACCGACTGTTAATAGGGTCAAAAATAATGTTTTACCGACTGTTAATATGGTCAGAACTAATGTTTTACCAACTGTTAATAGGGTCGGAAATAATGTTTTACCAACTGTTAATAGGGTTGGAAATAATGTTTTACCCACCATTAGTTGTATCGAAAATAATGCTTTACCGACGCCTACATGCGTCGGTAATATGTAATATTTTCGACGCTATGACGTTTTAGTCAATAATCTTTTTCTAACCATTTTAATACTGACTTTTGTGTGCAACGTCTACCATTGGTCGGTAACATATATTTCTGACGCTAAATAAATTATTTTCGACCACATCTTGAGTCGAAATAAATGCTTTATCTTATAGTGTTTATACCGGCTATATTTATTAAATACAGTAGTAGTATTTGTTTCATTAAACTGCGAACAATGACAATAAAAAGATTTTGTATTGGGGTTATTTTTAAGCGAAAAAAGCAATCGCTTTAGGTTCCACTTACAAAGAAGGCTCCAAATTTGTATAACTGTATAGTATAATATAATTAGAAGTCTAATAAAAAAAATGAAAAACAAAAAAAAAGTTGAACCTATAGAATACAAATAGAATTAGAATTACAATACAAAATTCATCATCTGAAAAGTTTTTTTTTAGTTCTACTAGAATTAGAATACAATTAAAATATCTATTATATGTATACACACACGAAATAGATGGATTCTGCCTTTATATATATTCGTTCTTTATTTCCTATTTTAGTAAGAGATGGATTAGATGTGTAGAGACCTAAAAATTGAGGATAATTTTTTTTTTTTTTTTTGCCGGTAGAGCACTATTTGTAATACCTTAACCCGGGATGGCACGTAAATCGAGATAGGTCGAATCAAGAGTGTAATACCCCGAAAATCTAACAAAACTCGGACTATACCTCGACCTAAGAAAATAGGTTCTGTGACATTAATAATTTAAATAGCTCAAAATACAGTAAGTTATGATGGGATTAATTATTAGAAAATATAAAATGAGATACAATTGGTAAAATAAATACTAATGATATCGAGTCCCGGTTTTATGCCAAATTGGTCAGCATCCCATGATTTAATAATTTGGAATGGAAATAGTATATATAAAATATATAAATAATTGTAATAAAATAATCAAAGACACTGACTCTAAGAATATAAAATATATAGAAGCCATATTTTATATAATAAACTAATAAAGAGAGGGTGACAGCCTCTAGCCTTTAGAAGCTGCTGGAAATCAAATATCATTATATCTATATATTTATAAGAGAAATAAAATAGAAACTTCTTGAAGAAGCTAGAAAAAGAAATGGCAAGAAAGTTATGGGTTGCCCAAAGATGGAGATCTTCCACTATCAAATAGGTTCTAAGTGCTGGGCTTTGTATGGGCTGGGTTCAGTGAGAAATTAACTACTACTGGATGGGCCGACCAAATTCATGGGCTGCTTGAAATTACAATTGCTAGTATCCATCATCTCTAGAGTGTTCCGTGAGTTTAAAAGGGGATGTAGCTAATTAAAGAAAGCAGTAGAAACTGCTAGACGGTGTAGAGAGCTTCCAAAGAAATATAAAAATATATATGTATTACTGCATATGGAAGCTTGTAGAAGCTGCTGGAAGGAGTCAAATATATATGTGGTTGTGTAGTGGGGGAACAGAGGGGCGGTGCAACATGTGCTGTGTTGTGTGGTGTGTGTTTAAGGTGGAGAAAAATAAAGAAAAGAAAACGAAAAGCAAGATAAAAAATAGAAAAGAAAAAGAGAGCAGCCTGCACCATGCGTGAACAGTGTGTGTGGGTACCAAATATGTGTGAGGTGTGTGGCTAAGGTGAAGGCAGCAAGGCTGCCGACACTTGAGGTGCGAGTGGGTGTGTTGACATGTGTATATATATATATATATATATATATATATATTTATGTGTGTGTGTGGTGTAAAAAAAAGTGAAGGGTGGTGCAGATGGTAGATATATAGAGCATCCGAGAGAGAGAAAGTCGGTGCAACTAATATATATGTGTGTGGGAGTAGCGGTGCAAAGGGTGGACACACCAGTCGCATTTCTTCTACGGTGAGAACAAGGGACGAAAGTGCAGAGTGAAGCAGTGCGTTGCAAAGCGTGGTTTCGCAATTGCCGTTGTTTTCAGATAATGGGAGTTTTGTGGATGCAGAAAGGAAGGCTGCTTCAGTCAATTCAGGCGTTGGGTCTCTTGTTCAGGTGGAGATATCTGTTGGGAAATTGATTTGTGTTGAGCGCCACTTATGACGTAGAGATGAAATGGGTGATGTTAGTGATTGAGGCTGCTAGATATGACGATGTTATTAGTTTAGTTTCTGCTAGAGTTTCTCTTGATTCTAAGGATTCATATGGGCCGAACAGGTTTTGAATATCAATGAGAGGTGAACTGGGTATTAATGACCAGACGATGGAGTTTATGGGCAATGGAAGGAGCGATTGACTGAGGGAATTGGCTGTAATAGTCAGTGCTGCTGGATCCGACTTATGCCAAAAGATCCATGACTAGTAGACATTGAGGCAGCAGATCGAGGAGGAGCTGTGTGATGGCAGCTTCAGTTTCTTGATTTTCTTCCTCTCTAACGACTCACCTAATCTGGAAGCAAGTATAAATTTGATTCTTTAAATTTACAATCTGTAATGGAATTATATTTTGGTCATAACAGCATTCGGCTGCTGGAAAACTGGAAAATGAAATTAATTGATTCTGTAGCAATAGGAAACATTTTACTATCTCTATTAGAATTACATTTTAGTCATGACAGTGTGCGACTGCTGGGGGAAAATTAGGAAAATGTATGATTATTTGATTCTACAAATATAGGGAGATTCAAACTGAAGTATTTGAATTGAGTTTCAGCAATACTTTAATAGAAATAAGAGAACTAGTGGCTACCAGCTATTGATTTAAATATGATTTCAGCACTATAAAGGAATAATTAAGTGGATGTGGGTGTTTTAATTGAGAGATTTAGTTACTCTTTTCTCATAAGGATCAGTGATACTGTTAGCTATTAGGTGGAATTATGTATGGAAGTGTTTTTGTACAAGAACTCTGATCAGATCACGTCTGAAAAGGGTGAACTGAGATGAATATTAGTTTAAAATAATTTGCTACTTTACCTTGTGATATTACAGATGATGGGTGGATAGAATCTGGATTCTTTGCCAATTTTCTTGGCATTTCCATTGGTCATTGTTTATCATTTATGACAGCTGACCTGAAATATAAAGAGAATTAATTTTAATTAAAGAAATTTATCCATAGATGAATATCAAATATATTAATTTAAAAAATAACGAAATAACCCGAAGTCCAAATTGGACAAGTTATTAGTGTATTTTAGCTATCTCGAACATTCGAAGACCAATGGTGAGGTCCGTTTTGCGAGACGGGGTCCCAAAAAGAATAAAAGACCCATAAAAGTACAAAATGACCATTTTGCCCTTTTTTAGTATAGATGTTCGAATTGAATTCCGCGAAAGCCTAAATCGACTTTGTTTGACGTTCTGGATTCAATGGTAGAGTCTATTTAAGTAAAAGAGATACCAACAATAAAGAGACATAAAATTTAATGAATAGCATAAATTCATATAACGATAGACTGAGATATATTTGTGAATCTTAGGAACACCGAAAGGAAATGAGAGGACCTCCTAGACAGATACAGTAAGAGGACTGCGTTATCACCTATTGGTTTGACTTCGTAGCAGACATAACTCCCTAGGGTTGAGACAAACCCTTCCACGTATCATATTTTACTAAGTAAGGAATAGGATTAAGTTTAGGATAAATTTCCATGTTGATTGTTTATATGCTTATGTGTTCCTTGTTACTTTTTGGGAGTTTGGTAAAGTGATAAATGTGAATCATGACTATGTGTATATTTCATGTGTTGGTACAGTATGTGATTTATGTTCTTTGAGAATTGTTAAGATTGTGAATATATAACTTAAACATGTGTTTAAATTGATTGTGAATAGCATGCATACATGTGGAAGGAATTGTGTGATTCAAATGCCATTGTTGTTTTAAGAATAATGCATTATTTAAAGCATGCTTCATGTGTTGGTAAGATGCTTCATTGAGATTACATTATGGCACGGTGGAATCAAAGCATATTGGCATGGTGTGATTTCTTGAAAACATAATGTGGGTTGAGCACTTGATGCTGTACATTATGAGGGTATAGATCCTGTGGTGAAAAACCCAAAATCGGCCATTGGTACTCATGCCAACGGGGACGTACTGTGAAATGAGACATACGATTGGTACTTATACCAATAGGGAAGGACCGTAAAGTGAGACATGGGTGTGGCATAGAGTTTGCATAGGTGCGTCACGCATATTGATAATGCATTGTGTTGATGTATTATGATTTGAATGGCATATAGATATAAATGTACACATGCACATGCCATGCCTTAATTTTGTTTCTTGTATTAGCATTATGTCATACCAGCAGTTGCACTGGCCCATTCGTGGGATATCATATTACAGATGACGCTCCTAATACATGAGACTTGATGAAGTCTTGAAGAAAGGAGGGGGAATGAACTTAGAAGTATATTTGGCCTTGGGGCATATTTTGTAATGTAAGGGCTTAAACCCAAATGACATGTAAGATATGTTTGTTGAATGTGACTCACATGTATATATATATATAGATATATATATGTTGAAGGAAATGAATGTATGTCCAATTGAATCCATTAAATTGTCTTTTATTTCCTTTTCTTATTTCGTTTCCGCTCACACCTCGGGTTTGTGGAAATTCAGGGACGTGACAAGATGGATTCTACCTTTTTATATAATATATATATATAATTAAAAAAACTAAAAAAATGTTAATGGTAATAAAAAAGACAGCATATACTTGGAGTCTAAGAAATATAGAATGATCAATTTCAATGACAACATATATACAGCCACACATTATTATATTACAAAAAATAAAATACAAAAACAAAAGAACAAAGCATATTATCAATTGAAAAATCAAGAAAAACTTGATTACAAAAATAAGTGTATTAGGCATGTTATCAATTGAAAACAATATATTAGCAAAACTTGATTACAAAAATAATTTTGCATCTCCAAAAAGAAAGAAGAATACATATTAAATACATTGTTTATAGTAATATTGAAAAAAATATATATATCATTTAATAAAAATACCCCATTTAAAGTTGTCGCTCTAGGCTTCAAAACATCTCAAGTCGACTCTGATGGAGTAGTTTGGCTTGGTTGAATATAACTCAGTTGAACCTAATACAATTACTTGGCTTTATTGAGTATGTAATTTTATTTTATTTATTTTTTCAAATAATTAGAAAATGTTTTGACATTAAAACACTCGTCTTTTTAAAATTCAAATAAGTTAAACATGAACACTTTTGCACAAAGAACTTTGGATAACTATTATATTAGGGTGTTATTACTAATGTACATATTACTCCTTTGACATATTGCGACATACTCCTGAAGAGATAGATGGAAGGAAAGTATGGAAAATTGATATGTTGGCTTATTGACTATTATTTTCAGCATCTTCATTATGAAGTTTTAAATTTATCCTATCGTCCAAATAGGGTAATAGAAAATCAGTGGAAATATCTAGTCCAGCATTGGGGTTTTAAATCTGCAACAGTATGAAACTTATAAATACTAGTTGTCTGTAATTTTTTTATTTATCTATCTTACATAATTTATTGACAAATTTTCTTGAAAATCTATAATTTATTATAGGAACGTAGTGAAATCAATAAAACTAATCGTGCTAAGCAGAAGATAAGTCACTCAACTGGAAGAATGGCCGCGTTCGGGATAAGGTAAAATAAAATATTACATTGTAAGGGAATTTTGAGTTATTATATTGTGTACTTATACATATTTAATTTAATACAAATGTTTATACTATCTTTTAATGTAGTTGAAGAAAGCTACTGGTAAGGAACTAGATCGAATTACTATGTTTATTTAAACATATACCAAGAAAAATGGTCAAATAGTTGACCAGGCATCAACTGATACAATTATATGTTTAATATGTATTATGCTCATAGAAAAATGTCAAATTTGTATGAAAGTGATGTTTATTATTTACTATATTCACTAACTATAAAAATCTTGCAGGAAAAGTTCAACAAACAACTTTCACAGGTACCAGAATCTTCACAATCATTAGATTTTCGTGAGGAGGTTTTCTCCAATATCATGGGACCAGAAAGGCATGGTCGTGTGAGGACTTACGGCTTAGGTCCCACCTCATCTGCTTTATTTGCTCGCAAATGAGATGATGAGAATAGAAGAGAATCTGAGCATACGAAAGAAAAGTTAGATAAGATGCAGGGTATGTGTTATTTTTTCTAATATCATGATTTTGCAACTAAATATTAGCTTGTATAAACTAATTTATTTATTTATTTTGCATTTTGTCAGGTTAATGAGAATGACTAAATAACGGACTATTGTCTCTAATGTTGGGCTTCTCGTTGGCTTGTTGTTTTTTATGGTAGGTTATTGTTAATGCTGCTTGGAGTTGGAGTTCATTCTAATTAGCATGTTTTTTACTTGTTTGAGACTTTTCTTTAGGAATTTTTTTTTCTGGTTATTTGGTTGTTGATGACTATTGTATTTGTTAGTTGTTTGATGACTATCTTACTTAGATACTGGGAGATTATCTATCTTTAATTTTATTTGTATGGATATTAATTTGGATTTGAGTTGGTGATGTCAAGTGAGATTTTAATTTGGTTTTATATGAATGGATGAGTTTTGGTATAAGACATCTTATGTGTGGATTGATGTATTGAGTGTTTAGTGCACTTAATTAGTGAATGTGTTTAAAATTTTGCAAGAATAAGTTAAAATCATTTTAAAAAGTGATCATTCCTACGATTAGGAGTATATTAGCGGTAGATTTTTTTTCTATATAAAAAATTACCACAAAAGATAAACGCCACAAGTTTTTTTGCGGCGTTTAAATAATTGTCACAAAATTAAATGCTTTTAGCGGCAATTGTAGAAGGTGAATTTTTTGCCACATTTTAGCGATGGTAAGATAATTGTCAATTGTAAAATGGTCACAAAAACTTTTAGAATTATGGCGTTTGTTAAATGCCACTAAGAAAAAGACTTTAGCGGCATTTATACAATGGCCACAAATTTTGTCTATTAGCAGCGGTTTCGAAAGTGCCACAAAATTAATGACAATTAGAAAGTGCCACTAAATGCGTCATTTATACCTATATTTGTCAAACAACACTTTTTGTTTTAACGGCAAATCAATTCGCCACTAAAAACGCCACATATAATTTGGGGCATTTCTTGAAGTGTCGTAACAAAATTACGACGGAGGCATTGGCGTCAAAAAGATAAAACGCAGCAAAAATACCACAAATGTAATTAGTAGCGATTTTTAAACCCATTAGCGGCGAATGTGAAACACCGCGAAAGGCCTATTTTCTTATAGTGACTAGAATGGTACCTCCATAACTAAGGGACCAGCATATAAGTCAGTTATAGTAACTGCATACACTCTTCCTTATGTCTAGCCCGAAGATGGGTCCTGGTGTGTTATGCCCTGATGTATAGTCTGTGGTCTGGATACAATAGATGAAGGCCCTAGGGCTAGCCTAGAACTCTGAGTTGAGAAAGCAGGAACTAGAGAAAACGGGGGAAGAAAACTCTGTCCAATCTGATGGGTCTGTGAAGAATGACCTGAGTGATAACCTGAAGAACCTCGATCCTCTGAAGTTGAGGCACGATACAAACTCTAATAATGTGCCACAACAGACCACATCGATAGCAAATAAGGGTCTTGTCCTTCACTTGAGTCTGTGTCTAGCCTACACTCTATGAAGGTCCATGGCCTCTACCTCTTAGTTGTCCTTGTCCCTAGGACTGCGTCTCTCTCCTCTATGGCCAGTCCACCTTGCGATGTCCTAGCTGATGGCACTCATAGCAAGTCAGCTCTCCTTATATACCTCTAACAAGTGCAGAGAACGATGAATATGATGGCCAATAAGAAGTCTAAGCTTACTCCTATAAATGAGCGGCTCCATCTCTCTATGTATTCTTATCCCATCTATCAAGATAAGAACCTAAACCCCATATCGGACACCTTGAATCATAGATTCTGGTCGTGTCCTCCAATTCGACCTCGATCAACAAGGCTCTATCATAAAACTTTGAGAATACCCGAATCTTAAGAGGAACTATCCTACTCTGAATGTTAGGCTTAGGCCCAAGCTCATAAGTACGAGATTTTTCAACCTCATTATCAACAAACCCTACAGCAAATCGAGCTAGAAAAGAAAAATAGGACTCGTACTCGGATACTGTCATATCTCCCTGATAAAGATGGAGAAACTCCTGTTGTAGTGAATCCCTAGTCATAGTCAGAAAGAACTTGTCTATGAAAGCCTTGGTGAAGACATCCCACACTCTAATCATAGTAAACCCTACTAACTCCCACCAAATTAGGGCTCACCCTTGAAATAAAATACTAGTATAATCAATCCGAAGGTCATCCTCCTAGATACGAATCGTGTCTAGAAGTCTAAAAACCTATCTCAACTAATCATTTGCAACAAATGAATTGGGCGCCTTTGAGAACTTAGGAGGATTCAACCTCTAATACTCTCTCATAGTGGTTGTGACTCTAGTCTCACCCGTTTGAGAATGGGACAGCATTTCATCCTGGTTAGCTTGCTAAAATTTTTTCATAAACCCTATCATCCCACAGGCAATTTCGGCCCCATCTACTTAGGCTCTTGGAACTTGTTATGGGGGTTCGGGAATGAGTACTTCCCCTTGACCTTGCTTAACCAGCTCCCTTTAGAAAGGTAGTGGTGGATTGGGAATAGGGATATCTTTCGTACCTTGGCCCATTGGATCTTTAGGAAGTGGTGGTGAAGGTGCAGGAATGGTTACTTCTTCCTCATCTTGATTCACTTGGCCGATTGGAGGTGGTGGTAGAGGCATAGAATTAAGAGCTCAACCTCTTCCTAGGCCTTTCCTTGACCTCTTCCTTTGGGTGGCATCCTATAATAACAACAAAAGGAAAAAAAGATAATTTTTCTAATCAATCTCGCAACTCATAATAAAATCTCTGACTTTCTTTTCGTAAGGTTCTATCCTCAACCGTAACCAATTCATCCATGATTACCACTAGCATATACATTAATGAACTCATGTGAATGCAACATGTAACATATGTATCAAATAACAAATAAACATGTATGTTTATGTATTCACAAAAACAAGTCAACATTCACTCAGAGGAATAACCTCAAGCAACAAATTCAATAATAAAACAAGATGCATACAAGAATCCTAAATGCTTAACTAGTGTTCATCCTACAGTAAAATTTCTAGTCAATGTCAATTTATAATCACAAGGTATGTCTTAAGTTGGCCCTATCCTGTTGTCCTTGGTATTCGAAGCCTAAGCTCTGATACTATCATGTCACGCCTTGAAACCGAAGAAGCCCGGGGGTGAGGTGAATTACCCCATTTTTTGAGCCAATTTAAGTTGATGTAATTAAATTTAAAACATCTTTTTTACCCTTATTTAAGTTAAATAGTCCATTGGAGGCAATTCGGGTGGTAAAAAGTCAGCCCGGAAGTCAAACTGACAAAATGGAAGAAGAGGTGGTTAGTCTTGCCCCTCGGTGCCAATCGGCACACTAAAAGGAAGGTTTCCCACCTTCTAATGCCGATCGACACTCACAGGGTTCCGATCAGCCTTCTGGCCCCTACTCTAACCTGCTTTGAAAACTTCTCATGTTTTAACTATTTTCCTCACTTCAGGCCATTTTCCTAGTACCTTAGACATCCAAATTCATTCCATTCAACATTCATATCATAACCTAACATTTATTAAACATCTAATGTCACTTTCATTCATCAAGAAACAATAACTCAAATTCTAAGTTCAAGTCTCATGCTTCACAACTTCTAAAATGATCAAAATAAAGTTATGTGTCTCACAATGTTTACATCATCATCAAACTTCTAATTTATACACAATTAAACTAAAAAATTCATCGTCTATTCCATGGGAATATACATCAACAAGTCTCCCAAAGAGATCATGACATTCAACTATATAAAAATGGTAGTCCTTGAAAAATAGCTTACAATGATTTTTCAAGTGTTACCCAAGAACATGATCTTATCATAGGCATATACATATACAAGGTTGTTCCAAAACAAAAGTAAACACAAGCCCCCACATGAGGAAGGTCATCCAAATGCATGCAAAAAGGAAGTCTTCCCAAAAATAGCATCACGTGGTTATTCAAGTTACGATCGTCTCTTTGCCTGTTCCTGCATCTAGTAGGGTTTAGTACAACAACCCTAGTAGAAGAAATCTAAACATAAGTAAGAACGTCTTTTGGTACGTGTATGCTTGTACACGTGTAATGACAATCAAGTGTTCATCAAGTATGCATCATCAACAACAATGATATAAAGAATAAATAAGTTCTCATGTGTTAAAGTGTATAACTATTATAAGGGAGCATTATCAAGAAGAGCATTATACATCATTCTAGAATTCATTCATTCAAGTTCTTTCAATTTTTTAAAGTTTTCGTTTCCATCTCTCAAGTCTCAATTCTAGGATTATATTCCAAGTCGGCCCCCAATAAGCCTTGTGGGCTTTACAGGCTATCAACCCGATGGAGACATACGACCACCCACGTGGGTTTATGGCTTGCACGTTTATAGGAGACACCATCCCGAACACTAATCAAAATTTCGAGTAAGTGCAATGTCACCATGCTCAAAATCACATAATTAACATGCCCAAGTTCTAGCCCAGTGTTCATTACTTTCCAAGTTTTCATTCTCACATTTCCAAGGGCTTATCATTCACATTTGTATTCCCAATTCATCATATATTCGTCAAGGAGGTTAAATATTCAAGTAATTGCACTCAATTACCATAAATCTACATCAAGCATACATTAAGGCATTTTCACAAACACTTAATGTACAATTTAAATTATCAAGTATAGTACAAGTAAACTCATTTCATGATTTCACCAATCAATTCTTTTTGCATTCAACCGGGAGTTATATCAACATCAAGATATGATAAAAATAATTCATTTCATAGCAAGAATTCAACCAATACATAGATTTTCAAAACACATGCAACATATGTCCAAAACTGAAAAAATGAACAATCTTGCAATCAAAGATAAGATAATGGCATGATGAACGTATCTACATAAGTCCTATATCACATCCCATAACCCACCCTATGCAGATAAGGAATAATGACTAGCTAGTTAGGCACTTCGCCAATACACTAACCTTTAATAGCATATTGATGACGTGTCTAACCAAAAGTTTTTTTTATCATTTCCAAGTAGATTGCATTCTATTACATAAAATCATGCAACAAAATTCTTATTTGTTAAAAATTTTATTTGAATGCAATCATACTTGGGAAAACATTATTAGACTATACATCAGAGTTATAATAACATAACCCTTAGTTATTACATTATTGATGAATATGTCTCACTATCCATTTCCTGTCCTATAATTTTGGCATTTATGGTCTTAGGTTGTCACCTCCGTAGTTGGGATACAAATTCTTTTTTCGCCAGTGCCTATCCATCATGATTTAATAGTAGTTGGGTCTGAAAATCTTTTGGCAATCCCTAAAATTAATACATAAGATAAAACCTTGTGAGATTTATTAAAAAGTTCGTGAGTAACACTGGTCCCCCGTTATGGGTTTTCAGGAAAACCCTTTTCTGTAAACTTTCATGGATAGCAATAGAAAAGATCTGTACTAGAATCTACTGACATTCTTAAAACATATACATATAATTAGGAGTTGCAAGATATATACTGAAAATCATACAAGAGTTTATGTCAGATAGTTTTGCAAGTTAAACATGATATCATAAAATCTAATACAGTTGAGCAAATAAAACATGTCACATTCTTAAAAATTGTTGTCTTTTAGGACTTTGGGTTGTCACATGGTGACCTATAAACTAAAGCCATGAAAAACATTTTGTGCCATACATCTCATAAGCTCGGTCCCTATGGACTATAAATGTCACATTGGTGACCTCTATATAATTTAGAGCTTTGGGCCTACATAGCCTTCTCACAGGATTCAGACTCCCAACCGAGTAGCTTATGAAGACTTACTAGAAGTCTACTGGCTTTTAACCCCCAACAAGGTGTCGTAAAGTACATAAAAATTGAAACATGCTTGCAAAACATTCTTTAGGCTATCCATGCTATGAAATATTTAAAAAGATGTTACTTAAAAACATGCAATTCAATTATTTATTTTAGTATTTTATAAATAGTCATGTAGTTAAAACATTTAGCATAATAGTCAAAAATATGTTATAAAGTTATAAAGAACTACATATGGTGTTATAAAATTGTAAAGAATTGCATTTCATGGAAATGTCTCCACTTCAAGGTTTAGGGTTACTCACCTATGGTTTAGTGTTCATAGTCATTTATTTATTCCTCTATTTGACATGCCTCGACATTCTTAAAGCATGGGTCAAAATACATCGATACTATATCAGTATAATACTTGACTTAATATTTGTTTACTTAATATACTTAGTCTCTTTTGAACTTAGTCTTACTATTTAGAATTTCCTTATGGTCTTTAATTAGGGTTCCTAATACTTCTTAGTTCATCATGTGCTCACTTTAGCCTTTAGGGACATTTTTGTAATTTTTCACTTTCATGCGGGAACATGTTCAGGTACCCGAATGCTTAATTTGACCTCACCGTTAGGTTTAGAGTGTTTTAGAACATTAATTATGCCCCTTCCTATATTTTTTTCAATCTGTTTGGTAGCTTGTAAAACACGGAAGGCAGTTTGGGAATTTTATATTTCTATGTGTTTATATTTTTGGTACCTTGTATGACTAAATGAGCTCCACTTTTGAGTCCGGAACATCAAAAAATGTTAAGGTGGGTACTTCTATAGTCATCGGGGTTTAATTGGTAGCTTAATTAATGCGTTATGACATAGTTAAAATTATTTTAGTTTGCCCATTCATATTTTTCAGGATCTAATTTTGTAAATCGGACTCTGCCGTTGAGTCTGGAATGCCCAAATACATTGGGTTAGGCTCTTCTTGTATTTTAATTGGACTTCATTTGTTCTATTTTTGGCTTACAGACATTTTAATAATTTCTCTTTAATTAAAAGGATTTTTTTAATTAATTTTTAGGGCATTTTTGTAATTAACAAAAATATTTGGCGCTAACTTATAATTTCAAAAAAACTCTAAATAAACCGTCCAGTTCAGCTTTAATTTAGTTGAACCGGTCCAATTGGTTGAGAACCGGTCGATTTTTTCAGTTTTGTGCGTCATGCTAACATCATTGTGACGTCAGCCTCTCTTTAAACACAACGATGGCTTTTTGTTTTACCTTTAAGACCATTTTCACACAGGTCAGCCCAAACCCGTATCCGACCGACCTGACCCAATCTAGATATTGTTCATCGTCTTCCCAAGATTAGGGTTTACCATTCATCGAGGCAATTCGAATTTCAAATCCTATTTTGTTCATTCTCATATCGTTTTTCCACCTGTTTTCAGTTATAATCGACTTCTAATGTCTGAATTTAGGTATCCCCATTAGTTTGAAAGCTAAAAGCGTATTGGAAAGCTCAATCGAAGCTTCCATGGCCGTCTATTATTCAAGCTCGGTTCAAGCCCATTTCTAAACCATTTCAAACGTGGTTTATTCCTATGAAACACTTGAATCATGGGCTTTAACTTAACGTTCAAAAACATATGTTTAAAGCCTAATTCGTTAGGTTTGGATTATGATCCAATACTTACAACTTAAGATTGGAGCTTTGTTTTGAGTCTTTTTTATTGCGGACCTGGAGTTTCATGACCCTTATGAAGTCTAGTTTAAGTCCCAAGCAACCGCTTTTGGTTTGGTTTAACTCGAATCAGGCCCAGTTTCAAGCTCACTCTAATGGCGGTCTATGTGATTTTAGGGTTTCTGGATCATCGAAGCTTGGTTTTTTTTATGTATTTCACATGTGAATTTTTATTGTATGTATAAACAATCAATTATATAGCTTCAATCAGCGATATAGAGCTCTGAATTCTAGAGAGAGACATTCGGTTGTGGGTTACCTTTGATGGTCGATCTTCCTTTTCTCATCTTGAGTTCAATCATGATCTCTTAATGCTTCTAAATCACTCTCCTTTGATCCAGTCTAGTGCAACCTTCCCAAGTAATCATATCTTCTTTATTCCTCTCTTTCCCTCTCTACTTTCCATTTTCTATGTCCTAATAGCCCTCTACTTTTCTTCTCTTGGCCTGAGTGTTTTTTAGGCGTGAGTTATGTCACGAACCCAAAACTCACCCTACGCTGATTAAAGATCATTGACCGACACTGTCACTCAAATAGGCCTTACAGAATCAAATGAATTGCACAAGAGTGATATAACTTTTTTCTTTTTAATATTAATTGCGGAAGCTACACATATGCGATTCATTCGATAACCATCTTCACATCAGTCATTTATAAAGTCTACTCAAAATAAAATCATTGTCACCTACTGTTCATCATGAGTCATCAACATTTATATACACATCATATATATATATATATATCCACAAAAGTACAAAAAGATCGTTCCCAAAAGTCTAGGTTGTCATCAGTTCCAAAAATACATCATGTGATTTCCCAAAAGATCCCACATCACATCCAACCCAGATTCTGGTAAAAAGATTTATCACATTCACGCCCTTGGTTATTTTGCATAGACTTGTTACCTCCTTGCTAAGTCAATTACCTGAAATAAGTTGGATAAATCTATATGTGCTTCACTAAGCTCATGAGTAATTCCTGCATCCTATCATAGTTTTACAAGAAAAAGTTTGGCACAAAATACCATGGGCACCAAGTTTCTCAAACAGATAGTATATATATCAAGATAACTTAAAACATGATTCAGATTACGGGACAGATAACATGATAACAAATGACAGATACACATGACAAGATGCTTTTAAAATCTGATTTCTAATAATGGATAACAGACACATATTACACAAATCGAAGATTCACATAATGAGTCGAAGCACTACATGGGTAAGTCTCGTAAGAGTCGAAGTGCCACATAGGTAAGTCTTATACATGAAATCCACAATAAGTCAAGGCGCCATGTGGGTAAGTCTTAAAAGAGTCGGAGTGCCACATGGGTAAATCTCGTGTAAACACAAAAATCGAGTCAGAGCACCATGTGGGTAAATCTCAAAAGAATTGGAGTGCCACATGGGTAAGCCTCATAACAGACACATGATCGGATTCAAAACACGTACATTTCAGGTTTCATAGTCAAAACTAGATCACATAAATCATTTTTCTCATTTAAGGGGTGCCATGGTTTACAGATGTCTTTCAAATCAATATACACCAAAAGGCCATTTCAAAATCCAGACATAAAAATCATATTTCTTGAATATTTCACGAATTGTAGATAAACAACTGAGCAGATATAAAACCCTTAAGTATTTTCAAATAAGAGAGAAAACACAGTTTCAAGATGCAAGATAATAAGATTAAGCATTTTGAACAACCATAGAATATCAAATACCACTGAACTGGGATACAGGATTACTCACAAAATACATTTAGCATTTTGAACAGGAGATAACAACACTGATCCGGGGTACTAGATTACTCATAGAACATCTTAGCATTTTTCAGTTAGGATCTAAAAATATCGTTGTTTCAAGATGTCAGATTACTCACCTCAAACCTTCGGTCAACTATGCTAACTCCTTTTCCTTTGTCAATAATTCCTAGAGCATAAGTCAAATATACATAACCTTGCATTAGAACATAATTGAGACATTTCTATTAGCCACTTATTATTTTTGTAACTTTGGACTTAAGGTTAGATCCCGCCTTCTTTTTCTAATTTCATTTAATAGCTAAATAATTGCTTGGGATGTAATGGGTATTACCTCATTTATTTTTTCATACTTTTCAGAGTATATTTAGGTTTAACAAACCTCACCATTGAGTCCAGAACATTCGAAATAGTCAAGATAAACTACCTTTGTATTTAATTGACTCTGGGTATCATTAGAGATAAAATGGTAATTTCATATTTTTCGGGACTTAATCTCATAAATCGGACTCCGTCTTTGAGTCCAGATGCCCAAAAATATTAAGTTACACTATCTTTTTATTTTATTTAGGCATCAGAGCCATTTTACCAAATTAAATTAATTTAATTCTTTTATTTTATATTTTATATATATATATATATATTCAGCTGATAATATTCACGTGTGTGAAGTTGGTACAGTGGCTACACACTTGGGTTTAGGGTTTACACACGCATGCAGGTTGTGGGTTCGAAACTCTGGGCAGCGGCTTCTTATATTTTTTTCTGATTTTTCTTAGGCCAAACGGTGGATAGGGGTCTTATTTAGGAATAAGATATCCCTATTCAGAACATGATCAATTTCTAATCTTTGTAGTCAAACACCCTGAGTGCATTTTAATTTAATTCTCAAAACTGTGTCGTTTCATTAAATTCCCAAACCAATTTTTATTTCGGTTGGGGCTAGACCCGGATCCAACCCGATGACCGGACCTTCACTATTCTTCTCCTATGTTTCGGATCGGGATGTTATAAGTTATATGGGTTGTCACACCCACACACACAGGTATATGTATTTCATTCTCTCTATTATTTGAGTTGGAACATAGGGAATCTAGGACACTATATTGGGACCCCATGTCCCCCTTTTTCTTTTTTAATAATTTACCTCTCATCTGCTTTTCACACACATGTATTGTCACACCCACACACATGTATTACATTCCCCCCCCCTCCAATTATTCATTTTTTCACACTACTCTAGTGGAATAACAGTCTCTTTCGGATGTCCCCTTATCTTGTCTGAACAATAATGCATAAATCATTGCGCACACTATGCAATCTCATGCGTAGATATTATTCACACACTATTGTTGTCTACACACATACATTTGGCACTATTTAGTTATCGATGTATTAAATCACTTAACCTTATTAACCATGATTGATTAAGTCCGCACGTGATTAGGTCATGTTCCTAACCTTAATTTATTATTATAACGCTTCACAGCTTCAGAAGATCTTTCGTTATTATAATTTTTGATACATTGCATAAATTTCCCTTTTGGCGTAATCCAATATTGTACTATTAATTAGCATGGTTTGATTTTACAACAATCCCAATAAATAATGGGTTTAAGTGTTATATCCTATACCTAGGTTTAAAAATTCCCTACCTCAAGTTATGGTAGAAACCCTAACTCTATTCTTGTTAATTTTGACTAAAATCCCCAAAATCTCCAACTCCAATTGGTACTTGTAGGTAGAATGGGATTTGTACTCTTTCAATTTTTCAAAAGAGGCCTCCAATCCTTAAAGAATCTCCAAGAATCCTCTCTCTCTCTCTCTCTCTCTCTCTCTCTCTCTCTCTCTCCGTGAATGGGTGTGTGTTTTAGGTGTGTAGGGAATTGGCTTTAAAAGACCAACAGTAAGACAAGAGGTGAATTTCTCTTTTTTTCCCTCCATGATTTTTTCCCCCTTTTTATTTCCAAATCCTTTTTAGTCATTTCATTTAACTATTTAATTTCTTAATTAAATTTTACATTATTATTTTTATTATTATTATTTTATAATTTGTAATTTAGAAAAAAATCTCAGTCTTTACATTTTTTTCACTAAACCAATTGTAAAAGGGATTCAAATGCGCACACATGCATCATACAACTTCTCTAGATGCCTTTTGGCCAATGCGTGATTGGCAAATGTCTACCTTTAAAATATCTACCAAGTTTCTCTTGGAAACTTTGCATGTGTTTTATGTGCCACGTGGCCAATTGTCCAAACGTGTGCGCACACACACCCAAAAATGAACTGTATCAGAATCGTACTAAAATTGGCACCCTAACTAATTCCGACATGCTAATTCTAAATACGCCCTCCTTTTTTCAAATTCAATCATTAAAATTTTAGTATTTATATGTGTTTCGTATCTAACTGTGCGGTCTCATGGCCCACACTAGTCTCAAATAAATTACTAAAATTCTCTTTTAGATCCAATATATCATATATGCTATTAATTGGTCAATTTCATAAATTATCTATCACATTTCCATTTAATTAATTATTTGTTTCCAAATAAGACTAGAAAATTATCAAATTCCCTTTGATAATTTTCGAATCTTTACAATCCTAACAACATGAAGGAGCTGACAACAATGTGGCTCAAAAGTTTAGGCTCATGTTGTTAGTAGTAAGACTTGTAGTGTCTTATGTACCAATATCGATGTGGGATAAGAGTATTACATTCTCTCTCCTTTAAGATCACACATCCTCGTAGAATGGATCTAAATTTCTCTTAACTGCACATTCTCTAGGAGCTTATAACCTCTTAGTGCACATTCTCTAGGAGCTTATAACCTCCTAGAGCCAATGCTGATACCACTTGTAATGCCTCTAGCCCGTTGTCCAAACAATCTAAAAGAACCCACAACATTATAATTCAAAAACTTAAGCTCAATTTGTTATTAGTAAGACTTGTTCTATCATACATACCAATCACAGTACTTTTATCCATTTGATGTGGGACATAAGTATCATAATACTCTTGCGTAAAATTCTCGATGAAATCATAATTAGTATAGTATAATAAGTTTAAGTATATTCAAGTTGATAATCATGATTTAAATTGACTTTGGGGAAGATGGTTTGAGAAAAAGTAAAGAGGCTAAAAATCATGTATTTATAGTGGTTTTGTGTTTGTGAAACAAATTTGTACATACAAAGGCGTGTGCACTATTTAGCCAACCTATATAGAAATTAGTGCAGTTTATAACACAACAACCAGTATTTTAAATTTTTTCCTTTTATTGGTACAAAAGCGACAATAGGCTACACAATAGGGTAGCCCTCCCCATATCCGTGAACGTAAACAAATTTAAGCTACTAAAGGTTTTGCTAGCAAGAGCAACTACAACCTTCACTTACTTGAATTTAAAAATACATAAACAACATAGACATTATGAAAAAAGTAGAGAACACAACTAAAAGGAAAGGAAATACTTAATATAAAAAGCATTTATCTTTTCTTGGCAGGTTTGGCAGGACTAGCCGAAGGTAATGGCCTTTTTCGAGAGGTCGGAATAACATTTTTGAGAAAATTCATGAACCATATAGCTGAATCTTTTGGGTATCTTGTTAAGACTCCATCCTTGTAATCTATATAAATCAGGCCAAAACGGACGGTGTAACCTTGACTCCATTCAAAATTGTCCATTAAAGACCACATGAAGTATCCTTTCACATTGGCACCCTCTCTGCAAAAAAATTCAAAGTTATATATACTCATATTTTGTTAATACACAAAAGTATAATAATTAACACTTTGAACTCTAATAACATCACATAATTAATTTTCAAACTATTTTATAAAGTAATAAAAGAATTGTTTCTTCATATGTAGGGCTGCAGGTGTATGAGAGAGAGAATTTTCACAAGAACTTACTTGATTGCATCCCGAACACAAAGAAGATGCTTTTCAAGGTAATCTTTCCTATTATCATCAACACGGGCTTGCGAAAGTGTTAGTGTGGCATCATTTTCCTCACTGATCCCTGTGAAACAATGGAAGATATTTAGTGTCAAGTAGATATCTAAATATCCTGCTCTTTTAAGTACTAATACACGCAACTAATCTTGATAATGCTAATGAAAAATAAATTAATTTATTACCATTCTCCGTAACGTAAAGAAGTGGATTATTGTACTTGGTCTTTATGTATCCCAAAAGTTTATAAATCCCTTGTGGATAAACATAGATCCAACCTGAACCAGCCTGCAACATAATTTATGAACAAGAAATATATGAGAATTAAATCTATGCTGAATAAATTTCAAAATTATAAATCAATTCGGATGCGTGCCAATAAAACATAGACCTTAATAAATAAAAAAACTTATCTTATTGGGATGGATATTGCAAAAATAATAATAATAATAAATTTACTTTTCTTTTTCTTTTTTATTTACTTAAATTTAAGTCAATTAAAAGATAAAATCAATCACTTTCATGCAATATTAATTTTAAACAAACACTATAAGAGAAGAGTGGGTTAAGACTTTACATTTGGACCAATAGGGACTCCATTTCGGTCAGCTGCAAAACAAAATGCCGAGTCTTTTTAAGTATGAAATTGCATATTCATAATTAAATAACTCGAGAGTTGTTATAATTTTAAACTTACATAGAAGCTCAACACGAGAATCTGTATTGTAACTTAATTTATCATTGTCGGGTTTAGGAGCATCCGTGGCATAACTAGCAGTATAGTAATTTAATCCAATAAAATCAAATGACCCTTGCAGCAGTTCAGATTGTTCTTGACTAAACTTGGGAAGTCTTGATCCCACATTAGCTCGCATGCTACTTGGATAGTCGCCAGTTGTCAATGGATCCATGAACCTATAGGACATATTTTTAAAATAAAGATCAACAACTACACCAATAATTAATCATATAGTTTAGTTTGAAAGGACTTATAAGGACAATAGCTAGGATGAAAGAGTTTAGGTTTTTTTTTTAAAAAAAAAAAAAAAACAAAAGAAAGACTTCTATGGATAAATCAAAATCAGCAATAAACTATGTCTTTTTTATAGAGAAAAACTTCATTTGCCCAACTCTATGACATTATTATAGTATGTTTAGGCTCCAAGTCATAGTTATAGTATATGTTTAGGCTCAAGTCATAGCTAAAATGATATCTTTGGTTACCTTATATATAATATTTATGATTAAATGCATTATAAATAAAACTCAAATAAATGTTACTCACCATCCAAACTTGAAGTCTTGGGCCCGATCTGCAGCCTTTTTGTCACTTTCACTGGTTTCAGAAAGAGGCTCAAACCACGTTGTCACAAGTGTAATTCCAATCTTGCCACTTTGTACAACCTATTTACATTTAATATTGAATTAATCACAACTTCATCTAAATATACTCATGCAAATAATTTTCTTCTGCAAATTAACATAATTTTATAACTAAGAATCATAGTACTGCTCTAGGATATTAAGTAGAAACCTGAAATTTTTGTCGATATAATTGAACTGCAGCTGCATGAGAAAGAAGTTGGTTGTGTGCCACCAGATATGGTTCTATGCCTGGATCACCATCAGCAATAATTTTTTGCAACAGAGCGGCGGGACATCTATGTATTGCGGGGAGACTTCTTATATTCTCCGGTGAAGAAGCACCTCGACCTGGTGCAAGAGTACCATTAACATACCCAAGAACACTGTAACTCCATGATTCATTAAATGTGACCCAGTGTTTTACTCGATCACCAAATTCCCAAAAGCAAAGTTCTGCATAGTTGCAAAAATCAACCCTGCAAGTAAATCAACATAGTTCTGTTTAATTTGTGCCAAGAAACTAAACGACATAAATTTATATAAAAATTCTATTGCTTAATTGATTAAACCAAAATAAAAGTATCGTAAGATGAGAATTAAGGCACTTACACAATTTGAGAACTTAAGAAACCACCATACTCATCTTGCAAGGCCTTGGGAAGATCCCAGTGGAAAAGGGTCACGTAGGGCTCTATACCTGCACATATATGATAGCATAAACATTTTCAGATGAAAGGTATCCACAAGAAAATATGCTTAACAATGGCAAAAGAGTTGAGATTGGATCACAACCGTTGGCTAGGAGCTCATTGATGACATTATTATAGTATTCAATTCCTTCCTTGTTCACACCCCCACTTAGTCTTCCAGCTGATAATTACAACATTGGAAAAAGTTAAGTATACAAGATAAAAAAAATAAAAAAATTGCACCTACTATTAGTTGAATTATACCCAGTCACAAATTCTTGGCATACCAGTCAAAAGGTTAATGCTGACAAATATATTTCCAACTTTCCCAAGAAAATAAAGACAGAAAACTTTCCAATCACTTGACTTTTATGATGGCAATACGTACTTGGCAATACTCTGGGCCATGAGATTGATATCCTATAGGCATTGAGACCCACTTTCTTTATGATGGCAACATCTTCCTACAAAATGGTGAAAAAAACTACCATTAGGTTTTCAGCTTCAATTCAAATCGAACCATTGATTTTAGCACAATGTGTTTGAGAGCAACATGTGATTGATTAAAACGTTTGAGTTATGGTGTACCTTATACCGATGATAAGAATCATTAGCCACATTTCCATTGCTGCCGTCCTGCATCTTACCTGCAATAGGTAATAAACATTGTCAAGTATCGATCATATATATTATTCCAAGGATTTCACATATATACAGTTGATTATATATATTTATATGTATATCCATATATCTGGGTGTACTATGTATTATGTATATGAGAGAGAGTTACCAGGGAATCTCTGTGTGTAATCATCCCATATGCTTGGACCTTTGCCACCTTCATTTGCTCCACCTTCATACTAATTAAAATAGTAAAAGAACAAGTAATTAGCAAAAAATGGTTGGTTAATCGCAATAAACAACTTTTAATCATCCCCACAAGCCTTATACCTGATAAGAAGATGAGCCTGACCCAAAGATAAAATCATTTGGGAAACTGGAACGAAGTAACAAATCAGATGAATTCTCCATAATTGATTTCTCTTTTCGCTACGTATACTAAGATTTCTCTTTGCTATGTCCCAGCGTTTCCCTCATGTTGGCTTTATATAGGCAGCACAAGGGCATTGCCCAACACGCCTTCTTCCATACATTTTCCTTTAGATTATCATTAATTGACTTAAACAAATGCACATGGGCATTACAAAATGGACTTTGACTCAGCTAATAACTAGTGTTTAACTTGTTCTTTTTTTTTATTACCAACTCTGCTAATTAATTATTAAAAAGTCTGAATCTCTATAATAACTTGGAAGTTCCTTAACAATATGCTACTATGTTTGGCTCAGTCAATAATCATTTACATCTTATTCACGTCTTCTTCCAGTTCAACACGGCTTTGGGCCAATTGATCAAGAAAAACAATGACTTTTCCTTCTCGTTTGATTTTTTTAAATATGAGTAGTGCTACTGATTTAAAATTTTTACCAAAAGTTTTTACATAGTTGATGTGGCAGCATTGTATTAAGGTTTACATCATATCATAATGTGATATAAAACTAATACAATATTGTCATATCAGCTGTATAAATATTTTTAATAGAATTATTGAATCAGCATAGCATTACTGTTTAAATATTACATTGTATGTATCTCAACAACAAAAATTATAAATATAATTGATATTTTAATTTCATAAAAGTTGTTATTTTTTTAATTCAAGTTAAATTTATTTTTAAAAAATTATTGCATATATTATTTTTCAATAAATTTATCTTTAAAGTATAATATTACAATAGCAATTTAATTAATTATTATTAACATTATGACCTTTAATTCGAAATTAGTATATTAGTTTATATTTTTAGCTTTATTGTTATGATATAAATATATTTATTTCTAATAATTAGTTCAACAAATATTGTCCACAATGATAATACCAACCTCTTAATAAAAACGAAACAGCCATTATTTAAGTTTATGTCAATCTTAAAGTATTATTGTAGCACGTGTAGATTGCCCAAATTTGGTGTCTTTGCACTCTCCGGAAAGAATTTTTAATCTCCGGCTCATCTCCATTAACGAATGATCAAAAAACTTGTCCTAATCCCAAGTCAATTTTCTCATTTCCATTCTTTCTTGTTGTGATGCGACGAAGGCCATTTTTTTTTTTTTTTTTTTTTTTTAGATCAGTATAAAGTGTTTTGAAATCGTTTATGCATATTAGATTAAGTTTTTTTTTATGATAATTAAGTCAAATTTTTAAATTATAATTATCAATAATAAATATAAAAAAAATTAAACTCAAAATACTTAAATTTAATCATTAATATTTTTATCGTTCAATCACGTCACAAATAATAACAAAGTTATTTTCACGAAACAATCTGTAAGTAGGAAATCTCAGGTCAGTAACAAATTTGAAAGTATTAGGTTGCAATTGGACAGTGATTCAGATATAATTTTTAAAATATATTTTTAAAAATTTTATAATTAATTTTTTAAAAATTATGAAAATATATTTAGATATAATAATTTAAATTATAAAAAATTAAAAAAACTAAAATTAATAACTTGTCAAATATGTATTCTGTATTTTAAAATTAAAAATTTGTTTTTAAAAACTTAAATCAGCACAGTCTTTTTTTTATATTATTTTTATTAATATTCTTTACAAATTAGGAGGTAACCCTCCAAAATATTTTATATTTTTATAAGTGCCACTTAAATTATAATAATGATAATTTTGTCTCCTTCACTGTCATTTTGGATCATGGTATGATCATTTGTAAGTAGATCCAACGATTTGATCATGTGATTTTCAATAAAATACTTCTAAATTTTCAGATGAATCGGCAGCAGCACCTACTTCATTATTGTAGATTTTAATTTAAAAATGAAAGAGACAGCTCATTGAGAAGCCATCATGACTTCATTAATTCCGAATATCTGCTCCCTGTTTAAAAATGAAAGAGACAGCTCATTGAGAAGCCATCATCACTTCATTAACTACGAATATCTTCTCCCTGTTTAAAAAATGAAAGAGAGAGCTCATGAAGAGACAATGGAGTCATTAATTATCATTATCTACTCCCCAGAGTCGTACAACCTTGTTCACGTATTGGTTACGTTTAGTGAATTAAATAATAAAAAAATGTCATGCTTACGTTTTATATAAAAAAGGAAGAATTCCAAAATAAAACATAAAATCACGTCTCAAAAAAATTTCTTAAAATTCTAACTCTCAAAACTTATCCAATTTCTTAATATCATAAGTTGTAATCAATTCAACAATCTTATCCAGAATCTCATTTTTCAACTTAAAGCCCACAATGTCAATTATTTCATTGTCGCCTAATTGCTTACGTTTTATATAAAAAAAAGGGCATTTAATAACCGTCAGTTTAATGGACAGGAAAATTCATGTTATATTTCAGGAAGGAACATTTAATATTTTTCATATATTTTAGGAGTTGGTGGAGTCATCCTAATTTTTAAAGATAAATTTCATATGCACAAAAGAAACATATCTTTTAAGATTATAAAAAAATATTAATATAGAATATTAAAATAAATCCAAAAATAAATAATTAATCTCATGTACTCTGCATGTCTAAAATAATTTCTTTTGCAAAGAGACGGGCATTATTATATCAGTACATTGACTTGTACAAGTGATTTTCTTTTGTCTTTTATGGATCTGGCACCTGTCGAAAATCATATGTTGTAGATCTATATTTTTTTTTTTCCTTATTAATTTTGGTCAGAACTGGGTTCATACCGAATCAGTAGAATTAAGTTCATTAGATATTATATATATATATATATATATGCCCACAATGCCAACGATTTCTTTGACCTCCTGTCTTTGAATGGATCAATAACGCCCATTAGTTATGCTCAGTTAATAACAAGTAAATAGGATGTGCATTCAATATTATATATATATATATATATATAACTATTATATATGTCATGAGTTATATATGAAAGAAATTTATGTCATAAAAAATAGGAATAATTAAAATTCAGTTACAATTTTGAATTATATTTAAAATTTAGTCATGTTTAGAATCTGATTTAAAAAAAATCATGTTTTGTACCTAAATTAGAAAGAAATTATAAATATTACAAATACATTAACTTTTTTTATTTGATATTTTTAAGAAAAAAATACCCTTTCAAAACAAAATATATTCCTTAACCTTAATCCCCTTGAAATTTTGAAGCTGTCGTCGTCCAGTTTCAGTCTTTCAGTCGTCGTGGTTTAGCGTCGTTCTCTAATCATCATCGTCCAGTTGCCCTCGTCGTCCAACCCTCGTCATCATCTAGCAGGTAAGTCTTTCTCTTTCTTTGATTGCTTTATTTTTTTTTATTGTTTATAGATAGTACATATATAGATATATATATATATGTATATATTGCGTGCATATGAGAAAGGTAGTCTCTTTACTATTTTTTTTACTGTTAATGGTATTCTCTTTACTCTTTTTCTACTGTTAAAGGTATTCACCTCATGCCCTTATATTGATTTCCTATCGCATGTCACAAACGAGGTAAAATCAACCTTCGTGAATTTGCTGGTCCTAACTAATACCTTTAACTAATACAGTACATTACATGTTTTTAATGTAGGAACACATCCAATATAACCGCAAACGTTATGTGGTAGATTGGGTAATGCATTCCTTGAACAGAATTAAGGATCAAGTCTTAGGTCGTGCTGTTAGGGAAAAACTGACATGTTAAAGGACTGTGTTTGTCAAGACGTTATGGGGTTTATATAATTTAAAAAACGTGTAACTATTGTAGATGTTTGGACATGGCGTCAACTATTGTGAATGTTGGATAAGGTGTGGATACTTATGAATGTGTAATTCATTAAAAAATGATGTAAATACAACCTTTTTTTTACTTTGTGTATGTTTAATTTATTTGAAATATTATAAATGTTTGGTTAAAATGTCAATCTCATCAAGAAGCTCATTTTTCAACTTAAAGCCCACAATGTCAACTATTTCATTGTCGCCAATTGCTTATGTTTTATATAAAAAAAAAAAGGGCATTTAATAATCGTCAGTTTAATGAACGGAAAATTCCTTCTCATCTTCTTAAAAAAAAAAAAAATTCTCTTTAAATTTAATTAAATCACGTTATCAACAAGAACACATTTTTTATTTATGAATAAATTATACTAATTATTTCTAAAATTCTTAATAATTATAAAAACCTTTTTTAAAATTTTTAAAATGACACAGACATTTTTTATTTTTATACAAATTACAAAGATGCTATTTTTATTGAAAATGCAAAAGATATTCACTATAAATAAAAAAAACTTAGGAATTATTGAAAAGGCTAAAGAAAATATCAAAACAAAACTATACCCAATCTCTTAGGCCATGTTTGGTAGGCCGGAATGAGGGTAGAAATGGAATGTACATTCTTAATGTTATTTCATTCTTGTGTTTTTTTAGACTTTTTAGGTCGGAATGGTCATTCCAAATGGAATGATTATTCCTGAAGAAACCAAAATCGTCATTTCTTACCAAAAGTCACAAAATGTTCATTCCATTCTTTACCAAAATAAAAAAAATGTAAGTTGAATTTTTTTTTTTGCCAATAAAAAAATTATAGGTTGAATTTTTTTTTCATTAAACATACATGAAAACTTTAAAATTTATACAAGTATTTTGAATATCTAATTTAATATTAACTTCATTTTAATAATTTAATGATTCAAACCAAACACAAGAATATAATTGTCATTTTATTATTGGATATTCAACCAAATAAAAGAATGAAATAATTATTCTTATTTCATTTTTTCTTTATTTTATTCTTAATGCTATTTCATTTCACTTTTATTTCATTTTAACATACTAAACATACTCTTAATGTGAAGATAGAAAAGACATGCCTGATTGTATCAAATTCATAATAAAATTGACATTATAAATTTGACCAAGGGACAGTTGTCAATTGTGACTGACAATCTAAATTAGGGCAAGGAAGAGTCGTTCATTGAGCACGCAAATCTGACCAACTCAGGGGGTGCTCAAAAATAGCCTCATTGGTTTGCTCAAAAATAGCCTCATTCCAATTTTCTCAAAAAACTTAGAAAGTGAGTAAAACCAAGCACTAACATGAAATTGGACGAAAAGTCCCAACTCGTGTAGGAGGAAAATCAATTTATTCCATCAGATGGGCCACTAAAATCCCTCCACCCATTTGGGAGTTTTTTAAACTACAGAAAGAAAGTGAATAATAGTGTTTACCAAAATAAATGAAAATATAACTGATCCATGAGAGTAAAACCAGAATAGCCAAATTCTGTAACAATTATTTACCCAATAATAATGACAGGGTAGTACGATTTTGTAAATTAAAAAATAGCAAGGAACATTTAATATTTCTCATATATTTTAGGAGTTGGTGGAGTCATCCTAATTTTTAAAGATAAAATTTCATATGCACAAAATAAACATATCTTCTGACATTATAAACAAATATTAATATAGAATATTAAAATAAATCCAAAAATAAAATAATTAATCTCATGTACTCTGCATGTTTAAAATAATTTCTTTTGCAAAGAGACGGGCATTATTATATCAGTACATTGACTTGTACACGTGATTTTCTTTTGTCTTTTATGGATCTGGCACCTCTCGGAAAATCATATGTTGTAGATCTATATTTTTTTTTTCCTTATTAATTTTGGTCAGAACTGGGTTCATACCGAATCAGTAGAATTAAGTTCATTAGATATATATATATATATATATATATATATATATATATATATATATACCCACAATGCCAACGATTTCTTTGAACTCCTGTCTTTGAATGGTTCAATAACGCCCATTAGTTATGCTCAGTTAATAACAAGTAAATAGGATGTGCATCCAATATTATATATATATAACTATTATACATGTCATGAGTTATATATGAAAGAAATTTATGTCATAAAAAATAGGAATAATTAAAATTTAGTTATAATTTTGAATTATATTTAAAATTCTAGTATGTTTAGAATCTGATTTTTAAAAAAGTCATGTTTTGTACCTAAATTAAAAAGAGATTATAAATATTACAAATATATTAACTTTTTTTATTTGATATTTTTAAGAAAAAAATACCCTTTCAAAACAAAACACATTTCCTTAACCTTAATCCCCTTGAAATTTTGCAGTTGTCGTCGTCCAGTTTCGTCTTTTAGTCGCCGTGGTTTAGCGTCGTTCTCTAATCATCATCGTCCAGTCGCCATCGTCATCCAACTCTCGTCATCATTTAGCAGGTAAGTCTTTCTCTTTCTTTGATTGCTTTTTTTTTTTGTTTATATATATATATTGCGTGCATATGAGAAAGGTGAGAAAGGTAGTCTCCTTACTATTTTTCTGTTGTTAATGGTATTTTTTTTACTCTTTCTCTACTGTTAAAGGTATTCACTTCATGCTCTTATATTAATTTCCTATCGCATGCCACAAACGAGGTAAAACTAGCCTTTTGTGAATTTGATGGTCCTAACTAATATCTTTAACTAATATAGTACATTATATGTTTTTAATATAAAAACACATCCAATATAACCGCAAACGTTATGTGGTAGATTGGGTAATACATCCCTTGAATAGAATTAAGGGATTAAGTCTTGAGTCGTATTGTTAGGATAAAATGACATGTGAAAAGCTGCGTTTGTCAAGATGTTCTGAGGTTTATATAATTTAAACAACATTTAACTATTGCGAATGTTTGGACATGGTGTCAACTATTGTAAATGTTAGATAAAGTGTGAACACTTACGAACGTGTAATTTATTAAAAAGATGATGTAAATATAACCTTTTTTTTATTTAGCATATGTTTAATTTATTTGATAGATTAGGCAGGCCAACACTTCTCGGTAGGATTTAAAACCCGTAGGATAGACTAGGTAGGTCACACTTCTTGGTAGGATATAAAAATTTCTTAGGTCGAACTTTACGACGATCTATCCCAATCACTCCCTCGAGATTGAAAACAATAAAAAAATAATTATTGAGGGGGGAAGGGTGAGTTTACCGGTGATGAAGACTCACGTGGGTCACTTTAGCACCAAAAAAAGAAAAAGAAAAGAAAGAATCATTAATTCTCTGTTATGAATCTGACATGAAATCATTACTTCTTAACGCCATTTGCGGACAAATTCATTTGCTACTTCTAAGATTTTTTTTAATCTCTAATTGTTTTTTAAGATCTTGGGATTTGTGCAACTTTTCATCAATTATCACTCATGCACGTTTTGGCTCTGCCCACGTGAAATATATTACTTTCCTCAACAATAAAATATAATTTAGCAGCACAGAGAAATAGACTTGGCAGAGAGAGCTAAGGACACCCTTGTTTGACTCATCATGCAAGTTTTGGTTTTGCCGAGGCTGCTATACATAAAAAAGGGTAGTAATTTAAGGAGAAATTATTAAATGTCCATGTTACAATTATTTTGATGATTAAATGATAAATTATATATATATATATATTTATAGTATTACATAGTTAATATGATTATTCATCTAATATTTTAAAATAATCACTTCAATAATTAGATATTAAGTTATATATACATTTACAATAAGTTATTATTATTGTGACTATTTATCTAATTCTTGAAACTACTAAATAATTACTATAACTTAAGTAAAGATAAAATTCTAGTTGAAAAATAAAAACCTCACTTAAAAATTAAATCATTTACAATTTAGGAGAAATAGACTTCAACGATGAATTCAGGTTTAACTTTTTATTATTATTATTTTGTTTGGCTTTGCCAAGGCGGGCCAAAAAAAAAAGAAATATTAATATTGCATTTGGATGCGAGGATTTAAAACGAAAAGAAAAAATTTAAGTGGAATGATACCACTATATCTTAATTTGAATATGTCTTCTGATGGAGAAAAAAATAAAGTTTAGGAGAGAGTTTAAGTGATTAAATTTTCAATCTTTTCAAAAGTGAAGAGATTTAAAAAAAAAAAAGGTTCATTTAATAAAAATATTTAAAATACAAAAAATATCCTGATATGCATGAATTAAAACTTAAGACAATTATCAAATAAAAATGTATATATACTTTCTTCTATTTACTATTCAAACATGAGATAATAATTTTATTTTCTTCTTTTATGAACGTTCAAATAAGAAGAAAATGAATACTTTTTTTCATTTTTTCTTTATATATTTTAAATTATTATTCCATTTCTTTTCTCTGGAATACTTTCAAAATAACATTAAAGAACTGACCCGATGGGTAAGCTAAGTAGACAGGGCCGACTTAATATAATTGGAGACCTAAAGCGAGAAAGTAACAACTCTTAATGAGGTATTTTTAATATTAATATAAATTTTTACTTTGTTTCTTTTATGTCCGAGCTTTAGTACCACCTATGCCAATCACTCGCTCAAGAAAAAAATCCTTCCCGAGAATTCCATCTACAAACGCAAAATTTATGGCTGAGTGATATATATGAGGCTTGGTAAGATTTAAAAACTTTTAGGTCGAGCTTTACTACCACCTTTGCCAATCACTCGCTCGAGAAAAAAAGCCCTTCCCGGGAATTCCTATCCACAAACGCAAAGTTTATGGCTAACTGATGTAGATGAGACTTGATAAGATTTAAAAACTTTTAGGTCGAACTTTAGTACTACCTATGCCAATCACTCGCTCGAGAAAAAAAACCTTTCTCGAAAATTTCATCCACAAATGTGTAAAGTTTATGATTAACTGATATAGATGAAACTCAATAAAATTTAAAAACTTTTAGGTCAAGCTTTAGTATCGCCTATGCCTATCACTCGCTTGAGAAAAAACACCCTTTCCAAAAATTTCATCCACAAACGTAAGGTTTATGGTTGATATAGATGAGACTTGATAAGATTTAAAAACTTTTAGGTAAAACTGTAGTGCCACCTATGCCAATCACTCAGCTCGAGAAAAAAAAAAAAAACGAAATCTTACAAAAACCGTTGAAGAGGCGAGGGTAAGTTTAAGAGTCACGTGGGTTCCCTCCAGCACCAAAATAAAAAATTAAAAAAAAAAAATTGAAAGAATCAATATTAATTAACAATATATGACTTTGCGCCCTTCGATGCTGTCGCTGTATCAGTTATTTTCTTTTTCATCTCCTCACTCTTCTATCAATCATCACTCATGCATGTTTTGGCTTTGCCCACGTGAAAAATATTACTTTTCTTAACAATAAAATATAATTTAGCAGCACAGAGAAATAGACTTTTTAGAGCTAAGGACGCTCATCTGAGACTGATCATGCAAGTTTTGGCTTTGCTAAGGCTGCTATTATGCTATACATGAAAAATGCCTTTTTAACTTTTCATAATTTTTGTCTTTTGCATTTTATCTGTTATTGATGTATTTCTTTATGTATTTTTCGTACATTTGCTTATATTAATAATTTTTTTTTTTTGTAAATTTTTTTTTTTCTGGATCGAAATGTATCTCTGTATCGAATTTGAAACATGAATAGTAAAATCAGAGTCAATCCATCATAGTATTAAGAGGAACTTATGTCATATTTGATTCAAAACATACATAAGCTAATAACTTACCTTTCTTCTCGAACCAAGCTTTACGTTTCGAAAATTTTTTCTTTAAATGCCCATAGCCATTACAAAAATAGCATTTTGGTCCATTATGTTCCTTCTTGCGAGCCCCATTGACATGAGAAGGGTCCCGTAACCTTCAATGGATCTTTCTTGGAACTCTTCTTGTGTGTCTTTCCTTCGTTTCCAACTCCATGACTCATAACATTAACTAAATATTGTCCTTATTGCTTAAGTCTTGCCTCTTCTTGAATTAACATACTCGCCAATTCATTCACATTCTACTTTTCCTTAATAGTGTTATAGTGAATCTGAAATGGCCCATACTGAGCAGGCAAGGAATTCAAAATGAACTGAACAAGGAAACTTTCATCAACATTCATACGTAGAGATTTGAGTCTGGCAGCTAAATTGGTCATTTCAAGGACATGCTCATTCATTCCACGGCTACCATCAAATTTCATGGTGGTAAGTTCAGCCATTAATCTCCCTCCAAAGGACTTGTCTGCTGAACGAAACCGATCTTTCATAGCCTTGAAATATTCCTTTGCATTTTCAATTTGAGGAAGCGTTGACTTGATATTGTTCGCAATACACATTCGCATAAACATGTTGCTTAATCTATTCGATCTTTCCCATGACTTAGACAAAGCTTACTGCTCCGAACTGCTTGTTTCAGTAATAGTAGCCAATTTGTCAATTCGCAGTGCTAAGTCTAGATCTAGAACACCAAGGTGAAACTGGATATGTTTCTTCTAGTCAGAGAAATTAGATCTATTAAAGATCGGAACAGAAGAAGCTAACAAATGAAGCGAAACAGGAACTGACACTGCAATAAAACACATCACAACATTAATGCTTTGAGAAAATCAATTCCATTAGCAATATTGCGCTTCAATCTTCGGAATTAACTAATGCAATATACTAATATTCAAATTTAATGGTGACTTTCACTCACCTAGGCATAATTGATAACCCTTTAAAGTTTGATTGGTTTGTCACCTTTAGGCATCCATGCATAATTAATAACCCTTTAAAGTTTGATTGGTTTGTCACCTTTAGGCATCCATTCCAATCCCACTGTCATTCTATCAATTATTCTAATTGATTTAATGACTACTTGAAAGTTAGGTATACCTTTGGGTAAAACCATAATAATTAAATAATCATTCCATAATAATTTTTTTTTTTTTACAAAGTCATAATTTAATTTAATATTTACAACTTTTCCCAGCAAGATCACTTTGGTGATAACATACTAACCATAATATAAATATTGATTGATAAATAACTAAGCAAAAAAATAAATAAATAAATAAAATAATCTTTTAATTTTCTTTAATTACATGCAAAATCGAACTCATAACAGTTCAACTTGTGCATAGATAAATACAATTATTAATTTAATATAAGTGAGACCATAACATAAAACCAGCCCATAACATTAATCCAGCCCATATAAACACACATGAGCATGCACTGGATATATTTCAGATTTAATGGAAGGCTACAAGGCCATTGAATTAAATCCGTGAGGATCAAATAAAGGGAGAAAGTTCACCGTGTGCACAATGTCAAGCAGTGGCCAACATGAAGTTTACGTATGTGATGTCATGCCAGCAATATGGGATTCACAAGCGATCTGGTGATCCTCGTGCACAAACCGCTTCCAAACCCGCCCTGGGTTTTAACGTTACAGCCGCTGATTAATGTCTCAATACCTACTCAAATCGAAGCTCTATTTTTCAGTTTTTTTTTTTTTTAATTCTATTCTTTTATTTTACCATTCACAGTTAATTTCAAAATATATTATTAATGAAATCAATCACAATATTAAAAGAAAAATTATGATAATTTCAACCATGCTCTGATACCACATGTAAAATTTAATTTACTGAAATAATGAATCTTCAACTATCATGAAAATCACATAATTATTTTTTATGCGGAAATAAATAAATAAATAAAAGACATACCAAAATCAGTCATAATGAAATCACCTTCTTGAAGAAAGCCTGTAGAAATTATTTCTATCGCTTAAGCCTTTTTTTCTTTTTTTGCTCCAGAATGTCATGAGAAAAAAACTGATTAAAAATAAGTGGGTAGAGAGAATAATTTTTACTTAATATAAAACTTTTATCCTACTCCCCATAAAAGTAAGTAAATAGGAAAATCATTTCTCCTATTATATCTTACTAATTAAGTAACCGTGCGTAACTCTTTCAAAGTCAATAACCACCTAATTTTATTAAATCTAAATAATGTCCATATTACCTTTTCATGTGAGACATATTTTAATTATTTTTAATTAGATGGCAAATGATAGAGATGAAAACAGATATCCGTACAAGTTGTGCAAGTCAACGATTAGTTTGATGCAGTTCGTAAGATACTGATGGGAAGTAGTCTGAATTTCAATAGAGAACCCTCTAGGTCAATAGGAACCATGCTCAGACGACAGCCTGTTGACAGATTCATGCTAGAAGGACTTTCCTAAAAGCAACCTACCTATGGAGGTGTTTCAGATTATGAAGAAGAAGATGACTACGAGATTTGAGTGATGAGAATTTTGAAGATTTTCGTGTAAGATTTAAAAGACACATGCAACATAAAATACGCCACATAAATCAAAATTTTTAGAATTCTCGTACATATTTCAATGATCACATTTATATCAAGACAACAACTTCTATTGTGAAAAAAGAAAAATAAAATAAATCAAAGCCAATTTATCAAAGTGTGAATCTAGTGGCACTAATAAATTCAAAAATTATATTGTGAAAGAAAAAGACAATAGTAATTTAATTATTATTATTATAGAGAATCTATAAATTCCTATAGAAGTAGTCAATGTTACATATGAAAATAAAAGTGAAGCACCACAAGATTATTTTGGTAATTTTGAGACTATTGAGATTTTAGTAGATCAAGAAGAAGATTTTTCTTGTTTTATTACGGGATCATTATTGACTCCAAAACAAGAGTTTAACATTACAAACATCATAGATGATGAAAAAGGAGAAATCTTTGAGTCTTTAATTTTTTTCGTAGAGATTCAATCATTATTACTAAGTTATAAACGAGTTCGTAGTTGTGTACTTCTAGTTAACTTGATGATGAATTCTTTTCAAGTGAGAGAGTCGGATGTGAGACAGACATGGGACTTAGAAAAAACATGGATATTTGTTTAAGAGTTATTGTAGATTCTTTAGTTTTTAAATTTGAGCTTATCTCAAATTTGTTATTTTAGATAAAATGTCTAGTTTTCTAATTCTATTAGGACTAGTATAGGAATTAGTAGTTTTCTATTTAAAGTAGTAATTTTTTAGTTCTATAAATAAATATGATATAATAAATTTTATTAGATAGCTTTTAACAATAATATACCTTTCCAAATATAGAAAATTGTTCTCTTATTTAGGTGAGTAATTTCCGTGTTGATTCAATTCATGAAATTCAACATGGTCAATTTCTTTCACATTTTGTGCAATGTCAACATATGGTCATATGAAAACTTCACACTATTAAAATATTCACATGTAGATTCATGATGCATGTTTAACTCGAGAATGTTTCCTACAACTATACGGGAATAACAGCCTAGATCACAAGGATCTAGATGAAAACAAAAAATGGTTGTAAGATATTCGTACTTTCTTTTGGCTCCAAATTTTTGTAAGATACTTTCTTTTGGCTCCAAATTTATAAGAGGGGCGCTCTCTTATTTGGATACGTGTTTCATTTATAATTTTTCACATATGTAATTGTTGATAGGAGAAGATGTTTCATCCTCAATTTGGAGTCAAAGAATTATTCTTCGTAAGATGCTCAATGGAATCAGGGTGCATGGAATGATACAATAAGTTAAAATATATTCAAGTTAGAAATCGTGATTTTAAATTGAATTTGGAGAAGATGGTTTGAGAAAAGTAATTAGGAAGGTTAAAAAAAAAAAGAAACCTTGTATTTCGAACTTATTTTTGACATCATGTATCTATTACAAAGGTGACAATAGGCTACACAATAGGGGTAGCCCTCCCTTATTCATAAACACCCAACAATTTTTAGCTACAAAAGGCTTTGCTAGTGAGAGTAGCTGCAACCTTCGCTTGTTTGAATTTAGAATAAATAGACAGCATAGACATTATGAAAAAAAAAAATTAGAGAACACAATTAACAAAAAATAAAATAATTAACATTGAGAAAATCTATCTTTTCTTGGAAGGTTTGGCTGAACTAGCGGAAGGCAGTGGCCTTTTTCGAGAGTTTGGGATAGCATTTTTCATAAAGTTCATGAACCATATGGCTGACTCCTTTGGGTATCTTGTTAAGGCACCATTCTTGTAATCTACATAAATCATGCCAAAACGGACAGTGTAACCTTGACTCCATTCAAAATTGTCCATCAAAGACCACAAAAAGTATCCTTTTACATTGGCACCCTCACTGCAAAAAATAAAAAGGAAAAAAAAGTCAATTATGTAAACTCGTCATTTTTTAACACAAAAATTCATTAAATATTACACTTGAACCTTAATAACATGACATAATTAATTTAAAATTATTCTATAAAGTAATGTAAAATTTATTTCCTCATATCTTGGGGAGCATATGTATGAGAGATCGAGTGTGTGAGTTTGTACAAGAATTTACCTGATTGCATCCCGAACACAAAGAAGATGCTTTTCATGATAATCTTTTCGGTTGTCATCAATCCGAGCTTGAGAAAGTGTTAGTTTGGGATCATTTTCCTCACTTATCCCTGCAAAACAATGACAGAGATTAAATCGTAAGTCAATATCTAGATATCTTTCTCTTTTAAGTAATAAATACAATTAATCTTGACAAGACCAATAAAAAATAAAAAATAAAAAATTAATATATTACCATTCTCTGTAATATAAAGAAGTGGATTATTGTACTTGTTCTTTATATATCCCAAAAGCTTATAAATTCCTTGTGGATAAACATAGATCCAACCTGAACCAGCCTGCAATATGATTTGCGGATAAAATATTATATATGAGAATCAAATAAATGCTTAACAAATTTCAAAAGCAATAGATTAATATATATATATATATATATTTACTTTATTTTTCCAAACATGCTTGAAGCAATGGATTGCCAATATTATTTTTCCAAACATGACTACTTTTTTACTTTAAGTTAATTAAAAGCTAAAATCTATCACTCTCTTGACAAATTATTTTTAAACAAACAATACTAAAATAAAGGTTGGTTAAGGATTTACATTTGAACCAATAGGAACTCCATTCCGCTCCGCTGCCAAAACAAAATGCCAAGTCATTTAAATATGAAGTTGCATTAAAAATTCATAATTAAATAACTCTCGAAGAGTTGAATAATTTTGAACTTACTTAGAAGCTCGACATGAGAATCTGTATTGTAACTTAATTTTTCATCGTTGGGGTTAGGTGCATCAGTGGCATAATTTGCAGTATAGTAATTTAATCCTATAAAATCAAATGACCCTTTGAGCAGTTCAGATTGTTCTTGACTGAACTTGGGAAGTCTTGATCCTACATTAGTTCGCATGCTACTTGGATAGTCACCGGTTGTCAAAGGATCCATGAACCTGACATAAGCATGGAGCAATCAAAGTTAGGACATACTGTTAAATATAAAACCTTTAGATGCTTTTATCATTTGTAATAAATCAACAATAAATTATGTCTTTCTGATAGGGAAAAACAACAAGTGGCCAAAATTATTATTTTGAATTTTTAATGTGCCACTTTCACCTTTAAAATTTCATGATTAAATTGCCCAAATTGTGTAGGCTCCAAGGCATAGCTAAAATGGCATTTGACTCAACTAACCTATAATGTTTTTAATCAAATACACTACAAATAAAACACATTGTACTCACCATCCAAACTTGAAGTCTTGGGCTCGTTCAGCAGCCTTTTTGTCACTGTCACTAGTTTCAGAAAGAGGCTCAAACCAGGTTGTCACAAGTGTAATCCCAATCTTGCCACTTTGAGATGTCTATACACATTCAGCATTCATGAATTAATTACATTTTTTTAAAAAACTCTGCAAATAATTTTCTTATGTAGCCTTTGTGAGTAAAAATTAACACCCAAAAATTTTATAACTAAGAACCATAGTGTTCTAGGATATTAAGTCTAACCTCAAATTTTTGCCGATACAACCGAACGGCAGCTGCATGAGAAAGAAGTTGGTTGTGCGCCACTAGATATGGTTCTCTGCCTGGATCACCATCAACGAAAATTTTTTGTAATAGAGTAGAACATCGATGTGTTGCGGGGAGACTTCTTATATTCTCCGGCGAAGAAGCACCTCTACCCGGTGCAAGAGTACCGTTGACATATCCAAGAACACTATAACTCCAAGATTCGTTAAAAGTAACCCAGTGTTTCACTCGATCACCAAATTCCCAAAAACAAAGTTCTGCATAGTTGCAAAAATCAGCCCTGCAAGTAAATCCACATAATTTCATTTAGTTAAAGTCAAAAATTAAACAACATAATGTTATATAAAATTTCTATTACTAAATTGACTAAATAAAATGAAATTAAGACACTTACACAATTTTAGAACTTAAGAAACCGCCATACTCATCTTGTAAGGCCTTGGGAAGATCCCAGTGGAAAAGGGTCACGTAGGGCTCTATACCTGCACGTATATAATAGCATAAACATTTTTAGATGAAAGGTATCCACAATAAAATATGCTTGACAATGAGAAAAAAGTTGAGATTGGGTCACAACCGTTGGCTAGGAGCTCATTGATGACATTATTATAGTAGTCGATTCCTTCCTTGTTCACACCCCCACTCGGTCTTCCAGCTGATAATTTCAATAGTGAAATAAGTTAAATATATTAGAAAATCAAATTGCATCTACTAGGTGAATGATCATAACCCATTGATCCAGTCTAAAATAATTTGTATCAAATGGTTACTGCTAAAATTAAAAAAAATATATATAATAAAAAAGAAGAAGAGAAGAATGGAAAAACCCAAGTGACTATATTGTATTATATTAAATTATTAAATTAAATAAGAAATTAAACTCCTTATATAGAAGGGTTATGAGGTTGTACATAAAAAGTCTTAATAAAGGAAATAAACTATGAAATCATAATATATTACACAATAATATGTGTGGCGGCTAAACTTAACCCTAGTATTACAATAATATATAGGTAACTCTAATATACTTCTAACACCCTTCCTCAAACTCAAGGTGGGAAGTAGACAAATTTGAGTTTGCAAACAAAGTCTGAAAAATGGGCGTTTGACATGTTGGCGTTGACATGGCTAAAATGTAATTGCTACCCAAACTGACATAATTGTGGTACTGATGTGAAGTGAGACTCTCAAGAGAGTCAATGACAGTGCATGAAAGCGCGTAACCTAGAGAAGGCGTATGGGAGAATGAAACTGGAACTAACTTATGGTTGAGTGCGAAATTGGAATTGGTCATGGCTCTACACCTTGTCGAATAATTATCCCCATTGAGGATCTTGAAAACAAGTATCATTCTTGGATGATCGGAATGGTGAAAAAAATATGGATTGGTAACATCAAGCTTGCCTCCATTTGAAGGTGCTCGTTTACCATGATAATGGGAAATGGCGATAAAAAAAGGCAAAAAGAAAGAGGGCAGAGAGCTAGGGTATCGTTCCCTGCTCTGACACCATGTTAAAATAAAGAAAAAATATAATAAAAAAAGAAAAGAAAAAGAAGAATGGGAAAATCCAAGTAATTACATTGTATTATATTGAATTATTGAAACTAAATAAGAAAACTCCTTAAATAGAAAGGTTATGGAGTTGTACATGAAAAGTATTAATAAAAGAAATAAATTATGAAATCATAATATATTACACAATAATATATGTGGCGGCTAACCTTAACCCTAATATCAGAATAATATATAGGTAACTCTAATATACGTCTAACAGTTACGACAATATGATTGCTCTAATATATAGGAACACTTAATGATTTTAAAATATGCTTCCTATTTTCCAATTACTTGGCTTCTGTGATGAGGAAAAATGTCGAGTGGTATAATAGTATGAAAAAATTCATTAATAATGTAAATTAAATATTAACATGTAAGATATATTTTAAATTAAAATATAATCAGGATATTATTTTTGTCACATGTTTAAAAATGATTGATACTATTTTGTCACTGAAATTTTTTTTCGAAACTCATCTTCAATACATAAAAGATAGTAAAACCAATATAAACTTACATGGCAATACTCTGGGCCAAGAGATTGATATCCTATAAGCATTTAGACCCATTTTCTTTATGATTGCCACATCTTCCTGCACAATGGTTAAAAAAGAAAACTACTTTAGGTCTTCAACTTCAATTCAAATGTTGTAGCACTGTGTGTTTGAGTGTAATTAACTTAAAAAGATTGAGTTGAGTTGTATGATTTACCTTATACCGATGATAAGAATCATTAGCTACATTTCCATTGCTACCGTCCTGCATCTTACCTGCCATATATATGCAATTAAACATTGTCAAGGATAAATCATATATATTATTCCAAGGATTTTACACATATGTATTTTATAAACAGGCGAGAGAGAGAGAAAGATAGAGAGACAGACCAGGGAATCTCTGAGTGTAATCATCCCATATGCTCGGGCCTTTACCACCTTCATTTGCTGCACCTTCATACTATATACAATAATAAAATAAACAGGTAAGAAACACTTAAATGGCATTAAACATCCATCTTTTAATTAATCATCCCAACAGGCCATTTATCTGAATAAATAAAGAAAGAATATATACCTGATGAGCAGATGATCCTGACCCAAATATAAAATCATTTGGAAAACTTGAACGCTGTAACAAATAAGTTGGGACGCCGTTGCCTTCACTCTCCATTATTGAATTTCTGTGTGAGCTGACTAATTAAGGTTTGTTTCTCTTTTCGATTCGCTACGTACTAAGCTTAATTTCTCTTTGCTATGTATCAATGATATTCCCATCCCATGCATTCTTGACTTTAAATAGGCAGTCACAAGGGCTCTGCCTAACATGGCTTCGATGTACAAGTCTGACCAGCTAGCATAGCCGAAAAGACTTTGACCAGTTAGTAACTCATCTTTAACTTGCTCTTTTGCTTATCAAAGTCTATTAAAATTCTTTTACCTTTGTAATTTTAAACCTCGAAAGTGACGGTTTGTTTGAAACAATCAGGTCATTCACAGTATTCTATTACGTAATAATCACTTATCTCATTCACGTCTTCCATTGCAAAGCGGGTTTGGCCCAAATGGTCAACAAAAAACACCCATTGTTAATTAATATTGAATGGATTGGGCTGTTTCCATTTGATTTCCATAGAAATGGTCTCTTTTGCATTCATGTGGGATTCACTATCTTCCCATATGGGACCAACACAATTTTGATTTCTCTATTTATAGTGGGATTCACTATCTTTCCATACGTGTATTGTTAAATCGTCGTGTATATATTTTTAAAATTAAATAATAAATTTTATAAAATAGTTATTAAATTAATAATGTTATATAAAATAGAATATTGGTTAATTAAAAAACAATTTGTACCTTAGTAAAATGATTATAACCAAAATGAATACGTTAACCCAGACCCAAATCAAGCTTGAAAGACATCGTTTGTTGCGTCAACGATTTGTGAACATATGCATATATATGTACTCGACAAAACCTTGGTGGCTTCATCAATTATAGATATGGTCCACAGAGAAGATATTTGGTCCAAGTACAAAACAAAAGTTTTGGGATGGGCTGAGAAGGTTAAGACACGTGGAAATGTGCCAGAAATAACCTGTCAAATTTTCAAAACTCTTGTCGCATTTGTGGGATAATTATGGGCTGAGAAGGTTAAGACACGTGGAAATGTGCCAGAAATAACCTCTCAAATTTTCAAAACTCTTGTCGCATTTGTGGGATTATTAGGGGCGCTTGTGAACGCTACTAATATGTTTCTTGCAGTGAATCAACTGATCCTATCCAACTAAAAAACTTAAATTCAGAATTTAAACAGATCAAAAGGGAAGAATAATTAATTTTTTTATTTAACGGCTATATCTTTCAAAAACCTATAAATAAAGGTTTCTTATAATATTTATTGATAACAATACACATTCTTTAACTTCTTGATCTCTCATTTGACTTTAAATCTCATTTATTACAAAACCCAGATCTAAAAGTTCTATTTATCTTAAATACTCAGAGCTTATCTTGATCAACCATTAGTAAGTAAACATTTATTTCACTAATCATCTCTATAAGAAAGTACCAATTTATATCAGCTTTGTATCTTTTTATTGTGATGAAATTTGCAGGTATCTATGTGCTAGAAATAACTTGTCAAATTTTCAAAATTATATTAGTAAACGGTCGTATACTTACAGCTAATATGATTTTTAGGTTATGTTTGATTTAAATTTTTTAAATTGATTTTCATTATTATATAATTAATTAATTAATATTTAGATAATTTGATAACAAATAATATTTGATTATTACATCTAAGAAAAATTAATGTAATAACCAAATATTATTTGGTTAATGAAGCTAAATCTTTCAAAAAAAAAATTGATTTAATAACTCCTACTAATTAAATCAACCAAAATAATCTAATCCAAACATAACATTAAACATAGCAATATACTTGACAAAAAAAAAAAGAGGAACGAGTTATAAAAAGAAAAACTCCCTGTTACAAAAATAGTTGACATTGTAATAGAATTTTACAATTTTGAAAAGATGAATTCTCGAGTAAATTATTTATTTTTTAAAACAATAAGGCAAGATAAATCCTGAAGGGTGATGAGGATTTAACAAATTTTGTCTCAAATTATTTCACTCAATGTCATTACACAGTATTGATGTGTTATCGCTTATTAAAAGCGAATTGCTGTATTATCGCTTACTAAAAGGGAATTGATGTATTACCGCTCACCAAAAATTGATCTTCGTATTATCATTTGACCAAAAGCGAATTGTTTGTAAACCTAGTGGGCGGAATTACACAGTAACTGCATCATGACCAATCCTGCATTGTTAGTAGCGTTAGCTGCATTGATTGAATGACTTAGGTCGCATTGTTCACTGTCGTAAAGTGCATATCAAATCATAGATTGTTATTGATCGAATTGAATTGTATTGATCATTATCAAATTGCTATTGAATCGTATTTAAATTGTATTGCTCGAATTAAAGTGTCAAATTGATCGTATCATATTAAAAATTGTTTGAAGACTTTATTGATGTTTTAAAATGGTCATGCTTCACATCTATTGATTGATTGAAAAACATAGATCGGTGGAGAATTGATTTAACCTTCTTTTAGCTTCAAAACTCGATTGGTCAAAACCCATGACAAAGAATCATTATTACTCACGAACTTTTCATAAAGCTCATATGAATTTATCTATGCACATTTCAGGTGTACCTAGAGAAAGAAAAGACAATAAGCAATAATTGAGAAGTGTTTAAGCATAGAGGGAATCTACAAGGATGTTGGATAGGATGATCCAATTGTCTCTAATGACTCGCCTGGAGTAGGAAATAGCTTAGAGCAAGAAGATAGAGATAGACTAGCATATTTATAGTGTTGTTAATTAATGTATACGTGATGGGCTCACAATGATGTAAAATTTGTACACTTGTATAATGTATAGTTATGAAATAGTATTGCTCTACCAAGTGTGATTGCATTCACATTTACGAAAAAGAAAAATTTTTGCAATTCCATTGCCAACTATTGTTGTAAATAATGAAATTAACTTGGGACTAAGTTGAAGGCCTTACAGCCGGGTGCATTCAGCAATCCACATAGGATGAATTTCGGGATGTGACAATAATCATCCTAAGCAAGCCATATTCTACACACTATTTCCACTTCGGTGTTGTGGATATATTTCCATTGCCCAAAATAGTTCTTAAAAACACAGCTCCTTACTTTAGTTTCAACTATAGCTAGCATAACCAAATTATTATTCTTCACCATAAGAGCCCCTTTAGCTTTTTGTTTTTTCTTCTTACCCTAGAGGAGTTTTTTTTGAGTCTTGGAATTTGGTTTATGGGAAACCTAAGTTTTTGGCCTATCAAGTTCACTATCCCCTATTTCAACGAGTTTAGAAAAGTTATTTAAATTGGCAGAGGCAATACCTTGTTGGGGGGAGTCCCATACTTGGGCAGTACCACTGTCCACTAGTCTAGTGTTAGGATGATGGGGTTCTGCTTCTATATTTCATTTTTCCATCTGCCCAATGTTGGAATTTTCACTAGGATTGATCTCAGTGACTACCATATCAGCTTCATTATTCAAGTATACCCTTAGGAAGGTTCTCTCTACCCATTGTTTGGTGAAGATAGTTTGTATGGTTTATATAGGTTGTCTAGGACACTTGGAGCTGTTATGGCCAAACACCTTACATTTACTAAACTATAAGGGCTTCCATTCATATTCCACTAATTGCCAAATGATATTCTCATATGATCAAGAATGAGGATTTTATTTGGTAGTTCTTTACCAGCATCAACTTCTACACACACCCACACGTAAGAGAACTTCTCTCTCAGTCATAGTCATCTTATTTGAGAACATGGGTTTGCCTAAAAAATTTGTAATCTTGCTTAGGGCTTTCTCATTCTACAAGTGTAGTTTGAGTCCAAGGAACCTCACCCATAGAGGAATAAAACCTCTTTTTCAAGGTTCATATCTGTTACCCACAACCTTAATATTAGGGGCTTATTATCCAAGTACCAGGGCCCTAATTACATAACCTTCTATTTCATGGATGCAGATACAAAGTTGAAGATATACACCCTTGTATTTAAGAGAAAGGTATCTACCATTCCCATATCTTTCCATTTTCTATCCACAAAATTTTTTAATACTTTAAAAGAAGGTTTTAACCCTATAACATACCCTACTATGGCATTGCTCCATCTTTGCAATTCACTATTAACATCTTCAGTGTCAATTTTCACCATTAGGTCCCCATTGATATCTCCTAATGGTACAAATCACAGTTGATGACCATTGCTTTTGATTCTGTTACCAGTAAATAGGTTTGCCGATGTTTGTTGGTTAGCGGGTTCAGTTCTTTGGGCTTGCCCCAGTATAACAGGGAAATCCGAGTTAACCGAGTTAGTTCCAGGGTTTGTTGTAGCCACCTGACCCTCTTATATTATCTGAGGGGTTTTTCAAGGTCTATTGTAGTTACCTAACCCTCTTCTATTCTCTGATGGGTCTTCTCATTGACTGCCTCAATTTTTGCACTTGTTTCTTGAGCTTTAGTTGTAGGCTTATGCCCTATACCTTCCTTAGTTGTAATTGTTTCACTATCCTATCCACATCTTAGTTGACTAATCCCTGACGCGATTAGTTTTGCACTACTCCATGAGATATTGACAGTATCCAACTCGCACCCAAATGCACGTGGTATAGTACAAGAGTTGGTAGGATGAGTTACATGATCCAATAGTCTGTTGGAGGTGCATAGTGAGTACGCTCAATAACTTTACTTTGGGGTCCTACTTTATTCTAATTCCCAGGGTTACATAATAGAGAATGAGAGTACCCTCCCCTGATACCCCAACCTTGTCCCCTGCTTCTAGAACCTCTACCTCTCTAAGACAGTGTGGAGTAATGGACATTTTGGTGCCCATGGGCCTCTTCTAATAGTTTATCCTTCACTTAGACAGAAAAGCTTAGATAAGTTACTTCAGCTGCTAGTTGAGCAATTTTCCGTAGTTGCAGCACCTTGTGCCAAATACATAGCAAGTTGACCTTGCTCACTAATTGATTTCGGTTCTAGTGAGTCTTCTGAAATTGCATCCTTAGGAGGCTCATGCAGACAGGTTAATAAGGATCAAAGTTTGACTAAAGATGAAAAGAATCGACGTTATAGAGATATTCTCACAAGATTAAACATCAAGTCAAATTCAAGACAAATAAAACACTCATGCTCAAGGAATCAAATGAAGACTTTTGTTTTTTTTTTATTATAGGTTTATGAGTGATCTAGAATTGATTGATCAAAACATAATGCTTAAAGTATTTAAGTGATTAACTAAAATCAATCAACAAAATAATTTTTCAAAAACATAACACTATTAGAAACTAAGATTTGAAAAAGAGAACACTAAACAAAATAGGCACTGAAGCTAAACTGATTGATTCAGTCCAATAAGTTCTCAATTTAGTTGACTGAATCAAGTTCATAAAAAGCATGTCTATTTTGTCTTTGAAAGATTCAATCGATTGTACCCAAGACTCAATCAACTGAACATGCATTTTGTTCACAAAGCCCCAACACATTGCCAAATTTAGTCAACCAAATTGAACATTCAGTCGATTGAATTACTCAAGTCTTTTTGTCAACAAAATCATATTAGAAGATTAAGTCAACTAAACCTAAGACTCAATCGACTGAATGAATTTTTACAAAGATTAACCTCTACCCTCTGGACAAATCAGTCGATTTCTTCAGTCAATTAAATTATGATTCAGTCGACTGAATGATGAACTTAGTCGACTTAATTTGTTGATCTCACATTTTCAAATTCAAATTTTAAACAGATTTGAAGGGTGGAAATGGATAGATTCAAATTCAAACGGCTATATTCTTCAAAGGCCTATAAATAAACGTTGTTGGAAGCATTTATTGCCATCCTCAATATTCATGGACTTGCTCTTACATTCAAATCTTTCTAGTGACTTAAGATCTCATTTATTTTCAAATCTAAATATCAAAGTTCTCTCAGCTCTTAAATACTCAAGAATTTATCGATTAATCAACAGAGAGTGAACTTATATTGTACCATTTAGCTCTAAAGAGATGACTCTTTGATAAACTCTTTGTATCCTTTCATTGCAGTGAGATTTGCGGGTAGCTGCTACTTTGGTAAGGCAAAAGATGATATTTTGCTGAAAAAAAGAATGAAGAACTCTTGTTGTAAAGGTTTGACCTCTACCTACAAAAAGATCAAAATAGTGAAAAAAAACTCAAGTGGGGATAATTAAATCGAGGATGTAGAAAATTTTTCAAATCTCGTAAATCGTTGTGCATGTTTTCTCTATCTACTCTTTATATAATTATGCATATTTAGTATTTAACTTAAAATTTTGTAAAAGTAAACAATATTTGCAAAAATACCCTATTTACCCCCTAGGGTAAATAGTTGAGTAACACAAGGGTATCTCAATAATTTTGATGATAACAAGTTCATTGATCATGAGTACTAATGTTTTATCTCAAATGATAATGCAAATAAGTCAACTAATTCAAAGAAGAATTAACCAAAAGTCAAAAGATCAAGAAAGCAAAGATATTCTTTCAAGACCAAGCGTCAAAGTCAAACTCAATCAAAGTGTATGCATTCAAGCTCATGGATTCAAGTGAAAAAAAAATTATTTTTTATTATTTTTTATTTTGAGTAATTTAGGATATGATTAATCATAAAAATGAATTGAATATTTAAAGTGATCAATTAAAATCAATCATAAAATAACTTTTCAGAAGGAAATATTGAAATACTTTAAGATTTGAAAAATCAAGTTAATCGAATTGAAAATATTGAACAAAATAGGCAAAGTATCAATTGTGTCAAAAGTAATTGACTAAGTTTATGCATAAGTCGATTATATTTCTCTTAAGAAATATGCCTACTTTTTCTCTCTTAAAACCCATTGATTAATTCTTAAAACTAGTCGACTAAGTGACAATTTGTTCATCATGTTCTAACTACCAGAAGAACTAGTCGACTATGTTGAGATATTCATTAAAGGACAATATTTGACTCAAAAATGGTAGGAGAAACCTCCTTCGATTCAAGTATGTGTCACAATTATAGTTTGTCACATATGTAATCCCTGATAGGAGAATGTTCCTTCAATCTATTTTGGAGCGAATTATTATTTTTCATAAAATGCTCGATGGAGTTAGAGTTGGCCTAGTACAATAAGTTAAAGTATATTCGAGTTGGAAATCGCAATTTAAATTGATTTTGGGAGATGGTTTAAGAAAGTAAGCAGGGTACTTAAAAACCTTATATTTATAGTAGTTTGTGTATTTTAAACAAATTTGTACAAACGATTACCAAACTTCCATCTAGAACTTATTTTGGAAACCTTGATGCACTATTTAGCCAATCTATACAGAAATTAATTAATGTATGTATAACACAACAACCAATATTTGAAGTTTTTTAACTTTTCTTGGTACAAATGTGATAATAGGCTACACAACAGGGGTAGCCCTCCCTTATTCATGTCTTTTTACAAATTTAAGTTACTAAAGGCGTTGCTAGCAAGAATAGCTACAACATTCACTCATTTGAATTTAGAATACATAAATGACATAAACAATATGATAAAAAAGGTAGATAACACAAGTAACAAAATAATCAAGTAATTAATATAGAGAGAATTTATCTTTTCTTGGGAGGTTTGGCAAGATTGGCATAACGTAATGACCTTTTTCGAGAGTTTGGAGTAGGATTTTTGAGAAAATTCATGAACCATATGGCTAACTCTTTTGGATATCTTGTTAAGGCGCTATTCTTGTAATCTACATAAATCATACCAAAAGGGATAGTGTAACCCTGACTCCATTCAAAATTGTCCAACAAAGACCATGCAAAGTAGCCTTTTATATTAGCACCCTCACTTTAGAAGAAGAACAAAAAAAAACATCAACTTAGATACACTCATTTTTTATTAACAGGCAAAAATTCAATAAATAACATTTGAACTCTAATAACATCACATAATTAAGTTAAAAGTATTTTATATAGTAATGTAAAATTCATTTCTTCACATGTAGGGGTAGGGGAATAGATGTATGAAAAAGAGAGTTTCTACGAGAACTTACTTGATTGCATCCCGAATACAAAGAAGATGTTTTTCATGGTACTTTTTCCTATTGTCATCAATGCGGGCTTGCAAAAGTGTTAGTGTAACGTCATTTTCCTCGCTAATCCCTATGAAACAATGGGAGATATTAAGTATTAAATCAATATCTAAATATCTTTATCATTAGGTAATATATCATTAATCTTCACAATGCTAACAAAAATTAATTTATTACCATTCTCTGTAACGTAAAGAAGTGGATTATTGTACTTATTCTTTATATATCTCAAAAGCTTATAAATCCCTTGTGGATAAACATAGATCCAACCACAACCAGCCTGCAACATAATTGTATATGAATAAGAAATTACATGTGAGAATTAAATATATGCTTCATAAATTTCAAAAACAATAAATCAAACTCAGTTGTACGTCTCTTTGGATGCATGCCAAGAAACTTTAGAGGTTGAAAATTTATGAACTTATTGGTATGGTTGTGGCAGAAATAAAAAGTTATTTTATTTTTTCAAATATCCTTGAATCAATTGATAGTCCATATTATGCTATGCAATGGTAGACTACATAATCATTTGTCTTGTAAGATATTACTTTAAAAAAAAAAAGAAATCTAAGTCAATTAAAAGCTAAACTCTATCACTTTCATTCAAAATTAATTTTAAACAAACACTATAAAACAGAGTTGGTTAAGGGTTTACATTTGAACCAATAGAGACTCCATTCCGCTCAGCTGCCAACATATAACGCCAAGTCATTTTAGTCCATATGAAGTTAAATTAAAAGTTCATAATTAAATAACTCAAGAATTGAATAATTTTAAAACTTACTCAGAAGCTCAACATGAGAATCTGTATTGTAACTTAAATTTTCATTGTTGGGGTTAGGCGCATCAGTGGCATAGTTTGCAGTATAGTAATTTAGTCCAATAAAATCAAATGACCCTTTCAACAATTCAGATTGTTCTTGATTAAACTTGGGAAGTCTTGATCCAACATTAGCTCGCATGCTACTTGGATAGTCACCGGCTGTCAATGGATCCATGAACCTGACATAAGAATGGAACAATCAAAGTTATTACATATTGTTAAATATAAGACCTTTTAAATAAAATCAACTACATCTAGACCAACTATTATTTTCAATTTTTGATGTTGATCAACTCTAAACTTTGAAATTTCATGATTAAATGGGCCAAATTATTTGGGCTCCTAGTTATAGTTAATATAGTATATATATTTAGGCTCCTAGTCATAGCTAAAATGGTATAGTATGTTTAGTCATCTTACCTATAATGTTTATAATTAAATATATTATAAATAAAACACTTTGCACTCACAACCCAAACTTGAAGTCTTGGGCTCGTTCAGCAGCCTTTTTGTCATTGTCACTAGTTTCAGAAAGAGGCTCAAACCAGGTTGTCACAAGTGTAATTTCAATATTGCCATTTTGATATATCTATAAAATTTAAACATTTGATTAATTTCAAATTTATTTGAAAACTCTATGCAAATAATATTCTTCTATAGTCTATGTCAGTGACGACTAACACAAATATTATATAACTAAGAACCATAGTGTTCTAGAATATTACGTCGAAACCTGTAATTTTTGTCGATACAGTTGAACTGCAGTTGCATGAGAAAGAAGTTGATTGTGTGCTACCAAATATGGTTCTCTGCCTGGATCACCATTAGCGAAGTGTTTTTGTAACTGAGTAGAACATCGATGTATGGCGGGGAGACTTCTTATACTCTCCGACGAAGAAGCACCTCTACCCGTTGCAAGAGTACCGTTGACATATCCAAGAACATTATAACTCCATGATTCGTTAAAAGTAACCCAGTGTTTCACTCGATCACCAAATTCCCAAAAACAAAGTTCCGCATAGTTGCAAAAATCAACCCTACAAGTAAATTGACATTTAGTTTAATTCAAAAAAATAAATAACAAATAACTATATAAAAATTCTACTGCTAATTGATTGGCTAAATAAAAGTATCATATAAGATGATAATTATGTTGGAGATAAAAAATGAATAACATAGAAACAGAAGAAACAGAGAAACGGGTCGTCTTCTATATATATGAAAAATACTGAAGCAAATGTGCCTATATATAAGCTTACAATCAAAAATAACAAAACAGAATTTTAGGACCACTAAGTCACTAACATAAACCCACTACAACCACTACCACAATATTAGCAACAATATCAACTACCAATTGACTAAACAAACTCAGAAAAATACGGACACTACAAACAACCCGAAAAGACTTTGAATCATTCTTCAACACTCCCCCTTGATTCAAAGTTGCAAACGCCAAGAAAAGGTCTGAAATAGAAAAACTTTTCTTTCGACAAAGACTTCGTTAGTATATCAGCCAGCTGCTCCTAAGTATTACAATACTTCAAATTTATTTCCTCCTTCGCAACCAAATCACGAATGAAATGGAAACGAATATCTATATGCTTTGTTCTGCTATGAAATGCTGGATTTTTTGTCATAAAGATGGTTGCCTTGTTGTCACAAAATATCTCCGTTGCTCCCTCTTGCCTTTGTTGAAGTTCAGCTAACATTCTTCTTAACCATATGGCTTGACAAGCTGCTGAAGTGGCTACAACGTACTCAGCTTCTGAAGACGACAATGCTGCTGTGACTTGCTTCTTTGAGCTCCAAGTGATTACTCTTGATCCAAGAGTAAAAACAATTGCTGAAATACTCCGCCTATCATCCAATGAACTTGCCCAATCGCTGCCCGTGAACCCACATAATTTGAAATTGAAAACTTTTGAGTACCAAATCCCATAATCCATAGTTCCAGTAATGTAACGCAAGACCTGCTTCGCTGCTCCAAAATGAAGCTTTGAAGGATGTTGCATAAACCTGGAAATCACACCAACAGAAAATGCAATATCGGGTCGAGTGTGGGTTAGATAAATTAAACCACCAACCAAGCTTCTGAATCTTCTAGCATCAGTCATCTCTGCCCCATCTTCACACTGCAACTTTTCATTGATATTCATGGGTGTAGTTGTTGTGTAGTTGCTGGTTTACAATTAAGCATGCCAAATTTATTAAGAAGATCCTTGGCATATTTTCTTTGGGAAATGAAAATCCCATCTTCTGCTTGTTGGACCTCAAGGCCAAGAAAATAATGTAGCAAACCCATATCAAACATTTCAAACTCATGCATCATACGTGATTTAAATTCAGCCACAAGAGAACTAGAGGAGCTTGTATAAATGATATCATCAACATAAAGACAAATAATGATGAAATCATTTTTACCTTCCTTCTTCACGTAGAGAGTGGGCTCATTCTCACTTCTCAAGAATCCATTTTGCTGAATGTATCCATCAATTTTGCTATACCATGCCCGAGGAGCCTGCTTCAATCCGTACAATGCCTTTCTCAACTTGTACACCTTTGTCTCTTTGCCTTCAATCATGAAACCTTGTGGTTGAGTTACATAAACTTCCTCTTGCAGATCTCCATTTAGAAATGTTGACTTCACATCAAGTTGATAAACAGGCCATTGTAATTGTGCAGCCAATGCTAAAACAATCCTCACAGTTTCAAAACGAGCTACTGGAGAAAAGGTTTCTTCGAAATCAATACCATGTTGTTGTGCATATCCCTTCGCCACAAGCCGAGCTTTGTGCTTTTGTATACTTCCATCTGCACCAAATTTTGTCTTGAATACCCACTTCTGCCTTCCAGTAAGTCCATCATCTCCCATGTTCTGTTCTTTTCAATTACTGTCAATTCTTCCATCATCGCTCTTTGCCATTCTTCTTTTATAGCTGCTTCTCCATAAGTTATAGGATCTGAAACAGTAAGAGCAAATTGGCAAGACTCATAAATGTCTCTCAAGGATCTAAACTTCCTGGGTGGTGTCTCATCCGAAGACTCTTCAAGAGTGGACGAAGAGTTTCTGCTTGGTGATGCCGAGGCTGATGAACTTTTGTTTAATTCAAAAAAAGTAAATAACAAATATCTATATAAAAATTCTACTGCTAATTGATTGGCTAAATAAAAGTATCATATAAGATGAAAATTAACCCACTTACACAATTTGAGAACTTAAGAAACCGCCATACTCATCTTGCAAGGCCTTGGGAAGATCCCAATGGAAAAAGGTCACATAGGGCTCTATACCTGCACGTATATAGTAGCATAAACATTTTTAGATGAAAGGTATCCACAATAAAATATGTTTAACAAAGAGAAAAGAGTTGAGACTGGGTCACAACCGTTGGCTAGGAGCTCATTGATGACATTATTATAGTAGTTGATTCCTTCCTTGTTCACACCCCCACTTAGTCTTTCAGCTGATAATTGTAACATTAAACAAAGTTAAATATATAAGAGAATCATATTGCAACTACTAGTTGAATGATCACAAACCATTGATCCATTCACAAATTTGTATCAAACGGTTTATAAAAAGACAAAACAAACAAGACCTTATCTCACCAACTGCAACTTTCAATCGCATGGCGGACATAAATTTGCCCTATCAGCACTTGTGGTTCCGTTTTTTACGGATTACACATAGGTGCCTCCCAAGAGCTTGCAAGGCTCAAACAAGAGACCTCTCGCTCTTATGTCGGAGTCCCTTGCTCAAGCATGAGACTATTGAGAGTGTTGTGGAGAAACCAGTCAAGAGGTTACAGTAATATATTTTGTTTATCATAAATTGATTCCAACTTTCCAATCACTTGAGCTTTTATGATGGAACTCATCTTCAATACATAATACACATAAGGCAGTAAAAAACCAATACTTATATGGCAAAACTCTGGGCCATGAGATTGTTATCCTATAGGCATCTAGACCCACTTTCTTTATGATGGCCACATCTTCCTACAACATGGTTTAAAAGACTACCATTAGATCTTCAACTTCAACTCAAATTGATCAATTGTTGTAGCACAATATATACGCTTGAGAAGAATTTAAAAAGATTGACTTGAGTTGTATGATGTACCTTATACCAATGATAAGAATCATTAGCCACATTTTCATTGCTACCGTCCAGCATCTTACCTATCATATATATGCAATTAAACTTTTTCAAGGATAGATCATTGATATACCACAACGTGACAGACCAGTCTCCATACAACACGTGTAATTACAGAGTATCTAGGGCTCGGCCATTCAGAACAGGCTTAAACACTAAGCCTCCAGAACTACAAGATCAAAAGCCCACGCGACCCTCAATTTCACCTTCAGCTTAGAAGTTCCACACAAGGGGATTCAGAGCTCATCACCGCCTTAAGCACCCTACCGAGCTAAAGATAAGGAAACAGTTTTCAACAAGGAAACTGACACCCATGGATATCTCTCAAGCGCAGTATCCAACATGGTAACTGCCACTCTCCGATGATCAAATCCCTATATTCATAGCTCCAAATCCTAATCAACTTATGAAACCCATAGCCTATAAATAAAACCCTAAGGTACGCCGTTACATTCATGCTGATTTAATTACATTCAATTAAAGTCTTTCAATACAGTTTATTGACTTAATCATCGGAGCGGCTACTGCCGGAGCCAACCCGGTGGCCCTCTGATCTTTCTCTTTGAGTGTTCGGCAGGCGTAGGAGATTGGAGCCCGTTGATCAAAAAAGTGCAGCATCAGTTTGGCGCTGTCTGTGGGAACGACAATCGTTTCTCACCAAAAGTTCCTTTCTTTGCAAACGAACTTATAGTCCTTCTTGCCGAAGGATCATGGCTCCTAATCTCCGTCCAAGGAAGAACGCTCAAAACTCTCCAAACCGGCCTCCTGTTGGAGAGGAAGATTACGGCCACCTGACCCCATACAGCAACAACTCGACCAAGTTAAGCGATAGAATCAGCTGATGCAAGAACAACTTGTAGCCATCTGCAAAACTCTGGCGATGCTTACCTAAGGCCATGGAACCAACCCTCTAAATCCACCTGTCAATACGGCTGATCCAAGGACACAACCTCTTACCGCCACCATGGGTGGAGGACTCCACGAAGAGGCTCCCAATGATCAACCGGTGTACCCCCAAGGCACCTCCCACATTAGCAGAGACCCCCAGCCATCAACAGCCGCAGGCAGGGGGATACCAGTCTTTATCCCAGACGTCCACTACCGGAGCACCACAAGGGTTCCAACCCCTATGGCTTCAGGGGTAAATCTAGCGCCGCAAGAGTTTCAACCTCAAACGGCTCTAGTTCCACCAGCTCAAGAGGACCGAAGTCATCTTTCGGCTGTGGGCCGGGGTCATCCTATCCACATGGGCACTAAAGCCGCAAGGCAGGATTCGCAACCACCACTACCGCCCTAAGGACCCACAAAGGCCGAAGAGGTTGCAGACTCTATGGACCGTATTGCTGTTGCGAGAGGAGTTCACATCCCTTCCGAGCAAGACAAGTTGGCCAGGCTGCTCAAAAGGCTCTCCACACCATTCACCCCTGCCATCATGGCTGAAGAGCGGCTAAAGAAATTTGTCATCCTAAAGTTCACTCTCTACGATGGGACTGGCGACCCAAGGGACCATATCTCTCATTACCAGCACACCATGGCGCTGCACGGAGCCACCGATGCCTTCATGTGTCGAACGTTTGTCACCAGCCTCAAAGGGGCCGCTCTGAAGTGGTTCCACCACTTCCCTCCGAGCTCAATCACTAGCTTCTACAAGCTCGGTAGGAGATTCTTTGATCGGTTTATGACTAGCAGAAGGTTGAGGAAGGGCCTAAAGTTCTTACTGAACATAAAGCAGTCAAAAGGAAAAGCTCTCAAAGAATATATTGCGCGCTTCAATGCCAAGCTCATTAAGATCACAGATTGCAGTCTGAGCTTTCTGGTAGCCCCCCTAACCTCCGGTCTTACTCAGGGGGTTTCCAAGACTCCTTAACAAAGAGCCCTCCCGATGATATGGCGGCTCTCATGGAACGTGCTAGGAAATACATAAATTTGGAGGAAGCAAAGAACACCTCCCAAAAGATTAAGGAGCAAACCCAGAAAGATGAGCCGAAGAGAGACTTCAGTGCTACCAAGAAAAGGGTGAGGAGCCCTGACAAAAGAACGGCACCCAGGGCTCCAGGCAATATTAGTCCTAGAGGATTTGTTACTTTCACTCCCCTGAATGCCACTCCGGCCCACATACTTCAGAAGGTCCGAGCATGTGAAAACCTGAAATGGCCAAAACCGTAAAAGAGCAACCCCAACAACAAGGACCAAAACAAGTATTGTGACTTCCATAAAGACCACGGGCATACGACTGACAGATGTATAGCCCTAAAGCATAAGATCGAGCAGCTCGTAAGGAGAGGGCGACTGGCGGAGTTCATTTGGCAAGAAAGGAGACTGAACCCCTGCAATAACCGACCTCCATATAGGAGGCCGAAACAGAGGGACGGACAAAATGAGATCCAGCAGCAAAACAATTAGGTTATCCTCATCCTCCACACGGATACCCCGGCCACAAGGACGTCCATCAAAGTAAGAAAGTGTTATGCTTGGAAGGTTAGAGCTGCTCCTAGCCTCCTCCAGATTTCTGCCATTGAGAAGCAGCCAAGGCCACTACCTGAGATCCAATTCACAGAACAAGATCTTGCAGAGGTACACTGCCCTCATAGTGATGCCCTTGTCATCTCTCTCAACATTACCGATTTTGAGATCCGAAGAGTTTTGGTGGACACAGGGAGCTCTGTAAATGTGTTATTCTATGAGCTCCTCAAAAAGATGAAGTTAGGATCCAATAACATCAAGCCCACTGTAGCCATAATGGCAAGATTCGACGGAAACCTCAGTACCCCACTAGGGAGGATTGACCTGCCCACCACGACAAGAGAGGGAGATAGACAGAAGACCACCATCTCAAAATATATGGTTCTGAACTCCAAGTCTCCCTATAATTTAATCATTGGTAGGCCCTAGCTCCACCAAATGGGAGTGGTCACCTCGACCCTCTACCAATGCCTAAAGTATGTGCATAATAATGTTGTCTATTCCATCAGAGGATGTCAACCAACCATCATGAGACAGAAGACTGCCCCTCCGGAATCGATGAACCACTGAGCCCTAGGGGTAGGGACAGCAGGGCCAAGCCCGTAAGTGACCCAATTAAGGTGCTGGTCAGCTAGGAAGAACAAGGGCACTACTTGCAAATTGATCCAAACCTGACCCCTGTCGAGCAAAAAGAGATAGTCGAATTCTTGAAAGACAACCTCTCAGTTTTTGCTTGGGAAACAAAAGATATGGAGAGGGGATAGATCCAAACCTCATCACTCATAAGTTGATGACAGATCTTGACCATTCTCCGGTCAGACAGAAGAGAAGGACACTCACTCTAGAGCGCCATCAGATCATTAATGAGGAAGTTTAGAGGTTACTGGAGGCCAAGATGATATGGGAGGTATTCTACCCAGAATGGCTGGCCAATACCGTTCTGGTCAAAAAGAAGAATGGCAAGTGGAGAGTCTGTGTTGATTATACTAACCTCAATAAGGCCTGCCCTAAAGATAGCTTTCCTCTCCCGAGGATTGACCAGCTGGTCGACGCAATAGCAGGGCATGAACTTATGAGCTTCATGGATGCCTACTCAGGATATAATCAGATCCAGATGTACCCACCAAACCAGGAAAAGACAGCTTTCATTACCAAACGAGGTCTCTATTGTTATAGAGTGATGTCGTTCGGACTGAAAAATGATGGGGCAACATATCAGCGTCTGGTCAATAAGATGTTCAGTACTCTGATCGGCAATACAATGAAGGTTTATATAAATGACATGTTGGTCAAAAGCCTACAGAAAAGTAGCCACCTCCGGCACCTAAGTCAAACGTTTGACATCCTAAAGCAACATAAGATGAAGCTGAATCCCTTAAAGTGCACCTTTGAGGTAACCAAGGGGAAGTTCTTGGGATACATTATCTTTTAGAGAGGTATTGAAGCAGACCCAACTCAGATCAAAGCCTTGATCAAGCTGGAGTCACCAAAGACCAAGAAGGAATTCAGGCTCTGAATGGGAGAGTTGCGGCTTTGCGCAGGTTCATTTCCAAATTTACAGATCGCTGCCTACCGTTCTTCAAAGCTCTGAAGGGTAACAAAGCCCTGCAATGGTCCGAAGACTGCGAAGAGGCCTTTCAAGGATTGAAGGAATCTTTGGCTTCCCCCGAGCTCCTATCAAAGCCAATCTAGGGGAAGAAATTGCTCCTCTACCTTGCAGTCTCAGAGAATGCAGTCAGTTATGCACTAATCAGACAAGACAGGGGAGTCTAGAAGCCTATATTCTATGTGAGCAAAGCACTGGTTGATGCAGAGAAACGGTACCCTGAGATCGAAAAGTTAGCTCTTGCACTCATAGTCTTTGCACGGAAGCTCCAACCTTACTTTCAAGCACATCCCATAGAAATTCCAATGGCATATCCCCTAAAGTCAGTCTTAAGAAAGCCAAAAGTCTCTAGGCGATTAGTCAAATGGTCTGTGGAGTTAGGGGAATTTTACATATCCTATGTTCCACGAGCCGCCATTAAAGGGTAGGCATTGGCAGATTTTCTTGCAGAGTTCACCCTAGCACTACACGATAAGGCACAGATTTGTAAAAGCTTGGCTACATGGCAGCTCTACACTGACGGATCATCCACAGACCAAGGTTCTAGCGTAGGTATAGTGCTACGATCCCCTGAGGGACTTATAGTTGAAAAGGCAGTAAGTTTGGGATTCAGAGCCTCCAATAATGAAGTCGAATAGAAAGCCTCATTCTTGGAATGAAGTTGGCTGTTGAATGCGAGGCCCAAAACCTCAAAGTCTTCTCTGATTCCCAACTAGTAGTAAGCCAAGTTCTGGAAGAATTTTTCATCAAAGATAATAAAATGCTTCGATACTCAGAGCTGGTTAATTCATTGAAACGTTCCTTCCATGAATTCACTATACAAAAAATCGAAAGAGGACAGAACACAAGGGCCGACACACTGGCAAACATGGCCTCTCACCTTAGGGCAGAAAGAGATTCCACTTTGAAGATCTCCCACCAACTAAAGCCAAGCATAGAAGAGGTTCGAGTCGCCCAGACTACCGAACAAGCCTAAAATTGGATGACTCCTATCCTCCAGTACATTGAAGGAGGATTCCTCCTAGAGGATAGAAACAAGGCCAGAAGAGTCTAAATCAGGGCAGCTCGATACCTGGTTATAAACGGAAAGCTCTATCGCAGATCCTACTCCCAACCCTTGCTGCGGTGCCTAGCTTCAGAAAAGTCACAATATGTTCTGGCCGAAATACATGAAGGAATTTGTGGCAACCACAATGGTGGTAGAACCTTAGCCCATCATGCTCTAACACAAGGCTACTATTGGCCTAGCATGTTGAAAGATGCCAAGGAATATGTTCGGAAGTGTAATAAGTGCCAATGATTTGCTCCATATCAGCACCAGCCCCACCATGAGCTCGTCCCTATAGCCAGCCCATGGCCCTTTGCTCAGTGGGGAATGGACATTGTGGGGCCACTACCAAAGGCCACCCCGAACAGGAGATATCTCTTGGTCGCCATTGACTATTTCTCCAAGTGGGCAGAGGCTGAGCCCCTAACATACATCACAAAGACGAAAGTCAAAAGTTTCACCTGGAAGAACATTGTATGTAGGTTCGGCATACCAGATGTTATTATTACAGACAATGGTACACAATTTGCAGGAAAAGTCTTCAAGCAATTCTGTCAAGATTTGCACATAAGTCACCACTTTGCTTCACCAGGGCATCCACAAGCCAACGGTCAAGCAGAAATCACTAACTGAACAGTCTTAAATGCTCTTAAGAAGAGATTGGAGGAAGTTAGGGGAAGATGGGTTGAAGAACTCCCTAGTGTGCTCTAGGCCTACAAGACTACAAGGAGAACACCAATCTCTGAAACTTCATTCTCGCTAGCCTATAGCTCAGAAACAGTAATTCTTGCTGAGATCGGTATGCCCACCTTGAGGACGGAAGCCTTCGACCTAGAAACTAATAATCAGCAACTTGTAAAGAATTTGGACCTCCTTGAAGAAAGGTGAGACCAGGCCAAAATCAGAATGGAGGCATATCAGCACAAGGTAGCCAACCATTCCAAACAAAGGCTAAAACCCCACAGCTTCCAAGTTGGAAACTTCGTCCTAAGAAGTGTGTTCCCGAACACTAAGGATCCCACCATGGGAAGCTGTCACCTAACTGGGAAGGCCCATACTGAGTAACAAAAATTGTCAGACCTACCACATACTAGTTGGAAGACATATCTGGGAAACTTGTACCTAGACCGTGGAATATAAAATACTTACGAAAATATTATCAATAAAGTTATGTCCTTTTCTTCATCTCTACCGAGCATTCTCATCTCAATATACAGACCTCTAAAAACCTTGCAGCTCATGCAAGTGTTACAAGTCTGAACCATCTTAATGTACAAACCCCTAAAAACCTTGCAATCTATGCAAGTGTTATAGGTTTGCTCTATCTTAATGTATAGACCCCTAAAAACCTTACAGCCCATGCAAGTGTTACAGGTCTGGTCCATCTTAATGTTCAGACCCCTAAAAACCTTGCAGCCCATGCAAGTATTAGAGGTCGGGTCCATCTCAATGTACAGACCCCTAAAAACCTTGCAACCCATGCAAGTGTTACAGGTCTGGCCCATGTTTAGACCCCTAAAAACCTTGCAGTCCATGCAAATGTTACAGGTCTGATCCATCTCAATGTACAAACCCCTAAAAACCTTGCAGCCCATGCAAGTGTTACAGGTCTGGCCCATGTTTAGACCCCTAAAAACCTTGCAGCCCATGCAAATGTTATAGGTCTGGTCCATCTCAATGTACAGACCCCTAAAAACCTTGCAGCCCAGGCAAGCGTTACAGGTCTGGCCCATGTACAGACCCCTAAAAACCTTGCAGTTCATGCAAGTGTTACAGGTCTGACCCATGTACAGAGCCCTAATAACCTTGCAGCCCATGCAAGCGTTACAGGTCTGGCCCATGTATAGACCCCTAAAAACCTTGCAGCCCATGCAAGTGTTAAAGATCTGGACCACATCCATACAGGAGTATCTACAATATTTCAACCTGCTCGGTTACCTCCCGAACTGAGGTTATTACCAGCTGATTGTTCGGTCCTTATCAATCATGATAATGGAAGCTCCGATTAGGAAGGATTTGTTCAAGGTCTTCTTGTCCAGTTATTATGGACACAAGCTCAAGTTATGGAAGATCTGCTCTTTCAAATAGATCGTGATGGATGTGCTTAAACATCATTACAATTCTCTCTGTCCGGGTTATTCAGCACTAGTTCTAACTCAATTACTTTTATTATCAAATCCAGTTCTGGTCCAAATATCTATACAAACCTTCCTACTCAATCTTGTTCAGAACATTCTCAATTTAAGAGTTCGATAAGAAGGTTGGAAGTACGTTCAACTCCCGAACACTCTCCTTACAAGGCTGGAGCCCAAACTTGTATTACAGATAAATCAAATCTTAACATATAAGATATATTTTAAATTAAAATATAACTATGATATCATTTTTGTCACATATTTAAAAATGATATGAAATTTTTTCTCGAAATTCATCTTCAATACATAAAAGATAGTAAAACCAATATATACCTACATGGCAATACTCTGGGCCAAGAGATTGATATCCTATAAGCGTTTAGACCTATTTTCTTTATGATTGCCACATCTTCCTGCACAATGGTTAAAAAAGAAAACTACTATTAGGTCTTCAACTTCAATTCAAATGTTGTAGCACTATGTGTTTGAGAGTAATTAACTTAAAAAGATTGAGTTGAGTTGTATGATGTACCTTATACCGATGATAAGAATCATTAGCCACATTTCCATTGCTACCGTCCTGCATCTTACCTGCCATATATATGCAATTAAACTTTGTCAAGGATAGATCATATATATTATTCCAAGGATTTTACACATATATGTATTATGTATATAAACAGGTGAGAGAGAGAGAGAGAGAGAGAGAGAGAGAGAGAGAGAGAGAGAGACCAGGGAATCTCTTGAGTGTAATCATCCCATATGCTTGGGCCTTTACCACCTTCATTTGCTGCACCTTCATACTATATACAATAATAAAATAAACAGGTAAGAAACACTTAAATGGCATTAAACATCCATCTTTTAATTAATCATCCCAACAGGCCATTTATCTGAACAAATAAAGAAAGAATATATACCTGATAAGCAGATGATCCTGACCCAAATATAAAATCATTTGGAAAACTTGAACGCTGTAACAAATCAGTTGGGACGCCGTTGCCTTCACTCTCCATTATTGAATTTCTGTGTGCTAACTAATTAAGGTTTGTTTCTCTTTTCGATTCGCTACGCACTAAGCTTAATTTCTCTTTGCTGTGTATCAATGATCCCCAAGTAATGGCTTTATATAGGCACAAGGGCTTTGCATGGCCAATAGTTGACTGTAACAAATGATGGAGCAACATTGCAAAATGGACTTTTGACCCAGTTAATAACTCATGTTTAACTCGTTCTTTTTTGCCTTTAAATTCATATGAAAAGTCGTCAACTCTGTAATCTTAAACCTAAAAGTGACTGCTTGTTTGTAAAAATCAGTTCAATCACAACTTTGTTGGCGGCTTCAATATTCATTTTCATCTCGTCAAGGTCATCCAATATTTCAAGTTTCAACGCGGGTTTGAGCCAAACGGTTAAGAAAACACAGCGAAGCTTGAAAGAGACTACTGTTCCCTACAAGTCAAAGCTTGAAAGAAATAACAGTTAGTTTTGTAGCAATCACAGTATTCCGGATTTGTGAATATTCGTCCACTAGACGAAAACTTGGCGGCCCTGCTCAATAATGCCTCACTGTCTAATATGTTTAATAATCAAACAATCACTTCATTCACCTCATCCATTTCCAAACGGTACTGCCCAACTGGCAAAAGCAGTCTAAAATATGCTGATTTTTAAAAACATTAATATGTGTGTGTGTGTGTGTGTGTGTGTGTACGTATTAATTGTGATACGTGAATCAATCTGATATTTTAAAACTCAATGGTCAAATGACTATTTGATAACCCTAAAGCTCAATTCCATATCAACATTATACTCAGTATTAACTGATTTTCTTGTGTGCTAAGATTTGTTTCTCTTTTCACTACTCATTAAGCTTTGTCGTTGCTAATTGCGACGTAACTACGATTCTCTCATCTTGGTTTGGTTTTGTATAAATACAATTACTTTCTTCAATGAAAAAAAAAAAAAAAAAGTTTAATGATAAAATAACATGAAAGAATTTCATTATTATGCAAATAATTTCAGTCTATGTGGTATACATGATGATCTCCAATTTGGATTTAGTTTAGGATTGACATATTACAATATGTTTAGTTAGGGATTGGCATATTACAATCTGTCCAGACAAGTCCGGACATTATATATATATATATATATATATATATATATATATGTATGTATATAGATATATTGATTGTATCCGGCACACAAGAATATTTAAGAAAACTAGGAGGACCCCGAATCACCTTCTCCTGGATATGAATTTTTCTGTGAGAGCCTAAATTTTGTAAAAAGATAAGATGAAGAATACAGATTTTAATTCCCTGTTGTTTAGGTAATGGAACATTAACAGACCATAGCTTTTGTGCTTAATTTTCTTTCTGTCTTGATGTGTTGTTTGAGGGATTAGTTAATGCTTCCTCTGTTTTGGATTATGGGATACCCCTGTGCTTATGTATAGTTTGTTGTTTATAATATAATTTCTTCATTTACCAAAACAATATATATTAAATTATTTTTTATATTTTTATTGTTATAATGTAATTAATATTTTGAATAAATTAAATTTATTTATTAGTTCTTAATTGATTTAATAAAATAATGGTTTGACAAAATATTCTCGTCAAAATTTCTTATATACTTAAAAATTCAATTCCTCTTTTCAAAATTGATTTTAGTATTTATTTCACAATTCATTTAAATTAGAGGAATTTAAAGGAAAGGAAGAAAAAAGAAAAGACTGGATGAGACATTATTTCATATTTGGTTAAAAAATAAGAAAAGAAAGCAAAGGAAAGGAAGGGAGGGGGAATGAGTTTAAAACCAAACTTTATTCTCCTTCCAAAATCAATGAGAGAGGAGGAAAATGACAAGAGATCTAGTGTTCCTCATTTAAAAAACAAAAACAAAAACCAAAACTAAACAAGACAAAACAATTCAATAATTCTTATTTTACCATTTCTACTCATTAAATATATATATATATATATTCTTATTATTTTTTTTATCTTCTATCTTTTCTAAATAAGATTATTTTCTTTCTTTTTCTTCCTCAGCTATCCAAAAAGGAGGAAGAGTTAACACCATCAATTTTTTGTTTCTTAACCCTCAACCTCTTATTTGGAAGGTGGAGACAAGCTAACACTTGGTACCATCATTTCATTTAATTACTTCTCTTTTCTCCCCCACTCTTAAAGTATATTTCAAGTTTTGCATGCAAAGAAAAATACAGGACAACTTAAAATAGCAGAGAAAAGCTCATTTCTACCTTATTCAACTGTTTAGGAGAGAAATTAAAAATCAAATCATTGTTTGGATAACCGGTAAGAGAGAGCATGAAAGAAATGAAAAGCTTTAATAAAAAATTTGACAATTATGACTTTTTTTATTTATGAACTTTCCAAGGAAAGCTAATATTCAAGACATATTTGATATTTAAAAAAATTATTAAAAGGAATTTCTTCCCCCAAATTCATCCACTTTTGGACTGATTTAGAGAAGTTTGATGGCTTAATCTTTCCATCCTAATAATTTTAAATCTTTTCCTTCGCTTCATAAAACATCCAAACAAGAAATTTTAGTGTCACTCCACTTCAATCATTAGTCCAATAGTTATTTTTTTCCCCCTCAAAATCTTAATTGAAAAAGATTAAAAAAAATAACATGAAATGCAGGAATACAAGGTTGACTAGATGATCGCTGGACAAATTTCTTTCCTTTAAAATTCAGGGGGTCAAATGGCTATCTGATAACCCAAAAACTCAATTTCATATCAACAGTTTACACACTAAATCAAACAGCATAGCAAAATCAGTCTTAAGGAAAACCAATTACAATAATATCACAACAAAACTTTCAAACTATTTCTACAATTCTATTTGGAAAAAGAAAAAAAAAAAGAAGCTCATATCATATACATCGAAATTTGGTAAGTATTATGTCAGAATTAAACAGAAACTAGGCTGAGATCTCTCAGCCATGTGGGATAGAACAATACAAGTCTAGTTTCAGTTTGCTGCTCTTCCAAGGTCATGTGCTCAACCCACCAAAAATGTTCCACATCCACCGCTCAAAAACGAAGTGGAGAACATGACAACATTCAAACAACCCAAGAAAACTCTCTGCTAGAAGGAAATGAGGCCAGGAACCGAAGCTTCTCAGGTGAAAGGGTAGAAGTTTGAGAAGAGCAAACTGCCAAGAAGGATGTAGGCCGCACAGTATGCCCAAATCAAATATCCCCATCTCTTACCAACACTGGGGGACACCATTATATATGAGGCAAACCAATAGAAAGGAGGGCTGGCGGATAAGAAACGAGTTGCGACCTGTCAAATATCAACTAGTGTCATAAAACAGGACATACAATGATACAACAGAACAAGGAACTTTATCTTTCTTCTTTAGGACAAGGATATTGCATCAATTGCATCCATATATGGCAGAAATTGTGCACAAATAAGTTGCTTTCAAAAACAAAAATGAAAAAAAAAAAAGAAAAAATAAACATAAATAAACTTTATCCTATAGGACGCATGCACTAACCTGCCAAATCTTTTGTACTAGGGTAGGAACAAAATTCCTTTTTTTTTTAAACTTTCATCATTGGAATGATTAATGGTTTTGACTGACAACCATACCTATTTGCGACTCTTCACTGATGCCTAAAGAGGAACAACTGAGGGTGATTTACTCTCTCATTGTTTGAAATGGGAACATTGACGTGAACCCCAGTAGGCCACAAAAATTCTGATAGCAAAATTTTTCCATACATGTTTCCCAAAGTACAAGTTGGCCAAAAAATAAATTCACCCACTTATAACTACAAACTCACATTGAGCTGTAGTGGTAAATTTTCTATTCTTGTGTTTCAATTCACGCTTATAAATAAGGAAATAACCTTCACTCAAATTTTTCACGTTTTGTACTCCTTTATAGAACATAATCTCTAGCATAAAGGGATTAACAGTCTGACCTGCACATGCATAACAAAAAATGTCGTGGCTGCCATGAAACCTAAGTGTAGAACAAAAGGAAGAACAGTAACTGACAAGTATCCATGCTTTTCCGGTGATTCATTTTCTACTTGAAGCGAAACAGTATTCTCTCCATTGATTGATCGTTTCCTCTGTCTAAGAACTTGATCTTCTGTTACAAACCAAAGAATCACATGAAACAGTTGTCTGTGTTTTGCAACCAAACAAAATGGAAGATTGTGCATTTTGCAAAATAAACAGCTGGACTTATGTTGGAATTAAAACAGGTCACGTTGCTACATAATGATGTAAAACACCCAAAGACATTTCTGCATCCAGAAGTAACAAACAGCAGTTCCAACTGTTTGCAACACAATACTGATCCTTTGCTCATCAGATTTTGAATGGTTCTTCAAAAAGAAAAATAAATGGATTCATATATTTATTGTAGAAGTGGCATATCAGCTGGATACACACTCCCCATCCACATCATGTTATGATTCATATAATAAACCATATCTACAATACAATCATAGCCACACACCTCCGGAGATAACAATGCACTAAACTCCTTTCTTTTTATCAAATTGGGACAACCAAAACAGGGAGAGAGAAAAAGAATAGAACAATCATCAAAACAAGATCAAAACAACAAAACTATCCTTCAGATAATAAAGAATCTAGGTCAAATGGCATACAGAACTTTTGGTTATAGATGACAGGATATATTGGCCACCTTAATGCTCTTTGAAGGCTGAAGGGTAACAATTTACTAATCCATCTCAGCCTGTGTCTTGGCCAAATGGTAACTTGCTGCCATTGTGGAGCAGATGCCAGGATTGAAATCCCATTGTCTATCAAAAAAGAAAAAATAATGGAAACAATTGCTCCTGAGTTCGAGCACACTTTCAGCAGTTTTGGTTGCAAGGTGTGTGAGACTCAGTGAGAGGAAAAGTATCCTAATATTGAATGTTATTATAGCCACAAGAAAGGACACATCAAGAGATAGTGCTTTATGTTTAAGCAATTCATAAAGTCCCAACAACGCAATAATGGAAGTGTGAGATCAAACCAAGATCAATCTGATCTCCAAAAACTTTAAGCCATGGAACCCAAGACTTCAAGAAAATTACAAAGCCTAGCAAGAAAGGAATATTCAAAATAGGGGTCGATCACTCAATAAAGGAAAGAAGAGACAAATCTTAAACATGAGTGATCAAATGAATAAAAATGTAGACTCTAGACCAAAGCTCAATAGGAAAGTCCTTAATGAGTTTAGAAATTGTTCTGCACCTAGCACAACCTCAAGGTCAACATCTAATGCTAAGAGTTGCTCGTCAAAAAGGGCAAAGCAAATTTGGGTTTGGAAAAAGAATACAAATAGGAGTAGATCTGAGGTGGAATTAACATTGAAGGCATTAAGAGCCTACTCTAGAAAAGGCTCTACCTTGTCCATTGAACCTTGCCTAAACTTAATAAATATCAAAATATAAGGCAATGGACAAAAGTAAAAGAGGCACAACTAATTTGTCACTATGTTAACCTTAAATGATAAAATTATCAAAACATATATTGACACAAGGCTCACTATTGTGCAGAAATATAAGAGGTGGAAAAGGTAAAGTTTGAGCTATAAAGTCACTACCTAGTTGGGTTAACAACAGGTACGAATACTTGACTTCACTTACCTCTTAGATTACCTTAGGAGAATGAAAACAATTTCTCAAAAAAGGTAAAGACAGAAAGGAAGAACTCTCTAAATTGGATCTGAATTTCTTACAGGGAAATGGAGCTCCAATAAGGCCAAATGATATGAGGGGTCTAGCATATAAGGGATGATCTAGTAGTATTAAAAACTGCAATTGTGGAAGATTCACAGCTACTACTTCCTAAACCAAACACTTAAGGAACTAAAGAGAGTATCACTTGCAAGTTGCAACTATTATGACACAGATGGACATTTTAAATTGAGTGTAGGTTAAGAAACAGGTAAAAGGGTTTTGTGCATAAAAAGAAATCCAGAAACAAAGAACCAACCCCATCCAAATTGCTTAGTGCACTTAACAAGGTAAATCAAAAGCATAAGTATTTTAGGAACCAAGGACATCATGAACTTAATGAACCATATCTTGGGATGTCCAAACAAGTGTGTGGAACTCTCAATCTGCCTTTTGGTATTATAATGAGAAATATTAAAAACTCCCTTGGAGAGAACTTGAAGATAAATCTCTCACTCCACAAAGACATACAGCTCCAAATAAGGACACTCTTCTTTGCAACAGATACATCACTTCTCTATGATCACGATCAAATTGTTTAGTGAATTAGATCAGATCCTCGGGGTGCTTTAATGATTTAGGCCTAAGCTTCAATACATTATTAGTGCTAAAATTTGAAGAATCTGCATTTATTCCTTGGCAATCTGATAATGAGGCAATCCATGATGATGATCCAGTGTTAGCATCAAACTAGATGGCTATACCTCCCTTGTGATCCAGTCTTTGGAAACTGGTGAGGAACTGTAACTGGAATTAGGACTATTGGACTCCTACCACGGCTTGTGAGCGCTCAAAATCTAGTGTAGATTCCATTCGAACTAAAGAAGCATAGACACAGACACGGGATAAAGATACAACACAACACGGGCACGCAGATAAGACATTTCTCAAAAGAGTAGGGACAGATACATCGGGTCACGTTGAATTTTTTTTATACTTTTTTATATGACTATAAAAAACCTAATATTATTTCAATCAAAATTATCATAAAAACACACAAATTACAACAATATTATTAAGATATCAAAATAACAAAGCAATTAAATAAAAATTCAAAAATCTCTTCATTTAATCATTAATATTTTCCAAAACAAATTTGTTAACTACTACATAGAACATATATATTCTAACCCAAAAAAAAATGAAGAAGAAGAAGAGAAGAAAAGGAAGGAAAATCCAAAAAAGGAAGAAAAAAAAAAATCCAAAAAACGTGTGCCTAACATGTGTATAAAGTGTCCAAAACAAGTCCGAAATTTAGGAAAAAAAATTGGACAATCATTTGGCGTGTTCGTGCACCAAATGTATCTAACACTAATACTTAAGCCATAATTGAGTTTCCATGCTTCATAAATTAGAACCCTGGGTCTATAAGAAAATGATTAAGGTTCTAGGCTCTAGGAAATTACCCCTTAGACACCATCATTCAATTGATCAAAAGCTTTAAATGATAAAATTGAGGTGAGTATAATGATAAAACATGTTGTTAGGGGTATATAGGAATCACTTGTGTAGGGATTGAAAGCATATCAAAATAGTTAGAAGTCATTTGGAACTAAGGTAGATCCTTGGTGAACTAAAGAAACTGCAATAACAAGTTCTGGAGTTTCTGTGGTTAACTGCAACTAAAACTAGTCCACCAAGGTAAGGCCTAAGAACCAATTTTGAACACTTGAGTCTCTATGGTTGACCATAGGAATGGCTGGTCGACCAGGCCACAACCCAAATACTCATTGGAGCATCTGTGGTCGACCATACTAGGAGTTGGTCAATCAAGGTAGTCGAAAATAGGGTTTATTAGGGATAATTTCTCGTTTTAAACATTCTAAACCCTAAAAGAATACTCCCAAAACACTACCATACCCATACAATATCAAAGACAGAGAATGATCATCACAGTGCAAATCAAGAATCCATCACTAGAAAGGGATGAAAGCTCTAATGTGAGTTGGATTAAGAAGTTTGTGATGAAAAGGCCCGAGAGAATTTCCACAACCTCTTCTCCCAAAGGAAAGTATGTTTAGAAAGATTCACTAACCATTCAACATTTAGTATTTGAGGAATTAATAGAATCATCAAGAAAGAAGGAATCACTAGGTTAATAACCCAACAAGGTACAGAATCCATGGAACTCGTCCAAATGTTTAACTCAAATATAGAAAGAGTGGATGATGATTCTTTTAGTTTCTTGGTAACTGAAGTGAATATCGTCATCACTATAAACTTGATAGCTAAACTTGATAGCTAAACTTAGATGTGAGATCTCAAATGCCTTGGTGGCAAATGACCTTCCCCTGGATGCAAACTGGGATATAAGGGACTTGAGAGAACTCAAGGAGAAATAACAAGAGGAATCATGGCCCTTAGGCAGTCTCATGAAGAAGAATCATCTTCTTCCACCGTGTCCGGAGACTAAAATTGGTGGGATATGCTTTTTAGTGTTTTTGTAGTGTTTTTGGGATTTGAAGTGTCTGGAGACTAAAATTGGTGGGATGTGCTTTGTAGTATTTCTGGGATTTTTTGGGTTATGCCTAGTTTGGTCAAGGAGCTCTTGGCAAGTTGAGATGCAACCTACCCGTCTAGAAGGCTAAGGAAGGAATGGAGAGTAGCTCCTTTGTGTCTAATGTGGGTCATTTGATTGGAAATAAATAGGCACAACTTTGAGGGGATTGAAAATCCTTCCCATATTCTAAAGAAACGTATTTAGGAGACTTTTTATTTTTGGGTTGAACGAAAATATCCCATTTCTCTTTTTGCTTTTGTAGATTTTTAGGGAGAGCAAAATTGTATTAAGGGTTCCATGTAGCTCTCGATATTCTTTTGTACATGGGTTGCACCCCTTTTGGCGCTTGTACTTGATGGTCATATTTCCTATCAAAAAATATATATTAATTATACCATGTGCATTGTACTTGATGGTTGTATTTCCTAAAATAAGATAGAAATTGGAATTTCATCCTATACTATTGATTCCTAAGCTTAGTTAAATAGGATTAGTCAATCGAGACGCACCTAGGCAAGACTAATCTTAGAATTCCTAGGAGGAAGGAACCATAGACTAGGATTGGGATATGGCCATAGAACCTAGGATAAGGTTGGAATGTATAGCAATACATATCCTTGATAGAGTAAGCATACTAAACATTTTATAGTTGGTCATAAACACTTAGGATCATTGTACCCCAACTAGGAAAATGTTTTAGATCCTAACTTATTTGCACGAGTAAATGGGCCTCATCTTGGTAAATTTTGAACTATAGGATATGTTTCTCATGATTATTTCCTCTTGTCTATATGCTTAATTGGATATTTTTATATAGACATGATGTGATATGCTTATCATTTGTGGGGATTGTACTTTAACTGTCATTAAAATTTGCATTACTAACCCTCTTTATGGATCGCCCTTTCATAATGTTCATCTCTTTGGCAATTCGTAACAAAAAGGGGGATAAGAAGGTTTTCTTAGTTGTGTTGTAAAAGTGAATTTCAAGAGAATATCATTGCTACTATCTACAACACGGGTAGCTTCAAGAAAGGGGGAGAAAGAAATGCAAACCTAGACCTAGGATTTAGGAGGAGCTAGGTTAGGTTAGTTTGCATCTTACATGAATTCACTCTTCTATTTTAATTTCTTTTGAATTGAGTGAACATGTGATGAGGATAGATTTTTTGAACTAGTGTATCCAAAATCATTCGTAAAGGGAATTGAGGGCTATTGTCACGAATTTTCTAAAGAGGGAGATTGTAAGTACTAGGTTTAGCAAAGATGGTAAAATTCATGACATGTATGTGTAGATCTAGGATGGAGGCTTCATTGGAGATCAAGAAGGGCTTACACAAAGGGCTTGAAGGCACTCAAGGAGCTTAAAGAAAGAGATGAAGGCAAAGGAGATCATTGACGACAAAAGCTTCATCAACACAAGGTGCCTATGCAACAAGGATTAAGAGAAAGAACTTAAGCTTAGGGTCAAAAAACCAATTTACGTGTCTCATAGGTCTAGGACAGCCCCTTCAGAGGTTTGAGTGTCCAGCATGGAGTTGGAACTCATTAGGAAGTGTGAAAGCCAAATAGGCTAAACTCTAGTCAACCAGCCTAGGTTGTTGCAACCACAAGAAGACCAATGAGTCACAAGGTTGTGAGCTGGTCAACCAGGTCACCAGAGTCTTTAGGTTGCATTTCCCCATGAACCTGGTCGACCACAAGGGAATGCAAGGATCTCTAATCAACCACAAGAAAAGAAGGTCGACCAAACCAAGAAAAATTTCAAAAAACTAACCGTTAAAGAGCCATTGAAACACATGTCATTTATGTCCTAAGGCTTCTAAATGACTGGTAAGGAGGTGCTACTATGAGATTGAGTGCCTCCATTGATTATACACACATTTACGCTCGCAAGGCCTGATTAAGAAAAAAGAGAGAAGTTGAATCTTATGAACTCGAGGAAAACCTTCAAAGGCTCCAAGCTAATTCAAAAGGTAATCTTCGAACTTCCAAATTGTGTATTTAGACATTAAATTACCTTGAGCACCTAGCTCTAGTCACTTAGAGTGTGGAGTAAAATCCCACAAGTCCTTCCAAAGGGAAGGTGATTATTTGGGATCCTAGTGGAACCATAACTCTTATCTTAGAGACCTTGAACAAATCTTAGTGTAGTTACCTATGAAGCATGGATACTCTATTTTGGCTCATACATCTGTGTCAGACACGGACACGTTCAAACACATGTCAGACACGTTTCTAAATTTCAAACACGTCCCAGACACTTGTAGGACACACTTCTAAATTTCAAACACGTTCTGGACATAGTTGTTAGTATCTTATAATATGCGATACGTATATTACAATACATTTCGATATGAACATAAAACGATACGTATTTTATAGTTGTATCTTTTTGCATCGTATCTTATAATACATAATATGTATCTTACAATACGTTTCGATACACACGATACACACAATCAGGCTAAACGACATTGTTTTAACCTCTTTTTTGTTATTTTATTATATATGTTTTTTGTTTTGTTTTATTTTATATTGCTTCTTTGTAAGGCCTAGAGAGCTTTCCTCAAGCAAGAAAGATGGAAAGTAAGTATTTTAAGAAGATGAAGATGAGCATATACAAGAAGTTGAATAAGAAAAAAGAAGTGAAAAATTGTTAGCATCTAACGACGACGATAATATCAATACCATTGAAATTGGATATTGACGACGATAATATCGATACTATTGAAATTGGATATTGAGATGAAAATGGGAAAGATTATAAAAATGAATAATTTTATATTGTTTTGGATTATTAAATTTTAGTTTGAAACTCATAGTATTTACAAAACTTGACTCTTGGATTGTATGAAATTTAAGTTGATTTTTTTTATAAGTGAGTTGAAATTTTATTTTTGTCATTTTATACAATGTTTATATATAACACTATATATAACATGATACAACATATTTGGAAAACGAGATAACTATGTTTGGTACAACTTTAAATTTTAATTGTTGGATAAATAGTAATAATTTATATATGTAATTTTTATGACAAATGAATTGAAATATTATTTATATCATTTTTACATTATATATATATATATATTGATGTGCGTATATATCTATTTTTATTTATAAATGTATTTTTAAAAAATACATGTATCTTACGATATACGATACGATACAATACACATTTTTTTAAAAACGATACAGCTTCTGATGTACGTTTCGACAACTTTGGGTCCGGACATGTTATGGACACATTTTTTTGTTATGGACATGTATATTTTTTTTATATATGTTTGTGTGTGTGTATATATATATATACACACACACACACACATTTTATGTAGTAGTTAATAATTTTATTTTGGGTCATGGATGTTGATGATTAATGAAGAAGTTCTTAAATTTTTATGTTATTTTGATATCTTATTAATATTGTTATGATTTTTGTATTTTTATGCCAATTTTGATTAGGATAATGTTATATTTTTATTATATGATCATATAAAGAATATAAAAATAAATATTCAGTGTATCCTTAGCGTATTCGTGTCCTACCTTTTTGAAAAATACCGTGTTTGCGTGTCTGTATCCATCTCATGTTATGTCCATGTTTGTGCTTCTTTGGTAGGATCAGTAGGTAGGTTGTTGGTTATCCTTGGAGTCAAAACCTTCTAGTTAGACTCGAAAAATCTAGGGAAATCCTAATTAGGGTCACACTTAGGTTGTCCTAAGTATAAAACCTACAATGGTTAAGGATTGTTGGGATAATCCTATAAAACCCCACAATAGTGGAAAATTTGATTGCGAGTGGATGTAAGTGTCTCACCAAACCACTATAAATTATTGTGTTCATATGCATTATCTTACTATGCTTTATATGGAATGTGAATTAATTAGCACACTTAGTACATAAATCTTTATTCAAATGAATTTGTATGAATAAATGATTGAATAAAAGGAATGTCTTGTTATATTTCTCATGATTCAATCATGTCGTAATGTGGTGTATGCATATTTGATTAGTTAAGATTCAAAATAAATTGAATTAAATAAATCCTTGTAAGTTCAATTCAACAACTTGAACCACCACAGGATCAATTGAGATAAGATAATCAAATCTTAAATCAATAGACAAATTAATAGTTGAGTTTTTCAATTTGATTATTCATGTATTTCAATTATTAAATAGGGAATTTCAGCCTAGCAAGTTCGGATATTAACCAAGTCAAATTAAAACACTTGCAAGCCAACAAAACATCTTACCAAGGCAAACGTAGTGTAAGGACAAATGAAGAAAGTCTCAACTAGGCTTAGTAAATTGATCTAAGTTCAAGAAGCGTAAGCTTTAAGGATCTCCAATTCACCCACCTTAAGGATGCTTTCACTCGAAGTATCCCTCAGAAAAAGTTGGTACCAAACCACCCCAAACTTGATCGACCAAGTTGAGTCGAGAATGCAACTTGGACTACGTCAACCAAGTTGTTTGAATATTCAGAAAAATATAGCCGTTAGAGGGCTTAGCTATATATACCAAACGGCTTCCAAATAGAGCTATTTTTTTTTTTTTTTTTGGGGGGGGGGGGGGGGGGGGGGGGGGTTGTTTCAGGTTACTCCCAATGGCATAGGTTTGTAAAGTATATAAACAAGTAGGGCAAGTTTCATCTTAACCCGGGGGCGGGGGGTGAAATTGAAATTGCTTGTTCATAAAATTCATTTGTTTGAAGCTAGTCTCAATTATTTTCTCCCCAAAAACAATAGAAATGATTGCACAAGAGAAAATAAAGGAGGCATCTTAGTAGGTGAAAAAATAACAGAAAGCTTCTTGTGTATTTCTTTTATTAACATGAATTATTTATGACAACACCATAGACTTCTTAACCAAGCTTTGTTGCAAAAAATGGTTGCAAAGATTTGCCTTAGAAAGGGATGTTTGTGGCGAAAGGTGTTGTCACATAAACATGGGGTTGGAGTGGGGCAGATGGATGTCTCGAGAGGTGGGAATCTCTTATGGTGTGGGCTTTTGAAAAAGCATTATGAAGGGGATGGGGGAGTTCTTAACGCACATCTATCTTATAATTGGGGATGGTACTCAGACTGACAGGATGTGTGGTGTAAAGAAAGCCTCTTAAAAACCAATTTCCTAACCTTTTTTAGAATTTTGATGACAAAAAGGGTTGGGTAGCAGAGGTTCTGTCTTTAACGGATGATGATGTTTGGTCCCTCACTTTTAGGAGAGCATTTCAATTCTAGCAAGTAGATTCGGTTGGGGAATTTCTTGAGAAGCTCCAAGGAACTCGCATATATGATCGTGCAGAGGAAGTTATGAGACAGAAAGCAGCCAAAAATTAGGATTTTAGTATGAAATCATTCTCTGGGCTCTCTCTATGGGTGATAGATGGGATTTCCCTTGGAAAAGCATTTGGATTAAAAGGTTCCATTAAAGGTTGTTTTCTTTACTTGGACAGCAATCTTGGAAGTTAGTCTTAGGGTCGATAATCTTGAGAAGAAAAGATATAGGCTGGCGAATTACTGTTGCATGTGCAAAAAGAGATGATGAGATGGTCAGCCATTTACTTCTCCATTGTTGTGTAAAATGGGAGCTTTGGGGGCCTTTCTTCTCCTTCTTTAGGGTTAAGACAGGTGGTTGGCAAATCAGTTGCAGACAAGCTTAGCAGCTAGGGCAAGAGACGTGTTAGAAGGAAGCTGAAGAAGTTGTGGGCTCTGGCACCTCTGTGTGTTGTTTTGGTGTATTTGGAAGGAATGCAATGGGCGACTTCAAAAAGGGTTGAGTTGTAAGTGTATGGCTTGAAGCATAGTTTTTTGAGGATGCTATATTTTGGAGTTTAGAATCATCTTCTATTTCCATAGACTCTTTTTTGTTGATGTTCTAGGAGATCTGAGCTTTTGTTCATGTCCTGTTTTTCTTTTTTCTTTTATTTTTTGTTTGGCATTGTCTACTTTTTTGCGTGCATGGATTGCACCCTCACTTTTCAGCGCTTTGAGTGTATTATACTCGGCAAAAAATATTACAGGATGATAAAAACAGGAAAAGGTGACAATTTGACAAACTGAAAAGCACATGATAAATGTAATCCAGTTCAACTAGTGGCCCAATCATTCTTTATGGCTTACCGACTACCAACACAAAGCCTTGGTTAAAATCTACAGAAAACAGACAGCTAAGTTACCACATGATTTTTTTTTTCTCCTTCTAGATAAAGGGGACGTACAAAGTATCAACTGGTAACTGAAAGCCACTTACACACAAAAACAAACAAAACCAGAACAAAAAGGCCAGTTTGTGTTTGAAAATTTATACCTCGCTGTACTTTAGATGAAAGTATCTCCAAAGAGGAAGCACTATTCAATTTTGTGTCTGCCCCCATAGAAATAAGCACAGCAGAAGAATTTTTATCCTCGTCAGAAGCTCGGAAACCCAGTGAGAAAAATATTTCTGGCCTTAGCTTCACGTAATGAATGATTGAACAAAGTGCTAGAGACAATACAGGAGATGCAAGCAGGAAATTTGGCAACTGTTTTAGTTGGAAATATCTCAAGAAACCCACTCCCCTGACATAAAAAGAAACTATCAAGGCGAAAATAAAAATATATTTTCTACAGTGCCAGTTTTGATAGGGAATAACAAATAGGAATTGCATGAGTAATACACAAAGCTAGCTCTCTTTATCAGGCTATAAACAATGAAAAATGGCATAAAAGACAAATACTTCCCCCACAACAAATAATTCTTGTTAGATAATATAATAATAAAGTTACACTCCTTTTTAATAACTTAAGCTTTTAGATGACTTTGTGATTTAACATGGTATCAGAGTAGGTAAAAAGGTCTTTAGTTCAAATCTCACTGTCACCTTGAAAATGTAAATTGACACGTATAGGCTCAAACTGGCCACACGTGAGGAAGTGTGTTAAAGAATATAATAATAAATTTACACATTCTCTAATGACTTAAGATTTTAGGTGACTTGGTGATTTCACAATTCTTAATATTGCTCCAGAGTAGTTATTCACCAGAAATCAAAGTTCACAATCTTCAATTAATCCAAACCAATTTGATCTAATCCAAACCAACTTGAGATCAAATGAATGTATGTATGTATACAGCTGCACATATCCACCAGAACAAGGGATTTCCAATTTAAAAAGAAAAAAGTTAATAAGGAGATTAATTAAGAAAAAAATAACCAATAACATACCAATAATGACTTTGAATAAAATTGTACAGTACAGGAAGTCTTGCATTGCACCAAGGCCTCATTTCATCAGGAAAGCGTCCGAGACACATATTGTAATATCCATATGCTTGAAAAGCAATAAAGGGCACAAAAATACAGAGACAACGAAGAGCTCCAGCAATAAGAACCTGCACCGCCAACTGGCAAAGAAATTTAAAATAATGAGGATAACATCTCCAAAAATTTAACAGTCACGCCATTAATGCTTGCCAAACATCAAAATTAATCAGAAAATATGTTAATTTCATAAGCTATAAAGGATGCATATGTATGCCAATGGTGAAACTTAGCACCGTAAAAAAAATAAAAATAAAAAACACATCAAATCAAGAAGTTAAAAGATGAGTTTAACTAAGATTAGTTATACGGAATGTAGTTCCAATTAAAAAAAATAGAGATGAAGGAGTTGAAACAGATACTGAAGCAAAAAATGGAGTGAATGTTTTGAATATCCAGGCTTGACTATCCATGAGGAAGAGACTAAAGAGGATGCCGTCCACTTAATTACAGTAACGTGGATGAAGAGAAAAAGTGCTTCTAAAGTGATTTTATGGTCAACATGTAACTATGAATAGGACAGATTTATGAGATAGCTGCAAACCAACTAGTGGTAATGAAGACAAGAAAATTATTAAATGCATTCTTGAACAAGTAAAGGAATCATTACTTTAGGACAATTCAAGAAAAGTCAGATACGATCAACAAGACCAACGGCTGCAGCAGCCACCAAGGAAGAGTGATATTTTTTGGTGAAAAGTGCCTCAAGGATAACAAGAATAACAATAAGGATATTGGTTAAGTGGGAAAGGACATGTTGATTGGTGAATTAACAAAACATATAGCACTGAAGAGAGTGGAATATAATATAGGATTTGAGTCGTGAACCCAGATGAGTTGAGTTCAGTTGAGTACTCGAGTAATATTATTAATTTCAGGAAGTTACAATACCTATATACATTTAGCCATGAATGTATATATTGCACCCACCAATCTCCTAATGTTATTCAATAGAACAATCTCCAAAATGTTTTGCCATGAAAATGAAACAAATTGTCATAAATTCATAGAAACTTTGTGTCTAATAGAATTAACTTTTAGCAGTGGGCTCCTAGCCTCTTGCAAATTCTTTTTCAATTATTATATTCGACTTTTCTCGGATACCATGCTAAATGCAACTACTTATTACCATTAAGTATCAGCTATTAGTTTGTGCCAAGATACTCACCTATATGCCCAAATTCCCCATCTTCTCACCATTTTTTCCATGCATAGCACATATCCAAAACTCGCCCCCTAGAATTGAAAATGCTTCCTAGAAATATATTTGGTTCACAACCGCCCCCAATGTATATATTTAATGAACGTAAAGAAGCAAATTTAAGGAAACAAGGTGATGGTACTGGGCATTGTACTAAAAAAGGAGTCCCATTGCATGAGTCTCCCCCAACTATATATCTGGCGAGGGTTAGATATAAGCATTGTTACCCCCGAAAGGGGATAGGCTGTGTCTGCAACTCAACCCAGTGGTCTCTATGTCACAATGGAGCAACTTTGCCTTTGCGTCACCCTTCCCACCTGGAAAACTCTATTTGTACATGGCCAGAATCAGTTTCATGTCATAACCATTTACATCAAAATCTACAGCTTCCATGCAGATCGTGTGGGGCACACTAATTTTCTAAAATGAAAAGTCCAACATAGATATGCAGTTTTCAGGACTAAACCAGTTGAAAGGATAATAAGCATTTGAAAAATGTTGCAGAGATGAATATCTACTCCTCTTCGGCTTTAAAACATATAGTTTCCAGTTAAACAAACAATATAATCAACTGTAGCCAGAACATGCCAACCAAATAAATAATTACATAAGCATGCTTCTTCAGGAAGACAGCATCATAAGCCCGATGCATAGTCTGAAAACAAATATAGCCCGCATTAAGCACCCCATTTGACCTTGCAGATCCAGACAGAGCAAGCCAAAGTGTTGCAAAATTATTTGCACCTGACATTAAGTAGTATAATCCTCCAATTGATAATAAGGAATATAGACTTTCAGAATATCTGCAAATAACAAAGACAAGCTCATATTCAGTCCAATCATTTTTTTTCAACATAAAATATGAGAAGAGGGGCATATGAAGAATACATTGATGAGTAGAATATGGAAGCTGGATTGAAGCAAAATAAAATTGCTGCTCGCAGCGCTAATTCTGGGTCCTTTAAAATAATAACTGAAAGCCTGTTAGAAAGACAAAGCAAGCAACAACAATCAGAAGGTCAAAGGAAGTGAACATCTACACAAATGTCTATATCAACTAATATATTTTTTATGCATAATGGTTTGTGTTGGCATTATAGTTATATCCTGCTAACTTGCTAAGGAGGGACAATAATGATGATGTCTAACGACAGTGAAGCTCGTTGATCGATAATGACAATGAAGATCATTCATGCCGGTGGAAAATTTTCTGAGATTGTCACTACAGGTGGCAAAAGAGAGGTAAATGTTTCCAGATCATCGAAAGAGGATTAAGGTTCACTCAAAGGGTGGAGGTGGATCATGAGGGGATCATGAGGGGCTTGGATAGATTTGAAGAAATCTGGTTAAAGCTTTGAGAGGTGGACAAGAAGGATTTGTTTGAATTGCGAGACAGAGGGGATCAAAGCCTTAAACTGGTGCCTAATCTAAATGAGGAAGGTCGATTCGTCTATGTGGAGGTTTGTAAGGGCGAGACTTTCCCCTGCGTGTTTATCCCTGAGATTGATGGAGGTGGGGGCTAGGAAGATATTTCTAGGGTTTTGTAGACATAGGAGAAGTCCAATCCTATTTGCAGGTGGCCGGAAAGGGGTCTTGGTCAGTGAAACTTTTGAAGATCTTACCAATGAGGTTGGCTAAGAATGAAGATGCTGACATTGACTTGGAGTGCTGCTCTAAGAAGATGAAGTTCTTGGGGGAGTGCTTGATTGGGAGAGTAGGACCTTTGGAACACGCAGTGATGGACTGTCAGAAATTCTAGAACTGGGTAAATCAGAAACGGAGAGTCCAACTAGAGTTATAGTCAAGGAACTCAACGGGCATTGTTCCTATTTGAATTTCCTTCAAAGGAAGAAGTGAGAAGGGTACTGCAGGAAAGAAGTTGGGTGTTTGAAGATCCCTTATTTCTGGATTGGAAGGCAACGCTGGATGTTGCTATAAATTTGGCGTAGCTTTGAGAGAGGTATGGGTAAGATACCTAGGTCTACCATTGTTGTTGCAGAGTGACGAAGTGTTCAGGGTGTTGAGAGACAAATGTGGGGGTTTCGTGACTGTGTATGAGGCCCTTGCTTCCTTTAGACCCAGTGAGGGCCCAAAGCCCAAATTCAAAGGGAATGGATCTCCGAACAGATCTGTGATTGCAATGAATGCTGGGATGGAGAGACCTATCCTGGATCAGGAAAAAGAAAGGGGCATTATATTCCCATACACAAGGGATGAAGCAAATGGGAAAGAGGAACAAAACAGAAAGGGGGGGGGTCCGGGGGTAGGGTTTATGATCATTCCCAGAGGAGGAGGAAACAAGTGCGATGGGGGAAAGCATGAAATTCAGGGGATGAGGGCGGGGAACACCAGCAAATAGAGTGTGCGGACCCAATAGATTCAAAGTGGGGAGATCCTAGGACAGGTGGAATTACAGCTAGAAAAGGCTTTAAATGAAACGAATGACAGGCCTTCAAACATTGATGGGAAAGAAAATTTGACAGATTCCTCTAACATGGCCATAGTGCAAAAGGCAGTAGGGAAGGTTCCGAGATGGGGTAATGTCGACAATTTAGATGAGGAACTATCTCAGATAGGGGTACAAAAGGGGCCCAGTAGGCTCCGAGGATCCGCCGGCCCTGGGCCCATGACTATAATAACCAGGTACCTCTTGTTTGCAAACCAATTGTTGTGATGAAGCAGCAAGTGGAGAAGGGAGGAAAAGAAATGATCTTATAAAAGGGGGTCAGGATAGGACGGTCTATCAGGAAGGGCAGTGGACAGGTGAGGATCTACAATGGAGTGACAGATGACAAGAGAAGGGAGGAGAAGATGAAATTGGCAATGGTACCAACATGGGTCATGAGAAAAATCAAGAGTGTGGCCAAAAATTAAGCTACAGATTAAGTCAATATTTACAACACTCCCCCCTCAAACTGGAGAGTCTATATCTATAACTCTCAGGTTGCTACAAATAGAGTCAATAGCAGTCTTTGGTAAAGATGTCGGCAAGTTGACTACCAGAAGGAACAAACGGAGTGGTGATTTCCTTGAACTCTACTTTAGATCGAATGAAGTGACAATCAACTTCAATATGCTTGGTCCGTTCATGAAAGACTAGATTGTTGGCAATATGAATCGCCACTTGATTGTCACAATGGAGAGGTGTTGAACCACGTACTGGAACATCAAATTCTTGAACAAGTGTTCCTAACTAAGTCAACTCACAAGTAGTATATGCCATTGCTCGATATTCTGCCTCAGCTCTAGAATGTGTCACAACCAACTGCTTCTTGTTTTTCCAAGTCACAAGATTACACCGTAAGAAAGTACAATAACCAGTGGGAAATTTGCGATCTGAAGGTGATCCTGCCCAATCAAAATTAGTATATCCCTCAATCCGAAGATGTCCAAATGATCGATAAAGAAGACCACGTCCTGGAGCATTCTTAAGATACTTCAAGATACGAGTAATTGCATCCATATTAGGAACTCGAGGACTAGTCATAAACTGACTCACAACACTAATTGTATAAGAGAAGCCAATCGAAATTTGCAACAAGAGATATTATAACCCGAACAGATTTCAATTTGGCAACAAGAGAGAAAGTATCGGTGTAATCAATGCCATAAGTTTGGATAAAACCTTTGGCCACAAGGCGAGCCTTCAACCGATCAACAGTACCATCATGATTCTACTTGATTGTGAAGACCCAACGACAACCAAAAATTTTAGCACCAGTAAGTTTAGGAACAAGAGCCCAAGTACGATTTAATTCCAAAGTATGCATTTCCTCTTCCATTGCAGTCCGCCAACCAGGGTGGGAAAGAGCTTCTTTGTAGGATTTAGGAATAACAAGAGATAACAGGGACAGAGAAAAAGCTTGAAAGGAAGAGGATAAATGATCATAAGAGACAAAGTTAGAGATAGGATGAGCAGTGCAAGTACGTGTACCTTTACGAACTACAATGGACAGATCAAGATCAAAGTCAAAAGAATGAGATGGATCAATAGACGACGAGGTAGGTGGAAGATGTGAGAGAGCAGGTCCAACAGGAAGAGTGACCGGAGTTGTAGCCTGGTGACGACAAACATACACCTAAGAAATAGGAGGGCGAATCGGAACACTAGTAGGTAAAACCAGGTTAGGAAATAATGGTGCCTGTACCTGACTTCCTTCTGGAGAATAATAGGGAACAGTCTCAAAAAAAGTGACATCAGCACTGACAAAATCCTGACGTAAGATAGGACTGTAGCACATGTAACCTTATGTGTGCATGAGTAACCAAGAAATTTACATTTATGAGCACGAGGGTCAAGTTTGTCACGACCAGGGTGCAAGTTATGCACAAACGAAACACATCCAAAAACTTTGGGAGAAATGAAGAAAGGTGTTTATCAGGAAACGTGATATTAAAAGATAATTTTTCCTGTAGAATGCGAGAAGGCATCCTATTTAAAAGATACGTAGTTATAAGGACAGCATCCCCCCAAAAACACTTGGGAACATGCATATAAATCATAACGGCACGAGCTATAGCAAGGATAGGACCGTTCTTTCTTTCGGCAATCCCCTTTTGTTGGGGGTGGTGACACAAGATGTTTGGTGTATAATGCCTTTGGACTCGAGAAATTGTTTAAAATGATTGTCTTTATACTCTTGAGTATTGTCAATTCGAAAAGCTAATAATTTGGTATTGAATTGATTAGAAATTTCAATATAAAAGGATTGAAAAGCATTAAACAATTAAGAACGATTTTTAAGCATATATACCCATGTTAAACGAGAATTATACTAATCAAAAAAAAAAAAAAACGAGAATGATCATCACTAAAAGTAACAAAATATCAAAAACCACATAAACCAGTGGTCCGAGATGATTCCCAAATATCCAAATGAACTAGTGCAAAAGATTGGAAACAAGGGGGGTCAACACATAGAGAAAATGAAACTCTATGATGCTTACTAAGCTCACATGTCTCACAATTAAAACTAGAAAAATCAGATAAAGTATGAACTAAGTGATGAAGATTTGCAGAAGAGGGGTGTCCAAGGCAACAGTGCCATTGGTAAGGAGAAACAACAGAATTTAGAGTAGAGGAAGTCGACTGACTAGATGACTAAAGGTAAGAGAGTTTATTTTTCTCATATCCTCCACCAATCATCCTCTTCATCTTTAGATCCTAAAATTCGTAATAAGAGGGATAAAAGGTCACTAAACAGTTGAAGGACCGGGTAAGTTTACGAATAGACGGCAAATTGAAAAGAAATTGGGGTATGTATAAAACAGATGAAAAAGTGAGATCAGAAGTGCAAACACTACCAATTCCTTGAACACAAGCTTTAATCCCATTAGCAATAGTGACAAAGGAGTGAGAAAAAGGACAAAAAATATTAGAAAGAAAAAACAAGTTACCTGTCATATGATAAGACGCCCCAGAATCAAGAATCGAAGAAGAATGAAGACATGTGTTACCTGAAGAGACCAAATTGGCTATGGATGTAGAAGAGGCATTCGCACGTTGAAGAATAGAATTATACTCTTTGTTGTCCTCGGTGTCCCATTGATCAGCCATGATAGGACAAAAAAGTTGTTAGAACAAAGATTTGGGAAGCAAGAGAAGTTGGCTGAGACTGACTGGGCTGAGCAAGCCGAGAGGCTTTGCCGAAGGTGACGAGAGGCTGGGCCGAGGAGGTCGAGAGATGCTGAAGGAGCCAAGAGGCTCTGCCGAGAAGTGCCGAGGGAGACGAGAGGCACCAAGAAAGAAAAGACCGACAAAGAGAAGCTATGGTTTATAAAACCTGCGCTGATACCATGTCGAATATTTTAGAGAATGAAAAAGATATATTCTTCTCTCTAGGAGGTCAATATTTATAGTCACAACTTTCAAGTAAATAAGAAAACTATCCTAAATTAATTCCCACAATCAATCAATTAATCAACCAATCAATCTAATGCCTAAATTAAGCTACAGATTAAATCAATATTTACAACACCAACAAAGAAAGAATGGAGTGAGATGAGAAGAAAGGAAATTGGGCATCTTATTATTTTAGAAGAAATTAGCTGAAGGCAGAAGTCTAGGGCATTGTGGCTTAAAGAAGGTGATAGTAACACAAATTCTTCCATCAAACTGCAAATGCACAGTGGAGAGCTAACCACATCAGAAGTATTGTGATAGGGGGAGAGATGTTGAGCTCAAGGAAGAGGTGAAAAGAGGGATAGGGAACTTCAATGAGTGCTTGTATTCTTAACCTGTTGGACGAATACTAGTTTTGGATGGTTGACAATTCCGATCTCTAGCTAAAGAGGACATGACCCAGCTGGAGAAGTTGTTCTCAGTCGAGGAGATGGGGAGGCCTAAATTAATTCGATGGAGATAAGGCCCTGGGCCATTGGATTTACCATGTTTCTTCTACAAAGTGCTTGGTGAAAATGATTAATGTTAGATGCAAGAAAAGAAAAGAGATGGCCAATACATTTGAGATCTGTTATGGTGGCGATGAGGTTGTCATGAGCAGAAACTGATGATGTGGTTAGTACATGCCAGCGGCAGTTACACTGATTGATAAGCAATCTCTCTCTCCCCCCTGGTGTTGGAAGTATTTTTATTATTTTTCTTCTATTCATATTAGAGGTGGGATAAAATAATACCATCCCCTGGATGGAATGCTAGCGGGATATAACCACCTGATGGAATTAACTAATCCCATCCTAAAAGAGCACCCAAACATCAATAGGATATTTATCCTATCCTATCCTATCATATCCTTTTATCCCGTCAAACAAACATGGCCATAAAGCAGTTTTCGATATTTTGGGAAAAGTGTGTGGGGCCATTCAATAGTTTTTATATATGCGTCTTGTATAGGAGTTGCACTCTTTGGCCTATGAATGAAATTTTTGCTTAGCAGAAAAATATACTTTTATGTATATTTGTACAACAAATGTTTCACCTTACAAAATGTTCGGCCTTGATTATCCTGAATTGCTTTTAGCTAGCAATGAAATTATTTATCTTTTTTTTATAAGAAAATCTTTAGATTAATAGCAATATACAAAGCAAGGAGCCAAATAAAAATTTCTCCCAGAAAACACAATACACGCAAACCTTGACAATGAGTTACCAACAAATTCACCTGTAAAGAAAAACGGCCGCAAAAAGAAAGGCAACGTTATTGAGTACATAGCCAGATAGTCCCAACACAGCTCTGTGTCCAATAAGTGGAATCAATGGTGCAAACACTGAAACAGTCAAAGTCAAAATACATCAAAACTCCACAAATTCACTCAAAAAACACCATTAGAGAGTTAAATTAACCACTGAATTTACCAACCTGTTTGCGATAACAGAGAAATACATATAGGAAGAAGTGGTAAGAACGCATAGGACTGTTCGTATTCGTATCCACATTGTGCGATACGTACAAAATATACACTGTCCCATACAATACTATCTTCGATCACAAAGGCGAAGCGTGGAAAGATAATGGCTCGTGTGGGAGGTGAGTAGTTGGCGGAAGTGGAAGTGAGGCAATTAGGGTTTATAGATGCGGAAGTGTCATAGGGGCTGAGAAGAAACCTCCAGAGAATGATTAAGGATATGAGGATGAGTCTGGATAAGATTGCTGATCGAAGAACAACGCGAGTGTGCTGAGTTTCAAGAGGGTTTTCAGTGGAGGATTTGCCCGTCATTGATTCACCATATATATTCACCTGCATAGAAAGTGGAGTACAGAGAGAACAGAAAAATGGAAGAGGAAAGAGTTCGCTGTTATATGGCCAAGCCCAAAGGCAAATCAACTTTAATAATAAAAGAATGTGTGTTTGTGTGTGTATGTGTATGTGTATGTGGGGATTTCTAATGTCCCCTATAATGGGGGTGACTAGTAATCTTTTCCTCCTTTCTTTTTTATTTTCTCAAGGGCATTTATATATTCACAACCACTCTAATCACTTGTCTTTACATTAAACACTATAACAATGTTTTAATATAAAGACAAATAAGATTCTCTCAGTATGAGAGTTTACTCTTGTTAAATTACCAACTCGTCTAAAAGCTTAAACTATTAGATAGGATGTAACTTTAATATTTTATCCTCTAACACGCTCCCTCATATGTGGCTAGCCTAAGCCATCACGTGCATCTATTAATATTATCAGGATGGTGGCGAGGTTCGACCTAGGACCTTTGCATGCTCTATAACATGTTGATCACCAACTCATTTAAAAGTTTAAGCTATTAGATAGGATGTAACTTTAATATTTTATCCTCTAACATCTCTTTCATTTGTGATGACGAGTTTTATATCTTCTTTTCTCATGGGAGATGTATGTGTTTTGAAGGTCTATAATTTGTTGTTATGGATACAGTTGTTGAGGAATTGCATAAGTTCTCTCCTAATGGTGAGGAGGATGAAGCCACTGTTTAAGATGAATCTTGGTTGTTTCTAAGTCAGAATCACGTAAGTATGGTCTTGATAAAAATCTAAATCATGTAAGAGTAGTCTAATTAGAAAGATATTCATTGAGACACCTATAACCGCACGGCAGCAAAAAGCACCACTGTGCGGGCATGGAATCCTGAGAGGGTTCTCAAAATTTCTGAGGTGGGGGTAATTTCTTTCAATTTATCTTCCCTGATGATTTTTGTTGCAACGTAATCTTGATTTTATTTTTTTTTAGTTATTCTGCTTAAAAAATATATAGACATAAATGTTTATGTCTTTACATTAATGATTGTCACATAATTTACTGGAAGCATTAATACTTTGGTACAACATTTAATGTAAAGACATAAATGCCATATAGGTTGTAAAAAAAAATTCTCTTAATGAAATAAAGTGGATTCACTAGATTGATGGAAAGAACGATTATTTTTTAGAATAAAAAATTAGTCACCCTATCGTAGGGAATGTTAGCAATCCCAATATTTATATATATATATATATATATATAGGGGTGTCAATTTTTGACATGACACGAAATTAATAGGTTTGGGTCGAGCATAAATGGGTTTGGGTCATAAACGGATTGACACGATAACACGATTAATAAACATGTCGTATTTGGGTTTTATTAATGTCAACCAATTTAGCACGACTTAACACGTTTAATTGTAAAAAAAAAATAACACGAGTTAAGGTAATTCATTTCACATCGAAAGTTTATCGAGTTTTGGAGATTTTTTAATTATAAAATAAGTTTCTACTTTGATTGGCCTCATGTCCAAAGTTTACTAACCTTAAAATTATTTATACATATAAAACGATAGGTAACTTTTTTATTTAAAAAATAAAAATTAAAATAAACGGATTAACTGTGTCGACATCTGTAACTTGTTTAATAAATGAGTTGGGTTTGGGTTTCGAAACTTAACACAATTAATTAATAGTGTCGGGTTAGAGTTGATACATATTTTCAAATATATATGCGTTAACACGACCCGAACACGACACGATTATACGAATTAACACCCCTATATATATATATATATATATTAAAGTAATTAACCTCATTCAAGGTTGCAACAGTAACTTTACACTGAAAATATATATACAGTTAACCCTCTTATAATTCATATTCAATAAATTAATAATCTCTAATAATTAATAAATTTTTAAGGAACCGACTGACTTGGTTCCATGGTGGATAATTAATAATTCTATTACTTAATAATTAATACTTTTTTCAAAAAAATCATTTATAATATTAATTATTAGAAAGATAAAATAGTTATACATGTACTAATATATATTCCATTTCCGATATGTTTTGGTAATTATATTTGTAAATTCTATTTAAATTGGAGTTAAATGTATTGTCAGTGAGAAAAATTATGGCATGAGTAAGCGTAGAAACATAACTTCTTTAGTTCAAAAGGATATTGTGAATTTTTATATGCCTTAAGTTGAACATTATATGTATTTTTTTTATAAAATATCGAAATGTCGTTAAAAGTTGAATATGATGTCTCTTTTTTTTGTCAAAATTCATATACATGTATGAAATAATTTTTTTATTAATAAAAGTATAAAAGAATTTATAATTAATAATTCTAATAATTAATAAATTTTTCATCTCCCAAGTCTATTAATTATAAGAGAGTTGACGGTATGTCTTTTAAAATATATTTATTTATGAAAATGGAAAGTGTCATTTATATTTCACAATCAATCTCAAAAGGGGTGTCTTCCTTTATCAAAAAGCTAAAAAAAAATACTATTGATAAAAGATAAAAAATAAAAAATTAAGATTAAGATTAAAAGAAGAAACTAAAATGTAACATTTTTATTATTGTTCTACAAACTAAAAGGCAATATTTTCTTTGTTGTTCTACAATAAAATGATAGAAGATGTAGATTTTTTTCCATCTAAAAACCAACATGTAACATTCTTGTATCAAAATCAATGACAAAACAAGCAAAGTTTGCTCCTCTCATGTAAAAAGAAGCATTTTTGACACTCTTCAGTCTTCATTAAGGCTACACAAGTCAAAACCATTATGACATAAGTGTTCGTATGAGTATTTAGAATGAAGGCATCGAATTAACAATTTAATTCTTATCATTAGAAGAAAAAAAACATTAACCCCACATAAGTTAGACTAACACAAACTCAACTTGTGTTGTATCAAAAGAATATTATTTCAAAGTCAGGGGGTTGTTAGCACTCTTAAATAAAACCTTTATTAGTGGTCTTTAACCTCTGTTGTTTTATTTTCCTTTTTTTAACTTTAGTTCAATAAATTAGCAATTATTTTCCACAAAAAAAAAAAAAAAAAGAATCCGCAATTTCTCAATATACCAAATCATATTCACTATAAGTAAGGCAAGATGTCTCACTCCTTGTTTGGCATTAGGGTTTTTTGTTCCTGCATCATTTCATTTATATAATATATATATATATATATGTATATGTATCTTCATTTTTTATATTTTTTAAATTTTAACCATGTGCAGGAAATGAGATTATCTTACTTTTTAAAAAATTTCTAATTACATACAAGAAGTGAGGAGATGACCGTAGCTAGGGCTAAAAAATGTTATGGACCTTTTTCAAATGTGTGGAATATAATATGCCTTTAAAAGTAATTTGACTGTAATAAGGTTGGTTCTATTACAGAGTAATAGTAACTTCTATAAAAAAAAATATTGTTACTATGAAAAAAAGAATCAGGTATCAATTGTTTTAACAATTGTACATTGTTTTGACAAAATTTAAATTTTCTCTAATAATGAGGTTGCCCCATAAAAATTATGAAAATATAAATAACAGATTTTACAAAATTGTAGATTGTATATGCCTTTGCACTTGTTAATGTCTTTTGATTTAAATTTGCTAGCTTTGTTTGTTATTTATTTATTTTAAAAGAGAAGAAACTCGATTATTATATAAATTTACACAAAATTCTATTCCATGGTGAGGAAAGACTTCCTAGCTACTATCAGAGCATTACATAACATAGACAACAATGTTTTCAAAACCAGATAGTTCAACGAACTAGAAAACTGACCAAGTCATGGGTCACCAGCTCAATCGTCTGATCAACTGGAATTGAACCGTAATGTCATAATTATGTAATGAATAATTTATTAATAAATAATAATAAATTATAAAAATATGAAAACAATTTTTTACACTTTCCTACCATCATTGTAAGACATTAGGAGTTTCATAATATAAAAATAATGTATAAAATTCAAAATTTAGACCTTCAAGTTCAAGCACAATTCAACACATGAATAAATAAAGAAGAGCAAATGCAATTGTTTCAACTTTCAAAAAAGAGTATAAGCATACCTTGTTATTCATTATTAGAAAATTGAAAATAATACCATCTTTGATCTTTCACTATGCTTCTTCCATAAGAAAAGCCATTTGGCCATCCAAAATAAATACCTAAACCACAAGAACTTATTAAATTGTTGGTAGAGTCATGTTTATAATAAAAATAAAAATAAAAACATGCACACACAAAAAAAAAAAAAAATTTCAACTCAATAAGCATATCTACATATACACACACAAAACGTAAAATATATATATAAGCTGCTTAACATAAATTTTAACAGTCCATACGCATAACTAGTATTGGAAATGAAAAATCCAATAACAATCAACATGAAGTATAATATATAAACATATATTATTGCTCAAGTGTACTAGAAAACTCCATTAGTGATGGAAAGAAGGCAGAAAATTTGATGCAACAAGCAATGGACAGCAAAATGCAATCAACCATCGCAGCATACCTTGGTATCAACAAGACTTCTTTCAATAACCTAACATGTCCCCAGTACCATCAACTCGCTTATAATTAATAGACTTGAGAGATGAAAAATTTATTAATTATTAGACTTATTAATTACAAATTCTTTTATACTTTTATTAATAAAAAAATATTTCATACATGTATATGAATTTTGACATAAAAAGAGACATCATATTCAACTTTTTAACGGCATTTTGATATTTCATAAAAAATACATATAATGTTCAATTTAGGGCATATAAAAATTTACAATATCCTTTTGAACTAAAGAAGTTATGTTTCTAGGCTTACTCATGCCATAATTTTCCTCACTTACAATATATTTAACTCCAATTTAAATAAAATTTACAAATATAATTACCAAAACATATCGTAAATGAGATATATATTACTACATATATAACTATTTTATCTCTCTGATAATTAATATTATAAACGATTTTTTTGAAAAAAATATTAATTATTAAGTAATAGAATTATTAATTATCTAGCATGAAATCAAGCCGGTTTCTTAAAATTTTATTAATTATTAGAGATTATTAACTTATTGAATATGCATTATAAGAGACTTAACTGTAGCTACCGCCTAGGCCCCAACAAATTCCAAGATGAGTTACACACAAGCAGATCATAGCAAAACAGATTAATTGATCCAACTAAATAACTTTGACACAGACTCATAGTAATTTCAACAAATTACTAAAAAAAATTGAAAAACTACCAACACAACCTCTAAATAGAATTATTTGATGTCATCCCCTCCCATTCAGCATGATGAGATCATGAATCACAACAAAAGTTAACTGTTATAAGGGTGTTGCTGCACTGTCCACCCAAATAAGATACATTGACAGAGAATGCCAATGACAGCAATTTCATATCTTTTTCACACTTACTGTCTCTTTCTAAACTCAAATCCCACCATTTTTGTCCTCGTTTCCCCTCCTGTTTACTCTCTCATCTTCATTAACTTCACTCCCAAGAATTTCACCATGATCGACCACAATAGCCGTTGGAAAAACAAACTACAATAATCATTACAAAAACCATAACATTGTGTTACGCAACTTCGGGTCCTTCATTAAGCAACAGAGGATGGGAGAGAAATCGAGAAGGAGAAACAGAGGAAGAGAGAGAAATCACTTACCCTATTCGGTCGTCTGTGGCTACCAGAGCTGCCGTCGCCCGTCAGTTGATCGAAGAACGGAGTCTCACTGGATCAAAATCGCAGAGCTGGTCGCAAAGTGAAGAAAAGAAAGACGAACTGATCTAATTCTTCGCCCTAATTTGGCTTTTTTTCCCCTTTATTTATACTGCATATGGATCGCCCGGTTCTTAGAACCGTGAATAATTTTCTGGTGATCCGACTGAACCTTCCAGTTCATGCGATTTTATCATTAAAAAAATAAGTCATTTTTTAAGAAATCCCCAATGCTTATATTGAAGTCCGACGAATTCTCGAACCGGTTTCCAGTTTGACGGGTCGAACCAGCCGATCCAATGCAGTCAGATTTTATAAAACACATTTTTTTTTTTTTTTTTTTTTTTCGGGTAAGACATCAGACAATTCGAATCACAAAAATGAGCAGGTCACGAGTAATTATTAATTTAATTATTAAGTGAATTAAAATTAAATCGTGATATTATTATTATATCATATATATTAATAAATAATAATATATAAAATTAATAAAATATCAAAGAATAAAAATATGTTAAACTTAAATAGATAAACACGGTCCAAAACAAAAATCAAAATAAAAAATCTTATACTTCTCAAATTTTTATCTCAAATTTTTATCTTAAATAATAAAGTACTATTTTACTAACAATATTTTAAATTATATAATTAATTTAATTATATAACTAATTCATATTTACTGTAATGTAATTATATAACTAATTCAATATTTACTGTGGTTAGAAAGAGAAACACTGATGCATCAACGAAAAAAGATTGAAAAAATGTTTAGAATGATATTATTTGGATCAAATTCTAAAAAAAAATAAAAAAATTTATCAGTTTACAACACTAATTCACAAAGGACAGTACAAACAAAAATTAATAACTTAAAAAAACAAAAAATAGCGTGATGTGCTTTCTTTATATATACACACATACATTCACAAACATAAATACTTTTTGACAAAGAGAGAGAGTACAGGGAAGAAACAAAGAGAGAGAATACCAGAAAGAAATAGAGAAAGAGATATAAACCAATTCATCGCAGCATCGCCATTGTCGATATTGTTTTCCGATCACCTGTGAAGCATCTCAACAACATCAGATCACAGGCAGAAAAGATCTGAAAGTAAAACAGAGAGAGAGACCTCGGATGGAGAGAGAGAGAGAGATTAAGAGAAAGAAATAGAGAAACACTAACCTGTTGGCGTTCATCGTAGTGTCGTCAAAAGCGTCAGTATTTTGATGACCGTCGAACCATCGTGGCAACATCAAGGAGGAGGCGCAGATCCCCTGAGAGGCGAGACATGTTTGCAAAAGATTAGGAATTGATTGCTGCCCAATTGCAGATTATTTCTATTGTAATGTGGACCGCCCGGTTTGAAAGAGCCGCGAATGATTTTTGAAAACCAACGCCTAAACCGGCCGTTTGAACGAATCTCACTAAAAAGAACGCTTTCTTCCTCAAACCATTTTGTGGGTTGATCCAGACCAGAAAGTCCATCGGCTCCGGTTCGGGCGGTCCTGGATTTTAAAAACTGGTTGAAGTTACGAACTTACAACACTCTTCAAAATTATTTTAGTAAGTTAGAACCAACGTTTTAAAATTCAGATCCAACGGGATAAAAAATCAGGTCACATGTCACTAGTTCAATTAGAATTAAATCATGATATCATAATTATGTTATAAATATATTTATTAATAATATTAAAAAATATGAAAAAATTCTATAGAATGAGAAGTCGGTGACTAACATGGACGAGAGATTGATGAGAAAGTTACAAGCATGAAAGCATGAGATTACCTGATCTTGAGGGTATCGATGATAGTTTCGGTGGATTGAGAGACTGAGATTGAGAAAGAGGGAAACAAAATCATGGATAGCTTCGTTGCTTGGTGGATACTTTTGTGTGGGTCATGCGAGAGAGGGCACATCAGTGCCTGAGAGTGATTTGGTTTTGCTGCTCCCTAGCCTCTGAATCTAAAGTGTAAAAGTAAAACGCCCATTTTCAAATTGAGAGAGAACCGGTCAAGACCGGTGAACCGGTTTCGATTTTCTGGTTTTCTAGTTCAACCGCTTGGTTCAAACAATTTTTCATTTTTAGGCCGATTTTTTAATAACTCTAGTTTAACAGTTCAAACCGGACCGGTTTCTAGTTCAACCAGTTGAACCGACGAGTCTGGTCTGATTTTTAAAACATTGGTTAGAATCACTCTCGCTAAGTTATTTAATTTTAAAAAATCAACTTCATCTTATTTGATTTTGTTTAAATTTTAAGAATTTTTGAAAAACATATATAAAGTTATAAACCACTTTACTACTAATAAATACTTATTAAATAGTAAAAAAATAAATATACCAGTTCATGTATTCTTTATAGAGTCAATTCTATCATTTTCTAAAATAAACCCTTTGCAATGGACCCTAGAGTTGCAATGGCCACAATATTTTTAAATAAAACAGGAAATTTTCATTATATAATCCTCAACACTCATCTTTTATTTAAGAAAATAAAAAATAAAAGGGAAAACAAGACCAGAATAAATAGAATAAATGTTCACAAAATAAAAATTAATTTAATCACTTTTACTGATTAAATCAGTCAAAATAATCTAAATCAAACATAATATAAATGTTCTTGAATTGAATCAATTCTTAGATCAACAAAATTTCATAGCATGCCCTAGGCAAAGATTTGGATGATTTTAGTTTGGGTTTTCTCTTACATTGACTTTGTTTAGGATCAAGTTAGGATTTGTATGTTTTCATAAATTTAAGTAAGAAAAGGGAAAAGATGATGAAAAAGAAATTAGTTATTTAGTTAGTTATAGGAAAAACAAGGAAGAGAAAGAGAAAAATGGTTACATGTCATTGAAGTAGCTGCCATAAGTATATAACAAATTAGGCATTGAGGTCATCATTGGATGTGGTCTTAACCACTAGTTAATTCAACTCTTTTGGGATGGGAAAGACTAATGCTATATTATTGATCTAATTTAATGGCATTAAAAGCCATAATAGGCCCGCTTATCTAAAACTTTCAATAATTGATATTTGATGGAATCTTTTTTTTCGCCTTCATTCACACGATAAGAAACTAATTTGAAAATGATTGATGTGACATTTGTAAAATTTAATTGTAATAATACAAACATAAAATTATAAGCATGTATAAATTAAATAAATAAAAGAAAAAATTACACTTATCTCCCTTGAAATATGGCATAATTACATACATTTTTCCAACATTTTCAAAAATTACACAAACTCTCCTTAACTCGTTAACCATCTAACGTTATTAACAGAATTGATGATTTTATCGACTTGTCTTGGAATAAAATAATAATATTTATGGAAAGGATGGGGCAAGAGTGAAAAGATGTGGGGGCAAAGTCGCAATTGTGATCCCGAAACATTTTGAATGAGACAATTACGTAGTTACATGGGCAATTATGCTTAAATAAAGGGAAAAGGGTTAAGGTGCCTGCATCGGGTTGGAAGGGAATGAGACGGATGGTTAAAATAGTCGAAAAGGATGAAATTTCCCCCACCACCTTTGAGTGCCAATCGACTTACAGAGATGGGGTTTTCACCTCTCAGAGTGTTGATCGGCTATCACGCAGTGTCGATCGGCATAGGCCATCTGCTTGCCCCTATTTCTAATTTTCATTCCATTTTGTTCTTAGCCTATTTTGCTTCAATTCTTAAGCATCTTTTCTCAACATTTTCTAGTTCAATTACATGCTTAACACATCAAATAAACTATACAATGAAATTTTCATTCAATATCAACTTCTATGGCATTTAGCTTCATTGTCTCTAGCACACAAATATAATTTAGTTTACATTTTCCAATATCATTCTATTTACATATTACATCATTAAGTTACACAAAATGTGGCCTTTCATCATGGCCATATAGCAATCCATACAAACTCCAAAATGGGTGAGGCATAACATGGCCCTTCATGGAGAAGGAAGACCCAAAAGTGTCCAAAAACAAGGCCTTCCAAAAATGACACTAAGATAGTCCTTCAACTCATTGCAGTCTCATTTCCCGTTCCTACGTCTAGTAGGGGTCAATACAACTACCCTAGTAGGATCCTCTAAACAAAGGTAAAAACACATAGTGATATGTGTATGCATGTACCCGTGTAATGGCATACAAGTGGTCACTAAGCATGCATTTACAACAAGAATACTAATTCAATGATAATCAATCTCATGGCCCAATACTTGTAGTCATCATAAGACGAAAAATCATCAAATTGTATCAATACATGAACAAAAATGATTAAAGTTTTATGCTTCACTCACTTGTCTCAAGCTCTCAAAGTTCTCATTCCAAAGATTATTCACCTAGCAGCCCCAGGTAAGACTATGTGTTTCACGGGCTACTAACTCGATGGAGAAAAATGACCACCTGCGCAGGTTTACGGCTCACAAGCTGATGGAAGACACCATTCCTATCATAATCAAATTTTTGGTAAAGCAAAATCTCACGACGCTCAAAAGCACACAATTGACGTGACTAATCTCTAACCCAAATATCCATTTCCTCTAATTTTCAAATTCTCATGAAGGTGCCAACACATATAATAGCTATAGAATGGGCATTTTTGTAATCCTTTAGAGGACATTTTTTTTTTTTTTTGTAATTTAACAAGGTTAGCTAAGGCATAATAGTACTTAACGTTCATATAAGGAAAATCTCAACATTTTAAAAAATTCATTTGCTTAGGTTAGCATGTTCCATCATTGACCGTTAGGAGAAGGGCGAATTGTTGCCAAACATTAACCTCGGGGGAGTGTAGAGTAATTTTTGAAAATGCAGGAGATCTGTGTATAATTATGCCTTATCTCAAGGGAGTTAAGTGTAAATTTTCCTAGATAAAATAAATTGATGCATGTCTAAACTCATGATCAATTTGTATGAAATCTATTACATTTTTATTGATGTTGTCAACACTAGGGTTTGTCTGCAAGGAGGTGCGAAAAACCTTCGACTCTTTTTCGACCTTACATTGCTAAATTTACTGGAGAGACTACAACTAGTTGAGAGAAATCTGGGACTAACCCTATATTTATAATCGAAGTGTAAGTTACAACCCATAAAGGATTGCTAATAAAAGAGTCCACACATATGCGTAATATTCAATACCAATATCCTACGTGGTAACACATAACTAAGGTGCACTAAGTCCAATATACCTTCGATCACAATTAATTAATTTGGACTAGTTTGGTTTACTCTATTCCAATAATGCATTCTAATTAAACTAGTTTTCACAAACATAAAATTATAATGAGAAATGCTAGCCCATTCAAGTAAAAAAATCTTACATTCTCTCATTTGGGTTGCATATATTATTATAAGAGTTTTGAAAAAAAAAAATTAAAGTGACTCTCTGGATCAAATTAGAAGAAAACTGTAGTTGGCCACAAGTAAAAATAAATAAATAAATAAAATGCTTTAGAGAGCAACACCTTAAAACTTTTGTCTTAATTTAGCAAAACTAAAAGCACCTAACTGTGCAAGTCATTACACCTAAAGTAACATAAAACCTACATAATCAAAGTACTTGAATTCTTACCAACCCAGTTTATGTGTATGAATATGTGGTATGAAAACTACATGCCAAAAGTGATCGTCATGCCTATTTCGAAATTAGTCCAACCTTTTATCGTACCACAAGACTAATCATACAGTAGCATTCAACCCTTAAAATTGGCGAATGTCTTAAGTAACAAACTTTCATCTTAGATAGAAACCTCATATACCATATGAGTAAAACATCACACATAGGAAAAACATATATATTATATGAGTCAACTGCTATCCTCTCTGCCTTCATAAGTGAAAACTTTATACTGTAAAAGTAAAAACTATCCTCGCATGTGAAAACTTATATACTGTGTGAATATAACAACCTTCTTGCTAAAAACATCAATAAACTTTAAGTTGTTAACTATCATATCTCGATTGGGGCTCCCTACTATAAATAATCAAATAAACAAGTACGCATAATAATATATGACAACATATATGTCAAAAATTAATAAAAATGTCTATATATAAAAAAATATATAATAAATTTACCTTTCAACATACATGGTAATATGCACGCCAAACTGCTAACAATCCTTTATGTGCACTATGTCATAGTACAAAACATAACAATCATTTCCACAGAAAGATCTAATAAGCATAAATGCCTTAAGAATCTTATTAGCTAACATCATGCTTAATTAGCAAATAAAAAGTAAAGATGACTCCCACTAATCAAGTTTATCAATGCAAATAATCAACATTATAAAGGTAACAAGGTGCTTAAGACACTAGCAAGTAAGAAATCATCTAGTGGGAAAAACAAAATATGTTTTCTAACCATTTAAGCTTTCTATAACTTATTATTTTACCAACATTTTCTTTTACCAAACAAAACATTCATGTTCGTAAACCTTTATGAACAAAGAAGTTTAAAAGAAGTACATTACAACTAAAATTCACTATTCACTTAATGATCATTACACAATAATCTATTATACTTTATGTGAGCAATAAATTGATAATGATTATCATACAATGATCTATTATACCCATTTGCAAAATATCATTTTGATTTTCCCCATCAATAAGCTTACATTATCCGCCACTTTAGCTCCCAAAGCCCCATCTAGATTCTCAAAATACATGTAAACACATACTAACCATCTATAAGGGACCAAATGTACACCAACTAAACCCTACTGTCTAAATCTAAACAAGTCATACAAGCAAATCAATAAAACACTTTCAATTGTATTTTGAATGCAACTTTAATATATATTTTATATATATATATATATGTATAGACACACACACACACACTACTTTGCCTATTTTATATCAATAAAATAAATACTATTTTTGATAAGATTATGACCTTAATATGTCACAAAAATAAATTATCTTATCATTTATAATCAAAACATAATAGGCAGTTATAACATGTCACAACTTTAAACAAATGATGTCAATATGTCATTAAATAGCTGAGAAATAATAACATTAATATAAAGTTGGTCTTTAATTTTGAAAAATCATGGTGACACATATATCAACAGGTGTTAGGACCCAAAAATTACTTTGATACCAAATGTAGGATTTAAAATTGCTCCGATACCAATTGTAAAACTAAAAAGAAACAAACTATGAAAAATAAAAAAGACAAGAACATGGAATTGTTTCGTTCTTCAACCACAAAGTAAATTTCTATTATTTTATTTAATCAGTATAAAACCTCACACTCACAAATATATTAGCATAACCTCCCATGACTCTCAAATCTATAGGCATATACAATTATGGCAGCCACAATTCGGCTTGCTACATAAACACACTTTCACGGTGCAGGCTCTCGACTCACGACCTCTTTTTCCAGCCATTACTTATTATTTTTGTGGCTTACAACTCAATGTGACATAGATCCACATATATATATATATATATATATATAACACTGATTCTAAGTCCTATATTGATTAGGACATCTAATCCTATACAAACTAGTATATCGTATTTAACTATAATCTGAAAACTAACTGTCATTAAAATATTAGTCTAACTACAATTAAGACTACCTAAAAAGACTCCAAATATTATTAGGACTCAATAACCAAATTAAGAAACTTCCTAAAATTTATAGGCTTGGTTTAATTGGCCAACAATTCCTCTCTTAAACCAGGCTCGCCAAAGTAGCTTCACCAACATCTTCATAAGCAAGATTTTCAAAGCAATTTCTATCGTTGTAAGAAGCTTTTGCGACAGTAATCTGGAACAATCACCTGTCTTCATCTTCACACGTGGATGTGGTCGAATCTTATACTTAACATACAACTTCTCAGCTTGTTCAGCAATATTAAAAAAAAAATTTCATGCTCATCCATTCAAAATCAAAATCAGTAAAACAATTATCCATGCCAATAATTTCATCATGATATTGATGCAAAGCCTGCTAATATTTTAGAATACCAAAATCTTCATTTCGAACAAAATCTGCACCAATAAAATTATTAAGATCCAAACCAATATTGCAGTACGACAAGAATTTATCAACGCCAATGAAATCACAAATTTCAAACAACTTGGGCTTCTCAATTTTCAAAAATTCTTGAAACTCCAAAAATTATGTCTTCACAAAATCAACATAGCCTTGAATAATAAAATTCTCAATATCAATAAAATCAACAAACTCTGGATTGGAACGTTCTTCAATCTCACTATGTTTTGATTCCAAAGTGCTTGGCAAATCAAACAAAGTAGTAAGGCCAAAATTTTCAAAATCTTTAACTGCATCAATACCACAATATGCAAAATTTTCTTCTTTCTCAACATGCAAAATTCTCAAACTGAGTAGGCTAAAATAATTCTTCAACATCTCTCAATTCACCACAAGCAATTTCTAACAAATTCAAACTTTCATCACTATGAGCTAAAGTCAAACTTTCAACCATACAATTATTTTCATCTTCTTCAACTTCTAAAATATTTCTTTCCTCACAACTAATATTTTCTTCCTTAGAAATATTGACGAAGCAATCAATATTATATGAATCTAAATTCAACACATTATATGAATCATCCCAAATTGGAATGAATTCTAAAAACAATTTTGAATCATCAATCTCTTTATTTTCGTCAAACTTATCTCTTTCAAAATCAACTACCCAATATCTGTCTATGGGAGGTTCATAACCGTTCCGCGGTTTATTTTTGTATGTTGAAAGAAGCTCAAACCAAAACTTATGTAGTGGTGGATAGTTTTATGTCCAAACAAAAGTATTCCAATGTGCCCAATGTATTATTTTCCTTATTATCTAGTAAAACCATTTAACTTTTTTCTCATAAAATTCTTTTGATAAACGCTTTAATGCAATATCCAATACATTAAACACATTGCAAGCATTAAGATAGAGTGTAACACGATGTAACCACTCATCAATATTCTGACCACATACTCTTAAAATCTCAAACTTTTGCCCTTTAATCAAAACTTTCTCCATAATTTTAAATCAACAATTTATTTAAATCAAGTAGCTGAGTTTGTCCAAAAACTGATCTCGTCATCCCCTTTTTTTCTTCAATCTGATCAAGCTGGCCTCCTTATCGATTAAACCAGAAATTTTTTTTTTTGCTTCACAAGTATTTGTACCACCGCAAGATCTTTTTTTCTGATCCAAACAACCGTCAAATTTCAATCGAACAACTCTTCAACAAACCACTCAAGATCACAATCTTAAGTAAAACAAGAACTATAGTTCTCTGCAATAATCCAAGAACAAGACTAAATTTTGGTTTTTCCACAACTTCCCAAGATCGAGATAAAACTCTGATAAATTACCTCCAAGATCGTAACTGGCTCTCCCAAGATCGAACGTGGCTCTAACAAGTTACCCTAAGATCGTGACTGGCTCTTCCAATAATTCCAGTATCGTAATTGGCTCTAATAAGTTACCCAAGATCGTAACTAGCTCTCCCAATAATCCCTAGATCGTAATTGGCTCTGATAAGTTACCCCAAGATCGTAACTGGCTCTTCCAAGATCATAACTAACTCTAATAAGTTACCTCAAGATTGTAACTGACTCTGATAAGATACCAAATGTAAGATGTAAAATTGTTCTGATACCAAATGTTAGGACCCAAAAATTACTCTGATATCAAATGTAGGATTTAAAATCGCTCTGATACCAATTGTAAAACTAAAAAGAAACAAAGTAGGAAAAATAAAAAAGACAAGAAGATGGAATTGTTTCGTTCTTCAACCGCAAAGTAAACTTCTATTATTTTATTTAAGCAGTATAAAACCTCACACTCACAAATATATTAGCATAACCTCCCATGACTTTCGGATCTATAGGCATACACAATTATGGTAGCCACAATTCGGCTTGCTACATAAACACACTTTCACGGTGCAGGCTCTCGGCTCACGGCCTCTTTTTTCAACCACCACTTATTATTTTTGTGGCTTACAATTCAATGTGACAGAGATCTACATATATATAATATTGATTCTAAGTCCTATATTGATTAGGACATTTAATCTTATACAAACTAGTATATCGTATTTAACAATAATCAGAAGACTAACTCTTATTAGAATATTAGTACAACTACAATTAGGACTACCCAAAAAGACTCCAAATATTATTAGGACTCAATAAACCAAATTAAGAAACTTTCTAAAATTTATAGGCTTGATTTAATTGGCCAACAACAGGAGTGTGAAAAAAAAAAATTCTTCTTCCAAGTATATTTATGAGTAAAGAACTCCTACTAATTTTAAAATTTCTTAAAATTATACATATATCAAATTTAGCAAACAACTCTTATTAGATCTTATAAGAGATTAGTTTCTCAAACATAATATGAATTTGAAACTTGAAGTAAACTCAAAAAAAAAATACAATGATCTTTTCCAAAATAAGTTACAAAATAAACCCATAAAATCTAGATGAAGATAAAATTACCAAAGTGTCTTTCCCATAATTTTTTTTAAAATTAATTAAAAAGAGTTGTTGTCACATTTCTATGTGGTACAACTAGAATTTGTAAAACAATTATCTTCACGTCAATTTTTTTTAAATCCAAAATCAACATGTGACAGAACAATAAGAATTATGTTCAATTCTTTGTCAAAATCACAATATGCTAACTACCACAATTTGCCAACAATATTAAATACGTTTTTTCAGACTTAGTCAAACCTCTACATCTGTTTCATTAAAAATAAAATGGATCAAATTAACATCTTTGTCCCACCAAAAAAGTACTCTCTCTCGCTTTCTCTCTCCGCGCATGATCAACCCGGCAGGACTTCGGATGATACTACTTTTATTTCTTTACAATTAATTATTAAAAAAAATGACTTATCCAAAAACAAATTATTAAAAAAATGTAAAATTATAAATACACACTCTAGAGATATGCTTAAAAACTTCACAAGTGTTAAGATTTGAAAAAAATCTTTAAAATAATTTTTGTAATCTTAAAAGTCCATGGTATATTTTTTCTATCTAAAAGATCAAAAAAAATATTTAATACACAAAATCTAATTTTTAACTTTTATTTTAACACCGTTAAAATATATTATTGATTAGACTAAAATAACCTTCAATATATATTTTAAAAACACTAAATAATAGATAAACAAATTATTCAATAAAAAAAACATAACATTTTTTATTTATCGAAAATACCTAAAAAACAATTTTTTACTTTATATAATGTTGTGCTTTTTTAGAATTGAAAATTTTATTTTATATATTTTTTAGTATTTTTTTTCTAAAATGTATTTTAAATGTCATTTTAGTATAATCAGTAATATTTTTTAACGATGTTAATATAGAAGTTAAAAATTGAACTTTTTTTATATTTAAAGTTAATTTTTTGGACTTTTTAGATTAAAAAAATATTTCATAAATTTTTTAGATTGAAAATTTTATTTTAAAAACTTTTTAGTATTTTTTCCTTAAAATTGGTTAGAATCACTCTTGCTAAGTCATCTGATTTTAAAAAATAACTTCATCTTATTTGATTTTGTTCAAATTTTAAGAATTTTTAAAAAACATATATAAACTACTTTACTACTAATAAATACTTATCAAATAGTAAAAAAATAAATATACCAGTTCATGTATTCTTTATAGAGTCAATTCTATCACTTTCTTACACAAACCCTTTGCAATGGCCACAATATTTTTAAATAAAACAGGAAATTTTCATTATATAATCCTCAACACTCATCTTTTATTTAAGAAAATAAAAAATAAAAGGGAAAACAAGACCAGAATAAATAGAATAAATGTTCACAAAATAAAAATTAATTTAATCACTTTTACTGATTAAATCAGTCAAAATAATCTAAATCAAACATAATATAAATGTTCTTGAATTGAATCAATTCTTAGATCAACAAAATTTCATAGCATGCCCTAGGCAAAGATTTGGATGATTTTAGTTTGGGCTTTCTCTTACATTGACTTTGTTTAGAATCAAGTTAGGATTTGTATGTTTTCATAAATTTAAGTAAGAAAAGGGAAAAGATGATGAAAAAGAAATTAGTTATTTAGTTAGTTATAGGAAAAACAAGGAAGAGAAAGAAAAAAATGGTTACATGTCATTGAAGTAGCTGCCATAAGTATATAACAAATTAGGCATTGAGGTCATCATTGGATGTGGTCTTAACCACTAGTTAAATCAACTCTTTTGGGATGGGAAAGACTAATGCTATATTATTGATCTAATTTAATGGCATTAAAAGCCGTAATAGGCCCACTTATCTAAAACCATCAATTCCTTTGCCTTCATTCACACGATAAGAAACTAATTTGAAAGTGATTGATGTGACATTTATAAAATTTAGAAGCAATAATACAGACATAAAATTATAAGCATGCATAAATTAAATAAATAAAAGAAAAAAATACACTTACCTCCCCTTGAGATAAGGCATAATTACATACATCTCTCCTGCATTCTCAAAAATTACACACAACTCTTCTTAACTCGTTAACCATCTAACGTCATTAATAGAATTGATGATTTTACCAACTTGTCTTGGAATAAAATAATAATATTTATGGAAAAGATGTGGCAAGAGTGAAAAGATGTGGGGGCAAGGTCGCAATTGTGATCCCGAAACATTTTGAATGAGACAATTAGGTAGTTACATGGTCAATTATGCTTAAAGAAAGGGAAAAGTGTTAGGGTGCATGCATCGGGTTGGAAGGGAATGAGTCGGATGGTTAAGATAGTCAAAAAGGATGAAACTACCCCCACCACCTTTGAGTGCCAATCGACATAGAGAGGGGGTTTTCACCCTCATAGTGCTGATCGGCTATCACGCAATGCCGATCAGCACAGGCCACCTGTTTGCCCCTATTTCTAATTTTCATTCCATTTTGTTCTTAGCCTATTTTTCCCACCTATTTTTCTTCAATTCTTAAGCATCTTTTCTCAATATTTTCTAGTTCAATTACATGCTCAACACATCAAATAAACTATACAATGAAATTTTCATTCAAAATCAACTTCTATGGCATTTAGCTTCATTGTCTCTAGCACACAAATATAATTTAGTTTACATTTTCCAATATCATTCTATTTCCATTTTACATCATTAAGTTACACAAAATGTGGCCTTTCATCATAGCCATGTAGTAATCCATACAAAATCCAAAGGGGGTGAGGCATAACATGGTCCTTCATGGAGAAGGGAGACCCAAAAGTGTCCAAAAACAAGGCCTTCCAAAAATGACACTAAGATAGTCCTTCAACTCATTGCAGTCTTATTTCCCGTTCCTACGTTTAGTAGGGGTCAATACAACTACCCTAGTAGGAACCTCTAAACAAAGGTAAAATCATATGCATGTACCCGTATGCATGTACCCGTGTAGTGGCATACAAGTGGTCACTAAGCATGCATTTACAACAAGAATACTAATTCAATGATAATCAATCTCATGGCCCAATACTTGCAGTCACCATAAGAGGAAAAATCATCAAATTGTATCAATACATGAACAAAAATGATTAAATTTTTATGCTTCACTCACTTGTCTCAAGCTTTCAAAGTTCTCATTCCAAAGATTATTCACCTAGCGGCCCCCGGTAAGACTATGTGCTTTACGAGCTATTAACTCGATGGAGACAAACGACCACTCGCGTAGGTTTACAGCTCACAAGCTAATGGAAGACACCATCCCTATCATAATCAAATTTTCGGTAAAGCGAAATCTCACAACGCTTAAAAGCACACAATTGACGTGACTAATCTCTAGCCCAAATATCCATTTCCTCCAATTTCCAAATTCTCATAAAGGTGTCAACACATATAATAGCTATAGAATGGGCATTTTTGTAATCCTTTAGAGGACATTTTTTTTGTAATTTAACAAGGTTAGCTAAGGGCATAATAGTACTTAAAGTTCAAATAAGGAAAATCTCAACATTTTAAAAAATTTATTTGCTTAGGTTAGCATGTTCTGTCATTGACCATCAGGAAAAGGGCGAATTGTTACCAAACATCAACCTCGGGGGAGTGTAGAGTAATTTTTGAAAATGTAGGAGAGTTGTGTATAATTATGCCTTATCTCAAGGGAGGTAAGTGTAAATTTTCCTAGATAAAATAAATTAATGCATGTCTGAACTCATAATCAATTTGTATGAAACCTGTTACATTTTTATTGATGTTGTCAACATTAGGGTTTGTCTGTAAGGAAGTAGGAAAAACCTTCTACTCTTTTTTCGACCTTACGTTGCTAAGTTTACTGGAGAGACTACAACTAGTTGAGAGAAATCTGGGACTAACCATATATTTATAATCAAAGTGCAAGTTATAACCCATAAATGATTGCTAATAAAAGAGTCTACACATATACGTAATATTCAATACCAATATCCTACGTGGTAACACATAACTAAGGTGCACTAAGTCCAATATACCTTCAATCACGATTAATTAATTTGGACCGGTTCGGTTTATACTATTCCAATCATGCATTCTAATTAATCTTGTTTTCACAAACATAAAATTATAAAGAGAAATGCTAGCCCATTCAAGTAAAAAAATCTTACGTTCTCTCATTTGGGTTGCATAGATTATTATAAGAGTTTTAAAAAAAAATATTTTAAGTGACCCTCTGGATCAAATTAAAAGAAAACTGTAGTTGGCCACAAGTAAAAATAAATAAATAAATAAAATACTTTAGAGAGAAACACCTTAAAAATTTTGTCTTAATTTAGCAAAACTAAAAGCACCTAACTATGCAAGTCATTACACCTAAAGTAACACAAAACCTACATAATCAAAGTACTTGAATTCTTGCCAACCCAGTGATGGGCACCATGACAGACCGAGTCTTAAAAATCCTTTACAAGTTCCAGATGGGCCAATCACAAGGTCGAGAGCTAAGAAGATCAAGGAAGCAATGCAATGATTGGTGCAATCCACTTAGGCCGAGTTATCGAGCAAGTCCCCAACATTCACGATGGGCTTGAAAGAAGAAGAACCAGCTTAAGTCCATGTGATACAAGCTACAGAGGGTGGCGGCATAACTTAATGGTTTCGTATAGACTTTTTATTTCATTAAGTATAGGTGTGTGGGCCTATTTTATGTTTTTATGGTTGTAGGCATTTGGGTCTATTTAACTCATTTAGTGGATTTCTTTTATTAGTTTTAGTCGGTAGTTTAGGACGTTTTGGGCCTGAAGATGTTCAGCCCGTATCTTTTATTTGATGTACGCCTTATTCGGCCCTAGGGTTTTAAAAGAACTTGTAGCCGCAATTTGGAGGCTACGAACATGAATGAAGCTTTCTGTATAGAGAATTTTTCAGTTTTCTCTTCTTATTCTTGAGTGAACTACGAACTTATCAAAGGCATACCCTTTGTGGCGTTCTCATCAAATCTAGGTTCTTGAAACAAGTTTTCAACGGGTCTAGATCATCTTGACTTGATTCTTGGCTTTCTTGGGTAAGTTTCAATTTGATTGTGGGTTTAAGGGATTTTGGTCTTACGTGTTCACATCACCCAGGCTATGTGTATGAATATGTGGTATGAAAACTACATGCCAAAAGTGATCATCATGCCTATTTCGAAATTAGTCCAACCTTTTATCCTACCACGAGACTAATCATACGGTAGCATTCAACCCTTAAGATTGGTGAATGTCTTAAGTAACAAACTTTCATCTTAAATAAAAACCTCATAAACCATAGGAGTAAAACATTACACATAGGAAAAACATATATATTATATGAGTCAAATGCTATCCTCTCCGCCTTTATAAGTGAAACCTTTATACTGTAAAAGTAAAAACTATCCTCGCATGTGAAAACTTATATACTGTGTGAGTATAACAATCTTATTGCTAAAAACATCAATAAACTTTAAGTTGTTAACTATCATATCTTGATCGAGGCTCCTTACCATAAATAATCAAATAAACAAGTACGCATAATAATATATGACAACATATATGTCAAAAATTAATAAAAATATCTATTTATAAAAAAAATATAATAATACATTTACCTTTCACACATACATGGTAATACGCACGTCAAACTGTCAACAATCCTTTATGTGCACTATGTTATAGTACAAAACATAACAATCTTTTCCACAGAAAGATCTAATAAGCATAAGTGCCTTAAGAATCTCATAAGCTAACAGCGTGCTTAATTAGCAAATAACAAGTAAAGATGACTCCCACTAATCAAGTTTATCAATGTAAATAATCAACAAAAAGCTGCTTAGGACACTAGCAAGTAAGAAATCATCTAGTGAGAAAAACAAAATATGTTATCTAACCATATAAGATCTCTTTAACTTATTATTTTACCGACATTTTCTTTTACCAAACAAAACATTCTTGCTCGTAACCCTTTACAAACAAAGAAGTTTAAGATAAGTACATTACAATTAAAATTCACTATTTGGACAATTTAAATGAACACTTAATGATCATTACACAATAATCTATTATACTTTATGTGAGCAATAAATTGATAATGATTATCATACAATGACCTATTATACCCATTTGCAAAATATCATTTTGATTTTCCCCTCAATAAGCTTACATTATCCACCATACTAGCTCCCAAAGCCCGTCTAGATTCTCAAAATACGTGTAAACACATACTAACCATTTATAAGGAGCCAAATGTACACCCACTAAACCCTACTGTCTAAATCTAAACAAGTCATACAAGCGAATCAATAAAACACTTTCAATTGTATTTTGAATGCAACTTTAATATATTATATATATATATACACACACACACACACACACTACTTTGCCTATTTTATATCAATAAAACAAATAGTATTTTTGATAAGATTATGACCTTAATATGTCACAAAAATAAATTATCTTATCATTTATAATCAAAACATAATAGGCAATTATAATATGTCACAACTTTAAACAAATGATATCAAGATGTCATTAAATAGCTGAGAAATAATAACATTAATATAAAGTTGGTCTTTAATTTTGAAAAATCATGGTGACACATATATCAACAGGAGTGTGAAAAAATATATATATTCTTCCTCCAAGTATATTTATGAGTAAAGAACTCCTCCCATTTTTAGAAATCCTTAAAATTATACATATATCAAATTTAGCAAACAAGTCTTATTAGATCTTATAAGAGAGTAGTTTCTCAAACATAATCTGGATTTTAAACTTGAAGTAAACTCAAAAAAAAAGATACAATGATCATTCCAAAAGAAGTTACAAAGTAAACCCATGAAATCTAGATGAAGATAAAATTACCAAAGTGTCTTCCCCATAATTTTCTTAAAATTAATTAAAAAGAGTTGCTGTTACATTTCTATGTGGTACAACTAGAATTTGTAAAAAAATTATCCTAATGTCAGTTTTCTTAAAACCCAAAATCAACATGTGACAAACAATAAGAAATATGTTCATCATTATCAATTCTTAGTCAAAATCACAATATGCTAACTACCATAATTTGCCAACAATATTGAATAGGTTTTTTCAAACTTAGTCAAAGAATTACTTATTAGATAGTGAAGAATTCTAAGATTACATTCCATGATTGATTTAAATAAATCTAAAAAATTATTTTTATGTTACAAAATAATAAAATAATTAGTAAATTACACTGACTTCTAATCTCTTCTGAGATTTCTAACAATTATAAAAACTTACTTTGAGATTTTTGAAATTTCATTGATTTCTTATGTTATTATTAACAAACTACACATACCTCATCCGGTCTATTTTTTTCCAAAATGACAAATGTGCCCCTTTTATTATTATTATTATTATTATTATTATTTTTGTATTTTTTCAATTTTGATAATTTTGTTTAACTTTTTTATTTTCAAATGAATTTTGATTAAAGCATTCTTGATCAAAAATAAAAATATAAGTTATTTACTTCAAATTTATTTTTATATAAAATGAAAAAATTCTTTAAAAAAAGTTAATTTTTTTTTGTCAAAATTGAAATAATGTAATAAAAAAAAAACATGAAAGGGAATTTTTGTTATTTTGAAAAAAATTGGACAATAAGGGGAGACATGTATAATTTTTCAATAAAAATAGGAGAGAGCGATGTAATTTCAAAAATTTAAAAGAAATTTTTTATAATTACCAAAAATCTAAAAAAAATCAATGTAATTACTCTAAAATTAGTGACATTATTATTATTTCATTGTAATAGAATTATTAGCTATTCTTTTCTTTAAGTAATGAAAAACTATTCTAAGTGTATATATACACGACATGAGATTCGAATTCAGACCTATTATATAAAAAAATAAATTTTAACTTCTTCATCTCAATATATTTTTTCTATTTATTCAAGTCTTTTTAATGAAGTGAGAAAAATTATTATTTGATCAACTATTCTTGCGGTGCATTGTACTGGTGTGCAACTACTCGGTCCAATATTAATTTTTGCCAAGTTGGAGGTTGTTAGCTGGGACTTGGGTGTATGTAACATTCACGGGTAGGCATGTACTCACTCAATTCATGATGCGACACTCATCGTCTTTCCTGTCCTGCTCATTAAATATTGATGTGAACTATAATCCGATAAATGCCGAATAGTACCTTGGGATTAAATTCTCAATATTGCATGGTAGATGGCGTATATCGACGAATATATAATATCAAAAATAATTTTATTACTTTTTTTTAAAAGTATATTTATTTTATTTTTAAAGATAAAAAATAAAAAAGTAAAAATAGATTTGATAATTATCTCTTAAAAGTTATTTTAATTTATTTATAAAATTATTAGAATAATTTTTTAAAGATAAAGTTAATGAATAAATGTATACACATGTACAAATACTTACAAAGGAAAATTTTTGCCAAACTCATATTTTATAGTATTATTTTACTGTATTTTTTTTTAAAAAAAATCAGAATTAATCACTCTACAGTTTGTTAAATTTTTATCAGAATTCCTTCTAAATTTTTAATATTTATACTTTGACCTACGTACACAAATTTTAGATTTGTCACTATATATGAACATAAAAGCAGGCATATAAACATTCAAGTGTAAATATTAAATGAAAAATATTAATTAAATATATATATATATATAAGTGCATGTAAATGATTAATAAGTACACTTTTGTGTAATAATGGAAATAACGAGTACAGTTTTTATAATGGTTGGGATTGTTTTGTGCAATTTATCATTTAAATCTTACACCTAGAGGTCAAGAAATGATAAGCTTTGAAAGAGAAGTTTGAGGAAGCTTTGAAAGAGAAGTTTGAGGTTCAAAATTTTTGATGCGTTGCAAGCAGTACAGTCATGCAACTAGGCCTAAAGTTCTGACACGATATTTATGTAATTATCCAAACTTTGGGAGGGGCCATTGGCCCCTTAATTCCGTGGACGTTCATCGTGACACATACTTGGATTAAAGAATTGAAGTCAAGTACTGTCCGGGTATTAATTTAGATTGCTACATGGTAACCGTGATTACGAACATTTTGCAATCCACTTAATCCTAGCGGTGAGTGAGAATATTTTTTGAAAATTTATTGTATAGTCTAGGATCAATAATCCCGATCAATCATAAATTGACATGTATTTAATATGTTAAATTTGTAAGAGACAACAGAATAGTTTTTATTAACATGATAATTTATGATTGATAAAAACTATTGACTTAATCAATAATCCAGAACCGTACTATAAATTATCGTCTTAGAGGCATTAAACACCAATCATTTTAAAGTTATTCCAGAACGGATGCACTAAACATCAATTATTTTAAAGTTATTCCAGAATTGATAACACACGCACATGATCACAACCACTCAATTCAATTAGACCTCTTCAATAATTCCCTCCATCCACCTAATTTTTTCCATCCAATCTAATTGTAAGGGTGTAATTAACAAGTCAAGTCTCTAAAGCATTTTATTTAATTTTTCCTCTAACCATATATAGTTTCTTTCAATTTAATTTGAAGAGTCGTTTTTAAAATAAAATATTTTTCAAACATGTAAAGTCTTTTTAGGTGAGTGAGCTTGCATATTTATTATATCTTCTATTTTTGAAAAATTAAATTAATTGAAATGCTTGATCAAAGGACAGTAGACTGGATGAGGTTAATTTATTAATAGTAATCATGGGAACACACTAAGATTGGTGCATCTTAATTAAGTTTTATCACGTAACACAGTAGTGTAGATTTTATGATTAAGTGTTTTTTTCAACAACAAAAAGAGATAATATATATATATATATATATATATATATATATATATATTGATGAAATGAATACGAGAGGTACAAAGAAAACATGAACAATGTTAGAAACATCAAAATTGACCGATAATTTTTCAACTAGATTGGCACACTGAAAACAGTACGATCATCGCGAACCCTCCATAAAAACGTAAAAGGCTAAAACCACTACACCATTGTTAAATAATATAATAATAAAAGTTATTCTCTTTTTAACACTTTAAGTTTTTAGATGAGTTAGTAACTTCACATGATATTAGAGCAGGCAAAAAGTCATAAATTCAAATCTTCACCATCATCCTGAAAATTTGAATTGACACATTATACGCTTAAATTGGACCACACATGAAAGAGTTATGTTAGATAATATAATAATAAAAGTTACACCCTCTCTAACCATCATCTTGAAAATTTGAATTGACAGCTTTTAGAAGGTCCTGAGTTTAATTCTCACCGTTATCCTAAAAATTTGAATTGATACGTGTAGGCTTAAATTAGTCATACGTGGGGAGGCGTGTTAAGAAATATAATAATAAAAGTTAAACTTTTTCTAATAATTTAAAATTTTAATTTAAACTTTTAAATGAGTTAATTATTTCACAATCAGAATTCAGCATCCTAACAAAAAGAAAGTGAACCACAAATACAAGACGAAACCACCAAAATAACCCACAAGTTCAAAAACAGTACATAAAAGCCACCTTAGAGAACTCATCGTGACCCATAACAGAGTATTATCACGTGGACATTTTAGATTGTTCCACATTACTCGTTTCTAACTCCTCTGATTTATATATAAGGGTACTCTCTTCCTTTCCTTAACACCTGGGTTTTAAGCTCCTCTTGTCTATATATAAAGACCCTCTCTCTCCTTCTTTTAACACATGTGTTTTAAGGATCGAGCTAATTTAGAGTTAGACTTCCAAATTTCAATAAGACAATAATGTAGATTTTATGGTTAAGTGTTGACTCTTTTATTAGCAATCTTTTATAAACTAAGACTTACTCTATAATTAATTACATTAAATTTAACACATCAATAGGCTTTAAATACATGTCACACGAGTCCCCACATATAAATTGATAAATATCTATGAATATTATATATCTACATGCTTAGGATTATACACGTTGTATTAAAAGTTCTTACACCTACTTCTCAAATAAGGACCAATCAAATTTGGCAATCATTTTCCTATAAATAACTAGTCAAAGTTGGTACTTCCGAAATTCTATAGAATTCTACCAATTTCATTATTATCCATTTTTGTTGAGCTTCATCGAAACTTCACCAGTGCTTGATCTAGTTAACGTTATTTTCAGACTGAAGAAAGGAAGAATCATAGCATCCATTTTTAGCAAATTGATTTTGTTGACATCGTGTCTTATATCTAAGTTGATATTACAACACCACCTCACATATATGACAACCTATTCGAATGATTGAAAAACACAAAATCATTGGGATCAAATCTCAAAGAGTGAGGTTATTCTTCTGAAATTTGTTGCCATCGAGATTGTAATTGATGGACTCTATTCGAATTACTAAAAAAATTATAAATTAAAATATAACGAGAATTATGAGAATTATTGAAAGACAATTATTCTAATTTGATACTTTTATTTTGATCACTTGCAAAAAAAAGCATATATATATATATATATATATATATATATATATATAAAGTGAGCTTAAATTCACTTTTACTAACAATACTTCTCTTTCAATCTATTTTTTTTCCTTTCAAAATGACAAAAGTTCTTTGTTTATTATTATTCTTTTTTTTTTTTTTTACATTTTTTAGATTTTGACTAATTTTTTTAATTTTTAAATATATTGATTAAGACACTCTTGATCAAAAATAAAAATATAAGTCATTTACTTTAAATTTATTTTTATATATGAAGAAAATTCTTGAAGAAAAGTTATAAAAATTGAAAAATGTAAAAAAAATAAAATAGAAGGAATATTTTTATCATTTTGAAAAAACTAATAGGAAAGGAAGTACGTGTAATTTGTCGGTAAACATATGGGATGACATCGTAATTTTAAAAATCTTAAAAAATATCTTTATAATTATAAAAAATTTCGAAAATGTCAGTTTAATTTTTCTAAAAGTATAATTTTGATAATTAAAAAAAAAAAAAGAAAATTACACTGTCCTCTTCTAAAATTTTTGACAATTAGACTGACCTCTTTCGAAATTTTTAAAATTACACTAATTTTTATACTTTACTTGACAATATATAAATACGCTCTTTAGTCAAATGTTTTCTTTAAAATGACAAAATTGTGATTTTATTTATTTATTACTTTTTTTCAATTTTGACCAATTTTTTCTAACATTTTTAAAATTTTTTATATAAAATATAATTTTAGGTAAATAACTTATTTTTATTTTATATAATAAAAATAAATTCAAAGTTTTTTATCAATATTTATTTAAAAAATAAGAAAATTTGAAGAAAAAATATAAAAAAGACAGTTTTGTTATTTTAAAAAAAATTAATTATAAAAAATATCCAGTATGTTGTTAAATAAAATAAGAAATATTCGTATAATTTTAAAAATTTTAAAATAAAATAATATAATTGTGAGAGAACTTCAAAAACTATAAATATAATTTATCCTTAAAAATATATATATATATATATATATTTTGAAATGCAAGGGGAGGAGTGGTTGTATACATATTTAATGAATTTGATGGGACTTGAGTGTTTAAAATTGGCCTAGTGAAAAGATAAAGTACCCTCCTCCTCACACGTGATGGGAACCATAAACCTAACACAATTATTTCAGAACTCCACTGCCGTTCTTTCCTTCCCAAACTCCATTTTCATATTATATAATCATCAATAGAATCATCCTGCAAGCAAAGGCATAAAAAGGCAAAGAGCATATCTCTCTCTCTCTAAATTGCAATGGACTCAAAATATGTGAGCGTGGGGCTCTCATGCATGTTATGGTTGATTTTGGTTGGTTTTGGAAGCTCAGACTTAGGCCAAAGACAGAGACGAATGTGCAGACCAATTAGTAGGGCTGGCCACGTGTCTTCCCTATGTCGGCGGCGATGCAAAAACTCCGACCCCAGACTGTTGCAGTGGGCTCAAACAAGTGGTACAGAAGAGCAAGAAATGCCTGTGCATCTTGGTTAAGGATCGAAATGACCCCAGCCTTGGCCTTAAGATCAACGCCACACTTGCTTTGAGCCTTCCCACTATCTGTCATACACCAGCTAACGTATCCGAATGCCCCAGTAAGTATATATACGCATACACATATACATATATGTATAGGCATACATATAGTCACTGACTCACTGCATTGAGTTTAACCACCAAGTTCGGAATAGATTGGTGTAGTTCCTCCCTCCTTGGTCCGGTCATGGGCAAGGGCGGAGCCCTCTGTAGCTTCCTAAAATTGGGAATTTTATATATATAATATTTAAAATAATTTTGAGAAAATTTTCCTTTAATTTTGTGGATTTTTTTTCTCCAATTCAAGAAAAACAAAAAATTTCCCTTAAAATTTGTCAAATTTATTTTTTTAATAGTCTTTCTTAATTTTTTTTCTGCTTCTATCCTTGATTGTGAGGGAGAAGGGTTATGAATCCTGAGATACTGTAGTTCGTAATCACGTGCTCTGATCCTATGGGCTAGAAGCCCCGCCTTGTCTACTTCTTCTACTATTCTACCCAAGGCTAACTGAGGAGGAGCTATGGGGGCGTATATATATACGCTGATGGCCGGGCATCCTAATTCTAGGTTGAACAAGTTGATAGAATTCCCTTTTTTCATCCAATGCAAGACACAGAGATATAAAAAAACAGAAAAGAGAGGGATTGAGTTTCTCTCATTTTTGGCATAGTGAATTCTGTCGATGTTTGAAAATTACTGTCAATTCCTCGGTGTAGGTCCGGGATCAAAAGAAAAGGGAGGTTTGTTATGATTTTTAAATCTTTTCTACTAGGTAATCTTGTGTCCTTGTGCATGTAAGTAATCAATTCAATGACTCTATTATGGATTTTGGATATATACATATTATGTATGTAAATAGTGCATGAAAACAGGTACATTTTGATGGTGTTTGTTTTGCGCCATTAATAGATTATGGTAATATGGATTTAGGTCTCTTGCACTTGGCACCTAATTCACCAGATGCTAAGGTATTCGAAGAATTTGCAAACAGAACTGGCAGTACCCCAGCTACTAATGGTAACAAAATTTAACATTTAAACATTGCTTTTCTTATTTTGTATGTTAATATTTCTAACGAGATGTCTCTTTATTTATTTATTTATTTAATTTTGTGGTGTTTTCTAAAGGGAATACCACCAGCAATGGTTCAGGTGCTGAGATAAATAGCGATGGTGGAAGGGGAAACAGATGGTCGGGAATTGATCAGATGGCTTGGGCAGTCTTAATCACTGTGGTGTTTGACATGTTACCTAATCTTTGATGTTCAATAGGGTTCCATAGATGGCCACCATGGTTTCTACATTTCTTCTTGTGTACTTCATTTTATCTATATGATATTTCATCATCACTGCTAATATATAGGGACTGTTTGTGACTTTTAGAACTGGTGTTTGAAATTTTTTCAATGAATTCATCATAGTGATTAGCACCCCCCCCCCCCCCCTCCTCATTTTTTTTATTTGCAATTTTTTTTTTTTACTTTTCAAAAAAGATTTCTAATACACCCTTTAGTTTATATTTTTGTCTCCCTAAATCTAAAATTATTCATATTTCACTCTTATTTTAATTTCAATTTGACTCCTTAATAGAACTTTTATTGACATTTTAGAGTTTTTTTTTGGTATTGCATAATGTATTTCTTTGATTAAAATTTTTGTCTAATTTATATATTCTTTTATATCAATAAATTTAATTATTTATAAAAAATATGATCAATAATATTAAATTTTTATACTTCATTATTTTTAAATTTTATAATTAAACATTTAGCAAAAAACAAAAAAATTCCTGACCTCATCCCTAGTGATTAGGAAAAGTTTTTTTGTGAAGCAGGTGCATCAATCAAACAGTGCCATACGTACATGTGTCCACTTTTAAGGAGACAAAAATATTACTTTTGCCTGTATGACAAAAAACATTGGCTAGATTTATTGACTTGATTAATGGGCTCAATTCACCTTAAAAATTTCTCTGGTCCTTAAACCTCATGATGTAATTTCAGCCGTGTCAACAATGGATTGAGTTGGCAATTGGCATTGGTTAAGATTTTTCTATGATTCAACACATGAGTTGAGATTTTCAATCCAACTCCAACTAAATTTTGGCTTGGCATTGTAATTGCAAGCAAGCAATATATGTGAGAGACTCAATTCAATTCGACAAGGGTAAACCTCATAATGTAATTTCTGCTGTGTCAACAATGGATTGAGCTGGCAATTGGCATTGGTTAAGATTTTTCTATGATTCAACCCATCAGTTGAGATTTTCAATCCAACTCCAACTAAATTTTGGCTTGGCATTGTAATTGTAAGCAAGCAATATATGTGAGAGACTCAATTGAATTCATCATGGGAAAAACATTCCAGTGAGAAGGTCTAGTCGGAGAGTACCATGTTTAAATTTGAGTATATATTATTCGAAATTTACATGAGTCTCAGGTAAATACTAAAATTTGAATAAAAATTTCATAGTGAAACCTTATCACTCAATTTTTTTAGTCACAACAAAAGTCAAGAATTCAAGTCTCCTTGTTGCTCCATTTGATATAAGATAACAAAAGATCAGGACCGACTCGACCATTTGAGGCCTAAAGCGATAATTATAAATGTATTTTTTTTCTTTTTTTGGGATATAAGATGAATAGTTTTTAATAAAAATATAATTTAAGGGATTAAACTTTTATTAATCTTAAATTTTTAGTTTGGATTATAATGAATACACAAAATTTGAGGCATTCTTTTGTAGGTAGACTTCCATTAGCTTTATACTTGTAACTTGGATTAACCTACAAAGACATAAAATTTGAGACTTCTTTTTGTAATTAGACTATTAGTCATATAGTTTTGATGTTGATCTTTTTTTATCAAAGGGGCTTCCTGTTCTTTGCTACCTGTCAAGAACCCAAGATCAGAGAGTTACTAGGTAGGCGCCGGTGGTAGTCGCTCCGATGATAAAGTTAGTGAATAGAAAAAGACTGTAATTGAAAAGAATAATTGAACATGAATCGAAAGCGTATTTTATGGTCTTATTTATAGATTGTAGATCTCCTAAGTTGAGTAGGATTAGGAGTCATAAAAGTAGGGATTCGTAGATATCCAAAAATAGTAGTTGTCATATTGAACTCTGTTTCCTTATTCTGAGGTTGGTAGGATATGGAAGGCGGTGCCATGTTCTAAACAACATACTTCTGAACCTTTCGAGCCCATGTAATGTAGATAGAACAATCTTCCTTGATCTCTATCATGAAGAGCTCTGTACATACACGTGTTATGCTATGAATATATTTGTCACTTTATAGTATATCAGCTACTTTCCCCTGAGCCTCAGTTCTGTGGGACCCGTACAGAGCTGAGGTTAGGGTTTCTGAAGAGTCACTCGTATTTTTATTAATGCGCCGTTTCGTATTCCGATAAAACAGTCATTGATGGGATAGTTACAACCTCATCATTGTTAGGATATGTGCCCTCATATCCAAGACATTTAATTATTATTTAATAGATTTTATTTATTATTGAGTTTCATATTACCATATGTTTGGATGTTGCTATATATATCATGAGATGATTAGTCATTGAATTGTCATTAGGAGCGGTTCATGTGTATAAATGAGATTTATACACAGGAGATATGAATTGCTTTTATAGAAAATTCTAGAATTGTTCACGGCTATTAATAAGACTGGACATCTTATCTGTCAAGCTGTAATACAGTTAACATTTATGTGATAAGGTGGTTTATCTCTACCATCAGAGTAGTGAACTCTAGGTTATTGTATTGTTATATTAGGGAATACATTGAACTTGGATCACTATAAGAAACACATTATTTGGAACCATCACCTTTAATAAGTTTCTTATTCACTATTCGCAGTAAGTTCTTAATCCTGAGAGGATAGTGAACTCAAGTTCTGAACAGTGATGACTTTGAGTTACCAATGAGTGAGGTCTTTTAGATCAACGCCTCGGTATCTTGGGAAGTCATTATTTAGACTGTGGGAACACATATTCTCAAGATGGAATCTGCACTCTATATATTAAAGAGATGGATATCACATTTGTGCTACTTCAATGGGTTAATCACTAAAATTCGGATCTGGTCTTTTTAGTAAATTATTTATTGAAATGATGACCAATTGCAAGTGATTAATAATTATTGAATTAGGTTCTTAAAATAATTAGAGAATTAATTTAACAGTATAATCCTGATTATTAATATCCATGTAGAGGGGCCAACTGCAAAAGTATAGTGTATATGGGTTTACTCTATTCTACTAAGTTGGAGTGCAATTTCAATTATATAGTGGAGTTAATTGAAATCAATTAGTCAATTAAAATTAATTATGAGATAATTAAGATTTAATTAATTAATTAGAAGCTAACTTAGTGTAACCCATTAGATCCCTTCTCTTGCCCTAGTTAAGCCCTATATATATGATATGTAGGGAGCCATTTATCATAAGTTTTTTGTACTAGACAAAAATAAGAGGCAAGCCTACTCTTCTGCGATACAGTTTGCCTAAGGGAAAAAAGGAGAAGACCTAGAGGAGAAAGAGAAGGAAGATTGCATCAATCTTTTCAAGAAGGCTTCTTCAACAGTCCAGATTATCAAGAACAAGGTAATTCTAAACACTCTTTTCAAGATTGTATGATTCATGTAAAGAAATAGATCTAAATAGATTTTTGAAATCGCTTCCGCTGTGGTTACGAACCCAATAATCATTGCACTAGCCACCGATTGAGTAATCGAGGCCGTTATTAGCCAACCATCGATTAGGATTTCGGGGCCATAAATGTCGATCCTTCTTGGGTTGTCTTATAAACAGACAAAACCCCCCTTAAGAAAAGGCTTTTACGAACTATCCAACGCTTCGAGTTAAATTCTAAGCAAAAGAAGGCCCTCTTAAGTGATTTTTAGTGTACCTAGAAGAATTCTCCGACGTCCATTCTTCAGTTTCAGAATCCGATTCTAACTAAGGATTCTTGTGGTTCCTGAGGATCCAGCTATAGGAGAACCAAGAACGGAGAGTTTTTCCCCCTTTTCTGTAGGCGGAAACAAGGGAAGGGGCCAGATTTATCCCGACAGGAGCAAGAGTAACAATACAGTTTATAATGCTACAGCAGCGGGTATAGTAAGAAAAATCATACGAAAAGAAAATGGGGGTCAGTTTGTGACAACTTTCTCATTGCTTATTTTTGTTATTATTTTTCTTCCCTACTTTTTTTGTGAGGATGTCATCCTCTGATGCCTATTCAAGTACCAGGGAGGAAGAGAGACAAATGGGTAAAATAGGGGATCAAGGGGCACTAGGCCCTATTTAGGGTGATGAAGTGGAGAGTGCCTCTAGTAACAGCTCTAGAGTGCTCCTAATTGAGGCGCACCTCGAATCTAGGGATAGAGAGGTTGGCTCATCAGGCTAGCCTCATAGGAGAGAGGAAGGTGAGAGTGCCATGACTGAGGGCATGCTAAATACTCTTAGAGTTAATTTTGATTGCCCTCAGAATGTGTTCTGCAGGATTCTGAGGGCTATAAATTGCCCGTCGGATATTGAAAGAGGAGAGATATGCGTCTACCTCGAATGGTTTGAGGTCGGTGTACGTTTCCCTTTCCATCCTCTAGTGAATGAGTTCTTTAACTGGTTCAAGATCTACTCTACCAAACTGAACATCAACAATTAGAGGTAGCTAATGACCTTCTTAGTCTTAGGTCACCAAAACAACGTTGAAGTAGATCTGGACCTTTTTAGAATTAACATGGACATGAAGTTCCTGAAGTCAGAAGGGATGTATTATGTGTCCTTTAACAAAAGGTTCAAACCATTGACCTCGATACCCACTTCCCAATTAGGAGAAAGTTTTTCCATAGTGGGATCTTTAGTGTTTGGGAACACCCTTCTTAGGATGAGATTTCTGAGCTGGAAGTTGAAATGTTTTAACCCTTGGTTAATTTAGCCATTCTATATGGGAAGGCTTCAGTCATAATCCGAGCTTGCTCACGTCTTTTTTTAAGTAAGTCCAAATTCTCTGTGAGCTGCTAGTTATTGTTCCCTTGGTCAAAGCAGTCTGTTTTAAGGCTTGGCATGCCAATTTTGACAAGAATGACTACCTCAGTGCCATATTCGAGTGAGAATGGTGTTTCTGCAGTTGGAGTCCTTCTAGTAGTTCGGTAGGCCCAGGGTATTCCGGGGAGTTCTTCGACCCATTTTCCCTTAGTGGCCTCTAACCTTTTCTTAATTGCTTCAGGAATAGTGCGGTTGGCAACTTCAGCTTGTCCATTAGCTTGAGGTTGCCCTGGAGAGGAGAAGTGATGACTTGATATGCAGATCTGTACAAAACATCCCAAATATTTTACTAGCGAACTACGTCCCATTATCTGAAATAATGACGAGGGGTATACCAAACCTGTATACTATATTTTTTCAAGTAAAATTCTTTACTTCCACCTCTGTTATGTGGGTCAGTGGTTCAGCCTCTGCCCATTTAAAGAAATAGTCAATAGTGACTAGTAGGAATTTCCTATTCTAAGGGGCTTTTAGCAATAGCCCTATAATGTCTATTTCCTATTGAGCGAAAGGCCAATGACTAGTGATAGGGATAAGTTTATGATGAGGTTGATGTTGGTATGAAGTAAATCATTGACATTGTCACACCTCTAGACATATTCCTTAGCATGTTTTAGCATACCAGGCCAGTAGTAGCCCTGAGTTAATTAGTGCTCGATGGGCTATGGTCATTCCGTCATTACAGCTTCCATAGATCCCTTCATGTATCTTGGTTAGAATATAGTGGGCCTCTTCTTGAGTTAAGAAACGTAGGAGGTGCTGTGTGTAAGACCTTCGGTAAAGCTTTTCTTTAAGAATTAAGTATCGAGTTGCCCTAATTCGAATTCTCCTAGCATGATTCTTGTCCTCTGAAAACAACTCATTCTTTAGATACTAGATGATGAGAGTCATCCAGTTTTGAGGTTGTTCTAAAATTTGGAGGGATTGTATTACCTCAATACTAGGTCTTGACTGGTAGGAGATTTTCACTATTGAATCCCTTTCTAGCTTGGGATGGGAGGCCATGTTAGTTAAAGCATCGGCCTTAGAGTTTTGGTTTATCTCGATCTTCTGAATGGTGAATTTGCGAAAAGACAGCTTTAGTGATTCTACTAGCTCTGAATATCTGGTCCTTCCTGTTATCTTTAGTGAAAAATTCTCCCAAAACTTGACTCACCACAAGCTGAGAGTCAGAGAATGCTTCAAGATCCAGAACTTCACATTCTAGAGCTAGTTTCATCCCAATGATAAACGCTTCATACTCGGCTTCATTGTTGGAGGCTTGGAATCCCAAGCTAACCATTTTTTCGGTTACGATCCCATCAGGGGATTGAAGTATTATACCTACTCCAGAGCCTCTGTTGGTAGACGAACCATCGGTGTAAAGTAGCCATACCGAAGTGTCTGTAATGGTTTGAGCTTTCGAAAGTAGTTTTTGAATGAACTCTGCTACAAAGTTTACTAATACCTAGCCTTTGATAGCAGTCCGTAGTACATAGGATATGCCAAATTCTCCCAATTCTATTGATCATTTGACCAGTCATCCCGAAACTTTAGGTTTGTGTAGGACTTATTTTAACAGACATGATGTAGGAATTATGATAGGATTGGCTTGAAAGTATAGTCTGAGCTTCCGAAAAGATATCACCAAGGCTAAGGCCAGTTTTTCAATTTCGGAGTATCTTGTTTCGGTATCCAGAAGTGCCTTGCTAACATAAAAGATAGGCCTTTGAACTCCCTTGTCCTCATTGACTAAAGCGGAGCTGATAGAATTTTTTGATACAACTAAGTACATGAGTAGTTTTTCCCCTGGTATTGGTTTTGAAAGGAATTCAGAGGAAGCTAAGTATCGCTTGAGTTCTTGGAAAGTCCTCTTTGCATTTAAGGGTCCATTCGAGGCCCTTACTCCCTTTAAAGGCTCTAAAGAACGAGAGGCACGAATTCATAGATTTAGAGATAAACCTATTCAGAGCTGCTATTCTTCCGTTCAAAGCTGCTATCATTGGATATATTTCTTAATTTTAGGTGACTCTAGTTCAATTAGAGCTTTGATCTATGAGGGATCGGCCTCAATTATCTTTAAGAGACTAAAAAACCCAAGAATTCCCCTTTTGTGATCCCGAAGGTACATTTTAATGAATTTAACTTCATTTTATGTTTCCTCAGGATGTCAAATGTCTGGCTTAAGTGCTGGATGTGGTCACTATTCCAAACACTTTTGACAAGCATGTCGTCGATGTAGACTTCCATTGTGTCCCCAATTTGGGGGCCAAACATTTTGTTTACAAGCCGCTGGTACGTAGCTCCTGAATTCTTTAAACTGAATGACATCTCTATAACAATGGAGACTTCATTCTGATATAAAGGTCGTTTTCTCTTGGTTTGGAGGATACATTTGAATTTGATTATTTCCAGAATAAGCATCCATGAAACTCATAAGTTTGTGACCTGCCGTGGCATTAACAAGTTGATCAATTATGGGAAGAGGAAAGCTGTCCCTGGGACAAGCTTTATTTAGGTTGGTATAGTCAACGCAAACCCTCCACTTGTCGTTCTTTTCTTTTTTTGCGAGAACTGTATTGGCAAGCCACTTTGGGTAGAATATTTCCCTTATCATTTCAACATTTAACAACCTTTGGACCTCTTCATTGATGATCTTGTGGCGTTCAGGGGCAAATGTTCTCTTTTTCGTCTCACTAGAGGATGGTCTGGATCTGTCATTAGCTTGTGAGAGATGAAATTAGGATCTATTCCTTGCATATCTTTAGTTTTCCAAACAAATATTGACATATTGTTTTTTAGAAATTCAACAATTTTCTCTTGCTCAGAAGGAGATAGAGCTTGGCTAATTTGTAGATACTCTCCCTTTCCTTCAATGCTAATGAGTATTTTGATTGGCTTCTTCATCGGTTTGATGGTGTTATCCCTTCCTCTAAGACTTAATGGCTCGTCAGTTTCAGAGAGACACTCATATTCCTCATAAAGGTCGGAAGATGAGGAACTTTCCCTTTCATAAGGGTATTGTAATTGCTATTTGAAGGGCTTTTCTTTTAATGTGAGGGCATGGCATTCCCAGGCAGTGGGCTGACAACCCTTGATGGAGAATACTTTGTCGTTGTGTACATATTTCAAGCATTGATGGAGGTTTGAAGTAACTGCTCCCATCTGGTGGATCCAAGGTTTCCCAATATTGGCATTATAGGGGGACTTAGAGTTTAGAACCATGTATTCAGAGATTAGTGTCTTATGTTCGTCCTCTTCTCCCATCGTGGTCAGTAGGTTAATTTTACCTAATAGGATGCTTAGATTTCCATTGAATCATGCCATAACAGCTGTGGTTGCTCTGATGTCATTAGGATTGAGTTTCATGTGTTTAAAAGGTTCTTAGGATAATACGTTGGTGGAACTTCGAGTATCCACGAGAACCCTTCTGATCTCAAAGTTAGCGATTTTGAGTGAGATGACAAGAGCATTGCTGTGGGGATAATGTATCCTAACAAGGTCCAATTCAGAGAACTGGATCTAAGGTCTTGACTTTATCTTTTTCTCAATGGCCAAGATTTAGAGGACATGGGGTTCTATCCTTGCCTCCCGAGTATATCTTTTCCTAGCTCGTTTAGACATTCCTGTTGCCGCATTGTCAGCGTGAAGCACAAAGATGACTTGGTTATTTTGCCGTTGTTGGTCGTTTTAGATTTCTCTTTGTTCATGTCTTTGTTCTTGCCTTTTTTGCAGCGGTCTATCGTCACGGGGGTTCTGCCTCCCGTCTTGTCGGACAAACTCCTTCAATCGTCATCTTCTAATGAGATGCTCTATTTCTTACTTGAGAGCTTTGCACACCTCGGTTGTATGCTCGTGCTCTTTATGGAAATTACAATATTTGTTCTGATTTTTTGTGTTAGGGTGGCTTTTTAGTGGCTTTGGCCACTTCAAGTTTTTACGAGTATAGATTTATTGGAATATGTGAGTAAGAGAAGCATTTAAAGGGGTGAAGGTTCCATACCTCCCAAAGTTAGGATTGTTCTGGGCTTTGGGTGTCGTTCTTTTGTCAGGGCTCCTGATCCTTGTCCTATTAGCGTTGGTATCCCTCTTCTGAACTTGCTCATCTTTTTAAACTTGTTCTTTTGCTTTTTGGAAAGACACTTTTGTATCTTCAAAATTAATATACTTTGGCGCTCATTCCATGAGTGTTGTCATGTCGATGGAAGGATTCTTGGTTAAGGAATCTTGAAAGCACCCAAGCCTAAGGCTTGAAGTGAGGGCGGCCACTAGGAAGCTCTAACTGTAGTCGATTATTTCTGTGAGCTCCGCATTAAAATGAGCTATATACTCCCGAAGCGACTCTCCCTTTGTTTGCTTTATGGTCAATAAGAATAATGGTCTTTTTCTTAACTTCTTATTGGTTAGAAATTAGTCAGGAAATAACCTACTGAACTCATAGAAATTGTTGATCAATTTTTGGGAGAGGTTGTGAAACCATTTAAGGGTAGTACCTTTGAGGCTCGTCATGAAAGTTCGGCATATGAAGGCATCAGTAGCTCCATGGAGAGCCCTTGTGTGCTGATAGTGAAATAGGCGGTCCCTTAGTCCTCAAATATGTTGTAGAGGGTGAATTTTGGGACAACGAACTTTTTCAATCATTCTTCGGCCATTATAGCATAGGTAAATGATGTGGAGAGCCTCCCGAGCAACTTATTTAGTTCATTTTGCTCTAGATGGGCATGGAATCCTCTGGTTGAGACTGTTTGCTCCTAAGAGTCTGTTATCTCCTTTGCCCTTTGAGGGGCTCTAGGAAAGACTTGTTGTAGGATTGGAACCTGTTGTTGATCTTGTCTTGTACCTCCAGATCCTCGACTCAGGGGAGGAATTTATCCGGTGTTAGCAGGAAGATGTTGTCTTCCCAAGATTAGGGGGACTAGAGTCTTGGAAGGTTGGAATTCCCGTGGCACTGGATTGGCTCCAGAGGCCATTAGAGTAAGAATCCTCGTTCTAGTCTAATAATGGACAGCTGGATGAAACGTGGGCATTCCTCTCCCTACGGCTGTTGACGTCTAGGGATCAGCCCATATATGAGTGGTACCATGGGGGTGTACCAATTGCGTGTTAGGCAGCTCCTCGTTGGGGGATCCTCCCCCCACGATGGTGGCAGGAGGATGAGTTCCTTTATGAATAGCGTTAGTGGGAGGATGAGGATGAGGAGGATTACTCCGTTGGCTTTGGGCTAATGAAGCCAGAGCTTCTGGCATGGTAATGAGTTGTTCCTGCATTTGATCAAATTGTCATTGAATTCGATCAAGCTGTTGTTGTAATCGATTGGGTGTTTGTCCTCTTCCTCTTCCAGCAGGAGGCTAATTTTGAAGGTTTTGGGAATTTTTTCTATAATGAAGGCTGGGAGCCATTGCCTTTTGGAAGAAAAAGATAAAAGGTTTGTTGTTTTGAAGAAAGATAGTAAGAACGATTGTCCTTCCCACAGACGGCGTCAAACTGATGTTGCTCTTTTTTATCAGAGGGGCCTCCCGTCCTTCGCTATCTGTCAACAGCTCAAGATCAGAGAGTCACCAGGTAGGCTCTAGTGGTAGCCGCTCCGGTGATAAAGTTAGTAAATAGAAAAAAACTGTAATTGAAAAGAATAATTGAACATGAATCGAAAGCACACCTTATGGTCTTATTTATAGATTGTAGATCTCCTAAGTTGAGTAGGATTAGGAGCCATAAAAGTAGGGATCGTAAATATCTGAAGATAATAGTTGCCATATTGAACTCTATTTCCTTATTCTAAGGTCGGTGGGATATGGAAGGCAATGTCATGTTTTGAACAACATCCTTCTGAACCCCCCGAGCTCATGTAATTTGGATAGAACAATCTTTCTTGATCTGTACCTTGAATAGCTCTGTACATACACATGTCATGCTATGAATATATTTGTCACTTTATGATATATTAAGATCTAATTTGGATTGATATAAAAGTACATAAAATTTGGATTTTTTTTTGTAATTAGACTTCTATTGACCTTAAATTAAAGAAAAAATTTGGAATATTCTTTATAAATGAGACTTAAAACTATTTCTTTATTAACTTTATTTTTGAAGTCCCCACCCGTCGAATAATTGAAAATTCATACTTGCTTGTTGATGGATTATCTTAAGTCATTGCTCTGTTTGGCACCCCAATCCTAAATTTGACTTGGCCACTGCCATCATCAAACTAACAATGGTCGTTGTCAGAGAAAATACTATATATGGTAAACAATTGTACCAACTTATTTCATAACTACACTTTCCTCTATAACAACATTTAGTGGAGTTAAATCATAGACTAGTGTTAAAAAATACTTAATTTTTATTTTATGGTTGTTTCAATTTTATTTATCAAATTAAGGTTGTTTTGAAAATGTTTTCTCAAAAAATAATTTTTAAAGAAAAATAAAAGACGATTTTAACTATTTTAAAAAATCAGATTTTGTATAGAAAATGTCTTCTCAAAAGACGCTTTCAACATGAAAATCGTTTTTTGAATAGAAAATTTTTCAAAAGGACTCTAGTACGGTAAATAAGTTTAAAACAACATTATTCTAGTAAAAAAAATTTAAAAACAACCCTAAATTGGTGAAAAAATCACATTTAGTGCTACTTTGACAACAAAGACACCCAGTTAATTCATATATATATATATATATATATTGGGTTATTTACACTTACATCTTCTAAAGTTTCTGACAATTGCATATACATCTTCTATAATTTTTGAAATAATATTGTCCCTTTGTCAGAAATGTTTGACTAACGGTGTTAACATTTTTTATGAATTGACCAAAGCATCCATGTATTTAATATGAATATTTTAATTAAGATTTCAAATTATATACGTATATATATATATATATAACACCCTTTCTCTCTCTAACAGCCATGTAGGCTCCCTCTCCTCTCTTTTTGTCTTTGACTCTGGTCTACTGCCCACCCTTTCCTCCATTTATTCCTCTCATTCTGGTTATTGCATCGCCCATGCCCTTAGGGTCAAATAACCCCAACTTGATCAAATAACCTTGTTAAGCCAACCAGTTGTTCACATCCCTAATTTCCATAAGCTTGCCTTCTTTCAACTCCTTTATATGTTCTTTTAGTCATGCCTTTTTTCCTTTTGAAACCTCACAATCAGAAAACAAAACCCTTTTGTATTTCAATGGATATAAAGGAAGTATTACTATATGCATTCTAATATATACCGATTTAAAGTGGGATTGCTTGTTCGCAACAGATGATTTTAAGTCGATTTTTCTAGGCGGTTTGATTATAGCACCATCGACGACATTAGATAAACAATTTGATGGAATAAAGATGAAGATGAAGACAAAGATGAAGATGAAGATGAAGATGAAGAAAAGGGTCTGGAAGGGGGATTGATAGTATGCCTTGTGTGTGCATATAAAAGAATTAATTAGGGATTTTGGGGTAACATTGTGAGTATTTTTGTTTGTGTAAAAATTTGGGGGGGGGGGATTTTAGAGATTTGGTAGGCCTTCGTTTTAAAACTGCCATCATCGTTGAACGATGAGATTAGAGACTTGGTTTGGTTCCATGGGCTTATTTTGTTTTGTTGGGTTTTCATTAGTTGGTTTCTTTCACATATTTGGTTTGATGTATTGGTGGGCGGATGAGGTTTGTATTTTGCTTTTGCTTTTCTGTGATAAAGGTGCTCTGTTTATTTGTTCGTTTGTTTATATTGATTTTGTGATTCAAAATGGATTGTTCCTGTTGTGTTTTTTGTGATGAGATGATATTCACTCCAGAGGTGTTGAGATTGCTTTGTTCACCTCTTGGTTTTATTGAGATGCAACTTTTGTTGAGTTTGTTTAGCCTTTGTTCTATTTGTTTGAGTTGGGTAGATGGGATTTGCATTTTCCTTTTCCTTTGGCTTGTAAATTCTTCATGAGTTTAAATTGGTGTTTTTTTTGTTATAATCATGTCCTGTAAGTTTTTTGTGTTTCAATTTGCTCAATTCCTCTCTCTCGCTCTCTCTCTCTCTCTCTCTCTCTCTCTCTCTACCCAGTATATTTAACTAAACCTAAGAACAAAATAAGGGTATTATAGGAATTTAATAACAAACTTCTGCTTACATCATCAATTCTCACCTTGTCAGTAATGACAATTGATGGCAAGGAAGGAATCTGCAACTTAAACTCAAAGTAAAAGAGGGAAAGCGTAGGTTTACAAACTATAAGAGATGTATTTGTAATTGTCAGAAACCATAAGAAAAGTAAGTGTAATTAATCTTATTATATTTCACTTTGAGCAGATGTTACACTTCTTAAAATATTTGTATCTCAAATAATTTGATATTTACGTGACACCGTACAATTGTTTGAATCATATAATTAACATGATACAATGATTTAATGTCACATTATTTTAGATAAAGTTTGAAAAGTATAGTATTGTTGTTTCAGTTTCAACTAAACCTAAGAACAAAATAAGTTGGGTTGAGTTAGGAACTGATAAACCATATATCAAATTTGTTGGATAGACATTGGTGTCAGATTTCAAAAAGAGTTGTTAGGTAAGGCTACAAATAAACTAAATCAATCATGACCTCAAGGGTGTTTGGGCTTGGGTTAGCCATTGGATGGGGTTAGAGGCTTAACCCTAGTATGCTTAGACTGAATTTGTGATAGAGATAGATTGGTAGAGGCCTTAGTGCGGTGTCGAATAGTATTACCTGGTGGAGGGAAGCTCATATTCTCTCAATGGATTATGAATGGTTACATTGCATATGTGACCGAATTTTGAGGACAAAATTCCTATAAAGAAGGAAAATTGTAATGACCTAAAAATTTCAAAGCATATTTTACTAATGTTCTATCGAGATTGATTAAATATAAAAGAAATTTTTTGGATGAAATTTTTATAAAGGGTGAAATATGTAAAGACCCAAAAAATTATTAAAGGGTAGTTTGGTAATTTTTTAGTCCAAATTAAAGGTAAATAATTAATTAAATGAAAATGAGTTAAATAAGTTATGAAAATAAATTTTTAGTAATTAATATGATGTTATGAGACTTAGACATACATTAAGAAATTAGTTCAGGAGTGGTGTGGGTCACAAGGTTACACAGTCAAATTCAAGACACAATCGTTTAACGAGCAAAGATTCTCAAGGAAGTTTGGCATATGACACATTACTATTGGCCAATAAGTAATCCTAGGTAAGGGATATTAGTGTGTATGCTAGTGTACTATTGTGTGTGTGGGAGAGAAAGGCGAGTCACTTGATGATGACAAAACCCAAAATTAGCCATACACCTTTTCCCTCCTAGTTGACCTTTCCAAATTTCATTTCTCTCTCTCTCTCTCTCTCCCTCTATCTCTCTCTCTACTCAACTGAGTGTGAGTGTGTTACACTAGTGTATGTATATATGTGAAAGTGTGGTTGCTCTTTGGAAAGCCATCAATGGGGATTGAAGATCAAATTTAAGGATAACATTGGAGCTATTAGAGGCAAGAATGAAGCCACTGTGGGAGCTCGGCAACCATTGGTGGAGAGCTTCAAGCTCTCTCTCTCTCTCTAGAAACGATAAAGGATTGCACCTAAGTTGAGACTCTTGAAACCTTTCATATAGTTTCAAGTGCTTATGCTTATGTATATACATATATATATATATATGATATACCACAAAGTGACAGATTAGTCCCTATGTGACACATGTGACTACGAAGCTTGGCCATCCAGAGCATACTCAGACGTTCGGCATTCAGAGCAGACTTACCCATCTTTGTCCTCCAGAATTCATAGGCTTGAGCACAAGGCCTCCAGAGCACTCACCAGGGTTTAGAGCTCATCACTGCGTTAACACCCTACCGAGCAAAGGATAAGGAAACAATCTTCAATAAGGAAACTGCCACTCACAGATATCTCTCAAGCGCAGAATTCAACATGGTAACTGTCATTCTCCGATGATCCAATCCCTATATACATGGCTCCAAGTTCTAATCAAATAAGGAAATCTCTAAGCCTATAAATAAAACCCTAAGGCGCGCATTTTATTTTCATGCTCATTCTTTGGTTTATATTATAGTCTTTTAATTCAGTTTTATTAACTTAAGCGTTGGAGTGGCTACCGTCGGAGCCAATCCTGGTAGCCCTCTGATCTTTTTTTGAGTGTTCTTCAGGAAGCAGAGTTCAGAGTTTACGCCAGCCAGAAAATGCAGCATCAATATATATATATATATATATATATATATATTGTGTGAGCAAATGAGTTAGAACTTAAATATTGTCTTTATCCATTCAATACTTTCAATGTTTTTGGAAGAGTTATTTATGTTTTATGAATTATTTCCAACAAGCGTAGAACAAGTTACTAATAGGAAAAAATATAAATCCAATTAGTCAAATTTACTTATTTAAGCGACCGTTTATTTTATTTTATATTTATATATTCTTCAGCATTCAGATTCAATTTCATTAAACAAAAACTGAATCATGACTTTCAATATGTTAGTCAATTTTTGTATTTCTTTTTCTTTTAAAATTTATAATAATTTTGTTATAAACATATCTATTTCCCGTGCATTTCACGTGCAATTGTGACTAGAACGTCCATTCAAGTATTTGAATTGACATAATATAATAAAAGGAAAGATGGTCAATAAGTTAGGTAGCATAGCTTAATTTAAAATAAAAGCACACAAACACAGGTTTGAGCCATACTTGTTGGTTTATGCCTAAAAGTTACAAAATAATGCATAATTTTGTTTAGCTGAACACAAGAACTTAGCTTCTCAGTTCTATTAGATTCAATTTTTTAAAATCGCAATCAACTTCTTGACTTGAACAGCTTACTCATACCACTCCAAATTTATCAAAATCTCGGGTTTAATCAATTCAGTCGTGTACTCACAGAAGTCACCACGTCTGCAATTCTGCTTGTATAGTTTTATAGTGAATTGTTTTGGTTAGCTTTCCTTTTTTTTTTTACAATGATTTTTGAAATACTCAAATTTTTCTTCTCATTTTTCTCATGATCAAAATGTACAATCCCAACAAATCACAAACTTGAAAAGCCAATTCCAACTCCGCTGTATCCAAACAACCCCTTTACAAAACTAAATTAGCTAGGAATTAAGCACCAGAGAGAATCATGTCCCAAGTCATAACGCTTTTAATTGTCTGATTTATAACAGATCACTACTCTGATGAAACTTCAAAATTAAAAGAGAATGCATAGCCGTAGAAACTATATAGATTTGAACTCGATCCCAAATGCTTCCTGTCGTTAGTTAGTTTTGTGTACCAACAAAAACTATATATATAAAGCTCTAAACAAAAACAAAAACAAAAATTTTTCATGAAAATAAAAAATATAAATAAATAATAATTTGCCAATTACACCATCATTCCACATTTGTGATCGTTAGAAATATGACTTATAATTATTTTGTGTTGTACAACAATTAAAATTTTCTGTTTTACACGGAAACAAAATCAAAATGAAGGAATGATTTCATATTTTATAAATGAATCTTTGTAAGAATTTTTTTTGATTGGGTGGATGTACTGTAAAGTTGGCAATTTAATCCGCTAATCCCACTTATAACAAAACGAATTTGAGAGAAAATTTTTTATTCTGTTAAGATTTGGGATGAGTTTAAAAAGAAGGCATCCCATCCCGTCCCGCCTCATCCCATTTCACCCCACATCGATTATATAAAATAAAATAATAATAAATTTTTATATTATATAACTAATATTTATAATGTTATCTTTTAATTATTTATTAAAAATTTATATAAATTTAATAGAATTATATATTTGAAAAAAATAATATTTTAATTTTTTATTAATATATATATTTTTATTTTAATATATATTATTTTGTTTGAAATGTGTTAATTATAATTAATTTAATAAAATAAATAAATATAAATTTAAAAATAAATAAAAACTCGGAGAGAGACCCGACCCACTTAACACGAAGTATAAACGAGTTTAGAGCAAATTGCTTTTCCGAAATTATCGATGGGCGGGACCCATATCCACCACCAATCATACTTTTTCATAGAGAAGTAAACACCTACCAAAAAATAGAACAAAAGAAAAGTCAAACCCCATTTTCAGATTTCAATTTTCCGATTGCCTCGAAATTGCCTCCTCTTTCAACAAGACCCCAAACCCCATTCTCTCTCCAGAGCAACAACAAAAGCCATGGCGTCCAATCTAAAACCACGGCTAAGTCTACTCCTTCTCTCCTTCTACATCCTCTCAATCACTGCAAATTCAATCTCCGAAGATGCTCCAACTGTCTACGAAATTTTGCCCCATTTTGGGCTTCCAAGCGGCCTTTTGCCGGACTCCGTCAAATCCTATTCTCTCTCCGAGGATGGAAGCTTCGCCGTGGAGCTCGAAAATACATGTTATATCCAGTTCGATTACTTGGTCTACTATGAGAAGAAAATCACAGGAAAGCTTAAGTACGGGTCCATCACGAATCTTAAGGGCATTCAGGTCCAACGGTTCTTGTTCTGGTTCAATGTCGATGAGATCAGGGTCGATTTGCCGCCGTCCGATAGCATATATTTCCAGGTGGGGATAATCAACAAGAAGCTCGATGTTGGGCAATTCGAGACCGTCCATTCTTGCCGTGATAAGGTCTCTGTTTCGTGTCGTCAATCCTTGAAGGGAGTTCTTGAGGTAACAACATTTGATTGATTGCCTTTAGATTCTGTGGTTGTTCTTAATTATTGTGATAGTTTGACCGATATCATATTATATGTGAAATTATTTGTGAATCTTAATGTACTGTTATTTTTATATGGTTTATATTTATATAGAGCTGGAGCGTAATATTTTTAGGATTGCTTTGATTGGTTTCCGTAAATTAGTTTGATTTTGCGTGGAGAATTTGATGTTTGGCTGTGACTTAAAAGTTGAATGAGTTCATTTTAGTTTTCATAAAATTTGAAAACCCAAAGTTTGGTGGCGTAATGTAGGGAGATTACTGTAACAGAGGTAGACAAATGGAATGAGTTTATTTACTCTAGATACATTAGTAATGATCTTGTGTTAAAATAAAAGTTACGGGTAAGATATATAAACACTGTCATAAATTCAGTGGGTTCATTTCTTAATTATTATTTGTAAAGATACCTGTACTGATTTGATTCTGTAGATTAATCCTAGAACATCACAACTTGTGGTTGGGGAACAATGGCTTCAAGGAGCTGTTCTTAGATTAGTTTCATATGTTTAATGGAATCCCATTTTATTGTGGGAAACACGTTACTAATTTTTGAATTTTATTGGGGCTGTTCTGAAATTGGTTAAACCAAAATTTCTTATTTAAACATTTTCTTATACTTTAAAAATATTTTCAAATATATCCCTTTAATTTATTTATGTTTAACTCCCACTAGGTTTAAAGTTTTTCACATTTTACTCTTATTTTAATTTTAATTTGACCCCTTAATTTTATTTTTTTTGGGTAATGATTGCTTCAACTATACCCCTCAATGACTTTTTTTTTTTTTTCTTTTTAAACATTTACTCTGTCTCTCTCTCATCAGGAAACCATTTTTCCCCTCACTTCTTGCTCTCTACTCTCCACTCTTATTAAAAAAAAATTGTTCTGTAATTTGTGAACTTATCATTCAATATTAAGGTTATGGACATCTAATCCTCTCCAAACCGCCCAGCAGTGGAATCTTGTGCACTGGGAACAAAGTTTACTCCTCTAGAGTAATAGTCCTTGCCTCATCCCTATTGAAGTGGTCACATGCAATGCACATGTCAATTTAGTGTAGTCAAAGGCGAAAGGCGCCCTTAAGGTACTAAGATTTCACATTAGCCTGAATGAAGTAAGGCGCTAACTATTAAAAAAATATATATATATATATTACGCATTAAAAGATAATTCGTTCTAAATTAAATAATATCATATCATTAAAATTATTATCGTATAAAACTAAAAAGTTCAATCTAAAAGTTGCATATGACGTATTTAATTGATATAATCATTTTAATCTTTAGTACTTTTTTTCTAAATTAATATTTAAAATTTTGTTATATATCTAAGTCTAATATAAAATAAATTTTTATAAACTTGCTAGTTCTAATAATATAGAAGACATAATAGGGTCAATCTCCTAGACATCTAAATTAATTTTCAAAAATCAGGCCTATGTTGGAAAGATTTTCCATATAGGTGATCAAGTTGGTTGATGGAAAGAAAATGTTTTTATCGTGAGCCTTGCTCAAATTTTGTGAAAAATGATGATAGTTTGAAGATGAAATATCAATCCCTATTTTTTTTTTTTTTCCCATATTGAAAGAAGTACTCTCCCTAAAACTTTGAATTTTTTGCAACATTTCAAATATTTAAATGTTTATTAGTCAAATTTTGTGTTAATGTTTGATAATAATACTTATATTAATATAATAGATTGGATAATAATACTTCTAGACTATAACTATGTTCTTTTATATTAATATTACTCTTACAAAATTATTAAAGAAGTGCATTAAATACTATAAACATAAAGACTTATAAGTAAAATATGTTACAATTAAAAAGGCTATCCCTTGGTCGGCTCTCACCTTGCTTAAGGTGATCTCCTAAGTGTCACTTCTTTGAAGACGCTTGGCTTGGAAAATGTTAAGGTGATGAGATTGAAAATTGCCTCGCCCGATCGCCTTTAACAACACTGTGTCAATTTAAGTGACATTGCATTCAAACCCGATGAAATGGTGACACATAAGCATGGGGGATTAGTTGGGTTGGGGTCTAAATATATTCCTCTAATCCCAAAATGGAGGGTTGCAAAAGTGCTGGAAAAAACTAACTTGCTTCTGTCCTCTCTCTTTTTCTCTCACAACACAGCTTTCTTCTTATCCTTCTTCTGCTGCTTCTGCTTTCTTCTCTCTCTCTACTTCTGTTTTCTTTCTCTCGATCATTGGTGCTTGGAATCCTTCTTGGCATATATTGTTGCTTGTTCATTGCTCGGGAAGCCTCAACCTTGTTTCCCCCACTGCTTAAACATGTTGACTTCCATTTGTTTCTTATATGTAATTGTTCTTTTTGGACTGTTTTAGTACAATTTAAGACTTCTTGTTGTTTCAATTGTTTAATGAATGACCTTTGCTTAATATTTATAGCTTGGTTAGTCTTGCTCATTATTCTCTGTTTGGGTTGGCTTATTGGTTGATTGGTAGTTTAGCTTTCTATTCATAAAGTTCTCCGTAATTTTGAAAATTGGATATCTCTAAGGCTGCATTACTAACTTCGCTTGTGCATATGAGTTATAAAGCACGGATGCAAATACGGGATATTGATCAATATGATATGGGTGTGCTGATATAATGAATTTTGAAAAAAGGGGATGACTAGTGAGGGCATGAATACATATATATATATATATATTAAATTAAAAGTAATACTGATTTGTAATAAACTATACACATAAATTATGAAAAACACTATTTTATATAAAAAAACATTACTAAGTGTTGGTCTCACCATGGTTACATTTTATGGGCATGAACTTAGAACCAGATTTAATAGTTTTTTTTTTTAACTTTCATTGTGTCTCTCATATTATTGGCAGTTGCCACATCGTAAACCATTACGTATCAGAATAACACCAAGACATGCCTAGTGCCCATACAGATGGGTGAATATTTATATCAGATTTGTTGTGATGTTCTCCCTGCCATGATTAATCGCGTCAACATCATAGAGACATAAACAACCAAGAAGTATATAAGCGACATTCATAGGAAGAACACTTGCATCTTCAAGTTAGGGTAGGACAATCATATTAAACCCCTCTAAACCCCAGTAGAGAACAAGGAGGCTGTTGAAAGTATTTTAGAGAATGAAAAATGTATATTCTTCTCTCTAGGAGGTCAATACTTATAGTCACAACTTTAGAAGTAAATAAGAAAACTATCCTAAATTAGTTCCTAGGATCAATACAATCAATCAATCAATCTAATCAATAAATCTAATGCTTAAATTAAGTTACAGATTAAGCTCAATCTAATGACTAAATTAAGCTACAGATTCGGTTAATATTTATAATTAATATTTACAACACTTCCCCTCAAGTTGAAGAATATATATTTATAATTCCTAACTTGCTACAAATAGAGTTGATGGTAGTCTTTGGTAAAGTTTTGGTGAAGATATAGACAAATTGACTACCAGAAGGAACAAATGGAGTGGTGATTTCCTTGGACCCTATTTTAGATTGAATAAAATGACAATCAATTTCAATATGCTTAGTCCGTTCGTTGGAACCCTTCAATTTTGTATTAGTCAGTGATCCAATAAAAAAAAATTTTTTGTTGTCCTAGATATCCAATTTATCAACCATGATAGGACAAAGAAGTTGCTAGAGCAAAGATTTGGAAAGCGAGAGAAGCTGACCAAGATTGGCTGGGCTGAGGGAGCTGAGTGGCTATGCCGAGGGTGACGAGAGGTTGAGCCGAGGAGGGGGAGAGGTGTCAAAGGAGCCGAGAGGGACCGAGGGAGACGAGAGGCACCGAGAAAGGAAGGACCGAGAAAGAGAAACTATGGTTTAGAAAATCTGTTTTGATACCATGTTGAAGGTATTTTAGAGAATGAAAAAGATATATTCATATCTCTAGGAGGTCAATATTTATAGTCATAACTTTACAAATAAATAAGGAAACTATCTTAAATTAGTTCTTACAATCAATGCAATGCAATCAATCAATTAGTAAATCTAATGCTTAAATTAAGTTACAGATTAAGCTCAATCTAATGACTAAATTAAGTTACAGATTCGGTCAATATTTACAACAGAGGCTAAGCATCAGTCTTCTTCCCAAGCATCACCTAAACAGACACTTATTCCTAAGCAGGGGCTTCATGTCTTAGCTCGTAGGGAGTTTGAAGAGGAAAGAATGAGCTATGGATTTGTGGTGGTCTTGTGTCTAGGGATTCCTCCTTCTAGTTCTAAGTCTCAAGAAGTTCACTCACTTGAGGTCAATCAGTTGTTACAGGGGAGTTTTTTTATATTACACCTAAAGAGTTGCCTGATGAATTTTCTCCTATGAGGGGCATTCAATATGCAATTGATTTAGTCCTAGGATCCCAGTTGCCTAATCTTCCCCAATATCATATGAATCCCCATAGTGCAAGTTGAGTTGAATAGGTAGGTTGAGGGGTTGCTATAGAAAGGGTACACCCAACCTAGTCTTAGTTCTTGTGTTGTTCTTGCATTGTTGACCCTAAGAAAGATGGCACGTGAAGAATGTGCGTGGATACCCAAATTTCTCCAAATAGATATTGAGTGAGAACCTATGCTCCACCATGAAAGGAGTGTTGCCAGGGTTGCACCACTACGGCAAATCGACAAAGAACACATTTGAACAATCAAACCATAAAATCCAATTAGCAGTAGAAAGAGAGCTATCTGAGGCAGTGGCTAAACGGTGCTGTTGTGTTATACCCCACTCACACAATATACTGTAGCCAAGTATACTATAGCCAGGTTGTAGTGTGCTCCCCTGTGTGTGACATGCTATAGACCCCGCGGTAACGTTGGCCCATCCAAGTTATGTCATAATCCTGTGGATGAGGTATATGCATGCTATACCTTGGTCCACGTGGTCTTGGTTCAGTCTAAAGTGGTTGGGTCATGGTCCTGCTGATACTGTTTGATGCACACTGTGATAGCTGTGTTGTATTCCCCTTGGAAACACGGATTGCGTGAATAAGAGGCTAACAGCAAGGGCTCGGTACAATAAGAAGGAATATTCCTTTTTGGTTGTACTTCACATGATGCTTCAATGCCGTGGAGACCGAACTCTGAAACTACTCTCAAATTGTTCCTAGACTAGTCTATATCAAGAATCAATCAGACTATTTATTTTAATTAACCAACAGCGTTTGTTGGGTTTTACCTTTTCTTTTACTTTTTTCCCCCAGAAGCTGTGTTTGGTTGTGAAGAACATGGAGGTTAGAGTCTTTCAAGTTACAACTGGCATTCCGATCTTAATAGATGTGAGATTCCAAATTTTCCTTTTCTTTTGCTCAGCTTTCTTAGCAGCCAAACATAGCATAAAACTGCAAATTGTATTACTGAGAAAGCTGGTCGGGCAGTTACATGAAGCAGCATTTGTATGTATTGCCTTTTGAAATTTACATCCATATTCTTTCATATTCAATGAAAGCAACTATTTGTTTAATGTACATGCCTTGCTCATTCCATATGATGCATTACTTCAGTTTTAAGATTGGATGTACATGCCCTGCTTATTCCACATGGTGCATTCCTTCATATTTGACTGCTTGATCTATAATTATTTGAGTGAGACTATGGTCAACAAATCTGCAAAAATCTAGTACACCTCTTTTGTACCATACCAGATGATGTGATTTCAGTGTCATGAACCTCATTACAATTTCAGCTCCACAAATGGTGAGATCACAAATTTTGAGGAGTGGGGGAGGTATTGTATTACAGATGTTGGGTTTTAGTTCCTTGCAATATCAATCCATACTTGCATTCTCCGAATTTTGAGTATTTCCTCAGCAAACATCAATCCATGCCCACATTCACCAAACTTTGAGTTCATGTTTGGTATCTGATTATGGTTACAATAATGAACTGTTTCATCTATCCATCTTGATTAATGTTCATTGATTTGTTTGCTAATGTCAGAGTTTTAGAAGGAAGTGCTTGTGACTACTATTACAGAAACAAATGGAATATAGGCCTTTAAAAATAATTCCTTAAATATTGGATTGGGAATATCTTTTTTCTTCTTGGCTGCTACTTACTGCATCTTGATGGCCACTCTTATTTGACACCCCACCTGAAATAATACATAAAAGAATTATAGGTTCTGTGAGGTGATCGACTTGCTATTTCTTGATCACTTCCACTTCTTTATTCAAGTTACCCAGATTTTAAAATTTTTTCTAGTTGACATACTTTGCAATAGATCAACTTCCAATGTCGTCTAAGTTGAATTTATTTGTTCTCTTTTATGCAATTTGTAGCTTCCATCTCCCGTGGATGAAATTCCAATGCTGATTACAGAGTAGACTAGAACAGTATTGCTCTCAGAAGATGAAAACGTAGCAGTGGAAGATATCATCAAATCAAATTTCTTCTGTATTTCCAAATTCAAAATTTCGAGGGTGGTGTAGCTAGAAACAATATACAAGGACATGGTACTAAGCTTCTGTTTCTTAATTTAACAGAAGTTTCTATGTAAACTGTGTAATGAAATTACCAACTATCTTTGAGGAACTTATGCAGTTATATAAAGAAGTACGTACCTTTGATATTTTGGGCTTTGTTTCAATAGTAAATACAGGTAGGATGGCAAGAAATTTCTGATAAAAAGGGACCATTATATTACTGCAAAACCAAACCTTGACTTGTGTGGCATTGTTTTAACATGTCTTGATCTTTTTTGAGGGGAAGCCATAAGTTAGAGCCTGGCTTTCTGGTTACCCAGCTCCAAATACTCCCAGAATTTACTAAGATCCTTTGCAAAATCTGCCACCAAACGTGAAAAATGAACCCAAAAGATACTGTAACAGAAAAATTCTTGTTAATTTGGTAGAATTTCACATTTAACAAATTCAACCCATACTTGAAAGAAGAAAGCAGCAGCAGCATTTTCCAAGACAAGTCAACAAAATAAAATACAAATGACACTTCCTACGTACATACTGTCCAATTTTAACAAATGAAAATGAAAATAATCAGTACAAAGTTCAGTTCATTGGTTCAGTGCCAATGTACAGCCTCTGAATTGAATTCAAACGCAAGAGCAGTGCCAAACTGTGCTCTGCCAGTCAGCTACAGTAAAAGTTAAAAATGATTAACCAGCACTGCCCTGCACGCATCAATGGCAGGCGAAGGCTTGATGTTCTATCTAGTTTGTTACACCATTCAATGATCCATAAATGGGTCACTATAACATGATAATTCAAATTCATTTTCTTAGTTTTCAAAGCTATTCTAAAAAACTATAGAGTACCACATGGCCATACCTTCCATTTAAGTTTCAACCCTAGCTTAACCAAACCAATTACCCATGAGCATCGCAAATGCTAAATGCCATTTCATTTATGTCACATCGCTACAAAGTAAAAATGTTTGATTTTGACAACTCTGCTCCACTACTAAACTACCATTTTTTTAACACAACTATTTTTCCTAAAAAAGTAACGTGTACCTCACTTTTGTTTGACATTTACTGGAAAAAGTCGCATGAACGCCACGTCCATTTGGCATATGTTTACTATATTTGACGAAATGACATAAATTGACACTAACTACTCTTGATGCCAAATATGGCATTGAATTTACATCAATGCCAAATTTTGGAATTGGCACATAAAATGACAAATGCATTCGAATTGCTTAAAGAGTCACTATTGTTGACAATAGAGTTTTGATGATGTATATGCTTGATGTAATTTAAGCATCGGCACAAAAATTAGTGCTTGTTTGGTAATTAAATTATACTATCATGCTTTCTCTTATTTGTGAAATAAGATAATTAATCTTGAACATTATCAAACAATTACAAAGTATAGAATCCAAATTGATAATCTTGATGGTATCTATACTAAATAAGGACACAAATTAACGTATGATCTTAGTTGTGCATTACATACATAAAGATAGTCAATGTGAAACTTAACTTGTATATTAAATTTATATACATGACTATTGCGTAGTTATGATTAAAATAGACCATCAAGCAAGAATAGTTAAGTAATGTGTTCAACACTTTAGCAAAATAAAATGTGTAAAATTGCTCAATTAGGGTTAAAAGAAAAATAGGCGCACTAAAAGCAATCTTTATATAGCTCATTACTTCAATAAGTAAATTTTAAAGGCTATAAATCAAGATAGACATATATGCTCTAAAATGTTGAATCACGGGCTAAGTTGTTCAATTGCATAATACTAATTCAAATTCAAATACGTCTTTGAACATTCATGTATATGAGTAGCCTATTCAAAGACCTTAAGCATGAGTTAAGAATTGACTATTAATAACTCATGAAGGACAATATATATGTTGTGCATAAGGTATAACATGTAAAACTCTAATAAGCATATGGATGAGGTGAATCATAATGCTTTAATTCTTATTATTTTTAGTTTTTGATTGAATTAGGATTGATTGATCAAAACACAATGCTTAAAGTATTTAAGTGATCAAACGAAAATCAATCACAAAATGATTTTTCCAAGGTTTTCATTGATATACTTTAAGCCTTGAAAAATCCCTAATTTGGTTTTTAGTCCTTTAGCCAAACACGTCCAATTTGGCTTATCCTTAAGTGGGATATCTTGTTCTTGGTTTCTGGGTTTGCTGTTTTTGTGACCAAATAGCCACTTAAGGGTTCCTAAAACCCTAATTCAAAATGGCGTAGTTTAAGGCTTATTTTGGTGTGAAATGACTGCGTATAGGCTAGGGTTTTTAAGTCGGTTTCCTTCAAAACGACAAGAACCTCTACCGTTTTGGCTAATACGGCACCGTTCCATTAAATTGCCCTTTGAAATTTTACACAAGCAATGCAGCTTTTATCAATTTAATACCTAAACGGCGTCATGTCATTAATGGTTTATAAGCGACTGGGTTGGCTTGATTGACTTGCTCGAGTTGGCCAAGTTAACTCCATCGTCTTCATTGGGATTGTCACTATTCACCGAAAACACTAAAATTTTCAAACCTAATTTCGTGGATTTTTGGGTTGTTTCAAGGCTTTTCTTTGATTCAAATCTTCATCTAAGGCTTGAACTTAAGTTTTGGCATCCATTTGATACCTCAAATCAAGTTGCAAATAAGTTTTTCAAGCTTGATGTTGCGACCGATCCTAAAATAATTAAATAATTATTTTAAAATAGTAACTTATGGAAATTGTACCAAGGCCCCTAGATTTCTAATAATTACAAAAATGCCCTTGAAATTGTTTAGAATTACAATTTTGTCTTTAAACAATGCAAAAATGACTATTATGCCCTGAAAAAACTCTATCTAGCATAAATAATGCTATATATGACCAAATTAAGATCCAGAAAAGCCCAACCTAAAGTTTTTCAACGCTTTGGACTCAATAGAAAAGTCCGATTTAGCAAATGAATATTTTAAATATATGAACGAAGATTGGTAGGCACATTTAGTGCATATTTACTACTTTAGTTAAATAGCCAAATGAATACCCAAAATTATAAAACTTCATTCTTTAGCATTGTTTACAGTCTTGAACTCAGTGGTGGTATCCGTTTAACCAAATGAGCCACGTAAAGTATAGATTCTTAAGAAATGTACCCTTAAAGTAGTACTTAATGAGTGTTAATCACTTCTATAATGCTTAAGGACTCAAGGATTTGTAAAAAAAATGATAAATAATTAAGCCAGAAGCTAAGGTGAGTAACCTTGAATCTTGAAATTGAGAGAATTTTCATGAAATACAGTTCTTTATAGATTTATGATACTCTTTTTACTACTATATTAACTGTTTGAATTGCATGTGTTTAAGTGACATATCTTTAAATGTTTTAAATAGCATGGATAGCTTAAATGAAAGTTTTGTAAGCATGTTTTAGTTTAAAGTTTTACATGTTCTACATAGCCTGTAGGGAGTTAAGAGCTGGTAGACTTTAAGTAAATCTTTTTATAGCATGACTTAGCCTGGAGTCTAGAATCCGGTAGACATAGTAAGACAAGAGCTCTAAATTACTTAAGAGTCACTATGTGACGACCTATGGTCCCAAGGGACAAAGCTCATAAAATGTTTGGCATGTATTACTTTACCACTCAATTTTACAAAATTAGATTTTATGGGACTGTTTAGGAATTCTTCAAATTAGATTAAGTCAGAACTATCCCCATTAAGTTATCTGATTTTTAAGAAAACCTTCTCTTCTCTAGTTTGACTTTATTCAAGTTTTAAGTATTTTTTAGGACTAGATATGAACCAATATACTGTTAAAATATATTTACCAAACATAAAAAATCTAAAACCAGTTCATATGTATTCTACAGAACTGGTTCTAGCCTTTCCCAATAGGCCCTATGTTAGCATGATTTATCTTGCAAAACTAACCGATATGAACACTTGCTTGATTCTATAGTATATCTTGAAAACCTTAGCTATATGTACATGTTTTTCAAATGCCAATAGCTTTTATTATAACTTCTCTTTTAACTGCTATCCAAGAAAGATTATGTAAAGGCTTTTCCAAAAATTCACGATGGAGAATTTGAGTTATTCATGAGCTTTTCATGAAGCTTACAAGATTTTATCATGTATTTTTCAAGTGAAAGCCCAGAAAGTTTAGCATAAGAAGATGGACCGTAGATTACAACTATTTTTGGAGAAGACCTTGGCTTTTGATTTACATAGTTTTGTTTTGTATTAAAATGCCAAGAGAAATTTTTATGGGTTGTAATATTTAAACAACGATGTGATGTAATGAATCAGAACGGGTTGTAGCAAGAGCTAGATTATTACTAGGAATTTCCAGGCTTAATGTACTAGTGATAGTGCAAAATTTCAAAAGTTGGTTGAAAAGGAGTGGGTGTATGACTTTCTTGTTGGCCACAATGTGGAATATCATCAGATTGGTATTCAAGTACTTGGTAACTTGAGCCAAGGCCAATCTGCATTGGATGTTACTCCTCAAACAGATATCTGGGCCTTTACTTGTCATTGAGTTTCAAAGGAACCCAATATTTACGATGTTTATGCACCATTTTCTTGTATTAGTAGTTTGCAAATAGGAGGCTTTTCTAAAGCAATCCAAAACTTTAACTTCTTCAATAGATGCTTTTTAAAGAGCACCGAAAACATGACTTTTTCAAATAGATGCTTTTTATGAGCAGTTAAAATATGACTTCTTCAAATAAATGTTTTCAAAACATTTAAAATATGATCTCTTCAAATAGAGGTTTTTCAAAAGCATTTAAAAACTTTAACTTCTTTAATAGATGCTTTTCAAAGAGCATCGAAATATAGCTTCTTCAAATAAATGCTTTTCATGAGCATTAAAAAAATATGGCTTCTTCAAATAGGTGTTTTTCAAGAACATTAAAAACATGACTTTTTCAAATGGATGTTGTTCGAGAACATTTAAACGTGTCTTTTCATGAATTTATAATAAAGTTTTTCAAATATTTGGAATGTATACAAATTCAGGATATTTAATAAAATTTTGCATTTAACGTAGACATGTCGAAATATAAACTTAAAGAAAGTCAGCGCTATAAATAAGCTAACTTGCATGTCACAATAGGTTTTCAAAAAGAAGCAGTAATACTTAAATCAGGAATCATGTAGATACAGAATTTGAATTTCAAATACTTCAGATATTTTGAACTTAAACTTCTTTAGAATCCATGGAATTAAATCTCCACTTCAAAGTACAGGATTACTCACCTTCGTTCTTGGGGTCAGTGCCACTAGTGTGCTTTTCCCTTTTTCCTTGTAGTTCATTTTTCTTGATGTTTCTCCTCTTTTCCTATAGAGATCTGAAAAATGAGGGTAAATTTTTTATTTTTACCAGTAGGGCACTATTCATGCACTATTTGTGGGTAAGGCACTGACATATGCATCATTTAGCTATAAGTCATGTTTGGAAGCATACTTTGAATATGCCATAGAATAGAAATATGTTTATAATGTTAAAATACACCTTATGAAAAAATCTGAGCCTATTTGGAGATAGTTTCAAAAATAAGACCAAAAGGGCGTCCCGGGTGACCCAAGTGGAACCTGCCAAACCTGGCCACAGGTGAAAATTTATTTTTTTGAAAATTTTTATTTAAAATAATTTTAAGAACTTTGGCTAAAGCCAAATATCAAATTGAGGACGTTTTAGGACGGGTTGTAGTGTAACGGGGTCCCAGATTCATTAAGGGCAAAAATGTCATTTTACCCCTTTGCCCCCTTACTATAAATATAGCCCCTTAGTGTATTTTTTTTTTTTTTTTCATATTTTGGTCTGAGATACAGAGCAGAACACGTTCATGGAGCGAAAGTGAAGAAAAATCCTAGGTTCTCCAAGCTTCAAGCCACCAAAACACATTCCTAGGCCAAGATTCTTGCAAGACTTCCTTCTAAGAAGTTGTTCCTCTCATCAAGGGCTATATTCTCAACGATCGGTTTGGCTGCACAGTGAACACAACTCCCTTGATTTGAGAAAAATCATTTTAGGTATGATATCTTGCTAAGTTAGGAATAGATTTAAGTTTCCTTGCCTTTCTATGTGTTGATTGAATGATTTAGGTGTTTACTTGATGTTAGAAAATCAGTTAGGTAGTAGTTGCTTTGAAAACTTAGAGTTGGTAGTTTAGGTACTTTTGTGTTCTTTGAGTTTCTTGACATTTTGTTACTATGATGAAGGTGTACCTTGCATATGTGTTGGATTATTATATTCTAGCTTATGTTCATGTAGAAAAATTCTTGTGGTTTGAGACTTATGATTTATTTCTTGAGTTAGTAGTTTGTGTATTTGTATTTTCTTTGAGAAATTATTAAAGTAATGAACATGAAACTTGATCATATGTTTAATTCATTGAATTTTGACTTACATTCATGTAGACAAAGTGTTGTGAATTCGAAGTTATGCTTTACTTTATAAATGAGACATATTTTAAGTCATGCTCCATGTGTTGATGAAATGTTTCATTGAATTGTATAAGAATAAAAATCAAAGCATGTTGGCATAGTGTGAATCCTTAGAGGCATGGCATGAGTTGAGCACTTTGGTGCTATGTATTATGAGGGTGTAGATCTTGTGGTAAAAAATCCAAAATTGGCTATTGGTACTCATACCAACGGTGACGAACCGTGAAGTGAGACATACGATTGGTACTCGTTCCAATGGGGAAGGGCCGTGAAGCGAGACATGGGTGTGGCATAAATTTTGCATGTGTGTGTCATGCATATCACCTTTGCATTGCATTGATGAATGGAGGGGGGTATGCATAGCTTGAAAATGTACACTCGCACATGCCACGTCTTAAATTTGTTCCTAGCATTAGCATCATGTCATACCACCAGTTGAGTCGACCCATTCGTGGGATATCATATTACAGATGAGGCTCACAGTGTTTGAGACTTGATGAAGTCTTGAAGAACAGAAGAGACATAGACCATAGAGGATTTTTGGCCTTTTGGGCATAGTTTGAGTTGTATGAGGGCATAAGCCCTAAGACTTATGAAATGAATTTGTAATAGTCTTGTGTAGTGTGAACAAAGTGGGCAAGGCCCTATAATTGTAATGAAAGTGAGAATGTAATGTTTTAAATTTCAAAGTATATGTGTATGTGTGGAGAATTGTATAATTAGATGATGTATATTAAATTTGTGTGAGATTGTGGCCATTGAGTGAGGATGGGGTGTACACATGCTTATTATGTCAAAAATTTTGTGAAATTAAAGTAGAAATAAGGTGTGTGAAATACCCCATAAATAGGTGAGAAAAGTGCCAACAAGAGGGGGGTTGAAAACCTTGAAGTAGTGGGCTAAAAATGGGGGAAAAGAGGCCTTCAAAACTTGGGAAAAAAAGTTACAAAAACAGAGAAAATTAGTGCAGTAGACAGAGAAATTCACTTGCAGTAATTACACTGTTGCTACAGTGTTTGTGCAGAAAATCAGAAAATCAGGTCCTACATCAGCCCTTGTCGCAGCCAGCCGCGCGCCCCACACGAGCGTTCGAGAGAGCGCCCGCTCGCCCGTCCGACCGCACCCGCGCCTGTGTGCGCACATGCCCATTGCCGCACGCGCGCGCCTATATGTGCCCATGCCCACTGCCGCACGCGCGCGCCTTGCTACCCAGCCACCTGACGGCCCCCTTGACACCACCCCTTGGCCACCTTTTGAGCCATGTTTTGGTACCCTTTTTAGGCCATTTTTGGCCACTCTTTAGGGCCATGTTTGGCCACCTGGTCATGTTTGGCCACTCTTATGAGTCATGTTTGGCCATTTACTAGAACCACTTTAGGTCAACTTTTTGACCTATTCTTGGCCCATACCTTAAAGACATTTTGGGGTCATCATGGAGACTACACTTGAACATAACTTAAACTAGTTTTAGCCATTAGTTGGGGAGATTTGTGACTACCATTGATCCCCCAGGTATGAGATCTCTCTGAAGTAAAATTAGATTCCGGTTAAAAACGGATTCTTCTGTTAAAAAGTGAAAAGATGAGACGTTTAGAAATGGTAGTAGGTTTATCCCCCATTTTTTAAATTTACAATATGTGTTGATTTCATGAACAAAAGTTTCATGTTTTCATAAGAAATGATAGCAGGTTTTCGAACACCTATTTACAAGAAGAAGTGTTTTTAAAAGAAATGACTCAGTTTTTAAAATAACAAAGGGTCACATATGAGAAAATGATTTTTTGCATCATGTTAACAAGTAAATGTTTTAAACATTTTTTGCCATGAAATGGTTATTCTGTATATGTTACAAGTTTTCCATTGCATATTGCATACCTCACTCGAATGCTTTAAACGCTTCGTGTTACGTGTTTTAAAGATCCTTATACTCTGTATACGTGAAATATCTATTTTACTCGAATGCTTTAAAATACTTCGTGTTACGTGTTTTGAAGTTTCCTATGTCCTATATTTGAAAAAATACGTGCTTAGCCTAAATGCCTTGAATGTTTCACACTATCTTTTTTAAGAATTCATACATTCTATATTTGAAGTATACGAGTAATTGATAGTGAATATTTTTATAACTCTCTTATAACTAACCCATTATCAGTTGAAAACTCATGACAAATACTAGAATTACTCACGAGCTTAGTGAAGCTCACATAGATTATCCATCATATATACAGGTATCTGAAGGCACCAAGGACTCTTTTAAGTGATAAAGATGGTGAGGAGCCTTGCCCGTTTTGAGGAAGGGCGTAGGAAGCTCCACACTTGACTAGCACATTTTGAAAGTTATTAGGACCCATAGTTGGTCAATTTTGATGTAGTAACTTTTGGGCAGTTATCTAATCAAGTCCCAAGGGACAAATGTTATGTAAAATGTATAAACTTTAAAAATTTTAATATGCTTTGAATGTATGTGTAATGTACCATTCTAAAGAGCGGAAGTACCGGGCAGATGTGCGACAAATACAGAAGAAGAAAAAATTTCACGCTTCCACAATTATATGTTCTAGTCGCACCATCGTCCGGCACTACTGCTTACATAGTCCACCGGACGGCCCCCGGGCCGAAGGGTGGTCGGTCGCGAACCTTTGATCCACACAGGGTGGGTTTCGGGTCGTGACAAAAATTATAGTATTTGTTCTCTTTTTCTCTCTATACTCTTTTACATACTTGTGCATCATCAACATATATTTTTAAAGTTTATAAAAATTATCAATATTTGTTAAATACCGTATTCACTCCCCTCTAAGGTAAATATTTGGGCAACAAAGTTAACACTCTAAGAGAAAAGATATGACAAATATTGTAGGAACTATCTTTGCCGAAGGACAATTGACAACTATACATCCATTTTTTAGTTGCCAAAATTAAATTTATTGAAAAACTAGAGTGAAGATCTATCTTCAAGTCTAAAACTAGAAAATATGAAATATCATTATAGATGGGCTTCACATTCATATGAAGACCGAAAGTTCTAAGATTAAAAATTGGGAAAAGTTCATGCCACACTCAAACAGTTGCCATCTAATACTATTATAAACCTATTTGGCATTTGCACAACCGCATTCTTAAATTTGTGAATAACACAAGATGTGACCAAACCATGTGAACCCGATTTAATTTGTAATAGCTTGCAATATAAATTCATTGTTTCCAAACATTGACTTTCATGTGAACTTTCTAAATTCTCAAAACCTCATGGCATTCCCAAATTTGAGAGTCTTCAAAAAAAAAGGTTAACCAAGTCCTTCCCATTTGATTCTTTTCTAGTGGTCATCAATTATGACAAGGAAATTCATGAAAATCTCCACATTTTGAAGAATTATAAATACCTAATGTTTCTACTCAAAAAACCCTAATTCTTGGAGGAATAAAAAAACAAAAACCCAAACTAAAATAAGTAGTATCGTGGTTTTGCAATCAATAAATATAATTTAAAAAAGATTGATGTTATAAATAACAGATTTTTTTAATAAAAATTTTCACTCCTAAATATAAAAAGCTGAAAGCTACTATAATAAATGTATATTAAACCTTCTTGCTTCTAGTAAGAGAATCTATTTGAAAATTTTGTTTTCTATAACATTTTTCTATTCAAAAGGTAAGGTTGGTGGTTATTTATTTATTGATTTATTTTTGAAAGTCATTAATCAATCAACCAAAATATTGAAGTCAACTTCAACACGCTGATAATTTCGTAATACTACATATATCAAAAAAACACTCTTCCCTTTTTTACCCTCAATTGTCCCTTCAAATTGCCTATCTTTCTTCTCGCCAAGCCACACTAACCACTGTTGATTCTCTCTCTCTCTCTCTCTGACAGAGCTGTGCTTTAATGGCGTTCCCTCAGACGCTACTCATCCGTTCCATCCTTCTTTACGTCTTCTTTCTCACCCTATTCTCCAGGACCCATCTCTCTTTCTCCAGCAGACCAACCACCGCTATGGTCAATCTCAGCCGTCCATCCACACCCACTAATTCAGTCGGAGACGTCCACGATCTCCTCCCACAGTACGGCTTCCCAAAGGGTCTCCTTCCAAACGCTGTCAAGTCTTACTCCCTCTCCGCCGACGGCACTTTCATCGTCGAACTAGAACATCCGTGTTACGTTCAGTTCGATGAGCTTATTTACTACGGCAAGAACATTAAAGGGAAACTGACTTATGGGTCGGTGACCGATGTTTCGGGTATTCAAGTCAAGAAGTTGTTCTTGTGGGTGTCTGTCACCGCAATTAATGTCGATTCAAAGTCGGGTATGATCGAGTGTCATGTTGGGCCTTTGTCGGAGAAGTTGCCGGCTGCGCAGTTTGAGACTATTCCGAATTGTAAGAACAAGGGGTGTCAAGAGTCTCACCCAGAATCAATTTGAGGTAATTTCTTTATATATATATATATATATGTATGCATCGTGATAACTCTGTGTTTATTTAATTGTGTTAGTGTCTGTGATTGGATTAATTTGTGTGCTGGCACCAGATGAATATACGGTTTTCTAATCGTTCTTTAATGTTCAAATGTTATTCTTGTGTTTTATGTATTATTATATATGTCTATATATATGTGTGTGTGTGTGTATACATATGGTGCTTGTTTTCATTGCTAGCTAACTTTATTTTGCTTCATCAATAATTCCGGCATTATGGGAATTCTAATTCGGTGATTTATCCCATCTAATATTTTAATAGACAACAATCGCTTATTCAAGTTTTTACAGGCTTACAATGAAAATTTTGCCTCAAAGTGCGAAATAAATAATTGTGTAATACTAACATTTATGACCTTGTATGAAAGGATTAAAAGAAGTTTGTTGATTGAATTTAGTATGATATTTGCATAGTTTTGAGGACAAAGTAGCTTTATTGGATGTGTTCGCCTCTTCTCTAAGTTCCCACCATTGTCACATTTTTTTGGGTGCATTCAGCACTATGTCTCACTTAGAAGGCATCCTATAGTTGGGAACAGTGTTTCCACAATTCAATAGCACCATGATATTGCAATCCGGACACTAAGTTAGACAATCCCATAATATTTTAACTCCATTTCCCTGTTTTTTTTTTTTTTTCAGGCCATATCAAAATAATGAAATGAAGCCTATAGAATATTAAATCTAAGGGCAAAGGGGTCCCTTACCATATTCAAATTTTAGTATTAAGCAATCTATATAAACTGTAGAAGACACTCCCATGACACCATGCTCTAGGTTATAGTTACCACAATTCACTCACTTTTAGCAAATTGTGAAATGGATCACACAATTCAAAACATGGATCATTAGCGATTTAGAACGCAATATTTAGCGCTCCAACATAAAATATCGAAAGTTCCAAAAAAATTCATATAACAAGCAAGAAAATACATACATACATCATTGATATTTACTTTATAATGGTTTGGATCTGTTAGAAACTTTCTAGTGTATTTATATATATATACACACACACACATATATATATATGAATATTATTACAAATATAATTAAAAAGTATATCACGTTCCAAATAAACGTATTTCGTTCTAACAAAGGAATTTGAATAAACCTGCACCTAATGTACCACGTTTTATAACAAGTGATGATCTATGTTCCAATTCCACCTACTATAACAATCCACGCTTTGTGTAACCTTTCTCCAGGTTCAGCAAATTATGATGTAATTCCCTTTTCAGTCTCCATGTATTATAGGTATCCACATTCCAGTAACATTGGTCAAAGTAAGATATGATTTAAGGACAAGTAGGTACAAAGTATTATTAAAAGCATAGTTGTCAAATAGCCCAGCAACCTAAACTATCTTTTTCTCTATATATTATTATATTTTATCAACAATTTATACCATCCTTTTCTACATATATTTTATCAACAATTCTAAATTTTCTCATTGTCTAAAATCAAAATCTAAATATTTTATTGATGTAATGTAATTTTTTGTAACAAATTAAAGGCAAATTATGAAGTCTGCTGGTCTTTTTGCTGAATGCTGCACAAAAGTACAACTGTACCACCCTGGTGAAGCTAGCCATAGGCCTGATTTTTATTCATGTGCCTCAAGCTGTAATTTCATTGGTGGGGAAGTAGCTACATGCCTTGCAGTGACTTAAGTAATTTTACCTTCGGAGAATATTTCATTACTCAATCTTGGAAAACTGATGTGAGCCATGCTCTAGAGTATTAAGGATGACGTCCATGTCTTAATTAATGAATCATCCTATAGCAGTTGGTCTTCTCACCCTAGATCTTTGGGGCATAGGATTGGAAGCCAGACATCCAATCATCTTCACTTAAAGTGAGCAAACAACTTTTAGTTACTGAGAGTGTTCGAAAAATTTGGATCTTCAAAATAATTGTTGCCTGCTATTGGTTCTATGGTGGGTTAAGGTAGTGAAGAATGTTAAGGATAATTTTTCGAGAGTTTTTTGAAAGTTTTATACTTTTGGCTTAGGGAAGCATACCCATCATATGTTGATACTTCTGTAAAGTTTTGGGAGACTTGAGATTAATTTTTGTGAGTCCTCATTTTTGTATACGAGTTTGTGCTCCTTAGGTGCTTTATTAATACAATAACTTATCAAAAAAATAATAATTGTAGGCTCTGTGGATGGGAAAGGTTGGACTTTGCTAGCTTTTAAAGGTGATAGGTTGTTGGATTTTTAGAATTTAGGTTCTAAAAATTCTGTTAACACCTAATTATGGTGTTTGGATATTAAATTAAATCCTAAAGGGTAAGATAAAGGGTTAGGGTTGCTTAGGACTTGGTAGGACAGAGTTTAAGGGATGAGATAGGGTTCTCTAGGGATTTGAATAGTAACTCATGGACAGTAAACTTAGTGCGTTTTGTGTTTTGGGTTGCTAGAGTTGACTCTTTAGTGGAGGAAGAATTAGGCTTTTCAAGAAAGATATTAAAGACTTCTAAAGAGCAGAAAATTAAATATAAGAAGGAGGAACTCTAGGAAGCTCACCTAGAATTCTTTATGGCACATCCCTAAAGTCAAGTTGTATCACAAATCACACAATTTTGTTAAGTAACAATCTTATCACAATCTTTAATTTCTCAACATTCAACTCTGTTGAACTGAAAAAATGTGCAGATATTTATAGGCAGCTCGACCTTTCCTACTATCAAGACGAGGATTTCAAAATATTTAGCACTTTGACTGATAAAACCACCGTAGACGTACTAAGGACCATATTTAAAGACCTTATAAAATAAGTTGACCAATGTACCACCAATAACAATGTCATTTTGTCCTCAATGACTATTCAATCTGAGTTGTGAATTAGGTTGGTTCAGGATTTCTTCATCCATACATAAACATCAAATTAGAATTGTTTAGAACTTATGTTAGGTGGCCCATTTCATTTTTCCCTGGCGTATTTTCGTAGATAGAAGTCTATTCTCGCAAGGTAGGTCTAGACTAATGTTAGCTAGAATATGGATCATTATGGGATGTAGAACTGGAATGAGACCATGGTACACCACATTCTCTCAATTGTGGTATGATAGCAGTAGGCTTACAAAAATGAAATTCTTGGAATTTTAATCATTTTATTCAGAGATTAATATTGAACAGCAATATATAGAAGTGCAGAAGATATTCTACTATGGGGATTTTCTTAATTGGAGTTAAACATGCAAAAGCATTGAACTAAGTGTTTCCTACATACATTAAGATATTTATGTGCTGCTCTTTCCGTTTTATTCTTATTATCCTAAACTAGGGGAAGATATGAGATGAAATGTTTTGGAGCCCTAATTTTGGTATTTTGGAACACAAGTCTTCGATGCTTCAAAATGTACATTCCAGTATGTAAATTGCTAAGGTACTAGCGGTTTCTAGTAACTATGACTTGGACGCTCTTCATTCTTATTATTAAATTATCAACTTATCTAAAAGCTTAAGCTGTTAGATAGGGTGTGACTTTATTATTATATTTTATACACACCCCCTCACATGTGGCTAGTTTTTGAGTCTACATGTGTCAATTCATATTATCAGGGTAACGGTGAGATTTGAACTCAAAACCTTTGGCCTGCTCTAATACCTATGTTAAATTACCAACTTATCTAAAAGCTTAAGCTATTAAAGAGGGTTTGACTTTATTATTATATTCTCTACACTTATGATCACCCCCATGTTGGTGAGTGAAGAGAGAGAGAGAATTTTGCATGGTTTTTGTAAATGACCTTACCACTTATGCCTTTTGTCCACTCTAAGAAATTTGATTCATAGTTATCAGAACCGGACCGAACCTGGCTGGTTCAACTGGGAGCCGGGCATTAAACTGGTTCGTTTCAATTAATATACTGTTTTTGTTAAAGAATCGGGAAAAATCGGTTGAACTGGCCAGTTTTTTAAAAACTGAGCGAATCGGCCGATTTTTAAAAAAAATCAGGTTGAACCACCTTTTGTTTTTTATTACTTACAACTTTTTTTTCTCACAAAACTTCTTATATTTGATGATTAAATGATGAAATTTGGTGTAATAAGATATTGTTGCATGTATTTTTGTTAAATATACAAATATATAAAACTTATACATTAAGATAATTTCAATGATTATGCTTATATTTTGTTATTTATCATAATAAAATATATATATATATATACATATATTTTTCTTGTTATTTTCTTAATTTTTAATATATTTATGTATATTTTTAATATATTAATTATAAAACTGGTTGAACCACTGGTTGAACTAGTGAACCGTGAACTGGCGCCCGTTCATCTGTTCATCGTCCAGTTTGGTTCTGATAACTATGATCTGATTTCCTTTTTTAGGGGCTCTAAGATTAGCATTGAGGCATATGGTAAAAAATTATTTTTTTTAGCCTTTTTTTTGCAGTTGGTTGTTCTATTTTGATGCATTCCTCAATTGATTTCAACATTTTTTCTTAGTATGCATCTGCTTGTGTTCCACAGAAGACTAGGAAGTTTGACCAAGATTGCTGCATTGTCTAGTATTACTTCAAATGGAGTCACATGCACACGAAAAAATTATGAGCCAAAAGAAAACATGATCTTCCCCTCTAGACATAAGTTTTATCTAGTCATTCCTGATAATTGATAGAATAGCTTTAGAAAAGTTCATCAACATCAGTAGAAGCATCCCACACATCAAATTTTTTGCCCTTAGGATTTTGGGAACAAAAATTCAAATGCTCTAGCTTTTAACTCACATTTTGCAGTGTTCTCCTATCCGACTTCTTGCTTATGAAATATTTCTATATTGGCCTACACCCATCACTCTTATCTTTTTGTCTTTAGCTCCACCGCTTTGCTTGCTTGCTGAGAATCCCCTGCTCCATCCAAAAATTTTTCCATGCATAAATTATTGTGGCCATTGGCTCCGTTAGATACAACACCATGTCTTCCAAATTCCCCCCCCCCCCCCCCCCCCCAATGCCTAAATGTAGCAGTCCACCAAGTGGAGAGTGGTGGCTAAAAACGTTTCTTTTCCCCCAATATTTAATCTTCCTATTCCCCTTCTTCCTAGCCTCAGTGTTTGAATATCCAATTTCAACATGTTTGGCACAATTTTGAAAAGAATTCTTTCTATTCTCAAAGTTACGTCAAAACAGAAAACAATATTGAATATCTGTATGGTTCGTTGTTCAGGAAGTTGAGCTAATCAGTTGGCCAAGTTGCAAAAGGAATTCCTATGGGGGGAAATTGAGGGAGATAGGGGACCCCATTTGATTTATTGGGATAAAATCAAGGTGCCAATGAAGGGTGGTGGGTTGGGGGTGAAGGATTTAAGGGTTTTCAATGAGGCTCTCCTTGGGAAATGGTTATGGCGATTTTCTAAGGAACCTCATTCAAGATGGATAGGGAGTCATTGAAGCTAAGGTGGGTTATGATGATAGCCAGTGGTGCACTGAGGTTGTAGAGGGCCTAATGGGTCTTTGGAAGACAATTAGAATGGGAGCGAATAATTTCTTTCGCTTTACAAGACTTTTGCAGGTACTGGTGGGAAGATTAAATTTTGGAAGGATACTTGGTGTAGGGAGAGGCTTTGGCTCAAAGATTTCCCCGTTTATATCAGTTGGCCTCTAATAAGGGGAGGCTTTTGTGAGAGAGTATGCGATATTTAATGAGAATGGGTGCAGCAATGTTACTTGGAATGTGGATCATTATGATACGTGGAACAATGACGGGAACGTAGATCGTTACTTATTATAGAACGTTGTACGTTAGGGGTAAGCTTTTTCAAATTGCTTTGTTGGAACGAAATATGTTTATTTGGAACGTAATATGTTTTTGATGGTATTTGTAATAATATTCATATGTATATATATACACCAAAAAAATTTCAACAAATCCAAGCCATTATAAAATAAAATTCCAATGATGTGTATATTTTCTTATATGTTGTATGATTTTTTTGGGACTTTTGATATTTTAGATTGGAACGCTAAATCTTGTTTTCCAATCGCTAATGATTCATGTTTTGAATCGTGCAACCCCAATTCACAATTCGTTAGGGGAGAGCGAATTGTGGTAACTATGGGATGGAATTGATGTCCTTGCTTTAGATGGAATTTTAATGATTGGGAGGTGGAGGAAGTTGTGTCTCTATTAGCTAATCTCAACGAGGTTCGGTTGGATAGAAATAAAGAAGACTCTACTTGTCAGAAGGTGGGTACTAGGGGAGACTTTTGGTTAAAATCTTTTTATTGGTGTTTGGCAAATCAAGGTGTGGATAACTTCCCGTGGAAAGTTATTTAGTGCCCTGGAGCTCCTACAGGGTGGCCTTTTTATGTGGACGGTGGTGTGGGGGGCAATCTCAACGATGGATAATTTGAAAAGAAGGGGTTTTCTTTTGGCTAATAGATGCTCAATGTGCTTGATGGGTAAAGAATCCATTAATCATCTATTTCTTCATTGTCTGGTAGCTAAGTTTGGGATTTTTGTCTAGTTCTTTTTGGTCATCATTGGGTTAGAGACTTCATCAAGATTTGGCATGGAACCCGGGTTTCTAGTTATGTTAGAAGGGTGTGGAGTCTCAATCCACATTGTATTTTTTGGTGTATATGGAGAAGGAGGAATTATAGAATTTTTGAAGGGGAAGTCAATCCCCTTAATAGGTTCAAGGATAGGATTTCACACTCATAATACTTTTGGATGATGGAGGCATATCCTCATTGTATAGAATCTTTTGTAGAGTTCTTGGGGGTTTTTAGCTGTCATTAGTGTCCCTCCATTTCTTTATTCTTTTGTATTTTCTTGCCCTTCTAGGGCACATTAATATTTTTATCATTTACCTATCAGAAGATATTTATTAAAATGACTAAAAACACTGTTTTCAAGATTTTCTTTGTTTTTAGAAATCAGTTTTCTGAGAACTGATTTCTGAAAACTGTACCAAACAAGCTAGAAATCTGTTCTTTTCCACTCCAATCCCTCATGATTAACCTCTTGCCTTTTTTTTTTCCACTGTGCCTTGTTTCAAAACCTCAGTTTTTGCTCCCTTCCCCCTCTCACATCTTTTGCTATTTCAACGTCTACCAGTTACAATGTTATGCAACCTGTGAACTATCCCAACCCCAAATAGTTGGAAGTTAAGACACGAAGCCAGAGTGAGAGCGAATGCGGAACATGGGCAAGAGTATGAAAGCATTAAAGGCTAAATTTTGCTTCAAGTGGGAGCACCTGCACAGCATCTTTCATGCATGCATGCACGTGTACCCAATGCATATATTTATGTAAATTTCCATCAATTAAATATTAGTTTAAAAAAAAAAAAAACTTAAAAGGTCAAGGTATCAATTGAAATGAAAAAAATATCAAGTCAATTTAGAAAATACAAAAACCACTAGGGTTATATTTGAATCGAAAGGAAAAGAAAAAGTCAATTCAACGTGTACATATGAAGTTCATATGGAGAGATCAAAAGCAAGAAATAAAGGTCATCTCTATACCCTAATTTGAGCTCAGACGCTTGCGTGTTGATACATGACTTGTGCATGTGAGAGAATGGTTGTGGAGGTTCTCAGAGGAAAAGAAAGCTTTATGGAGAGAGGTGATAGCTACAAAATATGGAGAGAAGGGAGGTTGAGCTTCAAGGGAGGTAGAACCATATGGATGTGGGGTGTGGAAAGCAATAAGGAAAGGCATTGAAGAATTTTTTAAGTTTACAAGATGTGAAGTAGGGGAAGGAACTAGGGTGAGTTTTTGGAACGATTTGTGGTGTGCAGAAAGGTAGTCCTAGGAGAGATTCCCCCAATTATATGACAACAAAAAAGGGACGGTGGCAGACTGTATTTCTTGGGTTGAAGGAAAACCTGTCTTGTCTTCCAGATTCAGAAGGAATTTTAGAGACTGGGTATGCGTAAGAGATTGGAGAGCTTCTTCAAGTACTGAAGCTACAAAGTGGAAAAGGGCAAGGAGGATAGGATTCTTTGGGAGGAGGGTCCACGTCAGTTCACAGGGAAGTCCTTTTACAGAACCCTAAGTAAGACAATTGACGTGGGAATATCCTTGGAAGTAAATATGGCAATCGAAGGCTCCATCAAAAGCTTCATTCTTCGCCTGGACAGCAGTATGGAATGGGATTCTAACAGGGGATAACATGAAGAAAATAGGCTTTTAGATTGCTTCCAGATGCAATATATGTAAAAGGGAAGAGGAGTCAGTTGATCATTTATTTCTTCCTGGTGATACAGCTCAGGAATTATGGAATATGTTGAAATCGTTATATGGATGGCACTGGGTAATGCCAGCAACCTTGAGGAAGTTGCTATTGAGCTGGAGATGCTGTCGTGTGAGGCAAAGAAGCCAAAATGATATGGAAGATCACTCCTATATGCTTTTTGTGGTTTCTTTGGAAAGAAAGAAATACAAAACTGTTTGAGGGCACGAGAGAAACATTATGTGCTTCAAAGAGTCTTTTTTGAAATTAATGTATTTTTTGGTAAAGCAAGCAACTGCTTTTGTGGAGTTTTTGGGGGACTTCAGGCTGTAATTTTTGTATGCCAGTCCCTTGTTCTTTTTGTAAATGTTTTTGCCCATCTCAGGCTATAGTAATACGATATTACCTTATTGATCAAACAAAAAAAAAGAGCGAGAGAGAATGGAGGCCATTTAAATTGTGGGAGTTTTGGATGTCCTTTTGGCCATGCACTATTTGGCCTATCTCTTTATGATTCATTACATTGTGCACATGTTTATTATGCACATGGGAAATGTGGCAGCTTTTGAGAGTGCAGAACATGGACCACATGAAAATGAGAGCGGAGACACGATTTTCCCTTGTAATCCATGATAGGACAGAGAGAAAGTGGAGACATGGTTCCCCCCCAAATACTCCATGAAGTGAGAGAAGTGGGCACCACCTACAGGTAAATGCAGAATTGGCAATATAAACATGATAGGCATGGGGACACTAGGCAACTCCCCAAGCCACCATTGAGGTATGTGGCAGAACATGGATAGAGAAGTGTTCCCAGCCATAAGGCAGTTATGTTTGGACGTCTTCAAATAGCAGAATGGAAGAAGTGCAAGGGACCCCACATCAATCATCATCAAAGCCTAGCTCAGCCTAGCATATCTTAGTTTAGCTGCTGCTTTAGCCCAGCCTAGCCGAAAATATTTTAGGAGTAGCAGTAGCTTAGCTTAATTATCCTTTCTTTTTCACTATTTGTACTCACCACTACCATTACACAACCTGTAACCACAATCCTTTTTGTTTTACATTCAAGATTGTAATCCATTACTTGCTTATGCAAGGTATTTTCATACATTAATGCAATATATTTTTTTATTCATCTTGTTGGTCAGCTGGGAAGGGAGATTCCTTACAGTAGCCTAATCAATCACACACACAAACTTTGGGATCAAATGTTTGGCATCATATGATTTAGCTCTGGCACACCCACACATGATCACAACTATTTACAGAAGAAGTTTCGGGCCAAACAAGTCATAAAGGGTTTTTTGTTAGAAAATGAAAACTAATAACAGAATTGTCATTCTAGTGTTTTGCTATCCATTTTGCTTCGCAGTTGATGATACAGTGAAATAGAGAAACAAGTGCACAGTGAAAAGGGAGAGAGGAGAAGAATAAGGAGGAATTTCACATGCAGCCACATCATTTTTCACCAGTAGAGTTCACCTGAAGTCCTATCCTATTCAATTCTTGCTACTACACGACCCTTCAATTTGATCATGATAAGTAAAATAAAAGAAAATAGAGAGTTATGGGATCACGATCTGAAATCTTAACTCTCAAAATCATTAGGGATTTGGGATGGAAAGAGGAAGAAGATTGAATCTGCGCATCTTTATTTCGAATCCATGAATTGGTACAGATATATGCTAAGAGTGTCAACTAGTGCTCCAAGCACCTGAGTGGCACCCCAGTGAGACGAATCATGTGATTTAGGTTGTCAGTTCCAATTTGTTTTATTTTCCTTGCTCTGTCTCAGGAATCAAATGGAGCTTTAGGTTTGGTACCATGAAATTCCATTTTATTTGAGTTTCTAGGAAATGATTTCCTTGCAAAAGAGCATAATGGAAATTGGCAAAACAGGGACAGGCACATTTTATGCTTTCAAAACAAAGATTGATTAATTCAGGAGTGTCATGCTAGAAGTCTTGGAACTCAGAGTTTGACAAAGTATCCTGACTGTTACTAAATTACCCATATTTTAACTCAACTGTAGTGACAGGCTGAAGAAGTTGGGGAAATTTTTTTTAATAGCATATTACTTGTGTGTTAAATTACTTTCTAATGACAATAATGCAGATACTGTCCTCCAATCTAAATTGATGACCCTGTGATGGTTTGCATAGATGATTATGTCTTCTTTGTTTCTCTAACATTTATTGAGGTGTGAAGTTGGCCATTTAGGATGTTATATAAAATATATAAATCTTTTTTGGGTTAAATCTCATCAAATCAATTTCAGTGAAGGAAAATTTCATGTTGATTTGAAGTAGAAAAGAGCACCAATCCCTAAATTGATCCTCTCGGTGGGTTTTTTTTTTCTCACATATATTTTCTATTTTCACCTTTAAGGTCAAAGTGCTTAACATTTAATGAGCTGCTATTGTGTTTGCTCTATATGCTAAAGTTTTGCCCATCAATTGCTTTGGTTTTGTTTCATTATAATGCTGATCCTACTACTTGTCATGACATTGGTCCCTTGTCACATAGAAAGCTTGGGTTTATGAGGCTCAGCAATGGTCGTAGATGGAGAATAACTTGCTAATTGAAACTCTCATGCTAAATTTTTACAATGAACTTATTTAAGATGCTAAAGTATTACAAAGGACTCTGCTAAATTTTCCTGTTAAGCAAAGCCTGTAGGATCTGTCAATTTTTCAATGTTTATCAGAATTGAAAACAGAACAGGGGAAGAGAGAGGCCATGGATGAATTTCCCTTTTATTTTGGTATATTCCGTTGTGTATACAAACAGTACGAAAGGAGCTTATATATATAGCTTCTGTACAGAGGATTCTCGAAAGAAAAAGAAAAAGAAATAACTAACTCTACCACTAATATCTTAACAGCTCAGCAACAAACAATACAATGCAAAACATGACTACCCCTTCTCATCTGGAATGTGCCGAGGGCCCTTTGGTGAGGTAGTGGGGATTGTTTTTAGCTGCATGTGATCTGCATGTTGAAATTTATTGTTGTCCAATAATGTTAAAAGCAGATGCCACATTATTTTTGGTTTTTGGGCGCTCAAGTGTTTTCGACCTTCGCTCATATTATTCAAAGCTGTATGGTAGTTTACGATCTAACAAGTTATATGGCCCCCGGGAATACCCAGTTACCAGTTTGGCTATCACCTCTAATTTGTGTTATGAAGGCTTAATTTGAGGATTAACAAATAAGCATAATTCTACTGCAGGTGCAAGCGAAGCCCATTACCCAATGATCCTTCTCGCTCATTCTGAAGGCCAACCATTTCATCAGTGATTCGGAGTTGGAAGCACATTAATTTATTTGAATTTGTACCCTTGTGCAGTGATATAATGAAATACATAATACATATTTCGACTGCAAAAAGATTGATGTTGAATTAAAATTTCATATGACATCTATTGTGCAAGTTTGTTGTTGTAATGCTATGTATTATACAAGTTATGGACTTTGTGCAGAGTGTCTTTCAATTTCATTTTTTCTTTCCTCACGACAATGGGGGTATACAGAATATATAAAATTGAATTGGCCCTTTCATCCAATATAGCATTTTCTTAAAGCACTTCCTTTGTTTGGGTGTGTTAATGAGCATTTGTTTTATGAGGAAGATATAATAATTTCTGAACGGACTAGTTTGAGAAGGCTCCCATGATAACTGATATCCACTTCAGATGAAGCTATGTTGATAGTGAAGGATTGGTTTGAGAACACTCCCATGAGATGAAGGCTCGGTTTGGGAGGATTCGGATTTCGGGCAACTGATTAATGGGGAACGGATTTTGGAAAATTAATTATGGCATAATTAGTTTGTTTATTTGAAAGTGATTTTGTATTATAAATTTTTATTTTTATTTAATTAATATTTTACTTATGGAATAATGTGCACTCATGAGTCCATAGTAAAGCTGATAAAACATGGAATTCGGAAAATCAGATTTTTGCTACTGCTCCACAAAAGTGGTGGGTTCTATTTCTACATGACTTTCAAAACGGTTTGACGATTAGGGGTGCACATAGGTTGGGTTATGAAAAAATTAGAACTAACCTGATTCTGAACGGTTTCAAAAAATAAGAACCGGATCCGAACCGAAGTTATGATAGAACTGATCCAACACAACTCGAATATTCTTGAGTTGGGTTGATTCCGGTTCTACCCGATTTTTTTTTGCCAACAAATACTAAATCCACTATTAGGTTCTCTCTAAAAAGCTCTCGATGTATATATATTTATATAATGCATTTTCATCATATATGTTTATATATATGCTAAATGCACCTAATGTGTGTGTAACTATATATATATATATATATATATATATATATATATATCTATAATGCACCCAATGTATAGACGATACTACCCGAAGTCATAAATATTTTTATTATAGTGCAGAATGTGTATAAGATACCACCATGAATGGACTTCAAAAATGGGAAATAACAAATAGGCTTAAAAAATGGGGAGCAACAAATCTGTAATAATAAATTGTTTGGTACAGGTTTACAAACACCCATTACTACCTCTTCATGGTCCGCTAATGTATGCAAGTGTGTCCTAGAAAACTGAAAGAATGGGGGGGCTAGATTTATATATATAACATATATAAAAAAAGTTCAAGAATTTTTTTTTTTAATGAAAAGTCCGGTTTTCGAGTTGGGTTGATTTACACAAATTTTAAATCGGAATCAACCCAAAAAAATCAGTTCTAAAACCGACCTAACCTAAACCTTCTTTGGAACCGACCGACCCCACCAGTTCAGGTCTACGATTCTCGATTTTTTTGTGCACTCCTATTGGCGATGCTCAAACAAAGAGCTACATTTTGATTTTTAAGCAAGAAAATGGTAACAGCTCGTAAGACATTTGTTTTCAAAGTCACTTGGTTAACTGTTCTTCCTGTTTCATAGTTTATTTATGAGGGGTTGTCATTCCATGACAGATCAATATGAATAATGGAGGTCATTCCAAATTGAACTTTTTTTAGGGTTACCGCCGGTATAGATGGTTTCCACAACATTTCTTGGGTTGTTTTGCAAAGGCTTCGTGTGTTGCAAATCAAGACTAACTACAACTCTGATATATATATATATATATATATATATATATGACATGTCATAAAGTGACAGACCAGTCTCTATGCGACACGTGTCTCCACCGAACATCCCGAGCCCATCCATCCAGAGCAGAGTCAAGCAAATGGACTTTAGAGCTCATAGGTCGGAAGCCAACGCAACCCACAGACTTACCTCCAGCTCGGAAGGCACTACGAACACTCGCAAGAGGGTTCCGCATTCATCGTCGCCTTTAACATCCTACCAAGCTAAGGATAAGGAAACAGTATTCAACAAGGAAACTGCTATTCATGAAGCGCAGTGTTCAACTTGGTAACTGCCATTCTCCGATGATCAAATCCCTACTTTCACGACTCTAAATCCTAATCAACTCAGAAATCCATAGCCTATAAATAAAACCCCAAGGTACGCTGTTACATTCATTCTCATTCAGTTACTTTCAATTACAGTCTTTCAATTCAGTTTACTGACTTTATCATCGAAGCGGCTACCACTGGAGCCAACCCGGTGGCCCTCTGATCTCTTTCTTTGAATGTTCGGCAGAAGTAGGAGAATGGAGCCTACTGATCAGAAAAGTACAACATCAGTTTGGCACCGTTTATGAGAAACAACAATCGTCTCTCACCAAAAGTTCCTTTTTTTGCAAGAAAACTCGTAGTCCTTCTTACCGGAGGATCATGGCTCCTAATCACCGTCCAAGGAAGAACACTCAAAATCCTCCAAACCGGCCTCCCATCGGAAGAGGGAGGGGACAATCATCTGATCCCATGCAGTAGCAGCTTGACCAAGTTAAGCGACAAAACGAGCTAATGCAGGAACAAATTTTAGCCATCTCCAAAACTCTGGCGATGCTTACCCTAGAGGCACGGAACCAACCCTTCACAACCCTTTAAATCCACCCATCAACGCGACTGATCCAAGGACACAGCCTCTTACTACCACTATGGGCGGAGGATCCCATGAAGAGACTCCCAGCGAACAATCGGTGTACCCTTGAGGTACCACCCTCATTGGAAGAGACCCCCAGCCATCGACGGTCGCAGGTAGGGGGATACCAACCTTTAATTCGGACGTCCACTACCGGAGTACTACAAGGGTTCCAACTCCAGTGGCTTCAAGGGCAAATCCAGTGCCACAAGAGTTCCAACCTCAAGTAGCACCAGTTCCCTAGGCTCAAGAAGACTGAAATCATCTTCTTGCCATGGGTTAGGGCCGTCCTGTCCACACGGAGAATTGAAACCGCAAGGCAAGACTCGCAACAACCAATACCTGCCTAGGGACCCACAGAGGGCCGAAGAGGTCACAGACTCTATGGATCATACTGTTGTTACAAGAGGAGTTCAATTCCTTCCCGAGCAGGACGAACTAGCTAGGCTGCTCGAAAGGCTCTCCACGCCATTTACCATAACTATCATGGCCGAGGAGCGACCAAAGAAATTTGTTGTCCCAAATTTCACTCTCTACGAGGGGACTGGCCACCCTGGGGACCATCTTTCTCATTATCAGCATACTATGGTGCTACATAGGGGCCACCGACGCCTTCATGTGCAGAACATTTGTCACCAGCCTCGAAAGGACTGCTCTGAAGTGGTTTCACCACCTCCCTCTGAGCTTAGGTCACCAGCTTCTACGAGCTCGGTAGGCGATTCCTTGACCGGTTCATGACAAGCAAAAGGTTGAGGAAGGGCCCAGAGTTTTTGCTAAACATAAAGCAGTCCAAAGAAGAATCTCTCAGAAAGTATATCGCACGCTTCAATGCCGAGCTCACTGAGATCACAGATTGCAGTTCGAGCTTTCGAGATTCCCTAACAAAGAGCCCTCATGCTGACATGGCAGCTCTCATTGAACGTGCTAGGAAATACATAAATCTAGAGGAAGCAAAAAATACCTCCCAAAAGATTAAGGAGTAAGCCCAGAAAGATGAGTAGAAGAAAGACTCCAGTGCTACCAAGAAGAGGGTGAGGAGACCTGACAAAAGAACCGCACCCAAGGCTCCAAGGCAATACTGGTCCCAAGGGATTTGTTACTCTCACTCCCCTGAATGCCTCTTTGGCCCACACACTTCGACAGGTCCGAGCATGTGAAAACCTGAAATGGCCAGAGCCATTAAAGAGCAACCCCAACAACAAGGACTAAAACAAGTATTATGATTTCCATAAAGACCATGGGCATACGACTAACGGATGTATAGCCCTAAAGCATGAGATCGAGCAGCTTATAAGGAGAGGGCAACTAATGGAGTTCGTCAGGTAGGACGGGAGGCAGAACCCCCGTAATGACAGACCTCCGCAGAGGAGGCAGGAGCAGAGGGATGGAAGGAATAAGCCCCAACAGCATAACAATCAAGTTATCTTCGTCCTCCATTCGGACACCTCGACCATAGAGACGTCCAATAGAGCAAGAAAGTGTTATGCTCGGGAGGCCAGAACTGCTCCCAACATTCACCAGATTTTTGCTATCGAGAAAAGGCTAAGGCCACTACCTGAGATCCAGTTCACAAAGTAAGATCTTGCAGGGGTACACTGCCCTCACAGTGATGCCCTAGTTATCTCTCTCAAAATTGGCAATTTTGAGATCTGAAGAGTCTTAGTGGACATAGGGAGCTCTGCAAATGTGTTATTCTATGAGCCCCTCAGACAGATGAAGCTCAGATCCAATGACATCAAGCCCACTGTCGCCATAATGGCAGGATTTGACGGGAACCTCAGTACCCTACTAGGGAGGATTGACCTACCCACTACGGCAGGAGAAGAAGATGGACAGAAGACCATAATCTCAGAATATATGGTTCTGAACTCCAAGTCTTCTTATAGTGTAATCATCAGTAGGCCCTGGCTTCACCAAATGGGAGCGGTTCACCTCAACCCTCCATCAATGCCTAAAGTATGTGCATAATAATGTTGTCTACTCCATCAGAGGATGCCAACCAACTGCTTGAGAGTGCCACGCTCTCGCACTCAAGGAGAAGACCCCCAAATAAGCAATTACAGCACACTCGTGAAGGTGTAGGGCCGGACCTTTCCCACCATTACGAGGCAAAAAATTGTCCCTCTGAAATTGATGAACCCCTAAGCCCTAGGGGAAGGGACAGTAGGGCCAAACTCGTAGGGGACCCAATCAAGGTGCTAGGTTACCTCAAAAGAATAGGGGCGTTACTTGCAAATCGGTCCAGACCTGACACCTACCGAGTAAGAAGAGATGGTAGAATTCTTAAAGAACAACGTCTCGGTATTTGCTTGGGAAATGAAAGATATGGAGGGGATAGATCCAGACCTCATCACCCATAAGTTGATGACAGATCCTGACCACCCTCCGATCAGACAGAAGAGGAGGACATTCGCTCCAAAGCGACATCATATCATCAACGAGGAAGTCTAGAGGTTGCTGAAGGCTAAGATGATACGAGAGGTATTCTATCCAGAATGGCTTGCCAATGTTGTTCTAGTTAAGAAGAAAAATGGCAAGTGGAGAGTCTGTGTTAATTACACAGACCTCAACAAGGCCTGCCCCAAGGACAGCTTTCCTCTCCCAAGGATTGACCAGTTGATCGATGCAACGGCAGGGCACGAACTCATAAGCTTTATGGACGCCTACTCTGGATACAACCAGATCCAAATGTACCCACCAGACCAGGAAAAGATAGCTTTCATAACCGAACGAAATCTCTATTGCTATAGAGTGACGTCGTTCGAACTGCAAAATGATGGTGCAACATATTAGCGTCTGGTCAACAAAATGTTCAGTCCTCTAATCGGTAGTACAATAGAAGTTTACATAGATGACATGTTGGTCAAAAGCCTACAAAAGAACAACCACCTCTAGCACTTAGGTCAGACATTCGACATCCTGAAAACACAAGATGAAGCTGAATCCCTTGAAGTGCACCTTTGGGGTAACCAAGGGAAAGTTCTTGGGATACATTGTCTCTCAAAGAGGTATTGAAGCAAACCCTACCCAGATCAAAGCCTTGATTGAGCTGGAATCGCCAAAGACCAAGAAAGACATTCAGGTTCTAAATGGGAGAGTTGCGGCTCTAAACAGATTCATCTCCAAATCTATAGATTGATGCCTACCATTTTTCAAAGCTTTAAAGGGTAACAGAGCCTTACAATGGTCTGAAGAATGTGAAAAGGCCTTTTCAAGAATTGAAGGAATATCTGGCTTCCCATGAGCTCCTGTCAAAGCCAATACAAGGGGAGAAACTACTCCTCTATCTTGCAGTCTCTGAAAACGTCGTCAGTTCAGTACTAGTTAGGCAAGACAGGGGGGTTTAGAAGCCCATATTTTATGTCAGCAAAGCACTACTAGACACAGAGAAAAGATACCCTGCAATTGAGACACGGACCTTTACACTAATTATTTTTGCACGGAAGCTTCGACCTTACTTCCAGGCGCATCCTATTGAGATATCAACCGTTTATCCACTAAAGTCGGTACTACGAAAACCCAAAGTTTCAAGGAGATTGGTCAAATGGTCAGTAGAATTGGGAGAATTTGATATATCCTATGTACCACGGAATTCCATCAAAGGGCAAGCATTGGCAGTTTTTGTTGCTGAGTTCACCCCAACATTGCATGATAAGGCACAGATCTGTAAGAGCTCAACTACACGGTAGCTCTACACTGATGGATCATCTACAGACCGAGGTTCTGGTGTATGCATAGTATTACGATCCCCTAAGGGACTTATAGCTGAAAAGGCCGTTAGCTTGAGGTTCAGGGCCTCTAACAATGAAGTCGAGTACAAAGCCCTCATCATTAGAATAAAGTTAGCTATGGAATGTGAGGCCCAAAACCTCGAAGTCTTCTCTAACTCCCAACTAGTGGTAAGCCAAGTTCTGGGAGAATTTTCCATCAGAGACAACAGAATGCTCCAGGTAATCAGAGCTGGTCAATTCACTAAAGCACTCCTTCCATGAATTCACTATTCAAAAAATTGAAAAAGGTCAGAACTCCCGAGCTGATGCACTGGCAAACATGGCCTCTCATCTAAAGGCGAAAGGAGATTCGACTTTGAAAATCTCCCACCAGCCAAGGCCAAGCATAGAAGAGGTTCAAGTCGCCTAGGTTACTGAACAGACCCAAATTCGGATGACTCCTATCCTTTAGTACATTGAAAGAGGGCTCATCCCAGAGGACAGGAACGAAGCCAAAAGAGTCCGAATCAGGGTAGCTCGGTACCTGGTTATAAATGGAAAGCTCTACCGCAAGATCCTACTTCCAACCCTTATTGCGATGCTTGGCTGCAAAGGAATCACAATATGTTCTGGCCGAAATACACGAAGGAATCTGTGGCAACCACAATGGTGGCAGAACCATGACCCACCGTGCTCTAACGCAAGGCTACTATTGGCCTAGCATGCTGAAACAAACCAAGGAGTACGTTCGGAAGTGTGACAAATGTTAACGATTTGCTCCATATTAGTACCAGCCCCACTATGAGTTCATCCCTATAGCCAGCCCATGGCCCTTTGCTTAGTGGGGAATGAACATCATAGGGCCGCTACCAAAGGCCACCCCGAATGGGAGATATCTTTTGGTCGCCATTGACTACTTCTCCAAATGGGCAGAGGCTGAGCCCTTAACACATATCATAGAGGAGGAAGTCAAAAAACTCACCTGGAAGAACATTATCTGTAGGTTCGGCATACCGTGTGTTATTATTACAGACAATGGTACACAGTTTGCAGGAAAAGTCTTCAAGAAATTCTGTCAAGACCTTGAACATAAGTCATCACTTCGCTTCACTAGGGCACCCTCAAGCCAACGGTCAAGCAGAAGTCACCAACTGAACGATCCTTGATGTAATTAAGAAAAGGTTGGAGAAAGCCAAGGGAAGATGAGTTGAAGAGCTGCTTGGTGTGCTCTGGGCCTACAGGACCACAAGAAGAACATCGACTTCTAAAACTCCATTCTCGCTTGCCTATGGCTCAGAAGCAATAATTCCTGTTGAGATCAGTATGCCTACCTTGAGAACGGAAGCATTCGACCCAGAAACTAATGATTAACAACTTGTAGAAAACTTGGACCTCCTTGAAGAAAAGCGAGACCAGGCCAGAATCAGAATGGAGGCATATTAGTATAAGGTAGCCAACCATTCCAAACAAGGGTTAAAACCCCTCAGCTTTCAGGTTGGAGACTTCGTCCTAAGAAGAGTGTTCCCAAACACCAAGGATCCTATCATGGGAAAGCTGTCACCCAACTGGGAAGGCCCTTACGAGTAACGAAAATTGTCAAACCTACCACATACTAGTTGGAAGACATATTTGGGAAACTTGTACCTAGGCCATGGAATGTAGAACACTTACGAAAGTATTATCAATAAAGATTTTTCTTTTTCTTCATCTCCACTGAGCATTCTCATCTCAATGTGCAGACCCCTAAAAACCTTGCAACCCATGCAAGTGTTACTGGTCTGGTCCATCTCAATGTACAGACCCTTAAAAACCTTACAACCCATGCAAGTGTTACAGGCCTGGTCCGTCTCAATGTACAGACCCCTAGAAACCTTGCAGCCCATACAAGTGTTATAGGTCTGGACCACCTCTATACAGGAATATTTATAATTCTTCAACCTGCTCGGTTACCTCCCTATACTAAGGGTAGAAGACTTGACTTGATTGCTCTACTACTTAAGTTACAAATGTTTCTGATCAGTCAATACCAACTCCGATTCAATTATTACAAATCTTCCTATTCGGTTCTTATTAGTCATAATAATAGAAGCTCGGATCATAATGAATTTGTTCAAAGTCTTCCTATCCAGCTATGATTAGTCCTGGTGGACACAAGTTCTAATTATGGAGGATTTGTTCAATTATCATCACAAGTTTTCCAACAGATTATAATGAATGTGCTCGCGCATCATTGGAAGTCTTCCTGCTCAAGTGATTCAACACCAGTTCTGATTTAATTACTTCTATTATTAGACCCAGTTCTGGTTCAGATATTTACACAGGTCTTCCTGCTCAATTATTATCAATCCTAGTTCTAATTTCACAAGATTTGTTCAATTATAATATTATTTACAAGTTTTTCTGTTCGAAAGATCTTGTTTAGTACATTCTCAGTTAAAAAGTTTGATCTGAAGTATGTTCAACTCCTGAACACTCTTCTTACGAAATTAAAGTTTGAAGGCCTGGAGCCCAAATTTAGATTGGAATAGTATTGATTTCACTTAGCATCCACAACAGTTCACGAAATTTGCAAGTATTGCTATTCAGAAGAATAAAAATATTCAAGCTCTGAAGAAAGTAGATTTTCATTGATAAATATCAAGAGTACATCAGTTCAAGAAAAAAAATAAACAAAATACAACAGATCCTATGCTACGGCTTCAGAGTCAGCTAGGGGCAGGCACTTCTGCTAGGGAAAGTTCGGGAGGGGCCACCTCATCACCCACGATCGGAACCCCGGCCTCGGTTAGAGGGACTTCAACACTTTCAATCCATGACAGATCAAGGTTGGGATACTTCACGAGGAGCTTGGATATGAAGGTATCATACCCATGCTGGATCAGCTCTTCACCCATCTCCTCGACCTCAACCCTCATCTCTACTTCGGTCTGAGCCTTGGCAGATTCGACTGCGTCCTGAAGTTTTTGGATGGAGGCTGATTACGCCCAAAGAATAACGCGGTAGTTGTAGTGTAGCTTTGGAGTGTCGATTCCACAAGGAGACTAAATTAAAAGAATAATAAACAGAATTTCTGAACTACAGAAATATTAGACGGTTAATGAAAAAATAAAAATATAGAAAGTGATTTTGAATGCAACTAAAAATTAAACAAGCTGAATAACGGATGAAAATATTCAAATTTAATGAACAGTAGAGCTTCGGGAATCCCTTGCACATATCTGGTATTTTAATTATTTTTAATTCACTGATAACTCAATTGAGAAATTAAATTCCAAAAATTTCAATCGGAAGATATAAAATTATGAACCAAAATTAAACTGAAAGTAACCTGTTTGAAAAATCATTCAACACTTTTAAATCACTCAAATTATTATTCACATTGAGAAAACACAACGACGACAATATACCCAACGAGCAATACTGCAGCAGAGAATTGAATCAATATAAATAACTAATTATTCCAAAAATAATCAAAACATTAATCCGTTCGATAGAAAAAGCATGACTGAATCTATAAATAGACTGAACCCTTTAATTATTCGAAAAATAAAATCCAACAATAAATTATGAATGATCATCAAAGAATTTAATAAGTGAAAACCACGCACAAGAATCAAAAATAAATTAAAACAACTATCTATGGTGCAAGTTCATCCCTAACTCTACTTGAAAATTTAGTTACCCATGTACAGGATGGATAACATAAATTTCACGAAGAACAACGAGCCATGGAGCAGCCGCGGCTTCTTATCTGCGCCAGAACTGCTGCGCGCCGCACCTCTCCTCCTTCTGTATTTTTTCTGTTTTCCTTTGCGCAGCAGCCGCAGCTCTGCTCTCCTCTTGTCGCAGCCGTCGACCACTCTTTTTATTGTATATCTCCTGTTCTGCCGCAGGAACCTTGCATTTAGGTTTTCATCATGCGGGCCCCACTGCACTAAACCAACTGCATTTGCGCCATAGCTCCGCACGCATCAGCGCTTGAGATCCCACATCACGCCCAAGCCTTGCGCATGGACCCAGTCAGCAGCCCACCACACTTTGGCCTACCTTGGCCCACGCGCAGCAGCCGCACTGCTTCATTTCTTCTTTTCTTCTAACTTGGCTGCCAATTGCTTCTTTCCAAGCCTGCCTTGACGCCTAGCTCAACCATCATATGGACCCCTCAGATTCAGCCCCCATGTGGCTCCAATTTCTCTCTACAGCTAGCTTCATGCGTGGACCCCACCACAAGTCAAAGCTCACTGTTTCTTTATTTCCATTGCTTTTCTTTTGGTCAAATCTCCAAGCACCGGCCCCACACAAAATAAAATCAGAATTGAGACTCCCTCCAGCCGTGCAGCCTTCCTTTGAATTTTTTCTTTTTTGTTTTGCCTTCTTGACTTTTCAATCTTGCATTGTCCAGCCGCACATAGCCAGCAGCGCCTATCTTTACGCTCTATTTTCTATAAGATAACAACTGAATCTTAACTCGGGCCCTTCACGAAAATTGTAGCTCCAGATGAGTAGATAATTTTAGGCTTAAAAACCCTCTGATTTGGACTCTAGAAGCTCAAGTTACGGCCGCTTCAAGTTAGCTGGACGGACAGAATTTGGAGCAGCTTTCTAGACCTGATTTCGAAACAATGTTTGGAGGCCCAAACGAACTCCGATTTTTGCAAACCAAACCTTTCTGAAAAGCTCAAGACGTCCTCTAAAAATTTCATGAGGACCACTTTCTCATTCTTAAACTCTAACGCCCTCTAAATCTTAATTGAACTTCAATGGTCGAATCTGTCAAAAAGTCAAAAATAGTTCCAAAAATATTAAGTGTAAAGCGCAATTTCAAACTATCTCTTACCAACAAAAAATGCAATGTTTAAGATATAAAATATTATAAATTAATGCTCAAATATATCTCACTGTAAATAAAAATTAAATCAAATAATATCAATTATGTCCCACTTTTCTATTCACATTCTGGCAATTTAATTAAATAATAGGGCATTTAGAGTGCACTTTTGCGCACTCATCAAAGGCAGATTGAAAGTCATCAAATTTCTTTTGAAGCTCTTCCAACTTCCGAGCAAGAAAATCCCTCTCAAACTCCATGATTGCCAAGGAATTTGCCACCTCCCTCAGCCTCTCCTTGGCAGCAAAAGCAGCAGACTGAGCCGTTCCCAATTGCAGCCTAACCTCGTCCAGCTCGGACTGGAGTTGTCCATTACTTCTGACTCTGGGAAGTCTCCATCAGAGTGGCAAGGCTATGCATGGTTTGTAAGGTATAAAATAAGCAAGTCAGAACAAGTCAAAAAAAAAAAAGAAGAAAAATTCGGAAGTTACCTTGATCTGAAGGGATATTAGCTCAATCATCAGCTTGTTCGGCTTCTGCCCCTTATACTTCTGAGGGCCCGCAGCCTAGAACTCCTTGAGAGCCTTCTTCGCAGCTCGATAGCCGGAATCATTAGGCGTTTGGGGGACTTCGGCAGCCTGCTTTCCCCGTCCCCCTTCGCTTGCTCGAGACCACAGAGGCAGGGGGACCACTGCCACAAGAGCTGGGACCTCCCTCTCGTCCTCAGATGGAGTTCGGTCAAGAGAGGCGGAAAGCAACCTCCTCCTCTTTATTTGAAGAGGTCGCTCGGCAAAGGAAGAGGTCTCTCCCACCATTATCTTTCAGGGGCCCTGGGACCCATTTGGTCAACAGGGACTTCTTGAGATTCCTCGCGCGAGCATTGCCCTGATTGGCCGCCATTAGATTCTTTGGCGTGAGAATTGCTCTCAAGTCTCCGGTTGCTGGGCTGGAGAAGCCTACGATACTTACCCTGAAGATCAACCGTAAAGATTGACCTCTTCCAAGCACTCTTGTCTACACAGGAGACATAAACACAGTGGTTAGATAAGTAGTTCAGAAGTGAAAGCATAAACAAAAGCAGAATTGTTACAAAAAATGGGGGTCTCACCCGTAAACCTCGTACTCCGGGGGAATGTTGAAATCTGATCCTGTAAGTCCTTCATCTCCCATCCTCCTCCTACGAAGAAGTACCACTTCTTCCAAGTTTTATTGGAGGTCGGTATAAAGGAAAGAGGTCTGAACCCTTTATCGAAAGGCATGTAGAAGAAGCCTTCCGATCTCATATACTTTAGAATCCATATTGCTATGGATCAAGTCTAGGGTTACCTTGACATTATTAAGATGCACTGAACAACCTAAGCCTATCCATCCAGAGTAGAGTCAAGCAAATGGACTTTAGAGCTCATAGGTTAGAAGCCAACGCAACCTACAGACTCACCTCTAGCTCAGAAGGCACTACGAACACTCACAAGAGGGTTCCGCATTCATTGCCGTCTTAAACATCCTACCGAGCTAAGGATAAGGAAACTACTATTCATGGAGCACAGTGTTCAACTTGGTAACTGTCCATTCTCCGATGATCAAATCCCTACTTTCATGACTCCAAATCCTAATTAACTCAAGAAATCCATAGCCTATAAATAAAGCTCCAAGGTACGCTGTTACATTCATGCTCATTCAATTACTTTCAATTACAGTCTTTCAATTCAGTTTACTGACTTCATCATCGGAGCGGCTACCACCGGAGCCAACTCGGTGGCCCTCTGATCTCTTTCTTTGAGTGTTCGGCAGGCGTAGGAGAGTGGAGCCCACTGATCGGACTCCAAATCCCTACTTTCACGACTCCAAATCCTAATCAACTCAGGAAATCCATAGCTTATAAATAAAACCCCAAGGCACTGCTGTTACATTAATGCTCATTCAATTACTTTCAATTACAGTCTTTCAATTCAGTTTACTGACTTTATCATCGAAACGGCTATCACCAGAGCCAACCCGGTAGCCCTCTGATCTCTTTCTTTGAGTATTTGACAGGCGTAGGAGAGTGGAGCCCACTGATCAAAAAAGTGCAGCATCAATATATATATATATATATATATATAGCTTCTAATTCATGCAATAGTTGGCAGTAATTCAGTTGGGTCGAGTTCTTTTGCAAGTCTAAACCTATTCAACCTTAACCCTATCTGTCAACCTATTGATGATACTAAAACTTAGTACATGGTAAATATAAAAATGTGTATAAAAATTCAAATATTTTTTAAATTTTCAAATGGGTTCAGGATACAAGTCGAAACAATCTTAAACTAACAAACTATGGTCATAATCATGCATGTTTATTGATAATGTTTAGAACCAAAAACGAGTATTTGGTTTCATACAAGCAAAAATAATGCTTCAAGATGACAAGTATGGTGTTTGTGGTGTTGAGAAAGGCCGAGGCTGAGGAAGGAGATTAGAGGCACTTGGAACATGGTGCCGCATTGTTTAGTGTGGTGTTTATGGTAAACAATGAAATAGCATAATTTTTATGGGGGCTGAAAATCCTCTTTTGTCCTTGTTGGATATTAGGGTCGGGTTGGACTCGAACCCATAGCTATTGGCGCATCCATAAAGTTTGAATGAGAATTGTGATAAGATAAAAACTCTTATCATTATCTGGTTGGTTTTGAATTTGAACCAATGTAGCTATTTATTTTGGGTTTTGGTTGCGGGATAAGTGTGGAAAAAGATTTTGGTTATCGCTGACTCTCCTGGCTTCCAAGTTCTCTCTGAGATTCTTCCGAGGCTACCATCTATGCCTCTGGACTTGGATTGTGGAAAGACATAGAAGACTCGTATTGTAGCCATTCTATTGATGAAAGAGTTCCATCCGTGGGGATCCAGTGGTTATTCAGAAAGTCGTAACACAATTAAAAATCTTTCACTTTCGCGAACTTGATTGAAAAAGGTAACTAGGTTCACATCCGATTTTTATATATCTTTCCATCAGTCCTGAAGAATTCTTTTTTATGCCTTTTTGCTTTTGTGGGCTAAAAAGACCTACCATTTGTATGTGGGTGCTTTTATAGATTTCTTGGGGTCTTTGAGCCGTAGCTTTTGAGTTGCTTCTATAGTGGGTGTGCCCCGTTGGGCGCCGATTTATACAAATTTCTTTACTTATAAAAAATAATAATAATAATGGTTCATGATTGAGATTGTATGTATTTATATGGATACAAGAGCGCAGTTATGCAGCCATCACTACCCTCCTCTCTCTCTCTCTCTCTCTCTCTCTGTGTGTAGACACAGGCAAACCAGTGTGCACTGTTCTGAAACCATCCCTAGCCTATTATCACCAATACCTGGAGCAGTGTACCATCATCAAGAGGTTTCCTCCAAGGGTAGCTGCAGGATGAATGGCATGAGAATGAAGCCAAGAGGAGATAAAGGATGGCTACACAAACCGTCATGGAGGATGACAGAGGAGATATAAACAAACTGGCTGATGCTTTCATCAAGAACTTCCAATTAGCTAATGATTCAGCAGGAAGAGTCAGTCATATGATTCCATCATATGATTCCATGAAATCATACATGTCCATGATCCTTTTAAGAGTTAATATAATATGCAATGAATGGGTTAAATTCAATTATTTGTGGTTGACTGGATTAAGCATTGTTCTACAATTAATATAGTCATATGCTTGGTTCTATTTAGTGTTTATTGAGTTGTATGTAATGAAATTCTCATAGCTTATAATTTCAATCTTGATATTGTAGATTTTTAGTGCTTCATATATTTAATATTTCACTGTCAATTCAACAAGGACAAACACTTATAAGGTCATTTGAAATTAAATTCTAGACCATTATAAGTCATTTCCTAATGCTATCAAATTCACCATATATTACAATATGACAACCAGAAGAAAGCAGCTAAGCTAAGAAAAGCCATCTGATTCATAGCACAAAGATGCAATCTAAATATTTATTATATTTTAATAGTTCATATATATTCACAAGGCACCTCCAAAATTATGTACTATAAAGATAAGATCCAAACAAAGACCAATACTGCCCCACATCTAAACGCCAGAGATTTACAAGTTCAAAACTATCTGCTCTCTTCATGAATGTAAAGAAATGGCCTTGCAATTTTATTGCCCGAACCGAAAGTAAATCACCCTTACCTTGAAAATGCATGTCTACCATCTGAATGATGAAAACGCCATCAGTTCAAAATCAAACTTTATACAAGAGCTGCCAGTGGAGATTCCACCAGAGTTTTTATGCCTCGATTTTTGAAAGACACAATTCTATTCCCTGTTTTCAGTTCCTCTTAAGCCTCACCAATTACAACACCTTTTGAAATGTGAGAATTAAATTCACTCCTGCAGCAGATCACTGTTGATTCATTCTCCTCAAGAAGTACAAAGATCAGAAAATCAAGAGAGAAAGAATGACATTGATTGATTCAGGAGGTGCCAAAACCCAAGGTTGATGAACTGCAACAGATGTAACTTTTTTGAATGCAACTAACACTCTAGGACAGAATGAACATGATGAAGCAATTTCGTTGGCAAGCATGAGCAAAATGAATGCCAGTTCTCATGCTTAAAACACCTGTAAAGTGCAGAATATCATGCTTGAAGCACCTGACAGTGCACGATATGACTTTTCAATCCACTTCGGCCTGCTATACTCGACCATAAATTTGTGAAAAGAGTCCTGAAGTGACCTTTCCCAGCAATATTTTCCCAAAGGTGAGGGTTACTCTCCACACACTTATCAGGACTCGAGACATCAACAAGACTGATGCTCATGTTGTTACGAATGATGCAAAGTTTCCCATTAAGGGGCACAAGAGCAGCAGCCTCAAGAGCACGAGAGCTCCCTAGATGGAGCTTGCTGTCGATAAATCTGTTCCACAAATTAGTAGATTCATCATAAACCCTAAGCTTGCACCCATCACGGCAATCTAAGGCATAGAGCTTTCCATTCATAGAGATACTAGGGTTGCGCCAACCAGTAATCATCCCATCACCAATTGGTGTCCAGGAATTAGTATCAGGGTTATAGGCTTCGCTCAGTACCTCTCGATGGGACCCAAGTCCTTTTAGGAACCACTTGCCATTATAAACTACCCCGATAAAGGGCACCATAGCAGTACTCATATCTGTTATAAAGCTCCAACGGTTCTTGTTGGGGTCATAAACTTCAGCTGAACGAAGAGTTCTCTGGATTCCTTCACATTCTCCACCGGCCACATAAAGGCAGTTATTTATGACACAAGAACCAAAGAAATGTCGTTTCCGGAGCATATCTGGTGCCCTGTGCCATTTATTTGTCCGAGCACTGTAGAAAATGACCCGTCTCACGGACCCCTTCAGTGGATCTTTTCCTCCAAATAAGTACAGGTGGCAACCACTCAGAACAGCACAGCCAAATCCAAGGGCCTCGCTATATTCTCCAGGAACTGGAGGAAGAGGTTGCCAGAGCTGGTAGGTGGGGTCAAAAGCGTGCCATGAAATCTTTCCATCACGGTCTCTTTTGATGACATAAACCCACTCCTCTGCCATCCCAAGACTTTTCCTGAGAGAATAAAAAAAGTTTCCAGCCAGAAGGCGATACCATCTCTTGCAAACTAGACGAAGCTTATTATGTTCAACACGAGGGACTCGGATCAGACAAGCAATAGCAAGATCATCAGGAAGTCCAGGCAGGAGGGGTGGCTGAAATCTGCTCCTCTCCCTGCGGGAGTTTTTACTCTTGTGTGCACGAGGATTGATATCAGGTTGGAGGCAAAGTTTTGATCCTGGAACAAATTTCCTTGCCCCAGCAACTGTTTTTAAGCCCGAGTCAACTTTGCAATAGCATGATACAGAATCAACCTGTAAAATTTTCCATGTTGGAATGCAGGAAAACATTATGATTTATACACCATAAATATTAATAAGAGTAAAAAAATAAATACGAGAAGATGATGGCTATATCAAATGTTCACAGTTGTGAAGAAACCCCCTTCACATAAATTATGTCCTCACTCCTGCTTCTAGAAGTATGTTGACAAAGGATATCAACATTTACAGCAACCCAGAAAGGGTGGAAAATAAAATAATCTTAGCCAGGTGACCTTCATAAGCTATAGATAACCAGGCTTCATGAAATATTTTTGCTTTTAACAACAATTGGCTCATTTATATATATATATATATATATATATATATATATATGATCGTTCTACCTCGTTCTGAAGTTCAGTAAGCAAAAATTTTGAAAAGGACCAATACAGAAGTTCAATTATATAATGAACCGACAAAAATTAATGCTGACATCTGATGCCATACAATTTATGAAATATTGCACTTGCAACAAGAAGTTGCATTTTATAAATACAAGTTTCCTTCTGGGCAAGCCATAGCAGGGGCATCAAAACTACTTTCCTTGTACCTTTACAATGAAAAGAGATCAAAAGATGTCAATTGAAGCTCCCACTAGATTTGTCTGGATGAGCTGTTTAAACTGATTTGACTTATGCTGGGCTTGGCCAGACCCTTCGGGGATCTTGTTGAAGGCCGGTCCGTGAGAATTGAAAAATTAATGAGTGTATTTTTGGGCAGTTGCTTTGTTTGCAAGAGAAAAAAATCAACACATTTTTAGAAGGGGTGGAGGCTTCTGCAGATTAGTTTGAGAACAGCGTAGTTAATAAGAGATCAAAAGATGTTGAATGAAGCTCCGGCTAGATTTGTCTGGATGAGCCGTTTGAACTGATTTAACTTATTCTGGGTGTCGCCCAGACCCTTTATGGATCTTGTTGAAGGCCGATCGGTGAGAATTGGAGTCTATGACTGTATTATTGTGCAGTTGCTTTGTTTTCATTCTTTTATGCGAAAGAGAAAAAATCAGCACACTTTTAGAAGGACTGGAGGCTTCTGCAGACTAGCTTGAGAAACAGCATAGTTAATATGATTTTTTTAGGTGATCCATTATATTGACTATTTCAGTTCTATTTCACATTTTCATAGAGCTTAGGATGTCTCATATTTGTTTCTTGCTTCTTAAGTACCAGCCTTCTTAAGTGTTTCAATTGAAGCACAGCATGTCCATCCTATAAGTTTTTCCTTTTTCTTTTTTTACAGTAAACAATTAATTATTTATGTTCTTTTCTGGGATATCTGATGAATATCCCACTGTTGTCAAAAGACGAAGGGTTGAATTATGCTGATCCCTGATCAGCTATTGAAGTAAAGTTAGCTCCATGTACAATACTATGCTCCTAAAGTTGTTTGGCAGCCAAGATAATGTTTCTATTGATAGCACCAAGGATGTGAATGATTAGGCTAGAAAATGAAGTTGCACCTACAGGCCAATGATCAAAATTTTGTTTCTTTTCCATCGAAACGGCCAAAACATTTCCATTTCTTAGTAGACCAAAACGAAATACTAGTAGAATACCAAAATTTACATGTTCCCACAAAAACAAAGTAGTTTCCATGAAAACATACCAAACTAGTGTAAACATACCGAAATAGTGTAAAACATCTCCTTTTTATCAACAATAATTATAGAAATAGGTAAAAGAAATATCCATTTATTTTTCAAATGGAGGAGATTGAAGGATTAAGACCCAAAATTACAAGAATGTATTTCTATTTTTTTTTCCCAAAAACAGTAGACAAGTAAAAGTAGTGGTGAAAATAAAAAATAAATAAACAATTTATTTTAATACGTAGCTATTAATTATAATAGGCTTAAATTGCTATTGGATTTACTTATTATTTAATATGTAATTTGTGTCAAATTTTCTAATTCGTGGATATTACTTGGTGTGTGTAAATATTATATATATATATATATATATATTTTATGTTATGATATTGTATTTAATTATGATAATTTCACATATTTTATAAAAAATAAATATAATAATTTTGTATTTGATAAAAAAATTAGCTCTAAATTTTTTCATACTAATTTTTAATTAATAAAAGAGTTATTTAGTATTAACGACTAATTTACATTTACGTTTCTTTTTCAATTTCATCATAGTATCTTATTGTGTGGATAGATGTATAACCTAAAAAATTTCTAATTAATTAATTATAATACTTATCTTTACGCATTCATATATTTTACTTTATATTTTCAAGAATTTCTACACATTTTAATTTTTTTCGTTGTTTCTACTATGTTTCTGAAATATTGGACACGCATACATCAGGAACACGTTGAATATATACATGTTTTTTTGTTTGATCATATAATGAAAATCTAATGTTAGTTTAATTAAAATTGGCCTAAAAACAAACAAATCGCAAAAATATTATTAAAATGTTAAAATAACAAAGCTATTACATAAAAATTCAAGAACTTCTTCGTCTAATCATCAACATCCATGATTTAAGTTCCTAAACAAATTTACTAACTATTACATAGAACATATATATATATATATATAACCAAAAAAATAACTAAAGAGAAGAGGAGAAAAATAGAAAAAAGAAAAGAAAAGAAAACGTATTTCAATTCTCAAATGTGTCTATAACGTGTCTGAAATTCATGAAAAAAAAAAGTATAGGACATTCTTTTTTCATGTGTCCGACAAGTGTTCGAGAAGTGTCCAACATGGAAGTGTGAGCCAAAATAAAGTACCCACGCTTAATAGCTGAAATGTTTCCAAAATATTGTTGTTTTCTAAGTGATCGAAATAACATTATGAAACAAAATTTTGATACTTGCTACTAGCCAATTCAGAGAGTACTAAAAGATTCTAGGGAGTGCAAACAGTGAACACAATTGGTCCTTTCAAACATTTATATACATGTATACACAAACATATACATACATTCACACAGATATTACATGCATGAGGTTTAGCAATAACATGTAAAAAAGAATAATTTGTAATGAAATAGAATATAAAATATTAAAAAAGAGACTCAACTCCATTGTGCTTAATGTGGGGCATTTGGTTAGAAAGAAATAGACGCAGCTTCGAGGGATTGAAAATCCCATTCATATTCTAAAAAAACGTATTTTGATGACTTTGTACTTTTGGGTTATAGGAAAATATCTCATTTCTCTTTTCGCTTTAATAGACTTTTTGGGAGAGTTAAATTACATGGAGTTATATACGTAGCTCTTGTTATTCTTTTGTACGCGGGATTCGCCCCCACTCTTTGGAGTTTTGTTTAATACATCTATATCTTTTACATATCAAAAACAAAAATTATTAAAAAAGAGAATCATAGAAAATGGGGGCAAGAAGCTCAAGTGGTAGTCAAACAACGGGAAAAGACATGTGTAAAGGGGTAAGATTTTTTTTTTTTTTGAGTGTATGATGAAGCACTAACACTCTATTTTGCCTCACGGACACGTGTTGAACACGTAATTTTTCTAAATTTCAAACACGTCCCGGACAAGTTTTTGGATATTTTCATTTTTTTAGGATTTTTTTGAATATTTTCTCGTCTTATTCTTCCTTTTTACACACAAATACACATATATAGTAGTTAACAAATTTGTTTTGAAAATTAAATTAAATTATTAAAATTTTATTTAATGACTTTTTATTTTGATATATTAATAATTTAGTCTTGATTTGTGCATTTTTATGTTAATTATGATTAAAATAATATTAAGTTATTATATAGTCATGTAAAAAATATATAAATATATATTCAACACATCCGTGACGTAATCATGTCCTACTTTTTTAAAAAGACCAGTCTCTATGTCGTGTCGTGTCATGTCGTGTCTGTATCCATGTTTCTTAGCACCCAAGTGCATTGATCAAGCGAGGTAGGTGTGTATGTACACTACATGTATTGTATATACAAAGGCTCATTCCTGAAATGTTATAGTGAACAAAAACATATCCAAAAAAAGAGATCTCTGTCTTTGATTCCCACCATCTCTTATATATTGAAGTGATTCCTTCTTTCAGAAATGCCGGGCTTTTTCTTTTTTCATGGGCTTCAAGTCAATCCATTAAGTTCAATGAGAGTAAGTTTAGACAAATCTTTGGATTCTTTTATTCCAGCACCAAAATTTCAAATTTTCCTGGCAAATTCGTTAAATTCTTCCAAAACTTTTTTTATTTTTATTTTGTCTTGTATGGTATCTCAAAAGCTTCTAATTTGGTCAATTATTTTAGCAACACTTGAGTCAAAACCTTTAATGGCTTCACTTTCTTCCATTATCAAAGCTTTTCCATAATGATTGAAGCTTATGGGAGATAACTTTATTAAACCCTTGAAACTCAATTTTTGAGAGTTTCCAAGCATCTCTAGATTGTTTTTTTGCACTCAAAAGAAAAATGAATCTGATTGAACATTGTCTGATGAGGAGTTTGAAACTCAATTTTTGAGAGTTTCGAAGCATCTCTAGATTTTTTTTGCACTTGGAAGAAAAATGTATTTGAATGCACATTGTCTGATGAAGAGTTTGAAACTCAATTTTTGAGAGTTTCGAAGCAGTCTCTAGATTTTTTTTGCACTTGGAAGAAAAATGTATTTGAATGCACATTGTCTGATGAAGAGTAACATTCTTGCATCTTTCCTAACATTTTTCCTTGTAGTCCTTTCACTTAACGTCCAAACTACTAATGCTTTTGAACAGGGATGGAGCCAAAAATTTATCTTAGGGGGGAGGGGGGGCAAACTTTATTCTTAATGTTTGATTATTAGTTTAAAATTTTAATATTGAAATTGATGATATTTTTGCTAAGTAACTATATTCATTGATATATAGAAGGTTAGAAGTTAGACAAGAGTCCAACAAAAAAAAAGGACCCACAAAAAACTATAGGTTATACAAAAAAAAAAAAAATTCCTCCCAAAAAAAGTTGTGTACGCCATCCTCCCACCAATAAAGCCTAATAAAAACACTCACATTTTTTCAATGTGTTAAAAGTATCATGTATAACATATTCACAATTATCCTTCAATGATATTAAAAATGTCTCTTTTAATATATACAATCAAACTATCATTTATCCATTGATCTCCCATTAAACTTAGGGTACGTTTGGTACGTTGGAATGGAATAAGACAGGAATGGAATAACATCAGGAAGAAAATGAAGCAGGAATGGAATGGGAATAATTATTTCATTCTTTTGTTTGGTTGAATACCCAATAATGGAATGACGATTACATTCCTGTGTTTGGTTTGAACCATCAAATTATTGGAATAAAATTAATATTAAGTTAGATATTCAAAGTACTTGTATAAATTTCAAAGTTTTCATGTACGTTTAATGAAAAAAAAATTCAACCTACATTTTTTTTATTGGCCAAAAAAAAAAAAATTTCAACTCGCATTTTTTTTATTGGCAAAAAAAAAAAATTAAAAATTTTGGTAAGGAATGGAATAAGCATTCCGTGACTTTTGATAAGAAATAGCGATTCCGGCTTCTTTGGGAATAGTCCTTCCATTTGGAATGACCGTTCCGGCTTAAAAAGTCTAAACAAACACAAGAATGGAATAGTATCAGGAATGCGCATTCCATTCCGACCCTCATTCTGGCCTACCAAACATGGCCTTAGTGTATGTGTTCAAGGAAGCTTCCGTATTTGTGGTTAAGCTGTCAATAATAGATGGAAATCGTGATACATAAGGCTTTTTTTTCCTCACTGGAATAAGATGAATGGTGTATTAGTCTTTTAAGTTGTTTTGTGTTTGGTCGAATAACTACAGGTAGGACACTTCTTAATTGCTCACAACAACCCTTTTTAAAATAATAAACAAAAATGGGCAATATTGAACTTTAGGAAGTATAATTGTGAAAAAGTTCGATCGGGGGGGGGGGGGGAATTAAAGGGATATGTTTGAAATTTTTTCAAATAATACAAGAAAATTTTTAAATAAAAAAAGTTAAGAGGGGGGCAATTGACCCCCCCCCCCCCCCGGGGGCCTTCATTGACTCCATCCCTGCTGATAACTTTTCGTCTATGTGCACAACTAGTGTATACATACACCAATGCATGAATGTGGCCCTTGATCAAGTGAAGAAGATGTCTGTGTAAACCTCTTATATTGCCTATATTAAAGCTCATTCCTACAATGTTTTAGTGAAACAAAAACAGAGACTTTTTTCTCCTCTTACTTTTGGTTCCTTCGGTCTCTTATATATTTTAGTGTTTCCTTCTTTTATAAACATACATAAATATACTGTGCATGTATATTGTCTCATATATATTTGGGTCCATTAACTTCCTAACACAAAACCCCCACATACCAACAGCTAGAAATTACAATAAACAATACAGTACTAGCACCAGAACATTGAAGTTCCTTCTCTTTGTAAAACCCTCATGTTAAAATTTCCTTAGGTAACATTTTGTAATGCTTTTTTTTTTTAAGCGAGTTTTTTTTTTTTTATTTAAGAAAAAATGAAAAAAAGATTAATAAAAAGTAGCATTAGGTTTACACTTTATACCATAACAATATTTTAAATAAAGGTTAAAAAAACAAAACAAAATCAAAAAGCAATTTTTTTTTTTTGCTTTTTCTAAGTAAAAAATTTCTCGTGATTCATCTAATAGGGCTCGTTTCCCTACTACCACAATTGAATCACACACACGTATGCACTTTTTTTCTTTTCTATTAGCATACTTATGCATGTACTTGAGTATGTATTTATGTGTGTGCATACATGTATTTTTACACTAATATGCATATCTTTGTACACATGTATATGTATCTCTAATCGTTCATATATGCATTCATGTATACCTCAATCTCAATATTCACCTACATATGCTATATGGTTGCATATGCACATATACCCCTTCATACACATCTGTATACAAATGTATACACTTAGAATATTTATGCTTTTATGTACCTATAAATGCCTTTAGGTGTGGCATATGTATATATGCTATATGGTGGCATATGTATATATGCTATATGCTAGCATATGCATAAAATACCCCTTCATACGCACTTGTATACAAATATAGATGCTTAGAATATTTTCGCTTTCATGTACCTATAAATGCCTTTATGCACACCTATACATACCTTTTTTTTTTACCGGTACCTATAAATACCTATATATTTATATATGTTCACATATATTCATCTTCACATGTATATATGCTTATACATACAGTTATATGCATTATTCAGATATACCTCTATACAGACTATATGCACTCATATGCAGTCTTTATGTGCCGATTTAAGCACATAAACTGATGGGGATCACAATAGGATTGGAGTGGAGTTTCACACGTATTACAGGCATAGGTGCAAATAGGCCAGGAAGTAATTAAATAGGAATAAAATATTTTAATTTATTTTTTGAATTATTGAGAATTTTCGTAATTATAGAGATTTTATTTACTTTCCTTATATGAATTGAAACACCTTATAAATATTGGGTTATAATTTCTTTTGAGACTAGTTTTGACATTGAACATACAGAATATTGAGATTGCTTGAGAAATTGTTCCAGCATTATTTGTACTTCTTTTTGGGATTGCACCACTTTCAAGATTAGAAGTTGGAGGTCGTAAATTTTTAATAACTCTTTTTCATTGAGTTGGGTTAATTGCACTAACCTTCCTCGAGGTTTCTAATAATTATACTGACCTTTTATGAGATTTCTGAAATTATATTGACTTCTCCTACTTTACCTGACAAACTACAAATACCCATTTCTAGTCAATTTATTTTTTAAAATGACAAAATTGCCCATTTCATTTTATTTTTTTTACATTTTTTTCAATTGACCACTTTTTTCAATTTTTTCCTTTTTTCAAATAAATATTTATTAAAACCTTAAATTTATTTTTATATAAACTGAAATAAGTTATTTATCGTAAATTTATTTTTTTTATAAAATAAAAACATTCTTTAAAAAAAGTGAGAAAAAATTGGTCAAAATTGAAAAAAAAAAAAAAAAACATGAAATGGGCAGTTTTGTCATTTTAGAAGAAAAAAATTAATTAGATGGGGTATTTGCAATTTGTTAGTTAAATTAGGAGAGGTGAGTGTAATTATTAGAAACCTCAAGGGATGTCAGTGTAATTTACCCTATTGAGTTCGCTTAGATAGGTATAAAGAAGGTTATCTTCGATGGACGGTGGAAAATCGGGATAAATTTTTGGTTAAGTCATTCTATATCTAATTGGCTCGAATAAGAACGAAGGATTTCCCTTGGAAAGCTATTTGGCATACCAAAGCCTCCACAAAGGCGGCTTTTTTCACTTGGACTATGATGTGGGGGCTGTTTTGATGTTAGATAACTTGCAAAAAGGAGGATTTTGTTTGGCTAATAAATGCAATATGTGCCAAGATGAGGAAGAAATTGTCAACCACTCGTTTTTGCAAGCTCGATCACTAGATTTATGAAATCTTCTTCTCTCTTTTTTTGGCTGTTCTTGGGTGATGCCTAGGTCGGTGGTGGAATTGTTGAAAATGGGACAAGGGATGTGTTAGAAAAGTGTGGAGATTAATTCCTCTTTGTAATTGTTGGTGCATTTAGAGAAAAAGAAATAGTAGAATTTTTGATAGGTTGTTGAAATCTCCATACTTTTGAATAATTGAATTTTACCCATCTTGTATTGATTCTATTGTAGAGTTTTGCAGGGTTAGTTTTTTTTATTAAGTTGCCCCATTTTTTTGTAAGTAGTTTGCCTTCACAGGCATTTTTTTTTATATAATGAAATTACACTTTCTTTAACCAAAAAAAAATAAATCATAAGTTACATATCTTGAAATTCAAAATTCATATTTTGTATTTTGAAATACATATTAAATTATAATAATACTAATTAATAATTCAATATATATATAGGTGCTATATATATATATATATATGCATATACATATACTCATCAAATATATATATACACGTCTATTTTATTTTCAAATAATGAATTTAGTAGGCCTAACAAAAAAAAGATTAAAATCACTTTCAAAAGATGGTTATCAAACATTTCTTTACTTTTTACATTTTGTTTTAAGAAAAAAGCAAAGGAAAATTTAAAAGTTGTTTATAGTTTATACTTGTTAAAAGGACTTTAAAAGCCATTACCAAACGAGATGGACCTAATTTAATCATCCCGTTAGGATTCTATTATCTCTATGACACTTTTGTACCTAGTTAAATTACCAAAAGAAATGAGTGAAAAAAACTCCACAAATTGTGCCTGTTCATTGAATTCATGGATACTTAAAAAAAAAAATTGAATTCATGCAAATGATAAGGCTAAGAAGTTTTTCATGGCTTTTTACAGCTATAACTTCTTTCCCTTCAGTTTTTTCCTAGTAGGTGATGCATATTCTCATCCATATTTTGTACTCCTGACATAAGTTTTGGTTGGTTAGTATTTTTTTTTTTTTAGATCAGTGAGAAAATTTACACTAATGGTGCCAAAAGGTGCAACATTAGTGGACAGGTAATTACTATAACATTAGTAGGGACACCACGTTTATAGATTAGAGACATTGATATCACTCTGTTTTTCTATGGAAATTTATCCCAGAACTTTGCAGTTCCACTTTGTACTATTTACACAACATCACATTTGATTGAATGGCTACAATAATCAGATCAGCCAACATTCAGGATAGGCTTATGCTAGAAATAAACAAAAACCGACATATGTAATCGAAATCCACAAGATCATGCAATTCTCATATTATTCACAACTACTTAAGCAGACTCAGAGAGAAAGAGAGATAGATTATTAAAAAAAAATTGAAATTAAACAAAAATATAGTGAACAGTACCTAGGTTTATGAGAAAACAGAACAAAAATATTGAAAATAGAGATTCAAATTACAATGATAGAGAAACAAAGTTCTAATGTGAATATTGGACAAGAAGATAATGGCAATGGAAATTCAAATTACAATGATAGAGAAACAAAGTTCTAATGTGAATATTGGAAAAGAAGATAATGGCAATGGAAATATAAAGAGCAATTTTTTTATGATTTTCCATTGCCTAAGAAAGTTGGCATTCGTTATTATTGCTAATCTGTGAATAAAAGCTAACTTCAAATTGATTATGAACAGTAAAGAATAAGAAGATGTCGAGAAAGAAAAAAAGGATGAAATACACCAAAACCAACCCAAGAAGATTTCAACCCTGCATTGAAACAGAGATTGAGATAAGGACTCTAGTAATTAATGGGATAAAAAAAAAAAAACAAACTTGCAATGAAAAAAAAGGAAACTAGACATCCTACTTGAATAATACAATGACACCATCAACGAGAAACGAGATGGGTATTGGCCATTCAGAGTTCTACAGTTCTCAATAAAGGAAACTAGACATCGTACTTGAATAGCACAATGACACCATCAATGAGAAATGAGATTGTTATTGGTATTGGCAATTCCGAGTGCTACAGTTCCCAACAACTTATCAATAGGACATTGTTTGTTTAAAATATAATGTGGACATATATGGAGCAGAAATCATGCCCAGGGTGACTATAGAAACAAGTTATGAATCATTGATAAATAAGCTCTACAAACTGAAAAGAAGAACTGTGCCAATACACCTATTTATTCAATGTGCCTTTAGAGTTAACTATTTTCCCAGCTGCTAACCTTTCTGAACGTTCACTACAATAAAAAAAACACAATGAGTATTAACCAAAGCAAATTCAAGATAAGGAACCAGTGTCAATTTATCCAATTAAGCTTTAAAAACAACTATTTTATTATTTTTCCAAATTCCCTTTGAAACAGGCAAGTAAAACCTGCCCCTGCCCATGATTAAAAACAAAAACAAAAAAACAGATCAAAAGCCCCGTTTTAATTATTATCGGATAGCAAGAACACCACATGCTCTATATTCAGATTCCCAACTTATACAGCTGCAAAAGCAATGTACAGCAACTCAAATCCAAAAGCAAAAACCACAAAAAATCAAACTTAATACTACTCATCAAGCACAATTGCAAGAAAGCATGAACAAATCAGCCAAAATACATATCAAATTATATGAAATTTCTCAAAGATTGCACATTAATGAAGAATTTCATCTGGTTATCTCTAAAAACTCATTAAAAATAATAATAACACGCGCATCATCATATACCGAAAATTTCCGCGAAGATTGCACATTTATTAAGAATTTCATATGGGTATCTTTAGAAAGGCATGAACTGAAAAAATTAATAGCCAAAAAAGGCCAAAGATCATGTTAGCGTACCAATGGAGCTTGAACTCGAAAACCCCTCTGTGCATTTCGAGATTGTTCAACGGCTTGGTCCATCTCACAGGTACAGTTTCATACACAAATTTTTGGTCAGACCCAGAATCAAAATTAACGTTAAATTCACTTCAAAGACTCAGATCGAGAGCTCCATGAGCTTCAATCGTCATATCTGAGATTCTGAGCCCAAAAAACATAAATAAAAAGACCCCCAAACAAAAAACCAGAGTTTTTCGCTGTCTTTTTTATCTCTGCAAATGCAAACAAGAAACAACACAAATAGAGCTTGGAATTTAGAGCTACAGCAACTTCAAATCGTGAGGGGCAGTTCTCTGTCGCTCTCGCTCTGTCTCTCTAACACGCACACTTAAGAGAGTGTCTAACTGAAGATTACAGCTGGACCCGTTGCCTTCTTCACCAACTAATTTTCTATGTAGATTTGATAATTAATATATTTTTACTATTTTGTTATTAATTCTGTGTAAATTAATTTCAACTCTCAATAGAGGACAAAAAGCTTATCAGACTTCTTAATTTCTTAATGCTACCATTAATTAATTGGTCAAAATGGGAGAAGTAAAGGAGAGTGTAAGTAGAAAAAATCTATGATCATTTATGACACTGATATGAAGAAATTAAATGTGATAAAAAAAAAAAAAGTCTAGTTGTTCGTCACCAACTCACCCTAGTGGTTTGGCTTTAAAATGATACCTGAAACCTCTTTCTTACTTAAATAATTAAGTAATATTCATGTAATCACGTACCTAATAAGCTATACAAGTCAAGATGTGTATTTTGATACTAGAAAATTTTTCTGACTTAATTTAGAATAAAATATTTTGTTCAATTAAAAATATATAAATCATTAATAAAATTGTAATAGTATAGCAGTTTGAAATTGTTGATATTGGCATGTATAAAGGTGAGTTTTGAGAGAGTTTTGAATTGTTGTGGGATGAAAATTCAATAACAAGAATGCACTCCTACAGAATTAGAGGAAGTTATCAGAAGATGTCAAAGGACACTGGTATGGTGCCTACAAAGGACTCTTCGATAATCAAGTCAGTGTGATTGCTTGAAGAAACAGAAGAGCAGGAATACGTAGAGTATAGTCAATAAGATATCTCCTACCTCATTGGTGTGAGTTGTTGGATTTAAATAGATAACTTGTTGTGAAAAACATGTTTCTTGATTGCAGGTGGCTCCCTGTTCGTGGGAAGGTTATTAGGCCATGGATGGAGTTGTGCCCCTATTTATACTAGGATTAAGGTTGTTTCCCGCCTTGCTAGTATTTGAGTGGGGTTGACGTAAGTCAAAGGGCTCTTGCCGTTTATATCTTTGCATAATGGTCGGGCAGAAGTCATCTTGTTTTGGGTCGGTTACCTCGTCTATTTGGATGGATTCGACTTTGTCGTTTAATATGTCATCTAGGACAACCTATACTTCTCTAAGAAGGGGTACTTTAGCATTTCATCTTTAGTTACACATGTGACGTGAGTCTATTTTTCATGTAGATTTATGCCCTTACATATGCCCCCACGTATGCCCCATGTCCTTGTCATTAGCTCAATAGGAATGGGAAGGACACTTTTGCTTGAATGATTATCTCCTACCGGAGTGAGTCCCTATGTGGGTTTTGCTGGGGCAGAAACCCTTTAAGTCTGGAAACCCATTTGATCGACTGCAATCCAATGATCTTTCACAAACAAGCATAGCCATGGGTCTAATGAAGGTTCAAATTCTTCAGGGTAGTGTTTTCATTTAATGTTTTCGATGAAGCTTTCGTCATCTTTGGCACATTCATGTCAGTTGTCGTCTTTTTATATTTTGATAGAAAGAAACATTTTTCGTATTTTGATATAATATGTAGTTGGAGTGCATAATCCACCTTCTAGCTTTTCTTTCCCATATTCTCAAGTTTTTTTGCTCTAAGAACTTTGGGTTGTAAGTTTTTCCTTTACACTCTTATTTTATATTTTATTTTCTCTCAAATGTCACATGACGAGGAAAAACACCCTCGCTTGAGGGTGATGAAGAAGAGGAAGGTGATTCCATTAAATTTGAGGAGGAGAGCGGGAGTGATGTCGATGACGAAGTCTTAGGAAGTAGGGAAACCTCTACTTCAAGATTCAGAGACCTTAGTCGCTTAAACCCTTCTCTTTCTCAAATTACGAATGATAACGAGTTGGCCAGGTTCATAAAGAGGTATGCAGACGCCTTCCCGCTGATGTGGCTATGAGCCTTTCGAAGAGGATTCTGGTAGTGTCACGTGCACTCAGCCAAGGGTTTATAAGGTTCCATCCTATAATCATAGATTTAGGGTCCAAGTTTCCCTTTTCTGCGTTTTTTAGTCAAATCTTTTCATTTTACAATAGTACCCTCAATCAACTATTCGTTGGCGGGTATAGGATTCTCATGGGTTTTTTAGCCCTCACATTGATCTACAACTTGAACTTTTGCGTTGATGAGTTTAGGGCCATTTATTTTCTCACGTAAAGTTAGCAGGATAGCTCCTATTACATTTTTTCTCGGGCTTCCAATGTTTTAATCCAAAGGTTACCCAAAGGTGACAAAGAATAGGACATGTGTACCTTAGAGATTGGGGGGAATTGTGAGTTTCCCCCATGTGAATCTCTATTTTGCATTCTCCATCAATGGAACACAACCCATAAATGCTTGACCTTTTCCTTCCGTGGTTCTTTCCTCACTAATCCTAACATTAATACTTTCTTTCATGCGCAGGTGCCCGATCAAACAAAAAGTCACACGAGGGAGAGTAAAATGTCACTGAAGTGAAAAGGCCATTCTCAATTAGGGAGCAAGATTGAAAAAACTCGTTGGCCCCTAAAGGGATCATACGGTTGGGAGGCTAACTACAAAGATTTTTTTGCCCGATTTATTAGCCATCCTAGTTGCCATTCCTTTCAACCCAAAGGAGAATAACCCAAGTTACAGTCCGGATAAAAGCGATTCTACCCTGCATCCCTACCTTGAGGAGAGTTTATACCTCAAAGGGACATTGAGAGGAAGTTCACCTTGAAGAAGTTCCACCCCGTTCATAAGCAAGGTTTATTGAGCGCTTTGGCTAAACCAGTCCATCTGTTGCCTTGTTGGTGGGTTTGACTACCAAAAGGCCTTTTGTAAAAGTTTCTCAACCGGAAGGTAAGAAAAAATTGTGTGAAGCTAGTCAGTAGTACAGGATTGTTGCCCTATCAAACGTCAGGCATTTTCATCCAAGAACCTCCTTTTATACCGACCGCTCCAGTTATGCTTATTTTCTACAATGTCCTAGCAACTTTGATTGTTTCACGGAGTTCCTCCTACTACTATTACTTTGTAGGTTATTACCAGAGCAACTTTTTCCAGCCCTTCTCACCCAGGCCGCATACCAACTTATTCCTTCCACGAAAGTCGAGATAATATCATGGTTGAGGTCAAGAAGTTTCAAACTTCTCGTGATGATGCTATGATGGCATCAGTGAACACTTCCTCTTTGCAATATTAAATTTGCCATAATCTAGCTAAAGTAAAACCTTTTTTGCAATCTCATGCTTTTCTTTTGTAGCGTGCCTTGACTCTATTCCGTATTCCAGGCTATGGTTGGTATGTCGAGTGGTTTACCCTAAGCTTCAAACCTTATGGGGTTTGATAGTAGAGCTATAGGCTATTAATCGGGTGTCCAACAAGAAGCTAATAAAGACACGAGAAGAGTTACAGTAAGGCCATGAGGAGTTGCGACGGGCCGAGACAATATGTAGAGATCATGTGAGGAAGCTGACACTTTGAAGAAGTTGATAAGAATGGTGGAGAAAGAGAAAGAGGATCTCAAAGCCAAGTTGGAGACCAAAGATGTAGAGCAGAAGAACGCTTCCTTTGAGCTTATCGGGGGGCTTTAGGCCCTATACCAAACTCGAGTAGGGGATTTTAAAAAATATGCTTATGACATGGGCTATAATGATGGCAAGGCTAACCAGGTGTATTCATTCCCCCTACCCTTGAGGACTCTAAGGCCGAAGGTGAGGACCCTACTAGTGAATCTCTCATCCGACCTTCTCTTTTTGATGTTCTAATTGTAGTTGAAGATGAGAGAGTTCTTCATGTTGATGGGGTAACTACTAAGGCTACCAATGTTGGTAGAGACAGAACCGAAGCCACGGGGGCTAATGTTAAAGAAAATCTCATCCACATTGATGACAATGAGGAGGCTGTAGCTAATGGTGGTGACCCAACCATTGTGGTTCATACAGAGGGTGTTGACCCTTAGCCATCTTTTATTTTTCTTCTTAAGAATCATGTACCTTTTTTTGTAAATAATGAATCCCTTTTTTTTATTTTATTCACATACGTTTCAAATTGTTCTTGCCTCTAGCCTTCGTGATATGATATCGAATTTCATAAGTCATTTGGGACAGGTCCCTTTATGAGAGTGGTTCAAAATGGATTCTTAACCATATACGACCTTGTCATCATCATGTAATGCTTCAAATGGATTCTAGCAAAATTTATTTTGAACCCAAGTCGAGAACGGGCTCTTAACCACTAGAGAGGACTTCAGAGAGTGTGAATAATGGATTCCAGTATGTTGCCCAGATATTTACCCTAGGGGGGTGAATAGGGTATTTAGAAAATATTGGCTACTTTTACAGACTTTAAAAGTAAATGTTGAATAAGCACAAGTATGTAAAAAGTAGAGAAAGAAGACACATCGAGTTACAAGATTCGAAAATTTCTCTACGTCCTCGACTCAAGTATCCCCACTTGAGTTTTTTCATTATCTTGATCTCCTTGCAGGTGGAAGTCAAACCTTTACAACAAGAGTTCATCATTTTTTCCTAACAAAATAACCCTTTTTTGCCTCACATGGAAAACACCTACTCTTAAATCTCACCACAATGAAAAGATACAAAGAGTTTACCAAAGAATGCTCTCTTTAAAGTTGAATGGTACAATATAAGTTCACTCTCTAATGATTGATCAATAAATTCTTGAGTATTTAAGAGTTGAGAGAACTTTAAGATCTAGATATGAAAATAAGTAGATCTCAAGTCATTAAGAAGGATTTGAATGTAAGAGAAAGTTTATGAATGTTAAGGATATCAATAAATGCTTCCAATAACCTTTATTTATAGGCTTTCAAAGAATATAGTCGCTTGAATTTGAAACGAGTCATTTCCCCTTCTTCTAATTGGTTTAAAATTTGAATTTGAAAGTGTTAGATCAAGAATTTAGTCAACTGAGTTCATCATTCAGTCAACTGAATCATAATCTAATTGACTAAAGAGCTCAATTGATTTTTCCAAAGGTTAGAGATTGATCTTTGTAAAATGTCATTTAGTCGACTGAGCCTTAGATATGGTAGACTGAATCTCACAGTGTGATTTGGTCAACAAAAAGGCTTATATAATTCAGTCGACTGAAAGTTCATTTTGGTCGACTAAATTTGGCAATGTGTTGAGGCCTTGTGAACAAAATATATGTTCAGTTAACTAAGTCTTGGGTCCAGTCAATTAAATTTAATAGAGACAAAATAGGCATGTTTTTATAAACATTATTTAGTCGACTAAATTGGGAACTTAATCAACTGAATCTAATAGTTTTGCATCAATGCCTATTTTTTTTAGTATTCTCTTTTTCAAATACATTGATTTTTTAAAGCTTAGTTTTTAACAGTGTTATGGATTTAAAAAATTATTTTGTTGATTGAGTTTAGTTGATTACTTAAATAATTTAAGCACTATGTTTTGATCAATCAATCTTAGATCACTCAAAAACCCAAAATAAAATAAAACAAAAGTCTTCGCTTGATTCCTTAGGTATGAATGTTTCAGTTATCTTGAGTCTAACTTGATATTTGATCTTGTTGAAATATCTCCATAATATTGATCATTTTCATTCTTAGTCAAAGTTTGGTCAATCATCCATTGAGCTTATTGACATATTTGCATTAGCACATAAGGTAGATCATTAGTCCACATCATCAACGTATTGTTATCATCAAAATTACGAGAATACCTTTGGTTGAAAACCTTTAAGGCCAACATGTTCTTTTTTTTAGGAAAAACGTCTTTGGGAATTTTGCTCATACATGGATCTAAACCTTCAGGGGCGTGATATTATTTTTCCCCAATATTCCTATCAGCTAGTTGCATTTGGCTTAAAAGGAATATTGTCTTCTCGAAGAGATTTGTTGCCTCGTTAAAATGTTATTTATTTCCTGTTATTTCGATCTTTGACTCACGGGGGAGAGTAACCGCCAAAGTTGATAGAACTTTCAACCATTGATTAATCTTAGATGTGGATAGCTGGGATCCATTTATGTTACCTCTATAAAAGGTCATCATCTTCTCATATCTTTTTCTCTTTCGTTCTTCCCTCCACCTTATGGTGCTTTGGTCTTGGTGTTAGTGTTATCAATTGATGAATTTATTGACACACTTTCTTCATGCCAGACATTTTGTGGCCTTCCATTGATGCACAGTTGTTGGCATGAAATAAGGAGTCAGTAAATCTTTCTACTGACATGAAGAATATGTGTCAGTGAGAAATGGGCAATGTAGGGTGCTAGCATGTTTGTGTTGCATTTGCTAATTAGTTTCCAGCCCTTGATCAACCTCATTCCTACAATTTCTTGGGTTAAGTGAAAGATGTTTTCGGCTTCATCTCAGATTCAGCCTTACTGTGTAGGTTCCTACTGTATAGGGGCACCCTAAGCTCAACCACCACCACCTCTTCTCCATTTAACTTCGTCTTTGCTTTCCACTAAGCTTTTCAAAGTCGTCTTCACACCTTGAGGTGGCCAAAGCTGATGGGCAACAAGTGAAGAGCCACAAGATTCAGAGTTGTCGGACCCCTTTTCTTCTTCGTAATTTATGTAGCCTTTATAAATATTATACCACTCTATATTTTAATAAAAGGTTCTTTTTTTTTCTTTTTTACAATTATGTGTTCAATTCTTTTTTATTGTAAGACGGATCTTATAACAAATGTTGTGTTATAGGTTGAAAAGCCAACTTCATAAAACTCAATGCTTTATAAATGGAGAGCGGATCTCTGAAGCAAACTTTTTAGATGGTTTTCGAGGATAGGAAATGATCTCAACTTTAGGATGTGTCCTAAAGCACTGAGGGTGACCATTATGGACCTAGAACAATTAAAATTCTATGGGATCGTATAACCTTCTTTCTATTTTTGAGATTTTCCTAAAAATCTGGCATTAGGGCTATATCTGCCCATAGACACCTATCTCTTTTGGACGAAATGTCAGAGTTAGTTATTTGCAGTTGGAGCAACAAACAGTACACACACTAATTATATTAGGTGTGGTGTAATAGTAGACTCTCACAGTTGTTAGAACGAATTATGTTTTAATTCGGATCCTATTCAAGAGTAGACTATTGGTTACATGTTTAAAGACGAACCTAGGCATGCCATTCTTGAGTCTGGACCCTTAAGCACCTGACCAGACTCCAGATGTTTAATGAGAATGGTTCTCTTTTGATGGGCTAGAACGGGTGCCAGTCTGTGGGTCATATCAGAATCTGACTAAGGAGTTTACAAGGATGCATATCTTTGTGTTCGAATGTAGGTTTTTTATCCAAGTGTCCTTGCTTAACCTTTTCCTTTTCAAATCATCCCTTCATATAAAAGGATAAAAGGATTTTTTATGCACATGAGGGCTTTGTTTTTCCCAGTCGATAGATTGAATTTTGATAACGAAATTCTAGTCATGTGGTCGGACCTCTAACTATAACGAGAACGGATCCTCACTTACTTGGTTAACACAGATGCTACTTCTTTCTGGACCCGAGTCCCAGGGTTAGTCAGCAGAGATGCTGATTCTTTCTGAACTAAAGTCTAAAAAGGCAATCCATCATAGAGTATGATTGCTCTTTTGTCGAGACTGTAGTCTTGCTCTACGTAGAGAGACTTTTTATGCTAGTCAAAAACTTGTTTCATGCATGCGGTAAGTTTTCTTATAGGGTTCCCTATTAAGAGAGGTGATGAGAATGGAATTATTTCCAAAAATAACCTTTTAAGTCTTTTTAGTTGAAATTGGGGTTGTCTACGTGCCATGTCCCCCGACTCCCTAGGTTCAATTAATGTGGGCATGGAAAATCTCAGAAGGTTTATAATTTATTACTTGATATGGCTGATGAGTTGGACCACTCATCTCAGGAAAATGTAACTATTCATGGGAGAACGTAACTGTGATTCTTCTTAGTTGTTGATCTCCTTTCAGCATGGAAAGTTGAGATTGATTGGGGTCATTTATATAAGAAAGCTCTTCCCATTATTTTACAAACATTTGAGTCTTGTCTTTCTTCTATTTTTTATCTCTTTTGGATGTTTACCCATGTTCTCTTGTAAACCCTACATGCCATTTCACCATAATATACATCACTGTATATGGTCATTGGCTAACATGAAGAATGTGTGTCAATGGGGTGATCGAGGGTGTAGAAAGGAACAAAATGAGGACTTCCGAAAAAGGGTATCCCTTTTGATTTTTTGGCCCTGATTGCCTCCTACGCCCCCTTTGAAGGGCCTCGGGTGGATGCCTTGGTTCTAAGTCATAGGTTAGGCCCATGATGGGAGGTTGTCTAAGTTTTAGATTTGTAGTCCAACTTGGTCACAAAAAATTCTTCGACGTCACCTAATGTATTTTCCTCCGATAGGAGCTGAGTTCCATCTTGTTTGTCTCCAGTTCTACCAAAAAGTATAGAATTTGAGCGGTTGGGCTTTTATAGGGCTTGAAGAATTTGTTGTTCACCAGAGTGTGGTTATATTTGCCATTATTCTTGGTAAAATTTTGTAATTCTCGTACTATAATAAACTCGAAAGCCCAATACAAATCTTATTATTTTAAGTTTTGCACCTTCTTTATCATAAGACGAATCTCATAATAAACCTTAAATCGAGAGATTGAAAAGTAAATTATATGAGGACGGATCCTCATTACATTTTTAGGACGGTTCCTAATACGCAAGATTATGACGAATCCTAAAATCAACAAAAGACGGATCTTTGTATATAATATTTCTTCAAGTGAGTTGCATTGCACTAGTTTAGCAATTTCTCTCTAGAAAGTGACTCCAATGTGTAGGATTCTTTGCCACCTATGTCTGCGACCTTGTACGGGCCTTCTCAATTTTGACTAAGTTTGCTTGCCCTGATTGATTGTGTTAAGCTCAGAGACAATGGTCTCTGACTGATATGTTGGTACGACTATCCCATGAGGGGTTATTACTACTCTCTCGTAAGCTAAGAAGAATGGGGTTTCACTAGTCGAATGCCTCTTTGTTGTCCGACAGGCCCAAAGCACTCCATGGAATTCACCTACCTATCTTTCTTTTACATCTTTAGCTTTTTTTGCAAGTTAATTAGAATGGTCTTATTTGAAGCTTCAGCTTCTCCATTTCTTTTAGGATAATACGCGGTGAAAAAATGATTGATGATTTTCAATTCTGTACAAAAATTGTTCACCAAGTGATATGGCCCTAATATATGTCCAAATGGATGAAATAAGCCTTGGGTGAATAGGTCTATATATCAGATTAAAAAACTATCTTGGTCAATTCCAAATTCACTTTATATGGATTAAGGTTTTCTTATTAATTATGTGAAGAATAAGTTCCAGTGCGTGCAATTTCAATCAGTGGCATACATCTAACATAAATAGCAATAAAACTAAAGCAATAAAAAGGAATGTGAAAACGGCAAGCCAATTTTTGTTGATGAAAAAGTGTCATAGTTCAATCAAAACTTCTTTGGAAAACCTTTAGGGCACTGACCCAGATGCACACATTCCACTAGATTTTGCTTTAGCGGTTACAAACACTATAGACATAACAACTTAGTCCCCCAAGCCTTGTTCTTAATCTGAATCACCTCTGACTCAAATCCTCAAGTGCTCTTCTACTAGATCTCTGTTTTGAATCCATGAACAGATCAACTTTAATCACAATTGTGAATCCCTTCGCAACCTCAAACTCTACTGATGGCATACAACTTGAAATCCACAATCTTGTATTCCACAAAAGATAATAAAGAAACATGGCCAAGTTCTATAATCAATTGGTCTTTAATTATGTGAACATGAAACCAAATTGAAATCACTTTTGGTATTGAGAAAATTATAAGAAAATCGGCAGTAGCCAAAAATCCTCAAAACTTTGCCACAAAGCCCTTATATAATACTAAGGTAAGTCAAAGTCGCACAAGAATTGGATTTGGAAAAATTGTAGTAAATCCTATGCGGTCGTTTGAACGAGCCCTATGGTCAATCGATCGAGCTACATCACAATCTTGAAGTTAACCTTACTGCTTTGGTCATTCGACTAAGAAGGCCAACGAAATCCTAAGAAAACACTTCTTAAATACCCTAGAATGGTCATTTGAATAAACCATCCCACAAAATCCCACGAGCACCCTCAGGATCCCTACAATCTTCGTCGTTAGAACAAAGTCAAGGCTTGTTTGAACAGGCTTGAAAAAATGCATAAGCTCACAAATAAAATAATAATATGTAAATCGACCCATTTTAAAATAAAACATTTTTTACATAAATCTTGAATCAATTTTAATATCAAATTACTATGCAACACTACATTTAAAAAAAATTGAAATCTTTTTAAATGCATGAAGTGTGTGTGTGTGTGTGTGTGTGTGTATGCATGTAACTCTAGGACAATGAATCCAAATCATTACCTCACCTACCATTGTGACCACTGCACTTTGACGAAGAATTTTCATAAAGCTCTAAATGCATGATGAAGACAAGGCTTGAGAACTTTGACTCACTATGATTGGATATATTACAACTCCATAGTTTTTCTACACAGATTAGCCAACACAACTTTTGACTAAAAGTCCTAACGTCAAACTCCTTGTGAACTGTAGTCCATTATCTGAAATGAGTGTCCTAGGGATCCTGAAGCGGCAAATGATGTCAATCCAAAAGAATCTTGAATTTGGGTATATCCGATATTGGCTAATGGCTTACCTTCAATCCATTCAATAAAGTAGTCTATGGCCACTAATAGGAACTTCTTTTGTCTGAGAGCCATTGGGAATGGTCCCACAATGTCGATGCCTCATTACATAGATGGCCATAGACTATTTAGCATGCCCAATTTATCTAGCGATTGCCTTGGGATAGGGGCAAACCTCTAGCACTTGTTGCACTTTCTAACCAAATCTTTGGTGTCCTCATGTATTTTAGGCTAGTATTATCCTTTATTAATCACCTTTTGGGCTAAGTGATATGCCCTCAGTATGATTGCCATAGATTCTTTCATGTACTTTTCTCATAACTTTTAGGGCTTAGACAGTGGTTCGACATTATAGGTATAGTCCTGTGTAGGAATTTTTATATAATATCTCATTAACTAGTACGTAATGTGTCGCTTTGTGTTGGTTCTTTCGAGCTTCTGTTTTATTGCCAATGAGAATCTCATTAATTAGGTAGTCCTGAATCAAATCTTGCCTGCTTAGAAGGTTCCTTACTTGTGAAATTTCATCCTCTTCTTCCTCTACTTTGGACTCGGAATAAAATCTACGGGGATAGTCCACTTGAACTGGAACTCGATGGCAAATATCAAGTTCACCAGTGCATCTACATGGTTGTTCTCTTCTCTTAGGAATTGTTAGATAGTGTATTTAGTGACAAAGCCTAATAGCTTCTACACTTTTTTTTAGGTAATGTGTGGCCATATATTCCCTGTTCACCTAGCTAGGCGACAAGCTATGAGTCACAAAAAATGCCCAATTTCTTTAGTCCTAATTCATTAACAAGTTTTAGTCTTGTGATGAGGGCCTTATAATTCGGCTTCATTATTAGAAACATTAAAACAAAGTGTAAATGTCTGTTCAATCATGGTTCTGTCTAAAGTGAATAGAACCAGTCCTACTCCCGCCCTTTCCACCTAGAGGATCCATCTACATGGAGTTTCCACGTTTCTTCCAAGGCTGAGACTAATGTTCGAAGTTACAAGTTAGACTCTATTGCAATAAACTTTGCTATGAAATCAACTTGGACTTGTAATTTAATTGTATTTCTAAGCCAATAGGTGATATCAAATTGCCCCGACTTTACTGTCTACTTAGATATCTGTCCGGAGGTGTCTAGACTGTGCAAGATGGATCTGAGTGGGTACTCTATGATGAACGAAATAGAAAAAGCCTTGAAATATGGTTGTAGCTTTCAACAAGCCGTAACCAAAGCTAATATCAACTTCTCTAACTTGGGGTACCTTGTTTGTGCATCCAATAAAATTTGGCTGATCCTAATACACCAGTTTTTGGACCCCATTTTCTTCCCTAACTAGTGCGACACTAATGGCAGAGTCTGATACTGTATGGTAGAGGGATAAATCTTCTTCAAGGATTGGTTTTGACAAGAATGGGGGTAATGCTAAATATTACTTCAATTCTTGAAAGGCTTCATCATAATCCTCCATCCATTTGAAGATTTTGTTCTTCCTTAGAAGTTGGAATAATGACTTACACTTATTTGAAGATTTCAAAAGGAACTTGTTAATCACGGCAGCCCATCCGGTGACCTCTTAACGTCTTTGTTGTCTTTGGAGACTGCATCTTTTGAATTGTTCTAATCTAGTCAAGGTTGGCTTCTATTTCACGCCCAATAACCAATTGTTCAAGAAATTTCCCCAATTCTATCCCGAAAATACATTTGTCCAGATTAGGTTTCATTTTATACTTATAGAGAAGGGCAGAGGCTTTATTGAGGTGATTAATGCGATCTTTAGGAGCTATGTTTTTTACCAGCATGTCATCTATAGACTTCTATAATTATTCTGATTAGGTTTTTGAAGACCATATTGACTAGTCGTTGGTATGTGGCTCTGACATTCTTTAATCTGAAGGGCATGACCTGAGAGCAGAAAAAGTCATGTTTTGTGATTAAATACATTTTCTATTAATTAGGGCTAAACATGAAGATCTGGTGATATCCTGACTATGCATCCATGAAAGTGAAGAGCTCATGGCTTGACATGTCATTTACCATTTGGTATATCTTCCAAGTGTGGATAGCTGTCTTTTGGGCATTATTTGTTAAGAATGGTAAAACCCATGCAAACCTTCTACTTTTCATTTTTCTTCGAGACAACCGCCACATTGACTAACTAGTTATGGAAGTTCACTTCTTTGACAAACCCAGCTTTGATAAGTTTTTCTATCTCCTCTTTAATAGCTTTGTTCCCCTTGAGAGTGAAAGTTCTTTTCTACTATCGAACAAGTTTATGTTTGTATAGACAAACAACTAGTGGTAGATGATCCTGGGATCAATGCCTAGCATGTCCTAAACGGAACTAGGCGAACACATCCCGATTTCCTGGAAGAATCAAGTGAAGTTTTCTTTCTCCTCTTGTCTCGGTTTTGACCGGATCTGGGTTATTTTTTCTAGGCAGTTTGGGTCCAACTTAACTACCTCAACCTATTTTTCCATTGGGCTTTCTCAAGGTCCATTCCCAAAAGAATCAAAATCTAGGGATTCTTCCTTACTGATTGGGCCCCAATGTTGTAGTTGGTAATCAACTTCTAGGACTGCCGATAACTGGATTGGGAGCCACTTTTCTAGACTCTTCACCGATAATTGGCACAGCTCTAGAAAGTTGCCTAGTTTCCCCTGATCTTGAACTCTTCAATGGTTCCTTTCTTTTCAAGGCTAAAGAATTTTAGTACCTAATGTAGTGTAGAAGGAATTGCCCTCATCTGATAGATCCATGCTCTCCCCAAATGACATTGTAGTGGGTTGGGGCATCTACAAGAAAAAAATTCGTTATCTAGTTTACATGTCTAGCCACTATATGTAGTGATACACTTTCCCTTGAATATATTACACCCCTATTGAAACTGACTAGTGGGGGTTAGACTATCTGTATGTATCCCCATTTCTTTCAAGGCATGCAAGAACAGAATGTTAATTTCATTGCCACTATCCACCAATGCTCTACGGACAAAGCAATTAGCAATCTGAATTGAAATGACAAATGCATCATAATGAGGAAGGTGCACTTGTCGTAGGTCCCGTGGAGTAAAGGACAACGTTGCTGAAAACTGAGGAAAATAGGTGTTTCAACCAAGTCCACTTCCCTAGCCTTCTTGCAATAAATCTAATTTTTTTTATTCGAACATTTCTTTTGGTGGGGTTGCTGCGAGGATTGTGTTAACAACCCGAAGCCCCTGCTGTGGTAATAGGGAACGTCGTTCTTCTTGCGCTGGTTGTTTTTTTTTTTTTTTTTGGTGAAACTAAACTAATCTTTCTATAGCTCTACCCCTAGCATCATCTACTACAGTCGAATATAGTTCTCTAGGAAAACCATGTGGCCACACCATTATTTTTTTGTGTTCATGAGTTTCTTTTGCCAAACAATCTGCTGCTAAATTATCCTCATGACAAATATGCTTAATAATAATTACTAAATATTTTTCCTTAATAATGTTAACATAATCTTTTAAAATATTATAAATTCTCCAAGGGAAACTTGTTTCCCAGCAAACTATTTATTATTACTTTAGAATCATCTTCAATTTCAGACTTTTTCCCATCTTAAGTATCAATCTTTAATAAACCTTCTCAAAGAGCCAAGGCTTCTAATTGAGGTACTGAATATTTCTCATTATACCAAACAGAGAATTTTTGCACCAGTTGTTGACCTCTTCTACTAGCGGCTAGGGAGGTACTATCCGGGCAATCTTCCGGATGAACTCCTCAAGATAATTTTAAGAGATCAGTTCCTCAATATGGTCATGTAGGGCTTTGCAGTCCCTAGTGTAGTGACCATTTTCTTCATAAAAAGAATAGTATTTCTCTTAGTCTCTCTTTGATGGGTTGTTCTTCATGGGGGGTGGCCTCCTAACCCAAGTTTGATTCTTCACTTGATAGAGAATATGGTTAATTGAAAGAGTGGGAGGCTATGTATAGATCCTGGTGCTAATGTATAGTACCAGTTAAGTGTTGTTCCTTCTAGACTAGAAGGAAATATTTTGAAAAATAGGAATCTTTCTCATCATATAAGGGCATCACTTACCTGTAGTGATGGACGTGGCTTATAGGGTTCATAGTCCTGTTATAGTACTTGAATTTGGGGACCGCGACTTCTTATGGGGTTGCTTTTGAGGATCTCTGCAAAGAGTGGATTCTCTACAGAACTGAGAACATCCCGCTCATGTTGCCCGATGGACCTGAGTCCATTCTTCTTGATTTCCTCAATTTTGTGATTAATGATTTCTTCGATTTCCCTCTTCGTCGGACCCAAATATAATAGGGCCCGAGAGGTTAAGGCTTCATCTACATGTGACCTCCTTGGTGGAGAGTTCTTGTGCATACGCTGGCCCTCAGCGCCATTTTGAACAAACTTCTTATTGTCTATTGGGGGTTAACCATTGTCATCATTCTACTGGCTATGGTCCGTCCCTAGTGTTGTCATGGGCGGCGGCTATATGTTTAGCATCTGCAACTCAATATGTTTGCATCTCATTGATCTTCCTCTGTATAGATTGCATGAACACCATATGTTGTTGCATGGTGTTCTATATCTCGCGCATTGCTGCACTAAAAGCTATAGCGGCATCTTTCTTAATATGTTGATTCTAGTTTGAGTCGTCTTGCCACGTGAGAGATGGCTACTTGAGAACCAGCAGTTTGAGGCACCTCATGCTCCCTTCTTCTGTGCTTTTCCACTAGTCATTATTAGTGATTAGAGGTGTTTTAAAGAAGAAAGGGTGATGTATGCAAAGGGGAGTTCCTCCTTGAGTGAAAGACTATAGAGCTCTTAATGAAAGCACCAATTTTTGGGGTGAAAATCCATAAATAAGAATGCCCTCTTGCAAAATGAGAAGAAACTTTCGAAAGACATCAAAGGACACTAGTGTGGTGCTTACTAAGGACTCACTGATGATCAAGTCAATGCGATTGCTTGAAGAAGCATAAAAGCAAGAAGGCTTAGAGTATAGTCTATAAGATATCTCATACCTCATTGGTGTGAGTTACTAGGTTTAAATAGATAACTTGTCGTGGAGAATGTGTTACTAGATTGCAGGTGACTCCCTAATAGTGGGAAGGTTATTAGGCCATGGATAGCACTGGTAATAGGGTTGTGCCCCCATTTATGTTGTGATTGAGGTTGATTTCCGCCTTGCCAATATTTGAATAGGGTTGACATAAATCAAGGGGTTGTTTCTATTTATATCCATGTATCATGGTTGAGTAGAAGTCGTCCCGTTTCGGGTTAGTTACCTCGTCTGTCTAAATGAATCTGGCTTTATCATTTAATAAGTCATCTGAGACAACCTGCACTTCTTTGGACATGAGTACTTTAAAATTTCATCTTTAGTTACACACGTGGCGCTAGTCTATTCGTCGTGTGAATTTATGCCATTACAGTTTTTTTTAAAAAAAACGTGTTTAATTTGGACATATTTTGATAAAAAATTTAATTGTTGATTCGCTTTTTAAAACACACAGATCATATATATCATATGGTAGAAACAAAAGCCTTTGACAATTGGCTTTATAATAATCAATAATTTTGGAAGTCCAAAACTTTAGTTAATAAACTTATTAATTATTAAGTTATTATATAATTTTTCTAGCTATAAATTTTCTCACATGTATATTTTTTAGCATAAAAATAGAACATGCATACATGTTTTCAAATATTATATTTTTTCCCAAATGAATATGAGTTATAAATAATAAAGAAAAACTCCAAATATCATTTTCTGTTACTTATTAATAACTGTTATAAAACGTGTGTGTGTGTGTATATATATTAATTATTCCATTCTAATAATTAAAATATTAAATATTTTTAAAAATTATTATTATTAAATAATATAATTACTTAATAAATTCTTCAAAAAAAAATTGATTTATTAAATGTAAATTATGAAAAAATCAACCGTACATAATTTTATCGAGTAAAAGAGATATCACCTTAAAAGGATGTGTTGAGTGAATCCTCTAAACTTTTTAGGGTTTCATGCCACCACTCAAAACACTTAAAATTAAGGAATCAATCTTTCTCAAAAATTAATTATTGAATGTACTTTAATTTTTTAAAACGTAATTCTACTAATTTCTTTTAAATAAAAAGTTGTTCTGAAAATATATCTCAAATGGTATAACAATATTAAATTAGTTACACATTATTAACGAAATATGATTTACAATGCTAATAAAATATAGAAAATGCTAGTATCAGTCGTGAGTGTCTAACACTCCCGATTTGATTGGTACATATATTACACGCACGATCGTGCGTATAATACACGCTCCAATCAGAACACAAATATAAACACTTGCAAGTGATGTTAGCATTTCTCATATAATATAATATGACCAGCGTGTGTAAAGCACGTGTCAATCAAATACAAGTATAAATACTCACGATTAATACTAATACTTCTCATATAATATATAATATAATATGATACTACTACATCATTTGGACGTACTTTTTAGAACAAAATAATAATAATTTGTCTAAAAATTAAAACTGATAGAGAGTGGTGACATGGTGAAGTCCAGTGTTCCAACTACAACGAGAGCCACGGGATCAAGAGGGACCACAAGTTATAGCTCTCCATTTTTGAACTTTTGGAAGAATTATTATTTTTATTATAACTCTTTTTATTTTTTACAACTAAAAAGGGGGGACAATTTGTCCGGCTGCCCTCTTCTAGTGGAAAGGGTATGGAACAAAATAAATGGAATGGGATGGGTGAAGTGGTGCAAAAATTTAAAAAAATAAAAAGGTTAATAAAATTCGACACAAATTTAGAGTTGGCAATGAAAAAGATCCCATTGTCCTCTCCTATTGTCATTTCCTGATTATATATTTAAATTATAATAGTTAGTCTTACTATTTTCATATTTTATTAAATACTCTCAAATATGTAAATTTAAATATGTATATGTATATATATATATATATGAATTTTTGTTTTTAATAATATTGTTTCGTTAATCTTGATTTATAAAAATTAAACTAATTAATTTTTAGACCGACAGGTTGGAGATTTGTGGGAGGGGGAGGGTCGACGAAGATGGAAAAGAAGAGACGTTCGCTCATTTTGAACTTGAACTTTTGACTTCTTCTTATCGAATAACTTACTATTTGAAGGCTAACTCGACCACGTTATTTATTTTATAATTATGGATGAAAATATTAAAATTTGATTTTTACTCAGAGAAATCAAGGTTACATTATATTTACCTCCCAAAAAAACCAAGGTTTCATTATGAATTTTCATTGGGTTCCACAGCACTGCCCTTCTTTTATCATATCTTGTGCAAGACTATACAAATTAGTCATGCCGGATGGGTGAAATTACCCGTTTCATTAAATAATAATTCAACATTGTTTTGGTGCCTTTCAAAGTAAGTACATTAAACATAAATGGACCAAGCATTTGAGCACTTTGGTTATTTGATTATACTTAAAGAAGAGTTTAAACGTTTAGGGGACAGAGACAGTGATGTGCATATATATATAGATATATATAATATGTACTTGCCCTTTTGGCACATTACCATATGTCAAATAGCCTCTTTGCCCTTTTGGCACATTATCATATGTCATAGTCTCTTTCCACTTTCTACATGCAACTATTTGCATTCCTCTCTCTTTCTCGTGATAATTTTTATAATTTTAACTTCACAATAAATTTCATGAGTCTCACATTAAAATTTATGAATATGTCAGTTTCTATAATTTTAACTTTACAATAATTCCCACGTGAATTTTACAAATTACTAAAATCGTAAAGTCCATCACATAATTTAAGAGACTCAATAAATAATTTTTTCACACTCTCTCTCTCACAAGGACACACACACACATACAAAGACATTGGTGGTAGTAGCAATAAAGGAAAACAAAAGGCTCAAATTTTGGGCCCATTTTGGCGCATGACAATTTTTTACATCTGTCTTTATTAGGTGATGCAACTAAGAGATTGGAAGTCAAGTCTTAGAGGTTAGAAATCTTAGTTCTTTTAACCTTTCCTAATTGCCACCTTATGATTTTGCTTTTTCTTACCAAAATAGAGGAGGATTATAAAAATTGAATATCCTAGATGTTATCTCTCTCATTAAGAAAAAAAAATTAATGCTATACCATTTACTAAATTTTGACTCACAAATAATATTACATCTCCATACCATTTTTCGTACCAAATGAGCAAAATAATAGTAACGTCATGTATAACAAACAAACAAAAAACAAGTTTTGTACTACAACTGAGTGCACCCATATCAATAGCTAGGCATATGACCATTTTCCTTTCCATGGATTGCTTCCCCATTTTCCTTTTTTTTCTTATTTGACACATTAAATATGATTTTTTTGAAACTAAATCACTTTCTCTGTCCTACTTATAGATGTACATTTTGCCTATATTTTCTACCTTAAGCTGCATTTTTAAATTTAAATCTCCTTATTTATAGACAGGTCAATGGTTAAATACAGTTAAAATGTCAAAACTAGTTCAATACAGTATAAATAAATTAATTTTAAATCATTTAATATTCAATAAATACCTTAAAAATTTAAACAAAGTCAGATTACAGGAAATTTCTTTAATTAAAAAAAATTAAGATAATTTAATAATACTAAACCCAACCTAATCATTTTAAAGATTCTCCAATAGCCTCTTAATTTTCCACCAAGAGCTTACCCAAAAAATGTAATTTAGATAACTTTTTTTTATCCTTTAATGATAAAAATGACAATCACAATTAGAATTAGAAAAACTTGATAATTGGGTCCCCTGTGTGTGTGTGTGAGAGAGAGAGAGAGAGGAGGCCAAAAGTTCAATGATTGAATATATATATATATATATATATGCACAAAATTCGATGGTGAATTTTTAACAACCATTTCCCCCTAACAACTAATCCAATAGAATTGTAAAATAGTTGACAGCACACTATCCTTGTCCTTTAATTACTCTACTTCTAAATGATGCCCACTTTTTCATCTCAGTTGTTTTAGTGCCAAACTACCTGACACTCATTATGTTTCCAAGCTTTTAAGGACATGTTGGTATCATTTTCTGAACTACATTAATAGGACTGGTCAAAACAGAATCATTCCTGTTAAATTATTTAATATTTAAAACATTTAACCTTTTTTACTATTAAACTAAATGATTTTATCAAATACTAAAAAATTTAAAATTAATTCATCTAAATCAGTTTTAACGTTTTCCAAACAGATCCTAAATGATTATGATTACCATAAAAAAAGAAAAAGAAAACACGAGAAAAAATATTTTTGAATTTTAATGTCTTAATTGTTTCATTTTTCTTCATTGACGTTAAAGCTCGATTTGCCAACATTACATTGAGACTTTTCTAAATAAAATTTACAACCATTTCAAGAATTAATAAATTTTGGGGCTTAATGCACTTCCCTTTCCATTTTATTTCTTTTGGGTCAAAGGAACTCATGAGATAACCCGAAAAGCCAGTGAATGTATGAGTGGTAGAACAGGAGTATAAAATGATTTCAATTGGAGTGCATTAGCTCCACCCGTCTAAGTTTTAATCTCATTTCAGTACATCATCAATACCATTATAGTTTTTGCCATTCAGAATAATCTAGAGAAGCACCCTCCACTAAATCCTAATCATTTATCTTCCTTCCTGATATTTTTAAAAGAAAACATAAAAGAAGAAAAATTATCTTTAAAATTTCCTCCTATCGGGGGTCCATCAAATTAAAAGTTCACCTACACAAGAAAAAGTAGCTTGTTTTAAGAGAGCTTAGAATTTATTTCAGTCACCACTAGATTACAACAGCTTTAAAAGTTATAACTCCTTTTATGTGACGAAGATGAGGCCCTACAGGGAAGGAATTGGGGGACCAGAGCCTCAATAAATCTCCCACCACCAAACTGGGTTTATGACATGCCTACGTAAGAGAGGGAGATAAATGTTGCCAATAACAGAACCTCTCCCTCTCCCATTACATATTTCCACAATCCATCACACCCACTAAAAAAATTGACCGGAAGATGAAAAATAAATAGAAGAGAACGTTAATCCTATTCTGTTTGTAGTTATTCAACACCACCAGCCAATATTACACACCTCAATCCTCGCAGTGCCAAAACCAGAACATGCATCCCCCCAGCTCCATAACAGTGAAAATTTTTAAAGAGTACATAACTAACGACTTCAAACACAAGGGGGGAGAGAGAGAGAACAAGAAGGCCCAGAAATTTACCCTAAAAAGAAGTAAGAAGTTTGCCACAATAAAATGGCAACTGTATTCCAAATGTAGTAAAAAGTGGGATGTTAGTCCCACGCACTGGTCACCCCGGGACCATATCCTCCTCCACTGTACCCGCCAGAAGCCCCATACCCACTGCTGTTGTTGCTCCCGCCATAGTAATCTGCACCACCCCTGTTGAAAGAGGAGTCCCTCCGGAAATCACGACCACCAAACCGACCTCCCCCACGACGATTCTTACCTCCACCAAAGGATGATCGAGCTGCATAGCGTGAGAGCCAAGCAGGTACTTCTTGGTTTGATTCTTGCATTAATTCAGCTAATGACCTGGCCAATGAGGCATTGTTCTCATTGAAGAAGGCGGTAGCTAACCCTGATTTCCCAGCTCTCCCTGTCCGCCCTATCCGGTGGACATAATCATCAATGTCATTTGGAAGGTCAAAGTTGACCACATGTGCAACATGAGGAATATCAAGACCACGTGCTGCCACGTCTGTCGCAACCAAAATCGGAGTATTACCACTTTTGAAGGATCTCAGTGCTTGTTCTCTTTCCTGCAGGCATGTCAAAATAAAAATGTTCAACAGCACACTTTGACCAACAATATTTGCTGCCTGGAAGAAGCATAGAGCTTCCGGAAGAAATAACACTACTAACAATACCAGTAACAAACACACACACACAGATCCTATACTCAATAATATCCATCATCAACACTACACACACAGAGATACTATACTCAATAATATCCATCTTCAACACTACACACAGATCATACTTATCTGTTGGTGGAAAATCCAAATGCAAGATATAGCAAAACTACAGATTTCTGGAGTTGTCAAGTTACAATTTGATGGAACTCAGAAGCTTCTACAACAGAGGTGATTCTATGCTAGTCAAATCAATAATGATGATGAGATACAGGACCCTAGCAAAATTATGCATGGAAATCACACATACCTCAAAATAGAAGTCACTTATGAAGCTTATTACTCAAAATGAGATCCCAAAGATCATTACCAAATAAGGAAACTCATGACACCTCCAAATCATGTCCTTCGAATAGAGTCTATAAATTATGTTCAAAGCTGGGAAATTTTTTTGCAAGTACAAGCATCAACAATTTCATGTGGAACATATCAACTATTGAGAACAAGATTTGAAAACCAGACAACGTTCGAGTCATTTCTTATTTGAATATGCCAGCTCCAAAAGCCACATATCCAGCTCAACCATCCACATAGACACATTTCTACCAGCACATTAAGGGGTGAATTTAAAGAATACACAACCTTACCAAAATATAAAGCACTACATTCTCTTTAAAAAAAAATTGTATGTGAAAAGTAGAAACCATACAGGTAACTTCCCCAGAATCTTACTCTGAAACTAAAAGAATAGACTTCTATAACGTTTTGGGACTTGCTCCCTGCACAGATTTCCGACCAATGGAAATGTCAAACAAAATTAATTAAAATAAAAATTATCTAGTTTCGAGATTTGATCCCAACACATGTTTCCCACATATGCAAATGTTCAAGAAACATTAACTACAATGAAAATCATCTCTAACACTGTTGGTTCCCTATCCCTTCATAACGTCTAGGTATAAATCGTTCACATTTAGGTTGCATATAGTTTTTATCGACGCCTCCAATATGTTCTGAAAACCTGTCTCATTAGACTGCTCATTGAGTTTCACAATTAACTTTTAACAGCTTCCTCATTTTTTGTGCATCTTTATTCATTCGTAGATATCTAATTCATTTAAGAGATCTAATGCCAAAAACAAAATTGCTCCCAAACATCAGTTGTGAAATGTGGAAGCATTGTTAGAAATGAGAGCACGAATACTAATTTGGAACTAAGTAATTCAATTGTGGGCCATGATAGGAAATTCTCTCTTCTTTTTAGGTATTTCACATCATCCACCTAAAGTAACATGAGGCCTATGAAGCACAAACACTCTATTTTGACTCATGTCTGCGTCGAACACGGACAAGTTCCAGACACATGAAAAGAGTGACCAAATTCGGACATGTTAGGACACATTTTGGACACGTGTCCTATGTAATAGTAAATTTGTTTCGAAACTTGAATCATGAATGTTGATTGAATTAAAAAGTTCTTGAATTTTATTTAATGACTTTATTATTTTGATATCTTAATAATATTTTTAGAATTTATGTGTTTTTATGTCAACTTTGAGTGAAATAACATTAAGTTTTTATTATATGATCCTATAAAAAATATTAAAAAATTTATATTCAATGTATCCTTGATGTATCTATGTCATCCACATTGTGTCGTATCCATGTCTTTGTGTCCCGTATCCGTTAGATGATCTCAGAAGTTCAAGTCGCAGAAACAGCCTCTCCACTTGCGGGGGTAAGGCTAGCAGAAGCAGAAGCAGAAGCCTCATGCACCAAGCTAACCTACTTGATGTAACATTCAAATTATCCTCAGTAAAACGGCATCAGCTAGCAAATGATATGATTTTGATAAACGAGAGGCTTTTTAGGAGCTTCAATCAGAATAAAAAATAATGATATGGGCTTTTTAGGAGTTCCAATCAGAGTAGAAAACAATGATATCTCACCATCAACTGAGAGCTTTTTCTTTCCACCCTGATAAGCAAAAACTTTGTTTATAGAAGGAACAAGAAGATAGGGTGTCCATCTTTGTTGCCTAAACAGTCTCAACTGCTACCTAGAAATTTATGATAAAAATAAAAAATTCTCCCAACCCAGATACACATCAGATAGATCCCTGCTTAACCCAAAAATAAAAAATTAAATTAAATCACATAGATCTCCCAAACACATCTAATTACTCTCATAAAGATTCCAAAAGAAATGAAAATGAAATATCCTGCAGGATATAAAACTTTCAAATCAGAAAGCATCATAATTACAAGTCCAACTTTTAAAAAAAAACATTTAAGTATAAAAAGTAAAAGTAATATAAAAAAAATATTCAAAATAAGAACCCATCATGAGTTAATTCTAGATGAGACTACTTACCCCAAAAACAAAAATCTAGATGTTACAAAATTAAAATTTTAATCAGATGTGACTAAATTAAAAATTTAACCACATGTACCAAAAATTGACATTAAAGTAATGGACCATTGAAGTGCCAACCACAATGTTGCACAGTCAATAGCACTGTGCCCACGTGGAGCTCATTCCATGTGATTTCAAAGCTTGAATTCAATCCACGTCATTTTCTTAAAACAATCTCTCTCTTTTTATTTATGGGTAAATCATACTCACACACCCTTTGCCCCCAAAGGGACTTGAACCCTCAGCCTCCCATATGAAGAGGTGAGGAGATACCAATAAAGCTGGAGTTTCTCGGTATTACAATCCAACAAAATCCATCTTCCTTCCCTCCAAATGACTGATTGTTGAAACATTAGAACATATTGATTGGGTAAAATTAGGGCTGCAACTTGGTTGGGCCGGGCTGGGTTTGAAGACTGCCCAAGCTCAACCCATGTCATGAAATTGACTACCCAAACCCGTCTTGAGCCGAAGTGAAGTCCGATCAACCCAGCCCAAGCTCAATTTCATGTGTATCAAGCAAGCTCGGGTTGCGCACCTCATTCGGGTTGGGCTCAGGTTTGGTCCTGAATACACCTAAAGAGAGAATATCAATCTCAGCTTATGAGCATTACCTTTCAGGAATAACACAAGGGATGGGAAGAATTGTCTGAAATTATGAACAGAGTACTAATCAAAAAAAATGTTAAGGGTAAATATATATTTCATAAATCTGGGACTTCAATCTTTATAGATAGTGTCTGATATGATTTAGTCTTATTTATTTATTTATATATATATATATATATATATTAAAAAGAAGAGGAACTAAGAAATTGAAAAGACAAAAAACACCTACAAAATGCTTTAACTCTATTTATCTATGATTGGAAAAAAAATCAAAAATTGAAAGGAAGCCCCAATGAAATAAAATTAGTGTAAGAAAAATTATGCAATTTTGTGTTAACAATTCTTTTCTAAAAGTTGTAATTCTTTAGACAAATAGTTCTTGAGTCATATTGAGTCATGTGGATTATTGCTAGTCCTAAAGTGAAGACTCGATAAGCCTCACAAGTATGATCAAGTCTGAAAAAATGTGCAATTCAAGGTATGTTGCCATTTATATCAAGCATTACACATAGTCACTTGACCTTAGAATTGAGTTTAAGTTTAGATATGAATTTTACAATGATTAAAATTACCTTAAATATGGTTTAGCTTTGACTATAGGCCAAGTCTACTTATAAGAGTTACTAAAAAGTGTGTTTCTAAACTTATTTATATGTTTCAATTAATTTATGAAAAATCGTTAAAATTATGTCGTAAAACACCAAATTGGTTTTCCAATAGCTCGCCCATCTGAATGGAACGATAGTTGCGTTCGAACAAAGCCCCGTCCGAACGGAAGAAGCTTTGTCGTCCAAATGTGTGTTGGCCAAATCGCACCGTGATTGGTTATGACATCTTATTCTGAATTAGTTTAAGGTTTTTCATATTTTTTTGCTATAAATAGGGTTTTCTATGTCTCCCAAAACGAACCTAGCCTCTTGAAGCATAAAAATACATTGTGAGATTTTTGTTTCGTGGTTGATTAGTTGTTTGTGGTTTATCTTTGTGGACTTGTAATGTGTTCATTATTGATTAATGGATCTTTTGTAGCAAGTGAATTTTATTTCCCATGAAGGTTTCCCACATAAAACCATTGTGTCTCATATTATTTTGGTTGCATGTTTAATTATCATTATTATAGTCTTGATATCTGCATGAACTTGATAACCTAGTTATCTAACGAGTAGATTTCTTTGATAATACTCCATCTTAATCTAAATAAGGTTATTAAATTGTGTTCCTTATTAATTAAATTTGTAATTAATTAATTAAGACTTGGTATAAATCTTTCCACACTCTTAATAAAAATACTATCATTAGTTTTTATATCAAAATAAAAATTGTAATATTTCACAACTAGACCTTCCCATTCTGCACCTATAATAAGGACACATAACAACTGATCAAACAAAAAAAAAAACAAAAGGACACATACACAAGTTTTTGCACACAAATATAAACAAAATTTCTTAAACTCCGTTAAATGGATAAGCGATCAGCACAGAATGAGATCAGCATGCAAAGAGAACTTTGAACATGAAGAGATCAGTTAACTACCAGAGTCAGAAAATCATAATACATCGCCAATCTATGCATGCAAAGGCACACATATGTTAGGAGAAAGGCCGAAGATTGAGATCCACTCACTCAAAGAAATGATGCTTAAAGAACTAAAGAAGCCGGGGATTTAGATGGGAGACAAATTGATCAAAAATTAAGGCTGAAAAATCAATGGTCACTGGTCAGAGAAGGCCAGAAGTGTTTATTGTGTGTTGGTGCTGCGGCTAGGATTGAAAATTGTAATGAGAACGACGAATGAAGACAAATAGAAGGCATCTTATATCTAAATCTAATCAACGGATTATATTTATTATAAATATAATCAAACAGTTTGTAAAAAAACAAACTGTAAGTCAGGGTTGTATTTTGGAACCCCAAGCCCATCCAAAATTCTATAATATGTTGCCCAGACCCAAAAAAAATTAGGGTTGGGCTCGGGTTAGCCCACTCGACTTGCAGCCCTAAGTAAAATCAAACCCAGTCTCATTGATGGCTAGGCTATATATGGCAAGCCAATTTTTAATGTCAAAGGACCTCAATGTTTGTGTCAAGTCTAGCATAATGACTAGTCGTGTGACCATCTCTTCAACCAAAACCAAATCATTTGCTATCCTTATGAATTGGACATCAATTCAAGGAGCTCATTCAACCATCACTTTAGACATAACAATTATCCTAGCAAAGTCTCTAGAAAACAAACAGAAAAACTAAGAAAAATGAAAAACATACTTATATTCACTTCATTCCCTGCAATGAGTATACAGCATAATAATAGAAAGGCCATGACCAGTCTATCCACAGACACATATAAAAGTTATTCGTCAAAGATAACATGCCTTTATTTTTACACTTCACAATTCAGGAGATGTTCAAAATATGAAACAGGTTATTCTTTCTTTAACTAATACAGCACGCTAGTAAAATATGTCCTCATAACTTATTTTAAGTTATTCACAAAATCTTTGCACACTTTGTCATTACATTGGTTTCCCAATTCTTTACGCCAGTTCAACTCGCAGTGAATAAGTCTTGCAACTTAGGCCTTTCATGGATGGGTCATAGGATTTGAATTTTTTTTTTAATTTTTTTTTTGGTATTTCTGAATCTGTCACACTGAAAGAGCGTACAGAAGCAGATATCCATACCTATTTGTGAGGCTTAAAACAGATACAACATAAAGTGTGTGTGAGTGTGTGTATACACAACAAATATGTATATTTTTTCTGCAAGTAAGCATATATATGTTATGTTTTTATAATTAGAGCAAATAGTTAATACATCGTATGTGGTATAGCCAAAATTGATTTAATTATTATTCAACTCACTGGATTTAACAAATATGGAACATTGAAAACAAAAACTAAAAAAAAACACCAAAATTGCAGTTTAAGTCTGATTAAACAAAAGTTTTTGACATGCCTTTAATGTCCTAAAATACATCGACTTCGATTTTCGTCACAGTTTCGCCAAGGAGAAAAGCATGCCAGCCTTACCAACTAAACTAGTTGGTGTCTTCAATCCCATTGCTTCTTTTCTATATTCCCAAACTATCAGTACATATGGCAGTCGGTTGTCATTAGTTTGAAACTCGTTACACAATAATCATCATGTTCAAGTAGTGAGCCTAAAAAATGCCACCATCTGATACTCGCCAAAAATACGAAATACCAAGTCAATATAAGTTGTATTAAATACCAGGAGCCTGAGGACGGCAATCCCGAAAATACCAAGGCAATATGCCAAGACCACCTTATTTTCCTTTACATGGTAGCAAGTTTGAAAGAATTCAGATGAGGACGGGATAATGCATGTCTGGCATTAACCTGTGGGCCCGAACAAGATCAATTAATATGTACTAATTATCTGCAAAGAAGTACAAACTAATCCCATGGGAAGGTGGTGGTTCTATGAACCCTGGATAGAGTATAAGATAAAGTACATGATTAAAATTAATCCCAAGGTCTCTACTCTCTCTCTCTCTCACACACACACACACATATGCAGCCATGACAAAAGCATGTTTAGGAAGACAAACCTATTCCTGGATTATGGAATAAGCAAACAGAATGTCAGATTGCATTAAAATTGGGATATCAGGCCTCTATTCCAGTCCTCATCCAACCATGATATTTCCTCCATGAATCACATATCCATGTAGTATTTATTCCAACCTGGTGCAATCCTATCCGGTAAACAAATGTGGCCTTGAGTGTAAATTTTTTTTAGTTATTATATAATAAGGATATGGCCTGACAAATCCCAGCCATAGCTCTGCACCCCACACACCACAGTACATACATACGTATACGGATATATAATATTTACATTGACACCATTGGGAAGAGGCTTGGGGAACGACGAGCAGGTGTGACCAAAGATGGTCTATTCCGTCATTTCTTTCACCGGCCTTCAAAGGCATACACAACTGGTACTAGGAAGTGAAGAAAGGTGCACACAGATGCTGATGGGGGCGAGACAAGGTGGCACAAAACAGGCAAGACAAGGCCAGTTTCCATAGCTGGGGCAGTGAAAGGTTTCAAAAAGATACTAGTGCTCTACACAAACTACGGCAGGCAAAGGAAGCCAGAGAAGAGTAACTGGGTAATGCACCAGTACCGTCTTGGTGATAACGAGGAAGAGAAAGATGGAGAATTAGTGGTTTCAAAAGTTTTCTACCAAACGCAGCCTAGACAATGTGGTTCAAGTACTCAAGATCACTCGCCTAACAAAAAATCAGAGATTAGTCATAGTGGGCATGATGATTCCATGATCAAGTTATGGAGCACATATCCAACACACCAATGGACACACATCCACCAAAAGCATGAGAAATATACACCTAAATCTATAACTATTTTATCTGTAAATATCAAACTGCGTGTAAGTACCCATTTCCAGAATCCAGAAAGCACTTTTGCACAAAATTTCATTACAACACAATTTAGAGAGAGAAAAATACTAATAGTGACATGTCCATGCGCCCTAACATATAGGAATTAACTAAATCTTAAACCTGTATCCACATCCACAGAGCCAACACACTGACATCTGAGTCCATGTAACATAAAGTACAACACAAATTAACAAAACAAGAATACACCAAACTTGCAGATGTTGGTAATAAAAAATATGCTTTTTTCATGACATAAACCACCAGTATCAAAATAAATATTTTTTGATAAGTCGGGATCAAAATAAATATTCAGGATAAGAAAACGCCTGAGAATAAAACAATTGTACCTGTTGTGTTCTATCGCCGTGAATGGTTGTAGCAGGAAAGCCATTTGAAAACAACCAATGCTCCAGTGCATCAGCTCCCTTCTTTGTCTCCACAAAAACCAGAGTCAGAGAGTGCTGCAGCACCAAAAGCACAAAACTATATATTATAAATCCAGGCTTTTGAAATTAGCATATCAACTAGGGAAACAACACAAAATATAAAAGCGCAACTATTCATATGAACAAATAACATTAAGGATACTAAGACATGATATTGGAGATAAACTACTTTCCACCGCAAAATTGTACTTCTCTCCCTCTTTCTTTTTTAGTAAGATTTCAATTTTATCCCTCTTTACTCTTTAAATCCCATTTTCATAGTGCCATAAATAAAGGTAGGAAAATTATGCCATTTATATTTCAGAATACCTTTCATCTAATATAATTCACTTTCACTTTGAAGGAAATTTTTAAAACCATTTTCCCAGTTTATTTCTGTTATCCATAAATCAAAGAATAATTATCCAAAATCATTTCTATTGGAAAACCAACGCAGATATCATAATAACTCTTTCTCACGCTACTTCAACATATAAATAGGAAAAGTCATGAGAGTGACTTCCTGAAATTCGTCCTTTCCAAATACGCTTAACTTGGAAAAATTGATCATCAAAAGAATCAAACACATACAAATACACCTGTGACAATTGTAAGTCTCAACCCCAAACCCAAACACACGCAAATGCACGCAAGAGGGGGATGGGACGCTTTTTTCTCCAGTGTTACCTTGCTATCAACACCATTTGACCTCTGCGCATGAAGAAGATCCATGAGATGGCTTCTCTTGTCTGACTCATGAACAAATTCAACTCTTTGGACGATCAAGTCAGTGCTTGAACCAACTCTTCCAACAGCCAGAAAAATGTAATTTGAAAGAAAATCAGAGGCCAATCTCTGCATATCAACCAAAAGTTGCAAATGTGTCATAATGATATCACTGAAATAATTATGGCATCCAGTACCACATCCATTGCAAACTGTATAATTGCCTGTATTTTGCATGAGAGAGAGAAAGGGTATCTCAAACCACTCTGTCTCAATGCATGTTAAAAAATACAATCAAAATGCAACAACAGTACAGGATGAATTTCCAGCATAATATGCTATGTGCATCTGGTGATGATCAGAATGAAACTCAAATTAATTTATAAAGAACATTATATTCATGTTGCTTGAAATTATATATAACTCTGTCAAAGCAGACAAGAAGCCCAAAAAAATTTAAATCAGATGTGATAAAAATAAAGATGGAAACTAAAGGAAATCTTTACAAAAGAAACCAGACCTGAATCTCTTTTGGAAAGGTGGCACTGAACAGCATTGTCTGTCTTATACCTGGTTGAGGCATGTCCATTTGTTGCACAATTTTCCTTATTTGAGGTTCAAAACCCATATCCAGCATTCGATCTGCCTCATCTAGAGCTAAATACCTAATCATCTGTAATGAAACTCTAGCCCTCTCCAGCAAATCTACCAATCGTCCAGGGGTTGCCACAAGTATATCAACACCTCTCTCCAAATCACGAAGCTGACCAAATACAACATATCATCAATTGAAGAGCACAGGGGGAAAATATAAGGACAACAGTTAACATTTCTCAAATTTCAAATTCCAAATTTTTCCCCCGTTCCTCAATCTCTCTTCATGAAATTTCAAGTTTTGCACTGTAATCTGACAATAGTTAATCAACAATGACTAAGTTGATATAGAAATACTTATCAAAAGAAATTCTTAAATCTATGGACAAGTAACTCCACATCTTTGGAAGTGTGCCTATTCCTCTCCATCCATATACACCACATGAGACAGTCACAGAGAGGAACAACATACCAAATATTCCATAAAGTAACAAAGGTAGCTAATGCCCAATTATGTCAACAATTGCAAAATAAGAGTGCAACTTTAATGAAGAGCGACAGTGGGGAAAGCTTTTGGCAATTGATCAAATCTTCTCTTGCACAATAGTCAATCCCTAATAGGTATGAAATGTGAAAGTCAGAGATGGAGAATTACTTTATCCATGCCAATTCCCTGGAATGGTGTGAAGCTGTTGTGTTCTAAAGGGAACCTATTTCATTTTGCAGTTTTGGGGTAATATACAAGGAGCAAAATTTCAGATTTTAATGGTATCAAAGCATCATTTGAAGTTAATTCAAAATTATTATTTTTTTGATCAGTTAAGTTAATTCAAATTTAGCCTAATGAGCTTCTATAACTGGAAGTTTTGAGGAAATTTCCATTGCACAGGCATAAAAATTGATTTTTGGGAAGGCCCCCTTGGGCACCATTTATATTATCTTTTACTTAATCAAAAATAAAAAGCGAAATCAACATGGTTCATAATCATCCTCGTGCCTTCTGTATACATTATTTCTAAATCCCATTATTTCCCATGTTTACACAATCCATAGAAAAAAAAATCGATAAAACACAATCAAAAAATACTTACAAAAAATGCAATCCAATCACAATTTCAGACATTATTATAGACTAAAATAAAATCAACAATAGTTATCAGACTTTTGTACTCCACATCAATATCAACACAAATCATAACACTTTAGCATAGCAACTGAAAAAACAAATTGAAGATGGGAGGCACTGTTCCTGCTTCTGAACAGGACCCTCATTACTTCCGATTCATTATGGGAAGCAGCAAAAGTGGACATCAAAACTAAAATCATGATGCTCATAATTTCCCTTTTTTTTTATAAGAATGATGCTTGGTTCAAGCTTCATCTATTTGTCATCATCATTTGAGCATTTCCATAAAGGTATACCTCTTCCAGCTCCAATTTAGAATCAAACCTGTACTTTGGATTTGATAATGGAAAATTAATACCACATTTTTAAAATCCCACTTTGTGCATAAATTTAAGAATAAAAAAATTCACTACAGATTTAGAAGTCGGTTTCTTTACACCCTAGTATTTCTGTTAAGAGAGATGAAGGAATAATTAGAAATAAAAATAAAAAATAAGGAAGACTAAGGTTCCGCTTGCATCTTGGAAAGAACTCAGGAAGCGAATAGAAAATGCTTGAGAATGGATTCCTTTCTAACCCATTTTTGAACATTTTCCTCTACTTTCACTGGTTCTGTCCAAGATTCAAGGGAAGCATAAATAAATTAAAGTATAATTTAAAATACCAAAGTCAATATTCAACTTTATCATTGCTCTCTCTCATTAGAGAAGACAGACAAAGAAGAAAAAGAAAATTAGAAAAGAAGATTGAGAAGCCTCTCTAGCCAACCTCTACTTTTCTCCAGTCCCAATCGTAAGGAAAAAAGAAGATGAAAGCCCTTCCACACCTACGCGTTGCTGCAATTTGACATTGGCACTTTGTTCTTTATTTATTTTATTATTATTATATTAGTTTTCATTTATTTTTCAACAAAGAAATAATGAATTCCGTTGTTCACCATCTCCCTCAAATTCAAACAATACCTCTTTTTGAAAGTGAAGAGAATGATTTCTTGCACTATTTTGCATACAATAATCATTTATACCATAGCACTTCAAAATAACAGCTTGAATTACAATAAATCATAAATGATGTTTGACCTATGTTCTTGGATTATCAATCTATTAAATATTTGGAAAAAATACTAAAAAGTCCTTAAAATAATTTTTTTAATCCAAAAAGTCTATGATACATTTTTTATATCTAAAAGATCTAAAAAAGAAACTTTGAATATCAAAAGTCCAATTGTTAACTAGTCCAATTGTTAACTTTTATCTTAACACCGTTAAAAAATATTATTGATTAGATCAAAATAACCTCAAGATATATTTTAAAAAATATTAAATAATAGATACAACAAATTCTTCAATCCAAAAAAAAAACCATAACATCTTTTATTTATCTAGAATGCCTAAAAAAAAAAAATTATAAAATGTTATGATTTTTTGGGATTGAAAATTTGATTTTATATATTTTTTTTCTAAAATATATCTTAAAGGTCATTTTAATATCATCAGTAATATTTTTGAACGGTATTAAGATGAAAGTTATCAATTAGACTTTTGATATTAAAAGTTTCTTTTTTGGATTTCTTAGATAGAAAAAATATATCATGGACTTTTTGTATTGAAAAAATTTATTTTAAGGACTTTTTAGTATTTTTCCCTAAATATTTAGATTTTATTGTGTACCAATTTAATACAAATGATGTATTTATAATTTTAATGTTGCAGTTCATACACAAAAGCATCACTTGTATTATTGTGTTTGAATTTGATATATGATATTATTTCACAACTGCAACCTATCAAAAAAAAATTATTTCACAACTGCAACTCTAATAAAATAGCTGTTACATTTTACATGCTATCTGCTTCATGTCTACTGCTTAGATATTAAAAAAGAGATGCTATAATGAACATCACGTGCTTTGAACTAGCCTATTTCGTTCTACCACAGCTCATTAAAAAATATATATATATAAACTGATCAGTGTTCAATACTGTCAAATATTTTTTTGATATATTGAATATTATAGGAGGGCACATCCTCTCCTTTTATTGGTTCAAACAATCTTGAAATTACCCATAGTAGCACGCAATTAGACTGGCATTCTACCTATTGTAGGTATATTAAAAGGTGGTTGAATCTCTAGATCTATTGTCTTTACAATCAAATTTACATTTTGTAGCTGGTAATCTATGAACTGCAATTCATAATTCATATCCATAAATCCAATATCACAAAATACAAGCAGCCTGTCAAGCGAAATAGCATAGAACCACTGAGCACTACACTAATATCAAAATAATAATTGAAGATTTATAGTATTAGTCCTTACTATTATATTATCCTTGTATGCCCACGTCCATGATCCGTTTTTCCCAATCTAGATGCTCCGAGCTCGCAGTTCCAAACATAACAACTATGAATGCATTTACTAGCTGGTTGTAGTGACAATTGCTAGTAAAACTTCCCATGGAATTCATGTAGTGTTTCTAAATGCTTCCTAACACAACCCTACTATTTCCATAATCCTTTTCCTATTTGCTTCTCCAATCATGCCCCTACCACTTTTTTAAACCCATTCTCTTCTTGCTTCCCCCATTTCAAGAACCCTTCTTTCTGCTCTCCACACTAGCTCTGGAACTATATAATATGCTTTTCCATTAACCCACGTAAATCATATCAGAGTCTCACTAACATGTTGAAAAAACCAAATTAAAATCTCACTTATTAATGTAACATACTACTTTAATCTTAAACTTCAAAATTTTAACCTCACAAAAATAACTCATACTTCTGTCCAAGGAATTGCCTTTCAGCCCTAAACCGCATGCTCATTAGTATACTTTCAGATTTTGAATTACCAAAACCTGAATCATATGAACCAGTAGCTCTGTTATTAGCTGTACTGCATTGTCTTGATCACCAACCAATTTTCATAAACATAGATATGTTGACCACTTGCACAAAATCAACCAACAAAGGCTAAACAAATGTTACCCGTGTATTGAAAATCTTATTTTCTAGAGCTACATCTGTTTCAATTTTTTTAATTTTGATAGGTAAGATGCGCACAACTTTATCCCACTTGGAAGCTGAACTCCCAATTCCACTTGGGGAGGTGGAGGAGACATCACTTAAATTACCCGATGGTTTTCAATGTTAAATGCTTTAACTTTTCCAGTTAATCCCCACAATGCTGAGCCGCCCCCCCCCCCCCAAAAACAAAAAAAAAAATTGCTAGAAAATAGATCCATGCAACTTATGGGATCTACAACCTACCCATTCACCATAAAATATTTGATTGAACAGGGAAAGGAAAATTTTAAAACACTTAATAATACATATCAGAAAGTACACAACTATATTTTCATGTGTAAATATATGCAAAGGATATGATAGAAGCCTACCCTCAATGATATCAAGTTTATGCTCCTAAACTAGAGCTTAGAGAGCATTCAGGTGAATACACAAATTGGATTAAATTTTGCCAACTGAAATAATTTGCATGCATAACGACACTATCAATGTTGCAAACAATCTCCCTTGCTGACAATAAGTGGCATGAACAAGCAGATTCACACAACCATAAAAATGTATCTAAATCAAGGAAAAAATGAATTAATTTATCATTGAACGATTGATCGCACATTTACCATAGGAAAGGCAGATTGTAACATAGGGGTATCATGTACCTGAGAGAAGCACCACAATCAATACTATACAAGTGTCATGGGGATAGCAAAAGCGCAAACACATTCGCGCACACAGATTGTTACATACATACAGATCCATTTCCAGATGAAAACATAAGAAGGTGATACATATAATTTTACTATCCATGGTTGGTAGTGTGATATGTAGAGGAATCGATACAGAACAGTATCTTGTATCATTTTGCACTATTATCTTTTGATACAGCGCCGTAAGTTACAATATGATATGTATCGACCAAATAGTTCGATACGGTTAAGCTTCTTGAAGGACTGTTTTGTTTCTTTTCTTATAAAACCTATTCTAGCTCACAACCCTAATCAATCGAACAAAGCTCGAACATTGTTTTGTCTCCGACAATCAACAACTCCGATCAATCAAACCCCTCTCGATCATCTCTCTGTCTTCGACAATCAGCAATCCTAGTCGATTGAGCAACTCTCAAACATCTCTCTTCATCTTCCAACAATCTCCTCTCTCACTCCTCTAGTTCGATAGACAATGACGACCAATGTGAAACGACCTCCCCTTCATCCTTGTTCTTTGTTCTTTGAAGACCTATTTAAAGCCCTCTAAAGCTCTATTCTTTGAAGACCTCATTGAAACCCCAATTGAAGTCTCATTGAAGCACTAAATCTCTCGACTCTATTATCTCAAGCCCTTAGGTACTCTTCATGCCCTAATTTTTCATGATTTTTGTGATGTACTAGTACTCTTAAAGCCCTAATGTATTCATAAAATAAATATATATATATATAACAGGTATACTTCATTAATCCAAAGTGAAGCAACCTCAAAAATTATCCTTAAATCTACTAGGGAAAAGCTTCTTCCCTTCAAAACCCTTGAAGTTCCTCTCCTTCCAAATACACCATAAAAGAAATATAAAAAAAAGCCATGCACCAAGTCTTCCTCACATCCTCACCATGCATCCCTCCCAACTGAAAAGCAATCCTTTAATTGCAGGCTCGTATAATCCACATGCGACCAAAAAGCAATCCTTGGCAACTTGCTTCACTCAGGCAAGCATTTTTTTGTCGTCCTCGCTTTTTGGACAATGTTTTTATTTTGATAGGTAAATTCGAAGTAACTAGTATAAAAAGCGTCTGCAGGGGGACAAACCCTTACTAAACGCACTATACAACTAAAGCCTCAAAGACCCCAAAAAATCTACAAAAGATCCCTACATTCGTAGGGTATGTCTTCTTGGCCCAAAAATAAACAATAGGCGTAAAAACAAATCCTTCAAAACAAAAGGGGGGTTTCAACCCCCTCAAAAATCCTATTGTTGTGTTCTCTCCAAATGCTCCAAAGCAAGCAGAGAAATGTCATCCTCCACACCCCCTCTAATATCCTTCCTGATTCGAGCACCACCACAACAAAGAAAAACATCCTTCAAATTACATGACATTACCATGAATGACCTAATAAGGACATAATAAGATGCCGCATATCCATGGCTACACCATAGTGGATGAGGAGATGGTCAACTAACTCTGACCCTAACTTACACATGCAGCATCTACCAGCCAACCGATATCCCCATTTTTGGAGAATTATATGAAATCAAAATGGAGCCCTAGTAGCCACCCAAACAAAGAAAGCCACCTTAGAGAGAGCGCCTGGCTGCCAAATGACCTTCCAAGGGAACAACTCCCCCAAAAAAAAAACTACCTTCTTGTAGGAAGACTTTACTAGAAGATGCATGAGCGTCCAAACTCCACCACATCTGATCATGCTTTTTGGGCAATGTGAGACTTTATTACCCTAAAGGCATCTTTCGCCTTTAACTACACTGAATAAAAATGAGGCTCCGAGCAATCCCAAGAAACCTTACAGTGAAGGAAGAGATGATTCACCATTTTGCCTTCTTCCTTACATAATGGGCACCTGCTGGGTATAAAAAAAAAAAAACCCTTCGTTGTGGCTTACGCAAGGCTAACACTGCTTTCCACACAACAATCCAACAAAAAAAAAAAAAAAAACACACCGTTTGTAGGCATCTTGGAAGTCCAAATTAACATCCAACGGAAATCCTTGCCCTCCCCTTACCAAAACACCATAATACAATCGGATTGAGAAAGTCATTGAGTGACTCAAGGTCCAAACTATCCCATCCTTATCATCTCTAATTGAGAACCAGTTCAATACTTCCAGCAACCCCATTACATTCCCTACTTCCCAATCCTTGAGATTCAACCAAAAACAAAGAGACTATACTAACATGCCTCCATTGTAGGAGATACAATCTTCAACCAACGCATTCGGGTTAGACACAACCTTAAAGAGTTGCCTAAATTGATCATTCAATGGAGAGTCCCCACTCCAAGAGTCCAAAACCTTACCACTGAGACCCCACTCAATGACTTGATACCCAAAGCCCCAGTCATCCTCAAAGACTTCACCTTATCTCACTCAGGCCAAATGAATCTTTCTCTCTTCCTCTATGCCTCCCCAAAGAAAGTCCCTCTGCCATTCATCTAAATGTTCTTTCACCAATTTTGGAGTCGGAAATAGAGACCTAAAATTGGTTGGAAGACTAGTAAACATACTCCTTATTAAGAAGATTGTCTTAGTCTTACATAATTACATTCGATAATTTTTTCTGCAATAAGAGCTACTGTATGTGTTAATTTTTCCTTTTGTTTGCTGTTAATTTCGGAGGAGCTACTGAGCTAGTTTCTCTGTTCAATTAATGCTTGTTTAATTATTTACATAATCTTTCAATGTGTTAATTTTATGCTTCTTTGGGTGATTTTTTGTTTTATAAGTGAGTTGAAAAGTTATCCATATCATTTTTAACAATGTGTATCAATTGGTAATATAGTTATAAATATTTTTAAAAAATGCGCTATTTTTTTTTTGTAAGTAAATAGTATTATAAAAGGTGCCAAAGGGGGAGGCAAACCCAAAGATACAATCTAAAACTAAATTTACAAAGGTCTTATCGACCCTAGAAGATCAACTAAAGTGATAGCATTGACTGGAAACGCCTTCTTGGCCCAACAATAATAAGCTCAAAAAATTGTCTTTAAGCATAGCAATGGGTTGCTGCTCCCCATCAAAAACACGTCAATTTCTCTCTTTCCAAATGCTCCACGTGAGGCACGAAGGAGCCATCCTCCACACCTTTTTAGCTTCTTTCTTGATTCTACAACCCGACCATGCCATGAGCAGCTCCTTGACCGACTTGGACATAACCCAAGAGAACCCAAAAGTGGAGAGCACCAAAACCCAAAAGTCCCTAGCTACTCTGCAATGAATAAGAACGTGGTCCACCATCTCTGCTTCTTCCTTGCATAAACAGCATTGGCTTACCATATGATAGCCCCTCTTATGCAAATTCTCCACCATTAAGATGGCCTTCCAAGAAGCCTTCCCACACAAAAAAAGGCTGCTTTAGTGGGGCTCCCAAAATGCCATATGATTGACCTGAGAAAATTCGAATCTTCTTCATCTATCACACACCTAGAGAAAGACTTTACTAAAAATGATTTCCCATCTAGGTTCCACACCATATTGTCCTCTTTATCCATGTTTGCCCGAAATTTTTGAATAAACAATGCATAAGAACGTGGTCCACCGTCTCTGCTTCTTCCTTGCATAAACAGCATCGGCTTACCATATGATAGCCCCTCTTCTGCAAATTCTATACCATTAAGATGGCCTTCCAAGAAGCCTCCCACACAAAAAAAGGCTGCTTTAGTGGGGCTCCCAGAATGCCATATGATTGACCTTAGAAAATTCGAATCTTCTTCATCTATCACACACCTAGAGAAAAACTTTACTGAAAATGATTTCACATCTGGGTTCCACACCATCTTGTCCTCTTTATCCACGTTTGCCCGAAATTTTTGAATAAACTGAAGAAGCTCCTCCACCCCCTCCCATTCCCAATCTAAAAAATCCCTTCTAAATTTTGGACTCCAAACCAGACTATTCCCAGCCCTTTCATAGCACTCCCTCACCCAAGCGTCTTTAAAGCTAGCCAAACCAAGAAGGGTAGGAAATTTCACCCTCAAATTCTCAACACCGCACCACTTATTTTTCAGAACTTGAAGCCCCATCCCCCCATCTCGAACCCCACAAACTCCCAAAACACCCTCAAACCCCTTTGAATAGCACCCCATAAACCACACCCCTAACGCCCATCCACCCCACCCGACTGCCACTCTCCCTCCAAACTCCCATACCTAAACACTATGACCTCCCTCCATAACGCCCTCACTCCATCCCAAACCTCCATAACCACTTACCAAAAAGAGACTCGTTGAATCTCTTCAAATCCTCAACCCTAAGACCATCCAAAGAGACCGGCTTCTTGACTTCTTTTTTTATCGGTCGGCTTCTTGACTTTATCCCAACCCACTAAATGAATCTTTCTAATATCTCCCTCACTGCCCCAAAGAAAGTCCCTCTTAATTTTTTCCAATTTCTTACTCACTGAAGCAAGAATATAAAAAAGAGAAAATATGTAGGAAGGTTGCTCAACGTACTCTTCACTAAAGTTAACCTCCCTCCTTTGGAGAGAAGTTAGCCCTTCTATACTACCAACTTCTTCTAAAACCTTTGAATCACTGGGTCCCACAAAACATTAGAACTTAGATCTTATTGCAGCTCCAAGTGGCAACCCCAAATATGTTGAAAGGAGGCAACCCACCCAGCAGCCCAACGTACTAGCCAAATCTTCCAAACGGCAAACATCCCCCACTGGCATAAGATTGCTTTTGGAGAGATTAATTCACAGTCACGATACTGCCTCAAAACACACCAAATTACAGCGGATAAAATGCAATTGAAGAACCGACGGCTCACAAAAGATAACGGTATCATCCGCAAACAAAATGTGGAAAACCTCTATGCCACTCTCACTCCAATCCATCACCCCATAACCCTTCAACAGGTCCCCCCTCTTCAGCTCTAGACATAAGCCGACTAAAAGCCTCCATAACAATCACAAACAAAAACCGAGATAACGGGTCCCCCGGTCTCAATCCCCGAGAAGAACAAAGGAAGCCTGTTGGGGTGCCATTAACCAAAACCGAGAAAGAAACCATAGACAGAATCACCTCCATCCAAGACCTCATTTTATTCCCAAAACCCACTCTCCTCGTCAAGCTCATGTTCAACACATGAGACTTTATTTGAAAAACAATCACGTTTTGACAACTACAAGACTATCTTAATCATGCAAATATATGTGTATATGTATATAGATAGATATAGACGGGAGTAGTAGAGCCATCCAGCCAATTTAACAGTTTAGAATGTTTTCAAACAGTTCAAAAAATCGTCATGCCCCATATATTTTCAACATAGTACACTTAACATGTAGGAAAGAGGTGCCTTACAGCCTTACTGCAAATCAAGACACAACAAGATAAACATTTATTTGTTTTTTCTAATAAGAAAAATACAAAATTATCCTTGCTCATGCAGGGAACAAGCCATCAGTGCAAGACCAGCTAAGCAAATGAAGATGTACATGAAAAAACATGCAGATAACGGAATTCGAAAAGGACATGAAAAAATACGCCGAGGTAAGACACCAGATGAGTCAACAGCTAAAGTAAAATACCAAATAAAGACATAGAAAAGGACTACAAGACCTGTTGGTTAATGGGTGCACCACCATAGGCAACAACCACCCTGACACCAGTTTGATATGAAAATTTCCTAGCTTCATCGTGAATCTGCAAATTAAATCACGAAGTTTAAGATTTTTTTCTATAAAAATTACCCAAAAAGCAGAGCATATATCATATATATATAGTCAAATATCATATATATATATATATATATATATATATATATATATATAGTAAAGTATCATATACGCACTTGGCATGATAGCTCCCTTGTCGGAGAGAGAATAAGAGCAAGGGGATACACCATACGTCTCCCTTGAGGTGGTTTCTGTACAAACTGGCCCTTCATAATTCCACTGATAATTGGGAAGCAGAAAGCAGCAGTCTTGCCAGATCCTGTCTGAGCACAAGCCATCAAATCCCGGCCTCCAAGTGAGATTGGTATAGGCATGCCGCTGCACGGGTGTCGGCTTCACATACTTGCACCTCCGAATATTTTGATTGAGTGCTTCACCTAAGTCAATCTCTAAGAAAGTATTCACTGGAGGTGGCACATTATCCCCACTTGTCTCCACCGGAATATCTTCATAGGCATCGAAGTTAATCCCGCTGTTTTCCTGTTCACCAGAAGGCTGCTCTGTATCATCATCATCTCCAAAAGGGTTAACTTCCCTTTCCCTCCCGCGATCCCAACCACCACTTCTGCTGTTCCAACCACCACCACGGCCACCACTACTAGACCCAGATCGATTATAGTCATTCCTAGGACCTCCCCAACGATTCCCACCTAAGGGAGCGCCATATCCAGATCGCTCGTTTCCAGAAGTTGAGCCACTGTGAGCTGGAGCTGGAGCAGGTGGGTCAGAGGAAGGTGGCCGATTACGGAGATGTGGAGGGACATATGTTGATCGGTTCAGAGACGAAGTGGTACCCACACTTCCGTTATTAGCAGAAGAACCAGCAGCAGCGTTATCAGCTGCAGCAACCGAATCAGCCCATGAAGTTCGCATAGTCAAACACAATTCACCCTTTTGCTTGCACAATTTCTCACAGATTCAACTCAAACGCTATTTCGGAAAAGCGTCCAAAACCGGCAAATAAATCCTCAGTTACTAGCAAAAAATCAATTTAAATTCCACAAATTTTTGTGGCTATCAACCGCAATAATTTCAATGAACTTTTTTCTCTTCAACCTCAAAATCAAAACCCTGACAAAACATAAAATTTATTCAGAAAACAATACATTAACTAATTTAATGAAAATACACCAATGCAAAACACAACATAGATCTATAATTGTAATTTATTCACAACAAATAACCAAAAAAAAAGTAAAAGCATGAACCAACTGCAATATCATTCCATAGGAACACAAAACCGTAAGATAAAGAGATAAACATAGATAGATAGATGGAGAAGGAATATAGATAGAAACCTATGGTACGAAAACCCTAGAGTCGTTGTAGACGTAACGGTGTTAGAAACCCTAATTTGCAGATGCAGCTCGTATGGCGATCGGAGGCGATACAAAAAATATCTTCTCTCTCTATAAACATATATATTTATATATAATGTTTCGTAAATCAATTTTTAACTGGGAATCAAACTTCTTTGCTTTGAGTCTCCGCTTCTCAAAAGACAAGAGAAAAATGGTTTGAAACAGCCAATAGAATTACGGGGTTTCGAGAGGTCCGTACTTACATATTGCGGCTGGCGTCATATTAAACGTGCGGTCTATAATACCATTGAGCTGTAAATATACATCCTATTTTTATATTTTTCTTTTTTCCTTTTGATTAATTTTTTTTATTCTTGCCTTTGGTATGCTTTGTACCACTTGAGATTCAATGTTTGGTTATGTATATTTTACATGGAAAGTGACAGAAAGTGTAAGACAAAAAAAAAAAGCTATTTCTATTTTTTAGGGCTTTGATTAGAAGAATAAATAAATAAGTGAGAAAGTAAGTATGTTATAACTATTGAATTTTTATTTATTTTTTGGTTAGATCTATTGAAGGTTTTAAATAAGTGAGAAAGGAAAATAGAAAATAAAAAATAAAAGTTATTTGATAATTATCTCTTGAAAGTAATTTTGATTTTAATTTTCTTTGATAATCTTATTAAAATTATTTTTAAATTTAAAATAAATGTTAATTTATTAGATACAAGAATGTATAAATATATATATGGATAGACACTTATATACATATAACTAGGTATAAAATTATCTATAGGCAGGGTTGTGTCATATTCAAACAATGTGAATATCTACTTTCACATAATTAGAATAAGTTTAATTCTTCATACTAGTTTGCAGACACATACAATGCACGTATAAATAATAATTGAATTCTCAATCCTCTTTATATAAAATATATATATATATATATTAGTGTTTTTTTACATATAGGTATATATATATATATAGATATTTGCTCTAGTAAAAATTAATTAGGTAAATTAAAATGTAACCTAATGTGATGTGGTATCATGTGTTACTTTTGGGCCTCACATTATGTGATTTTCAAAAAATACCACATAATGACATATTGTATCGGGGATTCAAAAGAGGATAAAACCTAGAAATACATACATGAGCTTTGAAAGACTTTGAATAATGTAATTTTTTTTTTTTTGGACAAATTTAGAACCAAATTATAACACAAGCTCCCAATTAATGAAAAAAGGATATAGGTAATAATATCTCATAACTAAATATTGTTATTTACACCCACCCTAATTTGCACTCAAACGCTCATCTTTTGCCATGTGAACAAGACTGTGTGATGAGAGCCATTGGGAACAATGGTCATTACGTTCAAACAAAATCATAACATCAGGACAAATCCCTAAGTCCCATGTTAGTGAAACAACTACTAGAACTTCTAAAGGTTAAGTGCTAATTAGGTACGAGGACATGGACATTCACCTAAGTCCAAAGATAGGTGACTAAGAGGCTTGAAATTTAAGGTATCCAATTGACTAGGAGTAAGACATCTAATAGATAAGACTCTAGAAATTTCTCACAAGTTCGGAACTTTAAACAACTATGAGGCTTAGAGTTATAGATGCACATCCAAATGTTGAACTTCACTATCATTTAAGATGGAACACGTGTCAATCACAAGTAGAGGCTTATCATATCACAATTGAAACATTTTAAAAGTGTGGCATAGGATAGTTGGTATCAACCCCAAAATAGTAGAAAAGGAATCCACTTATGAAGAACGTGAGTAGTACGCATGGCAGTAATGGGATCATGGACGACCAACATGCCATCATGCTAAAAAGGGTAAGAAATGGATGGTCAGGTGGAAGATATATAGAACATAAGGTAACTAACACTCAAAAACACTATAAATGCAAGTTATGAAGGCGAGGGACCTTGTGTCAATCCAAATCATACTGTAACACTTAGCAAAGTTGTAACACCTTGATTTAATTGTATGCTCAATTATGAATGACAATTATTATTATGAGATATTTATCCTAATGATTGTGGGCATTCTACTTGAGGTAATTAGTCTATGAAATTGGAGACAAAAAACATATATGTGCAATTAGTCATTAAATTGGTGATGGTCGACCTTGAAAGTGTGAGTAAAGGATAAAGACTAATATTCGGTGGTAAACCTTAATTATTTATTAACTCATGAGTGATTTTGGGTGAATTTGTGCACAAGTGCACTTGATTAAAGACCAGGTCCCTAAATTCATCCATACAATGATAATACTATATATAATAACCTATATATTATTATAATGTATGATGAGTGTGGTTTACCTACACCATATATACATATGATGCAAATATATATTGTATATAAAAAGGTTGAAGAGGAGGGAAGAGAAGGAAATGGGCCAATGTCTTGGCCAATGTTTGAAACCAAGACCTTAACAACTTTACCAAAAACATCACCCATTAGACTGCTAACCAATAATTGTCACAAATACAACTGAAAATGTATATATATGTAGAATGTATGTATATAAAATAGAAAACATGCAAATGAAGTGTCGAGCTTAAAGGTGGTCAACGCATGATGGCAACATGTGAGTGGTCTTTGTGGGAGGTATATGACAAGTGCAATGGGGGTCTTGTACATAGTCATATAATGTTGTTTACATGCAAGATGAAGGTCATTTTCTGCACTAGACGAGGGTGAAAGAAGAGAGAGAGAGAGAGAAGAGAGAGAGAGAGAGAGAGAGAAATGAGGAGCTCACTGTGTGCTACATCCATGAGTAGAAAAAGAAGAGCAAAATGGAAACACAAGCCCAGTTCATAGAGAGATGAGAGAGAAAGTAAAGAGAGAAAGATTCAAAACTAAGCCAAATACAAGGTTAGAGCCATCCCCTCTTCTCTATTCGTACTCTGTAATTATTTTTAAACTTGTGTGGCGTAGAAATTGGGTTGAGATGACCTATAAAACAGTGATCATTCTCAAGCCACCATTGACGAGGCTTTAAATTATGCCTGAAAATGAACTTCAACCAAGCTAAATTTTATATATTAGACCTTAATCTATATGTAAAATGACTCATAAAAGCCCTAGACTATGACCAAAAAGCTTAAAGTTTAGCAATTAAAAACTGAATTGCAGGTTCAACCACGAACATATATAAACAAGCTTTAAACTAGTATTTATGAACATATAATGAAAACCCATACCTTGAGGATCATAGTGCAACTTATTGCATGTAGTTGGCCAAGAAATGACCTAGAAAATGACTTAGCACAGTGACGATCCATGAAACTCAAACCAAGCTTTTGAGCACGTTTTGATGCTCCAAAGTAGTGCCAAAACATAGGGTGGAGTTGGAGAACTCAAATGGATCAAAAGAGAGCTTGAATTGACTAGAGAAAATGCATGAAATAACATTTAAAACCCTAGGGTTTCAAAAGCTCTAGTAATCTTAATTGTTAAAGATGATAACAAGTTAGACGAGTTAACTCACTGTCTTCCGAGCCAACTCGGAACATGTGGAGCAATTAGACTAAACGACTCATTAAACCATTCAATGTCGTTTAGATTAAAACGACTCCCACCCGCATCGTTTTGACTCTAAGTTTTAGAAACTTGTTCAAGCCTATTTGGTTACAAGCACAATAAATTGAAATTATAAGATTGAATATTCCTATCTGAAACAAGACTAAGACATCATGGATAAGGCTTGTTTGGCCATTGGAATAGTAAACTAAAATTGGGATTTGATATCGTTGACCTGAATAATTGATCAATTCAACACCATTTGGTTTATGATTGAAATTGGAATAAGGTTATCCTTGAACCAGATAATGCCTGCAATTTGGATAAGGACCGTTTGGCTACAGTAGGGGCCAAATTGAAGTTTAATTATTTATAATTTCACCCCATAACTTTCTAAAAATTAACTATGGCCCAAAAATCTAAAAATTAATTCATTTATGCCGTGAAAAATAATAAAATTTATATTTTAGCCCATAAACTTTTGGAAATTATGAAAATGACCCTCAAACTTCAAAAATAACAAATCTACCCCTAAAAGTCTTAAATAATTACAATAATGCCCCTTTCAAAATGTGAAAAACTTATTTTTAGTGTAAAATAAGTTATACAAAGTCAAATCAAGATCTGAAAAAGGCTAACTTAGTAGTTTTTTAATGTTTCGGATCCAATGGTGGGCCCCGTTTGGAAAAATTAAATTCCCAAATGCATTTATGGATGAACTGAACAAATTTCAAATAAGTATGTTTCGTCAAATAAGGTGCCGAAAATACATATACGTAAAATTGGACAATTCTTAAACTGCATTCATGGTAAAATGAGCTATCAAAAGAGTATTGGAAATATAAAGAGACCCGTACAAATGTTTTTAGGACCCCTTATACTAAAAAATGAAGTTCAATTAGAAAAATCATGTGCCGAAAAATACTAAACATAATAGAGCAAAATTACCAAAATGCCCTAAGTGGCCAAATAAGCCATTAATGAATCTAGAAAGTATTGAAAACCCTAATTTGTGAATCTAAGGATCTCCTTAATCAATATAACTAGTTCAAAAAGAAATTAAAATATTAGATAGGGATATTTTGAGTCAAGATGTGTGATGATTCAATATCAAATGTATTTTGATCAATGCTTATAGGATCACTAAAGGATTGGGAAGGGAACAATGACTAAGGTGACAATTGCTATGGGAGAAAATATGAAAAAATGTGATACTAAGGACCCATGGTAAGTAAATCTGAACTCTAAAATGTGGATTTGTTAATCTACCATTTTAACATATTTTGTATAGCTGCCAAAGATTTATTCATTGAGATATGCCCCAAGATTTACTTTAATTCTACAACCTTATATTTATTGGGACTCATTTATTGTGGATATTTGTGATCTATTGTGATTCCCTATGTTATGGATATTTATGAATCATTGTGACTCGTTATCTTGTTGGATCCTTGTGATCTCTTGTGGTTTCTTATGTTCTGGATATCTATGAGTCATTGCGACTCCTTATCTTGTTAGATCTTGCGATCTCTTGTGATTTCCTATTTTGTGAATATATGTCATTTAACCCTTATTATGTATATTTGGAATTGTGTTAAACTACAATGCCTTCTATTTTTCTATAGACGATGATGGCCTCTTGGTCGGTGTTAGGGAATGATACCCAACTTTGTGTTGTTGTCCTTTAAAAAGGACGATATGTGTTATTATATTTTTATAAGAGCTCTTAATGTTATTTAGGGAAACACAGAGATGAGTACCTGGATATGCATCATATAGAAGTAGCCAGGCCCTTTGTGTTGATAGCATTTTGTGTATAAATTTTCTTGTGGGTTCAGTTGGACAATTCTAGAAGGTTTTCTTGTGATAAATTTCCTGTCTCATTTGTTAATATGTGTTGAGCCAAGTGTTTGATCTACACTTTTCGTTGTCGGCCATCTTTATTGTGATATTAACATTTGCTTATTATGCACATCATTGTGTTCAGTTTGGTTTCCTATATCTAAATTTGGCAGGTAAAAGTTATATGTTGTTGATTCAATATTTTGTTGAATTGTTTAGTCGTTCATATTCACAATTAAGAACCCGTTGTGGATTGTGCAATTATAACTTAATGGTTTACCTCTATGAAACTTGAAATCTTATAATTATCACTTGTTCATATATCATTTCTTAACCCGTAGCAGAGTGAATGATTTACTTACTAAGCTTAAGTTAGTTTACCACAAAATTATAAACAATATTTTAGGTGATCCAAGTTAATAGAGGAAGTAGTAAAGGTGACATAGGGGAGTTGGTGACGTACACAGAGAAGACTTTGGTGGGTGTGTAGCTCCAAGACAATATTACGATCTGGCTTAATAAGATATGTTCTTTTGTTGGACAATATGATAGTTTTATTAGCTAGACTTATGTTGTGAATATTATTGTAATTACAAAAACTATACTTGGAGAATATCTTGATAATAAATATTGAAGTTGTGTTGGTTATTAGATGAGTTGCATATATGTAGCTTTCATATTTGTTTTAAAAGATGATTCTTTACTAGAAAAATACTATTCATTTGATTTTGTACAGCCTGTATAGGAGACAGTGCCGGTCTTGATTTGGGATTCCGCAAAGGCTGGGTTCTAAATCATGACAATAGCAACATAACTTAACATAGGATAGCCATAAGAGTAGCAATAGCATAAATGTTAAAATTGATGTGATCTATATAATTTTCACATATCATATTTCCATTATTTGATTTCCTTTTGTGTTTCTTAGTTGGTTTGATTCTTGGCTTGATTCATGTAATATGTTGGTTTAGTTTAGAAATTTATTAGTTGTATTTTTTAGACTTCAAGACTAAGAAATCATCCTTATAAATTATATATAACACCATTGTATAACCTTATGTTATTAATGAAAGTGAATACACTAATTTTCATGGTATCAGAGTCAAGTTCGACTATTTAAGCGCCTCTATTCCCAATTCGGTCAATTATGGTTTGATTAGTTTCATCTCTTCTCGAATTAGACGATGGAAGGAACAATTGAGAAAATGATAAAAGTTTCAATCGACCTTTCTCACCTTTATTACATTCATCACTCAGATCACCCAAGGATGGTTATTGTCTTAAAGCCTCTTAATGGTGATAATTACGACACGTGGAGTGGTACGATGTGTATATCTCTCAGTGCAAAGAACAAGATTATATTTTTTGATGGCACAATCCAAAATCCATTAGCAACATAACAACCGACCGAGTACGCATTGTGGATGATGTGTTGATTCTATCTTGGATCCTTAATTCCTTAGACAACAACTCGTAAATAGTGTTCTTTACATTGAGTTTGTCTTTGAAATATGGACAGATCTTAAGGATAAATTTTCTCAATGCAACGCTCTAAGAATTTTTCAGATCAAGAGGAATATCGTAGCACATAAACAAGATCATATGTCTGTTATAGTGTAGTTCACCAAACTAAAGGGATTCTAGGATGAAATGACTTCCTATAACGACTTTCCTACCTGCACTTATGTTTCCATAAGGACATGCACTAAACGAGAACAAGGTGAGAAAGTGATGTAATTCCTTCTAAGCTTGAATTACTTATTTTGTCATTTATGGTCAATTCCTCCTAATGAATCTGCTTCCATCAATTGAAAAAACATATTCTCCTCATCCTTTAGGAAGAGAAACAAAGAGATCTCACTACCACTAAGCCAAACAATGATAGTATGGCTATGACCACTGATAAAAGGAATAAAGATTGATGTGGAAAAGCCCGAGGAAACAAACATGAGTCACTTTACTGTGATCACTCCAAAGGTAACAATCATACTATTGAAAAGTGTTATAATTTACATTGAGTTCCTACCTTGGACACCAATTGCACAAAACAAATGCTAAGCCAATGAACAAAGGGTAAGTCATGATTGGGAAGTAGTTCATTGCTTACAATGTCCAAAATACGGTCCCAACCTTCACTTAAGAGTAATACAATCAAACCTTGGCTCTTCTAAATGATGTTAATGTACAAACTAAAGCAAACATTGTAGGTTTGGTTATCCTAACTTGTTATTCTTCTTATATTGGTACCAATAATTCCACTGAATGTGTTAGGACCTCGAGTCTATTTGTATGTTGGTTAATTTATCTTGATAAAACTAGTTTGATTGTATTGTATCTTAGTCATAGGTTAAAAGTATCTCTCAAGAAGATCAAGCTTCAAGGTAGAATTTGACTTCGTCATCCTTCTTGGTGAACATGAGGTATAAAGGACTTGGTAATTTATTTTGATCCTATCACACATTCACTTCATACATTAAAATGTTTTTATATCATTAATGTGTGTGTATATAGTGTTATGTGAATAATATTAGCTTATGTTTTTTTTTTTTTTAAATTCTTATCTTTCAGTGGGCTTATATATTTCAACATAGCACAAGAACGGGTCCTCATTGGTCTTTGTTCGAATGAATATTTCAGTGAGGTACTCGTTCGATATTCATTTGATTTATATCAAATCTCGTTCGAACGAATTTTCCTAGTGCAACTTCGTTGGATGCTCATTTGATACAATCCCTTAGCTCATTCCCACAAATTTTATAGTGGCCAAATTTGGATTGCTTTATTCGTTTGCTGGTCCAAGCAAAGAGGCATGAAAAGAGATTTCAAAGAATGAACTATAGCGATTTCATATCCCCCCCTAATGAATCATGAATACAATAAGAAATATGCATTTTCATTTCATTCCCTAATCAAATCCTTAGATTGGAACCAAATATATACATGATATAGGAAATATAATTCAAGAAAATGACATGAGATAGAAAAAAATCTCCCTATAAACATTTAACTTTCAACCTAGGTTAGGAAATTGTAACACCCTGACCCAACTACGTGGAGTAATTAGGTATAATGGTGATTGTTATTGGAGGAATTACTTAATAATTATGAGTATTTTTACTTGAGACTTTTAATCTTTAATTTTGGAGATAAATGCACAAATGTGAACAACTAGTTATAAATTGGTAACAATCAATTTTAAGAATGTGACTTAGTGTTAAAGGTTATTACTTGATCACAAAATTATGATTGGTGTTAATTGAGGATTAAGTCGTGAGAAATTATGGAGAAATAAGTACACAGGTGCATTAAATTAAGACTAGTGACATACAAATAAAATATCTTTAATAAAGGATAATGGCAAAATTATAAAAGACTTTTGGGAGACAAAAATGTAAATTTTGGGAGATAGTTAAAATACTTGAAATATAATATTACACACACATGAAAAGAAAAAAAAGAGAGGAAATAGAACCAAAAGGCTTGGGCCAAGTCTTGAAACCAAGACCTTGAACATTAAGTGCCAAAACTTTACCACTAAACCACTAGCATATTATTATTATATGTGCAGCCAAAAATATATATATGCATCGCATGTGAACATAAATTTCATGTAGCAAAAATGAGGTGTCATCTTGTAATTTAGTCAAATAAGAGTGGCAATTTATGATTGGGAAAAATGGACGTATAAGACATGCTTCATACTTCCTTTATCCTCAGTATAAGTGCAACAACTGATTCTCTAAACTAGTTCAACTGAGTTAGAAGAGAGGGAAAGATAGATAGAGAAAGGAAGAGAGTGACAAAAGTGGAAGACCTTCCATGTCTGCATGAATTTGGATTGGCGTAAAGAGCAAAGGTCTAAAGATAAGAAGAAGACGACTGAATCTGTAGAGGGATAAGGAAACCGAGGGAGAGAGAAGTTAGAGAAAGAAAGTTGGAGAACCATCAAAGCAAGTAAAAATTCCAATTATTCTTGCTTTCCTTCGAGTTATTTGGTTAAACTATGAAGGTGTAATGTGGATAAATGAAACGAATCATGATGGAAACCATAAAACTCAAGTGAACTGCCATTAATGAAGTTTCATGAAGCTGCCCAGAAACCAAATTGAACGAAGGTTAAAACCATGAGTTAGAACATAAAATACATGTGAAATATATCACAAAACTAGTTAGACCCGATTATTTGGCTAAAAAATGAGCCATGGAATGTCGAGTTGCAGAATCGACCAAAGATGCTAACTTGAACAAATGAGGACCAAACTAGATTTTAAGAATTGGGATCAATAGCCTCTACAATGAAGACAGAAATAAGAAAAATCACATTAGTGGATGTTGATCTGACTTATTATGTCGTGGATCGCTCTTGTTGTATGTATAGATTAGTGTAGTGATCATACGCTATTGACTTATCATATTGTTCACATGTATTGGATGTGTTGTTATTGGATATCGTTATTCTTATTACTTTGAACAATAAATGGAGGTGTGTCGTGGTGTTAGTATATATAGGTATATTTCATATTTGGATATATGTTGAATGTCCTTATTATTACTATTTCATCACATGTGGTGGTATCTTATTCTCTTGATTATCGTATCTATAACTACGATCTAGTAGATGATACTTATTTTGTGCTTGTGTTGCATAATGGACAGTAGAGATTGTCCTCTTCGGACTTACATTCATTTTTGCACGCTGCATGCTTGTGTGTTTTGGAAAATTCTACTGAACATTATGGCTCACCCATACTGTTCATGGGAATGGCAGGTACTAGACTGATAGATGACAGCTGCTGGAGCATTATGAGATGGATGGAGACCATATTAGTACTTGGTTTTACATTGATATAGTTTATTCATTTATATTTATAAAGGGTGTCAGTGCCCTTCCTTTATCACATTGTATATGTTGTATATATTGGATCGTTAGAGTCAACTCTGAACATTGATCTTATTATACATTATTGACGAATAATTTTTGTACAATCGCACCTGATGGTAATCTATTTTAATTAATCATGTTACGGGACTTTAACAAGTATACGTACGAGAATGAAAAAATCAATTAAGGGAAATGGTTGTCATAAACAAATTTTTTAAAAAAGCCTATATTTTATACACATAATGAGGTTGATTAGTCTAATTACCTTCCAGTTAGAGTTCAAATGACCCTATTATCAGGCCATCTAGGTTAGGGTTGTGACAATTAACATGTCATATCCTGTCATCAACTACTCTTCATATCATGTCTTATTTGACAACAATGTCATAAATTCTCAAAATCCTATCATGTGTTATTTAATTACATAAAAGCTTGTCTACATGTCTCTATGCATTACTATATTCATACACCCTAAAATGGCAATTCACAATGATAGTCGTTCTTCTATACAACATTACCTTTGACTCATAGTAGTAAATTAAGCTTAAGCTACATCCATATTTTTCTAGATTTTCCTTTGTCCAACATCTTCCTATCTCGTGTCTTTCTAACATTCCCAACTTAGCTTGCCTTTCTATAGTATACCTGAAATAAGGGAATGGGAATGGAGTGATCTAAACAAAGTTCAGTGAGTAAATCTAGTACTCTGCTATAAGTTTTCCAAATTATGAGGATAAAAGTTTTCATTTGATAGTAGCAGGATACACAAAACATTTCATCTAAAGTAATGTATAGTAAAACTACTTTTGTAAATGTAGTTCAACATTCCATGAAGTTTTATACCATAACTACCATATTGAAAGAACAATTGTATAATTAACAATATTTTATGAGTTTTTATAACCAAAGTTGGCATGATAAAACATACTTGATAATCCGTGTAACATGATACTTTGTAAAACCATATACCTTTTAAAAATGTAACTTTATAAACATGATTTGTAAAACATAGGATGTCCATTCACTTCTTTTCCATCAATTCTTTATATCCAAATGGATCCAGCAAACTCGAAATTCGTACCAAACGCATACCCAGATTGCATCATGTGAATGGTTATTTTTAAGGTAACATAAAAGAGCTCTGAACATAAAAGGTTAGGTATAGTCCCCCAACATGGACCATAACATGAGTTAGGCATCATCCCCTGACATGGACCGTAAGTAATGACATCTAATAAAATATTGTATCTGATAGCTAAAACCATTCCTTGAACATGATTTTTAAACAAAGACATGGAAAATATGATATTTGAAAATATTAATCAAGAACACACTTGCTCATACCTAACAAATGGAAAATTTTACAATTGTAATCATTGAAAACATTAACTTTTTTGGTAGCTAGAAAACATAGTTTTATAGAACAAAGTAAAATATACATCACCTTAAAGTTTTGGTTTATTCAGCCGGGGTCTTTAATTTCCCTTTGTCAATTGTCTCTTTAGTCATTTGTCTCCTTCCTCTCTAGCGATCCTATAACACAGATCAATCTATGTTTAATACCTTAGTCATGATATGAAATTATTTAAAATATCATCTATTTGATGTTTATGATAATTTTTTTTGGACTTTAAAGTGCCAAAAAGTCAAGATAGGTCTTCTTATATTTTTTCAGGTTTATCTCGCAACTCATTTAACTCGTAAGGACTTATTTTTAGTTATTAACATTTATATTTCGTATTTTTTGACATCTAATTTGCTAAAATGGACCTCATTTTTTATCTTAAAGGTTTAAAAATCATGAGAGAGGTCTTTTTACCTTCTTCAATTTTATTCGGTCATTTTTGATAATTTTAATCAATCATTAATTTGATGTATATTAAGGAATATATATATATATATATATGTATTAGCTCATACCCCAATAGCAACATTCATTTTTTCAATAGCAACATTCTATTCTTTTATTTCCTTTGTCTCAGAATATGCATGCTATTAGGTTGGTTTCTCGATCATTAATTTTCAATGCATTGAGTTGAGTTATCATTTGATTTTTTATTTATTTAGTCATTTCCTTCCGGTAAAATGTTAAGATGGTTCAACATTATCAAATACATAATTAATTTTGTTATACTATAGCTTGATAACAATTAATTTTATTATTATGCCAAATTTGCCTTTGCATGAATAATTATGATTCAGTTATTTCATATGAGACTTCAAATGTTTTAGAATTATAATTATAATATTCCAGGGAGTGTGAAAAATTTTAGATTCTGTTGGGAGATTTTTTTTCATATTTTTTTATTAATATTTATTATATAATTATGACTTTATGATTGGATTTTGATTACAGTCTGATTTTTAAAACATTATAGGTAAAAGACGTGTATGAGAAAGTAGCAAAACCTTTCTTTTTATTATAAAAACATTTTTAATGATAATTCAAATTTTAATTTAAATTTAAACTTGAGTTAAAATTTACAAAAAAAATTTTAGAATCACTCAAATTCATATTCAAATTAAGTTCTACTTAAATACAGATTAAAATTAATATATTATTATTTATAAACTTAAATTTAAGTAATCATCCAAAAATATGCTACTTAAATTAACCTTTTACTTAAATTATAATTTAAATTTGAGCAAAATTTTGAGTTACAGAGAGATGCTTAAGTGTCCCCGTGTGTGTGTATATACATATATATATATATATAGGTAACAGATATATACGCAGACGTACACATAAATATTCTTGATAGAAAATCGCAGCAGCAGCTGAGGGTTTCTCTTCTCTCATCTCTTTGCCTAGGTTTGTTTTTCCCTCCTCTCTCTCAATAACTGAATGTTGACTGGCTCCTTCGACCACCCTATTCAAAGTATGTATTTTTTTATCACCTCTCTATTTACTAGGGTTTACTGAGTAGTTTTATTCTGTTCTTCAGTCTAAATCATGTAATTCGTAATCTTTCTCCCAAACTGGTGCTGCCAAAACGCACACATATTTGCATTAATTTATATAAGTTGGGGCCAGTCATACTATTCCACTTTAGCTAAGCTAATTGTTTAAGATTCAGCATGTGAGGTTGATCGAAAAATATGAGTCTGGGATTAATGTAAATTTTAATTGAAGCAGCGGTGAAGTGAAACGATGTCTGGCGAAGAAGAATCCATAGAGCAAGCGGCTGCAGCACGTCGTGAGAGACTGAGAGCTCTAAAAGCTGCTCAGGAACTTCTGAACACTCCGGATGAGAACTCTGTTCAGCTCGAGGATAAGCCTGAGGATGCTAATGGAACGAATAATGAAGAAAAGTGAGCACTTCAATTCTTTAGTTAGAATGAAAAGGAAAAGATGGGTTATCCTTAATTTTGCAAAGCTAATGGTTTGAATGGATTAAATTTTTTTAGCCTTGATGCCACTATAATATTTATTCTACTAAGAAATAAACCTTTTGTTTTCATTAGTTCATACATCTACATCAGAATATATACACACACACACACTACCTGTTATGCCATCAGATATTAGCGATAGAAACAAGGGTGCTCTGTTCTCTGATCCCCCTCCACCAGAGGGTCAGTAATCTGATCATCTGGTAACCAATCGTTGTATCTCTATATATATATATGCATCTATATTGGATTGAATTGCAGTCGCATGCACTATATTGATTCATTAAGGAATTTGTGTCTTCTGTTCTCCAATTAGTTAGACTGTTGGTTGAATTGATCTCCACAGACTTGTGGTCTGTTTGTTTTCCAGGGTCTGAATAGGGAGGCAACCATATTGGGCTTAACGAGATATCTGGGTTTCTCTCCTCTCAGTCTACTTTTAACAGATTTGTATTTATTTTTCTTCAAGTCAAAACAAAGCAATTAAATACATGTTTAAATTATATAGGTTTGCTGCGTTTGCATGTTGCAGGAGATAAAATTTTTGTCATCATTCTCACAGTTTTTGTCGTTGGTATTATTATTTCTTCTCTTTCTTTTATGTTGGATTACATCATAGAAAAAGAATTTGATCTATTTTTATTTCATACTAAGAATGTGAGATATCATTGTATAAGATTATTTCATTAAGGTTCTTGGTCAGTTGTGTTCTATGTTTGGAAAAAAAATGAACTATGGTCTCCCAACTTTTAATAGTGATTTTCAGTTTATTATATCAAACTAATTTGAACTCCTCAATTGCTGCCTTTTCTTTTTTGGTTGTAGGATTTATAAAATAAGTTCATGATATAAAAGAATGATTTCCACAATATTTTTTGAACTGAATTCTCAACAATTAACAAGAAAGGTATATAGAGAAGATGTAAGTATCAGTAAAAAGTGAGAAAATTTCAATCAGGAGAGGATTTTCATGTCAAAGATGTCATGTCTGGTTTCATAGATTCAAGAAAAGTTGTTTCTTAAAATATAGAAGAAAAAAAACTGTATTGAATTATTGAACACAATTTCGTGTTGAAAATGAAATTTGAAAATATATATTATAAAATTTAGGTTTGATGCTACATTAATTATCAAACATGCTTCCTATTTTTATTTTTATTTAAAAAGAACAGTATTCTTGTACCACCAAACATGTTTTCTATTTTGTTTGTATAAAAAATAAACAGAAACTGATTTTTGTTTTTTGAAAATTGAAAACTAAAAACAGAAAACGTTACCAAAAACAACCTAATTTTACAGACCTCTAAAATCCAATCCATTTCTTTCCTTAGTCCCCTTGTAACTCATTCTCACTACCATAATTTTTTTTGCCGAAGTATGATAATGCCTCAATGACCTAGTTTTGCAAATTTATAAAAGTTTCATTGTGCCCATGTACACTGACTACCCAATGAACCTCCTTTTGGTCATGACTTGCCTCCCAATGTCCATGGCTCACTAAAGCCAAACTGGTTAGGGCATAACAACTATCTCTTACATTATGGAAACTTCATTTCTTGAAATTATTTTAATCTTTAATTGTGTTGGGTCTCTGAAGTTTTTGTGGGGAGGGGCTGGGCTGATACCTTACATTCACTTGTTGGTGCGGTTTTTGGAATTTGCTGCACCATGCCTAGGTCGGTGAGGGAGACGATGAGCTGGGGGCTTGCTTATTCGTCTAGAAGGATTAAGTTGGCGTGGAAATCAGCTCCTCTCTGCCTAATGCAGTGTCTTTGGTGGGAGCAGAATCGCCATACTTTTGAAGATGTAGAAATCCCTATTTTTCAGTTGAAAAGAGAATTTTAGGTACTACTTATTTTTGGGTGGCACTTGTCGTCGTCATTCGTTGATTTTTTTAGAAGAGATGAATTTTATAGAGGGTACTCGGTAATGTTTTTCGATTTTTGGGTTGTTTATGGGTTGCACCTCCTCTACCCCCTTTTTTTTTTTAAAAATAGAAATACTTGTTACTTATTAAAAAAAAGAGGAGTTAGATGATGTGTTTAGTATTGAATCAGTTGGATGATATGCTTAACAGTGATTGGTAGTCGTGAATAAATTGATATTGGTTTGCAGTTAGCCAATTACTACATTCTTCTTCTGCAATATGCATGTGTATGTGCTTTCGGTGTGGTTGCTTAGGAAATTTCAAATTCTTGGGTTAACATGTAACCACCAAATCTTTGCAGCATTCTCAACATGAAATTTCGAAATTACCTTCCTCATGATAAGCATCTTCAAGAGGGCAAGCTTGCTCCCCCAGTGCTACCAAAGTTTGAAGACCCTGTTGCACTAGTACCTATACCACAAGAGAAGAAAGAGGTGCCTGATTACCTCCAATATCACTTTCTCTTGACTCCTAGTCCTATAATTTCCGCATTTCCACATGTCCTAAGTTTGGAGAAATGTGCAGGACCCATTTGTAAACATTGCTCCAAAAAAACCAAACTGGGACCTCCGGAGGGACGTTCAAAAAAAGCTTGATAAGCTTGAAAAGCGCACACAGAAGGCAATAATTCAACTTATGGGTATGTGATTTCATTGGCTAATTATTAGTTTCTATCTTGCTGGAGAATTGATGATATAGTTCTCAATTTTTTCAGTTCATGTTGGATATGGTGGTGAATTTGTATATTTGTTGTCTTATCTAAAATCAATTGGCCATAAAGAAAATTGAAAATGTTTTCTAGGTACAGATATATATATATATATATATATATATACCCTTTTTGGTTTCTTGATGTATTAAGTTCAATTGTATATGCTATTTCCTATTTACATGTATATTTTGCTCACACAAGGGGCGGGCAGGCACAAAGGGGTCTGGTAGGGGCCGACCCACCCCACTATCACCACCACTAAAGACCTTAGACAAGATTGGAGCCCTGCACTCAATGTCATATAATATTGAATTCTCTTTAATCTTGGAAGACTAGAACATCTTACTTTTTTAGACAGAAATCTCCCCTGATGTTCGAACAATTTCCAATCGCATAATCTATTTTTTTATCCTAACTTCTTTATTGTTAGGGCAGGAGTAACCATTCTATTGGGATGCTTTATTTGGATTTTTCGTTTGTTTGTAAATGATTCTTACAAACTTCCCTAATATTCCTTAGCTCTGGCAGTAGAGTAGTATAGTTTTCTTGTACTTCTGTTTCTTCTGTTCTTTTTATTTTTTAATCCTTGGGAGTTTAGTACTAAAAGAATGAGCACAAGCTACTAAGTTTCTTCTATGGCACGATGATATAGACTATTGCATTAATGGATCAACGTCATATTGTTGGAGATGTATAAAATTATACAATTATTTATTAAAAAAATACAAAGTTTTTACTTGATTCATTACACATTGTATTAGAACTCACCCATGTGTACACTTTTTGGACACCCCAAGAAAAAATTCCAGAGTTAGCACACCCGCGTTGCATAGGTCGAGCAATTAGTGAGTTGCGAGCTACGGCCACTTGGTATATTCCTATTTTATTGTGTAGGAACTATGAACCAAATGAGCTTTAGGGGACAAAGTAGTTTGCCCTCTTCTTTTTGTTAGTTGAACCTAGAGTTCTTCTTGTGTTTGTCTATTTGAAAAAATTGCTAGTTGTATGTATGTTTATGTTTGTGTTGCAGTATGACATAGTAGCATACCATACATTCATGTCTCTGGAAACCTTGGCAATTCCTATATAAAGGCACATACAGTCACACCTATGTCTGTAGCAGACAAGGATGACAGTAGACACCCCCACTAGCTAAGGTTTGCTGGATCAATGCACCCTAGCTAGAGACATATTGTGATTATTCCCTCAATTGCCATGCCGTGTTGAGTTGCACAGGAATTAGTTACACCAGAAAGCAGTCACCTTTGTCTTCACAAATAGGCCTTTTCACATCTTTGTCTAAGTTAGCTAAGTGGCCCTATAACAGCCTTGTCTGAAAGTCTAACCATACATACCAAAATTAGGCGCCAATCAATACTCACCCACATGTGCCTTGCATCCTTGTGGCATCAGCGTGAGTATTAACTATTAAGCCCTCAAAACTTTACAAACACCCTTGTCTGTGCCATAGCCAAACCATGGCTAGCCTATGGCCCTATGATTTGTTCATCTATGCATAGCATTGCACCTAGGCTAGCATGTAAGGCTTTTGTCAACTTTGAGTAATCAATCAAGAAAAGGAGAAGAAAGGAGAGAAAAATATATTATTACTGCAATAATTAGTCATCTAAGTTACATTAGAGAAAAAGAATAAAATAACCCTTTACAGTAGGGCTGAACAAGAGAAGATAAGGACTAAACTATCATTAATGCTAACTACTCGAATACCCCCCCCCCCCCCTTCCCGCATTGTGAAACACAAAGTTATGCGCTGGCTGAATGGGACTCAAGTTATCGCAATACATAGGTGTAGGAGTGGACAATGTAATACCATGATAAGCAAGTAACCATATAACCAAACTAGCTCAGCTGTAGTGGTAGGCTGGTAGCCATGGCATGATCCTCGGCCTCAGTAGAAGAACGAGTAACAATTGTTTGCTTCTTGCTTTTCTAGGAAATAAGAGAATCACCTAAAAAAATACAAAAGCTATTAGTGCACTTGGGACCCACAACCTAGTCAACATCCGAATAAGCTTGAAGCTCCAATGAAGAAGAGGAAGGAAACAATAAATTCCGAGGCAAAGTACCATGAAGATAATGGAGAATACATAGAACAATTGCCCAATGAACAATAGAAGGGGAGAAACAAGCTGACTGACAACATGAATAAGTAATATCAAGTTGTGTAACAGTGAGATAAACTAAGTTACCAACAATAGTTCGATATAAGGTAGTATTAGACAATGGAACACCATTAGAAGAAGATTAACGAAATTGAGCTCTAAAAGTGTCTCCATAGTGCAAGTATCTGTTAAGCGAGCTCTATGAATTACATCCAATGCATACTTGGATTGAGTGAGAAGATAATGACCTTTAGGAGAAGATGTTACCTCAATACCCAATAAATATTGCATAGGACCCTGAATCCCTGATCCTCCATTTCAACATGGTGTTGTGACAAAGATTTCAATAGCAACATTTCAGTGGTATCATCATTGGTAATGATCACATCGTCAACATAGAGTAAGAGAACAATACATCCTGTAGAAGTAGACCAAAGAAAAAGAGCTGAATTATGATCACTAGCATGAAAACTCAAGGCACAAATAACAGTAGAGAACTTGGCAAACCAAGCCCGAGGGGCTTGTTTTGAGTTCATATAATGCTTTTCGTAGTTTGCATAGGAGGAGGAACCATAAAAACTTCTTTAACCCAGTCCCCATTTACATCCATTTGTTAAAGACCCATTAATGAACAAATGCCATTGCTATCATTGCGTGAATTGTAGTCATTTTGGCACAGGAGCAGAAGTCTCCTTATAATCAATACCATACTCTTGAGTGAATCTTTTTGCTATCAATGTATTCTTGTACTGCTCTATAGAGCCATCTGACTTGATTTTAACTTTGTATACCCCCACTTACAATCGACTACACATTTATCGGGTATGGGCACCAATTCCCATGTATCAACCTTATGCAATGCATAATTCAAAAGGGACAACATTAGGAAATGGATCAAGATAAATAATATCAGATTGGTGCAAAGTGGGAGAACCAGAAGGAATAGAGAAAAAATGAATATGCTCTATAAAAACCATATGGCAAGAGATATAGAGTTTGTGAACAACATGATTATAACAATGGTACTTCTTTTGCCCCTCACTATAACCAAGAAATACACACATTGTAGAATGAGTAGAAACTTCGGTACGAGCAACATTAGGAAGGAGAAGAAAGCATGTACATCCAAACACATGCAAGGAAAAGTAATTAGGAGGTCTTCTAGACAATCTCTCAAAAGGAGACTCCAAAAAGTAATGACAGAAGGAATGCGAGGAAGATTCTCTTGCTTCCTTGTCAAAGGCGTGGAGAGCGGTTGCTGATTTAGGTTTGGACTTCAAAGGTGGTCAGCAGAGGGTAGATTATGAAGTGCGAACCAGCTGTTGGGTGGATGATGTCTCGAATAACAAGCAGTTGGTTGTTAGTGGGAGTGGGGAGGGTGAAACACCCTTGATGTGCATCCCGCTTGCTGTAGTTAACTGAGTTGGAGGTCAAACAGGAGGGGACTCCAGGAGAGGATCAGGGCAACTAAATGGGTGATGAGGAAGGTTCAGTGGGTGAGTCGTCGTCTGGGGTTGTCATGCAATGGCTTTGAGGGAAGGTTGATGGAAATGTTTAGAGACATCGAGGAAGCAAATAGGACAGGAACTCTAGCGACAGTGATAAAAGCATAGCAGTTGGAAAAGAAGAAATGTCAGCAAAAAAATTGAAGAGGGTCTTAAAGTATTTGTTGAGTTCGATCAATTATGAAGGCAGGAGGGGCTGTGAAGAAGGGGCTGCTGGGGGTGTAATTCGCTTAACAGTTTCAATGATGAATGTTAAAATCATCTCTTGGAATGTGCGTGGACTGAATGACCCTGAAAAAAGGGTGGTTGTGAAGCAGTTGTTGAAGTCTTGGAACCCTTCGATTGTTTGTCTGCAGGAGACCAAGTTAGAATATGTTACTATGATGTTAGCGAGAAGCTTAGTGGCATTCGAGGAGAGTGGAGTGGGCTAGTCTTGATGCGGTTGGGGCTGCAGTTGGGGTGGTCATTTTGTGGAATTCGGGGGAGATTTATCTCTGTGCAGGGGGGTTTAGATTCTAGAATGGGCATATGCTTGTATTTATGGTCCTCATTCAGTAGAGGAGAGAAGGGGCTTGTGGGAAGAGCTGAAGGATACGAGGGGAAAGTGGGGTGTGCCCTGGTGTTTAGGTGGGGACTTCAATGAGGTGCGGTTCCAGCTGAGAGGTGGGGAAGGGGAGCATTGACAAGGGGAATGAGGGAGTTTTCTTCTTTTATCAATTCTGGTGATCGGATGGATTTGCCCCTTGTGGGAGGTCTGTTCACGTGGTTCAGGGGAGGGAGCGGGTAGTCCAGATTAAAGATAGATAAGTTTTTTATTCCCTCTTCATGGGAGGACCTTTGGGAGTGTGTCTCAGACTTGCCTTCCCAGGTTGGTCTCGGACCACTGTCCAGTTCTGCTTCATGGGGGGGGGGGAGTTACAACTATGGTAGGAGTCCATTTCGCTATTGAGAATGTGGTTGGATTTTGTTGGTTTCCGAGGGTTGGTGGAAAGACTACTCTGTTGAGGGCTTGCCTAGTTTTGTCTAAGCCAGGAAGTTGAAGCTTCTGAAAATGGATCTCAAAAGGTGGAATAGGGAGGTGTTTGGTAACGTGCAGATTCAGATTCAGGAGAAGCTTAAGGAGGTCCGTGATATTGATTTTAAAGAGAAATTAGCAGTTCATCTCTGAAGAGGAGAAGCTTAGGAGGGAGGAGGTGAGGGGGGAGCTGGCTTTGTTATTTAAAACAGAAGGGACTTCTTGGAGGCAGAAATCAAGAGCTCTTTGGCTCAAAGAAGGGGATAGGAACACGAAACATTAGAGCATCATGAGATGGCAGTGTTTGAAGCTAAAATCAATACTATCCTCTTTCTAGAAAAGCAAGTCAAAGAGCTGGAGTAGAAATTGCAGATGGTTATCTCTAAATCAGAAGAAAGGTCTGCTCGTTTCCCACATTGACTCTGTCTGGATTTTTAGGTGACAGAACACTATAATTTACTTCTTAACCATGATAAACATGTCAAATCAGCCAATGGTAAACTATCCTAACATGTATGACGCACAGAAACTACTCTTTCTAATTAAATACAATAAATAAGAGGCACCACAAAGTAGCACACTAACATGTTTAACTGGACTTACCAAGTCATTTCTAGTTGGAGTAATCTTTTATCTGTCAAATGTAGAATCAATAGGTTTCTGATATACCCAGATTATGGCAATCATATGGTTTATAACAACAAAATTAGTGTGTAGCCCATGTGATGACATAAAGTGATATTGGAGTTTCTACATAGATTTATGCACATATCATTTATAAAAACCATTATTTTTAGTAATAAGTATCTATGAATTATCTACAAATGCTAAATCTTAAATTGAAGACAATTTTAATAGAATATATCATCTATAAATGATAAAATTTAAGTACAAGACTTCAGTTGCACAGTTAGCTTGTCACAGTTCACAATTCAAGTACTGGTACACACTAAGCTACATACTGAAAAAAAGTACCTTCACATGTACAGAAATGACATGAAGCTTCATAATAGATGGAATTAGAGAAGCCTTTCATAGAACTAACTACATAAAAATTAGTACAAGGAATTAATGGACGCTCCACACTGATTGGAAAATTAGAAACGAGAGCACATATAGATACTTAAACTCAGACTGACGACTTTAACATGTAAAACATTGACATAACAATGCCCTAGAAAACAACTCAAGTGCAATTTCTAAATCAGTAGATCAGAATGATATAGTGAAGCCAAGAAAAAATCAATGTGGGCACATATGATACTACTATAAAAAAACACAATGTAAAATCTCCACTAAATAATGAGTACATAAATACCAGATCTATCAAAAATGGCAGCAAATATAAAAATACAGAAATGTCTACTTGGGTCATTGAAGGGTAGAGATATACTTACATTTGGGCTTGGAATTGATAGATCTCGAGAGAGAGGTGTTCTTTATGTGAGTTTCAGACACATGTGATGATTCTCAACTAAAATTGGTGATTCTCAATGATCTAAAATATCCCGATTGTTGTCCTTGTACAGTTCACTGAAAAATAAGCATCATTAAAAAAAGATCCTAAAAGTTGATCTTCAACCACAAAGTTACCAATCCTAAAAGTAAGCATCACTGATATTTTCTTTCTTCTGATGAATGAACAATCAAAGCCTTCCAAAAAACTTATATTCATTTGCTAAATATGAAACAAATATCGTTATGAAACAAAATTGAAATTGGCAAACACTGCATCATCCAATACAAGACTCACTGCATCACTAAAAGCCATCTATCAAACTCCCTAAAAAAGCAATAAACCAGTCCACACCGCCATAAAAGAGGGCATGTTCTCATATCTCCACACTAGACAATTAAATATCAATGGCTAAATATGCTCAAAATTTGGCAACTCCAGTAATAAACTAATATAAACAGAACAGTATAGATATTAAGAATGCATGAAGCAAAGAGATCCAGTGAGCGTGTAAAAGCTAGGACATGCAGATTGAGAGAAGAAATGGTAGCTGGGTACATCAACCTCAAGCTACACCAGACTCAATCTGAATAGCTCGGGTCTTTGTAGAAGAAAACAAACCCAATTCACTTCGAGAAGTCCTCAAATGATCAGATCTACCAACAAAAAAGTAGATCTAGGTGAACAAAATGGCAAAAATTCAAAATTCAAAATTCAAAAATCAAAAATCAAAACCAAAACCAAACTCACCTATTGTTGTAGATGAACAAATGAAGGAGAGCGAACAAAGAGAGATGGAGAGATGAACAGAGAGAGATCGAGAAGCATAAATTAGTGAAGAAGAGAACCCTTTAGACGAAATAGCGAGTCAATGAGTCGCAGATGAAGTGATCAACAAAACCAAATAAGGCTTGGTTCGTGATTGAAATGGATAGATCTGAGACCGTGATGAAGCTCGCCGATAGAAGATTTGATGGAAACTTGTTGAGAATGTGATGGTCTGATGGAAGCTCGTCGGCCGCCTATGGAGAGTGAGAGACGAGAGCACAGAGAGGGATGAGCGCAATTGCAGAGTGACAAGAGGGAAGAGTTGCAAAGAGGGTCTAAGAGCAACTCTAAGAATGGGAAACATTTTTGGACTCAAAAAACTCATTTGGGTACTGCTACAGTGTTTATATATACACTAATGGCCCCCAACATTATCCATCACTCCAATAGTGGTATCCAAAAGGAATATCCATTTGATATTTTAATATATTTTTGTCCATCTTTTCTCTCTCTTCCAACTAACTTTTGGACCCCCTCCCCCTCTCTCTCTCTCTTCCCATGGGATCCATATTTACATCTATTGGTTATTGTTCATGGGTTGGATCCAAAATGGATACAAGGATGGGTCATCTCTTGGAGGGTGAATAGTGCAACATTTGGAGCCAAATTGGTAGTGGATGGCTCCCCAGCTACATCCACTGTTGGAGTTGCTCTGAGAATGAGATTAGGGTTTCTTTGGAAAGTCTAATAAGGATGAATTCAGACCTGTTAGAGCTAGAGATCTACGATTGAGATTAAACTTCATAATATAAAACTGATGTTTAATGGATCTAATGGATCTAGCGGGTCCTGGAATTAACGGGTCCATATACTGATCCAATAACATATTGCATAACTGGGTCTGGGTTGCGGGCAGGCATGTTACTGGTCCAGGATCCTCTTAAACGGGTCTGTGTCTGGGTTGGATTGGGTCTAGACCCGACCCGTTTAAAGGCCCTAGAACCAGTGACTTGCCAACATCAAGTTCAGCATTTCCCAACTCAACCTCAAGCTTTATAACACATGACCTCTGAATGTAATGCACGCCTCTGTTGAGCATGGAACAAATCTCTCTAACTTAGGGATGAGTTTCATCTCCCATGAAGAATTCATGAGTAATTCCCTCAAGTTCAATCCTAACTCTTAACTTGGAACTTCTTTGGGTCTCTTTCTTTCATCATGGTCTAACCCTCCTGACATCTTCCCACATGCGAAAACCAGCTTACATGTTAGATAGAGGCACATAAGAACTTGAATTACATGAATCCAGCCCAATTAGATGATTATATGCATGTGGATGTCGAGCCTTGCTATAGACCCATATTTCCCTCTTATCATTTTTTCTTTCTTCCCCCTCTCTAAATTCCCGCATGTTGAAAACCCAAATATGTATACATACATGTGCAGACAGAAGGAGACGAGAGATTGTGTTATCAGGCTTGCTTCAATTGCGCCTGGAAAACTCCCCTTTATTGATATCTCCATCATTGGCGGCTGCATACTCATTGTCTTTGTTCTCATCCTCGTCTTGCTTCACCATTAGTCCGAAAACAATTGATAATAGAGGTAGCACTTTGGATATATCGGAAAGGAAGACCAAGGTTTCATTGGAAATCCTCACCTGTATTTATATGCGTCTGTGTATATATTTGAAGCAGAGAAAAATAAATTGAATATATATATATATATATTATTCATGTTTATGTTTATTGATGGTAAACTGTCTTTTATTTTTTTAAAAAAAGTTGATGTCAACGACTTCTGTTTGGAAAACTGATGGTCGACTATTGGAAGGGGAAAGTATTATGAAACTTCAAGGGAGTCAGAGTAATTTTTTAAAATATGAGAGAAGCAGTCTGTATTTCCACCTTATCTCAAAAGAGGTCAGGTGCAATTCAGCAGTCTGTTTTTAATAGTTACATGCTCTAGGCCTTGAAAATTTTTGCGATTGCATTGACGTCAAAAGAGGTTAAGTGCAATTTACCTCTTTTTGGTTTTTTTTTTTAAATAGTTACAATGCTCTAGGACATTTTAAATTTTTGCAATTGCTGCTCCTGCTCCACTCATCAGTCAATTGAGGCTGCAATTGGTTTTATAATGATTGTTCCTGTATTAGACTCCTTGGGTTAGACAATCCTTTCAGCCATTTATTTATTATGCGGATCAATACAAAATTATTACAGTAGACAATGGCCTTAATTCGCGAAATATACCTGTAACACAAAATGGTTCATTGGTTTGTGACATGTTCTCTTGAATTAGCCCATATGAAGCATATGTTTCAAAATATGTATCTGCTTGCTTCATCATGTCTTGATGTTGTATGCTCATTAGCATTCACAAGTAATGGCATTATTATACTTGAATGAATTTTGTGATTTTTGCAGAGGAACAAGAAAAGCAAAAACAATTGGCTGAAGCAGATGGCGGAAATGGTGTTGTGGATGATTAAATTTGGAATTCATGCAAGCGAATACAAGCAAAACCATGAAGCATTTGGCTGAGAATGCACTTCATTGAAGGAACCAAAGTGGTTAGATGTTTTACCTGGTTTCATCAATGAACTATGGAAATACTAGGTCATTTTTGGGACAGTTTTTTTAAGGAAAGTCATGGCGCCACATATTGTGAAAACTGACCTTTAATTGTACTGAAATCAAGTTGGGAATCTTTTTTTTTTTAAATTTATTTTATGGCGGAGTATAAGAGATTGGTGGGAGTGGTTAGTCAGTTTGGCTCTCTCTCCCTCTCTCCCAATACACACACACACACACACACTAATCACGTGCATGTGGAAGACTTCCTTTGGTGTGGATTCTATGATTTTCTTTTTCCAATTATGGATTGCCTATCTGGAATGTCAACATGGCATAAAAGAGAAGAGTCAACATATGTTCATGCATTCCTTTTGATTGACTAGCATCTCTCTTCCTCTTTTCCTTGTGCGAGTTAAGAAGCATTTTTTTTCAGTTGTTCTCCTTGCGCAATTGATAAGTTTCTTCATTCTCCTTTTGTTGCACGATTTTCTTTGGAGGCACACTCTTAAGACAGATATTCCTTGGCTCTTCTTTCCAGCTACGACGACAAGGGTCAAGAACGTGCTATTTGTCCAAAAGAATAGAATACATGAGAAATTGGGAAAGTTGAATGAACCAAAGAGCCACACGGTCACATGCTACCAGATTACATATTCTCAGACCCAAATTGATTCTTGACTTTTATTTAGGAAGGGCCGGGGAAGCGAAGCAATATCTCAATACCAAGGACAAATCACAAATCGTATACCTCAAAATTTAGCCAAAATTCACAGATTAAGGACCTCAATGTCTCTATGTCCAGCAGTCATCCCATGTCATCTAGGGGAATGGAGAGACTATGTTTAGAGTGTTGAGGAAAGAAATGAAATGAAACAACCATTGCCATGTTTGATACGGCGAATGGGTATTTCAGGAATGCTTATTTTAACTTTTTTTCATTACTTATTTTTCTTTGGTATGATAAACTAAAATAGGAATGTCTATTTCATGAAATGAGTATTCTAAATATTTTTTTTGATGTAGGTGAGTAATCTCTATTTCATTCTGACCTATAATATTTTTTACTAATAATCTGTTTATACCAAATTGCTCATTAATATTTCAGATGAGAAAACCATATATATTTGAAAGCCATGTCTTCACCATGATAAAAGAGACTGTAGGCTGCAATTCCTAGAAGATGAAGTCAGGTGGATTAGTTAGGTTGACAGAAGGGTTCAAAGAAAATGATATGGAGAGCTTTCCAAAAATCTGATATAGAATGCCAAACGTTAAACAAAATAAATATTACATTAATTTGTGCATTCTCTCTAAGCCGCAAGGAAGAATCATAAATGGAAACAATGGGAGATTACACTGCTAGAGGTTGTCTATTTAATGGAAACAACCTTGGAAATTTTGAATATGTTCATGGAAGTGTGGGACTTGACAATCAATTTGAATTCATTGTCATCTAACAAAAGAAAAAAGAGTTTTACACACTCTCTCTCTTCTCTCAAATGGAAACTTAGATAGTAAGGAATACTGCAACATGCAATAGAGGACAAGTTCACACCTCATTTCAACCATACTAAATGAAAGGCTTGCAAAAAGATTTTATGTACTGTACATGGGACCAAATAAAGAAGGAAAAAAAGTCATTGAAAGCTTCTCACCTCGTTTCAGGTTCAAAAGTGACAGACTTGCATAAATCAAACACACTGTGCATAACCATTACCAATCATAATATTTATAATACAGATCATATCATTTTTATTCCAACAGCGTAGCAGCAACTTCTTGTTTTAAGTTTTGATCAACACACAAACAGGACCTTCATAGGAAGGAGTAGGATCTCTGCTCTTAACAAAATTCCACACTGCCAAAAACACTAATCTCTTCTGATGTTTATGTAAGAATCATACGGAAATCATTCATGATACGATCAAAAGCCCCATGAATTGTTGCTTTAGAGATTGTACAGAAGCAACTATAAAACCTTACATCAATCTTTTGCAATTATAAATTCTATGCTCTGGAATGAGCATTTTTCAAGTTTCCAATTGAAGAATCAAACATCCCATCATGCGCGCTCAATCTAACAAAAACAAATAGCATGTTGACTTGTCACATGATATACCCAGCTTTGAAGTTTGAACACACTTCCTCCCATATGGCAACAAATTTGTTCTTTGTCAACTTGATTACATTACTTTGGCATGTGGATGACACAGCGCAAACACTTCCCCTCTCTCATTAGATCAAAAGCTTTGTTAATATCCTCAAATGGCATATTATGTGTGATGAACTCATCAATCTGGATTTCCTGCACATAAATATTGCAAAACTAATAAAAAAATGTTTTCAACTCATAGGAACAAATAAGGACATAGATCACACCTGAGAATCAAAACAGCATCATGCCTTTTTAAAATTTTTTCCTGCTTTATGTTAAGGTTACAGTTTTTATTTCACTACAAATCAAGCCTGTAGTCATATCATACAAGGAAATGTATGTGATTTTCTATAATTACGGCAGTGCTTTCATTCAAATATTGCTGGTGGTGAAGCTGTATTCGATTCCAAATAATATCGAAACGAAGTAATTCATTGAATAACCAGTGTAAAATTATAGGGCCACCAAGCACCACAATAATTACATTAAAGAGCAAAAATCTATGATTTCACGTAAGAATAGCAGTGCACTATACAAATTAAGCACCAAACCTTGCCATGGAGAAAATATTTCACTATTACTTGATTTTTGCACTTACAAACATATAATTGAAAACCTGTTTTAGGCTGAGATCATTGGTTCATCTTTCATTCATAAAATACAGTAAATTTCACCAGCAAGAGTCACTCAGGTAGCATGAATTCTTCACCTTGAGAAGTCATATTAGATCTGGCAGACTCCATTCAGATGCGTGATATGTACATGTAGTCATGAGAAAAACAGGTGGTGGCAATGGTTATAGAGAGGGGAGTAGCTAGGATGGCATATACATAATTGAATAATGTTAGTTTATTAATGTTGAGTTTATGCTGTTTCTATGAGTCATTCAGTCCACCAGTAACAAGAAGCACATAATTTAGTGACTGGAATGCAGTTCTCTACTGTTGCATTTCCGTACTTTCATCTATTTGGAAGCAATTGTACTTCAGCATGAATGATGTTAAACAGCTAAGACTTTTTCAAAAGAAAGTTCCAATTTTTTTTTTTGAAGATTTTACTATTAACCAAAAATTGGTTGTTCCCCTTTCACTTCTGGATTGCAACTCAGTCCTAGAGTGATATTGGGTGAAGGCAATCAATAATAGAAAGAAACAAAAAGAGAATAGATGTAGGTCAGTCAGTCACCCCTTCTTCAGGAACTACAGCTTTTGGAGAGGAACTGCTTCCTCGGAATTTTGGTGATCCCACTTCCCCTCCAAAAAAAAAAATTTATTTTACTGAAAATGTTTTAGTGCCTGTTTGGGGTTGTTGAGTGAATTGGACAGAAGAGAGAAGATCAGAAAAGAAAGCGGCTTTACCCCTACTAAACTGTGAGATGGCCTTTTATATATAAATAACAGAAAATACAAAACAGTCCTTATTTGAACACACCTACTAACTCTAATACTTCCTCTCAAGCTGGAGCATAGATATCTATCATGCCTAGCTTGTTACAAAGATTAGAAAAATGTCCCCTACTCACAGCCTTAGTAAACACATCCCCTAATTAATCACTCGACCTAACAAATGATGTAACAATTTTCTTCCTCATCACCATATCCCGAACAAAATGAGAATCAACTTCAATATGCTTGGTTCTCTCATGAAACACAGGATTATTGGCAATGTACATTGCAACTTGATTATCACAACACATTGTCATGGTTTTCTCACTAGAAAACGCCATCTCCTGCAAAAGTGATTTCACCCACATCATTTCACAAGTTGCATGAGTCATAGCTCTGTATTCAACCTTTGCACTAGAACTAGCAACCGCATTTTGCTTCTCACTCTCCCATGTGACAAGATTTCCACCCACAAAAGCACAAAATCCAAACACAGACCTTCTATCTAGATGATCACATGCCCAATCCGCATATGAAAAGCTAGTTACCTCTAAACTGTCTAAAGGCTTCATAACTAAACCCTTACCTGGGAGCACCCTTCAAATATTTGAGAATACGACAGGAGGCTTCCCAATGATGTTGTTTAGGTTTTTGCATATATTGACTAACAACTCCTATATCAAAAGTAATGTCCAGTCGTGTGACAGTCAAATAAATGAATTTACCTATAAGTCTTCTACATCTCCCAGGATCATCAAAGTAGTCTCCATCTCTACTCAGCTTGGTATTTCGATCCATTGGAGTGTCAACAGGTTTAGCTCCCATCATACCAGTCTTATCAAGAAGATCAAGAACATACTTCCTCTAAGACAATGATATCCCTTCTTTAGACCTAGCGACTTCAATACCCAAGAAATAACGTAGTTGCCCCAAGTCTTTCACATGAGAAGTGTTTGTTTAGATGATGTTTTAATAAAAGTATACCCTCAGCATCATGACCAGTAATTACTATATCATCAACATAAATTGCAAGAACAATGGTACCTTCCTCCCTTGTGCCTCACAAAAACCGAACATCTTTCTTTCAACCCATATACACTAATAACTTTGACTGAATTTATCAAACCAAGCACTTGGAGATTGCTTAAGTCCATAAATTGCTTTCTTCAACTTACAAACCCTGTGTGACTCACCCTGAGCAACATGCCCAGGAGGTTGTTCCATATATACCTCTTCAGTGAACGTCACCATGAAGAAATGCATTTTTAATGTCAAGTTGATAAAGAGACCAACCCTTAACAACTACAACTGCAATTGATAGTAAAACCCAAACAAATGTAAGACAAGTAACAGGAGAGAAGGTTTCAAAATAATCCACACCAAAAGTCTGGGTGTCACCTTCAGCAACCAATCGAGCCTTTAACTGCTTGACAATACCATCAAGATGATACTTAACTGCATATACCCATCAACACCCCACTACTTGCTTTCGTAGAGGTAAGTCAACTAACTCCCATATATCATTCTTATATAAAGCTAACATTTCCTCATCCATAGTACTCTTCCAACTAGGAGAATCAAAAACTTGAATGTGAGAACGAGGGATAGAGACAGAAGACAAAAGACTAGCAAAAGAATGAAAGTGATAAGACAAGTGAGAGAGAAATAACCTTATCAATAGGATGAGTACAAGAATGAGTACCGTTTGTTAGAATATGCTGTTAGGATATGCGAAGAATATTACGTAGAATAAGAATATTCCTTTGGATATTCATACAATATTTAGAGTCTATTTTTGTAAAGTTTTATATTCTTGTAATATAAATACATGAGTTAGAGAAGAGAGAAACTTAACTCTTTCTCTCTTCTATTTTCTTCTAATCTTTTTCAACAAAAGCCGAATACACCTTGGGATTCATCAGAATCATCAGACGCAACCCTAGGGCCATTTTGAAGCTGCCAACGTCAGCATCCAGTACATTGAGGTCATCGCTGACGTCAACATTGTACGGACATTGGCATACATGGCCTAGCTCGGAATTTCATAGAGAGCTTTAATGGTGATTTTTCCCAAATTTTTTGGAACCATTTGATGGGTCTTTTATATTTTTGAAAGATTTCTGGAAAAATGGTTGGTTTTTTGTCGATCTGCGATTCAGAGCTATTTTAGAGGCTAAAACTGGTTGGATCTTCATCCACTGGACTTGTCTAGGGCTGAGAGAGGAGCGAGTGAAGTCCCATTGCAAAAATTGGTCCGGATTGGTGAGCAATACACTGTCTTTGCTATATGTTGTGATAGGGATTTGCTAAAATTTGACAATGACAGATAAAGAGTCAGAGAAGGGGTTTGGTTTGACTAGCAGTGGAGGAGATGGGCCGAGTCGTATTAGGGCTCTTGGAGGAAACCAAACACTTCAAATTAGCCCTGGTGAAGCTAGATGGGAATAATTATCTAGCATGGTCATATGCTTGTTTATTGTCCATTGATGCAACCGGATTATATGATTATGTCACTGGTACGCTCAAGGAACCAATATCTATAGATCCAACACTTCAGCAGTGGTGCTCGATCAATTCCCTTGTGATGTCGTGGCTTCTTAACTCAATGCAACCACACATTAGCCATGGTTTTCTGTTTCTAAAAACAACATATGAGATTTGGATTGCTGCAGCACAGACTTACTTATAGGTTGGTAATGATGCTCAAATCTACGATCTCCACAAGTGGGTTCATGACACAAAACAAAAAGATTTAAGTGTTGCTGCGTATTATGCTGACCTCAATGGTCTTTGGCGAGAATTGGATCACTATAAAAATTTTCAGGCCAATTGTCTAGAGGATAGTGTCATGTTTTAGCTGCTAAAGGAAAAGGAGCATGTGTATGACTTCTTGGCAGGGCTCAATGATGGATATGATCAGACTCGCAGTTAGGTGCTTGGACGCGATCATTTTCTTACTCTAAGACAGGCATATGCTTTTGTACGGCAAGAGGAGAGCAAGGAGGGGTGTTATGCTTCATACTCCAGCACAAGACAGATCAGCCTTAGCTACCTTTCCTCAGAAAGATTCCAAATTACCACAGCCTCGATTTGAGAACAAATGTGGCAACCGTGAGAAGGGTCATGTGAAATGCAACTACTGCGGTGCTGGCAAGAGATGGCATACCTGGGATAATTGTTGGAAGCTTGACGGTCGTCCAAATATAGGACAAGGTGGTGGCAAAACAGGATCTGGTAGATCACATGCTCACTTGACTAAGGCTAGCACTGGAGATGCAGATCATCTCACATCTGAGGAACTACAGGCGTTTCGATGCATGATGGCTCAGGTTTGACTCCTCCACCTCTGGCTCTACCACTACCTCTTCCAACTTTGCCACTACAGGTATTATAGCATGTGCTCTAAGTGTTGGCCCCACTCCTACTCCTTGGATCATTGATTCAGGAGCCACCGATCATATGATAGGTTCCTCCAATCTCTTTACCACGTATTCTACATGCTCTGGTAGGGATAAGGTTAGGGTAAGCAGCTGGCTCATTGTCCTCAATATCAGGGCAAAGGCTCAGTGTTTTGTTCTTCTTCTTTATCTCTAACATATGTTCTTCAGGTTCCTAATTTTTTCACTAGTTTACTCTCAGTTAGTTCCATTACTAAAGCATTAAACTACTCAGTAACCTTCTTTCCGCCTCATTATCTTTTTCAGGAGTTGGGGACAGGGAGAATGCTAGGCACTGGTAAGGCTCATGGGGGTCTATATTTGCTAGAGACTACATGTTTTATGTCTTTACGTCAACAAGCTCTTCAGGCAGATAGTTCTTCACAGCCTCAAGAATTATTACAGTGGCATCGGCAGTTAGGACATCCATTCAGTTAGTACTATGGAGAGAGATTTTCCCATTCTTGTTAAGTAGTGTAAACCTAACTTTATTTATGATGCTTGTGAACTTGCTAAGCATACCCGTAATTCTTATCCTAGTAATAATAATAAAAGCACTGCTCCTTTTTTTGTTGTTCACTCTGATGTATGGGGTCCTTCCCGGGTTGTCTCTCTTTGTAACTATCGTTAGGTTTGTTACATTTATTGATTGTTACTTTCGTGTTACATGGGTCTACCTGCTCAAGCATAAAAGTGAGGTTTTCACATGCTTTTAAGTTTTTCACAAAATGGTTCAAACACAGTTTGATGCTAAGATTTGGATACAACGGACTGATAATGAGGGTGAATATGACGATAGAGCTTTTTCAAACTATCTTTGTGATCATGAGATTATCCATCAGACTAGTTGTGTGGATACCCCAACACAAAATAGAGTGGCCGAACGAAAAAACAGACACCTTCTTAAAGTGGCCCGTTCCTTGATGTTTACCATGAATGTACCCAAGTCTTTTTGGGGTGATGCTATCTTGACTGCTGCTCATCTCATCAACCTGTATACCTCTTCAGACTTTGGGATTTCAAAAACCACTCGCATTGCCTTCTTGGGTCCCCTATGGTTATCTCATTCCTTCCCTGCATCTTTGGATGTGTCTACTTTGTTCAGGACCACTGGAAGACTACAAGCAAGCTTGATCCTAAAGCTTTGCGTTGTCTCTTTATTGGTTACTCTCCCACATAAAAAGGCTATAAGTGCTACCACCCATCGACTCGGAAGGTGTTTGTTAGTATGGATGTTACCTTTCATGAGACATAGTCTTTCTACTCCATTACCCGACCATCTCTTCAGGGGGAGCAGGATCAGGAAAGGGCTTCATTGTCAACTCAGGAAGAGATATTCTTTCAGTGGACTCCTCCTACTCGTAGTGAGGGGGAGAAGGTGACCATTTCTAAGAGCACTCAGGTGCTAGATAAGCCATCTTACCCTGATCATGGTGGAAAGTTAGACAGAGCTGACTTGAGGACGTATGTTCGGGCTAGACAGGCTCGTCAGGATATGCCCTATGTGCCCCCAGGACAATCGCAATCACTGACTCCAGCTCCATTAGCCCCATCATCAGGTGATGATATCTCTAACACATCTCCTGTAAGTCCTTCTCATTTTGATGATATTGATATTCCCATTACTCTTCGAAAGGGAGTTCGGGGATGTACCCAACACTCATTGATATAGGGAAAAATGAAACTTGGGAATTGGTTTCACTTCTAGATGGTAAGAAGCCAATTGGTTGCAAATGGGTCTTGCCAAAGGATAGAAGGAATGGGTTTCACTTCTAGATGGTACAGTTGACAGATATAAGGCTCGGTTAATTGCCAAAGGATTCACTCAAGCTTATGGCATAGACTACCAAGAGACCTTTGCTCTAGTGGCTAAGATGAATTCCATCAGGGCTATACTTTCAGTAGTAGCAAATTTGGGGTGGACATAGCAACAGCTGGATGTATGGAATGCATTCCTCCAGTGGAGATCTTGAGGAAGAGATGTACATGGAGGTTCCTCCAGGTTATACTACCAAGGCAATAGAGGGGAAGGTCTGTAAATTGAAGAAGGCTCTTTATGGGCTTAAGCAATCTCTGGGCACTTGGTTTGACAGGTTTTATAAGGCTATGATAAAGTGTAGTTATAGACCAAGTCATGCAGATCATACCATGTTCACTAAGAGGGTAGATGGTAAGGTCACTATTCTTATTGTCTATATGGATGATATAATTGTGACAGGGAATGATTCTATAGAGGTGATAGGACTGAAGAGTTATCAAGCCAATGAATTTGAAATACTTGGAAAATTTGCGATATTTCCTCGGAATTAAAGTTGTCATATCAGATAAAGGGATCTTCATTTGCCAACGCAAGTATATCCTTGATTTGCTAGAGGAAACAGGGATGTTGGGATGCAAACCCTGCAAACACTCCCGTAGAAACCAATCATCGACTAAGTGGTAATGAGGGAGATTCGACTGGATAGGGGAAGATATCATAGACTGGTAGGGAGATTGATATACCTCTCTCACACATGTCCTAACATAGCATATGCAGTGGGAGTTACTAGCCAGTTCATGCATGATCCTAAAGTTCATCACTTAGAGGCAGTGTACCACATTTGAGATATCTCAAGTTTGCTCGAGGAAAATGGATCTTGTTCTCATGCCACAATCATATGAAACTAGAAGTGTTCACATATGCAGATTGGGCAGGCTCCATGGATGATAGACAGGTCTACTTCAGGCTACTATACCTTCTTAGGAGGTAATCTAATTACTTAGAGAAGTAAGAAACAATAGGTGATAGCTAGATCCAGTGTCGAGGCTGAATATAGAGCTATGGCACATGGAATTTGTGAACTTATGTGGCTTCAAACATTTATGAGTGACTTGGGAGTGCCAATAGATGATCAGCCCATGAAGTTGTATTGTGATAACAAGGCAACTATTAATATTGCACATAATCCAGTTCAGCATGATCGAACAAAACACATTGAAATTGATAGACATTTTATTAAAGAGAAACTGAATCAAGGATTAATTTGCATGCCCTTTTTGACTTCAGGGGAACAGCTGGCAGATGTTTTTACTACGAGGCTTTGCAGCAAAATGTTTTATCCAATTATGAGGAAGTTAGGCATGAGGGACATATATGCACTAACTTGAGAGGGAGTGTTAGATTATGTTGTTAGGATATGCGTAGAATATTACACTAGAATAAGAATATTCCTTTGGATATTCATAAAATATTTAGAGTCTATTTTTGTAAACTTTTATATTCTTGTAATATAAATACATGAGTTAGAGAAGAGAAACTTAACTCTCTCTCTTTCTCTCTAATTCTTTCTCCCTAAAACTCTCTCTCACTCTCTTCTATTTTCTTCTTATCTTTTTTAACTAAACCCTATCAATACCTAGGGTTTAATTTCAACTCCTTTTCGAAGGGCAATAGAAAGATTTGAAGAAGGAATGTTAGATGAAGCAAGAACTTGAGTGGAAGCAGATAAAGATGATAGAGGTGGAGTAGGCACAACATTATTTCTCAAGATTGACGCACGACGATGATACACCTGTAGTGGCTTGGACTCTTGTGGAAGAGATAGAGGAACACTAGCTATGATAGGGGGAACTAGTAATGGAATGGAAGAGGACTCCAAGATATCAGTATCGATAAAGGCACCAAAGGCATAGAAAAATTATGTACTTTCAAAAAATGTAACATCAGATTAACAACATAACGATGAGATTGAGGATTCCAACATTTCTAATCTTTATGAGTCCTAGAATAACTTGCAAAGACACAGTTAACTGCCCAAGGAGCCAATTTATCATTCCCAGGAGTAAAAACATGTACAAAGCATAGACAACCAAAAACACAGGGTGATAAAAGGAACAAACAGCAATCAGGGTATAGTATAGAATATGGAATGCCATCGCATAGGGCAGAAAAGGCATGTGATTAATGAGATAACAAGTTGTTAGAATACCATGCCCCCCCAAAAATGTTTAGGAACATTCATTTGAATCATAAGAGTTCTTGCAACCTCAAGAAGATGTCGATTTTTACGTAAAGCCACACACCGTTTTGTTGAGGTGTATAAGCACAAGAAGATTGATGAACAATTCCATGAGCATCACAATAAGACTATAGAGAGCCTTTAACATATTCCAATGCATTATCAAATTGTAAAACACAAAGTATGGCCAAATTGAGTTGCAATTTTTTTATTAGATAATTAAAAAATAGAAGAAACTTTATAACGATCTTTCGTTAAAAATATCCATGTTATTCTTGAAGAATCATCCACAAAAGATACAAAATAAGAAAACCCCAACAGACTTTTATGCCTAGATGGACCCAAAACATCGGAAAGAACGAACTCAAAAAGAGTGGACCGACGATTATTTTGCCTCAAAGGAAAAGACACCCTCTATGATGCTTACCTAATTGGCAAACTTGACACTCTAAACTAGACATAGACTTAAAACATGGAAGCAAAACTTGCAAAGACTGTAGTGAAGGGGTGATGACAATGCCACTAATAAAAGGCAACACCGGCATATAATGTTATAGACTTCGAAGGGGTAGAGGAGCTGATCAAGATAATAAAGACCATCTAGCTTACGACTGCCACTAATCATCCTCTTCGAGTTGAGATCCTGAAAAACACAATAGGAAAGATAAAAAGTTATTGAACAATGAAGAGCCTTAGTCAGTTTGCTAGTAGATAAAAGATTAAAAGGAAATTTAGGAATGTAATGCACTGAAGATAGATTGAAAGATGAAGTAGGGCGAACTGTGCCAGTACTGGAGATGGGACATGAACGACCATCGGCTAGAACAACTGATGATATAAAAGACTGGCAATTAAGAGAAGCAAACAAAGTAGGCCTACCCGTCATATGTGATGAAGCCCGTGAATCTATTACCCACGAGGTAGAAGAAGATGAAGGAAAATATGCTATGTTACCTGAAGTGGGCAAAGGCAACTGTATTTGATAAAGAGAGTAAACTAAGGCATTATATTGCTCTCCGGAAAGAGTGACAACTTCACTAGAAGATGCAACAGGAATAGCAGCGAGGACACTAATTCCTGTGGAGCAGCAGGAGGTGTAGTGGAAGAGTACATGACTTGAGAAGATGAATTAGCCCAAGGTTTTCCATGAATATCATAACAATAATCCACTGTGATTCTCGCCCCCACAATGAGTACAGTTACAGAATCCACGACCTCTACCATCTCGCCCACAACCTCTACTAAAACCAGTCAAAATTAGAATTCAGACTCCCAAAACCACCACCAAACTGGAGTTACCACCACATCCTCCAAAACCACTACTCATAGAACCCTTACCACTGAGAAGAATCCTGTCATCCTGTGGAAGCCACGAAATCATAATTATCCTTACTTAAAGCCTCTATTATAGCTAAGGATCCAGTAGTAACTCGAAGCACTCTAGCATACACATTACTCAACGAAGGAATACTACCATCCCCAGCTAAAATCTAAGCTTCGACAGATTGAAGAGTCGGATGGAGACCAGTAAGGAACTTAGATATGAAAAATTCCTCACGCTATTTTTTGAGAACCTCAATATCATTAGTCAATGGGTGATACTGATTCAACTCATCTAATAAACCCTTAAAGTTGTGGTAATATTCACTAACTGGTTTATCATTCTACTTAAGGAGAAACAAATATTGATAAACATCATAAAAACCAGAAATATTGTGCTCCGTAGAATACATCTCACGAACTGCTTCCCAAATCTCCTTAACAGTAGACAATAACATAACATTAGAACTCACGGATGATTCCATGATATTCCACAACCAGGACATAACAACATAATTTTCGGATTCCCACTCGTCATACTCCTTTCTATCCTTAGATGGAGGACCATGTAGAACATACTTCAACTTCCTTGAGCACCCAAGGCTACTTTTCATCGCTTGTACCCATAACAAATAATTAGACCCATTGAACTTAATAGTAGTAATTTGCATATTAACAGTATCAGAGGATGAAACGAAACCTAACTTCACTGAACTAGACTCAGCCATGCCAATCACCAAATAAAAAACTAGTAAAAACCAAAAAAGTTTAACAATTCATTAGCCAACCGATAGACAAAACCAACTGAATGATCAAATACCACAAATTAGCACCAAATAAGAACATATACAGCAATCAATCAAGGACCCAACAAGAAATAACCAGTAGAAATGAATAACATTGTAGAAAACAGCCACTCAAGTCCCAAAAAACATAGAATCGCTCTACCAGATTCAACAAAACTCACCAAAAATCTAACCAAACACTCCTATTCAACATCTAGAGGTCTAGTCGCACCTCTCTAGTGCTGATAGAACCAACAAACTAGATCAAAAAGCTTAGAAAAATGAGACGAGTCGAACTACAACATTTTCAGCTTCAGGCAACCAGCCAGTGATGATGTCAACATGATGTCATGCTGATGTCAGCGGGCTCTCCCTTTCCTACTTTCTAACTTTGTTTGCCGAAGATTCTAGGGTTTTTTTTTCTGATTTAGATGAAAAAGAAGGAAAAAATATGATTAAGTTCTTTTTTGGAAACCCTAAGTTTTTAGTGCTCTGATACCATGTTGAGTGAATTGGACAGAAGACCAGAAAAGAAAGCCAGAAAAGAAAGTGGCTTCACCCCTACTGAACAATGAGATAGCCTTTTATATATAAATAATAGAAATACCAAAACAGTCCTTATTTGAACACACCTAGTAACTCTAACAAGGGTTGTTGATAAATTATGGAGAATTGATTTTGGATAATCAATTGAACAAAAGTGATTCTCGTAGAATCAGTTTGGCGATTTATTGGGTGTTTAGTAAATACTGTTAAAAAATAATTGATGAATACTTCGTACATATATATATATATATATATATTAAATATTACTATATCATAAATCATAAATAAATTAATATTTAATATATAATATATTATACATTAGCCCATATAGGGCATCAAGGGTAAATCCCAAACAACCCCACCCCAAAACTCATTTTCAAGAATCAATGCCAAATGACTGCAATTTTGCATTTTATATGCCAAAATGCGAAATGCATGGGGCAAAACAAGCCCTTACCGAGCCAAAAAAAAGGTTGCCTTAAGCATATTAGATAATGGATTTAAATAACAGTTGTTACATATCGTATCGACCTGATACTTATCGATTTTTTGACCCTTCGATATCAATACAAGCCGTTATATTGGTGATACCAAAATTCAAACTGTACCGATATGGCTGTTACAAGACTGATACAACTGTTGTCATTTTTTTGTTTTGTTTCTTGTTTCTTTTTTTCTCTTTTTTTGGCAAAATTCTTATGATATCTATTTTATGAGATCTAAATATAAGAGAGATACCTAACAAAATAACTCAAATAAACTAAACAAATTACCAAAATATTCAGGCCTTTTGGGCTCAATTTTTAAAATTTTTTATTTCATAATTAATTACACATTCCATAATTAATCACACTAAATTGTTATCAAAATATGTATCAGTAACTTTTAAGAGGTTTGCTAGTATTTGAAAAAAATTCACGATTCGTGGTTTCTGATTCCCGTTATAAATAGGTTGATACTCCAGATACCATTACACCAAAACTTAAAGCCATGGTTTAGGGGCTTCTAATTGTAAGTTTAAAATTGGAGAGTTTTGCAATTGGTGAAGACATGAGTGGAGGGTACTCAAACCAAATGTAAGCCTATACGTAGATCAGTTTTTTGGGCGGAACATGAATCAGTTAAGGTTTTTGAGTTTGAAGGGGGGAAAAAAAGGGTGGTCCAATGATCACTTCTTGTGCACCTGGTTATCTTCTTCCCATGAAATTTTTTCTTTTATTCTGATCCTTTACTTGCCAAGTAAATTCTGGCAATTCTACTGTACATATAGTGTTAGATCTATGAGAGTTCTAGTGCAGTATAGGCATAACAAATTACTACTGTTGGTCATTCATTGCTGCTACGGAAAGATGGATTTCTCAAATGGTGAAGTGAAGTATTACACAAACACACAAACAGAGAGAGCAAGAGTAGAGAGTGAGAGTGAGAGGGAGAGATCCAAAGTACCCTACTCCTAATATGAAATATAGGAGTAGAAAATACTGTTACGATGTCTTGGTCTGTAGCACTTGAGAGCTTTAATACCAATTCTAGGAATTGACAGTGCTTGATTTCACATCTCAAACTCTTTAAGAGTTTTTACCACCAAAAACCAACACAAATAATTTTAGATATAACACTATTAAACAATAAACCTAAAAAAATAGAATTCCTAAGCACATGATAAGTACTAGATCAAAAGACCAAAAAATTTAATTAAGAAACCCACCCAAATTCCACTTTGTATTCCGTTCTTTCTTGAAGTTTAAATTGATGATAGTGTTGTTCCAGTTGACAGTTCTGTGGATACTAAACTAACAATATTTTCTGGATGAAAAAAATTAAGCAACTAGTTCTAGATTAAAATTGTAAAGACAAAGGCAGGCATTTTCATTTCTCGAAGCATGTCTTGGATCATGTAAAAGAGAAAAGGAAAATGGGAATCAAGTCAGCATTGGTTCTAATAATTTTAATCTTAACTAAGGGACAAAATTTGCACATCTTGTAGATGCAGGCATGCAGCAAGGAAGCTAATACAGTCAAGTCTCTTTTTTCTAGACATTACATATGCTGTAAGTGTTGCGAGCCAACATATGCAATGCCCCGCCATATACCGTATGTTTTCAAGGTCTCCCAAGGATGCATAGGTATCTTGAAAATTTCCATGGAAGTGGTTTAATGTCAGAAATCATGGTCTTTTTTCTTGATAGTCACTAGTTATGGTCATAAGAAAATGAAATTAAGGACATGCACGTTTACTTCTGGGTATTTCTGTCTTCTGGCTACAATCAGACAGTTGCGTGCTAAATCTCTCAATCCATAAATATGTACTATGGTAGCAAAGCAAAGACACCTATTATTGATAAGGAGACACTTTCAAGTTTAGAAAAGCTGAAAAGTGGGCCTGGGTTCCAAAAAATAGTCAAGGGTGCTGCTGCATGGTGAAAAGTACGCAATGGTTCTCAGGTTTTGCTGGACAAGTGCGGATAAACAAGTTAATCCAAGATAGTAGACTTAGATTAGCAACTTGGAATATAGGAACATTGAAAAAGAAAAGGATGGAGCTGGTAGATACTATGATTAGGAGGAAGGTTAACATAGCATGTTTACAAGAAATTAAGTGGATAAGAGAGAAAGTTAGGGAAGTTCAAAAGAATGGATATCAAAGAAATAATTGTGATTGTTATCAGAAAAGGGGATAGGATAAAAGTTTGTGTTGGGAGATAATAAGTTTCTTTTTCTTTTTCAGGGGGTTGTTATGGTTAGGGGGAGGGCTACCCCTATTGTGTGGCCATCAGCTCTAAATCCCCCACCCCCCGCAGCCAAAAGAAAAGGTAAATTTTGAAATAGCTTAAAAGGAAGGAGTTGCTTATAACAAAATCCCATAAAATATTTAAAAAAATATACACCTGTAGGTTCAGCCACATCTGTTACACACACAAACTTTTTAAACTCAGTGCATTTGGATCAAACCTGGCCAGTTCTCATATCAGTTGTTAGATTATTTTTTTCCTGTCCTTCACAATTTCCTTCTTAAGGACCATCTAGCTGTAATGTAAGTCCCTCAGGGCCCATACAAGTAAACTGTACAGCAACATATTAAGCGGCTACTGCAGTTAACTCCTGGTTGTCTCCAAGACATTATATGGCTACCACCTACCTACTAGGACCACAGTGTGTGGCTTGTTGCCCAAAAGGGTGAGGGGACAGCTGGTGGTGCTTTGACTCCACCGGCTGGGCAGTGGGGGGGTTGTTTGCAGGAATTAGGGTGAATCATTCTGTTGAAAACTAAAATACTAAAGAAGCTCAGTAGTTATTACTTACCTCCCTTAGATACATATCTACTAATAAAGGAAGATCAGATTTAGGTTTCCATCCTCCAAATAAACATCCTTTCAACGTTCTCCCAGTAAGAAATAATGCGTAGTGAGCTGTTACATCTGGCTTCACTTTCGGTACACCAAGGGTGACTGTCAAGCCCCATCCCTACAAAGAAAATTTATGTCAACCTTAATGAATTAAATAAAGAAACACAAATCAGGGTTATCATAGGAATTACATCGCAACATGATTGTAAAGCAGTAGTTATCATTCCGGTATCTCCAATGCATTCAAATGAGTAGTCTGCCCCTCCATCAGTAATACGCTTGATAACCTGAAAAAATCCAACATTAAACATTTTAGTTATGCCATTCAAGCTTTAATTTTGCATGTGTATGAATGTGCATTGGGTTTCCTCTTAAGCTAGTTTCTTCGATTAATGCGTGTCTCACTGTGCTAATTTTATCAATTTCGATAAATGGGGAATTGGAAGGCTATTTCCCAGTTACAAAAGGTATGAGGCAAGATGATCCTTTATCAACTTACTTGATTGTAATAGTTATCGGTCTTTATGGACATGCTGTCAATGAATATACAATGGGTTTCTCAAGAGGGCTTACATAAAAAAACACCCACATTTATTTTGCTCATAATTTGATGTTGTTCTGTCGTGGGAATATGCAGTCAGTCAGTATATTGGACAGAACTTTGGATATCTTTCAACAACTTTCCGAGCTTCAGCCAAAAGAACAGCAAGTTGCATTTTCTTCTTTGGTTAGGAGCAACTTTCAAGGATCGGGCCATAATGAAGTATGGGTATCTCTGTACGATCACTCCCTATCAGGTGTAGGGGTTCCTTTCATCTCATCTTCTCACGGATAAAGCCTGAAGATTGCAGAACCTTAATTGATATAATTTCTTATGAGATTAAGTCTTGGACCAACAAATCTCTTTCATATGCTGGACAGCTTCGCCTCAAAAATTATATTTTGTTCAGCATGCACATTTACTGAGCAAGTCATTTCGTCCTCCCCAAAGAAGTTCCAAGAAAGGGGTTTATCAATGTTTGAGGGCCTTCAATAGAAATGGGTTGATGCAAAACCTATTGTGCAAAAGTTTCTTGGAATAACATCTGTTGCCTTCAGAAAGAAGGCGGCCTAGGTATTGAAAAGCCTGAAGACAGGAATCAGGCTGCAAGGCAAGGCACGTTTGCACATAGGGAAAATATGCTAAAATGTGGAGATTTTCTGGACTGTGAAGATACCCCAGGACTGCACTTTGTCCTGGAGGAAATTATTGAAACTAAGAAGCTTTTTTTTGGATTTTTATCAGGCATATAGTGGGGAATGGATATGAGCCTCTGTGGTTTGACTACTGGCTCCGTTTGGGCTCATATTACTCGGATTCTAACTTAAGAATTATAAATGATCCTGGGTTTCCTAGAAAGGCTACTGTAGACTGCATGATTCAAGAGAATCCACTGAAATGATTGACTTTTGATGATGTTTGCCTGGAGATTTGAAACCCAATTCAGACTCAGTCAATTAGGTCACGTGGCTTCCCTCTCCAGCTGCCATTTTTATCCCTCACAATGGTGAGGTTCGATTTAGTTTCTATTAAACCACCAATTCATCTAAAAGTTTAAGTTGTTAGAGAGGGTGTAACTTTATTATTATATTCTCTAACATGCCCCCTCACATGTGACTAGTCTGAGCCTACATGTGCATCAATTCATATTCTGAGGGTGGCAGTGAGGTTTGAATCCAAGACCTTTTGTCTATCCTGATAGCATGTCAAACCACCAACTCATCTAAAAGCTTAAGCTGTAGAGAAGGTGTAACCTTATTATTATATTGTCTAACAGTTTCCTAAACAATTCTGTGCTACAGTTTCATTCTTTGGTTAGCAATTAGATAACTTGATACTCAGGAGAAATTAGAAAAATAGTAGTGTTATTCCTTCCCAAGAGAGTGTTTTTTGCAATTTCCCCATGCACAACCATCTATTTTCGACTGTCTTTGTACTTTAGGCTTGTAAACTTTGGTTCAAAGAGAAAGAAAAGAAGAAGAAAGAGAAATCTATTATTAATTTGAGTCTCTGATACAAAGATTATATAAGAAGAGAAAAATAATAAAGAACCATTTATAGTAAGGTTAACAAAAGAACAAAGTACTGAACTACCCTTAATGAGGCTAACTACTAATATATAATAATACTAATCTAACACCCCCCTTCCTTTCAAACTCATGATGTTGCTTGCAAAAAGCATCGAGAGTTTGTCAAGTAAGAACCAGGAAGCACCTAATTGTACTGAGACTTTGTAAAGAAGTCGACCAATTGCAAAGTAGAAGGAAGAAACGGAAGAGAAATTGCGCCAAGCTAGGTGACACACAAAATGACAATCAATCTCATTGTGCTTAGTACACTCATGGAAGACAGAATTGTGCACAATTTGAATAGATTCTTGTTATAACAATACATGGAAGTAGAAGCGAACAAAGTAATGCCAAGACCAGCAAGCAACCTGTGCAGCCACACAATCTCAGCCATAGTAGCAGCCATTGCTGCGATTCTCAACCTCAGTAGAAGAGCGAGCGACAACAATTTGTTTCTTCCTCTTTTAGGAAATGAGACAATCACCAAGAAAAACAGAGAAGCCAGTAATAGATTTTCTATCCATATTATCACTAGCCCAGTCAGCATCAGAATAGTCTTGAAGCTCCAAAGAGGAGAAAGAAGAAACTAATAAACTCTACCACGAAGATAGTGGAGAATGCGAAGAACAACATCCTAGTGAACTGTGATAGCAGAAGAAACAACCTAACTTGCAATATCAGGGCGAGTGACAGTAAGATAGACCAAGCTCCCAACCATTGAGCGATATAAGGTGAGATCAAATAATGGAACCCTATCAGAAGAAGAATAACGGACATTAAGCTCTAATGGGATCTCAACTGACCGAGTGTCTTTAGATGGGCTCGTTGAATAACATCAAACATGTACTTGGACTGAGATAGAAGATAACCCTTAGGAGAAGTAGCAACCTCAATACCCAAGAAATAACAAAAAGAGTCCAGATCTTTCATCTCAAAGTAGTCTTGCAACTGCGATTTCAACAACTCTGTACCAGCTATGTCAGCACTAGTAAGAATTATATCATCATCATAGAGTAAGAGAAAAATGCACCCCACAGAAGTAACACGAAGAAAGAAAGCAGAATCATGATCACTAGCACAAAAGCCCAAATCATAGACTGACAGTAGAGACTTTTTCAAACTAAGCTCGAGGAGCCTGTTTGAGATCATAAAATGCCTTTCATAGTTTGCAGATTTCAACAGGATTATGAGGGAGACCATGAGGGGGAATCATGAAAACTTCTTCAACTAAGTCTCCATTAAGAAAGACATTTTTTGCTTCCATCTGAGAAAGACTCCACTAACGAACAGCAGCTACTGCAATCATTTTGCGAACTGTAGTCATTTTAGCTACAAGGGCAAAGTCTCCTTATAATCAATGCCATACTCCCGAGTAAATCCCTTCAAGCCTTTTACCATTCTACAATACGACAGTTTGATTTAGTCTTGACTCTTGATCTTATAGACTCACAACCAACCGTATGTTTATCAGAAGGTAAGGACACTAAGTCCCATGTGCCAACCTTATGTAATGCAGAAAACTCTTCATCTATAGCTTGTTTCAAGAGAGGATCAAGACAAGCCTCCTTATAGGAGGTAGATTCAAAGAGAGAATGAATAGAAGCTAAGAAAGAACAATAATTAGCAGAATAACAAGAATTAGAGAAACCAAACCTATTTAGACACTTACGAATACAAGGAGGATACCGAGATGTGACGGGATCCACATCTGCGGAACTTGATTGAGAGTCAGAAGAGATAGACGGAGGAGTTGTATCTCCAGAAGAGAGTTGTGTTCTTGCAAGTGTAAGTATGAATAATAAGAGGACTGAGTTAACAGGAGAATTAGAGCAATGAGAGACATCAGAGATAGTCACATCACTAACGTAGGATTCAGAATGAACAATATCAAGAAAAAGATCAAGATAAATAAGGTCTGATTTTTGCAAAGTGTGAGAACTAGCAAGAATAGAAAGAAAAGTAATATGCTCCATAAAAACCACATGCTGAGAGACATAGAGTTTGCTAGCAACAGGATTATAACAATGGTACCCCTTTTGTCCCTCATCATAACCAAGAAAGACACACGTTGTTGAATGAGAAGAAAGTTTGAGTTCCCATCGCAGTTAAGAGGCTTAGAGGGTCCTTGAAGTGAAGGATTGGAGGTTCGAAGGGCAGCGAATCTTCCTCAAGAGATGGTCAGATGCGAGTTGTTGTGACAGAATGGGAGAGAGAAAGGAGGTGTGGGGTTCATGGGCTTACTAGTGGTGCTCTGGGGTATTGAGATCTTCAAGGCTTTGGGGGAAAGATATGGGGAGTTCATTTTGGTGGAGGAAACCATGGTGGGAAGGTCTCACTTCCGGTGGGCTCGCATCCTGATCCGTACGAGGATGGACCAAATTCCAGTAAAGGTGAGGATAAGCTTGGGGCCATGGCTACACTTCGAGCTCTTGAAGTGAGTTTGCTTTGCCTTCCCGAATGGGGACCCCAGTTTGGTCACAAAAGGAGCAATGGAGGAGGTAGAAGGCCAGCCATAATGGAGAACAGGCCAAGAACAAAGACGACTGAATTTCAGGCACGCCAAGCACGTGGGGTCAGAAAACAAGGGAGGAATCTGGAACATTCAGAAAGCGGACATCTCTACATTGTAGGGTTTTCAAATTTTGAAAGAGTAGGGCATGGAGGTTGGACACTTGGCAGGATATCAAGTGAGAGATAAAAGTTTTCGGTATGGGCCAGGTCGCAGGGGGAGTAAGTATGGGCCAAATTCGAACCACTGTCAGATCTAATGGGGGAGTGGGCTCAGGTACGAATTCAGAAGAAGGCCCAACCCAAGCCTGTGGAGGTAGTGGTTGTGGGGCTATCAATGAGTGGAATGGGCTTGGTTAACTACAAGGGGAGCTGCAGGTGGGGTCATTGTGTTATGGGATTCCAGAAAGCTGAAATGTTGGAGCAGGTAGCTGGAACTTTTTCTATCTCTTGCGAGTTCAATTTTATTGATCACTCCTTTCAGTGGGCTTTCCATGGTATTTACAGGCCTCAGTTAGATTCTGAAAGAAGAGATATGTGGGTGGCAGTTGATCAAGCCCCAAGGAGGTGGCAGATTCCTGGGCGAAGACTTTAACACTGTTCGCTTCCCTTATGAGAAAGGGGAAGGGAGAAGGTTATCAAGGGGGATGCAGGCATTTTAACAAGTTTATCAATCGGAATAATCTGGTGGATATACCTCGGGGGAATTTCACATAGCTTAGAGGGGGCGACTCTGCAGCTAGATCTCGGTTGGACAGAATCTTAGTAACAGCTGATTGGGGGGGAGTTCTTCCCAGGTCTGTCTCAAAAGTGCCCTTCCTAGACCAATCTCATATCATTGCCCAGTGATGTTATGCAATTGGGGCTTTAGGTTCTGGGAAAAGCCCTTTCGGGTTCAAAAACATATGGTTGGAAGATGCTGGGTTTAAAGATATGGCTGTCAGATGGTGGCAGAGCTATGAGATTGTGGGTTCTCCCAGTTTTTGTGATGGCTAAAAACTTTAAGCTATTGAAAATTGACATCAAAAAGTTGAATAAAGAGGTCATTGGGAATGTCCATCTTCAAAAGAGTCAAATCCTTCAGGACTTGAATAATCTGGACAAAAAGGATCAGTTGGGATCCTTGAATGATGAGGATAAGCTGGTGAGAGAATGTCCTGAAAGGGGAATTAGGCATGCTTCTCAAGGTGGAGGAAATTTCTTGGAGGCAAAAGTCTAGGCTCCTATGGTTGAAAGAGGGGGCCGTAACACTAAGTTCTTCCATAGGGTTGCATTGGCTCACAATAGAAGGAACAAAATTAGCACAATCAAGATTGGGTAAAGGGTCTTGTCAACAGATGTGGAGGTTAGACATGACATTTCTTCCTTTAATCAAGACTTGTATAAGGAGTCTAGAAGTTGTCATCCAGATTTGGAGAACCTGTGTGCGAGCCAATTGAATGGGGAGGAAGCTGCCAGGCTGGAGAAACCTTTCAAGGAATAGTAAATAGTTGAAGCTTTAAATTTGTGTGATGGAGATGAAGCCCCAAGTCCTCACAATTTCACTATGGCATTTTATAAACACTGTTGGGGGGTTGTTAGGGGTCACATTTTGGCAGTGTTTGATTACTTTCACAGGGTGGGTTCGTTTGAAAAAAAGCCTCAATGCATCCTTCATTCCTTTAATACTGAAGGCGGGAGCAGAGAATGTTAGACTTTCGACCAATAAATCTGGTGGGCAATGTTTACAAACTCTTGGCCAAAGTTCTAGCAAACCAGTTGAGGGGGGTGTTTGTGTTGTTGTTGTTGTTGGGGGGGGGGGGGGGGGGGGGGGCATCAGTTCACAAAATCAGAACGTTTTTATTTGGGGGAGGTAGATCTTAGACTCCGTGCTCATAGCTAATGGGTGCATCGATTCTAGAAGAAAATGGAAGGAGAGTGGTGTGGCAGTGCAAACTAGATATTGAAAAAGCGTACGATCATGTGTTGGGGGTTCTTGATAATAATGTTGCAGAAAATGGCCTTTGGCAATAGGTGGAGTAATTGGATATGGGTATGCATTTCTTCAGTCTCCTTGTCGGTCCTAGTCAATGGTTCTCCTACAGATTTCTTCCAAACTTCTAGAGGCTTGCGGCAGAGAGATCCTCTCTTGCCCTTCTTGTTCATGGTGGTTTTGGAGGCCTTTAGCAATATGATGGATAGGGCAGTGGAAATGGGATTGGTGAAGGGATTCAAGCTGATGGACAGCAACGGTGGTGGCGTAGAGGTGTCACATCTTTTATTTGCAGATGATACTCTAATCTTCTGCGAAGCCAAAGAGAGGCAGATTCATTTTCTTCCCTGCATTTTGATCAGTTTTGAGGCGGCATCAGCGTTTGTGTCAACTTGAATAAATGTGAGATATTTCCAGTAGGGGAGATGAGAGGTCTGGATGGGTTGGCATGGACTCTGGGCAGCAAAGTGGGTGCTTTTCCATCTTCTTACTTAGGTCTTCCGTTAGGAGCTTCTTCAAGATCTACAGGAATTTGGGATCCTATCATTGAAAGGTTCCAAAGGAATTTGGGATCCTATCTGTCGAAAGGGTGTAGATTAACTCTAATAAAGAGTAACTTAGCCAATTTACCAACTTACTACATGTTGCTATTCCCTATTCCTTCTTCAGTTGCAAAGGGACTTGAGAAGATCCAAAGGGATTTTTTGTGGGATGGAAAGGAAGATGTTGAGAAAATTCATTTTGTCAAATGGGATGTGATCAAGACCCCTATCTCCAAAGGTATTAAAAGTTTGAGTATTTTTAACAAAGCTCTGCTTGGTAAATAGTTGCGGCATTTTGGGAGTGAAGATCAGGCTTTATGAAGAGTTTTGGTGGCTTCCAAGTTCGGAACTAGGGAAGGGGGCTTACTATGGAAGACACAGAGCCTGTGGGTTGTCGAATTTGAAAACTGATTCAGAAAGGAGTTGATGAGTTTCAAAAATTCATTCTCTTTGAAGTAGGGGAGGGAACAAGAGTGAAATTTGTGAAGATCTTTGGTGTGGGAATGTTTCTCTAAAGGAAAGCTTTCCTCTGTTGTATAATCTAGCAGAGGATAAAAGGGCATGGGTGGCTGACTATTGCTGTTGGGAAATAGGAATCCTTCTCTGGGAGCCCAAATTCAGGAGGTATTTTTTGATTGGGAGTTGGAGGAGGTCACACGGCTGATGGATAAATTGTACAGGGCTCAGGTCACTATGGACCGTGGGGATATCATGTTATGGAAGGCTGCCTCTGACAAGAAATTTTATGTACAGTCTTTTTATAAGCTGTTGATGGATGGTAGGGGAGTTCAGTTTCCGTGGAGCTTGATTTCGGTTCTCTCGTGTGCCTACCAAGGCTGCATTTTTTTGCTTCGGAAGCCACCTGGGAAAGCATTTTTATGGCTGATAATTTGCAGCATACAGGATTCCAGCTGGCTAGTAGGTGTATCATGTGTAAGAATGCGGAGGAGCCTGTAAATCACCTTCTCATTCACTTCCCAACAGCTAGGGACTGTTGGAACTTGTTATTTTCTGTTTTTGGCTGCAAATGGGCTCTTCCTGCAACTCTGGGTCTTCTTCTAAGCTGGACGGGATTCTGGATTCGTAAGGATGTTCATGTGGTTTGGAAGATGGCTTCTATTTGCTTAGTATGGTCAATTTCTAAGGAAAGGAATCGAAGGGTCTTTGAAGGGGTCAAAAAGCCCCCCCTCCATCCTCAAAGAATTGTTCTTTGAGTTTACTTCATTTTTGGGCTAAAGAAGCCTTTCCAATGTACGTAGGTAACCTTGTGGATTTTTTGGGGAGCTTAAGGCTTTAGTATCTAGCCTCTCCCTTGCATATGGGTTTGCCCCGCCTCAGGCACTCTTTCTATATAAATTACAGTTAATCATCAACAACAAAAAAAAGATCCATGCTATTGATGGTTTCTTTAGTAGGATTAAAATTCCCTCCACCTTGATAGATCCTATTTTGCCATTAATATATTGCACCGTCATCATCATCATTATCATTTTTACTATTATAATTTGTCAGTTGTCTTCTTAGTATGGTGTATTTCATTCTAAAAACAAATATGGAAGTTAAGGAACCACAAATTGTCTGAAGGTGTTGAATCTCCCATTTGGGATGTCAAGGAGGTATTGCTAAGCACCCTTTATTTTTGGATCTTAGAGGGCTTGGCCTTGTCCGTAGATAAGTTGTATCATTTTTTAGCATCATGCAATGATAAATGTATAGTTTTGGATGTATATGGGTGCATCCCCTTCGTGCAATATGAATGTACTTTTCAAAAAAAAAGTTTAACTGTTGATGCTTAATTGGATGAAATGAAAGGCTGTTCTCCAGAGAGAGAGAGAGAGAGAGAGAGAGAGAGAGAATTGAAATACCTGTTGAGTTGGTTCATGCAAGTCATTTGGGTTGACAAAGTCCGTTATTCCAAAAGCCTTTGCTGCTCCAACAAAAGAGTATCATGAACAACATAAAAAATTTAAACAGGTATAAACCTAAGAAGCACACACACGGATACTACACGAGACGGACACGGATACGACACGAGATGGACACGCAGACACAACATTTCTCAAAAAAATAGAATATGGATACGTTAGGAATAAGTTGAATATATATATATTTGTATTTTTTATATGACCATATAATAAAAACCTAACATTATTTCAATTAAAATTAACATAAAAACACATAAATCATAAAAATATTATTAAGTTATTAAAATAACAAAGTCATTAAATAAAAATTTAACAAGAACTCTATTTAATCATCAACATCCATGATTCAAGTTCCTAAACAAATTTACTAACTACTAGATTGAACATATATATGTGTGTGTATATATATAACAAAAAAAAACGGAGGAGAATAGGAGAAAAGGAGGGGGAAATCCAAAAAAAAAAAAAAGAAAGATAAAGAAAGCGTGTACTAATGTGTACTAACATGTCCAAAACGTGTCTGACATTCAGAGAAAATACAAAATTTGGATATTCTTTTTTCGCGTGTCCAATGAGTTTGGAAAATGTTTGAGAATGTCAGTGCCTAACACGGAGTCAAAATAGAGTGTCCGTGCTTCATATGTGTAAACCATACAATTTATGAATATGAAATAGGGAACCACATGATACCTTTTTCACTCTTTTCAGGATTAGTGTCCACACCAATTATTCGAGATGCTCCCCTTAGTTTGGCACCTTGTGCAACCTAATCATACAGGATATCATGAATGACCCAAACCCTATTAAGGTAGCTAACAGCATTAAGCTTTGCGAAAGATACAGGCAGTACATGATGATACTGAGTTCTCATACTTACAGCAAGGCCTACAGTTCCAAGACCGAAAATGACAACTGTTGATCCTTCAGATATATCAGCAACCTTCCAAGCTGCACCTAGACCTAAAAATATATTCCCAATTGGGACGTATACTGAACTTGAGTAAACGAATCTTTTTCAATCACACATAAACAGTGATCAAGTAGAATGAGCTACATAATGGAAGAGTAACAACATCACAGGTGAAAGAAACTAATCCTATTAACACGGACTTTTTTTAATGTCCCTGAATGAAGGGTGCATGTATCTAGCAAGAATCCCTAAACATTATCACCTTAAGTCACTTTTATTGGTGTGTATAAAAGGAAAATACCGAATTTACTTACAAAGGTTGTATAAGCAATTTTCATCAAAGGGCACCCAGAGGAAGGAAAAAAGAGAGGGGGGGGTGCAACCCAAGTACAAACAGACTGTATAAAGGAGATGCCAAGCAAGAAGAAACAAACCAAACAAATGAAGAAAAGAGGTGCTGGCCTCCCTAGAAAACATACTAAGCTTCCAAAATAACAGGTTAAAAGAATATGTTAGCAATTGACTTTTATATATCAAAAAAAGAAAAGAAAACAAAATGCAGGGAGATGCATCCAGTTGAAAACCCTATTCTCTTTCCTTGAAATAATACCCAAAAGAGGCCAACAAGAGCACCTCTCCACGTCTTTCAAGCATGAGGCTTGCTTCTCCTCACAAAAATTTCATCCCAACCCCAAACGGCGCGAACAAATGAGACCACCTACTTGGTATTACACTTGGTATAAGACACCACTGACCTTGCTATTAATAACTTGGGCTTAAGCATTTTAAGACATGTGGTTGGGCTCTTTCTACAAGTTGTCGGGATAGCATGCTTGGGGTATTACAAATGGTATCAGAGCCTAACCTTGGTCCCATGATGGGCATCATGGCAATGTGATCGCAGTGGTGGATCTTGTGGAGACTAGGATCCGTAAGGGGAGCGGAGTTGCATCCTACATCGCTAGCCAAGGGGAACGTTACTAGGCCTTGTGGGCAAGACCATGCGACGAAGACGTCGCATAATTAAGGGGGGATTGTAATACCCCTATCCCACATCGGTTGAGTATGAGGAGTTTGATTGGCTTATAAGACACTACAAGCCTTACTACTGACAACTTTGGCATAAATATTTTAGACCATGTGGTTGGGCCCTTCTTCAGGTTGTTGGGATTGCGGGCTTGGGGCGTCACAACCTAACTCTGCAATGAACTTTGTTTGGAATTGGGTAAACAAATTTCTTGATTGACCACTCATAGAAAAACATTTTGTCATGAACAAAAGGCGTAACATGTCTGTTTCCCCAAAATGTAGGCAACAACCTAGTGGTAGTCAATACCAAAGTCTTATGGGTCTTTACATCCTCGTCATTGTCCACTACCCAGTCCCCACTCCAGGAATACCTCGTGACCAACAGATGTGAGATGTCACCTTTAGAGAAAGTAGACTTAAGAATCTTCGGAGGAGACTTCCTCCAACTATTATCCCAATCTGAGTCACAAATAGTATGCATAAAGATGCACAAATTAATGTCTTAAGGTGCATCCCATTAACCCTTATAGGGAGGATGATTGGAAGCACAACAACAATTTTCATACCTTTTTTAAACTGTGGTGATAGAGTTTGCAAGGTTCTCATTGATGAACGGTGTCCCATGAATGTGGCTTCTAAATCTGGTGTTGCTAGGATGAAACTTAAGTTTAAATCACACCCTCAACCATGTAGGATAGCTTGGGTAGATAAAACTTACTTATTAGTCTCACAAAGGTGTTTAATTCCCATCTAGATGGGTGATTATTCAGATATGATTTAGTGTGATGTTCTACCTATGGATGTTACCCATGTGATTCTTGGCCGTTATTGACTTGATCAGTTGGATGTGTTAACGAGAAAGGGAATTCCTAAGTCTTTAAGTATAATGGCAAAACTACTATGTTAAAACTAGCCAAATCTGCGGAGAAAGATATTAATCGAAAAAATTAGTAATCCAAACATATATTCTTCTCAGCCTACTGTCAATAAACACCTTCACATTCTATTCAGAAAAGAGTTTGAAAATGAAAGGAAAGAGTTTAGCTAAGAAGCACGGACAAGGGATACAGATATGATGCAACACAAGATACGGATACGACATTTCTAAAAAAAGTAGGACATGGATACATCAGGGCACGTTGAATATTTATATATATATATATATATATTCATATTTATATTTTTTTTATATGACCATATAATAAAAACCTAGCATTATATCAATTAAAATTGACATAAAAACACATAAATTACAAAATATTATTAAGATAGTAAAACAACAAAGCCATTAAATAAAAATTTAAGAATTTATTCATTTAATCATCAACATCCATGATTCAAGTTTTAAAACAAATTTACTGACTACTATATACAACATATGTATGTATATAAAAAACCAAAAAAAAAAAAATGGAGAAAACGAGGGGAAAAAATCCACACAAAAACCAAACATGTCTAAAACGTGTAGTAATATGTCCTAACACCTAACGTGTCCAGAATGTGTCCGAAATTCAAAAAACAATAAATGGATAAACCCATTCCATGGCCAATATGGTAGTTGTCCATTGACTAAACCCATACCTAAAGATGTTTTACATCTTGTATTAACACCATGTGACATTATGTCAGTGTTATATGATCTTGCTTTCATATTGAGGGAATTGTTCAATATTGTGAGCATAAATTTCTAAAAGATATCATCATATATAGATTGATTCTCTTACACGAGCAATCACCTTGGCACTTTGATAGCAAGCAAGAAGGGACATGGAATACTTGGGTAGTGGGAGAATTCCTCTTTATGATATATGTTGCCTTAACAAGGTCAAAATGAGGATCTTCTGAGAACCGAACATGAAGGAAGACCACACACTTAATGTAGCATCAAGTTAGCCGAATGCGAACCTTCAATCATGCACTAGAGAATGATTGTGTTAGAGTGGTTGGGTTAGGTGTTGATTGAGATAGCAACTAAATTAAGATTCATATGATGTTTTATCAGCTTCAAATGCCCAATTGAGTGGAAGCTTTGTCGTAGCATATATTACATAATGTATGTACTATTGATATGATCACTAGTAGAGAGTGACTGACTATATCCTCACTTTGTCACTGTGTGAGTTTTGAGAACTACATTAGGTTGGTTCCACTTATGCCCTTTATAACCTAGGATTATGTTATAAAGATAGGGCTTGGTATTGCTACTTTAGCATGTACATAAAGGATCATAATTGATGTGGTCCAATGGGGCATGTCTAGGAAAACAGTTAAGTCTAATTGGATTAACGTTAGTAGCTAAGGAATATGGTTTCATAATACACTATTGTATTGTGACTCAGAACTCAGGCAATCATGTCAGTTTTTGCATTAAACTATATACTCATGAGTACAAGACAGATTTGAAGATTCAAGCATCGCACTGAGATTAGTCTTCAGAGGGATAAGAGATGTTGAATTTGGTGTAGTGGCATAGTTTGAGGCATAAACAAGATTACTTGTTTGCAATGAGGTGCTACATTAGTTTGATGGTGGTTTAATAGTACTCCTACCCTTGATTTTTTCATCCAATCACACAATCTTTTTCTTGCATATAGAGATGAGATGTGTAGATGAGAGAGAAAAAGAACTTCGAACTCACCCTATGTGGATGAGGGGAAGATGTTAAAATTTGGGTCGGATTTGTCCCAAACCCATGACCCGTGGTGCATCCATATGAGTTTGTTAAAGAAACAAGATACGATGAGCTCTTATTCTAACTAATTAAAGTAGTAGTTGGACGTTATGCAAGTCCTATTCCAACTAATTGTTAGAAGACTACTCAAACGTAGATTATGGTTATATACTATGTAAGTTATTAATACAACTTACACAGTACAAGACAACTTTCTATCTCCTTCTAGTCTCTCTTTTCAATATTTTCTCTAATTTTCTCTCTCTTGGATTACCATCAAGAGATCCCTGCATTTGGATTGTGGTGGATTCATAGAGGACTTTGATAGTGCTTTATTGATGAGAAAAACTCTACAATGTTTGTGATTATTCAGGACAGCTTGTAAGACAAGCATGGTGGATCTCAGGCATTCAGGTATTCGGACAATAGACAGGTATTTCTACACTTTGGGTAATGAAAATTGAAATCTTGTTGCTGATGTTCACACCAAGAATTAGGAATTCAGTGGAGGAAGCTATGTCATGGTTTGTGTGTGCCCACGTACTCGAGCCTCTAGACCTATTGGTGTTATCAATAAGTTGGAATTTAATGCACACTTGACTTACCATGGGTATAAGTATTAGCTCTATTTTGAATATGGATGACTCGTTTCCTTGCCAAGGCACCTTTGAGCTCTAACATCCTCATTAGGTGTTCCTACAGGTGGAATTACTTGTTCTTTAGTACCAATACTTTTTTTTTCTCTACTTAAATCACCGAGAATGGACCGATTGAAAATGTTCTTGAGGATTTATATCAATACAAAGGAAGAGTTTTGCAACATTGTCATTGTTAGATCACCAATTGCTCCAAAAGCATAAGTTGTTAGAGAACGGGCCAACAATGTATATTAAGCTCTCAACACTCCCCCTCACGTGCGACCCCGGATTCGCACATGGAAAGGCAAAGAAATCAAAGACAAATGCGAAGTAGAAGAGAATGCACATGCAAATAGGAAATAAATGCAAATAGAGAGACTTGAACCCAAGACCTCTCACAACCAAGGCTTTGATATCATGTTAGATCACCAATTGCCCCAAAAGCTTAAGTTGTTAGAGAACGGGACAACAATGTATGTCAAGCTCTCAACAGTCTTAACTCTCTAAAGTCAAGTTCTTCTCAATGTGGAAGAATTGATGGGGATCACTATAGGACTCGTGCACCACGCATGTTTTGTATCTATGTCAAGCGTAAGCATGGGTGTGGAAGAATTTAGGAACTAATTTATATTTATATATATATATATATATATATATATATATATATTGATAAGACAACAAAATACACTCACTTTGTTCCATTTGACTTGATCCCTCAACTTCATCTTTAGGAGGAGGTGGTAAGAATTAATTTTTATTTTTATTTTTAAGGATATTTATCTATTATTTTTAGAGTTTTATTTGAATACTTCTTATTTTTAAGAATTACCTATATATAGGCCTTAATGTAATAGATATTCAATTTTTGGTGAATCATTAAGAATTTTGGCTAATTGTTTTCTCTCTCTCTTCCTTTCTTCTTTCTCTTCTCTCCTCTTGTAATATCCTAGATCTTTTATTATATTCTATTGCCATATGTGAATTCAAATGATTAAGAATGAATTAGAATTTTCCTTAAGCGTGATTATGTGATTCAAAGTGTATGATAAGTTTATTACTATGGATAGTAAGAAAGAAAATAATCGAAGTCCTAGTAGAATGAATTAGGAACAAAAGGGTGTTACTCGTAGGCTTTTAAAATGATTATTGAGCCAAAACATGTTTAATTAGATCAAGTCTTGTCATTAGGTTAAGCATAATTAAAGCATACTTAACAAACTTAACCTAGTTTGTGATAAGTTATTGAGAGGCAATTAAAATGGTTATCTCTAAGCTAATTATGTTTGATTGGCAACCCTAATGCATGATTAGTGAATTAAGTTAACTCTAATTGGTTTAATTAAGGTGATTAATTGCTATAATCCTGAACTAATCCTAGATTACAAAGCCTAATCCTATAGTCAGCCAAATTGATTTCAATTAGGCAAAGGTAAGTAAGACAAAATAGTCACATGGGCATGGGACCCACAAATTTGGAAGATCTAGCTCACAATTGTTGACTATTCTTGAGGAGCTAGATTGTGTAGAGAATAGGCTATATGTGTGTATATATGTAAGTAATTTACATATGATTAATTCATATAAAAAGGAATTAACATCAGACTATTAAGAAAGAGAGAATGTAAGCTTAATAAGAGCAAGACACCTCAAATTTGTTAACAACCACAAAGTGACACCTAGCCCAGCTATAGATACATGTTTGTATCTATTATGTCTTGCAAAATTAGTAGTAGAGACAAGTAAGGAGCTCTCTAAATGGGCTGGACAGAATTATAGAATAAGAGAGAAAGTTAGAGAAAACAAGGGAAAAAGAATGAAAAAGAAAGAAAGTCAAGAAAAACTAACCTAGAGTTTGGATTCTTGAACAATCAAGCAAGGATCAAAATATCGTTTCGATGTATAGTTTCGGTCTGTCCGGAAACGGAAACGTTTCGGAAATGTTTCGAAAACATAATGGAAACGGAGAAAAAATTGGAAACTTGTGGAAACATAACTTAAAATTTATTTATTTATACAAATAAGCCTATTTATTGAATATTTGTGAATGTTTAAGGCATATACATCATATTCATGATAAATGATACTAATTTATGATAAATGACATAATAGATACATACTGTGTAATATCCACGAATTAGATAATTTGACACAAGTTACATATAAAATAAAAAGCAAAACAAATAACGATTTAAACCTATTATAATTAGTAACTTAGTATTAAAATAGTTGTTTCTCTACACTTTATTTCTCCTACAACTTTTCTATTATTTTAGGAAAAATAATAGAAATATATCTTCTTGTAATTTTGAGTCTTAATCTTTGAAAAATAAATGGATATTATTTTTTATTAACTTCTATAATTATTGTTGATATAAAAGAAATGTTTCATCTGATTCGGTATGTTTCAACTAGTTTCGGTATGTTTCCACGGAAACAATTTTGTTTCCATGGAAACATGTGAATTTCGATATTCTACTAGTGTTTCGTTTCGGTTCCCTGAGAAACGGAAACGTTTCGGCCGTTTCGATGGAAAAGAAACGAAACTTTGATCCTTGCAATCAAGGTATGAATTCTTATCCTAAACTCTTATTCTTTCGTTTAATCAGAAAAGAAACACTCAAAAATGACTAAGAATTGAGAGTGTACTGAGAATTGAACGAAACTCTAAAGAAGCCTTGAGATCCTAACAAGTTTGGCATGGAAAAGTAGCTACATGGATACAAGAACAACATATGTGATGTAGAAAGATAAATCATGATTAACTGGTGTTGCTAAAATCCAAATATAAGTTGGCTATCAAAGAAAACCATTGATTATGAAATAAATCATGATTAAACTCATTCGTTAATGACTAATAGTGCTAAAGCAACCCTAATACTACCTAGATGATAATTAGCATGATTAGATTATCAAAGCAATCCTAAATATTGGAAATAAGAAGGGAAAATGTTGTTTGAGTTTCATGTAAAATGCGTTAATTGAAGTTAGTTAATTAAGTCGAATAATGTTTGAGAATGCTCAAAATAAGTGGTAAATTAAACCACAATAAGAAGCTGGAAATGTAACATGAAATGGGACAAAGTGGGGATGATATTTGTTGCCCTAGAAGTCTGGAAGGGTTTTAAGATTTAAAGTGAGACCCTAAAGGAAGTGAGATAACATTAGATAACATTAGGATATAATGGAGTTCATTAGAACACAATATTAGTCCATGTGAACCATAATGAGACAAAAATCGTTGAATGAGATCACATTGAGTTAAAATGCAAATGTTATGTGTATAATATGTATGTAGGGTTCATTGGAAGAATAAAGGGGTTAAAGAAGTGCATTGAAGCACAAGGTGAGTAATCGAGTATCCTGAAGTGGTACCTTTTAAGTACTTTGATAATAACATCTATCTCTGTCTAAGAAAGAAAACTACTACTTTATTTTAAGCATATACATTTGGGTAAAGATGCTCTGCCTCTTGAACGGTGGAGAGGAACCTCTTGAAGGCTTGCCACAAAGTTCCACATCAACAAAGCAAGGGTATGAACCATGATTTGAAAACATATTTGATACATGCCTTGGAAATTGATGGATCAGGAAATATGTTTAGAAAGGTTTTAGCTTCCAAAGGAAATAATTTATTAGATGGCACCATACAGACCCCTTTCTATTATGCCCTTGCCGGGGGAACAATGTGCCGTTAGGCCCGTAGTAGGCAAGATATCTCTTCAATGTCATTAAAGTGGCTTTTCTGTAGTCTGTAGAATCTGAATCGACGCGGGTTCTTCCGTCCTAACCTTTGAATTATATGTTGTGAGCTTTATTGAGTTATTTATTGCTATTCAAATGTTTAAATAGGAATTTTGTTTCCGAAAATGAAATTGAAATGCTGCAGTTAAGTTTGATGTCCATGGTAGAATTAAAGTTGCTTCTGGTATGAAAACCTAGTATTATTCACTGAGCTTTGTTTAGCTCATCCTATTCCCCTCCCCACCTTTCAGATATGTTGAAGGAAGAGAAACTAAGACAGAGGATCACGAAATATGAGATAGAGATGAGGTAATGAAAAAGAAGAATTTTGTGAAAGCTGAATATAGCTTGAGATAGGTGTGTACCTATGTTTATAAAAGTAAATGATGATCACTTGTGTCTTGCCAAAAAATGGCATGTAAATATAGATGTGTTGAGATGTATGTAGACAAGCTCTGTTCAGGTGAAATAGCAGATGAATGAGAATTGTTTCCGCTTTATATTTACTGTTGTAATAATTTTCATAAGGATTGCATTTCACTTGATTTTGTACGGCCATAGGGGTCGGTCATGGCATGGGATTCCGCTCAAGACACCAGAGGCGGGATACGAGTCATGACACCTCTTCCTCTCTCTTTCTCTCCACTTTGTTCCCTTCCTCTTTATCTTCCTTGTCCAGCATCAATTTCGGTAAGAAGAATCTCACATTAAGAAGAAAGCCCCCTAAAATATAGTCCGTAATTCAAACAAATTACTCCATCACACTTTTGTTAGATAGGATTATATATCATCATAATGCACCCTTATTCGATCGAGAGCTAGATACCATATATAAAGTTATTAGGTGGAAAGATAAGAGTACCTATCTCTATCTTCCCTTCTTCTTTTTCTTATCTCCTCTTTCTTTCTCTCTCTTATTTTATGTTTGTTTGGGGAATGCAAATTTGAACTTGGATTCAAATTCCATTAGGATATTCTATTTCTTGCTTTATGGGTTTTAGGTTTTGAATGAGGAGGTTGATGCAATTTGTTTAAAGCATAGTTGTCAAAATGTGTATCGGAAGTCGTATCGTTTTTTAAAAAATGCGTCTCGTATCATGTATCGTGTATCGTATCATAGATATGTGTAATTTAAAAAAAAAATACATTTATAAATATATAATATATACATGAATATATAAAATGTTTAAAATGATATAAATAACATTTCAATTTACTTGTCATGCAAATTAGATATATAAATTACTATTATATATCCAACAATTAAAAAATAAAGTGGTACCAAGCATAGTTGTCTCGTTTTTCAAATATATTATATCATGTTATATATATAGTGTATAAAATAATAAAAATTATATTTTAACTCACTTATAAAAAAATCAAGTTAAATTTCATGTGATACAAGAATCAAGATTTATAAATATTACGAATTTCAAACTAAAATTAAACAATCCATCTAATATAGTTCATCAAGACAAAATCCAAAATTATTCATTTTCATAATTCATCCCATTTTCATCTTAATATCCAATTTCAGTGGCATCGATATAATCATTACCATCATCATATGCCAACAATTTTTCACTTTTTTTTTCTTCTTTAACTTCTTGTATGTGCTCGCTCCTTATCCACATCTTCTCAAAATATTCACTTTCCTTCTTTCTTGTTCGAAAAAACATCTCTAGGCGTTACAAAGAGGAAATATAAAACCAAATAAACAAAAAATGTTTCCTATGTATATAACAAAACAACGAAAAAAGAGGTCAAAACGAATGTTGTTTAGCCTAATTTTTCATATCTCGTGTATCGTACATATTGAAACGTATCGTAAGATACATATTGCGTATCGTAAGATAAGGTGCAAAAAAATTTAACTATAAGATACGTATCGTTTTATGTCCATATCGAAATGTATAGCCGTATTGTAAGATTCTAACAACTATGGTTTAAAAATCTTTAAGAGAAACAACTTTTTGGTGAATCATTTCATAATTTTTTTGTGAAGGGTGAGCTGAGTCGTTCCACTAGAAGGAGGTCTAAGGAGCCCATGTTCCTACCAAAGAGGTCTTCTTTGCTTAGACATGGATGAGTGAGGTCCATTACTGTTGATCGTTAAATGAGAATCAGTAGGTTGCTGCCAATTTGGTGTCACATGTGTAAGGGGGTGAGGATTCAATGGACCATATCTTGTTGCTTTGTTCTATGCCTGCCTAGTGATTCTCTATTGAGCCCCTTAAAGTGTGCACACTCAAGAAGCCAGAATGCATAAAGTGCTCCAAAATTCCCCAAACAGGTGGATTTAATGCTCAGACAGCCAAAGAAAGCTTCAAGATTTTGGCATCTCCATGCTACACAGAACTAGTCTAAATAACCCCAAAAATCTATGTTATAGTAGGGGAATCTGAACAAAAGCCATATTATTTGGCAATAAAGGAATTCCTATGCTGCTAGAAACTCTCCACGCTTCAAGGTCCAATCCTATCTCATTAATCAAACCAGCTGGCTCTTTAACCAAACCACTAAATGAAAATGTGAGAATTCTTTTCAAGCCGAGTCACCCTCTGGCTGCAACTAAGAGCTAGTTTGGGGAGCTTCAGATTATGGAGAATAGATTGTGAAGAATAGATTATAGTAGAATTGCTTCTGCAGAATAGATTCTAGCTGTTTGGATGAGAATAGCTTTATGGGGTCAGGACAACTTATTTAGTGTTTGGTTAAAATTATTTAGAAGTGATTATAAAGCATGAAAGTCCATTTTACCCTCTATATTATTAGATGGTATTGGGTGACAAAATTAAGTTAATAAAATTTAATTTTGATAATCACAAATATTGATATTAGATAATTATATTATATATCTTAATATATTTATTATATAATATTTTAAATAATGATGGCAAACAAATAGCATAATATATTATATATTATATTATATTTATATATACTACTATGCATGGTAATGGAAACTAAAATGTGGAAACATGGGAACAGTTTCAGCACGCGATTCAAAAGGAAGAAAACTGAAAATCGATGGAAAAGACAAAAAAGTGAATAAGGTATTTTTTGTAATTATAATGAAAGTTGAGGGTAAGGGTCTCAAGACAAAATTGCGGGCCAAGTGAACGCTGGTATTTTCAGCGCATCCCCAACTGCTGGTTTGGGCTTATTTCTGATGCCAAAACGGATATCATCCAAACAGGCCCGTGGGGCCCCACCGCGATTTTTTTCTGATCAAACGGATGTTTGGACTGGGTAAACAGCCAGCCAAACTGTGCTCTAAATATGAATCCCATGTTAATCATTCCTCCTCTCTTTCTTTCTTTTTTCTTTTTGGGGTTGGGGGGGGGGGGGGTGTTGAACAAAAGGAAAATGAACATCTGTATCTTTGTTTTCTGGTGTTGAGAGATCAAGCTAATAGGCTTAAAGAGATTATGGCCCTTGAAGCCAGCTTCAAGGAAACTAGACAGCATAAAGACAAACTTCTAGTGTGTATTCTGTATGAATGTATGTACTTATGGACATATGAATGTAGTTACAAATGTTACTGTGTAGGCATGTATGTATGTGTGCGCTTATACGTAAATGTGCATGCTTGTTTATTTGTTTCAATGTTCATGCATATGTTTATATGTAGGCACACTATATGGATAATCAGGGGAAAAAACATGGTGGTTTAACATTATCAGACTTGATGTCAATACTATAATTTGAAAACTTTTACCTGCTGCCACTCCACAACTAAGAAGGCATAATTTCTCTAGACAGCATAAAGACAAACTTCCAGTGTGTGTTCTGTATGAATGTATGTACCTATGGACATATGAATCTAGTTACAAATGTTATTGTGTAGGCATATATGTATGTGCGCATATACGTAACTATGCATGCTTGTTTATTTGTTTCAATGTTCATGCATAAGTTTATATGTAGGCAAACTACATGGATAATGAGGGGAAAAACATGGTGGTTTAACATTATCAGACTTGATGTCAATACTATAATTTGAAAACTTTTACCTGCTGCCACTCCACAACTAAGAAGGCATAATTTGTCTAGAGGCGCAATTGAGCTGACTTTGACAGCGCACCCAGAGTGCACAACTGTGTACTCACTAAAACTTGAAACTGCACAATAATGATAAATGGGCTTCCCTTTTACCGAGAAACGTGTCTTCTGGTCACTATGCATTACTCCTCTCCTTTCCAACCCCAATACTTGGCAAATGTTGCTTTTACCTGATGTACACTGTTTGCATTTCATGCATTCCCCAGTAAATAATGTAAGCACGTGATCCCCCTCTTCAAATTCAGTGACTCCTTGCCCCACACTCTCCACAATCCTGCAAAATGCTACTGTAAATTTAGCATCTCCTTTTAAGTTGGGCTGTGGACATGCATCCTCAGCCCATGCATGATACTAATAGAATCAGTGTTACATTAGAAAATGAATTAAACTGGGATGGCCTTCACTTCAAAGTAAAGAGACTTTAGTAGCTTATCAAGAGACTGGCTATGGCCATTTATTTTTATCTCATTTGGCAGGTAGGAAATCAGAGAAGGTTTAGGGGTCATGAAAGGGACCCAGAATTGATACTAAAGAGATTAACTTTGATGTTAGAATGAAGGTTTTCTTTATGACAAGGATTAAGAATGAAAGGGAAACAAGGCAGAAATGTAGCAATTGGAAAATTCTTCTATCCATCTTCGGCCTTCAAAGCCTATGGCAATGTTATTATTACTATTGCTAATGCTTATCAAAAAAAAAAAAATACTATTGCTAAGTTCTACTAATTTTCTTTATTCCTTTTTTATCAGTAAAGTAGTGTAATAGGAAAAAAATTACTAATTTTCATAGTTCTGACTGAATAGCTTTCCCCTCCAGTCCAGAATATTCAACCAGAACTGTCATTTCCTTTTTGCAGTTGTTTTTTCATTGATTTAGCTTCCAATCTCTTAGCGGGGAAAAGTAAAATCAAGGATGGAGCATCTTCCAATTCCAAATCATGGAAATTCTATATGGAAAACCACATTCCAACTAGCTAGCTCCCTTCCCAGAAAACAGAACCTTTTACTCACTTGTGTAACCATAATAATTTCAAACTGCGGGATTTTACTCTCTAAGAGCAAGGCCCCTGCACCCCAAACATCCGTCTAAAACTTCAAGGACATTCGATTCCCAATTTCAAAACTCAAAACCCTTTTAATAGAATATGCTTCCAAATAAATTGGATCTCCGAAGGCGCATCCCATGGCTCCTTCAAAGTCCTATATTACTAAGCAAGCACCTTTTTCTGCAAACAATTTTTCCTCCACAAATGTTCAAAACCATTTGCCTCAAGAACTTGGTTAATAAGCATCAAAAGTTTTATCCACCATCTTCTTTCGGCACATAGAGATCCAATAAAAAAGATGGAACCTGAACTCAGTCACCCAACTCACCCAAATGAAGTATCTCTCAGAAGCTTTATCAATCTCATGACACAGAAAACAAGAATCTGAAAAAAAGGAATGAAATATGTAAACGAACTCGGGGTGCTCCAAATCAATGCCAACTTGCTTCTTTGCAAGAGAATTTCTTTTCCAACCACCTTACCCTTTATATTACTCCATTCCACACAGTCTTGACCCTGGAAGAAATCCCCAAAGGCATCCAAAAATAAGAAGGAAAACTTCTGTTCTACTTCTACACTTGAGATTATTTCCCAAAAACTACAGTAAATAACTAAAGATTACACAATATTTTGTTTATTTTCCTATAAACATTTTGTTGAGTCAAATTACAAGGAAAAGATGTAGAATTGACCCTGATGCTTCATGGCCAAAAATCCGAGGAAATATTGGAATCTGTGCCTGCACAAACAAGCATAAGTTGTTAGATATGCAAATTTTACAATTTAAAACCAGCATATAAAAACAATTCCACCTAGATAAATTTCAAAATAAATATAGTAAAGTAATAAATAAAAAAATAAAACTGTGTCAGAATCAGAAGGTCAACCATTTAAAAAAAATGGGAAAAAAATAAAGAAGGAAAGAAAGAAAAATAACAAAGAAAAAATGTAAGTATTTTTGAAGTATTTGGACTTCAATAATTTCAATGCATCCCCAAAGGGAAGAGTAAGACATGCCTTTTGCAGCAATCAATGTTCAGGATTCAACAGGGAATGTACATGAACTCCATACTCTGTGATGTTAAGCAAACATTTGAGACTGCGGTTCTGTGAGTGTGAGGCAATGTTATTCATATTTTATCCAAGTAGTTTTTGTCAGCTGAACTCAAAAAGCTCTTATGTTTCTGGAAAAATAATAATTATAATTTGAAGAGAAATTATAAACACGTTTTTTTTTTCATAGGTAAGACACACACCCCCGCTATGTCCCAATTGGGACTTGAACTCTTAAAGTAACGCTTGATGGTGAGAAATTATAAATATATGAGAAAGATATGTAACATAGAAAACCAAAACAAGAAAAAATTTCTCACTCCTATCAAATCCTACTTTTAGCCTCTTTTTTTGATAGGTAAATCACGCACACACTTTGCCCGTAAGAGGACTTGAACCTTCAACCTCCCATATGAGATGAGGAGGAGGTACCAACTAAGCTAGAGCTTGTTGGTACCTACTTTTAGCCTTGAACTGTGCAAATTGCAGATCCTCATGAATCTTTATAGTTTATGCAGCTCCAAAAGTGATCCACCTAATTTGCTTTTCTACCTCTAGATGTGAAAATTCATGCTAGATGAGAAAATTATTTCACATCTATCAACCAATGATTCAAAAATAGCAAATATTGTAAATCAAATATAAGAAATTTTACTATTAACTTCTCTGTTCTGGTTGAATTCTAAAAAGCTAGACATTTCAAAGTCTTCTTCCTTTAAAAGGATTATTATAAGCCAGGTCAATATTTATGTTGTCACAATTAGAAACTTGGACACTGGTGTCTCCACTATGGATCAGACTCAAGGGTTCAAATCCCATTATATATTAACAAAAAAAAAAAAGGTACTTTGGAACTAAACATGGAATTTGAAACAATTCACTAGTATGTATTGAAAAGATCAGTTTATTAAAGTGGTAAATTGAAATGTGAGTGTTAATTGAACTCTTGAGCCATCTTTCAGTGGAAGGCAATTAGTTGGAGATCTAGGTTCAAATGATACTAATGTGAACATGTGATAGTCATCTCTACTCTCTAGTCAACTAACTCTACTAATCATTGTATACACAATAGCACATTTATGATTTTATGGCAAGATTCCAGTAGATGATGTTGTTACATTTCTTAAAACAATTGTTTGTAATGGGATAAGATTACAAAACCTCACTCAACAAAGCCTCCCTGCTATTTTTTTATTTTTATTTTTTGATAAGTAAAGCCTCCCTGCTAATTTAGGGACCACACAAAAGTCCTCTATTCTATAACTATGAAGTTATAGCCTTATAGGCAACCAGCATACACTTTTTCCCATATACTCCATGTCTCTATTTCCAATTCCGGCCTCAGTGGAGAAGAGATTAGATAAAATTCAAAGGGGCTTTTTGTGGGATGGCAAGGATGGGGAGAAGAAGTGCATTTGGTGAACTGGAACAAATTTCGCATGTCACTAAAGGATGGGGGTTTGTGAGTGGAGTTGAGGGTGTTTAACAAAGCCTTACTGGGTAAGTGGTTATAGAGATTTGTGGTGGAACAAGATGCCTTGTGGAGAAGGGTGTTTAAAGCCAAATATGGGTGTGAGATTGACGGTGCTGATCAAAAGAGGTGGAAGGACCTTTAGGGGGAAGTCTTTGGAGACACACTAGAAGGAGCCAGGAAGATTTTACAAAAAAGGTAGCTTTTGCTATTGGGAATGGGGAGAATGTGAGGTTTTGGGAGGATGTGTGGTGTGGCGAGGAGGTTTCAAAAGAGAAATTTCCTACTCTTTATCATTTGGTGATGAACCTGGAGGCTAGCGTGGTGGATTACCTTAGACCCTTAGTGGAAGGCATAATATGGGATCCATGATTTCGTAGAGATTTTCAGGGATTGGGAAAAAGAGGAAGTAATGTCCTTTCTTCATTCCAAAGGGGGAGGGATCAGATTTGCTTGTGTGGCAGAGGGAGGGGCATAGAAAATTCACCGTCAACTCATATATAAGTAGCTGGCTAGGAAGGGTGATCGTGGTTTTCCATGGAAAGCAATTTGGAGGACAAAAGCTCCATTAAAAGCTGTGTTTTGCACTTGGTCCACAGCATTGGGTGCAGCTCTCACCACGGATAATCTTCCAAAGCGTGGTTTTCACCTTGAAGGAGATGTTGTATGTGCTTGAAGGAGGCAGAAACCATCAAACACCTCTTCCTCCATTGCTCCATTGTGAGAGAGATTTGGAACCTTGTGTTGTCTTTGTTTGGATGTCATTGGGTCATGAACTCGTCAAATGTAGATTTTTTGCAGGGGTGGATAGGGGCGGAGGGAGGGGTCAAGGGAAGAAGATTTGGAGGATTACTCTCATTTGTTTGTTTTGGTATATATGGAGAGAGAGAAATAAACGCACTTTTGAAGAAAGGGAGACGGCTATTTATAGATTCAAAGATAGTTTTTTTTTAAATATTGTATTTTTGGAATATAGAAGTATACCCATCGTATGTATAGAGTATTTGGATACTATGAGACTTTAGAAACGTGAGTCTTTTTTTCGTAAATGGGTTCACCCCCTTGGGTGTTAATAATGAATACATTTACTTATCAAAAAAAATATTGCTTTTAAGATTGTGCTCTTCAATCCCCTTCTGAATAACTAATCCTCAACATCTAAAAAAGCATCATTCTTTCACCAAGAAGTTACATAACCTGTCCCCATTGGGAGTTGATCCCGTCCCCTGCACCTCCCTTTGGGTGTGACAACGAATGTACTCAAGATAACAATTGGTGGTATCAACTAGCATCATTATTGGGTATCTCCTTGCCATTACACTCAATATTGCAAATGAACCTAAAATGTAATTGGAAGAGCAATAATGGAGGCGTTGAGGCATAATTTGGTAAGTCTTCCCACATTTCCATTCTTCTATTAACTGAACTGCTGGCAAATCTTCATACTATTCCATTCTTCATATAAGTTAACAAATGAAAAGGAGAGATCACCAACGAGTTGGGACTTGAACTAGCGAATCCATAATAAGAAGAAGAGAGCAAAATGCACCTGAGACTCCCAAGCGGTAACATCACTGCGACAGAGAGAGGTGCAGACCACCTTTATACGTATCTCCATGGGTTGAGGTGGACTCACATCCACCTCCTCCATTACCAATGCCTCTCCAGCTCCCCACGCCACCGCAGCTTTTTTCACATGCACACATTCATCAACCAAACATATATATACATAGACACATACACACACACACATATATATATATATATACATCAATTACATTAAATTTAAGGGGAAAATTAACAGAAACATTAGAAAAGAGGAAAAGTGGGGGATTTTGAAGATACCTTTGCAGGTGATTACATGAGGGTGTTTGGTTGAAGACGACATTCTTCAGCCGAAGAAGCTCCGACTAATAGTAATCCAGTAATTTCTCAACAACAATTAATCAATTTTGTCTGAACCAGTGGCCGCCCCCAAATGCTGCCCAGCCTGGTCTCAGAGTTTACCTTGCTTCTAATCCAAACAAAAATATTATAAAATTCAAAAGGAGGCCCACATAAATTACAACAGTCAATTTTTTGCTCCATATTTATCAATTTAGAAAAAGACATTTTAATGAGCAAAATCAAACGAAAAAAAAAAAAAACTAGAAGTACATCAACTTTTCAAAAATATATATTAATAATAAATAAAGATAAATACTCATAATACAATTAATAAAAGGAATACATCGGGTAGGAAGAATCTCTTCTTATCTACATACCTTGTTACAATTTTATTGTGTTACATATACAATCACATATATATCATGTATTTATTTAATTTTAATTAAAAAACATAAATTAAATAAAACTAAAAATGCATGTGTAATGTACATGTAACAAATTATGGTAATGATACATAGATAAGTAAGAAGAGGTTCCTCCTATCAAGTGTGGAGTCAATCATTATCCTTAATAAAATACAATTAGATAAAGATGGCTATTAAATTAACTTAAAGTTAGCAAGTAACTAATCACATGTGATTGACGATGTAATATACACATATGTATGCACATATACAAGATGTATAATAAAAAGAGGAAAAAATAAAATAAAATAATTAAAAATATGTATTTGCATGAATTGGGTCAGATACAAATCAATCACAAATAGAACAGATTCGAGATAACTTATATTAGATACAGAATAGAGATAGGTCAAATTGGATACAAAACAAATCAAGGCCACGTCAAATCAGATGCAAACATATTTGAGATAAAACATATCAGATACATAACCAATTAGAGAACCAATCAGATTAGATTCATAACAGATCATATATAGAACAGATCAAATCAGACTCAAACATATCATATCGAATACAAAATAGATCAAGTCAAATATAAACAGACCAGATTAGATGCAAAACATATCATATTAGATATATAAACTGATGTTGCACTTTTCTGACTTGTTGGGGGGGCTCCGTTCCTCGTCGATATGAGCTCTGAAAAAAGGGAGTCAAAGGGCCGCCGGGATGGCTCCGATGATGAAGTTAGTTGAGAGTAAGTAAAATTGAAAGAAAGTAATGGATTGTGTCCTTGAAACGTACCTTAAGGGTGATAATTGTAGGAAGATTGTCTTCCAAAGTGGGTAAGAGTTGGTACCGTGAAATCTAGGATTCACTGTTGTCCGGAGATAGCAGTTTTCATATTACATCATGCTTCCCTGTTTTGAGGTCGGTAAGCCAAGATGACGATGACGATGAGGTCAGCACCACTGAGAACTAGTGCTTCCGAGCATGCTAAGTCGACGCCAAATTTGTATAGCTAGTTACTTCATAACCTGCATATAGAAATGATAGACACGTGTCAAGTTCGGATTAGTCCGTTATTTTTGGCGTATCATAAACAATTCAGAAATAGTTTGGACAAGATACAGAAACTGACCCGAATAAACCAAGTCAGATATAAATAGACCAGGTCAGATACAAAGAGGATCAGATTAGATGTAGATGGATCATATCAAATTCATAACATTATTAAATCAAATACATAACATATCAAATTAGATTAGAACCGATATAAAACAGATACAAATCAAATATCAAAACAAATACAGATCAATAATCAAAACAGAAACAAATCAAATATCATAATAGATACATATTAGATCATACATAGATTAGAGATTATAACATTTACACATGCAGATGTAGATTCAGAAGCATATACAAATAAGATCAAAATTGACCAAAGATAATCATGAGTTATAAAACATAAGTTTTTCAATAGATAATGTAATATATGATATTTAGAAGAGAAAGAAATGTACAGGAGAATTCATAGAAAATGTCATATCACATATAACAGAATGGGCCTGGATACCCATACAGATTGCATATCCATGTATACCACTTTCATTGGTTTGTCCTGAATAGCATGAAGAACTCTTAATAATATATAAGACTCGTCCCTAAATACTACAATAGAATGTCAGAAATATACCTTGACATAGGCCATGACATATGAAGAAACATTTTATTATGCATTAAATAGATTTCAGATTCAAATTTTCCAAGCACATGCAATAAAACATGTGTAGTAGATATCACAGTTGATAATGTCAGAAAGCAGTAGTCATGCTTGTTCAAAAGTTTTTATAATAAAATCATTCAGAGAAAATATTTCATTTGGCTGCTATAAAAAACGCATTTTAGTAGCAAAGTGTCATAGATACCATATCAAAGATCAATTACTCAAAGGATGTGAAATATCAATGAATCAATAGATAAGATCACTAATAGAGTACAAAGACTAGGCATTTAGTCAAACAAGAGATAGAATGACATTGATTTAAGGGTACAAGATTACTCACCTTAGGTTTTTAGTTCCATTTTCGCATTTGTCTCCAAATATTGTCCACTTCTCATCCTTAGTAATCCTAAAATCATAGTTTAAATAACACTTAATGCTAGCTCAAAATGTAACTCAAACTTAATTATTACTTTTCTATTCTCATTAGTCTAAATGGACATTGTTTTTGGATTCAGAAGCCTCAAAAACTCTAAAATAGGTCCTTTCAAATTTTCTAAGTTCATTTGGTAGCTTATTCTACCATTAGGGGCATAATTGTAAATTTTTCATTTCGTATATTGTATTTTTTGGTACTTAATTTTCCATAACAAACCTCTTTTTGGGTCTAATGGCTTGAAAACCTTAAAATGTGTCTCCTTGTATTTTTCTATACTTTTCTGATAGATTATTTTATCTTTAAAAATAGTCAATTTTACATATTTGTATTTTATTCACCTTATTTGATGAAATAGACTTCATCGTTGAGTCCGAAACGTCGAAAAACCTTAGGGTAAGTACCCTCGCGATTATCATAGACCATTTGGTAGCTTCGTTAAGCTTTTAGGACTTATTTGAAATTAGTCTAGTTCATTCGTTTATGTATTTGGAAATCTAATTTACCCAGACGGACTCCAACATTGAGTCTGAAATGCCTAAAAATATTAGAAATATTTCATCTCGCATTTAATTGGTCTTTATTACACATCTTTTAAGTCAAGGGGTAAAATAGTAATTTTACCTAATCATTGTAATTATTTTTTTAATGTATTAAATTTTTCAGCTTCTCATTTACCAAAATAGATTCCGCCATCGAGTTCGGAGCATTAAAAAATGCTAAGGTTGACCGTCTCCACATTTTGGTTGGGCCCATTGTCTTTTATTAATTAATTAATAAATTCTGATATATATATATATATATATATATATATATATATTACTCATGTTTTAGTAAAATTTGTTTAGCCCAGTGGTTAAAGCTTACCTCTTTGACCCAAGGGATCCTAGGTTCGAACCTTAGGCAATGTGTCGTGCCTTTTAATTTCTCTTTTATTCTTTTGAGTTATAATATATATATATATATATATATATATTTCAAGGTAAGTAGTGGACTGTAGACTGCTCTAAGCCTTAAAAAATGATCATTTCCATAAGGATCGGCTCGATTCACCTTCATATTCGAAACACACATTTTGCATTTGCTTTGAAGATATTTAGGTGAATATGTCCATGGACTTTTAGCAGAGGCTTTGAGAATCAGTGTCTGGAAAGAATAAAATCAACTTACTGGTAACAATCAAAGAGCATGTTCGCCCAAATCAGAGACAAATCCTTTGATGTACTGAAGGAAGCAGATGGGTCGGGTGAACCCTTCCAAATTATTGAAAGAGGTCAGGTGTGGTAAGGAAGTTATGGGTTTTATGGTGGGAGTTGGAATGGATTTGTAACACTCTGGAGGCTTTTTCAACAGGTAAAAGAAAATTTGTTTTTCCCATTGGAGTGCATGGGAAAAACAGAAGTTTACTTATGTGGAAAGGTTTAAATCACAGAGAAAATTTCATGAGAATCGAAGGAAGATCGCAGCGAGGGATTCGCTTTTTATTCCTGTCGGAAGACCTTGTGAAAGGGGGTTGGGCAATTTATGCTCAGGCATTCACGACGTTAGGTTTTTCTAAGGCAAGAAATCCCAAGATCCATCAGGGGACTTACTTGGAAGTCTGCAGAATCGGTGATTGGCCTTCGGAGCCTATTATGGTGGAATCGAAATCAGCAAATGCTCGGGAAGATTTTGAAGGTTCAACTAGATTCATGTGGAAGCCGCCTACAATATCTTCGCCGTTGCTTAATCAGAAGATTCAGAGATCTGAATACTCCAGTCCTAGACAAGATGAAGATCCAGAGGCTAGGCTCTCAAGAATTGGGGGATTTAAGCTAGCCTGAACGTGCTAGATTTGAATAAGGCTTGGTTCCTAGTCGAGCTACCGTCGGAAGAAGAGGCCAGAAGGATTCTCTAAAGGCGATTATGGAAATTCGAAGGGCTTACAGTGACTCTTAAGCCTTGGTCCCCATCGGGCTACTGCTCGGGGATGGATGACAATGGTTTATTTTGGCTCCGGATTATGGGCCTTCCAGCATGCTTGTGGAGTATGGATATTTTTTGAGCTTTGGGGGAACGATGCGGTGATTTTATTAAAGTGGATGAGGACACGGCCGAGCATCATCATATGAGATGGGCAAGAATTCTGGTAAGAGGTCGCCCGAAAAATGTTCTTGCATCCTTCAACATCAAATGTGCAAATTAGTCTTTCTCTATTCCAGTATGGTCAGAAGCTGGTCCGACGTGCTCCGATTCTGACTCACCGCAGGCCGAAAATTGCAGCGACAAGAAGAAGAGACATAGGCGTAGAGAAGGGTCTCCACGCGTCAGAGGTGCGGCTGAGCTCCAAAAATGAGACTATCAGGGCAGGGACACGTGGCGATCATCGGATGTTTAACAATCCTCATCGCACACGGACATTTAAATTTTAAATCCTCAAGGCAGGAAGTACGGACGAGTGGCATTGGTAAGAAGATTCCACAAGAGTTGAAATCAGTGGGGCTATATGGGGTTTGTCAATAAACCTGCTGCTCCGTGTTGGGCCGACTAGGCTGGGCCAATCTCAAACTGGTTGAAGGTTTTAGAAGAGGATTGGGCCACTCTGTCAAGCTTGGGGGGTTACCAAAAAGGGGGAATGCATAAGAAATGACCTTATGGGCCCAAACCAACGGAAGTTATAAGGGCTAGATGGGTACGGCCCAACCCTGATGAGAATGAGCCCAGTTTGGGGCGCCAATATAACAAGCGCAGGCCTTTGATCCCTTCAAAGGATGTAGAGCCCAATTCGGGGTGCAATTCCTTTTCAAGAAATAAAAAGACTTACAACAATCCACCAGTAAATCTATTGGCTATCAACGGAAGGAACGAACATCGGAACATGTTCGCGAGAATGCTCCTAAAGCAACTACAGAAGAAGCCAGGGAAGCTGCGAAGGGAATGAAAAAGGAAAACGAAAGAGAGGTGATTTTGGCAGCTCAAGCACGACGATTTTTTAGAATGGCAAGACTCAGACCACAACAACATGTTGGATGAACGCGAGTTCATCCAGTATTTGGAAAGCAGTTTCTGCAAGGACGTTCTCCAAATTGACACAGCCATGGGAAGTTCTTTCACAGCTGAAGAAGAACTGGTATCAGTTCAGGACATGTCGTCTTGTCTAGTAGACCAAGGGGGGAAATGGAATTGCGGCATCAGGAAATCACAGAAAATGCGGAATGACGATAATCCATTGGCAGTTGTTCTACCGAAGGGGATATCAAAATGGTTCTCCCCAGAATGAAGAGGAGTATCCAACTGACCTATACTGCCATCAACAGAGATTATTGGAACGGGTGGGTTCTCAGGAAATTGGGAAAGGTCAGTAAGTTGTTAGGGGTCCCCTGTGCTGGTTTTGAGGATAGGCTGATGGAATTATTCAGAGACATAGTAATGTGCAATGCTCGGCCCTGCTCTAGTAATGCCTTAGAGAAAGACAGGGAGGATAAATTAGCAAAAAGACTGAAAAGAGTTATGAAAGAGTTGTCCTGTTCGATCAACTATGGGGGCAGCAAATCGGCGGTGGCCTTGGTAGAAGGCATGGACAGATTCTAACCTTCCCTTGTTCTATGAATGTAAAAATTTTATCTTGGAATGTGAAGGGGTTAAATAATCCAGACAAGCGTGCAATTATCAAAGGATTATTGCAGGTATGGAAACCAAATGTAATCTGCCTTCAAGAAACTGAAAATGGAAAATATTTCAAGGCGTATTGTTTGATCCATTTGGGGTTCCAGATGGATCAAGTGGGCTGCTTTGAATGCCCAGGGTTCTGCAGAAGGTATTTTGGTAGTCCTGAGATTCCAGATTGGTTACCAGTATTGAGCAAAGAAGTAGGTGAAGTCTCTATCTCCTACAAGTTTATTCTGGTTCCCAATTCTCTGGTATAGGGCTTTTGTGGCGTGTATGGGCCAATTGTTGATGGTGTTAGAAGTACTTTCTGGGATGAGCTTCAGGATGTGCTCCTCTCCTAGCAAATTCCCTGGTGCTTAAGGGGGGGACTTTAATGTTGTGCAGAGCCTAGATGAGAGGGTGGGGGGTGGAATACTGACCTCGACTATAAGAAGCTTCAATGAGTTTATAAACTCCCAAAATCTTGTGGACTTACCATTGGAGATGGGGAGATTCACCTGGTCCAAAGAAGGTCAGCAATCAGCTATGTCAAGATTGGATAGATTCTTGGTGTCGAACCAATGGGAGGATAACTTTTCAGGAATATCCCAAAAGTGTCTCCCGTGGCCTTATTCTGATCATCACCCGATCATGCTGTCTTATGGAGGTTTTAACGCAGGAAAAAGTCCCTTTAGATTTGAAAACATATGGCTAGAAAGTGCAGGATTTGTGGACCTGGTGAGAAATTGGTGGGAGTCTTGTGCTGCGACTGGGTCTCTAAGTTTCTGCATTGCTAGAAAACTGAAACTCTTTAAAGAATACCTCAAAAAATGGAATCGTGAGGTCTTCGGTCTTATTCAAGATCGGAAGTAGTCCATTCTAAATAATTTGTTGGAGTTGGACAAGGAAGATCAGATGGGATCCATCTTTACTGAAAAAAAGGGTGGAGAGAGAAGGCCTAAAGGGTTAAATTGGGTAGATTCTTAAGATGGAGGCGAAAATCTCGGGTCGTCTGGCTTAAAGAGGGCGACCGCAACACAAAGTTCTTTCACAGAATGGCTTCATCTCACTACAGGAAGAACATAATCTCCTCTATTATTATTGATAATCATGTTTTCACTGAGGAGAAACCAATCAGAAGGGGAATTACTGATTTCTTTTCTAGACTTTTCTTAGAGCCACGAAGTTGGAGACCTGGAGTGAAGGATATTTTCTTGAAAAGCTTGAATGGGGAAGAAGCCTCTAACCTGGAGTCACCCTTCTTGGAGGATGAAATGGTGAGAGCCTTAGAGGCGTGCAACGGGGATAAAGCTCCAGGACTAGACGGGTTTACTATGGCCTTCTTTAAAAATGTTGGACTGTGCTAAAAGTAGATGTGATGGCGGTGTTCTGGAACTTTCATAGAGAAGGGGGCTTTGAGCGAAGCCTCAATACTTCTTTTACTGCCATTGATGAGTGCGCAAAAGTGCACTCTAAATGTCCTATTAGTTTATTAAAATTGCTAGAAATATGAATAAAAATGTTGGGCTTCAATTGATTTTATTAAATTTAACTTCTATTTACAGTGAGGGAAGCATTGGAGGTCAAAGAAGAGCTATGGAGTATATTGTGTAATTTTTGGCTTTTTGGTAGATTCGATCATCGAGTTTCAATTGAGATTTGGATGGCATTAGAATCTCATAATGAGAAAGTGTTCTTCATAAAGTTTTTAGAGAACGTCTTGAACTTTTCAGAAAGGTATGGTTTGCAAAAATCAGAGTTCGTTTGGGCCTCCAAATATTATTTCAAAGACAGGCTTAAAAAGTTGCTATGAACCTGTTCGTCCAGCCAACTTCAAGGGGCCATAACTTGATCTTCCGAAGTCCAAATCAGAAAACGGAGCGTAAAGTTGACGACTGCTGGCTGTGCGTGAGAATAAAGAAAGAAAGAAAGAGAAAAGTCTTGGCCCACAATCTCACAATTCACACGGCTGAAGAAGAAAAATGCTACAGGGCACGTGGTCTTGAAGTTGTGCAGTTGAATTAGAAAAGGCAAGTGGGGCCCATGTGCAGATTTAATAAGAAAAGCAAATCAGGAAGTGGCTTAGTGGGGCGCTGGTTGCTAGTGTGAGGCTTGGAAGTTGAGGCGCTGGGCTGAATAAGCCGTGATGGGCCTGGGTCCAGGCGTTGGCGCAAGTTAGGGGCAGTTTTTGAGGGGTTGAATAAAAGAAAAAAACCTAGGAAAAGGAGAAAGATGGAACGGCGGCTGCGGGAGAACTGAGACAGAACAGTGTGCGGCGTAGAGGAAAATTGGAAGAGAGGAACGACGGCTGCCAGCTACCCCATGGCTCAGAGTTTCTTCATGAAATTTACGTTATTCATCCTGTACATGGGTAACTAAATTTTTAAGTAGAGTAAGGGATGAACTTGCACCATATATGGTTATTTTTAATTTATTTTTGATTCCTGTAGGTGGTTTTCACTTGTTAAATTCTTTGATGATCATTCATAATTAATTGTTGGATTTTATTTTCCGAATAATTAAAGAGTTTAGTCCGTTTATAGATTCAGTCATGCTTTTTCTATCGAATGGATTAATGTTTTGATTATTTTTGGAATAATTAATTATTTATATTGATTTAATTCTTTGCTGCAATATTGCTCGTTCGGTATATTGTCGTCGTTGGATTTTCTCAATGTGAATATTAATTTGGGGGATTTAAAAATGTTGAATGATTTTTCAAAGAGTTATTTTCAGTTTAATTTTGGTTCATAATTTTTATATCTTTCGATTGAGATATTTGGAATTTAAATTCTCAATTGAGTTAACAGTGAATTAAAAATTATTAAAATACCAGTTATGTGCAAGGGATTCCCGAAACTCTACTGTTCGTTAAATTTGAATATTTTCATCTGTTATTCAGCTTGTTTAATTTTTAGTTGCATTCAAAATCACTTTCTATATTTTTATTTTTTCCGTTAACCGTCTAATATTTTTGTAGTTCAAAAATTTTATTTATTATTCTTTTAATTTAGTCTCCCTGTGGAATCGATACCCCAAAGCTACACTACAACTACCGCGTTATTCTTTGCGCGTAATCAGCCATCATCCCTAAGAAGGAGGGAGCTACTAACATAAAGGATTTTCACCCCATAAGCCTGGTAAGTAGTGTTTATAAGCTGATCACTAAGGTTCTCTCCCTAAGATTGAAGAAGATTATGTGTAGTATCATTTCTCCCAGTCAAAACGCTTTTGTGGAGGGTAGACAGATTCTAGATGCGACTCTCATTACTAATGAATGCATCAACTCTAGGATAAAACAGAAAAGGAAAGGATTGGTTTGCAAGTTGGATATCGAGAAGGTTTTTGATAATGTTAACTGGAGCTTCTTAATGGGTATGCTGGCAAAGATGGGTTTTGGGGGTAAGTGGAGGAAGTGGATCCAGTCATGCATATCCACAGTTTCTTTCTCGGTCCTCGTCAACGGATTCCCTGCAGGCTTCTTTTGTTCATCTAGAGGATTGAGACAGGGGGATCCCCTATCCCCTTTTCTCTTCGTGATTGCTATGGAGGCTTTGAGTCGCTTCATGTGTCGGGCTGAGGAGGTTGGCCTCATCAAAGGCTTTCAGGGGGAGTAAGAAGGGGTAGAGGCGCTATCGTCTCCCATCTTTTATTCACTGACGATACCATCATCTTTTGTGACCCCACAATGCGCCAGCTTTACTTTATCCGATGTTTTCTCGTGTGTTTTGAAGCTGTGTCAGGGCTGAGGATCAATCTTGCTAAAAGTAGCATTACTCCGGTAAGGGCAATTCAAGGGATAGATTTTTAGCCAGCACTTTGGGCTGTAAAGTAGGTTGTTTCCCCTTGACTTACTTAGGTTGGGAGGTTTGGGATCCTGTGGTTAAGAGGTTTCATAACAAGTTGTCAGGCTGGAAAGGCCAACTCTTTTCTAAAAGAGGCAGACTCACTCTTGTTAAAAGCACTTTGGCCAACCTCCCCACTTATTTCATGTCCCCTTTCCTAATTCCGAAGACAGTGAGCAGAAGATTGGAGAAGATTTAAAAGGACTTTCTTTGGGGCCACGAGGGAGACTGCAGGAAAATTCACTTAGTGGCATGGGATAAAATCAAGAAGCCTCTATCTCTAAGGGGCCTAGGGGTGAAGGACTTGATAATCTTCAAGACAGTTCTTCTAGGGAAATGGTTACGAAAATTTGGTGAAAGGGATAAGGATCTTTGAAAAGAGATCATTGTGTCCAAGTATGGGTATAATAGTGGGGGCTGGTGTTCGGGCAGCGTGGACGGGCCGATGGGTTGTCGTCTCTGGGGATACATTAGAAATGAATGGAGATTTTTTAAGGATAGATGTAAGTTTGTCATCGGAAAGGGTGACCGGGTGAAATTTTGGAATGATGTTTGGAGTGGGACTGTGCCGTTGAAGGTGAAATTCCCAAGGCTATACAGTTTGGCTACCAACAAGTCGGCCTGGGTTAGTGAGTATGTGGTTAGCATTGGGAATACGTTGGTTTAGACGCCATCTTTTAGAAGAGACTTCTTTGACTGGGAGCTTGAGGATGTGGTCTCTTTTCTAAGTCACATCAACAATTTTCGGGCAGTGGCAGATAGAGAAGATAAGAGGATTTGGATGCTGGATAAGTTATCCTTTTATGTCAGCTCTTTTTATAAGAGTTTGTTTGTTTTTGAGGGTTCTCTCTTTCCTTGGAAACTCACTTGGCATTCAAAAGCTCCCCCCCAAAGCCTCCTTCTTCGCTTAAGAAGCTTCTTGGAAGGCCATTCTAACTGCGAAAAATATGAAGAAGAGAGGTTTTCTTTTGGCTAGCAGATACTATTTTTGTACGAATGATAAAGAAAGAGTGGATCACGCTTTCATTCACTGTCAAGTCCCTTGGAGCTGCTGGAATCTTGTTTTTGCCATGTTTGGCTTCTCATAGGTCATATCAGGCTCCGTCAAAGATCTTCTATTGGCATGGGAAGGGTGCATCCTTCCTAAAGATATTAAGAGAATTTAGAGACTAGCGTCCATTTGCCTCTTGTGGTGCCTTTGGAAAGAAAGGAACAATCGTGTCTTTGAAGATCGGGAGCTGCCTACTCCTTATCTTAAAGATGCGTTTTTACGTTTATTATTTTTTTAGGTCAAATAAGTTTTTCCTGTAAATGTCTCTTCTTTTGTTGACTTTTTGGAATCTTTAAGGCCAATGTAAAGTTGTTGGAGTTTTTTTTCTTTGCCCTTCTTGGGCTTCTTAATATATACTTCTTACTTATCAATATATATATATATATATATATATATTTGAAGGTAAAATATGTATAGTCAGTGGACAAAGCACATTGTTTAAGAATTTTGGTTTAAGTTATTAATTTTTCCTTTATTCTTTTGAGTTATAATATATATATATATATATATTATATATATATATATATATTTCAAGGTAAAATATGTATAGTCAGTGGACATGGCACATTGATTAAGAATTTTGCTTTAAGTCATCAAGTCGTGGGTTTAATACCTGGGCGCAATGATGCCCCCCCCCCTTTTTTGCCTGAATTCCAAATTCAAACGACGAATAAAAATGGTAAACAATGGATTAACATACGTATCTAGGATAAGTTATCCTCATTTTACCTAAACTAATTTATTAATCACGAACCCAAATATTATTCTTTTGAGTTATAATATATATTTCAAGGTAAAATATGTATAGCCAGTGGACATGGCACATTGGTTAAGAATTTTGGTTTACGTAATTAATTTTTCCTTTATTCTTTCGAGTTATAATATATATATATATATATATATTTCTAGGTAAAATATGTATAATCAATGGACATGGCACATTGATTAAGAATTTTGGTTTAAGTCATTAAGTTGCGGGTTTAATACCTGGGCGCAATGATGCCACTTTTTTTTTAATTTGTGCTTGAATTCCAAATTCAAACGATGGATAAAAATGGTAAACAACGGATTAGCATACGTATCTAGGATAAGTTATCCTCATTCTACCTAAACTAATTTATTAATCACAAACCCAAATATTATTCTTTTGAGTTATAATATATATTTCAAGGTAAAATATGTATAGCTAGTGGACATGGCACATTGGTTAAGAATTTTGGTTTAAGTCATTAATTTCTCCTTTATTCTTTTGAGTTATAATATATATATTTCAAGGTAAAAGATGTATAGTCAGTGGACATGGCACATTGGTTAAGAATTTTGGTTTAAGTCATCAAGTCGTGGGTTTAATAACTGGGCGCAATGATGCCTTTTTTTTAAAAATTTTTTGCCTGAATTCCAAATTCAAACGACGAATAAAAATGATAAACAATGGATTAGCATACATATTCAGGATAAGTTATCCTCATTCTACCTAAACTAATTTATTAATCACGAACCCAAATAGTATGTTCGGTGTTTTAATTTTCAAAAGTTTCATCTGGAACGACACAACTTTAACCCATTCCATGCGAAACGTCGTTGTTTCAATAATCGCCAACTTGTTTAAATGCCGAGTTAACTCGGTCGAGTTGGGCAGAGTCATTAACCCATCCCTATCGCATTGTTATTGTTCACCGCGTAATCCTAGGTTTTTAGAGCTGATTTCGATCGTTTTCTTCAATGATCTTTGCTCCTTCTTGATTCCAATCGTGTTCTAGATTGTTTCTTAATAACTTGGTATTTGTTTGAGGGTTTGAATTGAGCTCGAAAGCTTGATTTAACCTTTCATGGCTTCTATTGTAATCACCCTCATTCATGACCATTTCTTGGCCAAATGTCATGTGGTTTCTTGCGCTGTGATCCTTAAGTTATAAGCTTTCATTTCATGTTGGAATATTAGAACTTGGTTCTCGTTTGGATGGGTTTTCCATTTTAGCTCAAACTTACAAATCCCATTATCTCGGTCATTACTTGATTATTTAGTTTGATTTCAATCGTATTGAGTTTCCTAATGTTTTTAGTTTAAGGCCCAATTACTATTTTTCAATTTGGGTTCACTTGAAAAAACATGGTTTCTTCAAGCTCTGATAATGGTGGGTTATCATGCATGGGCAGTTCTAGCCTTCTTTAGCTCATTTTTCATCATAAATTTACTTATAAACATTGAAAAAACTCAAACAACCGAAGGAAACAAGAGGTTACCTACTCGTGTTCTTTAATTCAAATTTTTTTCATCTTTCTCTCTCTAGATTTTCTCTTTTCCCTTTATTGGTTTCTCCTCTGTTTAGTTGTTTTCTTCTTTTTTCCAGACTTTTATTCTTCCCTTTGATCCATGTGCATGCAGACTAGGAATGGCAACGGGGAGGGGCCCCCCTTCCTTAACCCTAATCCTATTTACATTCCCTAACCCCGCCCTACCTACAAAATTTGCTCTTTAACAAAAGGCATCTTTTGATAAGTTGAGTTAAAAAAAAAAAAATCAAAATCACATGAAAGATGCAAAATTGATAATTAATCAACTTGTATGGTTAAAAAATCTAGGATGATAAATATTGACTATGGAAATAGAAATCCTTAATGAGTAAGAGAATTAGTAGTCGACTTATCATGGTAAAATCCTAGTATATTTGTGTTTGGCTAAAAAAGTATTCTCCTTGGCTCAACATGTGTGAACTAGCCTGTGTGCTTATGGGTGTGCTAGAGTTAAATGGGTTCATGCCTCATCAAATTTATTCTTATACTTTGTGATATACTATAAAGTGACAAATATATTCAAAGCATGACACATGTATGTACAGAGCTCTTCAGGGTACAAATCAAGAAAGATTGTTTTATCCAGATCAAACAAGCATGGGGTCAAAGGTATATGGTTCAGAACATAGCATGGTCTTCCATATCTTACCGACCTCAAATTAAGGAAACAAAGTTCAATATGGCAACTACTATTTTCGGATATCTTCAAATCCCTACTTTTATGACTCCTAATCCTATTCAACTTAGGAAATCTACAATTTATAAATAAGACCATAAGGTACGTTTTCAATTGATGTTCAATTCTTCTTTTAAATTATAGTGTATTTCTATTTACTGACTTTATCATCGAAGCGGCTACCACCGGAACCTTCCCAATGACTTTTTGGTCTCAAGTTCTTGACAGGTAGCAAAGGACGGGAGACCCTTCTGATAAAAAAGTAGAAACATCAATTTGGTACCGTCTGTGGGAACGACAATCGTTCTTACTATCTTTTCTTCAAAACAACAAATCTTTTGTCTTTTTATTCCAAAAGACAATGGCTCCAAGCCGTCGTCTTAGAAATAATTCCTAAAACCCTTAGAATCAGCCTTCTGTTTAAAGAGGAAGGGGACAAACACCCAATCGTTTACAACAACAGCTTGATCAGATTCAATGGTAGTTTGATCAGATGCAGGAACAACTCACTGCCATGTCGCAAGTTCTAGCTTCACTGGCTCAAAACTAGCGGAGTAGCCCTCTTTCTCCTCCTACTAACGTTGTTCACAAAGGAACTCAGTCTCCTGCCACCACCACGGGTGGAGGATCCCCCAACGAGGAATTGCCTAACATGCAACCGGTACACCCTCATGGTACCGCTCATATAGGGACTAATCCCCACACGTCAACAGTCGTAGGGAAAGGAATGCCCACACTTCGTCCTACTGTCTATTATTAGAGTAGAACAAGGATACCAACTCCAGTGGCCTCCGGAGCCAATCTAGCACCCCAAGAATTCCACCCTCCCAAGATTTCGGTCCCCTCAATCTTGGGAAAGTAACATTTTCCCACTAACACCAGATAAATTCCTCCCCTGAATCAAGGATCTGGAGGAGCAGGACAAGATCAACAATGGGTACCGGTCGCATAACAAGCCCTACCCAAAACCCTTCAAAGGGTAGAGGAGATAACAGACTCCCAAGATTAGACGATCTCAACCAGAGGGTTCCGTACCCCTCCAGATCTAGACGAGCGAAGTAAATTTCTCGGTAGATTCTCCACGCCATTTACGTCTGACATAATGGCAAAAGAGCGACCCAAAAAGTTCGTTGTCCCAAAATTCACCCTCTACAATGGGTCTGAGGACCCCAGGGACCATCTGATTCACTATCAACATACAATGACTCTCCATAGAGCCATCGATGCCTTCATGTGTCGAACTTTCGTGATCAGCCTCAAGGGTACCGCCCTTAAGTGGTTCCACAACCTCCCCCAAAAATTGATCAACAATTTTTATGAGCTCAATAAGCTATTTCTTAACCGATTCCTAACCAACAGGATTCTTGCTAATTATAAAGCAAACAAAGGGAGAATCACTTCGAGAGTACATAGCTCGTTTTAACACCGAACTCACAGAAATAACCGATTGCAGTCCAAGCTTCCTAGTGGACACCCTCACTTCGGGCCTTGGGCCTAGACGCTTCCAGGATTCATTAACCAAGAATCTTCCTATCGATATGACAACATTCATGGAATGAGCACAGAATTATATTAATCTTGAATATACAAAAACCTCTTTTTGAAAGGAAAAGAACAAGCTCAGAGCGATGGGCAAGTTTATAAGAGGGATAATAGTGTTAACAAGAAAAGGATTAGGAGCCCATCAAAGTGCTCATCAGCACTGAAGGAAAGGGAAAGTACGTACAAATTAGCTCAACCTTGTCTCCTTCTGAGCAAGAGGATATTGTTAAATTTTTAAAAGACAACTTTTCAGTATTTGCTTATGAAACTAGAGATATGGAGGAAACAGATCCTGATTTCATCTCTCATAAGCTGATGACAGATCCAGACCATCCCCTAGTAAGACAAAAAAGGAGAACATTTGCCATTGAACACTATAAAATCATCAATGAAAAGGTCTAGAGGTTGCTAAAAGCTGGAATGATAAGAGAAATGTTCTACCCAGAATGGCTTGCCAATACAATTCTTGTAAAAAAGAAGAACGATAAGTGGAGGGTCTGTGTAGAGATTTGAAAAAAAAAATAAAATAAAATAAAATAAATAATTAAATAAAATCCCCGGCTTTATTAGCGAGTTGTGATTTAATATGGTAGGAAATGAAAGAAATAAAATTTTAAAATAATGTGACAAAAAAAAAAAAAACTGAAGTAAAATGATTTAGTGAAATAAAATATATATATATATATGTATGTCTCAAGTGAAAAAAAAAAAAAAAAAGGGAGAGATAAAAAGGGGAGTGTCGGCAGCCTTGGAGGGGCATTATAATGTGTGGTGTGTGTTTGAGTGTAGAGAAACAAAGAAAAAAAAAAAAAGAAAAGAAAACTGAAAACTGAGAAGAGAAACAAAAACAGGGGGGGTCGCGTGAGAACAGGGGAAGAGAAGAAAAGAAGAAAAGAGAGAAAGAAAGAAGAGAGAAAGGAAAAGGGGTGAGGCGGCGGTGGTCGCGAGAGAGAAACGGAGGGCGCGACGGCTTGGCGATGGATTTGATTGGGCTATGTGTTGCGGTTTTGTGTATGGCTGTTTGGGTTGGAATTGGATTCGGCGGTCTTGGGTGTGGACAGTTCAATTTTTGTGGACTGATTGCAGATTTTTGGAGGGGTAAGCCGATTCCATGGCAGCTCACAATGGTTGAATTGAAGAGTTGAATCTCGAGGGAACAGTTGGGTTTTGGATTCGTTGATTTCCATGTGCCTTGGATTTTTGGAAGATGGAGTAGAACTGAGGGAAAGCTCGGTACAGCAGGAAAATTGGTATAGCCGTGAGTGCAGCAGTGGGGACGGAAGTGAGAAAGATTGGGAATTTAGATTTGGAATTTTGTTACTGGAAGATGGGGGATTTTAGCTGTTGTTGCGAAAGAGAAAAGCTACAGAGTTCGAATAAGAGAAGGTCCCTCAACTGCAGTTGATTTTTGGATACGGCTTTATGGCTCAACAGGGGTTGTCTCGTCTTCATTGCCTGTTCTCACTGCTGGACATTGGTTCAACCCAAGTAACAAGATTGACAGCAGCCGTTGATGGCAGAGGGAACCACGCATTTGAGAGAAAGTGTGGATGTTACAGTTTGTGGCTCGGAATTGCGTATGGCTGCTACTGGAGTTGCGATTGGAGGTGATGACGGTGCTGTTACAGGGATTTATGTATATAGGTGTGTGCGTGTTGGTGCAGCAGTGTTGCGGTGAGGCAGATGGGTTTTGGCTCGGTTGTATTGGCGTTAGGTTTCTTGTGTGTGGAGGGTGCGGTCTTATGGCTCGGAATTGCATGTGATGTTGTGGTTTTTAGGGTTCCTCTGTTCTGCGTTTTCAATTGAGAACATGGGTTGTTTATGGAGATTGTTCTAAGTAACTGGTGAGAAAATAAATTAAGAAAGATAGTGAGAAAATAGAGGTAGTGAAGGGCAGTAGCGGTGGAGCAGTTGGGTGCCATAGAAGTAGGGACGTTGGAGGCTTGGGGTTTGATTTAATCACTCTAAGCAGCAGTGGCAGTTGAATAGTGATCTGATTGAGGTTAGGTGATGGAGATTTTGGCAGTAGATGATGAGACGCCGAACAGAGTCTATTATAGACGGTCTCGAATTCAGGTTGGAGTTATTGATTAATCTGTTGAATGGATTTTGTTTTGAATGGACCGATGATGGCTATAGCAGAGATGTTAACCGAGATTCAAACCGTGTCAAGAATCAGGATTGTTGGTTAGGTTTTGCGGCTAGTGTTATGGGTTTCTGCTACGGTTTTAAGCATTTTGGGTCTCTTGGAGTATTCTGATAGTAGTGAAACTGAAATGGCAGAGCAACAGGTTGAGATATATATGTGTAGGTATGGGTGTCGCAGAACTGTTAGATCGGGTGATTTGTAGGTAGCAATTTTCTGGGATAAAAGAGGGAGAGGATGTTCGGGTTTGGGATTCCTTAATTTCCTGCAGCACTACCATACATCAGGCCATGCTTGTGGACTGAATTAGAAATCTTGAAGGGCCAACATCAGTGCATTTGTGCAACAACTCTTGAGGAGTATAGGAAATATGTGGAGAAGAAATGAGCAGCAGAACTGCTGTCCAGTGATGGAGGTTGGGGAAACCTGCAACTATTGGATGTTGTGATTTCTGTGACGAATTAGAGGAAGGGAAAGTTCTTCAATATCTGATGGATGGGATGATAAAAGGGCAGAATCTGTCAGGATCATCATCTGCTTGGGGGAAAAAGGCTGAAGAAGCTGATGAAACTGGATTTAAAATGGTTGGCCGACTCGATCAACATGCCGGTGTGTTTCTTCAACTTCCGAACCGTGGACTAAAGACGAACTTGGTTGATTGGATTGCATAGTGGATATAGCTTCTTAGGGTTGAGATAACCCGATCAGGTATGGTACTTTACTAAGTAAGGAATAGAATTAACCTAGGATTGATGTGCATATTGATTGAATGCTTTTGTGCTTATTTGCGGATAGAAGATCACATAGGACTTAATTGCTTCCTTGAGTTGATTGTTTATATGTTTCTGTGTTCTTTATGATTATTTGGGAATTGTGACTTACTTCTTGCATTGCCACCATATGTGATTTATGTTTTAGAAGGATTGTTGATGTTGTGACATGTGGATTGTATGAGTATTGAGATTGATTGTGCATGATGCGTATATTTGTGGATGAGTCCTTCTGATTCAGATGCGATTGTTATTTTTAAGAGGATGATATTGTTTAAAAAGCATGCTTTATGCATTGGTGAAATGTTTTATTGAGATTGCGATATTACATGATGAAATCATGGCATATTGGCATCGTGTGATTCCTGGAAAGCATAGTGTGGGTCAGCACGAGGTGCTGGTGCATTATGAGGGTGCAGATCCTGTGGTGAAAAACCCAAAATTGGCCATTGGTACTCGCATGCCATCGAGGTCCGGATCGTAAAGCGAGACATATATTGGTACTTGCATGCCAACGGAGAAGAACCGTGAAGCGAGACATGGGTGTGACATTGAGATGCATGGGTGTGTCATGCATATTACTTGTGCATTGTGTTGATGGATTTGTGAACGTGATATAGGGTTTTTATACAGATGTGGTTTGTACATTGCCATTGTATTGTATGCATGATTAGGGAGGCATGTAGACATACCTGTACACTTGCACATGCCACGTCTTAATTTTGTTCCTTGCATTAGTATTGTACCATACCAGCATGTTGGCGCTGACCCATTCGTGGGAACCATATTTCAGATGATATTCCCGACACCTGAGGCTTGAGGAAGTTTAGCTGAGTGGAGGAGACTTGATTGTAGATGGACATTTGGCCCGAGAGGCACGTTTTGTGATGTACGGGCTTAAGCCCAATGACATAGATGTTGTATCATAGTTGTATAATTTTGATTATATAGTTAAGCGATGTATATTTAACTTTGATAAAGTTGTGGCCATCGAGTGAGGATGGATTGTGATGTATTTATATTTATATGATGATATATGATGTATTGTGTTTATCAGGGGGAAAAAGGTTCGAAAAACAAAGGAGGTTCTGCCGAAATTTTTGTAAAACAGGAATGTATGTATATTGATGGATGTATAGTTATGTTAGTAGAATAGGCATGTATCTATATTAGTTAAATCGGTATTCATTTATTTATCAAAAAAAAAAAAAATTTGTCAAATATTTATTTATTTATTTACTCGTCTATTCATGTTATTTATTTTCTTCCTTTAGTCGCGTCCCCGGGTTCAGTCGGGAATTCGGGGCGTGACAGTCTGCGTTGACTATACTGACCTAAATAACACTTGTCTCAATGACAACTTTCCTCTTCCCATAATTGATCAACTTGTTGTTGCCACGACAGGTCACGAACTTATGAGTTTCATGGATGCTTACTCTGGATACAATCAAATTCAAATGTATCCTCCAGACCAAGAAAAAATAGCTTCATATCAGAACGAGGTCTTTATTATTATAGAGTGATGTTCAGTTTGAAGAACGCTGGAGCTATGTACCAGAGGCTTGTAAACATAATGTTTGGCCCCCAAATTGGGAATACAATGGAAGTCTAAATTGACAATATGCTTGTCAAAAGTGTTCGGAAGAGTGACCACATCCAACACTTGAGTGAGACGTTCGACATCTTTAAAAGACACAGAATGAAACTTAACCCATTAAAATGTACCTTCAGGATCACAGAAGCCAAATTCTTGGGTTTTCAAGTTTCCCAAAGAGAAATCGAGGCAGATCCCTCACAAATCAAAGCTCTGAATTAAACTAAAGTCACCTAAAACCAAGAAAGATATCTAAGGACTGAATAGGAAGGATAGCAGCACTGAATATGTTTATCTCTAAATTTACGGATCGGTGCCTCTCGTTCTTTAAAGCCTTGAGGGGGAGTAAGGCCCTAGAATGAACCTCTGAATATGAAGAAGTCTTCCAACAACTTAAACGATACTTAGCCTCCCCTAAACTCTTTTTAAAATTAGTTGGGAAGGGAAAAACTACTCTTGTACTTAGTAGTATCAAAAGTGTCATCAGCTCTGCGTTAGTCAGGGAAGACAAGGGAACTCAAAGGCCTATCTTTTACGTCAGCAAGGCACTTCTGGACACCGAGATGAGGTACTCCAAAATTAAAAAACTATCCTTAACCTTGGTGGTATCCGTTTGGAAGCTCAAACCATACTTTCAAACCCATCCTATCATAATCCCTACATCATATCCTTTAAAATCAGTCCTACATAAACCCGAAGTTTCAGGACAACTGGTCAAATGGTCAATAGAACTGGGAGAATTTGACATATCCTATGTACCGTGGACTGCTATCAAAGGCCAAGTATTAGCAGACTTTATAGCAAAGTTCCCTAGAACACAACATTCGAAAGTTACACTGATGGTTCATCTACCGACAAAGGCTCTGGAGTAGGTATAATACTTCAGTTTCCTGATGGGATTGTAATCGAAAAAGCTGTCAGCTTGGAATTCAGAGCCTCTAATAATGAAGCCGAGTACGAAGCACTTATCCTTAGGATGAAACTGGCTCTAGAATGTGAAGCTTTGGATCTTGACGCATTATCTAACTCTCAGCTTGTGGTGAGCCAAGTTTTGGGAGAGTTTTCCATCATGGATAATAGAATGACCAGATACTCAGAGCTAGTGGAATCACTAAAGCAGTTTTTTTGCAAATTCACTATTCAGAAGATTAAAAGAAACCAAAACTCCAGGGTCGACGATTTAGCAATTATGGCCTCCCATCTCAAGCCAAAAAGGGACTCAATGGTAAAAATCTCCTACCAAGCAAAACCTAGTACTGAGGTAATGTAAGTCCCTTCAAATTTCAGAATAGCCTTAGAATTGGATGACTTCCATCATCCTAGTATTTAAAGAAGGGGTTGCTTCTAGAGGACAAAAATCATGCCAAAAGAATTCGAATTAGGGCAACTCGATATTTAATTCTTAAGGAAAAGCTTTACCGAATGTCATACAAGCAGCCCCTCCTACTGGTGCTTTAACTCTAGAAGAGGCCCACTACGTCCTAGCTGAGATACATGAAGGGTTCTGTGCAATCATAATGGCGATAGGACTATAGCCCACCGAGCACTAACTCAGGGCTACTACTGGTTCTGTATGCTAAAACAGGCTAAGGAATATGTCCAGAAATGTGACAAATGTCAATGATTCGCCTCATACCAACATCAACCTCATCATGAACTTGTCCTTATCGCAAGTCCTTGGCCTTTCGCTCAATAAGGAATGGACATTGTAGGGCCATTGCAAAAAGCCCCTCAGAATAGGAGATTTCTGCTAGTCACAATATTGACTATTTTTCTAAATAGGTAGAGGCTGAACCACTGACCCACATAACAAAGGTAAAAGTAAAGAATTTCACTTGAAAAAATGTAGTATGTAGGTTCGGTATACCCCGTGTCATTATTTTAGACAATGGGACGCAGTTTGTTGGAAAGGTATTTGGAAAGTTCTGTAAAGACCTGTACATCAGTCACCACTTCTCATCTTTAGGGCATCCTCAAGCTAATGGGCAATCCGAAATTACCAATCGCACTATTCTCAAGGCAATCAAGAGAAGGTTAGAGGAATCCAAGGGAAGAAGGGTCGAAGAACTCTCCGGAATACTCTGGGCCTGCCGAACTACTAGAAGAACCCCAACTGTGGAAACACCAGTTTCACTCGCCTACGGCACCGAGGCAATCATTCTTGTCAAAATTGGCATGCCAACCCTTAAGACAGACTGCTTTGACCAATGGGTCAATAACCAATAGCTTACGGAGAATCTGGACTTACTGGAAGAAAGATGTGAGCAAACTCGACAGAAGCCTACCAACAGAGAATGGCTAAATGTTTCAACCAAGGGTTAAAACCCATCAATTTCCAACTCAAAGATCTTGTCCTAAGAAGGGTGTTACCAAACAATAAAGATCCCACCATGGAAAAACTCTACTCTAATTGGGAAGGACCTTACAAAATAACCAAAATCGTTAGACCTATGACTTATTGATTGGAAGATTTAATTGGGAAGCCTGTACCCAGACCTTGGAACATCGAACATTTACGCAAGTATTATCAATAAAAAAACTACTTTTGATTCACTTAAGAGTTTGTTATCAATGCACAAACCCCTAAAAGCCTTGTATCCATTACAAGTGTTACATGTCAAGTCTATTTTATCAATGCACAGACCCCTAAAAGCCTTATATACATTACAAGTGCTATAGGTCTGGTCCATTTCACTCAATATACAGACCCCTAAAAAGCCTTTTAATCATGACAAGTGCTACAGGTCTAGTCCATTTAATCAGTATACAGACCTCTCGAGACCTTGTGTTCATTACGAGTGTTATGGGTTTGGTCTATTTTTCTCATTCTACAGACCTCTGGAAAACCCTTGTTTTATTTACAAGTGTTACAGGTCTGTATGTCATGAATTACTAGTATGCAGACACTTGAGAAACCTTGTTTTAATTATAAGTGTTACGGTTTTGTATATCCTATTTTTTAGACCTCTAAAATAGCTTACGAGTCCTTTGGAGTCTCTAAAGAGCTTATGTTTTCTACTGGCCTGGATATTGAAGAAATTATCTTGAAATTAGACATACCATAGAGATATCAAACAAGACACAAGTTTTAGAATGAATAAAATTTCATATATTAGCCCAAAATGAGAAAATTACAAGATCAAAAAATGTGTGTGTGTATGTGTGTGTATATATATATATACACAAAAACATCTTTAGTCTACTCTGTTGCTGGGTCTCTGAAGTAACAACTTGAGGGAGTTATGGATCTACCTCCTCTTATTCGTCGTCAGCATCCGGTGCATCAATCTCAACTTAGGAGACTTTAATGTCATCTACCCTAGTTAGATCCAAGTCAGGATACTTCTTACGGAGCTTCGCCATGAAGGTTCGGTGTCCATACTCGATCAGCTTGCCACCCAGATCTTGGACTTCAACCTTCAGATCCATCTCAATTTGGGCTTTGACGACTTCAACGGTATCCTGAACCTTTTGGATAGAGGTAGCCTAGAAGTCTGCGAACCTCTTTTTGAGGTCTTCCAATTCGGTAGCAAGGGTGTCCCTCTCGAACTCTAGAATTGAGTGGGAATTAGAAGCTTCCTTTAGTTTTTCCTCGGTTGTTGCCACCGAAGACTGCGCAGTTCCCAACTAAAATCTGGCCTTATTGAGCTCAGATTAGAGGGTTTATATCTGCTTGGGATTCTTAAGGGAGTCCATAATGGTTGCCAAGCCATGCATAGCCTAAAAAACACAAAGCAACACAATTAGGTCATAATATGTTACAAAACTAAGAAAGTAAAAAAAAAAAAAAAGGGAAAAATTATGCAGAACTCACCCTCATGTGAAAGATCATCAGATCTTTAGCAACCTTTTGAGACCTCAACCCTTTGATCTTGCTTGGACCCGTTGCCCAAGAATCTTCATAAGCCTTCTTCACGGCTGTAGGCCCGGGATCATCAAACCCTGAGGAAATAGCAACAGATTTGCCTTTCCCCCTTTTATTTTTCAGAGCAGAAGGTACCAGGGGCAAAGGGGCCTCCTGAACAAGGGAAATCCCCAAATCCTCCGAGCAGATTCTCTTGGGGGAATTGGAGATCAGCCTTCATTCTCTTCACTTGAAGAGGAGGCTCGGCAGGAGAAGAATTTTCCCCAACCTTATTCTTCTTCTTTTTCTTCCTTGGCACCCATCTGGTGACCAGAGACTTTTTCTAACTCGTAGTACGATCCTGCATTAGCCCAACGTCCATCAGGTGTTTTTGGGGTGAAGGATGGCCTCGTGTGAGCGGTTGTTGGTCTGAAGAAGTTTCTTGTATTTCCTCTAGAGATCCGGAAGTGAAGATCGATCTCTTCCAAGCTCTTTTATCTGCACATAAATACATGATTAGGCTAAAAAAGAAAATAACAAACAGAATGAGAAAGCCTGAAGAACGCAGAACAAAAAGGGGGACCTCACTCTTAATCCCAGTCTTTCGTGTGAAGGTTGAAACTTGGTTCTCGAAGTCCTTGAATTCCCAGCCTCCTTTTACGAAGAAGTACCATTTCTTCCAAGTCTTGTTGGAAGTAGGTATAGATGAGAGAGGTTTGAACCTTTTGTCGAAAGACATATAAAACATGCCCTCCGACTTCAAGTATTTCATGTCCATATTATTCCTGATCAATGGGAGGTCTATCTCAATATTATTCAAATGCCCTAAAACTATGAACCCTAATAAATGCCTCCAACTATTTATATTCAGATTAGTGGGGGCAGATGTTAATCCAATTAAAAAATTCCCTAATAAGAGGGTGGAAGGGAAACCTAACCCCTATCTTGAACCACTCAAGATAAGCGCAGATCTCGCCTTGCTAAGTATTGGAAGGGTGATTTATGGGTCCTGGTACCCTACATGACACATTTGTAGGGAAGTCAAAAGCAGACCTCAGAGCATCTATCATGCCTTGAGTCGTGGCGCTTTCTCCCTCCTCCATTTTGTAGGGTTTACCTGAGGTTTCCCCCACAAAATTTCTAGGCTCCATGAAAGCCTCAATAATCCTAACCTCAGAACTCCGAATTGGACTATCAACAAATCTATTTTATATATCTTCCGAAGGGCCACTAACCATTAAATTTACTTCTACTTAGTCATCTACTCCTTGAAGATCTACGATGTCATAACCAGCACTTGATTGAGTGTCAGAGGCAAACATTGTTCAAAAGATAGAACAGAAGAGAAAAATAATTGAAGAAATTTAAAGAATGCTTGTAAACCAAACTTGACCCAGGTCTTGATCGAAGGGAACCCTCTGGTACACCGGAAATCACGTCAGAAATCGCTTTTGGGAGGTTGAGTATTCTCAAGACAGAATTCCAAATATTAAAAAGGGGAAATGGTGATACGTTGCCCCCTTTTTTTTTTTTTTAATAGAAGCTCAATGGGTGCTCACTCTCGAGGATGTCGCTTTTAAATCGTTGCGGCAGTTGAGGCAATGATTGCCTCGTAATTCCAATTGGCGACTAACGTAATGAATGTCACATCAATAACTGTCTCCTCAGAATACAGAGTGACGCATTTATAACTATTACACGAGTAACTGCCTCAAAACCCTAACCTCAAGCTCTGCACAGGGTCCCACAGAATTGAGGCTTGGGAGGAGTAATTGATATACTATAAAGTGACAAATATATTCAAAGTATGACACATGTATTTACAAAGCTCTTCAGGGTATAGATCAAGAAAGATTGTTTTATCCAGATCAAATAGGCACAGGGGTCAAAGGTATATGGTTCAGAACATAGCACCGCCTTATATATCCTATCGACCTCAGAATAAGAAAACAGAGTTCGATATGGCAACTACTATTTTTGGATATCTTTAAATCCCTACTTTTATGACTTCTAATCCTACTCAACTCAAGAGATTTACAATCCATAAATAAGATCATAAGGTACGCTTTCAATTGATGTCCAATTCTTATTTTAAATTATAGTCTCTTTCTATTTACTGACTTTATCATCGGAGCAACTACTACCGGAGTCTTCCTGGTGACTCTCTGGTCTCAAGTTCTTGACAGGTAGCGAAGGACGAGAGGCCTTTCTAATAAAAAAAGGAGCAACATCACTTTGTTTGGAAATCAAGCGATGTCAAAGGAGTAAGGAATTGCCCTCTCATTGTGGTTCAATTACCATTTAGCAAATGAATTTACAAATAGGGTGATTCGCATTAAGAACATAACTAAAATATGCAACGTAGACCAGGATTGACATAATGTATCTCAAAGCAATAATCTTTATTATAACCTTAAAGTATACAATATATTGTATGTACATAAGTTGTGATAATGATAGAAGATTTAAAAGCTACAAGTATGCTAAACATGTTAAGACTAAATTATGCTAAATTAGGCTAGGCTACTGTTACTATTAGGCTAAGGCTAGGCTAAACTCTGACTAGAGAAATAAACTTAAGAGTTTCGTTAACATGAGTTACCTTGAGCTCTTCCTTAATTCTTGTATTTATAGACGTTAAAGGAAGTAGTTGTAATTTTCATGCACACATTTGACTCGTCCTTCTTGCTTGGCCATCCACTACTCACGTTATTTATCAGTTAACCAAGTTGGATGGCCTTAATGATTCAATGTTGCCCACTACTCCACATTCTTGAAAGTATGGTAGCTTTGACTTGATCTTCTTTGGTGTCATGTGATTAATGTTATTTGTGTTAGACCATTTTTCTATTTTTCATCATGGTACGGGGAGATATTTCTTCATAATGACACATTTCTCACATTTTATAAGATTTTTCTTTAATTTAACTTAGACACACGTTCCATGTCCCGAGTCTTTGTGCCTTAGATTTGTGTCATGAATTCCTATTTCACTTTGGTCGTAACATTAATGGAGTTAAGTGTGGAATATTAAAATATTGGAGATTAAGGTAAATATCGACTGAAATATAGAGAGAATAAAGTGTAATTTACCCTAATTAATAAGTATGAGAGAGAAAAAAATTATTAATTATTAAGTTGGAAGTGTTTCTTATATTATATGACTTTCGGCATAGAAAAAAAACTTATATGAAAATTTTCAACCATATTTTAATATTTTATAAGAAATAAATATAATATTTTAACTTAAGTTATTCAAAAAACTTTTATCCTTTGAACTAAATAAGTTGTTTTTCTACACTTTCTATGTTGTATTTTTTTTTTTATAATATTTTTTACTCTAATTATTTAAGATTAATAAATATATTTACTAAAATGTCTCATAAATAAAATATATAAGTCTTTGTATATATATATATATATGATTATTTTTTTATAATTAATATTATAAAAAATTTTGTTTTAAAATATTAATTATTAGATAATAAAATTATTAATTATTCATTATAGAAGAAATTAATTTTATTAAAAAATATTAAATTAAATATTAATTCTAAAAGTACGAATTGTATAGCCATTACAATCAAATTTATACTGTTATTATATTATTTAAAACTTAAAAAATAAAATTACTGGGAAAACAATTGGTATAAAAAAAGGAAAAAAAAATGGAAAATGAAGTGGGATGATCGACGGAAAAGTTGCTCATCTGTTTTACCAGCACTGCTCACTTCACTCTTCTTCAGTCACCCTCTCCCTTCTTCCTCCTATCCCTTCTTCCTACTAAAACTTCCCCTTTCCCTCTTTACACCCCCTTCCGAAGAACTCGACGTAGAATTCTAGGGTTCCAAAACTCTAGGGTGTCGAGGGGATCTCCGATCTCAGTTTCGGCGCGTCGACGAAGATGTACTTCGATCCTGTCCCTTCGAGCACTCATGGAAACCTTGATGAGCAGATTTCTCAGCTTATGCAGTGCAAGCCCTTGTCGGAGCAAGAGGTTCCGTTCTCATCAACGTTTCAAATATTTTTTGTGACATTTCTTGATGAATCTTTTTGATAAATACATTTATTTGTTTTTTTTTTTTGTTGAAATTTTATGATACTTTATCAAATGTGTTTGAAATGTTACGGATCAGATTCGATTTTTAAGGTTTCGTGTGTGTTTTTTGGGCAAGTTGGTTTATTTTTGTGATATATATTGTTTCATTTGTTAGTGATATGTATTTTCAGACGATATAGGAATCCGTACAACATTAAATGGTTGGATATTGAGGTAATCCAGGGTGTCGCTTTTTGGTCGATCTGGTGATTGAATCAATTTCGTTGAGAGATCTTGTGAATTGTTGCCAACTGCGGAAGTAATATGCCACTTTGATTCTTGCAAATTTAAGTTCAACTAATGAAGCCCTTTTGTGGCTACATAAAGACATTTTCTAGAGAATTGAAAATTTTTATTTTCAGTAGAATTTAATATTATGTGATGGAATTGTGGATACTTAGTCCGCCACAACTCACTTTGTCTATGTGGTATGGTGGTGGTCCCCTTCAAATTGACAACTGGACAATTCTTACAGCATGGCTGCCACATCAACATATGAATTTTCACAGGCTGCCCAATCTAAGAGTGACACATGTCATGCCCATGGCACTCCTCCTGGCTCCGCTTGAGAACTATTGGAGGTAGTACATTGAACCTGAGCCTCATTGCCGTGGTACTCCCAGGATTACCTCCCTTCTAAGGGTCGCGGTAATACCATATTGGACCAAATCTATTTCAACTTCTTGAGCTCTTTAGTTCAAGTGCCAAGCACTATCAACTGGACTCTCAAGTATTAGCGTGGTAGCTCATATTGAGCGAGGTTCGTTTACTAGGTCGATCCAATCATTCGCGCTAGACTTGATCGAACCACTATCTAACTCCCAGATTTTTTTGATTAGTAATAATTTATTCAAACAACGATTAAAGGGGATCGTGCCCTTATGCATGAATGATGTAGATAAAAATTAAAAGGAACAGGCAAAAAATAAAAGCACACAACTCAAATTCATTACATAAGCCTCATATTACTTGAAAAGTTGACTAAGGAATTTACGACTAAGGAATTTACTAAACAGCGGGATTCTGTGCAATTAAAAATATAACGTATTCAAAACCCAACTCTTAAATATACCTAAAGACCACTCAACCCTATCAAATACACACCATATAAGATAAAGAGCAAACGTGAACCACACTTGTTTGCCAGTCCTAAACTTCCAATGCGCTTGCCAGTGCCACAAGAGATTCACTAGTGTCATTGGCATTACTGCGGAACTCCAAATAGCATAAATAGCAAATTTCAAAACTCACTTGCCACTTTGTAATGTAATAATAAATAACTCATAGTTTCCTCACAAGAACGACACATATAGTATATACAAACCATATAAAAATCTCGCCTTTGCAAATTATCAATTGTCAGAATGGCACTTAGAGAAGCAGGCTACACAAAAAAACCCCCACCTTTTAAGGTGCCTTTGTTATCCTAATAATCTTTTAGGGAAAACACTCACCTTCCCTTCTTAAGAGAACTTCACACAAAAAAACCCACCTTTAAAGGTGCATTTGTCATCTAAACAATCTTTTTAGGAAAGCACTACCTTCACTTCTTTAGAGAACCAGATAAAAGAACACATAAAAGAGAGTAGTAGTAGAAGTCTTCCATTGAACAAAATCCTCCTCACCCAAGCGAACATTACGGCTAGTTAGCAAATCCAAACGTAGCGTGGTTGAACTAAACTTGGTTGAGCAAATCCTTTGGTTCCCTAACATAGCACTGTATTCTTCTGCAACAAACTCTTTGCGAGTCCCACTTAGGCTCTCCTTGAGCTCTTTATCACCCTTCCATCTTATGATTGCCTAAGATTTGGGAGTAAGTTTTGATAGGCTTATGAAGCTTGATCTCCGTTCTATGGTGTGATCTCCATACTTAGTCCCTCTCATGGGATACTCAGAGTCTTTTGGCTTGGTTACTAAAGTGTTGGGTTCTTTAAGGTATATCTTGCTATGATGTAGAGGGCTTTCTAAAACTCATTGGCTCACCTTGCCCCTGCCAAGTTCCGCCTTTGAATATAAAGTGCATTAACAGAATATTTAATAAAACCTTCACCTCCCAAATTCTAATGCATTTTTGTGTCACACTCACAACACAACTATTGGACTGTAAAATCAAATTATCAGCATGTTTTTTAATGTTCCAGTAGTTGCATTTGTTTTTTGGTTGTGACTCAGACCATGACTGTTTATTCTGTCATACATCCTTTTGCTCTAATGAGCTGATAAACATCAACTAACATGTCAAAATTTATTTGGATTTTTTGTTTTGACTGACCATGACTATCTTTATTCTTTCATAAACCTTTTTGCTCTATTGAGCATATCGAATCACTTACATGTCAAAATTGATCTAGACAAGCCCAGAAGCTTTGAAATATTCAGCTTTATTTGAAAATTGTAAGTGTCTAATTTCTGAAAAATTGATTGAGGCATGTAGGTGATTTTTTTTCCTTGAAGACCTGGTTTTGCAATTTCTTGGAGAAAGGGCAAACAGCAAATTGGAATATAAACACAATGCTTCATAGATTTTTTCTAGGATCAGAGCACCTTTTTCATAGAGTTCTTGTCAACAAATGCACTTGAACGTTTGATCCATGTTCGTTATAGTTGATGACTTGAAAAAAGTACTTTGTTTTCATCCGGACCTTCCTCAATGATTTTATTAATAAATTCTCCTTCACTATATGTCATCTTACTTATAAAAAGGGGGTCAATTACACTAAGCACCCTCAGGTTTTGATAATTGCATACAATGCCCCTCTAGTTTGACTAATTACACTTTACTCTCTTATGATGTGACAGTTTGTAACACATACCCTTACGTTGATGGTGCGTCACTGACATTTTTCTTTTTGATGACATTAACATGTGTATCTTTTTAAAATGACAATTTTGCCCTTAGTAATAATAAAAGAACATGAATACCCTTACTTTTATAAATTCAATAATGTTTTTACCCTCAAAAGAATAAGACCACTGACCACATTTCCCTTATAATAAATCTCAACCAAATGCATGTGAAATGCAATATAAAATGCATATTCTTGTCAATTCTTATTTATTCACAATTTTTTTGTTTCATAAATTAAAGAAACTATATATATATATATACATTCATAATGTGAATGGAGAAATATTGATGATAATTATACACTTTCCAGTTTCCACTACTAGATATGAATTCGTGAATTATTAGAAGGTGAGGCTCTAGCCAATCAATCACAATTAGAATGAGAATACCCTTCAATATTCCTTGAAATGGGTCTGCTAGAGATATGAAGAAGAAAGATATGATATTCATTTATATATATATATATATATATATATATTAAAAAAAATGTATATATGCACTGAAACACTCCAACCAACCTACCTTATTCTACATTCTTTACCATGTTTAAAATCACCTAACTTAACAATACCAATTATTCAGCTAACCCACCACCCAATCACACACACACACACACACATATTTACGCCTGCCACTCCGTAATCGCAAATCTCAAGATCGGAAGGGGACGATGGATGAGAGGAAACGGAAGAGAATGACTTCAAATAGGGAATCATTTAGGTCATCACGAATGAGGAAAGAGCTGCACATAAAAGTTCTCAATAACTAAATCATCAATTTCAAGAATAGCAGTGGTAAGATAGCTCAGGAAATTAATACTGTCAGGAAACTATAGGGAGGCCACTGTAATTAGTGAAACTATTAGGGGTACTGTCTGCAATTGCCAGAAACCCCAGGGGTAGTTAGTGTAATTTACCCAAAAAAACTATATGTCATCTTGAAGCCTGAAGCCTGAAGGTGTTTGAACTTTTCTTTCATATCAAAACCATGACAAGTGACTAAAGATGGTTGTTACACTGTAGGCTTGAAACCATATTGCGACCAGCTGAGAGTGCCTGGATATTCAATATGATACAACATAGGAGTCTGCTTTGGATGTATTTAGCCTTGCCTTTTAGCATAGAATCATAGCCTCTCTAGATAATTATATGCTCACGTCATTCTGGCAGTAATAAGATAAATGGAGGTGCTTGCATAAGTCAAACAGCATTTGTAGCTAAAGTGTCATATGGTTCTTTCTTGTCAGAGTTCATTCTAATCTTTTATTTTCTTTTGAAGAAAAATATGCTAAAATGAGAAGAAAGGTGCAGATGACGAAGATATTACTTTTAAGTAGTGATGAAGTGTCACTAGGCTCATGAAGTTTCATATTTTAGGTTTCCATCCATAGAGAATTGCCTTTAGTTTCAGCTAAGTCTATCAGTGACATCTGAAATTAGACACTATGGATCTAGAAATATCTGGAAATTATTTCAAAATGTTATATGTTCTCCATGCGCTTCCACAAGCATCCTTGATTCCCTAAATGACTATGGCACTAGCATGGTAACATCATCACTAGTTTTTTATTTAATTATTTTTAGAGGTTTCATTCAATCATATCAAAGAGATTACCAAATTCTGCTCTCATGAACATGATGCAGTAAAACCTTTAGGTTTGGAGACAATGGGGATATATCTACCGACGCACTTCTTCCATTTCCTTCCTAGACGGTGTTGACAATTAAACATTTGTGAGCATTAAGTTTTTATGAAATCTTGAAGAGGAAGTAGATGAGGTGATGACTTTCCAATTTCTATGGATATGGGGCAAATGAGTCCCCACCATCAACAGGAGCGTGCATCTTCAATTTTTTTTTGATAAGTGGAGCTTGTGTCTTCAATTAAGATGTTGTATGTTGAATTTTAAACAACTATGTATATATTTTATATGTTGCCTTACTAATTTTTTTACCCCTCTTCTCATAAAGGAATGTAATTTACCTTTTAATGGATCTCTTACTTTCCTTTATGGAATGGTAAGGAGAAGGGTTTCTTACTTCTTAATGATATCTTTTTTCTGTTGTAGGTTAGAGTCTTATGTGAGAAGGCTAAGGAAATTCTAATGGAAGAAAGCAATGTGCAGGTATGCCTTTCCGTCCATCAAATTTTGCCATTGCTTTTATTGGTAAAATTTTCCGTACATCAAATTATGCCATTCCTTTTATTGGTAAAATCCTGTGTGTGTGTGTGTGTAGATGGATAGGTAGCTATTGTCTATACATTGGTCTGATCTATCCTCACTTCTGGTTCAGATGGTTCTGGAACTTTCTCATTTTATGTACTTCTGTTCAGTGTTCAGTTGTAGGCAACTTGAGATTGTGGTACATAATATTGAGATGGGATTTTAAGTTGCAAGCATTTTGTTTAGCTGAACGAGAACCATTTTCTTCTGTTAGCGAGCTGATGCCATGGGAGTAAAGTTATAATCCTCCATATAATGTATAAGCAGTTAGGAACTCAATTGTAGGATGTTACTTCTCACAGTACAATATTTTATTGCTCTCAATAGATAGTACTGTATATGTCATTTTTGTTTTGTTAGCTGGTCTTTTAAATTTGTTTATTTATTTATCTAATTTTAGTATGTTGTGTGTGGCTAGTGATCATTGCGTGGCTGAATTTTATGGTTGAATTCCTGGCTATAGCTTTCCTAGCAAGATTGCTTATGCTTTAGGGTCATCCTTTACAAAATATTGGAAGTTTAAAGTAATAAGTAGTATGATGGTGGTGGTTATGCAGCAGAGCTTCTGCTGAGTCTAAAATCTTGGAATAATAAATTTAATTTCTATTTAGTGAGGTTTGGTTTTGGATTGCTGTTGCAAAACATTTTTTTACCTTCCTGTCAACAGGTGTTTTGTCTCATGTTGGAGGATTGATGTATTTTCTTTTATTTTTAACATCGCTGTTCTGATTACTTGAACAATATATCTATTATTTAGTATGCACACACACAACACAATTTTTAAGGGACAACAAAAAATTTTGAATTTAGTTCCAGAAAGGTTCAAATATTGTTTTGATAGATTGCAAATAATTTGGTAGGATTAAGCTTTTACATTTACTGGGGAAGAGGGTTTGGCTTTGCTCATCTCTAGAACTACCTAATGTGACATTGTGATCCTCAAATTAAGTGTTATTGTCAATTTTCACTGTTTGTTTTTGGGTTGTGGATTGCTGGTTTCTGGTTGGCATGTATGCTCTGTATTTTCTTGCATCGTAAATGCCATTTGATTATATTTGGTTTAGTGTGGGCCAAGGCCAATCTTAATTTGTCTGTTTGTATTTTTGCCTTTTTTTTTGTTTTCTGTGCAGCCAGTGAAAAGTCCAGTAACAATCTGTGGTGATATTCATGGGCAATTCCATGATCTTGCTGAACTTTTTCGAATTGGAGGGAAGGTACACGTTCTGATTTTTTTCCGCTTTTGCTGAACAAAATTTTTTCCTGTACAATTATATTGTATTCTCCTTATGTTTGGGTGAGGAAATGGTAATTATTCTCCTTAGGATTCTAGTAGAGATGCTAATTGGAGAAGTAATTTTCCAAAAACGACAAAAGGGAAAGAAACAGGAGAAAAGAAGTAGTGAACTAGGGATAGATTTTAGAGTTTATCATTCTGTCACCTTAAGTTTTATTATTATATGTAACATTCTGTCACCTTAAGTTTTTATTCTTGTGTGTTCAGAAATAAAGTCCAACAAGATAGGGTTAACAGGAGAAACAAAATTATTAAACACATGAAAACTTGAAAAGAATGAAAATTTCGATCTCAAAACTTCTTAAAGTATGCGCAGAGGCATTTATCATGAATAAGTACAAATAATTTCATGCAACTTTGTTTTTTGGACTCTATTGGCTTGGTTCAATTGGAGGTTGTTCATTGTGTGAGGAGTGCAAATTTTTGCTGTCTGGGACAGGAAAAGTGAATTCATGTTCCACCTTTATGTGTTTGGTGCAGTCATTCTGGATAAGGTTTTGAATAATGCTAGTAGCATTTTTAGTTTAAAACTGCAATACATGCTTCTTTATTTTTGATCATGGTTACCATAGTTCGTTCCACTTCTAGCGAGTTGCGAATTGGGATTGCACGATCCAAAACATGGTTCATTAGCGATTTGGAACGCAAGATTTAGCGTTTCAATCTAAAATATCAAAAGTCCCCCAAAAAAATATACAAAATACACTACATATTATTGAAATTTTATTTTATAATGACAAATACAATCAAAAAATATGTCACGTTCCAAATAAATATATTTTGTTCCAACAAAGCGATCCAAAGAAGCCTACCCCTAACGTACCGTGTTCTATAACAAGTGACGATTTACGTTCCCGTTCCTGTTCCCGTTCCCCGTATCATAACGATCCACGATCCAGGTAACATTGTTCTTGAGCATATAGTAGCCATGGAGTAGTTTTATGCGATAAGATGGTTATCATCCATCCCAGTATTTGAGAGGTGAACCAATGATCATTGCTCCAGTTTGTCCATAAATGCATTCATGTGTTGAAATAGAGAATTCCCTTGTCAAATCGGAGATACTTCTAATTCCTGTTAGCTGTCTTCAATTGTGTGGATCTTGTTTGGTGTGCAAATCAATTGCCATCACACTTGACATATATTTTGTCATGACATTTGAAACAAATCAGTAGTTTCATATGAAATCTGGATGACAAGCGAATAAGATTGATTAGTCGATGCTCCTAGTTGGTTAGTTTGATCAGTTGATGACGATGATCAAGTGTTGTTAAGCTCGAAATACTTTGAGGCGAGTCATATACAAAGAGATTTGGGAAAAAAATATGTATATTCTAATTATTTCAACCTCATATATATATATATACAATGTATTCCTAACTAAAGAAGGAAAGAAAATAAAGAAAATAAAGAGAGAATAATAGATGGTCAACATGACCTAAAAAAGAATAAATTTCCTAATTCCAACAACACTCCTCAAGCTGAGGCGAAGATATTGACGAGCCCCAGCTTGACAAGAGATGACTGTAGTAAAGACGGACCCACTGACTTGGTGAACATATCGGCCGTCTGATCAGATGAGGGAACAAAGTTAGGGGTAATAATACCCGAACGAACTTTTTCCCCAATGAAGTGAATATCGACTTCTATGTGTTTTGTTCTCTCATGAAGTACTGAGTCTGAAGATAACATAATAGCGGACTTATTATCACAGAACAAAGAAGATGAGTCCGACATGGGAAAGCCCAGCTCAGTCAGAAGAGAACGAAGCCATAGAAGCTCACAAGTGCCCTGGGCCATAGCACAGTACTCGGCCTCGGCAGAAGATCGAGAAACCACTACTGGCTTCTTACTTTTCCAGGATATGAGATGATCACCACGAAAAGTACATATATCAGAAGTAGAGCGCTTATCACTTTTAGAACCTACGTAGTCAGCATCTGTAAAACAGGAGAGATCCGACTATGCTCCTGTCGTATAAAAAAGCCCAAGACCAGGACAGGTCTTAAGGTACCGGAGAATATGATAAACTGCATCCATATGAGAGGTATGTGGTGAGTGCATGAATTGACTCACAACACTAACAACAAATGTGAGATCTGGTCTTGTGTTCATCAAGTAGATAAGACGACCCACAAGATGTTGATAAACGGATGGGTCTGATAATAACTCTCTTGATTTTGCTGACAACTTATGATTTGGATCCATAGGAGTAGAAGCAGGCCTACACCCAAGCATACCTGTATCCTGAAGGAGATCAAGAGCGTATTTCTGCTGAGATAGAGATATACCAAGGCGAGTCTGAGCAACCTCAATGCTAAGAAAGTACCGCAGAGGACCCAAGTCCTTGATATCAAGAGATGCCCCGAGATCACCCTTTATTTTAGCAATACCAGGTGAATCATCTTCGGTAATAATAATATCATCTACATAAACGGAGATGATAATACACCACCCATTTGAATGTCATCGAATAAAGCATGTATGATCTGAATGGCACCTAACAAAGCCCATATCCAGAACAACATCATTGAAGCGGCTAAACCATGCTCGAGGAGACTACTTAAGACCAAAGAGGGATTTTTGGAGACAACAGACTTTCCCAGAATACTCCCCCTGAGACCGAAAACCCGGTGGCGGATCCATGTAGATAACCTCTGTAAGAATAGGAAGCAGCAAGGGAGACAAGAAGACGGACTGTAGTCAACTTAGTCACAGGAGCAAAGGTAGCACCAAAATCCTTACCTGGAACCTGAGTAAAGCCTTTTGCAACAAGACGAGCCTATACCTCTCGACAGTGCCATCCGCCAAGTACTTCACACTGAAGACCCACTTACAGCCAACCGTTCTCTCACTAGCAGGCAAGTCAACAAGCTCCCACGTTTGATTTTGAAGAAAAGCATCCATTTCTACTTGCATAGCGGCCACCCAGTTAGGATTTTGAAGAGCCTCAAAGACTGACTGAGTAATGGATACTAAATCAACCTTACCAAGAAAAGATTGATAGGAATCTGAAAGACCCTGATAAGAGATAAACTTGGCAATAGGACGATCAATACTACTAGGGAAACCCAAACGGATGGGGGGACGACGATCACGGGGAGGTGTGATATTAGAAGATAAGGGAAGAGATGAAGTACTTGAGTCCGGATGAAGAGTCTGGCGGAGGAACAAGAGAGCGCGGATAGCGTGGAACATAAAGGAAGGGATCAGTAGTTGTTACCGGAGGAGGGGACCTGCTAGGAAGTGAAGAAGAGGACACCGGAGGAGGCTCAAGAATGGGAGCTGGATGAGGAAGTAAGGGATTGTCCTCCGGAGGAATCTCCACAACAGGTCCCGACAAGGAAGGAGTACTTGAAAAGAAAGGAATAATTTCCAAAAATATAACATCCAATGAGTGATAGATATGACCAATAACTGGATCATAACAATGATACTCCTTAGACATGCTAGAATGCCCTAAGAAGATACATCGGATGGCCTTATCATCAAGTTTAGTGCGAGAAGGGCTACAGTTTTGAATAAAACATGTACACTTGAAGACACGAGGTGTGATAGGAAAAAGTATGCTATCAGGCTGAAGGATATGTAGGGGGGCCTTACCTTGTAGTATCTGATTAGGAGTATGATTGATAAGGTAAGTGACTGTGAGAACAGCCATATGCTAGAAATATTTGGGTACCCCCATTCCACACGAAAGACACCGAACAACAGACATGATGTGACGGTTCTTACGTTCCGCTACACGATTCTGCTCAGGAGTGTAAGGACAGGTAAGCTGCTGAAGGATACCTCTTTTGTTAAGCTCACACCTAAACTCGTGAGAGATATACTCTTGACCATTATCAGACCTAATATTCCGAACAACAATATTGTATTAGGTTTTGATCATTTGTAAAAAGTTAGTAAGGTGTGAAAACACTTTAGATTTTTTCTTCATAAGATAGACCCAAGTACAACGAGTATAATCATTTATGAAAGTGACATAATAGCGGTGCTGAGATAAAGCAACAACTGGAGAAGGACCCCATACATCAGAATGAATAAGATCAAAGGCACACGGTGCACGATGCATGCGAGGAATATAAGTAGTGCGAGTATGTTTTGACAATTCACAAACCACACATTTAAATTTAAAATTCTTGCACGCTTTATTCAAAGGCGGAAAAAGCCAACATAAATATTGAAAGTTTGCATGTCGTAAATGAGCATGCCACAAATCTAAAGTTTTAAGAGAAAAAACAGAAGTATTAAACATAGGCAAAACAGACGCCTGAAAACTAGATGTTAACACTTTGGATGACGGAGGATCTCCAAAGTAATAGAGACCATCGCGATCATATCCCCTGCCAAAAATCTTCTTCGAAGTCAGGTCCTACAAGAGACAATGATCGGGTAGGAAAATCACGGCACAATTAAGATTTTTTGAAAGTAAACTGACAGAGAGAAGATTGTAAGCAAAATTAGGGACGTAAAAAACAGAAGGAAGAGTGATGTCTGAAGATAGGACTGCATTACCCTGACTACTGATCTGGATAGATGACCCATTGGCAATACGGACAGACTGAACAACAGGGGTTATGGATAACTTACCAGTCATGTGATTATTAGCTCTAGAATCCAAAATCCAAGTGGAGTGGCCTGACTTAACATGAAGAGCAGTAGGGATACCTGTAGCAAGTGTAGCCGTGGGACTGGCAGATGAGGTAGTCCCCGGAGAAGCAAGACCTAAGCCAAGGTGTGACTGAAGCTGAGCGATCTGTGCCTGAAGCTGACTATAATCTGAAATGGTTGGAGCGGGTGCAATCTCTACAATGGCACCTGTACGAGGAGCCCATTTTCCTCGGTCTTGGTTCCCCCTGATTCTCCTGGTTCTAGTTCTTGGAATAACCCTGCTTTAACTCAGGATGGAGATCAAAGCAGCGATCAATGACATGACCGGGCTTGTGGCAGTGCTGACAATAAGGACGGTTACCCGCCGGACGAGAGCCCAAAGAAGTAGCAAGGGCCATCTGATCAGGAACTAAGAGGAGATATCTCAATCTGTGAAGTCGGTGTCGGAGGAATAAGATGGCACCGGCGCTCATCGCCATCCACAGTAGCAAATGCTTCATAAAGAGAAGGCATAGGAGAGGTGTTCAAAATCTGAGCCCTAAGAGCCTTAAACTCAGGTTTCAAACCTATCAGAAACTGATATGTATGCCTACGATCAAGATGTTTGGACTCAACATCACCATCAGTGGTGAAGTCACTAAGGGCTCATACTGAGCCAACTCCTCTCATCTAGTCTGGAGATAACCAAAGAAGTTAGCAACCGATTGGCCCATGGTGGCTTGAGAGACATGAGATATTTCTCGATAAAGCTCAAAAATTTGAGAATCATAGTGCTGCATGAGCGTACATCTTAGATAGGGCAGACCACAGACCATGGACAGTCTCATGATACATGAACATATTATAGATCCTCTCCTCCATCGAGTTGAACATCCAACCCAAAATGATATAGTTGTCCTATATCCCATTGTTCAAACGTGGGGTTAGATTCAGATGGCTTCGGCATCTTTCCAAGAATTCACTCTGTCTTGCGTTTTCCACCAAGAAAGAGGTGGAAAGAGTGAGACCAAGCATGGAAGTTTTTGCCATTTAATAACATGCTCGTGACGTGTTGAGCCGGTGTATGTTGGGCAAGAGAGAGATCCGGACGAGCAACCATAGGAGTCGGACAATTAGCAGGAACATCCTTACCTAAATCAACCATGAGACAAGTCCAAAAAACTGGAACTGAACAGACGAGAAACAAAGCCGGATAATAAATCGGCAACAAAAGAACCACAGCCAGACAAAAAACGCTTACCAGACACGGGCAGCCGGACACTCGACTACCCAAACAATAGAAAAGGAGCACGGAGAGGCTCTAACACATCACAGACGGGCCAAGGAGGCCAACAGGTGCAGCACCGAGGCTGCGCGAAGGACCAGGAGGGTCCTGGGAGGTCACGGGTGGTGCGGCAGTGGCTGGGTGATGGGGGTGGATAGGCGAGATTGAGGGGAGAGAGAGAGAGAGAACTTTCTTAGGCTCTGATACCAAAAAGAGATTTGGGAATAAAAGATGTATATTCTAATTACTTCAACCTCATATATATATATATATATATATATATATACAATGCATTCCTAACTAAAAAAGGAAAGAAAATAAAGGAAATAAAGAGAGAATAATAGATTGTCAACATGACCTAAAAATGAATAAATTTCCTAATTCCAACATATACCATTGCTTTCACCATTTCTTTATCTATCTATCTATCTATATATATATATGTATATATATTTATAAATTATACTTACACTATTACTTCCAGGACTTGCTGAAGTACTGCTTCAGGTGCTGATGATGGTTGAGAGAACTTGCTCTTTTCTGTCTTCATAAATTGTGTTTGTTCAATATATCAGCTTTATAGCTGGCATCAGTCATCCACTGTGTATTTATTTGAGCACATATGAATTCTGATTTCAGCATTTCTTGGGAGATATTTTACTTTCTAAGTTTCTATTTGGAAATGCAACACCCCAACACTTCTATATGCCATGTTACATGAACTTCTCTTGTTCAAATTTGTTTTGTGTTGCTCTGTTGTGTGCTTCTGGAGGGCTTATTGTTGGATTAAGCTGCTCATGTTTCACTTTATGTTGCTTGTAATTTGGAAATGGTAGTGTACAGTCACACACATGAAATTGTTTACCTTATTTGATTTATGTTTTCTTATCTTTTTAACAATCCGAACTATAATGATTTATGGTTGCCTTTTTTTTTTGATTGGTAGTGTCCAGATACAAATTATTTGTTTATGGGAGATTATGTTGATCGTGGCTATTATTCAGTGGAAACTGTAACGGTAAGTGCTTGTTGCCGTGCTTTACTTGCACTTTGGAAACTAGCAATTAATAAAGGTTTTCAGTATGAACTAATGGTCAAATAATTGCTGATCTAATGGTTTGTGATAGCATACTTCTCTCTTCTTTTCCATTTGACCCTTTTTAGAAAGCGGGTCCCTGGAATATATATATTTTTCCTGAAATTATAAATAAGGAATAGCAAAACAAAAGGAGGCTTTCCACTGTGTCTGTCAAGGTGGCTATATGGGCCAAGGACAAAAGCAAAAAGAGCAACCTGAAACTTTCCTAAACTTAGCAATGAGAACAACAAAACTGAGTGGGATTGTAGCTAAGGTGTCAAGCACAACCAATCAGACAAAAGCAAAATGAACAACCTGAGACTTCCTCGACCTAAAGTTGATAATGTACGAAATAATTATCTCCACCAAAGTTTATACTTTTTGGAGCATACACCATCAGTGTATTATGGAAACTTGGGAGCATGACATGTGCTTGTGTTGCATCATTAGTTTTAGTCAATTACATATGCACATGAGGGTTGTCTTTGTTAATATTATCAGTCTGACAAGTTCATATTAATTTGATCATATTGTGGGGACAAAATGAACAGAGAAGAGTTTTCATGAAAGAAACTAGGGTGCGTTTCATGTAGGTAGCACTAAATTGCAGATGGCTTCCTTTTTTGAATTACCCAATCCTAAGGATGTACCTTGAATTTGCTTTGTGTGGGTCAAGTGCTGGAACTCAGTGTGCTGATACTGATTGGTCCAATTGTTCAGCTTCTGGTGGCCCTGAAAGTGCGCTATCCTCAACGGATTACCATTCTAAGAGGAAATCATGAGAGTCGCCAGGTCTACTTCCACTTCTCTATTTCATTACATGTGCTGCCTTTTCTTTTTTAACAGCCTGGTTATGGCTTCCTTTTCGTGTCACCTAGCATGTGTTTCTGTGAGTTGATATTATAGCATTAGTAGGAGCTGGGTGATAGCTATAGTTTTGACTATGATTCTTTTGTCCTCTTCCACACAGGTGTATACTTATTGCTTCATTTTACCTTGAAAATTCTTTTGGCTATTCTTTCGTGGTTTTTGAATTCTTATATTTGCATTGGATAGTTGGTGCTGAATTTGAACTTCATTTTTCGTTCGCAGATTACTCAAGTTTATGGGTTTTATGATGAATGCCTACGAAAGTGAGTTCTTCATACCCTATTTTTCTTCCTTATTTTATTGGCAAATATGTACTTATAATCTGCCTTTGCTTTTGTATACAGATATGGTAATGCCAGTGTGTGGAAGATTTTTACAGATTTATTCGACTATTTTCCACTTACAGCTTTGGTTAGTAAGATTTGATATATACAAGTCATTTGTGATAGTGTTTGAGAGCAAAAAGCGATAAACTTGCATATATGGTTACACAACTTGGAGGAGTGGTATGCCTCATGTTGAAGGTTATGGAAGGCAAGGAATGGGCAAAACTAAAACATGTCTAGAGGCAAAAGGACTACAAACCACCCCCCTCTTTCACACCTCTTCTGCCAACTGCTGCACCAGCATTCCACTACCTCTACTATCTTTATGCTAAGGTCACTTCACAAAAGTAGCTATCATTTTCTTCACCCCCATTGACTTTACCACCATCACTAGCATGTTTTATTTCCACCATCATTACCATTAGCTTCGAAGCTGTTAACTGCCGCCATCACCACTGACTCTACCAACAATTCATGTTGATGCCACCATTTCCGTTATGTCCAATACTGCACCCACATTTTTTTTTCTTGGTATTAGATTACTTTCTGTTCTTATATTCTCAACCCTTGGGGTTGGATGAGTTGACAATTTTAGTCCAAAGATTCTATTCGCTGCATCCCAAGTTCAGTGAATTATTGTCTCAGACTTCTCTGATGGAGCAGTGGTTTCATTTGTACTCTCACTAGATCATAGTAGATTAAATACTTGATGCTGTCATCTTTCAAGCGGTCTTACTAGAATACATTTATGCCACGCTTCGCTGCCCCAGTCTATACGTTAAGATCCCCTGGAATTGTTTGAAAAATGGAAGTGTCAATAGTGTGCCTTGGGCTACAATTGCTAGCTTTCTTCTGATTTTTGACATGCCCAAATGAAAACTCATTGATATTCTTTTAATTCTTGCATGTTTGTGATGCTGCTTTCTTGTTAATAGTTTTATTTGTTTTTTGATGTCAATACTATGTGCTATATTGTAAATTTTCTAGGTTGAATCGGAGATATTTTGCCTCCATGGTGGATTGTCCCCTTCCATTGAAACCCTTGATAATATACGTAATTTTGACCGCGTTCAAGAAGTTCCTCATGAGGGGCCAATGTGTGATCTTTTATGGTCAGACCCTGATGATCGTTGTGGTTGGGGCATTTCACCCAGGGGTGCTGGATATACCTTTGGCCAGGTATCTTGTTTTTCTTTCTGCTTTTGCTTTTTTTTCCCAGGAAGTTCAGCTTTATTCTCTGATCACTTGTATGTTTTTCACAGGACATATCTGAGCAATTTAACCATACTAACAACTTAAAGCTTATTGCTAGAGCACACCAGCTGGTTATGGAAGGCTTCAACTGGGGTCATGTAACTACTTCCCCTAATTTTGGGATTTGTTTGGTATGGTTTTGGCTGAGGATGGCGTGATTTATAATTTTGGTTGTGCATTGCTTGTGATAGGAGCAAAAGGTGGTTACTATATTTAGTGCACCTAATTATTGTTATCGCTGTGGGAACATGGCATCCATCCTGGAAGTAGATGATTGCAAAGGTCACACTTTTATTCAGGTCGGTCTCTCTCTCTCTCTCTCTCTCTCTCTCTCTCTCTCTCCCCTTCACCCACACACCATCCACGCACATGCAGACACGATTACTGTAATTCAATGTAGTGTGAAATGGAAGGGGAGATATGAAAGGAAATTCACCTTTCATGTGAATTTCTTACCTTAATTTTACTATATTTTGTAGTTGCAATTACTTTGCAACTAAAGCTTCAAATCCAAATTTATCTCTCTTGCAGTTTGAGCCAGCTCCCAGAAGGGGAGAGCCAGATGTAACCCGAAGAACACCAGATTACTTCCTATGATACAGCTGTCATTCAGTTGCCGTGGAAATCCAGCAGCAAGTGCCTGCTACTTGCTGGTTTCTGTGTTTAGATATGTTTTTCAAATTGGAAAAGTTATAATTTTGCTACAAAGGTGGTGGCGTGGTGGAAAGAGTGTAAAATGGGCAGGCAAGGCTTCCTTTGATTTTGGAGCTGGCCACACATTTGAGCCATCTGTACCATTTCCTGCTAACAATATGGCATCTTTTCTTTTATTAATCTTTTCTCTCTCTCTCTCTTATAGTCTTCATTTTTTTTCTCTTAGCAGATTTTTTTGGGGGTTCTGTAGAAGGAAGAAGTTTTTTTTTTTTTTTTGTCTTTTGTTTTTTCCCCTTTCTAGTGGGAGTTTTTATAATTTTTTTACCCTCATTGAAGCAACTCTTTTAATTGGTGGACTTATTTGTTCCCCCATAATAGCCTGCATTGAACTTGATGGATTTGGATGGTTAACTTCTCGACTTTTTTGAATATAGAAGAGGTACTATTGTTTCTTGGCATCTTAAGCTCAATCTGACTTTTGGATGGTCATTCACTTGCTTTTAATGCTGTTATTTACTGGACTTGGATCTGCACACAAGTGTTGCATGCATGTTTACGGAGTCTGGATCTGCATCAGAGGATATACTTTATATGTGAGATGAGTTTCAAATGATATGGGTGCATGTTTACCATGTGTACTGTTTTAGTACATAGCCCAAATGAATAGATAATTTGTTTAAAAAATAATATTTAAAGATTAAAATAACTAGGGTACTTATTAAAAAAAAAGAGAGATGATTTTCTATCAATTTTGATACAATGACTTCTATCATGGTGTGATTGTGCCACTGAAAAGAGGAGGGAGGGGGAAAAAAAAGTGGACTTGAATGTTGGAGATTAAGGTTCAAGTTGCTAGAGTTTCATTTGGTCACATCTTGTTTACAGTTCAGAATGCCAACTATATTTAACAAAATGATACAGGTGATATGAATCCATGTACAGATCATATTCAGAAAAACAGAAAGATCACTCGACTGATTTCCCTATAACACACATGCCTGATGCCTTCCTCCCCTCCCTCACTATATTTTCAATCCCTTCTATCAGACATTTCTCTAGTGGACAATCTTACATTGATCTCTCCCTGTCTCTGTCTCTCTCTGTTTTTGTGGAAAGTAGGATTTCTATTGGAGCACCAAACTGGGCATTGATAGAGCTCTGGCGTATGCCAGAGGTAACATCAAAAGCTTCTTAGCCTTCCCAACATAAGCTCTCTTTGTCATGTTATCATAATCATTATCCTCAATCGCATTCAATATTTGGCGATACAACAATAAGGATGACCACACCTGCAAAAATCACCACAAATCTGTTAAGCCATATTTGTTATGCAGGAATGGAATGAACATAAACTGAAATGAAAATGAAATAAGAATTACTCATCTATGTCAAATGACTGCTTACACTTAAGTTATACATTTTCTAACAATTTAAGTTACAAATGAATATTATCTTTTATCAACTTTTAAAATTATTGATGATACAAAAGAAATGTTTCTATTATTTTAATATGTTTCTGCAGAAACATATGAATTTCGATATTCTTACTAGTATTTTAGTTTCGGTTCACTCAGAAACAAAACATGTTTCGACTGTTTCAAATGAAATTTTGATCCTTGAACAAGAGCAACTCCATCAACACATTGCAACTACTCATGATAGAAACAAAATGACTTTGTTTCAGTTACACAATACATATAATATGTTTGAGTGCTCATTGCTAAGAAATATTCTTACCGGCCAACGGCTAGCCTTGTCAAGCTGAGAAGCTCCCTCTTCAGCCTGGTTGAAATAGAATCTTGCCCTTGTAATCTGCTCTTTCATAAACTCTCTCCATTCATCAGTGACCTTTCTTGAGAAAACATCCTCATCACATAACCCAAATTGGGCAAGCTCATCTTGGGGAAGATAAACTCTTCCTCTCAAAGCACTGAAAAAAAAGAACACATAATTATGGTTAGAGATGGAAAGAGGGAACTGGGAAGTAGAAATATGCATTATAGTATAGATAATTACTCTTCTCCAACATCTCTAAGAATGTTTGTTAGTTGATTTCCAATGCCCAAGTTGAGTGCTGCATTATAAATACTTTGAGCAGAAGCTGAAGATTCAGGTGCAATCCCCATTACTGGAACACTCATTAGGCCTACTGTTCCGGCCACATAGTAGCAATACAGGTAGAGCTCTTCAAAACTCTCATAGCGACTTTTCCTCGTGTCCATTCTCATGCCATCGATCATGTCCCTAAATGGCTATAATTGACAATAAAATTTTATTAGACCGCTGGAACTTCTTTTCCAAATTTCCAAGTACTCTATGAAAATTTTATTCTATCACCATTTAAGCACCTTAATGTCTATGGGGAACTTGTAGATGGTATCAGTGAGGGCAGCATCAAGCATGTCATAAGGGCGGCCATTGAAGATGTCTTCGAGTCTCTCTTCCCACCTATCAAGAACAGCTGTGCTCATGTAAACAGCATTGGGGCCATCAACCAGTTCATCGGTCCTCCTGCACCAAACTGCAGAAAACAATTTTCAGCTGCCAAAAAGAACATTACACACAAGCAAATGCCAAAGAAAATATACAGAAATTATATAATTAGGACATGATTTTGAGGATTAATTTTTCTTACAAAGGTATATTTTGTATTTGCTTCCAAATTATTCTCATTCACTTACCATATATAGCCCATATCGCTTTCTGTCGCTCCTCTGTCATTAGTAATGTTCCTGCATCATTAAAGCAAATCAATTATCTCAAATTCAAATAAGTATGGTAATTATAAATAAAAACAAGGCCATTTAAATGGGATTTGAATAACTTTTGACATTTTTAAATCATATTCCTATATAGTTTGGCGAATAATTGTAAAACAATTGCAAAAGAGTTGGGAAAACACTACTTTTGATGAGGTTTGAGAACAAGTTAGAACCACCAAAAAAACCAAGAATGAACTGGACTATAATACAAGAGTGCGCATATATATATATATATTTGTATATATGTAGTAGAGAATTACATGTTGGTCATTCAAAAACCGTAAAGAGTAATTAGAGAACCTTCAGCATGGAAACTGTATGAAAAGTATATGTGATACTAATAGATGATTTGGTAATAATTCAATTATATGCATTGTTATTGAATAATCTACAATTAGATTGATTTGGTTAGAGTTTGAAACAAACAAAACCATCAGAAAAACATTTCAAACTTTTGAAAAAAAAGGGGGATAGAAAAGAAGAAGTTGTACCCAGATAGAAGGTCTTGGCATATTCTGAACAAATATTCCTGCATTGTTCGTATGCTTCTTCAAGGAAAGAAGGATGGAACTCTGGTTTTCTACAAGCATCATCATCATCCATGGCCAAGTTTTTAGCCTGAGATTGTCTTTGGACTATCTCAGAAACATGTAAATAAGTATGAGGAATGCCTTGTATTGACAATTCAGGGAATATGAACCCTTTTGTTCTCTTGGGAGCAGCTACTGTCACTTCTGCCCTTGGGGTTCTTATCTTGGATGTGCCAAACATAGATCTGCCATTGCTTGCTGCAGTGAAATGCTTAGCTGCAGCTGAATATGTTGAACACATTTGGCAGGTCTAATGAGTTTCTGGGAGAGAGGTTTAGCAGAAGACTAAAGAAAATTATCAAATGACTCAGAGTGAAATAGGACTGCCTATTTCTTTTAAAGTGGGATCTAGAACTCCCTCCTAATTATTATATAATATCACTGCAGCATTTTGGTGGGATGCTGAGAGGTGTATATTTGCACAAAGTAAAAGCCTGGCCTTGAACTTGTCACAGTCCTAACTTTATAGTAAGGGTTCGTTTGGTGGAGTTTCAAATTTTAGAGAATTGGTTATTAGGAAGACTGCATGAAGGAATATTTTATGACTTAATCAGCTTGTTTTTATTGGAAAATAGATTTTGAAGAATTAATTTTGACATAATCAACTTGTTATTTAGATGTTCGAATAAAAAAAAAAAAAAAAGGTGTGCTAAAGTAATTCTACATCTTGAATTTGTCTTCTCAACTTTTATATTGTATATATTAGATATTGTTTAAGAGGTAGGCTCAGGAGTAAAATTTGTAAAATGGCGAAGCTGTTTGGAGAAGCGGGTTTTGAGCTTTTTCACAATTGGTTTTGCAAACGGGATTTGATGAGTTTTGCGTGTAAAAGGTAATTTTGCAAAAATAGCCAAACTTCTTACAAAAATGAATTGAAAACAAAATCACGTTTTGAGGGATGAAAAAAATATTAAGAACTTTACAGTTCGTTTGTATGGAATGATTTAGAGAGAGAGAAAAGATTTAAAAGGAGTGATACCACTTTTTTTTTTTTATTTGGATGTTTAAGATGGAAATAAAAAAGAAGATTAGATGAGAAAGTTTAAATGATTAAAGTGACTTTCCCAATCTCTCCAAAAATTGAGAGATTTGGAGGGAAAAAAAAATTATTTAATGAATTTTAAATATAAAAAATGCTTTTAAATAAATGATTCAAAAATTAAACAAGTGTCAAATAAAAATAATAAAATTATCAAATGACACTGGGGGTGTCAATTTTTAACACGACACGACAATACGACTCGAACACGACACGAAGTTAACGGGTTTGGGTTTAGCATAAATGGGTTTGGGTCATAAACGGATTGACACGTATAACACGATTAATAAACAGGTCGAGTTTGAGTTTTACTAGTATTAACCCGTTTAACACGACTTAACACGTTTAATTATAAAATATATTATGAGTTAAGGTAATTCATCCCACATCAAATATTTATCAAGATTTTGAAATGTTTTATTTATAAAAGAGGTTTCTACTTTGATTTGGCGCATATTCAAAGTTACTAAACTTGAAAATTATCTATACATATTAAAAGAAAGGTAAATTTTTTATTCAAAAAATAAAAAAATAAAAATAAACGGGTTAAGTGCGTCGACATGTGTAACCTGTTTAATAAATGGGTTGGGTTTGGGTTTTGAAACTTGACACGATTAGTTAATAGTGTCGAGTTTGGGTTCACACATATTTTCGAATATGTATGTCTTGACACGACCTGAACACAACACGATAACACGAATTGACACCCCTAAATAACACTATTCACTTTCTTTTTTACTAATCATTCAAACGAGAAATAATAATTTTCTTCTCATTTTTATCCTAAACATTCAAACGAAGTAAAAATAAATACTTTATTTTCTTCTCTCTTTTTTTTCTACTATTTTAAATTATCTTTTTTTTTTTTTTTTCTCTTCAAAACTTCCTAACAAGCCATTAATATGAGGCTAAGGAGCGATTATGTGAAGATGGATGGATGGCTGTGATTGCTGCATATATATGGGTCATAGGTGTGGTGTAACATGTTAACATGGTCTTGCAGTCACATTGTTATTATTATTTTCTAATATGTAAAGAAGTGCATAATGAAGACAAATCAAATGTTGGAAATACAGATTAACGCAACTTCCAAAGATGCGGTTTTGTCTGACATTTCTGATTTAACCTAAGGGGGATGCTGTGTCTTGTTTTGGAAACAGCATGAGAATCTTCATCACCTTTGATGCCCTCTAATCCATTTTGATTCATTTTTTCATGTTTTGTCTACAAGCTTGCATCTTTGATTACGAATTATGTTTTATTATTTTATCCCTAATCTCGGCCGATTAAGCTAATGTTTAAGATAAGGTTAAGACAAGAAAAAAAAAAAAAAAAGAAGGAAAAACAAAAATATAATGAATGAATGTTGTTGCTGTCATTTTCATGAAGCTGATTATAACCAAGAAAATGTTTTTCTTGGAGCATTTTTTTTGAACACTTCCAACACTTTTTGTCCTAATCTCAAACCAAATTCCTCAATCAATGTGCTCACAACTGGTGGTACTTTAACTACTTGATAAATTTATGTAATTAATTTTAAAAATCGATAATAAAAATTAAGAATAATTACATTAGTCTCTCTTGTGTTATACTAATAATATATATATTTTCTATTCTGTACAAAATTCGTCAGTAGTGATAGTGTTAGGACTTTAATTAATATTTTTTTAAATAACTAAAATATTTTTATCTATTACACTAATCTTTTCCTTCTTTGTAGAGATCATAGGAAATTTCTATGTAATTATCATATATTATAAGAGAGGTTAGTTTAATTATTCTTAAATAATGAAATAATAAATTCATAGTTTTTGTTAACATATGTCTTCTGATAATTCTAACAGGAATGATTAGGATAATAGTAACGTATTTATTCAATTTTTTAAATATATAAAATAATTTTTAAAATGCTATTCAAAGGAGATAATATTTAGCTTCATTTGGCGGAGCGCTGGAAATTGGCATCTTGGCAAAAGCTCTAAAAGGAGAGCATCGATTTCCCTTTTCCAAAATGATAGATAATATATTCTATAAAAAGTTGAAAAACAACAACCAGCGTTTGTAGTCCAACGGTTAGGATAATTGCCTTCCAAGCAATAGACCCGGGTTCGACTCCCGGCAGACGCATTTTGCTTGAATATCTTCTTTCTTTTCGTAAATTTCCTCTTTAACTCTGAGGGACAAAGACCCAAAAAAAGTTTTCTATTTTACTTTTATTTTCTCATTTAGGACACATACCCACTCAAAGTTGAAAAAGTCCGTACATTTTCACTGATCTTTATTTTGAGGCAATATATATTAGTAAAAGTCCTAAAAAGCCCAGTTCATTGTGTAGGGAAAGATAGAATTTATATATATATATATATATATATATCATCATCATCATCATCATCAAAGAAAGTGATACTTTAATTTTATCAAACTAATTCACCTTTTATTTATGAAATAATCTAAAAATTTTATAAACTATAAACGTAAGGAATTAAATTTAAAATTTCTAAATTTATAATATATTCTTCAAATCATCTTGTCAATCAATTAAAATCAGTGTCAAAATCAATATCTCATTAGACAGAGTAAAACAGGTGAAGAGAGAGAGAGAGAGAGAGAGAGAGAGGGGGGTTGAGGACATTCTATTTCTTTCACTTTCTTCTATTACATTCACATTTTTCTATGTGGGTAAACTTATGGATAGACATAGGCATATTAGCACATAGCTGTTTTCTTTGTTTTATATTTAAAGTTTTAAAAACATTGCATGACTTAAAAATTAAGTCGTATGACTCAACTGCAATTTGTTTTATTACAATAGTATAGTTGAAGGGTTTTTTTTTTTTAAAAAAAAATCCTTGGAAAAGGAAAGAAAGTAAATAATAGAAAACCTAGGAAAATTCAATAATGAGGCACAAAGAGCCAATTCCCACATTGTTCTCCTGTGGATGGTGGAGTCATCAATTTCAATAGATGGAAGAAGTCAAATTTTGATATTGTTTTGCAAGAAGATACCCACCATAATATTTTGTTTTTATTCTTTTGGTAAACAATAAAGAAAGGTACTTCATTCCATGCAAATGATCAAAGAGTTTAAAGGGGTAAAAACCCCAACACACACACAAACCTCCACATGGCAGCATAATACTAAGACATGACCTCCATATTCACTTCTATATCCATAGGTTGAATAATCACAGACACAAGAAGACAAGACCATGCTAGACCCAATAACATCACCATCTCATTTCCAAAATTCTTGGATTACAAGCTATTAATTGGTGTAAATGTGGTCCTCATGGGGATGCACCAGCCAAAATCATCCTTCTGTAATAAGACAACAGTTATCGGTAAGTAATGTGTGTGTGTGTGTGTGAGAGAGAGAGAGAGAATATTTCTTGGTCATGTTGCTAAGTAATTGCTGTGAATTCTTTATGTTAACATGAACTGTGTGTTGCAATAGACATAGGAAACAACAGAGCAGAAAATACATCCTCTGCTGAGGTCATTCTGTAGTGAGAAGTACCTATATGTACGTTTTCTTGGATGTACACAACTTGAGAATTTCCTATTTCAGTTCCAACCCAACTTTCTTCTGTCTGTTGATGTAAGAATAAAATAATATCGTGTCACTTATTCTCCTTCAGACTTCCTGGCATAGGTTTTAATGCTGCCAACACCACAGCTACTTTACACACAAGAAATCCCATCAGTCCAAACATCAGTTCTTTAGGCGTCAACAGCATGGCACCATCTCCTGAGCCATATTTCGCGGCAATAATAGCAAATGAGAATGCCAATACTAGGGTTGCCACTGGACCTTTAAATCTTCCGACAATTTGACCAAAATCCCCCGTTCTGTTCATTGAAGCTGGTAATCCATCAACGGACTGCTGCAACAATAACAGATATAAGAAGCCACCAAATCCACCAGTCAAGAATGCAAATGCAGCATTTTCCCCAGCTGAGAATGATGCAATAGATGAACCAGCAAGGATAAGCATAGCATCATAAAGTAACAAAGAGAACTTCAAATCTGCATACTCCTTCATGCTTTCTTCATTTGATATACCCTGACTTGCAACTGAAGTAGATTGTGAGAACTTGTTACTTAACAAGGTGAAGTTGTCCCCAGAAAACTCAGTAACTAGGCAAGGTCTGAGTTCCACCATGGAAATGTCACTTCCCTCACCAAGCAAAATATCCCCAGTTTCAAAGTTGTATTGGGTACCAATATACTGAATTTCCTTTCTGTCATTTTCTTCTGTTAGAGGTTGATGCTGACAAATAACAGTTAAATCCACACCTTCCAGTCTCCACTGACCTGACATTGGAAACAAGAAGAGAGAAAAAAAAATTATTAACATACTAAAGCAAAACATTGCTCACATAATGTTGCTATTTAAATCTTTAATCTTAATATAGATTTGGATGTGGCTCATCATTGTTGAACAAGTTATTGAAATAACGGCTGGTTGTTGAGTTCATATCATCCAAAGTCTTAGAACACTTCAACTTGTAAGACTGTAAAGGATTCACCAAACTTCAGACACATGCTTCCTTGGGTCTTCTAGTTATCAAAAGATATTTAGGAAACTCAAAAAACCTCTAATAAATTCTCTCAGGCTCCTATCTATTTGTTTTTGGTGGTCATGGTGTATTCTCTACAATTCTGAGTTGGGCTTGTAGAAAATACTAGTATTGTTCGTACATCTATTTGGAAGTCCTCATTTCCAGAAGATACTAACCAGATTCAAGACTGATCCAGAGAGCTTCAATTTTTCCCAGTTTAGGCCCCTCAAAGGCAAACTCATCAACAGAACCTCTTTGGAAACGGAGTACATCAGAAAAGATCATATCCTCCGACTGCATAGGATGATCTTTCATCAAACTAGCTGGTATTCTCTGTAAGATTGAGTCACCATTTTCATCTATTAAACAGAGCAGTATTCCAGCATTCAAGTCACTCAGACCTGATCCATAGATGCTACTTGTATCTAGCCTCGCTTTGTATAAACACTCAGATCCCCCCATTTTGAAAGTTGTAACCACCTTCTCCAGTGAGGAATCTGTGTTAACTTTCACTTCTGTGGCTGGCAAAAGACGTGAAGGTTTTGCATAGCCCTGAAAATCTGAATAAGAAAGTTGCTATATTACTGAAATTGAGTGACAGATCAATCATGAAAAATTAACAAAATTGGCTGAATCTAATACCATTACTGTCGTACTGATATAAGAGAAATAAAGTGATGTCTGCATAAACTAGTTTGTTACATTAATCAAGATGGGAAGCACGGATGAACAAGATTTTCTCAAGAATGCCCCTTTTATTTCCATGTAATCATAGAATTTGAGTGTCCAGAACACTAAGCAATTGACATTTAGGGCTACTAATGGATCAGATTAGGATTATCATCTTAATCTGATAGGATTACCTTCAAAAGCAATTGTAAATCCAAAAGACACAAGGATATCTAAATTATGCATTCATCTCTCTCTTGCCATTTCAAGTGATCATGTTCACACTTGCTTCTTCTTCGGTGCTCATAAATTAGCAGTATGGTTGATGTTCTCCCACTTGGACTATAAATAGTGTGAAAGTTGTTCAGGTTGATACACCTCTAAAAATAGTTCTTAGACAAAACCGTCCATTAAAAGGTTGAATCAGTTGAAGGACGAAAAGAAGATAAAAAGAGTAGGCTTGTTGAAGGCTATGAACTATGGAGTGATTAACATGTCCAATAAACCAATAGTAAAAATCACAGAAGTGTGCTCATGTTCTGCACATATAACTTGTCCTTTAGTCTCATTTTTGGTTGTTCACCAACAAGATAATATAATAATTTCCAAAGTACTGATTTGAAATGTTGACAAATCTAAAAGAAACCTAACAGTATCCCTATGCTGTTTGAAACCACCCCAATTAAACATATTAAGAAGCCTATATATATATATATATATATTGGAACAGGAAATTAAGACTGGATGATTTCTAAGGGTCATTCTTAGGCAGATATCTCCTGCAATTATGTGTTAGGCGATCACCACAATTATTATCACAATATCATTAGATTATCCGGTTTCAGTAGAAAAAGACTAAAGTAATTTTGTTCAACAGACTGGGTGTTGATAAATAATTGAAAGAATACACACACACACACAAAAAAAAAAAAAAAAAGCAGTTGCAAAGAATGTGTGCCCATTTTCATTTACATCTGTTATTTTTTTTTTAATTATTCGTCGAGAATATAATTTAGGTGTCATTGCTTGGTACAATGGTGAGAGCTTGAAGTGTGATATGAATTTGGGGTGCCACTTTGTACAAATAAATGTAAAGGTAATGTATTTACTCAATCCACATGTCTTAGCACCCATGCCCCAAAATAATGGCCTTTTTTTTTGGCTTCATCAATAATGTCCACAAGATACTTCTCTTGCAACCTTTATATAGTACTTTTCAACTTCTACAATGCAGGTAATTTTTTTTCCTCTCCAAACCACTACAAGGATGATGTCCATTAAAATTGAAAAGTCAACTGGTTATCAATCTTCATGAAAGCTGCATCTTGAACTCTAGTGCTGATCATGCTCAATAATTTTGGACATCAGTAAAGCTAGAGGATCTCTAGAAAAATACAAATATAGGTTAAACTACTCAAAACACTGCTATTCTAAAATGTAACCTGTACAGAAATCTGTCATAAAAAAAAAAGAAAGAAGGTACTCAGGATAGTGAAATGGGCATCTTAGGGAATGCTAGAGTTCAGTAATTTTGGTCACTTCTACATAGATCAAACTTCAAGAGAAAGATATGCAAAACGAACTAGAACTATGACATGAAACGAGCATTTTGTAGAAAGGAAATGAGAAAAGGAAAGAAAGTAAACAAAATCAGTCTAGCTAGAATACTTGGGAATTGCAAGTTGACTTTTGACAAAGAGTGAGGATTAATTACACCTGGTGTAATAATAGCTACTCTTAAAACTTGCTCAACTTTTTGTGGGACACATAATTTGCTTACTCCAACTGTGTATTAGGTATCTTATCATGCTTAGTGGAGGATCCAGGGGGTGGCATCCCCCGGCAATTTTGAATACACCACTTATCACACTGATCATGCAAGCCAAAATACAAATTGATCAAGTGTAGGCTTTCGATCCACAACCTCAAATTTCTAATGTTAACATTACAAAAAATCTCTAACTTAGAGGGGGATGTCAATAGGATGGTACCAAAAAGAGAGTGATGTTGATAGGATACCTATAAATATCCTATTACAATATGTTAATTTTTGGCATGGATGACAAGCATCAAGCGAAATTCAATCCAGCAGTTGGTTTTACAGAAGATGAATCATACTAAAAGTTATTATGCATCAGTATCAATTCTCACACGAAAGTGTAATTTGATCATGCCTCTTTGAGGAATGAACAAATAGAAAATATGTAAGATACTACTATACCATCTTTGAAATAGTGAAGTGCTAGTGGACCTATATGTCCATGCCATTGATCAAGCAAAAGTTAGTTGAAAGTGTGCTAGTCCAAACCATAAAATGGAAATGGCATCCATCTTGATTCACAATGTTTTACTTTTGATCTCCCAAACATCATCAATCAATCCCAAACTGCCGCAACCACTGAAGTCCAAATAAGACCTATTTGCATTTCACTATCAGTTTGCACTAGTAAATTAAAGCATTTTGGCACTTGTAAAAATACAAAAACAAAAAATGATATAACAAATTGAAGAATTCTGGTACAAGCAGTTATCTTTTGTTATTATTTGGTCATAAAAATGGTGCTAAAGCTTTAACAAAGTTGCTTCTGACTCTATGAGAGTTAACATCACATTCATACATAAATAAGCTTCCCCATCTAAAGCAACCTATTTTCCTAAAAAATATATGAACTTCTCCAATGAAAGAAAAAGGGTTTCATTTCAATATATCTGATTCTTATTGCAAGCTAAAGGCAAATGTTTTCACTCAAATATCGAAAATTGGAACACAAAACATCAGAAATGCAACAAGCATGGAAAAAAGAGCTTCTATACCTTGGAAATCGAATTGTTTCGAATAAAGAACAAAGCGAAAATTCCGAATTCGAGTGCCAATCCTTCTCATGCGAATAGGTATTAACCGGCATCTGATGGGAATGGCATGATGAGTTACAGATATCAGATGCCTCATAGAAAGCGATTCCATTCCTGCAAATTATTGAGTTCAAAATGGAAGGAACATCCTTAGCAATCAAAATAATCAACTAACATATATGCATATATATATATATATATATATATAAATAGAGAGAGAAAGTGTTTCGTATGAACTCACCTGGGCAGAGAAGTAGCGGAGCTCTTCTGATTCTTTTGTTATGCTGATTAAATGATATGTCAAATTGGATATTCAGGAATCACAACACACCCATTTGAAAAAGTGGAATAATAGTTAACTATTATGGATATGGGCCGGCCCAAGGTAAACCCAAAATAGTTTATGAAAAAGATTGTTACTATTTGGTTCTTTAGAAGGCCCAAATCAAATACTTTTTTTTTTAATCAAACAATGAGTCATTAAAATATATAAATTATAATTAATCAATTAATTCAACACTCTAATATATTACAATCAAGAAAGAACTAACCAACATAATTATTAACCTTAAACTCAAACGAGAAGCTTTTCAAATATGAGTCTCATAAAGAAACCCAACTCAAATAATGCACACATCCCTGTAATAAGAGAATGAGACTCGATCTCATAATTTATGGAACACAATTTTTCTTATACTTTTGAGAAATTTTTTTTAACATCAACCTTACCAATCACATTTTATTATATATGCATGATATTATTTTTATACCTCTTAAAAGTCAAATATTTTGTCCAAGGATTGAGACAAGATTTTATCTCAGTGGGGGCAAGAAAAATTTATTAATAAAATTAAATTTGATTATGCAAAATGTTTAAAATGTCTGAAAAATGAAATTTGCTAATAAAGAGGGTATAACTAAATTATTTAAATAGATTAATTTGAATTATTAAAGTGTAACTTAATTATTTAATCATCTAATATTTTATTTTTTCCAATGTATTTTCCTAAATATAACTAGTTAGAAAATTTGTTAAAACAAACTTATTGAAATTTTTTATTTATTGGGAGCAAATTTAAAAAATCTTGGGAGGCCCTAAAATATTGAATCAATCATAGTTTTTTTTTCAAAAATTTCAGTGAGGTAGCTTAATTCCTAATTTTGTTCAAATAACATTATGTTATAGATGACCAATGCAAAAACTTTTCACTATTGATACTGCAAAACTGGAACTTTGGAATGAAAATTACTTAGAATTTGAAGTAACTTAGCCTAAAAATTAAATTAAAGTGTTCAGTTCCAACCCATTCGGTAAGAATGTAATAATAATCGTGCTATATGATTAACTAGTCTAATTTTATATTTTTTAACCATTGGTTTGAACATGCCTAAATAATTAAAAAAATATTAATGTATCGTATTAATAATATAATATCACATCAACCTATATTATTTGAAATAAAAATTTAATATACTTAAAACATTACTCAAACAATGGATCTTAGTAAATTTCAATAATTCTTATCTTCTCATGTTGACGTATCAAATTGACAAGGATAGATCCTAAATACTAGTAGATTTACAACCCAAAGAAACTGCGTTTTCTTATTCTCCAATTATGTCACGTTTCTTTTCCCTTTCAGACTCGGAAGATGCAGAGAATTTACTAATGGTGAAAAGGAGGAAAAATACAGCAAGAGGAATTTCATTCAATCTTGCCTTTGACTTAAAAAGGGTATCTTCCAAACGCATCTCAATCATGAATCTTGAAATCCCACCACCAAACAGCGCACCAACTACTTTTTGGGAAGCAGAACTTGAACAGGCAACGCCAAAGCGCACAATGGGAGCTTCCCAATCTTCTTCCCAATCTCTCTCTCTCCTTGAAGAACAAAATCAACAAACAACCACCAAAAACCCCAAGAAACTTGCTTTAATCCCACTAATCTTCCTCATCTACTTCGAGGTCGCCGGCGGCCCCTACGGAGAAGAATCTGCCGTCGGCGCCGCCGGCCCCCTCCTTGCTATCCTGGGCTTCCTCATCTTTCCCTTCATCTGGAGCATCCCGGAAGCCCTCATCACGGCGGAACTCGCCACCACCTTCCCCGGCAACGGTGGCTTCGTGATCTGGGCCCACAATGCTTTTGGCCCCTTCTGGGGTTCCCTTATGGGTTCATGGAAATTCCTCAGTGGTGTCATCAACTTGGCCTCGTACCCAGTTCTTTGCATTGATTATCTCAAGCTGGTCTTCCCAATATTCTCTTCAGGTGTGCCTCGTTACCTCGCAATCCTGTTCTCAACTCTGCTGCTATCGTTTCTCAACTATACAGGCTTGACCATTGTTGGGTACACTGCAGTTTGTTTAGGCATTGTTTCTCTTTCTCCCTTCTTAGTAATGTCACTAATCTCAATTCCCAAGATTGAGGCTATTAGGTGGATCAGTCTGGGTCAGAAGGGTGTCAAAAAAGATTGGAGATTGTTCTTCAATACCCTTTTTTGGAACCTCAATTTTTGGGACAATGCAAGTACTTTAGCTGGTGAAGTTGATCAACCCCAAAAAACATACCCTAGGGCACTCTTTTCTGCTGGAATTCTAACATGTTTGGCTTACTTGATTCCCCTTTTGGCTGCCACTGGGGCTCTTCCTCTAGATCAAGAAAAATGGGTTGATGGGCATTTTGCTGATGTGGCTGAAATGGTTGCAGGGAAATGGTTGAAATATTGGATTGAGTTTGGTGCAGTGTTATCAGTAATTGGACTATACGAAGCTCAGTTGAGCAGTTGTGCTTATCAAATTCTAGGCATGGCAGATATAGCAGCTTTGCCTAGACTTTTTGGGGTAAGGTCCAAATGGTTCAACACACCTTGGGTTGGCATTCTGCTATCAACATTGATAGCATTGACAGTTTCATATATGGATTTCACAGATATTATATCCTCAGTGAATTTTTTGTATAGTTTGGGAATGCTATTGGAATTTGCTTCATTTCTTTGGCTTAGGAAGAAGATGCCTACGGCAAAGAGGCCCTACAAAGTTCCATTGCCATTTGTGGGATTGGTGATCATGTGCTTGGTTCCATCTGGGTTTTTGGTGTATGTGATGACTGTTGCTACTAAGATGGTTTATCTGGTGAGTGGTTTGCTGACTCTGTTTGGGATTGGATGGTACTTCTTCATGAAGTTCTGCAAATCAAAGAAGTTGATTGCTTTTAACAGTGCTGGAGAAAGAGATGAGGATGAGGGTTTGGAATAGGCTGCTTGCAAGGGTGTTTTGAATTTTGATCTTTTCTTGATTTATTATGAATAGAATTTGTGAAGTTTTTTTTTTTTTTTTTGAATTTTTAGTCATTAATTAGTTTATTTTTGTTTGCTAGAGGGGTAAATTAGTCCTCATCTTTTATATATTTATAAAATTGAGAAGTGTAGCATTGTTGATAATAAACTTCTATGTTATTGAGTGTTTTTTTTTTTCATTCTGTTTTTTCCCAATGCTAGACTGCATGATGGGGGTTAAGAAAGGATTTGATCTCTAGATGAGCTATAGCACCTTCCATACAGTTGAGTATTGTGGTAATACAACATTTCCTTACCTAAAAAATCAATAAGTGGGACGCACCCATATTTAAGAGTAGTGGACAAATTTGATATAATTTGGTGATGTTTCCAGCATTACTCAGGAAAAAAAAGAAGCCGGAAGCCCAGCAAATGTCGCTGAAGCAGGAACAATAAGGAGTGTCCATGAGAGGGCTGAGTTCTGGACATGCTTAGTTCTATCATGGGGCCATTAGTCTAATATAGCTAGGGCATAAAACGAAACAAGTTATTCGAGTTTGGTTTATGATCGACTTAATTAAATGTTTATTTGACTTTGACTCACAAAATAAATAAATTAAATTTGAATATATTTTGATATTAATTAATTTATTAAGCACGGTTTGAACTCAGCGCGATAAATCAATAAGTAATTATATATTATATAAAATATCAAGTTACTTGAGTTCGGTTCACGATTAATTTGATTAAAGACTTGTTCAAATTCTAGTGAACCTATATGTCCGTGCCATTGATCAAGCAAAAGTTAGTTGAAAGTGTGCTAGTCGAAACCATAAAATGGAAATGGCATCCACTGTTTGGAATAAAGAACAAAGCGAAAATGCCGAATTCGAGTGCCAATCCTTCTCATGCGAATAGGGATTAACGGGTATCTGATTGGAATGGCATGATGAGTTACAGATATTAGATGCCTCATACAAACCAATTCCATTCCTGCAAATTATTGAGTTCAAAATGGAAGGAACATGCTTAGCAATCAAAATAATCAACTAACATCTACAGTTCAACTTTAATCAAAGAGGAAAAAGGGGTCCACAAGCTAGTTTTCAGTTCAGCTTTAATCAAAAAAGAAAAAGGGATCCAGAAGCCAGTTTTTTATATCCACAAAGCATTTATAGATACGGAAACTAGATATTTCAAAATTGAAAAGTTAGCTATGGTCTTAGTGGTCTCGGCTGAGAAGTTCTTGCCATACTTTCTATAACGACCTACATTCACTTAGTAAAATACTATCTACTTTGGGTCTCGGTCTGCATGACTTTAAAATGCGTTGTGTTAGTCAGAGGCATAGCCTTACTTATGAATCCTTCACATTTTCGATATGAGATGCATTACTATCTTCCATTAATTCTTCACATTTTCGATGTGAGATGCATTACCATCTTCCATTACCCTTTCCCCTTATAGGAACACCGTCCTGTTGGGCCCCGAGCCCCATAACCCGAAGGTGTGATATTTAAATTAAGTTAAATTAAAATGATTAAATTAATTAAAATATCTCACTAGATTTTAATAGTAAAATATATATAAGTGTAAGTGTATGAATCAATTAAGGATAACAAATATGAGAGTTTCTAAAAGCCAAGATTTAAAAAAAAAAATTTGAAAGGATTTGCCTTAATTATTGGCTAGTTTTACCTTTCAAGTTTTCAACACTTAGGCAATTTTTCACTCATTCACTCTTTAGGTACTTGCCAACCTGATAGTCAATGTACAACAATTATATAATTCAGTACATATTTCGTTTCATCTTTTTCTCATCCTACTTAGCATACATTATAATGCATACATTTCTATATATGGAATTCATTTTAAGTTACTATGTCATGTATTTACATGTCCCAAAACACATATAAATCACATTTATATATCCTAAGAAATATATGAATTTCATACTACATGATTAACAAAAATAAGAAATATACGAATTTCATACTACATGATTAACAAAAATAATGGAGAACACTCTATTAACATCAAAGTATGTCGTCGTATACATCAAGTAAACCCAAAAGGAAGAGGCACATCAAGCCTATCATGTACTCCTCAAGAAGCGAGATCCTTCCTGGTACCTGCATCTGGTAAGGGTCAGTACTCTAGTAGGATAACTAAAATAAACGAAACATGAACGTTGCATAAAAGTGTATGCTTGTGCTCGGTGGGTGACATGCTATGACAGTTTATAATCAATTAAGCATATACAAAATCCATATTTGTCTTATTACGTTTTATGAGTTTTACTTAAGTTTCACTTGAGTTCATTCAAATAACAACCAAATTTCTAAATCTCTAGGTTTTATTAAAAACCCAAAAAAAATCAAAGTCCTAATTCATCACTCATCAAGTAATCACCTCGCCTCTGATATAGCGAAACATGGTTTCACAGGCTACTAACCTATAGGCAACCATAACCTGTACCACCACAAGGGACTCTTGATGTCACGCCCCGGATTTCCACGAACCCGAGGCGCGAGTTAACGGAAATTAAAAAAAAATAAAAATAAATGACAATTCAGTAAACTTTAATTGAAATATCCTTTGTCCTTCTTCAAATTTTCCCCCAAGGTTAAAATTAAACAGTTGCTATCCCACTTTAACTCAAAACGGTCCTCAAATGTCGCCCAAGTCCTTGTCTCAATTAATGTTCCAATTAATTTAAGTCATATTCAAAATTGGTCCTTAAAACAGTCTTAAATCATTCCCCAAATATTTTCCTAAAATGATGTCTCAAATGGCCCCAAAAATATTCTAACACATAGGTCCATAAATGAGCCAAGAAACCCACCAAATATCGTCTAAGGAAGAGGGCCTAACACAGCCCATATTAGTGGCCCAACATGGCCCAAAAAGGTCACTAAAACAGTCCATAATAGGGCCCAAACATGGCCCAAAATAATGTCCAAATAGGGATCAAAAGGTGTCCCAAAAATGGTTGAAAAAGGTAGCTAAAAAGGTAGCGTAAGGTGGCGGGATAGCAAGTGGGCAGCAGGGCTGTTGCGCTGCAGGCGCGCGGCGCACATGCGCGCGTGAGGGCGGCAAGCAGGCAGGGCGCGGGGCGCACAGGCACGCACCCGCGGGCTGTGGCGGCTGGGGCTGGTTCCTGCACAGTTCGAGTTACTGTAGTACAGAGAGCTAAAATTTGATTTTTTTTTTTTTTTTTTTTCAGGTTTACTGTTCATGGCTGCGAGTTAATTTTTCCATTTCCGAATTTTTTTTCTAAGTCTTTCAAGCCCACTTTTTCCCATTAAAAACTACTTCTTCAAGACTTCTAAACCCTCATTTTGGGCATTTATCTCACCTAGTTACAAGGTGTTTTTTCACACTCTTTTAATACTTTAATTTTCTAAAAAATTTGACATAGCTTCCTTTATTTTCTAAGTGTTTTTCCCACCTAAATTTTCACAAAATTCACATGCATATTTAAGTAAACAACCCACCCTCACCCGGTGGCCACAACTCCATGCATCCATTATATTTCCAATACATCAATTTAATATACATTCAAATAGAATTATTATACATTCATCACAAAATGGCCCAAGGCCTAATGTTCACAATTTACATAAGTGTAAATACAACAAGTTGGGCTCATGCCCACACATTCAAAACATGCCCTTAAGGGTCAAATCTTCCACAAAATCCATTTCCTTCCTTTTTCTTCAACACTCAAGGAAGTCTCAAGCAACTGGTGCCTTATCTGAAATATAATGTCCCACGAATGGGTCAGCTCAACTGCTAGTATGATAACTCACTAATACTAGCAACAAATTTAGGACGTGGCATGTACAAGTGTACATTTTCAAGCCATACTTTCCCCTCCCGTTGTTCAATGCAATGCAAATACACTATGCGTGACTCACACATGCAAACTCTATGTCACCCATGTCTCGCTTCACGGTTCTTCCTTGTTGGCATGCAAGTACCAATATATGCCTCGCTTTACGGTCCGGACCCCGTAGGCATGCGAGTACCTAATGGCCAATTTTAGATTTTTCACCACAGGATCTACACCCTCATAATGCATAGCACCTCGTGCTCAACTCACACCATGTTTCCAAGGAATCACATTATGCCAAGATGCCATGATTTCATCATGCAAGTTCAATGTGACAAATGATCAAACACATGGTGTCCCTTTTCAAGTCATGCATTCCTTCCCACACAATTCATGATTTTAAACTTCCAAAACACCCTTTACATAACATATACCATGACTACACACATCAATACACATTCAAACTACAATTCCACAATTCTATCAATTGACAAAGATCATAGTAAACTTCACAAGAACACCAAAATTTCATAAGGTACTAACACATCACATAACCAATTTTCTTCCAAGATAGCAAGTGAACATCAACTTAATTACACATCAAAATATAACAATCCAATTCAAAGACAAAATACACCTTCCACATAGCAACAAAACATCAAATAACCAAAGAACACATAAGCCCCAAATTTTACCAACTCTAAGCTCTTCAAAGTAACACCTCCTAGATAACTTCCTAGCATGAAATAAACATCTAAAGCAGCTCAATCAACATGTAACAAGGTAAGAAAAACTAAACCTATTCCTAGCTTAGTAAGAAACCATACCTAAATCAGTTTTTCTTAAACAGAGAAGGCTGTACTTTCTGGATGTATAAACTGTTCATTGAGTATATAGTACTCATTGATCTGAACACTTTCTCAGAAGGAAGTTTGGCCAAATTCCCGCTTGAAATGTGTATTCCGGCAGCTTGAAAATGTGAAATTTTAGGGCTTTTCTCTCCCTCTCTCTATATGGACGAGATTTCTGAAATTTCAGAATATATATGTGATAAGGATGGACTAGATGAGCTGTATTTATATTGGGGAATCAAAGGGGCAAGGGCAATAGACCGTTTTGCCCTTAATGAGGCCATGAACCCCGTTACTCTACAGCTCATTCCTAAATGCTTCAAATTGAAATTCTATTTTAGCCAATGTTCATAAAATTATTTTAAATGAAAATTCTTAGAAGAAAACATTTTCATTTGAGGTCGGCTTAGGTCCGTTCCACCCGGGTCACCCGGGTGCCCTTTTTGTCCAATTCCAGAAACCGTTTCCGTTTTAGCTAATTTTCATACAACGGATACCTCACATTATTCTAAGCACTTTACTCTTCTATGACACATTCTAATTATGTCTCTAAGTGGGTCGTTCGGTGAAAACAATGCAAAAAAAACGGTTTTACCGGTAAAACCAGCAAAACTGCACACGCGAAATGTCCTACCAACAAAATGAAAAATTTGCCCTCATTTTTCGAATCTCTACACTTGACTCAACCATCGAACCTCGGATATACACATTTACAACTCAATCCACACCACAACATTTCGAGTACTCACATCATCTCATCAACACACAAATCGCGTTCTAAACTAACACTTTTGGTTCTTTTCATTCTCACTCATTATTTAATCCTTTCAAGGATTTTTCTCAATTTTTTTCTATGTAAAAACACATGATTTTTTTATTATAATCTCACTCCATACTCCTCACAAATGTGAGTGGTAACAATATTATATAATAAAAACACATGCTTAGGGTCCCAAAAACCCTAATATAAACACAGATTTTAATTTGAGAATGAATGGACATGCTTCACTTACATATTAATTAACAAAATTAAAATCTAACACACAACACGACAATCCTAGCATGTTTTTATGAATGAATGTCCTCTAGCAACCTATTCATTCCTATTTCATATGTTTTAGAAACCCTACCTCACTTTTGTACAATTTTGGCAAAGTTTTCTTTGATTTTTTTTTTTTCAGGTTAAATTTGCCTAAAATCAAAGAAAAATGCAATATACCTCAACTCTCACGAAAGGCCAAGTGACTTGCCAATTTTTTTTCCCTTTTTCTTCTTCTTCCTTTCTTCCTCTTTTTTTTTTTTTCCTCTTCTTCTCTTCTTCTCCATGCCGTTGTGCGTCTCTGGATTGAGTGTGTATGTTTTGTGTGAGTTATATGTGTTTTAAAAAAAAGCATGGAGTGGTTGACTTTTCAACCACACCTTTTGCCTTTATGTTTTTTTTTTTTTCTTTTGTTTTGTTTACTTTTCCATCTTTACTTTCTTTTACAGAAAGTATGCATATATATATATATATATACATATATTTCACAAACCACACAACATGCACACGTGCATCTTCCTTCTCTCTTTTTTTTCCTTTCTCTCATTTCTTTAATTTTAACTTCCTTCGTTTATTTATTATTATAATTTATATTATTTTATTTTTTGCCCATATACATGTACTCACTTAAATTTTGTTGGGCAGATTTTATACCTCAACTAATTTAATTAGGTTAATTAAATTTTAATTTGTTTTAAAAAAATTATTTTTATTTTTAATTAAAAAAATTTACGGATCTTTACATTCTCCCCCTTAGAAAAATTTCATCCTCGAAATTTAGAATATACCTGAAATAATAATTAAGTCGGGATATCTGGTGCGAAACTCATTCTCTCACTCCCATATAGCCTCTTCTAGGCCGTGATGTCTCCACAACACCTTGACTAGTGGAATAGTCTTACCTCGTAAGACTTGTTCCCTAGTATCCTAGAATACAAATTGGACGTTCCTCATATGAAGCATCGCTCTCCATATCTAACTCTGCCCAGTCCAAAACGTGTGAAGGATCTAGTCGATATTTGCGAAGCATCGAAACATGAAAAACATCATGAACCCTAGAAAGCTTGTGGTGGAAATGCCAACTGATATGCAACCTCCCTAATCCTATCAAGGATCTCGAACAGACCTATGTACCTTAGAGCTAACTTCCCTCCTCAGCCAAATCTAATCAGGCCCTTCCATGGAGCAACTTTAAGAGAGACATTGATCTCCCTACATCGAATGACAGAGGTGAACGCCTCTTATCTGCATAGCTTTTCTATATGCTCTGTGCTGTGAGAAGTCGTTGTCGTATAACTTTAATCTTTTCCATTGTCTCTCGAACCAAGTCGGGTCCTTAGACTGTGGCCTCGCCCACCTCAATCCAACAAATTGGTGACCTATAAAGTTTACCACATAATGCTTCAAATAGCGCCATCTCAATACTTTCATGATAGCTTGTTGTTGTAAGCAAACTCTATCAGTGGCAAGTGATCTTCCCAACTGCCTCAAAAATCCATGACGCAAGCTCATAGCATATCTTCTAGTATCTGAATGGTATGCTCGAACTGTTCATCAGTCTGCGAATGAAAAGTTATACTAAGTGACAACTTAGTACCCAAAGCTGCCTGAAGACTCTGCCAAAATCATGCAGTAAATCATGCATCCCGATTCGAAATAATAGAAACTGAAACTCCATGTAAACGTACAATCTCTCGAATGTAAAAGTGGCTCAAAGTCTTTACTGAATCCGTAGTCCTCATTAGCAAAAAGTGTGCAGACTTCGTCAAACGGTCCACTATGACCCATATTGCATCATGCCCTAGTTTGGTAGGAGTCAGTGAGGAACACCATGGTTAGACAATGGGATGTATTTTGCATGACTTTTCTAGGGAAATTCTTTCTAGCAATTGCTAGAGCATCATTATGTTAGGAGTTCCTTCACTTGCGTCAGGGTGACATGATCGTAGGTCAGTATGAGGCACGCTTCTCTCTACTAGCTCGATATCGGGTAGGACTGCTCAAGAAGAGATTATATGTTACCAGTGCCAACAGCCTGGACATGTGAGGACTGAGTGTCTGTAGTTGCGACAGCAGTAGCCTCAGAAACAAGGACAAGCTCAGAGTATTGGTAGAGGGCACATTTCTGCACCGAGTTAGAGTCAGTCTAAAGAAGCTAGCCCTGGACGGGGACAGAGTAGAGGATAGTCTTAGGGTAGGGGAAAGCCACCCACGTGTTTTCATTGTGGTGTCACTGGACATATTCAGAGGCATTGTCCTGCACTTATGGGGACAAAGGCTCCCTTGGTTCATCAGCCTGGTTATTATCTACAACCACTGCAGTTTTTTCCTAGTTATCCTCCTTTGCCTCCAGTTTCGACATATTCTGCATAGAGTTCTAGACCTTCTATAGGTCCATCTTCTTCTTCAAGATCTAGGCCCCCCATTACTCACCAGGGTATTAGTCGTCAGGACATAGTACCATCTCAGACTCAGGGCAAGGGTTTATGCACTTACTATTACTACTAGAGATCCTTCAGCTAACCCATCTGTGGTTCGAGGTACAGTCTTGATTTTTAGTTCTTGGGCACATGTATTGATTGACACGGGTGCTTCACATTCATTTATATCGTTATCATTTGCATCTACTTTGGGATTGGAGATATCTTTATTAAACATTCCACTTCGTGTTGAGACTCCGATTAGGGGTTGACTTTCACTCAAATGAGTGGTTCGTTCTTGTGAGATCAAGGTGGCTGATCATTGTTTTATCTTTGATTTTATTGTTCTTGATATGAATGTCTTCGATTTGATTCTAGGTATGGATTGGTTGTCTACCCTATCGAGCCACCATTGATTGTTTCCGTAGTAGAGTTACTATCTGCACTCCCGAGGGAGATCTTTTTCATTTCTTGGGGGACCGGAGTGATTTCACTACTCCGAGACCGTGGAATTCACGTGGCTTAGGTGAACTTAGTTTTATGTTTGCTAGTTGGGTAACTAATGTTGAGGATAACATCCGTGAGGAGTTACCACCGATAGTGAAGGATTCTGAGGATGTTTTTTCATATGATTTGTATGAGTTACTGCCACCTAGAGAGATTGAGTTCTTTATTGAGCTTTTACTGGATATTACACCTATCTCTATAGGCACCATATCAGGATGGCTCCAGCAGAATTACGTGAGCTGAAAACTCAGATAGAGGCATTTGTTCCATAAGGGATTTATACGCCCCAAGACTTCACCTTGGGGAGCACCAATGTTGTTTGCGAAGAAGGGTGATGGTTCTTTACGCCTTTGCATCGATTATTAGAAACTTAATCGAGTCACAATTAAGAATCGATATCCATTACCTGTAAATAAATGATTTGTTTGATCAACTTCGGGTTTAATGTGTTTCTCAAAGATTGATTTGAGGTCAGGATATCACCAATTGAGGATCTAGGATTCTGATATACAGAAGACAACTCTTTGTACTCGATATGGATATTATGAGTATCTTGTGATGCCATTTGGGTTGACAAATGCACCAACAATATTCATGGATCTCATGAATCAAGTTTTTTGAGAGTATCTTGATCGCTTCATCATTGTGTTTGTTGATGATAGAAAACTATTTTAGAGTATAAGGAAACAGTAATGGAAATTAAACAAGAAACTGAACACTTACAGAATTTGTAGAATCTAAAATAGTGATCAAGGCTTGTGTTTTTACATAATGTCCACAAGACGAATTACGGCCCTAGCAGTGGTGTTTATGAGCTCTTGGTCATACGTTTCCTAGGATATAATGATTGAGCACACGCAGATGTCAAGCACTGCAATTGTGTGTCTGGCGAACCAAACCAATGACATGAACTCTCTCAACTTTATGATTACTGACACAAAATGTAAAAAAATGCGATGATTGAATGGTAAGTGCAGTGGTGTTTATATAGAGTTCCTTCATGCTTGTTTGGTATAGGTATGAACGAATAGACACAGTCACATCCAATGAAAAAGACAACTATTCAGTCAAAGGTAATCGGAAATCGATGTCGTTTTGGGATTTAAACCAAAGCCAAACGCAATTGCTAAACGACAACGTTTATCCTGGTAACTAAATGACAGCATTTTAGGACTGTTTTTAACAGTGACAAAAAATATAGCGTTTTGAAAAAATATTTAAATAATTTTTTTCCAAAAAGATATATACACAGCGAGCCAAGACTCGAACCCAAACCCAACCTAGCCCGGGGCAGTGGCACGCTCAGCGTGGTGAACTAAGCATGTGCTAGGTCCTTCCCATTCTACAAAACTTAGGTGCCCCTTAGGGCTTAAACATTTTGTAACGCCCCGACCCATTTACCGGGAAATTAAATCGCGAATTTGGGTAATAGAAATTTTACTGAGGCGAAATAAAATGTTACGAAAAAATTGAACCGGAAAAAAAAATAATAAATAAATAATAACAAATAAAACAAAATAAGATAAAACAAAATAAAATAAATTGAATTGTCAAACAAGGCATAAGGAAAAAATAGGAAAATTGAGCCAAAAGTACAACCTATGAGAATTGAACCCTTGACCCAAAAACTAAGAAGTACTTAAGCCCAAAAATTTAGCCACTTGGGCTGTCCACTTTTTGTGCTATATTTTGTAACATATATGTATATATACACATAAAATAAAGTCTCCACCTCCCAAATCAACCAATTGAAACACATGCAACACCTCATCTTATGTAATATATACATAGGTATACGTAAGTGTATGTGTATATATAGATTTCATGTGTGCATAATGGTGTGTGCAGACTTGTGTAAGGTTGTGAATGTGAGTGCATGTGAGGATGGAGAGAAAGAGAGTGATGTATAGAGAGAGAAAAGTTTATGAAGAGAGAGAGAGAGATAAGTCTGTGAAGAGAGGGAGGTGAAGCCCTCACTGCATGTTACATGCAAGGAAGGAAATAGAAACGGGGCAGCGACTTAGGGAGCTTAAGGATCAAGGACAGAAAGGGAGACTGCCATTGAAGAGGTAACCTCGAACTTTAAGTTTCTCTCTCTAGAACTCAGTTTGTAAAAATGACTAGTTCAAACTGTATAATGGGTTGTATGAGTTGCATGGTGAATATATGTAAATACATGAAGAAATAGACCCCAACGGACCTAGGAAAAAAAGGGAACAGACCTTAGACCGCCATTGATGAACCTTGTAAAAACTGGGTTTTTTTGTCAACCTCGTATAAACTCAAAAACTCTTATATGGTTAAAAATCTCGTAAAATATGAGGAATTTTGCAAGTGGAATCAGGAAAAATGGTCAAGAAATGACCATTTTATGGCCAATTTACAGTGGATATGCATGGCCTAATTTTCATGTTTTGGCACCGAAAATGGCGCTATTAGGGGTTCAAACTAGTCCCAAATGGACTGTTTAGGCCTTTAGAATTCAGTTTGGTGAAAAAAATAGGTGAAATCGAACGTGAAAACCATAAGAAAAAAAATAAATAGAAAATTTTTGCAGCTTCGGTGACCAGCGCTGGAGAAGACGCCGAAGCGGATACCGAAAAATCAGTGCGACAGGGACGGAACACTATTCACGTTGGGCTGCTAGGTTGGGCCGCTCTATTTAAGCTATTGGGTTCTTAGATGGTGGGTTGGTCCAAGTTAGATCAGTGAATAAACTGGGCCACAAGGATTGGGCTGCACAAAGGAAGGAAAAAAAAAAAAAAAAAGGGAGATGATTGAGCCACAAGGGTTGGGCCGCACAAAAGAAAGAAAAAAAAAAGGGGGGTGGACTTGCGGTCAGTGGGCTTCAACCCACTGATACGTATGTGTGTAGGAACTTATATCAAAGAAGTGAGTCATTGTGCCACCAAGGGCACTTGGTTAAAATTACACCTAAATAAATATATAATATAAAAGAATAAAATTAAACTAATTAAATAAATTTAATTTGAACTTTGGTAAATTGTCCCGTTGTCCAAATGAAATAAAAAGATAGTGTAACCCAATGTTTTTGGGACATTCTGGACTCAATGGCGGAATCCGATTTATGAGATTAAGTCCTAAAAATTAAGACACGTGAAATGTGAAATTACATTTAACCCCTAATGATACCTGGGGCCAATTGAATATAAAAGATAGTTCATCTTGATTATTTTGGACAATCTGGACTCAACAGTAGAGTCCATTTCGGCAAACGAAGTACCAAAAAATATGACACGTAAAAGAACAAAATTACAAAATCACCCCTAGGCTTAAAATAAACTATAGATATGCAAATTTAGATCTAGAAAAGTCTAAACCAATTATCTTCGACACTTTGAACCTAACGATGACATCCTTGTGGGGAAAATAAGACCCGGTAACAACTAAAAAATGACCAACACGTCCTTAAGACTTAATGAAGTTACGAAAAAAGGGTAATTGGATTAGGAATAACTCTAAAATTAACAGTTGAATTGTGTGATATTTTAAACAAAAAGGTAACAAAATCTTGAATTGTGATTATAGAGACTCTCGTTTAAGGAAGGATTTTTGGATTAAGCTTTTGGGACTTCAGGTGAGTTTTTCATACCATGTTAAGGTGGATTTTCATTATAGATATAAATATCGAACTCTTTTATGATTTGAAAATAGACTCCTACCATTTGATATTGATTTGAATGACTTATTGATATTGCCATTTTCTTATAGCTTGTTAACAAATACATTGTACCTAGTATATGTTTTAAATGACCCATTGATATCTATATTGTCTTTCCCTCTAATTTAAGAACATATTCTATAAAATACTCATGACACTATACAGTTTTGCTTACCAATCTCTAAACTATTTTGACTAAAGGCTAAATATGGAACTCTTATTTGAATAATTAAGATTGTTATTGATGTTATTGATTTTGGATATAATTTTGATGTTTTGAATGAAACACCCTTCTATGATTGGTCATTATTGAATAGATTGTGACCTTATTAAACCCTAACCATGGGGTATATTGGTGGTACTATTGAATTCGATCTCAGTCAGCGAGGTTCTAATTTGCTGGCCATTGAACCCTAACCACGGGGTATATTGGTGGTATTATTGAATTTGATCTCAGTCAACGAGGTTCTAATTTGCTAGCCATAAAAGAAGAATTTTAATGATTCGAACTTTTATGAATATCGAATTGTAATTATGATCGAGTTACAATAATAGACTATTATGTTGATTTGACTATGACTATTGAAATTGAAAACGACTTTGAACCGTAACTATGATCGAGTTACAATAATAGACTATGATGTTGATTTGACTATGACTATTGATATTGAAAATGACTTCGAACCATGTTTGAATTATATTACTAATCATCATTATCAAACTATGTTATTGGATCATTATTATGATTGTGCTATGTTATTGATTTTGATTTACGACTGTGATTGAACTGAGATTTATTGAAAATGACTTTAATACTATTCTCTGATCTGTTATACTTGATATGATGTATTTTAATTCCATATAAGTGTAGACATTTGCATGTTATGGAATACTCACTGAGCTGTCGAGCTCATTATAGATATTTACCATGTTTTCATGTGAGGACTAGACAAACTTGCTTTCAGGTGATGCAGGATAAGTTCTTAAGTGATGAAGCGAGTTCTTTTTGATGAGTCCTTAACCGAAGATAGACTATACATTTTGGGGATCTTATGTATTAAAGTTGTATAATGTTATGCTACTCTTTGACTTGGAAACTATGATCTTCAATGATGGTATTTTGAATTGACTAATTAAGTTGTGTAGCTTATTTTGTGGATGTGAAGAAGAAAAAAATTTATTCCGCTGCGTATATGGCAATTAAAAAAGTATTGTGATCATTGAAAAAAGCCTCAGTGGCCGATCACGAACCCCTAATCCACACAGGCCGGGTTCCAGGTCGTGACACCTTTTTTCAAGGTAATTGTATATATACTCTTTAAAAGCCTTGTACGCTTCCTATGTGGGACACAAGTTTTTTCACAAGCTTTAAGCTTTTGTTACCTATTTCCAAGTGGTTATGTTTAGAAACAATTTCTCATTCACTCCTTAATGATTTTGAGCAACCCAATATATGATCTTAATTTTCTCATGGAGGAGAACACATTTTCATATAGACCCACCAAAATTAATGTGTGGGACCCATTATAATTTTAGCAAAAATATGGCTAAAAAATTATTCTCAAAACCCATTATTTCTAACAGGGTACAGTTGTATTACTCTATTATTACAACTGTTTCTAAATTGTTATTTGAAATGTCTAACATAACTCTTTTAATTGTGAATGGACTGGGGATGTTGTTACAGAATGGTATTTTTGTTTCTTCTTGTTTTGCCACATTCTTGAGAGCCTGTCACATATGAATTTTTTGTAATGGATGTCTCTTCTTTTTTGTGGTCATATTGAATTGTATGTGGCATATGGAAAGTTTTATTGTAAATGTGTATAGCACGTTCATTGTAAATATGTATGGCATATTGTAATTTTATTTGAATTAGTTATGTTAGAGAATATAATAATAAAATTATATTCTCTCTAATAGTTTAAGTCTTTAGATGAATTAGTAAGGTAAAAGATCACGTGTTCAAACCTTACCACTATCTTGGTAATATGAATTGACATTTGTTGGTTCAGACTGACTATATGTGAGGAGGCGTGTTAGAAAATATAATAACAAAATTGCACCATCTCTAATACCTTGAACTCTTAGATGAGTTAGTGATTTCACAATTAATAGCAAGTATTGTTATTTTCTTGAGAAAATAAATATTTTCAAACAATAAAAAAATTACAAATAATATTATTGGTGCAAAAATAAAGTGGCTAATACCTATACTTGTTGTGACGATGTGAAAATGTACTGATTAAATCAATTATTTTCTACAAATAATTATGTGAAACTTATTTCTGTTGCTTTTTTACATTGCAAAATTAATTATTATTTATAAAAATTACAAGCATTGCTAATAATATTGTTGGGAATAGATCTTGTCGGCAATAAGTAGTTAGTTGAGACATTAATTGTTGATTAGTGGCCATGTTTTCTTAATGTTGGAAGAGTTACACTTTGTGCAACATTCAAATAGTTTATTTCAACGAAGCTTGTGGATTAACGGATAATAAGATGCATGAACAAAAAAGACTAGCAATAATACTCATACACAATAGGTTACTTTCACATGTGTAGATCTTTGGTAACTTGTTTGAATTAATTAATTAATAAACACGAAGTTAATGAGTTTGGGTTTAGTTAAATGGGTTTGGGTCATAAATGGGTTGACACTTATAACATGATTAATAAACATGTCGTGTTTGGATTTTAGTTGTGTCAACCCGTTTAACATGACTTAACACGTTTAATTATAAAAAATATCACGAGTTAAGGTAATTCGTCTCATATTAAAAGTTTATCAAGGTTTTGAGATTATTTATTTATAAAAGAGGTCTTGTAATACCCCGACCCAAATTGTAACCGAGCAAACCATGTAAACCCGAGCCGTTAGGGCTTTACGTTATGACATCGAATAAAATGGACGATTTTGGAATTTCAATAGTTTGAATGTACGGATGATGCCCGTGCAATGTCCGAACAAGCCATGAACGAAAAATAAAATAAAATAGACTAAAATAAAACAAAAAATACAAATACAAATGCATGTTATATGTATATATGAAATATGGATATATATATATATATATGAAAAATATAATATAATACTATATATATAAATGGTAACATATATATATATATATATAGTGTAACAGTATATATGTTTTTTTTTTGACACATAAATGGCAAGTAAAGAGGGGGGTCACAATCAAAGAAAAGAAAAGAAACGGAAGGGAGAGACAAACAGAAACAGAGAGGGAGAAATATAAGGGGGCGTTGGTTTAAGTTATAAACCATGTGTGGAGTTGGAAAAAAAAAATCCAGAAAGAAGCAGAAACTGAGAAGGATCCCGAGGTGTAGAAGAGAAACAGGAGGAGAGGAGAAGAGGAAGAAGGAGAAGAGCTGTCACAGTTAAGGTAATGCCAAAATTTTGTTTACGAATAATTTCTGAATTTTTTTTGAAGTTGCATGAAACTTAGTTCTAGATGTAGAATCTTAATCTAGGAATAAAAATATGAATTTAGCAAGAAACCGCAAAGGAAATAGTTGAGAAATAGGGTAGATATCATGCATGATCGAAAAATTAAACGGGGAGTTTTTTTGTTGTTTTGATCAGTTTTAAATGCCTAAAATCATGTTAGAATGTGTTAAATATGCTTTAAAATCAATTAGAAATGAAAAAGAGCGAAAAACCGCAAGAAAAATGGGGAAAAAAAAATTCCCTGTTCTGTTTTCTGGTTACCGGCGCTGGAAAGGGTGACCAGAGACCGCCGAAAAGTTGTGTTGGACGGCCATTGTTTGGATGGGTCAGTTGTTGAGTTATGGGACCAGGTCGGGTCGGAACTCGCCCAAGCTCAATGACGACCCGTCACTGTTGAAAGGCTGAAGGGCTTTTGTCTTATTTAAAAAAAAAAAGGGATGGAAGGTGCTGAGGAGAATCGAACCTGGGTGCGTAGAGGCTGAAAGCCTTATGCCCACTAAGGCCACCACTGTGCCACAAGGGCACTTGTGTTCTAAGGTGTAACTAATATATATATATAATTAAGTAAATTAATTAATTGTTATTTTAAATTATGGTGTCCAAATTTAGCAAATGAATAGCATAAATTTACTATTTTGGACCTTCTGGACCCAATGGTAAGGGATGTTTAACGAGACGGAGTCTCAAAAAATAAAATACTTGCAGAAACGCCAAAATGACCAAAATGCCCCTGAGTCAAATGTGAGTCAAACGAACTCCGATTGAACTAAGTAAATAGTGAATTTTTTTTATTTAAAACCTTTTGGACTCAACGGTGGAGTCCAATTTGTGAAAATAGGTTCCAAAAAATTGAGACATATAAAATGACCGTTTTGCCCTTTTTGGTATAGAAGTCTAAATTGAGAACCGTGAAAGCTTAAACTGATTTTTTTCGACATCTCGAACTCAATGGTAGAGTATAAATTAGTAAAAGAGATACTTAGAGTAACGAGGTGTATAATTTGATAAATGACATTAGAACTGAGACATGTTTATTAATGTATAGGCAAGTCAAAAGGAAATGAAAAAATTATGGAATACTAAAACAGATCACACGGATTTAAGGTAAGTAAATCTTGAATCTCTTACATGTGGTTTTCCAAGCCATGCTATTCTTTTATCTCTAATATTGTACTCTAATACATACCCCATGTTATTGATTCCACAAATTGATGATTGTCTTATCTTATGGATTTTATTGAGGAGTTAATTGTTATACCTTGATCATGATTCTTATACCTTTTATATTTAAGTAAATCTCAGATCCCTTACATGTGTATTCTCAGTCATGTTGTTCATTCTACTGCCAAGATTGTATTCTTATACGTACATCATGTTATTGATTCTATGATTGATGATTGTTCCCATCTTAACGAATCTTATTGAGGAGATGATTGTTGTACCTTGATCATGATTGATTTTACCTTCTATATGTCATTGGAACTCGATCTCTCACACGTAGTTCTCTCAAGCCATGATTGTTCCTTTCATTGCCAGGATTTTACTCTTATACGTATTCGATGTCATTGACTCCACGAGTATTGTGTTTATCCTATCTTACGAAAAGTTATTGAGAACTGACTGTTATACTTTGATCGTAGTTGCTTATACACTCGTACTATTGATTCCTAGCCCAGTTATGAGGTCATGATATTCCTTATTATTGCTAAATTGTACTTTTATGTGTACCCAACGTTTATTGGCTTCACGATCTGATACATATTCTATCTTATGAGATATGTGTCTGATGTTTCTTTATGCCACAATGTGATATTTGTTCTATCTTGCGAAATTTATTAAGGATCAAACTACTATACTTATCATGAGTATTTGTATACTTCGTACCACCCATTTAAAGGCCGATTGTTATGTTCATGCTATTGATATTCCACTCATATGCTCTCTATAGAGTTATGATGATCATAATGTATTATGAATACCCGAGTTGTGCTTAGTCACAATGTCCATCCGACACTTTATTAGTTCCACAGGTTACAATCAATGGAAATATCCAATGATTTACGTGTGGGAGTGAATCTTGGATATGGTTCAAAAGAAGTGGTTCAGGAAATGATTCAGGTGTGGAAGTGAATCAGGGAAGGGATTCAAGTATGTGAGTGAATCTAGGTAAAGGGTTCGATGTGGTAGTGAACCAAGGGAAGGAAGGATACTTTTGAGGTCATGTCAGGAAAAGATTATGCATCACAATGCTTATTGATATCGTATCTTTGATTGGATCATTGAATGATCATATTTTCCTTATGAATGATCATATGTTTTGAAAACGTATTCATTGACTTACTATCAATTATCCCATGATTATGACAGTATGACTATTGTTAACCAGACCTCTAATGATGACTTCATGTACCTTGAATCATTTATATTCGCTTATTACTATTATGACCTTCTATTGTGTTGAGTGACTGTTGTGACATTCTCATTCATTGGCTATTGTAATATACTACTTGATTGGCTGTTGAGATGTCTGTTTTATTGACTACGTTGGATCCTATTGACTGTCGAGATATTCTATCTTATTGATTACGTTGATATTCTATTCTATTAGTTGTTGAGATGTTCTATCTTATTGACTACGTTGATATTCTATTAACTGTTGAGATATTTTGTCTTATTGGCCACGTTGATATTTCATTCTATTGGCTGTTGAGATGTTCTATCTTATTGACTACATTGATATTCTATTCCATCGATTATTGAGACGTCCTATCCTATTGGCTATGTTGGCATTCTGTTTTATTGGTTATTGAGGTGTTCGCTTTTATTGGCTATAGTAGCATTCTATTGTATGACTGGATATCATGTTCTTATCTTAAATTATGTTCTTTCTATGTTGACCTTGACCCATGGTAGAATGATGGGAATTTACTTACTGAGCTTCGTTTAGCTCTCCCCAACTTACTATATTTTCAGCTAAGGATGTTGCAGGACCACGGTAGGAGTCCAAGAGCATAAGGGGACAGTTGAGGAGTATGATAGAAGTGAATGTAGTTTCTCCCATGTACTCACCATATAAGAGTGGCATTATGTTTAAGTTTTATGTCGGGTTATATTTTCAGTTATTAAACAATAATTTGTATTAAGACTTCTGCTAAATTATTGTTAAGTTTACATTTTATATTGTTATCATGGATAGAAAGAATGAAAAAAGTAGGGACGGCCATTGGGTCGGCCCTGCGACACAAGATCTGCATAGGGTGGCTTTCGGGTTGTAACAGGTTTCCATTTTGATTTGGTACATGTTCAAAGTTTACTAAACTTTAAAATTATCTATACATATTGAAGGATAGGTAACTTTTTTATTTAAAAAATAAAAATAAACGGGTTAAGCGTGTCGACACATGTAACTTGTTTAATAAATGGGTTAGGTTTGAATTTTGAAACTTAACGCGATTAGTTAATAGTGTCGGGTTAGGGTTACACATATTTTTTAAATATATATGTCTTGACATGACCCGAACACGACACAATAACATGAATTGACACCACTAGTTTGGAGGATACATCTGTATCTGATTATATCTAGAGTAATCATCCATAAAGCTCAAGTGGTCATGTCCAGTAGTGGCATCCACCAGTTGGTCTATTCTTGGAACATGGAAACTGTTTTTGGGGCAAGTTTTTTTAGGTCGGTGTAATCCACACATACTCTCCACTTCCCATTTTCTTTTTGGGCTAGTACAATATTAATCCATAATTCATGATAGAAGACTTTCCTAATCGTGCTTGCATCTAGAAGTCATTATACTTTTTCATTAATGAACTTGTGCTGTTTTAGGGTGAATAATCTTCTTTTTTGACGTATGGTAATACGATTTATCACTTATGAGTGCTTTCTATAATTGCTATTTGGGAGTCCTTACTTTCATAGTTATAATGTGGCATTTCCTTAAGGTCAAATGACAACCCTTGATAGTGACCACCTTGTCTCCCTAAACATATTTCAGACATTAGTGTAAGGTTAATGTGACTGCATGCATTCCATGGATCTAAGGTCTTCCTAGGATCATGTTATAGGGAGATGTGGCATTCAAACCCATTAGTTTTGAGAACAGGGTTTTTTGATCATCATCTTCTCCAATAGTGATTGGGAGCTTAATGGTTCCTATTGGAAAACTTAAACTCCCCTATTGAAGCTAGCCATTACTGCTATAGTTGGGTAGACCTCTTTGGGATCAATCTACATCTTCTAGAAGGGAAGTGTAACGTTTCGTGAATTTAGAACTATAAAAAATTAATAAGTAATGAATAATATTAATTTTGACATGGTTAAATTAACCACAAACATAGGGCTGAATGTGGACTAAGTTGGGTAAATGCACATGGAAAGTAGAATTGGTGTAATAAAACTTGGAGAAAAACATCATGAGGGAAAAACCTAGAACCTTTTGGTCCTCGTTTGAACGAAGGGGGTTTTCGTTTGAATGAGCACTAGAAAGTCTTCGTTTGACCTTCATTTGATATTCATTCGAACAAAGGCACACTCGTTCGTACAAAGACCTTATTCGTTTGAACGAGCATGCGATAAAACACTTTAAGTTGTAGGCTGAAAAGAAATTTGTGCACAGAAATCGTTTCCCCTTCTTCTCCAAACTCTCTCTAGACAAGAAGAAAGTTAAGATTGAGTATTTCTTGGGTTTTTATGAATTTTTAAGCCTTGTAAACACATCATACCATAAGGATTCAAGTATAAGAAAAATCTCACCAATCAAAACCTTGGATTTTCAAGAATTTCTCCAAGAAAATATAAGAAATTTTCTTATAGATTTAGCCTGGAAGTGTCACTGTTGAACTCTCACCACCACCACCACCACCACCGCAACTGTCATCATCATTAGCATTTGGGCTCTTTAATGGTTGACTTCTATTTTGAGAAATTGAATTTGATGATTGAATGAATGGTTATTCAAACCTGACTCAAAAAGAGTTCACTCAAATTCAGATCCAAATTAGTGTACTATTGTTCATAAATTCAAATTTGAATGATCATTAAAGAGTGAGAGACTCAAAATCAACTTTTACTCAAATTACAACTTAAATTTGAATAAAAATCTGATTCACCACATGATATGCTCTAAGTGAATAACCTAGAACTTATGTATTGATAACTTTGAAGAGATGATAACAAAAATTGAATTTTTTTTTAATTTTTTGAAATGTTTATTAAGGGTAAGATTATCTTTTTCAAAAAATATTATGATGATGTCAACCACCTCCACTAGGTCAATTAACTATTGACTAACGGAATGAGTAATTGTTATTGAAATATTAATTTCAAGAGAGGTCAAAGTAATTTGCAATAGTTCAAGAGTCCATATATAATATTAATAAACTTTAGGATAGTCAGTATAATTTATCTAAAATAAATATCACATGTTTATAATTCATACATGTTCTAGTAAAAATTCTTACACTTTCAGCGTAATATAATACAAAATCTGTTACCCAACGGTATGTCAAAGAAGAACTTTCAATAGTTGCTCCTAAATTTTTCGTTCTTTACCATCATGCACCCAGCTAAGTGCTTTGGTAGGAGTTGTTTTTTTTTTATAATTTAGGTATCTCTCGTTCAGTCCAGCATAATTTAGATTCGAATTACCTCAATTCTGTACCCAGTCTAATTTAAATCCGAATTACCTCAATTCTGTACCGCCAAAAACTAATTCTGGAAGTGCTTTGGTGGGAGCTGTTATTGTGGCATGTTTCTTGACTATACAATATGTATAGATATATGAATGTCCATATATATATATATATATATATATATATATATATGTTTGTGTCTGTGTGGGTGAGAATACATTGTTGGAAAAAGGCATGGTGCATCCTGAAACATCGCACTAATTAATGTTGGGAGCTGTGCTCATGCATGTCATAGAATTCTATATAGTTAGCTTAGTTTCAATTTAGACTACATGAGGTGAATATATTAGAGTTGATTGAATAATGTAGAATAGGCTCTAATTGAATTACTAAAAGTTCAATCACTAAATTTTGAGTTTGGGTCCAGGAAATACTATGGTCAATTATCTAAGGAAACATTCAATGCTCCATTGTAATTGAAAATACAATTACATTATATATTTCTATGAATACATATATCAAAAAAATGTGAATAGAAAATTAAAAAATAAAATTTAAAAATAAGGCACACGGAATCTAGGGGAGACTTAAAATAATAGCTCATGACTATTATCAATTTCACATAAGTTTTGTGCCATAACTTGTAGTAAGGTTGGATCATAATTAGTATTAGAAATATGTATTATAATAAAAATTACTTTATTTGAGTTATTGCATGTTTTAGACTTCAAATTACTTAGAGTCGACCATGACCTTCTATATGTTGAGTAAATCTCATTTTTTTTTTTTTTTGGTTAAAATCTATCGTTTAGACTATAAATTGACAAATTTATTATTTTAGTCACAGAAACGCTGGCCTAGTCCCTTATTATTTTAGAAAAATTTAATAGAATTATAATTTTTAGAAAAGTTAGATTTCAATTCTGTTTGTTTTGAAATTCTTTTAAAACTTTATATTATTTGTTTTCGGGTTAAATAATATAAATTTTGGATTTCTAATTGACTGCATTTTGTTTTGCCAACTTTTAAACACCTTAAAAGAATTGGGATTATATTTTTAGTTTCATCAGTACTCAGTAATTGCTGGCACGACTCCTTTAAGAAATGGCACACATACCCCATCAATTTCTTGACTTATATTTATTAATATAAATAAATTATTTTTTATTTGTGTTAAAATTGGATAATTGAATTAAAGAAAGTTCCAAAGGATAGTTGAGAAGGCATGCAACTTGCAAGCCAAGGGTCACTTAGTGAATATATATATATATATATATATATATATATATATATATATATATATTTAGACATTGATCTTATACACTATATACAAGTATATATAGCCTTGCATGGCATGTAAACTGCACCATCAACTTCTCTACTCTCCTCCTCTTCCAAATACTAATTAAGCTATCTTTCCGATCTATACCTGGGAAGATGCCTGGGGCAGTGTCAACTCTCGTCTCCAACTCATGGGATGTCATAAATTTTGTAGTAAATGAAGGTAATGGAGTAAAGGGTCTTGCAGAGCTGGGTCTCAAAACCCTACCTAAACAATATATTCAACCTCTTGAAGAAAGGCAAAGTTTGAGCAATGTTGTCCCTGAGAACTCCATACCAATCATCGACATGTCAAACTGGGACAATCCAAAGGTGGCAGAATCTATATGCGATGCAGCGGAGAAATGGGGGTTCTTTCAGATTGTTAATCATGGAGTGCCCCATGAAGTGCTTGATAATGTGAAGGATGCAACTCAACGGTTCTTTGGATTGTCGGCAGAGGAGAAGAGGAAGTACTCAAAAGAGCAATCTTCTACCAACAATGTGCGGTTTGGGACGAGCTTCAATGTTCAGGAGGAGAAGGCTTTGGAGTGGAAAGACTACCTTAGCCTCTTCTATGTTTCTGATGATGAGGCTGCTGAGCTCTGGCCTTCAGTGTGCAAGTAAATTGCAAAGTTTCACAAAAATTCCGCAGAACATATATATACAAACAAATGCATATGCATACACGTACAAGTACTTGCATGAATGCATACATCCACTATATTTGTACATCTTCTCTTCAAGATCAGTTATTCAACGAGCTCATCACATGCGTATGATAATTTTTATGATTTTATACTAAAATCATAGACAGTAACATGATTTGACAGCTCATATGATATTTACTTTTGTGTGTGTGTGTGTCTATATATATATATATATATATATGATTATACCATTTTATGGACTAATTATTGTTTGATTTTTTGGATTTGAGTTTTTTTTGTTTGGAATTGGATTGACGGTCTACCTGGGTTTTGTTGGTTTTCTATTTTGGTAGTTTTTGTGGGTCTGTTTTGGTAGTTTTTGTGTGGGTTAGCTAAATTGCTTAAATGGAACTATATATATTTCTTTGGTGCTCATATTTGATGGTCATTTTAGGTTTTTAGCCTGGTGTCTTTCCTGTCGGGTCGAGGCCTGGCTATTCTCTAAACTTCAATTCATGTTCTTGAGTTGTATTCCCTGTACTCTTTTTTTCATCAATAATATCTCTTCTTTTTGCTAATCAAAAAAATTATTGTTTGATTTTAGGGATGAAGCACTGGAATTTATGAAGAGGTCTGAATTTGTCATTAGGAGGCTGCTAGAGGTGCTAATGAAAAAAGTCAATGTGAAGGAGATTAATGAAACAAAAGAATTGCTTTTGATGGGTTCAAAGAGGATTAACCTTAATTACTATCCCATATGTCCAAACCCTGAGCTAACAGTGGGAGTAGGGCGTCACTCGGATGTTTCAACATTGACTCTCCTCCTTCAGGACCAAATCGGTGGGCTCTATGTGCGAAACATAGATGGTGATAGTTGGATTCATGTCCAACCAATTGGTGGATCTCTTGTTGTAAACATTGGTGATGCACTTCAAATTATGAGCAATGGTCGATACAAGAGTATTGAGCACTGTGTGATTGCTAATGGAAGCAAGAACAGGATTTCAGTCCCAATCTTTGTGAATCCAAGACCTGGTGATGTCATTGGACCTCTACCAGAAGTGCTAGAGAGTGGAGAGAAACCAATATACAAGCAAGTTCTTTACTCGGATTATGTCAAGCATTTCTTCAGGAAAGCTCATGACGGAAAGGACACTGTTGAATTTGCAAAGATATGATAGTTTTCCCTTCATGCTTTTTCTCTCGTCACTCAAAAATAGAATAAGGAGAATAAACATGGTAGAAAGGATCAAGGAATGTTTCATGAGAACATAAATTAGTCCTTGATATATCTATCTATTGTGTGTATAATTTATATGTAATGTTTCTCATCTATGAAGGTTGTGCTTTTTGTTTGAAATCTTTTTCTCTATTTTAACGTCCAAGAAACTCAACACAAGCTTCTACAAGAAGTTGTGCAGTAGAACCTCTATGGACATGGAAAAGCTCAAGAAAATCCAAGAAGAGCTATGCAGCAACTCTAACAAATTAACCTAGTGGGAGGAGAAAAAGGCCATAGCTGAGTAAGCCCATTTCAGCTTAGCTAAAGAAAGTTTTTTTTTTTCAGAAAGAAGGAAAGGACTAAATGGCTAAACCTAGGAGACCATAACACTTCATAATAGAGTCAATGGAAATAGAGGGGGAAAAAAGTTAATTAGTGAAAGATCTCACAAAATAAGTGTCAACCATTTATAACACTATAAAAAAAAGGTTTTTTTAGCAGTGAATACTATTAGCGACACACATGTAAAAACTATGTACTGATAAACAAAATATATTCTTTGCATATTATATCGAAATAACAAGGTTCGTAACCGAATTTCACTTAAATGGTAAAGTAGTTGTACCAAAAATGCATCAGACAGAAAACGACACCAATTCAAGGTACGAGGTTAGTCACTAACTTGTGGTTTAGTGTTTGGTAAGTATCCTTATTTTATTTCTTGCTTTATCTGGCATGTCCTATAACAATAATTAAGTTCAAATTAAATACTTGTTCAAATATAGGACTATCTAGTTCACTATCTTAAGGGTCTAATTAGCTTAAACGGGCCTCATTATTGAGTTCAAAAGGCTCAAAAATCTTAAGGTATGACTCCTCATCCTTATTTAGATCCATTTGATAGCATACCTGTATATTAGAGACATACTTGCAATTATCCTAATTATTACTTCACATTTTTAGGTCATAGTTTAACAAAATGAAGTATGTTATTGGGTTTGGAATGTCAAAAAGTGTTGAAATAACCCTTTATGATATTTAAATTGGTTTAAAAATCATAATTTTTCCAAATTCGGCTACTATTTTGGAATTCTCCTTAAATTCCTTACAATTTTGGAATTAAAGGTAACCTCTTGGCAATTAATTTTTAATTTCCTATCAATTTGGAAATAAGTTTCAAAGGCTCACTGGATTGGAAATATTTGACCTGAATAGCACTTCGACCGTGTTAGACTTGACCTGAACCCGACCCGACCCGACCCGACTTGAAAACCCATCAGAGTCATCTTCTCCATTTGCAGGTAATTGTTCATTAGAAACCTTAGGGATTTCCAGAGCTATTTTGCTCTGATTTTCCACTATTTTCTTATTCAATTCAATCCCAAAATACTTCTAGGAACTTAAGACAACCACTTAAATTGACTTAGAGTCTCGAATCAGGCTTGAAAGCTCACTATGAGCTTCTATGGCCGCTATTGATAATGGCCTTGTTCAGGGTCATTTCTTGACCAAATTGAGCATGGTTTGTGGTTTCATGGTTCTCATTCCATGGGCTTTCTGTTCAAGTAATCGAAACCAAGCTTGGTGCTCGATTGGACAAACTCGAATATGAGCCCGTTACCTGTAAGTCGAGTTTTATCTCTCAACTTTGAGTCATTGAGGCCAATTCTTGTCGTATATCGCTCCTTTTCACTTGTAGTTAAGTCCCAAAGGTCAAAATAAGTTCTATTCTAATTGATTTATGGGCTTCCTGCGAAGCTCCATTAATGGCGGTTCGGTCCTCAGGGTCTTTCAAACCCATTCTCATGCATTGATACATTCATAAATATTACAGAAGCTTAAAGAAACAGAAAAAAATTCTATACCAAGCTATTCTGAGCCAAGAATCCAAGGTTTCCTTCTTTCTCTCTCTAGTTGCAGCTTCTACGGCTCATCTTCGTGTATGATTCTCTCTCTGCTAAACTCAATTTCCCATCTCTCTCTAACGTTGGTGTGAAAGAAAAAGAATTGAGCTTGGTTGCATCTATATATATACACTATATATGTGTATTGTGCGTGCTCGACTTAGGTGTCCATGACTCAAGAAATTCCTCAATCTACAGCCAGTTGTTGCATCACTTGCTGCCACTATCGCAGTGTAAAATTTCACAGTTGATCGGGAAGTAGCAAGTGGACAAAGCAATTCAAATCCTTTGCATTACTGTGTGATCCCGCTTTTTCTAGTCAGGTTATAAAGAAAACACAATATTTGTATTTCAATATCATTTGTATTGCATTCATGAGCATATATATAATACATAGCTCATAACAAGCACAAATAATTTCTGCTATTGATAATAGAACATAATAATTGCCGTAAAGAATCATTGTTTGGAAAAGAAGCAACCGGCTATCTTGCACCCGAAGGCCCCCTCCATTATATAAATACATATATATATATATATATATATATGTGTGTGTATTGTAGTTGAGTCCTTCCTCTCGGATTGAAAATATGTATATATGAATCTTATAATAATATATCATTTTTTCAGGAAGTTAAGACTAATTAATCCTAATATTTAATATTCTATTATAAGTTTAAAAATTAAAATAGTATAAAAATTTAATATTAATTGATGCTATTTTTTACAAGTAACTAAATTTATTAGGGAAGTCTTTTTCAACATTAATCCACAAATTAGATTACTGATAGACTAGAGAGATTAGGATAGGAAAAATTATCAAGTCATATAAACATATGAATAGCCATAAAATCTCATTTAGCCAAAAAAAAAAAAGATCAATTATTATTTGTTATAACAAATTTTCCTAAAAATATATGTACAAGAAGTTCACAGAAACAAAAACCAAGCAATGCCCAACAATCTCATACTGTATATACTATATTATACTATCAAATAAAATGATCGAAGGACAAGTAGTGAACTCTTACTGTTCAATGGATTTAGAAAAATATAATATAGATATAATCTAATTGAAAGAAATTGCTGAAAAAAATCACTCTAAAAAGAAAAAGTCTTAAAACCAAAATTATATTTCAATTTTACATGCAAAATATTGCAATTTTGAGTAAAATCAATACAATTAGACTTCTTTATTAGAGTTAGGCGGATTAGGATTCTCTTCGTTACATTTTCCCCCCAATCTCTCAATGTAATCCTGAATGCATGACACATCATATATTTGCTATTAAATAATTAAACAATAGATGACGTGTCATGCATCAAAGGTACTTTGAGGGAAAGAATAATGGAAAGGAGTCTTGTTCGAGTTAGGGAAGGGGCTTTTGTTAGACTTAGTATAGTTGCTCAAGAAAGTTTTAAAATTTTCCATATTTGGGGAAAAACCGTGAACAATGGATGGAAATAGTAACGTAGAAGGATTTTTTTATTTTCACCAGAGTAAATTGAATAATGTTTTAGCCTTTTATGTGTTTCATATTTGAGTTAATCAATCACAGGTGAAACACTTTTCAATTACACACAATAGCTTTTTTTAAAATAATAACTAAAGACAAGTAATATTGAACCTTGGGTAAAGGTAATTGTGAAAAAGTTTGAACTCAAGGGAGGGGTAAAAATAAAAATTGAAAGGATATATTTGAATTTCTTTTTAAAAAATATAAGAAAATTTTTAAATAAAAAAAGTTAAGAGGTGCAATTGACCCGCTGCACCTTCTTTAGACCATCCCTGCCTTGAAAGGTTTAAACTATCCGAAGTATGTACTTAATAATGCTCAAATCTGAACTGACTTCATAAATCAGGTCAATCACGAACTGAGTTCATATAAATGAGTTGTATATTTTTCAGGGAACAAAAAATAATTTTTTATCCAGTTGGCAATTATGATTAGTTTAATTCATAAAGTCAGTTCATAGACTCGGTATATTCAAAAATTACTTAATGTGATCGAATGACACTATGTGTCTCTCTTTAAAGGAGAGGTCGCGACTTCAAGTTTCACGCAGCGAAGGCATAGTTAAAATTTTATCGACCCAATGACACTTGGTGACCAAGTGGCTGCAAGTCTTGCTACAATAGCAGATAAGCACCAAACAGCACAAAACATAAGCCATCAAAATGCATGCAGCAATCAAAGACACTATTAAGAGAAATTCCAGTCAGAAATGTATGCTAACGAACAGGATAAATCATAAACCATCTTGCCTTTTAAAATAGAAAAAGTCTTACAGTGCATTTCAAAATGTCATCATTAGAGAGATAAAATATTTATATTTGTACTTATTAATATTTATACAATGCATTCCTAATAATTAATATTTTAAAAAAAAAAACTCTTTATACTATTTATTGTTATCATTAGAGAGATAAAATATTTATATATGTACTTATATATCTCCCATTAATGACACGTCTTGATAATTATATTTATTAATTCAGCATGATTGAAGTTAAAAAGTATTGTGAAGTTACCAACTCATCCAAAAGCTTAAGCTATTAGAGAGGGTGTAACTTTATTATTATATTCTCTAACACACCCCCTCACGTGTGGCCACTTTAAGCCTACACGTGTCAATTCATATTTTTTTGGGTAACGGTGAGATTTTAACTCAGGACTTTTTGGCCTACTCTGATACCATGTGAAGTTACCAACTCATCTAAAAGTTTAAGCTCTTAGAGAGGGTGTAACTTTATTATTATATTCTCTAACAAGTATAGTAAGTGAAAAAAAAAATTGACATTAAGAAACAAAGGCAGAAGTACTAGTGGCCAAAAATTTGAAAAAAATAATTATACATGTAAAATTTTGGTCATTTTTAAACTAGCCCACCCAAAAATTTTGACTCAATCCAATCTTTATCCATCATTTCTCAATCGAAAATGATGTAGGACAGATTTGGTATCCTAAAAATAAGGATATTACTCTTAGAGTTGTAATAGAATTGTTTAGTTTTCTATTTTAAATTATTCATAATTTCTCATGTTTCCTAGTTTTATTAGGATTAGTATAGAAAATATAGAAATTAATAGTTTTCTATTCGAATTACTAGTTTTTATTGTAATAGGACTAGTATAAAAATAGAAGTTTTGGTTTCCTAGTCAAAGTAGTAGTATTTTAGCACTATAAATATGATGTAATAGGTCTTTATGGCCAAATTTTTTATCAATAATAATTCAATTACGAATTTTGGAAAATTATTTTCTCTTGTTTGGGTGAAGAGTCCCCATGTTACTTTGTTACTAAAGAATTCAACATGTTCGATTCTCCTTCCACGTTTCTGTTCCGCATTAGTTGGTATCAGAGCAAGGATTTGTCTGGCTCAATGGCAAACGATGAAGTCGAGAACCCAAATCCCATTTACGTTCGTTGTGGGATGGAGGCTGTATGGGCGGCAATTAGTGACCATGGGAAATAGTTAGCATAGATCAATGATCAACCCGATGCTCGATGCTATGCAATAGACACTCATACGACTCGATCTTAATGCTCCTAGAGATCTTCCAGGAATCGCGCCAGAGGATTTGCCCGAGGTCAGCCTAAAGACAAAGCTATTCGCAATTATGAAAGACTTCCATATTTTGATGGTAATTTTTATCTTAAAGACTTTCATGATTGGGTTTATGATTTGGATGATTATCTCAATGATTTGAGACTTTCAGAAGAAAAAAAATATTGTTGGGCAGAATATAAACTCATTGGAATCGTAAAAAGATGGTGGCTTGATTTACATAGGCATAGACAATTGCAAAATAAAATATGCATCCATTCATGGCCAAGAATGATGAAATTGTTGATGGGTAGATTTTTGCCAATAAATTATTTTCAAATCTTAGAAGATAAATACAGGCCAACTTGGGAAAGTACCAAGAAAGAAGTACAAGTAAAATCTAAAATTGTTGAGCCTATTTTGAGTGATAATGTTGTAGATATTACACCATTGGAGGATGTGCCCATCCTTACAAAAGACATGTCCATTCTTACAGAATACTCTCTAATCATAAAAAGCGAAGATCCAATTATTCCATGCCTTGAAGACCATCACAAAGAGTTGGAAGAAAATAAAGAAGAAGGAAACAGTTTAGAATCAATTGATTAAAATGTGAATCTAGTGGAACAAATAGATTCTACAAGTTCTTTATTGGCAAAGAATGAAGAAATCCATATGGAAGTCGTCAATACTAAAGATGAGGATGAACTTGAACTTGTGAAAGATGATTATAAAGCTTCCAAGCATATTGAAATTGTAGTAGAACAAGAAGAAAATTTTTCTTGTTTCTTTATTAGATCATTATTGTCATCAAAATAAGGGCCTAAAATTACAGATTTCATAAAAGATGCAATAGAAGAAGCCTTTGAATATTTAATTGTTCTTCAAAAGATTCAATTATTATTGCAAGGTTAGGGAAAAGTTCGTGGTCGCATACATCAAGTCAACTCGAGGACAACTCGATGACAAGTTCTTTTCAAGTGGGAGAGACTGATGTAGGACAAATTTGGTACCCTAAAAATAAGGATATTAGTTTTAGAGTTGTAATAGGATTGTTTAGTTTTCTATTTCAATTTATTCATAATTTCTCTAGTTTCCTAGTTTTATTAAGATTAATATAGAAAATATAGGAATTAGTAGTTTCGTATTCGAATTAGGAGTCTTTATTGTAGTAAGATTAGTATAAAAATAAGAATTTTGGTTTCCTAGTCAAAGTAGTAGTGTTTTAGCATTATAAATATGATGTAATAGATCTTTATGGTCAATTTTTTTATCAATAATAATTCAATTACGAATTTTGGTGAATTATTTTCTCTTGTTTGGGTGAGGAATCCCCATGTTACTTTGTTACTAAGGAATTCGATGTGTTCGATTCTCCTTCCACGTTTTCGTTCTGCATTACAAAATTTTCCATTTTAAATCCATAATATCTCTCATTTCTTACTCCAAAATTTTGACCCAACCTATTAAGTATCTTAATTCTTAAAGTTTAACCATCAAATCTGATCGGTTTTGATATTTTCTTGGAAATCTTTTCCTTTAATCTTGGTTTCGATGCTAAGAAATTATTTTGCCATTTATTTGATAGATTTTCATGTTTTCTTGCTAAATATTTCTCATTTAAGCTTTGTTCTGTAGATAAGAAGATTTAAGAATAAGTAAAGAAAATACAAAATTTGTTATTTCTCCCCGCAAAATTTTCTCTATATCAAAAAAATCCCCATTATCATCTTTCTCTTTGAGAAAAGAAACTTGTTCATGTAAAAATTTCTAATTTGAGAAAGAAAAAAAATCCCCCTCTATCTTCCTTTTCAGAATTTTGTTTAGAAAAAAAAACTTTTGCATGTAAAATTTTTCCAATTTGAAAAAAAAAAAAATCTCGCTAAAATTTCTCTCAAAATTTTTTTTAGCCCCCCCCTAGATATTTTTTCTGCCTCCGCCCTTGTCAAGAAACACAACTTCTTTACTTAAAATTACATTAGGAGTTTTTTTATGTCTTAAGTTGACTATTATATATATTTTAAATGAAAAATCAAAATGTCATTGAAAAATTACATATAATATCTTATTTTTGTACCAAGAATTATTTACATGTAAGCAAAGGTGGAATCATGTTTGGGATGGGGGTGGGCTACCAAAATCTGAAAGAAAAAAAAAATATACATGTAAAATCTTTGCCATTTTCAAACTAGCCCACATCGAAATTTTAGCCCAACCCAATCTTTACACATCATTTCTCTCATTTCTCACCCCGAAAAATTTGGCCCAAACCATTAACCATCCATCTTAATTCTTAAATTTTAACCATCAAAATTTTTTGGGAGCATTCTTCTAGAAATTGTTTAACTTGCTAAAATTTTCTCCTTTAAGCTTTGTTTGATTGCTTAAAAAATATTCAATATCATTTATTTGATGGGTTTGATGTTTTCTTGCTAATTTTTTTTTCCATTTAAGCTTTATTTGGTAGATATGAAAATTTAAGAACAAGGAAAAAAATTACAACCTAAAATTTTCTCCCTATCATCTTCCTCTTTGAGGGAAAAAAAAATTTACATGTAAAATTTCTCAGAAAAAGATTTTCTCCTAATTTCTCCCTAAAATTTCTACCAAAAAATTTCTAACCCCTCCTAATTTTTTTCTTAGCTCCACCCTTGCATGTAAGAAACACTTATTGGTTAATGAAAGTAAGAGAAACTTAATAATTAATAAATCTTTAATTCTCATGTTTATTAATTATAAGATAATTGACTGTATCAAGAAGACGAAATTGAGTTGCAATGCCTAGGATCAATTTTCACGCTCATGCACATTGTCTTTTCCCCATGCATGAGTTGATGACCTTCAATTTAAGATGAGTGCTATAGTGTTGCTAATCATGCACACCTTTTCTGGCTTTTTAGCTACGACTTCAAGTTTCAAAATTGGTTGGCTTAAGTTTACAGTTTCCCAATGTCTAAAATAGTACAAGATGATTCAGAATATCTGAGATCAATATTTCATAGTTACACCACAAGGACAATACTACCCATCAAACTAAATCCTAGTCCGCCAATTGACAAACTCATCACCCATACCTCCCCATAAAAGTCTCTTCAAAGATTTTCAAGTCTCTTAGATACAAAGGCAAGAATAGCACAGACTAGATAGTAGATAGCAGAGACGAGGCCAGGGGATCAATTGCCCCCCCCCCCCCCCCCTTCAATTTTTTTATTTAACATTTTACCTATGTTTTTAAGAAGATTTTTAAATATATCCCTTTAATTTATATCTTAGCCCCCACTGAATTTAAAAATTTATATCTTAGCCCCTACTGATTTTAAAAATTTGCAACTTTACCCTTACTTAAATTTCAATTTGACCCCTTATTTGTTATTCCCAAATATGGATAATGAGGATACTATGTAAGGATAGTGGGAGATAAAATGTGTTGAATACAGGACACTTCTATCCTCCTAGAAATTTAGACTTTTTTACTTGAGGGTTTAGTGAAGGAATATCTTGTATACAACATTTTTCCAGGAGTTTTTTGGTGTTGCTTTAAGTTTTTTGAGAATCCCTTTTTCGGTTAATTTTTTTTTTTAATTTGTAAGCTCCTATATATCGATAAATTTAGTTGTTTGTTTAATTTTTTGTACTTCTTTAATTCTAAACTTATGATCGAACATTATGAACAAAATTTGCCCCACCCCCCCCAACAAAAAAAATATATATATATATATATATGGCCTCGTCCCTGGTAGATAGAGTGCTTTTTATCAGAGTCAGCTTCCCTCCCTTTCAAAACTACTGCATATATTATTTATATTTTATAAGTCTGCATATATCATGTAAATAACCTAGGTTACTGGTGCATAGTGCAAAAGTGATAGCATGAGAGCAATCATTTTCAAAATGTCACATGGCCAATAGTGAATCCAAAGCATTTGCATACATACAGATACAAGGATATAGGTGTATGTACAGGCACATATTTATTAGTTCAAATTACTTTAACTTCTATAATTATCATATCGCTTCTTATGACACAAGAAGCTATTAGTCCTCACTGAGCATTATACCTTAAAAGCAACCTAAAGAATGAGGGTTTGTGATGCAACCCATAAGAAACTCAAGAGAATGTAAATTCAGAGGAGGAAATTTTTGGAAATTGGTTGAACTTCAATATGGGACTATACTTAAGAGCTTGCATAAATTAGTTTGAGACTAGTTGAGTCCTATCTTTTAGTTACTTTGAGTAAGGATGTTTTAGTTTAATTTCATATATGTTTTCTTATATTTTAAAGTCAATGGTATTTTTGTGATTTCCAAATTCAATGGAATGGGCTATAATTATGACCATGGGTCATCTCCTGAGTCATGTTTTAAAATTAGAAACTTATTTGTGGATTATAAAGCACGAACACTTCTCCGAGACTAGAATGTCGGTGTTGGACACGTTTAGAACACGAACATGCTTAGACATGTGTTCGGCACGTTAAACTGAGTTTCTGAATTTATTTTATATTTTAAAATTTCGGATACAAGTGGACACGACAAGACACGTTACCTGACACACCATGACATTAGAATGTTGGGGGTTTTTTGGGTTGTTAGGAGAAGAAGTGATCTTTTTTTCTCAATGTTGAAGTGTTTGAGGTTGCAAACCTCTCACTTGGTGATATGTGGATTTTTAACTCTCAATTTGAATGAAATAATGTAAGAATTCACATATATATTGAAGACAATATGAATCAAATTCTCTTTCTATTCAATGTGTTTGTGTTACATACAATGACTCTATATATACAGTGAGAATTGGAATATAGAAACGGTAGAGAAAAGGAAACCAAGAAAAAAAGGAAATAAAAAATGTGTTACCTAATCAACCTAAATCTCCTACCATAATCTTCTCTAAATCATAATCACATTCAAAATTAAATCCCACTTAATTATCCGGGATTTCCACATATATATATATATATACACATATATACATATATAAATTCTTTACTGTGTTTTTGGCATGTCCATATCCAACCTTTTTGAAAAATCCCATGTCGATATATCCATGTCATTTCATATCCATGTTCTGTATCTTTATCTGTGCTTCTTAGTTCATGGGTAATAGCAGGCTTATTATACAGAAAATCTCAATTCAAACCCCCCCCCCTCCCCGACAGTTGGAGTCAAGTCCTATAAGAGATAGGAATACCTAGAAGTCTATACATAGCCATGTAATGCTTTCGATTCGATAGAGAGGATATTTTAGAGAATTATTGTAGTTCTTTACTCTTTCAATTTCAAGCTTATGTGATGCAATTCTAACCCGAGGTGTAATGTGTATGGGAACCTAGGTTATTCTGTTTAATCTGTTCTTTATTTTTTGAGCTTTTTAAGCTCTCTAAATTTCCAAAACCATACTTTATTTAACCTCTTCATTACCCTCAAAAACCAAATCTTCCAAATCTCAATCCTCCATCTTTCAATTATTCAAGTATAGCACACAAAAGAACACAATTCAGCCAAGCTTCCTGTTCACGAATTACTGTCAATGGTACACAAACACCCCTTGAACTTACCCCGTCCTTTCAACAGAAATATCACAAATTTTTCACTTCAACAACAATAATACAACAGTATCACAATAATTATAATGGTACAGAATGAACTTATTCAACATTATGAATGCGCATTTCATCCTATCATTACCATCAAAACTTATGGTCCTCAGGGAATCCAAATCACATATTTTTCTTATTCATTCATATCAGAACTTTGATATTACATGATTGAAAATTGATGTACCAAGAGTTGATGACATTACCTTAAATTTTACTTCGAATATAAAGCTCATGCTTCAGTTGGTCCCTCAAAACTCTCCTCAGTAACTTATTTGAAGCTGTTCGAGGAAACTCTGGAACAATCTTAACAAAGCTCACCTGTTAATCAGTAAAAATAGAAAAGAAATCACATAGTTATCACGGGGGTAGTTCAATCTTTTCTGCAATGACTTCATCCAGTTTATATTGTGAATTTCCATAAAAAAAAAATTCAGCCCAATCTTCTAATAAAAGGGTTGGGCAGGACAGCACAGATCTTATTGTATAAGGGCTTGATAGATTTTTTTTCCCTTTCTTTTGATTGGGAGAGATGCATATCTATTGGCCGAGGGGGAAGAATAAAAGCACCAAAAACTAAGACTTAAAAACTGGTGTTTCTATGGTTATTCAGATCCACAATTGGACCCTTGGAGTATTAACTTGACAAAACAAAGCTTTATCCCAACCACTAGAGTATCCTAATATTTTCTACAATTTCTTACCATGGATCTCACGACTAATATTCAATAAGTTAATAATATCTAATAATTAATAAATTTTTAAGGAACCAACTTGATTTTCTGGTGGATAATTAATAATTCTCTTACTTAGCAATTAATATTTTTCAAAAGAAAATCATTTACAATATTAACTATTAGAGGATAAAGTAGTTATACATGTACATATATATATATATATATATATATATAAAGGAATTTAATATCTTCAAGATCTCAGGATGAGGTACAAACCTTAAATAAAGGGTTAAGTTCGCTCTGGATGGCTCTTGAGAATTTCATCTTTAGTGTGTCTGGTTCACTGTTAAATCCTTTCTTTAGTACCACAAATATAGCTAACTGTTCTGGACCACCATTTTCTGGTGCAGCGCTGACTGCAGCAGTTTCCGAGATACTATCATCAACCCAATCACACACACGCTCAATTTCAACCGAACTTGTCTGCATATCAAGAAGTCCAAGGAAACCAAAGCTATAAAAATTTAATGATAAAATGATTCAAGCTCATTCAAAAGTCAATAAGCTTGTGCTTCATCAAGAGCTTATTTGGTGAATATATAAATGCCAGGGAAGTAAATTTTTTCAGTTGGACTCCACGTGAGCCTTGTTTGTTAAATGCTTTGAATTTTTCAGTTTTCAATCCCATAAGGTCATGATATATGTCAGGTTCATCGCTTTTTGACATAGCATAAAGCATGACTCGATCACTCAGAAAGGGAGAGGGAGGACAATGTAATAATACCTTTATGCCACCAAGATTCATGGTGTCATCAGCCCTGCCTTGTACAACAAAATAGCCTCCAATAGTTCTCTTGATGATGTCTCCATGTCTTCTAAGTTGCTGCAAATAACAATCAAGTTCTGAAATAATAGTTGCAACGCCACTTTTAATCACAAGATCAAAGCATTTATATCACTGAATCTGCTTGATGATTACCCAATAGCTCTTGTTTATGGATGAAAGCTAGAAGAGACTTCCAGCAGAGCAATTACATTTACAATTTTTATCCAAAGTCATTTTTGACTGGAATTGTGATTTGTGGATAGATTGATCTTATCTCTTCCACATTAGCAGAAACAATAAAGGAAAGAGAAGAAGAAACAAACATGAAGATTATATTCAACTGATTGCCCATGCCAACCGACTAGATGAGCATATTGGCCTGCTTATTTTTATTCTGAAAACTCTAAAACTGAAAGTGATGCAAATTTTGAGAACAACCCCAAATCTCTGGGATTTAAGGTTACATATTACTGGGAAATTCTCTCTTTTCACATTTTTTAAGACAGTCAACACCCGTGACCCTAAAAACAGGTTTAGAATATTGATACCCAGTACATAGAACAACTATCATGCCCCAAAAAGTACAGTTTAATGCCCCTATCAATCCTGCCATCAGTAGGTTGCAAACTGATTGACCACATTTACAAGCCCATAAGACAAATGATGTGACAGTATGGTTCAGGTGACTAATCACTGACAGAATAAAGACATTTAACACAAGGAGTTGCTCTATGAATGATCTGCTTCTGGAATGGAATTTCTAGCTTATCATGTATTATTGATATATCTGAATTTAAATAAAAATTAAACGAGGAATACTACAATTAAGAACTTGGAGAAAATATATCCCTAAGCATACCAGTCCTTTGTACACTGGCATTCCCTTGAAGTACACTTCCTCATGATCAGCATTTAGCAATCTATCAGTTGCTCCCATGTAAAGAGGAAATAAACCCACTTCACCAATGCAAGCTTGATCATTTGGCTGTCATATAGGTCAAAAATATCAAACACATGCATATGCAGGACGCCGAGTAACGACACATTAGGTTTGGCTTTTGGAAAACTGTTAAAAGCTTTTTGCAGCAGTCATTGCATTGGCCCATCTGTTACCAAACTACCATAGTAAACATCATAGTGAGGCATGTTGCTAACATTTCACATCAAAAGACTAAGAAGGTGAATTATTGGAATGCTCCTTGCTCTAAAGTGAAATGGTAGCAGCACCCCTCTCCATACCATGATATGGCATCCAGAAACATGCCTCAGAATGTTCTTAGTTCTTACATAAGGAACCCCATGTTCATCAAGGATGACAAAGGCTGTTGTCATTGACACAGAGCTAAATGCTCCAAAAGCTTGTGGTTGCAGAAGGCTTCCTTGGATGTAGGATGATGCAAGCTCTGTGCCTCCACAACATTCAACAATGGGTTTGTAATAAGCCCTCGAAGACAGCCAAAGGTCATCATCAATATTGGAGGCTTCTCCAGTAGAACCAAATGACCTGCAGGATTTTGTATATGAGACTCATTCTTGTTAACTAATGTAACCATGAATATTGAAAGCTCAAACAGTAGATTACTTTATCTTTGACCAATCCAGGTCTTCCATACACTGCATACTCTTCCAAGCCTTAACTAAGCTTGGAACTGTGCCCAAGATTGTCACTCCTGCATCCTGAACATACGTAATTAAAAATTAAACAAATAAAAAATAATATGGCCTTTGTATAGTGTGTTCATGAATCAGTTGCAAAATGGGGTACAATTAGTTTTCTTTGGAAATTTCATAAGATATTTGCATCAAAAATCCTTGTTCAACTTAACTCAACCAAGCCTGATCCCAACTAGTTGGGATCAGTCACGTGAAGTTTCAGCATTATGCTCTATCTAAAGTCATCCCTTCAGTTAAGCACTCAAACTACATTCTAAAAAAGGAAAAAAAATAAAAATGAAAATTTAGAAACCCTTCTTTCTTATTGTCTCTTATTGTTCTCGCTTTACCAACTAGAAGCTATATAAATACGAATTCCTTTCTCCAATTTTTTTTTTGCCCAAAGGTGACAATGTGATATGCAACGTGGTAGCAACCCCTCCCCCCTTTTCCAAGTGTGAAAAAAAGAGAGGAAAACTTGGGAACTAAACTTGTCTTTAGTTTTCTTAAAGCAAACAGGAATAAAGAACTTGATTTTACAGGGCAAAAGAACAAGAGAGACAATTTCCTACGTGAATCTAAAAAGACCCTTAATGGGACTATGTTCTTTTAGCTGAGCAGGTAGAGGAGAAAGGTATTGTAAGCCATGCACCTGAACAAATTTTCCAAAACCATGTCCAAGTGGAGATCCATGATAGAGAGCTAGAGTTGCACCACTTAAAAAGCATGAATAGAGCAGAACTGGTCCCATCACCCATCCTAAATTTGTGGGCCAGCAGAGGACATCACCAGCTTGAACATCAAGATGTGCCCATGAATCAGCAGCACATCGAATAGGAGAAAGTTGCGTCCATGGAATAGCTTTCGGATCTCCTAATGAAGGAAAAAAGATTAAATAGAGAATCATGGGAGAAAGGAAAATGTGACAGCTGAAGTCCCAAGAACTAAGTGGTCAAACCAAACAATTTCTCTACCTGTGGTTCCAGATGAGAAGAGTATATTAGTCATAGATTCTATTGGTTGGTAGACTGGTGAGTAATAATTTGGTCTGCCGGAAAAGAATAATGTTGTTAAATTAAAGTAATAGTAAAGCACGTAAAAGAATAAATATATTAGAAACTGAAATGAGTGTTGAGTTACAGACTTTCAAATGACAGAAATAATTGTTTCAGTGGATCAATCTGACTCCAGAGTTGTTTATATTACCTAGGAAGGTGATTGACACTAGAAAGAAATTTGTTCCATGATAAATCCTGTTTTCTTAATTGAATGTCTACATCCTTCCCAGTTGCAGATATCACAATAGCTTTATATGGAGCAGCTTCTACAACTCGACTGCAAGAGAAAGAAGAATAGCCACAATAATAATGCCAGTGGTGCATCTAGAAACATGTCTAACTTCTAATTTACGTCACATAAATTTAGAAAAAAAATGTTTTTATTATTAGTAGTAGTAGTAATTTAGAAAAAAAAATGTTTTTATTATTATTGTTACTATTACTACTACTACTACTATTATTATTATTATTATCATCATCAGTATTTTGCCTCACGTGAAGTTATGCCAAGGTGTCCATTATTTTGAGTTGAGAGCATAGGTACGACAAAATCTCTAGGGCACGACAAAACACCAATATCCTAGCGATTCCATTTTGGTATGGACGTTCCAAAATATGAAACATTTTCGTTCCACAACACTAAATTTGGCGATACAAAGAAATTTCTTCTTAATTCTTTCCTTAATTTTTCTTTTAAAAGAAAGACAACAGGAAAAGCACGACGCAAATCAAGAGATCATATAAATAGGTATGCTTAGTTCTATATTTTTGAACCAAACTCAGAATTTGGCATTTATGTCTGAGTAAAAAGTAGCCTTGATAGACAAGTGAAATGCTCAAGGAAACTTGGTCAAATAACTGAAGCCCTTGGGCACAGTTATGCATGTTGGGGAACTCAATGAAGCTACAAGCTTTGCAAACAATAAAATGTAGGGCCTCCACCAAAAGTGATTCAAGGAACCCCCTCCATTTCATCTCCCCAATCCCCAATTGGCACACATCTCAAACTTTCATTACCAAACATCTATTTCTAGTCCAAGGGATTTTGGGCAGAAAGGTCCTTTGGCAGGACTAGGAGGCTGCACCAAGCAACCTTTCCACTGAAATATAAGATTGTCAATGTGAACATTTTCAACTTATCGATCCAAGCAGCTAGAAAGATCTTATGATACATAAAATAATCACTAAGTTCTGCTCCACATTTAGCAATGCTGATATGAACATAAACTCTGGCATACAGAGAAGGGACCCAGTCAAATATGTCAATATGAACAATCTCCAATACTAGATCATTGCATCTTATATTTACTCAATTTAGCATCCATAATAATCTGTCAAAATGTAATCTTTACCTGTACAAAGGAAACTTCCCGACCCCCTCTTACTATAAAATCCTGAATTTCGTGTAAGGCTAGAAATCAGTTCCAAACAAAACAGTAAATATGCAACAAAAAAAAAATACAACAGAAAGAAAGAAAGAAGGAAAAGAGAGTCAAAATTTCTGTCTCTGTTATGATCAAGATGGAAACACGATATTGAAATTTCTAATAATCTTATATGATAAAAGAACCAGTCTTATTTCATGATAGTACAATACAAATATTCTTACGTCTTGTGAAAAAGAATCCTTTCTATTCAATTTCCTATTGCACTGAAATCACAGAGAACTCTAATAACAAATATAATTCTCTCCTAATAGAAATTTTTTCCCACCTTCCTTAGTGGAAACAGTTGATTATGGTAGTCATATGAGTATAGATATACCAGTTTCCTGAAAATGCAGGAAATACATTTTAAAAAACCTTTTTTGTTCCCAGAATAGTTCAAAGTAATACATTAAATCAGAATTTTCATTTAATAAAGGCTAAAGGGTTTCGCGCAATGTTGGTCCCACATATGCAGGATTCTGGGAGGGGGTACAAGATGTAAGTTTCACATTGTTTTTCTCTCATACTCTACCTTGCTTTCTCAAAGTTTTAATCAAATTTCCTATGAAATTTCTCATTTCCTGAACAAAAATTTTTAAGTTACCGAAAATCTAGAACTCACTTTAGTTCATGTTACTTGTGGATGATGTGGTGTTCCCTCACAATAATAGTGGGGCCAAGATCACAGCAAAATTTCAAATGGTAAGGTGTTAAATAATTCAAAATGAGAAAAAACAAACTTACCTGAAAGAATAGATTTAAAGAAAAAGTGAGGTGATTATTTGACCCATATATTATACCTTGACCCAGAAAGAAAAAGCAAAGGGATCGAATTAAAAAGAAGGAACAAAATTAGCTCACTCAAGAACCACAAATAGATGGAAAGAAGATTTTCAAGGGAATCTGGTTCCAAGGATGAAGAAGAAAGATGGCTAACAAGATGAGGCTCCAAACAACAGTAATTAATAACATAATAATTTATAAGAAAATTAATAAAACATTGATTATAACAGCTGAATGACATAATCATACAAAATTTGAGTTGTCCTTGCCAAAATGTGGTAAGATATGAACCCAAATGGATAAGTATAACAACTTGGTGAGGAAAGACAAGAAGGCCTAGGAGTGGTAGTACATAATTTATTTTATGAATAAACTAATTGATTACTTTTCTTTTTTATTTTTGTGAATCAAAAATTTTATACTTCCCTCCAAAAAAGGGACCCTGACTCTAAAATTTTCATTAAATACAAATATTTTGCTTGGTCTGGGACACAGATAAGCACCTACAATTATTTTGCACAAGACAAGGTTGAACTTATTGCACTTGCTTTTGACCTTAATGTGCTGGGAAACTTGCACAAGTGAACAAATAAGAAAAATGTTGTACAAGAAAATCGGTTTGCATATGTTCTGCCATCCAGGAAGCACATACATGTCAGACACGCCAAAATTTGTGTTCAATTATTTTATTGTTGTTTCTTTAGCAGGACACAGCTCGGACATGCTGGAACATAACTCAAACATACGAAGGACCTGTGGCCGACCCAACTTGGATGCGCGATGGACACAGCATGAAATTATATATATATATATATATATATATATACGTGTGCACGCACGCGTGTGTTTATTATTTGTTGTGTCCTAGTCATGCCCGTATTCTACTTTTTTTATGTCTCTATATCTGTATCTTTTCATATCTGTGCTTCTTAGTTTGCCATAAAAGCACTGCTCCAGTCCAAGTATAATATGAAGATAGTGGGAGGCGAGAGCTACTGCCGGGTATTGGAGTTTTTTTTTTTTTGCTGGGGGGGAGGATGGGGATGATGAATGAATGAAGAAATATATTATAGCCAAGAATTCCTTTTTTTAATGATGAGGATATTATATTTCTTAGCTAAGAATTTTTTTTCTTCATATAATAAATAAGATGCTTCAGTATAAATTTGTCCAAAGTAAAAACAATCAGACATCCACAACAGAAACAGGTTGGTTCTTACAAAAAGTATTGATTATTAGAGATTATTAGCTTACCGAGCATTTAGGCATAAAAGGGTCAATTATAGGGAAATGTCAACAATCAAAAATATTAGCTTTCATTGACCAAAAAAACTAAAAAAAATATTAGCTATCTGAGATTAGATGAGAGATTCAATTGTATGGAAATGTAAACAACCAAAAAATATTATTTTAACTGGGCCAATATCATACCCATATGTGTGGAATTTTTATTTTTCAGATTCCAAAAGAAATTTCATTGACAATAAATATATTTTCCATTTAACAATAGTGCACAAAAAATTCCAGGAAGATATACTCCCCATTTGGCAACAAATGCTACAAATATAAGATATTTAACTAGGAAACTTAGCTTCACCAGATAGACGAGAGAGAAAAATAAAGAACATGGGACAATGTTGGTGACTTCCTCTGGAAATCCTATGTACTTTGTGTATTAAAGACTTACAGAATAAAAATCACCTGAGTAAAAATAGCCTTCGCTTTCGATACACGCAAACGAGTTGCAATTTCATTTGCTGCAAAGCTATCAGCTATTGACACAACAACAAATCCTGCTAGTATAATTGCCAAATATATAATGACTGCAGTGACTGTCATTGGCATATCAATTGCAATTGCATCACCCTTTGAGAATACTGCATCCAGCGCATTTGCCACCATCCTGTGCAACATTTGTAAACACATAAACAAAGGAAGGCGGGAGAGAGAGAGGGGCGGGGGGGGGGGGGGGTGGGGGCTCTTAACAATAAGAATGCAAGTACAGTTATCTTTCCAGGTAGGTTACAATCAACTCTAAGAATACATGGAAGGAACTCACATCTGTCAGAATTTTTAACTGCTTAAACAGTTAGGGATAGCGGATTAAAGAAGCACTATAGCAGATAAAAAATAAAATAACACTAAGTGCAGGGGGGGCATCACTTAATATGCCCCCATCTTGCAATTAAAGTGAAAAAAAGAAAATGCTATAAAATGTGTATGACTTCTTCACTCACACACTATCTAAATGTCATGGAACAAATATTAATGGTCAAAATGAGGATAGATGAATATAATTGAGAGCATACATTACTTGTTCTCGAAGCTCTTTTAATGTCATATGATTAACATGAGAATCATCACAACTTTCGTCCCTCCACACAATGGCTAAACTGTCATCCTGCTTTCTTGGATAATGGCTTGGTAGCAAACAGCACTCAGAAATATTCAAAACTGAACCGGGAAGCCATGTTCCCCCATGCTTTGATGTGTCCGAGGCATCCAAAATGCACTTTGGGACTTCATGAAATATAATTGAAAGCTCTTTTAGAACAATTGACCAGTAAACCTGAACAATGTTTCAACTATTAACTTAAATGAAAATATAGTCTCATTAAACTAGAAATATTATGCTTGGCATTCACTTTAAAAAAGTACACAAGGGAACAAGGAATTTCCTCAGGATGCTCAGCAGAGAACTTTTGAAATAGACTAAAACTTGTTACAGGATCCTTGTATGATGCCCCTAAAAGCTTTGAACCATGAGTTTCCATTAGACGACCTAAATTCGTGTATTTAGACTGATATCTGACAAATAAAACAACATTGGGATCAGTTAGATGCAGAGAAACAAACAAGAAATTAACTTTTTAAGTAAGCACGCTGAGATGAAACCTGTAAACACAGTTCCGCTTCCACAACAAGACAATTAAATTGAACTATTGAAACCCATATTCTAGTGAAAGCCAGTATCCCACCAACCCACAAAAAAAAAAAAAAAAAAAAAAAGGATGTGCATCACTGTTGGAAAGGAGGATGAAAAAATTCAAGTCACAGAATGTTGATACTTAAACATGTAGTTGAATCTACTTCACTTTTGGTGTAGAAATCCTTATAAACCATCAAGCCTACAATGGGGCTAACTAATGTCCTTTGCAAATGACAGTGTTGAGAGCTTGATATGCATTGTTGGCCCATTCTCTAATAGCTTAAACGTTTGGAGCAACTGGTGATCTAACATGGTATCAAAGCCTTGGTTGTGAGAGGTCTTGGGTTCAAGTCTCTCAATTTGCTCAATTTGCATTTATTCCCCGTTTGCATTTGTATTCTCTTCTACTTTGCAATTGTCTTTGATTTCTTTGTCTCTCCACATGCGAGTCCGGGGTCGCACGTGAGGGAGAGTATTGAGAGCTTGATATGTATTGTTGGCCCATTCTCTAATAGCTTAAGCTTTTGGAGCAACTGGTGATCTAACAGACAGAACCATCTCAGCTGCCTCTCTCCAATCTTTTCCTATCACTCCAAGCCAGCTAACTTCCTTGTTCCCTCATTTGTTTCATTTATTTGTGATTCCAATTACTTGGAGTTGGCTTCATGAATTAGACTGATCACACAAGATTTGAGAATTTCCCAGTTGGCTCCTAGCCTGACATCAAAACCCCTATAAGAAATGCCAAAATTCCTTGAAGGCCAATTGGTGGCAAGAAAGGGGCCTGCCATGACCCTCAGCTGATACCAGTGAGCAGGTAAATGTGTCTTTTTGATATCAAGAGAGAGCCAACTCCAGCATCGATTTTGAAACTGTGTTTGATTAGTCTCAGCTTGAATATTTTTCGGCCAAAATTCTCTCTCCATAATTCCAATTTAGTATTTGATTAGTCTCAAACATCATCAATCAAAACTATTTTGTTGAAGAACAGCCTACATTAAGCCCCTTACAATTAGTACTCTATAAACTAAGGCCACCAAAATCTAAAACTTTTTCAAGCAACCAACATGATCGTATGGTTTATAATTAAGTTTCTCTAAATTCCAAATTAGTAACAATTTTATATTTTTGTTACATAAGATAAATATGTTAAAACATATGTTAAAAACGCATACATACATGCACATCCATATATATGTATTGCGTACAAACACATTTAAGTACATATGTATATGCATACAAATATGCATGAGGTCAAGAAACAAAAGGTCCATTATTAAAAGGCTTGAATTTTTTCAAGATTGGATATTGGGTGTTGTTCTTTATATGTTTACAAAAGATAAGAGTTCAATTCAACTCAGTTACTCAATGAACCTTAATCCTGAATATTTAGAGTCAACTACACAGATCTATCTTCCTAGTTGACTCTTTGTAAAGCCATAGTTTTGGTTAAATTCAATACAATAATTTCTTCTCTTACAGCCTCAGCCCACATTCTTTTTAACCTTCCTCTTGTGTTGGCATCTTCAACTTTTATCAAAATACTCCTACATGCCAGTGCATTAGTTAATAACAAAAATAAAAGTTTCGTCCAAAAAAATTCTCTGTTATTTATTAAGTCTCCACCATGATTATAAATTTTCAGAGGTATTGTACATGATGGTACCTTCCTTGTGTTTACCTAGTTATTTCATCCATGACAAAAGCAAAAAGGCCACAAGGGAACTCCAAATGGAAGCAAATTGTGAAGTTTTGGCATGAAACAATATTGAATCAAAAGAGAGGTATCAACATGATAAAATCCTCTATAAAGAAATGCAAAAGGATACCAGGATTACAAAAGCAAAAACAATTACAAACTCAATTGTTACATTGTCAGTTAAATTGGGTCTGCTTTAGTTTCTGCTCTAACATACATGCATCAATAAACAAAGCAGGGTGTCACCATGTGGGCATTAAAATGACATCTCATAAATCCATGAATTTGCATTGAATATAAAAGAGAGGAAATAGTAACTTCGCAAGGACAGACTGGATAGTTATACCATTTTTGCAAAGCCATATGCTTAAATAATGAGCAGTTTGTTTTTTTTATATATATATATATATTGGAAGGTGGGGATAAAAATATGGCTGTTTATGCAATTTGTGAGATAATTATGGTTATTCTGTATTATATGTGTTTTTTTGTGACTGTGTGTTTGTATTTACACAGTTAAGGATAGCCACTGCCTGCCCTAACCCCCCCCCCCCCCCCAACCCTAATGAAGGCTAGATTGATCCTATTTCTTGTACAATTACCATTCACCTAAATGTCCAATTTCATTGTAATGCAAACTTTATGTATAATAATAATAATAATGTCATTTCTTTGTAAAAGGCTTTTTGAGGCGTATTACTTCTTTTTTTTTTTCACATGATAAGAGTTCTCAAGACTTTATGGCTGATGGGAGGCCGACCCCAAATGGCCAACACCTAACTACACTATTAACCCAACTCATCATGCCCACACAATAAAATGGGATTTTACCTTGCTACCGGCAAAGTTTGAACCCTTTAACCATCTATGTGGAAAGCCAAGGATTCTCTATTACTTCACAAGCAGTTTTTTTATTTTTTATTTTTTGAATGATGCCATATTTAATAGAAAATGGAGTAATATATAAAATAATTACAGCCCATCTAATAAATCATTTATTTTATAGAATAATGTTATCTCTCTCGAATTTGGCAATCCGAAATGACATGACAAAGAATTATTAGTAGATTATTAAATGATATGTCTAATTTCTAAAATCATTCAATGATCAATTATATATCAACATCTAAAATTATTCAATGAGCTATTGATTAAATCAATCATTCAAATTATTTGATTGGATATTAGTTTGATGATTCTGATATTACTTCAAGTATTAAGTAGGAGAGAGAGGCAAAAGGCACAGCCTAAAATGGCACAGTGCCAAGATTTTTTTGCTGTGCTACGGGTTCGGGCCCAACCCCACGTCTAGCCCAGTCCAACCTCTAGCGAAGTGACCGGTTTTGTCTTAATTCAAGTTGTTTAATTTTTGTGCAAACCTCATCGGGCTAGAATGGGCCATCTGAATTTCAAAAGCCCAAAGGCCTATCGAATTGATTGGACTTAAACCCCCTATCCAAGAGCGACTCACCCGTCCATTTGCATTTCCCTTCCCACTGGCTATGTAATCGGACAAGGAGCTTCTGTGAAAACTATATTTACCTATACACACATCTACACGTATATATACATATGCATACATCTACATCTATATATATATATATATAATTATATATACTTACAAAAAAAAAAAACTTATATTAACCCAAGAAAAACTATATACATAGTTGTATTAATATATATATATATAGATATATAACTAGATATATTTATAATGTTATATATACTAATACTAACCCAAAAAAAAACTATATTTACCCAAGAAAAACTATATATACATAGTTGTGTGTGTATATATATGTGTGTGTGTGTGTGTGTGTGTTAATGTAGTTGTATGTATATGTTTATAAAATAACAATATAGAGAGAGGTAGGTGAGATGCAAGAGTGGGACATACAGAGAAGGAAACCAATAGAGAGGAGGTCCATTTGTGGACACATCGTAGTTAGCGTAGACTGCGTAGTAGACGAGTTGATGCACAGCATGTGGGTGAGACGGTCTCAGCATCCGTCGAGCCGTGAGCTCGCGCCATATCTCCTTGGGGTCCGAGTCCGACCCACCACCGGTTCCGGTTCGAACAATTGCGTCCTTGAGGCCTTTCTGGAAGGCTTTGGCATCTTCTACAGTTAAACCAGCTTTCACCAATTCTTCTACTCCCACTTCGCTTATGCTCCTCTCCAACTCTCTCTCCATCTCTCTCTCTTCTATATTTAATCGTATGCGTGTATATATATATATATATATATATGGTTTGACAGTATAACACGTGACAAAGTGAGTAGAGAATGGAAGAGATGTTGTTGAACCACGTGACGGACCATTAGGTTAGGTATCTCAAATCATAATTAATTAAAAGGGTATAGTTACTGAAATACCCTTGCTAACACGGCAAATTCAATACATTTAATCTTTTGTTCGTTAATAATTATAAAAAAAAATTAAAAAATTCTTAACTAAGTAGTTAATATTTGCCGAAATGGACAATCAAGCAGTCACGGCTTATTCTAAAAAAAAACATGAATAAAGTATAAATTCCCACAAAATTAAAAAAAAAAAAAAAGAGTTAGTAGTAAGTGTTTTAATACTATCGATCTTAATAATTGATTAGATTATCAAAAAAAGAATAATTAATATTTAATAATCTCTATAATTTTTTTGAGGAACTAATTTTGTTTTACGGTAAATAATTAATGAATTTATTATTTAATAATTAATAATTTTAAAAAATTATAATATTAATTATTAAAGTAGAAAAATATGCAGTTATAGTATATATAATTAATAATAATAATTTTAAAAAATAAAATAATAATATTTGAGCAATTACTTCATGTTTAGGATATATAAATATTTCATTCCATTCTAATAATTAAATATATAATTACTTTTTAAAAAAATTAAATATTACTTATTAGTTCATGGATTTATTAATTACTTATCACGATACTTAATTAGTTCCTTGAAATTTTGTTGAAGAAAAATGTTATATATAACAATTATTTTGATCTTATTTTCTCATTTTTAAATACAAGAGAAAACAAATACACTATAATACATACATATATATATATATATATATATATATTTTCGCTAATGTTGTGATATTTGAATGGTTCAATGGTATATAAATATTACATACGTAAGAGGTTAATAATTCTTTTTTTTTTGGCAAAAGCAATAGTGGTCTTCTGACACTACCTACTTATTTCTAGATAATAAAAATTCAAATTTTTGCAAAGATTAAGAGAGGAAAATTAAGTACATGTTGCAATGCTAAAGAAGCGCATACAAATTTTACCACCAAGAGCTTTGGCAAAGAAGGAAAACTTCCCACCACGGACCGGCACGATCAGATTTTTTATTACTCATTTGCCCGGTTGTTGCCATGTCACATCGTCACCACCCTAAAGGTAAATTCAATGAAAAAAATTTTAATATCTACCTAAATTTATCCATCTTATACCTACTCACTCACATAAAATAGGATCTATTATTTATGAAGTCGCTAGTAAATTCTACTTCACATTAGAAATGGGCATGAGAAAATTCAAGTAGGCAGTCAAAAGATTACTCAAATTCAATTATAATCTCAAAAAGATTGGAAAAAACTCATAACTTAAGTTACATTTAGTTCAAGAATTTTATAGATCCAAGTGTCATTTTCTGTGCCACTTGATTTCAAGAGGTAAGTTACCTTTGTTTTTGGAGGGATTCTGCCAAGACATAGCCATGCGCCACTCATTTTGGTGGGTTGGAAAGTAAAATGTCAAGAGTTCGGTACCAATTATTTGGTTGTAAGAAAACTCTCAAACAAATGGGTCTATTTGAATGTGACCCCCCCCCCCCCCCCCCCCAAAATGTAGATAAATATCACACATGCATTTAAAGGTATGCACTTAATAATTCCTTAATGATGCCAAAATCTCGAATTTTTGAGAAAATTTTATATAAACTCAGTTCATGAATCGGGTCAATCATTATCTGTCATCTAAATGAAGAATAATTATTTGGTAAGACCGTCAGTTTACATCACTATCTAATGTGGGTGTAACGACTTTACAAAATTTCAAATTTTTTTAGAGATTTAAGCCAAATAATTCTCCCATGAATGTAGGAAAATAGTTGAATTTGTTAGGAAGAGGGTTAAAATTTTATCGACCCATCGACACTTGAGCATGCTTGGGGGAGCAGGGTGGGGGTCCAAAGGCTAACCCCCCCCCCCGGGCGGCGGGGACAGGGGCACAGCACGGAAAATTAGCCCTTATTGACCAAGTGACTGCCTAGTAAATTACGGCCTCTCTTCTGCATGAAGTCTCCTACAAGAATCAATGGCATCTGATTGTTACGAGGATGATTGATGACTGCAAGTCTTGCTACAATAGCAGACAAACACCAAACAGCATAAAACTATAACCCATCAAAATGCATGCAGCAATCAGAGACATTGTTAAGAGAAATTCCAGTCAGAAATGTATGTTGACGAAACACCAGACAGGAAAAATCATCACCCATCTTGCCCGTGAACACAGAAAATGAATTACAATACATTTCAAAATGCCATCCAATCACCGGGCTCAAGCTGCATTGCATGCTTCACAAGAATGTTACCTGGGCAGAAAACTGGACCTATTCCCTTTTTATTTCTTAACTCTGCTAATTTTTCTCTGTATTTCAGCTACATTTGAAATCGACTTCACAGTTCTCTAGATATCAAGAAGACCAAATTGAGTTGTAATGCTTAGGATCAACTCTCACTATCATGCACAGTTTCTTTTTCCCTACTCATGAATTGATTACCTTCAATTTAAGATAACAGTGCTAGACTAAGTGCCATAGTGTTGCTAATCATGCACAGTTTTTTTGAGCTACAAATCCAATTTGGTTGGCCTCACTTTACAGTTTCCCCAACATCTGAAAAAGCACAAGATGGTTCAGAATACCTGAGATTAATAATCACAATTAAACCACAAGGCTAATACTAAACCACCCCCCCCCCCCCCCCCCCGCGTCTCTGGGGGCCCTCTTTTTCCCCTCAATATTCCATGCAATCCAGTGAGAAATTATAAATAGAAAAATTAAGAAATCACGTAACGGTTCTTGTCAAATTATTTTTTTTACCAATAAGCAATAAACACACACCTGTTTCCTGCAGGGACTTAACAAAACAAAATGTGGACTTGAACCCTACACCTCCTTTGGGAGTGGCATATATAAATATTTTTTATGTATTACATATTTTCTTTTTTGATAAGTAAAGTACATTAAGAAAAACCCAAGAAAGTGTAACCCGTGTACATAGGATATAAGCAGTGCAAGTGCAAGAGTCCTAGATCAATTCAGGTCTTTGCCCCTCCCAGGTTGTGTCATTTTGTAGCCAATAACTCAAGTGGAGACCAATTAATGCCCAAATTCACAAGTTTGAACTAGATAAAGCCCATATTCAAGCAATTGGGTACCGTAATCCTTCAAATATGCAGATTAGAAGGAAAAATCTGCTCCCCTTTTCCACAGATTGGTTATCCTAGACTCCTAGTATATAACTATTTCATTATATGTATCCAACTAATTTATTATATGTATATAACTATTTTTAATAAGAACAACAGATATACCTGCATCCCAACCAAGACTCAGACCCTAAAACTCCCCTTTGAGAGTGGCAAGAGATGGCACTCAATCAGATCATTATTGGTTTTGATCACCCTGAATCCAAGGTTGATCTACTAGTTAAGGGATCAAACCGGATTCAAATTGTTATAGGATAAATGGATCACAGCCTCTTACGGATTATCGGATTGAAATCAGAAACATGGACAGGCCTCCACACACAAAATAAACCGATATAAATATACATATTTGAAAAGTCAAGTTGCTAAGATATCATCACGTAGTTATTACACTAGATACCTGATAGATTAAACAAACAGCTATCATAAGCCATATAGGCCCAGTCCGCTTACCTGTTAAAAAAATAAGCCATATAGGCTCAGTGACCATTTGCAGTAGAAATATCTATTATACAAAGGGGACTGCTTTTATAAACAAAACTTGCTAGTTTTTTATCTCTGCTCACAGGCAATAAGGCAAATAAACTGAATCGTAAGCTTGAAGGTGGTTGTTCACAAGGTTATTTTATCAGATCCATCAAATTTACCTTGCAAATCGCAGTGTCCATTCTGCAGCTAATTCATCATATTTAGCTCTGTCAGCCAAGTACAAGTGAGCTATGCCTGGAACAAGTGGATTGTCTGCAAGAATAAGTATTTCTGTAAATTTAGTAGAACAAGATACATCTGATTGAACAAAACTCTTTGCAAAAAAAGGTAGTGTTTGGATTGTTACATTATTAAGTTAAACCAGTTTTTATTCATTTTATATGTTCAGACCAAACGGGTCGAATTTTATGTTTTTCAGTGTCAAGTCTTTGTAAGGAAAACATTTCGAATTGAAACCACTAGATGACTAGATGTTAACTTGAGTCATATCCCCTGCCACTCCTAAAAGGGGAGGTACAGGTTCAAGCCCCGGTAGAGACATGGACATGTGTTGTAGTTGTACTCATCAGGGAAAACAAAAGATTCCAATTAAACCCGAAATGAATTGACAATCTGCCAACCTTTTCAAGGATAGGAAAAGCACAAATATTCAACAAGGACACCTATTTTGCAATAATACAACACCAACAGAATATCCCCCCCACAAAAGATTCCAATTATACCCGAAATGAATTGACAATCCGCCAACCTTTTCAAGGATAGGAAAAGCACAAATATTCAACAAGGACACCTATTTTGCAATAATACAACACCAACAGAATATCTCCCCCCCCCCCCCCCCAAAAAAAAAAAAAAAAAAACCAAAAACAAAAGGCCCAATCGTCAAAAAGTGGAAGGAACAGATCTGAACAAAACCACATCCAAAAGAGTACTTGAACAACTTACAGGGATCGGGGTTGGTAAAAATTGATTTGATTGCAAGTAGCACCTTTGAGATTGTTAGAGCAGGACTCCAACCGTCTTTCAGGATGTCCAAACTAAGGCTGCCGGCAGAATCAACATTGCAGTGGTAGATTCGAGTTTTGAATACCACCTGCAGCCCTGAACCTAAAATTAAAAAGAAAAGAAGGAACATACAATGACAGGAAAAAAAAAAAAAAAAAATCTTCAACTGTATTACAATAGTAAAATAAAAAGTTGCACCAAACCCCCATCTCAGTGGAGTACTGAGGCTTCCTGTATTGGGGTATGCAAATTTCTAATCTCAGAAGAAGTGTGTTCTCGACATAAAATTGCATGCAGTACATAAGAGGAATGCCTGTGAGTAGATCAGATCATGATTCGAATCCAATCCGGCTACACAAATTCCTAACAATTGTATGTTCCAAATGCCAACAAAACTTTCCCTTTCATGACCATATATCATGGCCACAAAACACACACAGAGTCCAAGTAAAATCAATCAATTAGACATTTATTTGCAACATGACTAATAACATATTTTCAGTCAGGGGCAGAGCTATGTTGAGACCAGGAAGGCCATCCCAACCTCCCCCCATTCTCAAATATATATATTTACACACACACACACACATTTGAAAGTTATCTTTTGATCTATCGCATGCATCATGGAACTTCTTATCAAATTAATACAAACAAGCTCTTTATAAAATTCAAATGTCAGTCCCTTTCATTTACATGACCGAACAGCACGTCAACCTGTTTGTTTAACAAGGATTGGAGATATAACTTTTCTCTTTGGTGGCATAGTTTTATAGGTAGTTAGTCAATTTATGTCTAACCACTAGATTGCTGCCAAATCTTTGTTAAGTTGAAAATTTTCAGCCTTTCCTTGTAAAACAAAAAATTAAAATAATAATAAAAAAAAAATAGTTCTGTACAATGGAGTTAAGTCTCATGCAGTTTAGTAACCAAACAAAAAGGTCTTATACAATTTTGATTATTGGTTTTGGCATGGATGATCTTCATCCATGTAATGCGTGGTTCTTATTTTATTATATTATTTTTTTTATTTCATCTCCAACTTTTAAATATTTATCCTTAACCAATGGTAATTTAGTAGTACTTGAAGAAATTAATACGAATTTGGACATTAGCTTATGTTTTCTATCCTTTTGCATACCATGAATATATTAAGGTATACTTTCAAAAAAGTATACAAGTATATTAAGGTATTTTCTTCAGACAAAGGTGTGTAATTTTTTAAGATATTCATAAATTCTGAAATAGATAGTGGAGAGGTTCCCAGCTGTTTCTTGTACAAGGACATGAGGAACTAAATCTGAGTCAAATGTAAATTGAGGAATCCACATACACGAAACGCACAGATAGGGAGGAAAGCATTCGAGATCGACAATATCGGGAAACTTCTGGCAAGCTGAGATCACTGAACAGGGACTGAATGTGGTAAGAAGGATAAGTGTTGAAAATGGATCTGTAAACAGCTTGAGGAAATGTCGTTGAGAGGAAAGAAATCAAAGAAAGTTATCCATGGACGGAATCGAAGCTTAAGGGAGGCGATTGAAAGAAGATGAGTGGAGAAATCCAACGTAGAGTCTACATTCAAGAAGTGGATAGAGGCAGTGGTTGGATGCATAGTTGTCAAATTGCCCAGGCGACCCTAGGCGATGTACCTTGCTTACTGCCCAGGCAATCGCCCAATCAAAAAATATGATATAAAAGTGATCTAATCATTATTTTAATTCATAATTTCACACAATCTTTTTTATTAATAAAAAATTAAATCAATAAAATAAAATTCTTATTCTTATATAAAAATATGAAAAAAAAAAAAAAAAACACAATAGCAACTATGTATTACTATGTTATTTTGTGTCAACAAACAAACATACAGTTTAAATTTTAGAAACATCGTAGCATGTGTAAATAAATCAAAAAGAATGGATAATATAACAGAAAATACTTGAATAGAAGTTAACCTATTCAAATAATAAATTTGATGAAAATTCAAAAGGCAATATTGAACAAACTTGATAAAATTCAGAGCAATTAATGACTATTAAAGGATCATAAATGGAATTTGTTTTATTTTGATAACATGAAATAAACAATTGGGAGACCAGATAATATTAACATAATTTTGTTAGAGAGATTTGACTTTATATATTGCCTGTAAATAAAATAAGATGTTGCTATATATATAAGAATTTCAAGTACAAATAATCATTGTTTGAAAATTTTTCAACCTTTCTATTAATCTCACCTCATTTATTTACAGAAAAAACAAAAGAAAAAAAATATATATATATAATAATGAAATAGAAAGTTAATTATGTATTAAAATAAAAAATTTGCTTAATAACAAATTATTGTTCACAGATATATTCAACTCTTAACAAAGCAAAGAAGAGCAAAACAAATATAAAAATAAAGTAAAAATTTAATTATGTATTAAAATACAAATTTTAGTTAATTACAAATGTCTACTGCCCGGGCGAACGTCCAGTTATTTGGGTTCAGGCGATCTTCTTATAGTCGGACACCCAGGTGTCCAGGCAGTTGCCCGTACCAACTATGGTTGGATGCAGGTGGCATTGACGTTTTGAAATCTGGGGGCCTTGAACCAAAATGGAGAAACAGTGGACAAAAAACAATCAAATAAGTTGTCCAAATTGAGTGATGGATGGAAACCCCTTCGAAAGTGGTGTCTTCTAGAGATGGGCATGGATGGGAAGACATATTGACCGACCTCAACTCCTGTGAGAAGAGGCTTGAGTATCTGCAATGGTGTATGGTTGAAAGAGTGGGCCTGATGACCAATTCAATATTGAAAAGAGAAGTCCAAAAGTGGGTTGAACGGCATTGCAAGGTTACTGTGGGTGTACAGTAGTGGACATGCACGGTCCTTTATTTTTGTTCGAATTTTTGTTGAATAAGGAGGGGATGAGGTTACGGAGGAAGAGGGGTTGGACGTTGGATTGGACCCCTATCTTCTTGGATTGGTGGGTGTTGCTATAGGCTACTGTCACAAAATAAGGTTAGAACCAAGAGAAGTGTGGATGTGTTTCATGGGGCTTCCAATGTTCCTATGGTGTTCAAAGCTATTCTTGAAATGGGTGATAGATCTGAAGGGTTCATAAGAACAGCTGGGGCAACAAGGACTAGAAAGCACCTCTAATGGGCCTGAATCCTAGTGAAGGTATCTGAGGAGACTTTATTAGCAACATGGAGTGTTTGGGCAGATTAGAGTATGTTGTCCAGGCCTAATGGGGAACGGAAGGTGATGGGGATCACAATAAGGCTAGAATGGGGTTCCGCACCTACTACAGGCATAGACACAAGAAGACCAGGACCAAGAATTAATTAATTAGGAATTTTAATTTATTTTTCAAATAATATTAGGATTTTCTGTAATTATAGGGATTTTATTTACTTTCCTAATATGTTTTAATACACCCTATAAATATTGGGTGTTAATTTCTTTGAGGGCAGTTTTTGATATTGAATATACAAAATATTGAGATTGAAATTACTGAAGTTGTTTGTGTTCTTGAGTTTCTTTACCAGCTGCACCAATTTTCGTTCAGAGCCCAAATTCGATCTCTTCATCATTGTTCATCACCTACAATCATCTTCATTCTTCACCTTCACTCATTCTTCACTGGTCTTCAACGTCGCAGACCCGAAGCCCACGTAAAACCACATCAACTAACTGCTTGATCGTCGCATATGCACCAAGTAACTGACCATCACCCCCCGCTAGAATCCCCGATTGAACATCCTTGCCGTCACACTTACTCCAGACCTATCATGATCCCCATTTGTCCTGAACACTACCCTAAGAATTCTCTTAAGAAATTGCATGCACATGCCACTGGCCCTTCTCGTATCTTTCATAAGCTTGGACCTAATGCTCATTTTATTGACTTATCTAGTGATGTGAATATTAGTCCAGTTTTCAATGTGGATGAATTGTTTCCTTATCGAGACACTTTTGAGCCTCTTTGTGGCCTTCAATTGTTTTTGTACGTCGTAGTACTTCTTCGTCAGCTCCACTTTCTCGACTTCCTTCATTTCAGCCGCCACACATGGATCAAATTGAGAATGTTTTGGAGGATGGGGTGATTGGTTTTCCCAATGGTGGATTCCAGCATTACCTGGTCAAGTGGAGAGATCATCATGTGTTTGATGCTACTTGGATTACTGAGGACGAGTTTCGCAGCCTTGACTCAAATCTTTTGGAGAATTACCACCATTATAACTCATCAAAGTTGAGTTCTTTTCAGCGAGCAGGGGAGAATTGATTGGGATCATGATGGGCTATGAAGCACAGACACTCTATTTTGACCTGTATGGCCTTGTCGAATACCGACACTCTTAGATACTTTTCGGACATGTGAGACACGCGAAAAAAAAATTAAATTTTTTATTTTTTTCTTAAATTCAACACCTTCCGAACATGTTACTACATATTTTGGATACCTTTTTTGGATTTTTTTCCTTCTTTTCTCCTCCTCTGTTTTTTTTTTTTTTTTTGTTATATATATATATACTATATAATAGTTAATAAATTTGTTTTAGAACTTGAATAATGGATGTTAATGATTAAATAAAGAAGTTTTTAAATTTTTTTTTAATGGCTTTGTTATTTTAATATTTTTATAATATATATGTTTTTATGCTAATTTTAATTGAAATAATATTAAGTTTTTATTATTCAGTCATATTAATATATATATATATATATATATTTAAAGTGTCCTTGATGTATCTGTGTAACTCTGTCCTACTTTTTTGAAAAATGTTGTGTCCATGCTTCTTAGAAGATAGGTCTAGAATGGAGTTCCGCACCTACTACAAGCGTAGACACAAGAAGACCGGGACCGAAAATTAATTAATTAGGAATTTTAATTTATTTTTCAAATAATATTAGGATTAGCCATAATTATAGGGATTTTATTTACTTTTCTTATATTTTTGGGAACAGCCCTATATAGAATACTGAGATTGAGATTATTGAAGTCATTTGTGTTCTTGAGCTTCTTTCCTGTGCTGCACCAAAAGGATTGGGAATGGAAGGAAAAGAGCCAAAGAGAAATTTAAAACGTGGCCTCGAAACGAGCCTGCTTACAAGGGTTATAGGGCCCAACAACATTTAATGGCCAGAGAGCAAAATGCAGGTGGTGGACTACAGTATAGAAAGGGCTAGAAAAGGTCACAGGTCAGGATAGTAATCCAAACAAATCAAGAAGCCCCAGCCCAACAGGAGTGCAAAGGTGTGTGTCAAGCTTCATTGGCCCAAATGAATAACCAGGAAGGGAGGCTTGGTGATCGCAGCCCATTGAAGAACAGAGATGTTTAGAGGATGAGAAGAGAGATATTCGACCTATAGATAAGGAACCATTCTGTGATGCATGCCTTGGGGTTGAGCAGAGAAGGATGGAAGTAGGAGAACCAAGTGCTTCAGGAGCAGAACGGGACCAAAGTGAGGTATATAATGCTATTTCCGATGACTCGACAATGGGAAAGGTAGGACAACCTCATCTGGAGGTATAGAGGGATGATCAGAAAGAGTCATTGGGGCAGTTTGGAAGGGGATGATGTGCCATGATATGGGGGCAGGATAATTGGAGGCTTCAGGAATTGACTTAGACAATGCGAGTTTGTAATTAAAACAGGGGAAAGAAGGGAAACTAAGTCTACCATGAAAGACAGAGTTTCAGGTCACGGAGGAAACTAGAAGCATAACAGAAACAAGCACAGCTCTGGTAGTATCCATCCTGTGCAACAGGGAAGAAGTAGAGCAAATTCAAGAGTAGGCAGACACATTTGCACAAGAGAGTTATAGCATTCTTTTCACAGTTCGATGATGGGTAAGAGGCAGTCTACTGCACCCCTCTTGCCTTGGTGACCCCAACTGTGGGCAGTTAGAGGTAAATCCAGTGGGCTCATAGGCTTGCAGGTCTCAGGAGGTGATAGGTGATTCAGTAGGGATATGAAAAGACAAAATCAAATCAAGCAATTGACATATATTGGCATATTTAGTTCAATACTTTTACATGTTTCATTCTAATATAATACATTTTTTTATTTGTATACTTAATTGATATTAATTCTCATTACCAATCTTGGATGAAAAGAACACAAACCCCATTGTATTCCACCTATGTCATTTACATAAGCTTGCTCTCTACCGTACCACATTTAGAAATGTAGCGTATTGCATTCCCATTCCCGTTCCGAGTACCAAAATGATTTGTGTTCCTAGTGACATTGGTTGGGGCTTAGGGTGAACTTGGGCAACAGTGAGCTTATTCCAATAGGGGAGATGAATGAGGTCAAGGAGCTAGCATAGAATTTGGCATGTAAAGACTTTTAAATAATGGTCGTTACGTATCGTATCGGTCATTATGTATCAGTTTTTTGACCCTTTGATAGTGATACCAGCCGATATATTGAAAAGACCAAAATCCATTACTGTATAGGTTAATATCATTACATAATGGCCATTACAGGATGTTACAGGACCATTATGGCCATTACAAGACTGTTACGGCTATTTTTGAGTTTTTTCTTCAAATTTTTTATTTTTAAAATTTATTTATTAATATTTCTGCAGGATTTTTATGATTTTTTTTTATAAGATTTATATACAAGAAACATACTTAACAAAATAATTCAAAAAATTTTGAAATGGGTTACCAAAACATTCGTGCTAATACGACCTCGAAATGGGCTCCTGGTCACAATTTTTAAATTTTTTAATTTTATAACTAATCACACTAAATTGATTTTCATGCCTATAATCATTTTCTATTGTAATTTGTAGTATTACTTGTTGTAATATTATTCAAATTAAATGATACTTCTTATCAGTTTAACTTTAAAAAATCTATATAAAATAATAAAATATCTTCTTAGGTATTATTCATAACAAAAATATTTTTTTGGGTATTAGAAAATTAAAAAGTAATAGTAAAAAATATTAAAACGTAATAAATTATAGTCAAGATATGTGTATCAGTGATTTGCTACTGTTTGAAAAAAATTCACAATTGCGATTTTTTATTCCCATTATGGATGACCTGATACTCCCGATACCGTTACACCGCGAACCGCGTTGTATCCTGCAACCACGATTTAAATCCATGCCTCTTATGATGTTGTGGCCCTTGTGCTTAATGGGATTAAGGTGAAGTTCTAGAGGGATACTTGGTGTGGGGATATAGTTCTGGAGCAAAGGTTCCCTCAACTGTTTTAGATTACTTTGAACCGGGAAACTTTAGTAGCAGATTTTGTGGAATATAATGACAACAAGGCTGTTTGGATGCCTTGCTTTAGAAGAGACTTCCAAGGTCAAGAGTTGGAGGAGGCTGTGAATTTGATGGAGCTTCTATACCAGTTGAAGACGGCAGGGGACAAAGAGGATTCTCTAGGATGGAGGGTGGATATCTGGGATAAGTTCTTGGTTGATCATTTTACATGCAGCTTACTCGAAGAGGATCTAGAGAGTTACCTTGGAAGGCAACATGGTGCACCAAAGCCCCTAAGAAGATGGGTTTTTTCTCTTGGGCAGTGGCTTGGGGGGCTATATTGATGATGTATAATTTCCAGAAATGGGTTTAGATTGGCAAACAGATGGACATTTTCCACAAAGAGAAAGAAACCATTAATCTCCGATTTTCCATTGCATGGTTGCTAGAGATTTATTGTTTCTTCTTCTCATTCTTTGGTTGTTCTTGGACGATGCTTTGATCAATGATAGAATTCTTAAAAGGTTGTTGAGGGGCTCGTGCAAGGAGTAGTGTTAGGAAAGCGGAGAAAAATTGCGCCCCTTTGTCTTTTTTGGTGTATATGGTGTGAAAGAAATAGTTAGATTTTTTAGGGGAGGGGGGAAAAGAGGGGGGGGGGGGGAGGGGAATAACAGCTAGTAGATTAAAATATAGTTTCTTATGATCTTTATACTTTTGGGTAAATGAATTTTGCCTGTCTTGCATTGATTCTATTATAGAGTTTTTTGGGGGAATAAGCCTTTAGTTGTAGTTTACCCCTTTTTGTTAGGAGTTCTCCCTCATGCGTTCTATAATGAGACATTACTAATCAAAAAAACAGAAAAAAAAAGATATACATAAATTCCCTGCAAATTAAATGAAGATTTTCACAATTTTCAAATTTAAAACCCTCACAAACTTGGCGGGCATAAATGTTTTTAGGAATCTCTTAAAGAATAGCAGGCATAATTTTGGTATTATCTTAATTCAAGCTTTTTCTTTTCGTTAGTATTTATGTGACGCTTGTCAAATGTTGATTTTTAATTGTTAGGAAACTAGTCATCATTTGACTTCATGCATTTAAAATATGAACTACAAGAAAATAAATATACAGTTGCAGTCAAATTTTCTTGTAATACATTACATACCCTCCCCCTTCCTGGAAAGAGAATTTCCTGGCTCAGTCCCTTTTCTCAATTCCAAGATTTAAAACTCTTCCCTAATGTCTGGATTGACAAACATATTATACTTTCTAATATTTTCTAGCTGCTAATCTGAAAGAAATTCTTCAATGATTGGCTAAGCAACCACTGGTTCATCGGGGGGGGGGGGGGGGGGGCGCTAAGCTCTTTTCTATAGACAGAAGATTTTTGTTCTGGAAAAACATGACTATGATGCTCAAAATATATATATATATATATAAATGTGTGTATATGTATATGTACGTATATATAATGTATAACGTTCTGATTGCACTGACATTTAATTTATAGGATACAAAAGAAAACTATGACAGCATTTTTCAATTTCTTGGATGTTCTTGATCATACCTTTGGAGGTTTGAATGGATAATCACTTGGAAATGTTATGTCAAGAAAAAATATGCCACCTTCATATGGCGTCCCTAAAAAACACAAAAGAGAAAAAGGGAATGTAAACAAGTTCAGTAAAAAAATTATTAGCATGTAACCCACACCAAAGCAACATTACGAAAATTCTTTATGATCATCTTCTCTGTGCAGTTAAAGTCACTATTATAAACCAAAATTCCATTTGATAACTTCATGCTCATATTTGAAAAATCCATTCAAGAGCCAATCAATCCAACAGAAAAGGGCTTATTTGCAAAAAGGGGGAAAACAAAGAGATAACAATGGGCCCCTATGTGGGTATCATATGCATTATCATGAAATTTTGTCCAAGAGAAAACATCAGAGTGAGGAATTTACAGTTTTCCATAGAAAACCAACCTAATAAGACACATGTAAGATACTGTAAGTACATCCATGCATATATGGGGAAAAAAGATAAAGCTAAAGGCAAATGCATTAAAACAAAGTCAAGGAGGTTGTTTTATATATTATCATTACATCTCTTTGAAATGCAAAAGCCAAAGGATCTTCAATCGTATTATCTCAATTGACTGTTGTCAATTCACACACAAAATAAATAAGGTAAATTTTATACCAGATAATTTTAAAAATCGACAGCTTAAAAAGCACAAAGAATTGAGTTAATCCTTTTTTTATATGTGTAATTTATTATAATCAAGTGCTAGAGGGGCTTTAGTAACCAAACACCATTGTTGTACATGCTTTAATCCAGCAATTTCTTCCATGATAGAAGTAATTAACCTTTCACTTATTGACCGGTGCTTGGACACACATGCAATCTTAACAATGATAATGTTGTATATGCAAGAGGACAATGGGAGAGAGTAAATCATTTGCTTCTTCATTGTGAACGTGCAAGGGAATTGTGGTGCATTTTTTTTCTCAATGTGGTGTTGTATGGGTCGTGCCAAGATCTATAAACGATTGGTTGGCTTGTTGGAAAGGGGGTGTAAGCAGGAAAAGGGCTAGAAGAATCTGGAAGACAGCCCAGTTATCTGTTATGTGGAGCATTTGAAAAGAGAGGAATAGGCAATCCTTCGAGGAGGTCGAGTAATACAAAAAAAAGTTTTTAAGTTTTTTGGTGTTTGACTCTTTTTTCTTTTATCTATTATCTTCTTTTTCTCCCTATAGACTCTAGAGTACAGCAGGTTCTCCAACATCCATAAATAGGATACTGCAATAGACTTTACAAAGGCCCAACTGAAGCTGACTTTAAATTTTTGTCTAAGTTAAAGAGGCTCATGTCATTGGCCATTCGAAATATTTAGGAACAACATGGTCTAGTTATCATTCTTCTTTTATCAGTAAATATAAGTGTATTTTAGAGGCGCCCGAGGGGGGCGAAACCCATGTATAAAAAAGAGGCTCAGCCACAAAAATCAAAGCATAAGATCCCCCAAAAAATCCACAAAATAATTTACATACATCAGAGTTTCCTCCCTAACCAAGAAAAAACAATGTTTTCAAAAAAGTATCTGTAAAATAAGATGGAGGTTGTTCAATCTCCTCAAAACCCCGCAAGATCAATTCTCTTCATAGGCTCCACATAAGGCAAAGCAGAACCATCCTCCAAGCAACCCTAGATTCCTTCCTCGCTTTGCTACATCTCTAACTTAAAAACATCTTCTTTGTTGAGCCTAACATCACCCAACCACACCCAAAAGACGAGAAAATTAAACTCCAAGCATCCCTTACCACCCCGCAATGGAGAAGGCGGTGATCAACCGTTTCCTCCTCACACTTGCATATACAACATCGGCTAGTTAATTGAAAGCCTCTCCTTCACAAATTATCCCTAATGAGAATCACACCCCCATGCCACCGCCCAAGTGAAGAAAGCGACCTTGGAAGGAACCCGAGAGCGCCAAATAATCTTCCAAGGGAAAGTCTCATCATTGTTGCACACTAATGCCTCGTAAGAGGAGCTAACCAATAATCTCATCTTATTACAAGTTGTCCACACCATGTGATCCCCCCTTCCCTCCCTCACCTTCCATCTATTAATTGTTTCCAAGAACTCCATCACCTCTCCCAACTCCCAATCATGAAAGTCCCCACAGAAATGAGAGCTCCAAACAAATTCACCACCCTCAACATCAACATAATTAGCCACTAAAGCATCCTTGTCAGCAGCCAATCCAAAAGGCAAAGGGAACAAGCTTTCAAGGGCTCATCCCCACACCAAGGATCCTTCCAAAATCTCACCTTTGTACATTCCCCCACCTCAAAACAAATATGATGAATAAAATCACCCACGCCCTTCCTTATAGGACTTCCAAACCCCACATCCATAAGCCTCTATTGCCTCCCCCAAAAGCCAACCCCCATCCAACACACCATACTTGGTAGAAATCGTGTCCCTCCATAAAGAGTTGTCCTCCTCTCCAAACTGCCAAAGCCATTTATCCAAAAGAGATTTATTAAATACTTTTAAATCCTTAAAACCAAGACCTCCCCCTTGTAGAGGAAGTTTTTCTTCTCCCATCCATTCACAAGATGCATTTTCCTCTCTCTCTGATTGCCCTCCCAAAGAAAGTCTCACACTTGCTGAAGCTTTTCCAACCTTTTATTCACAAACATGGGCATAGGAAAAAGGGACATATAACATGTAGGGAGACTTGCCAACGTACTCTTGATAAGAGTAATTCTTCCTCCTTTAGAAAACTATTTAGAGAGAGAGACGTCTTAAGACTTGTTGGGAAATAATTGATTAGAAAGAGTAGTGCAAAAATACCCTCAAAAGGCCCTAGTAAATATTAGGATCCAAGATAGATAGTTACAGTTAGTCCCTACCCCACATTTTGTCCTAATTTGAAACTCCTAAAGTACTTATATTGTTACTCTACGAGGCATTAAAAAAATGTGTGAGAGAGAGGGGGGAAAAACACTTTAAGACAAAGAGAGAGATATGTGTTTACTAAATAAGAGAATGATCTACTCACGTTGTTGCTAGAAATTAAGGTTTTGGGAATTCCTTTATTATTTAGTTAAATTCTCAAATATTGATGAATTCATTTATTTGAATTATGCTTGTATTTGTTCTTTCATTTACTGTTTTTAGGTTTTATTGCTCTTGAAGATTGAATTTGAAGGGATGAGTCTTTCTTGAGATCTCTCATTTTCTAGAGTGCGAAAGTTTAGAGAGAGATTTGTATATATGAATTTTAATTAACATAAAACATTTTAATTTTCGTATGTATAAAGCATATATTTATTTTATACATATGTATACTTTTTTCTATACATATGCATAATATATACAAAATCAACTATCCAAATTTCAAGTTCAAAATAATTTTATCTCTTCTTTGCATTTACAAATACTAATAAAATTAATACTTGCTTTTCTTACTTTTTTAGCTGAATCTTGAAGGAGTAAATATGGATGAGGAATTAATATTTTTGTGGAAGCAGTGTTAAAATCACGTGCAAATGTTTTTCTTTTGATAAGTAATAGTAGGCACCCGGGGGAATTCCATGTAAAACATGTACACAGGCTGCAAATATATAATGTTTTATCACCAAGTGTTAACTTGAGTGGTATCTCCTCCACCTCTTAAATAAGAGGTTGAAGGTTCAAGTCCCAATGTGTATCTCTTACCTATCAATATATATATAATTGTAACATTGCTATCAAATTTCCAAAAATTTTGTCATTTTTAATTATGGGAGATACATGTAGCAATAGTTAACTTTTATTGATTTCAAAAAATCAAATTTTATTTTATTAATGAGTTTTAGGTTATCCCCACTAAAACAAAATCTCAGCTCCATGATTCTATCAGGCCTAGACCATAACTACAGTTAAATGACAAAAGGAGAAATATAATAACAAAAATAAAAAGTTTCAGCCATCTTACAAAAAAAAAAAATCAACTTCTTGACAAGAATCCAAAATACTTCCTGATACGCCCAGAATACATCCTCAAATGGGGGTTCAACACGTGTCGAGGATATACCGTACGATTTAAAGTACTACCCATACCGACGTTACCTAAGTACACCGATATCAGTATAACTAGAGCTCGACAAGCTCGTGGTCGTGCAGCTATACCGACCTTATAATGGCAGGATAAAAGGTAACATATAGAAGTCGAAGAAGCAGGCAGCACTGAAAAACATGAAGGCAGAGGGTGGCAGAGGAGTGGTTGAGGGCAGTCATAATCACCGCCGTCAGGCGGCAGTGAACCCATACCCTGGAATCACCAACTCCTACCAACTCTGACAGGTAGTCACATATAAATGGAAACCGATGAGGTATGTAAAAGGACTCTTCTTTTTCCTCTGGGATTCACGATTATTATCTTTGATCACTTAACTAACTAAACCATCGGAGTGGCTACCACCAGAGCCCTCCCCGGTGGCTTACTAATTCCGTCCTTTTTCAGGAAACCCGATCGAGAGATAGCCAGCCATAAGGGGGTCAAATAGCTGCAGCATCAGCTTGGCGCCGTCTGTAGGAACGACAGTCGTTCCTTCATTCCTTTCCTTTCCTTTCCTTTCCTTTCCGTTCCTTCTGAAAAGACTCCTTTATGGCTCCAACTCTCCGTCCAAGACAAATGTCTCGAAGCCAACCGCCGATTGGAGAACAGGAAAGGGAAACCCTCAATCCTGTGCAGCAACGGCAGCAGCGACAGCTTGATCAGATGCAGGCACAGCTATCAGCCATATCTCAAGCCCTGGCTTCTTTGACACAGAACCGGCCAGGTCGCCGCGATAACCTTCCCCCGAACGCCCCAGAAAGGGGAGCGCAACCCATTCTAATCACAGGGGAAGGGCACACGGTGGGCAAGGATCCTATCATCCTACCGTCATACCCTCAATCAGATGGACACACGAGAGACGATCCCCATCCCTCGAAAAGCCAAGGAGGGGGAATGCCAAATCCTCATCCAACTATCCACTACCACGTGGGAACAAGAATCTTGAGCCCTGCAAATTCGGGGGCCAACCACGCGCAACCACCCTTCCAACCGCAACAAGCGTCGATCCCACCCCAGAGGCAGTCGAACCACGCTGGCCCCAGCCAGGAGCTTCCCCCATACATGGGACCCGAGGTTATCGTGTCAGCACATCACAACTCGGTCCCATCTAGAGTGCCGTCAAGAGCGGAAGAGGTGGCGGACTCGATTGGACAGGCGGCCTTAGCCAGGGAGGTTGACATTCCACCCAGGCAAGACGAAATAGCGAAGCTGCTCGGTAGGTTCACTACTTCGTTCACCTCGGCAATATTGGCGGAAGAACGCCCGAGGAAGTTCATCATCCCGAAGTTCACATCTTATGACGGATCCGAGGATCCGGGAGACCACCTTTCACACTATCAACACACCATGGCCCTCCACGGGGCGACAAATGCATTTTTATGCCGCACTTTCGTGACGAGCCTCAAAGGTGCAGCCCTCAAGTGGTTCCACAGTCTCCCTCAGAAGTCGGTCCCGAACTTTTATGAGCTCAGCCGGAAATTCCTCGACCGTTTCTTGACTAGCACGAGGCTTAGGAAGGGGCCCGAATTCCTACTCTCAATCAAACAGCAAAAAGAGGAATCCCTAAGGCAGTACATCGCAAGATTCAATGCTGAGCTTACGGAGATAACAGACTGTACTCCAGGCTTCTTAGCAGCAGCTCTTCCATGCCGGATTGGGACCTGGCCGATTCCATGACTCCCTGACAAAAAATCCCCCTACCGATATGGCCTCGCTGATGGAAAGAGCACGGAAGCACATAAACCTAGAGGATACAAGGGCATCCTTCCGCAAAGCCAAGGAACAGACTCACAAGGCGGAAACCACCCAAAAACATGCAGCGAGCAGTTCACAGAAGAGGCCAAGAAGTCCCGAGGTTAGGATGGCATCTAGATCTCGGAACAACGTCGGCACCAAACCATTCCGGAACTTCACTCCTCTGAACACCTCCCTCGCCCAAGTCTATCATCAGGTCAGAACGAGTGAAAATCTGAGACGCCCAGAGCCCATGCATAGCCACCCGGACTCCCGAGATCGAAGTAAGTATTGTGAGTTCCACAAGGATCATGGGCACACCACGGAGGCATGCAAGCATCTCCAGCAGGAAATCGAACAACTAATCCGAAGAGGGCGCCTGGGGGATTTTGTTCAACGCAATGGAAGACGCGACCAGCGCAACCAGAGGCACCAACCCAGATAGGAGCTAAGGCCCCAGCCGCCGAGAGAAGGTCAGGAAGCCGAGACGGGGGAGGTTCGTAACGAGCCACCCGGCCTGAACAATCATGTCATTCTCGTTCTCCATGCCGATAACGCGTTAGCAGGAATGCCCAATCGAGCAAGGAAACGGTATGTCAGGGAGGCAAAGATGGAGCCGTGCCCTCATCAGGTCTTGGCGATTGAAAAAAGGCAAAAACCCCTGCCGAGTATCCAGTTCTCGGACCAGGACCTTCTTGGAGTGCATCACCCCCACAGTGATGCCCTGGTCATCTCGCTGAAGGTGGCCAACTTCGATATCAGAAGAGTCTTGGTGGACACGGGCTGTTCTACAAATATCCTGTTCTACGAACCTTTTAAGCAGTTAAAACTCGACTCGGGCGACATAAAGGCTACCACAACAACAATGGCAGGATTTGACGGAAATCTAAGTTCACCAATTGGGGGTATCGACTTGCCAACCACTATTGGCGAGGGAGATGGTCAGAAGACCCTCATATCTGAATACATGGTGGTGGATTCCAGATCTCCATACAACATTATCATCGGAAGACCATGGCTTCATCAGATGGGAGCGGTTACCTCCACCCTTCATCAGTGTCTCAAGTATGTCCACAATGAGAAAGTCTACACGACCAAAGGCGTCCAGTCGATATCACGGGAATGTCACGTTGTGGCATTGAAAGGAAAAAAGCAAAAAAAGCAGTTACAGAAACCTCGGCACGCCTTCGACCAAGGAACGGGTACCGAGGCCCCCGCCGAGATCAACGAACCATTGAGCCCGAGAGGGAGAGAAGTGTGGCAGTACCGACCCAGGAACCCGCCAGGGTGTTTGTAAGCACCGAAGGTGAAGGGCGCTACTTGCAGCTCGGGGCCGACTTACCCCGATCGGAGTAGGATGAGATCACCGAGTTCCTAAAGGATAACCTGTCGGTCGTCGCATGGGAAACCAAAGATATGGAGGGAATAGATCCCTCCCTCATCTGCCACAAATTGATGACCGACCCAACTTCCCCCCCGGTCAGACAAAAACGACGGACCTTCGCCCCGGAAAGGCACAAGGTGATCAACGAAGACGTCCAAAGGTTGCTAGATGCCAACTTGATACGAGAAGTGTTCTATCCGAACTGGTTAGCCAACACCGTCCTTGTCAAGAAGAAGAACGGTAAGTGGTGTGTCTGCGTTGACTACACCGACCTTCAACAAAGCTTGCCCCAAGGACAGCTTTCCACTGCCTAGAATCGACCAATTAGTGGACGCCACTGCAGGCCACGAGATGATGAGCTTTATGGATGCATACTCCGGATACAACCAGATCCAGATGCACCCCCCAGACCAAGAGAAGACGTCCTTCATCTCAGAACGAGGCCTTTACGGCTACAAGGTAATGACTTTCGGACTAAAAAATGCCGAGGCGACATACCAACGATTGGTGAACCGGATGTTTGGGCCTTTGCTCGGTAAAACTATGGAGGTCTACATAGATGACATGTTGGTCAAAAGCCAGAAAAAGAGTGAGCACGTCGAACACTTAAGGCAGACCTTCGACATACTCAAAAAACACAAGATGAAGTTGAATCCTTCAAAGTGCACGTTCGGGGTCAGCAGAGGCAAGTTTCTCGGCTTCTTGATCTCACAAAGGGGGATAGAGGCAGACCCCTTGCAAATCAAGGCTTCAATAGAGCTGGAACCCCCGAGGTCCAAAAAGGAGATCCAGGCTTTGAACGGAAGGATTGCAGCTCTGAACAGTTTCATCTCTAGGTCCACCGATCGCTGCCTCCCATTCTTCAAAGCCCTAAGAGGAAGTAAGGCCCTGGAATGGACCCCAGAGTGCGACAAAGCTTTCTTGGAGCTGAAGCAATACATGTCGTCACCAGAACTCTTATCCAAACCCGTGTAGGGGGAAAGACTCTTCTTGTATCTCACCGTGTCTGAGAACGCGGTGAGCTCTGCACTGGTCAGAGAGAAGCAGGGATGCCAGAAGCCCGTATTCTATGTTAACAAAGCGCTCCTCGGATCTGAAAAACGGTACCCTGAGGTGGAAAAGCTGGCATTCGCCTTGATAATATCCGCCAAGAAGCTCTGGCCTTACTTCCAAGCCCACGCGATTGTGGTCCCGACCTACCACCCCCTGAAAGCGATTCTGCACAAGCCTGACACATCAGGGCGCCTAATAAAGTGGTCTGTGGAGTTGGGAGAATTCGATATATCTTACACACCCAGGACCGCCATTAAGGCGCAAGCCTTGGCAGACTTCGTCACAGAGTTTACGCCACCTCTAGAAGGTAACATCCTAGCAAACTCGGATGCGACGGTATGGCACATGTATGTTGACGGTTCCTCTACTGAGAAGGGCTCCGGTGTAGGTATCGTACTGCAGTCTCCGGATGGTGTGACAACAGAAAAGGCCCTCACCTTGAGCTTCAGAGCATCCAATAATGAGGCCGAATACGAAGCGCTAATCCTAGGCATGAAGCTGGCATTAGAATGCAGGCGCTCGCAACCTTGAAGCATTCTCTAATTCCCAGCTGGTAGTGAGCCAGGTGCTGGGAGAATTCACAGCTAAAGATGACTGGATGATAAAATACGCTGAAGTGGTGAACTCCTTAGAGAAATCATTTTCCAAGTTACTATTCATAAGGTAGAAAGAGGTCAAAACACCCAAGCCGATGCCTTGGCAAACATGGCCTCTCGCCAGGAGCCTGATAAGGATTCCGAGGTTAGCATTTCTCGCCAGGTGGCACCCAGCATCCAAAGGGTCCATCCCATCTGTTGCGCCGAGCAACCTGGGGATTGGAGGATCCCCATCATCCAGTACTTACAGGAAGGGAAGCTGCCGGAGGATAAGAACCACGCTCGAAGTATACGAATCAGGTCGGCAAGGTACCTTATTTTAAACGAAAAGCTCTATCGCAGGTCCTACACCCAGCCCCTCCTAAGATGCCTATCTCCTGAGGAGTCAGAATACGTTCTGGCCGAGATCCACGAAGAAATATGTGGGAACCATAACGGAAGCAGAACGATCACACACCGAGCCCTGACTCATGGTTATTACTGGCCTCGCATGCTCCAACACGCCAAGGAATACGTGAAGAGGTGCGATAAGTGTCAACACTTTGCGTCGTACCAACACCAGCCGCATCAGGAACTCACTCCCATCATAAGTCCATGGCCTTTTGTGCAGTGGGGGATGGATATCGTGGGCCCATTGCCGAAGGCACCGCAGAACAGAAGATACTTGCTTGTCGCCATCGATTACTTTTCCAAGTGGGCAGAAGCAGAACACCTAACTCGTATTACAGAGGCAGAAGTAAAAAACTTTGTATGGAAAAACATCGTTTGCAGGTTCGGAGTCCCACGAGTTATCATTTCAGACAACGGTACTCAATTTGCCAGAAAAGTGTTCGCCAAATTCTGTACCGACCTGCACATTAGCCACCATTTCTCTTCTCCCAGTCACCCCCAAGCAAACGGACAGGCAGAGGTGACCAACCGAACCATCCTCGAAGCCATCAAGAAGAGGTTAGAGCAGGCCAAAGGGAGGTGGGTTGAAGAACTACCAGGAGTACTCTGGGCATACCGAACCACAAGGAAAACGTCAATGGCCGAAACGCCCTTCTCACTCGCATACGGTACCGAGGCCGTCATCCCTGTGGAAATTGGCATGCCGACACTAAGAATAGAAACCTTCGATCAGAATGCAAACAACCTCCAGCAGGTGGAAAATCTTGATCTTCTAGAAGAAAGGAGAGAACAAGCGGGGATAAGGGCTGAAGAATATCGTCGAAGGGTGGCCAAAAGCTTCAATCAGAAAGTGAAACCCGTGAGCCTGGGGCTCAACGACCTGGTTCTAAGAAGAGTCTTCCCCAATACTAAGGATCCCGCCATGGGAAAGCTATCCCCGAACTGGGAGGGACCTTACAAAATCATCAAGATCAACAGGCCTATGACCTATTGGCTAGAAGATATGTCTGGGAAACCAGTGCCGAGGCCCTGGAATGTTGAGCATCTAAAAAAGTACTATCAATAAATCTTTTACTATTAAGAATATGCTTGCCAAATATAGCCAAAGGCCCCTACGAGCAAGAGCACTGTAGCTAAGGTCTCTAATAAACAGGTCCTCAGACCTGCGCCAAAGGCCCCTACGAGCAAGAGCGCTGTAGGTAAGGTCTCCAATGGACATGTCCTCAGACCTGCGCCAAAGACCCCTACGAGCAAGGGCGCTGTAGGTAAGGTCTCCAATAGACAGGTCCTCAGACCTGCGCCAAAGGCCCCTACGAGCAAGAGCGTTGTAGGTAAGGTCTCCAATAGACAGGTCCTCAAACCTGCGCCAAAGACCCCTACGAGCAAGGGAGCTGTAGGTAAGGTCTCCAATAGACAGGTCCTCAGACCTGCGCCAAAGGCCCCTACGAGCAAGAGCGCTGTAGGTAAGGTCTCCAATAGACAGGTCCTCAGACCTGCGCCAAAGGCCCCTACGAGCAAGAGCGCTGTAGGTAAAATCTTAAACGAAAGAATCTCGATGAACATTCTTGAGGTCCGTTGATCGTTAGGTCAAAAAACCAACTAAGAATCTAATTATTACGTAGGCTGTTCAGTGTGATATACTGTCAATCGATACTTAAACTCTGGAACCACGGTTCCATTATCCGACCTTAGATCTAGATTATTCTCGGTCAGACGCTTAGCCTCTGGCGAAAGGGAAAAGTTTGTCATCTTGATTTTAAGTTTAGCGAAGCCATAATTAAACAGTCGACTCATTCAAATTTAGTCCAAGGACAAGCATTATCTAGACGAATACGGATCGGTATAACATAAAAGATACTTTCATTGAATAAATGCCCAAGTAGGCCAAAGACTACAAAAAAAAAAAAAAAAACCACAACTACTTTCGGGGCGGTAGGGGGAGCAGAGGCCAGGGGGACAGCGTCTTCAACAAAGCCTTCACCTTCCTGCTCGGCAGGGGAACTCGGCGCTGACTCACCGACCTCGACGTCATCCAAAGTGGAGATATCAAGGTTTGGATATAGCTTCTGGATCTTCTTCCTGTAGAGCATATACCCTGAGTCCACGAGCTCCCTGCCCATGGAAGTAGCCAGACCCATCAATCCCGCTTTTGTAGCCGCCCTAGCTTCAGCACGGGCCTCCTCTAGCTTCCGAGCCTCGGCCACCTCGGTCTCCTTCAGCCGGTTCCTCACAGATTCCAAATCTTCACGGAGTTTGTTCCTCTAGGGTGACCAGGGACTCCACTCCCCGTTTGGCCTCCAAGAGTTGCGCCTCAAGATCCCCGCACTTAGCTTCCAAAGTCTTCACTTGGGCACGAGATGCCTCGAGTTCTGTACGAGAGGTGCCGAGCTCGGAGCAAGCCTCCTGCAGACTAGACTGCACTGCGCTGCGCTCAATTTGGACTCAGCTAACCTCAGGATTGATCTAGCAACGCCGAGGTCAGCTTGGGCGGTCTTTAACTCAACCTGAAGGACGCTGGCCCTCTCGGACTGGTCGAAGCAATCCATTAAAATGCCCATCGCCCGAAGACCCTTGCCAGCAAGGGTACAAGAGTAAGTACAAACTAAGGTAAGCAGGCGAGATTAAAAGTAGACTGAGGTTTACAAAGAACTTACCCTCGCATGACCCAACATAAGGTCAAGCAATAACCTGTCTCGAGGGTCTGCTTTGGAAGCCAGAAGGGAGGCCTGCCTTCAAAGCGGACTTCGTGGCCTCCGACCCCAAAGTTGCTTTGCTAGGATTGGAGGGGATCGAGTTCGGTCCTTCTGACGTGCTCGGAGGAGGGGGACTCGACATCTGCACCTCCAGAGTCCCAGTAGTCTCGGTAGCCTCTGCAGGCCTCTCGTCAGACCCCCGCCCTTCAGATCGGGGGACCTTGGCCGCATCATTGTTTTGCGTAGTAGGTGGTCCGTCGGCCTCGGAACGCCGGGCCTCTTGGGCCTCACGATTGGCCCTCGAAATCAATCTCCTCTCTTCTGAGCAGATGGCGCAGCAGTTGAGGAAGACAGGGACGCTCTTCTTTGTCTTTGAGCTCGGTATAAAGCCCGCCAGCACATTCTTCTTGTAGGCGCTAGCCTCATCTTTTGTGAGATTGGCTGCCATCAGATTCTGAGGTGACAGCACTTCGTCGTAGGGACGATTAGCAGGCTGAAGGAGTCGTTGGTACCTCTCTGCGAGCTCGTCGGTAAACTTAGGGCCTCCTCCGCTTCTTTTTATCTGAAAAAGGAACACAAAAAGATCGAAGTTAAAATAGCCAGAGAAGGAAAAAAGGTGAAATCAGAGGACTAACTTATCAGGTCTGAATACTTCACCCTTCGGGCTGGTGTGCCGAGGAAAGAGACTTAGATCGCCCTCAAAATCTTTGCGCTCCCAGCCTCCCCCTACGAAGAAGTACCACTTCTTCCAGGTTTTATTGGAAGATGGTACCAAGGTGAGAGGTCTGAACCTCTGGTCAAAGCACGTATAAAAAAGTCCCTCCGATTTGAGGTACTTCAGATCCATCTGACAGCGAATGAGGTCCAAATCTACTTGGACCCCATTCAGATGACCTAAAACTATGAAGGCCAAAAGCTGCCTCCAGCTATTCACATTGAGATCGGCCGGGCATATATCGAAAAATGTAAAAAATTCCACTAAGAGGGGATGGAAAGGGAGACGTACACCCAAGTGAAACCACTCAAGGTAGGCATAGATCTCTCCCCTCTTGATATCAGAGGGACGATCCGAGGGCTTAGGAACTCTACAGGTCACGTTTTTTGGAAAACCGTACTGTTTTCTAATGGCCTCAAGTATTCCCTTACTCCATGGCACTCGCCCCCTCCTCCCTCACGGCTTGGCCGGACGGACTTGCCTCCCTATCACTAGACCTAAGCATGGAAGGGGAAGACGAAACAGGGTCGGAACTGCCCGTGGTCCCTGATTCTACCCTAGCATCTACCTCGCCCGAGTTGGACATGGCCACGGATAGAAAAATAAAAGCAAAGAAGAAGAAGAAGAACGGAAAATAACGAAGGGACTGGAAAATTACAGGCTCAAGGGCAGAAAGAAACGAACAACAGTCGCCGGAGTTCTCTCTTGGTCGTCGGAAATCGCCTGTATGGTCCTCAGAAGATGTTTTGAAAATGGCAAAAGTGGGAGAGCGGACGAGGGGTCCCTCTATTTATAAACTGGCGGTAAACCTTCGTTCAAAAAGTGTCTCAGGAACCGAACGGACTCTGCAGAAATGATAGCATCGGTTGATGAAACGGCGGCACACGTATTTAATGCGCCAAAAGCGGCTGTCGATCTCTCGATGTACTAAAAGACACGCTAATAGAACGCACGATCCCTCAAGATACAGGAATGACACATTAAATGCCGACCACGTGACCTTTCCAAAACCACGACCTGAGCTCTGAACTCGTCTTCAGACCCCCGGCTTAGGGGGGAGTAGCTGATACGCCCAGAATACATCCTCAAATGGGGGTTCGACACGTGTCGAGGATATACCGTACGATTTAAAGTACTACCCATACCGACGTTACCTAAGTACACCGATATCAGTATAACTGGAGCTCGACAAGCTCGTGGTCATGCAGCTATACCGACCTTATAATGGCGGGATAAAAGGTAACATATAGAAGTCGAAGAAGCAGGCAGCACTGAAAAACATGAAGGCAGAGGGTGGCAGAGGAGTGGTTGAGGGCAGTCATAATCACCGCCGTCAGGCGGCAGTGAACCCATACCCTGGAATCACCAACTCCTACCAACACTGACAGGTAGTCACATATAAATGGAAACCGATGAGGTATGTAAAAGGACTCTTCTTTTTCCTCTGGGATTCACAATTATTATCTTTGATTACTTAACTAACTAAACCATCGGAGTGGCTACCACCGGAGCCCTCCCCGGTGGCTTACTAATTCCGTCCTTTTTCAGGAAACCCGATCGAGAGATAGCCAGCCATAAGGGGTCAAATAGCTGCAGCATCACTTCCATAAAATCTCAAAGAGATTTGAATATTGGGCAATCTCATCTCAAACTCTATAAAGTATTGCAGTAATGTTAAAAGGCACAATTCAAGCAATACTGGGAATTTGGGCTCACATAACACCATTAGATTGAGTACACGAAACAATAATTCATTTGATTATCAGCCACAGCCCACAGGAGTCAGGACAAGATTCAGAAGATTAAAGAACATAGAGAGACACACGCACATATATATAGTGAGAGGAAGAGGACCTGGAGGGCCGATGATGGTAGCGACCCAGTGATAAAGATTGTCGCCTTTGGGGCCAGCAGAGCAGTCGGAAGGTGGGTCCATGTTGAGCTCGGCCATCTCCTTCTGTATCCTCTTCCCTGACGAGGACACCGATGTGGTCGACGGCCATGATCGCCCCCTACCTGCTCCAACCGACGTGCCTGAAGAGTTCATCACTGAAATAATATAAATACGGAGAGAGAGAGAGACAGAGAGTGAGAGTTAGGGGGAGCAGTTCAAGATGATGAGTTATTCAGACGTCTTATCTCACAAAAGAGAACGACTTCAAACTCACTACTTACAGTTTGGGATTATACTTGCGATTTGGAAAAAAATGACACAGAAAATCAAAGGATAGAAAGTGAAAAGGAAAAGGGTTAATCACATTTAATTCTCCTGTTTTTAACAATTGTATATCTCTTTTATAGTTTTTAAAATAACATTAATCTTCTATTATAAAAAATATGTTAACAATAAATTTAAAATTACAAAACAACCTCTTATACAAATATATTTTAATAAAAAATCAATCACTCTCTCTCCTCTATATCCTTCTCTCTCTCAATTTCTCTACCCCAGGAGCTGTCGTCATCATGTCTCCCTTGAGACAGCACAAGCCCACGACCACTTTGGTAGCCTCCATCCCCACCAAAACCCATCCACACTCTCTTCCCATTTCCGATCTTTCGTCGGAACCCAGCCCACCATTGTAAACAAATATCCCACGTCAAGCCTTAGACACACCCTTTAGGAAAAGTTTCTCTTTAATTTTCTAGATGTTTGGTTCAATTAGAATGAGGGAGAGAAGGACTCCAATTGAAGCTTCCATGGGTGAAGTGAGAAAGATGGTTGATCATGTATGATGCTGCACTTTTTGGCCCATGTGAGATCCAAAGCTCGATTCCCTGCTGAAACACTCGAAACAAAAGATCAGAGGACCACCGGGTTGGCTCCGGCGGTAGCCGCTCCGATGCTTAAGTTAATAAACCGAATTGAAAGACTTGTAATGAAAGCCAAAATAATGAGCATGATCGTAAAGCGTACCTTAAGGGTTGAATTTATAGGTGGTTGTTCTCCTAAGTTGATTAGGATTTGGAACCATGAATATAGGGATTAGATCTTCGGAAATATCAGTTACCTTGTTGAATATGGTAACTTAATGTGGCAGTTTCCTTGTTGGAAACGGTTTCCTTATTCTCTGCTTGGAGCCTATGGAGGCGGTGATAAGATCTGATTATTGATTTGCTGTTATTGCAGATTTGTAGGAGAGCTGCCTCGCTTTGACACTATGAGCTCGGTTTATATGGGTAATGCCTTTGACTGACCAAGGGTGAGGTATACGACCGAGCATGAACTGAATAACCTAGCATAAGTCATGTGACCGAGCATGAACCGGATGACCGAGCATATACTGAATGACCGAGCACAGATTATAAGGCCGAACATAAACTAGGCGACTGAGCACAAGTTATATGGCCGAGCGTGAACTGTATGATTGGTCGCGAGCCGATCTCGCAGTCACACGTGTCATGCAGTGGTTGGTGTGTCACATAGTGGTATATCAATGTAGATTCAAGTTATTGAGGGAGTTAAATGACATATAATGTATGTGTTTTTGGCTCTGTGGAGATCAGACTATAAAAGCAGTGGCGATGGAGTGGTATATATATGTGTATTTGTGTGTGTATATATACATATATACATATAAATTTATTGTCTTTAGGTTAATGGTGCTATTAATTACTCGGCAAGACTATGGGTTGATACAGGAAAGTGAGATATATACATATATATATATATATATATATTTGTGTGTATATGTATGTATATTTATCTATCCAAATTGGGAATCTATTGATTCTATATGTGGGAAATCAATTGATTCGGTGTTATCCTTTTATTTTATTTTTTTATGTTATGTTTTCATAATTTGATATTTTCATTAGCTTTTGCTGACTGTCAGGATGTATTTTTTAAAAAAAAAAAACATCTCTTCAATTTTATTCAAGAAACTCGGGGCCACAAGAACCCATTACTACAGAAAGAATAAAAAATTTCAAGAAGGAAGTAGCATACTTGAAATTAAATAAAAGGTTAATGAAAATTACTCACTTTTCTCACAAGAACTGATCAAATGTTAAAAACAAATTTACATCAAAATCATTAACTCAAAATTTACTTTATGCTCTGCGAGAAATTGCTAAGATGTTTTGATATTTGATGTTTTGTTGATATATATATATATTTAATATATATATATATATTAACATTTACATATATATTAAATATGTATATGTATATATTTTTATATCAAAATGAGTTATATATGTGTATATATATCAATGCATATATCAAGATGAATTTTATATATATCTTAATTTTTTTTGTTAATTATTATGTATTTTTTAAATTTTGAGTGAGAAAGAAAAACCAAACTTTATTAGTTAGTTTCTATTTTTTTTTTTGAATTTTTTTGATTGGTGGGTGCTCTTGGCAGTTGATGGTGGTAGCACAGTGATGTCGTTCAGAGAGAGATTGAGAGAAGAGTTGGAGAGTTGAGGGTATTTTGAGTATTTAAAAAAAATATGCTGACCTCATCAATTTTCATCATTGTTTATAACGACAACTAGCAACAACGGAAGGATCTATAACTAAATCTCAAATCAGAAGGGAGATAGTGTTGATTTTTAAAGTATAAGGAAGAGATCTGTAATTGTCAAAAACTATAACAAAAAAAAAAAAGGTAAATGTAATTAACCGAAAGGAAAAAATCAAGTGAAAGAAAAATAGAGAAATGTTTTACAGGAGACATGTCTTTGTCAATATATATATAATATACATATACTCACATGGGTTGTGATGACTGGTACTATACTTATATGAATATATATATATATATCATATGTGTACAAACACATATATTACAAAATATTATTCAGAAAAATAAATTAATGATGTCAGTGCTTTATCATTTATATTTACCTACTAACTTGGTATTGTTATTTCGATATTGAATTGTTACAATATTGTCAAGTTAACGGATGAAGATATGATAAAATAATTCTTTATTCGTGTTTAAATAACTAATAATGAGAGGGGAGATAAAATGAGAAAATATTGTAATTTTACGATCTTATTTAAGAACGGTAAGAAAGAGAAAAAAGAAATAATTTTATATTAATTTATAACTATACTCTTTTTAAATTAATCGTACTAATAATTAGTATTCTCATAAATTCTAACCTTAAAATTATAAAGCAGAAATAATTAAAAAAAAAAAAAAACATCTATCTTTGGACATAATAGTAAAAAAGTAGGTCGAATTTCCTGAATTGAATTAATCATGGGGATTATAATACCATCTTTATTAGTTTTATTATTTTCAAGTTAGATGAGAGGATTATAATCTCTTTTCTTTCATTTGTTATCCAATCATGAATGATAGGTTACACTTTTCTCTCATTTCTCTCGGAACTAATGTTATTCTCTCTTCTTCATTTCCATCTTACTTTATCCAAGCTTAGTGTAAAGAATTGTCTCCCCTTTCTCCGTTTCCTCTCACTTGTGGAACGGATTACAAAATAATTAAAATAAATGTTGAGTTATCCTCTCGTCTCGCTCCATCTCTCTCATAATTTTTAAACCAAATATAAAATAAGCTCCTTCTCTTCTCCTTTTTTTTCCTGGCTCCTTCCATCCAAATAGACTGTTAAGAAATTTCTAATATTTATAGAAATTTTAATTTCTCACTTTTTCAATTTCTTATAAACCAAACTATTAAAAATAGTTTTTGTTTTTTTTACACTTTTCATCACTTTATATTTAACCAAACATAATTTTAGCTAAGAACACTTTTATACCTTTATTTTTTTAATAAGTCTCAATTAAGATGCAATAATTTTTGTTTCAATTAAGACCAAGTATTTTTAACTAAAACATTTGAGGCATATAATGTTTAAGTTACTATCAATATTGGAGATAAAAAAAAAAAAAAAAATGTTGAACAGAAAATAGTCACGTGTTATATGTTGAGGGATATATATTTGTACTTGCAATGTGAGTCTTGGCTTTGAACAAAATAAATAGATAAATTTATAAATAATGTAATAGACACAATTTTATCAATAAAAAATTCAGTTAAAATTTAAAATTTATTCTCTTATTTGAGTGAACAACCCCGTGATTAATTCACTTCATGAAATTTAACATGCTCAATTTCTAATATCTGAGTGAACAATCCCCGTGATTAATTCAATTCATGAAATTCGACCTGCTCAATTTCTGATATCAGTGTTAAGTTCACAATATTATATGGTGAGAAATTTCAAGAATTTCCGTTTAACAAGAAGTTGCCAGAGCCATTTGAACAATGGCTCATCAATACAATAACCAAAATCAACAGAGATTGAAACAGTTTCACTTTTTTTTCCTCTTTCATTTCAGATGTTTCTCCGATTCAATCTCCCAAATCCGCAACTAAAACCAGCAGGTTCTGTTCCTTCCCTTTACTCATTCAATTTTGAGCTTTTCAACTAACCGTTTTCACACATATACATGTACAGTTGTAAACACATAAATGTGTGTGTGTGTGTGTGTGTGCAACTTCGATTAATGACTCAGTTGTTGTAACCTCCATCTTCTCACAAGCCAGTTAATGGTCTTAGTCAAATGAATTCAGTAAGTTTATCTAATCAATAAAAAAATTATATGGGGGATAAAAAGGAAGGAAAAAGAAGGCGGAAAAAAACAAAATTCATCAAAATCAATAGTATGCATTACCATGAACCTCAACTTATGAACTCGCACAAATACAACAAAGAAAGAAAGTAATTAAGACAGAATCAAAATTGAATACAAGGGAAAGACTACCAATAAATGAACATTTCAATCAGCTACACTCACTTTCAAAGCTTGTAAATTTCCCATGATTTCATTGTGTTGCCATCTCAAAACCACAATCTTAACTAATCACACCAGTACAAAACTTTAAATTCACATCAACCAAGATTAAAGCAATAAATATTGCTAAAACCAACGACGCAATATTGGGAACATGAAGCCTTGAACTCCCTCCGAGGGGACTAACAGGTCCAAATGCAGAAGATGGGGTTACCGTATTTCTGCTTGAATTTGAACTGTCCCAGAAAATTAATACATGTTAGATGCCATGCCAAAAATAAATAACTATTTTCATGCTAAGAAAATAAATGGATGCAAGCTCTCACCTTCCTGCAAAAATACAGGACCCGTAACCTGAAACAGGGTAGCCACCAATAGAAAAATCAGGGGAATAAAAAAATGCACCAAAAATAGACTCAATATTGATGAGAATGTAGAAACAGTGCTTAGTGAATATTAAAAATCAAAATCAAAAGACCAATCAAAAAAAAAAAAATCAAAATCAAAAGGAAGAAGTGGCAGCAGAACAAAAAGGTTTCTTCTTTTTTTTTTTTTTTCTTTTTGGACAAGTAGATGGATGGAAAAGGAATGATACCGTGTTACCATGTTTTCCTTTCTGTTTTTTGTGACCACTGATATGGCAAGCTCTAAATCTAGGAACATGCTTACCATGTTTTCTTTTCTGTTTAGTGTGACCACTGATATGGCAAGTTCTAAATCTCCTAAAGGAACATGTTTTATGAGCATTTTTCTTCACCAGTATTTCTGAACATAGCGGATAATGGAATGTAATAGGATTCTTTGTTTGAGAAGAAAATCAAGGAATGAAGTGCAGAGAATTATTGCCTGCCAAATGGTTGCAAGCATTCCTCTCCTAAATAAATTCTTTGATTTTCTTCTCAAACAACAAACTGATCACAGATATTCATTCACCTCATTGAAAACAATGGTGAAAAAAGAACAGAAGTGACAATATTTTCCATAAAAAAACTAGACACATACATGACTATTTCTTACATAATAAAGATTATCTAAGTTATGATTTGATGCTTCTACAATCAAATATGAGAAACGAAACCCTATGTGGCAAATATTTAACAATTGCTGAACTACTACACTATTTCCCTTCAGAAAAAAATGGAGATCAAAATCCCACTTCCATATCATCAGGTTTGTGTTTGCTGAGAAGCAGAAGAAATACAAGAGATTAAAGTTCACCTTTATCAAAGGTTTTGACTTACGATGATGGCCGTCATAACCGGAACAATCACGGTGAGGCAGACACAAGGTGCAACTAGCATAACGTCGCGACTACCAGGAGCATAAATTTCTTTACATCACACAACTCTCTCAAATTAACATCAAAACACAAAATTTCATATTTTTTTTTTAACAATTTGTAATGAATTTATTAAATTTTGTTTGAATCCTACTATGCTCAAATGCTGAGAGGATGACACGTGAACCTGCCCACATGAGAATGACCTCAACTTTGAGGCCATAAAATGCCCCCGTGTTAGGAACACCAGACATTGGATTAGGCTGATTTGTGAATAGGCCGGTCTCATGAGTGAAGTCTCAAGTTATGCACATGTACAAAATACATGAAAAACATGCAAATGAGACGTGGCACCATGAGAGAAAGTCTAGAGAACATGGACCGCAACATGTGGTCCTCGAAAAGAGAGGGAAGTTATGGATCACATGTCAAACTCCTTGGAGTGGCCCCCTATCAAAGGAACGTGAAGAGAGAAATATACCACTCTATAAAAAGGGAGAAAGTCTTGAGAACATGGACCGCAACATGTGGTCCTCGAAAAAAGAGGGAAGTTATGGATCACATGTCAAACTCCTTGGAGTGGCCCCCTACCAAAGGAATGTGAAGAGAGAAATAGTACCACACTATAAAAAGGTATAAAAAAGTTGGGAGAGTGATCCCAAGAATGGAGATATAAAGTGGTAGGAGCATATCCTAAAGCCACTATGAGAACATGGGGCTGAACATGGACAGTGGCTCTTAACCGTTTTGGGAGTTATTCTCAGTGTCTATAAATACCGAAAATGCAAATACAAAAGCTATCTCTCCACACAACACAAGAAAGAGACCCTATGTCATGAACTCCTACAGTTTATCTTTCTTTGAATACATATCTTGTCTAAATTATAATTATAATCACCTGCTTGTGGGAAGTCCTTGTCACTCAAGGCATCCGAACCTGAAGGAGGAGATAATACCCTACTTCCCAACAATTGCCTAAACAACCAAACATATCAAGGATATGTTGGCACTAAACATGTGTACCCAACCAGTCCTAGCACGCCCACATTCAGACACTTTGGACAAAAAGTGAGCCACACAAATTTGTAAAGATGATTTTATACGGATTATGCGGAAAGAGACTCTCCCCTCGCGGAGGTAAGCTTGCGTACATCTAACCCCCATTTTCTATACTCTATAGATTATGGGTAATTAATTTTATAATGAATTTGAAGTCACTGTCAATAAAAAAAGCTTACTAATTTTTATATTTCACTACTTCAACAAACAAAAAGAAAGTATAACATGAAACCAGATGAAACTTTTAAATATCTATCAAATAGTTAAGATTTGGCAATATAAAAAGGACTAACCCAAGGCATGAGTCCCCGCCATTGTGGGGTCTGGGGAGGGTTCTGTGTAGATATTTTTCATCCTTTAAATTATTATTTTTTAAAAACAATCTAACAATATATTTCATGAATGAAAAAAAAAGTCACAAATGCAAAGGCACAAAAAATTCCCCACAAAATATCACAGCATTACCATATCCGCTCGAGGCTACATCAGAGTGCTTTTTTTTTTTGTCTAATCCATTATTTTTCTTATAAATCCTTATCATCCAATTTATCTAGACTTTTTTTTCTGACAAATATCAACCTATTTATCTAGATTTGTTTTGCTTCGGCTGTTTTTTGGTAGAGGGAAGAACATAATTGATGGGCGAAAAATATCCTCTCCATTAGGGAAGTGACACATGTACCCCCAATCCTAGTTACCTACATTGAGTATATCCGGAAGTTTTGTGATCAAAGAAGGAATCTTATGCAATTTGGAGTATTAACATCCAATGTTTTTAACTTTCCATGCAAGTAACATCTTTTATCCCAACAAAGAAACTACCAAGACCTGAGAACTCTTAGCCTCTATAAATAAAGGCACAAGGTATCATCAAAATATACAGTGTTTTTTACTTCACATACATTATTTATTCTCTATACTGACTTGATAATCAGAGGGCTTTGGGGCAGCACCCCACCATTGCCCCAAGGTTTCTCTTTCTTGTTGCAGTATATTTTGGCGCGACTGACAAGTTTTTGGCAGCATCAATAATTATCCAATATATACAATAATCAATGAGTAGAATTAATAATATCATGAATTATATGAATATTGATGACTGCTCTTATTGCAGATACTTGAATTTTTCTTAATTAAAAACAAGATTAACCAAAAGAATAAAAGTAGTGGTTTTCTTTTACATTTGCTTGTTTTCTAAAAAGTTTTATCCCAATTGCGAAGGCAAAAAGTGTATTATATAGAATTTAACAATCCTTATTTTGAATGCATTGGAATGTAAGATAAATAACAATTATTGATGCAACTGCTCAATCTCGATGCACAACATTTTGAGAACATGAAAATTCATTTATACTAATTAAGGTTGCCATTTAGAGAAAATGTTATTATAAATCATTCAATTACAGAACATTCGAAACAGTCATCGTATCTGAATGTGTGGGTATGCCTTGGTGTTTGTATGAATACGAGAAAGATATGGTCATTTTTCCTGGAATAGTTGATGCAGTCCACTCCGACACCCTTTTACTAATGTGTCAATATCTCCCTGTAGGAAACTCCAAATTGCACACCTTTTTCTGTTGTTGGACAAAAACTAGACTCATGCATCTTTCCAGTAATATAGGGCTTGACTGCAAAAACTATTCCAATAAATTCAGTTTTGACGTCAAATTGACCCATAAACTGGTTCTGCGCCTTCTGAGAATATAAGTTAGTCATCTCTGATTGGCTTGGACACTCCAACCATTAACTGATGTTTTAGGGGCTATTCGGTTGTCTTAGGCCCTGGATTTGGCTGGAAATTTCCTAAAGTTGGACGGTATTGAAATACGATAGAAAATCCAAGAAAGCCAAACATCACACCTAGCTAGTGAGGTGTCCAAATTGGATGTAAGCTAAGGAAAAGAAGACACATGGATAGCCAAAAAAAGGTGCTCCATGATAGAAATTTGTGTGTTTTTAAAAGACTCGTGGAAGCTAAGTGTCACTTTGTACATATAGTTGTGTCTCATTTTGAGACACATGGTTTGGCTAGTGTGTATTTGTCTTGTGTAGGAAAATAAGTTAAGAGAGAAGAAACCAAATATGGGAGAAAGCGAGTGCTCGGTTGGGGAGAGAGAGTGGGAGAAGAAACCATGAAGGAGAAAAAAGAAAGATGAGAAACCAGTCCAAATTGGATGTAAGCTAAGGAAAAGAAGACACATGGATAGCCAAAAAAAGGTGCTCCATGATAGAAATTTGTGTGTTTTTAAAAGACTCGTGGAAGCTAAGTGTCACTTTGTACATATAGTTGTGTCTCATTTTGAGACACATGGTTTGGCTAGTGTGTATTTGTCTTGTGTAGGAAAATAAGTTAAGAGAGAAGAAACCAAATATGGGAGAAAGCGAGTGCTCGGTTGGGGAGAGAGAGTGGGAGAAGAAACCATGAAGGAGAAAAAAGAAAGATGAGAAACCAGTCCAAATTGGATGTAAGCTAAGGAAAAGAAGACACATGGATAGCCAAAAAAAGGTGCTCCATGATAGAAATTTGTGTGTTTTTAAAAGACTCGTGGAAGCTAAGTGTCACTTTGTACATATAGTTGTGTCTCATTTTGAGACACATGGTTCGGCTAGTGTGTATTTGTCTTGTGTAGGAAAATAAGTTAAGAGAGAAGAAACCAAATATGGGAGAAAGCGAGTGCTTGGTTGGGGAGAGAGAGTGAGAGAAGAAACCATGAAGGAGAAAAAAGAAAGATGAGAAACCATGACTGAGAGATAATGAAATTTTTGAGAGAGTGAATTCTAGAGAGGAAGTTTGAAAGATTCAAGGTATGTACCAAACTCTCATGAATTTGTAGTTAGATTTAATCGGTTTAATTTCATGTTTAATTGGTTAGAAATCTTACTAGGAAATTTATTAAAAATTTCATAACAAATCTCTTGAATTTGACACTTCAATAGTAGAATTGCCATGCAAGGGGCAAATTTTATCAAGAAATTAAATAATAGGATTTAAGACCTTGTTAATTACATTAAGGGTATTTAGAGACTGATTTAGCTGTAGACTACAAGGGTTTAACTTCATAAGCTTGCCTGTGCTAATTTGTAAACCATGCTTGAATATTGATTTCAAACATGTTTGTTATAACATGATTCAATTATTTCTCCCAAATTTCAAACTATATATTATCATGACTTGAGTTATTCCATTTGTATTTTATTTAATTCAAATATGTGATTTAGATTCCAAATTACAATTTACTTCATTTTTCTTATCATCCATTAATTTTATAACTTGGAATTTTTATTGAGAATTGGCTCATGCAGCCCTTTGAAAATTTGTATCTGTTTCTCAAACTCTTGCCATGACATGATTCGAACTGGCAATTGAGCTCAGTAGGATTCTATCATTTCAAATGACTAATAAACAAGTATGGACTCTTAAAAAACATGCATAGAGACTTAGAGATAAACCATGAGTGTATTTTGTGTAACATATGTTATATGGACTAGTATTGAGTATTAGCAATGTGCAAGAACGAACAAGTTGCTTTTGAGTTGAGAATTTTCTCTTCTAATGATACATATGGAAATAGGAAGTATGGTTTTTGCCCAAGTATATAATGTGAATATAAGTTATAGCAGATAGTTGAAAGTACTTGTATTTGGGTCTAACTAGATTCGGATTAATGTTATGTATCATTATCGATTTTTTTTTTGGTAGTTTTTTTTTTTAAAACAAAAAATTGGGTAATTGTATTATTATGGGTTGTTAGATGCTATGAACTTGAAAAGTCTTAATTAATGGAAAGGAATTACTTATCTTAATTTTTTGGACTAGGTCACTACTATTGACTAGGAATGGCAACGGGGCGGGGTGGCCCTTCCCCGCCCCCGACCCCTTTTATATTCCCCGTCCCACCCCCTTTAGAGGTTTATTCCGACCCCGTTTATATTCTCCGACTCCACCTCATCCCGCCCCGAACCCCGATATATATATTTTTTTAAGTAAGTTAAAATTTTTATTTTCATAAGTAAATTAAATTTTTATTGTCAAAATAACTAATATAAGAAAAAAACAATATGAGTGTAATATGAAAAACCTCAAAATTAATTTTATATAGTGTTGTTTATTGATAAATATAGTGCATATGAGAATAAATAAATAAAAATCAACATATAAATGGGATGAAGTCAGAACGAGGTGACCATCCCCCGAACCCGATGGGATTTTAAAGGCCCGACCCCGACTCCGTTTATGAGCACTCCATACCCGTCCCTTTAGGGGCGGGGCGAAGCAAATTTCCATCCCTAATATTGACACAGTCAAATAGGTTATGTATCAAAAAAGACTTTGTGGCAAGTCATGACTCCGAGACTATGAAGCACGGACACTCTATTTTATCTCATGTGTCTGTATCAGACACCGACACTCTCGAACAATTGAATCATAGATGTTGATTAAATGAAGAAATTTTTCCATTTTTATTTAATAGGATTTATTATTTTAATAACTTAATAATATTTTTGTGATTTGTATGATTTTATGCCAATTTGAATTTAAATAATATTATGTTTTTATTACATAGTCATATAAAAAATATTAAAAAAATTATATTTATATATATATATATATATACATATTCAATGTATCCTGATTTGTTCGTGTACTACTTTTTTTTTAAAATAACGTGTTTGCATGTCTAGTGTCGTATCTCTATCCGTGCTTCTTAGCCCCCAGTCCTGACTCCTCAAAGATACGAGATTGGGCTGCATGACTGGAGTAGTGACTTCATCATTGGAGACAAGTGGAGGGGCAAATTTGTGCTAAACCATTTTCTTATAAAACCCATAAAGAAAAGAAAGAACCATCCAAACATAATATGTGAGTTTAAGAATGACAATAATAAAAGGATACAGGAACTTACTGGGATTGGCACTAGTTGTCATGGCTGTACCTTCAAAGTCACAGGTTCCACCAACGCCATGCATTTTTTGATAATAGTCATTGTAAGCATAAGAAGCATGGTTTTGTATAGTATCAGGGAAATAACATGGCTGTGCTGGTTGAATGGCACTGCAGTTAGCCTGGCCTTGCCCACAAGCCCAATTCAGTCCATTTTGCAACATATTGGGATCCGCTCCTTGTCTCGCAATACAAAAAACAGCTGAAGAATTCCCAGTGATTTGGTTTGACGCACTCAAACTCAGAGAATAAACAGAAGTTCCATTGGTAAAAAACACACCCCAGTTTCTCTCTGAGAGAGGCCCAGGCCTATTGTCCTCATTGAATAACTCATAAATGTATGTATTAATAGGAATAGCGGGCTGACTAGGTGGACCTGAATCATTTAAAACACGCCGGACCAAGTTATTATTGAAGGTTTCCGCATTTTCTACAGTGGCATCAGGTTCATTGGTTCCACCAAGCCATGGCCACCCGGATTCAGTCACGACAATTGAGATCCCTGAAAAGTTGAAAGCTGCTATAGAGTTATAGGTAGCATCCACCATAGCATCAAACATGCTGTTGTAGTGAAGAAGGGTGTTCGGATCAACAATTTGTTTGATTGAGGGAAGTGGCCGGAAAAGAGCATAATCAATTGGAAAGATGCCATCGCTATTCACATATCCATAATAAGGATAAGCATTTAACATGTAATAGGAATTTGTGTTCTTCAAAAACTGAAGGACCCGAAAAATTGTTAGAATTCCAGGTAGAATTGAAGACAGCAGTAGATGGGGGGAAAGGTTTAATGATAATGTCCATGGATTGCGGGGTTGAAACTTTAACCTGATAATTTAGGTTTGAAGCAACTAGGGCTTTATGAAGATAATTCATGGCAGGAACCAAAACGGGGGCAGCATTTGGAATTGAAGTAAGAACCTCACTGCCAACAGCAATAGCCGTGATATTGGTTGAAGGCAAGTAAGCTGCGACATTTTTATTAATCCAGGCAGCTGCCGCTGATGGAGATTCTCCAATCCCTAAGACTTCCTCATTAGTGACACCAACCATTACTTCAATCCCAGTATTTGAAAGAGCATTTAACATATGAGCATCAGCATCAAAAAGGCGCACATGTGTTATTTGATGTGCTTTAAGGATTGCAACAACATCTGAAGCTGGTGGCACATTGGTAAGATCAGTGCCAATATTCATCCCTACATATGCACCTACAAGATCAAGAATATGGTTCAATAACCATTTGTACCAAAGACTGTTATACTAGTTTGTAGACTATATAAGATATCCCAATTTTCCCAGCATATCTGAACAAAGGGCCAATATACAATATGGAAGCAAGGATTGTGGCTCTCAAGTGAAATGCAAGCACTTCCTTCCATTTTTATAACAGCTTTTTCCTTTTACCAATCAAAAATAAAATGAAATAAGAACCTTGCATTTACCACATTCTCTTTTACCCCATTAGCACTCTATTTAGTAGGAGGTCAGAGTGGAAAAAGGACGGGGGGAAGGAGAGAGTTATCCTCGTTTGTTTTGAAGGAAGAGAGGAAGAGAAGAGCAACCCCCCTGCCCTGGCACTCCATTTCTCTCAACCAAAGGGAGGAACCTTTTCTTTTACATTTTTTCCCTTCAAAGAGACATCACAATGTTAATATGTAAGGGTACGATGGTAAAAAAAAGTGTTAAATCACCAATTACTCTAAAAGCTTACGCTATTAGAGAATGGACCTAACAATGTATATCAAGTTGTTTTAACACCCGCCCCCACTTGCAATCCCGTCTTGCATGTGGAGAGTAAGGAGTAAGCGGCACACTGGCAGAACAGAGTACAAACACTGACGTAACAAAGCAAGAAAATTAACCCTAACATAATAGGGTGAGAAATGTACGGATGAGACTTGAACCCAAGACTTCTTAGAAGTTAGAATGAGAGCTCTGATACCAAGGTTAAATTCACCAGTTGCTCTAAAAACTTAAGCTATTAGAAAATGGACCCAATAATGCATATCAAGTTGTTTTAACAAAAAAAAAATTGTCCATTTCTTCCTCTCTTTTTCTTCCCATTCAACCCAAACAAAAAAGAGCTAAGGATGGACTCCTTTCCCTATGGATGCCTTGTTCATCTCCTACCATCCCTTCCTTTCAAATTTTCATTTGTTGCACCAAATAGAGTGTAGACGCTCGGCGACCATTTCACTAACACCCAGAAACCACAAAAGTCCAGTAAACAAGTATTACAAAAGAGCACTTACAATCTAACTTCAACCAGCCAACATTAAAAAGATACTGTTCTTCATGCAAAATAGAGTTTTAAAAAGAAAAACAATCTTACCATTGTCCTATTGGTCAAATGGTATGGTGTTGGAACTTGGCCCTAAAAATCTCAGGATAGAGGTTGAAGGTTCCAAAACATGGGAACGCAACTTATGAGGTTAGAGATGCATCTTTGTTTGGATAAAAGATAATAATCATTCCCCATTTTAGGATCAGGATAGTATGGGAAGTGTTGATATTAAAAAGTTACAAAACTTGATTTCATAAATCTTACAGCTCCCCCTCCCCCTCCCCCTCCCAAAAGAAAAAGATGCCAGGAGGTTCCAAAATGCAAATGTCAAACATGCCCCTAGGCACGAGTGGCAGACACGTGCTTATAAATTATAATCGATGAAACATAACTTTGTCATGGGTTGCGCCCGCACTTTTCTAGTGAATTGCTCTTATCTAATAATAGTAATGATGAAACAATCCATGAAACACAACTGCTTCAAAAACAATTACTAGAAGTTAAAATGTCTAAAATCTCCATGATAATGTCTTTGTACTTGTTTTCTCTATAAGTTAAACATCATGATTTTTAAAAACAGCTCAGTTGCCTTTGCTCTTGCATTAGGCGCAGTTCCAACCATATATGTAAAAAGAAATGATAAGCATAACTGACAAGGATTTAAAAGTGTTCAATTGCTGAACATTCTCATCGCCGCTATTAAATTTTACAAACACGGTGATGATTATAATAATTAACAATGGCTTCTGCAAAAAATTACAATGAAATGTTACTGGACAAAACATTTAAACACCTTTAGGATGATCCCTTTTTTATTATTAATATTTATAGCTCTTGCAAGAAAGACCAAATCACCAAATTAAGGACCCAAAATTTCTAAAGCAGAGACCCCATCACTCGATTGGCTCTAATCTTACCCTGACAACACACACAAACTAGGACAAAGATAAAGAGGAAAGCATAAATTCACTAAATTACCTATTGTGTTGGAAAACATTCCAATTAAAAGGAGGACACTTCCAAGAGGTATCATCTAGCCAAGAGAACTCCAACCTAGTCCTTATCTGCTGAGCCCTTCACTCCTAGGTTGGAAGTTGGAACTGAAAACTGTCAAAGATTCATCAACTACATATAAAATGCCGTAAGATACCAAATTAAAGAAGACTTTCAAAAAAATATGAAAATATATGTGAAAGAAGCACAAATATATCAACTTGAACCATAAAATTCCCATATCAGTGGCCTTCAACATTTAATAGAAAAGCCCATATAAACATTCAAAAAAATCCCATGGTGGAACTGTAAAAACCAGCATATCTATCCTAACTCTAAAGATCAAAATGATTTCAGAAAAAAATTCAAGTATGCGTCATCAAGAAAAATTATTCAAATAAATGGCTGCATAGTAATTCATAGAGAAGATAACAAGCATCATTAGTTTTAAAGAACAATAAAGTTGTCCATTAACAAATGTAATGATACCAAATACAATTGTTGGTAACAATGTTCCAATAAACCAGAGTTTGAATTTTTTTATCAATAATAATAATAACAATTACATAAATAACGACAACAATAACAATAAACAAACGAGGATAACTCTCTATATTATAGATTTGGATAATCTATATTCTGTTCTTTCTTATTAAAAGATAAAAATAAAAATTTCAATATTCGGTTCAACAGAATCTTACCGTGGCCATGTGTATGCCCTAACTCCTAAATCAAACCATTGAACCACTGACAGCCCTAACAAGAGGATGCAGATATCTAGCATAAAAAAGTGACTTGGAATTTAAGTGTCTATATACATGTATATATAAACTTTCATGCAAGGTTGCGGACAAGAAGCCATCTTTTAGTATAATCATGTATATGTGTGCGCATGTGAGAGAGAGAGGGAGAGGAAGGATCATGGAAGGCAAAAGAGACACAATTACTAGCATAATAAACTCTCATGCAAGGGTACAGACAAGAAGCCAACTTTTACTATAATCATGTGTGTGTGTGTGAGAGAGAGAGAGAGGATGGAAAGCAAAAGAGAAGCAATTGCTAGCACCAAAAGTGCGTGGCTTGAAGCATCTAGATGGAGATTACTAGTGAAACACCAAACATGGCAAAGATTTGGAGTGGAAATAAATTCAAATGATGATTCAAAGAAGGCTTTAATAAGAGATGGCAATGATCGCACAAGTTGCATATCGCAATGTCTCACAATGCAATTTTTACAGATCTAGTTGGGGCTTAGCAAGGTATATAGGAAAATCAAAAACATCAGTGTAAGTTAATGTGATAAACTAGTTAACAAGCCAAGGAGAGATTTAAGCTAACTGTGCCACTGACTTTTAAGTTTGGTGAGACACGTGTATCCTCACTACTGGACACACATTTGGGCCTTCTGGCTTCTATTGCCCGACTCTCAACTTACTTATGGTGAAAGCAGCCCATGGCCCTGAATCAGATGTAATAACATCATTGTCAAAATGCAGAAAATACAAATTAAGAAATTGAGCAGCAAACTCAATGCATAATGCTGTTGAGGTCCGGCCAACATTGTAAGCCCAGGTCAGAAAATTCCCTGGCACATTAAAGATGTGGCGCTGTCCTCTTGCTGTTTAAAATTCCCAGCAAAAACCTCAAAGCCAATTACAGTGTTTGGGAGCTTTCAAAAGGCATCATTTTATTCCAAAACAACACCTTCTAAAATTCATATCACAAAATGTACACTGCAGCATAGGAGTTGGGACAGCAAACAGCACAATGCAGATAAGGCAGAGACAAATAATGGATGAAATCTAGCAACTTTCAATTATTTGGAATCAAACATACAATTCAGGGTCAAAAATTGTTGAAGGCAGCTCAACAAAGCATAAAACAAGGACAGTCTCGTTCATGTACCCTAAAAATTAAAAGCTTGATAACTTTCTTCTGGATCTGTTGTAATTCCATGTCAATATTAACAGAACGTATGAAATCACGTAATGAGTTTCAGACATCTGAAAACCCACACAAATCAAACTACACTTATGTCTTCTAGGAAGTAGGCCTTAAAAACTAAATAGTAAAAAAAAAAAACATACAGAACCCAGAAAAAAGTTAAGCCTAAATATACAGAAACCACGCACCAAAAGCCCAAAAGACATAAACAACAAAAGTACCCATAAGTGAAAATTAGAGGAGGAGGAGGAGGAGGAGAAAACGAAATGTGAAGTACCTGATTCAACTTGCGGCTGAGGCCACCCAGAAATTTATCCTCAAGGTCACCTTCAAAGATTTAGTAAAAACCCTAAAATTCACACACAGAAATATACTTCAGACACAAATGCTGACTAGTACCCAGAAAGCAGAATCTAAGAAAGATTATCGAAAGATTACAAAACCCCCCAAACTAAAGAGCCTCAGACTTGCTTATGTGGAAACCAGAACATCACAACATAGTCCTATAGCCGTATAAGCTCTTCAATTAATACGGAATATTATTGTACAACCATGCCCCACCACCCCCAGATAAATAAATAAAACAACATATATAAACAGACAGACACAATATATTATACTTTATATATATATATATATAATGTTAGAGAAACCTCTAATGGTAGCTTCTCTCTCTTATCTCAGCTCAGAACTCGTGTATTTTTGTTTGTCTTCTACTGGGTCTGCAGTCTGAGACTTCGAGATTGTGGCCGTATGTTTAATTTAGTGTAAATGGTTTTAGAATCAGTAAAAAGGGTTTGGCACCGAGTTCGATGCTTTTGTGATTTTCCCTCCAAAAGTCATGGTATATTTTTTCAAGCTCAAGATGGGAATTGAAAAGTCACAGCCAAGTGAGAAGTGGGAACGGTATTTATTCCATTCTCTTTACTGGTTCAACTTTGAAGACACTCAATGATTCTATCAGCGACTTTCTATATTATGGAACTTCGGGAATGTTTTATTTCCGACCACTTTCAACTCATTTTTCACTATAAAAATAAAAAATACGAAGCTGAAATGCACTGTCATGAGATACATCAATGAGTCCCTCCCACCTTCAGAGCAATGACATAAAAATGGTAAGAGATGAATTATTTTTTCAAAAATTCTACCAATCACATTTTGATGTGTAAATATAATTTTACTTTTGTATTTTCTAGAAACTATATAATATGTCCAAATGACACGTTATTATAGACTAAATATGAAGCTTTGAATTTTTTACTCAATCCCAACATTTTGTTTAAAAAATTTCCTAAATTCATGTAATTTTTTTTTTTTTTGTGCAAATTCAAGCAAATTTTTATTATTGTGCAAACTCATACACATTTTAGAAGTGTTTTTTGAAAAACATATTTTGTTAAATAAAATTTTAAGCTACGCTTGGATAGTGATTTAGATATAATTTTTTAAAAACTTTTCTAAAAATTGTATAATTAATTTTATAAAAACTGTCAAAATATATTTAGATATGATAATCTAACTTATAAAAATTTTAAAAAATTAAAATTAATAGCTTATCAAAAGCGTATTCCGCATTTTTAAAATTTAAAATCTGCTTTTTAAAACATAACCAATCTGCTTTTCAGGAATTCATTATTTTTTAAATTTTCAATTATCAAGTCAAAATATATTTTTTTCAAAAAACGTTTTTAAAAACACCTTTTCAAAAGAACTTCTGTCGAAAAAAAATTAGTTCAAAAAATTGCATAGATTTAAAAAATCTAAAAGAAGAAAAAAAAAATGCATGAGTAAAGTAAAAAGTCCGTGAAACTTCTCATGGCTAAATGCTCTTGCTTTTAATGGGTTTGTTTACAATCCCATAGCATGAACAGCAATTTTAACAACGCCCCCTCGCCCAAATAGAAGAAATCCCTTTGCCACTATAAAGCACAGTTTGAAGATCAACAACTAGTATTTCTTTGCACGAATTGGTCTCTATGCTTTGTTTGGTAAGAGAGAAGTTAAAAGAAAAGCGACAGAAGAATTTCTATCATCTGTTAGGAGCCAAAACAACACCTTTGGAATTAGTAGGGGAGGAAAAGATATGGCTAACCAAAACTAGAGCCTAATGGTTGCGTTTTTGAAAATAAAAATGTTAAGAAAACGTGCTTGGCAATATATTAAGAATTGTTTTTGAAAACAACCCCTTTCACAAAATTATTAAAAAATAGCTTTTGTGTTTTTAAAAATTTGAATTTATTCCCTGTTTGGTTATGTTTTTTCTTACACACAAAAAAATAAACAAAAAACATGCTTGGCAATATATTTTCGAGGATTGATTTTGAAATTATTGAAAGTAATTTGTGGTTTTTTTATAAAAAAAAAAAAAAAAAAGTTGAATTCATTACATATGAAACCAGCATGTACATTTTCTAACATTAATCATGATCATCTGAATTTCGTGATTCACATATTTCCCGAATAATACAAGTGAATTAGGGCTTTACCACAAATCATCCAAGAAAAAAGTCCCAACTTCAACTTTTTTTTTCTTTTAAAAGTGATTTTTTTTGCCATTTATTTAATTTAAGTGACTTTTGCCTTTAAGGCTTTTCCACAGAAAGTGACTAATTCGAATTGATTTTGAAAGTCATTGCAGGGCACCAAAAGGTATTTTATTCAAACAAATAGAAAAAGACAAAGGACAGTGAGAGATGTGACTCTGACTAAAATACAAAAACCTCTTAGTTGGAAAGTGACTACTTCCTTGGTAAACACACCAGAAACAAAAGAATCCTTCCCTCTGAACCCATCAAAGATCCAATGATCCTTGCATCCGAGTAAGTATTCATTGGTCCCCAGCATTGCATTCAGGCTGTCACACGTCAATGTGTAAAATGCTTATTGCTTATTGTTCAAATGCGGATGCAACGCACGGGAACCAATAAACAATCTTGCTAAGGCACCCAAAAATCAGCACAACGCCAACCCCTCTACAAAGGTCAGCTTATTTTGCAATTTGCATGTAACCCTTTGATAATGGCAATCACAGCTGCAGAAGCAGTAGCAGCAACAAGCAATTTATCTCATGCAATGACCATTTTGACTTGTCACTCTTGGACATTATTTCTGAGGAAAAAAAAAAAACAAATTTAAGACCTGCAACCTTTTCTTGCCTCATTCCAGAATAAGGAGTGCCATACAAACTAATGCAATGGGACCCCTAAACTCAATCTAATTGAGCATAAAACTGCATACCAGAAAGAATACAACCACAAGATAGTATCAGTACTTGAATCCAAGAATTTCTCATACCAGAAATAATCCAACCACAAGATAGTATTCCCAACCGGCTAACTTAAACAGCACCAACATCCAACTTAATCAAATTAGTACAGCACCTTAGTCAATGTCATGTGCTAATTTTTTTAAAGATAGTCGACAGTACCAGCATAATGATCATCTCTTTCCAGCAGCTCATTGACTAGGAGACTCATCCCCTTCTAGGTCCCTTGGGTAACCTATAGGATTAGGGCTCCTGCTCTGGCTCCGGCTTTCACCCCTAACTGGAGAACGCTCCCTAACTGGACTTTGGCTGCGGCTCCTCGAGCCATTATAGGGTGGAGAACGCTCCCTTACCAGACTACGACTGCGGCTCCTTGAGCCATTATGAGCAGGAGACCTCGAGTATGACCTCTCTCGACTGTATCTGGAGTGTGACCTTTCTTGACTGTACCTTTTCTCTTGAGGTGAGACAGACCTGCCCCATAATAAAAACAACACATTACAGGAGTAGAAAAACAACCCGACCACATAACATGAAAGAAAATTACAAAGTATCCTTACCCTTTGGTTATCAGAAAATAAACAAGCAAATTATTAAACATAATGGGAAAGAAAATCAGGCCAATATAAGTTCACAGAGATCCAGCCAAATTGCCCCAAAAAAAAAATTAAAAAACATTAGCAAGACATTTTACCCCCTCCCACAGTACATGAGCACAAGTGGTGAATGGAAAATGTAAAATGGTGGATCATAATGCAGACCTTGAGTGTTGCTTCGGCTTGGGCGGAGGGGAGTAGAAATCACGGCTGCGGGATCGCGATCTAGCATAGCGCGGCGGTGGAGATCGAGAGTACCGAGGAGAGCGGGAATAGCGAGGGGGCGACCGTCTTCGATCATTGAACCGACCCCTATAACAGTACAAAAACATTTGGGCTTCCAATAAAATACTTCAAAGTTATGATCTAAGAAAGAAAAACAGATCGCCACTACTTTTGATAAAAAACTGATTCTGCATAACTACATTTCATTAGGACACATGCCCCTTCTAATAGATTAGATTTAGATGTTCTAATTGTTTAACAAGTAGATTAGATGTTCGATGAAAATACCATATACTAAGAGAATGTTATATTTTCATATTTCTAAGGGAATGTTAGATATTTTGGATTAATTTTCCTCTTAAAAATACTAATTTGAAAATATTAATTTTTTAGAACTCACATTACAACATTTTTTCCTCATTCCCTTCCCATCTCTCATACTTGTTAGGGAAGAAAAAGACCCAAAGTCATATGAAATTCACATAAGAGCATAACAAATCTATATAAAAGCCCCTTTCTACTAACATGTTAGGGTTTCAATGAAAGTAAAGTAGTCAGACAATTATTGTTGATTATAAATTACTCTCAACCGAGGGGTTCCACTGATATGAAGTAACAAGTAATTGTTCCACTGATATGTTTTCCACAATTGCTGCTTTTTTCCCAAAGGTTCAAGACATCCTGGGGATACCTCGCTTCAAGGAGAGCCTTGAGTGAGCTTGGTAAAACTTTTTAAAACACATTCAAACTAAATTGCTTGGAAACCTCTCAATTTTACATAATTAGAATTTTCAACAGGCAAAAACCCTTTTGCAGTGTCGATTGATATGTCATGGATCAATTTTTGGTAGATGAATTGAACCCATGTTTAATGGCATATATGTTCCTATTCCTCCCTATAATATAATTATGTAAGAAGACTACAAGACACCTAATGTATTTTGTTATCTAATAAGCCAAAATGGAGGGGAATGTTTATATTCACATTCGCACCAATCAAAAATCAAACAAATAGAGACAAGGTTGAGAGAGAGAGTTGAAGCAAAGTCTACCTCGGCCGCTCCCTTGCCCTCATATCAGATGGCTTCTTCCTATTCTCTTCTGCAAATACAACAGTCAACTGTCGGCCTTGCATCATTTGACCATCCATTTGATATTTAGCTTCTGTGGCATCATTAGGATCTACATATTGGACGAAACCAAAGCCCCGTGGCTCCCTGCAAAAGAGAGGGGAAATAGTTGGGGTTGGGGGGGGTTGGGGGGGGATCAGGAAAGCGTTGCATGAGAATGTGATAGGCAAATACTGTCCATGTAATTGACCTTTTGGGGCTGTTTGAAAATGTCAAAAAACCAGTCAGCACTCAGTAGAGAATGAACGCTTAGTTTTTGTTGTATTTTGTAAGTTGAGTAACCTATGGAAGTTCAGCTTCCTCAAGTAAAACTGGTGTTTTCAGGGGATTAAAAACCAATCGTTGGAGTTTGTTCAGTGCAATTACAAGTTACAGCCCAGACCAATTCTTTAACAAAATTTCCAAACAGCCCCCCACCATTAAAATTTGCAAAGATAATCCTAAGTAGTATGGAGGGTCGTGATAAGCACATAGAGCAATCACTAGGCTGCTGACCTTGCAAGTGTCAGTTTTAACATGACTTGAAATTCTTCAAGACTTGAAATCTTGAAATCTTCACAATGTATTCAAACCCAATTTTCTTCCAATCTTCACTACCATTAACATCATCTTGAACAGAACTCTTACTGCTTGAATGATGTCAACAGAACTCTTACTACTTGATTGTCTCAACTCTCAAGAACTCTTATTACTTGATTGATGTCTTCAAAACTTTTATTTCACTGTTAAATCTCAGCAACTTTAATAAAGCAAACCAAGTTGAGACAGTAAAAAGGTAGATCATAGATAAGAAGCCAACCGTCAAACAAATTTACAGAAAAGGGAGAAGGAAAAGGGGAAAAATGAATCGCAGCTTAATTTCGTGAAACGCGTAAATATAATCAATAGAGAATGTAAAAGCCCACTCCAATCAACAGATATGAACACAATAATATGGATATTATATCGCTCAGGCTACACAGCTCACCCAGTATAATAATCTCTTGGCAGGTAAATGTCCTTGAGAGGACCAAATTGTCCAAATGGCCTCCGAAGGTCCTCTGGCCTGCGCAGCAGCATAAATCCAAAATGTAAGCAGCATGCTAGGAAGGCAACAAATTCAGTCAATATTTTAATGAAAACAACAAAACAAATTGGTGTGAAATCTCAGCGAAAGAGATTTTGAAATGTGGCCATGCAATTACATTACAATCATCATCAGAACAGGTACTTATTATCCAAAGTGCAAATCAATAATCTAGAAATAAATACTATAGAAATATCTTATATTGTAGAATCCAATTATCAATAATCTATATAAAGTAAAAATTTCAAAATTTTAAACAAAGGCAACAATATTCTTTTTGATATGTAAAAAAAATGTCATAAGGGGGAGCCCAACCATGTACACAACGCATAAAAGGTCAACCCCATCCTTATATCATCAAGGAACACTATAAAAGGATCCTCTATAGAGTATCTCTGTACAATCCTTGAGAATGAAGTGTACATCATAATCTGCTTCAACCTAATCAAGGAAAACACTCTCTCTTTAAAGGTTCTCTTGCTCCATTCCATCCAAGACAACACCCTGTTACATTCCTTACAAGTTCCAAAGGCAACACAAAAGTCAAAGACGGGTTGTGTTCTAGACCTTTTGATCTCTTCTTCTCTTGCAATTCCCACTCCAACGATTGAGTAGATCAAACACATTTATTAGCATGACCCACATGGTACCAAAACTTGAAAAAAGTAAAATCCTCAGGCCCCGGGAAACAATATTTTACAATTATAATATAGGTTTTAAGCATGACCACAATCTTTATTTAGGTTTTAGAGAAATACTTCTTAAAAATCAACACCACCAATTTTTGTTGCTCTGCTCTTTGTGCAATTAAATTTAAATTTCATCTGACTTTAGCTACCATTTAGGGATAGAAACAAGAATGGTTCATTTATGAGTGATAATAAGCCTGTACTTATCAAAATAATAATAAGTGATGAGTAACCTTGTAGTATTAGTAGAAATATGAGAGGGCCGCTCCAGCAGTGAACCAAACTTGAACTCAAATTTAAATTTGAGTCAAAATCTTCCAGAAAAAATCCATTTTTACTCGAACTTAAACCCCAAATATGCAAAATACTATTCATAGACTCAAATTTACCATAATTTACAAACTATTAACGAATTGGTTGAGAGTTTCAGGACTCAAATGAGACTTTTACTCAAATTTGAGTATAATTTTGCGTCATTGTTAGAGATGGCCTTAGAAATATCATGCACCGAAGGCACATCGTAACTATAACCAAAAAGGAAAGAAAAAAACAAAGGGAAATCAAATTAGTATAGTAAACCAAACCAAGGACAAAAGAAAGGTAATGAGAACACACCTACAATCATGGCGAAGGTTGCGAACTAAAAGACTTGTTGGAAGATCTCTACCATGGCTGCTATTATGATCTCTACCACGGCCACTATAACGGCCCCTTGGGCTTGGGCTCCTTCCTCGCCTGCCATAACCCCTTATTGGTGAAGGGCTATAACTCCTTCCCCTCATTTATCTAAGGAGACCAAACAAAAAACTTCAGGAACAAACAAGACAACGCATTCTATAAAAGCATCTGGAGAATTTAGAGTAACTAATAGTTTTTTTTTTTGGTTACAAACAAATAAAAAGAAAAGAAAAGAAAGACGTGCTGAAACAAATAAAAGATCAAAATGGTAGACACCTTGAGTTGAGTTTCCACTAAAACAATTAGGAACCTTATTTGCTAGAAAATACTTTCATTCGCATCATACAAAAGCATCGGATCAGACATGTAAACCCCAATTGTCAATTCGATTAAAGAAAATGGTAAAGGGTTTCTCTGACGAACATAATAACCACTGACTCCAACTTAATGAATAGCAAACATTGGAGATTCAATGGGAGAAATACCTGAAGACAAGAGAGGGACGATAATGGCTCTGATATAATCAATCGGAGACGACGATACGAGAGCTTCGACTGATACGGCGGTGAACACTCTTGGGTTTTTTAGGGCAACGCTCAATCATATATATCAGTTCTATTGACGAACCCAACCCATTGCGGTCCCTACTTCGGTCTCAGCGTAACAATTAAAATAAATGACTCAGTACGAATAAAAAATAAAAAATAAATGTTAAAGGTTTGTTTTGACAGCTTTTAAAGACATATCTTAAATTTTAAAATACGGGATAGGTTTCCGAAAAGTTATTAATTTTAATTTTTTAAAATTTTTTAATAATTTAAATTATTATATTCAAATAATTTTTTACAATTTTTAAAAAATTAATTAAAAATTTTAAAAAAATTATATCTGAATCATTATTCAATGACAACTTAATTATTTTCAAATTTTAATCCCAAATTTTATATTATTTTTATAATTAATGTGTATTAATATCACATCATTTATTATAAAAATTTTAAAAATATAACATTATTTAAAAAATAATAATAATAAAATAAATGATTCGATCATTAAAACAAGACCAATGACAATCCCAAGCAAAATGAATATGACCTCATTTTAAGAATTTAGGTACAATTTACTAACAATAATAATAATTTGATAATTTACATCTCAATAATTATAAGTAATATCTTATCATTTCTAAAATTATATTGTCTATTATAATTTTATGAATTGAAAATTCTTTATTATATATGTATGATCTCGGTCTATGAATTTAGGTACAAAGTACAAAAAAAAACAATAATTTAATAAATTATATTTCAATAATTATAAAAAATAATAATAATAATTTAATAAATTACATTTCAATAATTATAGACAATATCTTTTCGTTACTAGAATTATATTGTCCTACATTGTAATTGTATGAGTTTAAAATTGCTCTCATGTGTAACATGTTATTAGATATTGATTTTTATTAGATTATTTGATTATTGATGGTTGATAGCTTTCGAAGAAAGTCTATATTAGAGAGACTTTTTTATAATTTTTTGTAAATAATACTTTTTAAACAGAAAATACTTTTAAATAACACTCTTATTGGACAAAAAAAAGTTATCAAATTGTTTAGTACAATAAAAACATCATTATACAATCAAAAAGTTGACATTTTAGTCAAATATAAAAAAAAGGTTTGGGTTTTGTTTCTATCGTCTCCTTTCCTCCTTTCCATCATTCTTTTTATTTTTGGGGGGTTAGGATTTATGAGTTAGCGTTGTTTTTTATTTTGAATTTTTCTAGGTTTTTTTGGGTTTTGCATTAAGGTTTTTTAATTTTGGTTGGGTTATGATTTCTTGCAATCTAGGTTAGTAAAGTGTTATGGTTTCTGAATTAAGGTAGGTTACACCTGGAATTTAGGTTCTCGCAAAAGTCTTTAGCTTTTTTCTTGTTATTCCTCTTTCTATCATTTTTTTTATTTTTTATTTTTTTTGCGAGTAGGGGTGGGGGTGGGTTAGGGTTTATGAGTTAGGGTTGTTTTTGGGTTATTGGGTTCAAGCTTATGGTTTGAAAAGTGTTTAGCCACTTTTCTTGTTTCCTTTTTCTATCATTCTTTTTAATTAAAGGGGTTTAAGATTTGTGAGTCGGGCTTGTTTTTTGGATTTTTAAGTTATGGGTTCTAACTTAGAGTTTGAAAAGTGTTTAGCTTTTTTTCTTGTTATTTCCTCTTTCCATCATTCTTTGTAATTTTGGGGAGTTAGGGTTGTTTTTTTTGTTTTTGGTTTCTGGGTTTATGCATTAAGGTTTTTTTTTTTTTGCTTTTTTGGTTAGGTTAGAATTTCTTGCAATTTGGGTTACGGGTTTATGGTGGTTCAAAGTGTTGGGTTTTGTGTGTGTGTGTGTTTTTTTTTTTTTTTGCAATTTTGTTGTGGCATGCAACTGAGGATTAAAAGAGGGAAGATACATTATTGTTCATCTACGTGTGTACATGTATCTGAGGCTTTACACAGAGATTTAGTTCATTTTACAGTTAAGTTTTGGGTTATAGTCAGTTCAATTACCTCCAATCAAGTGGGTATGGTAATTCAATTTACATTTCTTGGTTTCTGGGATGTTCTTTAAACTTAGAGTTTTGGTTTGTGGCTTGTAGTTTAGTTTACATTTGGAATTTTGGTTATAGCGGTTTAGTTTCTGCAATTTATGTGGATATGGTGGTCCAATTAACACTTTTTAGTCTCTCATTTTCGGTTTACACTTCTTTGTGTGTGAGAAAATATTTGTATTTTTATGCTAGTAATTCTTTTTTTAAAAAAAATTACGTATTTTTAAGACTAGTATTTATACGATCTAGTTGAGTTATGTTATTATCACTAGTTATATTTAAATACTTGAAATAGTCTCGTAGAAGTATAGAAATCTAAAAAAACATGCAAATCGAAATATAATCATAGCATGCATTGCATTTATTACACGTAAGCATGTGACTTTATAATCATAGTGTTTGGAATTTGAACTCAATGTTTAAAATAATCTTAAGTGTAATTTAGTTTTAACTATAGGCTAGATTTGACTTCTGCAAGTTGATAAAATAAATGGTAAATTACAGGAATCTTTCTTAAGGTTTCTGATAATTAAAGATACTTCACATGCATGTTACGCTCCCTACAATATGGAATATTTAGGGTATTGTGGATTGGCAGCTATGGTAACAAACACTCCAGGAAGCTTCACGCGCCTCGCGAGTAAGGCTATATAGACCTTCTAGAACCAATAGGAGATTTTACCTTAACTAACTCTTATTTTGGACTATAGTGGTACCTAAGGTTTCACATGAGCTCATCACGGGTTGACACGTGACCTACCACTATAAATACCCTTACACTACCACAATAAAGACTGAATGAGTAGATAAAGAAATCAATCAATAGAACACAAGGGCGACTACTCATCTAACCTACTGTCGTGTAGAACACAAATATAAGCTATTCCAAATTGGTCATTGCCTTTTAAGGAACTACCGACATTAGAAAGAAGGAAACAAAGTTTTATATAGAAACCATAGTTGTTACAGGCGTCCATCTAGACACCCCAATATAAGAAAATCGCCTGTGTGATATTTGGCTGATCCCAAATAGTTGGGCAGTCACTTGGACGCCCAATTTGTTTGGGCATCAGACTATTATTATTAGCCAAACTTTATATTTTAATGCATAATTAAATTTTTAGTTCATTATATATATGTGTGTGTGTGTGTGTGTGTTTTGCTTAAAGGTTAAATATATTTACAAATCTTGAATTTGTGAAATTAATGAAGAGAATGAAAACATATCAAATATTGACTATTTGTACGTAAAATATTTATATATAAAGTGAAGGAAAGATATATATAAAATCGGGTGTGAACCCAGTTACATCTTACAATTAGGGTTCGCAGAAACGGAAGATCTTTGCTTGTGTTACGACTTTCTGATGACCACTGGATCCCCACAAATGTAACTCTCTCGTTAATAGAATGGCTACAATACGAGTCTTCTATGTTTTTCCACAATCCAAGTCCAGAGGCATAGATGGTAGCCTCGAAAGAATCTCAGAGAGAACTTGGGAGTTAGAAGAGTTAGCGATAACCAAAATCTTTTTCCACACTTATCCCGCAACCAAAACGCAAAATAAAGAGTTGCTTTGGTTCAAATTCAAAATCAACCAGATAATGATAAGAGTTTTAATCTTATCACAATTCTCATTCAAACTTTGTGGATGTCCCAATGGTTATAGGTTCGGGTCCAACCCGACCCAATATCCAACAGCTCCCACTCATCCATAAAGGGCGAGTGCTAAGTCCTCTACATCACCTTCGACATACAGGAAATGCATCGTGCAACCGGATGAGAAAGATCGGGATAGGAGTACTATATCAAGCTACCATCATACTAACATAGTATCCTCATTACAAACAAATAAATGATCCTCGTCTATGCCCGAGACTATTATGTTACACTAGATTCAGCATTCGTTATCCCTCGCGAGAACTAATCTCAACACAATGCATAGACCATCTAATCTGTATTGTACTCATAATCATATCGATAGACACATAAACCAACACGATCGCCTGGACAATGAGTCATAACACAATAGTTTATTACAAAACCGTCCTTCCCTAACTACTCACATTAATCCAATCGAACTTAACTGTTTTCCTAGCACATGCCCCGCCGAACCACATCAATCATGATCCTTTAGCAACATGCTAAAGCAGCAACATCAAGCTCTCTCTTCATAACGTAGTCATAGGTCACTAAAAGGCACAATAAAACTTAAAATGGTTCTCAGAGCTCACACAATGATGAAGCAAAGATACATTCACGCACTCTCTTTACGAAAGGTCACATTAACAGCACATACAGTATGTAATGTATGCTACGACAGAGCTTCCACTCAATTGGGCTTGGCAATCTCAATATTATAAAAATAAGAATAAACATCGTACAAATATTATTCTAGTCGCTATCTTAGTGCCCCTCATCACTATCTCAGTGCCTAACCTAAACACTCTAACCCAGTCGTTGTCTTAGCACCCATCTGAAGGTTCACATTCGGCTTAATTCAAGCTACATGAGGTGTGTGGTCAACCTTCATGCTCGATACTTTAAAAAGAAATCTCATATTGATTCAGTTAAAGCAACATATATGACAAAATGAATTATCCCACAAGCCAAGAATTTAATGTCTCATCTTGCTCGTTATTCAAGTGCCAAGGCAATTGCTCGTAGTGAGAGAGTCAATCAAAGCCTGTTAACATCTTTTAGAAATGTATGATTGCACAATATTCATCTCAATATGAATAAAACCACAATATAAATCAAAAATCATATATATAAGACAATGTCAAAATGGTGTCCAGTACATCATATCGTAACTAAACCCAAACTCCTGACATGTGATGTAAAAACATCTCTAGGGATGGGTTTGGTCAATTGGTCTGCCATCATATTGACTGTAGATATATGCCTTAGAACCACCTCCCTTTGCGTAACCATATCTCGAATGTATTGAAAATGTATATCAATGTGTTTGGTCCTCCCATGGTACTTGGGAATCCTTTGCATATGCCAAAGCTGACATATTATCACAATAAATGACCACAATATCCTACCTCCATGCAGCTATATCAAGGCGCTATAAGAATTTCCTCAACCAAACTACCTCATGTACTGCTAACGAACAAGTTACATATTCAGACTCCATCGTAGACAATGCTACACAATTTTGTTTCTTACTGCACCAAGAAACAATTTCTTCACCAAGAAATAATGCATAACCTGAAGTGGAACTTGCGCTCATCCCGATCGCCAGCCCAATCTGCATCACTGTATCCTTTCAATCTCAAATCCCCACCTTTGTAACACAGCATAAGATCAATGGTACCCTAAAGATATCGAACAATCCTCTTTACCGCTTTCCAATGAGCTAATCTAGGATTACTCTAGAATTGATTGACTAATCCAACTACGAAGCTAATGTCTAGTCGAGTACACAATATAGCATACTTCAGACTATCAACTGCATTCGCATAAGGTACTTTAGACATCTGGTTCTTCTCTTCACCTGTCTTAGGGCATTAGCCAAGATGTAAGTCGCATGGAGTGATTCATATGGAAACGCTCAAGGACTCTCTTAATGTAGGTCTCTTGAGATAGGCTAAGTAGCCTCTTTAATCGATCTCTCAAGATCTTCACTCCTAAAATATTGTGTGTTTCGCCCATGCCCTTTCATCTCAAAAGTAGAGGACAATCACTCTTTAGTGACGACTATCTCCTTTAAGTTATTCACAACAAGTAAAATGTCACCAACATACAATGTAAGGATAATGACACTTTCCTTAGACCGTTTTACATATACATAGTAGTCTTTTTCTATTATCTCAAAACCATGAGATATTATGGCTTTGTGAGACCTCACATACCACTGTCTAGAAGATTGTTTGAGACCATAAATAGAACGTTTTAGATGGCAGATTTTGCGCTCTTGTCATTTGACTTCAAAACCCTCTAGTTAAGTCATATAGATCTCTTCTTCCAGTTCTCCGATTAATCTATCTGCCTTGTATTTTATCTTCAAGACCTACTTGTTTCCAATGGCATTGCGCTTCAGCAGGAAGATCAACTAAATCCCAAACATGATTCTTATCCATAGAACTCATCTCTTCCTCCATAGCAATTATCCATTCATTACAAGCATGTGAAGAGAGCGCTTCACTAAAAGAAGCAAGCTTATCTAAATCTAGTGAAATAAGCCATAAGTGCATCCCCTTAATCTTAAAATAATGACGAGGGATAACTCCACGCTTACTTTTACGAACTTAACTCTCTTGAGAATCTAACTCAAAACTCCCACTAGATTGAAGATTATTCCTATCCTTATTGGCAATTTCAAGATGAGAAACCAATTCCCGACTATCGCCAAAAGGAGCTAGGTTATCTTCAAAATCTACTATTTCATAGAGTTCAAGGTTCTTTTTGACTTCACCAATGCTCAAAAAACCATTCTCAATGAAACTTCACATCGCGTAACTCAAACGTAGTCATTCCTTTATCAGGTTGCTTACCAAGCATCACATAGCCTTTTGAGCTTTCAGAGTAATGAACAAAAATATTCTTGTTAGCTCTAGGGCCTAACTTCCCATACCGATGAGAAGCTGTTGTGAACATAACCTGCCGACCCCCATGGTCGTAAATGCCCAAAATCTAGCTTTCGCTCATGCCAAATCTCATAAGGGGTTTTCGAAACCTACTTGAAAGGCACACGATTAAGAATGTAGGCAGCAGTCAATAAAGCATCCCCTAAAACCTGATCGGGAGGTTAGCTTATGCCATCATTGATCTAACCATGTCTAATAATGTACAATTTTGTCGCTTAGCAACACCATTTTGGTGCGGCGTTCCAGAAATCGTCAATTGGCTACGTATCCCTTTTTTCCTTACATAGTTCCTTGAACTGATCTGATAGATACTCGTGTCCACAGTAAGTGCGAAAGACCTTAAGTCTCCGCTTGATTTGATTCTCAACCTCAGCTAAAAAGTGTCTGAAGCAATCCAATGCTTCATATCGGTGAGAAATCAAATAAACATAACCATATTGCGTAAAGTCATCTGTAAAAGTAAGGAAATAAGAGGCGCCATTACATGCCTTCACATTCATTGGTCCGCAAATGCCTGAATGGACTAATTCTAGAGGATGAGCAGCCATAGTAGCCTTTCCAAAAGACTTGCAATAACTCTTTTTAGCCAAACAAAGCTTACATGTAGGTAGGCTTACTTTAGCGAGAGACCCCAATAGGCATTCTCTAGTCAATCTAGCCATCCTTTCTTGTCCAATATGACCAAGTCTAGCATGCCATTTAACAAAATCATCTATATATTATCACATGCCAAACATTCAGATGAAGAATTATAATCTAATACATCCAATTGATAAAGATTATTTGAAAGAAAATCATGTCCAAAAGTATCACCATCCAAAAACATATCCAATTGTCTACCATAAATGCTGAAAGAAAAACCAAGTTCAACCAGTGTAGAAATAGAAACTAGATTAAATCAGGACACTAGGTGCATAAAGCACATCATGAAGAATCAGTGTACATCGTAAGCACAATCTGAGCTAATAAGCACCAACTCCAAGAACTTCTGCACTTGCACTGTTTCCCATAAAAATGCTTTGGCTACCTACTGGTATCCGATGGTACTCCACAAAACCTACTCTTTCCGCGCGAAATGTTTGGCTTGCTCCTGTATCCAATATTCACAAATAAGATGAATAAACAACTAATACATGTGAACAAACAAGTGAAAAAGCAGAGTACTAGTTAGTGGATACCTTATTTGGCTCAGTATAATCACGAGCAAAATGTCCCAGCTTCTCACAATTATAGCACTTCACTTTGGCAAAGTTTCTTTTGTCGCCACACTTGCCTCTTTGGCGTTTGGCTACTCTGCCTGTCTTTGGAGCCAAGTTATTTGCTCCGCCCTGCTTCTTCTTACCTCCTCGTCTCTTTTAATTAGGTCCACGGGCCTTATCATGGCCACATTGGGCAACAAAGACAGTAGAGCGATTCGCCTCTTGGCGTTCTGCCTCTAACTCTAAATAACACGAAATATCAACAAAATTTTTGATATTCTCATTATAGGTCAGAATTTGCTTCATTTGGTTCCATGTTTCTGGCAGGGAGCAAATAACTGCTAGGATCTACTACTCATCAGTAAGATCATTTACAACAGCCTTACAATCATAGATCATGGCTAACATCACCCTTAAGAGCTCAATCATAATGTGCTTGGAATCCATTTTGTATCCCTCAAATTTGAGGGTCAAGGCACATAGCCTTATGGCAGTAGTTCATCCAAATGAAATTTTTAGCCTATTCCACTTATCATGGGCTGTAGGGGAACTTTCAAACTCCATAATAAGATCATTATGCATGTTGCTTAACATAAGTAAAGCGCGCGTATCGATCTTTCTTTATCGAGTCCTGGTAGACTTCCATGTTCCGATAGTGTTGGGCACTATTGCCCTCCTTAGGTGGGGTCATGATATTAGTCAAGGTCTTTAGAGCTTCTTGTTCATTTAGCAGGTATTGAATTTTCTTATGCCATATATCATAGTTGGTACCAACAAGCTTCTCACCGTTTGTGAGATCAACAATCACATTCTTGAAGGCCATCTACATTCAATTTGCGCAAGGTGACGTTTAGCATTCTATATTTACACTATGAGATCAAAAATTTCGCTAGGCTCATAATCATCTATCATTTATGTAAAATAAAAGTATATTTTCAGTTGATTTCGAACAAAATAAATTTGAATTAAAACTAATTTAATTCATCCACACAATAATAATAATTATCAATATAAAATGGACTCCAATTGAGTGTAATTGGCATTCTAGTACAACATGCTAAGGATAATTTTTGGATATATGAGTCTGCTGCGAAAACACATTTACTTACAACTTCTAAAAAATTAATACATCATTTCTCAAAAGAAAAAGATTACATAACTTGAATTAACCTACTACATCAATCTACTAGTAACAATTAAACTAAATGGAGATGCCGCACCAAAAACTCATATATCTCGAAATTATCCTTATAAATTTCAAACATCACACAACACGTGTACTAGAATATCAATTACATTAAGTATATCCAAACATAACATACATAACAATATAATGGGCTTTGTTGGATGACTTTAACACAGCTCACCAAAATGGGAGTGGGTATTTGGGTCTCACAATTGATGAGAATCAATATCATATAAATAAAATGCAACAAGTAATTACCCACATGATAATTAATGCATAAATAATCTAATATGACCAAAAAATATGATCCACACTTACTGTAATTGTTCCTAATTTACAGAGACTTTCCAAGAATTTTTCACATTTAAAATAAAATTTCTAAATTTTTTAACCAATTTTTTGGATAAAAAACTAATTTTTAAAAGCCCAAAAATATCTAAAAATAAAAATAGGTGAAAAATTTACCAAAAAACATATTGGACCCCAAGCAGTATACTAAACACTTTAATGTAATTTTAACCTCAAATATAACATTCTGAAATTTTTATAAAATTATTTCATCAATTTTTAAAAATTTTCAGAATTCTTCCTAATTTAAAGCACCCAAACAGGCTCTAAAGCCTCTCCCCTGTGCCGTCTGCCCAATTAATTTTCTAACTGGATTCACCACACAGGTGTCACGAGGAGCCAACAAAATTTCAGAAACTATTCTTCAAATTTTGAATTTTAAATTATTATTTTTTAAAAAAAAGGGTGCATCACTCAGTTTACTGCAAGTCGAGCTACTGATTTATCTCTCTCTCATGTTAGTTACCAATAGGACAAATCACATAGTAACTGCATAGTATAGGTCAGATGCAAGATCAAGACCCTGATGCGCACCGCCTTTCTATTAGTAAGGTTATTGGTCAAATAAGGCCCAAAAAAAAAAAAAAAACGTGATGCAGACATGGCACGCGCCTTGAGCTGCCACTAGTAATGCCAATTCCTGGAATTCATCTTCTTTTACAGTATAGAAGGTTTTCATCGAAGGCGACCAAAACTTTAAGGGCTAAAGTTTTCACTAATTTTAAGTCTAAAAATTACGAAAATATATCAGTGGAAAGCTTTGTCTATAAGGAACAGTTTAATATAAATTTCATGCATAATAATTTAGGTTCTTCAAATCGTATTGAAACCCACATATTGTATTTTCTTAAAAATTTAAAAATAGAAACTTAGTTCTCTCACTGATCCAACAGTGGGTCGTCATGAAATTTTAAAGATTACCTATTGAAGATATTGTGAATATATCCACCGTGGCGGATCGTTCAAAAAGTATTCAAATAACAGTTAAGTGGATAAACCTTTTGATGCAAGTTATGCAGTGATCTAAACAATACGAATGATATATTCATGCATAATATTATCAAATTAGCGAACACAAGTAAAATATGGCTCTGATACCAATGAAGGAAAGATATATATAAAATCGGGTGTGAACCCGGTTACCTCTTACAATCAGGTTCGCGAAAGTGGAAGATCTTTGCTTGTGTTACGACTTTTTGATGACCACTGGATCCCATCGGATGGAACTCTCTCATCAATAGAATGGCTACAATACGAGTCTTCTATGTCTTTCCACAATCCAAGTCGAGAAGTGTAGATGGTAGCCTCGGAAGAATCTCAGAGAGAACTTGGGAACTAGGAGAGTTAGCGATTACCAAAATATTTTTTCACACTTATTTCGCAACCAAAACGTAGAATAAATAGTTGCATTGGTTCAAATTCAAAACCAACCAGATAATGATAAGAGTTTTAATCTTATCACAATTCTCATTCAAACTTTGCGGATGTCCCAATGGTTATAGGGTTCGGGTCCAACCCGACCCAATATCCAACATAAAGTAACATCTTATTTTATTTACATATTATTAACATAAAATAGGTAAAGTCGATCTTACTAAAAAATTATGTTAATGTTAATTGATGATTCGACTATTTATCTCATATCGTCAAAGCAAAAGAAATTACATTTAAAACCAATTTAATGATTATTTCCTTGAATTTTTGTCATGTTTGTTTAATGTTACTTTTTGAATTATCAACCAATTATATTATTTAAATGGGTTAAGTTTTATTCAAGTATTTTCTATTACATTATTCATTTTATTTGATTTATTTACATATGTTACAATATTTTTAAAATTCAAACTATAGTTTTGTTTGTTGGCATGAATAATAATATTAATAAATAGTTGTTATTATGGTTTTTTTTTTAAATATGTAAGAATAAAAATATTATCTCTATTGATTTCATTTATTATAAATAAGATGGATGGTATGAAATTATAAATTAAAAAAATGATTAAATTATTTTTTCATTGTTTTTGTCTGGACAACACCTTGTGCATTAAATTAGGTTTGTAATCACGATTATTTGAATAATTTGATAACTATGATAAGAAGTATCATTTATACTTACTAATCCTACTTAATTTGGAAGAAAAGACAACTTATAAATAAAGTCAAAAAATATGTTTTTAATTCATATTTAATTTTTTTATTGAGTTATTATCTTTATTTATTTTTATTAATTTATTATTAGAATGATTATTTAATCAAAGTTTTTTACAAGTAATTTGTGGGAAAAAACTTTCAAATAAAAAAAAATGTAACATCAATCACTATATAAAACTCTGTTCACCAACCTCACGTGAACGATAGTACGACCTGGTCAAAAGTTTTGACCACCTCAAATAGTGTTAAAAGAAAGGAAGGAAGGATATAAGAGACATTTAATCACATTTTTCTATAAATTTTGACAGCCTCAAATCAACGTAACGTACATATGTAATATCGATAAATGTCACTGATTAGTGTAATTTACTTTTTATTTTATCAGATTTTTCTCCTTTCCTGCTCCTACTTAAACGCAACGCATAAAATTAAAGGTGTCAATTTATATTATCGGTGTGACATTTGAAAATTGTATAAAGGTATACATATTTAAAAATATGTATTAATTCTAATTCGACAGTATTAATTAATCGTGTTAAGTTTCAAAACTCAAACTCAACACATTTATTAAACGAATTACACGTATCGACACACTTAACTAGTTTATTTTAATTTTTTATTTTAAAATAAAAAATTTACCTATCTTTTAATATATATGGATAATTTTTATATTTAGTATACTTTGAACATATACGAAATCAAAGTAGAAATCTTTTTTATAAATAAAAAATTTCAAAATCTTGTAAAATTTTTAATATGAGACAAATTAACTCCTGATATTGTTTTATAAGTAAACGTATTAAATCGTGTTAAACAGGTTAACATTACTAAAACTTAAATTCGACATGTTTATTAATTGTGTTATACGTGTCAATCTGTTTATGACCTATACTCATTTTATAATAAATACAAATTTATTAATTTCGTGTCATGTTTAAATTGTATTATCGTATCGTGTCAAAAATTAACACACCGATATACTCGTATCAAAGACCGGTACGACTAGTTATATACAAAAAGATTTATAGGCATAATCCCCAAATCCCAATCAATCCCTCAAGCGAGATCGAACCAGAACGCGTAGAGAGTGAGTCAGAGCGGGAGTACTTTTCGGCTGGTTTCTTAGGCAGATCAACTAATCAAACCATGGTGCGTTTCTTCAAATTTTGTGATTATATACACATATACATAATTTGTCAAGTTTAGGTTTCAAAATCGAATTCATTTTCACGCGTTTCACAGTCTTTTTTATCTTTTACATATGTGCAATGTCATAAGCTTGATGCTTATTCTTAGGGTTGAGTTTTATTCTTTTATAATTCCGACATTTTTTTGTGCATCATAGGTTCAAGATTGCAATTCAGTTAATTTATTTTAGACATGACATTTCCTATGAATCTAAATTAGCGTACCATTGGACTACACGTAGAATGAATTGCTATAATTACATTAATTGGGTAGTGAGATCTCAGGATTTGAGCGGATATATTTATGAATTATTATTTGATGATCGAAAAATTAAGAAAATGTGATGAATCAATAGATGGAGTATTTTCGTTAATCCATTTCAGTTTTAGTTGATCACGGACATAGATGTGAATTTTTTTTTCGCTCGTTTCTGGGACTTTTCTCTCCTGCTTTGTCAGAGGTCTTCTTCTTTTCCCTGGGTTAATTCTTATAGGAGGTTTCTGTGTTTTTTTTTCCCCATGTGCTCTCCTCTTTACTTACAGTGCTCCTCTTCCTTATCTGAGAAGCATATGGAGGAGGTGGTTTCAGAATTACAAATTTTTTCTCTTACTCTGAAGAGGAAGATTTTAAAGAGATAAAGTGAAATTCTGGTTAGGGATGCCCTTGAGAATTGCTAGCAGAGTTTGATTGGAAAGATTTTTACTGATAGATCCTTTATTAGGAATGCGGCCAAAGCAACAATTAAGAAGATAAGGAATCTAGAGAATTCTTTACAGGTAGTGGATGTGGGGGATAATTTGTTCCGGTTCATATTTTCTGAATCTTTTCATCTTGAAAAGATTTTAAGAGAGGGTCACTGGAGTTTCGATAACAATTTGATTTTGTTAAAAAGATGGGAACCGGCTTTACGTGCTGCAACAGTTTCCTTTCAGTCTGTAACCTTTTGGATTCAGTTATGGGGTTTGCCATTAGGGTACATGTCCTCAGATTTTGGTAAGGAGATCAGTGGTTGGATAGGCCAATGTCTGTCTGTAGACAAGAACTTTAAAAACCATGCACAACTGTAAATTTTTGAGGATTCAGGTAGAAATACCTATTCAAAAGCCTCTGCCGAGGGGTTGTAGGTTGAAGGGTATAGATGGTGCTCCACTTTGGGATGATTTCAAATACGAAAGATTGCCTCTTTCTGTTACTACTGTGGGTTTCTAGGGCCTGATGAGAAAGGTTGTTACAAATCCTTCCAGGATTTGAAGAAGGGGCAGGCAAGTTTATAACCAATATGGTCCTTGGTTAAGAGCATCCACAGTTCCTTTTCCGAGTTATAGTCAGTCTACTTGGATGGTGGGGGGTGATAAGTTGTGTTCTTCTCGTTCCAGTAATTCAAACTCGGGTAATCCTGGTCAGATGTCCGGTAAACAAGTTGTGGAACACTTTGACCACACTAATGCAGTGGTGATCGCCTATCTCAGTGGCCAGATAGTGACACCGGTGGGAGGAACCCCTAAGATGGTTACTGAGAATGTGAATCAGTTGACAGTTAATTCTAATGGTGCAAAGGGTGGGGATATGATAGGCACAACTGCTAAAGTTCAGGAACTGGTTGTTATCTAGCACTCTCCACAACGGTGTGATTAGATTGAATTCAAACATGAGGGTTTAGTGGATGTTATGGTTGATGGGCCTGATTAGTGCCAAAGTCACAATATGTTATTGCAGCCCAATTTTGATGCTTTGGCTGTATCAGAAGTGGATTTTGGCAAGGCCAATTTGTTGGTTGTGGATGCTTATAATCATGGGCATGATAGGGAACATGCTAAGCTAAGAAGCATGGATGCGGACACGTGACATGGACATCTCGACAAAATTTTTCAAAAAAATAGAACACGGACACTTTGAATAATATATTATTTTATGATGATCAATTTCATGACAGATTTTCTTAAGTTGATTTACTAAAAATTAATATCATTTTTTTGAACTAATTTAGTAATATAAAATAAATATATCGGTAAAAAGTTGGGTGAACTATTTCCAATAATGCCAACAATGGATGACATTATGAACTAGTCTGTCAAGAGTATGTTACTTTTCAAAGCTCACCTTATTATTATGAAAAGGGGAAAGGGCTTTTTTTCTTATAGATTTAAGAGTAGGAGTCGGGGGGGGGGGGGGTTATGGGGCTTTGAAGCAGGGCCACGTATATTGAAAAACTTTTGGAGACGGGATGGAAAGACTTTCGTGAGAAGAGATGGTGGTCTACCTTGCTTGAAGTGCTCGTTTTTAGCTTAGTATGTGGATGGAATCGCTTTCCAATTGACGAGTAGGTATTATGTCATTAGCTAGCCTTCAGAGTACCTATGTTTTGTCTAGCTCAGGTTTCTAAGATGATTTCCTCTCGGATGACGGAAAGAGATCGAAGCTGATGCAAATCATAGCACAACTTCAAGGGATCTAGTTCAAGTCCCAATTGGGCCGGTTACAAGAGCTCGATCAAAGAAGTTTAAAGATGTACTCAACGGACTGATTCAAGAGGCATGGACCCAAGCAAATTCGTGGAGGCCCATGGAGCATGATCCACGTGAGCAACAAAGATTCATCAACATGATTCAAGTTCGAGAAGAATCTGGCCAAGGCTAAGCTTAAATTGGCAAATTCGGACAGCTTTGACGTCGCTTCGTAATCTGGGCATAACTCTCTCATCCGAGTTCCGATTGAGATGATTCAAGATTCTATGAAAGCCAATAAATAGTTCTACAACTTTCATGTTTTGAGTTTTCCCAGATTCGGGCTGAATCAAGGTCGAAATCGAGTTTGAAATTGTTGTACCTGCACTGATGACGTTTTTGGCTGCGCGAAAATTTTACTTATTTAGTGAATTTCTGTTAATTAGTTTAAGTCGGTAGTTTAGGATGTTTTGGGCCTGAAAATGTCCAGCCCATATCTTTTATTTAATGTAGGCCTTATTCGGCCCTAGGGTTTCATAGAATGTTTTAAAAAGAACTTGTAGCCGCATTGGCAGAAAGACGATTATTCAGTAAAATTGTGAGAGTATTTTCTCTACGGTTCTTTGAAGAATTATATGAACTTATCGGGATTTCCCGTGGCGTTCACCAACGACTTATCAAACGGATTTCCACCACCGTTTGTGGCGTCTTCCTTATACCGAGGATCTTGTTTCGCACTAACCAACGGGTTGAGGTCATATATACCGAGGTTCTTGTTTGTCGTAAACAACGGGTCGAGGTCTGTCATTCAGATCTGATTGTGCAACGATCTTGGGTTCCTCTTCGTTGTCGGGTCTCGTTAATTTGACGAGGTTCGCATCAAAAGCTCTCTCTTCTGACGATGGTTGGAGTTGACATCAGTTAAAGTCATTCAGAAAATGCTATTGACGAAACAAACATTTATCAAGCATATCACCATGACCTGGTACAGAACCAATCTTCACTTTTAGACATCTGTAACGGATTAAGAAAGCGTTCTAACAGCAGTTACACAGTCCCTGAATGTCTTGGATAGCTGTAAGTGAAAGAAGGGTACTAAGTAGTTGGGAATGCGGCTAGCTTAGCTAGTTTACTTACTTGTTTGTACTCCCATCCGAAATACTAATTGAAAGTCCATATTCAACTCAAACAAGAAGCTATCTACCTAGCTCGTTTACCCTAACTACTTAAACGAAACAATCTCCCAACTTATCCTACATGTTTGGATTCGCAAAGGCAATCGCTTGAATGTTCCCTTAACCCAACCCGGGAAGGAACCGTAGGGAACCGCAGCATGGGGAATGTCACGTCTCGTCGCAATGCTCATTTTTAGTTGTGGGTCATATGGCGGGCTCTAGGGCACAAATAAAAAAAATTAAACATATAAATTATTATTATTTGATTCAAAATAATAAAAGTTAAAAAAGTTAATACAATTTATATTAATTTACAGACTTATTATAAAAAGGAGGACTTAATAAATAAAATTAAAGGGAGGGCAATTTATAGATTTGTTCTAAAAGGACTTAAAAATTAAATTAAAGAGGGGGACATGTTATAACTCCTTGGTTTCCTGCAGTCAAAATTTTTTAAAAAATGTGAAGGGTGTTTAAGCTGTCAAAATAAAAGAAGCTGAACTATCGTCGTGAAACAGAGGGGTCGGGAAACATCAAGGGAGCACAACGAGAGAATAAAGAGAGAGAGATAAATAGCATAGAGAGAGAGAGAGATTGCATCTTGATGGAAGAGGAAGAAGATCGAGATAGCATAGAGAGAAGAGAGAGAGATCGCATCCCCAGTCCCTGATAGAAGCAGGAGGAGGAGGAAGAAGAGAAAGTACCTATCAGTGTCTGTGGTCACAATCTCCAGGTAGGTCATGACTCTACCCTTTTCTATTCTCTTTTTCTCTATTTCACTCTCAATCATTTTTTTCTTTTTTCTTTTTTAATACTCATCTTCTCTTTAAACGTGTCCAACCGTGTCGGAAGCGTGTCCAAAATTTTTAAAAATAAAAAATTTGGATTTTAACGTGTCGAAGACGTGTCTATGTTAGAGACGTGTCGCTACTTCTTAGATGATAAGCCAGATTTGTTGACAAGCCCAAGAAGTGGATGAGGTTTAGTAAACCATTACAATTTACACGTGAGGAATCTCATAACTTCTCATACCTCTGATACTTCCTCTAGGGCTTGTAAGAGACGGAGCTCTTTGGGGATTATAGGGAATGATGACATTCAATGTCCTTGTAAGCAAGCAATGCTCTCTGGTGATGATGAATTTGATTTGTTGGAAGAATATTTGGAGAATCAAGAAGCGGCCACACATCGTCTGTCTACTTCCTCTAGGGCTTGTAAGAGATGGAGCTCTTTGGGGATTATAAGGAATGATGAAGTGCAATGTCCTTGTGAGCAAGCAATGCTTTCTGGTGATGATGAATTTGTTTTGTTGGAACAATTTTGAGAATCAAGAAGCGGCACATCATCTCTCTATTGATGGTATTGGTAATGTACAAGATGATGATTCTAAATTCATTTTTGCACCAGGAATTTGATATGGGAATCGCACAAGGGTGGAGGAAATTGGCCCCGAGCGGTCCTGGCCTACATGACGAAACTAATCTCATGGAACTGTCAAGGGGCAGGGAACTCACTAATAGTTCGAGTTCTCAAGGAGATGGTAAAACTCCATTCCCCCAATTTTCTTTTTTCATCCGAAACTAAGAACAAAGCTATTTATTTACAATTTTTGGCTTGTTCTTTGAAATTTTCTTGTTGGAGAGCAATGGACCTAAATGGTAAATATGTGGTTTGGCTAAATTCTGGCAAGATGATTGTGATGTTCAATTGATAGATTTCACTAGTTGGTATGTTGATATCTACCTCTATGCTTCCAAGTTCTTTCACAAAATGGAGATTTACGAGGATCTCTCCAAGTACTAGTGAAGGAATACAATTTCATCAGTGGGGGCATTTGGTGTGGTTGCAAAAATTGGATGGTATCCCTTGGTTATTGATGGGGGATTTCAATTCCATTTTGTCAAATGCAGAAAAGTTAGGATGTCTAGAGAGGGGCGATTGGTTGTTCAAAAACTTTAAGGCAATTTATTTTAAGAGGGGCCCTTATTGATATGGGTTATATTGGTTACCCTTATACTTGGAGTAAGAAGTGTTGTTCATAATGTTAAGGAATGTTTGGATGGAGCTTTATGTGATAGCAGTTGGCAAGCGTTTAAAGTTTGAGAATATTATGGTTCATTACACAGTACCTTTTAGATTTGATCATTAGTACCCCCACTGAAGATAAATCTGAATGAACTAATTCCAATGGCTTCTTAGCTCTCTATGAATTTCCTATAGGAAAAAGATCTATATGTTTTTTTTTTCTTCCTAAAACACAAGTTTCAAAAACTCTATTTGGGAATATCAATAGTAGGCAAACCAGAAATCCAACTTTTGCGAGCAAGAAAATTTAGACTAATAAAACTCAAGTACCTAAAATGCATATGCCATAACCAACTATCATCATCAATTATAGATTAAAGTAAGGTAAATTCTCACGTTTAATATTGATGAAAATAAACGATTTGGAGTCATTTTTACCTTTGCTATTAGTCCTATACGTTCATCCCTGATTCTACAAATGTCCATTGTGGATTTGCATATCATATCTTTTTTTTTTTTCCTGAAAGCTGCTCGTACTTAATAAATTTTACTGGAAACATGTACCTAAAGCACATTTGAAATATATTTGTGAGACTCATTCTTCAATCGAATAACAATTTTACCTTTTCCTATCACAGATACCTTTAAATTATTCCTAAAGTTTGCCTTTGGTCGAACTGACTCATCCGTATTAGAAAAAATATCCTTACCAGTTACCACATATGATTGCTGCAACCGGTTAGGGGTGTCAATTTTTGACACGACACGATAACACGACTCGAACCCGACACGTAATTAGCAGGTTTGGGTTAAGCTTATATGGGTTTGGGTCATAAACGGATCAACCCGTTTAATACGTTTAATAAACGTGTTGTGTTCGGGTTGTAATCAGGTTGACCCGTTTAACACGAAATAACCCATTTAATTATTCGTGTCAACCCGTTTAATACAAACCCACCTAACCCGTTTAACCCATTTATTACCCATATAATTAAGGTTAGTTTTGCAAATTACATCCAAACAAAAACCCTAATGAATATTAGATTTTAAAACTTACTCTTAGTTAAAAATAATTATTGTTACTATAATATGTTAAAAAATGAATAAATTAGAGTTTATCTAGTAATTTTATTATGAAAACAGGTTATACAATTTAAATGGGTCGTGTTATTCGTAGTTTTAACATAACCTATTTAATAAACGGGTTATACGGGTAGTGTCGTGTTATTCGTGTTTTAACATGACCTGTTTAATAAACGGGTTATACGAGTCGTGTGTCGTGTCACCCGTGTATTATACAGGTCGTGTTAGGGTTGAGCAAGTTGACACGATTAATTAATCGTGTCGTGTTCGGGTCGACCCATATAGTATAATACTCTTACCTTGACATGACACGAACACGACACGACACGACACGACACGATTGACACCCCTACAACCGGTATCTAAAACCACTTATTCCTATCATCATTATCCAGAGCACTATACGCCAACAACAAAGCTTTTGAATTATTTTCAGTAACATTAGCATGATGGTCTCTATTATTTGGCCTTTTAAATCTACTATCCACGTTATTTTCAAATTATGGATATGCCATTTGAATTTCTCTCATTACGCCTCGCCCTTCATCTTTTCACTTTATGGGCTTTATATCCCCACTCCATATTCCAATCCTAAAGTTAAAATTTTCAACAATACCAAATGTATCCTTAATTTAATTTATTATACACATTTTTTTAATCAATAATATAATTCATATAATCTTATGCAGTGAATAAACTTATATTATATTATAGTATTTTATATATAAACTAGTTTAAATAAATATTATTTATTTGATATTTTATGAACTTTTTAAAAATAATATTAATTTATTTTAAATATATAATATATTTTTAGTATAGAAATATATATGATTTACATATAATTTATTTTTTATACTTATATGTAATATTATTTATTATATTCATAATTCATCTATAGATATTATGTATCATCTCGACAAAATTCTTTTATATAATGTAGGGCCAAATACTGTCAAAACCATCCATAGTGAATAAAGGGCAAGAAGGAAAATTCATAGTCCATAATCACTTTCGAACAATTCTTCTTAAACACCAAATAATTGCTTCTGACATCAAAATCACTTTTGAAATGCATCCATCCAAATACCAAACTGTCTCCGCCAGAATCATTTCTGCCCATCTGATTTTACATAATTTGTAAGCAATCGCAAATGGGAATTAATTATTACTGAGCGACATATGAATGAGGCATGGACTTTCCTTGATTTCAGTGGTCAGGTTCCTTTGATAATTTACACAATTGTAAAAACGTATTGCCTGTAGATTTATTTTAAAACTGGAGCTCAATGATTTTTTACATATTTTGACCAGTGTACTGGCTTTTATTCAAATTTGATAAGTAAAGAATTGCCAAACTTGTGAAATATACAAGGGGCTGTACAAAGTGTGATGGATTGCTCATCATGTTTGGCGAATTTTGTAGTCACGGGATTCTATGAGGATGCCATATCGACATTTGCTGAGCTACAATCGCAGCAGCAGTTGCATTATTAATTATTATGGGCTTGAAATCTTCCCCCTATTCATAGCTGTCATATTACCTAACATGCTTGATATATATATATATATATTTTGGATAGATATGTTTGGAAATTTCCATATTGCTGAAGCCTTTTATTCAATCTCCAAATACCTTATCAGGCAGGCCTTTATGGAGGACAATCTATGAAAAATAAACCTAGAGGACGTCATCATGGGTTAACTCAACAGAAGAAGCAAGAGATAAAAGAAGCATTTGAGCTATTTGATACTGATGGCTCAGGTATTGAAATATTTTTCATTGTTTAGATGTAGTGATATATATCTTGAAATTTTATTGCTTCATTTTTTTTAATCTATTTATTTGCCTGGCTTATATCTGGTAGGCACTATTGATGCCAAGGAGCTGAACATTGCAATGAGGTATGAATATCTTGTCACAAATATTAACTTCAGGTTGATGAGGCATGCAAATATTAGAACTAATATAATTTGATCACAGGGCCCTGGGTTTTGAAATGGACGAAAAGGTAATAGCTAAATCCTATACATCCATTTCATAGTCTTCAGCTTTTATACATATTTGTGTATAATTTATTATCATGGAAGACAGAGAACAAAGAGTTCTCTATCTCCATTTATTGTTGCCAAAGGAAAGATAACGTGTCCTAATAATTTAACCCCCCCCTCTCTCCTCAAACAATTTATTTCTAATTGAAGTCGTATGTTCTTATTCAATGAGTTTGATCTTCAATTCCACAGGATTTTTTATTATTCTCTACTTGAAAACTTTTAGACTTTTAGTTTGAATCCTTTCCTTTGCAAGCTAATTGTTCTAATGAGGACCCTTACTTCGGTTTTCAGTAAATGCATCCATCTGATTTTTTCTCTTTAATTTTTTAAAGTATAACAATATGCTTAGATATTCAACTATATTCTCATTAAAGAAATGGTCTTTTTTGAAGTTTGTCTTCATTATTTTTAATAATTGAGCTGTTATTGTTTTTATCCATGGTTGCAATTAAGTTTTTTTGGAGTTTGAGTTGAGGTGATGGTTTCTATGTGCCTGAAGTAAGCCTGCCTCACTAATAAAGCAAACTGGGTAATGATTTGACTGTCAGATTCATCAAATTTGGATTGATTTTGAATGTGGTCACTCTCTATTGGTTCACCCCACCCGATCCAATATGAGGACTGATAAATGATTTGAACAGTTAAATACTTTAGTCAAGTCTTGGAATCAACACTGGTTAACTGGAGATCATCAATGTCTATTAAATACTGGAAGGGTTTGCATTGACCATTCAGTGTTACAATTTCTATAATTGACTAGAACTAGTGATTAACTTACACTGAGCTGTTATCTAGCAATGTGGTCTTTTGGAGGGCGGGGGCTACTCTAAACTTATTGTGTTGGGTATTTTTGCTAAACAATGAATTGGGGATTTTAATTTGAGAGATCTTTGATTTAAGTTCTCGCTATGGTGTTCCTTCACTTGGATGCTAAGAATGGTTAGTGGAGAGCTACTTTGCTTCTTGTTGCTTTATAAACCTGCCTCCAATTTAGGGGGTTATTCCATGTCCTGGGGTTTTCAGCTTTTTGTTGCTCGTTATTTTTCCCTTTATTTGTTATTATTTTTTTGGTTTCTTTTGAGTGCTGTTCTTCCTTTCAATGACAACACCCCTACAGTCTGCCAATCTCTTAACTTTCTTAATTAAGTTCCATTACCTGTCCATCAGATATCCTCCTCCCCCCCCCCCCCCCCCCTAAAAAAAAAAAACAAAACAAATAAAACAAAAAGGGGGGGGGGGACTAGTAATAGAAAAATAGACTCCTTGATTTTCTTGAAATATAATGATTTTTCAGTTTCAAATTCAATTTGTTAAAACATGACTTTATGGCTAACTCTGCACCTCACACTGTCATTCCAGCAAATTAATCAAATGATTGCCGATGTGGACAAGGATGGCAGTGGCGCAATTGATTTTGATGAATTTGTGCACATGATGACAGCCAAGATAGGAGAAAGGGACAGTAAAGAAGAGCTTATGAAGGCATTTCAGATTATTGACCAGGATAACAATGTGAAGTGCTGTTTATGTTCACCTTACTTTGTTTCTTCTTGTTGATAACTGATTTTATAAAATTCAAATATAGGGGATGATATCTGCTGCGGACATTCAGCGTATTTCAAAGGAATTGGGTGAGAATTTTTCTGACAAGGAGATCCAAGAGATGATTGAGGAAGCCGATCGTGATCGTAAGTTTTCTGTCTTTGTATGTTGTTTACTCTATTCTTATACTGTTGCAATTTGGGTTTTTGGTTTGGCTTAGATGATCTATCATGTTTATTTTTTTTTTTAATTTTTGAACAAATTATTTGTGCTGTTTTGAAATTTTTTTCCCTTGATTACATGCACTGTCAAGCAAAAGTGCCCACTCGTAAACTGATCCTTTTTATCAAGAGTTACCCTCTGGTCGCAATAAAATTTATTATACTGAAGACTAAAATTGATGCACACAACTATAGACAGTTCATTTTAACCATTTTTAATTTATTTATTTTTGAACCACTTTTTTTGGCATTTTTGAAAATCCCCTCCCCCCCCCCCCCCCCCCTTTTTTTTCTCTAAAATGATTACTAAAGGGTATCTTCTTCATAAGCTGCATATTCTGCTTTCTGTTCGTTTTTTTCCCCCATGCAATAATCCTTACTAGTGACATTTTTGCTTCACTAGTTTAAACATAAAGTTGACACTATTGCTTAATTTTGGACCTGGTATAGGATGGAGTTATTTATGAGCCCACCAAGATTTCTTAAACCCCAACCATTGTTATGACTCGAGTTTCAAATAACTAGGTGGTACTTATATAGTGAAGGTTACACTTGCCTCCTTTGAGGTTTTTGACATTTTCTAGGAATTCCCTTAAGATTTTAGAAGTTGCAGTGATCTCTTCTTCTTGTTCACTAAAAGTATTACAGACCTTCCCCTCCATTGATTATCCCTCAATTATTCAGGCTGCCATCATGATTGAATTTCTCAGCAACGTCAACTCTACCTTTATTTAAGTTGTTAGGTCAATTAAATGAACTTTATATTCATTGCTGCCACCCTACAACCGACAATAACCACAACTTTTGCACCATTTCTAGTCACAATCTCTGACGGACACTTCATAACAAGGCCAGCTTCTGTTGTACCATCACTGGTCACTGTCAAAGCAGCCAATGCTACCACATCAACTTTGCCAAAGTCACCACCTAATAAGCACGGACATGGAAAACAGATAGGACATGAAACAGATACGAGAACACGAGATTCTTCAAAAAAAAAAAAAAAAGGACACGAACACATCGAGGACACTCTAAATAATAAATTTATATATATAATCATGTAATTCAATTCTGACATTATTTCAATCAATTTCAAACTATTAAATTAATATAAATAATAAAATCCTATTTTATAATAGGTTCCATTTAGTTGATTACTAAAAATTAATATAAATGTTTGTGAACTACTTTAATGATATAAAAGAACTATATTGGTGAAGTACATAAATTAAAAAATTTAACATAGAAATTATTTGATCCAACAAATGATAAAGATGAAAGTGGTACCAAGCAAGAAAATGATTTATTATTTTTAGAGTTTTTGAATAATAAAAGTTAAAAAAAAGAGTTAAATACAAATTAAACTAATTTAAAAATTTTATTAAATATTATGAAAAAGTATTTAATAGATAAAAAATAATGCTAAAATAATCATGATGTTTCTTTATCTCAAGTGGACACGTCAAAATTGTGTTGGGGTTCCTGCGGGAGGGGGTGGTAACCCACCTGACAAAATAGTGTGAGATGAGAGATCATTGAGGGAGAGGTTCTGGTGGAAAAAGTAGAAGAAGAAGATTACTATCAAGTTTCAGCTTGAATGGTATTACCTCCACCTCTCAAAGAGGAGGTTGAGGGTTTAAGTAACCATTAGGACATATGTCTGTGTGTGTGTGTATCTTATCAAAATAAATAAATAAATAAAAGAAGAAGAAGAAGGTACGTGAGTGTTTGATTTGATCGGCCACGACATGGGTCTCACAAGTACAAGGTAGGCCACTGCTTCTCTCCTCTCTCTCTGTTCATCTTTTTAACTAAGATTTGATGATTCTTCACTCTTTAATCAATTTTTCGAAAAAAAAAAAATTGGATATTCAATTTTAGCACATCGGACATATGACTGAGCGTGTCCGAAGCTTGTTCGATCCTAATTTGTCCGACACCGACACTGTGGCTTTCAAGACTTGTCCATGCTTCTTAGTTTACCACCACCACCAACAATTTGAATGACCATCTTCAATCCCCATGCTTAATCAGTGAATGACCCATCTTTAACCAGCAACGCTAAAAAATGTGATTGTTAACTGAACAAGCGTCTCTTTGAAAAGCACACATGCATGCATGAACGTGTGCAGGGAAAAATTTAAAATCTAATGTAATAAGCTTTGGCCCTCAATATGTAGGAGTATATATGGCCATGGGATTGTTGTTGGGTATTTTGCTCTATGCTGTCACTTTGCTGCTTCTTTTTTCTAATCCCCTACTTATTCGTCTCCTTTGTTTTCGCGTTGTGCTTGTTTGTGAAATTTGTATTCTAGGAAATTCTTGTAAAACTCACTCATATATGGGTTTGCTAAATCTTGCAATATCACTAGGAAGAAACTATTGATTGTGGCGAATAACAACTCTGCGAATAACAACATCGTCATCGTCATCGTCATCGTCATCGTCGTTATTATCATTATTATTGTGTTCAAAATTCTTCTGTTGCCTGCTTTGCAACAACTCAAAATTCTTCTGTTGCCTGCTTTGCACAGTTGTTGCATGTTCCTTTATTTGATGAATTTGGTGGATATTGAAATGTTCAGATGATGGCGAAGTTAGTGTTGAAGATTTCATGAAGATGATGAGGAGAACTTCATATGGGTATTAGAAGAAATTAAACTTGTGTATGTTATTGCAACTTCCAACCTAAGAAGACAGATTTGTTCTCGCACCATATGTTTCATTTGAGTATGGTTTGTAATTAGGAAAAGAACGTGTTGAGTGATTTGGATGGATTAGCTAGTTTAAAGTTCTAGATGATACTGACTAAGATTATTTAAGCTTAATATTATTAGATGGAACCGTGTTTGACAGTATTAAAATCTCCATGTGAGCAAAAATTTTAAAAAAATAAATAAAGACTTCAAATTTCCTTTATTTGTAGGACCTGTTGAGGTATTCCCCCCCCCCCCCCCCCCCCCCCCAAAAAAAAAAAACAATTACCAAGGTTGATGCGCGCGCGTGTCTATATATTTATATATATATATATATTTGTTATCCTTCTAATTCTAGAGAGACCTCTACGATCTGCTGCCCTTAATTTGGTGAAAATAAAAGGTACTCTCCTGCAATCTCTGTCTATAATTATCCCATTTTCGTTTTTCCTTACTAGTATGTTTTAATTTAGTTTAAGCACCCATCAAAACACAGATGCTAAACTCAATTTTACAACACAAGCAAAATGCAACTTCTCCAAACTAGGGTTGCCATTTTATCAGCTTTACGCTTTTCATTCACTATTTGCGCATTGTTCAATAAATAAAATATTTATTATTTAAAGTAGGTAAAATTATTTTTAAACATTTTTTTACCAAATAGTGAAATAATAAATCTGTAATGCTGTACTTTTTAAATTTGTGTCTTAAATGTATCATTTGTAATTTTTTTTTTTCAAGAGGCAAATCATAGGTGCCTACTTTTTAACCCTAAGGAGACTTGAATCCTTATCCTCAGGTACAGAGAAGAGGAGTAGATAAAGCTTGATAGAGCTTAATTGTCATTTGTAATACTCTAATTCACATAATTAATGAGTTGTGTCACATCATTTGATCTAAAAATTTGAAATAGATTTTTGAAAAATATAGCATTATTGATAATAAACAAATTATGCCATAATTCATTATCAAAATTTATTTTTCATTAATAAACGTTTCAAAATTTGAAACTCCCCAAAGAAAGTCACTATAACAGATTCCTGAACATACTATGTGTTTGTGTGTACAATGTTGTTCCAATTAGTGATGATAGATGGCGGCACTCAACATGATACGAGACGACTCCTCTAAGTGAGTTTATTAGTGTCAATGGGTCTGGTTGGACCCGACCTAATTGTGGAATAGGCCATGTTGGGCTCGACACAATCGGACAACCCCGAGTCATGCCTAGTCCAACCCAATTATTTTTTTTATAGAATTTTTTTCAATTTTTTTTTTTTTTGTATAATATACTTTTGGATATTTATTTACATCATTAAACTAATTAATTATTGTACTAATAATATCAAGTGAATAGTGGCACAGTAGCATTACATTTTCATTCTCGGAGAGAATAATATGATAGAATCAATCTTCTTATAATTAATAGATATGAGAAATTAAAAATTTATTAATCATTAAGTTTTTCATACTTTTATTAACGAATAAGTGTTTTTTACATATAAATGATTTTTTGTATAAAAGTAATACAATATATGCAACTTTTCAACAATATTTTGATTTTTTATAAAAATATATATAATGCTCAACTTAAGACATAAAGAACTCTTACTATCATTTTTCAAGTAAATAAGTTATGTTTTCCAATATTATAATTTTTTTCACTTATAGTACTTTTGAATTCAATTATATTGAATTAATAAACATAATTACCAAGATGCGTCATGAATAGGATATATATAAATATATGTGTAACTATTTTATGAAAGAAATGAGATATGAATAAAGGGTTCTGGCCTCAATACCAAATCAGTGCGTGTATTGGTTTATTTATACAACTCAGGTTGTTACAATTTACAAGGATAAGAATACATTTGAAATAAACAATAGATATCAAGTACAAGATATGCGGAAGCAGAGTTTAAAAGGAAATCAGTTTGTTGGAGCTGATAAGGTTGTTGCAGATGTTGAAGCCATTGGCGATAAGTCTGCTGTGTTGAGAGTGGACTGAGTCTCTTGCTTAACATCCCCTTGCAAGCTGGAAGGGGGTAGGCACACTTGCAGCTTCTTCCGAAGCTCGCAAAAGCGATTGGTGCTTAATCCTTTTGTAAAGACATCAGCAATATGATCTTGGGAACAAATAAACTTGAGTGTAATATCTTTATTTAGAACTTTCTCACGGATAAAATGGTAGTCCACTTCGATATGCTTGGTTCTAGCATGGAAGACAGGATCAGAAGCTAAAGCTAATGCACCAATGTTGTCACACCAAATTATGGGAGGGATAGGAAGCGGTATACATAGTTGTTTGAGAAGCATTCTAACCCAATAGAGTTCGGCTGTGGTGATTGCTAAAGCCTGATATTCTGCCTCAGTGCTAGAGCGTGCTACAACAGTTTGTTTCTTAGTAGTCCAAGACACTAAACATGAACCAAGAAATACACCATAACCTGTAGTTGAACGGTGATCATCAGGATTACCAGCCCAATTGGAGTCGCAATAAGCTTGATGAGTAAGAGATCATTTTTGATACCATAAGCCGTTGTCAATTATTCCTTTGAGGTAGCGGAGAACCCGCTTAGCAGCAGACCAGTGAGTGGATCTTGGACAATGCATATGTTGGCATAGTTGGTTAACTAAGAAAGCAATATTCGGATTAGTCAAAGTGCAATATTGTAGAGCACCAACAGTTTGGCGATACTCAGTAATTTGAGCTGCCGAGAGAGGTTCACCATCATGAGTTGAAAGCTTAAGTCCCGAGGAGCATGGTGAGGGATAAGGTTTGGCACCAATTATTTTAGTGCAATGGAAAAGATCACCAATGTATTTTGATTGCTGGAGGTGTAAGCCCGTAGAGTCTCGATGAGCTTGAATGCCAAGAAAATAATTTCATGAACCAAGATCCTTCATTTTGAAGTCCAATTGCAACTTGGCAATAAGAGAAGGATGCGTGCCTGTCACAAGAATGTCATCCATATAGATGAGAAAGAATAAGTGAATATTTTCTTGATGATAAATAAATAAAGAAGAGTCCACCGGTGTGGAAATAAATCCAAAGTGAAGCAGAGACTTAGATAGGGGCATGAACCAAGCCTGTGGGGCTTGTTTGAGTCCATATAAGGACTTCTCAAGCTTGCAAACATAGGTAGGAAAATTCGGATGAACAAAGCCTTGTGGTTGCTTCATATAGACGTCCTCTTGTAAAACACCATGCAAGAAAGCATTAGAAAAATCCAATTGTCGTATATTCCAATCAAAATAAACAGCAAGAGCAAGAATAACTCGAATTGTGGAAGGTTTAATAACCGGACTGAATGTCTCAGTGAAATCTATGCCACATTCTTGTTCAAAACCTTTAGCCACTAATCGAACTTTAAGTCGATCAACCTGACCATTGGATGTTTGTTTAACCTTATAGACCCATTTGTTATCAATAACATTATGATTCAATGGTTGAGGGCAGAGTATCCATGTACGGTTTGCAATCAAAGCATCATATTCTTTTTGCATAGCCGTGCACCATTCAGGATGCAATGGGGCTTGTTTGTAAGAACGAGGTTCAATTGGCATTGTTATACTGGTGAGAGCCTGGAGAGGATGTTTTGTGGAGTAGAATGTCTTATACTGAGGGAAGGTGCTAGGTTTGAGATGGCCTGTTTGAGACCGAGTGGTCATAGGATGGGACCTTTGAGAGGTAAGAGGAATTATAGGTGCAGGTAAGGAGTGAGGAGGAGACGGAGAAATATCTGGACTGGAACTGGATGTTGGAGTAACAAAATCATATGAAGATGGGAAAGGGGGTTGGTCAGGAGAATTATGAGAGGTAGATGAATTTGCATGAGTGCTACGAGATAGATCAGATCCAATATTAGAGAGAGATAAATCAGAAGTAAAATTTGAAGGAAACAAGATAGGGAAGGAATTAGCATGAGAGGTAGCCACCGTGGAAGGTTGTGAGGACTTCAAGCCATCATTTGCAGGAAACATAAGTTCATCAAAAACCACATGACGAAAGATAAAATTTTATGAGAAACTGGATTTAGACACCTATAGCCTCGTTGATCAACATTATAACCCATAAATATACACTTCTTAGTATGAAACATGAGTTTGTGTAATGCATATGGCCTTAAAAGAGGATAACAAGCACATCCAAAGGTACAAAAAGATGTATAATCGAGAATGTTGCCAAACAATTTGAAGAATGGTGTGTCATTGTTAAGAACCAACGTAGGCAAATGATTAATAAGGTATATGGCAGTTAAGAAGGCATCAACCTAATATGTTAGAGGTAAATGAGATTGAGCAAGTAAGGATACTCCCATTTCAGTAATATGTCTATGTTTTCTCTCAGCAGTACCATTTTGTTGAGGAGTGTGGGGACATGTGATGCGATGATGAATGCCATTGGTTGCAATAAATGATTGAAATGGTTTAGACATGTATTCCCCACCTCCATCAGTTTTAAAGTTCTTAATTTTGCAAGATAACTGATTTTCAACAAGAACTTTAAATTTGAGAAAACATACATAGACATCAGATTATTTTGAAGAGGATAAAGCCATGTAAACCGAGAGGAATCATCAATGAAAAGAACATAATAATGGCAACCACTAAGAGATTGAGTTGAGCAAGACCAAACATCAGAATTAATAAGTTCCAAAGGTGAACGTGTTATTCGATGAGAACGTAAAAAGGGAAGTTGTTTGCCTTTACCAAGTTGGCAAGGTTCACAGACTTCACTATTATTCAATGAACCAACATAAGGTAGAGAATGTTTATTTAATAATTGAGTAACAACTGAATGGGAAGCATGTCCTAATCTAGAATGCCAAACTGGAACCGATGCTTTGACTCCTATTACCGCTGCCATGGCAAGTGGTTTATTGAGAACTAACGACTGCGAATTGATGGGATAAAGTCCAACACTACTCTATCCTTCCAACAGTGTCTTCCCCGTGCGGTTGTCCTTGACAAAATAATGAGAAGTAGTTAGAATGAAGAAACAGTTATTGTCAAGACAAAATTGATTAATAGAGAGTAAATTAGTAGAAGCTTGCGGGCAATGAAGAACATGACTAAGTTTAAGTGAAGAAGCAGGGGTATGGAGAACGATGGAACCAATATTTTTGATATTCAAACCTTGTCCATTACCAACAGCAACATGGTCCTGTCCAGTGTACGGTTGTGCAAGAGTCAGCTACTCAAGATTGGCTGTACTATGCTGATTAGCCCCACTATCAGCGAACCAAGGATCTTCGGCAACAGGAGTAGCATTAGTTTGAGCAACCATAGCCGCTAATTGAGTAGGAAGATGTCACAACCCCAAATCTGGCCTATGCAAATCGAGGGTTCGTGATCGGCCACCGAGACCTTTTTCAATGATCACAATCCTTTTTCTTTTCCATCTAATCAAATGCAGCGGAATAAATTCCTTTTTCAATTGCGGAAGAGTCAACACACAAATCAACATCAATCATCTATATATACATTCCCTAATAATTTCAAAAGTACACGATGTAAATTTTTCCAAGCCTGCTAGTACCATATTCGATATACAATCCATAACTTCCAAAAACGACTACATCATGTCTAACAAAATTCTATTACAAAAAGGGTTCATAACTTCATAAGCTTTCGGCTATTCTGATTGAAACCGCTATTCCCTTGCCACTATTGATACCTGAAATATATTGGATAAAAATTCTATGAGCTTAACAGCTCGTGAGTATCCCATAACATACCAAAGGTTTCAAAATTACTATATAATTCAATACTGAAATGTCAATGATCAGATATCATATGTTATCTTAATTTATAGTACAAGATAACGGTATCAAATTCACTTCCAATAAATCTCAATTCAACGATAATCGTAAATCGATAATCAACAATATAGTTCAATAACTCATAATTCAATAACATAGTTTGGTGAATGATAGTTCAATAAATCATAATTTGATAACAAAATTCAATAAATCATAATTCAATAAATCACAGTTCGATGAGTCTTGGTTTAGTAAATCATATTTCAATAACATAGTTCGATAGATCATAGTTCAATAATTCAAAATCATAGTTCGATATTCATAGTCCGATAAATCATAGTTCAATCATGGTTCATATTCAATATTCGATTCAAAATCATATATTCCACTTCTATAGCCAGCAAATTAGCACCTTGCTGACTGAGATCGATAGACTAGCTAGTTCGATATGCTGTATCAACACCGGCTTACCACAATATACCGTGTGGGAAGGGTTCGATAAATCACAACCTATTCGATAGTGACCAATCATAGAAGAGTGTTCTATTCAAAGTATCAAAATCATATCCAAAATCAATAATCGTCAATAGCAGTTCAATTACTCAAATCAAAGTTCTTTATTTGATGTTTAGTTAAAACAATTCAACATTTGTGAGAAAATCACATAACGTTTGAGTATCTTACGAACACATTTTCTTAAGTCAAAAAGACAATACAATTGTCAATAGATCATTCAAAACGAATATGGTATAGCTGTTAAACAAAGGCTATAAGAGAAAATGATATCATATGTTGATACATCATAAAAAGTTCAATATTTATATCTATAATGAAAATTTCTACCTCAATATGGTATGAAATACTCACCTGAAGTCCAAGAGCTTATCCAAAAATCCTTCCTTAACGAGGGTCCCTATAATCACAATTCAAGATCCTGTTACTTTCTTGTTCAAAGTATCACATAATTTAACTGTCAATCTAGATCCCTCTCTATTCCATTTACCCTCTCTCTATAGTTTCATTAAGTCTTAGGGACGCATTGGTCATTTTTTAGTTTGTTGTCGGGTCATATTTTTTCTAAAAAGATATCACTGTTAGGTTTAAAGTGTCGTAGATAATTAGTTTAGACTTTTCTAGATTTAAATTTGCGTATCTATAATTTATTTTAAGCCTAGGGCCTTTTTTTGTGATTTTATGTTTTACGTGTCATATTTTTAAGTACTTCGTTTGCCAAAATGGACTCTACCATTGAGTTCGGATTGCCCAAAATAGTCACAATGGACCACCTTTTATATTCAATTGGCTCTGGGTATCATTAGGGGTAAAATGATAATTTTACATTTCACGTGTCTTAATTTTTGAGACTTAATTTCATAAATCGGACTCCTCCGTTGAGTCTGGAATGCCCAAAAATATTGGGTTGCACTATTCTTTTATTTTATTTGAACTTCATTTGACTAATTTTTGGCTTAGGGTGTTTTGGTAATTTTTCTAATTTAAAAAGGATTTTAAATTAATTTTTATTTAATTTTCTGGGTAATTTTGTAATTATCCGAAAGTTGGGGGGGTCAAAGTGGATATTCCAAAAACTATTAAGTAAACCATCCGGTTCAGTCCCAATCCAATTGGGCCGGTTCGGTTTGGATAAGAACCAAAGGGTTCAATTCTATTGACTGTGTCAACATGACTTCACTATGACGTCAGCAGTCACTTATTGATGCGACACCGTTTTATTTATTTTCAGGATCTGTTTTCAAATGGGTCAGGACCCGACCCATGACCCAGCCCGTGACTCGACCAATGAACAAGGTCGTCTTCCTCATCTCGACAGCCACTATTCATCCGAAACCCTAGCAATTTTCCTTCCTATTTCGAGCATTTTCTCTCACTAAATCTGTTTGTTTTCGATCCCAAAACATTTTTGGAACACTAAGGTATGGTTTTGCGTTGTTTTTGGGTTTCGAATGGATCTCATGATCGCTATTCAGTGGTCGATAATCAAGACCTGCAACTCGGTCTTATATGGTCGTTTTTGGCTCAAAACCCTTGGGGTTTCTTCGATTGGGTTCTAATCTTTATGGAGTTCAAGCACCAACTCCTAAAATCAGGTTTTGGTGTAGTATTATGAAAGCGGTTTCACAACCCAAGACCTGCAACTCTCATTTTGGGACTCGTGTCTGAGCCATTTGGTCTGGTTTTTGTTGCAATGAAAACCACATGGCATCTAGGTTAGGTCTATGCAATCCAAACTCAGTTTAGCTCGGGTCGAATCAGTCCCAGTTTGAAGATGGTCATTAATGGCGGTTTGGGCATTGTTCTAACATTCCGAGCTTCCTAGGCTCTCTCAAACTGCTTAAATCCGTCCCTTACTATTAGATTTACTCATGCATGCAGTTTATATGGCTTAACACCATTAAAAACAGTACCAAAATCTAAACAGAAAAATCAGCAGTTTTAAGGTTTATACCTTGCACAGTGAATCTCTCTCCCTCTTTCGTGGCTCAGTTCTTTGGCACCCCAGACCTCAGTTCAGTCATATACTCCTCAGCTCCTTCCTCTTTTGTGCACCTCCAATGTGGAACACACGCACATGCATGCCCACACACAATCTCATACAATGTTTCTCTTTCTAACCCTCTCTCTCTCTACCCGAACACACATAGCTATATGCAGAACACACACTCATTTAGGTTCTGATTTACACAGAACAATCATCTTTTGTATACACTCAAAGGTATAATTTTTACAATTATAAGTGTACACCATGTGCATACACTTGTGGGTTTAGGTAAGACCATGTGGGCTGATGTAGGGGCTGAGGTGGGATGATGTGGGCTGATGTGGAAATGATGAGGGGTTTGCATGTATGGCCATTGGCCAATTTGGGAGGTGGAAGGCAAATTTTATGTACATACATACATATTTGATGTAATATCCTTCACAAAATGTGGGCAGTCCAAGTGGCTTAATTTTTGGGCTTAAGTTCTTCTAGTTTTTGGGTCAAGGGTTCAAATCTCATGGGTTGCACTTTTGGCTCAATTTTCCTATTTTTTTCCTTATGCCTTGTTTGGCCAATTGAATTATGTGTTTTTGTTTTGTTTCATTTTGTTCTTATTTTATTTATTTAGCTATTTATTATTATATATTTATATATATTTTTATATCTCGGTTTAATTTTTTGGAAAACTTCTAATTCCGAAACTCGCGACTAACTTTCCCGGTAAATAGGCCGGGGTGTTACAGAGGATGATGACCTTGATAAGCATAGTCCATGCGATGAAAACGGTCAAGTGCCTGGTGATTTGGTTTGCCACAGATTTGGCAAGGGGTGTGTGGGGTATTAAAGATTTGTTGAGGATGGTTTGGTCGAGGAGAAAGATAAGATTGGGTATTAGGTGCAAGCTTTTTAGAGTAGTATGGAGGTTGGAAGGTTTGCGGGTTGGATTTTGTGGGGTATCTTGGTTTTCTGTTGCAAGGCTGTTAGGGATGTTTGGGAGCAAACAGGGCTAAATTATTGGTTTCAGGTGGGATTGAATGGAGTCGATTTTCTAGAAATAATTCACAGGATAGTAGCTCGGCTTGAAAGTCTTCAAAGGAGAGAGCTTTGTCTCGAGTGGCAAGGGACAGAGAGGTGATAAAGGGGTGATATGAATGATTCAAACCACTCACAATATAAGCAATTAAATCATCATCATCAATGGTCTTACCAACAACTCCTAGTTGTGCTGTTAGTTGCTTTGCCGAATCAAGGTAAGCCGCACACTTCATGGAAACTTGATTCAAAGTTTGGAGGAGCCGCTTCAAATGGTTAATGCGAGATCGAGATGGAGAAGCAAATTTGTTGGCCAAGGCAAGCCAAGTAGGTCGTGCTGAATTGAGACCATAAACAGATGGTGCCACTTTATTAGAAAGAGTAGCATTAATCTAGCCCAAAACAAATTGATCATTTTGATTCCATAGGATATACTTAGGATTGAGAGTAGTTGTTGGTTTCCCTTGATCATCGATGAGAAACTGAGAGGGGCACGGTAGATAACCATCCACAAAGCCCATTGGATCATGGCTCTTGAGAACAGAAACAATTTGAGACAACCACATGAGATAGTTGGTCTTATCCAACTTAGCCGAAACAAGTTGACTAAGATTAGGGGCAATAAAGTTGATAGATGATGAGGTAGCCATTAGAGGAGGTTAAAAAAAAATTGAAGGATCAATATAGACGTGCGTGAGCAGAGTTGCTCTGATACCATGAAAGAAATGAGATATGAATAAAGGGTTCTGGCCTCAATACCAAACCAGTCCGTGTATTGGTTTATTTATACAGCTCAGGTTGTTACAATTTACAAGGATAAGAATACATTTGAAATAAACAATAGATATCAATTACAAGATATGCGGAAGCAGAGTTTAAAAGGAAATCAGTTTGTTGGAGCTGATAAGGTTGTTGTAGATGTTGAAGCTGTTGGCGATAAGTCTGCTATGTTGAGAGTGGACTGAGTCTCTTGCTTAACATTTTATATATCTAATAATTAATAGGATAAATTATACTGACATCTCCTGAGATTTATAACAATTACACCGACCTTCCTTATTTTACCTACCAATATGCAGATATTTCCATCCAATCAATTTTTTCCTTCAAAATGACAAAATTGCTAATTCTATTTATTTATTTTTATATTTTTTCAATTTTGACAAATTTTCTCTAACTTTTTTTAAAGATTTTTTTTTAATTTATTTAAAAATAAACTTAAGGTAAGTAACTTATTTTTATTTTATATAAAAATAAATTTAATATTTTTATTTTATATAAAAATAAATTTAATATTTTTATCAATATTTATTTAAAAAATGAAAAAAGGTCAAAATTTTAAAAATTAAAAAAATATATGAAAGGGCTAGTTTTGTCATTTTGAAAAAAATGACTAGACGGGGTATCTATCTGTATATTGTCAAGTAAAGTAGAGAAGTTAGTATAATTTTAGAAACTTTACAAGAAATTAGTGTAATTGTTATAAACTTCAGGAAGGGTCAGTGTAATTTACTTTAATTAATATCATAAATAATTTTTTTTAAATATTAAATATTAAGTAATAGAATTATTAATTATCTATACAAGTCCCCTAGGAAAGCAAGGAGAGATAGTAAATTCATTATTATTAATCCTATCAATTGGTTAGACTTTCAAAAAATAAAAAATATACTAATAATATTTAGAGTTAATTATTAGAATAGAATGTTCTCAAAATAAGTGTTTATAAGTTAAAGCTTAAAGCAAAACATTGTAACTCTAAGAGTTAATGAATTTTTAAATTATCCAAGGCCAGATCCAAAGTTGCTAACGTGGCAGCGTGAATCTTTTTAGTGTAAATTATATGGACACATTCAGTGATTTATCTAATTTTAACTCAACTTTCTTATACTTTAAAAATGAACAAATACATCTCTATGATTTTAAAAAGTGAACACACACATCCCCATTTTAAGGGGAGATGCATTTTAATTTTATAAAAATAGAGGGTGTGAAGTTTTTTACCCCCACCAATGCATTTTTTTCTTTAAATTTTTAAATTAATGCAGTTTTTTTGTTATTATTCGGACTCATATAATTTTTAAAGGTATATTTTCAAAAAAATATTTTTGAAACAATTTTTTTTAACAAAAGTATCTTTTGAAAATACGCTTTTAAAGATGTCTTTAAAAAAAATATCTTTTGTTAAATAGAGTTTTAAGTGTTCAAAATTTCATTACTTTTTTAAGTTTTTACATTTTAAGATAAAATAATTATTTTTTGAAAAGACGTATTTAAATAAAAATTTTAGGTTAAATACACTATTTTAAAAAGATGTTTCTAAAAATTATACGAATTTAAATTATTTAAAAACATAATGCATTGGTGAGGTGAAAAATTGGGGGTGTGTTTGTTTACTTTTATAGTATTAAATAAAATTCTATTAAATCACGAGGGTTCTTACGTAATTTACCTCTTTCGTTTTAATGATAAGACTGTCCTGCCATCAAACATTCTCTCCTGTGGCATGACATTGCTGACCCGAAGAAGTCTCTGCCAGGCCCTCGTTTTTTCGATCTGCTTTGGTTCATGGTTCTTCTCTCTCATCGAATCCTTCGCCCAAACCCTAAATTGCTACGACGCAGCAGTTGGAACCACCGTCCACCATCCCCCAATCCCCTATTTACTGGTTTTGATTCTTGCACCCAAATACTCGGGAACGCCGTTTTACGTTGACGGACCTACGTTTGGGCGCAGCAAACACACCCTTATATTATGTTTGGATGGAAAAAATTGAAATAAAAAGAAAGGATAAAAAAAGGGAGTTTATATCATGTTTGTTTTAAAAATTAGGAAGAAAAAAAAGAGAAAGAGAGAGAGAATTTAACCCTCATTTTAACAATTTTGTTATTATTCAAAAAGTGGACGGAAACAGATAAAAAAGAAAAAAGAATTTAATAAATTTTTAATAATAACAATATTATCTTTAAAATTATAAAAGACAAAATAAAAATGACACCTCTATTTTAAAACATCTAAATACACATTGTTTGTGTATAATAGTAAAATAATATAAAATTTTTTCTTTTCTTTTCACTCCTTTATCATTTTCAAATAAGAAAAAAATATTATCTCTCTTTTCTTTTTATTACTTATCCAAACATAAATAAAAATTACCTTTCCTCTCCATTCCATTCATTTCCCTAATAATTAATACTTTTATCTCCTTTTCTTTCTTTTTACTTATCTAAACAAACTCTTAAAAACAGGAATAGTGGTCACTTAAATTTTTATTAGAACCTCTTTTAAAAATTCCTACCTTATTTTAAAAATTACTTTATTTCATTTTTATTTGGAAAAATCTTCTTCTCTGCTTCTCAATCCCACCACTACGTCAATCTCCTAAACGCGTTCTCTGCTTCTCGGCGTCCAGGATCTCACGACTCGGGGTTCCATTGAAAACCAGGGGCCTCGCTCCCCTACGAAGTACGAATCGGTGCTTGTTCGCCATTTCCATGAATCTCCTAAACACCATGGAGGCCGCGAAGGTCTGTTTCTGCTGAAGCAATTCATTGGCCAGTGCAAGTCCAACCCCTCCATTCTCAGCGATCCTTCTATTTCCTTCTTCAGAGACTACCTCGATCATCAGCACAGCAAGAGTCTTTCTCTCTCCGTCACCACCGTTCTTCATCGCCAACCGTCACTGCCGTTCGCCATCGCCGATCGTTCCCGCCATCACCTATTCCCGCCAGGTCTGTTTTCCTTTTCCTGATTTTCTTTCCATTTCTTTTCCTTGCCTTTTCCTTTCATTTTTCATCTGAGTTGAGACTAGGTAGAGAAAAAAAATAGCCTTTAGAAATTTGGTTATGTGAACAGTAGTGTATTGATTTGGGTTTGGATTTGAGTAAAAACTGATTTGCTATGGGTTTGAGTCTAGGGTTGGAGGGTTGTTTTTGTGTATTTTGATTTTTGACTGAAATTTAAATTTAAGAGGACGATTGTCTGCGATTCTTTACAGGCACAATATATCTTCCAACGGTTTTAATTTTTTTTTTTTAAATACACGCACTACCCACATAGATATAGACGTAGATATAGCCATATATCACTAAAATTTGATTTTTTTATCTATATATATGATATGTGGGATGGTTGGTAACTATTTGATGGTTTTTGAAGTTTTAATGTAGGGAGGTTTATGCTTAGGTTGGTTAAGTTTGAGTTGAATTATTTTTAAAATTTCTTTTGGATTCATGTGTAGCAAGTTGCAGATAATTTTGTGCTTGAGTTTTACATGTTTGGCGCAATGTTTAGGTTAATTATATGTGTGTATATATATGTATATATCTAAATAAGATGTGACCGTTGTAACTGAAATAGTAAGGATATAAAACTTTGCATTGAACATGTTGGCGAAATTTCTTATGAAATGTTTACTTGAAAATCTTGATTTTCTTATGTTGCTTGAATTGTTAAAATGAATTTTATTGTTATAATGCACGCTTTTAGCTATATTATTCTGCAGATCGGTATGAATCTCATTTTGATGAAGACATCCTACTAATTTGTTGATATTCATGTGCATAGGACAATATTATATGATGGGCGGGCTTAGATAACATTATAACTCTATTTTTGTATCTTTCATTTTTTTAAATGTGATGTCAAAACTTGGTTTCACATCGTAGTACCATTTTCTTCCTTTCATAGTTTTATAAATATCTTATCAGAAAAAAATGATAATCTTTTAAACAAAGAGAATGTACATGTCCCAATCACTGGAGTTTACCCCAGAAACTAAGGAACAAACACCCTCTAACTCACTCAAGGAAAGGGGGGCCTTCCAAGAAAAAAGGATTACATCATTTCAATCCCAAACCACAGATAAATACCAGCACTATACAGTGTTTTTTTTTTTTTGATAGGTCAGCACTATATAGTTAGTATACTCAAATACAGAGAAAATAGCTCAGCCAATCCATTAAATTGCGTTCAATGTGGTTTCTGGGTGGTCTGCATGTTGCTATTCTGTGCCTTGAAGATGGAGAGTTCTTCATCTTAGTTGTCAACAATTTACTCCTGCATTCTTTCGTTTACCCAAATTTCTTGATGATGGTCTGTACATCTCTCTATTCATTTCTGAATATCATTGCATTCCTTTTCTTCCATATATAGTAGACACTAGCAGCTAGACACAGCTTGAAAATTTCATCACTAGCTTTACCTTTCTACTGGTTTACAGCCAAATTCACCAAACCGTTCCACTAGTCAGCAACTAGACAGTGAACTTAAAATTAAACTAGAGGTGGGACACACACTTGCAATTGCACGTATTTCATATTGCATTGTACTCCCCCTCCTCTTCTGATGGTGGTTATTTCCTACTCTCTTCACAATTACTTTTGAGCATGAAAAGTTTTTTCCTAAAATTGCCAAGTGGCAACATTTTTTTCAAAGGAAAAAACAAACAAACCAAAACTATAAAGCCTTGTGCTGGTTTAATGGGTTAGAATAAATTACTTTGTCATGGATGCTCTACATGTATAACATTCATTAACTTACATTTTGAAAATCGCTGATCTTCCCTTATGACGTCCTTTGCTTGGCAATGTCTTTAAGAGTTCTCTTTGGTTCTTTGTAAAAAGTTTGAGACAAATGGTTTAAACCATCATACAATGATACTACAATGTTTACATCTTTGCGTAATTATTTGCATGCAACTCTAATAGTGCTCTAGGTTGCATTTATTGAGGAGCGTTTGCGGGTACCATCTTTTTGACTGGCAACAGTAAGAGTAGAACCTCTGCTTTACTTATAAAAGAAAAACAGTAAGAGTAGAACCTCTGCTTCCATCCCATCCATTCTAGATGCCACACCAACACTTTTACCACTATGCTACAGAAGATCAAAAGATTTGTTTAGAAGTAATGATTTAGTTGACCTTTTTTGTATTATTGTGACACAATTCAAGGATTCTTGCATCATACACAAGTGTGGTAGTTAGACAGAAAGGTGAAGTACAGTGGATGTGGCTATATCATTTTAGTTGGTGGATAATGCTTTTGATGGGAATATGTCCTCTACTAAGTAATAATTAGGTTTAATTAGGATGATTAGGATGATTTATCCATTTATAGACCAACTGGTTGTTCCATAATTACTCATGTTAAGTTACTCCTTTAACTAATATTATATTATAGTTTATGTGAATTAAAAGTGGAGAATTGTGTCCTCTCATGAGGCCAAGTTGAATTTTAAGTGTAATTGATTTGTGAATTTTATCATACATTTAGAATAACAAAAGAAAGGGAAAAAAAATTCACTTGTCATGTAATTAAGTTTAACCAAAAAAGTCTTGGCAAATCTTGATATCCTCAGTTGTTCCAGATTACCACCAACCGTGTACTGGTGGATTTTGTTTCCTATTCTGAGCATGGTGTGGTTTGGTCTCCTTGTTTTAGGAGAGATTCTCAGGATTGGGAATTGGAGGAGTTTGTTAGCTTGATGTAGCTTCTTAATCGACATGTAACAAAGGAGATCCATGGGGATTGCTTGGAACGGAAGAGGGGTAAGGGGGAAAAATTCACAGTAAAATCCCTCTATATGGAGTTAGCAAGGCGAGGGGATAGAGCATTTCCTTGGAAAGCAATTTGAAAGACCAAGCCCCTTTTCAAAGTGGCCTTCTTTGCGTGGGCTTTGACTTGTTGTGTAGTGTTGACAATGGATAATCTTCAAAGGCGGGTTTTTCGGTTGGCGAATAGGTGTATAATGTGCAAAAGAGAAGAGGAGACCGTTGGCCAACTTTTCATTGTCCAATTGCAAGGGATTTAGGGTGTCTTCTCTTTTTTTTGTTTGGATGCTCTTGGGTTTTTCAGTATTCAGTGGTGGCTGAACTCATCAAAAGATGGCAGGACTTTTGTGTAAAAAATAATGTTAGGAAGATATGGAATTTAGAGCGTCTGTCTTTCTTAGTGCATATGGCATGAGAGAAATACTATGATTTTTTTTGAAAGGGTTAAATGTCTCCTTGTAGATTGAAAGATAGTTTTCTTAAATCTTTATTCTTTTGGGTTAGAGAATCTTGCCCTACATGTATTTATTATTTTTGTAGAGTTTTTGGGGGAGTTGAAACTCTAATTGGAGTTCTTATCCTCTTTTGGGTTAAAGAATCTTACCCTACATGTATTTATTATTTTTGTAGAGTTTTTGGGGGAGTTGAAACTTTAATTGGAGTTCTTAACTTCTTATCCTCTTTTTTTGTAAAGGATTCGCCCCCCTCGGGCGATCTTTAATGCAAATATTACTTATAAAAAGATGATTTAGTTATTCTTCAGTCATTCTTTTTTAAGATAATGTTCAGGTCATTTAGGATTTCAATGATTTAATTATTTTTCAGTTATTATTTTTCTAGATGATGTTCAGTAGAAGAAGCATTAACTTTTCCACATGTATGCTTATGGCTCAGCACTGGTTGCTTTGATTGAACTTCCCAGTTAACGTGGCTTGGGCTGTTCTGATGTCTCGAGTCTTGACCATGCTTGTTTGGACCACTTTGTAAATTGATATTCTGATCTACTTTACATCTATGAATTGAGCAAAGACAATATCAAAAAGGATTTGGAAGCAAATTCAAAATTTTCTGGGAGGTTGAACTAAAGAACTTGGTTCACCTAAGAAAAAAAAACCTCTAGAACCTAGTTCAATTGTTTTCCCGAGCTTATCTTCCTTCTAATCTTCCTTCCTTCTATTTTTTTTTGAAGAAAGAAAAAAAAGATGTTTTCATTCTTCTTCATCATATAATTTCACGGATTAATTGTTGATGACTCTTCTTTTTAATATGTGTTTGTTTTAAAAATATCAATGCCATGCAAAAGGGGGATTAACTAGTAAAATACTATCCCAATTCCCAACCTAAGAAACTTCTCTTTGAAATATTGTTAAGTCTTTCCAATGCGTTGTTTATAGCATTACAATGCTAATACTGTTTCTAAGTTTTTTTGTAAGAGTCCATTGGATTGTGTAGATTAATCTCATCTTGATCACTAATGTGGGTAGCTCAATAACATGGCAGAAAGCTTAATATTGTTGATGATGAATGTGGTATTGTTCCTTTTTACACTATGCTGTACTTGTTGTATCACTTTATAACAGCAAAACTAGGGATAACAATTTAACACGTCCCGTTGGGAATCCGCCAACCCCACCCCTAATAGGATGGGTTTGGGAGAAGCTTTTTCCACCCCGTTAGGGTTTGGGGCGGGTTTGAGGAGAAGGCACCCCGCATTGCTTATATAAAACAAAATAATAAATGAGTTTTGTATTACATAATCAATGTTTATAATGATATTTTTCATTCACCCATTAAAAGTTTATACAAACTTGATATAGTTACATCTTTGAAAAATAAAATAATATCATTTTAATTCTCTATTAACATGCCTATTTCTTATTTTAACACATGTAAAATTTTGTTTAAAATATGTTAATCATCATTCATTTAATAGAAAAAGTAAATAAATAAAAGTTTAAAAGTAAATGGGGACCCAATGGGGATTCACCCCCAGTTTATCACAGGGTTTAAACGGGTTTTGGGGGAAAGCATTTTTTCGCGGGGTTGGGGAAGGGTTCCCCCTCCCCAAATTCCCCCTGTTGCCATCCCTAAGCAAAACCCTTGTATTACTGGTAAGAAACCATTGTATTTCAATATTTACTTTTTCTTTATTGTGAAGGAAAAGCAACCAATTGTTACCCATATATCAGATTTTATAATGGTGGTGACATCTACGGTGGCGCATCTACTAATCAACTGTTGTGCACATTTGGATCCACTTGTACACTTAACGAGGAGAGTTTTTTTTAGCATGGCTGCAGATTATTCGTGCATATAATTTAGGCATTTTGTCTCAAATCCTGTTAATTTTGAATGCCTAAGAAGACATGAAGATTCACAGAGATTTAAATGATTGCGTCTCGATTAGAAAGAAAGCTGCGGGGGCATATTACATAGTTTAGTAGCTTCGGAGAATTGATTTCATTGAAGTGGTTCATGGACCGATGTATCATTCCTTATTTGGAGTGATGATATAGGACATATATGGTACCCTAAAAATAAGAATACTTGTTTTAAAGTTGTATTAGGATTGTTTAGTTTTCAATTTTGATTTATTTCTAGTTTCTCTAGTTTTCTAGTTTTATTAGGATTAATATACAAAATATAGAATTAGTAGTTTCTTATTTGAATTAGTAGTTTTTATTATATTAGGATTGAGATAAAAATAGTAGTTATGGTTTCCTAGTAAAAATAGTAATATATTCAAGCTCTATAAATATGATGTAATACGTCTTTATTGTTAGTTTTTTTATCAATAATTTTTTATTATAATTTTAGAGAATTATTTTCTCTTGTTGGGTGAGGAGTTTCCATGTTACTTGGTTTCTAAGAAATTCGACGCATTCGATTCTCCTCCACGTTTCTGTTCTGCATGAAGTGAGGGAGGGTTACCGCATGGTTTGATGGTTTGGAGAATTGGAATGGATTTCTAATGAAGGGGGTTAGGGACCTATACATCATCTTATGTCTTTAATTCATCACAAATATGTTTGCTGCCTCAATCTACACAAAAAAGTGCATATGCCCTTCTAGGGACACCTCCACATGACAGCTGCCTGTCTTTTTGGCTGATAATGAAGAATGAGATGGAAAATCAGCAGTAGCTATCTATAAAGAATGATGTTCTATAGCCTTCGTCTATACAGTAGACGTTTTAGGTGGAAGTTTGGACTATGGAATGTCTTTCTTTGTAATTCTCTCTTTCTTTCTGTCTGTGTGTTTGTATGTGTGTTATCTATTTATTTTCTTCTATGCGTGTGTTTTGGTGTGTGTGTGTGTGGGGGGACTGTACCAATGTTTCTGTCACTTATTACTTGGGCTACATGGCCAGAGTTAGTTTGGATTTGAGGATCTAAAATAAATGTACACATGGAATCTTTGCTATTTGGAAGAAATATATCCTTCAAATAATTGTTCCCTTATTTTTTGGTTTATAAATAGTTCTGATATGAACTTGGCATTGAATTCCATAGGCATGGAGGAGCAGTTCATACTCAGAGTTCCACCTTCTGTTGCAGAGCGTATAGAACACCTTCTGAGTGAGAATGCTTCTTCTTCTGAAGATAAGTCATTGGATTTATCTTTTTCTGGTGAGTATACATTTTTTGTATTTTTGTTGGATTTGGTTAAAACAATTTGAAAATTTAAGATATTACTTTCAACTGACATCCATTTAAAATGTGGCCTATTCTACTTCTGAAGCCCTTAATTAAGCAATATTTACATTCTGAAACATTGTTTTTATTTTATATTTTTCATTGCATGTGAATATCAATTACACCTTGAAGCAACCAATCTGTTCTTGTTTACAATTTAAGTGCTTTGAATTTTATGTTTTCCCTTCTGTCTAGTAGCATGTGGCTTCCCCTCAGCAGACACCATTAATAATACAAATGACTAAGATGACAAAGGAGAACACTTATCCCTCTCTCCCACCCCCCCCCCCCCCCCCCCCGGGGCGGGAAAAAAGGGGAAAAAAGATGACATAGGAAAACAAAAAAGGAAGAAGAAAAATTGGGGGCAATAGATTGCTTTGAATAATGCAGCAAAAGTTTGAGAAATTATTTTATATGCTGTTTATATGAGATACGTAAAGGTAAGAGAGATGAGACTAAACATCTAGAAAATTCTATAATATTATGTCAGATCATAAAATGTCCTAGGGCAGCTAGTGATGCAGTTCCAAGAAGTTTTAGAAAGTGGGAATTTAGAGAGGAGGGGATTCTTGAAATTAGTTCCAGGCATCACATAATCCCAAAGAGCTTTAAAGGCTCCTGGAAATATTATAAAACTTCTTTTCCATTGAATTGAATGCATTATATAACTACATACTTCGAGGTATGCCCAAGTCTAATTGGTCCTGGACTTCATATTTAGAAACTTAAAATTTTGCCTAGTAAAATATATATAAACCTACTAAAATCCACACATTAAGACTCAGGCACCACCGTACCACAACTAGACCCAAAATACAATACATGTGCCATTACTAATGCCAATGTCCAACAAAAAATGAAAACTACTGAAATATCCTCAACACATAAACTGAATAACATCTTATTTATTAAGGAAAAGACTCAATGTGATTTGAAACTCAGCCTTTCGTCTTGTCCATTGCCCTCCATCAATTTTAGGTTTGTAGCTAGTAGGAGGATGTTACTTGCACTTGTCCAAAATGAGCTAGGGTGGACATTATTTGGGCAGATCTCTCAAATCCTGCATTTATCCTTCTGTCATTTAGACTCAGAGGGCATTGGGCAGCTGCTGGTTAGTGGTGGTATCTGATGGGTATAGGTCTTTGGCTAATTGGAAAACTGACCCTAAGTAAACTTCAACTATGAAGCACGGACACTCTATTTTGCATTACGTATTCATGTCAGACACGTTTTGGATTTTTTTTGAGATTTTTCCCTCTTTCTCTCCACTATTATTTTTATACACACACAAATATATATAGTAATTAATAAATTTGTTTTGAAATTTGAATCATGAATATTGATTATTAAATGAAATTCTTAAATTTTTATTTAATAATTTTTTTATTTCGATATATTAATAATATTTACGCGATTTGTGTATTTTTATGCCAATTTTGATTGAAATATTATTAATTTTTTACTATATAGTCATATAAAAAATATATTCAACGTATCCGTATCCTACTCTTTGGAAAAATACCAGTGTCCATGTCCAATATTTGCCAAGGGGTTTATCTCTCTTCTTTTCAATTTAATAAGTTGGCATATGTGAAAGTAACCAACATATTCTAGAAAGTTCTAAATTAATAGTGCAAAAGCCGTCAATAAATATCCACTGTCATATCAGTATGGACCTGATTCTTCACTTTTGTGTGAGATCTTTAACCCTCAATTTCAATAATTTCCAAAACTTGCACACTCTTATCTTTCTATCTATAGCCTCTGTTTATTCCAGTTTGGCAATCAGAATCATATCCATTATTTCATATTAATGCCATCATTTCATCTTGAAAATATAAGTTAATCCCATCCACTTACGCTCTACATACCTCAAGGGCGACGCACCATTGGTATGCTTGGATTTTTATTCAATTGACAATTATAATTCCGGTCCAATTCAATGCATCAGTCTTGGGGCATTGTGAGGTTGATATGTTTAGCCCCACATCCTGTTTTTCACACTGGACACAGAATTATCGGGTAGCATTGCCTTTGGGCAGTCATGATCTCGCCAAGTTGACTCAAGAGAACATCTTATTCAATTTGCTTTTGTGGCCACAACATGCTGAGTTTCTAGTTCATATGCCATCATCTATAATGCAGCAAAGGAACCAATCAAGATGATTTTTTTTTTTGTGTTAAATGAAGATGAATGCCACTTTGGTGAGAATGAGATTTTACATCATTTAAAAGATTGGTGAATACTCTGTGCTGCCTGCAAATGTGAGAGGACTGATCACTGAAACAGAACACATTCTGAATTTTCATTTGATTTATTTATGATTCCATACACGTGCGCATAGAAGAACTTGTTGTAACATTATAATATACTAGTATTGTACACAGTACCTCTATTTGGGGTTGTTATCACTGCCTCATCTGGTAGGAATGGTACAAGCAACCTTTGGTGTTACTCTAAAAGAATATTGAGATCAATGATGGAGTAAAAAGAGTGATAAAAATGGTGGAAATGAATCCAAGATTGTGTTTGAATTTGTAGAATGATCCTGAAGACATAACGTGCCAATTTGTAGAATTGAGAAATTGCCGAAATTTTTGAAGTTTAACAAAGTGAAGATCTGTGAAGTATGGACAATTTATTTTGGTTCACGTGTTTGTGTCAGACACGTGTTGGATGCCTGACACTTTTACAATGCGAAAAAAAGTGTCTAATTTTTTTTTTATTTTTTCTGAATTTCAGACACGTTTCGAATACATTTTCTATTTTTTTTTTCCTTTTTTTTTTGTGTGTGTGGATTTCCCCCCTTGTTCTCCTTTGTTCCTTTTTTGGTTATATACACACACACATACATGTTTTATGTAATAATTAGTAAATTTGTTTTGAAACTTCAAATCATAGATATTGATGATTAAATGGAGAAATTCTTGAATTTTTATTTATTTGCTTTGTTATTTTAATTGAAATAGCGTTAGTTTTTTTATTATATGGTCATATAAAATATATATATATTCAACGTGTCCTTGACTTTTCCGTGTCTTATTTTTTTGAGAAATAACATATCTACATTTCCGAGTTGTGTCATATCCGTGTCCCGTGTCTGTATCTGTGCTTCTTAGGTGAAGATTATAGACTCTGCAGATAACTTTATGGGCATGGTATGAAAAGTTAACACTTAATAGAGCTTGTTAGAATCATGATTAGAATTGACGAGAAATTTGAATTTTTACGTTAATAACAAGGGACACTAAGCACCATGTTTTGGAAAGCTCAGATTCAAATTGTGAAAACTGAATGATTGAAGAATATTGAAACACATTAAACAGCCCATAAAAATATTCAACAAGTTGGAAGAATGAAGTTCTCAACCAAATAACAATATATCTGCTAAGTGGCTGATAAGAGATTGCCTTTTTTTTTTTCAAAAAATTATGAGGACTGTGGATCTTGTATATAAGCCAGGAAGAAATAAGTGGGAAAGGAACAAGAACAACAATCTGCAGCTTCATAAGTTCTTTGTTCAATGGGGCAGAAGAGCTAAGGGCCAATGCTTTTAATTTTAATAGTGAGATAGCTTGGAAGCTGATATGTCACACAATAAATGCTAGACTTGAAACACTGAACAGTAACTGTATTACAATATACATGTTGTGCAGTAAAGCTTTACCAACTGGGTAAGGCAAGGGCACTTTTGAAATGTCTGGGATAGTGGTGGTGTCTTTGCCTTGAAATGAATTATGGAGATGATGACTAATAGGATTGTAAAGGTTTGCAGTACATGTTTGTTTGCATTTGTTACTCTAGAAATCTACTGACTGAAGAGCAAAGAGTGAGAAAAAAGTAAGCACTTATTATTTTAATAATTTCCCGAGTTGTCTTCTTTCACTTTTTGTTTGGTATTCTTGTGAACTTAGAGCTTTTATATTCCAGAGGATGGGAGGAGTGGCACATTTGTCATCGGCAATGATCATTTTCCTGCATCCCTCTCGGATCTTCCTTGCACTGTGGAGTCATACAAAACCTATGATGATAGTGTGCTGATCAAAACTGCCGACATTGGTCAAGTAGATTGCTCTTATTTTATTTGATTTTTCCCTCAACACATGGTTGCTGTATTTCTAATGGAATTTTATGAATTCTTTTGGTTGTGTTCACAGATGATTATGGTGAGGAGAAGAGGGTGATACTGCTCCAGACGTGGTGTACAGACATGGCCTCACCCCTCCAATGAGGGATGCTCGAAGGAGAAGATTTCGTAGGGAGCCAGATCTAAATGTAACATCGGCCTCGGGATTTCCTGAATTTTACTCCTCATTGCACCCTTTCTGTTTTTTGGAAAAAAAATAAATCTTATAAGATGCTGAGCACAAAAGTTTCATACACATAATATTTGGCTACAAAGAAATGCTTATTCTAAAGGTGGAGAAAGTTAAAGAAGCTGCATATGTAGCTACCACTTGACTTTAAATGGGAAGTGACCATGTCATACATACTGTAATTAATGTAAAGTTTTTAATTTCATGATTTGATTTGGGGTAGCCACACTGCAGCTTCTTTATACCTTCTCTTCTTTTCCCCTCCTCTTTCTTCATCTTCTTCTTCTTCTTCTTCCACTGCTTCTCTCTACCACATTTTTACTCTTTTTCATCTGGATGTCTGTACTGATTGTGGTTATATTACATTTTGCAGCCTGAAGTTGTACGGCGTGTGGAGAAAGATCTGCTAAACATCATGGCTGGTGGAACAGCTGAGAATGTTGATATCCTTACATGTTTGATATGTGTATTACGACACAAGCACCCATATCTCAACTGAGATTTGAACCCTGCACCTCCCTTTATAGAGGGGCAGCAAGAGATACCACTCAAGCTAGACAGCTGGTGGTAACACATACATGCACACTGATATGCAAAATAGTTTAAGCTCTAAACAGGTTTCATATTCCAATTGTGAAATGGTATCCAAAAATACATGTTAAAATTGGAGACACTTTTTTTTTTTTGACAAGTAAAATAAAATTTCACACACTTTTCAATGAGATGTACATCAAACTCCATACCTTGTTTTTCTCAATTTCATTGGATTACTAATGTGAGAATGAAAGAAAAAAACTGCTAAATTACTTATTTATCTTTTTTTTTTAAGGAAACTGATGAATTACTTATATATATTGGTTTGGGTTATTAGAGGAACCTTTTTTTTTTTATTATTTTTTTATCTTGGTTTGTCACAATTTGTTCCATAAGAGTGAAAAATTAGGCTAAGGGTTCAGGGGGTGTTCTATCATTTGTATTGTTGTTATTCCTTGACTGAGTGGTTCACATGTTGAAGTGGCTGAGCAAGAGGAAGATGGTGATGAGGATGCTCGTAATGCAAGTAAGAAAGCTGCACCTACACCTGCAGCAAAGCCCGATGTTCCAGAGACTGGAACAAATGCTGGGGAGGCTGAAAGAAGTGATTCTGATGAGTCCGATGATTCAATATAGCCCTGAAAGTGAAAGATGGTATGTGTTTTTAGTGGTTGAGCTGAGATAGTTGTCCCTTGAAGTTTGCTGCAGAGCACCTGCGTCCTCCATTTGGACCTGGTTGTAGCCTTCTACCATGCTATAGTTATTTAATTGTATTTTCTAGCTTTACATGGCTTCTGGAGGTTCTAAGATTGTATGGCTTGGGATCCTTTGCCATATTCCTTGAGTAGTCATGGAAGAATAGCTTTTCTTTTCATTAACGACAACTAATGTAAATTCGTTTTTCCATTACACATTCCTGTTTGAAATTGGATTGTGAGACAAATGTTTCATTTATTTTGTATGTTGGTAAATCATTCTAAAAGTTTTGAGTCTCTAATTATTAGGCTAGTTCAGTATCGATCTGAGTTTTACTATGATAGTGAAGACTTCAACCAGCTTGACTGAATTATAGTGGTGATTCTGAAGATGAAATCTCATGTTTACATTGAAGACTTCAGGGTTATTTGTGCTAACGAATGGTATAAACACACACAAACACACAACATACATAATATGATTGTGCATTTAGTCTTTCAGTAGGTTCTAAAAGAGTTGGATTTAATTTTCAATTCACAACCTTTTTGTTTTTAGTTTTGACTATAAGCTAAAATGATCATAGGAAGTGAGTCAATTGACCGTTGAAAGAGAGCTTGCGTGGAGTTGTTTGTAATGAAAAACCAATTCCAATGTTTTCCCCACTCGAACATACCCCCACAGTTGTTCAAATGGTGGATATTCTGTTGTCTATTGTTGGAGCACAACGTTGTATGATTTTGACGAAAATTAATTACTTGGACCCACACCTTTTCATCTGAATGGTGCTTTGACCTTTCAAACGCATATCTCGATTTATGGGACTAATTGGCTGATTTGTTTTGTAATTATGTTAAGAGTTTATGTTGGTATGGCTATCGTAGCTCTCAGTTACAATTGACCCTAGTCAAAAAGAGTTGCATACAGAGCATATTGAGAAATTTTCAAGTGCTGAGAGAACTTTGACAAGACAATAGGGATTTCAATATAGTCACCTTTGTTGTAGAGACTATGATTTCTATGATTGCTATATAGCTTCACGAAGCAAATAGTGGTACACCTTGTGATCATTGCATGGGTTTATTGACTTTGGTGTAAGTGGATCGAGGATTGTGTTTGTGGAACGTTGCGGGTGCTGTGAAACGATAAAGCTAGTGGACAAAAGCAGATTGGACAGGCAAGGAGAAAGCAGATATAGAAGACTAATGGTCAATCGCTGTGGAGACAGGCTAGTTTCTTAAGTTTTAACTTATATCTTTTACTATTTTTGTTGTTAGCAGTCGGTGTTTATTTTCCAAGAGAATTTTTATACTTAAATCTTGTGTTTTGCTTTATTTGAACACGATCAATCTAAAATTTAGATCTATTTGGGTTGCCCATTTAAAATCAACGATCTTTGTTTAGTTTATTAATTAAAGAATTATTATGTGCATTCTAAGAGAGAGAACAATTTCTATCAAGTTTCTAAGACATTAAGAATCATAGTCATGGGATTGTCATGATCTGACCAAGGGCTTGAGCAGGGCCAGCTAAGAACAATAGAAGCTGTCTGGATTGAATATGGTTTTGATCCATGTGCTCAATATGGAATTCAAGTGGGATTATTTTTCTAAACAATTGCAGATCTAATCTTCCAGAAGAGTACCAAATACAGTCCTTCAACAGTTTACATTTATTTTTTTCCTTTGTGTTTTTAAGTATGTCAGACATGCAAAAGAGAGGAGAGGTTGGGCAAGCATTGGAAAGTGGATTGATTGATTGGCTTAAATAAATGGAAGTCAAAACACAAATATTTTTTATGCTTCTGTTTTTAAAAAACAATCTACTACCGAAAAATCATCATATTATAAAAAAGAAAAGCTGCTTAATGTGCAATCCAATTGGGGGGGGGGGGGGGTTGCTGGTTTCATGAAGTTGCCAGCTTGTTGAATACAGAAGGTGTGATATTATCCAGCCTACCAATTTATTATATGACCTAGTTTTTTTATTTTTTATTTTTTATTTGTAAAAAGCTAGCCAATTGCTAGAATCAATGGTATTAAATTCCTACTAACCCTCTCCCCTTGCCCTTAGGAGGACTTAAACTCTGCTCTTCTATTTGGTAATGAGCAAGAATACCACTGACACCCACAGCCCGCTTTCGACTATTTGATTTGTTGGGAGCACAAATAGTCAAATGGAAGACTCTTAATTTGGAGAAGGCCTGCTAATGCTATGGAGCAATCAGAAAAATGTTTGAAATTGAAGGCTATGGACATTATTTTATGCATCCTTAAACCTGTTTTTTATTATTGTTTCATTTTAAGTACAATAATGCAGTTTAAAATTGCTTAATTCAGCAACCCAAGGCAATGGTAGTGCTCTGGCCTCTGCATTTGGCAGGCAATTCTGTAACTTTGTGTAGGTCTACAATGGAGCAAGGCAGAAGATATTGGAAATTCAAGCCTGTGAACATGACATTATAGGCTGGACTCTTTGCATATTTACTTGCAACCCAAAAATGATCAAAATAGATTGTTTTTCTGTATTGGTTTCTTTTCTTGTTTTGTAAATTATATGTTACTCAAGTCTAGTTTTTATTTCATAAACCTAGCTTGTTTTATTGCATTTGAAGTTATCTCAGATCTTGTGTGCTCCTCCTATGTGCATCAATATGTGTCAGTGTGTGTGCGTGTGTATATATATAAATTTGTAAACTTTTGACCATGCATGCCATTGTTTTGTTTCTTTCTAGGCACACGTAGCAGGCCACCCTGTTAGATTTATTTTATATTAGCAGGTTTTATGACAGATGTATAATCACATGAAACTACAGAAGAAAGTATAGAAACACACCCCTTGGAGTTGATAGGTACAAAGAAAGTACATAGAAAGACACTTAAAAAGTACAGAAAGTTGCATAACAATTTTCCTTCATTGCTTTGTTGACATTTTTTACATGTAACATGGTCAGGTCAACCCCATTCATTTTGTAGATAATTTCAAACAAGACTTTTTTTTTTTTTTTTTCTCTTCCTGTAAATGCATATGGGTTTCTATCAAATTGCAAAACACTACTATGACAAGTTCATGTCAACTTGTTGGATTGGGAAGAACACTATTGGAAGTCCATTCATCAATTTATAGGCTGTGGGGCCACTAATCAGTGGGCTTTCCAAATACACAAAAAAGTGTCTTTGGAGTAGTAGTAATTCTAAAAACACAAAAGTTGTTTTAAAAACTTAAAAAGACTTAGTATTTTTTAGAAATAGATTTAAATTAGTTAAAAATTGAAAAACCATGATTCTTTTTCCTTTATTTCCAAATAAGTCCTTAGTCAAATAGCTAAACTTTATTGATAATGATCGGGCACTTTGAGAGTAATTGGGGCAAATATGGCCAAGCCTTTAGTTTCCAAAGACTGGGCCTTAAGTAGGGCCCATGCCTAGGCAGTTTGGGCCCAATGTGCAACACATGATTATGGTTTCTGACATATTGTAGATATTGTCATTGAACAAAAACTAATTACATGATTACGAAGACATGAAGAGCCACAACAATTTAAAAAATTCTGAATGGGGGATTGGTGGGCTGATTCCTGTGACAATGCCAGCTTGCTAATTAGGTAAGATCTCGACCGTCAACCTTATCTTGTTGATCACTTGAACTAAACCTTTTTAAAACTTATAATCTGATCATTTGCTACCAAATTATTATTATTAGTTTTTTTTTTTTTAAAATTATGTGTTAATTATTCTAATGATTTTTCTTATCTTATAATCAAACCATTATGGAAGTAATAAGCATATATTTGTAAAAAATTTCAAACACCTAAACATGTTTTTTTGTTTTTGTTTCACTCCCTAGTTCTCCTCCCACATCTAGATTCTAGCGTGCTCCTTTCTATAATCTGTATACTAATGTATGTTTATATGAGTCTATTACACACACACACATATTTTTAATTAACCAGTTAAAGTGTCATTGTTTTGTTTTAGGTGCTAATTGAGCATGCCTCCTGCAAGAGCAATCATTTATGTGTGCAGGTTGCATATGGTATAGTTGTATAAATGCATGCATGTTGTATTACATATGAATAAATAATTGAAATTATGTTTAGGACTCGTTTGGAACAGTTTTTGTACTTGGCTTTAGCGTTTGGGTGAAAAAGCAGCACCTTCAATCATACTTGGCCGTTTAGCCAAGCTTTGGAACCGTGCTTACTTCGGAATTAATTTCGATGCCAACTTACTTTACGCCTTGCTTATAAAAGAAAGAGTAATGCTGTTCTTACCTTAATATTTTATTAAAAAAATTTATCCGTTGATGTGGCTGCTCTTAGTGCTAGTGAATTCAACTTTTTGATATATGTAGGTGCTAGTGAATTCAGCCTCTTGGTGCTAGTTATGTCAAATGAGTTTAAGAGGTTTAATTGACTAGTACTAAAAGGCTTAATTGACTAGCACCTGCATATACCAAGAGGCTTAATTGACTAATATCCGAACAGTCATGTCAGCAAGTAAAAAATTTTGAAAAAATTTTATGGTATGAATAACATTACTCTAAAAGAAAATCCTAAATAGTGTTTCTTTATGTTATAATTTAAAATAAAAGTCTAATTTTACACACAAAAAATATCCATAATTCTTTAGGAAATTTTTTTAATTCTATATGTTGAAAGATCGCGGGCGCCCACACACACACACACACGTATATATATATTTAGTAGAGTTATTTGAATTACTCAAAATTCTTATGCTATAATAATTTTAAATCATATTTTTAATTAAATATTTAAAATAAAAAAAAATTATTTAAAATTATTGTTTTAAGTTTCAAATTATGAGCGGGTCTTGATTACTTCTATGTTTGAGGAAAAGTAAAGCTGACAGACCCACTTACACATGATGGGAAAGTACATAGAAATGCTGCAGAAGTTGTGATTAGCATTGTCACTTTACATTTTCCCTTATTTTGCTTGGCTGACCTTTTTATAATTCACATAGTCAGCTCCATTCACTCTTGATATCAATCCACAATCACTTTCTTTGACACTCATTTTTGTTTGATAGTGTCTATTCTATTAAATGTAAAACACAACATGCACTAATATATCAAGTTTAATTGAAGTCAAAACAGCTGGTTGGAAGGGACTATTGGAGCTTGTTCATAGATTGTGGGGGTGTATGAGGAGCAATGGGTGGTCTTTATATCATATAATTATTTATGTTTTTTTTTTTTAATAGTTTATGAGAAAGTAATTCAAAAAAGAAGGTTTCAATACCTTGCCCAAGCCCTACTAGGGTTGATTGGGTTTGTTACCATATGGCAACTTGGCAATCTAACCTTAATCTGATTGGGTTTGTTATTTTTGACCTTGCAAATTAGAGTACGGAATTATTTTCACTCTTCTCTCGGGATATTTCATCGTTATCAGCCACTTAGAGTATTTAGGCAACTGACATAAGTATAAATAGAGAATACCTAAAGACATGACACAACTCTTTATAAAAATCTTGGCAAAATAATTTTGTAGCTTCGGGGAAAAATGAGTGCCTCCTCATCAAGGGCCATCTTTCTGACTTATGGGTTATATGCCCTATCAAAAATGATACAAACTCCATCTATCTCTAATGATTCTTGTTACATTGCTAACATTAACATGTAAGCACTTATTCTTAGTGCATCCATATACTTTTTGTTTTGGTTTTTGGGTGTTCCACTTACTGCCTTAACAACACCCCATTTGGCAATATTGGAAACAAGGATCTCTACTCCAATACTATCCTAAATCCTTTCACCACAAGAGTCAAGGACCAAGGACAATTATTTGTGGGCTCATGTTGCATATATGCATTGCATTCAGGTCGAATAACAGAGAAACTCACATGAAGCTATATATATGCAAATACACATGTAAGCACACAGAAACTTAGTCAATTTTATAGAATAATTTAAATAAGACTTGACTCCTGTGTGATAGGTTCTGTACATTGCCAACACACTACTGTATATATATATAAAAGTAAAAGTCAATAAATTGTTGGGAGGGAGTCATGGAACTTGTTCTACAACTTGTAGGCCAAGTAACTAAAGAAATGGAGTATGGAATAGTGAGAGGTACAAGTGAGCGTTGTGAGGGAATGAGCTGCTTTTGACTTTAATGTGAGACCCTTCTGTGTACACACACACACACACACACACACACACATATATATATATATATATTTGACCATAGACCAATTTAGGAACAAGGTGCAACCACCCTAAAAAAACCCTACTAGAGTTTATGTTGGCCCAAACTAAATCAATCTTGACGTCAAATCACATGGCAAGTTGGCAAACAAACCATAATCCTAATCCAATGTATATCAGTTTACACTAATTAATTACTTAAGCAGGGGCTTAGTTTATGTCCATTCTTTGGTGGGTGTTGAAGAAAAAAAAATGTGACTACTTCAAAACAAAACATATGAATCAAACATTAATAGACCTTTGTTCACAAGTTGTACATTCTTTTAAATGCCCTGTTTGTGAGATCCAGTGAAGATTCATTTGAGACTTCAAATGGAGTAGAAGTGATTTCATACCATTGTTTGCACCATACTTTTTCCTTTACTAAATCACGAGTGGTCCCTGGCCAATGAGGAGCTACCACATGTACAAAAGAAAAAGTTAGATGATAGGCACGACACGGCACGGCACATGTAGTAGCTCCTCATTGGTCTTGGCTGAATGAATAACAACTCCTGTCTCTGGTGTTACAGGTCACTTAGATAATACCCACAGCCTGTTTGGGCCAACCATGAGGCCAGAGTAGTTGGCACCATGGATGCCTGCTCACAGCAAGTGTCTACCACCTGGAACTGGTCCACCCTCTCCATTCTCCAAGAAGGTGACCTGAAAATAATAGTAGATTAACAATGTTTGGTAGTTTCTTTTCTTTTTTTTTGAATGAAAGAGGCTGCAAAATATTATTGAAAAATGAATATCAAAATTTGATATATATTAGACTTCACCCTGGAACTGGTCCACCCTCACCCTTTGCTTTTCCCCATTTCTAGAAAAGTAATATCTTTTAAACTTGATTTTGGGTTTAAACTAACATTTGAGATTAATTATTAGACTTCTAGTGATGACACATTCTATGGTTTTGGCTTCAGTTGTCAAAGCAAAATTTCCTACAAAACGTGTGAACAATTTTTCAACCCAACAAAAGAAATGCTTAATCAAACATTCTAATTTTTTCATGATTCACGTGCTAAAAATATCAGTATGGCTCTATATTATTATGTAATTATGACATTAAAATTTCATATTAGTTGAACTAATGACCCATCACCCTGAGCTCACAAATTTGACTCTCACTGTTTACATTCTTAAAACTAGTTACTAGTTAGGACTTCACAGATTCGAATCTCACTGTTTACATTCTTAAAACTAATTACTAGTTAGGACTAGTAGTTCGGGCGTTTAATGACTCTACGAGATGGTGACCTTGCATAGGAAAAAAGGGATTAGTTAGACTCTTACTGCTTAGATACCTCCTTTGCGTGGCAAAAAAAACCCGATGACCTGTGATTGATTTTTTTTAGTTTGTTGAACGGTCCAAATATTCACTTTGGATACAATGATGTGGGGGTGGGCGAATCAAACTCACGCCTTTTACGTAAAAAGTGAGCACTTGTACTATTTGAATAGGATCATGGTTCTTAACGACTTAATTTTTAAAAGATTACTTTTCCACACTTCTAGAAAAGGAAAACTTAACTTGGTTTTGGGTTCAAACTAGCTTTTGAAATTAACTATTAGAATTTTAGTAATGACATATTCTATGGTTTTGGCTTGAATTTTCCCAAAAAAAAAAAAAATCCTACAAAACGTGTGAAGAAATTTTTTTCAACCCAACAAGAGAAATGCTTAATCAAACATTCAAATTTTTGTTGTTGTTAACTTGCTAAAAATATCACTATACCATTATGTAATTATGACATTACAATTTGACTTGACTTGACATGACTGTTGAACTAATAATTCATGACTACTGATTTTTTCTAGTTCATTGAAGGGTACAATTTTTTAAAAGATTACTATTTTACCCATTTCTAGAGAAGTAATCTTTTAACTTCCTTTTTTTTTATTCAAACTAGTTTTTGAGATTTATTAGACTTTTACTAACAAATATATCAATATGGTTTTTACCTTTTCATGGTAAGCTTGGTGATTTACTTTTATTTTATTTTTATTTTTGTGAATATTGTATGATTCCAAATTTTGAATATCTGTTAAGTCATAAGTATTTTGTAAGTTCAAATGTGTAATTCATGTGATATCTTAAAATTTTAGGACTCTTTTCTAATTTCTTGTACCTTATTGACATGGACAAAAAAAAGACTAGAAGTTGTAATTCTATGGTTTGCATTCAAAGTTAAGATTTTATTAAAAAATGCTATACATTTAGAACGCCTTTTCTTGACTACCATAACCATGAGGGATGGAGTCAGGAATTTTGTCAAGAAAATATTTAATTATAAATTTAAAAATTAAATAATTATAAAAACTATTTTTTTAATAAGTAAGTGCTTTTTAACATGCGACTTTAGAAAAAGAAGTATAATAATTTAATAATATTTTTGATAAAAATCTAAAATTATTGATATAAAGTAGTTTACAAATTAAATAAAAAATCCAACCAAAAAAAGAGACTCTTAAACACTTTAGAATATATAATAAAAAAACTCTAAAAATTGAAACGTTAAAGTAGTCTGATTTATGTTGTTAAGCAAATATTGAAATTTTGTTTTGACAAGTAATTGGGAGTATTTTGTTGGTAACTAAGAGACCTCTCTCACACAAATGTTACACTTTTTTTTGTGGCAGTAAAGTGTAGCTATTCTTTTGTTATCCTTCTCTCACATTAAGAAACTTGTTTCCTACAAAGGTTATGGCCCTTTTGTGTTAATAAAGTAGAGTTATCCTTCTATTACCTCTTCTCATGTGTGTGTGTGTACTAGTTAACTTTGTAAAAGAAAGAAAAAATCATCACCTCTTGTCGGGGGCTTTTAAGTGATGGAGTGGTACTTAAAAACCTATTTCCCACAAAGGTTAGGCCCTTTTATGGTGGTAAAGTGGAGTGCCTTTTTGTTACTCTTCTCTTATGTGTGTGAGTTAACTTTGTGAAAGAAAAAAATCAAAATTGTTATCTCACATTGGTGTATTTTAAGAGTTGGAGTAGTACTGAAGGGACCTGTTTCTAGAAAGGTTAAGCCCTTTGTGGTGGTAAAGTGGAGTACCTTTTTGTTACTCTCTTCTCACATGCGTGTTAGTTAACTTTGTGAAAAAAAAAATACAAAATTTTTGTCTCACATGGATGGGCTTTCAAGAATTTGAGTAGTACTTAACAGATCTTTTCTCCAAGAAGGTTAGGCCCTTTTGTGGTGGTAAAGTAGAGTTACCCTTCTCTTACCTTCCTCTCACGTGTGTGTGTGTGTGTGTGTGAAGTTAGAGTAGTACTTAAAGGTTATGCCCTTTTATATTGGTAAATTGGACTTACCCTCCTCTCACACGTGTCTGTGTGTGTTAGTTAACTTTGTAAAAGAGAAAAAAAAAAAAAAAAAAAAAAAACTGTGGTGTTACATCCATGGACTCTTGGAGTTGGAGTGGTAAACTTAGGGATCTGTTCTTCAAAAAATTTAGGACCTTTCGTGGTGGTAAAGTAATGTTCCTCTTCTGTTACCCTCCTTTCATGGGTGCATGCGTCTCTGTTAATAGTGATGTTCCTCTTCCGTTACCCTCCTTTCATGGGTGCATGCGTCTCTGTTAATAGTGATATTACTCTTCTGTTATTCTCATTTCACGAAAGAAAAAAAACAAAACAGTTATCTCACATCGATAGACTTTTAAGATTTGAAGTGGTACTTAAGAGACATTTTCTTTACAAAAGTTTGGTTAACTTTGTCAAAGGAAAAAAAAAAATTAATCTAACAATTTCTTTTTAAAATAACTATCACTAACAATTTAAAAAACATATTTTGGGCAACAATTTTTTTTCAGTTTACAAAATCTTTAAAAAAATGAAAAAAAAAACATAATTATCAACTTGTTTTTGTTTTTTTCTTAAGAAATGTTTTATAATTTGTTGATGTTTTCGGAAACATAAAAAACATATTTTCACTTAAAAAAAAAAAATGAAGAGACGTGTGTGATTGTCCTAAAATGAACTTCAATCTCTAAAAATCTTAATCCTAAATTGAAGTGAAAATACTGTTATACACAACAGTTACCAAGCATTTTTCTCATTTCATTCTTAATATTAAAAACAAAACAAAAACATGTTTTTATTGTTTTTTTCTATTTTTTAAAATAGTATCAAAATCAACCCAATTTTTAAAAAGAAATTAGTTATTTATTTAAATAAAATATATTGGCCTCTTTTTTTTTATTAACAATTTTAAACAGTACTATTGTTATTTGATTTATTACACTAACTTATTTTATAATGTATTAATTTGTTACAAGTTCCTCCTAAAGAGTGACAAACCATTACTATTCAAGAACTTTTTTCTGATACTGAAATAACAATTTTTTTTTTTTTTTTTATAACTTTGACATTTTAATTAATAAATTAATAAAAAAAGTGAAAAGAATTTCATAAAATTGCTATAAAATAAAAAGGATATTATGTAACATTGGAATAAATTGCTATAAAATAAATATATTGTACGAAAACGATCAAATAAATAATAAATCGATTTCAAACAAGGAAAATAAACAAAACGTATAAAAAATATTATAAAAGATTTACATTGTTCGGTAAGATACTCACGTCTAATAACGATAATCAATTTACTATGTATCAAATAGATTATAATAACAATACCAAAAACTCCATAAACCCGAAACTCCTAATTTTTTTTTAATGACTGATTATTTCTTCACAAGTCAAAACTCTAAAAGATAATCGGCAAAGAGCCCTCCTCAAAATTTGACAAAAAAAAATTTACTTATGAAATTTTGACATTTTATAAATTAGTTCACTCTAAAATTTTTAACTGAACCCATTCTTTATCATTCATTTATTATTTTTTATCTCAAAATTTTTATTTTAATTATTTCATTTTTCTCCCAATTTTATTTTCCCAAGGGCTCCGCCCCCACAAATCCCTGACAATTATAGAAAAATAAAGAATTATCTATTTTTTGAATCACTAATAAATTATTAAAATTACAAATAAATTTATGCCATTACTAAAATTTTAAATTTCCTAACTTCACTCTCCCAAGTTATATGGGTGCACTGCATACATATTTTGCGGTGCCATCCTTCTAGTGATTATTTATTACAATAAATGAATAATAAAGTCTGCATAGGTATCACCAGTCAACACAAGCAACGTTGACTTGCGTCGTGAACGTGGCGCTGACTTTGTGTTGTACCATGACGTGCTGGTACTGGTAGAACTATTTTTAGCTTGGTTAGGTGTATGTGTGTGTGTCGTCGTCGTCGGTGCTGCGTATAAACGCGTTTTTTTTGGTTGTATCAAAGAATCATGACAGCTGTCATGTTTAATACGGCCCTCGTGCTATACAGCTGCACTTCTGCAGCTTACCGTGGCTTTCCGACTTTGATTCAACCAACAACTCCAAACGATGTCGTATATCCCTTACAATATTTTAATTCTCACACACATTGGAAAACATTTTTTTTTTTTTTCATTTCACTTTTTCCTTCTGGGATGTTACATAATATACACTGTTAGATTAAATGAAGATTTGATCTTAGTTGTTGATTCATCGTGCGTGTGTTTGTGTGTGTGTGTGTATATATAATATATATATATATGCCTCAAATAAAATCACATTCGGATTCAAAATCAAATTAGCATCTAACTCTCGATCCCTCTCCTGACCCAGTCATCCCACAAGATATTGCACAAGTCATTGCACCACCAACGTGGTGCAAAAGTGAAGATCTCACATCCTAGAATTGAGTCCCAACTTTTCTTTTTGATTCTCAACCTAGTTCGCCTAATCCATACAAGCAAATAATGTTATAGTTGGCCTCTACTAACAATTACTGTGACAAACTACAAAATACATCTTTCAAACAAATTTTTTTATTTTATTTTAAATGACAAAATACCCATTTTTTAAAACCTTAAATTTATTTTTATATAAAAAGCAAATAAGTTATTTACTGTAATTTCTTTTATATAAAATAAAAATTAAAAAGGTAGAAAAAATAGGTCAAAAATAAAAATAAAAATGAAATGGGCAATTATTTCATTTTAAAAAAACAATTGATTGTAGAATGGTATTTGTAATTTGTCAATAAAACAGAAAAAATAGTATAATTTAATTTTTTTTAAAATATCAATATAATTATCAGAAACTTCGAAAAAGATGAATGTAATTTTTTTTTTAAAAAAAGAATGAGAGTATCAAAGCAAGAATTTTAGGGATGTCAATTTAATCTGCCACGTTAGGAACCTGCCAACTTCATCCTTAATGGGATGAGTTTAGAGAAAAAATTTTCATTTCGTTAGGATTTAGAGTGGATTTAGAGAGAAGACATTCTGTGGATTTAGAGAGAAGACATTTTGTCTCATCCCATCATGATTATATGAAATAAAATAAAAAATTAATTTTGTATTACATAATTAATGTGTAATGATATTTTTTACTTCATCATTAAAAATTTACACAAATTTAATAGAGTTATATATTTAAAAAATTATTATTTTAATTTTTTATTGTTATGTATATTTCATATTTTAAGACATAATACTTTATTTAAAATATGTTAATTATAATTAATTAAAATGTTAGGTTGCAGAGTGGGCAGTAGGAGACACAAAGACGTGGGTCAACGTAATAATGACACGTGGATTTTGCGGGTTGTGATTCGCTTATACGGTGCAAAGTACCCATCAATTGGTTGCATATAAAGATATGAAATATTGGAGTAAAATTCTGTAGTAGAGTGAAAAAAAAAAATTATTTTTTAGTTTAGTGTTATTTTAAATTTATTTATCGGATTAGGATTGATTTTAAAATTATCTTGCAAATAGATGTTTTTAAAAATATTTTTTTAAAAGACGCTTTTAAAAACATCTATTTGAAAAATGATTTTGAATAAATTTTTTTTTTTAAATTGTCTTTCAAAAAATGTTTTGAAAATTTTTTTTAAGAATTTTTTTTTAAAAAGAAGCTTTTAAAATTATATATCAAAAAAATATTTTTAAAAACGTCTTTTTGAAAAAAGATTTCAAATAAATTTCTTTTTTAAAATTAACTTTCAGAAAAAAGATTTTATAAATAATTATAGTTTAGTAAATAAATTTAATGTAATTTAATTCTTAAATGTTTTTTTAAAACAACTCTATTTTAAAAAAAGATTCTGAAATATGGATGACAGTAGGCATGACGATGTAATGCCTGATCACTGATTTCTTTTCAATTTTTTTTTTTTCCTTTTGAAAATTACAAGAAGCTAACAACGTAGGGCTCAAACATAATGACTTGGGGACTAGGTCTAGTGGACCGGCACTTTCTTTGCACGTGGTTGAATAAAAGGCAAGCTCCTAAATCTTGCCGTGTACACGTCATCCTTGCCCACCAAGTATGTATTAGTGTAGCTCTTCTAGATCTAGATATATCAAGATTCGAGATAGGTTCTAGCAAAATGAGAAAAGTAACCTTTTCCAATCTTGATTATATTTAAATTTTATAAATATTTTTTAATAATTTTATATTTTATTCAATATATTTATGTATATAAATATGTATAATATGTCCATATATCTTATGAATATATTATTTGTATATATATCTAAATATAAATTTATATATTTAATATATTACTTGATTAATTTTAATTTGTTAAAATAAAAATAATAATTTTTTAGATGAAAACAAAGAATGGGGATAAGATTTGGGAGGGGGACCTGTCGTTTTCATTCCTAATTTCAGCCTTTACAAAGTCAAAAAAGAAATAAAAACTTATGAGAAACTTTCCCTGTAAGATTGTCATTCAAATTTTAGTATTCATTTGAAATTTTTATAAGTCTCAAATAATGTTTAAATATAAGTTAGTTCTAGAACTAAGATTCTATTTAAGTGATGTAAGTATATATTTTTTACATAATTAATGTCACTTTGATTTCTTACTCTTTTGTCTTTAAAAATTATTTTTGATTATATTAAAATGACATTTAAGATATATTTTAGAAAAAATATTAAAAAATATATGAAATAAAATTTTCAGTCACAAAAAAACATAACATTTTATAAAGTAAATATTTATTTTTTAGGCATTTTAGATAAATAAAAAAAAATGTTATGTTTTTTTGGATTGAATAATTTGTTGTATCTATTACTTAGTATTTTTGAAAATATATCTTAAAGGCTATTTTAGTCTAATCAATAATATTTTTTAACGGTGTTAAAATAAAAATTAACAATTAGACTTTTTGTATTAAAAGTTTCTTTTTTTAGATAGAAAAAAATATATCATAGACCTTTTTGGATTGAAAAAATTATTTTAAGGATTTTTTCGTATTTTTTTCTATAATTTATAAGAAATATACTTTTAATAAATATTTTATTTTTAAAAAAGAAATGTCTTTTAGAGAGATGCCTAGAGACAGAAGCGGATCTATGTATTTGTCCTCCAAGATTTTGAAAAATTAATCTTTTATAAAAATTTTCTTAAAAATTAGTAGTCAACTCCAAATTTTTTTCATATTTCTATAAGAGACCCTCTAAAATTCTAATGTTTATATTTTGTTCCCTAACTTTATAGTTTAGATATGCTCGCATCTATAAAGACTTCTCGTCAAAAGATACTTTATTAGCGTACGAAGTCTTTTAGTTTCTGATGAGAGTTCTTTCTTAATTTTGAAGACGCATATATAAGTACTTTTTTTCATCTTTTACATAAAGTTTTATTAAATTCTAGTTATTTGTCATTGGTAATATGTGTTAGAAGTATATTAAGGTTACTTTATATATATTACTGTGATATTAGAATTAAGATTAGTTGTCACACATGTATTATTGTATAATGCTAGTGTTAAAATTTCATAATTTATTTTCTTTATTAATAATTTTTATATACAATCTCATGACTCTTCTATATAAGGAAATTGTTGATATAATTTCAGTTAACCTATTTAATACAGTATAGGCGTTTGAGTTTTTCCATTTTTCTATTCTCCATTTCTCTTATCTTTTGCTCTATTCTCCATTTCTCTTCTCTTTTATTTTATTTCATCAAATTTAACAATATGAATTTTGAAAAATAAGGCTAAAAGTGCATGAATTGAGTTTAAATAGCAATTGATAAAATAAACAAAAATATTTGTTTGCTGATGAGGGTACTATTTATCTCAGTGGAAGTCATATATGTGTTTGCATGTTCATGATCAAAAGATTATCATTTGCACAATAATCCCTTCCAAATCCCATTTCATCAGATGATTTCATGGAGAGTCTCTGAACTCAGTCGTCACTTCACCACAAAATCGGATACCGCCTTGCTATACTCGCAAAACACACACACACACACACACACACACACACACACACTCTTTTTCCACCGACACATGTCGGATTTACACTCTACTGGTTACTTCCTTGCTATACTCGCAAAACACACACACACACACACACTTTCCGACCGATACATGTCGGATTTACACTCTACAGGTTTTTTCGGCTAGGCTTTATTGCTTTACAGACCTAACTCCGTTTTATAATTAGGTTAATTAAATTTTAATACTACGTGATTTTGTCTTAATTTTAAATAAGGTTATTGATTATTAATTGTAATAATTAAGTTTTTTGACTTTAATTTTATTTTAATTGAAACCAATTACAAACAGTTACTTCAAATTAATTATATTTTAATATTTTATAATTTTATATGAGTTTTAAAAGAGTAAGATATGAGTTTTAAATTCAAAGAAGATTCTATAATTTTACTGCGTAAATAATTATGGTTAAGAATATGAGGAGGCCGTTAACGACTGTTTTTACTTGGTTTCGATTGAAATGAAATTAAAAATTGAAGGACTAAATTGTTACAATTGATAATCGATGACCTTATTTGAAATATGAACAATTTTTGAGTACTAAAATACAATTAACCCTTATAATCAATACTATGCAAATCTATAATCATGTATGTATCTATATGTGTGTGTGTGTGTGTGTGAAGGGTAAAGGTTATTACTTATTGTTTCACACATTTAGAGCAACTCCACTGATGAAGTCATTGGAGCAACCAAAGTAATATTTGAGTAAAGATGTTTCATTACAGTGCTCTAATGATTACTTTTTGAAGCTAATTTTTTTTAATAAAGTTAAATATTTTATTAAATATGACTTGTATTTTATTAAGTTATTATCCATTTTAGATTGCTCCAAATGTGTAATCTAAATTTGACAAAACTTTTTATTATTTCAAAATTATAGTAAAAATTTAATTTTATCAAAAAATAATATTTCAATAATGAAATAGAAATATTAAAAAATAATTTTTTAATAATATAATATTATTAAAATTTAATCTTAACAGAACGAAAATAATTTTTATCACGGAAATCAATATGAAACAGTAGCATTCTCAAAGAGTCCTGCATACTCAATGCTTATTTATATATATATATATATATATAGAGAGAGAGAGAGAGAGAGAGAGGGAGAGACAGAGAGAGAGAGAGAGAGAGAGATTTCTTAGTTGTCAATTTGTCATTGAAGGATTTTGTTAGTTTTTTTTAATCAAAAATAAATTTTTTTATTTCGGGTACGGTAGGCCTATCTTAAATTTGTCGGTCTAGTTAGTGAGGTAGCATGCATGCACAGATCTTCCTTAATTAATTACCCAATGGTTAAACACACATAAAAACACACACACACACACACATATATAAGACCGTAGAAATGTTGTATTAATTATATGGTTGCATTATAAGGGCTGGAGCTTTCTTTCCGTGGACTCCACATATATTTAAAAATATTGCACATAAATAATGCATTAATATTTGTGGTAGAAAAGCATTTTAGAATTTTTTTTATTTCATAAATACTTTCATAGGTTTTAAAATGACAGTAAAGCAAAATAAAAGTGAACTATTATGATATTTAGTTAATTGAATAATAAGTTATTTTCTTTAGAACAATACTCTGTCCAACATTAGATAAAATAAATTTTTTGTTATCTAAATACGTATTTTAATCAAAATCAATTACATATGTAATGCATATTTATTTATTTTTTAGTTAAAATTAAATAATCTTAAAATATTCATGTGATTACATACATGACAGATTAAAATCAAGACATGTACATGAGTGGAGAAAATTACTCCTTTCTAATTTTAGAGTCAAATAATATCTTTTTTTTTTTAATTTTTTTTTCGATTTAATCTCTAATAATATCTAATTTTTAAATTTATTTATAATTGGACTAGATCTAGCATATGGGTTGTTTAAGTTTGTAATATATATATATATATATATATATATATATATATATCCAATCCTACACAAATTTCTGTATCTTTGAACAGGTTGTTCTATGTCTTTTAACAGGTTGGAAGGGTGGACTTTGCAAGCATGCATGCTTTGGCCAGACCAGGGGGCAAAAAAAAATTTACAGACTCCAACATTTGGTATATTAGTTAGGGATAAAAAAAAAAAAATCAGTAGGTAAAAATTAGTTAGCACAAAATTACCCTCTTTATTTATTTAATGTTTTCCTGGACAGGTAATGCATGTTTAGGTATAAGAGAGCCAACACAAACACACACAAGAAATATATATATATATATATATATATATATTTTGTTAAAGAAAATAATATTTTAAGTTTGTTAAATTAATTCATGTCCTGTCGTTGATATAGTTTAAAAATTTCATAAACAGTAAATATAATAGATTCAATTTAAAATTTTTAAATTTTGAAAAATTTAAATTTATTATACGTCTTTTGATACAACTAGTCACAGGGACGGTCTCTCACTCTCTACACACACAGACACAGACACAGACACAGACACACACATATATATATATATATATATATATATATATATATAAAAGCTTGAATGCTTCTTTTATTGGATTAAAATATATATGGGTGACTTATCTGAGGAAGCTAGCTCTTTGTTGTTATTAACTCATCAAAGGATTTTCTAGTCAACTAGTGGGTCATCCCAGAAAAATGCAAGGAAATTTCAATAACTTTTTGCTTTCACTTTCAATATATATCAATAAAAGATAAACATTAATTTTGTCAATTCAAATGTTTCAACAGCGCATGCTCATCAAAAACTCCACGTAAGCAAATACATCACCAAAACCAAAAAATTTAAAATACACTACATAAAAACACCCCACCCCACCCACACACACACACACACACACACTCTAGTGTTAATTAAAAACTTGCAAGTTAAGCTACGTAACCGGTTTACTTGGGGAGAACAAAAGCAATCAAAATGAAACAAGCAGTGACGACCATGAATAGGTCAATTGGAGCAAGAGCTTGACTTCTACAAGGGTCGTCTTGAAAGTTTCTAAGAAAATGATTCTAATGTTACTACAAGTTAAAAACAAAAATAGAAACACAACTAAAACCATAAAATGTTTAATTGGGAAAGATATTTTATTTTTATCAACGCAATTTGTATTCTACATTTATCAATTATTATTTTATAAAATCACAAGAATCTTTTAATTCTTGATCCTGAAAAATGTAATAACTCAACATGTACAGAGATAAACCCAGTCTAAAACTGACAAGAACAAATTGAAAAAGTTACTTACAAGAAGTCTTTGAACATCCTATAAAAAATTGTTGCCATTTGTGTCTTGGTTTACCTATTATTTTTACATACAATTAATCCTTTGACAATTATTTTTATTAAGACCACTCAAAGGTGTGATCTAGCGGTAAATACGTTGATGATGAAATTCGAGCGTCTTGAGTTCGAGTCCTCTCTAGCGCTAATCGTTGACAACTAGAGTTTAAATAGTGAACTTGACTGTCACGGAGAGAGGGACTTAGTTTAAGTGCGTGTAAGTTGGCTCGACCCATGATACTCCCTTACCGATTTAGCAAAAAAAAAATTATTTTTATTAAGAATCAATTTTGTTCTACTGATAAATAATTAATAGTTATATTACTTAATATTTTTTAAAACTTTTATAGTATTAATTATTAAAATAAAAAATACACTTATATATGCGCGACCGACATGAGAAAGATTAATTCAGGTAGGTTTTGAGAGAGATGATAAATCTCAACCCCAGTTTAGGGAAAGATTCTATCACCTCACCTCTTTAGGTATTAAAATTAGAGTAATGTTATTTGTTTATCAAATTTTGTTTCTTAAATTATATGGTAATGAATAATTGGTAGATATACATCACCGATGATCTTATATTACATTATTTGTGATGTAAAATTTAAATATTGTTGTTACCTATTTTATTGACATTCCTAAAGACAAACCTAATATTAGTATTATTTTTAAATAAAGTAACTCTTCTCATATTAATTTGAACCCATGTTTTCATGTTTGACGATCCGAATTTGATTAATTGTTAAAGAAATATTACCCAAAACAACTCTATTGAAAAACTCATTGGCAAAGAATGATATGATTGTGCAAGCCATCTTCAATTGAGTCAATTTAAAAAAATCGAACACATAAAAAAAATAACAATTTGAGATTTGATTTTAGGGTAAGTAATACTTACGTCTAACATTTTCTTTCTTGAAACTTTCAAAATTGTACTCACATTTCTTATTTTACTTGATAAATTACAGATAACATATCTAGTCAATTTTTTTACTTTTGAAATAACAAAATTACTTATTTCATGTTTCTTTTTTACATTTTTTTTTAAATTTTAACCAATTTTTTGAGTTTTTATTATTTTCAAATAAATATTGTTTAAAATATTAAATTTATATTTTATATAAAGTGAAAACAAGTTATTTATCTTGAATTATTTTTTATATAAAATAATTTTTTTTAAAAAAGAAGTTAGAAAAAAATTGATCAAAATTAAAAAGAAAATGTAAAAAAATAAAATATGAAAGTACAATTTTATTATTTTGAAAAAAAAATTAATTAAAATGAGTATTTATAGTTTGTCAGCAATATAATTTAAAAAAATTCATAAAAAATCAGGAGAAGTAAGTGTAATTTAACCTTGATTTAATTTAACAAAAAAGAAAATAAAAGAAAAGAAACAACAAATGAAAATTAGAGAGCGAAGAAAAAAAAACTAAAAGGAAAAGTATAAGAGGGTCATTGTCTTTCAAATTACAGTGCGTGGAAAAGGATTACTGGTCCTACTCCTTCAATCCACGTGCCCGGCGTCTCTCTCCGTCCGTGTTCCTATATATACGAAGCTATCAGTGCAGATGATTTGTGAGCTCTAAATAGCGTATACAAACCAAACCAAATCAAAGCAAAGCAAACAACCCACTCCCACTCTTATTTATTCATACAAATTCTCTCTCTCTCTCTCTCTCTCTCTCTCTCTCCCATTCAATTCGGCCATTGAACCCATTAAAACCACCAATTTCTCTCTCTTTCTCACCCCTGTTTTCTTGGTTCACACTGACTTTCACATTGAGGTAAAGTATCTTCTCTCCCAGTTTTCTCCTCTTTTATGTTGTCTGTTACTTGCATACGATGGTCTGTTAAAATTGGTCTTTGATTTTTTTTTTTTTTTGATATTTTTGTTTAACAATTAAAACTTTTGCAAATGGGTTTTGTGAATCTATGGCTCTGTTGTTCTTATTGGTTCTGCAACATTTGATCTGTTTTCCTGTGGTGTGAAAGATTTAGCTCTTCACATAGATAAGCTAACAGATTGCTTCACTTCTCTATTTGATGTATTATACATGCGTAGCAAATGGCATATGATGGAATGGGTCTTCTGGGATTCCCATATTCAATCTCAATGTTTGAAATTCTTGTTTAAGTCTTGATTTTTACAATTGGGTTTTTCTCTAAATCTATGGTTTTTTCTTGATAGATTGTTTGAGACATTTAAATCAACCCTTCATCGTTTCAATAGCACTGTTATTCATATAGAAAGCATCGTACTGTACTTCATTTTATGTGTCTATCGCGTGGACAATGATATTGAGAAGATATACTAGACGTCTGTAATCGATTTTGATTGCATGGAATTTGCATTTTCTTTTGATATATATATATATATATATTTCCATTTCTGCATATATATATATATATATATGTGTGTGTGTGTGTGTATTGGGAAAATGGGCATTGGAGATCTTTGCTTTCTGTAATGCGTTTCTTTTCTGCACTTAATGTCTCTCATAGTTTGAAGGATTCTGCAGCTCATTTGGACGCTATCTTGCTTTTCTTGTTTCATTAATATATATTTGCCACATATATAATACTATTCACATGATTTTTTTTATTTATTTATTTTTTGGGATTTCTGCATATGGTTAATATTAAATGAAAGTGCATTTTTCGTCAAAATAGTTTTTATTTGTAATGGGTGTTATGGATTCATGATCATATTATGATTGGTTTGTTTGCAACATTTGATCTAACCTCCCCTGGTTTGAGAGATTCTACAACTCGTACACAAAATAGTTTCTTTTCATTGATATATTTACATTTAATTTAATCTTAAATTTGTAACATTCACTTGTATTTAATGGATTGTCTTAACAGGAATCCAAATCTCAGAGGCTGTTCAAAATCCCTTTTGAAGTTGCATGGGGGTTTCTTCTTCGTGCCCATTTGCTACTTGTAGTGATTTAGAGAATGACTTTGAATCTGTTATTGTAAAATCCATCAGTTTTGGATTCGGGAGTGATGAGCTGAAAACTCCCACACGATCCATCAGCTTCAAGGGCCAAGACTCAGAACCCACTATATTACAGTCAGATGGATCTGGAAAGATGATGGTAGAAGGATCTGTCAGGTTGAAAACAAGAGGGACTGAAACAACGGTCTCTGTTGAAGCTCCTTCATTAGATGAAAAGAATGTGTTAACTAAATCAACTGGTACTGAGAGCAAAGAGATGGAAAATAAATCCTCAAGATCGGATATGGTGAAGGATAAAATCACAGCATTGCCTGTTTTGGATATGAGTAACCCCAAACACGAGGCTGCAATAAAGTTGCAGAAAGTATACAAAAGTTTCCGAACGAGAAGAAAACTGGCAGATTGTGCTGTTCTCATCGAGCAGAGCTGGTGTGTTTTTATTAACATTTGCAAATTTTCTCCTTTTTTCCTCATTTTGTTTGACATTTTATGGTGTTTATATCCTTTAAATGTGAAATGTTTAAATTAATTTCAGGTGGAAGCTGTTAGATTTTGCAGAACTCAAGCGAAGTTCTATATCATTCTTTGACATTGAGAAACATGAGACCTGCAATTTCACGTTGGTCACGAGCAAGAACAAGAGCAGCCAAGGTAAATTAGAATCAGTTAGACATTAGCTTTTGTAATTTTCTTTTTCAAAACTTTTGAATAAAATATTAAGTGTTTTTGTTCTCCCCCTGATATTGCAGGTTGGAAAAGGCTTATCGAAGAATGGTAAAGCACAGAAACTTGCTTTACAACATTGGCTCGAGGCAGTAAGTGACTTACGCTATATGATTTAGTGTCCATTCTTCCCCTCCATTGGTAGTTACTGATTTAAATATTTCATTCTTTATGTTGAACAGATTGATCCACGGCATCGATATGGACACAATCTTCACTTCTATTATGTTAAATGGCTCCATTCTCAAAGCAAAGAACCTTTCTTCTACTGGTAATTCTTTGAAAATAAAAACCTTTAGATTTTTAATAAGAATTGTATTTTAACAGAAATAGAATCCCAACTATGATAATAACTTAGCTAATTTGAAAATGCAGGCTGGATATAGGTGAAGGGAAGGAAGTGAATCTTATTGAAAAATGTCCTCGATCAAAACTTCAGCAGCAGTGTATCAAGTATCTCGGTCCGGTGAGCCCCTTTTTATTTCTTGATCATACTTTATTTGAAACTTTTTTTCTTTTTCTGTCTATAAAAATTCTGTTTCTCTAGGCCCCAAAAACCTTCTTACTGATGCATGTATCCCTTTCTTGTAGATGGAAAGGAAGGCTTATGAAGTTGAAGTGGAGGATGGGAAGTTCCTATGCAAACAAACAGGGGATCTCCTTGACACCACTGAACCCAAGGGTGCTAAGTGGATTTTTGTCCTCAGCACATCGATGACCTTATATGTTGGCAGGAAGAAGAAAGGTTCATTTCAGCATTCTAGCTTCTTGGCCGGAGGAGCCACATCCGCAGCTGGGAGATTGGTTGTTGAAAAAGGCATCCTAAAGGTATAGTTAAAATGTGCAAACAGATGGGATTTTTAATTTTTTTTTTTCAGTTCCAATTGGATTTATATATGATAATTTGATATTTTGTTGATTAACAATGCTTTTGGTCAATGATTTGCAGGCAGTCTGGCCTCACAGTGGCCATTATCGGCCAACACCAGAAAATTTTCAGGACTTACTTTCTTTCCTCAGGGGGAACAATGTGGATCTCACTGATGTTAAGGTAAAATGAGGCTTATATTATTTTAGAATTCTTTGAAGTTTCTTTCTGTGAGAGTAAAAGATCAATTATAGGTGCACCAAAAAAAGAAGAAGAAGATCAGTTACTGATTGAACCCACTTCTGTTATATTCAGATGGATCCAGTGGATGAGGAAGAAGAAGGATCCCTTGACAAACAGAGCAGTGTTTTCCTGAGAAGCAATTCGTCCGAGGAAGACTTGACCGACAAGGATGGCTTGGAGAAGGAAGAGAGAGATGCAGAAGACGAGACTTCAGAGAAAACCAATTCGACAGAGGAACAGACTGCTGCACCATTGGAACCACATAAGTCAAGGCTGTCTAACAGCCTTGGTAGCAAATTGACTAATCTTACAATACCAGACAAGAATGATTTGGTTGAGAGATTAGGGAATGAGAATCGAGCTGTGGAAGCAAGCATCAACAGATTTGCAGTGGAATCCCCATTGGGTGGTTACGAAACAGCAGAAGAATCATTTGCTTCTGAACAAGATCACAACTTTCCAAAGCTGAACTTGTCCGATGAAGAGGATGAAGAAACGAAAGGAGAGATTATTCCAGAAGAATCTATTCTCCAAAGGATTAATTCACATAAAGAAACAAATTCATTTCAATTGGGGAAGCATCTGTCTTGCAAATGGACTACGGGAGCAGGACCCCGAATTGGCTGTGTGAGGGACTACCCCTCAAAGCTCCAGTTCCATGCTTTGGGGCAAGTGAACTTGTCTCCAAGAAGTGCTACCTGCCTTAGATCAAACTTCTCTTCTCGGGTATCTACACCATCAGGTTTGGTGAGGAAATGCTAGTGGTCATCAGGACACCTACCAGGAGAAAGCAAATTTGTCTCAAAGAAGCATTCGGCTTTGTAGAACTCACTCCTCTCAATTGTGTAAAGGAACCCTAGTAACTGCAACTGCCAAACAGTCATGACTCATGAGGGGTAAATTCTTTGATCATTCCATTCTTTTGTGTGAATAGAAAAGATGATATAGGAATTTTTGACATTCTTTTCTATTTCAATCATGTATACATTTTTTTAGTTCTTTAGACCTTGTACAATATGGGATGAAAATTGTAGAATTTTACAGGTTTCAATACCCTTATAATTCAAAAGAAAGAAATCCATTTTTTAACTGTTGTTTGGTACTAAATTGGTGAACTTGCTATGGTATTTATAAGCATTGGATTAATGGGTATTCGGTACTTGATCCTTTTCTTTAATTGCTATGGTGTTTGCTTAAGGTCCATATTGTTATGATTCATTGATTGTCACTATTGTTATAATTTAATTGTTGTGCGAAAGTGATCAAACAAACAATAAAAATAAACAAAATATATAGAAAAGACATGATTTACGTGATTACAAGGACAATCAATCTACTAAGAGATTACAAGAACAAAAACTCTCAAAACCCGAAACTCCCTTTTTCTCCTAATGACGGCTATCTTCTCATTAGTTGAAACTCTAAAAACAAATACCCTTATATAAGTGGGTTACAAAATAATGACGACTATCTTCTAATCTATGATATATAGCAATTATCAATCCATTATGTATCAAAGAGATTACAAAAGTAAAAATTCTCAAAACCCTAAACCCCCATTTTTCTTCTAATGATGACTATCTTCTTATCAGTCGAAACCCTAAAAATAAATACCTTTATATAAGCGGGTTATAACATAAGAGATGAAACGGGTCAAAATACCTAAAAAAAAAAACAGGTCAAAAAATTCACACATTGCCCATTTTAGGGTCAAAAAATCCACACATTGCCCATTTTAGGGTCGCATCAGATCACTAACGGGTTATTAAGAATTCGGATGAACTCATGAAAATATCTTCTCGAACTGCTTGTGATGTTTTTGAACATTTAAGTGGGATGGATTTGGATTGTGGAATGTAGAATGTTAATTGGTCAACTTGACTCTGAACTTAACACTCAAGCTTTGCATCAACCCGAGTTTTAGAAGCTTGGATGGGTGTAATTGAACGTCGGTCAGCTTCTCTATCTGTATGGTAACTATACAGGACCTCCAGTTTTATCATCCCCACTGTCAGACAATTTTGACTCTTCAACCCAACTGGAGATGGGTTCTTTTAACTTTGTCAAATGCTAGTTGTTTGTGATATTTGGAGTTTGTGTGAGAAACAAGTTTTGAAAACCGAGGAAGGGACAAGAAAACATTAATATACTTCCACTCATGCCGCGTACAGAATTAATGTTCAAAGAAGTTTTCTTGCATGTAGTCTTTGCTTTCAAGATTTTGACATGTTAGTAAACATCTCTTCATGTTTCTTTTTTTTAAAAATAATTTTCTGATTTCTTGAAGTGTTTTGATTAAACATATGTATGACCAAGTCTACCTTGACAACAAATGGATGAAGATGGTGATGTTTTCTGATAGAGAGTATTTGACAATGATTCTTGACAAGTTCTCTTTTTCCCCTAATTTATTTCATGAAGTCTTTTTCTACCCTTCCCCCTTAATCTTATTCAATAAAGTCACTTCAATCTGAGATCAATTTTTGGAAGGGAAAAAAAGGAAAAGACCTGTAAAATTAAACAGATCCAAGTGCAATACTGAAATCTCCCACAGAACTCTCTACACTGCAACTTTCAGACAGATATACATGTCCAAAGAATCAAAACAAAAACAGTTTTAGTCGTCATCTGCAGATTGTTCTGCAGAGTAATAAACAGGTAAGAAGACTTGTTGCCTAGCAACAAACAAAATGTCAGAACATTATAGGCTCATGCAATCCAGAGATTTAAGATACACAATGTTGAGAATATTTAGAATATTGTCCAAGTACTCAATACTGATCTGCAAAGTTGTGCCATTATGCAGCTCTCAAACATGGGGTTGTAAAAAGTAGAGACAAGATATGAATACTTTGTTAATATAAAGTAAGAGATTTGAGATGTGAAACATTGGGAATACTTTGTTAGTAGGAATCTATGAAGTTGTAATGTCATGGTGATCCAAAACATAGCATTGCTAAAAGTACAGACAAGAAAGACTGCAGCTTAAAATAGTATCCACGTGATCAGAAGCTTTGCATCTGTTCAAGGGATCTTTGCTCTTTTTAAATGGATTATTGTTTCTTTTTTTTTTTCAATGCTTTAAAGGGGATGATGTTAATGGGGACACTTTTTTTTTTTTTTTTTAAAATCTGAGAATTTAGGGATCTTCTATGAAAATATGAAATATTTTAGGGAGAAGGGTCAACTCTTAATTTCTAATTTTATTTTAATAAAATGATAAGTAAAAAAAATTGAGTCTCCAGAACTTTGGGGATGGTTGCCACCCCTGGCCGCCTATGTTCGCCATTGTGAATGAGGTTACCTCTTTTTAATTTTTTTTAAAGGAAGAGGTGTTAGAAAAATTGACTAGAAGATAGTGTAACACGAATGTGGAAGAGATGGAGGCAAGAATTCATCTTGGCCATGGTACTTAGAAAATGAAATCCTACTCGGACCCAATGAATAAAATAGATCACTTTTTATGGACTCGTTGAAAGTGATTCTGATTTAGATTATGTCCTATTAGAAGAAAGCACTCTAGCGAGATCGTCATGGACAAACGATTGCGATGAGTTTGATACCGATCTAGTGAAATTGCTTCTTCGACCCGAATACTTGCCATCATAATCACTTTTGAGATATATAGAGGGACGGAGTCAAGAATTTAATTCAGAGGAGAGAAGCTTTGTTTTTAATGTTAGATCATAAATTTTAAAATTTTTAAAATTTTAATAATAGTCTTTATAAGTAACTAAATTTAATAATTTATTGATACAAGGGAGCTTAAAAATTAGCCACGAAATCCAATAAAAGAAAGATACCCTCAAAAAAATTTAGATTATACTGAAAAATCCCAACAAAGAAAAAAAACCAATAGAAGTTTCATTGAAGAGATTAAATTAAAATTAAAACAAGAACAAAGTGTAAAAACATTAAAGTTAGAGGGGGCAAAAACATATATTACAAAGTTATATTTGAAAGTATTTTAAAATGTATAAGGCAATTGTATAATAAAAAAAATTAAGAAAGGCAATTGACCGCGTCCTAGGCCCATCCTAGCCCTGTCCATGGATGTATATACATTCAAACACAAAACTAATTCTCTCTCGTAATCAATTTTCTAAAACCAATTCTCCAACGACTTTAACTCCCCCAAATGAGCTTTAAATATAAAAAAAGGTTCCAAGATCAAACGTAAAAATATAAAACAAAGTAAAAAAAATGTTGAAATCCTTCAACCTCATGGCAGCAGCATAGGAGGGTTGTCATCCAACCATTGTTGAAAGCTGAAACATGTAAAGAAAGTTTCAAGGAAGAATGAGTCAATAGGCACATAAGACTTTTCTTGGTGCAAGCAGAGGAAAACAAGAAGTTCAAGAAACCAGTACTTTGACAAGATAACCCATGCATGGTTGAACAAGAAAGTCGAGCATTATATTTGGAGTAACCAAACAAAAAAAAAAAAAAAGAATGATAATTTGACTGGATTTCTTCTAATCCTTGTTCAATTTGGTCACCATGCTCTCAGTCCAAGTTTAAGAGAATGACATTATAAAATTTGTTGTATGGAGAGTGATGAATATGATTTTTAGCCTAATCTCAGCCTTATTTTAATAGATGCATTAAACAAGTTTGATACAATCTTTATTTTTATTTTTTTTAATTACTGCTTCTGTAATAATTTGATATAGTTAATTCAATTACTCAGAATTATTGACACAAATTAAATTATATATTTATTATATAATAAACATACTTAAAAAAAAAAAAACTGATGTGCCATGTGTGCTATCTTAAATCTCGTATTAAAGACATGCTATAGTCCTTTTATGAAACCCTTGAGAAATATATGTTGAAAAGATGATGATAACTCAATTTAATGAAGCCTTATATCCCATTACTTTGGCTTTGGCTTGTTTTTTATTTTTATCATTGAACTCAATATTTCATAGAATTAAATCTTGAAATAGGCCTCTAATCTCAAAAGTATCTTAGTAATATGAGGCATTCTCTTGGACCTACTCCAACATAACTAACTAGACATACATACATACATACATACATACATACATTTTATATATATATATATATTAAAAAAAGGACGATCAATTGATAATCTCGTAAATAGTAATAGATTAATAAATGAAGGATAGAAGCATGAATTAGAGACGATAAAATGATAAACAAAATAAATAAAAATCGATTAATACTTAAAAGGATAAAATGATCATTTTACAATTACCAACAACTCTCACTTTTATATAAGTAATAATAATATATATATATATATGTGTGTGTGTGTGTGTGTGTATAAGACATGCAACTTAGTCCTTCACCTCATCGGCCAATTTGTTGGTGTAACTTTTCAAACCATATGTCCAATAACGAACTCACACGAGTTTGTTTCTTTGGACCCTTAAACCCAAAAAGTCTCTTTGATTAGAGTTATCCTGTACCGTTTTTATAAATTCATTATGAACCTCGGTCACATCTGATATGGAATGTCTAACAACTGGCTGGCTGAATGGGTATATGGATAATGTCACCATCTGAAAATTGAAAGTATAGAGCAGCTAAATATGAATTAATATGACAAGGCCATTAACTAGCATATGGGGTCATAACATTAATATTGTTGTTGATTCTGATTTAATTTTGTAAGGCACTTCAATTATTTTCATAATGCAGATACATATACTACCCTACCAATAATCAGAATATTGAATTTATAGTAGAAAATTACTGAGCTTTGCTAAGAAAAGCTGGCATTGATAGATCCAGTGCACCTTGAAGAAAGGCCAATCTGGTACGGGTTTAATAACCATGGATGTGATTTGAAATAATGGGCTCAAGCTCTCAAGACCCACCCAAAAGTGTCCAAGTGGATAAAGAAGTGTTATGGTCAATTGTAGTGATAAAAAATTCTTAACCTTGATTAGTGCATATAATTCACACGCACATACATGAATTAAACTCGTGAATCAAATTACGATTTTCGCAATTGACAACAACATTAGTCTTTGCAGACATAATTAGAGGGGCATGCATGGCTATCAATCATCTCAATGATCTTTGTTTTCTCTGAAAAAGGAAAGAGAAATTCAATCTTGCAATAAATGCTGAAAGACAGTGGTAGAAACATTGCCGAGTCTTTCTGGAGAAAAAGTTTAAATCTGTAACAATACTTTCTTAGCGTTTAGGTGAAATGTCAGTCTTCAATCAATCTATATATATATACCTCCAATAATGTGGTGTTTGAAAATGATGAACAACCAAATATATGACTCGGGATGTCCTACTATAGTGTAGGTAGAACTCTCGTGCCATTTCAATAGATTTAGCTGGAAAAATGATGATAATCCTTAATTAATTTTATTCAAAATGCAATTAGCAGTAAATATAACTAAGAAGGCATAATGTGATGGAGCATGAAACGTGTTGTTGAAAATTAAAGGCCGAGCTCATTCAGTTCTTTAAAACTCAGATATTAAAGAGAGGGAGAAAAGGCCTTATATATTGACCAGAAGAGCTAGAGACGGGTGATGTGGAACAATCCAACACGTCCCCTAGACTACATTGCCAGCGGAGGGAAACAGGTGAGCGGCCCCGACTCTTCTATCTCAAGGTTAGATCTCTGACTTGACTCTGATACTATATTAAAAATTGGAAGCCCAACCCATTCAGCTCCTTAAAACTTAGGTGTTAAGAAGAGGGGCAACCAACATATAAATAGACGTAGAGGGGTTAAAGGCGGGCGATATGGGACAAACCAACACGCCAGGCGGGTGATGTGGGACTCTTTCCCTCTCCTTAACACCTAGGTTATAAGGAGCTGAATGAACTGAACATTCAATTTTCAACACGTGTAATAGAATTTGTTTACGTCAAAATTCCAACTATGAAATCCATCACAAATACAAGACAATGAATCCTCAAAATGAAATTGTAAAATTGGAATATTTTTTTATAAGAATAATAATTATGGAGGTTTATTACATCTTATATAATGAAGCAAAACTCCTAAATTTAACTAGAATACCCAAACAACATTATAATCTTAATTAAATTAAAAAAATGATGAGGAAATAAAAAATACCAAAAATGGTAAACTTTAAGTTAGGCTCAAATTTAGAAATTAGACCACAAAATAAAAGGTTTGCCGCAACAACTAAATTGTAGTTTCCTACTCAAAGTTATTAATGATTTTAAACTTCTAAAAAAACAATAGAGGAACAAATTTGCCTTGGGCCGGCTTAGTCTCATCATTTTGGGTTAAACATTGATGAATGTCATACAACGTTGTGACGTGTCTCCTATATCATAATCAAACAAATAAAAATAGTAACAAATGATCTACATTAATCCCACTTTGTTTAAATTGGTCTCACATTACTATCCCACCAAACATCATAAGATCCCAGTTCATATTTCTTCTCCTTTTGTCTTCTCAAAAATCAAATGGACCCTTTGGGCTTTCTAATTGTATCCAAATAGTTGCATATACGTGTGTCTATATATATATTACCCTCTCCACTTTTGTTTTATATCATTTTTTTCGAAGATTTTGAAGTAAAAGAAGCAAATTTGATCTCATTTTCAAGCATAAGAAGTAAGTTTGAACTCAAATTTGGGTGCAACCTCAATAAACCATGTCCTATCTTCTCCAAAAGTAGAAAAGAGACAGCATGTTTGGGGTTGCAATGCTTTGAAGGGTGGAAAAACTTGTGTGACACTGCAAGCTTAAGCACTGCAATTTTGTCTTGAGCACGTTTGGGGTTGCAATGCTTGGAAGGGTGGGAATGCCCCCGGACCCAAACACTGCACAGTTTGGCTCTGCCTTTGAGTGGTCCCAAGAAGATGTTTTTATTTTATAAATTTTTTTATGCTATATCACGTTGGATAAATAAATAAAAATATAAATTGAGAATACATAATATTTTCCATGCTAACTTTTGTAATTTTTTTTTTTCATTTTGGCTTTAATTATTCTTGTCATTACAAATTTGTCAGTCATTCAATGAATCAGATCATGATTCAAATCCGATATATTAAGTTTGGATTTATTATTTTTTTGATTTATGATCCGATCTGATATGATTCGAATCAGTTAATTATATAAGTTATATGGATAAGATATATAATATGGTAATCTGATATGTTATAAACCCATCCAACATATATACACAAATATCTATATATTATATTTATTTTTTATTTGTAAACTTTTTGTACGATTCATTAATGTTATATCTCTCTCTTTGTGTGTATTATATAGATTGGATGAATGTATGAATAAGTTATATAATTTCTTTCCAAAGATTTGAAGTAGAAGAAGCAAATTTGAAACTTATTTTCAAGCATAAGAAGTAAATTTGAACTCAAATTTTGGTGGAATCTCAATCAACTATGTCCCATTTTCTTCAAAAGTAGAAAAGAGACGGCAATTTTTTTTTTTTGTCCTAGCTAGGCCTCGTTTGAGGTTGCAATCATTGGAATGGTGGAAATGCAACCCAAATGTGGACCATTTGGCATTGTCTGTTTCTTAAATTTTTTCAATTTCTTTAGTAAAGTTTATAGTTTTCCATTTCGTCTTTAATTATTTCTTGTCCCCCAGGTACAAATTTATCATTTTAATCTTAATAAATTATTAAAATTTTAAATTAATTAAGATTAATCTAATTGACCATCCATGTCTTTTTTTAAAAAAAGAAATTATAAATTTAAGCTTTATTTTCCCATTACAAAAATTTTAAATATTTATTTTCATTCAACTGGATTAAATTATCTTTACAAGACACATATTTGGAAGAATCATTTGCTTTTAGATTGTGTAATCTTCACTTTTATATAAAAAAAAAAAAATTAAAATTTTGTTTTAATAAAATTATAATGTAGCTTCACTTTTTCGAAAATAGATCATACATCTTAGCCCTTTTTCCAAGATAGCCCATATATATACACACACACACACACACACACACACACTGAATAAAGGGAAACAAATCATATTAAATAATCACTTTCACTTTCACTTTTAATTTAAACCATGATTATTAAGTTTTCAGTAATTATTTGTGACATCATAATTACTTTTGAGTCAAACTAATTATGCCATAATTACTTTAATGGAGCTAACTTTCCACAATCACTCCCACTTATGAGAATAAACAACCACCAAAGTTCTATGTCTTGTAAGGTGAGAGGCTCTGTTCAGAGGTTGGGATTAACAAAATTTAAGCTTTCTGTCATTATTTGAACCCCCCAAAAAAAAAGGAAAAAAAAGGAGCATTTGAATATAGCCATTTAAATCAACCTGATCATTATAGAATGGGCGTTGATTTTATAAAGTAATTAAAAAAAAAAAAGGCCATACAGTGTTTATTTGATTACTAAACAGAATCAAACTCATGTCATTTATAATTCAAACTTTGATCAATTAGTTAAATGTGTCATCATTTTTTTCCTCATAAATTGTAAGATAAATATGAATAAAACTTTTTTATTTTCCTAATTATTCACTTTAACTTATTCCTTACATTGATAATTTCAAAGTATTAAACCACAAGAAAAATAAATTCTAAGAAATATTATCAAGTATTGCAGGTAAGATCTTGATATGTCTGAATTATGAAACCACAGTGACTTATATTTTGGATGGATCTACACAATAACTTCATCATATTGATCCTAGCTAGCTAGAAGTATGAATTGCTTTTTTTATTGTTGAAAATAATTAAATTGATAAAAGAATGTACAAATCCAATTGAAACAATTTTTTTAGTACACTAGGTGTTACTCCTACTATACACCACTCCCTAACCCACCCACTTGAAAAAAAATAATGCTATGCTTTTAAATTTCCATCTTTAATTTTTATTTTAAAAAACGTGATATTAATGTAATATTATATCATTAAATAATATTAATTATATGATTTAACTATGGTCTATACTACAATACTATATTAATATGTGTCACTTGGATACAATTTTAGAACTCTAATATCGTTCTTATCTAAATGTTTTACTAAAATATTTTTATCAAATGACTTGATAATAATGTATTGGCTCCAAAATGGCATGCGAGATTTTAAAACTATCACTACTCATTTCAGAAATTGTTACATTGCTAAATCCTAAAACAAAAAATTTTGAAGAATTTTTTTATCATTAGTTGCAACAATTTTATCATTATAAAGTGATTAATGCATTTATTTTATACGTACAAGTATGAATAACACGTATGAATCGTATCATGAAGATGGGATGATCTCGATTGATGGTAACAATTCTTAATTGTAAAACATCAAATTTAGGATCCCAATCTTAATTTAAGTCAACACCATTTCCCATGCCACTAGGAGTATGTTAATTACTCCTATGCTTAATCCAAGAAAAATCATACTATTAAAAGCAGAGCAGAAAATTCTGTTTAGGGGACTAAAATGTGATTAGTGGAATAAAACTAAGATACAGAATCTGGATTTCCTCAAAAAGTATGTGAATTTTGTATCTTTCGCCCTTTATAACCACATCATGTTCCCAAAGACTCAAATTCAGTCACTCCTCTCTTGTGAAAAGGAGCACCCACTCACAGTCACAGATATACTCTGCTTTTTATCCCACACTTTCTCACTCGTCACTTTTTAATCCACCTTCGTAGTTCTTCGAGCAAAGTCACCTCATCTCTATTTGGCGTTGTAACACACTGTGACACCACTGATATGCTCGTAATTTTCCTTTGCCTTTTGCAGCTCAAATGTTTGTAGCTTGGTTTTTTGTCTTTTATCAGCTGCTTCCTGAGGCACCCATAAGGCATTTTCAAGGTAAGAGCTTGGAAAGGTACCGTTTTGGAAGGTTTTGTTATGTTTTAACTGTGGTACAATTCTTGGGTTTTGCTTTTGTTGGGTTTTGTGATAAGTTTCCCATGGTTTCAGTGCCTCTTGGTTTTGAGATTTCTGGGTTTGATAGAAGCAATAATTGGATGTCTGAAAGTGGGGTTTTTGCATTTGGGTTCTTGGAGAAAGATATTGATGAGTTTGTTGTTGGTGTTAGATATAACTTAGGGAATAAAGCTGCTAATGTACCTGTTTGGACTGTTGGTGGGGGTCTTAGGGTTTCTATGAACTCAACATTTAGGCTCTCCATGGATGGGAGGATGGTCTTGTTTGAGAATAATTTGATTGTTTGGAGCAGTAACACCTCTAATTTGGGTGTCCAAAAAGCCAGTCTTTTGAACACTGGCAATCTAGTTCTTTTGGGTATTGGAGATAAAGTGCTTTGGGAAAGCTTTAATAACCCAACAAGTATTTTACTTCCAGGTCAGTCTCTCCATTTCCCTCAAAATCTTAGAGCCCCTTCAACCAAATCTATTTCAAGTTATTATAATTTAGTTATGCAGCAGTCTGGTCAACTCGCCCTAGTGTGGGAGCACAATGTGACTTACTGGAGGAGTCATTTGAGCTTCTTTGATGTTGTCAAGGAATCTAGGTTTGATTCTAATGGTGTTTTAGGACTCTATGATGATTCTAACAAGGCTGTCTGGTCCGTATCAAGTATGGATTTTGAAGACCCCTCTGTAGTTTTGAGGCATCTTAGAATTGACCCAGATGGGAACTTGAGAATTTACTCATGGGATAGTGTGCTTAATACTTGGAGAGTTGGGTGGCAAGCAGTTGCGGACCAGTGTAATGTGTTTGGTTCTTGTGGTTTATATAGGCTATGTGGGTACAATTCCACTGGGCCTGTTTGTGATTGCCTATACCCGGATTCCTTAGATTGGGGTACTAGTGCTTCTGCAATGGATTTGGGTGGTTCTGGGTGCAAGAAAATGGTTGATTTGGGAAATTGCAAGATGCGTACAAGCATGTTGGTTATGAAACAAACAGTTCTTTATGGTCTTTATCCTCCACATGATGTAGATATGATACTGAGTGAGGGAGCTTGCAAAAAGTACTGTTCTAATGACACTACTTGCATTGCTGCAACCTCAAAGAATGATGGTTCAGGTCTCTGCACAATCAAAAGAACTAGCTTTATTAGCGGGTACAGGAGCCCCTCTAACCCTGCAACTTCTTTCTTGAAGGTGTGTTTGGTTCCTCAGGCAGTTGCAGCTCGAGAAGCAAACCCCCATGGTAATGCAGATTCAATTTTGTTTCCAGCTGGTAGATACATAGCTCGAGAAGGTAATAGTAAGAAATTCATAGGAGCTATTGTTTTAATAATTTGGGTGACAGCCTCGGTTATTCTGACCATGGAGATGTTTGTGTTTTGGTTTTTATATTGGAGAAAGAAAATTAAGGCTCAAACAAGGATTCCTTTTGGGAAGGATGCTCAGATGAACCCACATTACAGTGTTCTCATCAGATTATCTTTTGAAGAGATAAATGAGCTGACTGCCAACTTTGCAAATCAGCTTGGTCCTTCGGTTTTTAAAGGCATACTCCCAAACAGAAAACCAATCATTGCTAAAGTGTTAAAGGATGTGGTTGTATCTGAGAAGGATTTCCGAGTGGCAATTTCTACCTTAGGTGGGATGCATCATCGGAACCTTGTACCCCTAAAAGGTTTCTGTTTTGAGACAGAACACAAGATTCTACTTTATGAGTATATCCCAAAGGGCTCCCTAGATAAGTGGTTATTTGATGTCATGCAGGACCAAAATGAAGGGAATTGGCAGCAAAGGCTTGACATTGCTCTTGGAGTGGTGCGAGCCCTTGCGTATTTACACTCAGAGTGTCAACAATGCATTGCTCATGGGAATTTGAAGCTCGAGAATGTGATGCTTGATGAGAAGTTGGTCCCAAAGGTGACCGATTTTGGACTCCAGAGCTTTCTCCAGAAGGAAGCAGCTTCTTCTTCGGAGTCTCCACCACAGAGAGATATTTACATGCTAGGGGAAATGTTGCTGCAAATTGTGACATGCAAGAGGGATGTTCCAGGAGATGATCTACAAAGTATAACTGACAAGTTGAATGGGGAACACAAATTTGAGGCTATTGAGTGGAACGGGGTAGAAAGAATGGTGCGGATTGCCTTGTGGTGTAGGCAAAATCAACCCTTTTTAAGACCTTCGATGGGTGAAGTGGTTAAGGTATTAGAAGGTACACTTTCAGTAGATAGGCCCCCATCACCCGTTGCTTATAGACATGAGATTCAGATGGACAAGGAAGTCAATACAGAAATAGAGGTAGAATCCTAGTGGAAAGCTGGCCTCGATCTGGAGGAGTGTGGGAATTCTAACTGTTTGAAGCTCCACACATCAAGGTTTACCTGAGGAGTGGGGTCTAGGAGTTCAAATTTTTGCTAGATTGAACCCTGGAAATATAAGAATGTTCTCAAATGTGTATGCAATCTTGACATTTTAATTTCTAATGGAAAAGAGTTTGTTTTTCCATGTGTCTGTATTCTTCATTTAAATTGCTCAGACTAACTGCATATCATGTTTTCCTGTTAAATGCTTATTGTTTCTGAAATTTCTTTTGCCATTGACAACTGACAAGTTTAATGAAAGCATTTCTCTGTGCCTAATTTTTGTCATCCATGGTAGCTTTGAGTGCTCGTGTTGTTGCTTCCAACAATCATGCCTGTGTACTTGTGTCGATTCCTCAGATTAAAGACTTTGAAATATCTCACTCAATGCCTCCTCATGAGACTGGGGGGTGGCTTGGGCCAAATGGATTCAGCTAACAGTTTAGGAAGTAGTGTCTTATGCCTCTTTTGTCCAACCAAAAAACAGAAATAAACATTATTAAATGAATTAATCTAAATTTTCTCATTTTCATTTCTTCTAAATCACGTTCTTTGCCTGTATTCTGCCGCTACCCATGCAGGCTAAGTTTCTTCTGTCAATGAAGGTTAACTGTATCAGCTCCTTTGTGCTTGTGCATCTTCCAATGTGAGATGTGATATAGTTTAATTGTGGGTCTCTCCGTTACCTCCATGATTGTCACTGCTTCACGGTTGATGCAACTACAGTCTCGGCAGGTCAGTGTTCCCCTTGTGAACTATCAAAAAAAGGTTAAACTCGGTAAGGCTAACTCAGGCCAATGTTTGATAGTTGTTTTTGCAATGAAGTGATTTCCTTTGCTTTTGGTGCTTGAGGGTCAATCACTGTCCAAACCCGAGGAAACCTTACAGGGTTTTGTCTAGGATATATTTATAAACTGTTTATATTTTTTGACTATGAACTATGAAGCCTTGGAATTGACGTGGGCAAATGCATAATGATCACCATTGCTTCCATATATGCTGTTATTTTCTCAAAATGCCTTGAAAATGTGCACAGTCAAGTCTAGCTATGAATTTATGAATCCCAGTTATGACCTGGTGATTTCCCCTACTATCATATTTTAACTTTTTGAACAGAGAGTTTAATGTAAGTTAAAATGTTGGCTGATTAGAAAATCTGAACCATTGGATTCTCAACTGCTTTACCACAAAATAATCAGATAATTTGGCAGAAGTTGATGATTGTGTGTTGTATTTCTCATCAGATTTTTCATTGAGATTCCTCATAACCAATCATGACTCACGATTCCTTTACTTGCTTCATAGATCAGCTACCTGGACAGTCTCAAGACTAGTGAACCTCATGCATACCCTAGTAATGTCCAACAAAATAAATTTATATATATAGTACTAATCAAAATATTATAGATATATATAGCATGATATCATCTATTTGGCTCTTATTACTTTAGGTAAAAAAGTATCCTATTCTCCTCTATATATCTCAAAAGTTTTGATTCTTTCTATATAATCTTCATTTTGCAGTTTGCATTATAGGTTATTTTGGAAAGCCAGACTTAATATTACTACTTTCAACACCAAAGTTGAAACTTGTAGGGTAGTGATAAAGTACTCTTGTGACATTTTAAAGAGAAAGATGAGTTTATGGGTTTGAAATTAGGATAACACATACACACACACATATAGATTCACACACACACACACACACACACACATATATATATATATCAAGTTGCTAAGGTTTTTAACTTGAATTCTTGTCCATCAACAACCTCACTGACTAGTAAGCTGGCAGTAGTAGCTTGAATGGGCTAATGAACAAACGATAAGCAATTCAGGAACGAAACAAGTTGAGTCACAATCCTTGCCTAGTAGACCTTCGTGTTGTTCTCGTTGCAAGGTTGTTGGGCACAACCGTAAAACATGGAAGGAACCCTTAATAGATTTGGGAGCTCTGTGGCTAACAGGCTGTTAGTTTGACTGGTGTTATATGTTACTTGACATTTGGTTTTGTCTAGAATGGTTGATGAATTATTTGACTTAACTATTTGGATTTAGGTGTTTCAATGTTATATACTAAGTTTGACTAAATTGACATGAACTTGGCAGTTGGCACTCAATGTTGTGGTTTTTTGAATGAATCATATTATTCATTGTTATTATGTTAATTTTACATGTGTCAAACTTGTTTTTCCAATTTGCACATAATAAATTTATCATTTGCTATTGAAGACATTATTGTGAATCTATTGACCAAATATGTAATGCTGTAGTCATGATTGTTACATTATACATATGAGAAAGTTCATCTCTTGATCTGAAATTGTCAATTTGAAGGAAATAGTATTACACTATTGTGTGGCTGGAATTGTTCATAATCTATCTTAAGTATTGCAAGTGGCTATTGCAAGCTTGTTTTTTGTGCATTTATACCTTTATTTCTTCTTGAAGTGATGATATAGAGAATAGGGCCAAATAAAGTGTAGCCGGTCCCCTTCTTTTGTATTGGTGGTTTGCCCTCCTCGGGCACTTTTTCAATGATACTTTACTTATCAAAAAAAAAATTTGTTGTATCAATGGTAGTGATAGATAGCTGTTGAGTCATGTGATATATGTATTCACAACATGTGATGCAGATAATGGCTTTTTCAACCTTTCCTGCTGCTTTGGTAACTCGAAGAATATCAATAGGATAAGGAAAAACAGAATCTGCCCTAATGGTTGTGGCCAACTTGAGCAATTCATATCCAAAAAAGAAAAGAACCCCATTCAACTTTGTATACTTGTCCATATTAGGTATGTCTTCCACAATTTATCAATGTCGTTATTTAATTTCCTATAATATATACAAGGAATACATTATGTCATGTTAACCGTGATCATGGTTACCACAATTTGCTCTCCCCTTAACAAATTGCCAAGCACAATCCGAAACGGGGATCATTAGCGATTTAGAACGCAAGATTTAGCGAACGCTGAGATGCAACATACGTGCATATATTTATGAAACCATGACATCCACAATGAATGCATCCCAAACTGACATAATTATCAAATGATTTCAAAAAATCTCAAAATTATTCTTGACTTTTTCATCAAGCAGGTGAAACCCAAATGTACCAGCATGACTCAATTAGTTCCCAAATCATTCACATATATTTCCAGATTCTGCACAGGCATTCAAAATTTCATTCTTACTCCTTGGAGTGTTTGGGAGATTCAAAATAAGAATCCTAAAAATAAGACAATATCCATCTTCTCTAAACACACATTGCTTTTTTTTTTTGGGTACCCCAATTCTAATCACACATTGTTTTTCTCAGCGTTACACTCCAGCCATCTCTCCTTAAGCCCAAGTAGTATGTACCATGCATGAGAACATAAATCTGGGGCATACTGCATAATGCTTCCCTTTTCATCATTTTGATAAGTGGTGCATACATCCTGTTCTAACCATCCAAACCTCGTTGAAGTCCCAGTTCTGGTTTTCAAGGTATCACAATCCACAACCTAGCAAAAGAGGAATCACAAGATTCTGCTTCTGCTTCTGCTTCAATTATCCACTAAGCAAGCAGATGGTTAAATCTTTTTTTTTTTTGGAGAAGAAGGTAGTTAATTTCAAGCCATTGATTATGAATTTGATACAATTTTCCCCCTTTGATTAAATTTCTCGGATTCCATTATTAGATTTGATGGAATAACATAAAACAAACAAGAAACAGAAAAGAAAGAGAGAAGAGAGAAAACGGAAAAACCCAAAAGGTTACATTGCATTAGACTGAATTCATCTTTGAAACTAAACAAGAGAGCTCCTTTATATAGGAGAGTCATGAAACAAATTATAAAACCCTAATCCCACTAGCATTACAGAATATGTGGCGGCTAACCCTAACCCTAATATCACAATAATATATAGGAAAGTCCTAATATACTTCTAACACCCCCTCTCAAACTCAAGGTGGGAGGTAGACCAACTTGAGTTTGCAAACAAAATCCGGATGTGCCTGAAATGAAGATGTGACCCAAGTGGACATGGTGACGGAGACAAAACCAGAGTTGCGGCTAAGACAGAATCAGAGTTGTGGCTGAAACAGAACCAAAGTTGCGGCTTGCTGAGACAGAGGGACCTGATGGGGGTTGTGGCTGTGACTGTGACTGTGACTGAAGAGCTAGGAACAGAAACGGCGTGGACCAGAGTGGCGGTTGGGATCAGAAAGAATCAGAGGGAACAGTGGAACAGAAAAAATTAAAATGAACAAGCGGCGGCTGAAGCAGGGGAAGAAAACAAAAAAGAGAAGAAGCGGCGCAGGAGCAGAGGAGGAAACACAAAAGAATCAGCGGCTGGGAAGAAATCAGAAATCAGATCTATAAATCAGCATTATTCCACCAAAGAAATCAGAAATCAGAGCAAGAAAAACAGAAGAAAAAGGAGTAGAGCGGAGGAATCGGCAGACGACTGACATGGCAGATGAATGTCAGAGAAGCAGAGGAACTAAATACGACGGCACGCGCTGTTTGGTGAAGTTGGAACAGGACTGATCAGCAGAAGATGAACAGAGAGAAAGCAAAGAGGGGACGTTGCAGCTTGGAAGAAAGAAACAGAGAAAGGAAGCAGCAGAGGAAAGCAAACAGAGAAGAGGCGACTGGCTGAAACAGAAAGAAAAAGGGAGAACGGCTAAAGCGACGGTGCAAAAGCAGAAGGAGCAGAAAAAAAAGACGGAAGCAGCTGGACAACAGAAGCAAAAGCAGGAACAGGGCCAGCGGCTGGGCAGATCAGAAACGAAGCTAGCGGCTGGAGCAGAATAAAGGAAAAAGAAAGACAGGCAGAACAGGGAGAGAACAGATCAACACAAGAACCAGAGTAACAGAGAACAGATGAGCAGGCAACAAAACCGCAGCTTGGGATGGTGGGCAGATGATGACGGAACTGAAACAGCTTGGGACAGTGGGCACAATGATGACTGGGGCGGTGGAATTAACTGAACCACAGTAGGTTTCCATCTTTACGGCATATAACAACCAGAAACAGAGATCTGAGCATGAATGAAGCAGATCTGAAGGTTTCAGGAACTAAAACCTCAGAAAACAGAGACCAGAGAGTCCATTCATTGTGCAAGTGATATTGACATTACTTTCACAAAAATATCAATTTCTATTTTCAAATATTTATATAATCAGGGGAGAGAGAGAAACAGAGGAGGAGAGAGACAGAGATGGAGAGAGTCTGTATTGGGTGTTACTGAGAGATGGAGCAGAACAGAAGTGGCGACAAAGAGGCAAAACAGAGGCGGCACTGCTTGTTGATTCAAACGCTGAAACAGATGGGGACCAGATTTGGGAGGAGGAGCTGCTGTGAGTGGGAGGATTCACGCGCTGAGATATCTACTGTGAATGGGACCGGTCAGTGTGGATCCAGAGAGGCACTGATATAGAGGGTGGATGGAACCGTGCAAGGTTGATGCAGGAACTAATATAGAGGGCTGATTCAGGCGCTGATATCTGCTGTGGATGGGATCGTGCAAAGTGGATTCAGTGATTGATTTATTGATTAAGTCACTGTGAGAACAAAAGAGAAGAGAGTCGTGGGTGCAAGTTGGCGGCTGTGGGCTAAAAACGGAAAAGAAAGAAAAAGCAAAAAGCGGCTGGACCGGCTTGGAGAAGAGAGTAGAGAGCAGAACAGAAAAAGGAAGAAAAGGCCAAGGAAGCAGAAAAGTCAAAAGCTTTGGCTAGGGCAACGCTTGTGGTTGCTGATACTGATACTACTGCGGTGGCGGCGGCGCTTGAGGCTGCGGTTGCTGTTGGGTTACACTGTTTGCGGCGGTGGAGACGTGGGCAGAGAGAGAAAGACAGGGGCTGTTGCTTTGTGCATAACAGGGGCTGAAGACAAATATGATGACCAGCTGGCCGTAGTTAGGCGCAGGGATGTGATTGGACTAGCACTGGCTTTTTCAAGCCTCTTGACACAATCGTTCGATGCCGAGGGAGCTGGGACAACTGCTGCAACTTGGCTTGGAGAGCTGCGGCTGGAGATCTGAAAAGGTGAAGCGGCTGAAGACAAGTTCTTGTTTCTAAAAGGGAGAGGCGGCTGAAGAAAATCAGGAGAAAAAGAAAGAAGACGAAACGGCTCAAAAAAGGTGCTGCGGCTGAACAGTAAAAGAAAACAGAGGCAGCAGCTAGAACAGAAGAGAGAAGATAAAGAGAAGGATGGCTCTGATACCATATTAGATTCGATGGAATAACATAAAATAAACAAGAAACAGAAAAGAAAGAGAGGAGAGAGAAAACGAAAAAACCTAAAAGGTTACTTTGCATTAGACTGAATTCATCTTTGAAACTAAACAAGAGAGCTCCTTTATATAGGAGAGTCAGGAAACAAATTATAAAATCCTAATCCCACTAGCATTATAGAATATGTGGCGGCTAACCCTAATCCTAATATCACAATAATATATAAGAAAGTCCTAATATACTTCTAACATCCATATGACCCCACCTTTTTACACAAAATAAAGACCAGAACTAGTCATATGAACAAATTGAACTACCAAAGAAGAAAATGTAGTTCGTGACATCAATTAGAGGCAAGTTACATGAAAATGTTGCAATTGTTTTCTAGAATAATGTAAAATCTGAATTATTTGATGGAAGCATGTGCTTTTACATAAGATGAGAACACTGTATTTCTGTTTGGCACTTTTTTTCTAACCATTTGACTGCCTGTAGTGGCAGATAGAAGAATAAATTGATTTCTCATGATCTCAATAAGCACTGAGCCTCCCAAATGCAGAGACAAAAGCAGTTAGAGAACAACTTATTCACATGTGCTTTTGCATACAATCAATATCCAATACCAGTTCTAGGATATATACTTCTAATTTCAACTTCTAACCACTTTACTGCTTATATAATTCTAACTAAAAGATACAACTCAACTCAACTAAGCCTTTAGCCCAGCTATTTAGGTTCGACTATAATTCCAACTAAAGGATGAAATGATTTTTAATTTTCTCGAAGAAATGAACCTCACAAGTACACAGCCATTATCAGCTAGGAGAAAATTATATGTTTTACATGCAAGTTTATTTGAAACACTAAACTGTTATACTTACAAATTCCAGAGCTTAACAAAAACACACACCGTTTGTGTTCGCTTAATTGATCAATTTCATCATTTTCTGGAAAAGAATCCATTCTAAAAGGAATGACACTTTTTTCCCCAGAGTTCTAATGATAAGGAACATCATTTTCTATATGATTCAACATAAGGGGTTGACAAATCATGGTACCCTGTACAAAAATTCTTTTCTAACATAATATATATAAAGTCCAATGGCAAAAAAAGATTGAAATTTTATACCAATTAAAAAAGTAGAATGAGCACAATCTGAAAGTAGCACAATCAGTAGCAAAAGCTATTGGTGTCTAACCTTGATAGTTCCACCATAAACCATAATACTTGGCCAGTTCAGCCGCCCCATTGCCATGATTGTACCTGGCATCTGCAAAATTAGTAAATATTAAAATTCAAAAAAATTATGCAACTCAATAGTAACACTATCAGAACTGGCCCGGACATTAACCCGGTAAAGTGACCGGGTGGATGGGTCAGTTGTTCGACCGTTGGATTAATTGGTTGAACCGGATGTTCATTAATTTAATTTAATTTAATTTAAAATAAAAAATAAATATAAAAAAATGTAAAAGTAATGATAAGGATTAAAGAAAAAATAATTTTAAGAAATAGTCCAGGTGTAAAACATGACACGTACACATAAAAGTATGAACATACGATAATCTCTAGTAAAATTGATTCTTAAAATGTGTTGTTTATCCAACTTTACTTTATTATAATGATCCAATGAAAAGGGAAATATTAACTATACAAATAAATTTTGTTACGGTATATAAATGGTACAGGCCTTAACTACAATTAACGGATGCATCATGCATCTTATTTTATGTAATATAATAAAAAAGGTCAACTTGTTAACACGATAGAATATAGCTCAGTGGTCCAGCAGCTCACAACCATGTTTGGAAATTGCAAGGCCTTGTGTTCGACTCTCGGTTTCTGCACAGATTAAGTGTTTTATTATGCATTAAAAAACAACTCGGCCGTCTGGTTCTTTAAACCCAGTGTAAATCACTTGAAACCCGCCCGGGTTTGACGGGTCATTGAGGGTTGCTGCCTTGTTCGGTCCAATTAAATTGCAGAGGAATCAGACATGCTCTTCTCAATACAGATTTAAAACCATCGCAGTCCAGAGGCAAACAAATATTTTAAAAGGACTATTTTTTAGGAGTGATTTCCTAGATAACATTTGTAAGCAACCAGTGGAGCTCTAAATTTATACAACAGGTCTTTTTCTTTCCCACTTGAGGAAACCTACACAGTTCTGCATACAGAAAGGAAATGATATGGAAAGGAAAAGGCAGAATAAAAATTATAAAATAAAAAAATTTCATCACAGCAGATACGCTTTAGAATAATATATAAGTTCCACAAAAGGTCGACCTGAGTGATAGCTTTGACCAAAGAGCAGACTTCAACCATTGTTTTATTTTTTGGTAGATACCTCAACCATTTTAAAATAGCAAAATTTGCAAGTATGTCCTCCCCTGGTCTTACTCTCTCTTTTTATATTATAAATATCCATCTTGCGTACTTGATAGCCACGTCGCTAGAAAATTAAAACCCACTCTGACATCTAACTTTGTTCAGCTTTATGTACCTGATATACCACAAAGGAGCAAGACCAATCATCACTCGACACGTATGTCTATAGCTCAGCTCATGCTCGGCTAGTTTAGCTCACGCTAGGCCAGTGGCTCACGATCGGCCATTCAGGGCAGACCGAAAGATCGGAAGAGGCCGAGCACATGCCTCTAGAGCAGATACATATCCAAATAAAGCTCACGGGGTTAATCACAGGACTCTAGAGCAACACTCCAGAGCTCATCACCGCCTTAACGGCTGCCAAGCAGGAAATAAGGAAACAGTCTTCAACAAGGAAACAGCTACATGTAATTATCTCTATTTTTGATACAATGTCCAACAAGGAAATTGCTATCTCCGATGATCGAATCCCTACTTTCATGGCTCCAAATCCTAATCAACTTAGGAAAGCCACAACCTATACATTAAACCCTAAAGGTGCGCTTTACTTTTATGCTCATTATTTGGCTTTCATTACAGTCTTTTCAATTCAGTTTACTTACTTAAGCATTGGAGCGACTACCGCCAGAGCCAATCCGGTGGCCCTCTGATCCCCTCTTTTGAGTGTTCTACAGGTCGCGGAGTCCAGATTTCTTACGAGCCGAAAAGTGCAGCATCAGTTTGGCGCCGTCTGTGGGAATCGACTAATCTCCAAGTGCTCTATTCGCAAACTTATTCTCTTTCTCACCGGAGAACCATGGCCCCCAATCTCCGACCAAGGCAGAACGCTCAAAATCCTCAAAACGCTCAACGTCGGCCGCCCGCCGCACGAGCAAGAGGGCCGATGGTTGATCCCATGCGACAAGAGATTGATTCAATCAAACGACACAACGAACTAGTGCAGGAACATCTACTAGCCATATCTAGAACTCTGGCAATGCTTACACGAAATCAAGGGACGAGTCCTCCAAATCCGTCGGTCAATGTTGCTGAGGAAACACAACCCCCTATTATCACTGCGAATGAAGAGCCCCATGAGGAGGCTCCAAACAACCGGCCCAGGCACCCCCGAGGTGCTGCTCACATCGGCAGAGATCCACAGCCATCAGCAGCCTCGGGCTGGGGAACGCCAGCCTTTGTCCCTGACGTCCATTACCGAAGCACTATTAGAGCCCCAACTCCAAGAGCTTCGGGAGCACATCCGGCACCACAAGAGCCTCAGCCCCAAGCGGCACCAATCCCTCCAGCTCGGGACCCTCGGAACCCTCCTTAGTCCGTGAGGCATGCTCAGCCCAATCACACTGAGGCCGAGGCTGTAAGGCAAGGTTCACAAGAAGACCGGTCCAGAGACACACAGAGGGTCGAAGAAATTACGGAATCTATGGACCGAACAGTAGCTGTGAGAGGTGCCCAGAATCCTTCAGAGCAGGATGAGTTGGCTAGACTGCTCGGAAGACTCGCCACCCTATTCACCCCTACCATCATGTCAGAAGAAAGACCAAGAAAGTTCGTCGTGCCGAAATTCACCCTATATGATGGGACGGGAGACCCAGGGGATCATCTATCACATTATCAACATACAATGGCCCTTCACGGGGCCTCTGATGCCTTTATGTGCCGAACTTTCATTACCAGCTTAAAAGGTACTGCCCTAAAATGGTTCCACCACCTCCCACCGAACTCAGTTACCGGCTTCTATGAGCTCAGCAGGCAATTCTTGGACAGGTTCATGACGAGCAGAAGGCTCAGAAGGGGACCAGAGTTCTTGCTGAATGTCAAACAGATTAAGGAAGAGTCCCTCAGAGCTTACATCGCACGCTTCAATATCGAGCTCACAGAGATAACCGACTACAGCTCAGGTTTTCTCGTAGCTGCCCTAACTTTTGGTCTTGCTCACGGAGGCTTTAGAGACTCTTTGACAAAGAGCCCTTCTGCCGACATGGCGGCATTAATGGGCCGAGCTAGGAAATACATCAACTTGGAGGAAGCTAATCGCACGTCCCAAAAAGGCAAGGAGCAAAACCAGAGGGACAATCAGAAAAGGGAAGATCATAAGAAAGATGACCATAAAAGGGACCCTAGCAAGAAGAGAGCCAGGAGTCCAGAAAAGAGAACAACACCCAGGGCTATTTACAATTCCGGACCAAGGGAGTTTACTAACTTTACCCCTTTGAACACTACACTAGCTCAGGTACTTCAGCAGATCTGAGATCGGGAAAACCTAAGATGGCCAGAACCGATTAAAGGAGATCCCAGCCTTCAGGACCAAGGTAAATATTGCAATTTCCACAAAGATCATGGGCATATGACTAATTCATACAGGTCCTTTAGATATGAGGTTGAGCAACTCATAAAGAAAGGACGTCTTGGGGAGTTCATTAAGCAGGACGGGAGGCAGAACTCCCAATGAAGACAAGCCTCAACAAAGGACAGACCAGAGGCCTAAGCAGAGACAAAAGCAGAGGGAAGGACGGAATGAGCCCCAAAGGCAGAACAACCATGTCATTTACGTCCTCCATGCAGACTCCCCTATTACAGGAATGTCAAACAGAGCAAGGAAGAGGTATGCTCGGGAGGCCAGGGCTGCCCCAGATGTATTGCAGATCACCAACATTGAAAAAAGGCTCAAACTAGAACCGGAGATTCAGTTCACAGAACGGGATCTAGCCGGGGTACACTACCTTCACAGTGATGCCCTCGTCATCACTCTCAAGATTGCCAACTTTGAGATCAGAAGAATTATGGTTGACACCGGCAGCTCTATTAATATACTGTTTTATGAGCCACTCAAATAGATGAAGATTGACCACAACAGCATCAAGCCTACCACTGCCGTAATGGCAACATTTGATGGTAATCTCAGTACCCCTTTGGGAAGGATCGACCTGCCTACTACTGTAGGGGAAGGTGAAGGACAAAAAATCACCATCTCAGAATACATGGTGTTAAATATGAAATCTCCCTACAACGTCATAATAGGGAGACCATGGCTACACCAGATAGGGGCTGTTACCTCGACCTTCCACCAATGTTTGAAGTATGTCCACAATCAGAATGTTTATTCTGTCAGAGGGTGCCAGCCGACTTCTCGGGAATGCCATGCCATTGCACTCAAAGAGAAGACTACCAAATAGCAATTACAGTATGCTCGGGACTGTGCAGATCCAATTCTCTCCCACAATCCCGAGGAGAAAGGTTGCCCTTCAAGAATTGAGGAACCCCTAAGCCCAAGAGGACGGGACAGCAGGGCCAAACCCACTAGGGAGCCCATTAAAGTATTAGTCAGCTCAGAATCAGAGGGGCGCTATTTGTACATTGGTCCAGACCTGACACATGCCGAGCAAGAGAAGATAATAAGGTTTTTAAAAGACAACCTCTCTGTATTTGCATGGGAAACCAAAGATATGGAGGGTATAGATCTAAACCTCATAACTCACAAACTGATGGTAAATCCAGACCACCCACCAGTGAGATAAAAAAGAAGGCCGCTAGCTCCAGAGCGGCATTAGATCATAAACGAGGAGGTCCAGAGGCTGCTTGAAGCCAAGATGATACGTGAAGTATTCTACCCAGACTGGCTGGCCAATACCGTTCTGGTCAAGAAGAAAAATGGCAAGTGGAGGGTCTGCGTTGACTATACAGACCTCAATAAAGCTTGTCCCAAAGACAGCTTTTGTTATAACATGGAAATTTTTTTTTTATTATTATTTATTCTCGCAAATATTAATTAATTATTATTATTATTATAATTATTGGATGTATGTGTATATGTATATATATATATATGTATATATATGTGTATAAATTTAAAGTATTTATTTGGTATATGTGTATACATGTGAGTGTGTATAAATTGTGTAAATATACATGAGTGTATGTAAATATATACATGTGTAAAACAGTGTGTGTGGTGTGTGTGTGTAACCGGTTGTGTGTGTGTGTGAGTTTGAGTGTGATACACTCAAACAAGCATGGGTTGGGGTTGTGTGTGTGAGTGGAGTTCAGAGAGTGGGAGGTACAGATATTGGCAGAGGGTAGTTGGTCTTGGGGGGAGAGAGAGAGAGAGAGAGATATAGAGAGAGAAGGTGAAGAGAAAAAGGAGTGTATTCTCGGGTGGAAAGAGAAGAAAAGAAAAGAAGTAGAAAGTGAGAGAGAGAAATAGAGTTCTGAGGAAGAGAGTGGAGGCTTGGTTGGGCTCGGAGCAAGAAGGTGGAAGAGGGCACGGCTAGAGAGAGAAACGGCCGAAAAATTGGTAAGTGGGTTGCTTTTGTTTCAATTTTTTTTAGAGCATTTCAATTGATTTAAATTGTAGAACCTTGTAGAGCATAATGTAAGGATTAAAACGCAACAAAAATGATAGAAAACGGTTGAAAAATGAGGGAGAAAAGGGGATGTGCAGGTCACGGCCATGGGGGGAAAATCTGGGTTTTTCGTTGTGATTGGGAGCTTCAAAACAGTATTAAAAGGCTCCAAAAATGTTTTAGAATAATTTGGGATTGAAAGGGGCTTCGAAAACACCAAGAAAATCAAGTTTAAAAAGCTTGATTTTCTGAAATTCCGGTCACCGGCGCCGGAGAAGGTGACCGGAGCTTCGCCGAAAAAACGGGGGACGAATGGGTGCTGTTCCGGGTCGGGTCCGGGTTCGGGTCGGGTCCGGTTCGGGTCGGGCGTGGACCGCCCCTGCCACGTGTCGCGTGGTTGTTTTAAATTAAAATGGAATTTGGCCCGTTTGGTTGCAAGGATAAGAAATTTAGAAATTGGAATTAAATTGAAACAGGGATATCCTATCCCTGTTCTAGGATTAGCCCCTGTTTGGTTAACCTGATTAGGAATAACAAATTAAACTAGTTTCAATTTGAACCTTTTGGAATTTGAACCTTTTGGAATTTGAACCTTAACCCTGAACTTTCGGAAATTACAAATTGACCCCCCAACTGTTGGAAATTCCACTTTTACCCACCTGATTAAATTATTAATAAAATATTAATTAAATTAATTAATTAATTATTTAATTAAATTAGTTTAATTAATTAAATATTCAAAAATATTCCGGAATCCAAATGGGACAAGTCATTATTGTATTTTGACTATCTCGGCCATTCTGAGACCAATGGTGAGGTCCGTTTTACGAGATGGGGTCCCGAAAAATAAAAGACACGTAGCAACATATAAAATTACCAAAATACCCCTGAATTGAAATACAGTCAAATGAACTCCGAATTAGGTAAACGAATAGTGAAACTTTATTATCTCGAGCATCCCAGGACTCAACCGTGGAGTCCGATTTGTGAAAAGAGGTCACGAAATGTAAGAACCCGTGTAAAGTGTAAAATGACTGTTTTGCCCTTTTTAACCCAGGTGTCCGAATTGAATTCTACGAAAGCCTAAACTTAGTTTCTTCGACGTTCCGGACTTAATAGTAGAGTCTAAACTAGCAAAATAGAAACTTATGAATTAAAGACATAAAATTTGACGAATAGAATAAATCCAAATGGCAATGAACTGAATTACCTGTTATGCTTATAGGAACGCGAAAGGGCAAGGAGAAAGGTGCTCTGACCTTCGGTATTTTCACAGTGATCCTACCATACCTCGAGTGCACTTCTTGAGTTGAGACCGATTTACAGGTACGATATATTGTGCTAAGTAAGAAATATAATTGAGATTAGGAATACTTGCTTTGCTGCCTTGATTGTTCACATGTTTGCTTGAGTGTTTACATGCTTATGTGCTACATGCTATCTTGTTAAGTTGGATGATGATTATGTGTATATCGCATGTGTTAGTGTAGTGTGTGAATCATATGCTTTGAAGAACTGTTGATATTATGAATTGTGTACTTGAAGGCATGCTTTATGTATGAATGAGATGCATCATTGAGATTACATTATGACATGATGAAATCAGAGCATATTGGCATAGTGTGATTCTTTAGACATGGCGTGGGTAAGCACTTGGTGCTTTGCATTATGAGGGTGCAGATCCTGTGGTGAAAAACCCAAAATCGGCCAATAGGTACTTGCCTGCCTGACGGATTCCGGACCGTGAAGCGAGACATACGCGGCGGTACTCATGCCAGCGGAGAATGACCGTATCATGAGACATGGGTGGCATAGAGTTGCATGGGTGTGTCACGCATACTGCTCATATACTGCACATTGTTTATATGCTGCCATCATAATATCGAATGCCATATAGAAATAACTGTACACTTGCACATACCACGACCTTAGTTCTGTTTCTTGCATTAGCATTATATTGTACCAGCATGTTGAGCTGACCCTTTAGTGGGGCAAACATTTCAGATGATGTCCCAGTTGTACGAGACGCGGAGATAAACTGATCAGGGACTATGTTAGGCCCAAGGGGCGCTTTTGATATTGTGTAAGGGCATAAGCCCGCGACTGTATTTTATTTTGTAAGTGGTGAAGAAATGGACCAGACCTTATGTATTTATCCGAACAGTATGTAGAATGTATGTAATTGTCCTTAATTATCTTTTATCCCTTTATTATTTTATTTTCTTTTGTCTCGTTACTCGCGCCTCGGGTTCGCTGGAATTCGGGGCGTGACAGCTTTCCACTACCAAAGATAGACCAGCTGGTTGACGCTACTGTAGGGCACGAACTCATGAGTTTTATGGATGCCTATTCTGGGTATAACCAAATCCAGATGTACCCTCTAGACCAAGAGAAGACTAGCCTTCATAACCGAACGAGGTCTATATTGCTACAGAGTAATGACGTTCGGCTTGAAGAATGCCGGGGCTACGTACCAACAGTTGGTCAAAAAGATGTTCAGCTCATTGCTCGGCCATACCATGGAAGTGTACATTGATGACATGCTGGTCAAAAGTTTACAGAAAGGTAGTCACCTCCAACACTTATCCCAGACCTTTGGTATTCTAAGACAGCACAAGATGAAGCTCAATCCCTCAAAATGTACCTTCAGAATGACGAAGGGAAAATTCCTAGGATACATTGTCTCTCAGAGGGGTATCGAGGCAAACCCCACTCAGATCCGAGCTCTGATTGGACTGGAGTCACCAAAAACCAAGAAAGACATTCAGGCACTGAATGGCAGAATCGCGACACTGAGCAGGTTTATCTCCAAGTCCACTGATCGTTGCCTACCCTTCTTCAGAGCTTTAAAAGGTAATAAAGCTTTACAATGGACGAAAGAATGTGAGAAAGCTTTCCAAGGACTGAAGGAATACCTTGCCTCTCTAGAGCTTCTGTCAAAATCAGTCCAAGGGGAAAAGCTACTCCTCTACCTTGTAGTCTCTGAGAACGCGGTCAGCTCCGCACTAGTCAGATAGGACAAGGGAGTCCAGAGGCCCATATTCTACGTTAGTAGGGCATTGCTCGACACAGAAAAGAGATACCCAGAGATTAAGAAATTGGCCTTCGCTTTAGTAATATCAAGCTCGGAAACTCCGACCTTATTTCCAAGCCCATCTAATTGAAATCCCAACCGCCTATCCCCTGAGGTCGATATTGAGGAAGCCTAAGGTTTCAGGAAGATTAGTAAAGTGGTCTGTAGAGTTAGGAGAATTTGACATATCATATGTACCACGAAACTCCATCAAGGGACAAACCTTGGCAGACTTCGTTGCTGAGTTCACCCCGGCACTTCAGGACAAGGCACAACTCTTTGAAACTTCAGGGACATGGCAAGCTCTATATTGATGGGTCATCAACCGATCAGGGATCTGGAGTGGGCCTGGTATTGCAGTCCCCTGACGGGCTCTTATCAGAATAAACAGTTAGCTTGGGATTCAGAGCTTCCAACAATGAAGCAGAATACGAAGCCCTAATACTAGGCATGAAGTTGGCTCTGGAATGCGAGGTTCAAAACATTGAGGTCTTCTCAGATTCCCAGTTGGTGGTAAGCCAAGTCCTGGGAGAATTCTCTATTAAAGACGACAGGATGCTTCGGTATTCCGAGCTAGTGAATTCCTTGAAGCACTCCTTCCAGACGTTCTCTATCTAGAATATAGAAAGAAGCCAGAACTGCAAAGTAGATGTTTTGGCAAACATGGCATCCCGCCTAAAGTCAGAAGGAAACTCTGCAGTGAAAATTTCCTACCAACCAAGACCCAGCATAGAGGAAGCCCAAGTTGCCCAAATTGATGAACAACCCTAGAGCTGGATGACCCCAATCCTTCAGTACCTAGAATCAGGGCTCCTCCCAGAAGATAAAAACAAAGCAAGGAGAATCCGAATCAGAGCAGCTCGGTACCTAATCCTGAACAATAAGCTTTACAGAAGGTCTTACTCTCAGCCCCTGTTGAAATGCTTAACTCCAGAAGAATCTCAATATGTCTTAGCTAAAATACATGAAGAAATTTGTGGGAACCATAATGGGGGCAGAATAATAGCTCACGAGCTCTAACACAAGGCTATTATTGGCCTAGTATGCCGAAGCAAGCTAACGGAGTACGTCCAGAAGTGCGACAAGTGCCAAAGGTTTGCTCCATATCAACACCAGCCCTATCACGAGCTCATCCTAATTTCTAGTCCGTGGCCCTTTGCTCAGTGGGGGATGGACATTGTGGGCCTATTACCCAAAGCCCTACCAAATAGAAAATATCTTTTGGTAGCCATTGACTACTTTTCTAAATGGGCTGAAGCTGAACCTCTAACGCATATCACTGAGAAGGAAGTTGAAAACTTCACCTGGAAGAACATTGTTTGCAGGTTCGGGATACCGCGCGTAATCATCTCTGATAATGGGACGCAGTTCACTGGTAAAATCTTTAAGAAATTTTGTGAAAATCTCAACATCAGACAACATTTTGCCTCTCCAGGCCATCCACAAGCAAATGGGCAAGCAGAGGTCACCAACCGAACGATCTTTGATGCATTAAAGAAAAGGTTGGAGCAAGCCAAAGGAAAGTGGGTGGAGGAACTTCCTGGGGTTCTTTGGGCCTACCGAACAACCAAAAGAACTCCCACCTCTGAAACTCCCTTCTCATTAGCTTATGGTACAGAAGCAGTAATCTCGGTGGAGATCGGTATGCCAACTTTAAGGACTGAAGCCTTCGAACAAGAGTCCAATGATCAGCAGCTGGCAGAAAATTTGGATTTGCTTGAAGAAAAAAGAGATCAAGCCAGAATCAGGATGGAAGCTTATCAGTAGAGAATGGTCAACAACTCCAAAGTGGGGCTCAGAATAGTTAGCTTTCAAGTTGGGGACCTTGTTTTAAGAAGAGCTTTTCCAAACACCAAGGATCCCACTATGGGAAAGTTGTCACCCAACTGGGAAGGCCCCTACAGAGTGACGAAGGTTGTTAGGCCTACCACTTACTGGCTAGAGGACATGGCTGAGAAATCTATTCCTAGACCTTGGAATGTAGAACATTTACGGAAGTATTATCAATAAAGGTTTTTCTTTCTTTTTAATACCTCTACAAAGTGTTCATCTCTAAATGCACAGACCTCCAGAGTTTGGTCCATCTTTAAATGCACAGACCTTCAGAGTCTGGTCCATCTCTAAATGCACAAACCTCCAGAGTCTGGTCCATCTCTAAATGCACAGATCTCTAGAGTCTGGTCCATCTCTAAATGCACAGACCTTCAGAGTCTGGTCCATCTTTAAATGCACAGACCTTCAGAGGCTGGTCCATCTCTAATGCACAAACCTTCAGGGTCTGGTCCATCTCTAATGCACAGACCTTCAGGGTCTGGTCCATCTCTAATTCACAGACCTTCAGAGTCTGGTCCATCTCTAAATGCACAGACCTTCAGAGTCTGGTCCATCTCTAAAAGTCTGGTCCATCTCTAAATGCACAGACCTTCAGAGTCTGGTCCATCTCTAAAAGTACAGACCTCATAATCTGGTCCTGCAAGTATTTAGACCTGATGATTCAGTCCGTTTAAAAACATCAAGTTCCGATATCTACAACTACTTTCCAATTCTTATTATTTACACAAGTTTCCTAGATCGGCAGACCCTCAGAGCTGATTCTTACGCTGCTTGGCTTATGAACTACCAAAGTGAAAGCACTACAGTTCCAAGTTGCCTTAGCATCTGTAGCATCTCAAAGCACTTCAGTTCAAAACACAAGTGTTTTGTTTCTTTGATCTACTCCCAGAGCATACAAAAAGAACTATTGGTGAAAAGTGGTTATCAGCATTGCTCAGAAAGGTGTTTTAACTCCAAAAGAGCACATCCAATCAAAAGGAACATCAGACTTAGAGAAAAAGGGATCAAATTTTATTAACAATTCATAAAGGTTACATCGGTACAAGAAGACTGGAAAGGAAACAAAATACACAGAAGCTACAACAATTTCAGGCAAGACATCGTTTTGTTTTTCAACAACTTGGCTTTCATCCTCGAATCTTTCCTGTATAGGGGAAAGGGGCCAGAGTTCCAAACCACCATTACCGCCGTCACCGTCTTCCATTTGAAAGAAAGGAACCCTGAACCCCAATCTGCATCGTACCCAGGCCATTTTATCATCACTGTCACTGGCACCAATACCAACGGAGGATGAGGGCACTGGGTCTCAAGGAAACCTCCATTCTCCACTTTCAGTTTTCCTCAAATTCAGCACGACACCCAAGCCGGCTTGAGCAAGGGTTCCTGCCAAGACACAAAGGGGAGGAGGCATCCCACCTTCGTCTTCATCACCAATACTCCAAGATTCGGTTGAATCAAGGAGGGCCTACCTCCAAACGGAGAGATCTCGACCGGATGCTAAGATGGATAAGGAGATCTTCGCCTCCTTTAATCCTTCCTTGGAGACTGAATCAAAGAGGTGGATAATTCTCGGCCACAGTTTAATCATGCCCAACTCAGACTGAAGATCGTCAGTCATCTCCAAACAAACAGCAGCTTCTAAAGACATTCGATTCCCTCCGATGGGAAAATAGTTTGGAAGCAAGGAGCAAAAAGTTAAGGCACATCAGCATGCCTCCCTCTCATATATATAGACCCTTGAAGTCCAAAAGCCATCTATCTGAACCGTCGCAATGGTTAAAGGAAATGTTGGCCTAAAAAAACTCAAAAGACAGCTGTACAATAAATGACGCATTAAACCATTCTCTCGGAATACCAAGAGACAGGATGTAGAATTTCCCCAAACGTACAGCCTTAGTTAAGCGCTAAAGCTTCTGAGATAATGAAATAAGCATAATCTGGTCCATTTTGATATGCAGGCCTCCTATCCGATATACAGACCTCCCAGTCTTATCTATTCCATTTACCCTTGACGGGCCACGTGTATAACAAAAGACCAACAGCTCTGATGTATCCCAGTCCTGGTCTTGGAGACTTAGAAACAGAAGTTTCAATCATCAAAGTGATGGTCACAGGCCACCCAGTTATTTTTACAAGTCTTTGGTTTAGAACAATCTGCTTCAGAATTCTTCAGAGTTTGCTTCCACTCTATGTGATACGAGATCAATATCGGATCCCTACGCATTTGACTATATTTGCTTTCTTATCTTATTATGATAAGACAGTCAAAGTTAATCTTCAATCACTATTTTATTGCAAGTAATGAAGCTCAGAAGGCAACTATTAACTGTTGAAAAGCTGATCTGACATGCAATAGGTTCAGAGCAGCTATACTTACAACAAAATTCGCGAAAGGCAAGGACATAAGAAAGATCTGAAGAAAAGACAATTTTATTGATAAATGTGACTTATTACATTAAAAATTGGCTAAACAAAAGAAGGGGTGAAGTTGATGAAGCCTTAAGCCTTATCAGCAGGGCCAGGGTCTTCTGCCGAAGGAAGGTCGGTAGCCATGGCCTCTTTGCTCGGGGCAACATCAAGAGAAACAGCTCCAGGAGCAACAATTGACGATACGTAAAAATTTGGAAACCTACCAAGAAATCTAGATCGGAAGTTCTCAAAGCCGAACCGAATCAGCTCGTCACCCATCTTATCAACTTCCTCCCTCATTTCCGTCTCAGTCTCAGTCTTGGCATAATCGACTGCCTCTTGAAGCTTCTGATCAAAGGAGCTTCGAAGGTCAAGCATTCTCTCTCTGAAGCCCTTCAGCCTGCCGAGCATAAAGGTCCCTCTCGGACTCCAGGACAGCCAAGTTGTTGCCAGCCTCCTTCAGACTCTAATCGGCAGCATGAGCCATGGACTGAGCCGTCCCAAGCTCCAGCCTCACTTCATCCAGCTCGGCCTTCAGCTTTTCAGCCTCCTCAAAACTCAGAGGAGTCACCATCAGAGCAGCCAAACTATGCATACTCTGCACAAACACAAAGCAAACAGGTTAAGCCGAATGCAGGAACAAACAAAAGAAGGACAAGAAGAGGCTTCAGAAATTACCTTCATTTGGAGATTCATCATCTCATTCATCAGTTTCGTAGGGTTATCCCCCCTATACCGATAAGGGCCCTTAGACCAGATTTGGTCAAAGGCCTTCTTGGCAATCTGATAGTCCGACTCATCAGATGGTTGGGAAGGAGCAGCAGACGCCTTCCCCTTTCCAGCTCGTTTGCTCAGAACGGAAGGAGCAGGAGGAACTGCCAAGATCGGAACAGCAGGTTCGGCTTCCTTCTCAACCTCTGCTGGAGCTGGTTCGGGAGAGCCAGAAATCAACCTCCTCATTTTCACTTGAAGAGGAGGCTTGGGCTTAAGATGGGAGGAAGCCTCCCCCACCGATTGTGCTTCCGCCTCTGACCACCTCGATGTTAGCCTTTTTCTGAGTGCATCAGTAAGAGCGGCCATCAGATTCTTCGGAGTGACAATAACGGTATGAGCTCGGTCGGGAGTCGAAAGAAGCTCACAATACTGATCTTGGAGCTCGGTAGTAAACTCAGACCTCCTCCAAGCACTCCTGATTGCACATAAACAAGAAATAACATTTCAATTCATCAGCTCGGAAGACATAACAAAGCTAAAACAACCTAGGGAAATAAGCCTCACCCTTATGACCCGTGATACGAGGGAATGTCGAGACATGATCTTGGAAGTCTTCACGCTCCCATCCTCCTCCAATAAAGAAGTACCACTTCTTCCATGTTTTATTAGAAGAGGGTACAGAGGAGGTCGGAACCCCTTCTTAAACGACATATAAAAAAGGCCCTCCGCCTTCATATACTTCAGATCCATGTTACTACGGATCAGATCTACAGATACATCTACACTATTTTAGTGCCCTAACAATATAAACCCTAATAGGTGCCGCAAACTATTAAGGTTAAGGTCGGCAGGACAGAGTTTGAACCAACAGAAGAACTGTCTAAGTAAATCAGGCAATGGAAGCCTTAAACCCATCTCAAACCAGGCAAGATAAACACAGATCTCCCCAACTTCAACATTATGAGGACGATCCAGTGGGCCCTGGTACCCTACAGGTAACATTTGGGGGAAAATCGTACTTCACCCTCCACTCGTCTAACAAGCTTTGAGTAACAGCACTCTTGCCCTTTTCTTTATGGGAAGACCTGCCAGAGGTTTCCCCAGCCCTGTCTCGGGGTTCTATAAAGGCATCGACTATCTTAGTCTCAAGACTGTGGGGAGGCCTAACAGACCTCTCCCCAACATCTTCGGCGGTAAGGCCACCTACATTTTCTACATGAGACGACATAGCCGTCTCCAAAGGGTTTCCTACACCCTCACTAGCATTAGAAGATTTAGAAGGAGTAGACATTACTCTCAAATTAAAAGACAAAGAAGGAAAAGAAGAGGAAGATCGGGCGAACCTGTTCTAAACCAGAGCCTCAGACAACCAGTATTCTTCGAACCTCAAGGTCGCACAATGCAACAATGGCAAAAAAATCTTCTGGCACAGTGAAAATGATGGGAAAAAAGTCATTTCAAATCTCTCCCTGTATTTATAAGCACAGTATCAGAATGGGCCCACCAAGCCGAACCGCCATGACGGTTCAGTACAATGATGGCTTTGAAAAACCTAACCATCGGCTCAGTACAATGATGGCTTTGAAAAACCCAACCGTCGGCTGAGCAATAAATGACGCACCAACAGTCGCCTTGAAAAACGAACAGACAGGACGCATGACTCTCCGAAAAGACGTAGCCCTAGTTGTTCGTTGACATCGAACTAGGACTTGGGGGGAGGAGAGTAACTGATATACCACAAAGGAGCAAGACCAATCATCACTCGACACGTATGTCTATAGCTCAGCTCATGCTCGGCTAGTTTAGCTCACCCTCGGCCAGTGGCTCGCGATCGGCCATTCAAGGCAGACCGAAAGATCGGAAGAGGCCGAGCACATGCCTCCAGCGCAAATACATATCCAAATAAAGCTCACGGGGTTAATCACAGGACTCCAGAGCAACACTCCAGAGCTCATCGCTGCCTTAACGGCTGCCGAGCAGGAAATAAGGAAACAGTCTTCAACAAGGAAACTACTACATGTAATTATCTCTATTTTTGATACAATGTCCAACAAGGAAACTGCTATCTCCGATGATCGAATCCCTACTTTCATGGCTCCAAATCCTAATCAACTTAGGAAAGCCACAGCCTATAAATTAAACCCTAAAGGTACGCTTTACTTTCATGCTCATTCTTTAGCTTTCATTACAGTCTTTTCAATTCAGTTTACTTACTTAAGCATCGGAGCGGCTACCGTCGGAGCCAACAGGTGGCCTTCTGATCCCCCATTTTGAGTGTTCTACAGGTCGCAGAGTCCAGATTTCTTGCGAGCCAAAAAATGCAGCATCAGTACCCATGAACCCTCCTAGCAATTGAAATGCACCAAATGCTGGCCTGGATTCAAAATCAAAGTGTAACTATGACATAATCTATTTACCTAGCTTTCAATATATCATTTATTTCTGGGTGGATAGGAATGCAATGCAACATTGACAAGCTAAAGCAGGTTTTCGGTAGCACTTATTCTTTTGTAATTAGTATTTGAAAAATAGTTATCAAGAACTAAACGCTATACAAGCCAACAAGATGGAGATGGAGAAGAAGATGACAAACACATAATTCCTAGTTAACAAGTCAAATTCAACGTTATTAGGTCATTTCCGATGGTGACTCAAAATTCAAAATTTTACCTAAATTTAACTTAAAATTTGAGTAAAAGCTGTTTTTGAATTTCATACTTTTTAACATAATTGTTTCGGGCGACCACCTGAGCACCTGGACACCCGACTACAAGAAAAATACCTAGGCGATAACCGCCTGAACCCGAATACCTGGGCGGTCGTCCGAGCAATTCGGTGGTCACCCGAGCAACTGGGGGCTCCGACGCTTAATTCACCCGAGCGGTAAACATTTATAATTAGGCAAACTTTGTTCTTTTAATTTTGTTCTTTTTTGTTTTGTTAAGGGTTGAATATGTCCTAACATTCGTGAATAATAATTTTTTATTAGGAAAATTCCTTATTTTGATGCATAATTAACTTTCTATTTCATTATTATATTTTTTTGTTTTTATTTCTTTTATTTTATTTGTAAATAAATGAGGTGAGATTAATAATGAGATTGAAACTTTTTTCCAAACATTAAGGTTGCATTTGGATAGTAATTTAGATATGATTTTCTGAAATGTGTTTCAAAATTTTGTACTTAATTTTTTAAAAACTGTGAAAATACGTTTGGATATGATAATTTGAATTTAAAAAAATTTAAAAAAAAATATGAAAAATTGTTTGGATATAATTTGGAAAAAAAAAAAAAACTTTCTCCACATTTTTAAAATACTAATATCATTAATCACCGCAATCGTACATCATACAATTAAGATATCTAGAGTCAAGATTTTTATGGTCAAAATCAAATGGGCTCATGAAACCATGTGCTACATTAGATCCTAACCCATGGTTAAACCTATCTCTTCAGATTTCCTCAGTCAAGAAAATCCATCACCCACAAAGCTATTACCCACGATTCCTCTATCAAGCATCCACCCATTTCCATCACAACACGCCACCACTCACACCCATTCTAAATTACCACTATGACCACTAAGTTTCATTGACAACCACCAACTCAGTCGACCCTCAACGGTCACCGGTAACTAACGTTGCAACACCACCCGCCACCATCATTATTGGTGCAACCACCACAAGCCCGTAGTAGTTGTTGCACTAGGATGATCATCTCTCGTGGTGACTCAAATATTTACCCAAATCTAAGTCATAATTTGGGTAAAAGCTAAATTTGAGTCTTATGCTATCCAATGGTCACTTAAATTTGGGCCTATGAACCCTGATTTGGATCTGAACTTGAGTAAAACCCTATTTGGGTATGAGTTTGAGTAACCACCGGAGAGGATGTTTGTGAATTTTGACTTGAGTCACTATCGGAGATGCTCAAGTTAACTTATAATTATAAATTTGAGTCAATGAACAGTAAGGTACAGATTTGGGTTTTAGTATGAGTTAAAACAAATTTGGTATGGGTTTGAATCTAAGATAGGAAAAAAGTTTTTTATTGTCAATTTTGATTCAAATTTAAATTTGAGTTTGACGTGTACTAGAAACACCTAGAAGACAGAAGAAGCAGAAACCAAACACCAAGAGCCTACATTCTTTTCTTGCCATCAAGACAAATATAGATAAGAGAAAATTCAAGAGGAGAAAACAAGAACTTACATTGTGTCAGAGCTTGTATTTTCCACTCAACTACAAATGCCAATTAAAAAGTAATCACAAAACTAGAACCATCAAGACAAATACAAATAAGAGAAAATTCAAAAGGATAAAACAAGAACGTACATTGTGTTAGAGCTTGTATTTTCCACTCAACTACAAATGCCAATTAAAAAGTAATCACAAAACTAGAGCAGCAGAGCTTAACACTATGTTTGGATGGAAGAAATTTTAAAGAAAGGGAAGGGAAGGAGAAGCAAGGGGAGCTTATATCATGTTTGTTTTAAAATTTAAGAAGGAAAGTGAGGGAGAGGGAGGGAGAGCTTAACTCTCATTTGCACAATTTTGTTATCCCTCCAAAAGTGGGAGGAAATGGAGGGAAATGAAATAAGGATTTAATGAATTTTTAATAATATCAATATTACCCTTAAAATTGTAAAAGTCAAAATAAAAATGAAACCTCTATCCTAGGGCATCCAAATATACATTGTTTCCTAGAATAATAAAATCATATAAAATCCTTTTCTTTCCTTTCTCTCCTTTATCATTCCCAAACAAGATGAAATGATTATATTAGTCTTTCATCTCTTTTCATTTCATTAGTTATCCAAACATAAAGAAGGGATTACCCCTTCTTCTCCTCTATTTTCATTTCCCGCATAACTAATACTCTCCTCTCCTTTCCTTTTCCTACTACTTATCCAAACGAATGTAAATCCGGGCCTTGGGCATCCCAAACAGTCCTCCAAAAACCTATCATATCATTACATTCCTACTCTAAAAACCCCCCAACGTAACCTACGACCATCCACCACCACCACCATTTTTTCCGCCTTCAGTCATACCATCTCTAACCCTTCTCTCGGCGCCACAATGTAAGCCTCGTTAATCGCCCCACCATCACACACCACTGCCACCCTTATTCCCACCATCAAAACCCTAATCCCCTCTATTGGGCTCCACCTCTCCAGGCGCCCCACCTTCTTCCTCCGCGCCTCTGCTTCAACAGAAACAGCCCCACTACCACGACAAACCATAATCACCATTGACCCTTCTCACAAGCTCAACAAATACAACTCTCGTATCACCGAACCCAAGTCCCAAAGCGGCTCGCAGGCCGTCCTCTATGGCATTGGCCTATCTGACGACGACATGAACAAGCCCCAAATAGGCATATCGTCTGTTTGGTACGAAGGGAACACTTGTAACATGCACCTGTTGAGGCTGGCTGAGGTTGTGAAGGAAGGGGTGAGTGAGGCTGGCATGGTTGGTTTCAGGTTCAACACTATTGGGGTCAATGATGCTATATCAATGGGTACTAGAAAGATGAGTTACAGTCTTCAGTCAAGGGACTTGATTGCTGATAGTATCATGGCTGCTTAATGGTATGATGGAAACATCTCTCTGCCTGGTTGTGACAAAAATGTAAGCTCTGCCATTTTTATTTTATTATTATTTTTTCCTTTTAAATTTAGTGGGTAAGTGTGTTTTTGACCAAAACAATGTAAGCTGTGGTGTTCAAATTTTGATTTTTCTGTGATGGGTGTTCTTTATTTTTTGACAAAAATTTAAGCTCTGTTGTTCTACTTTTGTGATTACTTTTTAATTGGCATTTGTGGTTGAGTGGAAAATACAAGCCCTGACACAATGTAAGTTCTTGTTTTCTCCTTTTGAATTTTCTCTTATCTGTATTTGTCTTGATGGCAAGAAAAGAATGTAGGCTCTTGGTGTTCTGTTTCTGCTTCTTTGTCTTCTAGGTGTTTCTAGTACAGGTTACTCAAACCCAAACTCAAATTTAAATTTGACTCAAAATTGACAATAAAAAACCTTTTTCCTACCCTATACTCAAACCCATACCAAATTTTTTTTTTTTTTTGGATAAGTAAGAGTTGTATATATAATGGTGCCCAAGAAGGGCATCAAGGGCAAAAACCCCGAGAGCTTACATCTATTTTAGAGAACCCAAAAAATTTACAAAAGAAGAGACATTTATAGGGAAAGTCTCTTTGGCCCCAAAAATAATAAGCGCAAAAAAACATCTTTAAAGTAAGGAGTAGAGAACTCTAGATCTTCAAAGACACGGTTGTTCCTTTTAATCCAAATACACCACAAGAGACAAAATGGGGCCAGTCACCAAACTCTCTTAATCTCATTTGGGAGATTGCATGTAATATCCAGACCCGGGATACCGGGTCATTTGGCACGCATTACAAGATTATGAAAAAATTATGTAAAAATATTTACACTCAAAAGAATAATTGATTAATTATTTAAATCAATTGATTAAAACAATTATTTGTAATTATGATTAATTATTGGTACACAATTATACACAGAAAATATGTGTTATGTATGGGAATATGGGACCAAGCATATATGTATGTATGTATATGAAGTAAAAATATGTATGCATGTAAGTATATGGAAATAAATTAAGTATATTTATAGATATATGTAAATCATAAAGTGTGTGAACAGTGCAGTGTGTGTGTGTGTGTCGGCTGGTGTGTGTCTCCCAACATGTGTAAGTGTATGTGTATTATATATATATAATACACCAAATATCTTGTAAATTTAATGCAAATTAGAAAAGAGAAAAAGTACGGAGAGGGAGTTATTGAGAAGAGAAAGATGCAGGCTAGAAGTAGGGCTACAATTGGAGAAGAGAGAGAGAGAACAGCAGAGAGAGAGAACAGTAGAGAGAGAGAGAGAGGTCGGTTGCTTTCTTTAAAAGCAAAGTATGCAAAAAATGCTTTCTTCATACGAAAGAAATCAAAGAAGGAGGAACTAAGGAGCTAAGGAAGGGATACAGAGGTAGAAGAAAGGGGAAAACCAACTTAAAAAGGTAAACCCATGAAAACATTTTAATTTCTCTCTCTAAAATTTCCCTATGTATAAACTGATTTAAGCATCGATTTTATATATATGACATTTAGAACATGTTAAGACTCATTCAGACATGAAATTAGAGCTTAAGAAACACTGAAAAAGTGCAGACTCATGAAAACCGCCATGGGAGGACCTTGCTTATAGCAAGTCTAAACCCATGGCAACCAAACTGAGTTTGGTGTAATAAGACTCCAAGAAGAAGTCATGAGAGTCATGAAAACATGGAACCGCGACCAAAAATCACAAGAACTGGACCTCCCATGGTGAGTTGCAGGTTTCGGGTTTTAAACCCAACACCTCAACTGCACCTCAAAACTTGTTTTAAAGGCCAAAATGTGAAACCCCACGAAGAGGGGATCAAAACACGACCAACCCTATGAAAATTAATTGACAAATGAGTGTGAACCATTGAGTTGCAGTTCTGGTTATCGAAACTTGGACCGAGAAACTGAGCCTAATTCGAGCCTCTAAATCAATGCAAAACAATGCCTTACGACTTTAGGAGTTTATTAGAAAAGAAAACAGAGAAAATGGAGTTGTAAAATGCCACGAAATTCAAACTAAAAAATTAGGGTTTTGCAGTCAACAGTGTCGACTTCGTGAGGAAGATGACATTGTTCGGGTCGGCAAACGGGTCGGTTACGGGTCCGGGTTTAGTTCGGATCCGACGGGTCATGGGTTATTTAGACGGTAATGTTTTGGTTTTAAATTTATAAACATTAGGGCTGACGTCATTGTGATGTCAGCAACACGTGGCAAACCGGCTAAACCGGTTGGTTTGTAAAGGAACCGGACCAGTTCACTTCAAATTGGACCGGACCAACTGGTTTTCTGATTTATTTAAAATTAAATAAACCAAACCTTTTGTTATTCATGGTTTGACCCCAAAACTATGAGAAATCCTACTGTGGCCCAACTGGGGGAAAATTTATTCAATTTGACCCCTGGAAAATAATTAAATAATTAATTTAATTATTTAATAAATAAAGCAAAATGACTATTTTGCCCCTAAGTCATATATGAAGCAAATGAAGTCCAAATTAAACATATGAATAGTGTATCCTTACTATTTTGGATATTCTGAGACTAATGGTAGGGTCCGTTTTATGAGACGGGGCCCCAAAAAATAAAGACACGTAAAGGGGTAAATGACCAAAATACCTCTTGTTCAAAATTAATAAGTTATTAGTGTATTCTTACTATCTCGAACCTTCTGAGTCCAATGGTGAGGTCCACGACACGAGTTGAGGTCCCGAACATAAAGACACGTAAGGAAGTAAAATGACCAAATTACCCCTAGTACCTCAAAAGCCAAATTAAAATCAGGGAAGGTCTAAATTAACTTTCTTTGACATCCCGGACTCAATAATGGAGTCTAAATTACGAAACGAAGTACGAAAAAATGTGACAAGTAAAACGATAAATGATCATTTTGCCCTTTTACATATGAAAGTCTGAGTTAAATTCTTGGAAAGCCTAAACCGACTTTCTTCGACGCTCCGGACTCAATGGTAGAGTCTATTTGACCAAAAGCGATGTAAAAAATAAAGAGACATAAAATTTGTTGAATAGTATCTGTCAGATGACTATAGATTAAAGTAATACCAAAGTACTAATCTAAAGCATATACGAGGAAATGAATTACGAAAAGACACGACACGTAAATATGTAAAGTAAATAAATTTCAATTAAAGTTAATGGAGCTACCAGAAGAGTATAAATTGAAATGAATTTAATTTCTAACACATTAAATTGTGTCATAGGTTAAGAGTATGAGTTAAGTTAAGTACATATGAAATTATGAAATCGTTTTAGGATCTAATACGATTTAAGCATAAGTTAAGGAATATCGAGATGATATTACAATGAATGTGAAGTTGATGAGATGTTTATGAATTGTTCTTAGGAACTACAAGGAAAGTGGGAAAGTGCATTATTAGCACTAACCCTAAAGGACCAAGGTGAGTAACCCTGTATTTAAAGTGGAGATTTAACTCCATGGATTTGAAAAGGTTTTAAGTTCAAAAGATACGAAGTATTTGAATTTCAACTTCAGTAAATTACATGATTCAGTTTTAAATTATTCTGTTCTTATAAACCCTATTGTGACATGCTCAGTAAATGTTTTCTTTACAGTTTTCTTAAAAATGCGTTTTCAACATGTCTAAGTTAAAATACAAATCTTGTTAAATATTCTGAATTTGATTGTTACAAGTATTTAAAGTTCTATTGTAGAAGTTATACATTTCATGTTTTAAATACTCATGAAAGTATCTATTGAAGAAGTCATGTGATAAATGTTTTACAAGATAAACGGTACTAAGTACCACCCCCTATGATGGTTGAAATCCTTCGGGATTCAACAATAATGCCCGGTAGCAGGATCTAATCCCCCAGGCCAATGAGATCGACAATATTGGTAGTAAAATAGGAGTCTGGTTCGAAACAGATTCCACCTAATTAAAGAGAAAAGATGACAAAGTGATTTTGAAAATGAAAGCAGGTTTTACCCTCATTTTCACAATACATATTTATGTGTTTTAAAGTTTATATACTTTATCTGATGAAGTACGAGTTTAGCTTGAATACTTTAAATGTTTCAAAGCTATTTGTTTTATGAAATGCATATGTTTCGAGTTATATACTCTATTCGACGAAGTACGAGTTTAGCTTGAATACTTGAAATGTTTCAAAGCTAAATGTTTCAAAGCTATCTGTTTTATAAAATGCATATGTTTCGAGTTATATACTCCATTTGATGAAGTACGAGTTTAGATTGAATACTTTAAATGTTTCAAAGCTATCTGTTTTAAGAAATGCATATGTTCTATGTTTAAGTATACGAGCAATTGGCAGTGAATGTTTTACAAACTCTTATGTACTAAAAATCACTGCTAATTGAAACCCTATGACGAATATTGGAATTGCTCACAAGCTTAGATTAGCTTACCCGGACTTTGTTCGGATCCCCCTTTCAGGTGATTAAGGGCAGTTTGGATTAGAAGACGATGATGAAGAGCCTGCCATTTTTGGAAGTTATGTTCAAGTAGTTTTTGTCTAGCACTACGAACATTAATTATGAAATCTTGTATTAGTAAAGTAGTACCCTGTGATGTATAAGCCCCACGGGGTAATTAAACATGTATTATTTATAAAGTCTTTAAGTTTTTAGATATGCTTTGAATGTATATTCTTGTGTACTGCAATGTGAAAAGCGGCAGTATCGGATAGATGTGCAAATTTTAAAATGAGAAAAGAAAAGAAAAAAGTTTTTCACGCTTCCGCAATCACATGTCGCACATCTATTCGATACTGCTGCTTATGTGAGCCTTCGCCCTAAGGTCCTCAGGCCTGAGGGTGGCGGTCGCGATGCGAGATCCGCATAGGGTGGGTTTCGGGTCGTGACTTTGCATTCTTCCCAAACGAACAGAAGGTCCTTTACTGAGCCTGACATAACCCATGAGAAATCAAACAGAGCAAAAATAATATTCCAGCAGCTCCATGAAACATGACAGTGGATTAGCATGTGATCCACCCTTTCCTTCTCATTCTTACAAAAGTAACATCTGCTAGCCAAAAGAAAGCCTCTTTTCTTCAAGTTATCCGTAGTTAATATAGCCTTCCAAGAAGCTTCCCGATCAAAGAAAGAAGTTTTAGGGGGGACTTTAGAATGCCAAATGAGCTTCCAAGGAAAGGGAGGGCTATCCGAATCGAACATGCTCTTTTAGAAGGATCGAACAGAAAAAGATTTCTTATCCGGCCTCCAAACTCTCTTATCCTCCCTATCTTTCATAGCCGGGAAATTGTTGAGGTAACAAAGGAAAGAGCCCACCTCATCAAGTTCCCGATCAAAAAAATCTCTCATAAAGTGGGTAGTCCAGATAAGCTTGTTCCCAACTTTCTCCAAACACTCACTAGCCCAAGCTGCCTTATTGCTAGCTAGACTGTATAACCTAAGGTATTTCGCCCTCAACGACTCGTCCCCAGTCCATACATCATCCTAGAATTTCACCCTACCACTATTTTTAAGAACAAAACTACATCTTTCCATAAAAATCCTCCAACCACCTCTAATGTAACCCCAGGGACCACATCCTCTTGGCCCCTCCGCACTGCCCAAGCACCAACCTCCATAATCACACCCATACTTAGCAACGATGATCTCCCTCCAAAGCTCCCCATTGCTTTCACCGAACCTCCATAACCATTTCCCTAAAAGGGCTGAATTGAAAATACTCAAATCTTTCACCCCTAAACCCCCGTGAGACACTAGCTTCTTGATTTTATCCCAAGCAACTAAATGAATCTTTCTGCTTTCCCCTTCGTGGCCCCATAAGAAGTCCTTCTGAATCTTCTCAAGCCTTCTACTAATTGACTTCAGCATAGGGAAAAAAGACATGAAATAGGCGGGGAGATTGGCCAGGGCACTTTTGACAAGGGTGAGCATGCCTCCCTTAGATAGGAGCTGGGCCTTCCATCCTGACAGCTTGTTAAGAAACCTTCCAACCACAGGATCCCAAACCCCAATGGAACATGAAGGAGCACCCAACGGAAGACCCAGATAAACCGAGGGAAAGCTACCCACTCTACAACCTAACGTGCTGGCTAACAAGTCCAATTCTTGAATCGACCCAACCGGAGTAATACTGCTTTTTGTGAGATTGATCCGCAAACCTGACATTGCTTTAAAGCACACAAGAATGCACCGTACAAAACAAAGTTGGCGAACTATAGGGTCATAGAAAATGATGGTGTCGTTAGCAAACAGAAGATGGGAAATAGCGACACTACCACCCCTACTATCCCCCACCTGAAAGCCTTTGATGAGACCAACCTCCTCTGCTCGGAACAAAAAATGACTCAAGGCCTCCATAGCTATCACGAAGAGAAAGAGGGATAGGGGATTTTCTTGTCTCAAGCCTCTAGAAAAATGGAAGAAACCTGTAGGGGAGCCATTGACGAGGATCGAAAAGGAGACTGTGGATATACATGACTGAATCCACTTCCTCTATTTGCCCCAAAAACCCATCTTTTCCAGCATACCCATCAAGAAGCTCCAGCTAACATGATCAAAGGCCTTCTCAATATCCAACTTGCAAACAAGCCCCTTTCTTTTCTGCTTTATCCTAGAGTCAATGCATTCATTAGCAATGAGAGCCGCATCCAAAATTTGTTGACCCTCTACAAAAGCATGCTGGCTGGAAGAGATGATATTGCCCATAATCTTCTTCAACCTTAAAGAAAGAACCTTTGCAATAAACTTGTAAACACTGCTCACTAAACTTATAGGGTAGAAATCTTTTATGCTAATAGCTCCTTCCTTTTTAGGAATGAGGGCAATGAAAGAGGCATTAAGGCTACGCTCAAGGCCCCTCTTCCCTATGGAAGGCCTCAAAGACCGCCATAATATCTGCTTTCAGCACACCCCAACATTTTTTAAAAAAAGCCATAGTGAATCCGTTAGGGCCTGGGGCTTTATCCCCATTGCATGCGTCTAAAGCTCTCACCACTTCATCTTCCGAAAAAAGGATCTCCAAATTAGAGGTATCATCCCCATTCAGTCTTTTAAAGCAAAGATCATCCACCCTAGGTCTCCAATTATGCAGTTCAGAGTAAAGGCTAGAAAAGAAATCAACAATTCCTTTTCTAATAGGTTCTTTCTCAGTAAGAACTTGATCATCAATAACAATAGAGGAGATATTATTCTTCCTATAATGAGAAGAAGCCATTTTGTGAAAGAATTTAGTGTTGTGGTTCCCCTCTCTAATCCAAACAGCCCTAGATTTCTGCCTCCAAGAGATCTCCTCCATCTTGAGAATCTGCCCAATCTGGTCCTTTAAGCCTTTTCTCTCAACCCTTTTTTTAGCGGAAAGAAAGCCTAATTGATCCTCCTTGTCCAACTCCAATAGGTTATTCAGCAATGACTGCTTCCTAACCTGAATTAAACCAAAGACCTCAGTGGTTTCACTTTTTCAAATCTTCTTTGAGGTGCTTCAACTTTCTAGCGATGCAGTAACTTGGAGACCTAGTCACAACATAAGAATCCCACTAGTTTCTCACCAACTCCATAAAACCTTCAGATTCAAGCCATATGTTTTCAAATCTAAAGGGGCTTTTTCCTGCGCTAAAACCCCCGCAGTACAGCATGATGGGGTGGTGATCAGAACAAGGCTGCGGGAGACACTTTTGGGAGATACCTGGAAAGATATCCTCCCAGTTATGAGATACCATAAATCTATCCAAACGAGACATAGCAGACTGGTGATCTCCTCGAGACCAAGTGAACCTCCCTCTATCCAAATGGAAATCCACCAGACTTTGGGAATTTATGAACTCGTTGAAACTTCTCATAGCCGAAGTCAGCCTGCCACCCCCTAGTCTCTCATCCAAGTTTCGAACAACATTGAAATCCCCCCTATACACCAAGGGACTTGCCATAAGAAAAGCGACGACTGCAGCTCATTCCAAAATAAACCCCTAACACTATCAACCACTGGCCCGTAGACACCACAAAAGCCCCGCACGAAAGAGTTAGAAACCAAGCTAAACTTGCAAGAAATTGAGAACTCGCCCATTCTGTGCTCAATACAATTGACCAACCGGGAGTCTCATGCCACTAAAATACCTCCTGCAGTGCCTTGGGATTTCAGAGCAGTCTACTTAATCTATCTGGACCCCCAAATAGAACGAACCAAGGTCCTCGAAATACACCCCATTTTAGTTTCCTAAAGGCAAATAATTGTAGATCTCCATTCCTGTAATAAACCTTTGATAACTGATCGTTTGTCTGGATCATTTAATCCCCTCGTATTCCAAGATAAAACTTTTAAATACATAGAACAAAATAACTAAACCTTCTCGATGCCATCGACAAGGACCTCCATCGCCTTGCTGCCTCTATAATTAACTGAGTAGGACAGCTCTTTCATTACTCTTCTCAGTCGTTTTGCTGATTTATCCTCCTTATCTTTCTCGGTAGCAATTCTAGAACAGGGCCTTGATAGAGAATTACACAACACAATTTCTCTAAATAATTCCAACAAGCGGTCCTCAAAGCCTGCACATGGGACACCTAGCAGTCTACTCACCTTCCCCATTTTTCGGAGCACCCATTCATCTGTTAGAGTCTGTTGATGACATAGGAAGTCTGCAGATGGCGCCTCTTGAATCTGGGTGGAGTCATTGGAATATTCAGTCGAAAAAACAACTGCTAACGGATTATAATCTTTTGGGTTCTTCGATAAAACCTGACTTCGCAATACCACTTGGCCCCCTGGTCTATTGACATAGGCTTCATGCCCTAAATTGAAGTCAATTCATCTTCTGCAACAAATGAGCATTTTGCTTCCAAATTTTATTGAAAGGGATCTGAACAATAGCTACTTTCTAGATATTAAAGAAATTCACGTTCGTCCATCATACTATTATGGTCGGAGTCTTGCCAAACTGAGCTGTCCTCCGCTGGCGCAGTCTACTTCCCGAGCTTCCCTTTTTTTTTCCTTTCCTGTCCCAGGTCTCCGGGGGAGTTGACTAAGACGGGAGTTGCTCTCTGTCCGAAATCTTCATTTAATGTCAAGGAAAAGGAGCTGGGGTTATAGGAAACCCCGTGCTTGACATTGCACCCCGAGTTAGGCTCGGCATCTTCTAAATGGGCCGGCTCGGCATCTTCTAAATGGGCCGGCCCCGTCCACCCTTTAGAGCCTCCAAACTTTTGGGCCGAAGGAGAACGACCCTTATGCGGCCAAGGAGGTAAGGCCTCATTCCCATAAGCCTGACCTGAGCTTCTTCTGTGATCTTGTTTCCTTTGGTTTTTGTCCAATCCAGGCAGCCCACTTCGGAATAACATCAAAATGGTCAAAGCCCGCAAAGCCCCACCTTCTCGTGCATTCTAGAATCTTCCTCTTGCCCCGCTTCCAACTTTCAGACTTAAACAATTTGAAATTCAAATTTCTTGTGCAAGAATCAAAGAAAAGCCTTCGGTGTTCGCCACGTATCCCTCTGTCAGAATGATTTCTCATGCTTGGATGCGCCATCGGCGCGTGTGCGTCCAGAACTATAGATCCAGCTCGTCCCGTCATCTCTGCAACTTTCGGTCGACATGTATCAACTTTGACACACTTCGGGCCAGCTTCCGACTAGACCGGGATAGAGAAGGACCACTTTCCACACTTGATGCTGAAGGATGCAGGGATGTCGTTCGACTGACTTCTGACCAAAATCCTTGCCCATCTCAGATGCCTAGTGCTCGACTATGTCTTTGTCCAATGTCACAAAGTGGCCACACCGATCCCCCATGGAGCGGAAAACTTTCATACTCCACAAAAAAGCTGGTAAACCCATCATCCTTAACCATATGAGACCTTCACCTTCCAGACTCGAATAGTAACCTGACGGGGACCAAGGTTGCAGAGTCACCGGTAACCCTTCGAAAGACCAATTCCTGCATTTAAGAATTCTGTTAGCCTCTTCCTCTAATGACAGCTCGAAGAGGAACCAGGCGTCGTTCAAATCAAGAACCCTCAAGCTGGCTTGAATCCCCCAATTTTTAAGGGCCCAGTTATGGATCTTGATTCTGTCGAGGACCGGAGTGTTCAAGTCACCAAATCTTCTGATTAAACATCATCGGAGGAATTTGAGACGACTTCTGTATGACCCCATTTGTACCTCGATGTCTTCACAAGCATGAGCTGGATGCGCTTCCACCATAACAGGATCCGAAGGCCATTCTTCAATTCTGCAAACATCCACGTAAGACTCCTTTCGCCTAGTGACAGTTCTTTGTTTCGTTAAACCTAACATTCTGAAGGCTTCAGCGTATATTGACCATCCTCCTTTTGCATGTTCTTCCGACAAAAAAACAACGCAAATCCCCTTCCGCGATCGACCGTCCAGCCTCATGAAGTTCCTCCTTTAATTTGAGCCTTTCCATAGGAAGAGGCTTCTGTTTTACCCGTGGATACTAATCGAAAACACAACCCTTCTTCTTCCTGTTGAGAAAGCCTCCAAGGTGTTACAGATCCATTCCAGTTCCCATCTCAGTACCCATAACCTTCTAATCACGTCTGGACCCCTTTAATGATTCGAAAGAGTTCGCCCGACTCATCCACCTCTTGAACAACATCAAAAGATTTGTCCCCAATTTGGGCGAACATACTTTGGTTTAGATCTTCAACAGCGTATAAACTAATACTTGCCTTTTCGAAAAAGCTTGAATTCTCAGAGCAACTAGTAATCTAACAGTGTTAAATGCATGGACATCTCTAAATAGAACTTAGTTACAACTATTTAGGATCTATTGAATTCAAGTTCAAATTCATATCCTAAAAACCATGCCTAATTCACACCCAATTCCATTTGGTACTTGAACTTTCAACCTCTTGTATGGGAGGCGGACATACCAAAAAATACCAAATTTGTTTTAACTCATACTAAAACCCAAATCTGTACCTTACTGTTCATCGACTTAAATTTATAATTATAAGTTAACTTGAGCATCTCTAGTAGTGACTTAAATCCCGACTCAAGTCAAAATTCACAAACATCTTCTCCAGTGGTTACTCAAACCCATACCCAAATAGGGTTTTACTTAAGTTCATATCCAAATCAGGGTTCATATACCCAAGTTTAAGTGACCATTGGATAGCATAAGACTCAAATTCAGCTTTTACTCAAATTATGACTTAAATTTGAGTAAATATTTGAGTCACCACTGGAGATGATCATCTTAGCGCAACAACTACTACAGGGTTGTGGTGGTTGCACCAATGATGATGGTGGCGGGTGGTGTTGCAACGTTAGTTATCGGTGACCGTTGAGGGTCGACTGAGTTGGTGGTTGTCAATGAAACTTAGTGGTCATGGTGGTGATTTAGAATGGGTGTGAGTGGTGGTGTGTTGTGATGGAAATGGGTGGATGCTTGATAGAGGAATCGTGGGTAATAGATTTGTGGGTGATGGATTTCCTTGACAGAGGAAATCTGAAGAGATAGGTTTAACCGTGGGTTAGGATCTAATGTAGCACATGGTTTCGTGAGTCCATTTGATTTTGACCATAAAAATCTTGACTCTTGATATCTTACTTGTATGATGTACGATTGCGGTGATTAATGATATTAGTATTTTAAAAAGGTGGAGAAAGCTTTTTCTTTTTTCCAGATTATATCCAAACACATTTTCACATTTAATGTTTGAAAAAAAAGTTTCAATCTCACTATTAATCTCACCTCATTTATTTACGAATAAAATAAAAGAAATAAAAACAAAAAAGTATAATAATGAAATAGAAAGTCAATTATGCATCAAAATAAGGAATTTTCCTAATAAAAAATTATTATTCACGAATGTTAGGACATATTCAACCCTTAACAAAACAAAAAAGAACAAAATTTAAAAGTAATTATGTATTAAAATACAAAGTTTGCCTACTTATAAATGTTTACTCCTTGGTTGAATTGAGCACCGGAGCCCCCAGTTGCTCGGGCGACCATCGAGTTGCTCGGACGACCGCCCGAGTATTTTTCTTGTAGTCGGGTATCCAGGTGCTCAGGCGGTCGCCCGTAACAATTATGTTAAAAAGTTTGAAATTCAAAAACAGCTTTTACTCAAATTTTAAGTTAAATTTAGGTAAAATTTTGAATTTTGAGTCACCATCGGAAATGACCTAATAACATTGAATTTGAATTGTTAACTAGGAATTATGTGTTTGTCATCTTCTTCTCCATCTCCATCTTGTTGGCTTGTATAGCGTTTAGTTCTTAATAACTATTCTTGAAATACTAATTACAAAAGAATAAGTGCTACCGGAAACCAGCTTTAGCTTGTCAATGTTGCATTGCATTCCTTTCCACCCAGAAATAAATGATATATTGAAAGCTAGGTAAATAGATTATGTCATAGTTACACTCTAATTTTGAATCCAGGCCAGCATTTGGTGCATTTCAATTGCAAGGAGGGTTCATGGGTATATATAGCTGAGCAAAGTTAGATGTCAGAGTGGGTTTTAATTTTCTAGCGATGTGGCTATCAAGTCCGCAAGATGGATATTTATAATATAAAAAGAGAGAGTAAGACAAGGGGAGGACATACTTGCAAATTTTGCTATTTTAAAATGGTTGAGGTATCTACCAAAAAATAAAACAATGGTTGCAGTTTGCTCTTTGGTCAAAGCTATCACCAAGGTTGACCTCTTGTGGAACTTATATATTATTCTAAAGCGTATCTGCTGTGATGAAATTTTTTTTTTTTTATAATTTTTATTCTGCCTTTTCCTTTCCATATCATTTCCTTTCTGTATGCAGAACTGTGTAGGTTTCCTCAAGTGGGAAAGAAACAGACCTGTTGTATAAATTTAGAGCTCCACTGGTTGCTTACAAATGTTATCTAGGAAATCACTCCTAAAAAATAGTCCTTTTAAAATATTTGTTTGCCTCTGGACTGCAATGATTTTAAATCTGTATTGAGAAAAGCATGTCTGATTCCTCTGCAATTTAATTGGACCGGACAAGGCAGCAACCCGCAATGACCCATCAAACCCAGGTGGGTTTCAAGTGATTTACACTAGGTTTAAAGAACCAGACGGCCAGGTTGTTTTTTAATGCATAATAAAACACTTAAACTGTGCAGGAACCGAGAGTCGAACACAAGGCCTTGCAATTTCCAAACATAGTTGTGAGCTGCTGGACCACTGAGCTATATTCTATCGTGTTAACAAGTTGACCTTTTTTTAGTATATTACATAAAATAAGATGCATGATTTGATAGTTGACAACCATTAATTGTAGTTGAGGCCTGCACCATTTATATACCATAACAAAATTTATTTGTATAGTTAATATTTTCCTTTTCATTGGATCATTATAATAAAGTAAAGTTGGATAAACAACACATTTTAAGAATCAATTTTACTAGAGATTGTCGTATGTTCATACTTTTATATGTACGTGTCATGTTTTACACCTAGACTATTTCTTAAAATTATTTTTTCTTTAATCCTTATCACTACTTTTACATTTTTTTATAATTATTTTTTATTTTTAAATTAAATTAAATTAATGAACATCCGGTTCAACCAATTAATCCAACGGTCGAACCAGTGACCCATCCACCCGGTCACTTCACCAGGTTAATGTCCGGGCCAGTTCTGATAGTGTTACTGTTGAGTTGCATAATTTTTTTGAATTTTAATGTTACTAATTTTGCAGATGCCAGGTACAATCATGGCAATGGGGCGGCTGAACCGGCCAAGTATTATGGTTTATGGTGGAACTATCAAGGTTAGACACCAATTGCTTTTGCTACTGATTGTGCTACTTTCAGATTGTGCTCATTCTACTTTTTTAATTGGTATAAAATCTCAATCTTTTTTTGCTATCGGACTTTATATATATTATGTTAGAAAAGGAATTTTTGTACAGGGTACCATTGATTTGTCAACCCCTTATGTTGAATCATATAGAAAATGATGTTGCTTACCATTAGAACTCTGGGGAAAAAAGTGTCATTCCTTTTAGTATGGATTCTTTTCCAGAAAATGATGAAATTGATCAATTAAGAATACACAAACCGTGTGTGTTTTTGTTAAGCTCTGGAATTTGTAAGTATAATAGCTTAGTGTTTCAAATAAACTTGCATGTAAAACATATAATTTTCTCCTAGCTGATAATGGCTGTGTACTTGTGAGATTCATTTCTTCGAGAAAATTAAAAATCATTTCATCCTTTTGTTGGAACTAGTAGTAGTGCACGTGCGTTGCACGTGAACAAGTTTTGTAACAATTTGATCAATTTTGGTCTTCGCATTATAGGTCTATCCATTTATGTGTTGTGATTATATATATATATACACAGAAATTTAATTTCATATCAGTATCTCCTCTGTGAATGGTATGGCAATTCTTTGCTCTTTAGAGGTAGTAGATGTGTGAGAGGCCTTTATTTTTTGGAAAAAGTCACTCTTGTATTTTGTTGCAAAGTAACATGGTGAGTGACATATAGTTTGGAGTGAAAAGTAGAGAGAAAACATTGGAAAAATTGTAGGTAATACAAAGAGCTACAGTAAATAAATAATAAATAAAAAAAAAAGATTGAAAACATTAAAGAAGATCATGATAAATCTAAAATCAAACAAATGGTAAACATAAATAAAAAATATCATGATAAATGAATCTAAAAGCATCTAATTGTAGTAAATTAAATATAAAAGTTCATGTCTATGTTCTTTTCATTTTGCATTACATCTCATATAATTGAAGGTGGAATCTTGAAGCAATAAAGGTGTGGATAGATTTAGACATTCTCAAGCTTAATTTTCTTTTTTAAGATGGTTGGGTTTTTTTTCCTCCGAATTTGCTTCTGTCGCTTGTAAAAAGCATTAAGATTCTCATCATCTTCAATTTCGATTAGTTCCTTTTCATTTGGATTGGATTTATTGATGTCTTCATCTTCAATCGGGGTCGATTCAACTGCATCAATTGCTTCAACAATTTTCTTCTTTAGTTGCCTTTTCTTCTTTGTTTCATGTGTTTCTGCTTCATTGATTTTTGCAAAGTTATCTGCTTGTGCAGCTTCAATTCCTTGTGCAATTATTGGTAGAGTTTGACCCGTGGCAGAATGGGTTACTCTATTTGAATTAAACAAAAATTTGTATTGCATCGACTTGCATGAAACCATTTTTTTGTAAAAATGGGATGTGAACTTATCCTGTATTGAAATGCAAGTATAAATGTAATGTCATGTTTAATATACAAATATTGTGCTAATATTGGATTTATTTTTTGATCAAAAAATTGTATACCTTGCGTACTGAGTTTATGTAGTCTGAAATTGTGCAACCAATGAGAGAAGTTGCTGGCTCATCAAATAAGATTACAATCCTTATCATTACCATCAATGACTTCAAGCCTAATATGGTACCTATAATTTTTATGGAATTTATCAAATGGAAGAGTAATAGATTCCTATCATAGGTCACTTAGGAGGACTCTGTGTAACTGATTTGTATTACCTAGGGATGGATTCTGCATTTTTGGTATCACATTTGTAACATTCAAGTCCTTCTCTTGTTTCCGTGAGCCTTTTATTGCAGACTCTACAGCCATCGTACCATGGTTGATCCTTATTTTCAACATCATCTATGGTTGCTTGGAAATAATATAAAGTGTTCTGTAAATCAATTTATTTAGTTACGTTAAGACGTAATTGTAATAATTGATATAAAAGACTATGTTTACCTCCATTATAGGTGATGGGTTGGTCAACAAGTGTCGAATATTTATTTCCTTTGCTTGTTTGATTTTCTTTTCAACTGCTAATTGCTGAATATCTATTTCATTCGTGGGTGAAGAGTGCAACCTATATTTGTTTACATAATTGTATAGTAATAATGTGAAATATATTAATGACAATATTAGTTTTGTTTTTTTTTTTTCAAACGCAAATATACATTACCATTTTTTCAATTTTTGAACTTGTACGCAATGTGGATCAAATTGTATTGTTGACATATTCGTGGTTGAACGCTGGAATTGACCTGCTTCAATATAATAAATATGTGTATTAATTTTAGATTTGTATTATAAGTTCACATAATTAACAAATATGTATGTTGTTCATTATACACGGAAGCATACCTTGATACGTGGTTCCATTGAGATTTGAAACAACAATAATTTGCTTCTTGTCAAAATTTTCTTGAAGCATTTGTCCTTCATTTAGAGCCATGTCGCCCGAAAGAGTTATTGGAAGTGAATCAAGCCTGTGAGAGATATATTTTTGAATTTAATTATTAATAATATAACATAGTGTTTTTAGTTTTATAATCAAAATGAGTACTTACTCTTTGTTCATAATAGTAATCTCTCTTTTGTGCGTTTCTCCACCATTTTTCTTTTTTATGACGTAACTTTGTCCGACGCTGCTGACAAATCCAAAGATGTCTGTACATTAAAATAGTATTAGCTTTGTGTAACAATGAGCATTCTATATGCCCTATTATATATATATATATATAAATATAAAATTTACTGACTTACCAACATATGGGTTTATCTCAATATGTTTTTGGATTTTTTTGAATTTCACAAATTCATTTGCAAAGATATGTGCATCAAATGTTGATGTTGTCTCTTGGACATTAGTATGTTGTTGCAGAACCAATTCGATGGATGGGTGGACATTGGCAAATTTCTCATTAGGCTTCTTCACTGTACCGTTAGAGATTAGATAAGCCTTACTGTGTTGGAATATTCCTTCAAATTTCCTGATTGCTTCGTTAAACATGACGGCTTGAATTTTTGTTCCCTACGATAGATTAAATAAAAAATAAATTTAGTTAATATATGATCAAGAATAAATTTAAGATAGATAGAGATTTGAAAAATAGGATACAACTTTTTTTTACTTACCATATTATCTGCCAGGATCATCTTCCAGATCTTGCCATTGTTTTGAACATTATTGAAAGTCTCAATAATTCCTTGTCGTAACACCATTGCTTCGATTGTCCATATTTTATGGTTGGATTGCAATGAGTTGATGGCAATTATACTTCCAGTAGACATTGTTAGTGACTGGAAACAATGTTAGCATCGTAAGTATACAAAAAGTAAAAAGTGTATAGATGATATCAGGAAAAACTTCATTTTGGTCAGAAGACGTGAATTCCACATACTAAAATTGTACTTTTTTTATCCATTTATGCTGAAATAGAAATACACCCAACTCAAAATAAAATAAATTAAAATACTTGACAACTAATTTCAAGGGCATTAACTGGAGTATTTATTTGTGCAGGTAATAGGCTTGAGGAAAAGATGGGGAAAGAGCCACAAATGAAGGAGGGAAACCTAGCAAAAAAAAAAAAAAAAGCCACAATATAACCTAACCAATACAAGATGACAATAAAGGCTAATCATTGTAGAAATCAAATTGGTTTAGAATTGCTAGGGGCTCCATCAGTTATATAATGTCTGGCAGCCATGTGCAGCATTCATGACTAATAGAAGAGTCTTACATTTCATAAGGATACCATAGGAGGAGGTATCAATGTCCCTATTCGTAGAAAAGTACAATGCTTAATAAAGAGTCTTACATTGAAGCTGACCCTATATTCACATAGTGACATCATTGCACCACATAAGTTTACACTTAATAAACCAAAGTTAATTATTCACCAATAGAATTAAAAACAGAACAGTCTAAAATATAGCTGACGGGTATCTAATTTGCCAATTTTTTTTCATATGTGAAATAAAAACTTCACAAAAGTTTCTAATAAATTATCTTATTTAAATGCTTAATTTGTTAAGAAACCAGTTGCTAGATATTTTTCTTCCCTTTTTTTGAAATGAAATAAGAATAAAGAACTAAAATTGTAGGGAGTGATGCTCCGACCAACTAAAATAAAATAGGATTTTGATCCTTTTTTATTAGTTTTCTAACTTATATAAAGCATACCAAAACATAAATATTATATTAAACAAAACAATTTCTTGAATAAGTAGTGTATATAAATGTCTGAATTAAGATTATATTAGCATGAACAAGTGGAATAATTTAAGAGTTCGACAAATTTATTATTTTAACATAAACATGCATCAACAATATTGCAAAGCTTTAATAATTTTTTTTTTTTTATAACTTAAGGTATACAGTAATGAGGTAGATTATAAACAAAGCTAATAAATAGAATAGAAATTAGAAAGGATTGACCTGTGAGTCTGTAAGGCACGTAATCGGGCAGCACGTGGCGAGCACATGTGATGCTAAGTCCCAAAACAAGCTCTAACAACTCAAATAACCCAATAAAAGCAAATATATATAAACCCAAAAGAGTTCTATATTTCACCCATGTGAAGGAATAGACATTTAGAATTTTTTAAAGGATTTGAAAAATCATGAAGTTTTTAAATTCCTTTTAACACTTGAGTTCAAATTCTAATAGTTATGCTAATAGCTTGATTGACACAAAAATGTGGTTAGGTACATTATCATATATCTCTATATATGTGTGTGTGTGTGTGTGTGTCCCACTTTGAGGCCTAGTGGAGGTTGACCTTCTCACTTCAGTTCCTGTGCGGCCTGCTCTATTATTACTTGTAGCCAACACATCATGCAAGCAATTCATAATGATATTGGCATAACCTGTATTTAAATTTAACACTCACATGTGTGTTGTGCGCAACCCACACGTATGTTTAAATAACTTAAGTAGATGTGAGAATCATTATGTGTATAACTAAGTATATTTATCTTTACAACGTAATGATTAATGCAGCATGCAACAGTACCTTCTAAAATGTATTTCTGCAAATAGGCACAAAACAATAAGGCTGCTATACTAAAACTGTCAAATAATGTCTTCTTTACTGATTCCTTGCTAAGCGATTAAATAAATTATATATACACACACTGGAATTGAATCTGCTGTATTCCCATTAGTTCAAGGGAAGGGATTGAAGAACAATCAATTAGAGAGTAATTTAAATATTCTTAAATGGTTTTCAATCTACTATTCAAACCTATGAAAAATGCCACTACCTAATCCAATCACACAACTTTCATGGGGTTGAACTGAGCCCAGTTAATTGGACGTTCAGATGAAGCGAAACTAATGTATAAGAATTGCAAAGAGATTTTACCAAATTAAAGGTATGAAATGGTTACACTTACTTCCATAGTGATATGTACAGAGGTAGATTTCCCATTTACCAGCTCATTTTTTTTCAAGATTACCATAGCAAAATTATAACCAATAGTAAAAGCTACAAAGTTTGGGTGGCCCCTTTGCAATACTGATCACATGAAAGATGCAACACTTGTGAATGCCAAAAATTATGCAATTAAAACTTAAAAAGAAAAAAAAAATTACAAGGGCACTGAGTTGATGATATGAACCAAATATACTAAAACTACAGGCTTAAGGCCAGGTGATTCTTTGAAACTGTTGTAACAAAATCAACAAGCAACCTATCGCTGAAATTACCAACAAATGATGTTATAAGATTAATATACCACATTCAAAATATTCTACATTAAACTGGAAGCAGAGGGTCCTTAGGCAGATATAATAACCATTGACCATAATTTTACAGTACAAAGATATAAGAGACTCGATAACTGGCATAACAATCCCAATCATGTGTAAAATTACAGAACATTAGGACAACCATCCAATTGAGCTTAAAGTATATCCTTTTCTGTTCTTGTGGATTGGACCCCCCCTCCCCCAGGCATTGAGTCCCCTTTATTTGCTGATAGTCCTTCTTCTTAAATTTATTATTAAAAAACTGTATGTATGTGTATATATATATATATATATATTTGGGATAACTATGTGTGTATATAAATTGTATAACACTTTCGTATTACATCAGCACTAAATATTGAAAGAGTGAATTAAAATATTTAGGAAGAAAAACCCAACTGCAATAAACACTCCCTTGCATAACAGGATTTATCCAAGGTGAGGTGCACAACAAATATTCTGAAAGAAAGAAAAAATGAGAATCACACAAAGTACAAAATAAAATGATAAGAACCAGCTGATCAAACCTTCTTAGTCACCCACCACTTAAAAATACCTTTTGATAAGGTAAGACAAACACGTCGCCCAATCAAACAAAACTAAGAATCATTTCAATGCTGAAATGGTCAAATTCAAGTTCCTCTCATTCTATTAAAAAATATGCTTATTTAAGTCAACTTACAATATATATTTTTTTAATTCTCACTGGGAAAACCTAATGCAAAATACCTTACAATTGAATATAAGGTTAACAAAAGATTTTTTTTTAAAAAAAAGGAGACAAAGAATAAAGTGAAAAAGGCATAAAGAAAACTCAATAAAAAAAGTTCACAAAATAATCATTTAAGAACTTGTAAATAACAACGTATTATATCTCAGAAGTGATAAATAATAATCGAAGGGAACCCAATAAAAAAATATATGTAATAGTATAAATTAGAATCAAAAGAATATAAGGGAACCCAATAAAAAAACCTGAAAATTGGAAACAAAAGGAAACTTAAAAAATGAATAAAACACACACCTGGATTTGTGTCCAATTTGAAAGAATTCTGTTTTCTTGCTTGTGATTTCGGCGTCTTCTGTAGATAAAATGAATTTAGATAATAACAATAGAACCCTATTGTATGTAAAATCCGAAAATGATGTAAATCAATCAAGAATTATTTTGTATGAAGATTGTATGCATATAAAAATTACATAGAAGTAATGAAGTTACCTTATGAGGAGCTTGAACAAGGCAATTTGTATGGGGTGTAAGGGAAGATATGTAAAGAAAGGAGAGGAGTTTGATTAGAATTTATATGGGATGCAATGATAAAATCAGCCAACTCATGTTGCAGCACTTAATGGTTGTAATAATTGCAAACCTTGTAGTTACATGATAAAATCAGTTTACTCATTTAATAGCAGTTCATGCACTTGAAATTGATGAAGCTCTTTGATATTTAATGGGTGTCATAATAGCAGTCCTTGCAAATGAAAAGGCATATTGTGTGTTATTGTTCAGTTTTTTTTCTTAGAAGTCATACAAGCTCCAATGATAAAATCAGTCTACTCATTTTATAGCAGTTCATGCACTTAGAAGTCATACAAGGCTCCAATGATAAAATCAGTCTACTCATTTTATAGCAGTTCATGCACTTGAAATTGATGAAGCTCTTTGATATTTAATGGGTGTCATAATAGCAGTCTTTACAAATGAAAAGGCATATTGTGTGTTATTGTTCAGTTTTTTTTCTTAGAAGTCATACAGGCTCCAATGATAAAATCAGTCTACTCATTTTATAGCAGTTCATACACTTGAAATTGATGAAGCTCTTTGATATTTAATGGGTGTCATAATAGCAGTTCTTCCAGTTACAGACTTTTTATCAGCAACTGAAAAGACAGATTTTGTGTTAGTTTATCCCTGTGACACTTTTTTCATTTATCAACCATTAAAATAGATCGATATCGATAGTAAAATGTGCAGAATGAACACCTCATCTCACCAATAAGAACATGAGTATAGCTGAAGAAACAGAGAACCCCTACTCATTTATCCATGTGCCATTTTTTGTTTTATCAACAATTAAAATAGATCGATAGTAAAATGTGCAGAATGAAAACTTAGAAACAGCTTAGATTCCTTATCTTGTCCATGTGCTTCAAAAACCCGAACTTCAAATGGCCTAGCCAGGACAAGTTATATTGAATAGTGTGCATCATGTCTTGCAGCAATAGTAATGCAACTAGTAGTTCAAATCCTAAAAAGATAATGATGAGAGAGAAAAATGAATAGTTTCCACCCAAACCAAAAGAAATAACCTTCATGTATATCTTAAGAAAAGCCTCAAGTATCATGTAGGTCACTTGGTATATTTGGCATTGAAAGAAATAGAAACAAGTTCTGATGCCAGCAGCCTATTTGTTAAGAGTCCCATCAACCAGATACCATACAAATAACAAATTCAGTAAATAAACCTGTTGAACAGGCTGAAACATGAATGACTTCAAAAAATTCTATCAGCAATATGACAGACTACTAGCCTAGTATTCTAACAATGGTGCATGTGAAACAAACATAGATGCTGGTTCACCATATGTTATGACCAACAGAGCAGAATATATAAAAATAATTTAGCAACAACAAAGATCACAATGTAACAGGTGGAGATGTCTTACCCATGCAACCAGATTGTGCTCTCCTGCAGTTTTTGAATTTTTGATTGCTTTCCTACCTGTAATTATCTCCAAAAGAACAACCCCAAAGCTATAAGCATCTGATTTCAGAGTCAGCTGATCAGTCATTGCATACTCTGGAGCACAATACCCATAGGTACCCATGACTCTTGTAGATACATGGGTATTATCCCCGACTGGTCCAAGTTTGGCCAGGCCAAAATCTGATAGCTTAGGATGATACCCCTCATCGAGCAAAATGTTGGAGCATTTTAAATCCTGGTATATTACAAGGGGGGCTAGCTTTGTCATGTAAATACTCCAATCCTTTTGCTGCTCCAGCAGCTATTTTCATTCTTGTATTCCAATCCAGTTACTTCTTACCAGGTGAAATGTCTGCAAAATAAGCATATGAGTCCAATATGCAGTCACAAGAGTTCAACTAAAACAGCAACAGAAAGGATCTGGGCTTTATAAATTGTCAATACAATGAAGATGGTCCTCTAGAGACCCAAGGGGCATGTACTCATAAGCCAGAAGTCTCTGATCTCCATCAGCACAATAACCAATTAGATTAACAAGGTTAGGGTGATGAAGTAGGCTCAACATCAACACCTCAACAAGGAATTCCCGGTTCCCTTGTAATCCATTGCGATTAAGTTGCTTGATGGCCACAATCTACACCAAAAACAATAAAAAGGTTTTAATTTCATCACCAAATTACCGAGTACTACATATGTTAAAAGCTCAATGCTTGGGGAAGAGAAATCCATTGAAATCCCAAATCTAGTCAGCTTCTCCAAGAGATTCTACTAAGAATGCTATTGAGAAAATAGCCAACCATACACGAGATTAAAAACTTAGGGATCGTGCAGAACCTATGAAAACTTCTCCAACCACTCTCCTTTTCCCTTCATTCTTTTATATCAAGTTAAAATTAAAATATGATAAACTTGACCAACCTGATTTTGCTTTCTAGACGCCCTTGATACACTCTACCAAAGCCTCCCTCTCCAAGAAGATAATCAGCCCTGAAATTTTTAGTTGATGCTGCCAACTCACGAAATTTAAAGGTCTGGGCTGCAATATGATTGGACCCTCCATCTATAGAGCCCTCCTTTATCTTTAATGAGGGATCTACCTTAAATTTCTCTGAAAACATAAAATGAAGGATTTGTATTCAATTTTTCTGAAAACATAAACATGCAAGAAAAAGAGTGGAGAAAAACAAGGCCGGAACTAAAACCATACAAAAGCATACATGCACATCTGATCTATAGTTATTTTGATGATGGGGGTTTACTGGAAGTTGAAAAGATGATCCAGCTTCAATAGTTAAGATTGTTTACTACGCTACCTATTATATAAATAGTATAGACACAGACTAACAGAAAAGACATCAAAAGCAAAAGGAAACATTGCACAAGCCAATAAATTTTTCCTTACTTCTCGAAAAAATGACAGCCTAAAATCCCATTGGAATCACAAGTGCCCCTGTCAAATTGATACTTGGGATTTTTTAGAACAAACCTTCCACAGAAAAAAAAAATTTCAAACGCAATTTTCAGCAAGCACAGAAAGGAGGATCAGTTTTAATTTTTCACAACTAAGGGAACAGATACCAACAATCATGAATGGCTCAGCATAACTCTCTGCTATTATATATTTTTGGCCTAATATTATTTGGTTCTTTATGCAGTTGATGGTTAACCAGATTGCATGGAGATACTCATAACTATTGAAATTTAAGTTAATAACAATAATGAAAAGGGTGACAACTGTTTCTTTCATGAACACTTTCAAGTCATATTTGTATTTGCAATCAATTGTTCAAGGTTCACTCAAGTTAGAGGAAAACTTAATAAGTTCATGGCTTTTGAAACTCGTGATCCTTTTCTCATTCGCCAGGTACTTTTAACGTTTTATTGCTGTTCTTAATTGTTGCATAACCACACATTGGCAGATGCAAAATTGTGGTTTATTTATCTCGCATTATAACTGCATGTTGCATTTGCATTGCAAGCAAGAGAGAGAGGATCCAACTTTGACAGAGTGGGACCACTTTGCACATAGAGAATATATTAGGCTTTCAATGGAAGAAGATGGTGAAGATGTCTCAAATGGAAGTGCAGAAGTTTGGGATGAATCACTTGAGGCACCATTTTGAGTTCAATGAGGTGAGTTTAATAGTTTAATATGGAGGAGGGCTTGATAGGAGTCAGCAGAAATACTGTTCTCTTGAGTAACAATTAGTTCCATTGGTCTAGTTAGAAAAGCCAAAATACTGGTTTTGTTTGAAATTTGGGTTTCTAAATTATATTTTAATTGATGTTATTTCAGAAATTATATTTTAGTTGACGTCTTTTTTTTTTTTTTCCTTCTGAAATTACAATGTAATATTGGATATATGCATATATTTATTGTCTATATATCGTCATTGAAAAGAAGTTTTTGTTTCTAATTCTAAGCCTCATAGCACAACTGGGCAAGGACTGCATGGTGAGTGATTATCATACAAGTCGAATCAAGAGATTGTAATTTGTGGAAAAAATTATATATATTAATGTTTTTTTTATTTTCATGTCATAGGATTGATAACCTATTATAACATGGAAAATTTTTTTTTTTATTATTATTTATTCTTGCAAATATTAATTATTATTATTATTATTATGATAATGATAATGTGTGTAGGTGTATATATATATATGTATGTGTATATATATAATTTAAATTTTTGTTGTGTATATGAATATACATGTTAGTGTGTATAAAATGTGTAAAAATATATAAGTGTATATAAATATATACATGTGTATAAAACAGTGTGTATGGTGTGTGTGTGTGTGTGTACCGTGTGTGTGTGTGTGTGCATGAGTTTGAGTGTGACACACTCAAACAAGCATGGGTTGGGGTTGTGTGTGTGAGTGGAATTCAGGGAGTGGGAGGTGCAGGTTTGGCAGAGGGTAGTTGGTCTTGGGGAGAGAGAGAGAGAGAGAGATAGAGAGAGAAAGTGAAGAGAAAAAGAGAGTGGTCTCGGTGGGACAGAAGAGAAGGAAAGAAACAGAAAGTGAGAGAGAGAAATAGAGTTCTGAGAGAGAGAGTTGAAGCTTGTTTGGGCTCGGAGCAAGAAGGTGGAAAGGGGGGCACAGTTAGAGAGAGAAACAACCGAAAATCTTGGTAAGTGGGTTGCTTCTGTTTCGATTTTTTTTAGAGCATTTTAATTTATTTAAATTGTAGGATCTGGTAGAGCATAATGTAAGGATTAAAACGCAACAAAAATGATAGAAAACGGTTGAAAAATGAGGGAGAAAAGGGGATGTGCAGGTCACGGCCATGGGGGGGGAAATCTGGGTTTTTCGTTGTGATTGGGAGCTTCAAAACGGTATTAAAAGGCTCCAAAAATGTTTTAGAATAATTTGGGATTGAAAGGGGCTTCGAAAACACCAAGAAAATCAAGTTTGAAAACTTGATTTTCTGAAATTCCGGCCACCGGCGCCGGAGAAGGTGACCGGAGCTCCGCCGGAAAAATGGGGGACGAAGGGGCACTGTTCCGGGTCCGATCGGTTCGGGTCGGGTCGGGCTTGGGCTGGTCCGCCCCTGCCACGTGTCAGCCCACTGTTTTAAATTAAAAACCTAGTTTGGCCGTTTGGTTGCAAGGATAAGAAATTAGGAAAATTGGAATTAAATTGAAACAGGGATATCCTATCCCTGTTCTAGGATTAGCCCCTGTTTGGTTAACCTGATTAAGAATAACAAATTAAACTAGTTTCAATTTGAACCTTTTGGAATTTGAACCTTAACCCTGAACTTTCGAAAATTACAAATTGACCCCCCAACTGTTGGAAATTTCACTTTTACCCACCTGATTAAATTATTAATAAAATATTAATTAATTAATTATTAATTAATTAATTAATTATTAATTAATTAATTTAATTAATTAAATATTCAAAAATATTCCGGAATCCAAATGGGACAAGTCATTAGTGTATTTTGACTATCTCGACCATTCTGAGGCCAATGGTGAGGTCCGTTTTACGAGACGGGGTCCCGAAAAATAAAAGACCTGTAGAAACCCTTAAAATTACCAAAATGCCCCTGAATTAAAGTACAGTCAAACGAACTCCGAATTAGGTAAACAAATAGTGAAACTTTATTATCTCGAGCATTCCGGACTCAACCGTGGAGTCCGATTTGTGAAAAGAGGTCACGAAATGTAAGGACCCGTGTAAAGTGCAAAATGACTATTTTACCCTTTTTAACCCAGGTGCCCGAATTGAATTCTACGAAAGCCTAAACTTAGTTTCTTCGACATTCCGGACTCAATAGTAGAGTCTAAACTAGCAAAATAGAAACTTATGAATTAAAGACATAAAATTTGACGAATAGAATAAATCCAAATGGCAATGAACTGAATTACCTGTTATGCTTATAGGAACGCGAAAGGGCAAGGAGAAGGTGCTCTGACCTTCAGTATTTTCACAGTGATCCTACCATACCTCGAGTGCACTTCTTGAGTTGAGACCGATTTACAGGTACGATATATTGTGCTAAGTAAGAAATATAATTGAGATTAGGAATACTTGCTTTGTTGCATTGATTGTTCACATGTTTGCCTGAGTGTTCACATGCTTATGTGCTACGTGTTATCTTGTTAAGTTGGATGATGATTATGGGTATATCGCATGTGTTAGTGTGGTGTGTGAATTATATGCTTTGAAGAACTGTTGATATTATGAATTGTGTACTTGAAAGCATGCTTTATGTATGAATGAGATGCATCATTGAGATTACATTATGACATGATGAAATCAGAGCATATTGGCATAGTGTGATTCTTTGGACATGGCGTGGGTAAGCACTTGGTGCTTTGCATTATGAGGGTGCAGATCCTGTGGTGAAAAACCCAAAATCGGCCAATAGGTACTTGCCTGCCTGACGGATTCCGGACCGTGAAGCGAGACATACGCGGCGGTACTCATGCCAGCGGAGAATGACCGTATCATGAGACATGGGTGGCATAGAGTTGCATGGGTGTGTCACGCATACAGTTCATCTGCTATATACTGCTCATATACTACCATCATGATATTGAATGCCATATAGAAATGACTGTACACTTGCACATGCCACGACCTTAGTTCTGTTTCTTGCATTAGCATTATATTGTACCAGCATGTTGAGCTGACCCCTTTAGTGGGGCAAACATTTCAGATGATGTCCCAGCTGCACGAGACGTGGAGATAAACTGATTAGGGACTATGTTAGGCCCAAGGGGCGCTTTTGATATTGAGTAAGGGCATAAGCCCAAGACCGTATTTCATCTTACATATTGTAAGCAAGCGGACTAAACCCTATGTATGTATCAGAACAGTGTACAGGATATTATGAGAATGTCATTATTATCTTTTATTTCTTTATTATTTTATTTTCCTTTGTCTCGTTACTCCCGCCTCGGGTTCGCTGGAATTCGGGGCGTGACAACGTGGTATCAGAGCTTAGGTTCGAATACCTAGAGACCGTGGGGTGTTGTTTAACACCATGAGACCCTAGAGAAAAGAATGAGACTTAGTGTGAACCTTTAGCAGCATGTGATAGGATCTTGTGTACTATGTGGTTTTAGATGTCCTGATGCATGACTTGTTGTGATTATGTGTTGATTGATGATATGTTATGATGCATGATTATGTGATTTAATGTAGTGAGATGCATGACATGTATAATGTGTGAGAATTTGTTAAGTGTACATTATGACATGCTATACGTACTCACTAGTCGCTGATAAGAACATAACCGAGCGTTTATCTAAAATATTTTATGTACACATGTTACATTGGTGTGCACGCGTATGCACTATACTTGACTTCCTTGTAGATAGGGAGCAGAAAAAAAAAATTTTTCTTTTGTGGTAGTGGTTGACTAAGATTAGAAACTCGTGTCTATGTAATAGACCGTATACTTTATGGGATGGACGGTATGCTTAGTCATTTGAGGTGTAGGTTGTACACTTAGTTATCTACACAGTAGACAGTATGCCTAGTTACTTAGGAGACAAGTTGTGAACCTGGTTGTTTACCTAGTTGACTGTTGTTTGTGGATTCCATATGAGTGTGCTAGGTTAGTAACTAATTTTCATGGATTATAATACTATGACTATGATATTTATACAGACTGGATTGGTCTCAGGTCTTGAGTTACAGCTGATGGATGGTACCCCATCAGCAAGTAATGAAAGGAGCTATGATCCATGAAGGGTTATCACTTAGCTATAAAAGTAAGGGATAGATAAAAGACACATCAAACCTTAAAATGCAAAAGTAAGAATTCAGACTTGTGAGAGATTTTGTGTACAGACTGGATGATGGATATAGAAATGTTCTTGTGTTAAACCCTGGTTGTGGAGAGATGTATTGTTTTGGATAGTATTCACTGGGAGTTAAACCTTGCTAGTGTTCAAATGTTTAAGTATGCGTGTATTACATTGTTTAGATAAAATCCTTCTTAGTAGGGGGCTAGGTTAGAACCCGGTATAAATTGTTTAGTGTAACAAACGAGTAGGGATGGTCGACATTAGTTATGTAGGTATTGATTAGGCAAGTGTGTCATGATATATTGTGGTTGTTACTTCGAAATTGTGAAGTGTTGAAAAGTACCTACTTAATGTTTTTTTAACACCTGTGTCCAATGGGGTATTAATTTTTTTTTTCTTCTCTTTGAACTTGTAGACATGCCACCGAGACAAGCTACTCCCAGACTTATACCACCTAGACACGATGAGCCTAGGACCACTGCACCACCGTGGCATAGTTGGCCCCAAGCTGCTGCTTCGGCAGATGTTGCAGTTGAGGAGGCCGTCACTTTTACACCTGCTCCAGTGGAGGTAGGGCAGACTAGTGGTTCTGGGGACGTAGCGACCATTATGCGGGAATGCCTTCACACTATACAGGAGGTAGTGACGAGAGCGGTCAGGGCTGAGAGAGAGTTGGCTGAGCTTAGAGGAGTCAGAGAGCCCCAGACCCAGAGCGAGGCGACTCTAGCACAGATCCCTAGATCTACCCCGATATACACTGGTAGGAGGCCATCGAAGAGGTCTCGAGCCCGTGCTGCTGCTGCACGGATATCTATACCCGCCCATACTCACACTGGTAGGAGATTATTGAAGAGGTCCCAGACTGGTACTTCTTCCACATTCACATACACTTCCCAAGGGACCATTATTTGTTTTATTTGTGGACAGCCTGGCCACAAGATGGCCACTTGTCCTTTGAGGGACCCTAGCTTGAGACAGAGGGTCGGGGTTAGCCAGGAGTCATTTCCATCACCAGTACAGAGTTAAGGACGGGGGACTCCACGAACTTGTTTTGTATGCCACCAGACTGACCATGTTAGGTCCAATTGTCCCCAGAGGTCGATTTCCCAGGACTTAGAGGAGCCACATTTCTATCAGTATACCCAAGTGCCTCTGCCACAGCCACTATTGGGTCAGAGACCTCCGGCACCGTATTTTCAGCATGCACCTACAGCATTGAGTGTCAGGACTCTCAGTCAGAGGGGTGATAGGCAGGACCAAACCACTCAGAGTGGCGTTATGCAATAGCTAGCCTAGAGTCACCTATCCTTTTGGACCTTCAAAGCCGTGAGGTACATTTTTTTTTTGTGTTAGTTTATGGACTAGCATATTGATAGACCATAATGCATCTCATACATTCATATTTACTATGTTGACATGACATTAGGGGTAGAGTAATGCTGACGAGAATCTGTAGAGATTACTCGATAGAGGTAGCTGACTGCATGCCTTATTTGGGTTCTTCATCTTATTTGATGCATCTAGTATTGGTGTTGTGTTGGAGATAGATCGGTTATTTACACTTTAGACGAGTATAGGCTGCTACAGGGGAAGAGAGACCGTGTGTACTCCTGAGGGAGATGTTTTCTTTATTCCATGGGATGTCCATAGATCCTTTTAAGATTGACTTTATTGTGAATTAGGAGGGGTTAGACTTTAATTTGAATTGGGTTGGTTTGGGTTACATGATTAGAGGAGTGCTTGTTACCTTAGTTGTGAAATTGTACAAGGTGGAGTATACTTGGTTATTGATGATCTAGGATTCAATGCTTGCCTTTATACAGTGTAACGAATGAGATTAAACAGTAGACTACATGCTTGTTGTTAGTGAGATAGGCTATGAGCCTGGATATCCGTAAGGTTGGGAACATGCCTGGTCACCCGTACAACTGACTATGTGTTTATTTATGTATATGTGTATTCCTGGAATAAAATTTTGTACTGGGTGCTGATGTGGTAAGCTACGTGTTAGCTATTGAATGTTGTACGTTTACTCAATATAAGCATGCTAGTTTAGTGACCATTATAGTACTGTGAATTTTGATTTTTTTTTTATATATACCGACTGATTATTATTGATGCATATATGAGAGAATGCTTAAATATGTTTCCATGTGTGTGTTGATGCATGTGTGTGAAAATTGATGTGTGTTCGTAGTGGAAATTGGTGGAGAGTTTAGTGTTTTACTTCTTCTGAATCTTGGTATATTGATGTAAGTTCAGGTTTAGAGTACGTAACCTACACTATCTACATTGTATGCCCAATCGACATACGCGTACATGAAATGAATAGGCTAGCCCTTATTAGTACATGACGCTTAGTCTTGGTTATATATAGACTAAGATGGGAAATGATAACTTTACTTTTAGATTGTACTGTTGATATCTTGTGGGTAATTAAGGTACTTAGAAAATACTGGATGATGAGATTGCATTGTGGTGCAGATAATGTGTATCTATACCATCGGGATAAATCACTAGGTGATTTCATGGATTAATTTGAGGTGGGTTAGATGACATAGCATGTGTGAGAGACCTTGGGGTATCTTTGTGAGAAGTTCCCTTATTTTTTATTGTGTTGAGTTGTTGAGATGAGTCGCGATACTTAAGTGGAATTTGAAAGGAATTGACATTGATAGGCCAATGTGTTTTGAGGGTTTCATTATGTGTTGTGCCATGTGGAGTGAGCCGTTACAGATGGGATTAGCATCAGACCCTAGCGGGGAGTGTGGAGATGTCTGCACGCCGCTGCACGCCTACCGGTGAGGCGAAGCCTACGGGGGAGATGGTAATGGGGGGAGGTAATGCATTCCACATCGCCCGGCTGAGGGAGAGGTGAGTGATCCATGGGTAAGGCTGCACGTCTACATGTTGCAATGCATTTTGCATTGATCTTTTATTACTATGTCGAGAGATAGTACGACTGCATGGGGTTCTAGTATCCATTGTTTCAGGCAGGGACCCACGTTTCACTGCCGGTTTTGGCAGAACCTCTAGACAGCCTTAGGGACTCAGCTAAGTTAGTACTACTTTTCATTCCCAGACTGATGGTCAGTCAGGGCGTACCATTCAGATCCTAGAGAGCATGCTTAGATACTGCATTAAGGACTTCAGGGGTAACTGAGAGGATCACCTTACTTTGGTAGAGTTTGCCTGCAACCGTAGTTAGCAGTTCACCGATGGGTTGGACTGGAGTAAGGGAGACAATTGTTTTGGGATCCGATATAGTCCGTGAGACCACAGACGAGATACAAAGTGATCAGGCAGCGCTTGTTGCCAGCCAGAATCGCTAGAAGAGTTATGCAGATAGGAGGCGGCAACCCTTGTCATTCGAGGTTAGGGACCACGTGTTCCTCAAGGTATCTCCCAGACGAGGTTTGAGGAGATTTAGGCGCGGTGGGAAGCTGTCCCCACGATTCATAGGCCCCTTTGAGATTCTTGGGAGGGTTGGTGAGGTGGCTTACAAGCTGGCCTTACCACCACAGCTATCTGGAGTTCATGACGTCTTCCATGTATTTATGTTGAGGAAGTACCATCCCGACCTCTCGCATGTACTTGACTGGGTAGATCATTAGCTAGAGGAGGACGCTTCCTATGACCAGAGACCCGTAGAGATATTGGACTCGAGGGACCAGGTTTTGCGAGGCAGGACCATCCCTTTGGTCAAGGTTCGTTGGAACCACCATGGGGTTGAGGAGGCTACTTGAGAGCGTGAGGCCGAGGTTCGAGTTAGGTACCCTGAGTTGTTCGATCAGTGATGTATTTTCTTTTGTTTTATGCTATTTTAAATTTTGGGACGAAATTTTTGTAAGGAGGGAAGGATGTTATAACATGGAAAATTTTTTTTTTATTATTATTTATTCTTGCAAATATTAATTATTATTATTATTATTATTATTATTATTATTATTATTATTATGATAATGATAATGTGTGTAGGTGTATATATATATGTATGTGTATATATATAATTTAAATTTTTGTTGTGTATATGAATATACATGTTAGTGTGTATAAAATGTGTAAAAATATATAAGTGTATATAAATATATACATGTGTATAAAACAGTGTGTATGGTGTGTGTGTGTGTGTACCGTGTGTGTGTGTGTGTGCATGAGTTTGAGTGTGACACACTCAAACAAGCATGGGTTGAGGTTGTGTGTGTGAGTGGAATTCAGGGAGTGGGAGGTGCAGGTTTGGCAGAGGGTAGTTGGTCTTGGGGAGAGAGAGAGAGATATAGAGAGAGAAAGTGAAGAGAAAAAGAGAGTGGTCTCGGTGGGAAAGAAGAGAAGGAAAGAAATAGAAAGTGAGAGAGAGAAATAGAGTTCTGAGAGAGAGAGTTGAAGCTTGTTTGGGCTCGGAGCAAGAAGGTGGAAAGGGGGGCACGGCTAGAGAGAGAAACAACCGAAAATCTTGGTAAGTGGGTTGCTTCTGTTTCGATTTTTTTTAGAGCATTTTAATTGATTTAAATTGTAGGATCTGGTAGAGCATAATGTAAGGATTAAAACGCAACAAAAATGATAGAAAACGGTTGAAAAATGAGGGAGAAAAGGGGATGTGCAGGTCACGGCCATGGGGGGGAAATCTGGGTTTTTCGTTGTGATTGGGAGCTTCAAAACGGTATTAAAAGGCTCCAAAAATGTTTTAGAATAATTTGGGATTGAAAGGGGCTTCGAAAACACCAAGAAAATCAAGTTTGAAAACTTGATTTTCTGAAATTCCGGCCACCGGTGCCGGAGAAGGTGACCGGAGCTCCGCCGGAAAAACGGGGGACGAAGGGGCACTGTTCCGGGTCCGGTCGGTTCGGGTCGGGTCGGGCTTGGGCTGGTCCGCCCCTGCCACGTGTCAGCCCACTGTTTTAAATTAAAAACCTAGTTTGGCCGTTTGGTTGCAAGGATAAGAAATTAGGAAAATTGGAATTAAATTGAAACAGGGATATCCTATCCCTGTTCTAGGATTAGCCCCTGTTTGGTTAACCTGATTAAGAATAACAAATTAAACTAGTTTCAATTTGAACCTTTTGGAATTTGAACCTTAACCCTGAACTTTCGAAAATTACAAATTGACCCCCCAGCTGTTGGAAATTTCACTTTTACCCACCTGATTAAATTATTAATAAAATATTAATTAAATTAATTAATTATTATTTAATTTAATTAATTTAATTAATTAAATATTCAAAAATATTCCGGAATCCAAATGGGACAAGTCATTAGTGTATTTTGACTATCTCGGCCATTCTGAGGTCCAATGGTGAGGTTCGTTTTACGAGACGGAGTCCCGAAAAATAAAAGACCTGTAGAAACCCTTAAAATTATCAAAATGCCCCTGAATTAAAGTACAGTCAAACGAACTCCGAATTAGGTAAACAAATAGTGAAACTTTATTATCTCGAGCATTCCAGACTCAACCGTGGAGTCCGATTTGTGAAAAGAGGTCACGAAATGTAAGGACCCGTGTAAAGTGCAAAATGACTATTTTACCCTTTTTAACCCAGGTGCCCGAATTGAATTCTACGAAAGCCTAAACTTAGTTTCTTCGACGTTCCGGACTCAATAGTAGAGTCTAAACTAGCAAAATAGAAACTTATGAATTAAAGACATAAAATTTGACGAATAGAATAAATCCAAATGGCAATGAACTGAATTACCTGTTATGCTTATAGGAACGCGAAAGGGCAAGGAGAAGGTGCTCTGACCTTCAGTATTTTCACAGTGATCCTACCATACCTCGAGTGCACTTCTTGAGTTGAGACCGATTTACAGGTACGATATATTGTGCTAAGTAAGAAATATAATTGAGATTAGGAATACTTGCTTTGTTGCATTGATTGTTCACATGTTTGCCTGAGTGTTCACATGCTTATGTGCTACGTGTTATCTTGTTAAGTTGGATGATGATTATGGGTATATCGCATGTGTTAGTGTGGTGTGTGAATTATATGCTTTGAAGAACTGTTGATATTATGAATTGTGTACTTGAAAGCATGCTTTATGTATGAATGAGATGCATCATTGAGATTACATTATGACATGATGAAATCAGAGCATATTGGCATAGTGTGATTCTTTGGACATGGCGTGGGTAAGCACTTGGTGCTTTGCATTATGAGGGTGCAGATCCTGTGGTGAAAAACCCAAAATCGGCTAATAGGTACTTGCCTGCCTGACGGATTCCGGACCGTGAAGCGAGACATACGCGGCGGTACTCATGCCAGCTGAGAATGACCGTATCATGAGACATGGGTGGCATAGAGTTGCATGGGTGTGTCACGCATACAGTTTATCTGCTATATACTGCTCATATACTACCATCATGATATTGAATGCCATATAGAAATGACTGTACACTTGCACATGCCACGACCTTAGTTCTGTTTCTTGCATTAGCATTATATTGTACCAGCATGTTGAGCTGACCCCTTTAGTGGGGCAAACATTTCAGATGATGTCCCAGCTGCACGAGACGTGGAGATAAACTGATTAGGGACTATGTTAGGCCCAAGGGGCGCTTTTGATATTGTGTAAGGGCATAAGCCCAAGACCGTATTTCATTTTACATATTGTAAACAAGCGGACTAAACCCTATGTATGTATCAGAACAGTGTACAGGATATTATGAGAATGTCATTATTATCTTTTATTTCTTTATTATTTTATTTTCCTTTGTCTCGTTACTCGCGCCTCGGGTTCGCTGGAATTCGGGGCGTGACATAACCTCTGGCACTGTAAAACTTGTACAGTGTAAGATCTTAAGATTAAAGCTTTTAATTCCATTAAAGGAACGAAAATACTACAAGAGCACCATTGGGGAAAGCAAAAGCCCCACAGGGGAGAGCCAAAAAGCCAAGGAAAGACCACAAGGCACCTTATCTTCTAACATTCCAGGATTACATAAGTTCCTATCTACATCAGTGTCCCTCATTTTTTTGTTAACAGCTCATTTTAACTCTAATAATCTTGGAGACACCTTGAGAAATACTACTACAGGACCTTCTCCTTTGATTGAAGATTCTGTTGTTTCTTTCTAACCAGAGATGGTATATGGTAGAAGAAGCCAGGGACCATCTTAGCACAATGGAATAAAAAGATATGTTTCTGCAGATAGTTGTGAACCAGGACTTAACCTAAGGCCAATGGAATGGGGGTTCACCATAAGAGAATGGCTCATAACATCCTGCCAGACATTCTGAAATGAGGTTTCAATTGCCTATCAATTATGCTCTGGAAGTGACTTTTTCCTGCATGTAATTAAGTATCAATTTTCATGTATGACGTATGGTGGTGCAGCAGTAGCAGTAGTGGTCGTGGTAGTGGTAGTGGTAATGGCGTGGTGCAGTGGCAGTGGTAGTAAAGGAAAGGCCAGAATAATCATTGTTGTGGTAGTGGCAGTGGCAACGGTGGTGGCAGGTGAAACGAAGGCCAAAATAATCATGGTTGTGGAAGTGGCAACAGCAATGGTAGTAGTGGTGGTGATACGGTGGCGGTGGAAACCATGGTGGTGGTAATTTGAACAAAAAAAGCATAAAAATAAATGTTTTTGTTATAAAAAACAAAAACGTAATTTTTTGGGGGGGGGCCTATTTTTTGCTTTTTTGATTTTGTAAAGTACCAAAACCAAACACTACGTTTTATTTGTTTACTTAAATATGTAAAAAAAATACTTTAAAAAAATGTTAAACGGAATGATATTAGGTTGATGATCTTGAGCAGACTGCAAAGCCTAAACAAAACGAAAAAACAAAAAGTAAAAAGCAAAAGAAAGCAACACTGAGAATCAACTCTATGAGACAAAAATCTTATACAAAATAAACATTTCAAAATAAGCAGGAACCAACTCTATGAGAATCACATTAGAGAATCAAAACACACGAGCAGAAACATCCTCAAAAGAAAATTAGAACATAGAAAAGCAAAACCACCCAGAACAAGAGCAAAGGAATTGGTAGACTTACCGATGGCAATGAGATGGGAAGCAGATAATTTCTTGGCCAATTGACAATGACCCCAAATGATTTAGCATGGATAGAATCAACCTACTTCCTCCTTATCAAGCTTCTAAAACCCCATGAAAACTGCCCTCCTCTTCCACTACCACTCTTTTGTGAAACAGAATTTATGAGTACATGAGCATCCTTTGAATTTTTTTCTTCTTTCAGTTTGTGAGGTTTCTTCTATTTGTGATCGAAATAGGAAGCACATATTAGATGAATTTCAGATACAATGGAAAGTATCATGTGGAGCAAACCAAATATTCGTAAATAATTTTCGGTGTACAATGCCAGCAAACTACTTGGGTGTGGACGAAGAACAAATGACAGCAAGAATGAGAATCACGTGACACACATATTCACTAGAAAATGGATACCACATGGATTTCAAAAATTAATAGAAAGGGAAAAAATAGCGCAATCCAGAAAAGAGGCAATACTGGTAAGAGATCCTGTCAATGGAAACTCTTGCCAACAGGACCTTCAAAATCACGAGAAATATCGAGGCACAAAAACAATAGGCAAGATATAGCAAGCATGAGTGAATAAATTTATGATGATTGGAAAAAATCAAATACGGAAATCAGAATTTAAATATTTTAACTTTGCCTGGGTAGGTAAAGCTAATGAGACCATCCACAATTACTGTCAGAATCACTCTGCTCTGCTTAATTAGAAGATTCCATATTGTCCTCTCTTCTCCTCAAGCTCTTGGCAATTGATTTGATCATTAGCATCCTTATATGTTTACATAACTCTGTACCTGGTTATTAATGATTCACCCCCTAGGATGGCCAAGAGAGTATTCTGACAGATTGGATGATGAAAACCATCAGTAAAGGTGAACGGTGAACTAAACAATCAGTTTGATATCTGACTCTGCAAAACCTGGGAAAAAGGGGAGTGGGCAGCACAATAATTTCATATAGGAAGGAGCACCGGTTACATGATCTTCACCTGTATTAAATACCGTCCCTTTTTTTCAATTATGACCAAATCTTCACAATAACATGAAATCAAATAGATAAATGGGACGAAACCCAAAAAAGAAATCAAAAATAAAAAGATAGATGGTATGTTCTAGTCAGTTTCTAGATATTCTGAAATCATCGTATAAATGTTGAGATAAATTCTTGAAAATAAAAGAAAAACACTTGTGTGATAAAAAGAAGAATAATAAAGCACTAGGATTACGAAAAGGTATGTCAAAAGAGAGTGAAGTGATTTCAAGATTGTTACATGAAAAGAACCAACAGGAAATCTTTCATGTGAAGCCACCAACACAAAGCTTTAATTCTACACAACTTTTCAAGCCCCCAAGAGTGGAACTGGAATACTAAAGATGGACTGCTGCAAAACTTGAGCTTGTGACCAAATTCACAGTATTTTCCTTGATACAGACAATACAACAGGTGAACAAGACAACTAAATGAAACAATAAATTTACTATAAAAACATAGCAGTAAACTAAATCTCTACCAAATCTGAGCAGAAAATCAACAGTAATCAGATATAGCCATCTGCCAACAAATGGAAAAACCATTGCCATTAAAACCCAAGTGGAACATAGCAAGACCCTCCAGTTCAGCCAATAACTCATGGTGGTAGTATCAGCAATCATGACTGGCTGCCAGGATTTTTTTGGAGTTTCTGCTAAAAAACTCATGCTGTTACTGTTACTTCTCTGGTTGTTCATGTCAATCTATGATCTGGTTCAATGGGTGATTTAATTTGGAAATCCAATAGATGGAGAAGCAAAAAATTAGGGAAAATAAATTTTTTAAAAAACCGCTTATCTCTAGAGATTCAAATGTGCTCTAATTAAGGCATTGCTACAAAAAATTACATGCTTTTTTGAAGAATAATTTTGGGGAAAAAAATAAGATGTTAAGCTTAAATGCAGAACCAATAATCAAATCCCACAAATGCAGAAGAATTCAGGGATTAGTAGAAACCCCAAATCCGTGAAGAGCTCAACAACAAAGTCTTGCCTCCACAAACAGATATGCAACCATATAGCATTTAGGAAGAAACAAATGACGAATTCGCAGTCATTAATGGACTTCTTATAAATATGAACAACAGAACAACAGCTCAAAGATCAAAACGCATGAATTAGAAACTCATTAATGGGGCAGAGATTCCAAACTTTAGGTGGGTATTTGCACAAAAAGAATATATATATATATATATATTAAATGAGAGAGATCGGGGAAAAATGTAAAATGGCACCAAGGTTTTCAATACTAACCTTTATGTTCTGTTTCAGGCTCCTAGAGAAAGCTAACATTTTGAAGTAAGAATGCTGGAATATAGACCATCAACATAGTTTGTGATGTTCACATTATGATGACATGGACCATTACGTAATTCAACCCATCCACTTACATATAACATATCAAATCAGCACATAAATAGGAAATATTCATATATGTTTGCTAAAGTTAAATAATGAACTATTAACAAATGATGAGTTGAAAGACAGAGCTTTACAGAGAATTGATTGACCAAGATAGGAGAGACTCACATGCACCACGAACAATTTTCCAATGCCTGAAACAAAAGGCGAATTGTAGCAATTGAGTTGCCAAGCATCCCTGAACCATTATCTTTCGTATTGTGAAAATTCAAAGTGCCATAACAACATCAAACTATACGTTAACCAGTTCTAAATCTCCACTCCATAAATACAAAATTTAAGGCATTTATTCTATAGGAATAGAACATAACTAAGGGGAGTCTAGAAGAAAACTTCACATACCTTCAGAAGGGCTTCCATTTTATTTTCTTCTACATATTTTAGTATGAATCGAAGTTGTTTCCAACAAAAATAATGTATCAAATTACATGGTAACAGATTTATTTATTTTTTTGCATGTAAATGGTATTATGAAGATGCGTAAAAGGAAGAGCCTAGAGAATATTACCAAAAACCCAAATGATAAGTCTAATATAGGATTTATATGCTCACCAATAGTGTAACCTTTTCCCTAGACTCGCCTTAAAGGAAATAGTCCGTAAAACTTAAATTACCTTGAAAATTTGAAGAAAGCAATGAATATGAACTAAAATTGTTTAATTACATATGTCATTGAAGTAAATAAATATAAACACGAAAGGTCCTACAAAGCTCTATACTGAAAAAGGAATTCAGATTAGTGTTACTTTCAAATGCCCCGTCTTGTTCTCGTTGTTTGGCATTAGTTCGATATGTAGCCTACTCCCTAGCAGCAATTGAGCTTTGTATCTTTACATCACAAAAAAGGGAGGAATGGTAGCTCATTTTTCTTATTTGTTTTTTTTTTTTCATTTATATAAATAGGGGCCTAACATTGGAAGTCATCAACTTAGTCAAATCAGCCCAGTTATAATGTATAAGTTTGAGTGATGACATTGTGGCCTAATACCAATTTACATAGAAAATTTCTTGGTGTTGAAAAAATGTTGATTTTGTTCATATTTGCTACTTCTTTACTTCTTCTTTATAGACTAAACCAGTCACAATAATGTATTTTTGTGAGGCATCTCACTATTTCCTCTTTCAAGTTGATTCCATCAAAGTTGACAAAAGACCACAACATAAACAGTTAAAGTTCTTTAATATCTTCAATTTTTATCTTGATTTTATTTTTTGTTCTTTAAAAGTTTATAATATTATTGAAAGATTGGTATTTTAAACTTAAAATATGATGGAAGCTGGTATAAAGAGGAACAATTGAGTTGTTGTACAGAAAATACAATCTTGTGATTGGTTTAATTGGTAAAGAAGAATTAAAAAAGCTAACAAATATGCATAAAAGAAATACTTATCTAGCATCAAGGAAAATTATTTTCTTTGGGAAATTGTATCTAATCTAGTTGTTTTTTTGGTGATTTCATTAAAAACCAAGATAATATCACACATGAAGAATATTAAATTTAAATTGGTTACCTGGTAACTCTGATGGTTCGGGTTTGTACACATAAATGTCTTCAAGCTTAATGTCCGTTCCGTAACTCTTCTTTTTCAGTAATACCAAGCTAATTACTCATTGGCGAGGTAAAACTTATTGATGACATCTATCCTTGCAAAGTCCATTGAGTATATGATCAAAAGTGCAACACTTGTAGCCAGGAATAAATATGTGGGGTGTTTGAATCTAAAATTAATTCCGGTGTTTACTGAAGAAGCGATCTTTATTGTGTCTTTATTGGTATGCTTGCCTAACTTGAACTACAAGTCTACAACATATGCATCGTATACCCTTGAACAATGAATCCTAACTCCTATATTGATAAAAAAACAATAGTTGTCATCATTTTCATATTGGATGACCATCTGATTTGGAATAAAAATCATATCTTGTTCGTTTGTTGGCTCCTCACCATTTCCAACTCGAAGCAAAAAATCACTGAAGTTTGCATCATCCCTTGCTCTCATGTTTCTAGTCAAAGTCAATTTTTTTCATTTTTGGCCATAAATATGACTTCACCAAACTTGCTAACATCCATACATGGAGAGCAAAGATCCCAGCTACAATACAAGGTCATAATCAAAATTAATAAAGATATAAAGGGAAAATTAGATTCAAGCATAGACAGAGACATGAAAGGGGTATGAGACATAAAACAGAGCAGAAACATATATAAAAAAAAATGCATAAACCCTGTTTAAAGATAGATGACATACCCCAAAATAAATAGTGATTAGTGCAAAAGTCCACCTGTGAAATATAAAATAGTACTAATTAGAATTTGCAATAAGCAATTATGAAATCATACCTCATGTCATGAAATTAATATTGGCATTAGTGGAAGCTTTATTTGAAAATCAATATTCAAACTTATTTTAGGGCAGTTTCCCATTCAAACTCTTTTAACTCTATAAGAATTTACATTAAAAATAAAAAACTTCAAGTTTTAACTTTGCGGGGAACCAAACTTAGAGGAAAGCAGCCAATTTTCAATTTTTGCATTTCATAATTGTCTTTAAACCCTTTAATGAGCAAAAAAATGCCATCTTTATAATGTGTGAAATTTACATATTAGTTTCATTGTCAATGAAGCTCAAAACAAAAATGCTCTTTAAAAGTAAAGACCCATTCCTTGCTTAATTTATACAGAGAACCCGAAAACATATGATAGATAGAAAGATCTTTAAAAAAACTGGGTATGTATATATGTGTATATATATATATATATAAGTAGAAAATTGTATAAAAACAACATTCTTTATATCATGCTAAAAACTTACTCCGATATTAAATTATCCATATGCAAAAGTTTGTACTATATTAAATGGAACTACGGAAAAGAACTGCTTATTGACTATAGAAGTAAAATATGCTTGCCACCATCAATAGCACCATTTAGGATCTTGAGTATCAGAAGCACAAAGAATGGGAAAAAGTGAAAAGCCAGCAACCAGGCAGGGTGTATTCCTTTCAGACATGGCCTCCAAATTTCATCTTCATACAATATTCCTGCAGGTTCTTTTTGGGCTTCTTTGCTTCCTTGTTTCCAATTCTTGGGACCTTGAAACTTTGAAATAAGAATAGATGCAAAAACCATTGCTGTTAACCCAAATGGATCATAGCAAGACCCTCTAGTTCAGCCAATAACTCATGGTGGTAGTATCAGCAGGCATGACTCGCTGCCAGGAATTTTTTGGGGTTTCCTGCTAAAGAATTAGGGAAAATAAGTTTTTTAAAAAATGGGTTATCTCTATTAAAATTGGAACAATTAAAACAAATTTCAAGGACTTTTTGTTAGTAATTTCTAATAGGAAAAGTATGGAGGAAAAACAAAATGAATTCAGCTGTAAAGTGTTCTGTTCTGATGTAAACACGTGGCATAAATAGAATAATTTTTTTATGCTTTCAATGCTTTTCACGATAGTACTTTGTTTCTTCAAAAAAAATTGTAATGTTTCTCAAAGGGATTTTTTTTCTTCCTTTTTGTTGAGACTCCTCTTCTATACTACACATACATAAAATAATATAAGTAACAAAGAACAAAAGTTAAATACATATACCAAATGTGTAACATATTAGAGGATTAGAGTTTTCAATTGGGAGACAAAGTAATGATAATGAACATAGAGTGGGAAAAAGATTTAAGTACGTCTCTTAATTAAATATATGAATTTACTAAATTGAGAACTAAGATGCTAATTTAAGATATTAATCTTATTTTAGAGAAGAACGAATCTAACTACATAGCAAACATAAAAACAAAGTTAGTTATGTAATTTAGCTTGGTTATTATATTTCTATAATATTACCTCTATGAATTTAGAACTTCCTTATACACCACATTTTTTGTGCAAGTCCTTGATTTCTTTTCATCCGTCTCTGGCCTAATGAGAACTTTTGTTGTAAACATCGAGATTCCTCTTGATAGTGCAACATATAATTGGCCATGGGAGAATACAGATTGAGGTAAATAAACACCTACACATGGTATTGTTTGTCCTTGTGCTTTATTTATGGTCATAGCAAAACAAAGACTTATTGGATATTGTTTCCGCTTGAAATGAAATGGGTAGCCTTCATTTTCTGCAGGTGAAAGCGGAATTCGTGGTAACAAAACTTGTTTTCCAACATGTTGCCCAACCGTAATCTCTGCATGGATAACATTATTCTCAAAATTCCTACAAACCATTCTAGTACCATTGCATAGGCCATTTGATGGGTCTAAATTTCTCAACAACATTACTGGGCAATTAACTTTAAGTACCAATTTATGTGGAGGCAAACCATTCGGAGTCAAAGAATTTAGAAATTCCTCTTGATAATAGTTATGAGTATCATCAACTGCTTCATCAAAGCTATTAAATGTTCTTGCATCTCCAGGAAACATCGTAATTAACTTCTCATTCAGCTTCTCCACATATTCATTCTTGGTTGCAAGTATTGCACGTTTGGTCATGTACTCAGCGGACTTTGCATTTTGGTCCAAAGAGGGATAGATATCATTAATAAGTTATTATTTTGAGACTTCATCATTTTCATATTGGATGACCATCTGATTTGGAATAAAAATCATCTTTTGTTCGTTTGTTGGCTCCTCACCATTTCCAACTCAAAGCAAAAAATCACTGAAGTTTGCATCATCCCTTGCTCTCATGTTTCTAGTCAAAGTTATTTTTTTCATTTTTGACCATAAATATGACTTCACCAAACTTGCATTGATAGTTTCTTCTCTTGTAGCTCTAGGAACAACTGGTAATACTTGACGAAAGTCTCCCCCAAAAATGATAACTTTTCCTCCAAATGACTCTTGATTGTTCATGATGTCCCTTAAACTTTTATCAAGTGTTTCAATAGCCCATCGTTTCGCCATTGGAGTTTCATCCCAAATTATTAGCCTTGCTCTACGTAACAACTCTGCAGTTCCACTCTGTTTTGGTATGTTGCATACACTTGTCTCATTCACTGAAATTGGAATCTTGAACCGGGAATGTGCAGTTCGACCACCGGGCATTATTGCTGTTGCTACGCCTGATGTTGTTGTTGCAAGTGCTGTCATTTTCTTTGATCTCAAATTGGCTAACAATGCACGGTCTAAATAGGTTTTCCCAGTTCCTCCAGGGCCATCAATGAAAAAGATGCCACCTGCTTCTGAGCTCACTTGGTCTAATATTAATGAAAAGGCATTATGTTGCTCTGGATTCAAGTTAAATTCTGCAGAGTGATCATCATCTGGAATATTAATAGCCATTTCATCTCTTATTTCTCTTGGATAAATGTCTGTAGCATCAAGAGAATCTGAAGGTACATGTGGCAAATCATAATTCCCAATACCCTTCCCCATACTTTCCAAGAAAATCTCTAAACTTTTTAATGTTTTGGAGGTTTGAGAACTGGTAGAACTCCCGGAATCTCTTTTAAAATCCTTGGACATTGCTTCAAAGTAAGTATCCCATAAATTCCTCACATCGGTTGGCTCGCAATAAACCAATATAGTTGCAAACAATCTTCGAAGTGCATGTGGCATTCGAAACAAAGTTGCCTCATTCAAACATTCAAAAATGCTATTATCTGATTCTAGCAATCCTCTTTTTTGTGCAGATTCTTTGAAGCTTAAGAATTGTATGCCATCTACTGTTAATAGATCTTCAAATGATGTTGGCCCCTTGACATGATTTAGCAACAATCTCAAATAATATCGTTCTCCCTCAATTGGATTTGCTCCATTTATACGGCCGATTACTTCTCCTTTCTTCCTTTTATACTAGCATCTTTTTTGTCTATCCCAAATATAATGCTCCGGGAATTCTGTATAAAGAAATTCTCTAGCTTTTTCTTGGTGCTGACACATTTTGAAGAACTCTGTGAGCATTGTATTAGATATATGATCCCAACGGAGAATGTATTCTAAATTTTGATTCTCCCAATAAGTTACAAATTGTTTGTTTGGAAGGTGTAGCTGCAAGTTAATGACTGCAGGGTATATCTTATTCAAGTTGAATTCATAGATTCTCCACAACGCTTCTTGTGCAGATACCCATCTTGCATCTTAGAATTGTTGGATTTCATCAATCATATTTTCTCCATCGTTGTAAGCAATGTACACAGCGACTCTATCATGCCCCTTGTAAATATATTTGTAAAGATACTTCACTGCTTTTAAACCAGAACATATCTCAATGTTAATATGACAGTTATACCTCGAAAGAAGGTATGGATTATAAGGGACCACCCATCTGTTATTGAGCTCTGCATTTCGTACAATAACTTTTTCTTTAGTATCCCTTCTTCTGTATATAGGATATCCATCTTTTGCTTGGACTGTTTTTTTACAAAATGACCGAGGATAATGATTTTTGCAACTTCCATTCACCATGCAAGGATTTTTTGCATTTTTTTCTCCACAAGGGCCATGCATCATGTGTTTTATAACCATTTCATACAGATCTGGATATTTTTCCTTATCTGGAAGTTCTGCACAAACAAATTTGTCGTATTGGTCAGCATTTGTGATCTTATATTCCGACTTCAATACAATTAGCATGTGTGCATGGGGTAACCCTCTTTTCTGGAACTCAATAACATGAACATGTGCTGCAACTTTCCCAAATATTGCTCTCTTGAATAATTGGTCTTTGAAGTCTTGCAATTTCGCTCTAAAAATTCTTGAAGTCAAATATGGCCTATCTTGAGGACGTTGCCCTTCTTGTAGCTCATCTTGAATCTCTTTCCAATCAGGATTGCATGTCATCAGTAATGAAAAGGTCTGGTTTTCCAAAACATTGAACTAACGACATTGCATCAAGGTACCTATGGCGCATGTCTCTTGGGCCACCAACAAAAGATGCAGGGAGAACAATTCTTCGTCCAACTTGACTTCCTCTAGTTTCTCCAGCCATTACACTATCAACTATTCCTTGATAAAGATCTGCTCTGATATTTGATTGTTGCCTTCGATAATAATTTAACCGAGTAGTTTCAAGCTTTATGTACATATCTATTGCATATTGCTGCAACAACCGACCAGCTAATAGAAGTGTAGATTGCTTTGTTCCCCTTATTTGTAACTTGTGACTATAATATTCTCTGCATGATACTTTCTTGCTACTTTCTTGTTCAACACCTATATAAGAATATGCAAAGCATAATTATAGTAAAAAATATAAACAATGAATCTAGGTTTTGAAAATTCTTAATATGGTAATTTAGATTTATAAATAATCATAAAAGTTACCTTCTTGTTCTTGTTCGAACATACTCTCAGTAGATGTGAAAGTTGGTATGTTTGATATATCCTTCTCCAATATATCAACATTGCTCTGCTCATGATTGTGCTTTGCTATATTTTGGTGTCATCCGATTTCCCCTTTCGGAAAAAGAAGAGGATACTGTAATGGATCATAACAACCAAAGTAATGTCTAACTCTGTGCCTATGACCAGAGTGTGCATGTACGACAATATCTCTTTCTAATGGTGTAAGAGGATCATTCCCTTCAATCCATATAGTAGCTACTTGATCAGCTGTTGGCGAGTTATAAACTCATTGGTCCAAACGAACATCCTTTCTAATATGGATTTGGAAATCTTGAAAAGGGTCACAATCTTTTAATCTGTGTAAGAACTGAGCATATGGATTTCCTTTAACAACTTCCATCAACTTTCTGACGATTACTTCACTAAGATTTGCATTGTCAAGTATTTTCATTCTATTTCGAAGTTCATTATCAGTGTCATAAAAGTATAACTGGAAGTAACACGGGCCATTATCTTTTGGCAGTAAAGCTGGAAGATCATGATAAATCTGTCCTTGTGCTCGAAATGTATAAAGTCCTCTTTTTGTAGATGCTAGATCCTTATCCAAGTTGACACCAAAAGTTGTGAATGAGAAAATACTATTGTAAGCACGTATGTGCTTTCGGAAGTCTTCACCTTCTTCTAATTGAGATGTAAATAAAGAATATAAAGCATCTGGAACATCAATGGAAACCAATTTGACTTGTCCATTCCGGCAACAAAATGTTGGTGGTTCATATTCGAACTTATCGGCACCACAATGAGCACAACAATGCATGTTACGTAGCTGGTGTAATTCAGAACATATTGGATCATACTGACCTATTAAAAATGTTTAAAATAAGATTAATCATCTAACTATGAACTTCTAATTACTTTTCATAAGATGATTACATAAACCTCACAAGTCACAAACCTTGATAGTCAACAGCAACCATCTGAGCTTTAAGTAAACAATTAGTCCTCTGCTTTTGTCTCTTATTCCTTGTATCCTTAACCTTTTGAATATATCGCAATCTTTCTTCATCAGTAAATCTAGCATATCTACTTTTTTTTATCAATAACACTATCATTACTTTGCTCATTATTTCTTGTGGACGCCCTCCTTTTTCTTGCATTTGCAACCTTTTGAATATAATCATTCCTTTGTTTAAGAGTTAATTGAGCATATCTACTCGTCTCACGATTACTTTGGGTAGAACTCATTTCCTATCAAGGGAAAAGTGTTTCATGATTTTAATATCTCAATATACATGTATAACTTAAAGAACGAAGATAATAATAGTCAGAGGGGAAAATAAAACTTAAATGTGAACAAAAAAATGTACATTTACGTTTAATGTAATTTAAGAGTTTATTAGTATTGTTGGTGTTTTTCCACGATTTTGTTTATATTTTATCTTGAGAATACAGGACCTCAAATAATCAGAATAAGTCTCTTTTTTTTTTCTTTTGGGGTTTATTGGTTTGTAATCGACTACTTATTGCACAACAAAAGAAACACAATGTAATCAATTAAGAGCCACAACTAATCAAATATTCCTTTAACACCTATCAAAGGGGAAAAAATATAAATAATAAAGTAATCAACACATAGATATAGATATCGAATGGGAATGTAAATATTAAAACCAGCTCACTGTGTAAGAATCAAGCATACCTGCTAATGCTAAAGACCACACTTGGCCAAATAGAACTCATGCATTTGTATGCAGCATCAGGTGACATATGTTTATGCTCCACATATTTAACAAATTCTGCAAAACCAAAAATTAAATTAAAGATAAAAACTGAAGCTGCAGGTTCAAGTCCTGTAAGAACCAATGGATCCAATAAATACATCAACTGATCTCTCCTTATTCTATGAAAGGTTTTCCTCAAACAATATAAACCCTTACTACACATGACATTAATCACTCTTACTACGCATATCTCTGCAAGCTTGCAACAGGAGTTGCATATGTAATGCAAGTCAATGATTAGTCGCCAAAAACTAAAAACTTGAGTGAATAGTTGCAATATTTACTTGGTTTCTATTGAACTTCCATCTCCTATATATGAAAAAAGGAAAAGAAAAGAAAAGTTACTCAGAAGCAGCATCAGCCGTCAATTCAGAAGTCCATTAAATGCTGCTTCACCATCCCTTCAAATGAATTTGCAGTATTCAATATGTTTCTTGACCCTTTGGCTGCGAAGACAGTATTTGATTCAGAACTTGATATCACACTCATTCCTCTAGGCATCCAGCGTAAAGTTAGTGCATTTCCTAAGATTCTAAAAAGGTTGCAGCTGACAAAGAACACGCCTGAAGCTCTGTTTGCTAGGCATTTGCTATCAAGACTACACCGCTTGCAACAAACGCATTATAGATATCAACATATGGTATTGTATCTAATTTACACATCTGCCTGAAACAAAATTTAACTTGCTTTTATGGTTGTCGTAACAGTAAACTGTTCTTTCATCTTTTCAACCCATTGCAGTCCCCATTTGACTTTTGAGGCTAATTTAAATGATAGGATAACTACAACAAGTTAAAATCCCAAAGAATATAGCTACTGGCTCATGGTATATTTTTCTATTTGTGTACATTGTTATACTGGATCTCTGCCATGCAGTTCTCTAAATTGTTAATATATTTGCTGCTGCTTCATCATTACCACCAAGTGTTTGTCTGCTGTAAGATACTTTTTGGGCGGCGATTGTGTTAAATGTGGCCTTTTGTGTGTGTAAATGGAAAAAGGTTAAGCATACTTTTGAGAAATTGGGACTTGAGCATTCGCTTTGGCTGTCCCAAAAGCTTTTCAGAATAGCTGTGATGAAAAGATGAATTAGATGCATTGGTTATCATCCAAGATAACTTGTAAGACCATCCCATTATAAACCTATGGGCATAGAACATCTACAAAAGCTTAGACCATACCATTACAAACTTATTCTTCTTCATCTTCCTCCTCCACCAACTCCTCCTATTGAGGTTTAAAAAATGAAAAAAAAAATGAAGTTTGATGTCGAAAGTGAAGGAAGGATTATCTTGGGAGAGATAATCATGTGATTTATATTCTCACTATTTTGCAGGTTACGTGGTCTCTAGGAGGTTTGACTTCTGTCCTTCCCATTTATTCTTTTTTTTTTTTGTGGTGGGGAGAGGTAAGGCGGGTGGGAGATGATTTTTCTTTAGATGTCATACAAATGCAACGGACTGATGTACATTTTTACTTATCAAGGGTAGCTCAAAAAATTGAGGATGTATTGCAGATAAACATATAAATAGGATAGGAAGGACGAGGTAAATTGACCTTTCTTACGCTGCTACCTGACAGAGTAACATAGAAGATCAAAAGATGGACTGAATGATAATAGGTGCATCTTTGATGGGGTGGAACAGCCCCCTTTTCCTTTTAAAATAACTTTTTGCGATTATTGTTTTTCTTTTTTTGGGTCAAAGAGGCCTTTTACTTGTGTGTAGGCTCTATAGTTGAGTTTTTGGGGGTCTCTAAGGATTTCTTAGTTGTAGCTTTTCTCCTTGTAATTACGGGTTCACCCCCCTCTAAGGATATCTTGTTAAAAAACTGATGCATTAGTAAATGATATATAAAATCATTATGGATGAATGGTGAATGCAAAATATTATATTGGTTCATTGATTGAGTTCACCATAACTGATGGAATTTAGATTCAGAAAGTTCCCAGTTGGTTCCATACTCAATTAGATTTCACCAAGAGTGTGAAATTATTTCAACTTAATGTGGACCTGACATTCAACCATCCATTGAAATAATAGAATAAACTCAGCCAAAATTAGTTAATTTACTTTATTTGATTCATCCGCAGTTATGTATTTTAAAGATAAGGAATCACCACCAAATGCAGTGTTCCGACTCCATTGAATTCTATAGGATCTGGGTTTTTTTTTTGTTTATTATTATTATTATTATTTTATCTGGAAGGACTTCTACAAAGGTCTAACATGTTTATGCTTTTAATTGATAGACACAACCAGCAGAGCTTGTTCAATATATTTAGTTCAATGTTTTCTGTCGTGATCTTCTTGGGCATAAATAATTCCTCATCAGTTTTGCCATACGTCTCCACCGAGCGATCTGTTTTGTATCGGGAAAAATTTACTGGGATGTATGCTTCATGGGCTTATGCACTTGCACAGGTATAAATTTCTTGGACAATTGTTGAGTTAAAGATATACTCAATTTGGTCAAAATTGGATAAAGGCTTGTCCTCACAATTGACTAAAAACTTAGTAAAGTCGAGTTGAATCACATCTTGCCTAGAGTTCTTGCTAGACCTTTCAAAAATAAATGAGAATAATGCTTCATGAAGTGGACAGAACCTCTATAACAATGTATTTTTTCTCTCTAGAACAGTAGGTTTAGCTGTCATATGGTTTTTCACAATTTCTCATAACATAGCGACGACCATACTCTACATTTCTACTATACCTAATTCTTTCTTGCATCTCCTCCCTCTCCTCATTCACTAATGACAGTAGCTCTTATCCATAGTAATAGCTTGTAACCTAGAGCTACCCAAACCCCCTTCACTTGGTGTCCCTCTCGGTTTTCAAGCATATGGAATATTATCAAACAAGTCATAGGAAGTGTTTTATTGTTAGTACATACTACTTATGGAATGTGTTTGATTTTATAGGTGACGATTGAGGTTCCCTACCTGTTTGCCCAAGCACTCGCATTTGGGATCATCACATATCCAATGATTGGGTATTATTGGTCAGCTTACAAGGTTTTCTGGTACTTTTATGCTATGTTTTGTTCATTGTTGAACTTCACTTATCTTGGAATGCTGCTTGTTGCAATGACACCAAGCTTTCCAGTAGCTGCAATTCTACAGTCAGCCTTTTACACAATGTTTAGCTTGTTCTCTGGATTTATGGTTCCTCAACCGGTAAGCTACTAATCTATAGAGTCTCTGCATATCAAATCTGCCCTAGATGTGACTGAAGTTCTGTTAAATTTTAGATTATTAACTGGGATTACACTCTAAGTTTGGGTGATAATAGAATAAATAAAAAACCATTACGCGGTGTTAGTTCCATTAATCTCTGAGCTAGGAGAAGTGGACTGGGTACAGACCTAACATCCAGTTGTATTTGCACACATATTTCAGAATTCAGACTTGAACTTTATTTTCCACACTTGATATCCGAGCTTTCATCACACTACCATGAAATGGTCCTACACTACAAAGAGAAACCAAAACCCAGGATGCATGAACTTTTGTCCTTTAAGGAAATCTTGTAAAGTTTTTTTTTTTTTCATGAAAATGTCACTTTTCAATTTATTGTTTCCCATCCTATATTTAAGTTAAACCATCAATACAAACCCCAAAATGAAGAAAAATAAAATCTTTCAAAATAATTTTTGAGTTTCAGTTTTTGGCTGATAGGTCATTTGTGTGTGCATTGGTGGACCATAATCATTTCAGAGTTTGAATATTGGATGAAATAATTGTTCAGGATGTGAATGAGTAAAACTTTGGAAACTTGCAAATATACTAAGAACTACTATAAGAGACTCTCCCTCCAACTACTATAGGGAATGGGTTTCAGTTAGCCCTGTTTCTTGCCAGGTCAAAGGGTTTTTTTTTTTTTTTAACAAGTATTATATCTCTTGTTAGGTCAAAAGTTCTACAGCCCTTATCTGCATGATGGTTTAATGAAGTTCTTTTGTTTCACAATTAACAAAATTTTTTGATCAATATTCTCACACTTTCAGATACAATAAATTTTACACTTTCTCTACATGTGGTGAGGGTCATTGAGTCCATGTATTTCATCATTCATCAAAATTACGTTCTTGGTTCACGTCTGCAGTAATTTTTGTCAACAGTTTACAAGATTCAATGTGCAGTATTTCGTATATCTGGTTTCATATCATTACCTTACCATTTTGTGGCTTCCCTTTGCTTCTAAATTTCATTTTTTTACAATTACTTCTAAATACAATTTGTTTTACATTTCCAAGTCTATCCATGCATTACCAAGTTTCTTCCAAAATTTTATGCCATTGTTCCTCGGAAACTTAAACTCACCCTCCAAATAGAACAATCAACCAAGGCCCTACAAAGGCTAGAGCAGGGAGAGGACTAATTGGTGTTGTATGTGTGAAAATGTGAATGAATCTACCAACCATCTTCTTCTTTATTGTCCTGTTACTAAAGAGGTATGGTCGTTGCTTTGTGTTATTTTTTGGAGTCTCTTGGGTTATACCAAGATCAGTGAAGCATCTTATGGCTAGTTGGGGGCCCACTTGCCCAGCTAAGAGGAAACAGGCATGTGGGCAGCACCTTTTTGTGTGACGTGGAGTCTATGTTTAGAAAGGAATCGTCATACTTTCGAGGAGTTAGAGAAATAACCCATCTCTTTATGGGCAGAAGGGAAATATCCCATCTCTTTTGTCTCATGTGGATTTTTTTGGAGAGTTGAATTGTAATTAAGGGACACATCTAGCTCTTGTTGTTTTTTGTACATGGGTTATGCCCCCTCTGGTGTCTTTGTTATAAATATAGTTTATTTTACTTATCAAAAAAAAAAAAAACCACCATCCTGTTATCCCTGTTGCCACGCCTTGATTCCAGTCCATTCATCTAGCAATTAGTAGATATACACCCATAAAAAACAATAAAGTAATATTCAAAAGGCAACAAGAATTACATACATATATATATACATTCTTGGGCACTTCGAGGTGTAATAAATGCAAATTTGGAGGTATAAAATCGGTGAACAGTATATATGGTTGGTACTTACTATATTTTGCAATACACAGATGTAAATATAAACTTAGACATAATAGTGCTATAGCTATACAAAAAAGGAAGCTGAATATTTCTTCTTTGATTATTATCGCTTGTGAACAGCATGCGCATGTGCAATGCACATTGGCAAAAGCACATGTTGCATAGGAAATTTAGGATTACTTGTTTTTGTGTAGTTTCAAAACATGCAAAATAAGAGATTTTGAGAGGGGTGAAATTAAATGCTTGATATTCATTAACAGCTAGAGTTAGACTTGTAATTAGTATAATAACCCAAGAGTTGCATAAAACTACGAGTCAAATTACGAATTCGATATTGTCGTTCCAAGACACAAGACTGTAGAGATGTAAATGACAGAATAAATAGAAACCAACTTGCAACCATCATTGGACAACATAACCATTAACTTATTGCAGTTAGTTCTGTGTGCCTTGATTCTGAATCACCAGACTATCTATTTAGATTCTCAGGCCAGGAGAGAAGGTAATGATTAAGGGATCATGTGTCTAATCATCAGTGTGTTATCACTCCAAATTTTAAGTAACATTAAGCTACTTGCTCACATCAGTCCCAGGATTACACACAAAGCATCCATCAGCACTATCTTAGAACTGCATAGAAGATTAAATGCATAAAGGTTGAACTCAACTTTGGCAGGCAAAGAAGACAACCTTCACATGCCGTTTGGTTCCTTCGAGGAAGAAAAGAAGATCAAAAATTGAGAGAAGAAAGAATTTAAAAAATTTGATCTGTACCACAAGCTGCAAATTTTATCTGAATCACTCCAAATCACCTCAGATTTAAGGGGGCGGATATTTGTGGACCCGAAGATATATTTTCTCTCAATTATTCTATTTCTCTTTTTTTATCTCCTCAGTAAGTAAAACAAACTGTGGAAAGGGGATTTTCTTTTTCTCTAACCAATTGGTATGTTAATTTCATATTAACTTTAAAGACTGCTATGTTGCAGGAACATCTGTTCTGGATTAAATTACCAGAACTACAATAGTACCCTGGTTAATTTCCCAATGGATATCAGATATCTTACTATACAATTTTCTTTTGATAAAAAAACTTGTATGTATATTAAAGGTGCCCAAGGGGGGCAAAGCCAAAAATACAACCTACTACTAATTTTACAAAGGTCTCAAGGACCTCAAAACATCAACTATAGAATGAGCATACACAGGGAAATCCTCTTCAGCCCAAAAAAATAATAAACACAAAAAAATATCTTTAAAGGCAAAGAGGGGCAGCTCAACCCCTTCAAAATACACCGGTTCCTTTCTTTCCAAATGCTCCACATTAAGCAAATACGCGCCAATCTCCACACCTTTTTGGCATACCTCCTAATCCCACACCCCGACCAAGCCATTAGAAAATCCTTTACAGAGGCCGACATCACCCATGCATACCCAAAGATAGCAAACACAAAACACCAACAATCTCTCACCACCCAACAATGAATAAGTAAGTTTTCATGGAACTATAATTCATCCCTGCCCACCAGATTCTTGAAGAAAGACCAAACAATAAATGTCTTTGAAGCCAATTTCCACACAAGTTCATCTTCCCTATCCTCAATCACATGGAATCACTAAAGATGCTCCAAAAATCTCCCCGCCTCCTCCATCTCCCAATTAAAAAAATCTCTTCTAAACTTGGGGCTCCACACCAACTCACCCCCCACCCTATTACAAGATTATATTCACTGTTTTTTCATCTTTTCAACCCATTGCAGTCCCTATTTGACTTTTGAGGCTAATTTAAATGATAGGATAACTACAAAAAGTTAAAATCCCAAAGAATATAGCTACTGGCTCATGGTATATTTTTCTATTTGTGTACATTGTTATACTGGATCTCTGCCATGCAGTTCTCTAAATTGTTAACATATTTGCTGCTGTTTCATCACTACCACCAAGTGTTTGTCTGCTGCAGGATATTTTTTGGGGGGAGATTGTGTTAAATGTGGCCTTTTGTGTATGTCTGTCCTAAAAGCTTTTCAGAATAGCTGTGATGAAAAGATGAATTAGATGCATTGGTTATCATCCAAGATAACTTGTAAGACCATCCCATTACAAACCTATGGGCATAAAACATATACAAAAGCTTAGACCATACCATTACAAACTTATTCTTCTTCATCTTCCTCCTCCACCAACTCCTCCTATTGAGGTTTAAAAATGGAAAAAAAAAATGAAGTTTGATGTCGAAACTGAAGGAAGGATTATCTTGGGAGAGATAATAATGTGATTTATATTCTCGCTATTTTGCAGGTATCAATTGCTACTTCAGGAAGCAGCAGAAGTTAGGGATTCCAGATCAAGATCTATCAATGAAGCATGGCCCCGGTCCACCCAACAATTATTCCCATAAAGGCTGATTCAATTCGGTTTACGTCACTTCTGGATACATTCCAACAAATAACAACAAACAGAGGCAAAGAAGAATTTACCATAACAAGCTAGCAATTATGTTTCCTGAGGCAGAATCCTTCATTGCTTAGTATGTCTCATCCAAATCAAAGCTGTGAATTATAAATAATTGATTGACCATAGCCTGCAGCAGTAAAATAAAATTACAAATTAAAGAGAGTGAATAAATATTGAAGATATAATCGAACAAAGATCACATGAATCAAGAAATATTGAAGATATTTTCGAATCAAGATCCCATAAATCAAGAAACACTACACAGGGAAGTTGTACCAATTCCAGATCAATATCTATCAATGAAGCAAAGCCCCGGTCCACCCAAGAATTATTCCCATAAAGGCTGATTCAATTCGATTTACGTCACTTTTGGATACATTCCAACAAATAACAACAAACAGAGGCAAAGAAGAATTTACCATAACAAGGTATCAATTATGTTACCTGAGGCAGAATCCTTCATTGCTTAGTGTGTCTCATCCAAATCAAAGCTGTGTGTCGGAGGTGTTTGATGCATTGGAAAGATGAAGATTGATGCAGGAGAAGAGTTGCTTAGTGTGTCTCATCCAAATCAAAGTTGTGTGTCGGAGGTGCTTGATGCATTGGTGATGTACCACAAACAAACACACCAATCACCTTGAGACACGTGTGCCCACGGAATTAACAAATCTCGATCCTACAGAACTGATAATTCCGATTATACAGAACAGCCACAAGCTTTCAGGGCATTCTCATATACGTCTATCATACAGAACCGATAAACTCGGTCATACAGTGCAGGCAAAACCTTCAAGGCATTCTCATGCAGTATATCTTCCAGACCTTCTGTTCTGGGCAATATTTATTCGACACTTCATATGGTTCCGACCTTATGGTTTCCTTAAACAACTGCCAAGCAGGGAATAAGGAAACAGTCTTCAACACGGAAACTACTATCTATGATTATCTCCATCTTCGACTCAATGCTCCACAAGGTAACTGCAATCTCCGATGATCAAATCCCTATATTCATGGCGTCAAATCCTAATCAACTTAGGAGAGCCACGGCTTATAAATTAAACCCTAAAGGTACGCTTTATTTTTTATGCTCATTCTTTGGCTTTCAATACAGTCTTTCAATTCTTTTACTTACTTAAGCATCGGAGCGGCTACCGCCGGAGCCAATCCGGTGGTCCTCTGATCATCTTTCTGAGTGTTCTACAGGTCACGGAGTCCATACTTATTGCGAGTCGAAAAGTGCAGCATCAGTTTGGCGCCGTCTGTGGGAACGACTAATCTCCAAGTGCTCTATTCATAAACTCAACTCTTTCCTTACCGGAAAACCATGGCACCAAATCTCCGACCACGACAGAAAACTCAGAATTCACAAAACGCTCAACGTCAGCCGCCTGCTCCTCGCACAAGGGGGCCAGCGGCCAATCCTATGCGACAAGAGATCGAAGCAATAAAACGACACGATGAACTGGTGCAGGAGCAGTTGCTTTCCATCACTAGAACACTGGCAACACTCACTGCAGAACCAAGCGGCGGGTTCTCCTAGCCCGCCGGTCAACTTCGTTGCAGGAACGCAACCTCCTGTTGCCACAGAGAACGAAGAACTTCATGCGCAGGCTCTAACTAACCAGCCTGGGCACCCCTCAGGCGTTGCTCGCGCTGGCCGAGATCCGCAGCCATCAACAGTCCCTGGCTGGGGAACACCCACCTTCGTCCCCGACGTCCATTACCGGAGCACTACTCGAGCCCCAACTCCAAGGGCCTCGGGAGCACACCCGGTACCGCAGGAGCCTCATCATGCAGCACCAGTCCCTCTGGTTCGGAATCCTCCTCCGTCCGAAGGGCGTAATCAACCCTACTACCCTGAAGCCGAGGCTGTCAGGCAGGGCTCACAAGATGTCAGACTTAGAGACCCGCGGAGGGTAGAAGAAATTGTCGAGTCGATGGACCGGACAGTTACTTTGAGAGGACCTCAGAACCCTCCAGAGCAAGACGAACTAGCCAGGCTGCTCGGAAGACTAGCCACCCCATTCACTCACGCCATCATGTCAGAGGAGAGGCCCAGAAAGTTCATGGTGCCCAAGTTCACCCTGTACGATGGATCTGGAGATCCAGGAGATCATCTCTCTCATTACCAGCATACGATGGCCCTGCACGGAGCCTCTGATGCTTTCATGTGCCTGAACGTTCATCACCAGCTTGAAGGGAACTGCTCTGAAGTGGTTCCACAACCTCCCTCCGAACTCAGTTACCAGCTTCTACGAGCTCGGTAAACAGTTCTTGGACAAGTTTATGACCAGCAGGAGGCTCAGAAGGGGGCCAGAATTCCTGCTGAACGTCAAGCAGACCAAGGAGGAATCCCTCCGCGCCTACATTGCGCGCTTCAATACCGAACTCACTGAGATCACTGACTGCAGCCCAAAGTTCCTCGTAGCAGCCCTAACTGCTGGGCTTGCCCAGGGTGGGTTCAGAGACTCCTTGACAAAAAGCCCTCCAGCCGACATGGCGGCATTAATGGATCGGGCCAGAAATACATCAACCTGGAAGAAGCCAACCGCACGTCCCAGAAGGGCAGAGATCAGACCCAGAGGGACAATCCGAAGCGAAGAGGACCACAAAAAGGAGGATCACAGAAGAGACTCCAACAAAAAGAGGGCCAGGAGCCCAGAGAAAAGAACAGCACCCAGAGCTGTGTACAACTCCAGACCAAGGGAGTTCACCAACTTCACTCCTTTGAACACTACGCCGAACCAGGTACTCCAGCAGATCCGAGATCGGGAGAACCTAAGGTGGCCAGAACCAATCAAAGGAGATCCCAGTCTGCGAGACCAAAGTAAGTATTGTAATTTTCATAAAGATCATGGACATACAACTAACACATGCAGGACCCTCCGATATGAGATAGAGCAGCTCATAAAGAAGGGACGTCTTCGGGAGTTCGTCAAGCCGGACGGAAGGCAGAACCCCCAAGAAGACAAGCCTCAACAGCAGCCAGACCAGAGGCCCGAACAGAGGCAGGAGCACAGGGAGGGACGAAACGAGCCTCAGAGGCAGAACAACCACGTCATCTACGTCCTCCATGCTGACTCCCCTGTCATAGGAATGTCCAATAGGGCAAAAAAGAGATATGCTCGGGAAGCCAGAGCCGCCCCTGAACGTATTACAGATCTCCAACGTCGAAAAGAGGCTCAAACCAGCATCGGAGATCCAATTCACCGAGCAAGATCTAGCAGGGGTACACTGCCCTCACAGTGATGCCCTTGTTATTACCCTCAGAATCGCCAACTTCGAAACTAGGAGAGTCCTGGTCGATACTGGCAGCTCCGTCAACATACTATTTTATGAGCCGCTCAAACAGATGGGGATAGACCATGACAACGTACTATACTGGCAGCTTTTGATGGCAACCTCAGTACCCCATTGGGGAGAGTCGACCTTCCTACCACTATAGGAGAGGGTAAAGGGCAGAAGACCACCATCTCGGAGTACATGGTGTTAAACATGAAGTTTCCCTACAATGTCATAATCGGGAGACCCTGGTTGCATCAGATAGGGGCAGTCACTTTGACCCTCCATCAGTGTCTGAAGTACGTCCACAACCAGAGCGTTCACTCTGTTAGAGGGTGTCAACCAACCTCCCGGGAGTGCCACGCTATTGCCCTCAAAGAAAAGGCTCCTAAATAGAAATTACAGCACACTCGGGATTGTGCAGATCTGGTATTCACTCACTCTCCCGAGGTGGAAGATTACCCGTCCGGCATTGAAGAACCCCTGAGCCCAAGGGGACGCGACAGCCGAGCCAAACTTGTTGGCGAGCCCATTAAAGTACTAGTCAGTTCAGAAGCAGAGGGGCGTTACTTGTACATCGGCCCAGACCTAACACACGCCGAGCAGGAAAAGATAGTCAGGTTCTTGAAAGACAACCTCTCTATCTTTGCTTGGGAGACCAGAGACATGGAGGGAATAGATCCTAATCTTATAACTCACAAACTGATGGTGGATCCGGATCACCCGCCAATCAGGCAGAAGAGAAGGCCGATTGCCCCTGAGCGGCATCGGATTATAAATGAAGAAGTCCAAAGGCTGCTGGACGCCAGGATGATACGGGAAGTGTTCTATCCCGAGTGGCTAGCCAACACCGTGCATTGTCAAGAAGAAAAACGGCTAGTGGAGAGTCTGTGTTGATTATACAGACCTCAACAAGGCGTGCCCCAAGGACAGCTTTCCACTACCAAGAATAGACCAACTAGTTGACGCCACTGCGGGGCATGAGCTTATGAGTTTCATGGACGCCTACTCTAGATACAACCAAATCCAGATGTACCCTCCAGATCAAGAAAAGACTGTCTTCATAACCGAAAGAGGACTCTACTGCTACAGAGTGATGCCTTTCGGTTTGAAAAATGCTGGAGCCACTTATCAACGGTTGGTGAACAAGATGTTCAGCCCACTGCTCGGCAGCACCATGGAGGTTTACATCGACGATATGCTGGTAAAGAGCCTTCAGAAAGGCAGCCACCTCCAGCACTTAGCCCAGACCTTCGATATCCTCAGACAGCACAGGATGAAGCTCAACCCCTCGAAATGCACCTTCGGAGTTACGAAGGGAAAATTCTTGGGATACATTGTCTCTCAGAGGGGTATCGAAGCAGACCCCACTCAGATCCAAGCCCTGATTGGGCTAAAGTCAGCCAAAAACCAAAAAGAAAATTCAGGCGCTGAATGGCAGGGTTGCGGCGCTGAATGGCAGGGTTGCGGCCCTGAGCAGATTTATATCCAAATCCACTGATCGCTGCCTACCTTTCTTCAAAGCTCTGAAGGGCAGCAAAACTTTGCAGTGGACGGAAGAATGCGAGAAATCCTTTCAAGAACTAAAGGAGTATCGAGCCTCTCCAGAGCTTCTGTCAAAACCAATATAGGGAGAAAAGCTACTCCTATACCTTGCAGTCTCCGAAAATGCGGTCAGCTCCGCACTGATCAGACAGGACAGAGGAGTACAGAGGCCTATTTTTTACGTCAGTAGGGCACTACTTGACACGGAAAAAAGATACCCAGAAGTAGAGAAACTGGCCTATGCCCTGGTCATATCAGCTCGGAAGCTTCGACCTTATTTCCAAGCCCATCCAATCGAGATCCCGACTGCCTATCCTCTGAAGTCAATACTGAGGAAACCTGAGGTATCGGGAAGATTGGTGAAGTGGTCTGTGGAGCTAGGGGAGTTTGACATATCATACGTACCCCGAAACTCCATCAAAGGGCAGGCCTTAGCTGATTTCGTAGCCGAGTTCACCCCGGCACTTCAGAACAAAGCACAAGTCACCGAAACTTCGGGAACCTGGCTGCTGTACATTGATGGATCGTCAACCGATCAAGGATCAAGGGTAGGCCTGGTACTACAGTCCCCTGATAGGCTCACATCAGAAAAAGCAGTTAGTCTGGGATTCAAAGCTTCTAATAATGAAGCCGAATATGAAGCCTTAATCTTAGGCATGAAGCTTGCCTTGGAATGCGAGGCTCAGAACCTCGACGTCTTCTCTGATTCCCAACTGGTAATGAGCCAAGTCTTGGGAGAATTTTCCATTAAAGAAGACAGGATGCTCCGGTACTCCGAACTGGTAAACCACTTGAAGCATTCCTTCCAGACATTTACTATCCGAAAAATTGAGAGAAGTCAGAACTGCAGAGCAGATGCTCTGGCTAACATGGCCTCCCGCCTCAAGTCTGAAGCAAACTCCACAGTAAAAATCACCTTTCAGCCAGAACCCAGTATTGAGGAAGCCTAAGTTGCTCAAATTGATGAACAGCCCCAGAACTAGATGACTCCAATCCTCCAGTACCTAAGATCCGGGCTCCTCCCAGAGGATAAAAACAAAGCCAAGAGAATCCGAATCAGAGCGGCTCGGTACCTGATCCTGAGCAACAAGCTTTACAGAAGGTCGTATTCTCAACCTCTGTTAAAATGCTTAGCTCCAGACGAGTCACAATATGTCTTGGCTGAAATACATGAGGGAATATGCGGGAATCATAATGGGGGCAGAACTATAGCCTACCGAGCTCTATCACAGGGTTACTACTGGCCCGGCATGCTGAAACAGGCAAAAGAATATGTTCAGAAGTGCGACAAATGCCAAAGATTTGCGCCGTACCAACATCAGCCTCATCATGAGCTTATCCCGATTCCTAGCCCTTGGCCCTTTGCTCAGTGGGGGATGGACATCGTGGGTCCATTACCAAGGGCCCCTCCGAACAGGAAATATCTCTTGGTGGCCATCGACTACTTCTCTAAATGGGCCGAAGCTGAGCCTTTAACACATATCACAGAAAAGGAAGTTGAGAACTTCACCTGGAAGAACATTGTGTGCAGGTTCGGCATACCACGTGTAATTATCCGGACAATGGGACACAATTCACTGGTAAAGGCTTCAAGGCATTCTGCGAAAATCTCAACATCAGGCAACACTTTGCCTCTCTAGGCCATCCACAAGCAAATGGACAAGCAGAGGTCACCAACCGAATAATCCTTGACGGGTTAAAAAAAAAGGTTGGAATAGGCCAAAGGGAAGTGGGCAGAAGAACTCCCTAGGGTTCTTTGGGCCTACAGAACAATCAGAAGAACTCCCACCTCAGAAACTCCCTTCTCACTAGCCTATGGAATTGAAGCAGTAATTCCGGTTGAGATCGGTATGCCAACCCTGAGGACTGAGGCCTTTGAGCAAGAATCCAACGATCAGCAGCTGATGGAAAACTTGGATTTGCTCGAAGAGAGAAGGGATCAGGCCAGCATCAGGATGGAAGCCTATCAACAGAGAATGGTCAACAAATCCAAGGTAGGACTCAAGACAGTCAGCTTTCAAGTTGGAGACTTCGTCTTAAGAAGAGTCTTTCAAAACACCAAGGATCCCACCATGGGAAAGTTGTCACCAAACTGGGAAGGCCCCTACAAAGTAACAAAGGTTGTTCGACCTACCACCTACTGGCTAGAAGACATGACTGGGAAACCTGTTCCTAGGCCATGGAACGTGGAACACTTGCGGAAGTATTATCAGTAGAAAGGTTTTCTTTAAAATGTTCATCTATTAATGCACAAGCCTCCAGAGCCTGGTCCATAAATGTACAAGTCTTCGTACTTGGTCCATCTATTAATGCACAGGCCTCCAGAGCCTGGTCCATAAATGTACAAGTCTTCGTACTTGGTCCATCTATTAATGCACAGGCCTCCAAAGCTTGGTCCATAAATATACAAGTCTCAGCACTTGGTCCATCTATTAATGCACAGGCCTCTAGAGCCTGGTCCATAAAATGTACAAGTCTGGTCCATAAATGTACAAGTCTTCGTACTTGGTCCATCTATTAATGCACAGGCCTCCAGAGCCTGGTCCATAAATGTACAAGTCTTCGTACTTGGTCCATCGATTAATGCACAGGCCTCTAGAGCCTGGTCCATAAATATACAAGTCTCAGCACTTGGTTTATCTATTAATGCACAGGCCTCCAGAGCCTGGTCCATAAAATGTACAAGTCTCAGCACTTGGTCCATCTATTAATGCACAGGCCTCCAGAGCCTAGTCCATAAATGTACAAGTCTCAGCACTTGGTCCATCTATTAATGTACAGGCCTCCAGAGCCTGGTCCATAAAATGTACAAGTCTCAACACTTGGTCCATCTATTAATGCACAGGCCTCCAGAGCCTGGTCCATAAATGTACAAGTCTCAGCACTTGGTCCATCTATTAATGCACAGGCCTCCAGAGCCTGGTCCATCTTCAATTAGCTGATTCTATGATCCAGTCCATCCAAAGACAGAAGTTCCGAACATCTACGAACTAAAGTTTCCTGGATCGGAACGCCTCAGATCTGATATTTATGATATTTGGCTTAACTGTCAAAAGAGCAACAAGTACCATAATACTGATCAAAAGTGAAGTACTTTGATTCAAGCATTTTTCTAAGTTTCTTTGATCTATTCTCAGAACACTCATATACCAGAAATACACAAAAAAATGTTTTACAGAAGAGCCCATTCAAATACGAAGAACACCAGATCTGAGAAGAAGGAACTCAATTTTATTAATGATTCAGTAGATTTACATCAGTACAAAAAGACTGGAAACAAAACAAGTACGCCGAAGGCTACAACAGAGACACCATTACATAGGCTACTACAGAAAAGCCATTATATCACTACTATTTGCAGCATCACTGCTTTCTTCCTGAGATGATCTAAGGGCACAGGATCCAACCTTCCATCACCGCTGCCGCCGGCTCCATTTGAAAGGAAGAAACCCTGAACCCCAGTCTGCATCAAGGAGTACCCAGGCCATTTCATCATCGCCATCAATGATCTCAGTACCAACGGATGATGAGGGCTCTGGGCCTCAGGAGACTTTTCATTCTCCACCTTTGTAATCGGCATGACGCCCCGGCCGATTGAAGCAAGGGTCTCTGCCAAGTCACAAAGGGGAGAAAACAGCCCCCATTCATCTCCCTCAGAGCAGTTGTCACACCCCCGTCGATTTGAGCAAGGGTGCCTGCCGGAATGCAGAGGGAAGGAAGTATCTCACCTTCGTCTTCATCACCGATGCTCCAAGCCTCGGTTGAATCAAGGAGGGACCACCTGCCATCGGAGAAATCTCGACCGGATGCCAAGATGGACAAGAAGGTTTCAACCTCCTCTAACCCTTCCTTGGAGACTGAATCAAAGGGAAGGTTAACTCTCGGCCACAGTTTAATCATTCCCAACTCAGACTGAAGATCGTCAATCATTTCCGAATAAACAGCAGTTGTGGAAGAACATCTAAAAAACTCTCCTACGAGGGAACAGTTGGGAACGAAAGCATTGAGCGCAACTGAATGATCCTCCTCTATTTATATAGGCCTTCGAAGACCAAAGGCCACCCAGTTGAACCGTCGCAACGGTTAGGCGAAAAGTCAACTTCGAAATCCCAAACGACGGAGGTGCAATAAATGAGACATTAAACTGCCCTCTCGGGAGAAGCAAAAGGCAAAGCCACATACGTAATGTACAGACTTTCTGGTCTTTTCCACATATATGACATGACAGTTTCTCCAAGTCATTAACACTTGATGAGTCTCGTATACAGCAGAGGTCCATCAACTATGAGGTTTTTTGGTCCTTGTCTTAACAGATCTGAAGGCAGAAGTGTTGATCAACCGAACTACAATCACGAAATGTCCATTCATTATTGAGTCTTCGGATTCAGAACAGTCAGCTTTGAAGTGTTTTCAAAAGAAGTTAAACTCCAGAGCAGCACTACTTGCAACAATTACCACCATCAACTACAAATTAAAGCACTACAGAGCAGTACAACTCAAGACATGCACAAATACTACAGAGCAATATAACTAAGAAGATGAGCATCAAGCAAAAGACTGTTCCATTAATGAATGTATATTTCAAGTACATTGGAAGTTAAAAATAGCAAAATATGCATCCTAAGCCTGATCAGCAGGAACAGGATCAGCGACCGGAGAAGGATCAGCAGGAGCAGTATCAACCACCTCAGTCGGTACAACCTCTTCCGTGGGATCGGCAAGGAGGACATCAGCCACTTCACCCTGGATAACAACCTCTGAAGGTTCAGATCCAGGCGGCACAATAGAGGAAACATCCAGGTCAGGAAACTTGGCAAGAAGCCGAGAGCGGAAGTTATTGAACCCAAACGTAATCAAGCGATGGGTCATTCCTTCCAGCTTCGACCTCATTTCCTCCTCATTATCCATCAGTGCCTGCTCTACAGCTTCATCGAGCTGTCTACGGTGCTGATACCGCAAGCCGTTCATCTCCACCTGCAACCTCTTTGCCCGCTCAACGGCAAGGTTCCTCTCCGACTCCATCACAGTCAAGGAGTTCTGACACTCCTTCAGCTTCTCCGCAGAGTCGTGAGCCTCCGACCGAGCAGTACCAAGCTGGAGTCCTAGATCGTCCAAATTGGCCTTGAGTTGGTCCAACTCCTCCGCAGATGGAGAAACCTCCACCAAAGCAGAAAGGGTGTGCAGGGTCTGCATAATACAAAATAAACAAGTTCAATACCAGCATAAACACTTGAAGAAAGGGGAAAAGAAAAGTAAGGGCCCAACGAACTCACCTTAACCTGAAGAGCGGTTAAGTCAGCAAGAAGCTTCCCCGACTTCTGAGGCTTGAGTTTAACTGAGCCTTTAGCCCAGAAGTCCCTCAAAATCCTCTTGGCCTCCTGATCGACAACATCAGGAGCCACCGATGATGATGCCCCCTTACCCGTTTGACGAGACGGGACTGGAGGGACCACCGAGATAGGGACAGGAGCCTCTCCTTCCCCCTCCGCAGGCTCAGGAGAGGACAGAACTAACCTCTGCTTCTTTTGAGTGGGAGGAACCACTGGAGAGGAAGCCTCCCCCGCCGCCACAGGCGGCGATGGCCCGGTCTCCCACTGAGCCATCACATTGCCAGCAATCTCCTCAACACTCCCCCTGGCAGCCATCAATCTATCCGGGTTAACAATAGAAGAATGGTCTCGAATGCTGGGCTTCAAGAGCTTCTTATATTGCTTCTGAATCGCGGGGGAAAAGTCTGGTCTCTTCCACGCACCCCTGACTGCAAAGTAAGCACAGAAATTGATCAGTTCAATAATCGGCAAACAAAACAAAATCAATACAGCCACGGAAAAGTTGAACCTCACCCCTTGGCCCAGTGGTTCGAGGGAATGCGGAGGGTTGACCTTCAAAGTTCTTGAATTCCCATCCTCCTTTAATAAAAAAGTACCACTTCTTCCAGGTCTTGTTGGAGGATGGCACAGAAGTAAAGAGCCTGAACCCGCTATCAAAAGACATATAATAAAGGCCCTCCGCCTTTTAAAGTTTTAGATCCATATTGCTACGGATCAAATCGAGGGACACCTCGACATTATTCATATGCCCTAACACGATGAAGCTCAACAGATGTCTCCAACTGTTAAGGTTCAGTTCTGCGGGGCAAAGGTTAAACCAACAAAAGAATTGTTTTATTATATCAGGAAAGGGAAGTGTAAGACCCATTTCAAACCAGGCCAGATAGGCATAGATTTCTCCCTCTCTGACGTCGCTTGGGCGATCCTCAGAATCTGGGACCCTGAAAGTAACATTTGTGGGAAGTTTGAACTTCGCCCATAATTCCTTCAACATGCTTTCGGTGATTACACTTTCACCCTCCTCTCTATAACCGGATCGACCAGAGGTCTCACCAGCCCTATTCGGGGGCTCGTCAAATGCATCAACAATCCTAACCCTCGGACTAGAGGGGGGTTCTACCAATCTATTCTCATCAATATCTACGGATGGAAAATTCACTAACTGCAGTTGAGGAACGGTCTCGGAAGGACTGCCCGAACTAGAGCGTGACTCAAAGCCAGACATGGCGAGCAAAAGAAAGAAATGAAACAAATAAGAGGGAATGTAAAAGGGGACTAAAAGTTGAACCTGAGATCAAGAAAGGACTATGAACACTGGATATCCTTCAAACTTCAGAATATGTCAAATGGCGGTCTGGTACTGTAGAAGCAAATGCAGAAGAAAGGTATGAAAAACCTTTCCCTCTCTTTATATACACATTCGAAATATGAGCCTTCCAAGACGAGCCGACACAACGGTTGGAGGTAATGATGGATTCTCAAAGTATCGGCTGCGCAATAAATGGCGCATTAAACCGACGTTTTGAGAAATGGAAAAGCAAAATGTATGACTCTTCACAAAAACCACAACCCTAGTTAAGCCTTAGCTTCTAACTAGGGCTCGGAGGGGGAGTAGCTGATGTACCACAAACAGACACACCAATCACCTTGAGACACGTGTGCCCACGGAATTAACAAATCTCGATCCTACAGAACTGATAATTCCGATCATACAGAACAGCCACAAGCCTTCATGGCATTCTCATATACGTCTATCATACAGAACCGATAAACTCGGTCATACAGTGTAGGCAAAACCTTCAAGGCATTCTCATGCGTATATCTTCCAGACCTTCTGTTCTGGGCAATATTTATTCGACACTTCATATGGTTCCGACCTTATGGTTTCCTTAAACAACTGCCAAGTAGGGAATAAGGAAACAGTCTTCAACACGGAAACACTATCTATGATTATCTCCATCTACGACTCAATGCTCCACAAGGTAACTGCAATCTCCGATGATCAAATCCCTATATTCATGGCGTCAAATCCTAATCAACTTAGGAGAGCCACGGCTTATAAATTAAACCCTAGAGGTACGCTTTATTTTTTATGCTCATTCTTTGGCTTTCAATACAGTCTTTCAATTCTTTTACTTACTTAAGCATCGGAGCGGCTACCGCCGGAGCCAATCCGGTGGTCCTCTGATCATCTTTCTGAGTGTTCTACAAGTCACAGAGTCCATACTTATTGCGAGCCGAAAAGTGCAACATCAATTGGGAAGATGAAGATTGCTGCAGGAGAAGAGTGGGGATAATAGAGAAACCGATGGACACTTCAGGGAGAACCAATTTGAACAGTCGCTGCCTTCATTCGTGGAGAATAGAGAGTGTGTATCAGACTAATTTTTGAAACAGAAAGCACCAGAGCCAATTGATCAGAGAATATGCATAATGCAGCCAAAAAGCTCAGTGGAAAAATATTGGCCGCGAAGAGATAGTAGGAGTTGCGGCAGAGAAGTTGAGAAACCGATGGACAATTCAGGGAGAAGCAATTTGAACAGTCGCTGCCTTCGTCCGTGGAGAATAGAGAGTATGTATCAGTCTGATTTTGAAACAGAAAGCACCGGAGCCAATTGATCAGAGAATATGCATAATGCGGCCAAGAAGCTCAGTGGAAAAATATTGGCCACGAAGAGATAGTAGTAGTTGCGGCAGAGAAGTTGAACGGGTTGCATCAGAGAAGAAGAGAGGGCGGGAGCTCAACCGTTTGTACCGTTTGTTTTGTGGGTGGGCTCACTGATTTTGAATTAATGAGGGAGTGTGATGAGGGTATTTTGGTCAAAAACGTGTAAAACATTTTAGAGGAAAACACATAAGAGGATCCATACACTTATAGGTAGTATAGATATAGATTATAATCAAACCTAAATAGCCGGGATAAAGGCTTAGTTGAGTTGAGTTGTATCTTTTAGTTGGAATTATAAGCTGTAAAGTGGTTAGAAGTTGAACTTAGAAGTATATATCCTAGAACAGGTATTGGATATTGATTGTATGCAAAAGCACATGTGAATAAGTTGTTCTCTAACTGCTTTTTTCTGTGCATTTGGGAGGCTCAGTGCTTATTAAGATCCTGAGAAATCAATTTATTCTTCTATCTGCCACTACAGGTAGTCAAATGGTTAGAAAAAAAATGCTAAACAGAAATACAGTGTTCTCATCTTATGTAAAAGCACACGCTTCCATCAAATAATTCAAATTTTATATTATTCTAGAAAACAATTGCAACATTTTCATGTAACTTGCCTCCAATTGATGTCACGAACTACATTTTCTTCTTTGGTAGTTCAATTTGTTCATATGACTAGTTTTGGTCTTTATTTTGTGTAAAAAAGGCGGGGTCATATGGAATCAGAGAAATTTAATCAAAGGGGGAAAATTGTATCAAATTCATAATCAATGGCTTGGGATCACTTATTAAAATAATAATAATAATGAATTATAATAATAATCAATGGCTTGAAATTAACTACCTTCTTCTCCCAAAAAAAAAAAAAGATTTAACCATCTGCTTGCTTAGTGGATAATTAAAGCAGAAGCAGAATCTTGTGATGCCTCTTTTGCAAGGTTGTGGATTGTGATACCTTGAAAACCAGAACTGGGACTTCAACGAGGTTTGGATGGTGAGAACGTGATGTATGCACCACTTATCAAAATGATTAAAAAGGAAGCATTATGCAGTATGCACCAGATTTATGTTCTCATGCATGGTATACTACTTGGGCTTAAGGAGAGATAGCTAAAGTGTAACGCTGAGAAAAACAATGTGCGATTAGAATTAGGGTACCCAAAAAAAAAGCAATGTGTGTTTAGAGAAGATGGATATGGTCTTATTTTTAGGATTCTTATTTTGAATCTCCCAAATGCTTCAAGGAGTAAGAATGAAATTTTGAATGCTTGGGCAGAATCTGGAAATATATGTGAAAGATTTGGGAACTAATCGACTCATGCTGGTACATTTGGATTTCACCTGCTTTATGAAAAAGTCAAGAATAATTTTGAGATTTTTTGGAATCATTTGATAATTATGTGCCAGTTTGGGATGCATGCATTGTGGATGTCATGGTTTCATAAATATATGCACGTATGTTGCATCTCAGTGTTCGCTTATTATTTTTCTAAGTTGTGTTTCCTTGTGGACAACTTGTCTGCCTTCTGTCTTTGATGAGTTTGTTCAATAGCTAAGTTACTTCAAACCTTTGGTAAACACACTTGTTCAAACTTCAAGCTAGCAACATTACCATGTAATTTTATTTATAATACAGAGATTAGAAAAACCAGTAACAATACTTTTTTTTTCCAAGAAAATATGGCTACAAGTACAATATTTGGTAGTATATGGTGTTGTTCTTCTAGATTGGTTTCCATAATGTGATGGGGCCCAATGAAAACATTATAGTCCTAAATCATTATGATTAATAATCTATTTTCCCACTCAGAAGGCTGATTTTAATGGTAGAACCCTTTACATATTCAAAGAATACACTAGAGCAGGATAGATGATCATTAGTTTGATGATTCATTAGAGCAGGATAAAAGTTTTGTGGAATGGCTCCAAGGAGAGTGCTTTCATTTTATTCTGATGCCAAATTCTTATTCATGCTGGACATGGCTACGGCTATGGCTCCCTTTTCAGTGTGTCCATCTTCCTAGGAGAGTTAACAGCTGTGGTAAGACGAGACTTGACTTTTTCATTCAGTACTGAAGGAAGTAGAATTTCTTTAAAGCTTATAAGTTCATCTATAGCTTGGCATTTGCTGAATGCATCTTGTTACTATACCAAATAGGATCAATTTTCAAGTGCTCTTGTTGATTTGAGTTTAAAGGGTTCATGACTAGAATTGATTATTTGAAGTTTTCATCTCATGAAAAGATTTTCTCTACTCCCCTTCTTTTCTTCCCTTTTTTTTTTGGGGGGGGGGGGGAGGGGGGAGTTTATTGTACTCTTTGTCGTTTCACTTCATGTGTGAGATTTGACATCGAGGAAGGGGATAGAGTGAAGTTTTGGGCTGATTTATGACACATTGAGGTGATCTTGAAAGATAAGTTCCCTAATCTATTTAATATTGAGGTGGATAAGAAGTGTCTTGTGGCAGATTATATTGATAGAATGGGGAATAGAAGGGTGTAGAGTCCAAAATTTAGGAGGGGTTTCTTTGCTTGGGAGCTTCAGGAAGCAAAGGAGTTCATGTCATCCTTGAGCAAGATGGGGTTATTAGATTGAGGTAGAGATGGGATGTCTTGGAGCGGTGGAGGGGACAGTAGATTCACAGCTTGTTCCTTTTATTGGAAATTAATGGAAGGGAGAAATAATTTTTTCCCTTGGAGGGTGATTTAGAGGTCTAGAGTGCCCACAAAAACCTCGTTTTTTGCTTGGGAGGCCTCTTGGGGTGTGATTTTAACTATGGACAACTTGAAGAAGAGGGGTTTTCATCTTCCAAATCAATACTCCTTATTCAAGGAGGAAGAAGAAACGGTTGATCATCTTCTTTTACATTGTAATTATGCTTGGGATACTTGGAGTTTTTCTTTTTAGTATCTTGGGGTTCTCATGGGTGATGCTGGATAAGGTCAAAGAACTCTTTTGAGTTGGAGATGCAAAAAGCTCAAAAAGGAGTTAAGAGTAGCTCGGAAAATGGTGCCCACGTGTCTTTTGTGGTGTTTATGGAAAAAAAGAAATAGAAGAATTTTTGAAGGGGTGGAAGCTTCCCCTAGGTAGTTTAGAGACGTTTTTTTGAAAACCTTTTTGTTTTAGATTAAGGAAGAATACCATATGTATTTAGATAGGCTTATGGATTTTTTGAGAGATCTAAGGCTTTAATTGATGTAGCCGGTCTCTTTTATTGTTCTTGTGGGGTGCCTTTCTTAGGCCCCTGTTCCATATATCTATTTCACTTTTGCCGATAAAAAAAAATTGTAATCTTTGTTTCTCTATACAATTACTGTATGTACAAGTAGAGGTCGATAATTAATGTTTTTTTACATTTTATAAGAAATCATTTGTAGCCATTGCTATAAAAATTGATTAGATTTGTTTTTTCTTCTGTGAATTCTTTCTATTGTGAAACCGCTGCTTATAATTTCTATGTTTCATTTGTTCACGTGCAGCCTGATCATTTTCAAGGCCATCATGGTTTACGTGCCATATTCTGGGTCAGGGTGTTACAGGTATGATGGAAAAGTCTTTATACCTGGTTGTGACAAAAATGTAAGCTCTACCATTTTTATTTTATTATTATTTTTCTTTTTAAATTTAGCGACTAGGTGTGTTTTTTACCAAAAAAATGTAAGTTGTGGTGTTCAAGTTTTAATTTTTTTGTGATGAGTGTTCTTTATTCTTGAATTTTTTTCAAAACAACTCTATTTAAAAAAAAAAATCTAGAAAACATCAACCTGCATTACCCCATCCAATCATATTCTCTACAGAAGTTTGTTGTTGATGAAAGTTGGCTTTTGTTCTTAATTTTTGTTATAAGATTAGTTTTAAGATCTAACGATGGAATTAGGGCTTGCGCATGATGGAGTTGGGTATTTCTCTATCCCAGTAATTACCTTGCCGTCTCATTCTTTTCTTCACTTTGCACTGTCAACCTTCACCAGAATCTACAAGTCACCGTAGCTCAAGCGAACCCTACTATAAATGTCGCCTAACTTGATTTTTGCATACCTTCTCTCATTCTCTGGTACTTCCTCCCTCTATACTCGGTTTATACATGTCCAAATCACTCTTGAAATGCAAACAAAATGTAATGTAAAACTAGTTCACACGAAGATTTGTTTATATTCTTGGCACGGGTGTGTGTTTTTTTTTGTCAATTTTTTTTTAAGTAAAACCACACTGACCTATTTTATTAATATTACACATAAATTTTCTGTTGTTTAGAAAATTACACTTATCTTCCTTCTGTTTAATATCAGTAATAAAAACTTTCATTTCGTTAGTTAATTGTTAATTGATTGATGATGTCATCTAAAATATTTTAATAAATACCAACTTTGACCTTCCTAACATTTAAAAATTAAAATTAAATAAAATTTTTCTCTCTGTCTTATTTCTCCTTTCTCAGTAGATTCACAGTGCGTTCCTTTTATTGGAAATTAATGGAAGGGAGAAATAATTTTTTCCCTTGGAGGGTGATTTGGAGGTCTAGAGTGCCCACAAAACCTCGTTTTTTGCTTAGGGAGGCTTCTTGGAGTGTGATTTTAACCATGGACAATTTGAAGAAAGGGGTTTTCATCTTTCAAATTGATACTCCTTATGCAAGGAAGAGGAAGAAACGGTTGATCATCTTCTTTTACATTATAATTATGCTTGGGATACTTGGAGTTTTTCTTTTTGGTATCTTTGGGTTCTCATGGGTGATGCCGGATAAGGTCAAAAAGCTTTTTTGAGTTAGAGATGCAAAAATCTCAGAAAGGAGTTGAGAGTAGCTTGGAAAATGTTACCCACGTGCCTTTTGTGGTGTTTATAGAAAAAAGAAATAGAAGAATTTTTGAAGGGGTGGAAGCTTCCCCTTGGCAGTTCAAAGACATTTTTTTGAAAATCTTTTTCTTTTAGATTAAGGAAGAATACCCTATGTATTTTGATAGGCTTATGAATTTTTGGAGGGATCTAAGGCTTTAATTGATGTAGCCGGTCCCTTTTATTGTTCTTGTGGGGTGCCTTTCTTAGGCCCCTGTTCCACATATTTATTTCACTTTTACCGATAAAAAAAAATTGTAGTATTTGTTTCTCTATACAATTACTGTATGTACAAGTAGAGGTCAATAATTAATGTTTTTTACATTTTATAAGAAATCATTTGTAGCCACACGTTGTAAAAATTGATTAGATTTTGATATACCATAAAACGACAGACCAATCCTCATGCGACACGTGTGTCTATAGATCAATTAGGGGCTCGGTCATCCAAAGCATGCCGAGCATTTAGAACAGACCTACAAAACTTAAAGGGCCGAGCACACGCCTACAAAGCTGAGCTACAGAGCCTACAGGTCTGAGCACGGACCTCCAGAATACTCTCCGCTATTTAGAGCTCATCACCGCCTTAATATCTGCCGAGCAGGGAATAAAGAAACAGTCTTCTACAAGGGAACTACCACACATGGTTATCTCTATTTTGATACAATGTCCAACATGGAAAACTACTATCTCCGATGATCAAATCCCTACTTTCATGGCTCCAAATCCTAATCAACTTAGGAAAGACCCCATCTATAAATTAAACCTTAAAGGTACGCTTTATTTTCTATGCTCATTCTTTGGCTTACATTACAGTCTTTTCAATTCAGTTTATTAACTTAAACATCGGAGCGGCTACTGTCGGAGCCTAATCCGGTGGTCCTCTGATCGTCTTCTTGAGTGTTCTTCAGGTTGCAGAAGGTCAAAGTCGGCTACAGCCAAAAAGTGCAGCATCAGTTTGGCGCCGTCTGTGGGAAACGACAGCAATCTCCAAGTGCTCTACTCACTAATAAACTTATTCTCCTTCTTACCGGAGAATCATGGCACCCAATCTCCGACCAAAGAAGAACGCTCAAAATCCACAAAACCCTCAACGTTGGCCGCTTACAGAACGAGGAAGGGGACAGACAGCTGATCCCATGGGGCAAGAGCTTGAGTCAATCAAGCAACATAACCAGCTCATGCAAGAACAGATTCTAGCCAGTGTCTAAAACTTTAGCAATGCTTACTTGAAATCAGGGGGGAATCCTCCGAGTCCGCCGATTAACATTGCTGCTCAGGGGGCACAACCCCCTATTGTTACTACGGAAGAAGGGCCCCATGAAGAGGCTCCCAACCATCGAGCCTGTACACCCCCAAGGTGCTACTCACTTCGACAGAGATCCTCAGCCATCAGCAGCCGCAGGTTGGGGAATGCCAGCCTTTGTTCCAGATGTCCATTATCGGAGCACCACCAGGGCTCCAACTCCTAAGGCTTCAGGAGCAAACCCAGCACCTCCAGAGACTCAACCTCATGCGGTTCCAGTTTTCCCAAATCAGGAGCACCTAGAACCCTCTTCCATCTGAGGGACATGCCCATCCCGTTTACATGGGGGCCGAAGTCGTAAGGCAAAATTCTCTAGGAGTCCCACCTAGGGACTCACGCAAAGCTGAAGAGGTGGCGGAATCCATGGACCAAACTGTTTTTATGAGAGGGGCTCAAAATCCTCCAGAGCAAGACGAGTTGGCTAGGTTGCTCGGAAGGCTTGCCACACCATTCACTCCTGCCATTATGTTGGAAGAGAGACCAAGAAAGTTTATTGTACCAAAGTTCACCCCATATGATGGGACTACTGATCCAGAGGACCATCTGTCACATTACCAGCACACAATGGCTTTACACGGGGCCTCGGATGCCTTCATGTGCCGTACCTTCATTACCAGCTTGAAAGGTACTGCTCTGAAGTGGTTTCACCACCTACCCACTGAACTCAGTCGCTAGCTTTTATGAGCTCGGTAGGCGATTTCTGGACAGGTTCATGACCAGCAAAAGGTTGAGGAAGGGACCTAAATTCCTGTTGAACGTTAAGCAAACCAATGAGGAGACCCTCAGAGCTTACATCGCGTACTTCAATGCCGAACTTTCCGAAGTTACAGACTACAGCCCGAGCTTCTTAGTAGCCGCTCTGACCGCTGGCCTTGCTCAGGGAGGTTTCAGGGATTCTCTGATGAAGATTCCCCCTACCGACATGGCCCAGAAGGATGACATAAAGAAGGACGGCCAGAAAAAGGACTATCAAAAGAAGGAGTCGAATACGGCCAGGTAAAGGGACAGAAGCCCAGAAAATGGAGGGGTACCCAGAACCCCGCTCAATGCTGCCCCTAGAGGATTCGCCAACTTCACTCCGTTGAACACCTCTCCTGAATCAAATACTTCGGCAAGTCCAATCTCGGGAGAATCTGAGGTGGCTGGAACCTCTGAGAGGGGATCCAAACCTCCGAGATCAGACCAAGTACTGTGACTTCCACAAAGACCGTGGGCACATAACTAATACATGCCAAGCCCTCAGACATGAAATTGAGCATCTCATAAGAAGAAGTCATTTACAAGAATACATCAAACAAGTTGGAGGGCAGAACCCTAGCAATGAAAGGCCCCAACAGGGGAGACCCGACCAAAGGCCTGAACAGAGATAGGAACAAGGACGGAACGAACTTCAGCGACAAAATAACGAGCTTATCTTTGTCCTCCATGTTGACACCCCGATAGTAGAGACCTCTAACAGAGCACAGAAATGGTATGTTCGGAAGGCCAAAACTACCCCCACCATCCTATCGATCTCCCATATCAAGAAGAGGATGAAACCAGTGCCTGAAATCCAGTTCACGGAGCAAGATCTTGCAGGGGTACATTGTCCTCACAGTGATGCCCTCGTCATCTCTCTCAAAATTGCCAACTTCGAGATCCAAAGAGTTCTAATGGACACTGGGACCTCTAGCAAACATTTTATTCTACGAACCCCTCAAACTGATGAAGCTTAATCCCAGTGACGTCAAACCCACAGCCATGATCATGGTAGGATCTGATGGGAATCTCAACACTCCACTAGAAAGGATTAACCTCCCTACTACAGCAGGAGAGAGAGACGGACAAAAGACCACTATGACAAAATACATGGTCCTGAACGCCAATTCCCCTTACAATGTCATAATTGGGAGACCATGGCTGCATCAGATAGGAGCAGTCACTTCAACCCTCCACCAGTGCTTAAAGTACGTCCACAATCAGGCCGTCTATTCTATCAGAAGGTGCCAACCGACCTCCAAGGAGTGTCATGCTCTCGCTCTCAAAGAGAAGGCTCCCAAATAGCAATTACAGCATGCCCGTGAATGCGTGGACCCAATCCTTTCCCACCTTCACGAGGCAGAAGATTGCCCTTCCGGAATCGACGAGCCACTAAGCCCTAGAGGAAGGGACAGCAGGGCCAAGCCCATAGGGGAACCCATCAAAGTACTGGTCAACTCGGAATCGCTAGGGCGCTATCTACAAATAGGTCTAGACCTGACATCTGCCGAGCAGGATGAAATAATCAGGTTCCTGAAAAACAACCTCTCCGTGTTTTCCTGGGAAACAAAGGACATGGAGGGAATAGACCCAGGCCTCATTACCCATAAACTGATGGTAGATCCAGATCACCCACCAGTGAGACAGAAAAGGAGGTCGCTCGCTCCAGAGCGGCATCGGGTCATCAATGAGGAGGTCCAAAGGCTGCTTGAGGCCAAGATGATATGAGAGGTATTCTACCCTGACTGGTTGGCCAATACCGTTCTGGTCAAGAAGAAAAATGGCAAGTGGAGAGTCTACGTCGACTACACAGACCTCAATAAAGCCTGTCCCAAGGATAGCTTTCCTCTACCGAGAATAGATCAGCTAGTCGATGCTACTGTAGGGCACGACTCATGAGCTTCATGGATGCCTATTCAGGATATAACCAAATCCAGATGTACCCTCCAGATCAGGAGAAAACAGTATTCATAACCGAACGAGGTCTCTATTGCTACAGAGTAATGCCATTCAGTCTAAAGAATGTTGGGGCCACATATCAACGTCTTGTCAATAAAATGTTCAACCCTCTGCTCGACAGCACCATGGATGTAAAATTCAGACCCGAAATACCCGGTCATATGGCACGTATTACGAGGTCATGAAAAATAATGCATAAATTATAAATTATAAGAAAATAATTAATTAATGTAATAAAGATTAATTAATCAAATGTAAGGAGATAAAATTGTTTAAAGTGTATTGTAGGTATGTACATATGGTCGTGTGTATATACATATACACCTATATGTATGTAAACAAGTATAGTAGATATATATAAATATAATTTTATATATATATATATATAAATCTATGTATAAATATACATAAAGTAAAGAAAACCAAAAATATCTTTGTGTGTGTAAGTGTACAAGCAAAATGTGTGTGTGTGTCGGTTGAGGTGTGTGTGTTTGTGTGTGTGTCTTCATGTGTTAGTGTGTGTGCTTATATAATATATATATATATATATATATATATAACTTACAAAATATCAACAAGAAGTAAATGAAAAGCTGAATCTACAAAAGTAGAATTAAAAATTGTGTAAGAGAAATTTATGAGAAGTGAGGGCTAGAAGTAGGCAGTGAGGTCATAGAGAGAGAGAGAGAAAAAAAAAGTTGAGAGAGAGAAGGGTCAGTGGATCCATTATAAAGCAAGTTCATGCATTGCATGCTTGCCATTATTAAAGAAAAGAACTGAGAAGCTAAGGAAGGAAGAAAATCAGAAGAGAAGGAGGTCAAAACCACAACAAAAAGGTGTGAAATATGAAATTTATCACTTTCTCTCTCTAAAAGTTAAGCATGAATATAAACTGTTTTTGAGTTGTTATATGCATATGGTGTTAGATATATGTTTAAAAGCTCATCAAGCATGATTTTAGGCCATGAAAACGACTAAAAACATGAAACCCAGAAGCTACGGCCATTGAAGACCTTGCTTGAAACAGATCTGAACCGACTTCCACCAAACTGGTTTTGGCTTACCAAAACCTCAAACTGAGACCATGAGGGTTTTAAAAACCCTAACACGCGATCATAAAACCTAGGAAATGACCTTCAAATATAGAGTTGCAGGTTTCGGGTTTTTAAGCCAACACCTTAACTGCACCTCAAAACGTATTTTAAAGAACGAAATATGAGACCCGATGAAGAGGGGATCAAAACAAGCCTAACCTCATGAACAATGATCAAGAAATACGCATGAACCAGTCAGTTACAGGTCTGGGCTATTCCCTCCGAACTGTGATATTTGAGGTTAATTCGAAGCTCAAAATCAATGTAAAAACATGCCTTAAAGCTCTAGGGAACGTTTGGAAAAGAAAACAGAGAAAATGACTCCCTAAAATGTCACGAAATCCAACTGTAAAAAATTAGGGTTTCACATGAACAGTGTCGACCCCGTTGGGGAAGATGACACTGTTCGGGTCGGACTATGGGTCGGTTACGGGTTTGGGTTAAATCTGGATCCAACGGGTCACGGGTTATTTAAATGGCAACGTTTTGTTTTTAATATTTAAAACATTAGGGCTGACATCATCATGATGTCAGCATCACGTGGCAAACCGACTAAACCGGTTGGTTTACAAAGGGACCGGACCGGTTCACTTAAAATTCAACCGAACCCACTGGTTTTTTTTTAATTATTTAAAATGAAATAAACCAAGACTTTCTTTATTTACGGATTGACTCCAGAACTTCTGGAAAATCCCACTGTGGCCCAACTGATGGGAATTTTATGCAATTAAGCCCCTGGAAAAATAATTAAATAATTAATTTAATTATTTAATAAATAAAGTAAAATTACTATTTTGCCCCTAGGTCATATATGAAGCAAATGAAGTCCAAATTAAACATATGAATAGTGTATCCTTACTATTTTGGATATTCTGAAGCCAATGGTAGGGCCCGTTTTACGAGATAGGGCCTGAAAAATAAAGACACGTAAAGGGGTCAATGACTAAAATACCCCTTGTCCAAAATTAACAAGTTATTAGTGTATTCTTACTATCTCGGACCTTCTGAGTCCAATGGTGAGGTTCATGACACAAGACGAGGTTCTGAAGATAAAGACACATAAGGGGGTAAAATGACCAAAATACCCTTGGTACCCCTAAAGCTAAATTGAAACCAGAGATGGTCTAAATTGACTTTCTTCAACATTCCGGACTCAATGGTGAGGTCCAAATTATGAAACGAAGTACAAAAAAATATGACACGTAAATAGGTAAAATGACCATTTTGCCCTTTTACATACAAAAGTCCAAATTAAATTTTAGGAAAGCCTAAACTGACTTTCTTCGATGCTCCGAACCCAATAGAAGAGCCTATTCGACCAAAAGAAATAGTCTAAAATAAAAAGACATAAAATTTGATGAATAGCATCTGTCAGATAGCTATAAACTGAATTATTGCCAAAGTACTAATCTAAGGCGTATACGAGGAAATGAATTACGAAAAGACACGACACGTAAATATGTGAAGTAAATAAATTTAAATTAAAGTTAATGGAGCTACCAGAAGAGTATAAATTGAAATGAATTCAATTCCTAACACATTAAATTGTGTCATAGGTTAAGAGTACGAGTTAAAATAAGTACATATGAAATTATGAGATCATTTTAGGATCTAATAAGAACTAAGCATAAGTTAAGCACCATCAATAAGTGTTATTATGGTGAATGTGAAGTTAATGAGGTTATTATGAATTGTTCTTAAGAACTACAAAGGAAGTGGGAAAGCGCATTATTAGCACTAACCCTAAAGGACCAAGGTGAGTAACCCTGTATTTGAAGTAGAGATTTAACTCCATGGATTTGAAAAGGTTTTAAGTTCAAAGATATGAAGTGTTTGAATTTTCAAATTCAGTATTTACATGATTCAATTTTAAATTGTTCTATCTTTATAAACTCTATTATGACATGTTCAGAGAATGGTTTCTGTCACAGTTTTCTTAAAACATATTTCAGCATGTCTAAAGTTTTAAATGCCAAATTATATAAAGTGTTCTGAATTTGTTTATATCAAGTGTTTAAAGGATTTGTTATGAAATTACGTACATAATGTTTTAAATGTTAATGAGAAGCACCTATTTGAAGAAGTCATGTATTCAATGTATTTGAATGTAAGAAAAGCTGTGCATAAGCACCATGGATTTTATGAGTTTCTTCGAAATTAAATTAATCCAAAATCTGATAGGATATTGAGTTGTACGGAACTCGATTGACTGTCGAATGCCAGGTAGCAGGATCTAATCCCCCAGGCATAAGATATCTTCACGAAACGTAAAGTGGGAATCTGGTTCGAAACGGATTCCATTAATAAAAAGTGATAAGAAAATGTATTGGAAATGGAAGCAGGTTTTACCCTCATTTTCACAGTACATATTTATGTGTTTTAAAGTTTATATACTTTATTGACGAAGTACGAGTTTAGCTTGAATACTTTTAATGTTTTAAAGCTATCTGTTTTATGAAATGCATATGTTTCGAGTTATATACTCTATTTGACGAAATACGAGTTTAGCTTGAATACTTTAAATGTTTCAAAGCTATCTGTTTTATGAAATGTATGTGTTTCGAGTTATATACTCTATTTGACGAAGTACGAGTTTAGCTTGAATACTTTAAATGTTTCAAAGCTATCTGTTTTAAGAAATGCATATGTTTTATGTTCAAGTATACGAGCAATTGACAGTGAATGTTTTACAAACTCTTATGTACTAAAAACCACTGCTAATTGAAACCTCATGACGAATACTGGAATTGGTCACAAGCTTAGATTAGCTTACCTGGACTTTGTTCGGATCCCTCTTTCAAGTGATTAAGGGCAGTTTGGATTAGAAGACGATGATGAAAAATCTGCTGTTTTTGGAAGTTATGTTCAAGTAGTTTTTGTCTAGCACTACGAACATTAAGTATGAAATCTTGTATTAGTAAAGTGGTACCCTGTTATGTATAAGCCCCACGGGGCAATTAAACATGTATTGTTTATAAAGTTTTTAAGTTTTAGTTATACTCTGAATATTAAATCATGTATGCTATGCAAAGAGCGGCAGTACCGGACGGGTGTGCATAAATTTAAAAATAAGAAAAGAAAAGAAAAAGTTTTTCACGCTTCCGCAATCAGATGTCGCACATCTATTCGATACCGCTGCTTATGTGAGCCTTCGCCTTAAAGTCCTCGGGCCTAAGGGTGGCGGTCGCGATGCGAGATCCGCATGGGGTGGGTTTTGGGTCGTGACAATGGAAGTCTACACTGACAACATGCTAGTCAAAAGCTTACAAAAGGGGAACCACCTCCAGCATTTAGCATAGACGTTTGACATCCTGAAGCAGCATAAGATGAAATTGAATCCCTCAAAGTGTATCGGAGTGACGAAAGGAAACTTCTTGGGGTGTATTATTTCACAAAGGGGCATTGAAGCAAACCGCACTTAGATCAGGGCTCTGACTGAGCTGGAGTCACCAAAAACCAAGAAGGACATTCAGGCTCTGAATGGCAGAATTGTAGCCTTAAGCAGATTTATTTCCAAATCCACTGACCACTGTTTACCATTCTTCAAAGCCTTAAAGGGCAACAGAGCTCTACAGTGGACAGAAGAGTGCGAGAAGGCCTTCCAAGAGCTAAAGGAATATCTAGCCTCGCTTAAACTCCTATCAAAGCCAGTCCACGGAGAAAAATTGCTTCTCTACCTTGCAGTCTCTAAAAACGCTGTCAGTTCAGTACTGGTCGAGCAGCATAGGGGAGTCCAGAAGCCTATATTTTATGTCAGCAGAGCATTATTAGACACAGAAAAAAGGTATCCTGAAATTGAAAAGCTGGCTCTTGCACTAATAATCTCAGCACGGAAGCTCAGACCTTACTTTCAAGCCTATCCTATCGAGATCCCCACTGCTTACCCCCTGAAGTCCGTATTAAGAAAGCCTGAAGTATCAGGGCGACTAGTCAAATGGTCAGTAGAACTGGGGGAATTCGACATATCTTAAGTCCCACGAATCTCTGTCAAAGGTCAAGCCTTGGCCAATTTTGTTGCTAAATTCACCCCAGCACTACAAGACAAGGCCCAACGCTTTGAAAACTCAGAAACATGGCAACTCTATACTAATGGATCTTCCACTGACCACGGTTCTGGTATGGGTCTGGTGCTACAATCTCTTGATGGGCTCGTAGCCGAGAAGGCAGTTAGCCTGGGGTTTAGAGCCTCCAACAATGAAGCAGAATACGAAGCCCTTGTTCTGGGAATGAAGCTAGCTCTAGAATGCGAGGCTTAGAACCTCGAAGTCTTCTCTGATTCCCAACCGGTGGTAAGCCAAGTTCTGGGGGATTTTTCTGTTAAAGATGGCCGAATGCTCGGTATTCAGAACTCGCCAACTCATTAAAACAATCTTTCCAAATATTCTTCATCCAAAAAATAGAAAGAGGCCAAAACTGCAAAGCTGATGCTTTGGCTAACCTGGCATCTCACCTAGATTCAGAGGGTGATTCTATGATAAAAATCTCCCATCAACCAAAACCAAGCATTGAGGAGGTCCAAGTAGCCCAAGTTACCGAACAGCCTCAAAATTGGATGACCCCTATCTTCCAGTACTTAAAAGGAGGACTCCTCCCTGAGGACAAGAACAAAGCCAGACGAATCCGAATTAAGGCGGCTCGGTATTTGATCTTGAACGGCAAGCTTTATAGAAGGTCATATTCTCAACCTCTACTGAGGTGTCTTGCTCCAAAAGAATCTCAGTATGTCCTGGCTGAAATACACGAGGGAATCTAGTGAAAATCATAACGGGGGCAGAACCATAGCCCACCGAGTTTTGACACAAGGCTACTACTAGCTTGGTATGTTGAAGCAGGCTAAGGAGTATGTCCGAAAGTGTGACAAATGCCAAGGTTTGCTCCCTATCAACACCAGCCCCACCATGAGCTCATTCCTATTGCTAGCCCATGGCCCTTTGCTCAGTGGGGAATGGACTTCATAGGCCCATTACCTAAGGCCACACCAAACAGGAAATATCTTTTGGTGGCCATTGACTATTTCTCCAAAGGGGCAGAAGCAGAGCCTCTAACACACATTACTAAGAAGGAAGTCAAGAGCTTCGTCTGGAAAAACATCGTCTGTAGGTTCGGCATACCGCGTGTAATCATCTCAGACAATGGTACACAATTTTCTAGCAAAGCCTTTAAGAAATTCTGCCAAGATTTGGGTATCAGTCAGCATTTCTCCTCTCCTAGTCATCCCCAAGCTAATGGGCAAGCAGAAGTCACCAATCGGACAATCTTTGATGCCCTTAAGAAGAGGTTGGAAGAAGCCAAGGGAACATGGGTCGAAGAACTCCCTAGTGCACTCTGGGCTTACAGAACAACTAGAAGAACTCCAACCTCTGAAACTCCCTTTTCACTTGCTTAAGGAACCGAGGCAGTTATTCCAGTAGAGATCGGTATGCCAACCCTGAGGACTGAAGCTTTCGACCAGGAGTCCAATCATTAGCAGCTGGTAGAAAATTTAGACTTACTTGAGGAAAAGAGGGATCAAGCCAGGATCAGGATGGAAGCGTACCAGCAAATGATGGCTAACAACTCTAAATTGGGGCTCAAGCCTGTCAGCTTTCAAGTTGGAGACCTCGTTCTAAGAAGGGTTTTTCCAAACACCAAGGATCCCGCAATGGAAAAATTATCACCCAATTGGGAAGGTGCCTACAGAGTGACAAAAATTGTTAGGCCTACCACTTACTGGCTAGAAGGCATTAATGGGAAACCTGTTCCCGGACCTTGGAATATAGAACATTTGCGGAAGTATTATCAATAAAGAAATTTTTTCTTTGAAAAACTCTTTGAAGTATTCCCGTCAAATGTACAGACCTCACGGTCTGGTCCATCAAATGTACAGACCTCATGGTCTGGTCCATCGAATGTACAGACTTCTAGTCTAGTCCACCAAATGCACAGACCTCATGGTTTGGTCCATCAAAAGTACAGACCTCATGGTCTGGTCCATCAAAATGTACAGACTTCTAGTCTGGTCCATCAAATGTACAGACTTCTAGTATGGTCCACCAAATGCACAGACCTCATGGTCTAGTCCATCAAATGCACAAACTTCTAGTCTGGTCCATCAAATGTACAGACTTCTAGTCTGGTCCATCAAATGTACAGACCTCATTGTCTGGTCCACCAAATGCACAGACCTCATGGTCTGGTCCATCAAATGCACAGATCTCATGGTCTGGTCCATTAAATGTACAAACCTCATGGTCTGGTCCATCAAAATGTACAAACTTCTAGTTTGGTCCACCAAATGTACGGACTTCTAGTCTGGTCCACCAAATGCACAAACCTCATGGTATGGTCCATCAAATGTACAGACTTCTAGTCTGGTCCATCAAATGTATAGACCTCATGGTCTGGTCCACCAAATGTACAGACCTCATGGTCTGGTCCACCAAATGCACAAACCTCATGGTCTGGTCCATCAAATGTATAGACCTCATGGTCTGGTCCATCAAAATGTACAGACTTCTAGTCTGGTCCATCAAATGTACAGACTTCTAGTCTGGTCCACCAAATGCACAGACCTCATGGTCTAGTCCATCAAATGTACAGACTTCTAGTCTGGTCCATCAAATGCACAAACCTCATGGTCTGGTCCACCAAATGTACAGACCTCATGGTCTGGTCCACCAAATGTACAGATTTCTGGTCTGATCCATCAAACGTATAGACCTCATGGTCTGGTCCACCAAATGTACAGACCTCATGGTCTGGTCCACCAAATGTACAGATTTCTGGTCTGATCTATCAAATGTACAGACCACATAGTCTGGTCCATCAAATGTATAGACCTCATGGTCTGGTCCATCAAATGTACAGACCTTCGGGTTTGGTCTAAAACAAAGAGTCTGATTTGCTCAATTGATTTTCGGATATTCTCAATCCAATTATTTGCACAAGTCTTTGGGCTCGGCAAGCATAGTTATTACTACAGTTACTCAAATTATTGCAGGTTACTATACCCGAAAAAGACTACTCTATAGAGCTGATCTGAATAGAGTATGAGCAACTCGGATTTCATCAAGGACAAACTCACCCACTACCGTGCAGCCGTAACTTAATATATCGCCAAGAGAACTTAGCTCGCAGAATTCGCAAAGTATTTCAATTTGGAGGAGGCACAGATATTATGAAAATCTATCTATGCAAATGGAACCATTGACAGAAAGCAATTGGCAACAGTGCTTAGAAAAATGTGCTAGCTCGGGAGGAACACAGTTTATTGAAAAGGAAAGGAACTCGGTTTTATTGATAATCCATGAAAAAGTTACATCAGAACGAATGAGTCAACATAGAGACAAACTACGATTCTAAAGCTACAATAATTTCGGACAAGTCGTATTTCGATTTTATGCCATCATGGCCTTCTTCCTCTAGCTCCTCTAAAGTCAAAGGTCCAGGGTCCCAAGACACCATTACCGCCGTCACTGGCTCCCATTTGAAAGGAAGGAGCCCTGAACCCCAATCTGCATCGCCGTTTGCCCTGGCACCGATGCAGAAGGATGACTCCAGGTATCACGACACCTTCATTCTCCGCCTTTATTCTCCTCAAATTTAGTATGGCACCTTGGCCGGCTTGTGCAAAGGTCTCTGCCCAAGGAAGAAGGGGAGGAGGCATCTCCCCATCATCTTTATCATCAACGCTTCAAGCCTCGATTGAATCAAGGAGGGCCCGCCTCCATGAGGGGAAATCCCTATCGCATGCTAAGATGGACAAAGAGATTTTCGTCTCCTTTAGTCTTTCCATAGGAACCAAGGTAAAAGGGTGGGCTATCCTTAGCCACAGTTTGATCACACCCAACTTAGTCTGAGGATCTTCAATCATCACCGGATGATGTTAACTTCTATAGCAACTCAATTCCCCTTGATAGGGAAACATCATGAAAGCAAACAATAGGAAGAATGGGTGTGGAAGCACCCCCTCTCTCCCCTATATATAGATCTTTGAAGACAAAGAGTCATCCATCCAAACCGTTGCGACGATTTAGAAAAGAGTGGCCTCGAAAGCCCCAAGCAAAGGGTGCGTAATAAATGATAGAATAAACCGTCGTCTTATAAGATAAAAAGACGGGACGCTTAATCTTCTTAAGCCTATAGCCTTAGTTACGCTCTAAAACTTCTAACTAAGGCTTGGGGTTGGGGGGGGGAGTAGCTGATATACCACAAAACAACAGTCCAATCCCCATGCGACATGTGTGTTTACAGATCAATTAGGGGCTTGGTCATCCAAAGCATGCTGAGCATTCAGAACAGACCTACAAAACTTAAAGGGCCGAGCACACGCCTACAGAGCAGAGCTACGGAGCCTACAGGTCCGAGCACGGACCTCCAAAACACTTTCCGTTATTCAGAGCTCATCACCGCCTTAATATCTGCCGAGCAGGGAATAAGGAAACAGTCTCCTACAAGGAAACTGCCACACATGGTTATCTCTATTTTGATACAATGTCCAACATGAAACTACTATATCCGATGATCAAATCCCTACTTTCATGGCTCCAAATCCTAATCAACTGTAGGAAAGCCCCCATCTATAAATTAAACCCTAAAGGTATGCTTTATTTTCTATGCTCATTCTTTGGCTTACATTACAATCTTTTCAATTCAGTTTATTAACTTAAGCATCGGAGCGGCTACCGCCGGAGCCAATCCAGTGGTCCTTTGATCGTCTTCTTGAGTGTTCTTCAGGTCGCAGAAGGTCAAAGTCGGCTACAGCCAAAAAGTGCAGCATCAGATTTGTTTTTTCTTCTGTAAATTCTACCTATTGTGAAACTGCTGCTTATAATTTCTATGTTTCATTTGTTCACATGTAGCCTGGTCATTTTCAAGGCCATTTGTTCGACATAGTATCCGCCTTTCAGGGATGTCTACTAATTTGCTATTTTGATTTTGTTATTCTACCGGATGTGTATGTTTGTGTGTTAAATTCCTAATGTTATTTTGTTTTTCTTTGTGTATTTTATTGAATCTTTTAGAGATGATTTAATGAAAATGAAGAAAATTGGCATCTTTTGTATGGTGAATTTATTGAGATGGTTCATCGTTTTGTCTAGTATATGGATTGTAGATTTTTTTTTTTTTTTTGTTTGATGGTTAATTTATCGAACTTGGCATGTCCAAGTGACTGGTTAAACATTAGTGGAGGACCTAGAGGGTATGATACTTTGATAGGTTAACCTAAGGAACATAATCCAATTAAATGCAACTTTTGAATGAGATTTTTCTTACAAGGGTTTTGAGAGTTAGAATCCTATTTGCAAAAATCACTATTTTAACGAGGTGGTCGAAAGTGTTGAACTGTACCAATAAGTTCTAGCTTGGCTGGTACCCCATCCACCTCTCCAAATGAGAGTTTGAGGGTTTAAGTCCCCTTGGGGCCAAAATGTTTGTGAGTGTTATTTACCTATTAAAACAAAAAGTGGTTTAACTGTTCAACTTCCACGCTGTTGTTGCTTTTTTTGGTTTATACCATTAATTTTTTATTTTGAGTTCAATTATGTAGATTCACAACATCTTAATTTTCTATATATGTATATATATATATATATTTGAAAAGAAATGGAATTATTATTAATATTATTATTATTATTTGGCCTAGGTTCCAAGAGAATCAAAATTTAGCTTGATTTTGTCCAATGGTGGAGTAGACCACAACCAACCATAAAACGGTCTGGAAATAGATGAAAAAGTCTCTTCCTTTCAACGTCTAAGAATGACATGAAAACAGACTCCTCTAAAGATATCGGCCACTAGAAACTATGGCCTAAATCTTCTCAAATGATGCCTCCTTCAACGTCATTTTATGGGCCTCATTAATATTCCATACAACCTGCAAGCCAATTTTCTCACAAATAGACGATTTTAAGCCATTGAGACACCGCACTACTTTTTGTCTATCTATTGCAACTACATTATTACAATCAGCCAATCGGTTGAATTCTGTTGTATAATCCAAAACTAAACAGTTTCCTTGGTTACAACTTTGGTATAGCTGGAAAATGTACTGCTCAGTCTCTCCATCATAAACTATTTCGTCCACCACTATGTTCGAACTCGATTACTCCCTTGTTGCTATCATTTTGCAGCAATTAATCCTACCAAACTGCTAATTCATCATTTAATTTAAACGCAACAAGCCTAACCATCTTCTCTTTTGGAACCTCTATCATGGTGTGAAACCAATCAACTTCTGAAAGTCAATCAAGGAAATCATCGATGTCGAGATTTCCATGAAATTTAGCTACATTGGTCCTCACTCTTCATCCAATAATAATCGTCATATTCTCGATTCCTTCTCCCAGGCCTATGAATCTTGTAGTACTCTTCGTCCCTGTTAAGGTCTAAATTGTCTCCACAGGCAAGTTGCTTTAGGGACATCATTCTCACACAAGTCTCCCAATAAGCTAACCTTGGGCAAATCCACTGGCATGGTGCTTGTCGACTAGAGGATCTCTATTGGTACTGAGACCGAGTCGCAGAAGCATCTCACGAATTTATGCAATCCGTTGCCTTTGTTCTTCCATCACAACCTAAAGAGCCTCAATCCCACGAGCGTCGTCGTTAGGATTTCTAATTTCGTCTTTTTCAATTGCCATTTAGCCAGTAGAATTCTTACTCTAATACTAATTGACGCAACACGAAATGTGATAGAAATTGGGCCATGTCGAATTCCTAGTATTGAATTAACCAAAAACATAAAAGAACAAATTCTCAAAAATGAAATTGGAATATTATTGATAAAAATTGAATAATTAAAGTCTATTACATCATATTTTTTGTAAAGAAAGGAAACCACTAATTTGACTAGGAAAGAACAACCATCAAGCAAATCCTATTAAAACTATGAAAATACAGAAATATGGATAAAATCAAATTTGGGGAAATTTTGATTTATACAAAAAATTGAAAACTATAGAAGGAAAGAAGATGTTTGCCCCAAACGGAAACTTATTTGGAGTTTCCTACATTAAGTAATTGAAGAATTAAAACTTTCCTAAAATAGTTAAAACAGGCAATGAGGGCCTAAACATGTCAATTTAGCCGAACAGTGACATACGTCATGGCCTTAAGGTTGTGGGTAGGGTCCGTCGCATTGTTCCGAGTAAATTATAGAGGTCCTAAGCCCCAAAAATCGAGTCAGCCAAAAACAAGTCACCCACAATCACAAGACAATTTGATTTGGAACGGGATTTCCGATGCTCTCAACACTCCAATAACTCTTTCACATCACTGTGGAAAAGTATCATGAACAGTAACAATGCCTTTGCCTCGTTAGTCTATTTTGAGGTGGGCTGAAGAAATAGTTTCCAATTTTGGGGGGACACATGGTTCGGCGAGAGACAATTGAAGAGAAATTTTCCAAATCTTTTTCAGGCTTACTTCTAGTGAGGATGCCTTGATAACTGATTTTGTTTCGTAGTTGTTTGGAATCGTGCCTTTAGAAGATCCCTTCAAGACCAAGAGCAAGGCCAATCTCGAATCTCTTGGCCGCCCTTTACAAGGTAAGTAGAGCGAGAAGGGGAAGGGGAATGATGTTCTTAGAAGGAAGGCATCCAAAGTGTTCTCAATTAAGTCGCCAAAGGGTTCCCTTACCTAGGAAAATCATTTAGAAATCAAAAGCCACCTAAAAGGGGCCTTCTTCTTGTGGTCTACGTCATGGGGAGCAATTCTTACAACTGATAATTTGAAGAGGGGGTTTAGATTGGCCAACAGGTGCCCACTGTGCAACATGACGGAGGAATATCCAACTCTCCACGCATCTTATTCTTTTGTGCCCTATAGTGTGGGAGCTTTGGGATTCTTTGTTGGCTCTTTTTGGAATTAAATGGGTTATGTTAGGTTCTAGTCTTGACTTCCTCACTGGTTGTTAAGGGGATGCAAGAGTAAAAAAGGTTTACCCTTAGAGCAACTCCAAAAGGAGTCGTCATTTTGAGGTATCAAAAAATTTATTTACAATCTTGAATAGTATTATTTGCATCTTAGAATTATAAATTTGTTTTAATGACATGTGCCAAAATAGAGTGCCATTTTAATATTTTAATATTTTTTAATTAAATGTAATTAAACTTAATAGTTATATTTTAACGGATATAATTTTCATAACGGTTTGATTTAAATTAATTTTTTAAATTAAATTACAAAAATTAATTTAATTTAAAAAGTCAATTTAAATTCTGACAATTAACTAAATTACAAAAAATTATTTAATTATAAAAATTATTTAAATAAATAAAATCATCCTAAATTAACAAAAAAATCATAACTTAAAAAATCAATTAAAAATAAAAAAAAAATCAATTTAAATTAAAAAAATTATTTAATTAAAAAATTAATTTAAAAAATAACAAACTCCCTGTATTTTCTATGCTTTGATAAGTTTTTTTCCTATATTTATAGATTTTTTGTTGAAATAGAGTCGTTAAAATGGTAGCCATTGTAATAGTAAAAATAGAAATAGCCCCAACCGTCAAATGGCACCTCTCTCTTTTCTCTCTCCAAAGTTAGTAAAAATGGCACTCCAGACCAGTTGGATGTCATTTTGCAACCGCAGATGCCACCTCCCGTTGGAGTGAAAAATTTTAAGTTTGGAATACCATTTCGACGGTTATGAATTTGGCACCCCGCGTTGGAGTTGCTCTTATGAATTTTGGCACTGCCTTTTGTTATGTGGTAAATTTAAAGGGAAAGAAATAGGATGGTGTCTTTGAAAGAAAAGGAGCATTCTGTTGCTTTTTTTGCAACTGTTGATAACCTGGACTTTACTTTTTTGGAGCACAGGGTCCTTCCAGAGAGAGAGAGTTTTATTTTATTGTTAATATATATACATATATACACAATTAATTAATGGAAAACAAATTATTTTCCATAAAACAGTTCAAACTCGATATATGTTCAAAAGATAAGGAAATAAAATACAATTGGATTACACTAGTTATTACAGAAGAGGAAAGTAGAGAAACAAATAAAGATCAATTAACAGATATTATATTTCTATCCATCCTACAGAATCCCTCAGAAACTTTACATGCTAATCAAGGCTTATTAGTCATGAACTGCAAATACTAATTCCTAATTAATGAAAATCAGAAATATTTACAAACAAAAAAGGAATCAATTAACCAAAAAGGTTGCACCATAAACAAATTACCTGCTAGATGAAAGAATGGTTTTTGCATTAGGCTCTTCTGATGAAAAGGGATGAACCATAATCCCTTTACCTTTGACACTATTAGAAATATTGTCTTCAGCAACCAAATCCCTAATATCAATCAGACTCAGAGGTCCATTAGATGCCACAGTCCCAGCGCCATTCTCTACAATATCTATGGAACTATTATCATGCTTTTCAGCTAATTGTTTGGCCTTTGCTATATTATGTGGAGAGATACATCCATTTCGCACCAATCTTTTTTGCCCAGTGACTCTAGGAGAGGTAATAGAATTAATAGATGCAGGCATTGAATTTCCATATTTAGGTTGAAAATCACCAAAGAAGTCAATTCCTTTTCCACGATCAAAACCAGAACCGCCTTTACATGTATCATCTACCTTTTCTTTTCCTTTACAGAACTTGCTGAATATCTTTGAAGAAGAAAAGGCATTGGCTGATATTGATCCTTCTCAGATTTTTTTACCAAAATGTCACATTATTCAAAATTTCATTCAATTACAATCCGTGTGAGATCCAACAAGTCTACACATAATTCATTACTGTACATAATTCCTTAAGACAGCAGATCATGGACAAACTTTTTCAATATTTTTTAACAGGAAAGAGGAATTATAAGATTCATAAATGGAAAAAGAAATGACCAATATATGCATCAATAATTGCCCTACTATAGGAAAGAGAAGATCAAAAAAATATTAAACTAGAAGAGGCTCAACCTCTAAGAAAAATCTGAGAGAAGAACCTCTGCACAAAAGATATGTAGGTAATGCTCCTGTCAATAATCTCTGAAGAAACCTGAATCCCTCATTCACAAATAGATTCTAATTTTAAGTCATGGTCGTTTAACCGACAAGACTGACACGATAACAGTGTTATTTTAGAAACTAGAGGGGAAGGTTCAGAGGAGGTAAGTGTAATTTACCCTAAAAAATTCATTAAAAACTCTCTCATTTCCTTCATCTCCATCCACATTTAGGAGAAAAGTAAATTGAATAAAATAAGGGTTAAGATACCCCTCCCTCTCCCTCTCCCTCTATCCCCCTGCCTCTTTCTCCCTAATTTTAAACCAGGCACAAAATTGCCTCTCCCTCTTTCCTCTTTCCCCTTTCCTCTCATTTCTTTTCAAATCCCTCAATTCAAACAGAGTGTAAAATTAACGGATTTAAATTAAGCATAACTAAGTATAAGTTATAAACGGATTGACACAAATAATACGATTAATAAATATATCGTGTTTGAATTTTGGTAATGTCAACATATTTAATACGATTGAACACATTAAATTATAAAGAATACCATGAGTTAAAAGTAATTCATCTGACGTCGAAAATTTATTAGAGTAGAAATTTTTTATTTATAAAATAAATTTTTACTTTGAATTGTCGTATGTTAAAAGTTTACTAAACTTTAAAATTCTCTCTCTCTCTCTCTCTCTCTCTCTCTCTCTCTCTCTATATATATATATATATACATATATATATATATGAAGATAGGTAACTTTTTTATTAAAAAAATAAAATAAATGGATTAAGCGTGTTGTAACTTGTTTAATAAATGAGCTAGGTTTAGATTTTGAAACAATTTAACACAATTAGTTAAAATACTGTCTCATATACACTCAAATTTACAATAACATTATATATATATATATATATTTGAAACTAATGATGAAAAATTATTAATGTAGGATGCAAACAGGCATTTGCACCTTTCATTTGACAGTACCATTATTAGTTGTTGTGTGTCTTGTACTGTAAAATTATATTTAGTCAAAATTTACTTTAATTTCATACTCGTGTAAAAGCATCTCTAATTCTAAATATAATTTTATCTATGTCAATTCTATAACCAGTTTTTAAGTACAATCATTATTTTGCCTTAGTCGTGGCTTCGAATTGTTATGAAAATCATTAGTTTAAATGTTATTGTTAGAAGTAGAGCTTTAAAGAGATTGGTTTAATGCTCATCCAAAAAACAGTTTTTAAGTACATCATTATTTTGACTTGGTCATGGCTTTGAATTGTTATGAAAATCATTAGTTTGAAAAATAATAAGGCCAAGCCGAAATAGCCATGGCAACAAAATTCTTTGAAGAGGGTTCATTCTCCAGAACAAGCCAAGACTAAACCAAATATTTTCAAAATGGACTTGCACAATTTTCGTGGAGAAAATATTGTCAAAATGAAGGTCCGAATATTTAAATGTAAGGTTTAGTTCATCATGAGTTGGTGCACTCTACTACAACCATCTTCCTGTACCAGTTCAGAAACATTAAAAAAGTGATAGGTGCTGGGTTCATATTGAGAATAAATTGATTTCTAAAAACTACTACTGGAACTGTGGGCCTTGCTTTAATTTAAATCCCTCAATGCTAATTTATAGCTCAAACCTGGCCCTAGTCTGCACAAAAGAGCCAATCTCAAACTCAATGGGCCTCCTGTAAAAACTACTACTTCCTAGTAGAGAAATGTCGGAAGTAGTCGAAGCTTGTATTGTACAATCCCTTTCAGCAACTTACTACGCAAATATTTTGAACCAATTCATACATAATGGGGTAATCAAAAATAAAGAAGAGGCAACAGAATTCACTTAATAGTCTAAAAAACAACGGATCCTAAAAACTACACCAATGAGAGAAAATGGCACAGAAACTCAGAAAGATATGTTGAAGAGCCGCGATAAGCCACCTAAGTTGCCACTCTATTACCTTTCAAACAATGCCAACCCTCTGGTACTTCATCTACTCATCAGTCACACAGCCATTTGAAGCCGATTGCACATTCTTGATGTACTGGAATGGGAAAAAGATATATAATTTTCATAAGTAAGATCATATTCAAGAACCGCTAGAGATGACGAAACCATATACATATACTGAAGGGCAGCTCAAACAACTAGAGCCTCAAATCCCCAAAGAACTCTACAAAATAATCTATAAAAAGAGGGAACACTGTTTAACAATTGTTTTTCTTAAGTCCCATTTTCACATACCTTGTAAAGCACTCCTCGGTCACTCTTATACGCAGGGGGAGTCCATTTCTTTCTTCGCTCCTCCATCTCCTCATCTGTCAAATGAACATCCATTTTCCTCTCCCGAATATCTATTGTGATGATGTCTCCATTTTCAATAAGACCAATTGGACCACCTTCCTGAAAACATTATGCATTGCACTCTTCTAAGAACTGTGAAATCTTATGCCATTTTTTAAGAGACTTTTCAGATGCGTTTAAAATTGACTTTGCTAATTTGGATTTTGACCATTTTCTGAGTGCAAGTGAAACAGAATACAGGAATATGAGTGCTGCCAATCAGAAAATGCACGTAGTGTATCCTCGAACCTAAGTTTTCAATTCAATCTTCCAACTCAACTATTTGTCATTTGATTATGTTCATACATCCTTTGTGGTACCAAAGTTCTCTTTTAGACTTCAGTATCCATTTTCTTTCCGGAATCCAAGACACCTCTTAGGATTGTTAAGGAAAATTGAGATTATGAGGTTACAAGTCCTTGCAATGAAATATTATGGCATAACCAATGTTACATTTCACCACATTTCACGTTCTATACTTATATTTTATAGCTAATTTGTATTTGTGAGTAAAAGAAAAAGGATGCAAAATAGGAAGGGGTTCCTTTAGTTATGAAGAGGGCTCTGTGTTCCTCTGAAGTGATATTTTCTCATTAAGCCTAACCCCAATCCCTCCATTTTTTCTCATTGTCATTGTCGTTGTCATCTGCTAACTCAATAGAGTAGAAATGGTAATAGGTCAGAAAGAAAATCTGGTCCAGCTGCATTTACATAAAAACTCACTCAACTAGGAGACTATCGAAGTAAAAAAATGATGATATTTCTGACGATACTGAAACTAACAATCAAAAAATATAACCATATTCTCATTAATCAGGTCTGATATAAGGTGGTAATATAGTTGGAGCCTCTCTCATCAAGGCATTACTTGCACCCTTAGGTTGAATAACTGATTTATTTAATCCACACGTCTCAAGTAAGCCTATTGATTCTAAAATGATCGAGTGACTAGCAACATTAGAATCAAAATACTAACTTTTCAAATTGTAAGAAAGAAGCTTCAACTAGATTGAAAAAGCTACCATACCTGTGCTTCAGGGCATATGTGGCCAACCACATATCCAGTGCGAACCTCCTGAAAACCTTCCATCAGTTAACAATGCAACATCCTACAAAAAAGTGATATCCAAAATAAACGTTATTTAACAAAAGGGGTGGGGAGGGGGGGGAACCCCAGTATTTTCATCTTAGGGCAATGTGACAGGGTTTAAAAAGATGTAATAAAAGATATCTTTACCAAGCACATCTTAGAAAGAACATGGTAATTAAGTGCCAAAACTTAATGAGCATAAAGGATCACTCAAGCAGATAATTGATTACCCCCACATTATTTATCCCCTGGCAGGGCGGGTTGGTTGACTTTTCATATGATCACAGTAAACAACTATTTATTACAAAAACAAGTTACAGCCCAGCGGCCACAGAGAAACATAATTTGGACATAGTAGTCAGGATAAGACCAAATTGATAATCACAAACTGAAAAACTTAAATTGGACATTATTATACCTTCCCAAGACCTGCTCCCATTATTGCACTTGTTGGCGTCAGCATTTCAGGCATGCCCGGTCCACCCTTAGGTCCTTCTCCTCTAATAACAATTACTTTTCGCTGGAATATGATAATAAAAATCAAACGAGCAGATATTTCGTACCAGGAGACTGTTGGAACTATGGTGCTTGATTACTGTTTTTCAAATGATTGCTGTAGCAGATCAAGAAACAAAGCCCCTAATATTTATACCTTAAAGCTCATAGGATCTTCTGAGATAGCGGCAATCATAGATTCCTCTCCTTCAAAGACAAGAGCAGGACCTGGCAAACAATTTTTAGAATATTATCTCTTCAATAAAGCAGATTTTCGAAATGATAATTGTAGTAGGGGTAAAACGAGGTTCACCGTGTAACTGCAAGAAATCATGATAATATAAAGGTGAAATAAAACACCTTACCAGAGAAGTATAATCCCTCTTTTCCTGTAATCTTTGCTACAGAACCCTCTGGTGCAAGATTTCCATACAATATTTGTATATGGCCTGTTTCCTTGATGGGGTCTGTCAATGGTCGTATTATTTGCTGGCGCACAGAGAGAGAGAGAGCATATGTTATTATCAACTCATATTGTATCATATTTCAACAAAGATTTTCAAAAAAAATAAAATAAAATAAATAGAAACATTACTGCAAAATAATTATAGAGAAAAAGGAAAAAAAAGAAAGAAAGAAAGAAAGCTACCCTACCTGACCTTCAGCCAAAGAAGGGAATAGTTTTGCATTCTCAGCCAGTGTCTTCCCTGTGACTATGGGAAAAAAAGGTCTTCATGTAAATATTAAAATAGCACAAATAACCCTCCAGTTGCAATTAATGCATAAACCATCCATAAATTCCCAACATGCATACCAGTAATACAATCACCGTCTAAAAACCCAAACTCCAAGAGATAGCGAATGATTGCAGGCGTTCCTCCAATCTGTGTCAATAATTGTTGACAGCTCATCAAGAGAATATGATCATGAACACTTTATCATATACCCCAAGCATTATCATGCAAAGTGTCACAGAGTACAAATCACAATATATTTAGAAGAGAAAAGAATAGCATTGTGCACACCTTGTGTACATCCTCCATGACATATTTGCCACTAGGCTTGAGATCTGCAAGAAATGGAACCTCGTCGCTGACCTTTTGAAAATCATCAAGATTTAAATGCAAACCAACAGACCTGCCAAGAATCTACCCATGAGCTATTCCATGTGATGCAATTATTGGTGTTCGTGAAAAATTAAGCGTCATGCACTCCTCACCTTGCAATAGCAATTAAATGTAACACAGCATTGGTAGACCCACCAAGGGCCATGACCATAACCATTGCATTACGTAGTGATCTTGGAGTGATAATGTCTCTTGGTTTTAAGTCCATTTTTATCAACTCTAAAAGATATTTTCCAGCTAAGCGGCACTCATCCAACTTCAATGGGTCTTCAGCAGGTGTTGAAGAGCTTTTGAAAACAAAGAACAAAAAAGAGAATAAATTAAGAAAGGCATGGAACAAATGCCAATCTAAGTGACTATGCAAGCACATTTTTCCACCTGTAAGGAAGAGACATGCCCATTGTCTCAATGGCAGAAGCCATGGTATTTGCCGTATACATTCCACCACAAGCCCCCGCTCCAGGACACGAATTACGAACTACATTCATCCTCTGTTCATCACTTATGGAACCACTCACATACTCTCCATAAACCTGAAACAATCCAAAGAGAAAAATTGTTTTAAGTTCATAGCTGATAGCTGGATAATCAGTAGTCTGCCATAGTGAAACAAATGTTCATCACAAAACCAATTCTTTGATCATTAGCATTTAGCAATGACCTCATTAACAAAATCAAATATTTTCGTGGAAGTAGGAAAAACAAATAAATCTGACAAAACAGGCCACAACAGGACCATAAAAAACACAAATGATGCTGAAAGCTACTCAAATAAAATCTATCAAATGTTATGTACGCAGGTTTAAGAACATTTTAAATAAGCTGACTGCTGGTAAAGCCCAATGTATAACCTGTGAGAATGTAAAAAAATAAAAAAATTCACAGGAAGCATGCTTCTAATATTGCAGTATTCATGTTAAAAAAGACATCCATCCAACCACAGATAAATTGTGAAACCATTACTAAACCCAAATGTTATAAATGATTTCCATAAAGGTCACAAATCTTTAGCCTGGCCCATCCAAGAGGCCCCACGAATTCAATGGAAAAACTGTCGGAGTCGCACTGATTCCTTGCAAAAAAACGATAATTGCCCTTTATTTGACTTGCATCATGCACGAGCTAGACTGGCCAAGGGCCTGGGTTGCTGGACCACCAATCCAACCAGCAGGCCTTTTCTGGTAACTTTGGTCTTAATAGATGCCTCTCCTCAAAATCCAAAGCAACTTGGTAATGAAGATACTTTTAGATACATTGAGGTCATAACAGTTCTCACATTCTCCCGAGTAGTTGGAATATGTTAGGCAATCAAAGCTGAAATTTTGGTTCTTTTAAAAAGCCTTAAAGAGGAATCTGGTATCAGCTTTTGAAGGCAACTCTAGTTGTGTGATGTGGTGGTTGAATAAACAAAATCCTTGTCATTGATAGTATGCTGATCTGCTGGATTCCTAGGTCAGCCAATGAGGCTGATATTTTAGCCAAAAGAGGGACAAACACCGTATATCTATTTAGAAGGCCTTCTTCTCCCACCCAATATTTGTTGGTGGTGATAGGTTTGTTGGATTTTGCAGTCTCTTATTATGCTTGATCTTTTTCCATTTATTGTAATTTAAGCTTTCCCTTTGCTGAAGCATCTCTCATCTTCTTTCCTTTATATCTCCCTCTTATTTTAATAATCATTCCATTTCTTTTCAAACATATAGAGAAAGTTAAGTTCTTGTGAATGTAAATAATTGAACTCCAAATAAAAACTTAATGATATAAATTACAGAATCAAACAGCGTGGAAGTTGAAAAAAATAATAGTTCCATTTATTCGAAAGATAGATTTTTGCATTTGTTTTCTTCTTTTGGCTCAGAGAAGATTATCCTATGTACTTAGACACTTTAATAGGTTTTTTGGGGATTTTTAAGCCTTGATTTTTGGTGCCTAAACCCTTTGTTTTTGTGTATATTTAGGTTTTCCCCTCTTGGGCTCCCTTTTAATAATACATACATTAATTTACTGATAAAATAATAATAATAATTCCATTTCTTTTCAAATATATATATATATATATATGTACATATATAGAAAATTAAGATGTTGTGAATCTACATAATTGAACTCAAAATAAAAAATTAATGGTATAAACCTAAGAAGCACGGACACTCTATTTTGGCTCACGCGTCCATGTCGTACACGTGTCAGACACCGACACTCTCGGACACATGTCCGGACACTTGAATCATGGATGTTGATGATTAAATGAAAAAGTTCTTTAATTTTTATTTAATAACTTTATTATTTTAATATCTTAACAATATTTTTTAAATTTGAGTATTTTTATGTCAAGTTTAATTGAAATAACATTAGGTTTTTATTATATGGTCATATAAAAAATATAAAAAATTTATATATATTCAACGTGTCCCTAACGTGTCCATGTCCTACTTTTTTGAAAAATAACGTGTCTGCGTGTCCGTGTCGTGTCGTATCCGTGTTTCTTAGATATAAACCAAAAAGCAACAACAGCATGTAAGTTGAACAGTTAAGCACTTTTTTTTTAATAGGTAAATCACACTCACACACATTTTGGCCCCAAGGGGACTTGAACCCTCAAACTCCCATTTGGAGAGGTGGAGGAGGTACCAACCAAGCTAGAACTAGTTGGTACGGTTCAACACTTTCAACCACCTTGTTAAAATAGTGATTTCTGCAAATAAGATTCTAATTCTCAAAACCCCTATAAGAAAAATCTCATTCAAAAGTTGCATTTAGTTGGATTATGTTCCTTAGGTTAACCTATCAAAGTATCATACCCTCGAGGGCCTCCACTAATGTTTAACCAGTCACTTGGACGTGCCAAGTTCGATAAATTAACCATCAAACTTTTTTATTTTTGACAAGTAACCATCAAACAAAAAAAAAAAAAATCTACAATCCAGATACTAGACAAAAGGATGAACCATCTCAATAAATTCACCATACAAAAGACACCAATTTTCTCCATTTTCATTAAATCATCTTTAAAAGACTCAATAAAATACACAAAGAAAAACAAAATAACATTAGGAATTTAACACACAAACATACACATCCGGTAGAATAACAAAATCAAAATAGCAAATTCGCAGACATACCTGAAAGGCGGATACTATGTCGAACAAATGGCCTTGAAAATGACCAGGCTACACGTGAACAAATGAAATAGAAATTATAAGCAACAATTTCACAATTGGTAGAATTTACAGAAGAAAAAACAAATCTAATCAATTTTTACAACATGTGGCTACAAATGATTTCTTATAAAATGTAAAAAACATTAATTATTGACCTCTACTTGTACATACAGTAATTGTACTGAGAAACAAAGACTACAATTTTTTTTTTATCGGTAAAAGTGAAATAGATATATGGAACAAGGGCCTAAGAAAGGCACCCCACAAGAACAATAAAAGGGACCGGCTTCATCAATTAAAGCCTTAGATCCCTCCAAAAATCCATAAACCTATCTAAATACATAGGATATTCTTCCTTAATCTAAAAGAAAAAGATTTTCAAAAAAATGTCTCTAAACTGCCAAGGGGAAGCTTCCACCCCTTCAAAACTTTTTCTATTTCTTTTTCCATAAACACCACAAAACGCACGTGGGTACCATTTTCCAAGCTACTCTCAACTCCTTTATGAGCTTTTTGCATCTCTAACTCAAAAGAGCTCTTTGACCTTATCCGGCATCACCCATGAAAACCCAAAGATACCAAAAAGAAAAACTCCAAGTATCCCAAGCATAATTACAATGTAAAGAAGATGATCAACCGTTTCTTCCTCCTCCTTGCATGAGTATCGATTTGGAAGATGAAAACCCCTCTTCTTCAAGTTGTCCACAGTTAAAATCACACCCCAAGAAGCCTCCCAAGCAAAAAAGCGAGGTTTTTGTGGGCACTCTAGACTTCCAAATCACCCTCCAAGGGAAAAAATTATTTCTCTCTTCCATTAATTTCCAATAAAAGGAACGGCTTGTGAATCTACTGTCCCCTGCTCCAAGTCATCCCATCTCTACCTCCATCTAATAACCGCATCTTGCTCAAGGATGACATAAGCTCCTTTGCTTCCTGAAGCTCCCAAGTAAAGAAACCCCTCATAGATTTTGGACTCTACACCCTTCTATTCCCCACTCTATCAATATAATCCGCCACAAGACATTCCTTATCCACCTCAATATTGAATAGATTAGGAAACTTATCTTTCAAGACCGCCTCAATGTGCCATAAATCAGCCCAATACTTCACTCTATCACCTTCCCCAATGTCAAATCTCACACATGAAGTGAAACGACAAAGACTACAATAAATTAACTTTAAAAGCGATAGTATCTTACCTGTTACTCTTTAACATGCTCTCCTAATGGTTAACTGCTGCTAGCACAATGCATTTGACGATCCCCCCCCCCCCCCCCCCAAAAAAAAAAAGGGAAGAAAAGAAGCGGAGTAGAGAAAATCTTTTCATGAGACGAAAACTTCAAATAATCAATTCTAGTCATGAACCCTTTAAACTCAAATCAACAAGAGCACCTGAAAATTCATCCTATTCGGTATAGTAACAAGATGCATTCAGCAAATGCCAAACTATATATGCACTTATAAGCTTTAAAGAAATTCAACTTCCTTCAGTACTAAATGAAAAAGTCAAGTCTCGTCTTACCACAGCTGTTAACTCTCCTAGGAAGATGGACACACTGAAAAGGGAGCCGGAGCCGTAGCCATGTCCAGCATGAATAAGAATTTTGCATCAGAATAAAATGAAAGCACTCTCCTCGGAACCATTCCACAAAACTTTTATCCTGCTCTAATGAATCATCAGACTAATGATCATCTATCCTGCTCTAGTGTATTCTTTGAATATGTAAAGGGTTCTACCACTAAAATCAGCCTTCTGAGTGGGAAAATAGATTATTAATCACAATGATTTAGGACTATAATGTTTTCATTGGGCCCCATCACATTATGGAAACCAATCTAGAAGAACATAGCCATATACTACAAATATTGTACTTGTAGCCATATTTTCTTCGAAAAAAAAAAAAGCATTGTTATTGGTTTTTCTAATCTCTGTATTATAAATAAAATTACATGGTAATGTTGCTAGCTTGAATTGAACAGGTGTGTTTACAAAAGGTTTGAAGTAACTTAGCTATTGAACAAACTCATCAAAGACAGAAGGCATACAAGTTGTCCACAAGGAAACACAACTTAGAAAAACAATAAGCGAACGCTGGGATGCAACATACGTGCATATATTTATGAACCATGACATCCACAATGCATGCATCCCAAACTGACACATCATTATCAAATGATTCCAAAAAATCTCAAAATTATTCTTGACTTTTTCATCAAGCAGGTGAAACCCAAATGTACCAGCATGACTCGATTAGTACCCAAATCATTCGCATATATTTCCAGATTCTGCACAAGCATTCAAAATTTCATTCTTACTCCTTGGAGTGTTTGGGAGATTCAAAATAAGAATCCTAAAAATAAGACCATATCCATCTCCTCTAAACACACATTGCTTTTTTTTTGGGTACCCCAATTCTAATCACACATTGTTTTTCTCAGTGTTACACTCCAGCTATCTCTCCTTAAGCCCAAGTATTATACCATGCATGACAACATAAATCTGGTGCATACTGCATAATGCTTCCTTTTTCATCATTTTGATAAGTGGTGCATACATCCTGTTCTAACCATCCAAACCTCGTTGAAGTCCCAGTTCTGGTTTTCAAGGTATCACAATCCACAACCTAACAAAAGAGGAATCACAACATTCTGCTTCTGCTTCAATTATCCACTAAGCAAGCAGATCTTTAAACCTTTTTTTTGGGGGGGGAGAAGAAGGTAGTTAATTTCAAGCCATTGATTATTATTATAATTCATTATTATTATTATTTTGATAAATGATCCCAAGCCATTGATTATGAATTTGATACAATTTTCCCCCTTTGATTAAATTTCTCTGATTTCATATGACCCCACCTTTTTTACACAAATAAAGACCAGAACTAGTCACATGAACAAATTGAACAGCCAAAGAAGAAAATGTAGTTTGTGACATCAATTGGAGGCAAGTAACATGAAAATGTTGCAATTGTTTTCTAGAATAATGTAAAATTTGAATTATTTGATGGAAGCATGTGCTTTTACATAAGATGAGAACACTGTATTTCTGTTTGGCACTTTTTTTCTAACCATTTGACTGCCTGTAGTGGCAAATAGAAGAACAAATTGATTTCTCATGATCTCAATAAGCAATGAGCCTCCCAAATGCACAGACAAAAGCAGTTAGAGAACAACTTATTCACATGTGCTTTTGCATACAATCAACATCCAATACCTGTTCTAGGATATATACTTCTAACCACTTTACTGCTTATAATTCCAACTAAAAGATACAACTCAACTCAACTAAGCCTTTATCCCAACTATTTAGATTCGACTATAATTCCAACTAAAGGATGAAATGATTTTTAATTTTCTCGAAGAAATGAACCTCACAAGTTCACAGCCATTATCAACTAGGAGCAAATTATTGGAAAATTATATGTTTTACATGTAAGTTTATTTGAAACACTAAACTATTATACTTACAAATTCCAGAGCTTAACAAAAACACACACACTGTTTGTGTTCGCTTAATTGATCAATTTCATCATTTTCTGGAAAAGAATCCATACTAAAAGGAATGACACTTTTTTCCCCAGAGTTCTAATGGTAAGCAACATCATTTTCTATATGATTCAACATAAGGGGTTGACAAATCATGGTACCCTGTACAAAAATTCCTTTTCTAACATAATATATATAAAGTCCGATGGCAAAAAAAGATTGAAACTTTATACCAATTAAAAAAGTAGAATGAGCACAATCTGAAAGTAGCACAATCAGTAGCAAAAGCTATTGGTGTCTAACCTTGATAGTTCCACCATAAACCATAATACTTGGCCGGTTCAGCCGCCCCATTGCCATAATTGTACCTGGCATCTGCAAAATTAGTAATATTAAAATTCAAAAAAATTATGCAACTCAACAGTAACACTATCAGAACTGGCCCGGACATTAACCCAGTGAAGTTACCGGGTGGATGGGTCACTGGTTCGACCGTTGGATTAATTGGTTGAACCGGATGTTCATTAATTTAATTTAATTTAAAAATAGAAAATAATTATAAAAAAATGTAAAAGTAATGATAAGGATTAAAGAAAAAATAATTTTAAGAAATAGTCTAGGTCTAAAACATGACACGTAAACATAAAAGTATGAACATACGACAATCTCTAGTAAAATTGATTCTTAAAATGTGTTGTTTATCCAACTTTACTTTATTATAATGATCCAATGAAAAGGAAAATATTAACTATACAAATAAATTTTGTTACTGTATATAAATGGTGCAGGTCTTAACTATAATTACTGGATGTCAACTGTCAAGTATGCATCATGCATCTTATTTTATGTAATATATATAAAAAAAAGTCAACTTGTTAACAAGATAGAATATAGCTCAGAAGTCCAGCCGCTCACAACTATGTTTGGAAATTGCAAGGCCTTGTGTTCGACTTTCAGTTCCTGCACACGGTTCCTGCACAGTTTAAGTGTTTTATTATGCATTAAAAAAACAACCCGACCGTCTGGTTCTTTAAACCCAGTGTAAATCACTTGAAACCCGCCCGGGTTTGATGGGTCATTACGGGTTGCTGCCTTGTCCAGTCCAATTAAATTGCAGAGGAATCAGACATGCTTTTCTCAATACAGATTTAAAATCATCGCAGTCCAGAGGCAAACAAATATTTTAAAAGGACTATTTTTTAGGAGTGATTTCCTAGATAACATTTGTAAGCAACCAGTGGAGCTCTAAATTTATACAACAGGTCTGTTTCTTTCCCACTTGAGGAAACCTACACAGTTCTGCATACAGAAAGGGAACTATATGGAAAGGAAAAGGCAGAATAAAAATTAAAAAAAAAAAATTCATCACAGCAGATACGCTTTAGAATAATATATAAGTTCCACAAAAGGTCGACCTGAGTGACAGCTTTGACCAAAGAGCAGACTTCAACCATTTTTTAATTTTTTGGTAGATACCTCAACCATTTTAAAATAGCAAAATTTGTAAGTATGTCCTCCCCTGGTCTTACTCTCTTTTTTTATATTATAAATATTCATCTTGCATAATTGATAGCCACATCGCTAGAAAATTAAAACCCACTCTGACATCTAACTTTGCTCAGCTATATATACCCATGAACCCTCCTAGCAATTGAAATGCACCAAATGCTGGCCTGGATTCAAAATTAGAGTGTAACTATGACATAATCTATTTACCTAGCTTTCAATATATCATTTATTTCTGGGTGGATAGGAATGCAATGCAACATTGACAAGCTAAAGCTGCTTTCCGGTAGCACTTATTCTTTTGTAATTAGTACTTCAAGAATAGTTATCAAGAACTAATCGCTATACAAGCCAACAAGATGGAGATGAAGAAGAAGACGACAAACACATAACTCCTAGTTAACAAGTCAAATTCAAATGCCAATTAAAAAGTAATCACAAAACTAGAACAGCAGAGCTTAAATTTTTGTCAAAAAATAAAGAACACCCATCACAGAAAAATCAAAATTTGAACACCACAGCTTACATCTTTTTGGTCAAAAACACACCTACCCACTAAATTTAAAAAGAAAAAATAATAGTAAAATAAAAATGGCAGAGCTTACATTTTTGTCACAACCAGGTATAGATATGTTTCCATCATACCATTGAGCAGCCATGACAGTCTCTATACTATCAGCAATCAAGTCTCTTGACTGAAGACTGTAGCACATTCCTCTAGTACCCATTGATATAGCGTCACTGACCCCAATAGTGTTGAACCTGAAACCGACCATGCCAGCCTCACTCACCCCTTCCTTCACAGCCTCAGCCAGCCTCAACAGGTGCATGTTGCAAGTGTTTCCCTCGTACCAAACAGACGATATGCCTATTTGGGGCTTGTTCATGTCGTCGTCAGAGAGGCCAACGCCATAGAGGACAGCCTGCGAGCCGCCCTGGGACTTGGGTTCGGTGATGCGAGAGCTGTATTTGTTGAGCTTGTGAGAAGGGTCAGTGGTGATTATGGTTTGTCGTGGTGGTGGGGCTGTTTCTGTTGAAGCGGAGGCGCGGAGGGAGAAGGTGGGGCGCCTGGAGAGGTGGAGCCCATGAAAGGGGATTAGGGTTTTGATGGTGGGAATGGGGGTGGCAGTGGTGTGTGATGGTGGAGCGATTAACGAGGCTTGCATTGTGGCTTCGAGAGAAGCGTCAGAGATGGTGTGTGATAATGTCCCAACCAGAAATTACAGAACAAGGTTTGATGTGTACAAATGAAGAGTAATTTGTGTTATGTTCTACCAAATGAACACAAAGCGCTACCGTAAATCAAACTCAAAAAAGTGGCAGATACACGGCAGCGAAGAAGAGAGAAGAACAGGATAGAGAAGAAGAAAGAACAAGGAGAGTACCAAATCGTTCCGCTATGGTAGCAGCGAAGAAGAGGGAGAGAGAGAGAGAGAGAGAGAGTAGCTGCTACTGCTTGCCTACAGAGATCGGCTGACTGTGTTCTGCGATGGAAGTATGTGACGGAGATTTGGCAGATACACGGCAGCGAAGAAGAGAGAAGAACAGGATCGAGAAGAAGAAGAACAAGGAGAGTACCAAATCGTTCCGCTATGGTAGCAGCGAAGAAGAGGGAGACAGAGAAGCTGCTACTGCTTGCCTACAGAGATCGGCTGACTGTGTTCTGCGATGGAAGTATGTGACGGAGATTTGGCAGATACACGGCAGCGAAGAAGAGAGAAGAACAGGATCGAGAAGAAGAAGAACAAGGAGAGTACCAAATCGTTCCGCTATGGTAGCAGCGAAGAAGAGGGAGACAGAGAAGCTGCTACTGCTTGCCTACAGAGATCGGCTGACTGTGTTCTGCGGTAGAAGTATGTGACGGGGATTTTTAGGGCTTTAGTGAAGAGTGTTTGGGAGGGAGATTTTTAGGGGCTTAGTGAAGAGTGTTTGGGAAGGAAAATTTGGGAGGAACGAAAATTTAGAGTGAGGTTTGGAAGGAAAATAAAGAGAGAGAATAACTTTTGAAAGAAAATGACATAAAATAGCTTTTGAGATAAGGTGAGAATTTTTAAAAAAGACTTGAATAAAAACTTAAGTCATCATTGAAAAACATCAAACTTAGATTCACCTTTTAATCAAATTTTAAGTAAAATTTAAGTTTAAATTTGAGTTACTATTGGAGATGGTTTGAACCCTACTATAAATGTCGCCTAACTTAATTTCTGCATACCTTCTCTCATTCTCTGGTACTTTCTCTCTCTATACTCGGTTTATACGCGTCCAAATCACTCTTGAAATCCAAACAAAATGTAATGTAAAACTAGTTCACATGAAGATTTGTTTATATTCTCAGCATGTGTGTGCATTTTTTGTCAATTTTTTTTTTGATAAATTATATTGACCTATTTTATTAATATTATACATAAATTTTTTGTTGTTTAGAAAATTATACTGACCTTCCTTCTGTTTTAATATTAATAATAAAAACTTCTATTTCGTTAATCAACTTTTAGTTGACTGCTGATGTTATCTAAAATATTTTAATAAATACCAACTTTAATCTTTTTAATATATAAAAATTAAAATTAAAAAAGAAAAATAATTTTTCTCTCTGTCTTATTTCTCCTTTCTTGGTTGAAACCTTAGAATTTTTTTTCTTCCAAACCAAATTGCAGCAAACTCACTCATCCTTGATTCCACAAAGTTCTGATTCTATAACTTTGATTATCTCTTTATCCATTAACGTTTTTTGCTTCTATTTTTTTAGTTTAATTATTGTTGTAGGTAGAAGAATATCAAAAGTCATCGGAAGATTGTCTCTCATATATATATATATAGACATTTATTTTTCAGATCTGCCAGTGGTGGTGCTCTATAGATTACAAATCGTTGGCTTCGTCATCGTTGCCATTATAGTCCTCTCCGACAATAAATATCACTTTTGTTTTGGCATCGACCTCAAAGCCCTAACCTCAATGTCTCTAATTAAACTACTGTCGGTGTAATCATCACCATACATGGAGCTTGTATAGGCAATGGTGTTGATATCATCACCTCTTGTAACATTCAACTTTTTATTGAGGATGCGTTTTTCACGATGGTGGTAGATTTTATCTCGAAACGTTTCAAAGGTTGTTGAGTATTATTGGATACTGTAATGTGAAGGAGATAGCGTTGAAGGGATGGAGGTTTTTGGGTTCGGAGAGCAAAGATTTGGATCTGGCTTTAAGGATTTTTTCTTCCAATGACACCATAAATGAAGGTGTAAGAGCCATTGTTGAGATGTAATATCATGGGTGTACTCACCTTTCAGATTGTGTGTGGTGGTCGGTTTTAGATTTTGTGAAGTGGTTGTGGTAGTATATCGGTGACTGTGATGGTCAATTTAGGAAGCATTGTGGTTATGGCGGTTTGACTTCTAGAGAGAGCATACAGAGGAAGAAAAATGCACCTTTTTAATTTAATAATCTTAAATAATTAAGGGGTAAAAGAGACATTTTATTATTTTCATTTAGACTATTTTTTGATAATTTCTGATAGGGAAAGTCAATATCATTTTTCAAATTACAAGGATTCATGTATAATTTGATTAAATGTTAGGGAAGGTCAGTGTAATTTATCATTTTTTTTTATGTCAAGTAAAAGAGATATTCAAGAGTCTTGACTAATTCTTATTTTTCTAAGGTCCGATCGTTTGATCTACTAGTCCTGACTGATAACTAATTTCAAGAATACAAACAGTAAAAGTGAGAGTAGAACCTGCAAACTCAAGATTATAAGTCTCTTATAAGAGCCTTTACTCTACTAAGCCAACTCTTTGAAATTCATGACTAGTGTGTTTATACACATTAATGTACATATATTTGCAAAAATTTAAGACTCGTCGTTCTGACATTCACATAAGTCCTACACTTATGTGAACATATGTATATAATGCATGCACACCTATGTGACATACTTACACAAGCACATATAAAACTAGTTTTTGCTTTAAAATGAAATTACATATCGATTGAAAATGAATAAATTATTACTATCATTTTTTCATATTCCGACATCCAACTAATCTTACTTTGAAAATACGAGCATACTGTTGAAGCAGTGATACGAAAGAATCAACGAATAGCAATTTTCATTATCCTTGCACGTGATTGATATATTAGTGAGCAAAATGAGATTTAATGAAAAGGCGACCTCAAATTATTTTAGGATGACACTTACCTTCAAATCAAATATTAGTTAGATGTCATAATCCTAATATATCACGACAATAATTATATTAATATTATTTAATTTTAATTTTATGAGTGTTGATTGAAATATTCAATTTCATGTTTGGATGATCTGACGATTCAGGTACTTGTACAATTTTTAGAGTTTCTTAAATGCATGTTGGATTATCATGTGGGTGTTGGCTGATGGTAAGGTTCTGACTCAATATAATCTGTCATTACTTCTGGTCTAGGGGACAATTCTAGCTTGTATAATCAGCTTATGACATTTTTTCTGTTGGCTCAAATTTTTTAAAGTAATTTTCTAAATTCTTCGTCACTTTAAACTTTTAAAGGTTACGATTACAATTTTTCATATTTATATAAATCATGTGTGGTTAAAGGATATCAATTGAATGATATTTAGTTTTTTTTTTTTTAATAAGTAATTGAATGATGTTTGTATTTCTTTCTAACTCTAATTTTCATGATCTTGTTTACGAGTATTTGAAATTGGATGTCTTTGAAATGTTTGATTAATTTTTTTCTTCTCTTCAATCTACCTTAGCCTTTGAGATTTTCTTTCACATGATAAAAATCAATCATGGTTGATTAATAAAATTTTCTTTTGGCAGTGGAATTGTGACTAACAATTTACATTCCCCCCTTCGTTTTAAGCCACTGCCATTTCACAATTGAAGCTTTCCCGTCAATGCCGAAACAATGGCTTCTTCTTCAAGTTCAAGTAACAGTGAAGTAAATGGAATTTTTATCAAGTTCATAAATAAATCATGTAAAAAATTGTGGAACAAGGACAATTGTAGGGTTTCTGAATCTGAATTAAATCCGTATAAACTTTACTTTATATGTGAAAACGAAAGGCGTAAGTTTTTACATTTTGGAAGTCTACAGTAGAAGGCATAAATATGGAGTTCTTCGAGAATCAAATTCAACAATGATTTTGAGTAACATAAATTTTATCACATGATTCCTCTTCCTAAGCATTTCTGCACACTTAAGTAGATTGTCATATGTCTTGGAATGATCACCTTCATTCACCAATTTTATGTGACTTGTTTGTTTTAATTTTTTTTTTGGACAAATGTGTTCACCATTATAACTTTTGATCTTATTTGGGACATTATTTAACTAGGGTGATGTTGTTCGAAAATGTTCAAATAAATAATAAATTGATCTCAAACGAGTAAAAAAAATGAACAATAAAGAAGACACAAGATTTACGTGTTTCGACAAGATGCATGCATTCACGGACTGTGATGATCAATTCACTATGCATCAAAGAAATTACAAGAACAAAAACTCTCAAAATCCGAAACCCTTTATTCTCTAACAGCAACTCTCCTCTTTTTTTCCAAAATCTTAAAAGATAATACCCTTATATAAGTGAGTTATAACATAAGAGAAAAAACGAGTCCAAAAATAAAAGCAAGTCAAAAAATTTTCTAGTTTTTCGGATCATCTCGAGTCGCAAACATATCATAAAAAATTAGAGTGAATTTATGATAACCACCCAACAGTCGATGCATGAACCTTCTAAGGACATCTTGTGTTAGCACACTTACAAGTGACTTTACCCTTTTCATTTTTTATTCTTTATCTATAAAACCTTATTGAATTACAAAATCATTTAAAACCTCTTTAAAATGGTTTACTATATCAAATACCATTCTTTTCTCTAAGTATATGCAAACTTCTTTTGAGGAATTTTTTTTTTTCCTTAGATGTTGAACCCAAATCAATAAGTTTATGATATTATTAAACTTTTGATAAACAAAACAGTAAAACAAAATTTTCTAATTGTTGCCTTGAATAACGTGACAAGCAAGACTTTAACATAAATCAAAACAAAGCTTTAAGCAGTTACACCAGTGGCTCCCAAGGCAATTTTACTCATGCGGCAGGACATCTTTTTTGTTCGGCTTGGGCAGTACACACACCACACTCATGTACGTGTGTGTGTATATATATATATATATATACATATATATACAGTCTAATCTTACTACAATTAGGATTTTTAATCTTATTTAAATTAATAATACCACTCTCACTAAGATAAAGACTCCTAATCTTATTAGAATAAAACAAATCAAATTCTACCACTACCAGGACTCAACTTTAAGAGACCTACTAAAACTATAATAACTTGATTTAATTAGTTCACATTAGATTTATCACTGACCCCTTTAAAATTGGCTTCACAAAACATCATTCACTATCTTGGTTACATTGTGAAACATCATCCAAACCTAATGTGAATGAATCAAATATAGTTTATTTGTTTTGTAAATTTTTTTTCTTTCAAGTGTCACAGCTCTTGCTACTCCTACTCACAGGGTTCGAGCTCATTCATGCGCTTCTCTTCCTAAAAAATAAAAAATTTACAGTTCAAAACTATTTTGGTTGTGTATGCAATTGCAATTGCACTTGTAATTTTATTATTGTTCATGTAGATTATAGAAATAACAATTTCTTTTTGATTAATCATAAAATGGTTGATCCAAATTTACTCGTGCAACACATAAAGCTATACTAAGAAAATCAATAACTTGGCAAACAATAACAATAAGGCTAGATCACTCAAAGCTAAGGGTCGTGTAATGTTAATGCCAATATCAATTTGAGATCAAGACCTAGAATTGGCCAACAAAAGTTGTGAACGTAAAGGTACAAAATGAGTTGACGTGTGCTCATTAAAGTGACGTTTATTAGTGCCAACAAATTGAGCCAAGCTGACTTATTTATTAATGGTGTCAGTTCAACCTAGCCCATAGACATGATTCTAATAGTAAGCAACATCATTTTTTTTATATGATTCAACATAGGGGGTTGAGAAATCATGATACCCGGTACAAAAATTCCTTTTCTAACATAATATTTATGAAGTTCGATGGCAAAAAAAGATTGAAATTTGATACCAATTAAAAAAGTAGAATGAGCACAATCTGAAAGTAGTACAATCAGTAGCAAAAGCAATTGGTGTCTAACCTTCCGGTTCAGCAGCCCCATTGCCATGATTGTACCTGGCATCTGCAAGATTAGTAATATTAAAATTCAAAAAAAATTATGCAACTCAACAGTAACACTATCATAATTGGTCCGGATATTAACCTGGTGAAGTGACTGGGTGAATGAGTCACTAATTCGACTGTTGGATTAATTAGTTGAACCCGATGTTCATTAATTTAATTTAATTTTAAAATAAAAAATAATTATAAAAAATTGTAAAAGTAATGAGAAGGATTAAAGCAAAAATAATTTTAAGAAATAGTCTTGGTCTAAAACATGACACGTACACATAAAAGTATGAACATATGACAATCTCTAGTAAAATTGATTCTTAAAATGTGTTATTTATCCAACTTTACTTTATTATAATGATCCAATGAAAAGGAAAATATTAGCTAACAAATAAATTTTGTTACTATATATAAATGGTGCAGGTCTTAATTACAATTCATGGATGTCAACTGTCAAGTATGCATCATGCATCTTATTTTATGTAATATTTATAAAAAAAAAGTCGACTTGTTAACAAGATAGAATATAGCTCAGTGGTCCAGCAGCTCACAACTATGTTTGGAAACAGAACACCAAGTACATTCTTTCCTTGCCATCAAAACAAATACAGATAACAGAAAATTCAAGAGCAGAAAACAAGAACTTACATTGTGTCAGAGCTTGTATTTTCCACTCAACCACAGATGCCAATTAAAAAGTAATCACAAAACTAGAACAGAAGACTTTAAATTTTTGTCAAAAAATAAAGAACACCCATCACAGAAAAATCAAAATTTGAACACCACAGCTTACTTTTTTTTGGTCAAAACACACACCTACCCACTAAATTTAAAAAGAAAAAATAATAATAAAATAAAAATGGTAGAGCTTACATTTTTGTCACAACCAGGTACAGATATGTTTCCTGTTTCCATCATACCATTGAGCAGCCGTGACAGTCTCTATACTATCAGCAATCAAGTCCCTTGACTGAAGACTGTAACACATCCCTCTATTACCCATCGATATAGCATCACTGACCCCAGCAGTGTGGAATCTGAAACCGACCATGCCAGCCTCACTCACCCCTTCCTTCACAGCCTCAGCCAGCCTCAACAGGTGCATGTTGCAAGTGTTCCCCTCGTACCACTGACCCTTCTCACAAGCTTAACAAATACAGCTCTCGCATCACAGAACCCAAGTCCCAGGGCGGCTCGCAGGCCGTCCTCTATGGCGTTGGCCTCTCTGACGGTGACATGAACAAGCCCCAAATAGGCATATCGTCTTTTGGTACGAGGGGAACACTTGCAACATGCACCTGTTGAGGCTGGCTGAGGCTGTGAAGGAAGGGGTGAGTGAGGCTGGCATGGTCGGTTTCAGGTTCCACACTATTGGGGTCAGTGATGCTATATCGATGGGTAATAGAGGGATGTGTTACAGTCTTCAGTCAGGGACTTGATTGCTGATAGTATTGAGACTGTCATGGCTGCTCAATGGTACGATGGAAACATCTCTCTACCTGGTTGTGACAAAAATGTAAGCTCTACCATTTTTATTTTATTATTATTTTTTCTTTTTAAATTTAGTGGGTAGGTGTGTTTTTGACCAAAAAAATGTAAGTTCTGGTGTTCAAATTTTGATTTTTCTGTGATGGATGTTCTTTATTTTATGACAAAAATTTAAGCTCTGCTGTTCTAGTTTTGTGATTACTTCTTAATTGGCATTTGTGGTTGAGTGGAAAATACAAGCTCTGACACAATGTAACTTCTTGTTTTCTCCTCTTGAATTTTCTGTTATTTGTATTTGTCTTGATGGCAAGGAAACTTGGTGTTCTGTTTCCAAACATAGTTGTGAGCCTCTGGACCAGTGAGCTATATTCTATCTTGTTAACAAGTCGACTTTTTTATTTATTTTATATATATTACATAAAATAAGATGCATGATGCATCCTTGACAGTTGACATCCATAATTGTAGTTAAGACCTGCACCATTTATATACAAAATTTATTTGTATAGCTAATATTTTCCTTTTCATTGGATCCTTGTAATAAAGTAGAGTTGGATAAACAACACATTTTAAGAATCAATTTTATTAGAGATTGTCGTATGTTCATACTTTTATGTGTACGTGTCATGTTTTAGACCTAGACTATTTCTTAAAATTATTTTTTCTTTAATCCTTATCATTACTTTTACATTTTTTTATAATTATTTTTTATTTTAAAATTAAATTAATAAACATTCGGTTCAACTAATTAATCCAACGGTCGAACCAGTGACTCATTCACCCAGTCACTTCACCGGGTTAATGTCCGAACCAATTATGATAGTGTTACTGTTGAGTTGCATAATTTTTTTTGAATTTTAATATTACTAATTTTGCAGATGCCAGGTACAATCATGGCAATGGGGCGGCTGAACCGGAAGGTTAGACACCAATAGCTTTTGCTACTGTTGTACTACTTTCAGATTGTGCTCAGTTCTACTTTTTTAATTGGTATCAAATTTCAATCTTTTTTTGCCATCGGACTTTATATATATTATGTTAGAAAAGGAATTCTTGTACAGGGTATCATGATTTCTCAACCCTTTATGTTGAATCGTATAAAAAAAATGATGTTGCTTACTATTAGAATCATGTCTATGGGCTAGGTTGAACTGACAACATTAATAAATAAGTCAGCTTGGCTCAATGTGTTGGCACTAATAAACGTTACTTTAATGAGCACACGTCAACCCGTTTTGCACCTCTACTTTCACAACTTTTGTTGGCCAATTCTAGGTCTTGATCTCAAATTGATATTTGCATTAACATTACACGGCCCTTAGCTTTGAGTGATCTAGCCTTATTGTTATTATTTGCCAAGTTATTGATTTTCTTAGTATAGCTTTATGTGTTGCACGAGTAAATTTGGATCAACCGTTGTATAATTAATCAAAAAGAGATTGTTATTTCTCTAATCTACATGAACAATAATAAAATTACACTTGCAATTGCAATTGCAATCGTAACCTTTAAAAGTTTAAAGTGACAAACAATTTAGAAAATTACTTTATAAAATTTGAGCCAACGTAAAAATGTCATAAGCTGATTATACAAGTTAGAATTGTCCCTAGACCAGAAATAATGACAGATTATATTGAGTCAGAATCTTACCGTCAGCCAACACCCACACAATAATCCAACATGCATTTGAGAAACTCTGAAAATTGCACAAGTACCTTGAATCCTCATACCATCTAAACATTAAATTGAATAATTTAATCAACACTCATAAAATTAAAATTAAATAATATTACTCTAATTATTGTCGTGATATATTAAGATTATGACATTTGTCTAATATTTGATTTGTAGGTAAGTGTCATCCTAAAATAATTTGAGGTCGCCTTTTCATTAAATCTCATTTTGCTCACTAATATATCAATCGTGTGCAATCATCGTGAAAATTGCTATTCTTTGATTCTTCCGTATCACTGCTTCAAAAGTATGCTCGTATTTTCAAAGTAAGATTTGTTGGATGTCAGGAATATGAAAAAACGATAGTAATAATTCATTCATTTTCAATCGATTTGTAGTTTCATTTTAAAACAAAAACCAATTTTATATGTGCTTGTGTAAGTATATCACATAGGTGTGCACATATTATATACATATGTTCACATAAGTGTAAGACTTATGTGAATGTCATAAGGATGAGTCTTACAATTTTGCAAATATATGTACACTAATATGTGCATAAATACACTAGTCATGAATTTCAAAGAGTTGGCTGAGTAGAGTAAATGCTCTTGTAAGAGATTTGTACTCTTGACTTGTGTGAATGTCATAAGGAGGAGTCTTACATTTTTGCAAATATATGTACACTAACATGTGGATATACACACTAGTCATGAATTTCAAAGAGTTGGCTGAGTAGAGTAAAGGCTCTTATAAGAGACTTGTACCCTTGAGTTTGTAGGTTCGACTCTCACTCTTACTGTTTGTATTTTTGAAATCAGTCACCAGTCAGAACTAATAGATCAAATGATCGAACCTTAGAAAAATAAGGATTAGTCAAGACTCTTGGATATCTCTTTTACTTGAAAAAAAAATGATAAATTACACTGACCTTTCCTGGGATTTAATCAAATTATACATAGACCCCTGTAATTTGAAAAATGATACTGACATCTCCTATCATAAATTATCGAAAAATAGTCTAAACGAAAATAATAAAATGTCTCTTTTACCCCTTAATTATTTTAGATTATTAAATTAAAAAGGTGCAGTTTTCTTCCTCTGTATGCTCTCTCTAAAAGCCAAACCACCATAACCACAATGCTTCCTAAATTGACCACCACAGCCACCAATATACTACTACAACCACTTCGTAACATCCCAAACTGACCACCACGCACAATCTGGAAGGCGAGTACACCCATGATATTACACCTCAACAATGGCTTTTACACCTTCATCTATGGTGTCATTGGCAGAAAAAATCCTGGAAGCTAGACCCAATTCTTTGCTCTCCGAACCCAAAAACCTCCATCCCGTCAACGCTAATTCCATCACGTTACGGTATCCAAAGATACTCAACAGCCTCTGAAATGTTTTGAGATAAAATCTACCACTATCGTGAAAAATGCATCCTCGGTAAAAAGTCAAATGTTATAAGAGGTGATGATTTCAACACCACTGCCAATACAAGCTCCATGTATGGAGATAATTACACCGACATTAGTTTAATTAGAGACATTGTGGTTAGGGCTTTGAGGTTGATGCCAAAACAGAAGTGATATTCATTGTTGGAGAGGACTATGACGCCAACGATGGCGAAGCCAACGATTTGTAATCGATAGAGCACCACCAACGTCAGATCTGAAAAATAAATGTGTGTGTGTGTGTGTGTGTGTGTGTGTATATATATATATATATATGAGGGACAATCTTCCGATGAGTTTTAATATTCTTCTACCTGCAACAATAATTAAGCTAAAAAAATAGAAGCAAAAAATGTTGATGGGTAAAGAGATAATTGAAGTTATAGAATCAAACTTTGTGGAATCAAGGATGAGTGAGTTTGCTGCAATTTGGTTTGGAAGAAAAAAAAATTCTAAGATTTCCAACTGAGAAAGAAGAAATAAGACAGAGAGAAAAAATTTATTTAATTTTAATTTTTAAATGTTAGGAAGGTCAAAGTTGGTATTTATTAAAATATTTTAGATGACATCATCTATCAATTGACAATTAAGTAATGAAATGGAAGTTTTTATTATTGATATTAAAACAGAAGGCAGATAAGTGTAATTTTCTCAACAACAGAAAATTCATGTGTGATATTAATAAAAAAGGTCAGTGTGATTTTACTTAAAAAAACTGACAAAAAAAACACACACTCATGCCAAGAATATAAACAAATCTTCATGTGAACTAGTTTTACATTACATTTTGTTTGGATTTCAAGAGTGATCTGGATGTGTATAAACCGAGTATAGAGGGAGGAAGTACCAGAGAATGAGAGAAGGCAAGCAAAAATCAAGTTAGGCGACATTTATAGTAGGGTTCGCTTGAGCAACGACGACTTGTAGATTCCGGTGAAGGTTGACAGTGCAAAGTGAAGAAGAGAACGAGATGACAAGGTAATTACTGGGATAGAGAAATACCCAACTCCATCATGCGCAAGCCCTGATTCCATCGCTAGATCTTAAAACTAATTTTATAAAAGAAATTAAGAACAAAAGCCAACTTTCATCAACAACAAACTTCCGTAGAGAATATGATTGGATGGGGTAAAGCACGTTGATGTTTTCTAGATTTTGTTTTTTAAAATAGAGTTCTTTTGAATTTTTTTTCAAGAATAGAGAACACCCATCACAGAAAAATCAAAATTTGAACACCACATAACTTACATTTTTTGGTCAAAAACACACCTACCCGCTAAATTTAAAAAGAAAAAACAATAATAAAATAAAAATGGCAGAGCTTACATTTTTGTCACAACCAGGTATAGAGATGTTTCCATCATACTTGTAACACCCTGACCCATAACATGACACGTAAATCGAGATAGGCCGGGTCGAGTAGTGTAATACGAGTTGTAGCCGAACATGAGTTCCGAATGAAATAAAATAAATCTATTTATATCCTAAAAGAGTCAAATAATAATATCGAGATTTGACTAAGCCATGAGCATAGTACCAAAAGTAAACTGAGACCAGATTCAGACCAAGAATAGTAGACCTCAAGTATACAAACTATCACGAATGAGTAGTATACAGTAAATGGGTACGAATACCAAAGTAAATAGTAGAATCCATGATCTCAAGGAATTACGAGATTAGGAAAAGCCAAGTACGAATAGACTGAGTCGATAAATATAATACTAAAAGAGACTGAGCTATTATAATAAATTATGTATAGTAATAGACACATAGTTCGAGATGAATAGAGAGAGTCACAAATGGAGTGATTTCCATATTTAATATATGAGAAATGAGTTTTAAGCAACCCCGAGTACCTATCATACGAGAAATCCGAACAGTACGGAGAATCGTGCACGTAGACCCATATATGCCTCGGTATACGTGCATAATATATTTTCATAAATACGAGAATATACATATATATATACAAGATAATATATATATATATATGTATATATAAATATAAATATAGATGTATAATATGTGTATATTAATATATATACGGTATATGTATATACATGTAAAGTAATGTCTAAGTATATATATATATATACACACATTAAAAGCATGCACAACATGCGAGTGGATAAGGGAATAAACCCTAGTGTCGGCCAAGTATGTGTGTTGGGGTGTGTGTAATGTGTGTTTTGTATATTATATATTATAGATATACAAATATCCTAACTTAACTAAAGAAAGAAAAGAAAACAAAAAAGAAAGCAACAAGGCAGTGTGTATGATTAGTGTGTGTTTGTGATGTGTTGGGGAACAGTAACAAGGCTACCGACATGAGGGAGTAAAGTGAACATATATATATATATATATACATACCAAATATCTTCACACTTTGCATGTGGAGGATAGAGAAGCAAGGGGTGGTGAAAAATAGTCAAGGAAGACTGCAAGGAAGGTAAGAAGAGAGAGAAAACTGAGGCAGCTATTTGGTGTATATATATGCGTGAAGTGGAAATCAGATGTAGAACATGAGGATACTGCAACTAAGGTGAGTTTTAAGTTTTTGTAAATTTTGATTTTGGGTTTAAAAAAATCATGTTAGAACTTATATAGGATGCTAGGGATTGAAACTAGAGATTTAGAGAAACATACAGGAAAATGTAGGAGTGAAAATCATGGAAAAATAAGGAAGAATATGCAAATTACAAGTTTCGGCACCTTAGCATTTTATGTGGGAATTGTGTTTTCTGTTCTAAAGTTTTTGAGTAGATTGCATGCTAAAAACCATAGGGATATGTAGCTAAATCTGAAAGAAAATAAATGCAAAAAGAATAAGACTCAATGGTGAAAAAATTAGTAAGAAAAATGGATTTGCAGGTTTTTATGAATAATTGGCAAGTTATGATTATGGGCATTTAACTTAGTTTTTATGATGAGGAACTAATCTTCATAGGCGTAGAAACAAATTAGGGATGAATTGGAGTCAAAAAAGTTAGAAACCAAGCAGGAAATTGGAAAAAAACCAGGTCACCGAAAAATTGGTTTTCCTACTGAAAATCTCATATTCGAAAGGCTATGACAGTTTAAATAAAAAAGTAAGGTTAGATTTGAGAAACCCATGGAATTTGGAAGAAGATTTCATTGAAATTAGGGTAGAAAATAGGTTGGAATAGTGGTCAGAATAGTGGCCGTCGCCGGAGAGGACGACCGGCGTATCACCGAAGAAGAAGAAGTATTGTCGGGTTCAGGTTCGGGTCAGACCCGACTCACTCGCACATAAGGCTGTCCCCAAAATTGTGACATTTTGAAGTTATGTTTAAGTAAATGGGGCTGTTTGGTTGTAAGCTTAAGAAATTAAATTGGAAACTGATTGGGGATAGGGGATAACCTATTCCAGTTTTATAGTTAACCGCTGTTTGGCTATTCTGATTTATAATAGTAAAAATCAAAAATTCTGATTTAACCCAATAGTTATTGAAATTGAAATTTAACCCTGAAATTATAATGATTATAGAAGGACCCAGGATTATGGTTAATTACGAATTAACCCAAGGAATAAATTAATTAAATATTAATTTAATTAATTAGACAAAGAGAAATTATCAAAATGCCACTAAGTCAAAAAGTAGTCAAACGGATTTCGATTAAAGTAACAGAATAGTGAATTTTTATTATTTCTAGCATTCCATACTCAACCGTGGAGTCCAATTTGTGAAAAGAGGTCTCGAGAAGTAAGAACCCATAAAGTGAAAAATGGCCGTTTTGCCTTTTTTAGTACAGATGTTCGAATTGAATTCCGCGAAAGCCTAAACCGACTTTGTTCAACGTTTCAAATTCAATAGTAGAGTCTATTTTAGTAAAAGAGGAACTTATAGCAAAGAGACATAAAATTTAATGAATAGAAGAATTCATATAATTATAGAGTGAGATTGAGTTTCCTAAATCATAGGAACACCAAGAGAAAATGAGAAGGTGGTTTGACCTTCTAGACAGATACAGTAAAAGGTAAGTAAAATCTGATCGCTGCATGTGTTACTTTCCAAGCCATGTCAATAGTTCTTTTATATAATACCTATTATATTCCATACATACCAGTGTTTATTGAGCGACATTGATATTGCCCTATCATGTGGGAAGCATTTATTGATTTCTATATATCTCAATCATGATTGTATACTTGTGCATAGATTCCTTTTTGTACACTTGTGCCTAGGGCCGTGAGGGCCAGACAGTTATATTTGAAGCAGTCTAGTAACCATAGCCTCGAAAATTAGCATTACGTCAGATTGCCTAGAATCAGTTATGATTCCACTATACTCTTCGTGGAAGATAGCATGATCCCGATATATTATTAGTGCCGAATTTGTGCTCAGTCACATCTCCATCCGATGCTATTTATGACCTTCAGGTCCAGGTTTCGAGTGGAACATTGCTACGTTACTATGTGAGGTATGGGACATAGAGTCACATTGTATACAAAGTAGTATTTTAGCAAGTCCAAGTGGAACTGAATACTAGCTTAGGGGGATTTCTGGGTGTAATATCCCGACCCGAGCTAGACGGTACCCAACCCTGGTTGGACCAGGCCAGGACATGTGACCCCGAACTGTAAGCCAAATCATTTCATGCATAAAGTTTACAAGTCAATCGACATATTAAATTATCCAAGATATTGGATTAGTAACGGTTGGCCATGAATAAAATTTAAAAATGGTGAACGATATTAAATTGCCCAATAAAACTCGTAAGTCGAAAATGACCAAAACGATTCGACCCCGAAGCCGAGACGGGAAAAATAAATAAAATGATATAAAATAAAATATATAAAAATAAAATAATAATAATACTAATATAAATAAATAAATGATAAGAAAATAAATAAATTAAAAATATATATTTAATAACATATAAAGAAACGAAGAGAAAGCCGTAGAAGAGAGGAGAAGAATCGAGAAGGGAGAGAGAAAGCGTCATCGACCTTGAGGTCGGTGGAAAAAGAATATAAAGGAAAGAAAGAAAGAAATGGAAAGAAAGAGAGAGAAGGAAGCAGCAATAGGAAAAGAAAGAAAAAGGAAGAGAAATGGAGAGAAGCAGCAGCAAGTGCTACAGTAGAGAAACAACAGCAGTGCTGCGGTGGGGAGCACAGAAAACAAGGAAAAAGAGAAGGAGGAAGATGAAGCAAGAAGAAAAAGTGCTGCAGCAGGCCAGAGAAAAATTCAGAAAAAAAAATGTAAATGGGTTTTGAATCTCAAATTTTTTTCATAAGCATTTTAGGTTCATTCATTTAGAGGGCTTTATGAAGCATGATTTACGGATGAAAATACAAAAAGAATGAAAGAAAAAGAGATAAAAAATGAAGTAGAAACATGTAGTTACAGGTTTTGACATGAAAAGAGGCCTTGGAAATAAAAGACACGTAAAAGTACAAACTGGCCAGTATGCTTTTTTCAATCCAGGGGTCTAAATTGAGATTCGTAAAAGCCTAAATTAATTCGTCGTTTTGGACACAATGACGAAGTCTAAATTAGTAAATGAAATACTTAAGGCAATGGTAATTATATAGAATACATAGCATAGATCGATTTCGGCTATAGACTAAGTATAATTCTGAATGACAGGAGCGTTGGAAGGAAAAAGGAAATAACTTGATTTACTTGGGACAGTAGAAGGTAAGTAATACCCGACCTCTGCATGTAGTACATTCGTAGCTATGTCACAGTTTTTCTATACGCATTTGTACTCTTATTTGTTATATCAGATTCTTTATGATTCCACTATGTAATATTGCTTCCCAGTGGAATAGCTTAGCCATGATGTTGTATCTTTCCATTGATTCCCATGTCATTTGATGATGTTCTATCCTGATCATGAGATTTCGTACATGTGTTGTACGTAGGGTCGAGAGATGCTAGATGTTATTGTCCTCGGCAGCCATTGCCTTGAACCAGTTACACTCCACATTCATCTCTATGGAGTAGCTTGATCTTGATATTTTATTGGTGCCAGATTGTGCTTAGCCACAACTCCATCTGGATGCGTAGTATTGCCCTTGTGTGGGGTAGCAGTCCCTTGTGGTGGGATTAGTTCTACGATATTACCCTTGTGTAGGGTAGCAATCCCTTGTGTAGGGACTACTTTTACAATATTGCCCTTATGTATGGTAGTAGTCCCTTGTGTAGGGACTAGTTCTACAGTATTACCCCAAGAGAGAGAGAGAGAGGGTAGCAGTAGCATCCATCAGATCTGACATCACTATCTTTTATTGAGATTCATTGTCTGATCATATTCTTGTAGGAATGATCAGGCAGTTACTCAGCGTTTATTGAGTACGTTCTGTGATTATTTGAGATTCATTGACGAGCTCTGATTATTATATTCTTTGATGAGCCATGATTGTTACTTACGTCTTGGGGATGAGGTGATGATTTAGAAATTTCACATACCATACTTTTATATTAGTAGAGTGGTATGAACATATGACCTTTTTACTTTATTGTCTTCCGCTATGTTACATGTTAGTTGCACTAATGGTAGTGTAACAGGGTGAGAAGTTTTGGTTCGGCGAAAGGGCCAGGTCAGATAGTCGCGATCCACTAATCCGTAGAGGGTAGGTTGCGAGTCATGACATCGGGCCCCACCAATGCATCTCTTTTTGTTGATATCACTATCATTATTTATTATTATAGTTTGATCATGTTATATTATTATGAATGATCATGAGACTTTACAACTTTTTATTGAGTGCATATGATTATACTTGAGACAGCTCATGACTGTGGCAATATGATTATATTATTAGATAGATTTTCATTGCTTTATCATTTGAGTTCCTACCATTTGATATTCTTTGATGAGTTCTATATTTCTTGACTGGCTAGCACATTTGCATTTATCCTAGTTCTTTTATGGATGATGCTTCTATATTCTTGTACACATAGTGAGAAAAGGAGAATTACTTACTGAGCTTAAGTTAGCTCATCCCAACTTATTAAAACATTTTAGGAAAGGAAGCTGCAGAAGAGTAGTAGTAGTCTACTAGATAGTAGTGGACATTTTTTTAGATAAATGTAATGTATGATATTCAGTATAGTCTTGTAGCTCTCCCATGTCATCCACGTCTTGGGGATGTAGTGTATTAGACCTTTTTAAAAGTCTATATTTTGAGAACCAGATTTTATATACATGCAATTTTTATTTAGAGACTTCCGCTGTTTATATTATGATATTTATTACATGTTAGTAACATTGATTGTGTAAAAATTTTTTTCAGTTTCAGTTTAGACAGAGATTCGATTCGACAACAGTGTCGGGTCGAGTTCGCGACACGAGATCCGTAGAGGGTGGGTCTTGGGTCGTGACAATACTATTGAGCAGCCATGACAGTCTCTATACTATCAGCAATCAAGTCCCTTGACTGAAGACTGTAACACATCCCTCTAGTACCTATTGATAGCATCATTGACCCTAATAGTGTTGAACCTGAAACCGACTATGCCAGCCTCACTCACCCCTTCCTTCACAGCCTCAGCCAGCCGCAACAGGTGCATGTTGCAAGTGTTCCCCTCGTACCAAATAGACGATATGCCTATTTGGGGCTTGTTCATGTCGTCGTCAGAGAGGCCAACGCCATAGAGGACGGCCTGCGAACCGCCTTAGGAACTTGGGTTCAGTGATGCGAGAGTTGTATTTGTTGAGCTTGTGAGAAGGGCCAATGGTGATTATGGTTTGTCGTGGTGGTGGGGCTGTTTCTGTTGAAGCGGAGGCGCGGAGGGAGAAGGTGGGGCGCCTGGAGAGGTGGAGCCCAATAGAAGGGATTAGGGTTTTGATGGTGGGAATGGGGGTGGCAGTGGTGTGTGATGGTGGGGTGATTAACGAGGCTTGCATTGTGGCTTTGAGAGAAGCGGCAGAGATGGTGTGACTGATGGCGGAAAAGGTAGGTGGGGGTGGTGGATGGTCGTGGGTTACGTTGGGGGGTTTTCAGAGTAGAAATGTAATGATATGACAAGTTTTTGGAAGACTGTTTGGGATGCCCTGGACCCGGATTTACTAATTCTTTTTTTGAGATTCGATTTACTAGTCTTTGATTGGCAACTGATTTCAAAAATATAAACAGTAATCAATCCTGCAAATTCAAAAAGTATTGGCTCAGTTTGGTTACATTTTTAAAAACAGATTTTTAATTTCAAAACGTACGTTTGGCAAACTAAATCTAGAAGAGGTTATTCAAAAACTATTTTTCAAATTTTCTTAAAATCATCAGATTTTTTCTTCACCAGATTTTTTTTTTTTATCCCTCTTTCTCTTTCTCGCTTTTTATTTATGGCAATCCCCTTAACCTTGTTTAGCTTTCTACACCATAGTCATCACAAACAACACCATTGACCCCTAGATATCACGATCATAACTCATCAACTAACACCCACGATGACCACCACGGAAAACCAGTTCCACCACTTTGACAATTATCCTTGCGCATCAACCATCAGTTGATGCCGCAATGAAACACACGGTCCACCACAAATAATGATCATCCTTGCGCAGCAGCCACTAAGGGGTTGTGGTCGTTGTACCAATGATGATGGTGACAGGTAGTGTTGCAAAGTTGGCTACCGATTGAATGTTTGTACTTGTAGCCGTATTTTCTTGGAAAAAAAAGTATTGTTACTGGTTTTTCTAATCTCTGTATTATAAATAAAATGACATGGTAATGTTGCTAGCTTGAAGTTTGAACAGGTGTGTTTACAAAAGGTTCGAAGTAACTTAGCTATTGAACAAACTCATCAAAGACAGAAGGCATACAAGTTGTCCACAAGGAAACACAACTTAGAAAAACAATAACAAAAAATCATACAACACACAAGAAAATACATAGATATATTGTTGGAATTTTTATTTTATAATGGTTTGGATTCGTTAAAATTTTTCTGGTATATATATATATATATACATATGAATATTATTACAAATACAATAAAAAAGCATATCACGGTCCAAATAAATGTATTTCATTTCAACAAAGTAATCGGAAGAAATCTACTCCTAACGTATCACATTTTATAATAAGTAACGATTCACGTCCCGTTCCCACTCCCCGAATCATAACGATTCTTGTTCCAAGTATCATTGGCCATCATTATGAACCAATAACACCAACAAGAAAACAGTGTCAACTGTGCGCAATAATTGTCATCCTAGGCATATATTTGCAGTGAAGCAGTGATACATGAATATCTTTTCCTTATCATGCTGATCATTTATGCCTGATGGCATTGCTTTATTTTATTTTATTTTATTTTTATCAGTAATGAGGGTATTGCTTTGGAGTACACCATCAATGAATATTTGTGATTGCGATGTTTTGGTGATAATGTTGCATTCTTTTTAAGTACTAGGCTATAAAATTTCAGGAAGGAGTAAAAAAATACCAGTTGCAATTGATAAAGAGAGAAAAAAAATGCCCAAGTGAACTAGTTGAGTTCCTTGATAGATTAACAGCAGCCCCTTTTTAATGCAGCGATTTTTATTTTTAAAGTGGAATGGTCTGCAATTAGTGGATTCATACATTCAATCTGGTGGTGTTCTTTATAATATAGTGGCGCTGCTGCATTTAGAATTTGCGTTTTCATCCAATTTTCCATTTAAAAGCTAGCCATTTGACTCAGTGACAAATGGTTTTACATAAAAATCTCTACATGGCACCGAATATAATAAAAATTTGTGTAATAGAATTGCCAAACTAGAGAGAACCATCTAGGGCTACCAAATTTGCAATGGCAGCGGTTGCTTGGCTTATTTAGTTCTTACTTCTTATTAGGTTCTTGTTGACCAAATTATGTGGGAGAATTCAAACTTTCTGATGCAGTCAAGTAACTTTGCACCAACTATATCTACAAGGGTTTCCATTTAGAAATTTTTTAAAAATGTAAGACTCTTGACTGATGTGAATTTTCAAGATTGTTGTGTTCATGTGCACAAAAACAAGCAAAGGATGTGATAACTCTTTATAAGTTTTTCTCTTATCGGAAAAAAAAATCTATGTGAAGTGTTCTTTCTTGACTGTAATCTGATTTAGATTAACCATGTTGATATAATTATATTTAACTTTTAGACAAACAATGCAGGCTCACACATTCAAGAAAGCATGTGCTCTTTTTTGCGAATTGGGTTTTTTTGTTGTAAAGAGGAATTTCCCGCACACTTTGTTGTAAGGCCTTAATTATTGCTGCCTTCTTCCTTCTTTTGTAAATGGGTTAGTGCCCTTCAGGCTCCTTGTTTATAATATATATCATTACACTTACTGATCGAAAAAAAGAAAGAGAAAGCATGTGTTGTTGTTTATCTAAGTACTGTTGAAAATGACATTATTTGGTTTTGGCCTAACAGTGATCGTCAATTCAAAGTATTCTTATGAAGAAGAAATCTCATTACAGCCCAGAATTGGATGATCCCTCCTATGCATAGAGATATCCCATATGGGTAAGTACAGATATAGTCCAGCACATGTTCATGTTCCCATGTCCTGTTTTTCATACTGAAATTAAACAAAGTTCCTTTTCTACTGTCTTATACCTATATTTTGTTCACGTTTGGGGTTTAATGAGGCTAAAGTTCAACTTTTTTCGACTTATATATAAATGACAAGACTAGTAAAAATATTTGGGTTCTGAAATTATTCCATTTAATGTTTGCTTTTGCTAAATGGGTCCTGAATCAGTTACAATATTCTTCCTGTATACTAGGGAAATAAGGAAATATGTACGAATTTTCATCAAGAATACATAATTCAATATTACCTATCAAAAAAAGAAAAAAAAGAATACATAATTCAATATCAGAGAAAAAAAACTAATAGTTTACCAATCACTCATATGTTTTCATTGAATGTGTGTGTGTGTGTGTGTTTTGATAAGCATGCTTGCAGTGAATATTTACCAGATCCCATGTACTTTTATAATGAGAAATATATTGGCTAAAGAACTTAGGCCTTTTCAATCAAACCCTTTTGGCTAAGTGGCATTGGAGATTTGGGGTAGAAGAGAACTTGCTATGGAGGAAGTTGTGTCCTCAAAAATCTGGTGTGGAAGGGGGTGGGTGGTTCTCTAAAGATGGTGTGGAGGCTCAAGGTTGTGGTCTTTGGAAATCTATATGTAAAGGTTTAGAGAAGTTTTGGCAACTCATTCGTTTTGAAGTAGGGGAGGGGTCAAGGATGGATTTTTGGGGTGATCTTTGGTGTGGGGAGGAGAGGCTCAAGGACAGGTTCCCCCACTTATATGCATTGGCCTTTTTTTTTTTGGATGAGTTATATGCCTTAGCTCCCAATAAGAAGGCTTTTGTTGCAGATTATTGTTCGTTGGAAGGAGGGTTAAAGGTGTGGAGTCTTTTGTTTAGAAGGAACTTTTTTGATTGGGAGGTTGTGGAGGTTATGGTTTTTTTGAAAACTCTAAATAGGAGTAAGGTGGTGGCGGGTAGACCGGATTCCATCTCATGGACTCTTTCTTGCCAAAAGGTGTTCACGGTTAGTTCTTTCTACAATTACTTGGTGGGTAAGGGGGAGGACTTTCCATGGAAGATGATTTGGCATTCTCATGTGCCATCCAGGGTTTCTTTTTTTGTTTGTTTGGTCACATGGGGAGCAATTCTCACTACAGATAATTTTCAAAGAAGAGGATTACGGTTAGCGAGTCGGTGTAGCATATGTAAGGTCAAGGTGGAGGCGGAATCAGTTGAACATCTTTTTCTTAATTGCAAAGTGGCTAGTGACGTTTGAAGTATGCTTCTGTCTTTATTTGACTTGTATTGGGTGATGGCCACCACGTACGGTAAGGGAGGTTCTTCTTGGTTGGAGGAGCAGGGGGATGATGAAGGCTCAACATAGGGTGTGGGAGATGGTTTCTTTATGTCTCATATGGTACATTTGGAAAGAACGCAATAGAGGAGTTTTTGAGGAAGAGGAGATGCCGCTTTTTGTTTTAAAAATAATTAATTATGTAATCATCATTTTTGGGCCAAAGAAACGCCTATTTTTTGCATTTAGACACGTTAGTTGATTTTTTAGGGATTCTAAGGCTTTAATCTCAAAGTCTACTCTTGTATATATGGGTTTTCCTCCCTTGGGCATTTTTCATGCATATATTACTTTACCTATCCAAAAAAAAATAAAAAATGCTTGCGGTGAATATATGCCATATCCCAGATACTTTTATGATGAGAAATATACTTTATCCATGTTCTCCCTAACAATTATTGGTTTCTTACTCATTGAAGTTCATTCTTGATTGTTTCTTAGTTTGTCCTGTAATTTATTTCTGAAATTATCTTGACAGCTCAATTTTTTTGATAAGTAATTGCTTTGACATCTCAATTAATTTCCAACTTTAAAAATTTATTCCAGATGTCAAATAGTCTCTGAAATCCAGATCTATAACAATGGCAGAACTTTCTAATAAACAAAATATCACTCCTAGACATGCTTCTTTAACCACTCCTAGAAAGGCTTATTAATTTTTTTCTGAAAATAAATTTATGCCCGAGTTCTCGACTAAGTAGGCATATGTTAGGTTTGAGGTTCTGATTGAAAATCTCATGGACCCTTCTCATGTCCCATATGTGCATCATGGAATAATACAGAATCCAATGGCGGAAAACAGATAAGAGGTCTAACCAAGAATTACTTCATTTATTAATGTCTCATTGCTCTTTACTCCTGAGGTTCTGAAGAATCATTATTTGGTTTTCATATTGTTCCAAGATGGATCTTAGATGTGCAAGAAAACCTTACTCTAGATTCAGACCTATATCTTCTTCCTATGGAGGTAGTACCTCTCACTTTGGATTTTGTCAAAAAGGTAGTTTCTGCTTTAGAAACCTGAAGATTAATTATTCATTGCCCTTGCCAATGATGACCAATGACACCACTCATCAACAAGGTTGATTGATCAACCCTAGTGATGAACTCAGGTTTCAGGAATTGCTTTGTTATCCACAATAATTCTAACCTTTGGCAAATTGGGAGCTTTTCTTCAATCTATGGGGTCAGACTTCGGGATTCTTCACCCTCTTTTATATAGTGATTAGCCCAATGTTAAAAACCTCCCATGTCTTTGCATGTGATAATTTTTCTTTCTTCAAGGTAGAAGTTTCTAAATCCAGCTCTTTCAGACTCACCAACCTAGGGAGAATTTTTTTTTATTTTATTTGGATAAGTTCAACTTAGAGAGAATTTCTTTCCTGCTCATGCCATTGTATTAATAACCTATGCAGCAAATCTAATGCGAGTTTATTTTAATATAAAATCCAAGCACCTCAATGCTAAACCACATAAGTTTTAACATATTTTTCAGTATAATTTCTTTCATTTTCTATTGAATAATCGTAGATGAAAAGATTGCTATTCTGTTTGCTGTTTTTCCTCTTCATTTTACTTTTTTCCTTTGGAACAAAAGTTTTTTTTATTTATTTATATTAAACAAGCAATAACCATACAATGTATGTTGATTGTTCAGAAGGTTTACTTATCATTAATTGTTTGCTAGAACTCCATTAGTGGAATTGCTTGTAGGCTGCTTCCTAATACCATTGTTTCCCTTTCTCTGGTTCTCACCAAGGAAATTGTTTTGCTGCTCAAAAATTGCTCTGGGGGTGTTTAGCTTAACACTGAACACCAGTTCATTAATGAAGTATTCCATATTTGTATCATTTTGGCTCTTACCTGTTACTTTGGTCTGGTACTTTATGAAAATAATTGAGAGATTATGTCATTGCTCAACAAGAAAGGAACAATTTGATTTCCCCAAGATTTTTTCTTTTGCAATAGACTACATTGCATCACCCGACCATGGTTATGAATGATTTATAGAATTAAACATTTCCACCATTTTATGAACAAAAATAAACTGAGCAATGTTTTGTTTTATTGGTGAGAAGGCATTTGAAGAGGAAAGAAAACTTGGAATCTTAAAATGCCAACTCTGATCCTACTATAGAATTCCAGAACTTATTTGTTTTCCTAAATAGAAACATCATACTTGCCTTTAGTTTGTATCTCCTTACTCATCTTTTCCTTACAGGAGCATAAGATTATGGATTGGGAAAAGGCTTGTTTTGTGCCAACAAAGTCAGATGCCCTTGTAGTTGCCTTTCGAAAGTGGTCAAGGAAGTACTCAGGCGGCCAAGTCGATTGAAGAGCCAAGTCTAGTGGAGCCCGCCCTCCAACAACTCCTACGAAACAGCCAGATAGGTAAGTCACTGTATAAATTCAAATGACGTTTTAAATTACAGTTTTGAGGAACTTCTTCAATTCTCTGCAAAGAGAAACATTTCGTTTATAATTTGATATTGTTTCAAGTTGACGGAAAAATTGACAGAAGCTTTAGATAGGGTAAAAAAAAAAAGATGATTACCCAGTATTGGTCGCACTAATGCAGGGTAATGGGAGTGGTAAAAAAAACAAGAAAGAAAATCTAACCTTTGGCATTTTTTCATGCAAAGTGGCTGCTCTCAACTTGAACTTACATTCTAATGCTCAACAGCCTGAGCATTTTACCATTGCACCCGGTAAATTTATGTATGTTTTACTCTATTTGAAGGCAAATACAGGAAGTTTTGTCAGATTTTTTTTTCAAATCTTAATTTGAGTTACTATATATATATATATATATATATATATATATATATATATGAAGAAATAGAGAAGAGAAAGGAATTTGTATATATTTTTGTGTATGGAAACTGTACAATATGGGGCCTATTTATAAGTAGAAGAAGGCAAACCAAACAAAAGGGAAAGACGATGTGGGAATATGTTACATTATATATTCTAAAATATTCTATATTCTAACATCCCCCTCAAACTCGAGATGACGAAGTCAACTGGAGTTTGGAAACAAAATCACGTAGTCGACCAGGAGGATGAGACTTCGTAAAAATATCGGCAAGTTGATCGTCAGACGAGACAGATCGAAGATCCAAGGTGCCCTGCTGAAGATGGTGCCGAATGAAGTGAAAATCAATTTCAATATGTTTGGTGCGCTCATGAAAGACATCATTGTGAGCAATCTAGATGACGCTCCGATTATCACAATAAAGAGGAGCACTAGTCATTTGAGGAGCACCCATGTCTGTTAAAAGCCATCGTAACCACAAAAGTTTAGCTGTAGTATCAGCAAGGGCACGGTACTCAGCCTCAGTAAGGGAGCGGGCAACAACAATCTGCTTCTTACTACACCAAGAAATGAGAGAGGTGCCGAGTAAGAAACAGTATCCCGTGGTGGAGCGACGATCGGTAGGATCACCAGCCCAATCAACATCAGAATAAGAGCGGAGCTCAAGAGATGAGTGAGAGGAAAAGTGAAGACCATGAAACAGAGTTCCCTTGACATACCATAAGATGCGAAGAACAACAACATATTGAGTAGAGCGAGGGGCACTCATAAACTGGCTAACCAGATGAACAACATAAGAAATGTCTGGTCGGGTAACAGTGAGATAGATGAGACTACCAACCAGTTGTCGATACAGAGTAGCATCAGAAAGAGATTCACCATCAGTAGCAAGTAACCGAACATTAGGATCAAGCGGAGAAGTGCATGTTTTGCTATCAATCAAATCGGCTTTAGAAAGCAAGTCAGATGTATACTTAGCTTGAGAAAGATAAAAACCATCTGATCCAGTTGTAACCTCAAGACCCAGAAAGTAGTTAAGCTGCCCCAAGTCCTTCATTTCAAAATTCTAACTCAAGAAGTGCTGAAGATCTCGAATACTAGAGAGATCATCGTCTGTAATGATCATGTCATCAACATAAAGAAGAATAAGAATAATACCAGCACTATTGGTCCGAAGGAAAAGAGCTGAGTCATAGGCACTAGGGGTAAACCCCTGATGAGCAACAACACCACTGAATTTAGCAAACCAGGCTCGGGGACTTTTTTTGAGACCGTAGAGAGCACGACGAAGACGGCAAACTATGTAAGGAGGATGGGCATAACCAGGGGGAAGATGCATATAAACTTCGTCAGCAAGATCACCATTCAAGAATGCATTTTTGACATCCATCTGAAACAGTTGCCAATGACGCACAGCAGCAACGGCAAGCAAAGAGCGGACAGAGGTAAGACGAGCAACAGGGGCAAAAGTCTCCTCATAGTTAATACCATACTCTTGAGAGAAACCTTTGGCAATAAGACGAGCTTTGTAGCATTCCACTGATCCATCTGACCGAGTCTTGATTTTGTAGACCCACTTACATCCAACTGCAGACTTGCTAGGAGGTAAATCCACCAAGTCCCAAGTATGAGTTTTAGTGAGAGCTTCTAGTTCATCAGACATAGCTTTCTGCCAAAAAGGGTCAGCACTAGCCTCACGATAACTGTGAGGTTCGTGAAGGGTAGCAAGAGCATAATAACCATGAAAATCTTGAAGATGAGAAGGAGAAGCTCTTACTCTAGTGGATTGACGAAGTGCAGGTACCTGGACAGGCTCAGAGTCAGTTGATGGATCAGAAGTATCAACAGACATGTTAGATGACTTTGAAACAGACAAAGAAGGAACATCTGAGGAGCTTGGTATCTCTGTAGAGGAGTCAGGAAGTAAAGCAATAGAGGGGTCAGTAAAAATAGGAACATAACTGCTAGAAGACTGCAGAAAATGAGAAATACTCGTAAACATCTTATGTTCCTAAAACTCTACATGACGAAAAATACGAAGACGTTTGGATATGGGATTATAACAACGATAACTCTTTTGAGTGAGATCATAACCAAGAAGACAACAGAGTTGGGATCGAGGCTCAAGTTTGGTACGTTCATGTGAGAGAAGAGTGACAAAACAAACACAACCAAAAACTCGAAGCAATAAGTAGTTAGGAACCGTATCATGAAGAAGCTCAAATAGAGTTTTATTGTGTATAGTGGGTGAGGGAACACGATTGATGGTGTAGATAGCAGTAAAGGCAGCTTCTCCCCAAAAACGTTCTGGAAGAGAGGCAGAGATGTGAAGTGCTCTTACTGTATCCAGAATGTGGTGATGTTTACGTTCTGCTCGACCATTTTGTTGTGAGGTGTATGAACAAGAATGGTGAGAGACTGTCCTATTGTGTTATAAAAGGGCAAGAAATCACTTATCCTTTTATTCCATTGCATTATCTGAACGAAAAGTTTTAATGGTACAAGAAAATTGAGTTTGCACCATTTTGTAAAAATTCTGGTAAACAGTGGTGAGTTTAGACCTATGCTGCAAAAGATAAATCCAAGTATAACGACTGTAATCATCTACAAAGATAACAAAATAACGAGATCCCCCCTCAATCGGTGTCGGGGCAGGACCCCAAATATCAGAATGAACTAAGTCAAAAAGTGCTGCAGAAAAAGAGTCACTTTTATTAAAAGATAAATGTGTTTGTTTTCCAAGATGACATGACACACAATCAAAAGACTAAAATTTAACTGGACCTAAATGACCCTGAGAAGCTAAGAACTGGACACGTGGAAGTGAGACATGACCCAACCGGGAGTGCCACAAACTGGAAGTAATTGTGATGGTAGCTATGGAAGTGGTTGTTGAAGAAGGAATTTGTAGAGATGTGAACTCGAAAAGACGTCCAACTTTACGGCCTGTCCCAAGCAGCTGACCCGTCCGTGAATCTTGTACATCAACACCCTTGTTAGAGAATTTCAGTTCAAGGCTTAACTCACAAAGTTGTCCAACAGAAAGAAGATTTAAGGATAACTGAGGCACAAGGTAAGTATCACTGACAGATAAATTAGAGGTAGAAATAGACCCTACGTGACTAACAGACATATGAGAACCATTGGCAGTGTATATTGTAGGATTGGGAGAAAGAGCAGTTTTATAAGAGAAGATGGTGGAATCAGATGTCATATGGTTATAGCAAGCAGAGTCTATAAACCACTGAGATTTACCTAGGGTGACAGACAAGGCAGTGGAGGATTGGGACAAAACCTGGTGAATTAAAGCCTTGACGTCAGCTGCAGTGAGAGGAGTGGATGAAGACGAAGACTCGAGTGCAGAGGAAATAGAAGAAGCAAGCGCAATTGTCTATTGGGAAGGAGTAGATGAGGTGACCGCAGTTGTTTGTTAGGAAGCTTGTTGCTGCTTATAATACTTGAACTTGCGACATTTATTGATGGTGTGACCACGAAAATTACACCACCTGCAAAGACGATTCCTGGAGTTCGATTGGGATGATGAACGTCCAAGTAGAAGATGGTGAAGGACCACGAGAAGTAGCGGCAAGAACCATATCAGATGATTGCATCTTCATAGTGGAACTACGAGTTTCTTTAAAGATGAGTTCAGAAACAACAACTATCTAAAGTCGGAAGTGGTTGCTGATGAAGAAGAGAGGCTCGAGTAGATTCAAAATCATCACGAAGAGCCATCATAAAGTGCATAAACTTCCGTCGATCAAGCCAGGAAGCAAATGTTTGAATGTCTTGAGCACTATGCTAACTTCAGATTTGCAGCAGATAATTGTTCCCAAAGATGATTGGTCTGAGAATAAAAATCAGCAATAGACTGACATGGGTCCTGACACATCTGATAAAGTTTAGCTTCTAGTTGAAACTCCAAGGAAGCATCATAGGTGCAGTTGTATCTTTTGGTCAGAAAATTCCAAGTAACCTTAGCATTCCCAAGTCTTGGAAGAAGATTGTTGATGGATGGAATAGAGGTGTTGATGAACCAAGACAAAATCTTATAGTGCGTATAGCCCCATTCTTCCAAACGAGATGAAAACGCCTCTTCTTTCTCACTTTCCTTCTGTGTTGGTGCAGCCTGGTCTCTAGTCACATAACGCCATAATTGGCGTTTTTTCAAGAAAACCTTCATATTCTGAGCCCACATACTATAATTGGATTCATCTAATATTATGTCTATAGGATGAACAATAGAATCGAGATTCGATGCAGATTGAGACATATCGAAGCTTCAAATGGACAAGCAGATAGCAAAAATGAAACCAGGACGAAAAAACTGAGCAGAAAGCACCTGATTTGTAAAAAGTCAATGGTCAAAGTCAACAGTCAACGGTCAATGGTGATGTGGAGGCGAAAGTTGAAGTGGAACTAGCGCTGACGTGGCAGTGACGTGGACTAGGGCTGATGTGGCAGCGCAAGGATGAGTGCTGGCGCGTGGGGCTACTCTTGGGCGGTGCGATAGAACTTCAAAAGGCGCATGAGGGCACGTGGCAGCTCTGATGGGGGCGATTTTGGCAGCGCTAGACTCCTCTCTGAATGGGCTGTCCAATGGTGGTAGTACCTTTGTGAGATGGTGACTGGAACAATGCAAAATCGAGAAAGGCAGAGAGGAATGGCGGTGCGTGGCGGCTAGTGAGGCAAGATACCGTCACAAGGAAGAGCACCAAAAATTTGCTAGAAAAACGTCGGAAAGGAAAAAAAAAAAAATAAGACTACAGGTTAGAAGTTTGTGCCTCTGATACCATGGAGAAATAGAAAAGAGAAAGGAATTTGTATATATTTTTGTGTATTAAAACTGTAGAATATGGAACCTATTTATAAGTAGAAGGAGGCAGACCAAACAAAAGGGAAAGACGATGTGAGAATATGTTACATTATATATACTAGAATATTCTATATTCTAACAATATATATATATATATATATATATTAATTAGAAGTGTTGGTGGAAGTTGTTTCCTCCATTTTTGTTTGCATGAAGAGATGTGTGCGCCCGTCACTGTGGGTGTACCAATGTAAAATGTTTTCATTTTTCAGGAAATGATACCAATTCTCACTACAGATGATTTCAACGGCTGCAAGGACTACACTGGTCTCTATGGCGGTACCATGCATTGCAGCTTCAAAGCCGATGTGTATCACTTAATTCATCTACAAAAATCCCATTTCCATGATTACACCCATGCCTGCCTTTGATAGTAACGTGTCACTTTCCATTTGGCTTTACAAACACTTGCTTAGAAGAAAATTCAGAAGGATTAGTGAGTTGTTACTACAAGGGAATTAAGAAAAAGAATAGTGATATATATATATATATATATATGACACGTCATAAAAACATTTCGCCTAAATCAAAGGTCCAAAAACCTACAGCTTTGTATAAATCTAAAGGCAAAGAAGGTATACCGATGTCAACTTCGGTATACCGACCTCAGAACGAATAGCAACAAAAAGGAATGACGTAAGTCTTATAATTGCACCGCAATAACCTGACAGGCGGTAAGTCCTAGCCCTGCAAGCGGTAAGCCCTAGCCCTGTCAAAAGGAGTACACAAGGTTTGGGACCATTGATACAAATACACGTGTACAGGAAGCCGCAAATTGGAAATTCAAGGAGAACTGACATCCACCGCTTGTCAGGCAAATTAAATGCCCCACCATCCTATAAATACCACGAATAAGGTAAGAATGAAAGTATCTGCATCTGAATTATAAATTATTAAAGGCCCAACCTTTGATAAAAGATAAAGAAACTAATTTAACCATCGGAGAGGTTACCACCGGAACCTTTCCCGGTGGCTTTGTTTTATATGTCAGCTCTTTTCAGGTACGCACCGACGGACAAATCCATGACGAGCCAAAAATAGCTGCATCAGCTTGGTGCCGTCTGTGGGAACGTTTATCGTTCTTCTTGATATTATTTTCTCCGTTTAAAGTGTTTGGTAGTCATGGCTTCCAACCGTCGCTCTGCACCAATATCAACTCAACCGTTGGCTCAGGATGAGGAAGTTGCGACCTCCGATCCTGTACAGCAACAACTTGATCAAATTCGAGCTCAGATGCAGAAGCAATCTGATCAGACTCAAGCTCAGCTCTTAGCCATATCCCAAGTCTTGGCCTCTTTAACTCAAAACCCATCGGTTCTCCCTCATTCAGGAGTCCCCGAAAATGGATATCCCATATTATATCCCCTTGGAGGGAGGCGTTATGAAGAAGGCGGTCCTAGCGCTCGTCCCTTTTCTCTACCAGGTGTAGTTCCAGTTCGAGATGACATTCCGAGTGGCATGCCTAACATTCAAACTAATATCATTAACCATAGCAGGGGCCGTGTTGTTAGCCCCGCAAATTCTGGAGCTAATTTGGTACAATCTAGACCACCACTTCAGCCGGCACCTGCTTCCTTTCAAAGACAATCCGAACATGCTATTCCTAGTCAAAACAATCCTCAACCCACTGGATTTGAGATCGGTATTCCAGGATTTCAGCATTTTGGTCCGTCCAGAGTACCACTGAGATCAGAAGAAGTGGCGGATTCCATGGGACAAACAGTTCCTGCTCGAGAAGGAAATAAACCTCCTCAACAGGACGAGATAGCAAGGCTCCTTGGTAGGTTTACTACTCCTTTCACAACAACTATTTTAGCCGAGGAACGTCCTCGCAAATTCATTGTTTCAAAGTTCACCCCTTATGAAGGGTTGGATGATCCTGGTGATCATCTTTCTAATTATCAACATACGATGGCCCTTCATGGCGCCACCGATGCATTTCTGTGCCGAACATTCGTCACAAGTCTCAAAGGCGCAGCCCTTCGATGGTTCCACAACCTCCCTCCCAATTCAGTCCCCTATTTCTATAAGCTCAGTAGGCGTTTCCTCGACCGCTTTTTAACAAGCAGGAGACTCAGAAAGGGGCCAGAATTTCTATTATCCATCAAGCAAAGAAAGGAAGAATCACTCAGGGATTATATTGCTCGATTTAATGCTGAGCTGACTGAGATCACTGACTGCGGTGCAGCCTTTTTAGTGGCCGCCTTACATGCGGGACTTTGGCTAGGGCGTTTTCACTATTCTTTGACAAAGAACCCCCTAGTAGACATGGCATCGCTTATGGAAAGGGCTGAGAAAGCATATTAACCTTGAAGATACCAGAACATCCCTTCGTCTTGCCAAGGAACAAGCACAAATAGAGGGTAAATCTCAAACACAGAGTAGTGGCAATACCAGTAAAAGGCCAAGGAGTCCCGATACAAAAACAACATCCCGAGGTCAAAACCAGCCCACCTCGGGACGATTCAGATCATATGCACCTCTGAATGTGCCACTCCCTCCATTGACTGCTTCTATTTCCCAGATTTATCACCAGGTCAAGGCGCATGAGAATTTCAAGCGTCCAGAACCATTATATAGTGATCCTGACCACCGAGATCGTAGTAAGTACTGTGAGTTCCACCGAGATCACGGACATGCTATAGAATTTTGCCGACATCTTCAACAAGAAATTGATCAATTAATTCGGAAGGGGACGACTGAAAGAGTTCGTTCAACGAGAAGGTGGACCAAATACTCAAAATCAGAAACCTCAACAACCTCGGCAGGACCCTAGGCCTCAGCCACAACGACAAGATCAGGGGTCCACTCTTAGGACAAGTCAAAGCCAACCACCCTAAGCGAATACTCACGTTATCCTCGTCCTCCATGCAACCAATTCCGTCTCTGGCATCTCAAATAGAGCAAGGAAACGCTATGCTCGAGAAGCGAAGGCAGCACCAATCCCAATCCAAGTCATGACTCTTGAGAAGAGGTTGAAACCCTCACCACAAATCTAGTTCTCCGAGATGGACCTGGCTGGCATACATTGTCCACATACTGATGCGCTTGTCGTCACTCTCCGAGTTGCAAATTTTGACATTTCTAGAGTATTAGTGGATACGGGCAGCTCCGCTAATATTTTATTTTATGAGCCCTTCCAAAAGATGAAGCTCAATGTGTCTGACCTCAAAGGCACCACAGCAGTGATGGCTGGTTTTGATGGACACCTAAGTTCTCCCATGGGCAGTATTGACTTCCCAACAACTATTGGGGTCGACGAAGCACTGAAGACCCTGATAGTTGAATATGTGATTGTGGATTCCCGATCTCCATACAACATAATCATGGGAAGACCATGGCTCCATCAAATGGGGGCCGTCACCTCCACCCTTCATCAGTGTCTCAAATATATACACAACGATCAAGTTTGTACTATTCAAGGTTCCCAGTCGTCATCTCGGGAATGCCACGTTGTCGCACTCAAAGGTAAGACCCAGCAATAGCAATTACAGGCACCTCGGAAATTCATTATTTCCGATATCCCTGACCAAAGTGAGAATATGGAATATCCTACCAAGATTGATGAACCATTGAGCCTGTGCGGTGTAGATAGCATGGCAGCGCCAGTCCAAGAACCACTTAAGATCTCGGTGGGTTCGGAGGAAGAAGAGCGTTATTTACAGGTTGGTGCTGATCTATCTCCACCAAAATAGAAATTGATCATAGAGTTCCTGAAAACTCAACTATTAGCCTTTGCATGGGAAACTAAAGATATGGAAGGTATTGATCCGTCATGTATTTGCCACAAGCTCACAACAAATCCTGATTGCCACCCCGTGCGGCAAAAAAGACGAACGTTTGCTCCAGAGAGACATAAGATTATCAATGACAAAGTTCAGAGGTTACTGGCTGCAAAGTTAATCAAGGAGGTTTTTTACCCAGAATGGCTTGCAAATGCCGTCCTGGTTAAAAAGAAAAATGGGAAATGGCGAGTCTGTGTCGATTACACTGATCTTAACAAAGCCTGCCCAAAAGATAGTTTCCCTATCCCGAGAATTGATCAACTCGTTGACTCAACTGCTGGTTATGAGTTGATGAGCTTCATGGATGCATATTTCGGATACAACCAGATTCAAATGTATCCTCCCGACCAAGAAAAAACCTCCTTCATCTCTGAACGAGGTTTGTACTGTTATAAAGTGATGCCTTTCGGCCTCAAAAACGCCGGAGCCACATATCAACGCTTGGTCAATAAAATGTTTGCACCTCTGATCGGCGACACGATGGAGGTTTACATCGATGACATGCTAGTCAAGAGTCAGCAGAAGGAGGACCACGTTGCACATTTGAAGAAGACATTCGACATTCTGAATAGGCACAAGATGAAGTTAAACCCATCCAAATGTACCTTTGGGGTCAGCCGTGGGAAGTTTCTGGGTTTTCTTGTCTCACAGCAAGGTATCGAAGCCGATCCATCCCAGATTAAAGCTTTAACAAAACTCGAACCTCCGAGGTCCCGGAAAGAGATACAGACCTTAAATGGCCGGATTGCAGCATTGAATCGCTTCATATCAAGGTCCACGGATTGCTGTCTTCCGTTCTTCAAAGCTTTGCGGGGGAATAAGGTCTTGGAATGGACCTCTGAATGCGACAAAGCTTTTATGGAACTTAAAAAATATATGGCATCTCCAGAGCTGTTATCCAAGCCAAGAAAAGGAGAAAAGCTTCTCTTATATCTTGCGGTATCTGAGCATGCAGTAAGCTCTCCGCTACTTTGAGAGGAGAAAGGGATTCAAAAACCCATATTCTACGTAAGTAAAGCACTCATGGGATCAGAAAAACGATACCCTGAGGTAGAGAAGTTAGCCTTTGCACTAATTATATCCGCTAGAAAACTCAGGCCTTATTTTCAATCCCATTCAATTATAGTTCCAACCTCATATCCCTTAAAAGCTATATTACACAAACCTGAAACTTCGGGTCGTCTTGTGAAATGGTCGATAGAACTGGGAGAATTCGACATATTATACATACCTCGGACTGCCATTAAAGCTCAAGCTTTGGTAGATTTTATTGTCGAATTCACCCCAGCACTAAAACGAAAATTAGATGCTAACCCAACTATGGCCATATGGCAACTATATGTGGATGACTCTTCAACTGATAAAGGTTCCGGAGTTGGTATTATCCTCAGATCTCCTGATGGTATTACCACAGAAAAGGCGGTTACCTTGGGTTTCAGAGCTTCAAATAATGAAGCTGAGTACGAAGCACTAATCCTTGGCATGCAACTAGCCATAGAACATGAGGCTCATGACCTCGAAGCCTTCTCTGATTCACAATTAGTAGTGGGCCAAGTTCTGGGTGAATTCGCAGTGAAAGATGAAAGAATGATCAAATATGCTGAAATGATAAACTCTCTAAAACAATCATTTGTCACTTTTTGTATTCACAAAATAGAGAGAAGACAGAACACGAGAGCGGATGCCTTAGCAAATATGGCTTCTCACCTCGGTACCAAAGAAGATTCAGAATTATCTATCTCCTCCCGAGATCGCCCCAATATTGACGAGGTTCAAAATGTTTACATCTCGGAACAATGTCAGGACTGGAGGGCTCCTATATTCAGATATTTGAAAGAAGGGCAACTGCCGGACGACAGAAATCAAGCATGAAAACTACGGATCAGATCAGCTCGGTACCTAATTTTAAATGAGCAACTCTACCGTAGGTCATACACCCAACCCCTACTAAGGTGCCTATCTCTAGAAGAATTGGAATATGTACTGGCCGAGATCCATGAAGGGATATGTGGCAATCATAATGGAGGTAGGACCATCTCACATCGAGCGTTAACCCATGGTTATTACTGGCCTGGCATGCTAAATCAAGCCAGAGAATATGTGAAGAAATGTGACAAATGTCAGCGTTTCGCTTCATATCAACATCTACCACAGCAGGAACTTACGCCCATTACAAGTCCCTGGCCTTTTGCCCAATGGGGGATGGATATCGTAAGACCTTTACCAAAGGTCCCTCAAAACAGGAGATATTTGCTAATCGCTATTGATTATTTCTCCAAATGGGCAGAAGCGGAGCCATTGACTCACATTACCGAGGTGGATGTAAAGAATTTTACATGGAGAAATATCGTTTGCAGGTTTGGAGTGCCACGAACTATCATATCAGACAATGGCACCCAGTTTACAGGAAAAGTATTTAGAAAATTCTGTGACGATCTCCATATCCATCATCATTTTTCCTCACCAGGACATCCACAGGCAAATGGGCAGGCCGAGGTAACTAATCGGACAATATTAAGTGGCATCAAAAAGAGGTTAGAACGAGCAAAAGGAAAATGGGTAGAAGAGCTCCCCGGTGTACTTTGGGCCTACCGAACAACAAGGAGAATCTCCACTCAGGAAACACCATTCTCACTTACATATGGTACCGAGGCGGTCATTCCTGTAGAAATCGGTATGCCCACGTTGAGAACGGAAGCCTTCAACCAAGAAGCTAATCATCTTCAATTAACCGAGAACCTCGACTTATTAGAAGGAAAAAGAGAACAGGCTGCAATCAGAATGGAAGAATGTCGTCGAAGGATGGCCAAAAGTTTTAATCAGAAGGTAAGAGTTAAAACATTTGAATTAGGTTATTTGGTTCTGCGAAGGATCTTCCCTAATACCAAGGAGCCTACAAAGGGAAAGTTATCCCCAAACTGGGAAGGACCTTACAAAGTTATGAAGATTAATAGGCCTACGACTTACTGGTTGGACGATATGGTGGGAAAACCGATTCCCAGACCATGGAACATTGAGCAGCTGAGAAAATATTATCAATAAAACTATTCCTATCTTTCAGGTGATATAGCGTATCAAACACAAAAAGTCTACCAATTTTTTCTATCTCAATGGCCCCTACAAGCATAAGTGCTGTAGGTATGGCTCCAAGTGAAGATACTGGTCTACTGGACCTAGTGTCAAAAAGCAAAGGCCCCTACAAGCATAAGTGTTAGTAGGTATGGCTCCAAGTAAAGATATTGGTCTACAGACCTGATCTCAAGACACATAAAAGCCCTTACTAGCATAAATGCTTGTAAGTATGGCTCCAGGTAAAATTATTGGTCTACAGATCTGATCTCAAAATCAGAAACCCCTTACCAACCTGATCCACCTCAAATGAAACCAGGTTAGATTCAAATATCGGTTATAGTGGAAATATGTTTGTTATATCTTGGTTCATAATTTTTGATTTATGTCCAAACGAACTCCAAACAGTCATATTGTTCTTTACTTATTGACATACTTCACCTCGGCATGGATAACAAAAGCATGCATAGCATAGATCGAGAAAGAGTTTTGACCATTAAATGTTCATTTCTCATTCTTTGATACAACCAAACATTACAACCATAAAAAAAAAAAAAAAAAAACAACTCTACTGTTTAGGAGGCACCGAGGTCAGAGGAATTACGTCTTCTAGAACTTCATCTTCAGTTGGTAACTCTGGGGAAGTCGGTCGAGAGTGATCTACCTCCACTTCATCTAATCTGGAGATATCCAGATCTGGATACAAAAGTTGAATCCGTTTTAAACAAAGATGGTAACCCGTATCGGAAAGCTCTTTTCCCATAGACTTTAAAATCTCCATCATACTGGCTTTGGTGGCTTCCTTCGTGGCCACTCTGACTTTTTCCATCCTCACTTTCTCGGATGCTTCTGCTTCCTTTAACTTGCCCTGTAACTCAGTTACACTGTCATTCAGTTTTGTTCTTTGAAGTATCAGGGACTCTGTGCCTTTCTTCGCCAAGCGAAGTTCTTTCCTTAGCTCTTCACATTGTGCTTCGGACGATCTGACTTTGGCTCGGGCGATCTCGAGCTCGGATTGTGCATTCTTCAGAGACCCTTGGGCAGTTTTTATGTCTAGCTGAGCCATCGAGAGTACCGCTTTGGTGGCCTTCAGCTCCGACTAGGGTTGTTGTTAGCTCAGACCGAGCTATTTTTAGTTCTTCTTTAAGGCTACCGAGCTGCTGGAGTTGATCATCACGATCCATTAAGCTACCTGCCGCCTGAAGACCCTACCAACATGAGAAAGACAATTAAAAATGAGATACACTGGGGTACAGAATAAAAAATAAATAAATGAAAGAATTACTTACCCTGGTATAACCCAACATCAGATCACCTAAAATTCGTCTGGTACTTTGGCCAAGGAACCCAGGTGGGAGCGCCGCCTTTAATGCCAACTTCATCGCCTCTGTTCCCGAAGAGTCCTCTGATGGATGAAGAGGGATTACATTGGCACCCTCTGACCTATCCGGATGCTGGACAGGGGCCTTGTTCCTCGCCTCCCCCATCTCGGTAGGCTGCGGAACCTCAGTAGCTGCCGAGACCTCTTCAGTCCCTAACGGCTCGGTTGTCGGCCTTGACGTCGGCACCCATATCTTCCGTAGGTTGGGGTACCTCCTCGGGAGTTGAAGCAAAGGACCGGAAGCCTCCCGCTTAGCTCGGGATATAATCCTTCTCTTCTTTTTTACCGACGGAGCTGCTAGGGGCCACAGACGGATCCCCGGCCTTCGTCTTGCTGGAAGGAGGGGCACAAGCCAACAGAATGTTCTTTTTTATGGCAGCAGCCTCCTCCTTGGTCAGACCAGCAGCCATCAGATTCTGTGAAGACAGGATTAGATAATGCGGTTGGAGTATGGGTTTTAGCAGACGTCGGTATCGCCCTTCAATCTCAAGAGTAAACTCGGCTTTCTTCCACTTCCTTCTATCTGCAAAAACAGCGTATCAAACAAACCGTTAATTAACTCATTTATCTAAAAAAATATTAAACTCACAACCTCTGAATACTCACCCTTGGGGCCGGAATGCCGAGGAAAAAGACTCATTTGGCCTTCGTAATCTTCCCGCTCCCAACTTCCTCCAACAAAGAAATACCATTTTTTCCATGTTTTATTGGAGGAAGGCACCGATGTCAGGGGTCTAAACCTCTGATCGAAGCAAGTATAATATAGGCCCTTCTACAGTCAGGTGTTTTAGTTCCATCTAACTACGAATGAGGTCCAAGTCAACATGGACCTTATTCAGGTAACCTAAGACTATAAAAGCTAACAGCTGCCTCCAGCTGTTTACATTAAGCTCGGTAGGACAGACTGTTATACCAAACGAAAAATTCTATAAGAAGAGGGTGGAAAGGGAAACGAACACCCATCTCGAACCATTCGAGATAGGCACAGATTTTCCCCCTTTTTACATCAGAAGGACGGTCTGTAGGTTTTGGGACCCTACAGGTTACATTTCTTGGAAATTTAAATTATTTCATAATAGCTTTTAACATTCCTTTCGTTATGGCACTCGCTCCCTCTTCTCTAGTGGACACACTAACCTCTCCGTCACTCGAATCTACAATGTCAATAGAAGAGGGGGAAGACACAGCAGTAAAAATTTGGGAAGGACCCTCTTCCTCGACGGTTTCAGGCTCGATTCTAACCTCCTCTATATTTGGCTCAGACATAATCGAGGGATAGGAAAAGAGAAAAGAAAATAGAATCGAGAAGAACGTAGAATAAAAAGGAAAGGGGAAAAGAAGAAGAACAAAAATTACCAGGTCAAGAAGAAAAACACTTTCTAGAAATGAAGAGAAGCACGAACTTGCCGAAAATCGCACTAGCCTCTCAGAACCCCAACTGTTTGAGATGATTTGAAAAATACAAAATCGGATCCAAAACAATCATTCCCCACTATTTATAAAAGGATTCGTCATTAATATTTCACACCAAACAGTGCCAACATCCGTTCAAATCTCGAAACAAACCCATTAAAAACGATGGCTATGTTATTAATGACCCTAAATACCGAAACCGCAAACACGCGTGGTAATTATATCACGACGGCTACGACCCCTCGAAATATGAGTTAAACAGCTGTACACGTCATCTTTTGACAAACTAGACCAAAATTCTGTACCTATTTACAGAACTAGGGCTTCAGGGGGGAGTAACTGACACGTCATAAAAACATTTTGCCTAAATCAAAGGTCCAAAAACCTACAGCTTTGTATAAATCTAAAGGCAAAGAAGGTATATCGATGTCAACTTCGGTATACCGATGTCAACTTCGGTATACCAACCTCAGAACGAATAGCAACAAAAAGGAATGACGTAAGTCTTATAATTGCACCGCAATAACCTGACAGGCGGTAAGTCCTAGCCCTGTCAAAAGGAGTACACAAGGTTTGGGACCATTGATACAAATACACGTGTACAGGAAGCCGCAAATTGGAAAGTCAAGGAGAACTGACATCCACCGCTTGTCAGGCAAATTAAATGCCCCACCATCCTATAAATACCACGAATAAGGTAAGAACGAAAGTATCTGCATCTGAATTATAAATTATTAAAGACCCAACCTTTGATAAAAGATAAGAAACTAATTTAACCATCAGAGAGGTTACCACCGGAACCTTTTCCGGTGGCTTTGTTTTATATGTCAGCTCTTTTAAGGTACGCACCGACGGACAAATCCATGACAAGCCAAAAATAGCTGCATATATATATATATATATATATAGTGTATGAAGGTAGCCAATAAACAGAACCATCTCATTTGATTATTTATTCATTTTCTTGGTAATGTCTTCTTGCATTAGAAAAGTTTTGTAGTGCAGATTTATCACATTATTTCTAGCATTATTTTGGATAACAACAGAGAAAGAAGTGTTCAATCCTCCTGATTGTTAATTTAAATTTCTGATACTGTGTTAATCACTGTTATTATTTTCTAAACTCCATTAACTCGAGTGCGGATTGATGAATGGTGGCTGCGGATTTAGTTGATAGGACTTGTAGCCTAGCCTAATGATAAAGGATGGGTCTTTAACCTTTGGATTAAGCTCAACTGCTATTGATTTCATATAGTACCTGTTTGGTGCAGCTTTAGATTATAGACAAGTGATTACCCATAATAGATTATGCTAAAAAGTGATTAATTAATAATTTAAATGTTTGGTGCAACTGCAAAAACAAAATGTTGTTACTGTCAGAATTTTAACATCAGTCCTGTATCTGTTTCTGTTTGACAAATTAAATAAATTGATTGATATAAATGATTGTTTGATAATTAATTATTATTAATTAATTTTAAAAAATAACAGTGTATGTCATTTTATTTATTTATTATTGTTATAATTATTTTTTTCATGGTTAGGTTCTGAATGGCTTGAATAATATTTATTGTCATTGTCACTACTCAATTCCCCAACTATCCTTGAAAATTACAAGGCAACAACCTTTCCTTATCAGTTATCTACCAAACAAACCTCTTCTATATCTCTGTCATTTCCATGCCAGCCAAGATAAATCTCATCTCACTATCTTTCCATAATATATAATTAGGTTTTAGTATCTTATATTATTTATTTATTTTAATATTAGAAGGTTAATTTATTAGTGTAATCTCAATAAATGGAGGGTGCAAACGTAATTTTATTCTTTAGCATATTTTAATTTATTTTAAAAAATAACAGTGTATGTCATGCTATTCTTTAGATTAGATTGCCATGGGTATCACATGATTGTCTAACCGACTGTGGCAGGCAAGACACGATACAATACAGGCATGCATACGACAAAGTAGACTCATAGACATGACAATTATTATTATTATGTATTATTTCAAGTAAAAAATTTATAACTAATTAACTATTAACTAATGATTATTATATATCAATTTAAAGAAAAAATTAGAGAAGTTAAACAAAGTATTAACTAACTTTAAAATTAATAAAATAAAGCAAACAAAAGAAACTTAACTAACAAAATATTAAAATAAAAATAAAAAAATAAAAAATAATGATATTAGATCAACAAAAAATATTAAATATAACATTTAACTATTTTGATTATAAATAAAGAAGTTAGAAAAAAAAATATCATGAAAGGATTTAGTCATTAAAAGAAAAAACATATGAAAAAAAAACTAATAGGTCCGGCACAATACGGCATGACTCATTAGGCACGGCACGATACGTCACAAAATGTGTTAGGCCTAAGGAATGTATGACTTGGCATAGTACCACACGACATAATGTCTAGACAAACTAACACAATAGACACAATAACACTAATACATCTTCTTATAACGGGTCGTACCATGTAGGGTTGCTGATCGCCTCTAATTTGTTTTTTTGGAAGTAGCATCGCGAGGTGTGCTAGGCCTAAGAAGTGTATGACTTGGCACATATCACATGACATAATGTCTAAACAAGCTGACACAATGACACTAATAAATCTTCTTGTAACGGTTCGTGCCAAGTAGGGGCTTGGCACAATATCACACAACATAATATCTAGACAAGCTGATACAATAGACACAATGACACTAATAAATCTTCATATAATGGTTCGTGCCATGTAAGGGCGGCTAATTGCCTCTAATTTTTTATTTTATTTTTGTGAAGTAGAGACTATCTTTGTAACTTTGTCACTAGAGTAATTCTCTTACCTTAATGAGATTCACACTACAAATTTGATGAGATGTAAAGTAAAAGACTTGAATTGCCAACTTTCAGATATACGATACATCTACAAATTCATGTGAGCTATTCCGTATTTATAATACATCTATCAATTCATGTCAACTAGCTTGTAGGTGTGATCGCCTCTAAATTAACAGCCTAAAGGTTATAAAGAAAAATATGATTTTTGTAATTTAATTAAGATTTCTTTTATGAATTTTTAGATGGTTGATTATTTTATTTTATGAAATTTGTCATCAATAAATATAAATAATGAAAAAGAAAAACTGGATGAGAGGTTAGACTCATTGAGGTGGGTTGGACCCATCCTATCACTTACGTGACAGAATAACACTGGACAAGGAATACAGCACAGCACAGTGATAAGTCTGATAAGTCTATGGTATTATGACGAATACTTGAAGACGAAGTCAAGAATTATTGCATAAACAAAATCACCAGATCTCGTCTTCACATTACAAACAGTCTGGAGTTGCTTCTCTTCAGAGATCAGAGATCCAGAGGTAAAAAAAACCCTAACCCTAGCTTTTTCTCTAGCTCTTATTTCACTATTTTCTCTCTCTGCAACCTCATTTTCTCACAAATCCACTTCACCCTCAGTCTACCTCAAATTCACATTTCTCTCTTTACACAACAACCCCATTTTTCTCATGGTTAGCTTCGAGTTTCAATGCTTCGCTTGATTTCTCAAATCATACTCCAATTTGATTCGTATTTGATTTTGGGTTTTTGACTCGATGAAAGAATTGAATTCAACCAGTGACCCAATTGGGCAAAACCTAATAAAACTCATTAGCAATGTGTGCTTCTCAGTCTTTGTCTTCTCAGTGCTCATATTTACAGTAATCGCCATCACATACCAACCTCCCGATCCATGGGAGTCATCTAGAGCTCTAACTAGGGTTTTCACCGATGTTGAAAATGCTACATTCCAAACCGACACTTCCGTCCTCAAAACCGGTGAAGACATTGCTGTTTCCCCGGCAGCATTGCCCTTCGCAATTACTGAAGTCACAATCGAGAAATCGGAGGAGAACATAACGAATCTGCCCTTGAAATCGGGTTGTGAGGATATGTTTGCTGTGAATTGTACGGACCCGCGAGTTCTGATCACGATTGAGAAGTTTAATTTGAAGCTTTTCAAGTCCATTGTGTTTTTGGAGTATCAAACGCCCGTTAACGGGTCAAAACCAAACGAGTGTGATGTGGCATGGAGGTTTAGGAACAAAAAAGAGAAGTCATGGAGAAAGTATAGGGATTTTCGGAGGTTTAGGATTGGGTTTGGTGAAAATTGTACTTATAAAGTGGTTAATGCGAGGGGTTGGCATTCTGGGATAAATGCTCGTAGGCCAAGGAGTAGAGTTAATGCGACTAGGAGTGGTTGGAATGGTAAAATTGCTCCATTTCGTGATGACGAGATCAATGACACGATCCCGGTTTTAGGATCAGATACAGCTTTTAGGAAGGGAAGGTACTTGTATTATTCACGTGGAGGGGATTATTGTAAAGGAATGAATCATTACCTTTGGAGCTTTTTGTGTGCTCTGGGAGAGGCTCAGTATTTGAATAGAACATTTGTGATGGATTTAAGTATTTGCTTGTCAGCAACTTATACTCAGAGTAACAAGGATGAGGAGGGAAAGGATTTTAGGTACTATTTTGACTTTGAGCATTTGAAAGAGGTGGCATCGATTGTGGAGGAGGCTGAGTTCCATAGAGATTGGAAGAAATGGGACAAGACCCATAAGAAGAAAATCCCAGTTCGGAAGGTCGCAAGCCACAAGGTTACTCCATTGCAACTTAAGAAAGATAAAAGCACAATTATTTGGAGGCAGTTTGATGCTCCTGAGCCAGAGAATTATTGGTACAGGGTGTGTGAAGGTCAAGCTGCAAAATACATTCAAAGGCCGTGGCATGCTCTGTGGAAATCAAAGAGATTGATGAATATAGTTTCTGAGATTAGTGGGAGTATGGACTGGGATTTCGATGCAGTTCATGTGGTTCGAGGGGAGAAAGCGCAGAATAAGGAGCTGTGGCCCAATTTGGATTCTGATACATCCCCTGATGCCCTTGCTGCTAAACTTCCAGGAATGATTCAACCTTGGCGGAATCTGTATGTTGCCACCAATGAACCATTCTATAATTACTTTGATAAATTGAGGTCTCATTACAAGGTTCATTTGCTTGATGATTATAAGGACTTGTGGGGAAATACAAGTGAGTGGTACAACGAGACAAGGCTTTTGAATGGTGGTCGTCCGGTTGATTTTGATGGTTATATGAGAGTTGAAGTGGACACTGAGGTCCTTTACAGAGCAAAGACACGGGTAGAAACATTCTATAACTTGACCAAAGATTGCAAGGATGGCATTAATACATGCTGACCAGGTTGGAGATTACTTTTCATTGCTCTCACATAAGTTGTTTTACAGCACTTTTTGTCTCTTACTTTCTTTGTTCAGTTTCAGAATGGTAATTCTGAGTTTGTTTCAGCCTGTTATGATTTTTTGTTGCTCATTTGTTGTATTGATTGGCCATTTCTGTTGGTCATGTCAAGCCTATATTTGTAATATAGACGTCAACTTTTTACAGTCTTTGCTTCATATTGATCTCTGTTGATATCTCCTGTATTTATCTGTCACGTGTGTATTTGTGGTTTTTTTTTTTTTTTTTTTTTTTGGGGGGGGGGGGGGAGGAAGGGTTGTGATTATACAACAAACTAAACAGTGGCTAGAGAGCTAGCAAAAAACATTAAGGTATGCCTGAGATATTCCTGAAACCCAGAGACTGGATTGTGTGACTTAACGCAGTTTCCTTCACACCCTTTGCATAAATCACTGAAAAGAAAACCCACAATAGATATTGAGCCTCTGCTTTCTGAATAGGACCAAAATATTCCCTTAAGGCCATTGTTTGGATGGTAAATTTGATTTTACAGTATGCTTTACGCCGCTTTACCTGTATGTAACCTACCCATAAAGGTAAGTGGTTATGCTACTTGTTTGATCCTTAGCTAATTTCTATCCATGACACAACTCTGGAGTATTCATTACGGGGAGTTTTTGCCTGAATTTCAATGATTACCACAACCTTGCGTATCCAGGTGCATATGCTTCTTTGGTTCTGATTGGGGCTGCTTATGCTGATGTGGCCATATATTAACCAGGTTGATACAACTATATAAGTACAGAGCGATGAATCCATACTTCATTTGTGATACATTATGATACATGGTACAATATTTTTGAAATGCGTTACAATGCACGTTTTTGACAACTATAGTTGAACCTGGCTCACAATGCCATCAGTTGTTTTCAATTATGACCATTTCCATTTGGTGTTGAAATGGCTGCAAGACATTGTTTTGGGTTTTATTATATGCAGACAAGTTGGATGGTGTTGAGGAGATATGACTATCAACTTTTTATTTGATTTGTTTTAGATTTATAATTTTCACATAAATGTAAGGTCTCTAGTTGGTCTGCTTATTTCATCTTTTTGGTTCTACCTGCATCGACCCATAGTTTGTCTTTTTTAAGTTGCACTTAAATTCCTTCTCTATTTTGAGCTGTCTACTTAAACAACACAATAATGCCAAATGAGACTAATTGAGAAGCTCTTTGTATATTAAACACACTTCAAAATTCCAAACAGAACAATTTAAACCACGCTATGTGTCTCCTAATGTACTCTTCTTGAAAATCAATTTGAGCCTTGCAAACACAGATGCATTTTGCTTGCATGAATAGCGTGCTTGGCCATTGGAATATATTTTCCTGTACATCATCCTTTTTTTCTTGCATGGTCATGCTACTAGTCATTTGTTTGTGAAGATAGTCACACAACAAGAAACCCCTTCTCTTGGATAACAGAAGGAAGAAGCATCTATAAATTTGTGATATCTGGCTCTTCTATATTCCAGCTTTTACTTGTTGCCTGCTTGTTCATGCAATGGTGTGTAATCCTGCATGAGCACATGATGCACTGGTTAGCAGCTGTTTGAGCCAGTGTTTAAACCTTCATTGATAGTTCATTAGTGATGTAATATTATGTTTCTCAGTTCTCTCTATGTTCCTTAGTACCATACATAACCTTCTGATAGTGTTATGATATATTAGGGCCCTTACCCACCCAGCTAATTAGAGGTGTCAATATTTGACATGAACAGAATACGGAGTCAACAGGTTTGAGTTGAGTATAAATAGGTTTGTGTCATAACGGGTTAACACAATTAAAAAAAGAGGTTAGGTTGTGTTCGGGTTGTAGTTGTGTCAACCTGTTTAACACAATTTAATACATTTATATATATATATATATATAAATAAATAAAAGACATCGAAAGTCTACCAAAGTTTGGGAGACTTTACCAAACTTAGAGATAAGAAACTTTTTCATCTAAAAAATTAAAAAGGTAAATTGGGTTGACACGTGTAATCTATTTAATAATAGGTTGTGTTTGGTTTTGACACTAGACATGATTAGTTAATTATGTTGAATTAGGGATAGACAGATATTGATTTTCTCCGTGTTTTTTCTTGCAGTTAGTAGTGCTTGTGATACACAAGTTGTATTTAAACATTGTTATAACTGAGAAAGAAAAGAAAAGAATGGGAGGGTAGAGATAGAGATAGAGGTACCTCCATTTGATGGATGAGGTCGCGAGCAGTGTTGGTGGAGATGACAATATTTCTAGCGGTGGGCTTAATAAATCCCTCTTCTACGCCTTTGTCGAACAACCCCAGCAAGCTGTCATAATACCCATCTATATTCAAGAGCCCAACCTGCTCACACTCGCATCATAATTTTACTTATGAGAGATCATTTCACTTTCACAATAGAGATATCATTTTGTTTGTTTGTCAAGCATATCTGTAATTTGTTCCAAGTGACACACACACACACACAGTCTCTCCATTTTAATATTTCTATGAGTTTGTTTAAAAGATTTAACAACTTTGGATCAAATAGTTAGATGCTTAATAATTTACAAATTAAAAAGCAGGGAATTGATTTTTTTTTTTTTTTTTTTTTTTTGTGGGTATGAAAAAGGAGAAACCGACTCTCGCCGTTGCGGGGTTTTGAGAGGATTAGATATTTGCAGTTTTACACTCGCATGCGGTTGGGCTATTTTCATGAATCGAAGTTATGACCTTTTCAGGTCATAATAGAACAACCTTATCTTACTTTAAGAAGAGAACTTTACATGTCAAAGATTATTTTAATTGTGTTGGAAGTTATTTCTTTTACCCCAAAATAATAGATAAATAAAAATAGTAACAGCATCCTCCAGCTAGTTTTGGTTAATATTTATTTAGGAATATTTATCAAGTTTTTTACTTTTTTATTTGTTACGGCATACTTAATAATTTTGAATGAGTGGATTTCAAATGAAGGGATTTAGGAGTTAAATTTACAAGAATATAGAAGAATTGTTATTAAAGTTGAAATTCTTCAAACCAAATGGAAACTTACTTTTAAAACTCTATATTTTCTTAGGATAAATACACAATTGCATCAAACATTACCTTCCATATGTTATTAGTAAGAGCTTCTCTGATGCATGTGTCAAATGGGTTGTCAATTTTAAAATCTGGTTCGGTTACAAAATTAATTATTCTAATGGATTGTCATTTCACCTATTGAAATATGATAATGCCATATTCAATACTACATGAGGTATTAAGATATATATATATATATATATATATATATATATATAAATTGATGACAAAATCAGTCCAAAAGTTCATGCTCCAATATTTGACTTTGTCAAAAGTTCCTCTCAAATATAATCAGATTTTTGATAAGTTGCTATTTAAATAAATGGCTTGGATGTTCAATTCAAAAAACATTCCTAAGATAAAAAGGTACTTATAGTTGGGAAGAATAATATTTATTCTGTTAAAAAGTAATTTTTCAGCATTAGAACAAAAAAGTTAAAATATAGTAATTTAATATTATAGCACTATTAAATTTTAATTTTAACATGACTTAAATAATTCTTAGCATTGAAAATATTATAATAAGCTAAAAAATTAGCATAGTTGTGACATGATTACACAATGTGTTAGCAATCATCAATAAAAAAAATAAAAATAATTTTGGGGCTGGCCTATCATTCTCATGAGCTTGAGGACATGTGAAAAGGTGAGTTAGGTTGGATTAGAAGGTAATAAAACCAATAAAGTCAAAGTACCTTTTTTGTGTTCCCATTTCAACTTTTGATTTGATTAGCTAATTAATCAAATCACATGCAAATCAAACGTTTGAGTCATTTTAATTTGATCTCATTCCCAAGATATTGATGGGTGTCACGTTAATAAACTAAAAAGTTGCATATTGAAAAAGGGATAGATTAGGGTTCCATTATATGTGGGTGGTGCTTAAGAATGGGTGCCAAGTCTAAGTCATGGCCATCTCTATCGATTTGGATGGCTGTCAAGATTATACTTGACTACTAACCACATGTATACAGCTATCATCTTCATGCCTTATTTTTTGAATTTCTGGTTAACAATTCAGAGAGAGAGAGAGGGGAGGGGAAGAGTTGGTCCCTAGTTTAATTTTGTTACAGAGCCAAAAATCAAGTGAGGGAAATTTTCTGCAGAGCTTGAAAGATCTATAAATTAAACTTTAAGACAATTTACTCGTAACAAAAAAATTTTCATGATAGTTTTTTTTATGAGATAAAATAGTTCACTTAGTAATCGAAAATCTACGCGAATCCTCCTCAGTACCAAAAAAGAACAAAAAAATACAATCAAAACAAGATTCAAGAATGAAACTAGGATTCCCACTTTTCTTTATTTCTTTCTTTTTTCATATATTGCTCTTCGTTCATAATTTAGAAATGATTTGATGTTATAAGAAAAACCTAATGAGAAACTACTTGGTTCCAAACCAGATAATAGGAGTTACATGTCACAATCATATTCTACTACATATGTAATCATACGAGAATCATGTGACTATTTAATCTTGACTAATAAATAAAAATAAAAAGATAAAAAAATATATGTGCATTACATATGTGACCGGTTATGGTGAAGACATGTAATCGGATAGAAGAAGGTCCGTTCTACTTAATTTGGAGTTAAGTATTGTTCTTTCTAAAATATGAAACGTTACAAAAATGCATCAAAATGTAAAAATAATTTGCATAATATTGAATCAAACGTTGTAAAAAACATTGTGAACATTTTTAGAAGCATTTCTCATAAGAAAACATTTTCTGTTTTCCTTGGCATGTTTTGTGTTCCAGAAAAATGCTTACAATGAACGAGTTACTTTCCAAACATATTGTAGAAAGATTTCTCATAAGATTCAAAAATAGCAAATTAAACAGAAGGTGGGATTATTCTGCTTGGGCATATCACTTAAACCAGAATTTAGCAAAGGAATTGTTTGTTAGCTGCTTGTCTATATAAAGGTTGTGTTAGTCGATCTTAAGGGTTTTAACTAAGAATATCTAAGTAATTTTGATGATAATAAAGTATTGTTTACGAGGATTAATGTTTTATTCAAGTAACAATGCAACTAGATCATCTAGGTTAAAGAAGATTGTTAATTGAGAAATGACAAAATCTATCAAGCTAAAAGATACCACTCAAGCACATGTTTCAAGGCAAGAATCAATTCAAATAGAATGCTCTCAAGATGAATCAAGCAAGTTGACACATTCAAGCCCAAGGTTCCAAGACAAGTCAAGTGATTTTTTTTTCTTCTTTATTTTGGGTTTTAAGTGATTTAGGATTAAATTGATTATTGGCCGTAAGTTCTTACAATTTAAAATGATTAACTAAGAACTAACCTCAAATGATTTTTTTCAAAATAAAATATTTTCGTACTTTAAGTTTTAAAAGATCAAAAGATTTTGATAAAAATACATTGAGAAAAATAAGTAAGAAGGCATACATTGTTCAAACCAGTCAACTAATTCTTAAGGTTTATTTTTACACTAATCAAACCAGTTGATTAATTCAAGAATCAGTTGATTGAATGACATTTTTCACAAATAACCTGAACTCACTGTCTAAAACAGTCGACTTAAATGATGAATTAATCGACTACTTTTCAAATGCTAAAATAGTGTATATCAGAACCAGTCGACTCATCTAAAAGATCAGTCGACTGATTGTTCTTTAACAATTGAACCTCAAACCATCTAGACAATCCAGTTGACTTAATTAGTCGACCATATCTCAATCTAGTCAACTAGTTGATGATTCAAGTCGACTGAATTTGTTAATCTGGCATATCGAGATTCAAATTTTGAACAGACAAGAAAAGGAGAAACAACTCTTTTGAAAAATACGACTATATTCGTTTAAGGGTTATAAATAGAAGTTCCATAAGGAATTTTATGACATCTCTTTACATGCTTACACTTACTCGTTCCAGTCGAACCAAGACGATCAGACGTAGATCAGAGAAAAGGCTTCTTATAAGATATATAGGGGCTTGACTAAGTAATAGATATGGGATTGAAGGGCACAGCAGGAGGGGTTTACGAGACGAAAGAGCAGGCTTCAAGGTAGGACACGGACTACGACTACAAGCTAAGCCGGAAGCGACTCACTTCTATTCTCATTGGGATTGGATATAGATGGGGAATCTAGAGATCGTAGTAGTTCGCCAACCTCTCTAACTAACATACGATACAATTTCACTTCACGGCACGGCCAAAAAAAAGAAAGAGCCCCACTTTTTTGTTCGTAACGAGGGTGAGATAGAATGGAGTTCTTCATGAAGTTCGAGACAAAGGAATAAAGAAAAGTGTCTCTATGGCCTCCTTGTTTTGAGACATTATGGCTTTGGGGTCAATCGAATTTCTTTGATTGGCGATTTCCTCCATTGCTTTCTAGATGGCCTCTTATGAGAGTATTTCCTTCTTTATTTTCTTTTAAAAAGAAATTTATCCTTCCAAACATAGTCTGAAATCTTGTAAATTCTAGCAAAGAAGGTGTTCTTATAAAAAAAGGGGATATCTCTATTCTTGATTTTAGATTTAACTATTGAAAACTTAAATCTAAAAGTTTTATTAATCTTAAATACTCTGAGTTTACACCTGATCTATCTACAGAGAGTGAACATTTATTACACCAATATACTCTTGAAGAGATTGCTTGTTGTTAAACAAACTTTTTATCATTTCATGGTGGGTAGGTGTTACTCGGTAAGACAAAATAGTATATTTTGTTGAGAAAAAGAGTGAGAAACTCTTGTTGTAAATGTTTGACCTCCACCTGCAAAGAGATCAAGATAGTGAAAAAACTCAAATGGAGATATTTGAGTCGAGGACGTAGAAAGTTTTTTGAATCTCGTAAATTGTTGTATTTGTTTGTTTTTCCTAAACTCTTTACTTACTTTTTGTATTTATAGCATTTATTTTTAAAATTTGTAAAAATAACCACTTTTTGTAAAATGATTCACATCCTTTTAGAGTAAATATTTGAGCAACATATTATACTTATAATATATATATATATATCTAACTCTCGTACTACTAATTGGCTGGGTTTAGAAAAGGTGGATGACAAGACACACCTTGTTTGTATTTTAGAGGTTGATTCTCAAAATTCAAATATGGGCTACTATATTGGGCGGATCAAATTATTTTTAGTTTTCTTTTTAAATTATTTACTGAATTGATAATATCTATCAAAATAATGAGAAAAACCCAAATTTATTTTTAGATTGAAATTACGAAAATTTTAATGTGCCCTTAATTTCAACTGGATATAATACACTATCATTGCTATACCACAAATATGAATTTTGTTTGGATAGTAGGATAAGAGGAAGATAAGATGATTGAATAACATAACTACCATTTTATCATATATTTGGTGTCCTCAATTAGTTTGGATATATTCTGCGTAACATATAATCAAAACCAAGGTAGTATATGATTCAATCCAATTCAATCTTTTTATTGGATCGTCTAAACAGGGCCTTCATCTTCTTGTTAAAAACATGCACATATGCAAGCAAGTGCACACACCCTCTTATCTCACATTTAACACTCAACCTTAGGTTAAGAGATCTCATCTTTTACTGGAATTGGAGGGTCTGAATGTGAAAGAACACTCAAACAGGAAATTTCTGAAGAAAACATGTGGAAGAAGGAAGAAGATGAAGGACAAAAACTTGAGATAAGAATATATTAATACATTTAGAGTAAAAAAATGATTGTTTTAGCTTGCTAGATCGATCATGGCTGCAACTTCAGATCACATTTGGTTAGATGAAAGGAAGAAACACGATTAAAAGCCTCACCGACGACGCATTCATTAATTAGTTTGAAGTATAGAGTTCTTCTTTAATCAACAAACAAATGGTCTAAAAATTAGTTACAATTACAATTAATTAATCTGCCTCAACATTCAACTAATTAATTAATTCTCTCCCCTAACATATACAAAAACATTGCAAATTGAAAGTTAATCGCTTTGCGAGTTTATATATCATTGTCTAAGTCTAGTATTAAGTATTAACTTTCTCCCAGAGCATAGCCATTTTTTGAAGTTTTTCTTTGTACAAATTAATGTAATTAAGCAATATGTTAACTTATTTATTAGTTTAATTAAAAGTAATTAATAGTTGAAAACTGCAAGTTAGGTGGGATTGGAAGAAATTCCCTCAAGCTCTTGAAATCACATGCATGGTAGAAATTATTTTCAATCTAATCTTGGGTCATTAGAACTAATTATTAGAAATATCATTGATTATATTCCATGCTCATCTATATGCCCCACTCACACTTGGCCCTCTACATTAATTTCAATCAAGTCTCTTAATATTATTTTTTATCTGCTACTGATCAGGGAGGCTTTAATAAATCTGATACTTGCAGTAGTACTTAAAGCAGTTGAATATATTCTTATATTTTATATATGCCACAGTGAGAAGATGCAAGACATGGAGGAGGAAGGGAAAGAAAATTAACTTACTGGTTTTTCATGAATTCCAAGCTGAGACCATGTTATCATCTCAAGCAATTCTTCCATTGTTCCATACCCTCCTTAATTCATTAATTAATTCGTCAATCAATTATTGAAACAAAATAGATTGAAAATTCCAACAATTAAAGTTAGCAATTTAAATCTTATTTCACTAACTAACAAAGCTTAATAAAATTCACATAGATATAATATATGCATACCAGGAAGAGCTATGAAAGCATCAGCTCGACGAGCCATCTCAGCCTTCCTTTCATGCATATCAGAGACAATCAAAACTTCTCCCACTGCATGGCCTGATATCTGATAACTAGTCATAAGCACCTCTACCTGATCATATGTGTGTGTATCTATACACACACACACACACACGCATATATATATATATATATAGAGAGAGAGAGAGAGAGAGAGAGAGAGAGACACACACACACACACAGAGAGAGGGTGGGGGTTGAGCTTCATACATACCTCAACTGGAACAAGTGCTGTTGGGATGACCCTGCAGGCCAAAAGTCAAGAAAAGGGAAATAGATATGTGATAATTACATGAAGCATGCAAGTCTAACAATATTCAACTTTTATGGAAAATAATTGCATGAAAATATTTGAACTAGAAAGATTCTTGAAGGCTATATAAAGTATGAATTGCACTGAAAATTAGGTCAAAGTCTACTTTGATCATGACTAAAAAGTTCATAGCTAGGTTAATTGATTCTCTTACCCAAGAACATGACATCCACCATCATAAACTGTTTGAGAAACCAAGCCCATCAGACCAAGACTCCCTCCTCCATAGATTAGATCTATATTCCTCTCTACCTGTAAATTATATATACCCATCTTAATTAGACCTTCAAAATATCCACCACTTTCTCACACACACACACAGAGAGAGAATTGCAAAAACCAGTTCTCTTCCAAGATCAAGAGCTGCATCACTGAATATCTTTCTATGCCCTGAATTGCTTCCACAAAAGACACAGACCCTTTTGAGCTTACCCATTGTCCTTTCACTGGCCTCCAAAGAATAGAGAGCGCACCTCTTGAAAGCAAATCCACTAAATGGTCACCATATTAATATATATTAAATCATAATATTATATATATTAACAGTTACTGTGTGAGAGGTTTGCATGACATGTGAGAGATGATGATCATGGCCATATGTGAATGATGCAAGTTATTTTAGGTCAAGGGAGATGCTCACTTTCTTTGCAATCTTTGTTTTCTATTTCCAATTTTTTTGGTGGGTGAACCAAAATCAATACTGCTCATCTTCTTGTATTGTAGAGAGAGAGAGATAGATATATACATCTCTCCCCTTTGAATAGGAAAAGCCAGTCATGTTTTGGTGTTTTGGTGGCTTGTTTGGTACCAGATCTAATATTACACTGTAGTCTTTCTTAGAATTGTTAAGAAACAAGTATTAGTCTTTGTTAAAATTGTCAACAAACAAGTATTAACCAGAAAGTATGAATTTATTATTTTATTTTAATATATAATAATGATAATATTTTTTGTAGTATTTAATAATTACAGTGGCTTCTCCTTTTATCTTTAAGACTATAAAGAAGTCAGTGTAACATATAAGGACATTATAGTTATATAAATTTTTTTGATTGAAACCCTAACACTATTATATTAATAACAAAATTTTGTAGTGAAAAAAATATGTATATTATCAATATTAAAAAAGAAAAGAAAATTAATTTAACTTTAAAATACACGAGAAGTCCTATGCAATTTTGGGTGGCATTAAAAAAAAAGTCACTTTACTCTAACAAAAACACTTATTTGGAAAAGTTATTAACTAAGTTCATCGTGAAATGTTTACAACAAATGCTACAATATTCAAAATTTGAATCACGTCATAAAAGTTCGACCTTCAAAATTGATTGCAACATTTCTCTGGAAAGATATTGAAAGAATATGCTCCAAGCTTTTAAATAAAATAAGGAAAAAGGAATGGTTTGGTCACCTCAATGGAGTGCTATGGACTGTATGACACAACTTGAAGAACCTAAAATATTTTTGTGAGAAAGTAAGTGTTACAGAGATCACATGAGAAGTTTTTGTAATTTTTATATATCATAAAGAAGGTTATTGTAATAATCCTAAAATTAAATTATGAAATGAATTAAAACAAAATAAGTAGAAAAAATGTCTTTACTATTGGGTTTGAGGTAATTGGGAGGGATGTAATCAGAAGTATTAGTAGCTCACTTGGGCTATGGCCTCCCCAAACTCCAGGGAAAAAAAAATTCATATATGTAAGATTTTAGTTTTTTTAAATTAGTTCATTCCAAAATTTTAATCCGACAAAAAAAAAAAAATGACTAAAAGTTTTAAAATTTCATCATTTATCTCGTTTCTCGTCCTAAAATTTTGGCCCACCCCACAAATTTTTCCACTAAAATTTTCCAACGCCCCAAAAGAAATAAAATTCCTTCTATGACTTCAACATCTTTTCCTTCAGAATTTCAGTAACATTTATCCTTTGAAATAATAATAATAATAAAGGAGGACTTCTTTAGGCTCCGTTTGGAATCAATCTTTAGTTTTTTTTTTTTATAAATCCATGGCCATTATTTTCCTTTTGGGGGGGATATTTATGGGGCTTTGTTTGAATGGTCAGCACTAATGATAATGTACCTTATTGTATATTATTAGAGACAAATCTAATCATATATTAAGTATTAATTAATATTTGATCAGAGGAGAGACTCAGATTCTGAGAGACTACAAAATCTCATAATTTAGCTTTTTCTGTATGTAGGCATACTTGCAAAGGGGATGCCCACCTTCTCAGATATGATGTAATGGTAGGAGATGGAGGCAATATATATATATATATTGTACTAAATTAGGGTTCCAAGCGTGCATTGGAGTTTATGATGATGCAGGGCCCACATTTTGGCCCCTCCACCACCACTGATTAATCTCATCTCCATTCACAAAAATCTCAATGCTTTATTCAGTTGGTTGCATAATCATGTTGCTGTTGATAAACTATTTAAAAATTGCTAACAAGAAGACACCCAATATAGATTATATATATATATATATATATATATAGACACACACACACACACACATACTTGTCGGTGAGCCGTGCGGAACACAGGTATTATGAATTTCTTTAACATAAACAATTACGTGAAAATGATACATTTAAGTAATTATAAATTAGTGGACTAATACTAACAAAATTAATCGCGTTAAAATAATACATCTAAGTAATCGTAAGTTTCACCAACAAAAATAATCAAGTCCATTAAAACAAAGAAAAGAAAAAATCTCGTAAATAATTAATACATGAAAGACAAAATCATAAATCTCATCAACAAAAACGATCATGTACGTTAAAAAAAATAAACAAATAACAGTCTTATAAATAATTAATACATAGAGAGACAAAATTGTTCTGTGAAAAAAATTACCAAATCCTATCTATTATATAATATACAAGATAAATTACACTAACTTCCCTAGTTTTCCTCATTTTCCCTAGTTTTCCTCATTTGCAATATAGGAGCCATGCCCTTTGAAAATACTAGTCCAAATAGCATTACTCAAGCTCAGAAGTCAGACTTTCACTATTAGCTGCTCTTAACAGTCAATGTATGATGTGCCAACATCCACAACTCAATTCTTCTTGTAGATACTAATGCATACTTTTGGAACTTTTACCCCTCCCCTCTCTCTCTCTCTCTCTCTCTACATACACACATACTATATATATATATACATATATTTATATATAATGACGTACAAGACTGTTTGCAGGAGTCTGCAAACGTGGGCATAATTAGACTTCTAGTACTACCAAAAGAGGAAACAAGATTATAGATGGCAAGAAGAAAATGCAGTTGATTAGATGGTGAGCCTTAATATGCTTTTTTTTCCGCTACAATATTATATGAACCAATGATGAAAAGTGACCAATGACTGGGGCATCAACCCATTAACTAATGTTACAAACACCAAATTAGTGTTTGTGTCACGCGGGAATTTAAAGTCAATATGGAGACGAAAAACAGAGAAAACAACAAGAGCAATTCTCTCTGTAACTTTGATTTCTCCATATATTTTTTTCTCACCCACCACATTGGTCATGTCAATGATTGATGCAGGCCTTAATTATTGCTTCTAACCATATTTCAAACGCAATTCAATAAGTACTTGGACAATCAAATTGGCACGTGTAATAGATCATCAAATCAAAAATCAAATCCAACCTGAAAGACTCACCACATTGAGTTCAGACCTCACAACTACCATATCTGACAGATCAGCCGGGGATTCGGGTTTTAGATCCTAAGAAAAAGTGAACAACTGATATAATTGAAATCTATTGCTGAGAAGATAATATTGACCACCATGTTTGGCCCTCTAATCATGCCTATTGGTTCATGTGTCTGCCGCTCCTTAACACATACTGTCCATGAGAATACCTGGATGCAACCTAGCTAAAGCATGATTGAGCCATCTAAAAGTTAGCATTCATTTACATGATCATAACTCATACAAGTGAATCATGTCAAGCTTGGCAAAGTTCAACTTGAACAACAGCAATAAGATTTTAACATTAAATTCTGTACATTTAGTAATAAGCAAGAAAATATTCAATTGGAAACATATTACACTATCCATGAAAAGGTTTGATGAGTTGCAGCCGACAGATTGCAATACCATACACAACACAGACATATATACTTGTACGGCACGAGTTTCAAACTTTCTAGATACAGAGTTCAGGTGGGACGAAATCCATTGTACATCATTCAGTAAACTGTTGTAAACCACTTTGGAACTGCTGCTTTCTACTTGAAATCTAGCGTTTGTCTGGCAGCGCTGCCAAGGAAATATAAGATATGGCTGGGGCACCAAGGAGCAGCAACAAACTAACCTGACAGTGGATCAGACGGTTGTCATCATAAAACTAGCTTTTGCTGTTGCATGGGACGTCACAAATGAGTTAGTTCACAGGATGTGGTGCCTCATCCTTCAGAGGTGAATGTCATCACAAATCATTTATAAGAGTTAACAAAGAAAACACTAAGATGAGTGACTTTAGCCACTTAAAGATGCAGAAAAAATGCACTTTCATTCACGGATGGGATTGCAACCAATTTTGCATAAAGAAACATCAGAAGCCAGTGTCTTGAAGCCATATTCCAGCATGTACATGACTCTCTCCAATAATGAAACTTAATTGTTGTCTAACATCCAAATGTACCTTTTCAAACCCAAAAGCCTCATAATAAACTTTCTTTTTTTATCTGGCTTCTGATACCTCTACAAAGCCAATTTCATAACACAAATCCATGGATATTGCTTATATCCTTTGGAAAAACCCCATTAAAATGCAACCGTATAAACAACAATCACAGCCTGTGGGAGAGAGAGAGAGAGAGAGAGAGAGGGCAATGGCCAACATTTGGGAGAAATATAAATTCTTCTATAGAACCAAAATTGCCATAGGCTCTCCAAGTTCAATGGGTTCCCCTGGATCCTTGTCACCCCATGCTACCAAAAGAGGGCGCTGTGAAGAAAGGAAAATGGGTAGTGCTATCAAACGTGTTTATTGAAAGAAAGATGCAAGAATAGCATTCAGAATAGTAGGGATCCATTTAAGAATAAGACCTTCACTTGAGGCAGTAGCTTCTCAGGAAAATGGCCCTCTGAATAACAAATGAACTCAAGAAACACATTAGAAGAACCAATGGCGGATCCAGAGGCTACTCATTGGTTGGGGGGGGTGCAAAAAAACAATTATAGGAAGGCTATTATAGAGACGTTAAAATTTTAGAGGGGACAATTTATAGATTATAATAAATTTTTAGTGGGAGTTTTTTCTTTTTTGGCAAAGCTTGGTGTGCCCCCCTGCCGGTACCCCTCAAATCCGCCAATGAGCGGAACCATGCTAAGCCGTGGAAGAAGAAATATCTGACCAATTTATCTGCCACCTGGGAAGTGTCATGATAACACTGAAACACAATCCATCAGAAGCAAGTCACAAAAGCAAAACACTTCTCAAGGGAAGATAAAAAAACCATACATTTTAGTGAGTAGATACCCATTTAATTTTTATCATCTATGGATGGTCTGTCATCATCACATAAAGATCTTTTTAATCATTATAAATGTTCTTGAAACTGTTGCTTCTGACTCAATACACTACAAGTATCCTGCACTCAACTTCAGACACAAAATTGATACAAGTATAAAGCACAGAGAGTTCAGAAATCAGACTGTTATGGCTTGTTACTACCTGCCACATAATTCATTCTAAGAACTCAACAAGATCAGGCATTTTTATGCTTGTTTCTTCCATTAATAGCAATCCTTCACAGGCCATTCCAAGGAAAGTTGAAACAGATTCAGATATGACAAGATTCAATCCAGGAAAAAGCAGTATTTGCATCTGCAACAAAACACACACATACACACACCAAAAGAAGGAAAAAAACCTTCAAGCAAAACTTATGGCAGTTGCCTCATGGTCGCCTCCTAAATTCACTTTAACCTTTCCAGGCATTCTACAGTGTCATAGCATCTAGCCTTTTCATCGTAATATTCTAGCCATCATGCAAAATACAGATTTTAAGATTTATCCTATTATCTTGTGCACATGTATGTGCGCCACAAGCATCACCAATGAAAGTTCCAACCAGAATTTATGGGGGCTGCCTCTGCTTTGTCCTAAATTCATTATTATCCTGCCTCACAAAGTTCCTCTTTTTAACCATTGTCAAGGCTTTCAGTTAAATTTTACCATCATGAAAACAGCCGATTTGGGATGCTATTATCCTACTATCTCGTGCAGACATTCACACACCAGCATCATTAAAAAATGCTTTGACTACAATATATGATTGTTACTGACTGATCTCATCCTTCCAAGCTTGCCATGGAAGTTTATTTGCTTCTTTCAAGATGGTCTAAGTAAATTATCTTTTCAGTCTCTGAAGTTATATTTTAGTGATGCCTGCCAATTTATGATTATATTACCCTATTATTTTGTGCAATTGTGCACCACAGATGAGGATAATTTCAGTACTTCAACTGTGCGTTTGCATAGCACCAACATCCATAGTGAATTGGCAGGCATCTCTACTGCAAACTGACCAAAACTGAGCATAATACCAGTGAAAGAAATATAATTGCATCATGGTAAGAATAAAATGAATTTTAACAAGGTTAGGAATAGGTAAGACTGTGTCCAATAATTCAAAGGCAACCTTGCTCATGCGTCTCCTCACTTTGGTGATACATGACGCATACCCACCTTCTATGTCAAGGTTGCCCCATCCCCTTGATTGTACCTTTAATCAAAAAACAATTCTTGTGCATTTCAGATATTGATCTTACAATATAGAAGTCAATGCCTAGGTGCCGTTGTGCCCAAAGTAATGCTCGGGTCAAGCTGATCTTAGCTTAAAGACGATCAAGAGTTTGCTAGCTTGATTCAAGAGTTGGGCCACAAGCAAGGATCAAAAGTTAGTTTCTTTTCCATTGAAATGACCAAAATGTTTCTATTTCTCAATGAACCGAAACGAAATACTAGTGGAATACCAAAATTCACATGTTTCCATGAAAACAAAGTTGTTTCTATAGAAACATACCGAAACTAGTGGAAAAATACTGAAACAATGGAAACATTTCTTTCGTATCAGAAATAATTCTAGAAATTAATAAAAGATAATATGCATTTGTTTTTTAAATGAAAGAGGAGATTGAAATACTAAGACCTAAAATTACAAAAAGATATTTTTATTTTCTTCAAAAAATAGTAGACAAGGAAAAGTAGTAGTGCAATTATGAAAATAAAATGTAGATAAATAATTTATTTTAATACACTTAGCTACTAATTATAATAGGTTTAAATTTTATTTGTTTTAATTATAATTTTATATGTAACTTGTGTCAAATTGTCTAATTCATGAATATTACACAATATATATCTATTATAGTATGGTATTGTATTTAATAATTATAGATATTTTATAACAAATATATTATAATTTCATATTACATAAAAAATTAGCGCTAAATTTTTTATACTAGTTTTTAAGCATTAAAGATTTATTTGATATTAATGACTAATTTACATTTACGTTTTTTTTTTTTTTAATTTTACCCTAGTATCTTCTTTTGTAGATAGACATATACCTAAAACATTTTCAATTAATTGATTATGATATTTATCTTCACGCATTCATATATTTTACTATATGTTTCGAAGTGTTTCTACACATTTCAATTTTTTCATCGTTTCCACTAGGTTTCCAAACATTTCCGAAAATTGTTTCGAAACGCTTCTGAAATATTTTTGAAACGTTTCCAAAAATGTTTCCTGTTTTCTGGGTAACCGAAACAACATTCTGAAACGAAATTTTGATCCTTGGCCACAACTCACAAGTACACGCCATATGTAGCTCAATAGGCAACATGCACAGACCAGCTTGGTTACGGTCAAGCATAAATTATTTGTTTCTATACATAATTACATATACACATAAGTTACATGTGTTACATGGAAAGACAAGCTGGCTGACTGATCAATCAATTGCTAACTTTCTACTAATGCATACACACAACACCATTCTACTAATATAGTGCACATTTAGGGAACTTTTAGGAACTAAGTTTGCGAGATTTTGTGACTATTGATGACTTGAGTCGTCACACAGTACAAAAAATAAACAGGTAAGTTTGCTAATCAGATCAACTTAAATTATTAAATCAGAGATTATGAGTATTAATTTCAAATTGACATCTTTATTTTGGAAATATGATAAATACTGGATCAAATTTGGAGTCAAAAATGTTTTATAAGGGCCAAATTCAGACCTATCTATGCCAAATTTGATTTAACCTGCCTCTAACAAGAAGTTCTATTAGGACTGCTTATTTCTATCAGAAGGTTGTCACTTGGATTTTAATGCAGAAAGTAGGAGAAAACAAGTCTTTAGTTTTTTGTACCCAGAAACTTGAAAAGACAAAAGAAAAGGAACAAAAAATAAGCAAAAGAAACACAAAATTGATAATCAAGGATATATAATATATGTATGCATGTGTCTGTGTTACAAGGCCCAGACAAATGCATATGGTTAATATCTAGTCCACAAAAGTTTGAGACCAATAATTCGACAATATACACTCCCACAAAAAACAAAAAAGACAGACAGCAGACACATGGAAGCACACACAAATGTCTAACCCACAAATAGTAGAATCTAAAACTTGACCAAGTATATCTCAAACATTTTAGATAGTTGTCTCGTTACAACTCATTTGCAAGTGGAAAATTGGCAAAGAAACATGAGATTAGCTACATAGAAATAGATTATATTATATCTTTCTACTGCAAATCCCGAGACCAAATTTCACATTATGCACCGAACATAACTAAACATAAGACATTGATATCCGGCCAAAAGTGAAGGAAAGATGACATTTGGTCTTGAATATTTAACCAATCAAAATTATCCTTTTTTAACCTAACATTTGACATTGTGAAATGAACAGCTATCAATCTATGAAGCATGGACACTGACAGGGAAGGGGACGACAGTATAGCTGTCAAAATCTCACCTGGGAGACACCTGGGTGCCTAGGATCCTCCTGGTCACATAGTAGTCGCCTGAATCATATAATGTAATTTTTTTTATTTGTCCCAAAGGTGCACCTAGGTTTGTTTTTCTCGTCTCCCTCTCTCCCACCAGTCTTGCCCCCTGCCTTTTAATTCTTTTTCATTTTTTCCCCCTTAAAAAACTTGTTAAACCCAAATTGCTCCATTCTAGAACCTTGTTCATTATATTACTGCATATTGCTATCATAATTCATATTCTTCTCTTGTCTAAATTTATTGTTTCTTACTTTAAGAATATTTGCAAAAATGTTTCATTTGTGTTCCTTGAGATGTTTTGCATGTTAGATTATTCAAAGTGGCATAAAGTCTGAAAATGAATATGAAATAAAAGGTATAAATTTGTTTCAGATTGAGACCCGGGCGCCAGGCAATTGCCTAGGCAATATTAGAGGTTCATCACTTAGGATCATCTGGGCTATATGACAACCATGATCAACACTAACACCCTAAAACAACAAATCCTGAAAAGGTGGAAACTCCACAAACAAATGCATATTTTTATAGGTCCAATTTATGATTTGTATTATTTATCTGAATTTGTACATCTCAACAATTTCAAAACTTTGGATGATGAAACTCAACAAATATCATGTGTATAATAATATTATATACTACTACCAGTGCTGCACTCTTGTTCAGTTTTAATTCACAGCTATATTCCTTTTCCGTATTGGAGATGTGTATGATATTTTTTCTTTAAACTTGGACACATTTGGGGCCACTCCGGTGCATATCCAAAAGGTTCAAGGAGTTCAGTGTCCAACACAAAGATGGCTCCTCATAAGAAATGTCTGAACTACATCACCATCTATTCGTGACCATCTTCTCTAATCAGATCCAATGATTCTCATATCCTAATTTTCTTATCATTTGATATGAAGGAAAAGAAAAGAAATATATTTGTTCAAAGATTCACTTCTGATCTCCTCCAGATTCTCAATCTCCTATTCCTCCCCCTCAATTCTTTCACAAAACTATTCTTGCAATTCTCCAACATTCCTCTAACAAGTGTTTCGCAGAGCCATCGTAACTCAATTTGACTCAGGCAACAATCTTCTCACTGTCCCCGGAGCCCTTTCAATGATCTGGAAGAAAGGGCCCTCTGTCCCACCGGAATCCTCAATTTCGAATGTTTTATTGCCGACCTGTACGTTCAGCTTTGGTGTTTGCCTCATTGGCGCTCTGTTTGACTTTTTCTCCAAAATTTTTTTTGATTACCAGTTCAAGGAATTCATTTTTGAGATAATTAGAATTACATCCCTGAAGAGAGGAATTGATGGGAAAAGAACATAGGAAAACAGAGGAAAGGAAAAATTGATAAAGTTTCCACTCTTTGTTGCATAGCATTTCATGTGACAACTCTCATAAAATTAATTATTAAGCTGGAAAACTTTTCAAAAGTAAGTCTAACTTTCGCCTTTCACAATGGCTCCCCTATGTTTGTTATGGTGTATTTGGAGGGAACGGAATAGAAGGGTGTTTGATGGCGTAGAGATGCCGATGTGGTCGGTGAATGATTCTTTTTTGAAATTACTTTATTTTTGGGTAAAAGAAAAATTCCCAATGTATTTAGATAGGTATGTGTCCTTTTTGGAGAACATGAGGCTATAATTTGAAGGTCTCTCCCTTTTTGTTTACGGGTTCGCCCCCCTCAGGGCGCCTTTATTTTTATATTATCTTCTTACTGATAAAAAAAAAATGAGGTCAGGAAAATGGAGTCAATAAGCCAAGTAGCATAAATAAATATGCAATAACCAGAGTAGTTAGTGGTTAGGGGGTGATGAAGGACAACAGCGAAAGGGTTTTTTTAAGGCTGTTTAAAGTCAAATTCTTGGTGGCTAGAAGTGGTAAAATAATTAAGGGATGGGGTTTGGGATTAAAATAAATCAACGGATACCAAAATTTGGAGCTGTTTTGGGACTTTGAACAGCACGCATGAACAGTATTTGGCCGCTAATTGGATCTCTTTTCCTGAGATAACTTTGATTGACTGAAACATAGAAGGACAGGATTTTAGGGTTATAAAAGGGGTTAAATCTGGTCTATTTATGGAGTTTAAAGTTTGGATGAGTGCAGGAAATTAGAAGGAAAGAATAGAGAAGTAACTAGGCACCACATCTGGAATCCAAGGTTTGAATTGCATCACACAATCTACAAAGAGAAAATTGTTGGATCTTCTCTAAAACTTGTTTTATATTAAATTGGAAGCATACCACCAAGTGTTAGCTTGAGTGGTATCTCCTCCATCTCTGAGAGGTTGAGGGTTCAAATCCCTATTAGGACAGGTGGGCATGTGTGTCTTGCCTATCAAAATAAATAAATAAATTATGTCCATGGCTATATATGTACCTACAACTCCAAGTAATACTAACTATACTAGGAATTGGATTCCAAAGTAGACTCTCTCCAATAATGAAACTTACCAGTTGTACACAATACTAGTGAAGTATTATAATTCTATCATGGCAAGAATAAATTTAAATTTAACAGGATTAGGAATAGGTAGAATATTTTCAAAAAAAGGCAACCTTGCTCATGCGTCTCCTCGCTTCAGTGATACATGGCGCATATTTGTGGCCCAACTTCAATGTCAAGGTTGCCCCGATCCCCTTCGATCCTACCTGTAATCAAAAAACAATCCCTGTGCATTTCAGATATTGATCTTACACTATAGCTGTTAATGCATAGGTGCCGTTGTGCCCAAAGTAAATGCTTGGGTCAAGTTAATCTTAACTTAAAGATGATCAAGAGTTTGCTACCCTGATTCCATAGTTAGGGCCACAAGTACACGCCATATGTAACTCAAAAGACAACATGCACAAACCAGCTTGGCTATGGTTGAGCATAAATTATTTGTTTTTATACATGTACACATCAATTACATGCAAAGACAAGCTAGCCTACTGATCAACCATCTCAAGAGGGTTCCGCATCATCTAGCATGTGCCAATTAAAGATTGGGCCTTAGAATAATGATGCATCTTTTCCACACCTTTTATATTGTTGAGAGTTTGATATACATTCTATAATAGCTTAAGCTTTTAGAATATTTGGTGGTTTAACTATGATAGCAAAGCCTTGGTAATAAAAAGTTTTGAGTTCAAGTCTCCCAATTTACATTTCTTCCCTTTATAGATTGTTTGTGCAAAGTTGCACTCTTTTCTACTTCGTGTATGTGGTATCTCTCCATGTGCTAGTTCAAAGTTGCACATGAGGAGGAGTGTTGAGAGCTTAATATATATTATTGGCCGATAATCTAAGAAGCACGGACACTCTATATTGGCTCATGTGTCCGTGTCGGACACCGACACTCTTGGATACTTTTCGGACATGTGTCCGGACACTTGAATCATGGATGTTGATGATTAAATGAAGAAGTTCTTTAATTTTTATTTAATAGCTTTGTTATTTTAAAATCTTAATAATATTTTTTAAATTTATGTGTTTTATGCCAAGTTTAATTGAGATAATATTAGGTTTTTATTATATGGTCATATAAAAAATATAAAAAATTTATATATATTCAACGTGTCCCTAACGTGTCCGTGTCCTATTTTTTTGAGAAATAACATGTCTGCATGTCCGTGTCGTGTCGTATCCGTGTCCCATGTCCGTATCTATGTCCCGTATCCGTATCCGTATCCGTGCTTCTTAGCCGAAGTAGTTTAATGTATTCACTTTATAAGGATGATGCCACTTGTATCCATAGAGGGGAGGGAGAGAAAAAAGGGTTAACCTTTCAATGTTTTAAGTTGATTAAGCATAATAATAAACCCCCGTCCTCATTTCTTTTGGTTCCAATTACCAAAGTCCTAAAAACCAAGTGTTAACTCATTTCATTCAACTTCCTTTTTTTTTTGTGATGATAATCATGCAGCTCGAATATAATCTTTAAACTTAAAAGTATACAAAACATTTAATTTCATTCAGTCATCTACATTAGATTTAACAAATTCTTCACATAAGAGATATTTTTTTTTTTTGAAAAAAAAAAATAGATATAATACAAATCCATCTTGGCATTCTACTTGGTGCATGACCAAGCTCTTATCTAATCATAGCCCAATATTGATTTTTTTGTTTCTTTTCAACATTCGCTCATTGTGGTAGTGCCTTTGGCAAGAACCGTAATACTACTTTCTTGAGCAACCATCTATCATCTTTCATATGACAAGCCCACCTTGGTTTTAACAAACTCACTAGCGAGTAGGACGTAAAAGAGAAAAATATCTTATCAGCATTGCCTATGCACAAAGCGACGGAAGTTTAGAACGTGCAACCACAAACATCTACCTTAAACCCAATCTACAATTCAATTCATCTATTCATCAATTGATATGTCAGCTTTTGATCTGGCAGACAGTTTCAAATCATACTATTTGCATTACGAAACATCAAGGTTTGGAAGACTATGTAGTTGTGGCATTTTATCAAACGTGTGGAGGCCATTGAGAAAAAGAGACAAACATGAAAAGAAACAAGAAGAATAACATACAAAAAAAAAAAGGGGGATAAGAGGAACGACGGAAGGACTTACTAGCGTCGACGTTTGCTGCATTGGTAGGCTGCTCCTCTCTCGATGTCTCTTTCTTCAGAGATAGGTTTCTTATGAAATGCTAACTTCTGAAGAATACAACCTTTTGCAAATGGTCTCATTTGAGAGATTCATCGATGTCATCTTGTTAAAACGTGTTTTTTTTCGGGAAATTTGTTAAAACATGCTTAGTATTCATCAACCTTTTACAAGTTTTGTGCAAGTGCCCCTTCAGCAACGTGTTGGATCACCTATCGAATGTTTAGAAAAATAGGCAAGGGGCGCAGCATTTGCACTCGAGTGCTGTCACAAGTGAGCAAGAGTTTCTACTCCTGGATGCAGGAGTGTGGATAAAGAAGTTAGTTTAAAAAAATTAGAGTAACAAAAATAATAAACTTGAATTAGAACTTGAAATATAAAAATATTAACAGAAAATGGGATGAAACTAATAGACATTATAATTCAGAAGAGAAGAGGATAGAAAGTCAAGAGAAATTGAAAAGACCTCATATACACTTTATTATACTTAAAAAAATATTGACGTAGAAATGGGATAGGACTAGTAGTAGACAAAGAAATTAAAGAAAGAAGTTGTAACAGTGATTAAAAAATGAGATAAGATAATACTTATATAATACTCATAAAACTTGTATTAAAAAATAATATAATTAATATATTAGCGTATATGCAGCTCAAATAAGATTAAACGCACACATTCAAACACAATTTTGAGAAGATATAAATGAATTAATTTAAAGCATATAAGTGAAAAGATATTTATAAGAAGTGACTTTAATGGGCATATAAGAAAAGATCGTAGAGAATATGAGATGGTACATTGGGGTTACGAGTTTGGAGATAGGAATGTTGCTGGATAGACAATACTTTATTTTAGAATTTTTTTTATCAAATCCACGTAATTTTGGTTTCATTTAATCGGACTCACGTAGTTTTTAACTAGTTTCCAAACCCAAGTAATTTTAGAAATCGCATTTTGAACATGTGATTTCACTGTTAATTTTTTACCAAATCCCATCTTGAAAATACGATTTCAAATTAAGAATGATTTAGGATGATTTGTCCAAACCAATAAGGATTTGGGAGTCGTTCCAAATCTTTGTTGATTTGAAATCGCATCTTCAAAATGCATCTTGAAGATACGATTTCGTTTAAAAATTATCATTGAAATTGCATCTCGAATATGTGATTTCAAAAACTATATGAGTTTAGGAAATAGTTAAAAAATGTGTGAATTTGATTAAATCAAACCAAAATCACGAGCGTTTGATAAAAATTCCAAGATTTCATAATTGCATATGATTTTATAATTACAAATACATATTTTTAAAACAGATAAATATTTTATCACCTTCAGAAGTGAAGCAAATAAAAGTCAAATAAACTCTTTTCTAATTACAAGAATAGATCGACTATTATGTAAAGATCGTAAAACTATTCCTGATGAAAGACTAACCTCACAACATAGATTTATAGTTTTTGACATATATATTAAAAGACACATACAAAAGACTAAAGATATTAAAAAAATCAAGAATTAGATAGTGGAATTTAAAAGAAAAGAAAGTAAAGTAATTTAAAAATGAGATGTTAAAAGGAATACCATGAAATCTAGATGATGAAACTAATTATAATATGGAATTAAATGACAATGTGCATGAAAAGGATAGCAAAAGAAATTGTTGGAGAATAAAAAAGGATAGGACCACCATGCAAAGAAACATGGTGGTCGAGTAAGGAAGTCCAAAAAATTGTAAAGATATTTAAAAAAAGAATGTTTCAAAACTAAACCAAAAAGTAGAAATAAAGTAAGTTAGGAAGTATATAAAAAATCAAGGAAGGAAGTAAAGAAAGTTGTAAGAGAGGCAAAAGATAAAGTATATATGATGATTTTTATACCAAATTTGAAACAAAAGATGGAGAGAAGAACATATACAACAAACTTGCAAAGAAAAAAGATAAGAAAACCAAAAATTTCAATAATATTAAATGCATAAATAGTGAGGATTCAAGAGTCTTGATGGATGACAATAGAATAATTTTGAGAAGTTATTGAATGAAAATCATACAAAAAACTTACGTATAGAGAACTCTTTAAGTAATAGGAAAAACATATTTTTTCATATGATTAGAACGTCCAATGTCAAAAACGCTTTGAGAAAAATGAAAATGGATAGGACTTTAGGATCATATGATATTCCAATTAAGGTTTGAAGGTATTTAGGGGTTAGGCATGTCTTGGCCAAGGTCGGCTCTATATAATTATAGGCCTAAATGAGACCTTTTTTAAAATATTAATGTAACTTTTGACATTGTTTCATATGTATCTATATTATATTTATTTTTGAATTATATAATATTTAAAATATTATTGTACAATACAAATAAAACTCTATTAATAAAATTAAGTTTTTTTTTTATGGAGTCTTTATAGGATTTTTTTTGTAGAATTAAATTTTTATTAACCTTAGACTTCTAATTTAATTATACAATAAATACATAAATCTAGGGCCTTTTGTATGTTAGAATTTTATTAGCTTTAGACTTCTAATTTGACTATAATATAGGTACATAAAATTTAGAATATTCTCTTTTAAATGGGGCCTAAAGCGATTGATTTGTTAGTTTTATGGTAGAACCAACCCTTGGTCCTAGCTAACAAATTTATTTCATAAGATCATAATAACTAATAAAATGCCCAATGAGTGGAGGGAAAGTATTTTAATACCTATATATAAAAATAAAGAGAATATTCATAATTGTACAAATTATCGTGATATTAAATTAATGAGTTATGCTATGAAACTTTGAAAAAGAGTGATCGAAAACCAATTAAATCTTGCGACAAGTGTATCAGAGAATCAATTTATATTTATGCCAAGGAGATCAACAATGAAAAATATTTACTTATTAAGAAGAATTATAGAGAAAAAAGAAAAAATCTTCACCTATTATTCATCGATTTGGAAAAAGTCTATGATAGGATCCCTAGATATCTAATATGGTGAGTTTTACCAAAAATAAAAAGAGGAGTTACAAAATAATATATAGAAATAATAAAAGACATGTATGATGGGACGATCATTATAATGAGGACAATTGTAGGAGCAACACGTGAATTTTCGATCATAATAAGCCTACATCAAAGTTTAGCATTCAGACTGTTCCTTTTTACTTTAGTAAAAGATGAGTTGATTAAGCATATACAAGAAGACGTTCCAAGGTGTATACTTTTTGTTGATGATATTTTCTTAATTGATGAAACTAAAAGAGGGATAAATAATAAATTGGAGATTTGGAGAGAAGCTTTAAAATCTAAATAATTCAAGATAAGTAAGACAAAAACTAAATATCTTGAATGCAATTTTAGTAAAACTAGAAATACAAATGGGGATGTAGTGAAAATTGAAAATCAAGAATTAATAAGAAGTGAAAATCTCGTTATTTAGATTCACTGATTTATCAAGAGGGAGAAATCAGAGATGATGTTACTCATAAAATTAAAGTAGAATGGGTAAAATGGAGAAGTATGTCTAGGGTATTATGTGATCAGCTTATACTTTTAAAATTGAAAGATAAATTTTATAAAACATCTATTAGGCCTGCAGTGTTATATGGAACAAAATGTTAGATAGTTAGGAAACAATATAATAATAAGACGAGTATAGCCTAAATGAGAATGTTAAGATGGATGTATGGTAAGACAAGAAATGATAGAATTAGAAATGAACATATTCGTGAGATGGTAGGAGTAACATTTATAGGAGATAAGATGAGAGAACATAGATTCAAGTGCATGGTATGGTCATGTAAAATGAAAATTGATATATGCACCAATAAAGAATAGTGACAGGGTTAATATTGAAGGTTATGCTAGGAGCGAAGGCGACTAAAATTAATTTTAGTAAAAGTAATTAAAAAAGATATGATAATGGATAGTTTAATGAAAAAAAATGACCTTAAAAAAAAAAAAAATAGCGAGATACTATTTATTTAGCCAACCCCCAAATAATTAGGTTAAGGTTTTGTTGGATTGAGTTGAGTATAACATCCAAAACACTTTTTTTTTGTTTGTAGAAAATATTATGTATCTCCATTTTATATTATCAATTGTATCTTCAATATGATGTAAAGATTCGAAAATTTGGAATAAATTTTTTTTTAGAATGCTATGTGAATGTCCTTAATTCCTAATTAATTTAAAATTCGAAAAAAAAAATATAATAAATAAATAAATAAAATAAAAATGTGTGTAATAGTATATATATAAATAAAATGTAAAGTATGGTATAATATATATATATATATATATTTATATACATGGGTGTGTGATGGAGGTTAATTGGACGGTGGAAGGAAAGTCAAGAAGTAGGCTACAGCCGTAGCTGTTGGAAGAAGAAAACCGAGAAGAGATGGAAAACAGGGGAGGGCAGGTCTCGTGAAAACAGGAAAGAAAAGAGAGAAAAAGAGAAAAGGGGAAAAAGAGAGAAAGAAGAAAAGAGAGAAAGGGAAAAAAGGAAAGAAAGAAAGGGGGGAGTCGCGCAAGGGGGCGACGGAGGAGCGACGGCGAGGAGACGATCGTCGACAGCGTGGCATCTTCGGTCATTGATCGGACGGTGGTTGAGATTATTGGGAGGGAAGATCACGATTTTGTTAGATCTCGGAGCTGGAATTTTTGCGGCTGAATGGGCCCGTCGAAGAATGATGAGCAGGTTGAGATTTAGGGATCCAGCCGTGTTTGGAGAGGTATGTATATATATATATATATATATTTGTTGTGATTGTAGTGATGGATGTAGAGAAGATGGATGGCGGTATGGCAGAAATTATATATATATATATATGTATATTTGCGTATGTAGTAGAAGCGGCTTTGGAAGTCAAACAGTAGCAGGGATTTGTGTGTTTATGTGTATATTGTGAAACGACGTGGGAGAGAAATAGCAGCGATTTTGAGTGGGGTAGAGACGCTGATCCAGTCGTGTCCGAGTTGGAGGTGACCGATGTGTGTGAGTTTGTGTAGCGTTGGGGGAAATTGCAGCAAAGGTTACACCTGAATTGAGGGAAATTACGTTGGATCCACTGTTGGTTGATGAGTTACAGTTGGGAGTTTCAAACCGAGGGTCGAGTTATGCGTGTATAGCAGGGTGTTGGAGTAGCGGTTTTGTCGATGGCTATCATGGATGTTGTGTTGGTTCGTCGGTTCGTCGGATTGAGAGATAGCGGGTCGGGTTCATTGATCCAGTTGTGTTGGATTTTCTTTTTTTTTTGTTGTTTTTGTTGAACCTCCCTGTAATTGATTTGTTGATTGAATTAGGGGAAATTGGTTTGTATGGGTGGTCACTTGTAACGTGAAAATGAATAGGGAGTGATGTTGGTGTCCATGATTGGAGGGTATAGCTAGATTGGGTTGTGGTTTGCTGTGAAAATTGGGGGGAGGCAGCAGTGCTTTAGCAGTAGAGGAAGAGCTGCTGCGACAGTGTTCTAGCAGCACTTTGATGGGCTGAATTCAAGTTGATTTTAAATCTGAAGCAGCAGATTTTTATATACCTGAATTTGAGAATTTTTAAGTGGTTTTAGTGCAGATTTTATATACCTGAATTTGGAGATTTCAAGTGGTTTTAATGCTGCTATTATTGTCGGGTTAAATGGGTAAGAATGGTGAGGTTCTGATCAAATTAACTTGAATAAAAGGGAGCTGATTTTGGGGAGATGAATGAGGAATTTTGTGTCTCAAATTGTTGGGAGGATCATTGGGGTTTAATGAACAGTTGTGAGGTTGAGGTTACAGTTGTGAGATGGGTTCCTCTGTTCTGTTGTTTCGGTTGAGAACAGGGGTTGTGTAGGGGAAGACTGATTCAGCCGGTTAGAGAGGTTGCCATTGAGTGCTGCAGAACTGGAACTTTTAGAACAACAGTGGTCAAATTAAGTTCGGTTGATGGATTTTGATACAACTCGGGATTTTGTGAATGTTGCGGTTTGTGAAGTGACAAGGGATTTTAAAGGATCCAGAGAGCTGCTTGTTTAGTATTCCTTAAGTACTCTTAATGTATTTCTGAGATTTGAATGAGGACTGAAGGAAACTAAGACTTTGGAGGGCTTTGAGTCAGTAAATGGAGGAACTTGAGAATGACGGTAAGTGATACCATAGTTGAGGACTCTGCAACGGAGGACGAGACAATAATCTGATGAAAGGAAGGGAAAGTTCTTCAATATCTGATGGATGGGATGATAAAGGGACAGAATCCGTCAGGATCATCATCTGCTTGGGGGAAAAAGGTTGAAGAAGCTGATGAAACTGGATTTAAAATGGCTGGCCGACTCGATCGACCTGCCGGTGTGTTTTCTTCAACTGCTGAACCATGGACTGGAGATCAACCTCAAACTCGGGATGCACGAGGGTTTGGTTCACGCTTGACTGCAAATTCTCCAAAGATTGGCTGAGTGGAGATAAACATAAGCTCGATATGATCCCATTGGAGGACTAAGCTACTTACTGGTTGATTGGATTGCATAGTGGACACCGCTTAGTAGGGTTGTGACCAACCCTATCAGGTATGATATTTTACTAATGTGAGAAATGAGATTAAGCTTAGGAGTATTTAATAAGATGATTGAATGTTCTCTATGCGTAATTGCTATTAGGAAACCACTTAGAATTTGATTGTTTATATACTTACGTGTTCTTTATGAATCTATGGGTGTTATGATTTACTTCTTGAGTTGTCATCATATGTGATTTATGTTTTAGAAGGATCGCTGATATTGCGACATGTAGAATTGTATAAGTGTTGGGATTGATCGAGCATGACACGTAGATTTATGGATGAAATCTTGTAATTTAAATGCTATTGTTAATCTTAAATGTGATGCATTATTTAAAGCATATTGCACATGCTTATAAAAGAGATGTTTCATTTGAACTGTATCATTGCATGATGAAATCATGGCATATTGGCATCGTGTGATTTCCTGAAAGCATAGTGTGGGTCAGCACGAGGTGCTGGTGCATTATGAGGGTGCAGATCCTGTGGTGAAAAACCCAAAATTGGCCATTAGGTACTCGTATGCCTGACGGGTTCCGGACCGTGAAGCGAGACATACGTGGCGGTACTCATGCCAGCGGGGAAGGACCGTATCATGAGACATAGGGTGGGCATAGAGTTGCATGGGTGTGTCACGCATACTGCTTACATACTGTATATTGTTCATATACTGTCATCATTACATCGAATGCCATATAGAAATAACTGTACACTTGCACATGTCACGACCTTAGTTTTGTTTCTTGCATTAGTATTATGTCATACCAGCATGTTGTCGCTGACCCATTCGTGGGCATAGGTTTCAGATAAAACTCCTGACACGCGGGACTTGATGAAATCTTGGAGAAAGGAGAGGAAATGAATTTGGAAGAATATTTGGGCCCTTGGGGCGTATTTAGACATTATAAAAGATTGGTGTATTTCTGAAAAGAATGGAAATGACATTGTATATTGTAATAAATAATGAATTTGTGATCTTTTAGTTTAAGTGTAGGAGTAGACGTGGTGGATTGTATAAGTAGGTGATGTATATTTAACTTTGATAGAGTTGTGGCCATCGAGTGAGGATGGATTGTGACTGTTGTATATATATATGTTGTATTGTGTTTATCAGGGGGAAAAGGTTCGAAAAACAAAGGAGGTGCTGCCGAAATTTTTAGAAAATTAAAGAACTCTATTTAATTTGTCGTAAATTCAGAAATCTGTTTAATTATCTTTTATTTTATTTACTTTCTGTTCGTCAGTCGCACCTCGGGTTTCGGTCAGAAATTCGGGGCGTGACATATGATGTGTCAGGATATAATAGTTTTGGGTCATACAAGATATAATTTTCAAAGCCATTATATTCTGATACATCACATTAAAAATACAACTGGAGTTATAAATTAAGAATATCTAGCACTACTCTTTTATTTTTTTATACCAAAACCCCAATTGTTAACTTGTCAAAAATGCCATTCAAAATAACATATTTATGTACGAAAATACCCCTTGGATTTGCACTTAATTATGTTGCAAAACCTCGCTCACATTCCCCCACAGTCTTCTCTCTGTCTCTCTCCTCCATATCACACTTCCTACCACAATTTTCTCTCCCTCTCTCTTATCCACACTATGTTTTGATTTTGATATTTTATCAGTTCATAACATTTAATTGCAATTAGGAGATAATGCAACATCTACAAAAACTTATCTCAACTGATACGCCAAAAATAAACGGACTAATCTGAACTTGATACGTATCTAACTTTACTATGTACAGTTCATGAAGTAACTAACTATACCGATCTGACGTCGGACCAGCATGCTCGGAAGCACTAGTTCTCGGTGGTACGTCGTCATCATCATCTTGGCCTACTGACCTCGGAACATTGTAGCAACTAGCAATATGGAATAGTGAAGCAGGTGGTAATAATGAGGCTGTCATCCCCGGACGACAATGAATCCCAGATTTCACGGTACCAACTCCTACCCACTTTGACAGACAATCAGTCTATAAGTACAACCATTAAGGTACATTATAGGGACACAATGAATTATCTGTCTTTCAATTTTTACTTACTCTCTACTAAGTTCCTTATCGGAGTGGATACCACCTGAGCTATCCCGTTGACCCTCTAACTCCCTTTCTGTTCAGATTTCATACCGATGAAGAACAGAGCCTCGACGAATCAGAAAAAGTGCAACATCATCAACCTTCTCAATTCATTTGTGATTCTGGAGTCTTACATATAAGTTAATTAAGCTTTGTGAATGATAATTGATAAGTAGTTAAATCAAAATTTAAATGTAAAGATCAAAAACAAAACCAATTTTGGTTAGAGTAAACAAAGAGCAACTTTTTGCAAAAACAAATGCTTTGTTGTAATAATTCATAGAATGAAACTGCTCTTATATATATATATATATATATATATATATATATATATATACACATACATATATATAGAGAGAGAGAGAGAATATTTGATTAAACCAGATTATAAAGGTTTTTCTTGAACTTTTGATAGAAATGTAAAGTCAAAGAAATAATTACTACATTTATAGAAAGGTTGCGGTGAAGGAAAAGTTAAGTAACACTCATTATAATTAATTTTTTTATAATTAATATTCAATTAGTTAATAATTTTTAATAATTAATAAGTTTTTAAAAAACCAATTTGATTATATGATAGATAATTAATAATTTTATTATTTAATAATTAATACTTTTTTCAAAAAAAATTATTTATAATATTAATAATAAGATAAATAAAATAGTTATACGTGTACTTATATATATATATATATATATATATATATTCTATTTAGGATATTTTTTGGTAATTATATTTGTGAATTCTATTTAGATTAGAGTTAAATTTATTTAAAGTGAGAAAAATTATAACACAAATAAGTATAGAAACATAGCTTCTTTTAGTTTAAAAGGATGTTATGAATTTTTATATAATCTAAGTTAAACATTATATGTGTTTTTTTTATGAAATATTGAAAAGTCGTTAAAAAGTTGAATATGAGGTCTTTTTTTTATGTCAAAATTTATATACATGTATGAAATAATTTTTTATTAATAAAAATATAAAAAAAATTATAATTAATAATTCTTCTATTTTCCAAGTCTATTAATTATAAGAGAGTCAAGTGTACTTGACTCGTATTTATATATTGCCTCGTCACATGATTTTATATTATTATGGTAAAAAAAATTTATTCTTTTGGAGCTTTTGATAGACATGGTTTTCTATGAATTTTTAAGATTGAATATTTTTTTGAGGGATCTTCAGGTATTTTTTTCATAAAAAATAGAAGATAAGAATTCGAGTGTCAAATACAACTCAAAAAATGGTTATTCTTGACTATGATACACTCCATTGGGAGCCTAGAACCAAGGATAGGAATCGCAATTTAACCTGATCCATAGATCGTGTTATATCCCGTCCCTAATGAGATTAGTTTTTGAAAAGCTATTTAAATTCTACTAGCATCTAAGAAGGTATTCTCATCTTAAATTATACAAAATAAAATAATAAATAAATTTTTATACTATAAAATTAATATGTTTTAGTCACACATAAAAAATTTAGACAAAATTAATATAATTAAATAATTGTAATAGAGATAATTCTATTCTAATTCTTTATTAATATATGTAATTCTTATGTATTGTATTATTTAAAATGTGTTAATTATTCAGGTTAGAAAGAATAATATCTGGCAAAACGAGAGTGGAACCGAACCTACCCGTTTTCATCCTCAAGCAAGAACTCGGTCATTCCGCATGCCCAACCAAGAGTAAGGACAGTTGAAAAGGGATTTTCTTCGGTGTCCTGTAAAGAATCCAAATTCAGGAGAGTTAGTCCCATATCCCTTGTTAGTTGAAGATAAGAGTACTGTTCATGGCATTTTTGGTGTATATTATATGTTCAATAGTAGAATGTTAGGTTACAGAGCATAGACTATTCTAACCCTTATTGACTGTGGGTTGCCAGCCAACTAGGCTGTCCTTGTTCTGATTGTGTGATGTCCCTCTCCAAAAAAAAAAACTATTTAATCATCCTGAAACATTGATAAAGTCAATGGTGCAATTAATGAAAAATTATTAAGTATATAAAAATAATTTTTTAAATTTTTGAAAATCTGATATATTATACACATGAAATCTTTTAATTGATTAGAAAAATTGATCTAGAATCATTCAATAATTTCTCATTTGCTTTTGGTATATGCAGATTATATTAAAAAAGCTATTAGAGAATTTTTAAAAAAAAAATTGGATAAGTCGAACCACTTTCATTAAATTATCTGATTTTTAAAAACAAAATCAACAACCCTTTATTCTAACATTGTTAAAATTTTAAATATTATTTTAAGAACAAATGTAAATTAATATATTACTATTAAAAAATAATTATTAAATAGTAAAAAATTTAGAACCAGTTAATCAAAACAGACAGACCAATTCAGCTCTCCCTAGCAATTCACATAAGCATAGCAGGACCAACCTCGTCTAGGCATTTTGGTTAAAGTCACAAATCTAAGTTAGCATGTGAATGGTGGCTATGTAAAGGTACCCAAGTCTTCTCATATTGTACCCTAAATGGGCCTAAGAGCTTGCACAAATTAACTATAAATGGCAAAAAGTTCCTAAATCAAGCAATATGCTTCAGCTGATAGGCAGTTGAGGAAGAGTTGGTGACTTGGGGGGTGTGTCTGAACTTTCTGGCTCAGATGGGTAGAAAGTTTGTTCAGCCCTGTTTGGATTTCAAACTTCTCTCAAGTAAATTATTTCACACACATGTGGGAGACTTTTGGTATCTACCTGTCAATCCAAACAAGCTAATAAATGTCTCCATTTATTACCTTATTTGACACTCGTAAATGTCTGAACTTTCTGATATATGAAACTCTCTGTTCTCTGTTGATACCTTAAATTGTTCCATTCCTTTCTCCTCTTATCTTGATTTTCTTCTGGGTGATTTCAATGACCCCATCTCTCATCATACAAACAATGGAATTAGCAAAAAAGCTGGAAAATTTGTCATGGTTTTCTTCGAAGTTCAACAAGGTTTTCAGGTGAGTCACACCCTCCTGCACTTCTTCTTCATTTTATTTTATCTTCTCCTTCAAATGACAAATGATTTTGTGAAATGCTTTTCTTTTATATATATATATATATATATATATATATATATATTTGTGTGTGTGTGTGTGTGATTTGTAATTTGTTGACAGATATATTTATAATCAGTGAAGTTTGTGGAAGCGATTAGTATATTTTTTCTCCTAAAATGACTTTTTTTTTTTATATTATGTTTTTTTTAGCTTCAAAAATTGAAAGATATGTTTTGACATAATTATAAAGTTACTTCATTGTAATCTGGATGTCACATGTTTGAGTTATAGAAACAGTCTTTCTTTTCCAAGAGATAAAAAGGTATGAACATCTAACGATTGTGCACTAAAATAGTTTTTTTGTTTCAAAAATATAAATGCCGCCAAACACACCCTTAGGTTGAACTTAACTATCACAACTTCTCTCCTGAGTTACATGTATGTCTTCATATGATATTAGACATAGAAGAGGTTAGAATTTTCCCAAGAAGCTGCTTACTCTTTTCTTCAACATTTATCCACAAAATCAAACACAATATTAATGCATGTTAATAGAAATTTAGAAATTTGTTAGATTTAGGATCGATTTTAGTGTTGAGCGAGTAAAGTAATAGTTTTAGGTCTCACCTACAATTAAAGTCCCAAATTTTATATAGTATACCTATAGTATAATACAAACTAAAAATTAAAGGCACACAAGGACCGAGGTTCTATTTAAGTAATACAAATGCCCACTTTTTATGTAATTAGCGTGAGTTCAATTCCCTCTCCCGCATTGTTATATTAAAAAAAAATCAAGTCCTACAAAGAAGACCCTAAAACATCCTATTCCAAATAATTCTCATTGATTTCTTTTTATTTTAAATTTTCTTAGACATTAACTTGTTGTATTATGTAAGAATTCTATTAGTAAAATTTTATTTAGTCTCTATATCTAACGTGTTGGAGTCTAAAGATACCTATTGTTTTATAAACAAAATGATTCTTATCATCAAAATGATTCTTATAATTTAGAAAGTATGAAAATTAAAATACTTGTAATGAATGTCTCTGCATAAAGAAGTTTGTCAAGTTAAAATTGCAAAAAATTCTATCTAAGATTGATTTTTTTTTTTTTTTTTATAAAAAAAAGATTAAATGGATTAGTCATACTCTCAATTGAAAAACATACTGCTGCAAAACTTAAATATATAAAATTAATTAAAATTTTAATTTCAAAATGTAAGTAGAATAAATTTTAAATAAAAGATGTTACATTAAGATTAAAAAAATATAAATATCTTATTTAAAATTATCTCTTTAGCCCACAAATTGTCTTCAATTGGCCTAGTTGGATCTTTTCATAAAGATACAACTCTTTTTTTTATGGACCGGTTAGGAGTATTCTGAGTAAATTTACGCGTATCAAACTAAGTTCTTTTCTCCTGAAAGATCAGATCTCCTTTAAGTTCTAACTACAATGATCAGTACAAATAAGACTCAAACTCGAGACCGCTTGAATTTTATTCTCAATGTCTTTACTGCTTGACTACACTCCGAGTAATTCATAAAGATACAACTCTCTCAATCTAAACTTCTAATATGAGATTAAAAGATTTTATTATAAATATATTGATGATACAACACAAAAATTAAAATAATTACTTTCATATAAATGGGATGAGGTACATACTAATCCCATCCCACCCACCCCACCCCACCCCACATTATTAGAATGTTGTCTATTATCCCATCCCATCCCACCCCGACATTATTCGAATGTTGTCTATTATATCGTATGAGTGATGAATAGTCAATAAGAGACAGTCACATTATTTGAATAACACTTTTTAAACCTAAGTCTTGAACAAAGTAACATTAGTCTACACAAAAAAAGTTGAATGCAAGCTTAGAACCTCCCAATGTAATTTATCAAAATCTAAAGCAAAATTATAAATTTATTAATTTTTGAAAGTAAAAGCTTCTCAATGTGCCCTATCAAATGTATACCAAAATTTTAAAGTTAGATTCAACTCTAAACTCGTCTACCATATGAGATTTAGATTATCCTTATGATGAGGTACTAAAAATGTGGGTGGACTTTGTTTGAAAGATTTTGGACATTTTAAAAAGATATATCATCTTTGTTGGTTATATATAGTTACATGTCTTAAATTTTTATACTAAAATTTACAACTCAAATAATTTGATAATAAATGATTGATAAAATGTATATAATGTATCTAAAACAATATTAATAATTTAATAACACATTATTAAAAATGTAAATTTGGCACCAAAAATTGAGATTTTTTTTTATATATATATATATATATGTATAACACATGGAAAATTGAGATAAGGTGGGACCCGCCATCCGGTTATAACTTATAGGGCCCCATGTATCCGGTTCGTAGTCACCCATTGATTTTGCGGAATACAAAAGTTGTAATATATAACTCAACTTGACTGAAGACGTGTTGGTTGGCAAGAAAAGTGGTGTTGAAACATTATTAACGCAGAAAAGTGTGATGGATTAGAAAATCAAGGGATGAGATGGAGGACTGGTACTAAAAGTCAACCATCTACCAATCAGGACGTACTGAAAGGAACTGGTAGTTTGAGTTAGTGTGAATATTAGGTCCAACATCAATCATAAATGACCCCCAACCACTAAATTGGTTAAGAAAACAAAATCATACAAAACTTTAGAGCAAAAATAATTTTTTTTTATCCACTTGAATGTAGCCCAATTGGTTAGAAAAACAAGTCTCAAATGCTTAGACAGACTGTACTATTAATTAAAAAAAAAAAATCATACAAAACTTAAAATAAAAAATATTTCTTTTTTCTACCGCGTAGGACAATTGATTAGAAGGACATTTGGCAAGTGCTGAGCCAACCGCACTCACAATTTTACTTGAGTACACAAATTTGTGATTTAAACTATTCATGTGATCAGTGAGTCATTGCATGGGCGAGGGGCTCCTCTTTACCAAAGGCAATCCCTTAAAGAAAAAACATCAATTTTTTCATAAAATTGCTCCATCAAAAATAATATTTCATTTTAATTGTATCAAAATTTATTATTATAGGTAATTGATTTATTTTGAGCCTACTTTAAGTTGCTCTAAACTAGGAGTCGCTCTACTCATAGAGTTGCTTTACACTTGGACACACTTTACTCCTAGGGGTCATTTCACTAATGGTCTTGATCAACCCACTATCGGTTTTGATCGACGCACTCTTGATCCCCTAAACTATTTCATACCTAATCATCTAATGGTTGCCTAAGGTGGGGAACAGACCTTAAGGAGCTCCTAAAACTCAATATGTAAACTATGTATGAATCTCATGTTGCACCATAGTTCTCCACAAAATTTTTAGGGTTATGTGGCTTGGTGGTTAAAGTATTGAAAATTTCTAATGTATCCATTGCACCAAGGTGTTTGTCGCACCAAGTGTCCGTCGACCCACCCATGTGTGGAACACCTCGGAACCTTATAGAATGAGAGAGAATATTTTTTTGTTTTGTCCTCTTAGACACGTGACACTACCATTGTGATTGTGGCTCAACTCTAATTGTCTATCATGTGCCTTGAGCTAAATCACGTGCACTGACTACTATAAATACTAGTACCTCACCATTTGAGAAATGAGGTTACTCCCATGGATATTGTACACTAGAATACTTTGCCCTATTCTTTCTCTCTAGATTATCTTTACTTTCATCTTCCACGTATCTCTAAGACTCGTTTGATTATCTAATGTGTAATTTCTATTCCTTGTACGAACTCTATATCAATACTTTTATCTGATCATCATTAGATCTATCTACTTTCAACAATTATTTTTATTTTAAAAATAATAAATAAAATAAATTTTATTTTTTTAAATATTATTATTCTACAATTATGTATATTCATAGATAGCTAGGTTAGATATTTTAAAATATAAAAATATTTAAGTAATTCTATACTATATTTAGAGCGAAATGAATTTAAACTTCCTCTTTTTCAAACTTACTCCTAACCTTATTGAGTTCAACCTTTTTGAAAAACCAAAAACAAAAACAAAATTATCCCCAATCTATTTTTATAATATCTAAGCTCATTTCAGGAACGGGACTAGTTACTAGAAAAAATCTACCTCCTTGACCTCCCTAGACTAGTTCACTTTCAATCCTACGCTTGCATATTTGCCAGAAAATTCTCATTAATATATTTAGGCATCTACGCATTTTTGCTAACTATATCGTATATGGTTGTTTTGTTGGAAACTTAAGCTTTTAAAATGAAGTTTGAAGATATATATATATATATATATAGAAGAATTTTAGAGTATATAACTATATATTAAAGACGTTAGAATGTTATAAAGAAGTAGGCAGAATCTATCTACGAAGATGTCAATATATATATATATATATATAGAGAGAGAGAGAGAGAGTTGGTACAGTACATACAGAATTCTTAAGAACTTGGTATCCAGTCTTGTCTAGGCTGAGTTTGTTCCCAGAATGAATTCATTTCCTGGGAAGTTTCTGTAGAGAATTTGGGAAGAATTAAAAATGTTCAAGAGAGTATTTTAATTCCTCCCGTTTGGTTGTCGGGAAACAATTTTGGGCGATACAGTGAGCTAAAGGGATGGGAGTAGTGATTCATGACATTATTTTATGTCCATATGTGTGTCCATCAATCACATGAGTGTAGATCCTATCATCATATCACTCAAATAGATTTTACACTCATACGAGTGAAGGGTATAATATGAACATAAAATGATGAGCAACCAAACATTACTCAATAGGATAGAGAAAAATACTTCAATCAAGTGGACTCGATACTCCAGCTCGATCAATAATTAAGTGCTGTTGGGCCATCTTTTTAGGCATTGTAGTATTATGTCTCCCCCCTATCGAATAATCATGTGTGTGTGTGAATATGCCCAAGCATTAGAAATTCAATTCAAATCATAACAATTAATGGAGGAGCAAAAAATGATCATTGTTTTCATAGAAATTAATTAAGAAAAATGTTGCATAGCTTTTATAATTGGTTCTTTATACATGAAAATGAGATATGCTTAATGCTAGTTCATGCTCTTTGTATGATTTAATTGTTCAAAAATGATACAAAATAAAGATCCACAAAATGAATGGTAATATTTAGTAGTTCAACCCTTGAAACCAGTAGTATAGCATAGTGTAGATAGGATTCCACTTCTTTGTTTCTTAATTTTGGTGGACAGGGAGGACTTTGTCATCTCAGATAGAACATCGGTCCCTCTTCTAGCCTCCTAATTATGGAATTCATTTCTTTGCGTATGTTACTGCATCCAGTCAATCGAAACATCAATTGAATCTTTTTATAATTTTTCTTTTCACTTAAAGAATTCCTTGAATGACTGCAAACAAAGATTAATACAGGCAGTAGCAACCACTTGTTTAAACCGCTAGTTGGGTTTAATTAGCAAGTGCATGTTGAAGTTTTTTTTAACTCATAAGTAGGGTTTAAACATGTATGAATATCTTCATCTTGATGTTCTTCTTGCTCTGATTTTTCTGTTCATATATATATATATATATATATATATTTGATTTTCTTAATCAATGTTGTTATGCTTGTCAACCAACCATCCATGGTTTAGGAGATTTCGCTTGTATATGCCATTGCACCGGAGATTTTAGATCATTGAAGCAGTCCAACATATCTAACTCCTACATACAAAAGAAAATTAATTGGTGAAAGAAATAGATCGAATTCAGAATGGTACTGCTGCATTGTATTCACGGTAAGTGTTTTCCTGCTACTACTATTTATTTGCAGTACAGATATAATTAGAAGGAACATAGAAATGATCATTTTTCTTAGAAACGAAGTGCTGCATATATGATTGTTCTATCCTTCAATTCTATGCAAATTAGACGATATTCTTATACATGATATTTCTGAGATTTCATAAGTGCACAGCAAATCTCTAGATTTGAATTGGACTGAGATTGTGCACACAAAATAGGCATGCTAAACTAGTTGTTTAATCTTCAAGGCAGTGAAATGTGACTAATGTGTTACCAAAAGAAAAGAGATGAGAGACCAGTGATCAATTAAGTTTTTGGTTTGGTTGCATTGTAATGACTAATTATTTATTTCAGAATGAAGGGCCGGAGATAAGAATAGGATTTTAATAATTACAGAAATGGGTATTGTTTAATGAATAGGTCTGAGGGAGAATCAATCTGTATTGAATATTAATGTGTACTAATTAGACAAGGGACCTTCTTATATAAAAGAGTCAAGGGGTGGTATATGAAAAGTCTAAAAAAGGAAATAAGCATATTACAAGAATATGATCTAACCCTAATATTACATAACAGTAGCAGCTAACCCTAATACACTTAACAATATTAAGATAATTAGCAAACTCGAGGCCACGCAAAACAAAAACCAAATTTGATCATGGTGATTAAGCTCTGCTCAAGCTTAATAGAAATTCAACCAATCCATTCTTGATCATCAACAGCCAACACTTAGAACACCCTAAGAAATCTGCTAGCTACTACCAGAAATGAACAATTGATATGTAGACACTGGAATGCTTTATAAGTTGTGTTTGGTTTTGATCTTTGTTTTGTGGGCTATATAACTTCAGTGTTTGTCTTTGCTTGTTTCTAAGATAGCCTTGATCTTTTTCTTTTCGTTTATAAAACTTCGACTTGCGCAAAAAAAAAAAAAAAACATTAACCAGCAGCACTACTGATTATCAGTTAATTATGAAAAATAATATATCTACAATATATTCAATTGAATACATGTGTTAAGTCTTGGGTGTTGGAGAATACAGTTCCATGAACATCCTTAGGATCAGTTGTCCCCTCACTCAAACTGAATTAATGTCAATGATCAATAAAAATAGGTCAATTATCTTTGGCAGAATACTCACCGTATCATGATACATCTAACACTCTTCTCTCACCCGACAAACCGAAAAAAATGAAGAAAAACCATATATATTAAGCATTCCTAGATAGAAAAATTTATTGATGAGTCGCAAACTATTACATCTTAGGTTGGAATGCATGAGTAACCTTATGCGAAATGGCTGTGATAAGAGATCAATGAGGTTTAATTACCCGTTCGAGATGCAAACCTCCAGCGGAGTTTCTCATCATTAACAAAAAAGACTTATTCAGTTGTCAAAAAATTGAAAGTCAATTGATTCATTTGATAAGGAAAATATTACCATTTAGAAATGTTAAGCAATCTTACATCCCTAGCCAGGTTGAAGATTTTGTGAGTGTGAGTGTGTGTCAAAAGATATCTGCTTGTCGTTATAATGGAAGTTACTACAATAATGTAAACCTCTGTACCAAGTATTGCTTGATCATCGATCCATGCATGGTTAGAAGATCTAATCAGTATATATATATATATATATATATATATATATTCTGCTGCTTAGAAAAGTCACATAATATTTAGTGATTGTCTGTACTAACTTAACCTTCTCTGTAACAGACTTGGTATTCAATTTTCATCAAGTTTTGAGCAGTGTTTGATTTGCATTGGGTCTTATTTATGGGTCATTTTGGGTGTAGTATTATATGGAAGTTTTTTCTGATTTTTTGTCTCTTTCTTGAATGCTGTAGATGATTTGGCTCTTGCCTACTAACCTAATTGGGATAAAGCGAGCTATCTATGATACCCTCTACATTTAAGTTTTATTTATGTATTTTGTATCTCTTGTACAATCTCTCATCAATAAATTTCTTTCTTTTGCGGTTAAAAAAAAAAACCTTCTCTCTTCACCCACTAATTCTCTTGTTTCATACAAAAACTACTCCAATATTAATTGTAAAATTATATTTATATGTCAATTCCTTCAAAGTTCAATATATATGTTGTGATGATAGCTTTAATTTGGTGATTATCATTTATTTAGTGTACAAATTTTCAGAATTTGGGAATAGGAGAGAAATATATGGCACCCGTTGGGATTTCAATTTTCAGAATTTATCTCTGTGATGTTGGCTTTCATCTGATTCCTTATTAGGTATACACAACTAAAATATACCCGAAATACCAAGAAGAGAATGAAGCCTTGTTTTTCTGAATAGTTGTTAAAGAGTAATGCACCAAATTACATTATTTTACCATTAAGGAATTGTTTATCTTCTATCGTTCATTACTCGTTTGGATTGCATATATATATATATATATATATATATATTATAACTGTTTCTTTTGTCTTTGAGAAAATTGCATCTGATCATATTGTTACTATTTCTTGTCTTTGAGAATTTTTCGCGAACTCTGTATATATAGAATCCAATTTGAGTTTTGAGCGAATATAACTGAAGACTGAGGGGGAGAGAGAGAGAGAGAGAGAGAGAGAGAGAGAGAGAGAGAGAGAGAGAGAGAGAGAGAGAGAGAGAGAGAGGAAGAAGAAGAAGAAGAAGTATTAAGGTGATCTAAAAACATGACTGCAATTTATTAAATCAAACCATACCAGAGGTTTAATACATAACTGTTTGACATATTGCCTGTTTACAAAAGCAGAACATAGATATATATAAAGCACAACAACAAGGGAGAAGCTGAGATATATATATATACACACACACAAACTGCATGCAGGTTTATTACTTTGAATCAGAAATGCTTAATTTTCAACATGCATGACCATTTGACATCTTGGGATCATTTTGATTGAAACCAGACCCAGAAGTCATGATTGGAGCAATATCCCATCCAGCACCAATGGTACTGATCATCAAAGGCTGTGCAGAACAGATCAAAGGATCAGGAACTACTGGTGCATTCACAGTAGCCTGTTGCTGCAGTACCACTTGACGTTGGCTGCCATTGAACACATCTTCATTGATCAATGAATTCAAGAACAAAGAGAACACATCGTCGCTGCAATAATTAATGTCATCATCGTCTTCATTGCTGAGCCCAGGAGTACTGCTTCTCAAACCCATCTCAGAACCGTCAGAACTCTGCAAATTGACACGACCATTTCCACCAATTCCACCATGGTACTGCTCGAGGTTTGTCCCTTCATAATACCCATTTCCCTTGTTGCCAGTGTTCACCGTCTCTTCCAAATTACAAGTAACGAGATTAGGGTTAGGGATTACTGAGACTTGATGTGTTTTCTTCGTGGAAGAAGCTTTGTTGTCCCCGGAGGAATTAGGGTTTAAAGGCTTGTGGGTTCTGGGATCTATTCCTTGGCTGATCAGCTTCTTGCTCAGGTGGGTGTTCCAGTAGTTCTTGATCTCATTATCCGTTCGTCCTGGAATTCTCCCAGCTATCAAAGACCACCTGCGTACAGACCCATTTTTATATATAAAAACCAAGTTCAGATTGAATACAAATAATGTTTAAATTGTGTACAGGGATGGAGATAGAGAATTGATTGAATGTTTGTATGTGTGTGTGTTTTTGAGATAGTGAGAGTGAGGTGTCCAGAAATAAGCTGCACAGAAAAGCACTATTGATTCATACATATATATATATATAGAGAGAGAGAGAGAGAGAGGGAGAGAGAGAGAGAGAGAAAGAAACTAATTGAAATCATCAACAGTGAAACCCTAAAGCTAGAAGAGAGAAATGAAACCCTAATTAAGCAAACCCTAATAAATATTAAGAAAAAGTACAAACGAGGATCGTAAATATGCAGTGTGTATACAACGAAACCTAAAAACCCAAATCAAAGAAAGAGAGATTCTTCAATTGAGAGAATGAAAGACAGAATGACTAGTAATACAAATAATACTTCACCTGTTGCCAAGAAGACGATGTAGGCGAAGAATGAGATCCTCTTCGTCAGGAGCAATCTGGCCGCGCTTGACGGAGGGACGAAGGTAGTTCATCCACCGGAGGCGACAGCTCTTCCCGCATCGGAGGAGCCCCGCCCGCTTGGGCAGCGTACGCCACCGGCCCTCACCTTCTTTCTTGATGTAATTGGCAAGAAGTTGGTCTTCCTCGGGCGTCCATGGTCCCCTCTTAAGCCCCACCTTGCTGCAGCACGGCGTCTTGCTCGTCGACCTCCCTGCACCTGCACCTGCTGGCCGTGTTATTGTTGTTGTTGAAGATGACGATGATGGGTTCTTCATTTTTCTCTCTCTCTCTCTCTCTCACTCTCAGTCTCTCTCTATTTCTACCTACTCCCTCAACCCAACTCACGAGGTTTGTGGTACTTATGTAATATGTATGCTTCTCTCTCTCTCCCTCCTTTTTTAAGAAGAAATTAATGACTGACCCATTTTGTGATCTGGATCAATAATGTGACGTCACATGGTTCAATAAAGTTCTCCAGAGTACAGAGTTTTGATTTGAAATTGTAGAGAATAAATTTTTTAAAATTAATTAATAAGAAATAAATTTTTAAGATTATAATTAATTTTTTATTTGATTTTCCATAAATATTATGTAAAAATAATTCTCAATGTTAAATATTTTTTTTACTTTTTATATTTTATATATTGAATAATATGTAAATAGAGGACTCATGGGTAAAAACTGAAAAAAGAAAAAATGAATTTTTAAAAAAGTGATTTTTTTAATTTTTCTAAATCATAATTTTAGTGCATAAAAAATACGAAATCAATTTTTTAAATTTTAAAAATATAACCTGATATTATAAATTCTAGTTTTACACTTCTCCATGTATTCAAACAAACTTTTGTTCAATGGTCAAAAAAATTGTCTAACATGATATTTGAATCTTCTTTCGTATACTGAAAAAGTTTAGTTCATTTGAATCTTTTTTTTCGTATATTGAAAAAATTCATATATTTAAACGAACGTTTGTTCAATGATAAAAAAATTGTTTAACATTAGATTTAAATCTTCTTTCGTATACTAGAAAAGTACAATTCATTTGAATCTCCTCACGTATAGTGAGCATTTAAATCTTCTTTGATACATTTCAAAAATTCAATTCATTTTTTATCTCAATTAAAGTAAGAAAATACAATAAAACTCATCTCTGAGGCCCCCATGCTCATGTGAGATGGAATGAATGATCCCACTTCAGTATAACCTCTTAGCTAATGAATATGATGTGTGAAAAAAAAATTATTAATGTCAATTTTGCAATGTATTTTAGTCACATCCTGACTCCTTAAATAAGACAATTCTATTGAATAATTTTTCAAACTTCGAAGGAAAGTTATTATATTATTATATAATTATGAATCGTTGACCGCATTTTTAATAAATTATAAATTATTAATACCAGTGGTGCAAATAATATCCACGTGTGCATGTTAACATTTTTTTTGCACACGTGGTTATTTTTTAAATCATTTTTTTTCCACGGAAAAAAAAATTTTAAGATAAAGTAAGGCAATGGGGACAAGTCGTGCAATAATTTTTGGAGCTTTGCCTTGATGTAACAAAAGGGTCATGCCAGCATCTTTCGCTTTAGTAGTGCATCTGTGCACAGGTAGACTCGCGCGGCAAAGATTACAAAATTAAGTGTTCATGCATTGAATAATATTATATGATTTTTTTTAATTATTTTTTTACTCTTAAATACAACATGAAGAAATTTATTATAATAAACATATAAAAATGGTAATCAAAGAGGGTGCTCTTTTCCCTACTCCGGTCCCACTCTGCCTTTAATTTCGATCTTGTCTATATTTTTTTGACTTTGTTCCCATCTTGAATTTTGAATTTTTTTCTCTAAAATAAGTTAGAACTTTTTTTTTAGTAAATAAATATAAAATTATTATAAAAATAATCAACAAAAAAATAGTATGAAAAATTTTAAAACTCATTTTATATAGTATAATTTATTAATAAAAATAATATACCATCAGTATATAAAAAAAATTTAATATATAAATAGAAGAGGCTGACCATTTCCTATAACTCTGTTATGAATCTAAACCGATTTCGAGAAAATAGGTCAATTTACCATTCTTATAAATATATGTGAATTCTATCATTTTATCTCAAGAAGTCATGAGTAAATTAATTTTATTTATTTAAAACATATTAATAAGTAATATTATAAATAATAATTTTTATATTTCAAGATACAATGTGATAAGATCTACTATAATAAATACACGTAAACTTCATCACCATAAAATATTCTATTTTAAGCATGTTTAACATTCATCTAAGTGAAGTTTTTCTAACCTAAAATTTAGACTCTTTCGATTAATGAAATTAATTAATTCATTATTCATTATTCATTATCAAATTCACTTACTGCAAAAAAAAAATAATAATAATTTTAATATTTATTTAACACAAAGTTGTTCATCATTGAGTTAGGACTACTAATAATGGTTAAAGGGCAATTGAATAATTTCTCAAAAACAAAACTACTTAAATAAGGTATTCTTTAAATACCAATTGAAAAATGTTTTCTATTACATTTTTTTTTTCCCATTTATTAAAGTATGAGGAGTGAATTCACGCAACGAAAGTGAGCGTGGGTCTGAAGGACAAGGTGACGGCAGATATTTGTTCCATTCACTGCAATAATATCTAACGAGTGGGACCCGTACACATTACTGACACTGAGGATAAAAACAACTAAAAGAGTTCAACTTGAACACGGTAGAAGTTGGCATTTCTTGAGACAAAATCTTTTGGATTATGTTCTGATATTAAAAGTTATTTTAAATTTATTAAAATTAAATTTTAATAATATTATAATATTAAAAATTTATTTTTTAATTATTTTTTTGATAAAATTATTATTTTTTTAAAATAAAAAAAAAATTATTATCAAATCTGAACCATTCATATTTTGCTGCTTGACTCATTTTATTTTTTCTCTCAAATTTGACATCCAGCTTGATAATGGATCTATTTTTGAATGTATTTTTTGAAACATTGAAAAAAATTGGTGTGGTAGTTGCATTAGTTAGCTAGGATCAGTGTTGTAATTCATAATCGGCATATATAGGCCAAACCTAGTTAGATTAGATTGAATTCTGGACTTTTGCAGAGACTTATATGAGTTGCAAAAATTTACAAAAAAATATATATGTAACCCAGTCCATTACAGGTCTTGGCATATCTTAGGCCAACCTAGTTAGATTAGATTCTAACAGGCTTTGGTGTTTTTCTTTGGCAAACCTAGCTGATAAAATTTGCCTTCGTGCGTACACTTTTGTTGCATCCTTCGCAGCTATTGACAATGGTGGATCGAGAATTTTAGCTTGATGGTGGTTCTTTGTTTGGCTGCATAGACTTTGAATGTGTTATTGGCTACACGGGTTGTGAGCAAAAGAATGTGTCAATGAGAGTTTTTTTTTTTTTTGTATGTTAGTGACAATTTTATTTTTGTATATGCATGGACTATCAATTACAAACAAAAGTAGTGGATGGATCGACAACCTTTGCATATATTTTTTTGTACTCATTTTTATTTGTAATTGAACAAATTCTGGTACAATGATTAAATTTAATATTTCAAAATTTTAATGTAGTGGTAACTTTTTTTTGGAGGGAGGTTTCAATTTTTTTTATATGAATTTGATTCATTGCCGGATCAATTTATAAATGTTTTAGGTGAATTGGTTTCGTTTATCAAGTCCTTAAAATTTAGGAGAGATATAATTTTTGGGTGTTTATCTTTATAAAAAATAACTTTTTACATTTATGGTGATGTAATGTTGAAATAAAAATATTGACAAACATTTATTATTGATGCTACACTTTTCAAATCGCAATAAATCTGGGTTCCAAGACCTGTAGAACACTCAAAAAGAGAGGATCATTGGGCCACCGGATTGGCTCTAGGCAGTAGCCGCTCCGATGCTTAAGTAAGTAAACTGAATTGAAAGACTGTATTGAAAGCCAAAGAATGAGCATGAAAATAAAGCGTACCTTTAGAGTTTAATTTATAGGTTGTGGCTTTCCTAAGTTGATTAGCATTTGGAGCCATGAAAATAGGGATTTGATCATCGGAGATGGTAGTTTCCCTGTTGGATATTGCACCATAGATAGAGATGAACATGTATAGCAGTTTCTTTGTCGAAAACTGTTTCCTTATTCCCTGCTCGACAGCCACTAAGGTGGTGACGAGCTCTGGAGTGTTGGTCTGGAGTTCTGTAATTAACTCTGTGATCCTTATCCGGATATGTATGTGCTTTGGAGGCATATGCTCGGCCACCTCCGATCTTTCAGCCTGTCCTGAATATGTCCGAGCGCTAGCCACTGGTTGAGTGCGAGCTGAGTTAGCCGCGCGTGAGCTGGACTATAGATATACGTGTCGAGTGCTGATTGGTCTTGCTCTTTTGTGGTATATCAATTATGATGCTTTATATTGTCAGCGAAAATATTTATTTCGACAGTTTATTTTGTCGGGAAAAAAAAACTTATTCTGACGCTTCATTTTGTCAGCAAAATGAGGACTTTTCTGACGATTTATTCGTTGGTAACAAATAATTATTTCGACGATTTATTTTGTCAAAAATTTAATTATTATTAGCGAAGTTTTTTTTGGGTCAGTTTTGTTTATGCCAACATAGCTATTACCTACATTTTTTTTCGACACTAGCTTTTAAGTCGTCAATATATCTTTATTCCGACGCTTTTTTGCGTTGGTATAAAATGATTTTTCCATGGGGTTTTAAGCTGTAAAAACACCCAATATCATCCAAACAACCCTGAAATCACATCATATAGTTCCCAAATGACCAAAAGACTTGTTCAAAGTTACGACACTCGGTTCAAATTATTAAGTTGCAACATAAGCAACAAAATGTCGTTTTAGGAACATAAGTTTCTAAAACAGTTTATTTTGGGGTTTTGTGAGGCCAAAACACCTGATATCGGTCTAACAACCCTGAAATTTTACCACACATCTCACAAATGATAAAATAGACTTGTACAAACTTACAACACTTGGTTCGGATGTTTAATTTGCCACTTATGTAACTTTTTGTCATTTTAGGTACTTAAGTTTTCAAAATGACCCATTTAGGAGTTTGAGTGACCAAAAAACCCGATATCAGTCTACCATCTTCGAGAACGCATCACACACCTCACAAATAACAAAATAGACTTATACAAACTTACGACACTCGGTTCAAATCCCTCATTAGAAACTTCTGCAACTTTCTATCATTTTAGGTACTTCAGTTTACAAAATAGCCCATTTTGGAGTTTTAAGAGGCCAAAGCACCTAACATCGGCCTAACAACTCCAAAACCACATCACACACCTCACAAATGATCAAATATACTTGTATAAACTTATTATAATCAATTCGAATTCCCAGTCTGTAACTTATGCAACAAACCATCATTTTAGGAACTTAAGTTTTCAAAATGTCCCATTTTGGATTTTGGGTGGCCAAAAGACCTGATATCTGCCTAACAACCGCTAAATCACATCGCACACCCCACAAATGACTAAATAGGCTTATACAAAATAACGACATTCAGTTTGGACCCCAATTTGTAACTTATGCAACTTTCTATCATTTTAGACCTATTTCAATTTTTGAGTGGCCAAAACACCCAATATTGGCCTAACAATCCTGAAACCAGATCACACACCTAAAAAACAACCAAATAGACTTGTAAAAAGTTATGGCTTCTCGTTTTGGATCCCCTGTTTGCATCTTCTGCAAATTTATGTCGTTTTAAGTACTTAAGTTCCAAAATGGCCCATTTTAGAGTTTGAACGGCCAAAACACCCGATATCAATCTACTGACCCCGAGACCACATCACACACCTCACAAATGAAAAATAGTCTTGTACAAAGTTATGGCACTTGGGTCGAATCCCCTGTTTGTAAGTTATACAACTTTCTATCATTTTAGATACTTAAGTTTCTAAAACGACCCATTTTGAATTTTTAAGTAGCCAAAAACACTTAATATCGGCCTAACAATCCCAAAACCATATCACACAGCTCACAAATGACCAAAAATACTTGTAAAAACTTACGAAATTTGATTCGGATCCCCGGTTTGTGACTTATGTAGCTTTTCATCATTTTAGGTACTTAAGCTTCTAAAATGGCCCATTTTGGAGTTTGAGCAGCCGAAACACTCAATATTAGTCTACCGACCCCAAGATCGCATCACACCTCACAAATGACAAAATAATATTTTAAAAACTTATGACACTCGGTTCGGATCCCCACTTTGTAACTTATACTACTTTTTGTCATTTTAGGTACTTAAATTTCCAAATCAACTCATTTTAGGGTTTTGAGAGGCCAAAACTCCCGTTATTAGCTTAAAGACCTAAAAACCACATCACACACATCACAAATAAAAAAATAGACTTATACAAATTTACTACACTCGGTTCAAATCCCCAATTTGCAACTTATGCAATAAACATTATTTTAGGAACTTAAGTTCCTAAAACGGCCAATTTTGGATTTTGGGCCACCAAAACACCTAATATTCGTCTAACATCCCCAAACTACATCACACCCCTTAAAAATGAAAAAATAGACTTGTACAAACTTATAACACTCGTTTCCGATCCCCAATTTCTAACTTATGCAACAAACCGTTGTTTTAGGAACTTAGATTTTCATAATGGCCCATTTTGGAATTTTGATCAATCAAAACACTTGATATCGGCCTAACAATCCCAAAAGTGCATCACACATCTCACAAAGTGACAAAATTGACTTATACAAACTTATGACACTCGATTCAGATCCCTAGTCAACTTGCGCAACAAACCATCATTTTAAGTATTTTCCTTTGGGTTAAATGGTGTCATGGAGAGTCTATGGGTTAAGTGGTGTCATTCTAATCTCCTTAAAAGGAGAATTTTGTTGTCCTTAAACATCTCTAAAGATAATTCTTAGATATGGAGAAAACTATTGAGTTTGAAGGACTCTTTCAGAGCATGCATTTCTTTTAAAATAGGGAATGGGCAATCTATCTTCCCATGGTTTTATCCCTGGCACCTAGTGGGGAACCTTCTCAACCACTATGGTAAGGGCATCATTAGAGACTTCAACGGCCACTCTTGGGCAAGAGTATCTGAGATAATTGAGAATACTAATTAGAAATGGCCCCTATTCACCACTAAAAAAATCAGGGCAATACAGAATGCTACTCTTCTAAGTTTGCTTGGAATTTCATTAGAGGTCCTCAATCTCAAGTCGATTGGTACCATCTTATGTGGTCTGATCCTCTTGTTCCATCCCTCTACATTCTTTTATTTTTTGGTTTTTTTGCAATCAGAGACTGCCTACCAAAGATAAATTCTTTCGTTGGGGTATTAACGTCTCCCTCTAATGCTTGCTCTGCCCTGAGGAAATGGAAAATATGCATCATCTATTATTTGGTTGCAACTTCACTACCTTAGTTTAGAAGACAGTGCTTTCCAAATACCTGATTAACAGGGACCCTAAGGAGTGACAGTTAGAGCTCCCTTGGGTCATTAATCAATTTAAAGGGAACAGTTTTTTTACTAAGTTAAGGAGAGTGTGTATAGTTGCATCTATCTACCACATTTGGAAGGAAAAAAAAACACTATTAGCGACACTCGAGTATGTCGCTAATAGTAGTCATATGCGTCGTTACAGGCGTCACAAATAGTCGTGTCGCCAATACTATTAGCGACGCACACACTTGTATGTGTCGCTAAAGGTAACTATTAGCAACGTTCACATGGTGTCGCTAATAATCAGGAATGGGCATTGCGAATACTATACATAGGCGCAATGGGCGTCGCTAATTGGGCCCATTAGCGACGCTCATTGTGCGTCACTAATTGGAACCTTTACCAGTACAATGATTAATCATACAACAAAAGTAATTTTGACAATTTTTACCTGGAATGCATTGCTAGCAAATCGGTCTCATAGTAACATCCAATCCTCTACCGTTACCCCTTATAGGGTTTGTCGCGAGGCTCTCTACCGACTGCCACCTTCGCCTCGTAGTGCATGTGGAGCCTGTGTCGATAGTCTCTGAAACGGACTCCCAAATAACGGTCCACTGCCTTCACGACATGAGATAGGTGGAGATCAATGTCAAACTTCTCCTGTAAAGCATGTCATTGTCAAAACATTACGGCATTAGATATGTTAAAATTTAGTTGAATACAACAATAAAAGATATACCAGGATATGTGCATGAATATTCCGTCGCTCCTCGTCAGTGACGAGACTCCAGTCACTAATATGGAGTGGGGCGCATAGTCGGCAAATGATGCTGACCTCAGTGGTGAACTGTTGTGCCCACCCACCAACGGGCTTCAACAAGCCCGGAGGTAGCTCAATCAAAAGTCGCGAGCCCCCTACTGCCACCATCTGAACCTGCAAACTCCGGTTCTTCGACCTATCGTGCCCTCGTCTAAAAGTGGTGGCCGAAGCTTTAGAAAAAAATTAAATCGAAAACAATTAGTACCATATTTATATAATCACTAATAAAAAGGGAAACTATGCATACCATCAACGGCAAGATCAGTCGACCCTACAGAGGAAGAGGAAGGGGTCGATAGGGTCCAACCGAGCTATGCGTCTGCATGATCCTGGTCCAACCATATCTAAAAAGAAAGTTTAAAAATAAAATTCGATTACATCATAAAAATAAAAATTCATTACAAAGTAAAAATGAATACCCATTACATCATAAAATTAAATATCCATTACATCATAAAATTAAATATCCATTATATCATAAAATTGAAAATCCATTACACTTTATCCTAACACATGAAACACCTATTACAATTATTCATCTAAGTCTATATCATCGTTTGTTCTTAAAATTTCTTCTTTCTCAGTACAATACTCTAACAATGTATCATCATCAAAATCACTTTCCTCGTCATCATCATCATTAATGAAAATTGCATCCCTCGGATCTAACTGTGTGGTATTGATGACGTCAGAAGCTACAACATGATCTAGTTCTACATAAGTTCTATGCAACCGATACAAAGTAACATCTTCTTGATCATGGCGGGCAACACCATCGTAGGCGGATTGAGACTCTTCTTGTAGTGCCTCCTGAATCCTCTCCAAATCTGTATCTCCCTCTTCAACTTCGAGTCAACATAAACATTTCTGGACTTTATTTTTTGGACAACATGCCAATCACCTCTGATTTTTGTGTCATTCAAATAGAAAACTTATTTTACCTGAGATGCCAATACATATAGATCATCTTTAAATGTCATACATGACGTATTTACACATATGAAGAGCTTATCGATCTACATTCCAATCTTCTTGTTACTTACATCCAACCAATCATATTTAAATTAGTTTATGAATGCAGGAAAGTTCAAAAATAACTAGCAATAAATAAATATTCAATTGATCATCAAATATTTTTCCAAAAATAACATGCATGTAAATTAATATAATCACTCAAAGGGCTTCTTTTTCAACATTAGAGATATAAACTAGCTAGCATGGTTTTGTTAGTAAGAAATTTCAAACCATTATACCAAGGCTTCACAAATACAATCAAATAGATGTGAGTTTGAGACAGAGAGAAGAGAAATTAAGCACAGTGGCCTACCTGATGGGCTTCCTGGCCTCCTGGGATGTGTTTCCCCCTTCCCTTTTCAGCTTCTAACCCTCAACAACAATGGAAACGGTGCCTCTGAGAGAAAGAAAGACAGTTCGTGAGAGAGAGAGAGAGCGATCAAATCAAGATAATATATATGGGGTTATTAGCGACGCACACTGGGCGTCGCTAATAACCCAAATGTGCGTCGCTAATGCTCCATCCGTCTTATTTGCTACTCGAAGGCCAAGAATGCACTATTTGTGACGCACAGGTGCGTCGCTAAAAGCCACCTGGGCGTCGCTAATAGTTAGGCGCCAATTTTCAAGCAGGAATCTCAATTTTTTTATTAGTTTTTTTCCACATTATTAGCGACGCCCATTGTGCGTTGCAAAAGGTCACTTTTAGCGACGCACAGTGTGCATCGCTAAATGTGCGTCACTAAAAGTGTTATTTTTTGTAGTGACTGGTTTAAAACTTATGCAACTTTCCACTCCAAAAAGTCCCATTTGGAGTTTTTAAAGGACCAAAACACCGGATATCAATCTAACGAGCCCAAAATCCAATCACACACCGTAAAAATGATAAAATAGACTTACACGAACTTATGATACTCGTTTTGGATCACCGGTTTAAAACTTACGCAACTTTCTGCTTCGAAAATATCAATTTTGGGGTTTTGACAGACCAAAATGTCGGATATCAGCCTAACGAGTCTGAAACTCCATCACACACCTCACAAATGACGAAATAAACTTGCACGAACTTACGCCACTCAGTTCGGATCACTGGTTTACAACTTATGCTACTTTATGTTGTTCTTACTATTTATGCATGTAAAAAAAAAAAAAAATTCACATTTTATATTCATATATATTTAATAAGTGTTCTAACATATAACATTTGATCTTTATTTTAGATTGATCGGGATTATTGCGCCGTCGTCTTTCTGTTCTGTATCGGGACTTACTTTTCTCCTTTGTTTTTTTTCTTTTCCTGGACATCTATAGTTACATTTTCTGAGATAATTTTTTATTTTTGTATTTCTTGAGAAAATTTACTTTTACAATTGTAAGTAATTACTAATTTATATATATATATATATGAATGCATTTCTCTTTTAATATATTCATTTCATAATGTTTGGAATTATTTTATATCAGGAAGATTGATACAGGTTTTAAAAATGAATAAAACACAAAACAAAAAACAAAAATTCAAGTCCAAAGTACCCAAAAAAAAAACTTTTACCGACACATACAAAGGCATCGCTTAAAGTCTCAAATATTAGTTTTAGCGACGCTTCACAATCATCGCTAAAAATATACTATTAGTGACGCACAGAAGTCGTTACTAAATTATTCCAATAACAAAGTATTAGCAACGCCCATTGCGTTTTCTGCATAGTATTAGCAATGCCACACCTGATTATTAGCGACACACAATGTGCATCGCTAATAATGACTTTTAGCGACGCCTATTCATGTGCATGCTGCTAATAGTATTATCGACATAATTATTACTGACGTACACTTGTGCGTTGCTAATACTATTTAGCAACACAAATGGGTATTATTAGCGACACCTAAAAGTAGCTTTTCCTGTAGTGGTAACGCTCACTGTATGTCGCTAATAGTCACTTTTAACAAAGCCCATTTTTTGCATGTCGCTAATACTATTAGTGACACATAGAGTGGCACATGTTTATGCATCGCTAACCATTAGCGACACTTAAACGCATTATTAGTGGTGCCTCATGCATCACTAAAAGTCCATTTTCCTATAGTGAGATAAAGGACCATCTGGGGACGTTCTTTTTTAACCAAACAACAGGAGCCCGGGAGACTATAGGAGAGGCTTCATGAATTATATTCCAAGTAGAGGAGCTGGTGAAAACACAAGAGGGTGAAGCATTCCATCTAACTTGGTCAATATTTAAAGTAGGGTTTGTAAGGAAATTGGCAGGAGTGACATTTTTAAGATTTGAAATGGCAGAATTAGAGCAATGGGCATTTCCATCGACCCTGTCTAATAAGCTGGCAAACTTTAGCAGAGCTAAAGCTATTACAGTTTGAAATAATAGAGTTGCAATAAATAAGGGACAGAGGACCACCACATAAAGGAAGCTTTACCGTACCATTGCCAATTATGCTTGTAATGGAGCTTCTGGCCAAGGATATGAGTTTTAATATCTTCCTGCAACTCCAGCTGCAATCTGAGGGCATTGCCAAGCTCCAAAAGCTTGTTCTTCTATGAAATAAACATGACACCACTTCACCCAAACAGAGTCTTTCTTAGTACAAATGTCCCCAATTGTGTTTGATAATAAAAGCTTTGTTCCAATCCTCAACTCTCCTTAGCCTAGACCTCTTTCAGCTTTAGGTATGCAAACAGCACTCTAGGGCACCTTAGATCCACTATGATGGAGACCAGGACCCTTTCACAAAAAAGAGTTTTTGCATAGATCAAGTCCATTAACTAACCTAGACCGGCCATAACATCATGTTATTTGGATACTTGACAAAATGTGATTGGTGGGTTCTTGAACTAGATCAATGGACTGGGTTCATGTAAAACTTCTCCATCAAATACTACACTCCTCCCCTACAAAAACGCCAATTCCTTCAAGAGAAATGCTAGCGTCAATTGTTAGTGTTCGACACTCGCGATCTGATTGACTCGTGTAATACACGTGCGTATGTGATTGTGCATGAAATGAGCGTGTGTATTACACACGCCAATCATATCAGAAATGTGAACGCTCGCGACTAACGCTATCATTCCTTTTCCTTCAAAGATCAGTGTGTTGTGTTCATAGCTTTTGATGATGATCATTTATTTACTGTACAAATTTTCAGAATTTGGGGATAGGAGAGAGATGCCACCCTTTGGGATTTCAATTTTCAGAATTTATCTCTGTGATGTTGGCTTTCATCCAGTTCCTTATTGGGTGCACAACTAAAATATACCTGAATTATCAATAAGAGAGAGAGAGAGAGAGAAAAGAAGAAGTACATTTAAACCACAACAACAAGAGAGAGAAAGTGGAAAAAGAATACATAACATTCATAAAATTAATTTAACAATGCAAACCCTAGAATTCTAACTCTGCTAAACAAACTGCATTCAGGTTTATTAATTTGAATCAGAATTGCTTAATTTTCAACATGCATGATCATTTGCCATCTTGGGATCATTTTGATTAAAAGCAGGGCCAGAAGTCATGATTGGAGCAATATCCCGTCCCGCACCAATGGTACTGATCATCATAGTCTGCGCAGAAGAGATCCAAGGATCAGGAACTACTGGTACAATCACAGTAGACTGCTGCTGCAGTACTACTTGACTTTGGCCGCCATTGAACACATCTTCATCGATCAATGAATTCAAGAACAAAGAGAACAAATCGTCGCTGCAATAATTAATGTCATTGTCGTCTTCATTACTGAGCCCGTGAGTACTGCTTCTTAAACCCATCTCAGAACCCTCAGAACTCTGCAAATCGACACCACCATTTCCTCCAATGCCACCATGGTACTGCTCGAGGTTTGTCCCTTCACAGTCGTCTTCATTGCTGGCGACAACTCGACAGGCAGTGACCATCTCTTCCAAAGTCGAAGTAACAAGATTAGGGTTAGGAATTACTGAGACTTTATTTGTTTTCTTCGAGGAAGACGCTTGGCCGTCGCCGGAGGAATTAAGGTTTATTGGCTTGTGGGTTCTGGGATCTATTCCTTGGCTGATGAGCTTCTTGGTCAGGTGAGTGTTCCAGTAGTTCTTGATCTCATTATCTGTACGTCCTGGAATTCTCCCAGCTATCAAAGACCACCTACAAATTAAACCCATATATATATATATATATATATATATATATATATATATTAAAACCAAGTTCAGATTGAATACAAATATTGTTTGTGTGTATGTTTGTATGCAGAGATGAAGATAGAAAATTGGTTGATATTAGATAATGAAAGATAAATTTAAGAGAAGATTGAAAGAAATAATGTAAAAATGTGTGCATATATATATATATATATATGTGTGTGTGTGTTTGAGATGGTGAGAGTAAGGTGTCCAGAAATAAGCTGCATAGAAAAGCGCTGTTGATTGCTACATACATATATACATATATAGAGAGAGAGAGGGGGGGGAGAGAGAGAAACTCACTGAAATTATAATGAAAAAGCTAGAAGAAAGAGAGATTCTTCAATTGAGTTGCAAAGAAAGAATGGTAATAGAATACAGATAGTTCACCTGTTACCAAGAAGGCGATGTAAGCGAAGAATGAGATCCTCTTCATCGGGAGCAATCTGGCCGCGCTTGACGGAGGGACTAAGGTAGTTCATCCACCGTAGGCGGCAGCTCTTCCCGCATCGGAGGAGCCCCGCCCGCTTGGGCAGCGTACGCCACTGGCCCTCACCTTCTTTCTTGATGTAATTGACAAGAAGTTGGTCTTCCACAGGAGTCCATGGGCCCCTCTTAAGCCCCACCTTGCTGCAGCACGGCGTCTTCCTCGTCGACCTACCTGCACCTGCTGGCCTTGTTATTATTGTTGTTGAAGATGAAGATGATGCGTTCCTCATTTCCCTCTCTCTCTCTCTGAAAAAAAAAAACAGCTTGAGATGGAGAGTTATGATTGTGTTTGCATTTCTTTTGTAGGACGTTACCTAGTTGAAGTGGTGATGTGGCGTCGGATGGTCCAATCTCTTTATAGTAAGTGCAGAGCTTTGATGCCAAAGGCAAGTATTAAATTATTAATGCATTAGAATCAAGATCTTTTATTACGGATCTTAAGCACCCATTTGCCATATCAATTAATATTTTAAAATATTTTTATTCTGTGCATGTTTAACATTCAGCTTATTGACTCAACATTTAGGTTCTTTAATTTGTGAAATTAATTATATATTATTAAACTCACTAAATACAAATATTTTTAAATTTCTTTTATTTTAAACACTCCAAAATAAATAATATTATACTTTTAAAAACTTTATTTTAAATATTTCTCACAACCCATATAATAGTGACATAACAAAAATTTACTCTTAACACATTAATTATTAATAAACTATCATTATTACTATACCATATTATTTAAAATACAAAATTTAGAATAAAAATTTTAAAAACATAGTATTTTTTTAAATTTTACTTCAAATGATGACACAATAACATGCCACAATTTATTATACTAAGAAATTGTTTCAGTAAGGCTATAATATGGCACTGCCAAGGACGGATGAAGGGGTGACTAGGATGAGTTGTAGCACTCCTAAAATGTAGGGAAAAAAATTATTTATAAATTTTTAACATTTTGTAAATTAATTCATCTCAAGATTTTAATCCAACCTATTTTTATCCTTCATTTTTTATTTTTTAACCTAAAAATTTAATCAAATCCAAAATTTTATGTTAATTCTCTTCTTTCTTTCTCAAAATTTTAAAATTTTTAATTCCTTAAATTTTTTTTTTAGCATTATTTGAAATCAAAAAGTATTAACAATACATGTATAGTTATCAGAACTGGACTGAATAGGTGAGTTGAACCGAAAATCGGATATTAAATCGATTCGGTTCAATTAATATATTACTTTTGTCAAGGAACAAAAAAAATTAATTGAACCACACTTTGTTTTTTTATCACTTGTAATTTTTTGATATAAAATAAGACATTATTTTATATATTTTTATTATATATATAAATTTATTAAATTTACACATTAAGATAATTTTAATAATTATACTTATATTTTATTATTTATCATTAAATAATAAAAAAATATGTTTTTAATGATACATGTAAATATATTACAATATAAAATGAAATATTGTTTTTCTATATACATATTATATAGAAGAATATATATAAAACATATGATGACAAAAGAATTTATATATAATATGCTCAGTGATAGAAAGTGAAAAAATTGAAAAAGAATAATTAATAGCACGCAAATCAAGCAAATATACGAAAGATTAGGAAAAAGACAAAACAAAAAAAAAAAAGTTGGTACGTATTTGTTTAATTATTATTATTATAAAAGTTGAGGCTAAAAACTCAACGTCCTTCCCACGCTGCTATTCCCTGCCTCGATTCTAACGCCTTTCCTGGCTGATTCTGGACGCCACCGGAAGCCTGCGCCCGCATTTATATATGTCAGTGAATTTAGATACGTCGGTTTCACATGCTCAGTTGAAAATTATATTTTATTAAAATTATTTATTTTTATGAATTAATAATATTGTATTGATTAAATATCACATAATGTCAAATTATAATATGATATTTCAGTTAATACAAGACTACCAACTTATGAAAATAAATATTTTTTATAAAATTTTTAAATAAATCTAACATTATTATTCATCTAATGTAACGGGTCGGATAAAAGTTTGTTTTTTACTCTGTTTAGGTTTGGTCATGTCCTGATTGATTAATTTTGATTATATAAAACAAAATAATAAATAAATTTTATATTATATAATTAATGTATATAATAATTTTTTTTAGTGATTTATTAAAATTTAATAAATTTTATATAATTAAAAAAATAAATAATATTATTCTATTTCTATATTAATATACATATTTTTTATTTTAACTCATGTAACATTTTATTTAAAACAATATCAATTAAAATTAATTTAACAAAATAAGCTAAATAACTAAAATTTAAAAATAACTGAAAACCTCGATTAAGGTCGGATCGAAACATTTTGAAGCCTAAAACGACTCCTTTAAATGAAGGTTTTTTTATTCAATAAGGCTTTTTTAAATATTAGTAATAAAAGTTTTATTTAAAATTTATTCTTTTATTTTTTGAGATGCAAAAATTATTACTTAAGCTTTTGTATTAAAGTTTTGTTAATATATTCTTTTCAATTGATAGTATTTATAATTAAAATAAATAAAACACAAGTTTTAAATAAATAAAAGTTAAAAGTATAAAATAATAAAAAATGATTTAATCTTACAATAAATCAACGGTCCAATGAAATCAAACCAAGATTTGACTTGCACTAACCAAGAAAATGAATAGCTTAGAACATCAGCAATAGATTTGCTAAAAATCTACATAGTAAATTGCAACTTGAACATGTTACTATTCTTTGTATTACAAGTTAACTTTAACAATTTTTTTTTTCTCTCCAATGAACATGTTTATCTCCTTTTGTTTGGGTCTCACACGATTTTTTATTATCTTGACTATTATAACTCCCCCTTTCTTTTCTCGCCCTTTCCTTTCTAAACTTTTCTTTCTCTCTCTCTCTATTATATCATATAAGATATTTTTTTCTTCCACTCTGCTGGCCAAACCGCTGGTTGCAGTTAACAAAGGGTTTGGCCATTGACACAGTTAACATATTCATTGGAGCATAAAATGAAAGCCAATTGATTTCTTCTGACACTAGAAACCTTGGTAACAGCTCCTTTGTGGATGCCCTTATACATAAGGCCCGCACCGGTCTTTGGCTGTCCAGAGTCTTTTTGTTAGATGAGATGGATAGTCTTTGTCATAAATAAAGTTCGTAGTTTGTTAGATGAGATGGATAGTCTTTGTCATAAATAAAATTGGTGTTTGGCTCAAGTAGCAAATTTACGCCTTGTACGTAGGAGGGGCAAGAATAAAAAACATATACTTTAAAGAGGTATTTTGTGAAAATATTAAAAAAAAAAAAAAATTGAGAGACAATTTCTAATTTTTAAATAAAATTTCATAAAAAATTTTGATGTAATAAAAAAAGAAATGAATAATTTCTGATAGGTCCGTCAGAATAACTGAATCTAAGATAAAGTCCAACCTTAAACAATTTAACATCTTTAAGTAAGTCCCAACTATAATTGGACCATCTTTTTTTTTAAGATTAAGGAGACGTGTCTTGTATTTTTTTAATGAAACTTAATATTCACGTTAACAGCACCTACTCCTCTCTTATCTCTTGAATCGATGGTTGCAACTTCGGTAGACTGTGCCAGAGAAGTCAAATTCCGACGATCATACCAGTCCATCGTGGCAATTGCTTCATCATCCAAGATTCACATTGGTAGAGAAGAGAGTAACTTGTGGGAGCAAAAGACATAGCCAAATTTGTAAGTATGACTAGAACTAATGGGACTTTGTTTGAGAGTCTTTTCTCAAGCTTAGTATGCCCTATAATGAGGAAATAAACCTATTATTAACCACTCTTTTATTTCACCTGTGGTACTATTAATATGCTATTTTAAATGTTCAAACAAATTGTTCTAGACTTGCCTCAAGAAATTTGTCAGGAAAATGGTATTGTAAAAGAGTTCTCCAATTGAAATATATTGTACTTAAAAACTTTTTGGCAAAACCATAAAATTAACAGAGACCAATAATAATAATGTTAGAAGCATATGCAACAAAATGCAAAAATCTCAATTCACACATCTATATTCAAGTAAGTCTCGACCTCAAGATCCAATAAACAGAGGGTCTACAAAGGAGAATTAGAACAAAAGCAAAATATACCTCTTTCACTCTCAGGAGGGTACTAATCAGAATAACAGGGGTTCAAATTTAATCCTACATGATGATCTCACAGCAAATTTCACATAATGCAACTCCCCCACAAAATAAATGGCAGACTTCATTAGCTAGATCATTAGGTCGGCATGGTCTGCAATCGTATGTGCTTGTACTTTTGCTCCGTGTTGAAGCATCTTGCACTTTCTGTCAAACCTTCAGAAATAAGAAGCTTCAACACACCAACCCCCTCTTGTAATGCAGCATCAATCTTCTCCCAAACACAACAAAAATAAATAAAAACAAAATTAATGTAAGCCAAAATTATAGTAGCGCGGTGGAAAAGGTGTTGTCATTGGATCTCCAATGGGAAAGTGGGGTTATGGGGTTCAATTCTTATTAATATCCACCCAAAATAATAATAAAAATAATAGTAGTAGTAGTAGTAGTAGAAGTGGCTCAAATTTACATGTTTTGTTTCCTTCAATTTTTTTTTTTTTTTGGAGGGAAGAGTTTCAATTATGAAAACTCCATGAGAAGAAATTGTCTCAAGTGTGACAAGTAGATTGTTTTGAGACAACCAAACTTACTCGTTCTCGAGCGGTTGCATTGAACTTTTGTAGCAAGAATGCTTTGGGATCCATTTGACCAGGAGGCCTCCCAATACCTAACAAAGTTTAATATAACTTGGTCATTAATAATGATGTTATATGCAATTGATAACAAATTATAAAGAATTTAGAATTCAACTAACCAATTCTTAGTCGAGCAAATTCTCTGTTCCCTCGAAAGTGATAGATTACACTCTTCAGCCTGATAGAGTAATCAAAAAATAGAAAGATGCGTCACAATAGCAGTAAAACAGGAGCAAAACCCCATAACAAAAATCCAGAAGTTGAATTCCCCATCTTGTTATACCCAAGAATGACCATATTCAGTAAATGAAACACACCAGACATGTGCCCATACTCTATAAATTTGAAAGTTAGTTTAATTTCTGAAACTACATATAAATTTACAAATTTTCTCCTATTACTGTTTGACTACATGAATTTTGTCTTACCATTTTGCCATATTTAAAGTTATCCCTTCAATTAAACCACAAGTTACCACATTTTTTTTTACTATATCAATTCTTAGCCCAAATTAATTTTGATCTTTTCTTCCCCTAGTATGACCCTTAATGTGAAGCATGTCGCTCTTTCTTACTGGTGCAATTAATAGTCTATTTTATGTCGTCAAACCACTTTGATTGATTTTATCTCTTATCTCTACCATTTTTATCCATATCAACATCTTCAAATTCAACCACACTCATTTTATGAATATGTTATTTCTTAACTACCCAATATTCTTTTTTATACAGTATTGTTATTCTAATAGTTATTCTATAGATTTACTTTCAATTTTTAAAGTAGTTTTTTTTTTTCAATCAGTAAAAGTGTAGTATATTACAAATGGCACCCGAGGGAAGCAAACCTATAATTACCAAAAAAAAAAAAACAAGGGAAAGGCTCAATTATAGACTAAGATTGCCCAAAAAATCTACAAAAGAATATAAATACATGTGATTATACTCCTTCACCCAAAAGAAAATAAGATGTATGAAAGAGTCGTTAAAGCAAAAAATAGACTGTTCATGGCCTTCAAAATTTCTTCGATTCCTCTCCTTCCACAAGCTCCACACAAGACAAAAGGGAGCTAGCCTCCGAGCTCTTCTTGTTTTCTGACTAACCCATCCAGTTTTAAATTTATAAGCAACATCATCTCCAATTTCTCCTACCTTATAAGTAAGCAAACCTGGATAAAGATACTGTTTACTTTTAATTATCTCATGATTTTCAAGCTTCATTACATCCTTAATTATGTCCCTAGTTTTACTAAAGCCACATTCAATATATTCCATTTTCGTCCAACTTATCTTATAACCTTCTTGATTCTAAAGCCTTTATCCAAAACTCTAATTAGTATTTATTCTTTTTTATATAGGTAGCATTTACTTCATAATTTTACTTCATCAATTAAAACAATGCCATCAGCCAAAAGCATACACGATAGGACTTCATCCTATACATGTTTAGTTAGTTTATCCATTATTAATGCAAAAAGGTAAGGATTGTAATCGGAAATTCACTTGTTTCTCTAAAGTGTTTCATACTATAGTCAGAATCGCATCATACATGCCCTTTATCAGTACAATGAATCATTTTGTGACTCATTTCCTTTCTAAAACCCACAAAACTTAAATTTCAAAGGACACTATCATAAGCTTTCTCCAAATCTATAAAAACCATATAAAGATCTTTCTTCTTTTCAATACACCTTTCAACAAGTTTTCGTAATAAATAAATAGCTTCTATTGCTTACCTCCTTAGCATAAAATATTGATTTTCCAATACAGTTGTCTCAAGTCTTAATCAATATTACATCACTCTTTGCCAAAAAGATTCATAATCTGACTCATTAATTTAATACCACAATAAATTGTACAATTTTGAATATCCCCTTTATTTTAATGTATAGGTACTAAAATACTCTTTTGCCACTCGTGTATGTTCTTACTTATTATGATCTTATCAAATAATTTTGTTAGCCAAGACTTCCTCCCCTAAACACCTCCACACCTCAATAAGAATTCCATCTACTCCTAAAACCCTGCCTATGTTTATCTTCTTCAGTGTGTTTTTTTACCTTGGACACTCTAATCAAATACAGTTGTCTTAAGTCTTAATCAATAATGGATCACTCTCCAAAGTTTCATAATTTGACTCGTTAATTTAATACTATAATAACTCCTACAATTTTAGATATCCACTTTATTTTTATATATAGGCACTAAAATACTCTTTTACCACTCATCATGTATGTTCTTACTTATTTAAGATTATAATAAGTTTGTTAGCCAAGATGCGTCTTCCTCTCCTAAACACTTCCAAATCTCAATAGGAATACCATTTACTCCTAAAACCCTACCTATTTTTATCTTCTTCAATGTACTTTTGACCCCAAACAATCTAATCCTATGAAAAAATATTTTCTCTAATCTCCTTAGAATATTCTTAACATTAAGTTTTCTATATAATTTTCATTCAATAACTTCTCAAAATAATTTTTCCACTTGCCTTTAATTTCATCATCATCGTCAAGACTCTTGGGTATTCATCCTTTATGCACTTAACATGATTAAAATCTTTAGTTTTCTTATCCCTTAGCTTAGCAAGTTCATATATAGTCCTACCAGTCCTTTTGTACCCAATTTGAAATAAAAATTATCATATGCTCTATGCTTAGCCCTTTTACTGCTATCTTAACTTCCTTGTTTTTTTATTTTTTTTCAACTTTCTTCATTTCTAATTTTTGCCAAATTTTATAACGCTCTATTTTTACCTTTTACTACTGTTTGGACAGATAGTTTACTATAAAAGATAACTATCAGGGTAGAATACTATAAAATATCAAATTCTGCGACATTCTAGAAGCTTCACAGTATTGAATGTATGCTTAGCATACTATAAAAGACCAAATTCTCCAAAACAGTTTACTCTTCTTCAATAACTAGCGGGCAATATGGGAGACCAACATGAAAATGCAAAAAAAAAAACAATTAAAAGAGACCTATCAAAAAGCAAAATGCAACCAGATGAGGCTTACTTCTTGTAATTTGTCTTACATGCAACAAACAATTGGGCATCATCAATTTGACTGATATCAACTAACACCCCATAACAAGCTTGCAGAAACGTTTTACACAGAAAATAATCCAAAGCAGCAATGAAAACTCCACAAAACCTTAGCAGGAAGCAACCTTAACTTTGCTAATAAACCATAGCATAAGTAGGAAACCAATCTTCATATAGCTCTCTAAAACAAAGGACCCCACACATCAGAATGGCTGTCCTCTCCAAGCTTAACACCTTTACCCTCAATCATCATACATTCAAGAAAAATAGAGCATCCTCATCCTACATAACTTCTTTACTCCTCATGAACTGAATTCGTCTCATGAGACTGGGAAGAGAATCATTAGACTCGCTAAAATGCCTTTAACAGTAAGTATTTCCACGTTGTTGCCATATGATCCTCTCCTATATCTGACCTTATAAGAAAGGGAAGGTCTGACAGATTTTGAAAGGCTAGTAAATTATCCTCTAACTCCCAAGAGTGCCCTAGTTTTTGTACTTCAATTATTTATAATTAAAAAAAAATTACAACAAAACAGGTCAAACCATCGGTAGAGCCAGATTTAACCCCCACCCCCTTTTCCTTTCCAATTGAAGGGAGGGGCAAAGGATTATGAAGAAATGAAAGGATTGCTCAAGCTCAGCTTGCTAATTGAAACGACTCCAAGCTCAATTCATTTAAGTTATGAACAAACTCAATTGAGGCACAAAACGAATCGAACTCAAACCAAGCTTAGTTTGTTTTTTCAGCCCTAATGTATATATGTATGTATCTACATGTGTTCATGCATGTCTACAAACAGAATTAATAATTACAGTATAAGTTTCCCGTGCTAATTCAGACATCCAGGGTGCTGGGCTCGGTACAAGAATCTCAAGTATGGTTTTTAAATTATGTTTTCTTTCTATGCTCATAGTAGCAATGATTTTCCTCAGAAGCCCCACCATATATCAATGAACCAACAGAAAAGAAAAAAAGAAAGAAAAAAGGCAAAGCAAGCTAATTCAATATACTAATTTTCCCTCTTCTATCTTCTCATATACACATATATAGGAAAAATGGAACCAACAGAAAAGGACAAAAAAGAAAGAAAAAGACACAGCCAGCTAATTCAATACACAAATTTTCCCTTTTCTATCTCTAAACCTTCTATCTTTTCATATACATATACATATATATAGGGTTGTCAATGAATTGGATCACGATATCCGATTATACATATTCAGATTAGGGATTCACATATCCGTCGGATTTTCAAATCAGATCTGATAATTTTCTTAACATCTAATATGATACAAATCCAATTCTTTACTCAATCCAATTTGTTTAGAGGCACATATATTATGTCTATATATAAATGTACTTATCAACATACATATATATATATATATACATACATGTGTGTGACAAGAGTCTAGCCCACATAGAGTGGCAATTCTCTCCCTTGGTATTACTTTAAAATCTTCATACGTTGCTCACATCTTCCTAGTATGAGAAAAGTACAGGTATAAATATAGAGTGGTAATTCTCTCCCTTGGTATTAATTTAAAATCTTCACATGTTGCTCACATCCTCCTAGCATTAGGGGTGTCAATTTATGACACAACACGATAACACGACTTGAACATGACACAGAGTTAGCAGCTGTGAGTTGAGCTTAAATGGGTTTAGGTCATAAACGGATTGACACGATTAACATAATTATTAAATAGGTCGGGTTAAGGTTGACACGGGGGTTGACACGGTTAACACGATTAACATGAATAAATATGAATAATTGAACATATTTTGTATTATAAGTATTAATATATGTAATAATTAATATTTTTTTTATAAGTATAGAAAAAGTTTAATATTATAAGTATTAATCTTTTTTAATACTAAATCTATATTTTAATTTAATGAAAACATAAAAAAAAATGCATTAAAAGAATGAAAATAACTCAACAAGTGTATTTATTAAATAAGTTTAACGTGTCAAAACAGATTATATGTGTTAATTGTGTCAATTTCAACCCAATCTATTTATTAAATGAGTTAAACAGCTCATGGCGTGTTACTCGTGTTAACACGATCCATTTATTAAACGGGTTACACAAGTCGTGTCGTGTTACACTGTGTAATAAACATGTCATGTTAGGGTTGAGAATTTTGACACGATTAGTTAATCGTGTCGTGTTCGGGTTGACCCATATAATCAAATATCCATACCTTGACACAACACGACTCAACATAGTTGACACCCCCACCTAGCATGAGGAAAGTACATGGTGAGTCTCTTTTCAATGCATATGTCAACAACTAAAAGATCATATGCCTCTAGAAATTCTCTTGTATCCAAAATCATTGTTATATTTTCTCTAGAAATTACACACACTATTCTCGAAATGCCACATTACAATTTACAAGGCACATTGGAAACATGCCCTGAGCACCGGGTTAGGTGCTCGAAATTAAAATTTATTTCAAATTATACATACGTTAAATCAAACACACAGGTAAAGAGGAAAGAAAAAAAAACTCGAAGAAAACTATCAATATAAGAAAGGTAAGCTTCAATTACCCAAAAATAAAGAAATTTCAGCAACCTATCTTTTAAATTACTAAGGGAAGTTGCCTTCCCTTCAAAAATCCTACAGTTTTTCTCTCCAGCTGCACCAAAAAATTCAAAGAGGGACTAGTCTCCACACTTTCTTCAGACTACAATTAACCCAAGTCCATTGCCACATCTTCAATAAATCCACCACCACCACCCAAGACATCACCCAAAAACAATCGAAAAGATTAAGGAGAAGATTCCATAAATCTCTAGCAACCTAGCAATGAATGAACAAGTGACTAACGGACTCATCCCCCTCTCAGCACATATAACACCTATTAGAGCCAAGTAGAATCCGCTTTTTTGCAAGTTGTCTAGCGTCAAAATACTTCCCAAGCCACGGTCCAAGAAAAGAACGCTACCTTGTAGGGGTTTGGTTCTCCAATTAGCCTTACAAGGAAATTCCTTCACTCCTCTTCAAGCCAAATGCAAGTACAAAGACTTCACACCATTGGGGCCTTACACCTCTTTGGCAACACCAATTCCCTTCCCCACAACCAAATCTAGCTTCAACAACTAACCTCCATCTAGCACTAGGTTCTTCCACAAAACACCACAACCATTTCCCAAGCATAGCTCTATTTTAAACCCTCAAATCCTTGACTCCTAAGCCACCTTCCCAAGTTGGATACCTCACCTTATCCCAATTAACTAGGCGAGTTCCGTTCTTTTTTTCATTCCTACCCCACAAAAAAAAAAAAAAAATCCCTTTGCATTTTATCCACTTGCTTTTTCATTGAAGTCGGGACAAGGAATAGGGAGATGAAGTACGTCAAAAGGCTGCCCAACGTACTTTTAATTAGAATGTGTTTGCCCCCTCTTGGAGAAATACTATATCTTCCATCCTGCTAAACTGCTTTTGAAATCTTTCCACTACCAGTTCTCACATTGGCTTTGGGCTCCGAAGAAGCTCCAAGAGGAAGGCCCAAATAAGTCAAAGGAAAAAAGCCCACCTTGCAACCTAAATTTCATGCCAACTCCTCAACCTCTCTCAAGTCAAAGACCGGAATGATTTCACTCTTCCCTTGAGATTGTTTCAAAGCACAATAGCACATTCTTCAAATATTGAAGTTGAGATTCCTCCACCCCACAAAATATCAATGTGTCATTGGCAAAAAGAAGATGGGATATCTCCACTCTAAACTCTGTCTGATTCGATTCGATTCAACTCAACAAAGCTTTATCCCAACTATTTGAGGTCGGTTGCATCAATCATATCATGTCATTCTGTTTTATCAAAGACAATTTCCTCGTTTAGACCATACATTATCATATTTTTTAATACCTCTACCAAAGTTAACTCTGGTCACTCCTACCCACATCATTACCCCCGATATGAATATGTTGTTCTTTCTTACTGGTGCATTTAGTGGTCTTCATTATACATAGCCATACGGCCCATACCACCTTAACCTGTTTTTCTTATTTTATCTCCCATAGGAGATACTCCTATCATCTCGCAAATGTAATTATTTTTAATTTTATCATTCCTTATTTTGTCACACATCCATCTCAAATCCTCGTTTCAACTATGGTTGTTAAAATTCCGATTTGAATCTTACGATTCAAAAATAAAAAATCGATCCGGAATCTCATCAAAAATTCCTAGAGGGTAGGATCTTATGAAATCTCTATACAATCACTAGGATCCCGATTTGATTCCCGATTCTACCAATTTTAACGAATCCAACAATATAGCCCTATAATGTTATTTTCACATGAGTATTTGATAAGTTAAGACCCGAGACCATAATAATATTATAAAACAAATACCAAGATTTACTTGAATATCCTAAGTGAGATAATTATGTCGAAACTTGCTCACGTTTTTACTTCTTGAATTACTCTTTTAATTTGCTTTAAAATAGTCAAGTGTTGTACTAGTTAATTTAAGTCATTTAACTCTTTATTATGATTAGTATGGTCCAATATTGCCATTTAAAAAAATTACTTTAGGCTAATTGCCCCCACCCCTCCCTATTACACATATACACAAAAGCTCAAGAAACTTGTTTTGAACCAGTTGATTTCTTATACTATATAGATCCTAGAGCTTTTCCTATATCTTAGGTTTTGTTATAAAGCCTTTCATGACCTAGTAAACCCATTATTTTAAAATAAATATTTTCTTCTAGTCTAAATCTAATATTTTAATGTACTATTTTTAGTTATATTTCATATAAATAAAACATTTGTTATACTAATTTACTAAAGAAATATTAGGATTAGTAGAAGCTCTTCTAAATGTTTCTTATAATTTTTTTTATATTTTCCATGTATTTTAAACTTATTATTCTGTATTTTTAAGAATTCCTAAGATGCAAAAATATTAATTGGTATTAGCTTTCTCATTTTGTAGAATCTTACGATTCTCGATCCGATCCTACGATCCGATTGTGCAGATCCTCCCATCGATCCATTGTGGGATCCCGATTTTAACAACCTTGATTTCAACTACACTCGGTTTATTAACAAGTTTCTTAACTGCCCAACATTCTATTACATACAGCATCGCTGGTCTGATAGTTATTTTATAGAAATTACCTTTCAATTTTAAAGATAAACATCAATCGCATAATATGTCAAACACACATCTCCACTTAACCCATATTGTTTTAATTTTATGAGTAACATCATCTAATCATCTACAATTTCTCCTTCCTAATGAACAAGTAAACGTAGATAAAAAAAATTTTACTTTTTATTATCTCTTTATTTTCAATTTCACTATATCCTCATTTGTATTCCTAGTTTTACTTAAATCATACTCAAGATATTCAATTTTCATCCTACTTATCATGAACCCTCTTGATTATAAATCTTCTCTCTAAACATATAATTTAACATTTATCCCTCTTCTAGTTTCATCAATTAAAACAATGTCCTCGACAAAAAACATACACCGAAGAATTTCATCTTATATTTGCTTAGTCAACTCATCCATTATGACTTAAAGCTGGCCCTTGATATATCGTTTCAATATATCGTTTTGTAACTCCTTTCTTTTCTAAATCCCCTCATATCATAAGTTCTCTTAATAGTTAAATAGCTTTCATTGTTGACCTTCATGGCATAAACCCAAATTGATTCTCCAATACATTTATCTCAAGTCTTAATCGATACTCGATTACTCTCTCCCAGAGTTTCATAGTTTGACACATTAATTTTAATACCATGATAATTTATACATTTTGGATATTCCTTTTCTTTTTATATATAGGTATTAAAATGCTTTTATGCCATTCATAAGACATTTTTTTAGTTATTATGATCTTATTACATAAATTTATTAGCCAAGAGGCTCCTTCCTTCCCTAAACACTTCCAAACCTCAATAAGGATACCATTTGGTCCTAAATCCTTGCTAGTTTTCATCTTCGTCAATGAGTTTTTTTTCCTCGAACACTCTATTTCTACCCAAAAATATATATATTTTCTCCACTGTCCCTAAAGTTCTCTATACTTAAGTTTATTTTTCCATTTGATCTTATTAAATAAATTTGTCAACCAATATATTCATTCCTTCCCTAAATACTTTCAAACATCGATAGAATACCATCTGGTCCTAAAACCCTACCAGTTTTCATCTTCCTTCGTATGTTTTTTACTTCGGACACTCTAATTCTAATGTCCACAAAAAAATATTTTTTTCTATTGTCCCTAAATTTCTCTACACTAAGGTTTTCACTATGGTTTTTATTCAATACCTTCACAAAATAGTTTTTCCTTTTGCCTTTAATTTCCTCATCATTCATCAAGATTTTTGAATCTCTACTCTTTATGCACTTAATATGATTAAAATCTTTAGTTTTCATATTACTTTACTTAGCAAGTCTGTGAATATTCTTCTCTCCATCTATCGTAGCCAATTTGAAATAAAAATCATCATATGCCTTATATTTAACATCTCTTTCAGCTTTATTTACTTTCTTGCTTCCATTTTTATATACTTTTCAATGTTCTTTTGTTCTAATTTTTTGCCAAATTTTAGAACGCTCCTTTTTCACTTTTATAACTTTTTGGACTTCCTCACTCCGCCACCAAGTTCTGTTAAAGAGCAATCTTATTCTTTTGATTCCCCAAGAACCTCTTTTGGTATTCTTTTTTATACACACAGCCATCTCATTCCACATTACATTAGTTACATCATCTAGATTCCATGGTATCTCTTTTAACATCTTACTTTTAAATAGTTCTATTTTATTTCCTTTTAAATTTCACCATCTAATTATTCCTTTTTTTAATCTATTTACTCTTTTGTATTTGTCTTTTAATATATACATCTAGAACCCGTGTTGTGAGGTCAAGCTTTCCTCCAAGAATAACCGTACAGTCTTTGCATTATAGTTGATATATTCTTCTAGTTAGGAAAAAGTCTATTTGACTTTTATTTGATCCAGTTTAAAAGGTTATTAGATGTTCCTGCCCTCTTTTTAAAATAGGTATTTGTTATCATTAAATCATATGCTACTGCGAAATCTAGTATTACCTCCACAACATCATTCATATCTCCAAATCCAGTAACCCACATGTACCATCTCATAACTTCCTCGATCTTTGCCTACATGCAGATAAATATCTTTTCTCCTACAGGTGTGCCTTGAATTAATTCATAAAATTTTGCTTTAATTTGTTTGTCTAATCCAATTCGAGGGTAAATAAGTGCTAATGATATTAGTTATATTATCTTCCGACACAAATTTTATGAGTATTATCATATCCCTTTTCCTAATAAGAGTTACCAATTTTTCTATGATATCCTTATCTACTATTATCCTTACAACCATTTTTTTTTATCAGTAAAAGCAAAGTATATAAACAAGGCGCCCAAGGGGGGCGAACCCAAATACAAAAGAAGAGGAGAGGCTACAATAATAAACGCCTTAAATCCCCAAAACAATCTATGAAACTATGAAAATACATTGGCCTATCTTCTTTTAGCCAAAAGAAAAATATATACAAAAAATTTTCTTTCAAGCTTCTACATAGAGGATTCCTCCCCCTCAAATATTCTCGTGTTTCTCTCTCTCCACAGGCACCAAAGAAGACAAAGAGGAAGCAATCCTCCAAACTTGCCGAATGTCTTTCCTAACTCGGGTTCCCCTACGCCATTTATATACCTATCTTTTTCAGTATAATAAAGTTTATATTCAGTCTTTTCAATTTTCCTAGCTTTCTCTCCTACTTGTTTAGTTTCTTGTAAGCATGATATATTCGACATGCTCCTAATCATAGTATCTACTAGCTCCATCACTTTTCATGTTAATGTTCCTATATTCCAAGTTTCTAATCTAAGTCTATTATCATGGACTAACTTCATCTCCCTGCCTAAGACCCCTCAAGCTTTTAGAGAAGCCTCTAGAAGATCCATTCACAAGCACCGAGACACAAACTGAATAGATGCACATTTCAATTCATTTTTGCCATTTTACACCAAACCCCATCCTCCCTGGCACATACAAGAGAAACTACCAACTCACAAGGTCATAGGCTTTTTCTAGATCCAATTGCACACCAAGTCTTTCTCCAACCTCCTCTTCCACACCTCAATACACTTATTGGCAATTAGGACTGCATCAAAGATTTGCCTACCATCTATAAAGGCATTCTGGCTATCAGAAACTAACATTCCCCAAGACACCCCTCAAGCAGTGGGAGAGAACCTTTACCACTAGCTTGTAGACCCCCTACCAAGCTAATAGCTCTAAGTCCTTCATGTTTATGGCTCTTCGTTTTTTTGGCACTAGAGCAATGAAGGAAGTATTAAAGCTACGTTCGGAATCCTTCTGGACATTCATAACATCCCAACGCACCACCGTCCAATAATGCTTGAAACAAATCATAGAAAATCCTTCTGGACCCAGCAGCTTATCTCTGTCACAGGAGCCAAGGGCTACCCCCATTTCCTCTTCAGTAAAATGTCTCTCCAGTCCACTCCTTTCCTCCTCGGTAGAATTGAAGTCAAGGTACAATCAGATACAATTACTTCGTAGAAGTATACATGCTTTTTAGGTATTAAGTATTTAAGAAGCTAGAAAGAAAAGCATTAAGGCATAACAAGATGACAGCATGCTGCCTCCTCCATTGGGGAGACGAGGGTTCAAGCCTTTCAGGCTCCTACCAGCTTAAGATGGGAAGCCAGCCAGGCTATGAATCAAGGTTTATGATACAGTGTGGCCGATTGAGAACATCCACATACAGATTTTAAACAACACCCCATTCTAAGTTCTGTTCATAAGAGTTGGTATAACTTCAGTCACTCAATTACCAAAAAAAAAAATGATAGGTAAATCACACACACACTTTGCCCCTTAAAGGGACCTAAACCCTCAACCTCTCATACGGGTAATGAAAAGCAAAAATTAAAACTAATAACATCAGCCACTCAACTACAATGAAAAAACAAAAAAACAAAAAACAAACCATACAAGTGCACAAACAAATCCTTTTGTCATGAGCTATTCATCTCTTTGATAAGAAGAAAACTGATTTGCACAAAATCCTTTTGGTAATCCTGGAATTAAGTTCATAAAGTTTCTTTATTTCATACCCATTATGGCTTCCATGACCTCCTTTGTGGTGAAGGCGGAGCACCCCACATGGCAAATCCATGTCATCATGAAACTAAAATCACAAAACATTAAATGTAAAGAATATCAGCTAAATGTTATTAATTAACCAAAAATTTAAAAGAGAAAAGGAGCTATAAACTGTGTGAGACCATACCACAACCACACGATTTAGAGGTAGCTTATAATAAGCTGCAAGTGGGCCAGTCTGCAATTAAAAGAAGAAAGGTAAAAGTTATTCCACCCTATCACATTCCTTTGTGAGTTTTTTATGTTAACAGAAAATTGCTGACACAATCAGGTAGTATCCTAAAAATGATAAAATAAAATGAAAAATTGTCTCTAGCACAAAATTTTAAAAGCTAAACCTACAAGACTAAATCACTGGAGTGTCACAGAAGAGTAATACACGGCTTCTCCTTATGCAATTGGAACAGAATACACACACGTATATCTATAAGCATTCTACAGGCATAGCTCAGCATCATTGACACCCAATTGGTTTATCAACTAAATGAACCTCAGTCATAAACATTTTTGGACAACAGAGAAACAAGCCCACAAAATATGAAGGCAATTTCAAATATGAAATAGCATTGTATTAGCACATGTGTATTACCAAAATATTTTATAGCAGAATCCCATTGAGAACTTCCATTTTATATAGGGTTTCATCTTTACTGAAAAGCACTCTATTCATGTCATAATCTTTCCTAAACTTGCTGATGAAAAGGTAAGACCAGAGAAATGAAATGATGGTCATATGGAATAAACAATCACAAGCCCATAAGCCCAAGGGCAGTGTAGCATTCTAATTTAAAATGGACTCTTTTAACCAGAAAAAAAAAAAAAACCATCCTTCACAAGATAACCATTAAGATGCCATCCAAACACTTCTTAACAAGTTCCCCTGGAACATATAAGGTGTAACTTCTAAGTACTTAGTCTTTGACTTTAAATACTCCAAATGACATTTGATAACATCAGTTTAATCTCTTTGTTAGGGCTGCAAACGAACCTAGCCGTTCATGAACAGCTGAAGCTCGACTCGTTTCTAGCTCATTCAAACTCGTTCAACAAGATAATCAAGCCGAACTCGAGCCTAAATTTTAAGTCAATTATTATACGAGCCGAGCTTGAATATGACTGAGCTAGGCTAAGTTAAGCTCAACTCGAATTAATATATCAATAATATAATATAATATAATCATTTAAAGCCGTAACTCAATACAGCATTAGTTCAAAATCTGATACATAAATAGTATTCAATGAATAAAAATAAGGATGTTGCTTTGTGAGTTGTAAATTTAATAAATAAAAACATCATCTCAAACCACAACCCAAGACAACATTGAATCCAAATCTGATATACTTATAATATGATATGAATAAAAATAATTGTGTTGTCTTGGGAGTTGTATATTATATAAATATAAGTAAGATAATGCATTTAATGAGAACCTTAGGAGTTGTATATTGAGTGAATAAAAATAATGTTCGTTTATTAACAGTGGCTGCCTTGGGAATTGTTGGAGGGAGTTGCTGGGATTCAGAAAGGTAAAGAGAGACGGAGAAGAAAAGTAAAACTGAACAGCTGCAATCTGTCAGACTCTTGTTCTCATTCTCATGCAGCCATTCTCGTTCTCACACAGCGCCTCATTGGTTCTCTTCCATCATCACAAGATTCACAACATTAGCCATCAAAAGAGATTGAAGATATCCTATTTTTCTTTGTATTACACTTATCCTACCATGGCTTATGATCTCATTCTCATGCATGACCCTCTCATCCACCATTACGACAGAAGCCACCTTCTCCTCCATGTTCCTTGCTTTTTTCTTTTTTTCCCTCTCATATTTGCTGAAAAATCTCTCTTGAGAAGTCTCGGATCTATTCACAATATACAACCTCAAGGATATATTCAAGCCGAGTCAAGCAGAGCTCGAGTTTATCTTGATTACAAACGAGCAGAGCTCGAACATATATCTAAAACTCAAATCAGATTTTGAGCCGAGCCGAGTCAAGTTTTGAACTCGATTGCACCCCTAGTTTCTTGTCAAAAGGAGGGGGCGGAGGGAGGGGGGGGGGGATAAACAAACAAACCTTTTCCCATTTCCCATTTCCCATTTCCCAATTTCATGTGGGGTGAGCGTGAGAGCTTCCCTTGAAGTTTCCCAAAGTGATCAAACCATGGAATCCTAAATAACAAACAAACAATAGAAATGAACTTTATAAAAGAACTTTTCATGTTGACAACTAAAAGAAAGCAACCTTAACGTACATAAAGCAACTTCAAAGTACAGAATACCACAAATACACAAGCATAAACATCTTTCATCTTAACTAGGCTTTGTCAAACATCCTGAGTGTTCTAGTCTTTTATGTGCACAAAACTACATCTAATTTCTCTAATTTGACTGTTCAATAAGTAATACCTAAAAGATATCAAATTCAAGTCCTATGTGATGGTCATGTTGTACTCGAAGGGAATACTGAGTTTATGAAATATTAACATTCAATATCAGGACCCCAAAAATAAAAATAAATACTAAAAGAAAGAAAAAAGAACAGTCTAGTTACAGAAATATGTCTTTTGGTGATCCAAAAGATATCAAATTCAAGTCCTATGTGATGGTAATGTTGTACTTGAAGGGAATACTGTGTTTATGAAACATTAACATTCAATATCAGGACCCCAAAAATAAAAACAAAAAGAAAGAAAAAAGAACATCTAGTTACAGAAATGTGTCTTTTGGTGATCCAAAAGAATAAGATGATATGGCTCAATCAGCTATGATCACATAAGCATAGGATGATATGACTCAATCAGCTATAATCACATAAGCATAGGATGATATGGCTTCAATCAGCTATAATCATATAAGCACGCAGGATGATACAGGCTCAATCAGCTATAATCATATAAGCACGCAGGATGATACGGCTCAATCAGCTAGCAGTTACAAGATAAATAATCAAATATGGAACGAAGTATAAAATTTTGGAGAACATACATTTAGTTATGCTAAGAAGATATCCCAGTTACTTACAGATTCACCACTTAAATTCATGTAAGTTTGGGGCTTTGCAAGGAAAACAGGAACATCGCCCACAAAACCTAAAATTGAATACCAATAACCCATAAAATTTGCACAAAACAACAAATTTCAGGAAATAAAAAATAAAAAGGAAAGAATGAAAGAAATGCGAGAGAGAAGGATGAGTCAAATAACGTTTATAAACCTTTTCCAAAGATGGCTTTGCAATGAACTGTGTCCATCGGAATCCCTTGTGATTCAGCAAATGAATCAATCATCTCAAATCCTACCTGTTATAGTCCAAGAAAATAAAGAAAACTAAAGTTAAATTAGGATTAAAACCGTTGAAATTAGGGCTCTGAGAAAGACAAATTTGTAGCTTACATTGTGTCTTGTTCCTTTATACTTATCCCCCGGGTTGCCTAAGCCCACAAAGAGCCATGGCTGTGGAGAAAAAGTGGATAAGAAGCGCTTAGAAAGCCTGTTTAGCATCTCCACTCATCTCTTCCAATTCCTTCTGCTATTAAGCTTCTCCAGCAGTTACTCAAACGCGGACTCAATTTTAAATTTGAGTCAAAAAGCTCAAAAACTCATCTCCAGCAGTTGCATCAAACCGATATCAAATCTGCAAAAACTTAAACCCAGACCCAAATCTGCACGTTACTGTTCACTGACTCAAAACTACAACGGTCATAAGAATTTCCCTAGAAAACTCTTGAACACACAGAAAGGGGAAAGAAAAGAAATGGAAAAGGAAAGGTTACCTTCGCGGGAAGAAATGGTGACCTCCAACGGTCCAGCGGTCGTTGATGTGGACAGTGTAGACTTGAGTTTCCGGCGAGTGGGAGAAGAAATCGTCAATGTCGTCGTCCCGGCATGGATCGGCGATGGACCAGAGATCTGCGTTGCAGAGGACGAAGTCGGCGAACCGTTGGTTTGAAGGAGTCCACGATCTCAAATACACAGGGTGCCGGTGATGAAGTGGTGGCCAGATTAGTGGAGGATTCCGGCTACGTAGCCGGCGTCGATGGCGTGAGGGGTCTCTGTTTGTGAGAGTGAAACCACGGTTGATGTTTTCACCAATTTCTGTACATGGAGTGATGAAGCCACGTCTCAACCATTGGATCAAGATGTTTTTCCTTTGTCTCTGATTCTCTCTCAACCGTTGGATTATAAATTTGTCGCACATTTGTTGCATCAGGAAATTTATTATAAAAAAAAAAAAAAATTGCAAATGAGAGGGAGTCAAAATTAAGAGCGAAGCCTTCCACCCAAAAAAAACAAAAATTTGAGAGTGAAGGAGGTGTGGAGGGAGAAAAAAAATAAAGAGAAAAAGATTTTTTTGAAGGGAAATAAAATAAAGTGACACTTAGAATAATATGAGAATTTAAAAAAATAATAATAAAATTTTAAGTGATTGTTGGAGAGCAAATTACTAAGCGTGATTTTTACTTAATTTTTGACTCAAATTTAAGTAAAATTTTGATTGGAAATGACTTTCAGACTAATGCCTAAGTCAACAGTAGCTACTTAGTTTTAGAAATACGAGTAAAATTCAAAGTTCCCCGTAAGAACTAAACTAAGAGAGAGATGGTTAGAGAGGGGGTTAATAGAGATATTAAAATCAACGACTCTAAACCTAGTAAATGATACCCAAACTCATTTAATCATTAACGGATTTGAGTGTCTTGTTTTATAGACAGGGTTGAAAGTGGACAAGTTGATATAAAATCATATATTTTATAGGTTCATGCAGGTTAGAAATGAGTAAATGACGGGCTGACTACGGGGTTAGGGGTTGCCTTATATTTTTGCACGATCTCATCTTTTAGGATTATATCCTGCTCTCCTTTCTACACCTTTCTCATTCACTAGAGATAGCCATTGCTTGATTTCAGAGACATAAGTATTATCTCTATCTTAGTGATTCTGCAAGTGAACCTGCAATTATGTGACTTTTTTGCTTGTGTTGGAGAATAGTATGTTGCAAAATGTAAATGTACCTCAAAAAATAATCAAAGTAATTTCCTTTGTCCTGTTTTTATTACTTTAATACATATAGCTTATGTTCTTTCATATTCTATTCAATTAAAAAAGTTTCTGTTTTATGGACTGCAATATCATAAAAAACAATGAGCAAAACCTTTGTAAGCTATTGTCATGTTAGAAAACGTGCTAGCCATAGTGCAAGATTATTTTCAATATTAGCTTGTCAATTTTGCTAGAAGTGCTGCAAGTCAAATGAAGAGGCTAATTTTAAATAATGAAACTACTCATATGATGGACTAGATTTTTTGCAAGTACTGTCAATCTATCATCCTCAGCAACAAAAAAAGAGTCAACCCGGGTGTGTTCAAACCTACCCGTTTTTGACCAATTCGGCCCGTCCATTTTGGCAGGCCTAAATTTGACCCTAATAATTAGCTAGGTTTCTGAAAACAAAAATAAAATAAAAATACACCTGGCTCTAATGCTATGACACGTTGTGAAAACACCCGATATGTCTATGCTTCAATGTACTATAGGTTGTGCCTAAAATGATCATAGTTTATAATGCATTGGACATTATATAGGAGCATAAAGTTCCGCAAGACATAAATTTATGCTTCCAAAATAACGTGTACGCGAGTTGAAAACCAAGCAATCGATAGTCAACAATAGTCTAATACTCGAGCATTCACAAATCACAAACCAAAAGCATAAAATTACATTCAATAATACTAACTAAAGTGATCCACATGCTTATATATGAAGCTACAAGCATATATTCTTTAAAAACATTTATTCATCCCTTCAATGCTTAGGTCATATGCAAGATACACAAAAAATAAGGTACAAGAAAGTACAAAACCACCAAAAAAAAAATAAAGAATGCAACAAGAAGAATAGACTCAATGGAGAGAAGCATATGGTAGACGCGAACATGCACAGAGCACAAGGAATCACTGAACCAATAACTTATAAATATCATTTTTTTCATTTTCATAATAGTATCTATATTATAAAAGACACTAGAGGGGTGCAATCCATTTACAAGCCAAAGAAAAATCCAAATCCATACAATTCATATCCTCCACTTAAAAAAAATCAATGAATAGCAAAGAAATGAGATACTTCCTTGCCACCTTAAACTTATGTATTTCTATTACAATTATAATTTTTAGTAAGCATGACACATACGCCTGCATCTGGTATTTGAATTCTCTAACTTTGGACCAAAAACCAAAACACATGTCCACATTTTTCCCAAATAAGTTTTCACATTTTTTCCAGAAAAAAATTACCAATTTCTCCACAGGCAAGCTGGATGTTGTCCAGGTTGTGAGTCAACTTGAAGATCGGTGTCATCGTGTCTTTGTGTATGCATCAGCATGTGTATTGGTGTCAACAATGTGTGTCAGCTCCGGTGACGAGGAACACCCCCTTCTCTCAATCCCCCTATCTCTTTGTGCAACTTTGAGAGTTAAATGTCATTGTGTATCGTTAGTTATTTTGAAGAACCCCATCGTTCAATAACTGAAAAAAGATTGGTTCACCGTTTCAACCAAACAATTTAACTGGACTCGAACTCTCAGATCATACTTATATCCTAAATATATTTATTATTAATTTTAATAATATACTCAACTCAATAAAATAAAACAAAATCTTATCTTTTTTATGTAAGAAATCTTATCTCAATTATCTTAATAATATTTTTTTTATCAGTAAATGTGTATTATATAAACACGGCCCCTAAGGTGAACCCATGTACAAAAACAAGGGAAAAGACTACAAAAATTACAATCTTAGATCGCAAAAAAGATACTAATGTCATGGGTTTAATGTTTTAAGCATCCGTGTGACACTTAGCAACTCTTAACTAGGCTTGTAGTGCTAAGTCAACTTACCTAACTAGCATACGTAGATGTTTGATTGAATGGATATTGTATTATTCAAGAGAAGATTTCTTACACATGGTTGGTTAGATGGCAAATGAGACACCGCCACATTTTATAGGCTCTTGGCCTTATAATGAATAGCTAGTATCATTTTGATCTAATTGTTAAGTGTCAATAATGTTTCCACATTCTTAAGGGATTATTCTAGAACTCTTACATAGATATCTAAGTATCTAAAGCTCTATACATGCTTACAAGTATGTACAAATTTATACACAAGTTTAAGACTCTTTACACACTTCAAAAATGTTCTAGAGAATCCATGTAGGAATGCTATGCAGATAAAAGGAATTGTCTAGCAAGCGCCCTTGTGGCATCTGTGTGGCCTTCTTGCAACTTGGCTGGATGTGACACTAAGCTGTCTAGATACAATGGATTTTCTCCTTTTAATAAAAAATAAAGCATCCTCACGAAAAAAAAAATATTTGAAATTCGGGACCGAAAGCTCCACCCCTTTGAATTTTTTTATATTATGCTCCCTCCAAATGCACCACAAAAGACAAAGAGGGGTGACCTTTCATGCCGGGTTCAAATCCTTTCAAAGTCGACTACACCTCCACCCAAGTATTGCATCCTGAACTGTCCCCAGCAAAATCCATCTCAGACCAAAAATGGAAAACATCGTATTCTAAGCATCCCTTGCTACTTTAACTATACATTGAATGACGAGTATTATATATTTGTATCAGATTTCCATAGTTAACTGATTATTTATATTCTGATGTGGTTATTCTCAGTTATATGTGTGCTTCAGATGTGAATGGATATTTTGATTTTGCTTACGGGTTTTTATACATACGAATATCATGCATTGCATTGCATCCTAGTTGATGTGGATTATAGTGTGAGCTTGTGTGGCCACCTTATACTATGAGCCTATATAACATAGTTGAGCGCACCTGAGTGGTGTGATTGGATTTATGGAACAGATGAGTGGTGTGTTGTGAGTTCGCACTAGATACCTGGGGATATTTTATGAAAGGATTGTATCTCCCTTCTGTTATAGATCGTAACCCAGCGCAGGTGGTAATGCATTTCCATCGAGTTAGTAGCCAGAGAAGCGCCAGGCTTTATTGGGGGCCATTAATTGATTGATTATGGATTAAAAGAGATAAAGTTGATATTTGAATTATAATTCAACTAATACACATTTACCTTTCTATATTGAGCATGGGTGCGTTGCATGGTTTGTATTGATGAATGCAATGGATGTTGACTTGACTTATTATGTTATGAATTGTACTTGATGTATGTGGATTATGTAGATATCACTTTTTTTGGCCTGTTATATTGTTGACTATTGTTGGATACATTGTTGTTAGATATCATTGTTCTTATCGCTTTGAGCAGGAAATAGAGGTGCATCATGGGATTAGTGCGTAAATATATATATATATATATATATACAGACATATTTCATATCGGGATATATTTTGAATACTTTATTACTATTGTTGCATCACATGGAGTAGTATTTTATTCTCTTGATTATTGTATCTATGTATGTGGACTAGTAAATGATACTTGTCGTGTGCTTGTGATTGTATATTGGACATTAGGGATTGTCCTCTTCGGACGTGCATTAGTTTTTACACGTTGTATGCTTGTATATTTTGGGAAACCATACTGAGCATTGTAACTGACCCCTGTTATTCATGGGAATGACAGGTATTAGACTAGTAAATGACAGATTCTAAAGCAGTACGAGATGGATGGAGACTTTAATAGTATTTGGTTTTACATTGATGTATTTATTCATTTGTAATTGTAAAATGGTGCATGTACTCTTCTTAGCATTGATGTATATGTTGTATATTGGAACATTAGAGTCAGTTCTGGACATTGCCTTGTTATACACGATTGATGGATATTTTTGGTATAGTTGCATCTGATATTAGTCTATTTTATTTAATCCTGTTATGGGATTTGAACAAGTATAAATAGGAGAACGAACCGAAATCAAATAAAGAAAGTGACTATGGAAATCAATTAAAAAAAATGGCACGTATTTTATACATATGACTAGGTTGAATAATCTAATTACCTTTCAATCGGAGTCCCAATGACCCTGTAGTTCGATCCTCCAATTTAGGGTCGTGATAAAGTTGCCCATTTCTATGAGACTTTCTCTATCTCTACCCACACCTTCCTCTACCACCCACATTTACTACCACCCTTCTCTTCTTACTTTGTGTACATATACATACATACATATATATTTCTTGCAGCGGAAGAAAAAAGATCTAGAAGATCTATACTTACAAGAACAAGACTAAAGTGGACTTCCTTTCATTTTTTTTATTTGAATTTTTGATACTTTAAAAAAAAAAAATCAAATGTCCTTTTAATTTATATTTTTTCCCCTCTAAGTCTAAATTTTTTCACACTTCACCTTTATTTTAATTTCAATTTGACCTCTTAATGGGACTTTCATTGACTTTTAAGAATTTTCTTTTGTATAACTTAAAAGTGTTTTAAGGGTCTCTTTCTTTGATTGTATTTCTTTTCTAATTTGTAAATTTATTTGTATCATTAAATTTAGCTATGTACCAAAAATATTATCAATCAATATTAAATTTTTGGTAAATTATACTGACATTTCCTTAGATTTTTGATAATTCTAGTAGTCTCACCCAACCAGTTTTGGGATCGGCTTTAAGAGCAGTCATGAGGCCCAAGACCGCTTAGTGTAAATTCTGGCATTTAATTTTTCAATAGTAAGGGTTTCGCGATCGTAGGAACTGGTCTTGGGGGGGAGATGTCTACTATGTGTAATATCATACTTCGGCTCCAACTTTGTGTCATTTATAGTAGCCAAATTCAAGCAATCTTGGGACCTTAGAGGCAGACATTCGATCCTTCCTTGCAATTCTTCCTATTTCCAATCTCAGCTACATTCATCCTTAAGAAAAATATACATTAACTCAAGGGGTTTGGTACTAGAGCTGTCAATGGATCGGATCTTGATCTGATCCGATCCGAGATCCGATCCGTTAAGGTCGGATATGGTTTTAGAAATAGTGATTCGTGATCCGATCCGATCCGAATCCGATTATCCCAAATATAAATGGACTGGATATAATATAGGCGGATCCGATCCGTTTATAATCCGATCTAATCCGTTTATATATATATATATATGTTAAAATTAATTATATATATATATATATATATATTAATTTTAAACGGATCGGACCAGATTAATGGATCGGATATCCGGTTATTAACGGATTCGGATACGGAATTAACATTCGCCTGATCCGTCGGATTAACAGATCGGATTTCTTATTAAACGAATCGAATTCGGATCGGCTCAGATCCTGTCCGAATCCGATCCGTTTACAGCCCCATTTGGTACACATTTAAATCATCATTCATGACATATGAGTTGTTATACAAGTCTCCGAAATCTAAAACACACAATAAGTCTATATACCACATACCATGGTGCATTAAGTTTAGTTACATGTCATAATTCGAATATTTGACAAGTGCATTAACAAGGCCATCATAAGACCACATCAACATGTCCTTGTACATTCCAAATGGAAATCAAAATAAGCAAAGCGAAAAGGCATATAAGTGGCCTTTCCAAATCTAACTTATTAAGGATGTCTAAAAGTCACTTCATGTAGGGTGATCTACACAGGCTCTTTGCCCACACCTACATCTGGTAGGGGTTAGTATAACTACACCATAGGAATTCTAATCAAAGGGAGAATACAATGTTGCACCATGTATGCATGTGCTTGAGTAGTGGTGATCGACAATTTCTATAATGCACATCACAAGCATACATATATAATTGTACCATGTTTTAATTTCACCAATTAAAAGAGTATACGTTTCAAATATATTTATCCAATATTATTAGTAACAAGGGGTCGGCCCAACTTCGATATCAATCACACATAACCCTACACCTAATGGTAGAATCGACCCTACTATGATATTAGCCCCTATGAGCACCACCGTTGGAAAAATCCTATGGTCCTTGAAGACTCGGGGATCCCGACTGTCCCCTTCCCTAAAGGTGAAAGGGAACGCTTCTAAGAAATACGAAGAGAAAGGGACAAAATATTTTTTGAAAATATCTTCTCTACAAAATTTATTTTTTACTAATCCCTACGGTTAGATCCCTTTCTAAGAGACATGTAAAGCATGAGATGAAACATTGTTACTAGTTTTTATCACCAGTTGATATGAGTTAATAAATACGAAGAACTACATGACTCTAATTTCACAAACTCCGTGAATAGGTAGGAAGCCTATGGGCCCAAGTCTGATATCTTATTCCTCTTTTTCTCATTGTGATTGCTATTTATCTATTCATGCTTCTATGTATCATTTCTTAGTAGTTAGCCACAGGTATGTTGGATGCATTATTTTTTGCTATTTATTGCTTATTCATGCCATATATGCCTTGATGATAAAATATACTTGAGATTGGACATCGAGCCCAACCTTTTTGGGTTGGGTGAAAAAACAAGTGCCTAACATCTTCCCATTTCATACTTTAACCTCCAAACCTAGGTTTTTTTCTAGTTGTAATTCCTTTCAATGCCTTGTATCATTTTATTGAGTTGTAACCATTTGGAAAATTATAATATAATTAGGACTCAAATGGATGTATTTTTTCATTTTATCAGTCCTATTTACCTGTATCATTTATTATGGATTATCATTGGTTCACTTGTTAGGTGGTTTATTTGTAATTGAGCAAATTTTCATACAAATTTTACGTGACACTCATAATTATGCACTTTTGTTTATTAGTGAAGTCTTTTGTTGACTTTATCCATGACCTAATGGCCTTATTGGTTCTTTATCCCTTTTTGTATAACAATTTTGAGTTTTCAATGAAGTTCTATCGTTGAGTTTATCCTAGATTGATCAATTTAAATATTTTTTTCAATAATTTCAAACCAACACATTCAAGGCAATCTCAATTATACATTCATCACAACAATAATATTTGATTGAACATATAATAGATTTTCTAATTATTTATTTCAATCGAATATCTATTAGCCATTTTATTAATACACTTAATCAAGCATGAGGTGGAAACTTAATCATATATCTAACAATTACCTTGGATACGAAAAGTGAATCAAGCTAAGGCAAAGTAATAATACAATGTAAAGTAAAAGAGAAATAAAAATATACTTGAGAGCTTTTTACATGGTTCAACATCCCTGCCTCAAGTGTCCCATCTTAGGTTTTTCATTCAACTAACCAATTCTTCCTAGTATAGATCAAACCTTTACAATCCTCTTCTTTCATGGGTGAAGAACAACCCTTGTCATCTTCTTTACAAGTGAATATCAACCTTTTTTAAGGTGAGGATAAACATTTACAAACTCTCCTTGAGATGGATTTTACAAATGAAACGCACAACTGTATTTCTCCTATTTGAGATGGATATACAAATTAAAACTCACTACAATATCTCTCTTATTTGAGATAAGTTTTAGGATAAATCACACTAACTTCTCTTAAGGTTTCTGAAATTATACTAACATCTCCTACTTTACTTGACAAACTACAAATATCCCCCTTCAATCAATTTTCTTTTTCAAAATGACAAAACTACCATTTCATTTTTTTTTTGCATTTTTTCCAATTTTGACCATTTTTTCACTTTTTTTATGAAACTAAATAAATTCTTTTAAAAAATTAGAAAAAAAGTGTTCAAAATTGAAAAATGTAAAAATAAAAATAAATGAAAGGAGCAATTTTGTCATTTTGAAAAAAAAAATTGATTAGAATGGGGTATTTGTAGTTTGTCATATAAAGCAGGGGAGGTTAGTGTAATTTTAAAAATTTTAAGAGAAATCAGTATAATTTAGCCTATATTTTACGACTAAAGTTCACTGCAATGTCTCTCCTTCACTAGATGAATATATTAATGAAAACTCAACACAATAACTTTTCCTTTGAGCTAAACTTGTTGAAAGTTCACTCTAAGAGTTATTCAAATGATAGAATAAAATTGAGTGATAGGATATTCAAATATAGGGCTTGGAGAAATAATATTAATCAATGATCTGTCTATTGTGTTGTCTCTCTTGCCCTATACTCATTTAGAGTGGGTGTTTTATAACCTGTTTGAAATATGGTCATTAGAGCTCTTTTTAGTTGGTAAAAGAACCATTAAAAACTAGCTATTACGCTTCAATTGGTCATTGTTGATTCATTTTCCATTTAAATTCAACCAATAACATGCTAACAAACCTAAAGACCTTGAGTATGATATAATGAACTCAAGTTGAGTTCCTAGAGTTTTTCTAAGGTCATCTTGAGTAAGTGTTCAACCAAATGAAGCAATTTTACAATTTGCATCTTGAACACTCACGGAAAGGTATTGAATCTTATGGATTACTTTCGGTAGTTCTTCCACCCCGTCCTGGTCCACCTATCCATTCACTCCCAATGAATTTAGTACAACTAGATAATCACGATTCTTCCTTACAAACGGCTTATTGTGCTTTTAAAATGCCTCCAACCTCATTTCTTGCGCCAATATTTCTAACTTGTTCAAGTTATTTGTTGATTCATCCCTTAGACTCATGATTTTCATTAGAGGTGGTAAATGTTATCCAAATCCGTCAATCCGTCCTAACCCGCTTACTATCAACCCACTCTAACCCGCCCATTTAGTTAGCGGGTCATAAACGAGTTTGGTAATAAGGAACCCGTCAATTTAGCGGGTCAATACGGGTTAAATATGAGTGTTTGACGGATTGAGAATGAAAAATAATAAAATAGTATAAGAATATATATGTATATATATATCTTCATTTATATATATATATATTTATACCTCTATTTGAGAAAGAACAAAATACTAAAACATATACAATAAATTATAAAACAAAATTAATATTTAGAGAATCTAATTCAACATTACCACATATATAAACAAAATACAAACTAAAAACTTGTGAAAGGCTTAATTATCTTATATCACATTATTTATATATAAAATTTTGAGAGATTTACATATTATTGAAAGGAGGGTGTTTTGATTAGGGCTCACCAAGTCCCTCTCTAATTTCAATGAGTCATCTAACTGTATCTTTCAAATCATATTTGTAGAGCTTGTACTGATTGAAATAACAAATTACTTTTAAAAAATTGCTTGTATTATATTTATTTATGAAACACGTAAAAATGCATTTGAACAAATTTTTTTTTTCTTCGAAACACTGTGAAAAGTGCATTTAGAATATATATATATATATATCTCCATTTGAGAAAGAACAAAATATTAAAACATATACAATAGATTATAAAACAAAATTAATATTTAGATAATGTAATTCAACATCACCATATATATAAACAAAACATCAATCAAAAACTTGTGATTCAACATCACTATATATATAAACATGATGAATTTTGTTAGCCATATTACTTGATTGAGATGTAGCAATCTTAGGTAGTGTTTTATTTATAAAAAAAGTTGGGTAGCAGGTTAAATTCGGGTTGACCCAATCCTGTATTCGACTCGATTAATTCAGGTCAAATATGGGTCCAAATCATCTATGATCCCGACCTGTTTACAACCCGCTCAAACTCGTCCTATTTTGCCGGGCCTAATTTTCATGCTTTTACATTACATTTTTCTTCAATTTTGAATTTTGAATTTTGAGTCTTGATCTTGTTTTAGATATATGCATATATTTAATACTTTAAAAAGTCACTACCTAAATTGGCATGACAAATTTAAACCAAAATTGAAATAAAAATTATTTTAAGATAGTTATCAAACATTTTTTTTTTTACTTTTTAAATGTAAGGCAAAAAAAAAAAAAAGAAGTATAAATGACAAATTTAAACCAAAATTAAATACATAAGAATGAAGTTGTCATTCATAAATTAGACAACTTGGACATGTTTGGATCTCAGTACCGTCAGCTTTGATTGATTTTTATTTTTCATCTCTCCCTTTTTTTTGAATTTATTTTTTAAAAAATAAAATAGCATGAAAATATTCTATATAATTATTTAAATTAGTGATATTATTTATGTTTTCCATCTCTCCCTTTGTTTTGAATTTATTTTTTAATAATAAGATAGCATGAAAATATTTTATATAATTATTTAAATTAGTAATATTATTTATGTCAAATATGTGAAATTGATTTGAATGATCCTAAATTTTTTCATAATATCTCACGTTTGTAAATTTTTAACCTCGTTTTCCCTCCAGAAAGATGAGACATGATGACTAATATTGACATTTGACACCCAAATGATAGTTAATCATCCATCTGTGGTGTGTCTTGCCCTAGTTAGTCACCCTAATAACCAAAACTTGATATTAGGTGATCCAAACAAGTCCTTAAAAGGGCCCCAAACCATCCCCATAAAAACAACCGCTCTTTCTACTCGTCGTTTCAGTCGTTTCAGGGAAGAGAGTGTGGAAAGCGCCACCACCTCTGTCAATCATCAATCATCAATCATAAATCATCAACTCAAAACCCTAATTCGCTCCGATGGATCCCGAGTCAATTCAGCTCCAACAAGCCCAGCTTGCGGCGATTCTTGGTCCTGATCCAACTCCATTCGAAACCCTAATTTCTCACCTCATGTCCTCAGCCAACGAGCAGCGATCGCAGGCCGAAATCATCTTCAATCTCTGCAAACAAACCGATCCAAATTCTCTCGCTCTCAAACTAGCTCATCTCTTACAGTATTCGTCCCACGTTGAAGCCCGGGCGATGTCGGCGATTCTACTCAGAAAGCAGTTAACTCGGGACGACACGTACGTATGGCCTCGATTGTCGCCTTCGACTCAGTCGTCGCTCAAATCGATCCTGCTTGCTTGTGTACAACGGGAAGAATCGAAGTCAATAATCAAGAAGCTCTGTGACACCGTTTCAGAGCTTGCGTCGGGGATTTTGCCCGATAACGGGTGGCCAGAACTGTTGCCTTTTATGTTCCAGTGCGTTTCATCTGATTCGCCCAAACTTCAAGAATCGGCATTTTTGATCTTCGCGCAGTTGTCGCAGTACATCGGTGAAACCCTAATTCCGCATATAAAACACCTCCATGCTGTGTTCTTTCAGTGCTTAACTTCATCTTCGAACTCGGATGTGAAGATTGCGGCGCTTAATGCCGTGATTAATTTTATTCAGTGTTTGTCAAACTCGACCGATCGTGATCGGTTTCAAGATTTGTTGCCCGCGATGATACAGACGTTGACAGAGGCTCTGAATTGCGGACAGGAGGCTACTGCGCAAGAAGCGCTAGAGCTGTTGATTGAATTGGCAGGAACGGAGCCGAGGTTCTTGAGGAGGCAATTAGTGGATGTAGTCGGGTCTATGTTGCAGATTGCAGAGGCAGGAAACCCTAGAGGAGGGTACCAGACAACTTGCTATCGAGTTCCTGATTACACTCACGGAAGCTAGAGAAAGGGCGCCTGGTATGATGAGGAAGTTGCCGCAGTTCATCAGTCGGCTATTTGGGATATTGATGAAGATGCTTTTGGATATTGAGGACGATCCTGCGTGGCATAGCGCTGAGAGTGAGGATGAAGATGCGGGTGAGACGAGTAATTACAGTGTTGGGCAAGAGTGTTTGGATCGGTTATCGATTGCGTTGGGGGGGAATACAATCGTACCTGTTGCATCCGAGCAGTTGCCAGCTTACTTGGCTGCTCCAGAGTGGCAGAAGCACCATGCAGCGCTAATTGCGCTTGCCCAGATTGCAGAGGGATGCTCAAAGGTATTTTCCCTCTTTCTTGTTGTCATCAAGTTAGACAATCAGGTTTCAAAGATTACCATGTCACTATAGTAGGATGGTCAAAGGTATTGAGGATATGCATTTTATTTTATTTTTAAGGACAGCTCTTTTTGTTCTATGCATTTGGTTCATACACATGAACATATTTATGCATGTAGTAGGATTAAGTTGCTAATCCATTTTGATTACCGAAAAAATTGGTAAAATCCCCAATCAATTATAGCCACATTAGCTTTTTAAAATTTGAAACTTTTTGCCGAATTGTTATTGTAGGTGGTTTTCCTTGATTCAGGGATTACCAATGTTTTGGTAACAAGTTTGTTACCTATCAGTACTCTTTTTTCTTTCTTTCCTGACATATCTTTTGATGTTTGTTACAAAATAAAACATAAATTATACTTGTGTAGCATTTTGTTTGGCTTAATTTGGCATATTTTTGTGTTCTTTAGAAAGCAATACACCTCCTTGACTACTGTTATTTTGATTTTCATTATGTCCTGCAACATTCCTTGTTGCAGGTGATGATTAAAAATTTGGATCAAGTGGTTTCAATGGTTCTGAATTCATTCCAAGATCCTCATCCTCGAGTGCGATGGGCGGCTATTAATGCAATTGGGCAGTTGTCTACAGATTTGGGTCCAGATTTGCAAGTTCAGTATCATCAACGGGTGTTGCCAGCTCTAGCTGCAGCTATGGATGATTTCCAGAATCCCAGAGTACAGGTTAGTAGGTTTTATTACTTTGTTTGTCACGTTTGTGTATATTTTAGGTGGTTAGGCTTAAATTTAACTTCTTGTTGGTCTCACTTGTAGTAATTCCATTACGTCTGGCTTGTGTATCTGCTGACTGCTGAGTCACTTCTAGATGGTTACTTATACATTATAGTTATTATTATAACTTGCAAGAATTTGTATCTTCAGGTTCAATAAGCCTTTATACATTTACCCGATAGAGATTATATGTTTTTTGAACTGCGTTATTCTGGTTTGTAATGTTGACCATCTAGCACTGTTTTTTTTTTTCTTGTTTTTTTTTTCAAATGAAAGGAAACACCCCCTCTCTCCTTAACCCATAATAGTAAGCACAACATGAAGCTTTCAATTTAGGGGCCATGCTTGATTTTCAAATTTTGAAATGATGTGGACATTAATCTGTGGGTGGTAGGTGGAGGCTTTCAAATCTATTTAATTTGTTTTCAATTAAATTAATCCGAACTTATATTAGATAATTTGCATCCAATTTGATGAGATTAAGCATTGGTATTAGGCCATTCATTGAATTCTTTATCATGCAATCAATTTGAAAATTTTTTAGTTCAAACACGAACCATTGCAATGCATGAAGTGTGAACGTGTAGAACCTATCATCTGCAATGGGTTTAATTGAGTGATATTAGGTAAAGAATACTTTATAAGGATCAAGAATTGCACTGCTCTCTGTGATGGCCTATTAACTTTTTTTTTATACTGAAAATTACTCTTTTCTTTGAGATGCTGGTGATCGACAATATTTTATCGGTGGAAAACTTGATGGCCAAAACCATGTAATCTTGACTGGTGTGTTCTTATATTGACCTCGTTGAAAATAGCCAACCAGTATAATCCTATTTTTACATTTTCATTGATATACATTATCTTGGAGGAGCTTTATAAAAAAAAAAAAACATTATCTTGGAGGAGGTTCTTGAATTCATAGTTATCATAACCGAACTGGATAATAAATTGTTGAAAGGGTCGGTTTACCGGTTCAACCGATTTTATAATTAATATATTAAAAATATATAAATATATTAAAAAATAAGAAAATAACAATAATATATATTTTTTATTATCTATTAATAAAAATATGAGCATAATCATTGAGATTATCTTAATGTATAAGTTTAATATATTTGTATATACAACAAAAATATGTGTAATAATATTTTATTTTCTTCTAAATTTCATCATTTGATTATCAAACATAAGAGGGATTTGTGAAAAAAAAGTTGTAGGCGTTAAAAAAATAAAAATTGATTCAACGCTGATTCAATTGGGTTTCTAAAAAATCAGCCGGTTCAACCGTTTTTTTTTTTTCTCTTAAGCATAAACGATGAATTAATCAAACCGAACTAGTTTAATGCCTGGTTTGGTCCGGTTCCGATAACTATGCTTGAACTCATTATGCCAAGCTATGCGTGAAACATTTTAGATGGTTAGCCATGCTGAGTGCGTAGTCTTAGAACATCATACTACGTTGCAAGTTCGTTTGAATTATCATAGTCCTTGTGGAAGGAATATAGGAGAAGAATTTTTATGGATAGTTGGATACAAAAAATTTATGTGGAAGGATGCTACACAAACATTTTAATATTTATCAACTATTTGAGTAGGACTTGGAAGCTATATGTGTACAAGTAGAGGGATGTGGGGCACATTTTGTTATTTTTGAACGTGGACCATTGTGGTGCTTGAAGTGAGAGTGGATAGACCAAACATCGTGCAATATATATATATATATATATATATATATATATTGATAGGTAAAGTATGAGTTATCAAGCAAGGCCTGCTCTATCATGAAGCCAACAAAGTAATCGCTTTCGCTTTAGGCCTCACTCAGAAAGAAGGCCCCAAATTTTATGTATTTATACTATAATCAAATTAAAGTTTAAAGTTAATAAAAGTTTAACTTTATAAAAATGCTTCAAATTTTATGTGTTTATAATATAATCAAATTAGAAGGCTAAGCTTTAATAAAAATCTAATTCAATAAAAAAATATCACATAAAGACTCCATGAAAAATCTTAATTCTATTAATTGAGTTTCATTTGTATTGTACTCTAATATTTTATTTCTATCTATTTAGATTAAAAAATTATGTAAAAACTCTATTCTTAGAGGTTTTATTCAATAAATAACCCCATCTTGTTAGAAAACAATTAAATTTTGTATTACAAAAATAAATATAATATATATAGAAAACAGAGTAAAAAATTACATTAATACTAAAAAGGCTTCATTTAGAGTTATCACCTTATCGCTTTAGGCCTCCAATAATATAGAGCTGGCCTTGCTATCAAGAGTTTAGGTGGGAAATGAGAGAACATTGCGCAATATATTTAATTCAGGGTTATGATAAAAAGAAGAGATATAAAGATTACTTCAAGAATTAAGTATTTCCATACTAACCCACCTAGGGTAGCTCAAATGATAAGCCTCAGGGTTGTAGTACCTTGAGGTCTTGGGGTCAAGTCCTCGCGATTTACCCTATGTGTGGACATTGGATGTTTGCATGCATCCAGAGTTTGCGTGGTAGTCACACATCTGAAGGGCGCGGGTTGAGACAATTAAACATCATAAAAAAGTATTGTATTACTCTTTTTGCAAGACGTGCTATGTTCACGGATAATTCATTTTTGACGAGTAGAACTGGACAGCTTAGAGAATTTAGCTGTCTCAATGTCCAAATATTTGAAGTTTAACTAGAAGTCTAGAATCGACTCATGTGTAAATGCCGGCACCCAGAATACTTACTTGTGTCCATGTCATAGGTGTAATATATAGTTGATTGCATTTCCAATTGGGTTTTTCTTTACAATCAGGTGGATTTTTGAGATTAGGATGGGGTTTGCTGTTGGCCTATTCTTAGGTGTTTTGAATTACATCATCGACATGGTAATAGTTTTATTTTAATATTTTTGATAAGTAATAGTTTTTATTTTAATATAAAATTTAGACTTCGAATTTTCCAAAAATGTGGGAAACATGCCATAATTTCATCAATACAATTTGGATGGTGGAACTGTTGGGTACCATTGTTTCATTGTAGCCTTCATTATCATTATAAGGAGGCACAAGTTTGGCCATATCTTACTTGGATTTTGATTGAGCTTACCAGAGATTACTGAATGAAATTACATGGAAATGGCAAAGGCAGAACACAATGAAGTTGTTTCTAGTACTGCTCATGTTTTTTTAACTGCAGGATATCACTTTTACCTAGCTTTGTATTTGGGTGACTTCCATGTCAATTTACATGCATTTTTATTTGTATATCTATTGAAAATTATTTGGATGACATTCATATTTTCTAATTAGCACTGACATAGATATGATACGATACGGATACACCAACACAAAATGTCCTAAAGAAGTACGACATGGACATTATTATAGACAAGATGAGGACACAGTGATATATAAATATAATTTTTAATTTTTATGCCTCTATTATATATTAAATAAATATGTAATATGGACTTGTAAAAAATATTAACTTTGATTAATTTTATGATTTTTTTATATTAATATGCATAATGTGGAAAATGATATATAAATATGAATTTTAATATATATGCATCTATCATATTAAATAATATTTGATTAATTTTCTGATTTTTTATATTTATATGCATATTGTAGAAGATAAAACTTGACAAATATTATAAAATTAGTGTATTATATATACTACTACTATTACTATATTTGTGTCTTAAGGGAGATACATGTCTATTCATTTTCTTCAGCCTTCGCCAAATCCCATACATTCCAAGACATGAAGTAAGAAACCTCAATTCACATGGTTATAGGCCTTTTCCACATCCAACATGCAAATAAGTCCTGTTTCTCCACTCTTTAACCTCAGATAATACATTCATAGCAATTTGATATGAGGACTGCGTCAAGAACCTGTCTTCCCCAACAAAAGCAATTTGAGATTGTGAGACTATCTCATATAATACCCTCTTTAATCGGATTACCAAAGTCTTAGCTAAAATTTTGTGTACACGAGCCACAAGGTTGATGAGTCTAAAATCATTTAATTATGAGGCTCCCCTCTTTTTAGGGATCTGAAGTATAAAAGAGGCAATTAGGCTCCACTCAAAAGTCTCATGCTCATGAAAATAGTGCATTATAGCCATAACATTACTCCGAACAATTGCATGGCAAATGGCTCCAATTTGTCTTGTTTGGTGCTTATGGCGGGAGAGGAACCGTAGAGTTTTTGAAGGAATCGAATCTCCTCTGTGGAAGTTCAAAGATATGTTCTTGAAAATGCTCTTTTTTTTGGATTAAAGAAGAATTCCCAACGTATTTACATTGTTTTTCAGATATTTTGGGGGACCTTCGGCCTTAATTTTTTGTAAGGTTGGTTCCTTTCTTTTTATAATTTTTAGGCATTCCCTTCTCGGGCACCTTGTTTATAATTGAAGTACTTTTATTTGATAAAAAGAAACATTACTCTGAACAATCTCTCAACAATGATGAAAGAAAGCTATAGTCATATCATCTGCTCATGGAGCTTTATCCTCATCACAACTCAATGCTACAAAACCTTCACATCAAAAGGTATCTTCAACTTATAGAAGTCTAGTATCCCTTGTTTAATACCACTTTCTTCATTACTTTTCACATTATCAATCCAAAACCTCTCTATAGGGTTGTATCTCTTATGACCGTTCGCTATGCGATGGAAAAATCTCGTATTACGATCCCCTTCCTTGAGCCATAGCAATCTAGAATTTTGTCTCTGGCTAATTTCCCTCTCCAACCCTGGCCTGCCCAAATCCGCTTTCCTTTCCTCCCTTCTCAATATCTCATTAGAAGATAAGTCACCCCTCCCTTTCTTCGTATTTAAATCCTTGATTTCCTGCAACAAAGAAGCCTGATTCACTTCCATCCTACCAAATGTCTTCTCATTCCAATTCTTCAAATCATTGTTGAATAGCTGAAGCTTTCTTGCCAAGACAAAGCTCAGAGAGCTTCCAATTTCATAGCTTGGCCACCATCCCTTTCCTAACTCAAAGAAACCTTTCGCCTTCATCCACATGTTCTCAAATATGAAAGGGCCCCTTCCATTTTGAATCCCACCACATGCAAGCATAATTGGAACATGCTTCAGAGAAGAGTAGACTGGACCACAATCGAGAAATGCTTCTCCCACTCCACCGAAATCAAAACCCTATCTATACGAGACATCGAAGGAGAGTCTTGAGTATTAACCCATGTGATTGCTTCCTCCTTCCAATGGAATATCCATAAAGCTCATTTGGCAAAGAAAGCTGAAAACTACCGCATAGCCGAAGAGATACCCACATCCCCCAATCTTTCAATAAAGTAATGACCCACAATAAACTATGCACCATGGATTTTTCCATGTATCCCAAACTATCCCCAATTCCTCCCAAAGATCCTTTCTTCTAGAATCAATGACTGGTCCTTAAACCCCGAAGAAAACCATTGAAAATATCCTCCAAGACTGAAAATAAACATGAGATGGCGAAGGCCCCAACCTTGTCCACAATCCTCTTATCCCACAACAAGAGAATGCCCCCTCGCCATATTTTTTGCATTCAAATCGACCCAATCTATGAACCTACCACCCCCAATACTCTTTACCATTTCCTTGAACATATCACTCACTCTGGATTCCTGCAACATCACCCCTCCATTGACGTAAAATGTGATTTGATAACCTTTCTTTTGTCCGGGTTATTCACGTGCCAAACATTCCAAGAAATAATTCTCAGCTTCATGGGAAAACTGAACTAAACCCCTCCCTCTTCCACTGTTGTCCTACTCCCTCATGCCATCGTAGTTCACCGAGCTCACGACCTTCCCTATTTGCATTATCTTAGCCACAGCAACTCATTGATCAACCTTGTCACCCCATAGTCTTTTTGATTCTTTTAACCTTTTGGACCATTTTTGGGCTGCTTTCAACAGTTCCACTGGAATATCCAACCTCCCATATTCCTTTTTGATGAGACCCTTCCCCTCCAACGCTGCAAGCTACGTTGACGAGCTGCCCCTTACTCTCATGCAGACAGAAGGTGTACTCAGCATTTTTGGTCTTAATTTGATTCTTCATCAGGGATTCGCTCTTTTGCATTTGTAGATCTGGTGAACTGAGCCTGATTGAATTGGGCTGGTCCAAGGAAGTCGAGCCATCCCCCAATACATGTTGGACTTCTCTATTTCTTAATCCTTCTCCTCCCTTTCAATCTGCTACCTGGATTGCAGTTTGACACATCTTGGGCTTCATCATGTTGGTGGCTTTCCCGCTTGCAATATTGGTCACTTCCTTGCTGATTTATGGAGCCCAACCCTACTAAATTGGGATCAAGTATAGCAAAGTGATTCCCCTTCGCCTGTCGGGCCTCTTTATTCTGAGGCCCTTTCCTTTACCCACTTAGCTATTTGGACCGTGGCTTAACATGTTTTGGGTTTCTTTGCATCGTGGGTTCCCTTGGTGGTCTTGTTGCCCTAAGCTGTTACAGCCTTTCTCTTGTTCCTTATCGGGCCTTTTCGGCCCAGCCCATTTATAGACATAGGTCTGTCCGCCTTCCCTTGATCAGTTGCCCCCAGCATTTTATTTTTAAAAATTCAAAATTCCTCCCATGTGTCACGATCTCAGACACCCCACATACGTCGTCGTCGTGTATTTATGGTCCTGTCCATGCCATGTATTTGTCCATTCTATGCAGCACCCCACCTGCCTTCGCGCCCTCCTGTGCATTAATTACATGTCCTTCATCTACTTCGTTTCCAGCAATCATCGATTGCTGGTTTTTCTTCCATTAGCTTCATTTCTCCCTGTCATTCACCATTTCTAGTGCTGATTTGACCCAAACTAGAACTTGACTGTCCAAGAGCCCATCCCACTATGACAGAGGCTAGAATAGGCTCCTCAACTGCTGAACCCTGAGCCCTTGCCCATTGGAAATGGCTGCGCTCTGCTGTAGCCTTTCTATCTTCACAAATCCTTTACATCAATTGCTAATAGTCTTAAAGACTTCATCATCCCAGAAGTGTAGTGGCAGTACCAACAGTTGGATCCACAGAGGGCAGCGAGCTGCTCAAATATGATAGCAGCCGGCTGACGAAGCCCACCAATCTAGAAAGACAGTTTGTCCCTTAAAATTCCTTTCCCCTTTACCCAAAACCAATTTTGCTTCAGTTTGTGAGGGGAAGAAAAACAGAGACAGTGCACCATTGAGCTCAAATACCTTCACCCCTTGTTGGCACACACCACTTCTTGTTTGCCCATTGCTCCAGTGCCCTTCCTGATGGGATCTCCATTTTTTAAAGTCCCCCACCCTTCCAACAAGTACTTGACTTAGGATCTCTACCTTCATTGCACAGCTTCCTCTCCACTAATATTGCACAATCTTGATCACTGCCTTCGTCTCTCACTTGTTCTTGATTCCGACCATCTATCAACCATTTCCACATCTCAGTACGATCTCTGTATCTGGACTGAGAGAGTATTCCTCTCCTTTCCTTGGCATATTGTTGCAAAACACTAACCACCTCAGTCCTGCTCCTAATAGGATTCCTCTCTGGTTTGGAGAGAAATGAAGGGTGCCTTAACTAGTGAAGACTCCTCTGGAAGAAACAGTCTCACTCCTTTGCCTCCTTTAATGGATGCACAAAGGGCTTCAACTCTACCTTCATTGAACATGACTCCCTCTCCACTAGTATTACCCAATCTTGATTACTGCCTTCAACTCTCACTTCCGTTCTTATTCTGGCCTTCTATCAACCATTGCCACATCTTGGTACGATCTTTGTTTCTGGACTGAGGGAGTACTCCTTTCCTTGGTGTATCGTCGCAAAACATTGACCACCTCTGTCCAGCGCCATTAGGATTCCTCTCTCATATGGAGAGAGATGAAAGTGCTCTTCCTTGTGAAGACTCCTCCAGAAGAAACGATCTTGCTCCTCTGCCTTCTTTAGCGGAAGCACAAAAGGTTTCCTCCTGAAATCCAGAGCTCTGTACAAAGCCTTGTTGATTGCTTTAGGCTACTGCATCCTCTAGAGCCTTTGTGACCCATAAGTGGGCTTCCTTCCTGATCGACGCCGATCTTTTTTTTTTGATAAATCTGATCTACACTGATCTAACCACCCCATTCTGTCTCTCTGTCAAACTTACATGCCAATCAGAAACCACCACCAGGTTGAACGTCTTCCACCTTACTTGAAATATGGTTCTCGTTGCTCTCACCAGTGTCACCATCTTCCATCCTTTCGTTTTCCTCTCTTTTTTTTTCTTTCCCTTCTCTTTCGGTGAAGGATCTTATGGCAAGTTGGGCAGTAGCTTGCCCTGCTAAGAGGATTCGGCATACTTGGAGAGCGACGACTCTATGTGATGTGGTGTTTTTCGTGGGAGTAGAATTGGAGTACTTTTGAGGAGGAGGAGTTACTTGTCCATAGGTTGAAGTAGTAGATGCAAGATACTTTCCATTTTATTGATAAAAAAAAAAGATACTTTCCTTTTTTGGGTTTTGGGGAAATATCCCATTTCTCTACATTCTTTTGTTTGATTTTTTGGGAGAGCTGAATTGTAATGATCGACTCTCGTAGCTCTTTATATCCTCTGTGTGACGTGGTGTTCTCAGTGGGAGTAGAATTGGTGCACTTTTGAGGAACGGAGTCAATTCATAATTGTCCGTAGGTTGAAGAGGCAGAGACAAGATACTTTCCATTTTTGGGTTTTAGGGAAATGTCCCATTTTTCTGCATTATTTTGTTGATTTTTTGGGAGAGCTGAATTGCAACTCTCGTAGCTCTTTGTGCTTTTTATTTCTACATGGGTTGTGCTCTCTTTGGCATGTTTGTTTATAATATTATTCCTTATGCAAAAACAAAAATTGTGGGGTGAGAGGCCCGATTTTCCTTGGAAAGGCATTAGGAGAATAAAGGTGCTTTCCAAGGTATTATTATTTTTTGTGTGGATTGCAGTGCTAGAGACTTTAAGGAGTAGGGCTAAGTTGATCCTTGATTGGGTTAGCGAAGAAACCACAAATTATCTTCTCCTTCATTGTGAGGAGGATGCACGGTGTTCTTTTTTGGTGTATTTTGGGTGATGCCTTGTTCTGTGGGGGATCTTTTAGGGTGTTGGGCAGCTGGATTCGTTATTTTTGGCAAGCAGTGCCTCTGTCTTATGTTGACCGTGTGGCAGGAGCTGAATAGGTGTTTTTTTAGGGTTTGGAGAGGCCCATTCACATGATTAAGAAAGCGATGTTAAAGACTTTTTAGTGTTGGATGACTGGTAAATTTTCAGAACCTATTTACTTTTTTGTACATCTTCTGGGAGAGTTGTCATATATATAGTTTTTTTGATCAGTGAGTTGTCATATATATTGTTGGAGTCTAGGTGTTGAACTCCAATATACTTTGTGTGTGCATGGGCCGCTCTAGTGCTTGTTCATAATACATCTATTATTATTTATTAAAAAAGATGTGTTGTGAAACATAATTAATATGTTGGTGAATGTCTAAAATATTTTAGCCACGTGTTTGGAAAATGAAATAATTTCCTTTTGAATTATGGGACATTTATGAGTTGTCGGACACATATAAATGAAGTATTGACGTGCAACACGTGTCTGACATGGAGATAATAGCTGTGTAGAGGTGCCTTTGCACCTTAGCATATTTCCTTATAAATAGGAATTGAACAGGAGGGTGTCCTTGGTAGAGTCAAATGAGCTTCTGATGGTTATGCTATTTGGTATTTGTGCTCCATTGGGATGAGGAGAATATAAAACATAGATCTTAATCTTACATTATATTTGAGTTTCCTATGCCTTCCGGTTATGGTTTTGCAATTAAAGTGGAGGTAAATTGTTATTTTCATGGGCCTTGGGCATAGGATTTCTGGACTGAAGGCAACATGTCCACTATTTTTTTTTTTTTTAATTTTTTTATAGATAAATCACACACTCACTTTGCGCTTAAGGGAACTTGAACCCTCAACTTCCCATATGGGGAGATGGAGGAGGTATCAACCAAGTTAGAGCTTGTTGGTCAATATGTCCACTATTATTTCTTGAGTGGAAGAGGAAAAGCAAGGGAGTTGGATGTATTGACATCAAATGAGGGAATTTGCAGTCACTCAATAGAAATTTCTGATGCGCATTCTTCACTTGTATTTTTTTTTTTCTGTCTTATGCCATTAATAGCTTTCTTACACATCTTGCTGCCTCTTATGTATATGATATTGCATTCCTATTGAACACTTATTTATTTTGGTTATGCAATATTTTATATTTTTTATCCCTTTTCGTGCCACTTTGTTTATAGGAATAGTTTGCCGTTCAAGATTATGTTCTTCTAGTCACTGAACCTTCACTTTGTGAGAAATGTTTATTTCAGAAAAGTTTATTCTTGTTTCATTGGTTTCTTTTGCCATTTACATTTCTACAGGCACATGCTGCTTCGGCCGTGCTCAACTTCAGTGAGAACTGCACTCCTGATATATTAACTCCTTACTTGGATGGAATAGTGAGCAAATTGCTTATACTTCTACAGGTATAATGGAAAAAGAATCAACATGATGTTCATAACACATAAATGCAAAATCAACATGATGTTCGTGACACATAAATGCAGAATTGTAGATTAATGCACTCATATGAACTCATACATCATTTTTTTTAGGTCTTAACTATTTTTTTGTTATTCAGAATGGCAAACAAATGGTGCAAGAAGGTGCCTTGACTGCTTTAGCATCAGTTGCTGATTCATCTCAGGTGTGTCATTCTATAAACATGTTAAAATCCTAGTAATATTGCTTTCTTATGAATGAGCCACTCTAATAGTGTGTGGATCAATAGGAGCACTTCCAAAAATACTATGATGCCGTTATGCCCTACTTGAAAGCTATCTTGGTGAATGCAACTGACAAATCTAACCGCATGCTTCGTGCCAAAGCCATGGAGTGCATTAGTTTGGTTGGAATGGCTGTTGGAAAGGAGAAGTTCAGGGATGATGCTAAGCAGGTAGTTACACATTATTATATATATATATATATATATATATATATATTACCTGTTGCTGATGTTTTATCAAGAAGCAATTTTGTTGTTTCTCAACTGGCCATGGATGGAGGACACGTGCATGTGGTGTTGGTGTCCATTTGATTGTGTTGATTTCTGGTTCTTTTGCCAATGGCCTTTTTTCTAACTTTTGCAAAACTTTGCCATTTAAACTAATGAAATTCTGTCCTTTTGTATCTTGAGTTAGGAAATAATGCAACCTGTGAAATTCATGCCAAAACTAGGGATTATTTTCCTTTTGAATTGTGTTTTTTCATGCAAGGTTATGGAATTGCTTATGTCATACTTATTCCTTGAATTTTTATTTTCATGCAAGGTTATGGAAGTGCTTATGTCATTGCAAGGATCTCAAATGGAGACTGATGATCCCACTACAAGCTACATGCTACAAGTATGGGTTTAATTCTGAATTATGAACAGACCAACATGCTCTAGCTTAGTTGGTATCTCGTCCACTTCCTCATATGGGAGGTTGAGGGTTCAAGTCCCCTAAAATGGCAAAGTGTGTGTGTGTGATTTACCTAAAAAAAATTGAATTATGAATGGGTTGATAATTTATATTATACCTTTATATTTTCAAGTTCTTTGAATGATATATTTTTTAATTATGTTGTAGGCATGGGCCAGACTGTGCAAGTGCTTGGGACAGGATTTCCTGCCTTATATGAGCTTTGTCATACCCCCTTTGCTTCAGTCTGCTCAACTTAAACCTGATGTGACCATTACATCTGCAGATTCGGATAATGAAATTGATGAATCAGATGATGACAGGTCTGCTTTTGTTCTTTGAAGTTGTTTTTATTGTTAGGCAATACAAGTAGGGGTGTGATTTGTAAACAAGTCAATCTGAGCCAAATACCTGATTTCTCAAGCTCAGTTCGGTAGAACTGGGTAGTGCTCAGTCTCGGCTTAACCTTGGCTTAATAATAATCAATTTTGCTCAAGCTTGCTTGAGAAAGATTCAGCTGTGCTTAGCTTGGTTAGACATTGCTTTGGGTGAGGTGAGGTTTTCCCGGTAATTTAGTTGAACAAAAAGAGACATTGTAGTCTTGCCAAATGAAAAGCAAAGGATATTTCATCCTACCACAAATTTGTGGTCATTGAATGGAAAACTGGTTCTGACTTGTCACATCTATACAACAAGGTGGCAGCTCTTGCTACAGCATGAAGATAAACTTTGAAAGATTTTTATAGCATGAACAACCTGTTATGGTGTTTACATATACCTGTAGAATTGTCCACAATGGAATAGCTTGATTGGCCAGGCACTTGATGTTACTTCACAATAGCTGACAATATCAATTTTCTTACGGGTACTGGCTTGGGCTTAAAACTGCTTGTGAGCCTTACGAGCCAATCATGATTGAATTTTCTACTGAGCTTTAAATCCTGTTTGAACTTGGCTTGATCTCTTCATTCCCAGAATTGAGCCAAACTTGAGCAGAGTTCAAAAAGATGTGTATGTTTACATACTTGTACATTTCGTTGGGTGGATTTTCATTGCTTTGCCACATTTTTGGGGCCATTCTAGTTTTCCTTGTACCTTCTCATTTTTTTTTGGGATAGATAATACACACGCATCTGTGTCCCTACCGGGACTTGAACCCTACAGATCTTTGGGAGTGGCAGTAGATACCATTCAAGACAGCAGCTGGTGGTAAATGGTAATACCTTCTCAAATTCTCCAGTTGGATGATTTGTTCCATGTTACCAAACTTGTTCTTAGGCACACTCCCACTTCAACTGCTTAGGTTTCATGGTCCATTTAGTAGGGGGAGTAGTGGAAGGAAAGAGACGGAAGAAAAAGAGGAAGGATGGTTTGAGTTTCTCTTGTTGGTAGTAGGGAAATAAGGGGAAGGAAAAGATTGGAAAAGGAAGGGAGAAGGGAGGTGGGGAGTGTTTGCTCGAAGGCCCGCCATATTCTTTCCTTGCTAAAGCGGGTGAAATGGAGAAGGAAAAGGGCGGGGTACTCTTGTAAGGTTTTGCATTTCAAACAATACCCTTTCATTAATATGTAAATTGTGGAACATCCTTTTTCCTCCTTTCCTTCACGCCGAAACAAACACGAGTGAATTTTTTTTCCTTTCGGTAGGGATTCCTTTTCTATCCTTCTTTGCTTTTTTTGTTTTCATTTTTCAACCCCTCATACTAAATAGATCATTATTCTATGAAAATCTTTTTAAAATTTCTAAGACGTGAAAAATTGAGGTATTGTTAATGCTTTCCAAGGCATGTTGTGGTCATTTGGTTTTTCTAAATGATCTCATCCTAGTTTATTTTTTTTAGAAGTTGCCCCCATCAAGCTTCAATTGTTTCTCGTTACAATAAATGAGATCGAGATTAGAAAAATGACTATATAAAGTGTAGAAGGGCCATTGCTTGGTGTAATGGTGAAATGCAGGAGCTGTCAAGCGCGAGAATGTAGGTTTGAGTCCAGGAGCAACAACTTTGTACAAATAATGTCAATTGTATTCAGACCTTGCACAAGTGGGACCAACATTGGGTAATGGAAACTACATGAAGCATGGAGGTTAAAATCCCAATGTAGATAGTACGATCCAAAAATACCAAATTGATTTGGATCGCGCCTAATATCCTTAAAAGGTAAAATCACTATTAGATCATAGGGATTGTAAGTTCTCGCTTTTGACTCCTGATTCTAAAATGTAGCCTTATAAGGTTTTTCTTGAAAGCGTGATTAAAACAAAAAGCTCTTGTAAGTTTTTTTTTTATAATTTACAAACCGAGACCTAAATATTATAAAAAAATCAAAACCCACTTAAATGGCAAGTCAGACATTATTTAATAATTTTGACTTTGAATGGTTTTTTTAGCTTGTTTCAAACTTGTTGAGTGTTTTGTGGCCAGTTTAAGTCATTTAACTCCTTATTTTGACTAGTATGGGCCTAATATTACCATTTGGTCAAAAGCTTGCTTTATAAATATTTGTATCAGGCCAATCAACTTCTCATGCTCACTCACTCTCTAAAACTCAATAAGCTTGCTTTAAACTAATTGATCTTTTATCCAAATATATTCTAATGCTAATCTTGTTTCCCTTCTATGTCATAGGTTATTTTATAGAGCCTTTCATGGCTTCTTCTTATGTAAATTTATTATTTTCATGTAATTGTTGATCAGATATGAATAATTATTTACGAACTTTTTAATTTATTTTTACATCAAATGTTTAATATGTTATAATAGTTTACTATGTAATCAAACATTTTGTTATGTTAATTTGCCACAAACTGAGAAGCACATACACAGTTTGGGAGGCCAGAGAGTCAGTATCTGACATGTCTGGGATACTGACACGCTTCAGACACATGTCTGACACGTTAAATTTGAGCATCCAATTTTTTTTTTCAAAATTTCAGACACGTTCCTGACACGTCGGGACACTTCGACATGAGGATTGTGAAGGAAGATGAGTATACAAAAAATAATAATTAAGGAGTGAAGAATCATCAAAGAAGGTAAATATAGATAGAAGAGAAGAGGGGCAAGCCTACGTGCTGCTTATGTGAGATCGACAACCGCCATGTATCTTCTTCTTCTCTCGCTGCAATCTCTTGCGCTCTCAATCCCTTTCTCTCACTCGATCGATCTTATTTGTGTGTTTTGTCGGGAAGCTTTCGACTCTGTCTTTGACGACACACCCTCCTTTTGTTTTTTACGAACACCTCCAATCTTTAGTGTTAGTTTTCTTTTTTTTATCAATATTAATATTTTTTGGGTAAATTATACTGGTCTCTCTCGAGATTTCTGATAATTACAGAGACCTTTCCTAATGTTTTTGAAATTACATTGCCTTCCCTTACTTTTCTCGTGTCGGCGTGTTCGTGTCATGTCATATCCGTGTCCGTATATGTGCTTCTTAGACCACAAAATTATTAGGGTGGGTGGAAACTTTTGTGCTTTAAATATTTGTTTTAATGTTTCTATATTTTTTCATGAGTTGGGCGTATCATTGTGTAGTTATACAAATCCTTGAGATGTACAAATGTTACTTTGTATTGGAATGTAGTGATTCTTGATTTGATCTTATTATTTTATCCTGAAGATCATCCTATCGATCCATCACAGGATCTGGTTTTCAACAACCTTGACCTAAAAGTGTATCACGGCCATATATAATAGCCATCACCTGACCTATCTTCATGTTCAACAGGTGTTGGATTGAATTCATTTGCCACTGAATTTTTATTTTTTTTTGCCTGCCAGTACTGTGTCATCTTTTTCTACCATACAAAAATTTGTGAACTTTGTATTGTATGTGAACTATATGTTTTATCAGCATCCATTATGAGGCCATGCCAGTGAATCCCTTGGTGCAAGACGGAAGTTATTACAAGTGTTAATATGTGTCAAGTGTTCTCTCTTTTTTTTTCTCCATTTGCTGTTCTTATCCATCATACTTCTGTGTAACACACAGCTTCTACACCAAATATACGATTTTTTGATTCCTTAAACTTTTATTAAACCACATGGAGAAACTTAACTGTTTTTCTAATCTCTTTTTTTTTTTTTTTTTTGGGGGGGGGGGGGGGGGGTTGGTTGGTTGTAAATAACTGTTTTTCTAAACTCTCATGTACAATCATTCACCAGTGGTGGAATTTTTTATATGGGGAGAGAAAAATGCAATTTTTGCCTTCATCTGGGTGATATGGGGAGAAAGGATTGCCAGAATTTTCTTTAGAAAACAGCTTCAAGAGATGAATCCTTCTGGACTAATTTTTAGCCAAATTATGGGCTTTTAGGGGGTAAAAAGGAATTCTCAGGGGTTCCCTCTTATCTTTGGAGACTGGACTTGTTATTTTCTTGAATTTAATCTTCCCAACCCTCTATTATTGGAAATCCTCTAACAGGGGAGAAAGTGAAATTTAACTTTGATGGCTGTCTCTTGCCATCTGGGCTCACTTGGTTTGGATTAAGGGCCATGAGGATAACACTTCCCGTTCTCAAATTTTGATTGTTGAGGGTAGTTGTAGTTTTTTGATAAGTATTGTTGAGGGTAGTTGTATTGCTGTTGGGTATTCTGGATCTTTCTAATAGTTGCATTTCTATTGCAGTATGGAGACCATCACTCTTGGGGATAAAAGAATAGGGATCAAGACTAGCGTCTTAGAGGAGAAAGCCACGGCTTGTAACATGCTATGTTGCTATGCTGATGAATTGAAGGAAGGCTTCTATCCGTGGATTGATCAGGTTTGTCTTAATGCAACATTTATGATTTTTTTCTTTTTTTGGCTGTCTAACAGAAGTGACTAATCAAGTTCCACTGAACAGGTTGCCCCAACTCTAGTTCCAGCTTCTGAAATTTTACTTCCATGAAGAAGTTCGGAAAGCAGCAGTTTCAGGTATACACTCTGTTATATTCCCCCCTTTTGTTTTTGCCTATATTGTTGGATATTATGAAATATCTTGATTTGAAATATTGAATTGATGTTTTTAGCCATGCCGGAGCTATTACGTTCAGCAAAATTAGCTGTAGAGAAAGGTCTTGCTCAAGGTCGTAATGAGTCATATATTAAGCAATTGTCTGATTACATCATACCTGCTTTGGTGGAAGCTTTGCATAAGGTGGTGGCTATTTTTTGTTTTTAATTATCTCCATTTTGTGCTGTGATGGCATAATTTTTGTGAGGATATGATGCTTATTGTTTGGGTAATAAAGTAGTTTATTTACAAATGGCTGGCAGGAACCTGATACAGAAATATGTGCTAATATGTTGGAGGCATTGAATGAGTGCCTACAGGTTTGTCCCTTTTTATAATGAGGCTGCTGCTTGTAATTTTCTTCAAAATTGATTGCACAAGGTTAATCATATTTCTTTGGTTGCACTGATGCCAGATAAGCATAATGCTTGCATTCCATGACAGATTGTGAATGTTGCTTGTTGGTTCATATTACTGCATAAATAAGATATATGAATCTCCCTATCAATTTGAATATTAGTATAGATCTCCTGCTCGGGCTGGGAGGGGGGATGGTCCTCTTGTCATTTGTAATAATCATTATATTTATATATTTTTTGATAAGTAATATTTGCATTAAAGACCGCCTGAGGGAGTACTGGCTGTGATATTTCTGTACCTTTCTACATGTGTTATGAACACATAGCCTGCAACCTCTTTCTGCTGTAGTCAATTCATTGTAAATGGATATTTTTCTTTCCTTTCTTTTTTTTTTTGGGTGGGGGGGGGGGGGGGGGGAGGAGGAGGTGATACTCTTACTCTGCACATTTAATTTGAAGTTCATGATTCTATCTTGTGAACTCTGCTTCCAGATATCTGGGCCTCTTCTGGATGAAAGCCAGGTCAGAAGCATTGTAGATGAGATAAAACAGGTGATCACAGCCAGCTCAAGTAGAAAAAGCGAAAGAGCTGAGAGGGCCAAAGCTGAAGATTTTGATGCTGAAGAGGGGGAATTGCTAAGAGAGGAAAATGAGCAAGAAGAAGAAGTTTTTGACCAAGTTCGTTTCAACAAACATTTTTGAGTGTTACATTCAAGCGACATGGTTCATTTTTGTTTTATGTGGTTATAATTTAATCGGTTTCCTGATTTTCCTCACAAATTAATTCCTTGATTCAGGTTGGTGAAATCCTGGGAACTCTGATTAAAACATTCAAGGCCTCTTTCTTGCCCTTCTTTGATGAGCTGTCATCATATCTAACACCTATGTGGGTAAGTTCTGCTGCAAGTCACCCTCTCTTGTGACTCAAATGTTTGTTTTATTTATTTATTTTTGTATGTCGTCTAGCTCCTACAGTTAATTGGTGCATTTAATGGAGTGTGAATGTGATATTCACATTCAACTCTTTGATTCAGTGTTCTTCATTTATCAGTCAATGTTGAATTTATTGCAATCAGATCTTCATGCATCATGCTTCTGTTTATTCATTATATACGTATTCTCTATTGCAGGGTAAGGACAAAACAGCTGAAGAGAGAAGGATTGCAATTTGCATATTTGATGATGTCGCAGAGCAGTGTCGTGAAGCAGCTCTGAAGTAAGTATACCTCTCAGAATGTCTACTTAAGAATACTTGATTGCTACTATGACCATTCATCCAATGTAATTGTCCATTTATTCTGCATGTGTGGACAGATACTATGATACATATCTTCCGTTCCTTTTGGAATGCTTGCAATGATCAGAACCCAGATGTCCGACAGGTCTGCACAAACTGCATGATGTTAGATTTTATTTCTGAATTTGCTCTCCCCACTGACCACATCTGAACCGTATATTTTTATTTTCAGGCAGCTGTATATGGACTTGGTGTTTGTGCAGAATTTGGTGGTTCAGTTTTTAAACCTCTTGTTGGAGGTAGAATCTGCTGGCACATATTCTGGGAGTTAATTTCATTCTATATCTTTTTGAATTGACCGTTTTGTTTTGACCTTGTTCAGAGGCCCTTTCAAGGCTAAATGTTGTGATAAGGGATCCTAATGCACTGCTACCTGACAAGATAATGGCATATGATAATGCTGTTTCTGCTTTGGGGAAAATATGTCAGTTTCATCGGGACAGTATTGATTCTGCTCAGGTAGTTCCACTTTCTGGATCAATATTTTTCCTTTTGATAGTTAATATGTTGTGTTAATAAAAGAGGCTGTGCACATGTACTTGTCAAGGCAGTGACAGTAGAAATGATGCCCTATGATTTAACAGAGGTCATGGCCCCAGATGAGCTGAGTTGCTGTAATGAAGTTGTTCAACTTACACCAAGAAGTTAAGATTTAAGGCTTAGTTCATTTGAGTGCTTTTCGACTATAGATGACTCAAAATTTGGTGTATGAGGGGAAGAAGTGACATGCTGTTTTGGGATGTTTGCAATGGATGTGATCATGTTGTAGCTAGGTTATGCCAAGTTTTTAAAGAATGCAGCATTTACTTTCATAAAACCAACCTAATTTTCATTACAAGTCTTTAGATCTATTTGAGGTCAAATTGAGATGGAAAAATATATATGTGCTTAAAAATATAGTGAAATATGGGGAGTCAAAATTTTGAAAAACAATTGTGTTCTTCAAAGTAGGAAATAAGTTCTGTAATTTTTGGCAAGTTTGTATTCAAGCATGAAGAGTTTTTGAGAAGTTTGATTATTTGATCCTTCAATTTTCACCTTGAACCTGAACATTTTACATATTTTTTTTTGGGTATTTTACAGCAATGTGAGCTACAGTGTCTTCTGTATTAACCAGGACTTGATATCAAATTTTTTAGGCATTCAGTAGTTAATTATACATGCGCCAAAATATGTAATGAGACAGTGCTTCTCTAAAAGGAATATCTATCCATTCCTGTTCCTGCTACTCATTCAAGGCAAGGAAACAATATGCACAATGAGTTGCTGCTGCTGTTGCTGACATTGTGCTGACAGGTTTTCCAGACACAGGTGTTAGCCCAGTAGTTTTTGTTTAGACAGAGACATGGTTTCATTAGTGGGTTCAATTTCTTCTCATTTGGGGTTGAATACACTTGCTGATACTTCAACACATCTTTTACATGCTATGATATCTCTGTTTAAAGTACAAACATTACTTTGTTTTGGTAGTAATCTCTTGCTATATATCTTCTACAAAAAACTGCCTTGGTTCATTCTCTGGAAATGGTTTCAATTTTCTCTATCATTTTTCCCGAACAGGTGTAGCTTTTGTTGGCATTTTTTTCCTTCATATTCTAAGCTGCTGAGGTATTTGGCAGGTTGTTCCTGCCTGGTTAAGTTGCTTGCCAATAAAAGGTGACCTGATTGAGGCCAAAGTTGTTCATGACTTGCTTTGTTCAATGGTTGAAAGGTAAGGGCTTCAGTTTTTCATTTTAACATGTTCTTTTCTCTTCTCTCCTTTTGGGTTGCCTAATGCTGCACGATACATTCACCTCACAATTTTAACTGATGCATTTGTGTACAGGTCAGATAGGGAAATTTTAGGTCTCAACAATCAGCATCTTCCTAAAATTGTTGCAGTATTTGCTGAGGTTAGTTCTCTCTATTTGAGTTGATTTAGCACTCTTAATCTTTAGTAATGTTTTTCAAGCTATGCTGAGTTCATGCATTCAGTTCACCTCAAATCCTAAATATGCTGGATACTTTGGATGTCATTTCCATTAAGACATGGTACTGGGAAATTCTGATGTTTATTGTTGCCCCTACAGATTTGTTTTTTGTTGGAAGGGATTTAAAGTACTGAAACACTTTCCTTGGGAATGACTACTGTAAGGAAGACCATGATAGAAGAAAAGGAGGGGAAAAAAGAATTAAGCAATGGGAGTAAAATAGTAATGCTAGTAGGATAGACTGTTAACAGCCTTTTTTTATAATTTAAAGTCAATGGATTGGGAAAAGCAAAATGATGGAATGGTCTTTCGTCAGAGCTAAAGTGTAATATTTGAAATATTTCACAATCTCCAACATCTAAGAATCCCAATTTTTTTCAATCCCTCTAGGAAATTGGCCTGTGCGCTTCAGCCTCAGACCTTTGAGACATTTGAATTTGAAGGGAATTCTTCAAGAAGTGTGTTTGAATGCTAACAATCTTGTTTGATAATGTTGCTTGTATAATTACAGAATTGTGGTGGTATGATTCTACACATATTCTGCGTAGTGTTCATACCTGGAGCAACTCTTTTCCTTTGTTAATGGGAACTTTTTGATTGTTGGTTTAGGTTTTATGTGCCGGGAAGGATCTTGCAACAGAGCAAACTGCGAGTCGAATGATTAATCTTTTAAGGCAGCTTCAACAGACACTTCCACCATCCACCTTGGCTTCAACTTGGTCATCCTTGCAGCCCCAACAGCAGCTTGCATTGCAGTCCATCCTCTCATCATAGTGTCCTGGCTGTCAAAGAGAGTCATCTTGCTGCTCGTGGGGACGCTGCTTTGTCCGGTCAATTGGTGTCTTATCATATATTTGTTACCCATTCTTTTCCGTAAAGCGTCCCTGTCATTCATTTTTGCATGATGTTTTGCAGCAACCTGGTGTTGGTTGTTTTGGTTGAGTGTGAATGTCATTGCGATTGAAATGAAACCGTTTTTGTAGAATGTGTATATTACAGATGTTATTTATAGTGCGTTATTGCATCCATAAGGAAGGAGGTTCAGTAATTTTGGTTTCAGGTTTGTCTGGCTTTCGATGGTCAATGTGTCAACGGTTTGAGTTTTGTCATTAAGGCAATTCTTGTCGCGGTTTTGGTTATGTTATTGGGTTTTTTTTTTTTCTCTCTGTATTTCAGATTGTGATAATTTATGAGTATCAAAGTTATAAATGATGATTCTTTTGTTACTCTGATCTCAATGGCACATGGTATGAAAATGCCTCTTAGTAATATATATTTTCTTTTATGTTCATCTATTTTTACGTTGGGTTTTGGGTTATGAATTACTTGTATGTTAGTGTTTCTGAAATTGTTCCTGGAGCAACAACTTGATCATCGTGTACAACTGAATGATGTGCTTGGTGTTTTCAGGCTCTTCTTTCTGGTAAAAGTCGCTCATATTTTTTTTTTGTCAAAGGTCTGAGAATGATGCAAGAAAACCCCCCAATTCGTCTCAAATATCTGTTTGTGTGGTGTGTTTGAAGATCCATATCACGTTGGTGACAGGCTCCAAATGTGGAGTGGTGGTCGCATGGGACCATGATACAAAAGGTTAGATGGATAACCATGTCAGCAATAATGTACATGTGATTTATCATGTAACTGTTAGGATCTTTCAATAATATATCCCAAAAGCGTTGATTTGAGAGTGATTGTATAATTTACTTTGTATGTTGATAGTAATACATTTTTGCATCACTAGACACCTATTTTGTATATTGACATTCGAATGGTCGGTCAACTACGTTGCAACCGGATAAGTAGTCAGCTAATGCCTGAAATTGATGACGAAATCCTCCTCAAATTTTCCCTCCATTTATTTGGTAGTTTATGGGAGGAGAGATTCCATTAAATGCAGCGTGCACGATAAGATTCCATCAAACCTAATTCAAACTGCAAACAAACCTCTTCTGTTTTTCTTTTTTGGAAATTGAATATAAAATTAAATAAATTAAGGGTCTTATCTTGGTTTGTGTCCAAGTGGCAGGCATGCCTGCTTAACTCATAAAAAAAATTGGCAGGCCTTCGTGAAGGCAACTTTGTTTTGGAGTTGACTAAGTGAGTGAGGGAACAAAAGTTGAGGCCTACTCAGGAAAGGAAAATACAATAATCTTTATTCAAGACTACGTTTGACTTTTGCCTCGGTTTTATATATACATTGTATTATCAAAAAAAGAAAAAAAGATCACCCTTCTCTGGGTTGAAATGGCTTCCATGTCCCTCCATTTAGGGGTTTTTTATTTTATCTCTTCATACAGTTCCTGTTTAGGGACCATGCATACAACTGAAAATACCTTTGCCATTTTTTCTTTAAATTAGTTAGAGAAATCTCAAATGCAATGCAATTGTGGTAAAAACTAATTGCAAGATACTACTAATGGCTGCTTTACAAATACTGTTTTGTACTCTCGTTTAAGCGGGAACTTCTGATCACCTTCTATCCAAATCAGGCATTTCACCTCGGATGAAGAAGGATCATGTTAAGAGTAATGACATAATGCCAGTTCTCTACGCAAATCGAATAGATCTAAGACCGGTGACTGTCTTAAGAAATAGGCACCTTAGTTGCTTTAGTGAAAACTAGCCAGCAGTTAAGAGAATTCAAAAAACCATACGATGTTTTGAGGGCCAAAGTAGACATTTTCAATAAACAATCAAAACATGGCAAAGGACGTGTTAGGCATATGATGTTTTGTTTTCCCTTCAAGCTGAGGCCCTGAGAGTAGTAAGCAAGGAGCATGCCATACATAAAAGAAGCAGCACATATAAAATAGCAAACACAAAAAGTAAAACATTTCAAAGTGATAAGGCATGGCATGACATACAGAAATCTCAACTCTCAGCATTGAGAAATCAGTCAACCATTAACAACCAGACAAACAAAATAAGACGAGCCACCCACTACCATCGGGACTATAAAACCCTCCTTTGTCTCCCTTTTTGTTTTGTCAGCTACACCCTTCTCTTTTCTCTCTTTTTGCACTCAACTTTTGTTTATACATACATACATATATCTACAATGGAACTTCAGTTCCAAAAACAGCAAAAACAAGGCTTCTCTGCCACCAAACAGAGCACAACAACATTCAAGGACAGAAATAAAAGTGCCAACAAGAGAAAGTTTGTTGGGGTCAGACAAAGGCCTTCAGGGAAATGGGTTGCAGAGATCAAGAACACAACTCAGAAGATAAGAATGTGGCTCGGTACATTCGATACAGCCGAAGAAGCTGCCCGGGCTTATGATGAAGCCGCTTGCCTTCTCCGTGGCTCTAATACCAGAACCAACTTCGCTACTCATGTTTCTGCCAATTCTCCTCTCTCTTTGAAAATCAGAAACCTCCTTGATGAAAAGAGACGTTTGAAACAAAACCCTCCTTTTGTTTCCTCCACCACCTCCACCACCACCCCCACAAAAAGCACCATTCAGACCAGCACTAAAACTAGTCCTCACTGTAGTAGTTCTAATAGCACTAGTTTTAACAGTTGCAATAGTAATAATTCTCTATCTACTGTCTTAAACCAACATACCCATATGTTTGATGATGCATATAAACCAGACTTAAGCCACTGCATTGGAGGATTTGAAATGGACTCTTCTCATTTCCATCACCCGGCAGCATCATTTACTACTGAATTTGATAGGCTTCCTGTAACCTACAATGGGTTTGAGGTTCCAAAACGTGTTGACATGCTGCCTGAAATAAGCGAGCCTCAAATTCCAGATTTTGAGCGCATGAAGGTTGAAAGACAGATATCGGCATCACTCTATGCGATGAATGGTGTAAATGAATACTGGGAGAACATTCATGATTGTAGCGATGCTTTCTGGGATCTTCCTATGCTGTGTCAAATGTTTTGCCCAAGTTGATTTCTTGCTCCGTCTCTCTCCCTCTCTCTCTCTCTCTCTCTCTAAAATTTTCATTAGAATATATTGGCAACTATATTTTAGTGAATTGAATGAATGAGTCATCTTTATGGTTCTAGCAAATGTCAGTGGAATTTTATATACCAGCCGCACTCCATTACTCTTTTCCTTAATGCTTCTGAAGTTGGAATTCATAACAGAGTTGACTAGTGTTCATCTTCTAAAAGATAAAATGTAAAATGGTGGAAATGAGTGTAAAAGTTGGTTACAAAACCAAGGATTTTTCAGAGAATTGATTGTCACAATGATAGCCTGAAATGTTTGTCAACTGGAATCAAAGGTACTGGAGATGAAAAGGAATTCAGAAAACCTAGGAAGATACCCAACAACCATATCTGTTCCACTTGGAGCTTGCAGAAAAAATTCAAATAGTGAAGACAGTAGGAAGCAAATTAAATATATTCCTTGATAGATCATTGAGTTGAAACCATATTGAATTGGGTTTTTTTTTTTTTTTTTTGGTGACAATGGGAAAATGATGCTTGAGAAACAAGATGGATGTTCAAGTCTACTGTAATGTTATCATTTTTTTTTTAAGAAGCTGTCAGCCTAACTGCTTGTATTCAAGCCCCCCCAAAGGAGCAGGACCACCATCTTCTCACCATTCAGGCTTAGAACAAAATGGTGAATAGAACTTCTTACCAAAGATATTTTTGTGATGATTCGGAACCACATAAAAAGTTACTTATATGATGGTAAAATGTTTTGGAAAAACAATTGAAAGGCTCTCTTTTTATTTATAGCCAATTATCACCCTGACCATGTAGCAATTTCATTTTGATTTTCCTTTATATATACGTAGGCACTTGGTTTATGAGTCGATCCATTCTTGGGTGTCATTTCACTCTAGGTTACCTGACTCCAGGTTATGCGGTACAACTAGTTTCTCAACTCAACTCAATGTACCTTTACTCCCACTTTGTATTTCTCTATACTATTTTCACACCTAACCATCTAATGGTTGCCCAACCAGGGGGGGGGGGGGGGGGGGAGTGTTAAAGGGATTTTGGAGCTTGGTGCATGACTATTCGACTCTCATGTTGTGCCATAATTCCCCATGGAGTTTGTAGGGTTATGTGACTTGATGGTTAAAGTATTGGGTTCACTAAAGTGTCACACTGTACCAACATAGGCATGGTATACCTTGGTCTTTCTCTTAGAGATGCGGAGTCACCGTTTTGATTGTCGCTTAACCATAACAGTTTTGATTGTCACTTAACCATAACGGCATGTGCTTGTGCACCGACTATTATAAATACCAACGCCTCACCATTTGAGAAATATTGGTGCTCTCATGGGCATTGCACACTGGAATCCTTCTACAACTTGTTATGGGATTCTCGAGGTACTCTCATCCACAATTCGAGGTTCCCACGTCATTCTTCTGTCCTAGTCTCTCTCAATTGCTCTACTTTCACCCTCCACATATCCTTAAGATCTTTTGGCTAAATGACATGTAATTTTCACTCCTTATACAAACTCAATCTCTACCTTAATATCTTCACAACTTTATCATTATCTACAATATAAACTGGTGGTAAATCATCCAGCACCCGAAACTGCAAGGTAGTAGTAGTGTATGATCAGCAGCATAAGACTTGAGGGTCCCTCCACTTCTCTCCCTCTTTAATCAAATAATTGAGTTCTACACAAATTAAGTTGCACATAGTAACCAAGAGGCACCTTAAATAGAGTCGTAATCGGGCTTACAAGTAAAGTTTACGCTTCCTGCATATGTCAACAGATGAAACTGCTTGACCGCTCAATTTAGGAGAAATGGTTGGAAAAGAAAATGAGCAAATATGAGATTCTTAAGAAAAAAGCAAGGCATGACAACATAATTGTTAAAACTGCAACAGAAGGGCATGAAGTGCAGGAAATTGATTTAATAGAATTAAAGCCTGATCTTCTCTTTAAAGTACCTGATGGAAAGGAAAGAACAAAAAGACAATAAAGAGGACCCATAGCATTTTGATAGAAACTAGAGGGGAACTCGTGATTCTGAAAATTCACTTTCTTTCATGCCACATAAAAACACTATTGATCACAACATAGAAGACACAATTTTGACAATTTCAGAACATGAAGCGAGAATGATAATACACGAGATATAGAATAGAAATAGAGAAAGAAGGGTAATGGGCAAACCCCTCAGACCGACCAGTTGCCCAGACAAACGCCCTGGCAGCACAACCTCAATAATCATCACCTTCTTCTTCATCATCCACACCTTCAGCACCAACTTCCTCATAATCTTTCTCAAGAGCTGCTAGATCTTCACGGGCCTCAGAGAACTCTCCTTCCTCCATCCCTTCACCAACGTACCAGTGAACAAATGCCCTCTTGGCGTACATGAGATCAAATTTGTGATCAATGCGTGAGAACACCTCTGCCACTGCTGTGTTGTTGCTGATCATACACACAGCACGTTGCACCTTGGCAAGATCACCCCCAGGTACCACTGTTGGAGGCTGATAGTTGATACCACATTTGAAGCCAGTCGGGCACCTGTGAAATCCAAAGAGATAGCAACCTATTAGATGGTTTTGAATTTAAAATTACTAGGGTTTTAAACCATCACAGGAAACATTTTCCACGAATGATACGAGTATACTGGCATAAACTATCCACAAGACTCACATATACTTTTCCTATTTATATGCATTATTCTCACCAGTCAACAAACTGAACAGTCCGCTTGGTCTTGATAGTGGCAACAGCAGCATTAACGTCCTTAGGAACAACATCACCACGATACATCAAGCAGCAGGCCATATATTTACCAGTGCCTCGGATCACATTTTGCCATCATGCTTGAGGGCTCAAAAACTGCATTTGTGATCTCAGGGACTGATAGCTGCTCATGGTATGCTTTCTCGGCAGAGATTACTGGGGCATATGAGGAGAGCATGAAATGGATACGGGGATAAGGTACAAGGTTTGTCTGGAACTCTGTAACGTCCACATTAATGGCTCCATCAAACCTTAAAGAAGTTGTCAAGGATGATATAATTTGAGAAATCAATCGGTTCAAATTGGTGTAAGTTGGCCTCTCAATGTCTAGGGACCTCCGGCAGATATCATAGATAGCTTCATTGTCCAAGAGCACAGCCACATCTGTGTGTTCGAGGAGTGAATGTGTAGAAAGAACACTGTTGTATGGTTCCACAACTGCAGTTGAAACCTGCAATTAGGAATAAGTTAGGTACAGCTACACACTTATACTGATGTTGCTTCACAACTTAAAAAACAACAAAAACAAAGAAAAACAGAACAAAAAAGAAAATGTCACTTTTGCATGCATATTAAACAAAGTCAATACCATATTTCACTAGTAAATAGAAGTGTTGGCATATCACATTGATAACTGCAATTAAAATAACCAATATTTTCCTAGCTTAATTTAAACATTTTTTTTTACTTTCATGTATGGAGTAATGCTCAGCGGCTCATCACTGCCAACAATCACTGTACTGATGCTACAACAACCATTTATAATCATGTCTTCTATGACAATCCCATATGGGAAATAAACTAATATCAGATAGTGAGGATCTAAAGTTGACAAGTTAGCAACTATAAGCACCTGAGGAGAAGGATAGATGGTGAACCCAAGCTTTGATTTCTTCCCATAGTCTACAGACAAGCGTTCCAACAACAGGGACCCCAAACCAGAACCGGTGCCACCACCAACAGCACTGAACACTAAAAATCCTTGCAAACCAGTGCAGTTATCAGCTAACTTCCTCACTCGATCAAGGCATAGATCAACAATCTCCTTTCCCACTGCAGAAAAGTCAAGAAAATCAGGTTGAGCCTACAATACAAACATGTACAAGTGCTAACTTGTAAATTCTACAAACAATGAAGAATACCAGTATAATGCCCTCTTGCAAAATTGTTAGCTGCGTCTTCCTTTCCAGAAATAAGCTGTTCAGGATGGAAAAGCTGGCGGTAAGTCCCTGTCCTGACTTCATCAATGACAGTTGGTTCCAGGTCAACAAATATAGCTCTGGGAACATGCTTGCCTGCACCAGTCTCGCTAAAGAAGGTATTAAAGGCATCATGTGCAACACCAAAAGACGTGTCACTGCAAAGAGAAGAATAATTTGTAAGAAACCCACAATAACACCCCCCCCAAAAAAAAAAAAAAAAACTGCATAAATATGCAGAGCAACTCTGAGCCCAAATTCAGAAATGGAAGCTTGAAAATCAGCAATAACCTTAAAAAAAAAACAGAGGTTTTAAGCTCAAATTCACTTATCACTAAATCTATGTTTAAGCAATGCAATAAATACAGATTGCTCATCCAAAATCATTTCCATTTCATAAAAAGATCGCCATCATTTTCCTATAGATATAAAAAAACTCGATGGTTCCATGTCTGTGTTAGTTAGGATACAAAGTCAGAAAATTTCCCTAAAAATGGAAGAACATAAAGGAATAAAATCAGTGGAGACAGAAATTTAGAATTGACAGATTTCAAATTTACTCCAATAAAAACAGTAAAACACCCACTCTACCCCAATACCACCATAACAGATTAAGAATACTACTGCACATAAACATGAATCCAATGTACATACCAAAGGTTTCTTTGATCAACAGGTTCCAACCACCACAATTTAATTGTCAATGTAGCACATAAACAGAGAACGTGATTCCATTCACATACATCGAGTGAAACAATTCAGGCACAAATAGAGAGATTTTTATTTTATTTTATTTTTGAGAGAGAGAGAGAGAGAGATGAAATATCAGAAAACAGACTTTGAGAATAATTTCTATTCATCAAAATAGCCAAAAACCAAACGATTTCAGTTCAATCGATCCAATGACGTCTAGAAAATTCTGAAATCACATCAACACACCAAAACTAAAAGGTTGAACAAAAAAGAAAAAAAAAATCAGAAATGAATCAAACAGTTCATCAATCAAATAATAAAAAACCCAATAGGTTCGCATCTATCGATCAATTTCAATTTTAGATGTATTGATTGAACAAATAACACGTTAAACACCTCACATTACAATTTGATATACACATATACAAAAATAAGGATAAACATATATAGATATATAGCTATATAGCAGCGCAAGTTCAGATTTATTCACAATTTCAATCAAGACATTAATATATCAACAAACTTGATAACAACCAGAAATTTTCCAAAAAAAGAAAAAAGAAAAAAAGAATGTAAGGAGAAAGACATACCTAGGCATCACACCATCGGGTTGAATTCCATGTTCGAGGCAATAGAGCTCCCAACATGAATTCCCGACCTGAATTCCAGCTTGACCTATGTGAATGCTTATGATTTCTCTCATGTCTAGATGGATCGTTCACCCAATCAAGATCGAATCTGAAAGAAACCCTTGCTCCCCCCAGATCTCCCTTCTCTCTGCCAAAGTAGTTCCACAGAAGGAAGACGGTTACCGGCTATATCCTATATGTGAGCAACTTTCTCTGTCCTTTTGTGGATTTTCATTTTATATTTGCGACCGACGGAAACTCTGTAATTACGAAGCTGACAGACCTAAAATGGCATTTGATAGGGGTTTGGAGTCCGTTAATAGGCCCCGCTTCTTGGCGCCAGCCTTACGGTTGCCCCACAATGCCGCTGCTTTCTTATTTCGTTTGATGGTTATTTTTATTTTACGAAAACAATTATAATATAATTCTAGAATAATTGCACATACTTTTTTTTTTAATGATACCTAACTATTATAACTACCCCTCTTCTAGTAATTTCAAAAATTATATTAACATTTTTTTAAGAATTATTAAATGATTAGTATTAATAAAATATTATTATTTTATCTTTATAATTAACTACAATGATATTTTTTGTGATATCGAATAATGACGACGATTTTTTTTTCTAATAATAAAATAGTATATATTAAAATTAGTCTATTGATTATTTTTTACATAGTTATCAAAATTAGAGTCAGACAATAAATCAGTGAAAGGGCTAGTTCATAGTTCATTAGTTCAACTAGTTTAACCGATTTTATAATTAATATATATTAAAAAATATAAAATATACTATATTTAATTTGGGATAAAATTTATTCAAAGTAAATCATTGCCCAAGTGGTTAGGATAATAATTTTCATGCAAATAATGAAAGTTCAAGTCTCCATCTCTTTATTTTTTTTAAATATAAAGACAATAAATGTACGTTCCATTAATAAAGTCATTCTACTATTCCATTGTAGTCTACAAATAAGTATTGAAAATCATAATTGACAGCCTACAAACAAGCATGGATATCCTTATATTTGCATTAGAAATTATCAGTCAATTCATATGGTTTAAGCCGATTCAGTTCGATTTAGGGCCAGCTCAGTCTGATTTAAACTGGTTCAATCAAGGTTCTAGTGCAAAAGTGATCTAATTAATATACCAAATCGGTCGCAGGTCCAATTCTCAGTTGAACAGGCCAGTCCTGTCCGGTTCTAATAACTATGGTCCTTGAATACTTGAACTTCAAATCTCTCGACTAAATCAATTGATTTGACCAATCGACCAGATCTAGTTAATGATTCAGTCGACTGATTTTGTCGTATCTAACAATCAAAAAATCAAATTTTGAACCGACAAAAAAGGAGGGCAATGACTCTATTTTGAAATACAACGATCATATTCATTTGAGAGTTATAAATAGAAGTTCTCTGAAATATTGATTACTATCTCTTTATAAACTTACATTTTTACATCTCTATTCTTGACTTCTAATCTGACTTATTAAAAATCTATATCTAAAAGTTCTACTCATCTTAAATACTCTGAGCTTACACTTGATCCATTTATAGAAAGTAAGTATTTAATGTACTAATTTACTCTTGAAGAGAGTGCTTGTTGGTAAACAAATTTTGTATCCTTCTCATTACGGTGAAATTTACAGATATGTACTACCCTTGTAAGACAAAATAAGATATTTTACTAGACAAAAAGTTATGAACTCTAATTGTAAATGTTTGACCTCCACTTGCAGGGAGATCAAAATAATAAAAAAACTCAAGTGGGATGCTTGAGTCGAGGATTTAGAAAATTTTTCGAACCTCGTAAAAATTGTTGTGTTTATTCTCTTCGAACCTCGTAAAAATTGTTGTGTTTATTCTCTCTTTCTCGCTCTACTCTTTTACACACTTGTACATTTCTTACATACATTTTTTAAGTTTGTAAAAGTTGTTAATATTTGTTAAATACCCTATTCACCCCCCTTTTTATAGGGTAAATATCTAAGCAATAAGATTTCAAAAGATTTTAGCTTTTCCAATTTTTACACAAATTTTATTTTTCCCCCAACTTAGGTACAAGATGTTGCTCATTTATTGATTTCATTAGATGCATATGGAAAAAATACATTTTAAAATGAGTGTCCATGGTGGATCTTTAATTCTATTATAGAAAACATAGACACTATCAAATAAATAGAGACAGTTCTTTACCGGAAATGATCATAAAAATTTCATTGTTCAAATCAATTATTTATAAAGACGGCTGAAAATTTTCAATTCATTTAATTTCATTGTTTCAATCAAATCAATTTTATTTCAATTCTAATATTAAAAAAAGACTTAAAATTTAAGAAAACTCACTATTTTAATCGAATTAATTTCAATTCAATTTTACTATAAAAATTAGTAAAACTTCATTATTTTAATCAAGTAAGTTTCAATTCAATCCAATATTAAGAAAATTTTTCTAATCAATTAATTTTCAAACGAAAATCAAATTCACGTCAACTGCATAGAGAATAGGCACTTACACCACTTACAATAATAGACATAAAGGGAGGCTAGGGGTTAAACTTTGTAAAATATGATTTTTTTCCCCTATCTAATATAGATTTTAAAAAAATGAAGAATTTCACTTCTCTCGTGATTTTTTATATCTTTATAAGAGACCTCCTAAGATTTTAGTTTTTAAAATTTTTACTCAATTATATTTTTCTCCCAATTTAAGTACAAGAGATTGCTCATTAATTGATTTCATTATATGGATGTGAAAAAAACATATTTTAAAATGAATGGTCATGGTGTAACTTTAGCTCTATTTTAGGAATATAGATAGAGAAAGTTCTTTATGAAAAATAATCATACAAACTTCATTAATTCAAATCAATTCTTTATAAAGAGGGTGATTTTTTTTTATTTTTTGTTTTGGTTTCATTGTTTTAATTCAATTGTAGTATTAAAAAAAATTTGTGAAAATTTGCAAAATTTCACTATTTTAATTGAATCAATTTCAATCCAATTTTACTGCAAAAAATTGTTAAACATCATTATTTTAATTAGGTCAAGTTTCAATTTAATTCAGTATTAAGAAAATGTTCTAATCAATTAATTTTCAAAGGGAGAATCGAAAGTCACGTCAACTGCGAGGTAAATAGACACTTACACCACTCGCAATGGTCGACACAAAGGAGGATTAGGGGTCAAACTGTTTAAAATTTTATTTTCCTATCCCTCTTTTATATAAAAATTTAAAAAAATTAAGAATTGCACCCCTTCGTAAATTTTCATATTTGTATAAGAGACCTCCTAAGATATCAACTTTTAGATAAAATCTTTACAGAAATTGTATTTTTCTCCCAACTTAGGTACAAGTGATTGCTCATTTATTGATTTCATTAGCTGCACATGAAAAAAAAACACATTAAAATGAATTTTCATGGTGCAACTTTAGCTATAGTATAGGAAACATAAACACTGTTAAATAAATAGAGAAAGTTATTTACAAAAAACAATCATAAAAATTTCATTGTTCAAATCAGTTCTTTATAAAAACGGTGGAGTTTTCCTGCTCTTTTAATTTCACTATTTTAATTAAATTAGTTTTAGTTGAATTCCAGCATTAAAGAAATAGTGAAATTTCACTATTTTAATCAAATCAATTCCAATTTAGTTTTATTATAAACAAATAGTAAAACTTCATTATTTTAATCATATCAGATTCAATTCAACCCGATATTAAGAAAATTTTATAATCAATTAATTTTCAGAGGGAGAAAAAGAATTCACGTCAATTACATGAGCATAAACACGTACACCACTCACAATGATAGACATAGAGGGGGGCTAGGGAGCCAAACTTTTAGATAAATAAATTTATCATGGATATTTTGGATTGAAAATTTTACTTTAAAGACTTTTAAATATTTTTCCCTTTCAATTATGTATTATTTGAATTTACAACTATAATATATTAAAATAGGCTATAGTTACTCTCTAGATCTTATTTATAATATCTCCAGACTTCCAATATTTTTTTTGTCACATATATATTTAAGAAAACCCAGTTGTTTATAAAATTTTAAACATACACGTGAGTCAAAGATGGGGTACGGGTCCGGAAGAAATGACTCACGCGGTATGTTTTAAATCGAAAATGTTCGGATCGGATCCAATAATTCGCGATTTCGATTTTTCTTTTTAAAACTGTATAAGATTGGGTCAGATCCAGTTCTACTTCAACCCGGATTGATGCCTCTGACAATAAACCACTACACTGTAAGAAACTTCTTTCTAGTGGTGCACAGGCTGAGGGATAGATGATGTAGCAGTAGCACCACCAACACTACACTTGGCATCATGATTCTTCCTTCATATAATATATGCTCAATTCACTTGTTAATTATTTCTTTTTTCTCTTAAACACCACCCTGCCCTGGTGGCGCGTGATTAATTAATTAATTAATTCACTAACTCAGACTCAGTTAAAGTTGGAACTTTTTAGATGTTAGTTTTAATATGTGTATCATAGCAAGGCTGTTGGCTTTACCAAATTCAATCACATGCAAATACAAACAAAACGAATAAAGCAAGAGAGAGAAACCCATATATTCACAAATTTAAAGAGAGAAGATAAGGTTGTGTATCACCCACCAATATTCTGTGCGTGTGTGTATAGATATATTTTGAGGGCCTTCTATATTATATATTTGAACTGCATGATTCTACTGCCGGGTGTTGGATTAACAAAGTTAGTTATAACAACTATGAAATGGCCCGAATAAGTTGGCCTTCACATGGCCTGTATATATATATATATATATATACAGGCCTTGATGGATATACATATATATATATATATATATATCGTGAATGTATGCAAGAGTTTCAATAAGAGATTAAACTTACTACAGATTCTAATTTATTCGTTCACAACTTTGGAATTTAACAAGGTCTAGATGCATTTGCATTTTCCGTTCCTTTTTTCAATGGAAAATGAGTGTTATCTATCTCAATTTGATCAGATTATCAATATGCAGAGTCTGTTGGAAACTGGTATTTTGATCGAGTAGGTGTCAAGCCTATTGATATGCACACGCCTGTATAAATATAAATATAAATTTAAGGTTTTAATTAATATTTATTTAAAAATAAAAAAATGGTCAAAATTGAAACATAAAAGAGACAATTTTATAATTTTTTTTATTTTAAAAAAAAATTTGACTAAGAAAAATAAGTGTAATTTATCATAAAAATATAAGATATCAATATAATTTTAAAAACCTTGTAGTATGACATGTGATTTACCATATATATTATATATAAACACAACAATTATTAACCACTTCTATTATAGTCTTAGGCCCAAAACTACTATGACCTGGATTTTATAGTTTGGTTTAGCCTAGGCCCAACCTGCGCAAGAAGAAGGATTGTCTGGTCAACTTCAATAATTTGATAGGCTGGGCTTGTTTTTTAAGCCCAAACTTGAGTTTGGGACTCTGGACTGGATTGGAATTTGGAAGTATACTCTACCCAGCTCTAACCCAAAAATCCAGAGTCGAGGTACCCGATAAGTTCGTTGATGTGTTATAATATTTTTGAAATTAATTGATATATTTATTTATATATATATTTTATTTTAATTTAAAAAGGAATTATAAGGAAATAAATAAATCCTGGTAAATTAATAAATGATGTAGCATTTCTGTTTTTTTTTAAAAGGAATATATGAGTGGTAAGGAATATATGTATTTTTGAAAACACCGTAAAATACATAACAAATTTATAGTTTTGTAAGACTTGTCTAACGTTGAATTGTTTGGTTCTATCAAATTTAATATATATATATATATTAAATTTGATATATATATATATATATACGTATAAAACTTTTTGTTACCTTTGCATGTGTGAATCATGTTTTATTGATGGTGACAACAGCTACTGGTTGACCCAAATTCTTAGAAAACTGAGCATCATGACGTGTCGTTGTCTTATTGGAAAACTTATGACCAAGAAGATGAACACAACACACCTGAGTCTGGCTTTTTCTTATGTTTTTCTTTTCTTAATCTAACTATTTCGATAAATTCTGAGCGACACGAGAACACGTGACGACCGTTTCGAGATGGCTATTCGTCGTTATTTCCTTAAAACATGAAGGGCAGTTTTGTGCTTGTAACTTTTGAGAATCCGCTGGATAGGCTAGCTATGCTTGAGGTCTCGTGAGGCGAGCAAGATAAGTATTCCCAAAAGTCGGAATTCCATTTATAGCCCTAAATCCACGCGTAATTTACTTCAACGCCATCGTTTCCAGAAAGTATCGCCCCCCACAAGATTTGTAGGGAATAATAACGAGCTCTCCTTGTGACGTCTACTTTTGAATCTTAACGATAGTGAAGTCACAAAATTGCCCTCGTCATTTAGTTTGTTACATTTGTCCAAGGCACGCGAAGCTTGACGTTGCTTACTGTTTAGGCTGCCCAACAGAAAGTCAGAAGTCAAATATGTTATACTCCGAGGTCACTTGAAAGCAAAGAACAACCCACCATACCTATATAAAAAGTGAGTATATGAGATGACTACTTTGTCCCTGTATGCAATATGTTTAGAATGACTTAAAAATTTGCATTTAAAACTCCACGAGTATGGGTGGTGAGTAAATTAGGTTAAAAAATGTATTGCAAATCTAGAAGTTTCGAAATTAATTTATTACGTTTGTAGTTCGTGAAAATTTTGAATTACTTTATGGGTAAAAATTAGATTTCTCTATTAGTATAAAGAAAATAAATTTAGTATTTATAATTATAATAAAAATAGAATGGAACGACGAGACAAAACTCATTCAACTAATCCCAAATAGTTAGGATAATTATAAATTGAAACAAAATGAATACAAGTTAAAATAGTGAGGTATAGTAATATGTGTATTTTCAATACTCCTTGCAAAAAACTTTTAAGAATATTTTTTGAGGCTTTGATTTAAATTTAAATGATATTAAACAGTGATTATATGCCTATTTATCAAGATATGAAAGATAGGTTAATCAAGTAGATATAATGGAGGATCTAGGCCATTGAGATAGGGGTAAAAATATAAAAATTGAAATTTAAAATGATTTTTTTTATAAAATATAAAAAAAATTGAAAAGCCAATTTCTAATTTTTATAAAATCTTATATAAAGGAAGGATAGAAAATTAATTTTTTTAAATTTTGGCGACTCCGCCATTAAGTAGGTAGAATATAAACTTAATTTTTAAATATTTGTTATGTTATCATTTTTTTGCTAGGTTGTACCAAATTTAAACATATACTTTTTTACGTATTGAAAAAATAATTTTTTTTGTATTGATTAAAGGGTGTGAAATGTTTTTTCTTTCGCATTTTTGATCCGGTAAATGGATGTGATTATTCATAAATGTAGTTGAATGACGTTGATGATAAAATTCAAGTATCTCAAATTTGAGTCTCTTCTTCATCGATCGTTGACAATTAAAGTTTAAAGAATAAACTTAACAATCACGAAGAGAGAAATTTAATTTAGTACGCATAAACTGATTTAAGATACCTACTTCTTACCAATTTATAAAATAAAAAATAAAAAAAGGGTGTGAATTTTTTTTTTTTTCACTTTTTTGGTTTGGTAAGCTGGGCTAGAAAGAAAAAGGAGGGTATTCTGGTCATATAATGGTAATTGTATTTTTGTAATTTACTGGATATTCAGGGTTGCAATACTAAGAATTTATAAGTTAAATTTTGGTGAGAAGGTTTATAGATATATATAGAAGTAATATATGTATATCTTCCTCAGCCTCGCATATTCAGTCTGCAACCCTCTTTGCGTTCACCAACTCCTCACTCCGTTTCTCTCTCCTTTTCGATCGTTTGAGTTTTCTAGTCTCAATAGGAAGAAATGGGAGAGGAGAAGCCAAAATCCACTGGTGTGTGGCCCACCGTTAAGCCGTTCGTCAATGGCGGAGCCTCTGGTATGCTCGCTACTTGTGTAATCCAACCCATCGACATGATCAAGGTATATATCTCACACACACATTTATATGCTGATATAGATCAGTTCTTTCTTGTCATTTAACAATATAACAATAGTTTTGGAACAATTATATCTAAGAATTCTTTAACTTTTGTGATGAGGGTTTCAGATCTCAGAGTTAGATCAAAATGCGTCTTTGTTAGATCTTGAGTTTGTTTATGTAAACAGTACTGTTTGTAGTGGCGGAACAATTTTCTCTCAAAAATCTTTGTTTTTTGTGCTTTTTATTGACATCTTTGAAGGGTTTCAGATCTTAGATCAAATGGGTCTTTGGTTGATCTTGAGTTCTGTATATGTATGACTAGTGTTTATTGTTTTGGAACAAACACTACGAAAAGGCTTATTTGATTTTTGAGATGAAGGAATATTCAAAATGTTTTTTTTTTTCTTCCTTTTTAGATTCTAAGATCAAATGGGCATTTGAATCTGATTAAATTACGGAATTAGTTTGAGAATGACTAGTGGTTGAATGAGACTTGTGCTGTGTTCAGTTTGACATTAACTTGACTTTCTATTGGCAATATCAGGTGAGAATTCAGTTGGGTCAGGGATCAGCGGGAGAAGTGACGAGGACCATGCTTAAGAATGAGGGTGTTGGCGCCTTTTACAAGGTTTAGTTCTACTGGTTGATACTTCTTTTCGTTTTGCTTTGTTTTGTTGATCCACTGGTTTGGAATACATACATATACTTGGAACAGATGAATCTTTACTTTATTTCAATTACCATAGATATGAAAGTAAAATATAAGTGTGTGTTGGGTGTCCCATGAAAATTGTATGGTCTGGGCAATGTTTTACATGATATTCCCGGATAGAAAGCTATCATTTTGAATGGAGCTATTATGGAAAATGACCACCAATAAAAAGTGCTATGGGGGCATCCAGACTCAAGGGTACCTTTAAATGCATCCTAAGTTTCATTTTAGTAGACATGACTTATTAATTGAATTGAACTTTGGGAAATATGATAAATGTCTTCATTAGCCTTTTTTTAAGCTATAATTAAGTGGTTTTGTCTATGCTATGGACCAACATTCCTAGTGGAACTCATACAGTCCAGTGTGCTTGTTTATTTCTCTATTCCTGTAGACTCTGGTTGTAACTGGATTCCTAAAACCCTTGTAAAATACTTTTCATGGCTTGAGGTCTATTTAGCTGTTAAAGCTTAGCTAGGTATTTTTAAGGCGATCCTGTCATTGTGGTAGTTTAGTTTCCTGTTGTGGTTAGACTTTAAGGGAGGGCCTTTTATGTGATTTTTTGACCTTACAGTTACATCACCTTATTGGAGGATAAAAAAAAAGTCTTTCTGATCCCTTGTGGGGCTTCTAGTCTTGCATATTTTGTACTTGTTGCTTCAGCAGATATTTCTAACATTGCATTTGTCACTAAATTTTGTTTTTCTTGATCAGGGCTTGTCTGCTGGGCTGCTTAGACAAGCTACATATACAACGGCCCGGCTTGGAACATTCAAGTGAGTTTTTATTTGTATTTTTAATTTTTATTTTAATGGAATTTTTTGCTCTTATACTCATTATACATCATGTATATACTTGTTACTTCAAATGATTAAAATGTTGTTATTTAACATATACGTAACTAGGGCTGCAATACTATTTTTGAACAGTTCATACTACACTTGATAATCTCCTCGGTTCAATCTCATCTATTTAACAAACAGGCCGAGTTTGAGCCTAGTTTTAACGTTTGTTTAGTTAAGAGCCGAGCCCGAACAAGCCCAAGATTGGCTCATCGGGTGTTTGACCATGTGGTGCGAGCATCTTTTGTAATTTACACTTCAAAAGGTGTTATCAGTCATGATTGAATATTATACCGATAAAAAAAATATTTACAAGCAGTGTGATAGATTTTATTTGAAACAAACAATAGATAAATTATTTTCTAATATGGGTTCTTCTATATGGTATCTTCTCCACCTCCCAAAGAGGAGGTTAAGGGTTTGACTCCCAAAGGGGACAAAATATTTGTTTCTTACTTAATAAAAAATGTTTATTCTTTGTAAAACTCGAGTATGTATTCCCAAGCTAACACCTATCAAAAAAATAAATAAAAAATAAATCCCAAGCTAACAAGATGTAGTTATCTTATATGTCAGCTTTCCTTGTACTTGTACAAAAAAAATCACATGTCATGTTACATTTTTTACTTTATAATTTTATGTTCAAATTTTCAATCGATTAAAATTAGAGTTTGAAAAATGGTTGGTGATATTTGCTTGTTATTGAAAATTGGAGGAGCCAGTTGAGCCAACTCACAAACTCCTTTAGTGGAGCTCAAAGGAGATTTCTCTATTGGACTTGAGAACGATCTGAGCCTGAACAAGTTATTGACTGAGCCAGGCTTGAGTAGACAAATACTTAAGTCCTGCTCCATTCATTTGCAGATTGTCTTTTCTTCCCTTTTTTTTTTTCCTTTCTTTGATAAGCAGCATTATGTTTTCATGCTTTACATTCATCAAATTGAGTTATTTTCTTTTCGTGAATTTATACTTGGATGTATTAGTTCTAGGATTTTGTTCATCATTTGAGTCTCTTATATTTCTTTATAGTTCACCTATCCTTTATCTACTTCTTGGTGGATGGATATAAATTTCCACATTGCTTTTGGTCTACTTTAAGGGGTTAGAAGAAAACTTCAGATAAGTCTGCTTCCTTATTCTTCATCCGTTTACTTGCCACTTCAAATTTCTTTGGCAGATATACCATCTTAGAAAAAGGCTTTAGCTGAAAAAAATATTAAATACAAGGTGATTGAAGGGGAACTAATTTTGGATTTGGTTATGGTAAATTGAAAGATTAGTTTAAGAAACTTAACCAAATTTGATGAATTGGAGGGCTAAAGGTGGGAAGTATGATGTAGGACAAATGTAAAGAATGTTCTCCTACAAGCTCCGCTACCAAACTTGATGTTGAATGGCAATGTAGAGGTGACAAGAATATTGGTTGATATGATTGGTTGGATTAGGTTAAGGAAGCCTTGTAGATTATGGTCTATAAGATTGAATGACAAGAATATTGTAGGTTTTGTGTATGGGAAAAGGATGATATTTGCCTACTCTGAAGGTGACAAGTTGCAGGATATTTGGAATTTAGTTCGTTGTAAGTCATGGACAACAATAACTTGTTCTGATTGAGTGTCAAATAAACTGGCCAAGTGTAAGGGAAGGGTTAGAGATGATTATGGTTTTCATTGGGTAAATTTTTGAGAATAGAAGAAAAGGATTTTGAGGACTGTTCTTGGGATGTGAATAGTAATTGTTACCTAGTGACAGTTTATTTTTTGTATTTTTTTTTTTGACAAGTATCATTAGAAGGCACCACAAAGAGGAGGAAACCCATGAACATGAGGCATATATAAAAAAATAGAGGGTTAGCCCCCATTCACAATTCACCCAAAAAACTCTACAAAATGCCTAAAGGGTCCTATACAGCTGTACTCCAAAAAAATGTTGGGGCACCAACAGTTTCAAAATAGCAACAGAAATTTGAAGATCCTCCTATTCATTTCCCTCAAAATGCACCACATAACACAAAGCAGCGTGAAGATCCATGAGGGCAGAACTCTTTTGCTCTTGGGATGTGAATTGTGACCATGTGCCAGGTTTGATTGATTTAAGAGTGAAGGGTTATGGCTTGTCAAATGGGATTCACAACAGTAAAAGAGAGTTGACAAAGACTGGTGGATGAAACCATTTCTTAACAACTTAAGCTTTTGGGGCATGGGTGTTCCTTTTCTTTGTGGTGCTTGGGAATTGGTGTTCTAACAATATAAATGTCATGAATAACGTGGTTGATTAATTTGAAATGCGTTGAAATGGTGTTATACATGTGTATGTGTGTGTGTATATACTCCAAATAGTAGAATACCTTCCATTGTTTTGTGTTATTGAGAAATGGTATCAACTTTTCTACTTATTGGATAGCTCATCTTTTTCCCTTTTGTTTTCTTAGGATTTTGACAAACAAAGCGATTGAGGCCAATGATGGGAAGCCCCTTCCTTTATATCAGAAAGCTTTGTGTGGTCTAACTGCTGGAGCAATTGGAGCATGTGTTGGTAGTCCAGCAGATTTAGCACTCATTCGTATGCAGGCTGATGCTACTTTACCTGCTGCACAACGCCGGCATTACACAAATGCATTCCATGCCCTCTATCGTATTACTGCGGATGAAGGAGTCTTGGCACTTTGGAAAGGTGCAGGCCCTACTGTAGTGAGAGCAATGGCACTGAATATGGGAATGCTTGCTTCTTATGACCAAAGTGTAGAATTTTTCAAGGATTCTCTTGGTTTTGGTGAGGGTGCTACTGTGTTAGGTAAGGATCTTTTTTCAATATAACCTAATCTCTGAAATTATTCTATATCCTTGGGCTTTAATCTTGCAACAAAATATTCAGTTTTTAGATTTTATCATTTCTTCAACTACATTTTCACTTTCTTATGAGCTCGTATAAATGTTAGTTCTTTAACTCAAATTCTTTTTCAAAGTCTGCAAAATCACTTCCTCTCAAAGGAGTATGCCATGACATCATGATGTAGCAATGGCATTTAAAATTATTAGGAAGGGTTTTGGTTAGGCTAAAGAGAAAGCTTTGTATTTCTATATGTTTGAACTTACTATCCACGTTAATAGAGTTTGTCTTTGTCAAATTTAGATTAAGCATGTCCCTAATTTTTTTCTGAAACATGTCAAACTCTTTCAGGTTCAAATTATGCATTTGGGACCCATTGAATTATACAGCATTGTCATGACCACAAAGCAGCTATAACTTCATTAATCATTATCATAATCAAAATCACATGGCAGAGGAAATGACAAGAAGTTAAACAGTCATCCAACCATAACTTTTGTCCAAAGGCTACTTGGTTCATAGCTTCTAAAAATCTCCAATAATAATAACTCAATAAGCAATAGCATGATAAGCTCTAGTCAAAGTTAAAGTCATACTCCAACATAAATAATAACCAAAATTCCGTGATATTCAAAACTACAATCTCCCAAATAAAATAGACCATACAAACCCAACGTAATAAAAGTCTACTTCAAACGATATTAATAAGACAAATTTTTCTCCTCTTTGCTTGCTTTGCTGCTAGATGAACTGCACTATTCTTGTAGCATCTAAACAATTCTCTAGTTACTTATTTGTAAAATGGTTAATAACAACAATGAGCTAAAAAGCCCAACAAACAAACCACAAGCCATGCCAACAGTGAAGGGTCGAACCAATTTTTAAATAAAAAAAAGTATTTGCAAAATTAACATTTATAAGTTCCAAAACAATGGCAAGTTTCCCATCAGAAGAATGATAATCGTTGACTGCAGAGTTTTTAAGAGGACTATAATAATAAATTTAAATCATAACCATTTCTTTTGATAATGGTTGACACAGAGTTTTCAAGAGCACGATAATCATAAATTTAAATTACAAATCTAAATCATAAACCATTATTCAAATTTATCCGAAGGTACTTAAGCTCATACAATTTATTCATATATGTGGTCAATACTTTTCCCTCTTGACTAGGGTATCTAAACCAACTTCCCCTGATGGTAGGGTCCACAAGAACTAGTTCTAATGATGCTAGTTAGGTCACTAACTTAACCCTGTGTTTAGGGTATCTTAACCAATTCCTTAGTTGGTGGGGGTACACAGAGGGTCATTCAATCTGAGCTCCAGTGTTTTAAGCAAGTATCAAGATTCAAATACAAATTTCAGAATAATACGGCTGCGTTTGGATTGTGATTCAGATATAATTTTCTGAAAAATATTTTTGAAATGTGTTTTAGTATTTTGTAATTGATTTTTTTAAACTGCGAAAATGCATTTGGTTATGCTAATCAGAATTTAGTTTCTAAGTTAAAAACTGTAAAAATGCGTTTGGATATAAGAATATCTAAATCTAAATTTAAATTTCTGAGAACAAAACAGTGAAAATACGTTTGGATATAATAATATTTAAATTTAAATTTTTGTTAAAATTTTATTTTTATATTTTTAAGATAAAAAATAATAAAAATACATTTGGATATAATTTAATTTTTATAATCTAAATTATTAATAATAATTTAGTCATTCAATTTGTAACAAGTTTATGGAAATCTCACTTTAGGTATAGCCGATAGAGGAAAATTTCAAGTAAGGTAGAATAAATTACACTTAAGATAATTTTGAGAAAAAGGCAATATTCTCCCTTACAGTTGGATGCCAGGTCAGTCCGACCATCCCTTCTGTTCAATTTTCCTCTCTTTAGAAACCCACAAAATCCCTTCCCATTCCCGATCACCACCAAGGAGGAGACGAGATGCCGCTCGCGTCGGCGGCCACCACCACACCTCACTGCCACTGCCGCTAGCGTCGGCGACCACCACCACACCGCTCTCTCTCTTTCTCAAATATCAGAAGCAAAATAAAGAGACGATTCAGAATGCAACCCTTCAATGAATCGATCCACCAGACGATTCAGATTATGATTTGATTCTTGCTCGACCAGTAAAACCACCTTCGATGACACTGATTATACCATTGCCACGAATTCGCTTGTCTTACTAATAGTCCTTGACGCCGTTGCTGTTCTTGTTGCTGTGTCCAAAATGTGCATCAATGCGATCGTCCTCTGCCAAGAAGGACATGAAGATTTAACACTAATGTCAATGCCAAGGTTTTGCCAGATCTCACCTTGAGCATGACGATTGTGAGGTCTCTTAGACTAATCTGAGGGAGAAAGCCAGATCGAGAGAGATTTGTAGAGAGAACGAGAGAGATTTGCAGAGAGTGAGAGAGAGATTTGCAGCAGGTTAGAGAGGAGGGTGAGATGCAGTGTGTTAGGCTAGGCGCTGCTCTCTGTCATCCGCAATTTTCACGGAGGGTAACTTTTTATTTTCATTTCTAAAAAGTCTTCACGTGATATTCTGATAAACCCACTCCCTTAGTTAGCCACCAATTCAATACCAAACAATTTTTTCAATTTTTGGATACTCTCAATTCATTTTTCAGTAGCTATCCAAACAGGGCCTACAATTCCAATTATATCTCAAAATTTGTTCAATTTAGGGTTTCAGTGCAACATTTTTATGAACACCACAATTTGACCCTTTTGTTTTACATGCAAAGCAGCCATAATATAGTTCAAAACATAACAATGTAAGTCAATTTAGAATTCTGCTTTATAATTTTATCAAGAAAATTCTTCTTTTGGCTTTTTATGAAATTCATAGATTTTCGAATAAAAACACTCCAAGGAATGACATGGGTTAGTTACAACAATTCGCAACCCAAGGGGGGGTAGCTCAGTGGCAAAAAGTGGCCAAGGTAAGTGCCTTCCAAGCACAAGTCTTAGGTTTGATTCCCACTGAGTGGCAAATCCCTTTTGGGGCCACCCCAAGGTCAAATGCTCGCTGTACCCGGTGCTGTAGGTAGGGGTACTGCAATGATCCCAAGTTTATGCTTGGCCATACAATTGAAGGTTGCAGTTGGTGGGGTAGGTTCCTTGGTTATCCAAAAAAGAAAAATTCCTTAAGAAATCCTATAAACACAAATATTCAAAGATCTAAATTAGGGCTTCACTGTGCTTGAGTTTGGCAGTATTAATGCAACTGGTTGCAGTAGGCCCAATATGGCAAATTGCTGTCTTATATTTTGAGCATGGTTATAAATTCAGCAAGCGTTTCATTTTTTCAGTTGGAATGGAACATACTGATATTGGTTCATTCAAATGTTCTGTTTTCAAAAAGGTATAAATATACCTTTTTTTTCACTTATCAAAAAATGTATATTTATAAATGATGTTATCTAGGATATCAGATTTTTTTTTTTCTAGTACCAAAAAAAAGAAAGAAAAACAGAACAGAACTTCTTCGTGATTAGTGATAAGTTAGTCACAAATCATTCGCTCTCTCCCAGGTTTTCTTATCTGGGCCACTTGATTTCACAGAATGTTAAGCTTCCCACACTCAAGACTAACCTGATTATTCACTATTATTCAGCTGCTTAATTTGCCCACCAAATACTTCTACGCTTTGTTATTGATGCGGGCTCTTTGGTCATTAAAATGAACTCACCGTATTGTATTCTTCAGTACCTGTTCATTGAGAATCTCAAGAGTCCATCCCCCTCTGTCTATCAAAACATAACAGTAGAAACAGATCTATAACAGGAGATTGCCAGCAATGTCTATCAACTTCTCAATCTCTACCTTCCTCATCTCTAAGAACTCTTATGTTTCTAAAAGTCCATTTTTCTATCTTCATTTTGAGCCAGATGTATATGCTCGAAATAGACAAAATGACCTGGAATTGGCCAAGATTTTACGTGAAACGAAATATTGAGTGGTTATTATACTGGTTTGCTATCAAAATGGAATGTTCTGGCTGGTACAGCCCGGAATTGAACTGTATTTATAAATATGATTTTGAGCGGTGTCTGTAGGTTGGATAACTTGTCTGATGGACCTGGACCTGCCAAATAGTCTGATAGAGCTATATATATCCCCTAACTAGAAGAATATATCACCTAATGTGCAAACATTGCAAGGTTTTTCGAGGATAAAACTTGCCTTACAAATAGGTTGATGACTTTAAAAAGACAAATAAGAAAGAGTAAAGAGATTAGTAAGCCAATAGCTTGGCTGTGGAATTTTAAAGGAGAGAGTAAAGTTATTTAAAAGTAAGATGGCAAAAGAAGCTACATAGATCATAGAGATTGGAACTAATGTAATATGGAATCATATGAGCACATGTATTAAAAGAATATCAAAAGTTATTATTGGAGAATCAAAAGGAATAAGTGCTATCACCTATCTCATGACACTTGGTGGTGGAATGAGGAAGTCCATATAGTAATAAAAGTAAGGAGTGTTAAAAGTAACTGATACACATTTTGATAACAACGCATCACATTTTAGTTTTTTCTATTGTTATTTTGTGATTTTCAAACACCTAGAAAGATGTTTTACTATTTTTATATGAAATTTTTAAAATTAAATTAATAAGAAAGTATCATTTGATTTAAATAATATTGCAACAACTAATACAAATAATGGCCAAAAAAGATTGAGAATGAATATCAGTTTAGTGTGATTAATTATGGAATAAAAAATTGATCCCAAAAGGCCTTTTCGAAGGATTGTATCAACCCAATTTTTTTTGATGACTCATTCAATTTTTTGAATTATTTAGTTAGGTATTTTTCTTGTATTTCGATTTCATAAATATAGGGATCATAAGGAATCTGCAAAAAAAAAAAAAAAAAGGCAGAATTCAAAACAACTATATTAGTCTTGTAACGGCCCGTATTGACCAATACATAATAGGTGAATTTTGGTGTCACTGATAGATCGATCTGTATCGGTATTGGAGGTTCAAAAAATCAATACGTAATGGCTGTTATTTAAATCTATGGGCAAGATCAATTAACAACCAAAAAGAGCAAACAAAGCTGCCACAAATCTCTCACCACCTCGCAATGGAGCAAATGATGGTCCATTCTCTCCTACTCCTTATACATCACACACCTATTGGCGAAGAGGAAACCCTTTTCTTGAGGTTCCCCCTCGTCAAAACTGCACCCCAATTTGCTGTCCACCCAAAAAAAAGTCGCTTTCAGTGGTGCTTTGTGTTCCAAATGGAATTCTCTACCCCTGCTCCTCAAAGAACCTTATAAAAAGACTAAACAGAGAAACTCTGTCCTTTCCCAGGACCCATCTAATTGTATCCCCTTGCTGTGGATTTGGCTTGGAGTTTTTGCAAAGTCTTCAACATCGTAGCCAACTTCTCAACCTCCCAATCATGGAATGCCATTTTAAATTGTAGTCAAATTTTGGCCGTATGTTTGGGTGAAGGAAATATTTTCTCAACTTTTCTAAGTAACCCTCCAATAAGGAGGGGCTTCAATTTTTTGCGAAGTCTCCAACATCATAGCCAACTTCTCAACTTCCCAATCATGGAATGCCATTTTAAATTGTGGTGACCATAATGCCTCCCTCCCTGAGAAACAAAATCAGCCACCCAAGCCCCTCTTTATTGGAGGTTACCTAGAAAAGTTGAGAAAACATTTCCTTAACCCAAGCATCCGGCCAAAATTTGACTCTCCCCCCGACCCCACCACAAAAGCAACATGCTTCCAAAAATACCCCCCCCCCCCCCCCCCCCCAAAAAAAAAAAAAAAAAAAGTCATATTTAGGCTTGAATACATGTTTCCACTAGGCTTGATTTTCACTTCCAAATTTCCATAAGCATTTACCCGGACAATGCCCAATTGAACACTCTTAGGTCTTTAATCCCCAAGCCTCCCTCGTACACCGGAGCACATATCTTCCTCGAAACTACTAAATGGATCTCCCTCTCATCACCCATACCGTCCCATAGTTCTGCGCAATTTCTCCAATCTCTTCTCAACTCCAATCAACACCACACACCACTGTTTGTAACAGCCACCTTGTAACTTCTCCAATGAGCTACACAACCATTCCATTCCAAACCGACTGATTCACATCCTTCTTACCATCCTGTTACACCTTTCCGAAATCTGTATCCACTTGATTCTCAGATCACTCATCGTCAGTGAAGTCGAAGGGTTGACACTCAATATTCACAAAGGATGCCATCTTTCCACTGCTGACTACTTCAGTTCAAAGTGTTTAGATGGGTTTTAGTAGTTCAATCAGAAATTAAGAATATTTGAAAACAATGTTACTTGGAACGAAGATTGTTATGGTACACAGAATTAAAACGGGATTGCAATATGCTGTATATTCTAAATGCGGTACAATAAAGGGTAGGCTTATGTAAATGACATAGGTGGAATATAATGGGGTATGTCAACTACAAGAGTGTTTTCTTCTTTTTACTCAAATATGAGTAATGAGAATTAATATCATCAAAGAGTACAAGTTTTTCATATATTTGTGAAAATTTATTACATTAGAATGAAACATATAAAAGTATTGAACTAAGCACACCTCTTTATGTTGATCTATTGATTTGCGTAATAGTCCTAATATAAATCCATTCTTAAAAAATCAAGTGGGTTACTTTTGTCATTTCCTTATCTTACAATTTTTATATGTAACTTCTTCACCAAACTCGTTGATGGACAACATTTTTCCAGCAATGCAATGTATTACTTGTGATTAATATAGTTGTGAAAATCATCATCAAGCCACCAAAAACTGAAATTTCGTAAGTGAAGAATTTCTCTGAACTGTCGTATTATGGCTACTGGCACTGACCTGCTTCTCATACACTGCCACCACGATGTGAATTCTCTCTCTCTGTCTCTCTCACTCACTCACTCACACACACACACACACGACACAGAGAGTGACATGTAATTGCTTCATGGACTTTGAGCATTTGTTTTTCCATTGATATCCTTAAACGCCCCCTTCTTCTACATGATAGATTTATATCTTCTAAATTGTCTGCAGCCCTGTCTTGGGGGAGGTGCTTTGAGCTGGATTTTGTAATCCATGCTGCAATATTTTGTTGGTTAGATAGAAGGGTGACAAACGAGTTTTTTGGGGGATCAAAGCTGTTCATTGCAATATCATTGCACTTTCTATGTTAGAGTATGATGCACTTCAGTGCAGGGTAACATCTTTTTGTTCAAGTTGCCCTATATCAAACAAATTAAAAGTTTTAATAAGCTAGTGATAGTAATTTCAGAATGTCCACGATGGTCTCCCAAGTATAATTTATTGGATTTGATTTTCCTGCAGATGTCTTTGTTATGTGTTGGCTTGATTAGTAATTTCTGCCTGGTTGCTTCTTTTCAGGAGCCAGTTCTGTTTCAGGATTCTTTGCTGCAGCTTGCAGTTTACCGTTTGATTATGTCAAAACCCAAATACAGAAGATGCAACCTGATGCTGAAGGGAAATTTCCATACACAGGCTCTTTGGACTGTGCCATGAAAACCCTGAAGTCAGGAGGGCCCTTCAAATTCTATACAGGATTTCCCGTATATTGTGTTAGGATTGCTCCCCATGTCATGGTACTCTCTCTCTCTCTCTCTGCCCCTCCACCCCCTCCCGCCCCTGGGCCAGGACACTAGATACCCTTGTACATCTTCGAAACAGCTTGTTTCTGACTGATTGGTGTATACTTGTGCAGATGACATGGATATTCCTCAACCAAATCCAGAAGCTGCAGAAGTCTGCTGGGTTCTAGAAGTATGTTCTGCGGAAATAGAGATCTCCATTCAAGTCAGAGCTCTGTCGTAATAATGCTTTGTTTTTGTGTTGTATTAGTTGCTGGTTTTGGTATCTTCACGCCATCAAGTGACCCGATGCATCAGAAATTTTTAGCGACTGGTACAAGTATTTTAGTTCATCTGAATTAAATTAGAAAATTATAAGTTGGGACTGAAATTGAGTTTTTCATATTTGTTTTGAAGTGATTCATCAAAATTGCTCTTTGGAAACGCTTGAAAAAGAATTGGTCAAGCAAAAATAATTTTTGTACTCGAAAAACATAGTTATTCTATCAACAGGTCTTTGTTGCATCAATTTTTTGTAATTTGCTTCCAGATGATCTTGAAGTAAAATAATCTTCCGGCGGTAGTTCATCGAATTGATTTAATTGTCTGTATGCTGGGCTTTTTAGTCATTTTAATTGATCAGGGAGCGCAACTTTTCTATTGTTGAAATCCTTTAAACAGAGGAAATATGGGCTTGGTGTGGGCCAGACACTAATGAATCTCTAATCCTTTCTCAATGAATTTCTGGATTGGATTCCAATGGGTCTACGTTTACTGAGTTCAGCACCCATTGTGATAGCTTTGGATTTTTTTAACGAGACTTCGGGTATATATCAAGAAGTGGTTCAGGCCACAGGTCACTAATGAAAACTAGTCCTCAGCGCATTGGTACTAATTCGATCCAAATTTGATCCGTTTAGAATATGACCACCTTCAGTTGTCAATGGATCTTGATCCGATTTGAATTCGGTATGTTTACAATCTTTCCACGACTTCTTGTCAATGGATCTTGAACATGTTTTGGCAATTCAATTTACTATGTTGAGATAAGTTTCAATGGTTGGGTGAATAGGTAAATGATGATTATGAAGAAACCATGGGCCATCAGCTGGAGCTAAAATCAAAAGGACAAATAATAACCCAAGCCTAGATTTGTCATATGAATAGTAGTTTGAATCTTCTGTAATTATGCAGCTTCGCAAGACAGTTTTGGAACGATGATTGATGATCTATCTAAGTGATACGAGTGCTAACGTGAATTCAATTTTACTTTTCACATTGTTGTCTATAAAAAAAAATTGGGAATGGAATATTATAAGATTAATGAACATCGGTTTGAATCTTTGGTAATTATGCAACTTTGTAACAAAGTTTAAAATGAGGACTAAGATCTTATCCAAGTGACACAAGTGTTTACTTCTCTCGCAAATGGCATGAGTTCATTTTCCCTACTTATATCATTGTATAAAAAAAAAAGTTTTGGAATGGAATATCACAAGATTAATGATTAAATCAAGTAGGAAAATATGAAAATTATTCATTGATTTACATTATACCTAGGTCAATGAACATTGAATACATCATACACATTCAGTAGTTTGAACAAGTTGGTTCTTTATTAGGAAGGAAAATTGTTTGATTGATTAGGGTGAAGAAAACTGTGTGTTTGAGGCGGAAGGGAGAGTCATGGATAGTATATGCGGGAGAAGAGAAAACTAAGTGGTTCATTCATAGTTAATTTTTAATTTTTGTATGGAAATTATTATGACAGTGAATTTTGCTCAAGTCCTTCCTTGCATAGGAACAAATTTTCGATCATACCGTTTGTACGCTGTTCGATTTTCATTGTGATGCAAATATTGACGTAGAACGTACGTGAAATTTTACATAAATACTGTTATTACAATGGCTATTGCATGGTGCAACCAAGGACAGGAATACTAATGGGACTAGGCCGGAGTATAGCCTCTTTAAATTCTAAGAAATATTTTTTATACATGCAGAATTTTAACTCTTCTTAAATATGTCTATCCCAAAATTTTGGCCAGACCCAATCTCTACCCGTTGTTTTTTTTATTTCCCACCTCAAAATTTTGACCCGACCTAATTTTTATCTATCATTTTGGTCTCATTTTTCACTATAATCTTCGGCTTAATGAAAATTTTGACTAATTTTTTTTTTTCAAAAAATTCGACGACCGTATTTATATTCCGTTATGCTAAAATATATATCCGGTATATATTCTTGATCATAAGATTATTTAACTCATAATCTTCCTATTATGAAGTAGTCATTAGTGATCATTACTTAAAATAATTTTTTTTAAAAGAATAGAATGCCCAAAATACCCTGAGTTTTTCGTGTGCAAATTTAAACTATCATTGGTGAAGACCACCACACCCATCCTCAGTGGTTTATGCTTCACCAGATGTGTCTGTAACGCCACTCGCACTTTTTTTTCCCTCCGAGCAATTACCTGCCACCTTATTTAAATAGTTAAATTATTTCCCGAAACACACAATACCTGCCCGTTGCCACTCTTCGTACAGAAAGCATGGTATTTCAAGCCAAAAACCATCACCCTCTCTCCTCCTACACGTTTAGAGAGAGAGAGAGAGGGAGAGGGAGAGACTTCTCATTGTCTCTCCTGTGATTTGAGAGAAAAAACTTAGAGCTAAAATGGACAATCTCTCACTACCATCTGGTTACTCCAATGACAAGAACATAGTAAATAAAGAATTGCAAATGGAAGAGAAGCCCATAAAGCCTCTTCTTAAGTCTGCTTACAACATTTGGCCAACAGTGAAGCCCTTTGTGAATGGAGGACTCGCTGGAGTCTTGACAGCGTCGCCAGAATTGGTTTTTTCCTTAGCTTATTACTCCTACCCTCGTCTGATTAAAGCGTCCGGTGATCCAGAATTCGCTGCCCAGATGAAGAAGTTTATGCCTTCCAGTCAATCTTGCAATTCTTTTTTCAGGTTCAGGTTTTTTTTCTTCACATTCATTTATGAGTTGGGGTTTTCTATCTACTTTATATATATGTATATATGCATATATATATATATTTACACATGTATCTATGTATAAATTGTTGTATGCTATTGCTAAAGACATGAAACCCAATTAGAATTTTTTTTTAAAATTTTTTCTTGGGAAAAAAATGTGGAGCATTGTAGGTTAGGCATTCTTATTTTTAATGACATGCGAGTCACTTTAAACACACACATACTAGTATAAGTATAGCTTACACCCCTTGATGGCTTATTGTAGGAGTCATTTTGTATAGCTCACTGTTGGGCTAAATATCCTTGTTCGGATGCCTAATCCATAAACTCACTTTTTTTTTAAAATAAAAATGAAAAAAAAAATCTAATTTAGAACATTATGTTGATGAAACAACTCTCATCTCTTATTAACTTAATTTTTGGGGCTTATGGAAGGATAGGGATAGAATCATTTTTGAAGGGGGAGGAAATGTCCCCTTGTAGTTCGAAGATAGTGTTATACTTTTGGGGTGATGGGCTCATTCCCGTGTTTCATAGACTCTTTTGTAGAGTTTTTCGGAGATTTAACGCTCCAATTTTGTGAGTCATCTCCTTTGTGTAAATCATTCACCCTCATTATGCGGATTTTGTGAAAAAAAATTTTACTTATAAAAAAAAGGAGAGGGAAAGGCGTAGGACGAATATTCAATTTACCCAACAAAAGATGAATATTACAAAAAGTTATAGAGGTAAAAATAATTAAATGAATTTTTTTCTTCTTTTGGATAAGTAAAGAGTAGTATATATATGGTGTCCAAGGAGGCAAACTTAAAAGTACAACCTACACTAACTTTACAAAGGTCCATAGAAAGAGCGTTTGCAGAAAAAGCCTTATTGGCCCAAAAAAATAACAATTGCAAAAAATTATCTTTAAAAGACGAAATGGCCTGCTTATCTCCTTAAACAATGCGCCTATTCCTCTCTTTCCAAATGCTCCATATGAGGCAAATAGGCACCAACCTCCGAACCTTCTTGGCCTCTTTTCGCATCTTGTAACCTGACCAAGCTAACAAAAACAAGAAGCACTAGACCCCAACAATCTCGAGCCATAGAGCAGTGAATGAGCACATGATCAAGGCACTCTTCCTCTTGCTTGCATTAATAACACCTGCTCGTCATACGAAAACCTCTCATCTTCAAATTATTTGTCGTCAAGATGGCCTCCCAAGCAAGGAAAGCTGCGTTAGAAGGGGCCCCTGAATGCCAAACTAGGCTCATGGAAACTGCAAAACTCCTATGTCCACCATGCTCCTATAGAATGATTGAACTATGAAAGTCCTCATATAATCTTGTCCTCCCTTCCTCCTTCACCCGAAATTTCTGAATATGCATAAAAAAGAGCCCCATCTCCTCCAACTCCCACTCAAAGAACTCTCTCCTAAATCTAGGACTCCACACCAACTCATTCCCAACCCTCTTATAGCACTCCCTCACCCAAGCCCCTTTATTGCAAGCTGTTACAGAATATACGTAGGATTATTCTAGAATATACAGGCTGTAGGGTTGACTGTATAGGCCCAATCATAGGGATTCTAATTAGTCTACTTTCCTAGTTTAGTCTCTTTATTTGTGTATAAATACACTTGTATATTTTGAATGGAATAATATAGAGAATTATTCTTCTCTCTTAGTTTACATGGTATCAGAGCCATTCTGAGAGTTAGGGTTTCTTTTCTTTTATTTTTCTTTTCTTTTTCTTTCTTCTCTTCTTTCCGGCCATTCTGCCCAGTGAGCAGAAGTGGTAACAGTCCTTGGATCACCCAGCTCGAGTGATCGTCTTTTTTCACCGCCGGCGTGGACCAGTAGCCCACCTGCCAATCGGCCTCTCCCTGAAGTCCGGTCACCAGAATCCCAGCGCGTGAGCCTCACGCGCCACCAGAAACTTTTGCCTTCGTCAGCTACCTCACGCGCCGACGCGTGGAGGCGCGTGTGGCTGCGCCTCTATCTCCGATCAGTCTTCTCGGTGTCGCCTCACTCTCTCCGGCACTCTTGTGTATTCGGTTGCTTTGCTGCTATTCGTTTGGACATTCTGGTTGCCCTATTGCTTCACGGCTATTCGTGTGCTTCACTGTTACTGGTCTTCTTGGCTAGTTTCTTCTGTTACTGGTCTTCACTGCTTCACTGCTGCTGTTGTTGCTTCACTTCACTGTGTTCTGTTTCTATGGCTGAAGAACAGAAGAGTTCGGTTGTGACAGATGTTATTCCTATGATGTCCAGAATCACAGAACACAAGTTAACTGGTCCCAATTATTTCGATTGGTGTAAGACCGTCAGGATTTATCTGCGGAGCCTTTCTAAGGACAATCATCTCACGGCTGATCCCCCCACGGATAATACTGGCCAGGAGTGGTTGCGAGATGATGCTCGCTTGTTCTTGCAAATCAGAAACTCTATTGACACTGAGGTTGTTAGCCTGATTAATCACTGTGAGTATGTTAAAGAATTGATGGAATATTTAGAATTTCTGTATTCTGGAAAGGGAAATCTGTCACGTATCTATGAGGTTTGTAAGGGCTTTTACCGAGCTGAACAATAAGATCACTCTCTTCAGGCCTATTTTATGAATTTCAAACGAATCTATGAAGAATTGAATGTCTTGTTACCTTTCAGTCCTGATATCAAAGTCCAGCAAGCTCAACGGGAGCAAATGGCAGTAATGAGTTTCTTGGCTGGCCTTAATTCTCAGTTTGAGATTGCTAAATCTCAGATTCTCTCTAGTGCTGAGATTTCCTCTCTCCATGAGGTCTTCACTAGGGTCCTTCGCACAGCTACTAGTACATCTGTTGCTCCATTTGTTCATGCTACTAGTGCTCTTGTCAGTCATCATGGTGGATCTGACACTGGACGGTCTTATCCTAAGCACAGAGGAGGAGGTACAGGTAGTCCGGATGCAGGGGGAGTTGTCTGTTATTATTGTCATGAGCCGGGCCATACCAAACGCACGTGTAAGAAATTGCAAAATAAGTCTCAGAAGTCTCATTCAGCCCATGTTGCGGTTACTCCTACACCTAGCACATCTGAGCCAACCATTACAGTCTCTGCAGATGCCTTCGCTAAATTCACCCAGTATCAAGCAGCATTGCAGCATTCATCTCCATCTGTCACTGCCAGTGCCGAGTTAGGTAAACCAAATACGTGTCTTCTTTCCTCTTCCTCACAATGGGTCATTGATTCTGGTGCTACAGATCATATGACAGGTAATTCTAGTCTTTTCTCCACTTTTCAGTCACACACATCTCCTTCTAATGTTACTTTAGCAGATGGTTCCACCTCTTTTGTGCTTGGGTCTGGTACTGTTAATCCAACTCCATTGATTTCGATGTCTTCTGTCTTGAGTCTACCACGATTTTCTTTTAATTTAATGTCTGTAAGTAAACTTACTCGTACCCTGAATTGTAGCATCTCATTTTTTCCTGATCATTGTCTTTTTCAGGATCTTATGACGAAGAAGATTATTGGTAAAGGATATGAATCAGGTGGTCTCTACATTCTGGATACCCAGGTGCCTAGGCCCATTGCATGTTCCAGTGTCGTCACTCCATTTGAAGCACATTGTCGGTTGGGGCATCCTTCTTTGCCTCTGTTGAAGAAATTACGTCCTCAGTTTCATCATGTTTCTTCTTTAGATTGTGAGTCGTGTCAGTTTGCCAAACATCATCGTTTGCCGTCAGTCCCTCGAGTCAATAAACGGGCTAGTTTTCCCTTTGAGATAGTCCATTCCGATGTTTGGGGTCCGTGTCCTGTTGTGTCCACTACTGGATTTCGATATTTTGTTTCTTTTGTTGATGATTTTTCTCGTGTAACTTGGCTTTATTTAATGAAAAATCGTTCTGAATTATTTTCCCATTTTAGTGCCTTTTGTGCTGAAATTAAAACACAATTTAATGTTTTTGTGCATACATTACGAAGTGATAATGCCAAAGAATATTTTTTTGATCCCTTTCAGGCTTATATGATTCATAATGGCATCCTTCACCAATCCTCTTGTGTTGACACACCATCTCATAACGGTGTGGCCGAACGAAAAAATAGGCATTTTCTTGAGACAGCCAGGGCCCTCTTATTCCAAATGCACGTTCCTAAACAATTTTGGGTTGATGCAATTTCCACAGCCTGTTTTTTGATTAATCGCATGCCTTCCTCTGTTCTTAATGGTGAGATCCCTTACAATGTCCTTTTTCCTACTAAACCCTTGTTTCCTATTGCACCCCGGATATTTGGTAGTACTTGTTTTGCTCGTGATGTTCGTCCCCAGGTCACTAAATTAGATCCCAAGTCTTTAAAATGTGTTTTTCTGGGTTACTCTCGTCTACAAAAGAGGTATCGGTGCTACTGTCCTAGCCTTCACAAGTATCTTGTGTTCGCTGATGTTACCTTTCTCGAACATCTTCCTTTTTTCTCTGTTGCTTCTATTTCTCCGAGTCAGGGGGAGGATGATGATCTGTTGGTTTATGCTATCACCTCTCCGCCCCCCACTATAGCTCCTTCCCCTGTTACCCCTCCATCCCCACCACCTCCTATTCGCTATGTCTATTCCCGACGACGAGACCCATCTGCTCCATGTCCCGCACCGGTTTCTTCTTCGCCGTCGGATCTTGTGGCTGATGATCTTGATCTTCCCATTGCCCTTCGCAAAGGTACGCGTCAGTGCACTTATCCTATTTCCTCGTTTGTTTCTTATGCTCACTTGTCTTCTCCTTCGTGTTCTTTTGTTGCTTCCCTTGATTCTGTGTCTCTTCCCAAAACTGTCCATGATGCCTTGTCCCATCCCGGATGGCGTGATGCTATGATCGAAGAGATGAATGCTTTAGATGCTAATGATACTTGGGCTTTAGTGCCTTTACCTGCAGGCAAGAAAGCTATTGGTTGTAAATGGGTGTTTGCGGTCAAATTCAATTCCGATGGTTCCGTGGCTCGCCTTAAAGCCCGTCTTGTGGCTAAAGGCTATGCTCAGACTTATGGTGTGGATTATTCTGATACTTTCTCCCCTGTTGCTAAGTTGACCTCGGTTCGCTTATTTATTTCTCTGGCAGTTACTAATGATTGGCCTCTACATCAGTTAGACATCAAAAATGCTTTCTTACATGGTGATCTCCAGGAGGAAGTGTATATGGAGCAATCACCTGGATTTATTGCTCAGGGGGAGTGTGGGCGAGTTTGTCATCTTCGCAAGTCCTTATATGGGTTGAAACAGAGTCCCCGAGCTTGGTTTGGAAAATTTAGTCAGGCAGTGGAGAAGTTTGGAATGAATAAAAGTAAGTCTGACCACTCAGTTTTCTATAAGCATTCTACATCTGGCCTCATTCTCCTTGTTGTGTATATGGATGATATTGTCATTACTGGAAGTGATACTGTGGGAATTTCATCTTTGAAGTCCTTTCTTCATAGCCAGTTTCACACAAAAGATTTAGGGGTATTGAAGTATTTCTTGGGAATTGAAGTGACAAGAAGCAAGAAAGGCATTGTCCTATCCCAGAGGAAATATGTGCTTGACCTGTTAACTGAGACTGGAAAGTTGGGGGCTAAGCCGTGCAGCGCTCCAATGCTTCCCAACCTACAACTCATGAAAGATGGAGACTTATTTGAAGATCCTGAAAAATACAGGAGACTGGTTGGAAAGTTGAACTATCTTACAGTGACACGTCCTGATATTGCATACTCTGTTAGTATTGTCAGTCAATTCATGTCCTCCCCAACAGTTCACCATTGGGCAGCGTTAGAACAGATCTTGTGTTACTTAAAGGGAGCTCCTGGACGAGGGTTACTGTACAAGAATCATGGACATACTCACATCGAATGTTTTTCAGATGCAGATTGGGCAGGTTCCAAGATTGACTGCAGATCCACTACCGGATACTGTGTTTTTGTTGGAGGAAATTTGATTTCATGGAAGAGTAAGAAACAAAATGTTGTGTCCCGATCCAGTGCAGAATCAGAATATCGAGCTATGGCACAATCTGTATGTGAGATAATGTGGATATATCAACTCTTGATTGAGGTTGGTCTTAAAGCTTCAATACTAGCAAAATTGTGGTGTGATAACCAAGCGGCTCTCCATATTGCTTCCAATCCTGTGTTTCATGAACGGACTAAACATATTGAGATTGACTGTCATTTTGTTCATGAAAAGTTGCAGCAAAATTTGATCTCTACCGGATACGTGAAAACTGGAGAACAGTTAGGAGATATCTTCACAAAGGCTCTCAATGGCGCTCGAGTCGATTATATTTGCAACAAGCTGGGCCTGATTAATATCTATGCTCCAGCTTGAGGGGGAGTGTTACAGAATATACGTAGGATTATTCTAGAATATACAGGCTGTAGGGTTGACTGTATAGGCCCAATCATAGGGATTCTAATTAGTCTACTTTCCTAGTTTAGTCTCTTTATTTGTGTATAAATACACTTGTATATTTTGAATGGAATAATATAGAGAATTATTCTTCTCTCTTAGTTTACACAAGCCAAGCTGAATAAGGAAGAAAATTTTACCTTCAAAGGCTCATCCCCCACACCATGCACCCTCTCAAAATTTCACCCGAGACCCCATTCCCACATCAAACCTTACGTGCTCCCAAAACTCTCTCCACACCCCCTGAATGGCACCCCACAACCCCAAGCCCCTCCATCCTACTCGTACCCCAACTCCCCTCCTCACACCCATACTTAGAAGCTATATCTGTTCTCCACAACTCTCTCTCTCTTCTACTACAAACCTCTACAACCATTTTTCAAGAAGCACCTTATTGAACATTCCAAAATTCTTCATTCCTAATCCACTTAAAGAAACTGGTTTCTTCACCTTGTCCCAACAATGTTAACAAATCACCGAATGCCTAGTACGGTTAAAGGTGCAAGTTAGGCACAGTGGTTTTGGTTGAATTGAGTTGCTAGAGGATACATGTCCTTGGTTTATTAACAAACTATTAGGCTTGTGAATGGGTGAGGTAGTACAAGCCTTGATAAATTGTTTTTTAATTCATTCAGAGAGGAGGAAAGAAGGGGGCTGGAAGTGAGATTCACGGAAGAGGAGGTGGTGGGGGTTCTTAACTCTTGTGAAGGAGACAAAGGGCTAGGCCCTGACGGTTTCTCTATGGCCTTCTTCAAAACTTGTTCGGATGTGGTCTGTGAGGATATTTTGGGGGTATTTCATTTCTTTTTTTGAGCAGGAGAGTTTTGAAAGCAGCTTGAATGCCAGTTTCATTACTCTCATACCTAAGAAAGACGTAGCGGAGGACATTAGAGATTTTAGGCCTATTGGTTTGGTGGGAGCTATTTATAAGCTATTGGCCAAAGTTCTTGCTACTCGTCCAAAAAGAGTTTTGGGAAAGCTCATCTCGGATAACCAAAATACCTTTGTTGGTGGAAGACAGATCCCAGATGCAATTCTTGTATCCAACGAATGCGTTGATTTTTGGAAGAAGAAGAAAAAGGAAGGTTTGATTTGCAAACTGGACATTGAGAAAACAGATGACTATGTGAATTGGAGATTTTTGATATACATGATGGAGTTGATGGGTTTTAGAACGAAATGGAGGAACTGGATTTGGTATTACATTTCCACTATCTCAATCTCGATTTTAGTGAATGGAGAGGCGACCGATGTCTTCAGGAGTTTAAGGGGGCTTTGTCAGGGTGATCCTCTTTCCCTTTTTCTTTACGTGATTGTTATGGAGGCACTTAACAAATTGATGACCCGGGCAGTGGAAGAAGGCTTCTTGAAGGGATTTGTGGTGGGGGATTATGAAGACTTTGGGGTGGAGGTTTCTCATTTGTTGTTTATTGATGACACACTTGTTTTTTTTGTGAGCCTTCTGAGTTGCAGCTTCGGCACTTACGATGCATTTTGTTGTGCTTTGAAGCAGTATCAGGTCTCAAGATGAACTTGGGGAAAAGTGAGATTATTCCGGTTGGTAATGTAGCAGGTATTGAGGAGTTTACTTGGAATTTGGGTTGTGCGGTATGTTCTTTGCCCTTGGTCTATTTGGGTTTACAATTAGGTATACACTCGAAATTGAAAGCAATTTGGGACTTGGTGGTGGGGAAAGGTTTCATAAGAGGTTGGTGGGATGGAAGAAACAATATCTATCAAAAGGAGGTAAGATCACTTTAATTAAGAGTACATTGGGAAGCCTTCCCACGTACTATATGTCCCCTTTTCCCGTTCCGGCTTCGGTTGCTTCCAAGCTTGAGAAGATTCAAAGGAATTTCCTTTGGGAAAGGAAGGAGGAGGAGGGAGGGCTAGGCTTAGTTAGTTGGGAAAAGGTGAAATTTCCTTTGAAGGGAGGTGGATTGTGGGGTAAAGGTCCAAAGGACTTGTGAATGTTCAATAAAGCTCTTCTTGGTAAGTGACTTTGGAGATATGCAAAAGAGAATCAAGCTAAGTGGTGGAATACTATTGTTGCCAAGGTGGGAGATGGTGAAGGTGAGTGGTGCTCCAAGGAAGTTCATGGACCTCATGGGGTGGGGTTGTGTAAGAATATTAGGATGGGAATAAAGGACTTCTTTGAATGCACTTTGTTGGCAATTGGAAATGAAAAAGGGTAAATTTTTGGAGAGATAAATGTTGTGGTGATTCTACCTTGGAACTTAGATTACGAATTTTTCTCATCTCTTCCAATCGAGAGGCATGGGTTAAAGATTATGTCATCTTTAGTGACAATGATCATGTGTGGGCTTCTCGCTTTAGCATAAATTGAATGATTGGGAAATGGAGGAGATAATCTATTTGATGGCCATTCTTTATAGTATCCACTTGGATGCATCTAAAAGGGATGCTTTATGGTGGAAAATGGATCCTAAAGAGGAGTTCTCGGTCAAATCCTTTTACAAGCATTTGGCTAATAAGTGAGTGGAGAATTTTCCTTGGAAAGCTATTGGAAGGTTAAATCCACTACGAAAGTGGCATTTTTTGCTTGGTCCGTAACATGGAAGGAAATTTTAACATTAGATAATCTTCAAAGGAGAGGACTTTGTTTGGCTAATAGATGTGTGATCTGCTTGGAGGAGGAGGAGAATATAAATCATTTTCTCATTCATTGCTCCCTTGCTAGAGATATTTGGCAAGCTTGTTTAATGCTTTTTGGGTGTTTATGGGTGATGCCTTGGTCGGTTAGGGATTAGATAAGAATGTAGCAAGGTACTAAGGTTGGGTATGATGTAAAGGTGGTGTGGAAGCTTGTTCCACTTTGCATTTTTTGGAGTATATGGTGTGAAAGAAATGGTAGGATTTTTGAGGGGGAGAGAACTCCCCCCCCAGTAGACTTAAAGATAGAGTTTTACACCTTTTGTATTTTTGGGCTTTAGAATCCCTCCCTTCTTGTATAGATTCTTTTGTAGAGTTCTTGGGGGGTCAATACTTTTGATGCAAGTTTTGTTCTTTTGCCCTTATTGGGCTTTTAATGAAGGTTTACTTATATGAAAAAAAGGCTTGTGGCCCAGGTAGTATCACAAGTTCATAACTATGAAATAAGAGTAGTTGGGTGTAATTGTAAGGCACTGAGGTAAGACCAACAATTGAGTAGACTCTTGGAATAGGTTTTATTTGCTTATTTTCTTTGGCATAGGCGTTGCAAGAGTGCCAAACCATGACACAAAATGAATGCTGAAGTAGGAAAATGAACAAGCTTAGTTGACTCGTGAATAGCTGGAGTTTGACAGATTATTGAGCTGGGAATCAGGTCAGACTGGATCCAACTTCAAACTAATTGAGATTCAACTACTTAATACTTTGCCTTATTTGTTTTTTTTTGCCTTTTCACTTAAAGTGTTAGAGCGGAATCAAGCATATCTTAAATCATTAGGCAAGCATTGCCTAGAGTTTATGAAGAACTGGTTTTGTGCTTAGAAATCCTAATTGACATAAAATTCTTAATTTTGCATAATTATAAAAAAAGGGGGCAAGCGTTGCCTATAGTTTATGAAAATGGAACTGGTTTTGTGCTTAGAAATGTTAACTTGACATAAAAATCTTAAGTTTGCATGGTTATCAAAAAAAGAAAAAGGAAAAATCTTAAGTGGACAGGAGGTTGTATTGGGCTAGCAATACAGTGTTGGGTGACTGAACCTACCTGACCCAAATCTGGTTTGATTTTCAAATTTTCACATACATGGACAAGTGGTGGTCAAATTCCCTTAAAAGAAAATGGAGATCATTTTGTCCCCTACAAACTCTCTGCATGAACAGTTCTCTGTGGAATTCTCACAATTGATCAGGTTAATGTTAGTTGATGGTTATGGACCTGCATGTGATAAATATATCTAACAAGGTGTGTGTGATCCACCTGCTTGTTAATGCAATTAAGATTTAATTCTTTAGTCTTTACCTGCACTTAGTTGTAGTAGCAATGTTGCCATATGCCATATCATGGATTTGTGTTCATCGATAATTTAGACCTATTAGTTTGGTGTGTTAACCAATATTAGTTTGGATGTGCATAATGATATCATGGAGGTTTTCCAGTTCTTTTACGTGCATGGGTCTTTTTAAAGAAGTCTTAGGCTACGCTTAGTATAATAAAATGAAATGATAAAGAAATAGAATGGACAAAGAAATGACTCGAGTTGGGAATGGAATAGGAATGGTCATTCCTTATTCCATTCCATTCATTTGTTTGGTAACAACTAACAATTCCACTTGATTAACCATATTAAATACATATATGTATGTATATATAGCATATTTATTATAATTATATGTATATATAAATTTAAATATCTTTTGTATGTATTTATATACTTACATTTTATTTATTTATTTTTATATACTTAATTTTATATATGTATTTAAGTATGTACTTGCATATTTATCATATTTATATGTATATATGGATCTAAATATACATATGTATGTTCATATTTATCTATATATACATATATTTATTTTTATATATCCTTAATTTATATACATATATGTAAATTAATGTGTGTGTATATATATATATATATATATTCAAATATAAATTTATTTATCTGTATATTTACTTACACATACACACACACACACACACACACATATATATATATATATTATATGTATGTTGGTATATACCCACCTTATTTAAATAATATGTCTTTATATATTAATTTATTTATATATGCAATTATTTGTGTGTATATTTATTTGTATATTTTAATGCATTTATATTTTTATATATATGTATATATACAATTATTTATGTATATTTTCTATTTAAATGCTATATATTTATTTTTTATATATATACTTATATATACATGAATGTATATATACATATTAAGTTATGTGTATATATTAATTTATTAATATATACAATTATTTATTTATATATTTATTTATGTATGTGTGTGTGTGTATATATATATATATATATACACATACATATATTTATGTTTGTTTATTTATATAGATGTACATGTACATGCATTTATTTTAATATATAAATAAATATATTTATGTATATATATATTGATATTTATATATTTGTGTGTATATATAACATATATTATATATGTGTGTTTTATTTATTTATTTTTTTTAATCCCATTCCATTGGAATGGTTCTAATTCCTTAGGTTATGGGAAGGAATGGTATCCCACTTCTCATTGGTTTTACCAAACATAAGAATGGAATGGACTTGGGAATGACCATTCCATTCCCGAGTCTATTCCGGCCTACCAAACATGCCCTTAATGCTTCTTTCATAGCACTAATGCCAAAGAAAGGGTGCTGAGGACTTGAAGGACTTCAAACCTATTGGATTAGTGGGAGGAGTATGTAAGTTGATGGCTAAAGTTCTTTGTAACCGTTTGAAAGGTGTCTTAGGGAAGCTTGTATTAGATAGCCAAAATGTTGTTGTAGGAGAAAGACATATTCTCGATGCAGGTCTATGGCTAATGAGAGCATTGATGTAAGGAGAAGGGGCTTTTGTGCAAGCTAGATATCGAAAAGGCATACAACCATGTGAATTGGCAATTTCTCTTGTATTTGCTTGAAAGAATGGGGTTTGGAGAGAGATGGAAAAGATGGGTGGAGATGTGTATTTATTCGGTTTCGTTCTCGGTCTAGTTACTGGATCAATTGCTGGTTTCTTTAGGAGTTCGAGGGGCCTTAGATAGGGAGACCTCCTCTCTTCTTACCTTTTTGTGATTGTCATAAAGGCTTTGAGTAGATTGTTGGGTAGAGTGGTGAAAAGGGGTCTATTGCAAGGTTTTGTGGTGGGGGGTTCATGAGGACCTTCTTTTTCTCAATGACACTTATTTTTTATGGTGCGGCAGAATCCCAACTTGTCTACCTTAGAAGTGTACTTTTATGCTTTGAAGAAGTTTCGCGACTTAAGGTGAATTTGGGGAAGAGTGAGATCATTCTGGCAAGAGATTTGAATGGAGCAGAAGAGTTGGCTTGGAATTTAGGCTGTAAGATGGGATCTCTTCCTGCAATTTACTTGGGGTTATCTCTAGGTGCTTCATCAAAGTCTAAGGAAAGTCAAGACCTAGTGGTGAAGAGATTCTAAAATCACTCAGCGGGGTGGAATAAGCAATATTTGTCCAACACGATACGACATGGACACGGACATGACATTTCTAAAAAAAGTAGAACATGGATACGTTAGGGACACGTTGAATATATATATATATATATATATTTTATACTTTTTGTATGACTATATAATAAAAATCTAACATTATTTCAATTAAAATTGATACAGAAATCACAAAAAATATTATTTAGATATTAAAATAAAAAATTCATTAAATAAAAATTTAATAACTTCTTCATTTAGTCATCAACATCCATGAATCAATTTTCAAAACAAATTTACTAACTATTACATAGAACATATATAACCCAAAAAAACAAAGGAGAGGAAGAGAAAATAAGGGAAAATACCCCAAAAAGAAGAAGAAAAGAAAATGTGTATTAACATGTCCCAATGTGTCCGAAAGGTGTCGAAAATTCAGAAAAAAATATAAAATTTGGATACTCTTTTTCGCGTATCTGGCATGTGTCTAGAAAGTGGATGAGAGTGTCAGTGTCCGACGCATGTCTGACATAGACATGTGAGCCAAAATAGAGTGTTCGTGTTTCATTGGAGGGGGGGGCACAAAGGCAAGCTCACTCTGATCAAAAGTAGTTTGGGAAGTCTTCCTACGTACTTTATGCCCCTCTTTCCAATTATAGCTTCGGTTGCAAATCTTTTAGACCAGATGCAGAGAGGTTTCCTAAGGGGGAGGAATAAAGGAGAAAGGGGCCCTCATTTAGTCAATTGGGGCGAGGCGAGGTTACCTTTATTCTTTAAAGGGTGGAGGATTGAGAGAGAAGGATTTGAGGGTATTTAATAGGGCATTTCTTGGTAAATGGCTATGGTGTTTTGTGGAAGAGCCTAATGCTTTGTGGCGGGCAATCATTAACGCCAAGGTGGGTTGTGACAATGGTAGTTGTTGCTCCAAGGTGGCGGAAGGAGCCTTGTGGTGTGGGTTTTTGGAAAATTATTAGAAAAGGTGCAGATGACTACTTTATGTTCACAACTTTTGTGGTTGGTATTGGAGGGAGGGTCAAGTTTTAGAAGGACCAATGGTGTGGAGACATTACTTTGGAACATCATTTCTGTCACATTTTCCAAATCTCCAATGGAGAAGCTTTTGTGAAGGACTATGTGGTCTTCAATAAGTATTGGTTTGTTTGTGTTCCTTGCTTTCGTAGGGATTTGCATGATTGGGAAGTGGAGGCCATGTGCTTAGGGGCTCTTCTTTATTGTATTCGCTTGGATAGAAATAAAGAAGATTATTTTAGTTAGCAAGTGGATTCTCAGGGTAAATTTTTTGGTTAAGTCCTTTTACATGCAATTGGCTAGAAGAGGTGTGAAGGATTTCCCATGGAAAGCTCTTTGGCGCACCAAAGCCCCCATTAAGGTGACTTTCTTCTCTTGGACTGTGGAGTGGGGGGCTTTTTTGACTTTGGCTAATAGGTGTTCCGTGGGAATCCATTAATCACTTATTTATCTATGGCCCAGTTGCTAGAGATGTTTGGAATCTCCTCCTTTATCTTTTTGGGTATTCTTGGGTGATGTCTTGGTCTGTAGGGACTTGGTGAAGGTGTGGAAAGGAGCTCGGGGTAAATGTAATGTTAGGAAAGTGTGGCGTTTACTTATTCTTTATATTTTTTGGTGTATTTGGAGAGAGAGAGAAATATTAGGATTTTTGAAAGGGAGATAAATCCCCTTTAAAGATAGTTTGTTAAAAATCACTGATCAAAAAAAAAAAAAAAAAGGCTGTCAGAAATCTCTATACTAGTGGGTTATTGAATCGTACCCGTCTTATATAGATTTTTTAATAAAGTTTTTAGGGGTTTATGAATTTTATTGTTAGCTGTCCCTTTTTGTAAGTATTTAGCCTTTCTTGAATTCTTGGGCATTTTAATGAAATTACATCTGATAGAAAAATAAAAAAAAAATTGCCGTGCATATGTAGCTATATCTTCTTTCAATGCTTCTTTTAGGGAACATCAGACAAGTGTTGGCAGGAGTTAATTTTTTTTATTTTTTTTGATTTGGTTTTCTGTTAAAAATAAAACCTTACATGAGGTCAGATTAGGCGAGTGTTAACGCTTCTTTGAACAGAATCCAACTGACCTGAACTTGACTCAAATCTCCAAACTCCTGTTAATATGGACCAAGTGGTGGGGCAATTTCCCTTACAGGAAGATATAAAGATCCCTTGTCCTACATGGACAATCCTATATGAAAGTGGTTAATGAGTTTCATCTTTGGTGGATGGGTTATGTTGATCAGCATTTGATGTGTACATGGAGTGCGGAGTTAGTGGATCACTCATTTCGTTTTAGCTACATTTTTTTATATCCTAGATGGATTTATTTGTTCTTTTATTCCATTAATGTGGTAAACATGTCTTAAAATATACTATGCATCATTATCAAAGATAAGAAAGAATGAATATTACTTATCCGAATGACTCAAACCTTTTCTTCCTTAGGTTGCAAATTTTATATAATAAATCAACGTAACTAGATCTTCAGAAACCAGTCAAAATCGGTTGGTTCAACCACTTGAATTGGTTTTTATTGGTGTTTTTTTGGTCAATAAACTAAACTAGTGTAGAGGTGCTCAGTTTGAGAATTTTGGTAGTTGGTTTGTCTCTCCTTTCTCATTGTTACAGCTGAACCTAGCTTCCCGGCCTATCTCCAAATATGTATATATTTTGGTGGGGGCGGGGAGGGGGCCAAAGTTTATGTTTTAGAATTTTGGGAGGCCTTATGAAAAATATAAATTCTTCTTTTGGGGGGTGGGGTGGGATTTCTAATTTTTAAAATTTTTTAGCAAATAATAAGAGAAAAGCTGGATTTTTTTTTTGTTGGGGGCATCCCCTCTTCATCCGCCATTGCAGTATGGGAGTAGCTTACCTAAGGATATTCAAATATTATAGCCTTTGCTTGTGCTTGGCCTGGCTTGATCTTTAGCTCAGACTCCTCAACTCAACTCAACTTATCATGAAATATAAAGAAGTGAAAGGGGTGATATGAGTGATGAGATTTAACTAATCAGAGTAGCAAAGTTCTGAGTGCTTTGGTGTGATGCTCAAAGTGAGACAGGGAGAAAATGGTAAAGTGCAAGATGGTTTCTTTAGAGAAATCTTTGAATGTTCGTAGAAAGTGATTTAGGAAACTCTGGTTGGAAATGAAGCCAGCCTCATGACTTATTTGTATTAGTATGCTAGGCAGCCAAGGATGTGTTCCAGCATGTTTTATACATAGTAGGGCCTTCTTACTTCTTTGAGAAGTCATTTGCACATACAATATTGTTGAGAGCTTGATATACAACAACTTAAGCTTTTGTAGTAATTGGTTGCTTAACATGGTATTAGAACTTTGGTTATGAGTGGACTTGGGTTCAAATCTCTTCATTTGCATTTATTCCTTGTTAGCATTTGCACTTTGTTCTGCTTCGCATTTTTCTGTGACTTCTTTACCTCTCCACATGTGAGTCTGCAGTTGCCCATGAGGGGGAGTGTTGGGGGCTTGATATACATTGTTGGCCCTTTCTCTAACAACTTAAGCTTTTAGAGTAATTTGTTGCTTAACAAATATAACTAATTGGTATTGTAATAGATTTGAGTTTTATTCTCCCTTACAAGAAGCCTTTATTTTATTTTTTCTTTCTTTCTCTTGCTTTTTCGTCTTCTTCTTCCTAGTTTAGTCTTGTAATCTAGCATTGGTAATTTATTTCTGTTTGTTCTTTTTTAATCATCTAAACCGATAGCGACACTTTCGAGATACAAGCCCTCATCCTGAAGAATTTCGAGAAATGTCTATCTCACGGGGTAAAGATAGAGAGTGTATTGTATTGCTTATATACTAATTACAGGAATGCAAGGAGCACAGTGAATGCTCTGTATAGCAGAAGGAAAGAATGCAAATGTACAGCTAAGGCTATCTAAACATATACAACTTTCTAAACATATACGCTTGACTTTCTAAGTATAATGTAGTTGCGCTGTCAAGGAGGATTTGAAGCTGATTTGATTTTGCATTTGCTGATTTGGTGCTGACTGATTTGATTTTGTATTTTCTGATTTGGTGCTGATACGTTATCACTCCCCCTCAAACATGGCCGTGGATCTGGGCAAAGGCCAAGTTTGATTCTAAATGCCTGGAACAGAGGTTTGGGCAACGGTTTTGTGAATATATCAGCTAGCTGATTTGGTGAAGTAACAAACCGAGTTTCCAAAGAACCAAGTGCAACACGTTCACGAATGTAATGATAATCGAGCTCGACGTGCTTTGTTCGCCCATGTAAAATTGGATTAATGGTCAGATGCAATGCACTGAGATTGTCGCAATGTAGAGCAGGAGTCTTGTGCAGTGGGATATCAAGGTCGCGTAATAGGAAAGAGAGCCATGCAAGCTCGGCGGCAGTGGCAGCCATTGATCGATATTTAGATTCCGTGCTGGAGCGAGCCACAGTGGCTTGTTTCTTTGCACTCCAAGAGACACAATTACTTCCTAGGAAGGTGCAAAAACCAGAGGTTGAGCGTCGAGTTTGTGGGCAGCCCGCCCAATCTGCGTCAGAGAATGCATAGAGATCAAGAGTGCTGGAAGCAATGATGCGCATGCCATAGTGGGCAGTGCCCTGAATATAGTGAAGTATACGTTTCACAAGTTGAAAATGAGCAATTGTGGGAGACTGCATGAACTGACATGCATAGTTGACGCTGTAGGAGAGGTCAGGTCTCGTGAAAGTCAGGTACTGAAGTCCCCCCACTAAGCTACGGTACAAGCTTGGATCATGAAAGGGACCTTCAGCAGCTGATTTGAGACGTCCTTTAGTAGGCATTGGAGTAGAAATAGGCTTGGATTCATCCATATTAGCACGTTTGAGAAGTTCCAACGCATACCTATGTTGGGATAGAAACATATCACGCCCAAACTTGTGTACTTCAATGCCAAGAAAGTGGTGAAGATGGCCAAGATCCTTAATGGAAAAATGCTGAGCCAGTCGAGAGATGAATGCATCAACTTGCTTAGTGTTATCTCCTGTAATCACCATGTCATCGACATATAAGAGGAGTATCAAAATGCTGGAGGATGTTTTGCATATAAATAGACTCGGGTCTGTAGTGCTACAGAAAAATCCCATTTGAAGAAGAAAGTCACTAAGTCGATCAAACCAGGCCCTTGGTGCCTGTTTGAGACCATAGAGGGCTCGGCTAAGTTGGCATACGTGAGAGGGACATGTTGGATCAACATATCCTGGAGGTTGCTTCATGTACACAGGGGTACTGAGGTAGCCATGCAAGAAGGCGTTCTTGACATCAAGTTGTCGAAGATCCCATTGTTTAACAACAGCCAATGTGAGTACAACACGTATTGTTGCAGGCTTGATAACTGGGGAAAAAGTTTCTGAAAAATCAATACCATCCACTTGATTGAAACCTTTTGCTACGAGTCGTGCCTTGAGACGTTCAAGAGACCCATTTGGTTGTAGCTTTGCCTTGTAAACCCATTTACATCCCACTATATTCATCTCAGGTTGAGGAGGTACCAAAGTCCAAGTTTTGTTGGCTGCCAAGGCTGTTATTTCTTCATCCATAGCAGCTGACCACCCTGGGTGATTTTTGGCAGATTTAATGGACTTTGGAGGTGACGGAATGGGATGAGTAAGATGCAGATTCGCATACTTTGGATTCGGTTTTCGAACTCCAGATTTTGCTCTTGTGATCATAGTGTGTTGAAGTTGTTCTCTAGATAAGGAATCAGGTTGAGAATTGTCATGAGGGGAGACTGAGGTAGCAGTAGCGTGGGAAGTGTCAGGACGCAAGACTGGTGTTGCATCATGTGGAGCTGCATCATGTTGAGAAACCTCATGACGCATATCTGATGCAGGAGCAGGTTGAGAGGGAGGCATTGTAGGCGAGTGACTCATGTTTGATGGTGAGGCAAAAGCGGAAGGAGATAATATATCAGCATGTTCTTCAAAAATGCAGAACTCCCCCTCAACAGGAGGTTCACCATACAAAGCAGTTGGCTTAGAATATGGCAGCAGTGATTCATCAAACACTACATGTCTGGAGACATAGACACGGCCAGTAGGAGGATATAAGCATTTGTATCCTTTGTGTTTTGTGCTATAGCCAAGAAAAACACAAGGCAAGGACTTGGGTTCCAATTTGTTGCTGCGATATGCACCAAGATATGGGAAACACCGAGAACCAAGAACTCTGAAAGTGCCATAATCAGGTACTTTGCCATACATCCAAGCATAGGGAGAGTCCATATCAAGAGTAATTGATGGCAACCTGTTTAAGAGGAAAACAGCAGTGGAAAAACAGTCAAGCCAGAATCTTGATGGAAGCTGAGCATGAAACATCATTGCTAATCCCAGTTCTGTAATACTACGATGCATGCGCTCAGCTTTGCCATTTTGTTCTGGAGTTTTTGGACAAGCAGACTGATGGTGAATACCATGTTGGTGAAGATATTGTTCAAATGGACTACTTGCAAATTCACCTCCTTCATCACTTTGAAAAATGCGAATTTTTCCATCAAATTGGCATTGGATATAAGAGTGTACCTGTTTGAAAGCATCACAGAAATTTGATTTGTGTCGAAGAGGAATAAGCCACATAAAGTTGGTGTAGTCATCGACAAAGATAGCATAATATCTATATTTTTCCCGAGAAGGAATAGGGGCTGGTCCCCATAAATCACAATGCAGTTTAGTAAAAGGAGTGGTCATTTTATTATTACTAGAAGCAAATGGAAGTTTACAGGACTTGCTCATTTGGCAACTAGTACAGACACTCATAGGTTGCAAGGAAATACAATTGATAAACTTCTTGGAATGAAGATAATTCAAGATACGATTCTGAGGATGACCAAGCCTGTGATGCCAACACTCAGAGGATGCTTGTCGAAACCTGGATGAAAATAGTGCAGTTGGACTGGTAGAGTGGTCTTGGGATCCCTCAAAAGTGTATAGGCCCTTCCGTTTCCACCCCTTCGCTATGATCTGTTTGGAGATCCTGTCCTTTAGCACAAAACCAGGGCCATTAAACTCAAAAATAAGAGGATAATCAGAGGTGAGTTTACTAACAGATAGTAAATCTTTTTGGATATCAGGCACAACTAGGACATCGTTTAGCTTTATAGAGGAAGAACCAGACGAGTGTTGCAGTACCAATATGTGTGATAGGAAGGATATGGCCATTACCAACCATAACTCCATCAGATTTTGTATAAGGAGTCACAGATTGAAGATTACCTGTGGAGGCTGTCATGTGGTCGGTGGCGCCTGTATCAGGATGCCAAGGAGAGTCCTTTGTGTCGCCAACTTGTACAGCCGAGAATGCTTGAGGGAGGTTATCTGTTGTGAATGAGTGATTAAATCGTTCAAAGCATTTGATGGCTGTATGGTATTTCTTGTTACAGATTTGGCAAGTTGGACCATCATCCTTCTTGTTTCCACGAGATTGGTTACTGCCAGAAGACTGTCCAGAAGAGTTGGAGGTCTTGTGGGCTGATTGGTTTCCTTGAGTAAAGCCCCTCCCTTTGGAGTTGAAGGAGGCAGATTGTCCTTGCCCCTTCCTGTTCTTGTAAGTTTTCTGGCCATAGAAAACCACAGGAGGTTGAGCAGGGCTGTTAATGTTGTGCCGTTCAGCATAGTTTTCCAGTTGAGTGACAACTTCAGAATAGGATGGAACAGGTGGTCGTAACATGGTGGCAGTAAAGATTTCGAAATCTTTACCCAGACCATTTAGTAACCACCAAGATTTCTTTTGATCGCTAACAGGTTTGCCAATGGCAGCCAGTTCATCACAGATGGTCTTGAAACGACGAAGGTACGTACTCAGGTTGTCAGTGCCACGAGTAATGGAGGTGAGCCTTTGCTTTAGTGCAAGGCTTCGAGCAGATGACGCTCGAGCAAATGCATGTACGAGTGCATTCCAGACTTCAGCAGCGGTGCCTAGGCCAACCACAATGCCTAGTACCTCTTCTGAAAGGGTAGCAGTAAGCCATCCCTTAACCAAACGATCTGTCCTATGCCATTTTAGAAACGCAGGATTTGATTGTGCCGCAGAATCAGAGGTGACAATCGTTTCTGGTGGAGTAGAAATTTCACCATTCAGGAATCCTTGAAGATCATAACTCTCAAGGATGTTGATCATTTGGGTTTTCCATAAAAGGAAGTTGTTTGACGAAAGTTTGATGGACACAAAGTTGGAAATGTTTTGTGTAACTGGGTAAGGGTATTCCTCAGAAGGAGATGACAGAGATGAGTTGGTTGACATGGTTGCAAAAAAAGAAAGAAAAGCTCTATCAATTCCCGTTGGCTCTGATACCAAGAAGAATTTCGAGAAATGTCTATCTCACGGGGTAAAGATAGAGAGTGTATTGTATTGCTTATATACTGATTACAGGAATGCAAGGAGCACAGTGAATGCTCTGTACAGCAGAAGGAAAGAATGCAAATGTACAGCTAAGGCTATCTAAACATATACAACTTTCTAAACATATACGCTTGACTTTCTAAGTATAATGTAGTTGCGCTGTCAAGGAGGATTTGAAGCTGATTTGATTTTGCATTTGCTGATTTGGTGCTGACTGATTTGATTTTGTATTTGCTGATTTGGTGCTGATACATTATCACATCCATCCCCTCCACCTCCCCCCCCAAAACCCATCTTTCTCATCACATACAACAGAAGTCCTAACTAACATGGTCATAAGCTTTCTCACTGTCTAGCTTGCAAACAAACCACTCTCCTTCCATTTCCTCCGAGAATTAATGCATTCATTAGCTATTAAAACCGCATCAAGGATTTGCCTTTCCCCAACAAAAGCATTTTGACTCCTCAAAATTGTTTAGCAACCAACTACTCCAAAAGCTTAGGCTCTTAGAGAATGGGCCAATACTCTTTTTCATGAGCAACCCCAAACTTGCTGATGGAGAGGCAAAGAAATCATAGACAAATGCGAAGTAGAACATAGTGCAAATGCAAATGAAGATACTTGAACCAAGACCTCTAGTAACCTAAGAAGCACAAATACAGACATGGGACATGGATACAACATGACATGGACACGCAGATATGTCATTTCTAAAAAAAAGTAGGACACAGACACGTTGAGGACACATTGAATATATATAAATTTTTGTATATTTTTTATATGACCATATAATAAAAACCTAACATTATTTTAATTAAAATTGGCATAAAAACATCCATCATAAAAATATTATTAAGATATTAAAATAACATAGTCATTAAATAAAAATTCAAGAACTTCTTTATTTAAGCATCAACATTCATGATTCAAGTTCCAAAACAATTTACTAACTATTATATAGAACATATATTTGCATATATATAACCAAAGAAAGAACTAAGGAGAAATGGAGAAAAAGAGGAAAAAAATCCGAACAAAAAGAAATCAAAAAACGTGTCCGAAATTCCAAAAAAATTAAAAAATTTGGACACTGTTTTCGAGTATCCAACAAGGAAACATGAGTCAAAATAGAGTGTTTGTGCTTCATAGCTCGTAACTAATGTTCCGATACCATGTTAAGCAACCAACTACTCTCTAAAAGCTTAAGCTGTTAGAGAGAATGAGCCAACAAACATTGTTCATCACTTTCTTCAACCTAATAGAGAGGACCTTGGCCTTTAGTTTATAGACACCCCCCGCCAAACTAATTGGCCCATTCTGGGAAGATCTATAGTGTGGGGATGAGGCTTTGAAAGAAAGATTTCTGCACCTATTTAGTTTGACCATTGATAACGGTAGGGGTGCAACTTGGGCATGTCAACCCGAGTCCAACCTGAATTTCGTAGGACTTGGGTTTCATTTTTTACACTTTGGATTGTGCTTGGTCAAAAGAACTTAAGCCCGATCTAAATTAGGTTGGGTTTGGGTTGAGACTTTGGAAACCTTAGCCCAACCCGAACCCTAATTCAATTTTTATATATTATATTTTTTATACTTTAGTTATCCACCATTAGATTAGTAGGAATTCCTTGTAAGAATTACTATTTACATTTTTATAATTTCAAAAACTTACCGACCTTTAACATATTTTCAAAATTAAATTATGTTGAAAGAATTATTTTAACTTATTTTGTTCTATTTTAGAAGGAAAAATTGAGAGAAATTATTGAATCTTTTAGTATATAATCAAAATAGGAAAAAAGATAGCAATTTATTAAAGAAATCATGAATAAAATCTAAAAATTAGAATTAATAATCTGGCTTGGGTCAGGTTAGACCCGAGATAGCTAATGAATTTTAATTCGGATCAGGGTTGCTTGGGTTCAACGTCGGGCTCGGGTTGATTGTTTTAGAGCTTGTATTGAGCTTGGACATGACTCAACTCGAGCCCAACCCACCTCGAGTTGCACCCCTAGATAACGAGGCTTGGGTTGTTGACTGCTGCACTAGGGTGGGGGGAGAGGTGGTGTGGAGCTCGAGGTTTGGGAGAAACTTTTATGATTGGGAGGTGGAAGAGGTGATGAGCATGAATTTAAATCGCAGTTACGGGATACAAATTGGTCGCTGTGTAATAGTATAAGGAGTATCGGATTATTCGTAATAGGGAATCAGAAACTGCAACCCTGATTTTTTTTCAAACACTAGCAAATCTCTTAAAAGTCACTGATATACATATCTTGACTACAATTATCACATTTGATATTTTTTTACTATTATTTTTCAATTTTCTAACACCTAAAAAATAATTTTCTTATAAATAACACTTAAGAAGATATTTTATTATTTTATATGAATTTCTTAAAGTTAAACGAATAAGAAGTATCATGTAATTTGAATAACATTACAACAAGTAATATAAATAATAAAAAAATATTTAGAAGCATGAAAATCAATTTAGTGTGATTAGTTATAGAATAAAAAAAATTTAAATTTTTTGAGGCCAAGAGGTTTTTGTCGAGTTTGAATTGACCCGAATGTTTCGGTAACCTATTGCAAATTTTTTTGGATTATTTTATTAAGTATCTTTCTTGTATATAAATCTTATAAAAATAGAAATTATAGGAATTCTGCAATAAAAAAAAAAATTTAAAATTTGAAAAAAAAAAAATTAAAACAGTCGTAACAGTCCTGAAACAGCCGATATGTAATGGTATCGACCAATATCGGTATCGGAGAGTAAAAAAAACTGATACGTAACATAACAGTCGTTATTTAAAACCATGGCGATGAGCCTTTTAGAGACATTGCATAGGTTCAGGTTGATTGAGGGTAGAAGGGACACTCTTGCATGGGCAACAAATCCAAAGATATTCACAATGCAATCTTTTTACGAAGAATTGATGGGGAGGTGAGAGGTGAACTTTCCTTGGAAGTTGATTTGGCATTCTCAAGTTTCGACCATGGCGACCTTCTTTGCTTAGGAGGCAGCATGGGGAGCTATATTGATGACGATAGATACTCTTCAAAGGAGGCGGTTTCAGTTTGTGACTTGGTGTTGTTTGGGCAAGGGAAATGAGAAAACGGTGGATCATTTTCTTGTCCACAGTCAATGGCAAGAGATTGTTAGTGCATTTTTTTTTTTTTTTTTTTCTATTTTAGGGTGTTCTTAGGTGACGCTAGTGACATTGAAGAAGTTGCTTCTTAGTTAGAAGGGGGGCCGGGTTAGGAAGGATGTCCATGTAACATGAAAAATTGCTATTATTTGTTTAATTCGGAGCATATAGAGATAAGAGAATAGGCATATTTTTATGGGGTGGAGCGGCCCTAATTTATTTTCGAAGATAATTTTTTGTGTTTATTATACTTTTGGGTCGAAGATGCCTGTCCGTTGTATGTAGCTTCTATAGTTGATTTTTTGGGGACTCTAAGGCTTTAAGAGTTGTAGCCTTTCCCTTGTACGTACGGGTTCGCCCCACTGGTGCGCTTTGATCATATATATATATATATACTTATCAATAAAAAAAATATAGTAAGAAGTGTGATTAAAATGATGATTGATGGTATAGAAGAAGAAATAACAAAAAGGTAAAACTTTCTTAGGATGCTGCGTTGGCCACCTTGCATTTTGATTTCGCCCCCGTCCCCCCCCCCCCCCCCCCCCAAAAAAAAAAAGAATACTTCGAATGCTTCTTTTTGTACGGCCCATAAAATGTCCAGACTAATCCATTTTTTCCCTTTATATAGGCAGTTAATCTTTTTCATTCTATTGTTTGGTTGTAAGTTCTTATCCAAAGCATTGCATTCCTTGAACAACTTTAACTCTGTAGTTTATTTTGTGTAAATATGATGAACTTTATGCACTATGAAGGTTTTCAATTTAGATATTTCCTTTCATCTGATAATCTGATACTTTGATCCTTAGCATTATGTTTTACGTCCTTTCTTCTAAACTACATTTTTATGAGCAGTCGATTCCACTTCGGTTGCTGGCCAAAGCTACATATGCAACTGCACAATTTGGATCATTTGAGTGAGTGTTCTTTTTCCTTGTATACTGACAGAAAAGATTGTTGTAAATTTGTAATTGTCCAGTTTTACCATTTTTCTTCTTCCTTTTTTTCCTCCGTCAAAGAATAATATAAATTTGTATGTGTTTGAGTGCGTGTTTTTTTCTCTTACAAAATTTGTGCTTGTTTTGTTGAATTACACACACACACACACACACACACATATATATATATTGATAAGTGTAATTATCTACACATATATAATCCTAGGTCAATGAGAAAAATTCTTGATATATCCTTTCCTGTTTCGTTGACATGCAAACCCTTGAATTTTGGGTGAATGTTCTGTGTCTACCGAAACTGAGATGGAAACTTTGAGAGGAGATGTATGGAACTAGTGAAATTGATTGTGCACATATCTTCAGAAACTAAAAAGACTATGAGAAACTGCCAACAACTTGGTATGTTCAAAGAAGTTTTAAGAAAAAAATTGTAGCTAACTAAAAAATTTTCATCAGTTTTTGGATGGTACAGATTTATGCAATATATTGGGTATTATTTGATGTTGGACTATATCAGGCCGAAGCCCAAGAAGCATGGATGCAACAGACACAGGGACATGGACACGATAGGACATGGACACACCTGACATGGAATTTTTTTAAACAATGGGACAGGGACATGTCGGGAACACAATGAATAATATACATATATATGTATATATAATCGTATAATTCAATTCTAACATTATTTCAATCAATTTCAAGACAACTTATCAAAAATTAATATTAATAAATAAAGACCCATCTTATGATAGGTTTCATTATGTTGATTTACTAACAATTAATATAAATTTTTTTGTGGAAGATGATCCATAAAGGGATGGAATATTTTAGAAGATGTGTTAGGTTTGAAGTGGGTGAGGGGTTGAGGGGTTGAGGGTGAAGTTTTTGGAGGATGCTTGGTATGGAGGGGTGAGGTGTTGAAGGATAGGTTCCCTCTTCTGTTTAGTTTATTCTGTGATAAGGATGCTTGGGTGGGGGTGTGGAGTCCTCTCTTCAAAAGCGACTTCTTTGATTGGGAGATGGAGGAGGTGAGGAGTTTGCTGGAGTTTCTTCAAAGATTTTCGTTCAATGAAAGTAGAGAGGACTCCATTGTTTGGGAGGTGGTCCAAAGCATTTCACAGTCCAATCTTATTACTATATGGAATGGAGCCCCTCATTTAGTTTTTTGATTCCACAAGAATAGAAGAATTTTTGTAGATGGGAATTCCATTGTGAAATCAAAATTGATTTTGCTTAGAAAGCTTTTCCTTGGAGAGTGTAGGTATGGGTGGTTCATTCATTGACTTTGTCAATAGTCGTTTTTCTAATCATAGCCTTCAGCTTTGTTGTATACCTTGCGTGTACAAGTACTTTGTTTTTTTTCTTCTCTTTTAGTAAATTATGAAAAAGAGAAAATTGTACTTAACATGAACTCGTCCGGAGGGCAAATTATAAGCGGGCTGAATAGTTTTAGGAAATTTACACTTAACTTGACATGGAAAAAAATAAATTGTACTATTTTTTTCAGTATCAAGTTAAGTGTAAATTCCCAAACTATTCAACCCCCATATAATTTGCCCTTAGGAGTTCATGTTAAGTGTGAAGTTCCCTAAAAAAACCTTTCCTATGTTTGTATGTGTATGTTTGTGTGTGTGTGTGTGTGTGTGTGTGAGAGAGAGAGAGAGAGAGAGAGAGAGAGAGAGAGAGAAGTAATTGTCAATTTCCAAATATTTAGTTAGGTATAATTTAAAAATATTTGTGTTTCTTAAGTATTTCTTTTATTTCTTTGGACAAGTAAAATGTTTTGTCAGAATTGAGCAATTCAATTTGAGATTAAGAAGCACGGATATGGACATAGGATACAGACACTGATACGATATGGACATGTAAACGCATCATTTCTAAAAAAAAATAGGATATAGGCATGTTAGGAACATGTTGAATATATATGATTTTAATATGACTATATAATAAAAACAAATGTTATTGCGATTAAAATTGACATAAAATACACAAATCACAAAAATATTATTAAGATGTTAAAATAACGAAGCTATTAAATAAAAATTTAAGAACTTCTTTATTTAATCATCAACATTCATGATTCAAGTTTCAAAACAAATTTATTAACTATCACATAAAACACATATATATGTGTGTGTGTGCGTGTGTGTGCATATATATATATATATTGTTAGATCATCAATTGCTCTAAAAGCTTAAGCTGTTAGAGAATGAGCCAACTATGTATATCAAGCTCTCTCAACACTCCCCCTCACGTGCGACCCCAAACTCGCATGTGGAGAGACAAAGAAACCATAGATAGAAGAGAATGCAAATGCAAACGGGAAATAAATGTAAATGGAGAGACTTGAACCTAAAACCTCCCACAACCAAGGTTTTGATACCATGTTAGATCACCAATTGCTCTAAAAGTTTAAGCTAGTTAGAGAATGGGTCAACAATATATATCAAGCTCTCTCAATATATATAACCAAAAAAAAAAAGAACTACGGAGAAGAAGAGAAAAAGAAGAAAAAATCCTAAAAATAAAAAAAACGCGTCCAGAACGTGTTTGAAATTAAGAAATTTTTTTCCGCATGTCTAGGAGGTGTCTGAGAGTGTCGGTGTTCCGATACGGACACATGAGTCCCAAATAGAGTAGTCCGTACTTCATAGACCACGGTTTGAAGTAACATGGACCAATGGAGCAGGGACATGCTCATATAACCTTAAAACAATTCTGTAAAGGATTGGACATTGATAATGACCTTATGTTTTTAACTTTGCTGAACCAACCTGTCTTTTGTTCTAACTTGCTTCTCCTAGAAGCTTGGATTAAACTTTTCAGTTGTTTAATTTACTACAATTCTTCTTCTTAAAAATTTATTTCAACCTATGGATTTTTTTTTTGGGGGGTAAGCAACCATCTTAAGAAAGAGATAGGATAGCTGATTTCATGTTCTATTGTTCATAGTTATTCATCTATTCATTAACTTTTTCATAAAAAAATTTGCATTTTAAAGTTCGTTGCTTTTTCCTCAATTTGAGGACTACACTCTATATTTCACTTCGAGATTTCTAATTTGGGTAGAAACAAGTTTAGATGTCTCTTCGGTTCTAATTTCCTTACTTTTAAGAAGCAGGCTTCTCTAGAAATAGTTCTTGAGTTTAATGGGCATGTTTACATTCGTTTCTTTTGTTTTTAGGACCCAAGAACTACATTTGCTATAAAAAAGTTGAATTCCATGATTATATGGTAACGTTAATTTTTTTCAATTTGTTGGATTCTATTATAGTGAAACCGCATCTTTAACTCCTTGGTCTCCTGATGATTTTACAATTCTTGGTCTCCTTGCTTTAAGGACCTGATGATTTTACAATTCTTAACATATCCAAAGGAGATCTTTCTGACCTTCATCTCTCCAGAAATTGATGACACTTGATGACAAAGAGCCATCACAGACATGAATAAATTATATAAGAGGAAGGGGTTTCTGGTTATGTAATCTTAAACTCTTGAAATCAATTACAGTAGTCCAATTTATTAGGTGCAGGGGATATGATTACTAGATGCACGGGTACATTAATGTTAATGTTATAACTTTTTTTATTTGGTAGGAGTTTGACTAAAAAAGCAGAAGCTGCCGGTGATGGGATGCTGCTAACGCTCTATCAAGAAGCTTGTTGTGGCCTGGCCTCTGGAGCTATTTTAGCTTGTATTGGTATTCCAATAAATTCAGCACTTGCTTGTTTGAGGGCTGATGTTACTGTACCAGTTGCACAACCTTTAAGAAGTGTATTCCGTATTATCTACCAGAAAGTTTCAAATGAAGGGGTTTTAGCATTATGGAAAGGTGGAGGTTGTTATGCAAATGCATTGATGGCTTATAACATGGGCATGCTGGCATCATATAATCGAAGTTCCAATTACTTTAAGGAATCCCTTGATTTTGGTGAAGATAGAGCACGATTGGGTAATATCCTCTGCTAAACCCTTCTTGTTTTTGTTATAATAACAACATCCATCTATAGTGCCTTGAAATTCTCTTCTTGTATATATTTTTGTGTACCATATTCTTTTGCAGACTTGAGTGACTGTCTCTATGCTAATTAGCCAATACCTATTTTGGTATGTGAATGTATATCTTTCTTTAAAATTCTTGGCAATGTTGGAACTTGGAAGAATTCTGATATATCGAAGAAACCTGAAAGATACAAGGGAAAATAACTGAAACTAGAGAAAAATACGTAATATGCATGCGTAACACATGTTCCTTTCTACTATTATAAACATAATACTTGGTCCTACTTGGGCACAAAATATTTTTTGGAGATGTCATAAGTGGCATTTTGCATTGGACTACTAAATTAGTAAATTGCATATGACTCTTGGTTAGTACTTTTCAATACCTGATCAATTCCTCAGTTATTAGATTAAAGGAATAATACGAGGATACATAGTCAATCCTCTTCTAGTATTTCATAGTCAAAGTAGAACTAATTTGAACATAACAGTAGCTTTGTTTGTAAAGCCAGTGATGTTCTTCACATTCCAACCAGCATTTTCATAAAGTAGCATGCACTGTGGACAAATATATTGATGTAAATGTGAATGCTCTTCCTTGCTTTGTTCATTATATGGTGTTGTAACTTCCCAATAATATGGTTTTAAGGTTTTAGAGCATTTGTTAACATATTTTGCAGGATTTGTGTTTAGTCTACTCTAGGGAGAAGTGTGTTAAATTTAATATCTTCACCTGGTTGTGTTATTTCAGGTGCGGGTGCTGTTTCAGGATTCTTTGCTTCAGCCTGCAGTTTACCATTTATGAATGTTGATGCAATCATGCGATCGTTGCAACGTGATGCCAATATGTGTGCACTATGTCACTGCCCTGCCAAAAGGGACAAAGGTTACCCCACATGGATGCCACGCAGGCGCCACGCTGACGCTTACAGGGAGCATCCACACTGCATGGCATGTCTACAAGGTTGGGCATCTAGAGAATTCTAGAGTGACCTAGGACATTCTCATGGACTACGGAATGCTCTAGAGTCTTCTTGTATATTAGAGTCATGTAGTTACAAGTAGAATATTCTAGAGACTTAGAGATAACCTTTGTATAAAGAATAGTCTTAGGAGTATTCTAGAATGTTGACTATGTAAGGATTCTAGAACGATCCCTTAAGGAACATTCTAGATCCACTACTATAACCCATAGATTAGATTAATCCTAGCCATTGATTGTAAGGCCAAAGGCCTATATAAAGGGGTGGCACTTCATTTGTTCACCAACCAAGCAAGTGTATCTCTTACTTGAGCAATACAAGCTTTCTTTTCCAAGCCTTCTTGTTCTCTAGTCATTCTCTTCTCTAGCCACAAGCCTAAGTGTGCTAGTTTGGTAGGCTGACTTAGCACTACAAGCCGAAGTTGTGAGTAGCTAAGTGCCGCACGGGTAGCTTAAAATATTAAGCCCGTGACAACTAGCTCTCTAGACTGCGCTCGGAGAGTTCTCAAGTTGGGAGGACCCTTCAAATTCTACACAGGAATTGCAAAGTTTTTTGCAAAAAACACCCCGAGTATCATGGTACTCTCTCTCTCTCTCTCACACACACACACACACAAATAAACATTTGATTCAGATATTAATTGTTTGTTCTTTTGGATGGTTCTGCAGGTGACATGGATATTCTTAGAAGAAATCCAAAAAATTGAGGAATCCATTGGATTGTAGCACTCCAAATAGAGGAAATCTGAGTTCAGAGTGAATGACCCTGACAAACCTTTTCAGCTTTGTAGTGTAATGAATACTAATATAGTCTAATCAACAATCGTTAACTACTCCAATTTATTATTTTTTATGCACTGCTGCTTCTAGTTAGAGCTGCTGGTTTATACTCATCATTGATTCTTATTCAGTAATCTGCAGCTGTAGTTCCTGTCTACTATGAATCATGTTATAGCAACAAGTTATAAGAGTCTTGCTAGTTGAAAAAATTGAGAATTAACAGTGAGAGTTGGTTCACTTGATGAATTGGCATTTCACTTTGATGCTCTCTCGAATTGTCTCTTTTATTATATATATGATATTGTATTCTAGAGAATAACTTCACACTAGTAGGTTGCAAGTATATGCGGTTTGTGTATACAGCTCTAGCTCTGATATTACTACGATCTATGTGGGATGATGATGATTTGTACTCTGATCTCGCTCAATTTCCAATGTTATTACTCTATATAAAGTAAACCCTCTCGTTATACAAACTTTTCAGTCAAGTTTAGTGACCTTGTTTGGTGCAGGAGTTTTACTTGCAGACCACGGATTCAGATGGTGCTCACAAGGGTACCAAGTTCTTGGATTTATTATTTTCCAATACCCGGTTTGGGAGAGCTACAGATTTTAGCGAATTAATTCTAAAAATTTGGAGAATGAATTCTTAATAATTGTTTATTGGCTGTTTAGTAAAAATTATGCCCTTTTACCCTTTATATTGTATATATTGAGTGATTTGTCAATGGTAAGCTCAAGGGTAAAACTTGTAAAAAGCCAAAACTATTTTAAGAAGAATTAGGTTTAAATTTCGGTCGCAGAACTTGATTTTGATAAACTCTCCCAAGCAACACAAAAGCTCGGCTGGGGATCCAAAACCATGGTTTGAGGGGGGGAGGGGTGTAGTTACACCCTCCAAGCCAAAAGGACCACCACTAGCCACTTCAACAGACTTAAATGGTTCAAGTTTATTTGTAGCACCATCCTTTCCCAAAGCAAGGATCATACACCATTTTTTTTTTTTTTTAATCTCTTCAGCTTCCATAATGCTACCAAAGGAGTAAAAGGTCCGGCGAGGAGGTTTCACCTGTTGACACCACACTTAGATTTGAGCATTGTGCAATATCCTCATGGATTCCATACATACTCAAATCTGAACGACAGTCTCATCGTGTGACCTTCCCACTGAAAATCTTTTTTCCCACCAAAGGTTGTGCCCATTTGCCAAGGCATCCAAAACATGGCAGCTCTGTATTCAGTATGTCCATCCACTGCATCAATCAACAAATAAACAAAGAATAGAAACAGAGAATTCTGGTGCATATCTTCCATGCTTTCTCATTACCTTGTACTAAAAATTATCAAAGAAACTGGTTTTTATTAGTTAAGGAACAATGCAATACTTTATATCCTATCCTATACTAAGTTTATCATCTCCTCATTCCACGTCTATGGTAATAAATAATCTTTTTGATAAACCCAAACCAATGCCAACTCAACTCACAAAGCCTTATCCCAATTATCTGGGGCCCCAAACCAATGTCAACTCAACTCACAAAGTCTTATCTTAATTATCTGGGCCCCAAACCAATATAGACTATAAACCTCAATATATAAGCCTCTAAGTCTAAATCAATCTTCTAGATCTATAATTTGCAAAAACCAGACAATGATGGCTGTAAGTAGTGAGAAATATGGCGCAGAATTGTTCTTGGACAGGACATGAATATTACTCCTAGGCCCTGAGAAAAAGAATGAAAACCATCATTAGCAACATCCAGCAAAAATAATGAAGGCCAAACCAAATAGAATCACCAAATGAATCTCCACCCTATAATAAAATAAAATATATACACACATATATAACCTATGAACAAAATATTTAGGATGAAATTAGATTGTAGAACTCCAATGCATGCTAATAAACAATCTGTCTACATATTCTACAGTTGTCAATTCTTCAGATTCTACCTCTGCAACATGGTAACATAGGCAATGCATGGTCTCTTCATTTTTTATGGACACGACCAAGAAAAAAGTTGGGGGAAAAAAAAGAATGTAAAGACACCCCCCCCCCCCCCCCCCCCCCCTCTTTTTTTTTTTTTCTACAAGTAAAATGTGTCACACCAAAGAACTAGGGGATAGAAAAAGAGAAGGGGAGGAGGGGGCACAAACTATGTACAGATAGAGTATACAGGAGCCTGAGATTAGGCTTGTTACAACTCAAATCACCTATAGAATCAACTAGAGCGCAAGCAATCCCGGAATCACCAGAGCGCCAAAAACGAAAAGCGTCCAACATTGCTTTCTTCATTCTATGAACTATAGTCGTCAAATTGTCCAGGCGACCCTAGGTGATGAACCTAACTTACTACCAAGGCAATCACACAACTAGAAAAACATGGTATAAAAGTGATCTAATCATTATTTTAATTCATAATTTCACATAATCTATTTTATTAATAAAAATAAATAAATCAATAAAAATAATATCCTTATTCCAAAATAAAAATATGAATAAAAAAAACATAATAGCAACTATGTATAACTAATGTTATTTTCTGCTAGTAAACAAACATACAATTTGAATTTTAGAAATATTGTAACATATGCAAATAAATCAAATAAAATGGACAATATAAAAGAAAATATTTGAATAGAAGTTAACCCATTCAAATAATAAAATTTGATGATAATTCACAAGGTAACATTGAACAAACTTGATAAAATTCAAAGCAATTAATGAATATTAAAGGGTCGTAAATGTAATTCATTTTATTTTGACAGCATTAAATAAACAGTTGGGGATAAGATAATATTAACATAATTTTCTAAGGAGATTTGACTTTATCTATTGCATGTAAATAAAATTTACATGAGGTTGCTATATATGGAAGAACTTCAAGTACAAATAATCAATGTTTGAAAATGTGTTAAATTCTCTATTATTTCACATCATTTATTTATAGATAAAACAAAAGAAAGTAAAAACAAAAAATATAATAATGAAATAGAAAGTTAATTATGTCTTAAAATAACAAATTTTCCCAATAACAAATTATTATTCATGGATACAAGGATATATTCAAACCTTAACAAACAAATATAATAATAAAATAAAATTTTAATTATGTATTAAAATACAAAGTTTGGCTAATTAAAAATGTCTACTGCCCGGGCGAATTGTGCCCAGGCGAACCGCCCAATTATTTTAGTTCAGGCGGTCATCACCTAGGCATTTTTCCTAAAGTACAGCACCCGTAACAACTATGCTATGAACAGAAAGCTCCACATCCTTAAACCTGCACCTGTTTAGTTCCCCCCAGACACTCCACTTAAGCATAGAGCAACAGCCTACCATGCCTGCCAAACTCTACTCTAAGACAACCAACAAACAACAACCAATCAAATACCTTGCTGTCCTTGGCTTTATCCAGTGAATCCCAAATGGAGACAACATACACCACAGATCACCCCGTCCAACTCAAATGTCCTCCTCGCATGCTCATTTATCTCACTTTGATATTTTCCTTTGCAATTATACCCTTTTTCCAGTAGTTAAATGAAAGGAATACAGTTGTGCTTGAACATCCACTGCATTTGAAAACAGAGATTAGGCTTGTTGTATACAACTCAACTCACCTATAGAATCAACAAGTGTGTAAGGAATCACAGAATCACCAGAGCCCCAAAAAACGAAAAGCATCCAACATTGCTTTCTTCAATCTATGAACAGAATGCTCCACATCCTCAAACCTGAACCTGTTCAGTTCCCCCCAAACACTCCACTTAAGCATAGTGGAGCAGCGTACCACACCTGCCAAACTCTGCACTAGGACAACCTCCAAACAACCAATCAAATCCCTCGCTGTCTTTGGCATTATCCAGTGAATCCCAAATGGAGACAAAATGCACCACAGATCACTCGTCCTACTCAACTGCCGTCTCATGCTCATTTATCTCATTTCAATATTTTCTTTGCAATTATGCCCTTTTTCCTGTAGTTAAATGAAAAGAATACAGTTGTGCATTGAACATCCACTTCATGTGAAAACAGAGCCAATCATTTCCAGAATTTTTTGTCCAAATTCCGGAATCCTTAATAGCATGCCTGGCATGTGACCAAACATTTCAGACATGATTGCACGTACAAACACTCTTCTCATAAAGTTAGGACTTGATTGGAACTCGCTTTTATACTCTATCCCTCTTTCGACTTCTTTAACAAAATATGTATTCTTAAAACAATTAATGAAGCTAAGGGAAAATTACACTCCCTCCGTACAACTTCTGTCAACTACCTTAGTAAAGGAGTAGTGTAATTTCAGAAACCTCAGGGAAGTCTAATGTATTTGTCCAGAACCTCAGGGGAGCTCACTGTAATTTTCTCTAATGTTAATTATGCACTAAATCCTTTAAAATGTTAAGATAAGTTGTGCAACTCACCACATAACCAACACCACCCCCTTAAAAAGACAATTAAAAAATGAAGAATGAAATGTAGACAATTACACACAGAATACTCATGCATATGTATAATCTCAACCCCACTAATAATTTCTTGAAAGATGAAACAAACTTGCAGCATATATTAATGTATATCAGGTAGCTCTATGTCATGTGAAGGATACATATTATATGTAACTTCGGAAAAACTAATAAAAATGAAGCAATAACAAAAATGATGCATCAAAAAGTCACCTGGTGATATAGGAGTTGTCAGTGGTATTAATAACTATCTCATCGCCAGTTAATATGAAAGGTGGTACCTGGAAAAAATATGAAGAGTAAATATAAGAAATTAATACAATTTCACAGATATTAGCAGTCTTGCAATTTAAACATAATGCAGGTACTATGGCAGAGTGAATTAGAAACTAGCCTTTGTATCTAGTGTGATGCACTGAACCAGGCATGCAGACTTACAACTACTTAAAAATGTACAATTCTACAAAATACTAAAATCATTTGGCCTCTTTCTTATTGGTAATTAAATGGAAAGTTTATATCAAAATTAGCACCTCTAAAGCTTTACAATCTGATAGCTAGCTCTATAACACAAGTAAGGAATATTTTATCCATCTGGGCGTGGATGTTCAACTTCCCAAGTAAATTCAATTTTAAGTGCCAGCAGGTGGTATTCAAGCAAAGGAGAAGACTCGAAGACAGGTCTGCTGTACAATCTCCAATAGACTACCAACAATGCTAACAGGCATCATCACCATGTATTTAATCCCCCCCCCCCCCCCAACAAAGACTGTTAAATGTTTAGTTGATAATTTGGTCTTATATAATTGAAGATCAAGATTCACCATTCCGCCAATGTTGCTATATAATAAACATTCAACAAAAAGAAAAATGTTGCTATAAAATAACATTTCATTCTTCATATTTCTGACATGTTCTGTCTCTCATAGCTCAGATACTCTCTATTAACCTTAGTTTCATATGTGAATTACTCGGTAATTTTCATTAAATAATAGCTTCAATCACAAAGCCATAGTAACCCAAATATATGTATATGCAAAATACTTATGTATGTTAACCACTTTGCTTTAAAAGTTCATTTTATTAGCAGACCAAACACATTGAGGTTGTTTGTCATTTTGTAAGTGATATGGTTACGAGGAAATGGATTATAACTTCTTACGTCTAGTGATGTGATCAATTTGGTGATATCTTTACTACAGTCTTGAGCAAAAATCAATTTTCGAATTTGTGTAACAAGTTCGGGATGATTGATATCTATGCTCTAGCTTGAGAGAGAGTATTGGGAGGGGGGTTGGTATTTGATACAAGTAAAGGGGTATTTTTATTTTGGATTGGTAAGTAGAGGGATACTTTAATACCTACACTTATCTTTTAGTAATAATATATATTAGAGGAGTCAACCACAGTGTTGGGCTGATCCATAGGTTTTCCTTATTCTCTTACTCTCCCTTCTCTTTCTTGCGTCTGTAACATTTCTTACAATTTGTCATGGTCTAAACTTGTGGACACCTACAAATATTAGCAATTGTTATACTGAAGCCCAAACATGGCATTTCATATCATTCCAATCCATAAGGATCATTTGTATATTTTGCTAATGATACTCTCGATTTTGCAACAAGTACACCAAACCATTATTGGTTTCACATTCTACGCCCAAAGTTCCATAATGACAATTTTTCAAGTAAGGGTGGTTTGACATAATAAAATTTAGAAGTATCTGCAACCAAGCATTAGCTGGAGCATACCTCCACCTCCAAAAGAGAAAGTTAAGGATTCGAGTCCCTATTGGTATAAAGGGAGTGTGTGTTTGTATCTTACCTAAAAATAAAAATACTGATAATAATAGTAGTAATAGTAATTCATAGGAAAGAACAGATGGTTATGGAAGTGGGCAAATGAACAAATATATCTGCCGGGGAGGGTGGGGGGAATATTTAACAACTAAGGATAATACCACAATAACTCACCTGAACAGTGAGGCCATTGTCCAGCAAAACCTTTTTATAACTGTAAATACGAGGAAACAACACTCAAGTTACAACGACTATAGGCGAACAAGTAATTCAGCAGTTAATATGCATTGATTCTAGTCTATGACTCATCTAAATGTATTAACACAATTCACTAAACTCGCATATCATTAAATTTCATATCTCAAAGAAAGATTTCTAAAGGTAGTCATGTATTAATATATAGTGTATGTGTTGTGAACATGCTAAGTTTCAACATAATCACAAAATATCCTGGAGAAAAATATCTAGCTTCATCTTATTGTTACGTTCATCCTTTTGTAAATACATAGCCAAACATTTGCAGGCTGAAGAAACTTACTGAGGAGTTGCTGCAATCCCCTTCATAGGAACTTGCGCTTCCACAACTTTACAGGTCACCCGTTGAGGAACAGATGCAGACATTGGTTTTTCATCATAAAGCTCCACGGTAACTCTCATGTCATCTGTTTGCCACGAAATATAAATATTTTAGCTGGTTGGATTACAGATTAACCATGGAAACTAATGATGATTAGAAAGTTATGAAAATAGCCACACAAAAAAAAAAGGCAACTACTTTATTTTGAGAACATCATAAGTAGAGGAAAGTGACTGAAACACCTCAGAGGTCCAGTAGGAAGAAGCATGAGAACATTATGCTTATATGAACCATTTATGTATGCATGATAGTAGCTGGACTCGTGAATACATACTCTATAAATGAAAACATAAGCATTAACTTACCAACAAGAGATAACATTAACAATAGTGAATTGTTATGTTGGAAATATTCAAATATAATTTATTGTAAATTAACAAATTATTGGCTCTTTCACAATTTTTACAATGATTAATTAACTAAACTTACAATAATTACCAAACCAGATGTAGGAATTAGAAATTTTGAGTACATATAATCCACAGGAAATTATGAACAATAAATTTAATGATAGAAGTGATGATATCAATATCGTTAAGTGTTGTGAATTTTCCAACATATATATATATATAAATGTGTATTTTGATAGGTAATACACACGCACTCATGTCCCAATCGGACATGAACCCTATACCTCTCCCTTTGGAAGTGACAGGAGATACCACTCAAGGCAACATTTAGTGGTCATAAATCTTTCAATATAATTTATGGCAAATTAACTTTTTCTTGGCTCAATGCTACTCTTAGCAATGATTAGTTAACTGATCACAAAGTTATTCTCAATAGAAAAAGGAACAAAAGTTTCCAATATTTCTAGGACAATTCTAAAATACCAAACATGCAGTCTCAAATTTTTGGGAGCACAAGAGCTGGTTAAATATAATTTTTGGAAGCACAATCATAATGTTTTTATAAGTGTACATGTGCTCAAATCCCAATAAACTAGAAAAGGATGACAATTTTATTAAATTAGTCATTTCTAGTAACATTACCATTATGAATTAGAGGTGCACATGACAGCATGACAACATAGGTGTGCGGGATAAAGGCACTCGAGTGGACAGGATAATGGTGGTGTCGTGGGCATGATGGCATTGATGGTGAATTGAGGGTGGTAAAATAGTCATGCAAGTGGTGGGATATTAGGGTGGTGGAATGGTAGATGATGGTCCAGTGGTGGTAGTGGAGGTAATGGTGCAACAACAATTAAGTGATGAGTGGTGCCAGGTGTAATTGCATGGACAGGTTCTAGTAATAATTATAGCTTGCCACAGAAAAGCCATAAATCCCAACTGCTTGGAGCCAGCTATATAATTGCATTTCTCCATCCAACTAAAATCATATCATTTGTTCGAGCATGTGGCCTAATGTCATTTTCTCATTGTCTTAGTCTGCATCCTTATATGCCTTAAGCCTCTTATAATGCCTTGGCCTTCAATCAAATCATCCCTTTTCACTTATGCATGCATTGGTTTCATAACAAATGACTAGACCATTTTAGACGACATTCCCTCATCTCACATCTTTTATTGGTGCCACCTTTAAATCCTCACATATGCATCCCCCCCCCCCCCCCCCCCAACAAAAAAAAAAAGAGTTCTATGAAGCACAACTGCTCTTAAGATCATTAAAGGCCATTACTCAGTAATATTCCTACTTACGCATGGCATTGAGAATGATAAAAAAGAGAGAGATCTCCAAGCCGACTTAACCCTTCTAGATTAGGCATCATTACTGCACAAAATGGCAGCTCTCAACTTGAACCCACATTCTTAAGCTTAACAACCTGAGCATTTTACCATTGCACCAATGACCCCCTGCTCTTAAGGTCATTTCATAAATTTTTCCATTTGATTAAATAATGCAAATCAAATTTTGCAATTTATTTCCTTTTAACTTGATTAGAATTACATTTGTGCCCCATAATTTCTTGCTAAGGTATAAGGACTATCATTTGGCATAATTACTTACTAGCAAGGATCAAAATATCGTTTCGATGTATAGTTTCGGTCTGTTCGGAAACGGAAACGCTTCGGAAACGTTTCGGAAACATAATGGAAACAGAAAAAAAATTGGAAACATGTGTAAACATAACTTAAAATTTATTTATTTATACAAATAAACCTATTTATTGAATATTTGTGCATGTTTAAGGCATATACATCATATTCATGATAAATGATACTAATTCGTGATAAATGACATAATAGATATATACTATTTAATATCCACGAATTAGATAATTTGACACAAATTACATATAAAATAAAAAGTAAAACAAATAGCGATTTAAACATATTATAATTAGTAACTTAGTATTAAAATAGTTGTTTCTCTACACTTTATTTTCCCTACTACGTTTCTATTGTTTTAGGAAAAATAATAGAAATATATCTTCTTGTAATTTTGAGTCTTAATCTTTGAAAAATAAATGGATATTATTTTTTACTAACTTCTAGAATTATTATTGATATAAAAGAAATGTTTCCTCTGATTCGGTATGTTTCCACTAGTTTCGGTATGTTTCCACGGAAACAATTTTGTTTCCATGGAAACATGTGAATTTCGATATTCTACTAGTGTTTCGTTTCGGTTCCCTGAGAAACGGAAACGTTTCGACCGTTTCGATGGAAAAGAAACGAAACTTTGATCCTTGCTTACTAGAAGACAAATTTTCGCCGATGTGGATGATCCTGCTTGAAATGATAATTTTAAAATTAAAAAATTCAAGTGCACTGTAAAATGTTCAATACTATAATGTCATCAACCTTTTAGATATACAGCAGCTTCGCCGAACATGTCCTTGGGCACATCCAATTGCTCAAATGTGTTAGGCCTGATTAAATTTACAAAAAATAAAACAAAGGCTGTAAAGTTGTTCAATATATCAATGTATATAACTTTGATTACACACAAATAAATAACATCATGGAAGTAAGGGTGAAAAAACTTACTCCATTAGCACGACAACGTCGTCATCAGTATACAAGTACTTGTAGGACTTTTCTTCAACGAATACTCCTGCACCACATCAAAGCGGATTAAAGTAACATTAAGAAGCATCTAATGTTATCGAGCTACATGCTCCATAATATGATATTTCAATGTATTTCAAAAATTTTAAGTAGGTCGTGTAAAAATGGTAGAATTAAAAACACATAATATGGAAGGAGGTTGTTTGCTTTTAAAATAACATTAAGAAGCATCTAATGCTATATATATCCAGCTCTATGACCCATAACCTGATATTTCTGTGTATTTGAAAAATATTCAGTAGGTCACGTAATAGTGGTAGAACTAAAATTAAAAGATACTATAGAAGGCGGTTTGTTTGCTTCTCTTTATCTAATTCTTAGGCTCTCAGCCACCCAGCCAAGAGGTTGTGGGTCAAAGGACCTGATCTGTATAAGTGAAGTCTGATGGGTCACTTCACAACAGACTGAAATATTTTAGCCAAACTCCCTCGCTTCTTGAAGTGAGAAAGCAAGCAGCAACCGGAAAATATCCTCTCCCATTTCTCTGATAATGAATAGGGTACACCAAGCAGCCTAGATATTTCTCAGCGGATCAAAATGGGACCCAATGATGGCTAGTGGGTCCTCAAGATTACCTCAAAGCCATCTTAAAGCATTCTCAACCATCTTAAGAATTAGCAATTGATTGGGTTTAAATCAGGCCCAAAAAATGCCCAAGTTACCAATAATCAAGCTAAATAATTCCCACGCATAATCCAACTTATTCTATAATTAAACAGTTGAATGTATTTAAGTAAAAGCATACAGGCCAAAAGGGAGGTTGAACAGAAAAAAAGCCTAACCTGTACCAACTGATTTCTAAGAGGGCAGAACATAGGCTACCTGCAACAATTGAACCCATTTATTTCAAGTGTATTTATCATCCAGGTAACATTTGATACATCTATCCATTATTCGGTACAAAACTTCTATTCAAAACAAGGGTAAAATGATTTTAGTTCAAAGACAGGTTCTGAAAGAAAAATTCTAGTCATTCCAATTAAATAAAGAAACAATGCATATGTTCTATAAAGCATGGATACTCCTCCTAAGTTTCCATGGCCATATCCAATACCTATCAGATACAAACACGCCCAGATACACATCAGATATGCGCCTACTTATCAGAAAATTATTAAAAGATTATTTAAATTTTGGGTACATTGTGGATAAGCCACTGATACATTAAGGGTACTTCGGGATATGGCAGGGCAAAAGTGATCAGAGTTATAATTGTTGTGATCAAAGAAGCGGTACTAGATATGCCCCTAAAAAGATTAAAAGTGGTCAGAGCTGTAATTGTACGTACCTGTAAAGAACTCAAACGTGACAACGGTATGATAATACGATATGATGACAATGCTGCAGTTGTCATTGATCAAGAAGGAAATCCAAAAGGAACTCGAGTTTTTGGTGTGATGATATACAAAAACTCTCGTTTGCTCTTTTTGGGTGTTTTTGGACCATGCCATGGACAGTAATAAAATTTCTTACCAGTTGGAGGGGCGGTTGTAAAAAGCAAACACGCTGTAGAATTTGGAACACAGCCCTGCTTTGTTTATTTTGATGTATATGGAAAGAGAGGGAAAATAATTTTTAAAGGGGAAGAAGCTTCCCCTTATGTAGAGTTAGACCCTTTTTTTAATACTATGTACGTACGGGTGGTAGGGTCTTGTATTCCTTCGGTGGGTGTTTCTGTAGAGTTTTTGGGTGATGAGTTAAACTTGGAGATGGAAGTCTTCTTTCATTTCTCAGCGGTGAAATAAGACCAAGCTCAGACTCTCATTTAGATGAGTCTCTTTCTTTTGTGTATATGGGTGCACCCCCCTCCCCTTGGGTTTTAATACTATTACTCTTTACACAAAAAAGAAAAAAGAAAAGGTTTTGTCATATTGAGTCCTATTTGTATTCAGTATCCATATATGTGCTTCATCACATATGTCGCTAATCCTAAGTTTTAGAGGTAGCCTTGTTTAAACTTCATCACTCTAAAAAAAAAATATTTCATAAAGTGTGTTCTTCACTTAAGTTCAGCAACACACATCTAAAGACTTCATATTGGCCTTCCAAGTAAGCTTTGGGTTTAATTCATCAGACTTTATCTAAGCCTAGAAATATGAAAGCAAATAAACAATAAACTCCCCTACGCAACAACCAATATAGGCTATTTGATCCGGTAACATACGGCCAACAAAAATAAGAAGTCAAAATGCAATCCAATGTAGACATTTTTAACCAATAATATACAACAAAATAATAAGTGTCAAGATGCATACTTTCAACAGCCTCCTCTGTACGAATCCTTTCACTCGTTTTATTCCCACTGTCAACATCACGAAGCTCCACCTGTAATTAAAATAGTAGCTTTTCAATAAACAAAACTTTTGACAAGTTTCCATATCGACTTGGGTTTAAACTTACTCATTGTCCCAAGCTCTTTGAGACACTTGTATTTTATCAAGAATATTTTGGATTGCCACTTTTTTTTTTTTAATCTGTAAAAGCAAATCTATAAAATGGCCTCCAAGGGGGGCGAACCCATTCTATTCAAAAACGAAAAACAAAAACAAAAAAATAGGGGCCGGCTTGAAAAAATCAATGCCTAAGGTCCCCCAAAAATGTCATAAATGTGTCTAAACACAATGGGTTTGCCTAAGGTCCCTTGTATTTCTCTCTTAATTAGTTGATGAGAGTTTTGCATTAAGAGAAATTCTATATACTTGAATAAGGGCACTTTTATTTGTGATATTGTGATATATTTGAATTCATTTTTCTCTGGATAGTGTGAAGGCTAACCACAGAAGGTAAATACCATATTTAATTAACCAAAAGGTCGTAAGCACAAGGCCCTCACACTTAGCAGGGTCTGCGAGAAATGGATAGTAGGCAACCTTACTTGTATTTTGCAGATGTTGATACCTATGACTCAAACCTATGCCACTGCATTAGGCGAATGAGACCTTGCATTACGCAAGGCAACATATTTAACCATCCAATGCATCCTAATTTCTACAAAAGATGTATCATGTATTCAAAGGTTTAGCACTACATCAGCTTGTAAGGGTCACAACATAGTTGTTAAAATCCCGATCCGGATCTTACAATCCTACGATTTTACAATCCAAAAATACCAAATCGATCATGATCCCTATCCCATAAAAAATCCCTGGATGGTAGAATGCTTATGAAATCCCTATAGGATGACTAGGATCTCGACTTGACTCCTGATTCTACTGATCCTACAATATAGCTTTATAATATTATTCTCACATGTGTTTTTTTGATAAGTTATAGTCAGAGACCATAATAATATTATAAAATAAATACCAAGATTTCTTTAAATATCCTAAATGAGTCAATCATGTCAAAATTTTCTTAACATTTGCTTCAAACTAGACAAGTATTATACAAGTTAATGTAAGTCATTTAACTTCTTATTATGACTAGTATGGTATGATATTTTTATTTAAATACTTTAAAAACATTGCTTTAGCCTAATTAGCTCTTTATCTCTCTCTCTCTCTCTCTCTCTCTCTCACACACACACACACACACAAAATCAATAATCTTGTTTTGAATCAATTGATCTCTTATCCCGAATAGATCCTAATGCTACTTTTTTCCCTATGTCATAAGTTCTATTATAGAGTAGAATATTTTAAAATAAATTGTCTTTTTATGTAAATTAAATATTTAAAAAATAATTAATCATTGATGAATGATAATTTATGAAGTTATTTTCTTTTTATAGTTTACATCTAATATTTTAATGGGCTATCTTAGTTAAATGTTATATAAATAAACATTTGTTATGTTCATGTACTAAAAAAATATTAGGAGTAGTAAATGCTTTTGGGCTCTAAATTTTTATTATAAGTTTTTTGTGAGTTTTAAGTTTGTTCATATTGTATTTTTAAGGATTTTTAAGAAGGAAAAATATTAGTTGCTATTAATTTTCTTATCTTGTAGAATCTTATGATTCTCGATCTGATCCTACGACTCGATCCTAAGGACTCTCTCATCAATCCGTTGTAGAATTCCAATTTTAAAAACCTTGGGTCACGGGGTGTTTAGGAAAAATTGCTTAAATAGATAAAGAGGGCAAAAAAAAAAGCCTTAACAGTTAAGGAAACATAAAAAATCATTTGAAAAAAAAGTGCTTTCCCTAGTTCAATAATTGCACAATTTTCTTTGATAAGTAAAAATTGCACAACTTAAGGTTTAGTGTTCAATGTTTGTTGCAATTCTGCCCATGTAGGAAAAGTGAAATATCTCTGTCAAGACCTATATCACAGAATTTAGCAAGAAGATTAATGAAGTCAAGAGAGCTTACTTATAACTTCAGACTTTTATGCAGCCACACAAGTAAGGATACAGTGGTTTGAAGATGAATCTTAACAGCCACTCTGAGCGAGATATAACTAGAACCTTGCAATACTTACAGATTGACAAGTATAAAAAAAACAGAAAGTCTTCTCCATGTCCAACTTGCAAATAGTACCCTGATCCTTACTTTTCAACCTCAAGTCAACACATACATTAACAATCAACATAGCATCAAAAATTTGTGTCACCCACAAAAGCAGTCTGAGAATGACAAATCACATTATCCAACACCTTTCCCAAACGCGTAGTAAAAGTTTTAATTAAAATTCTACAAACATTGCCTCCCCCCACCCCCCCCCCCCCCCCAAAAAAAAAAAAAAAAAACTAATTGGACTGAAATCATTCAATTCTGAGGCGCTTTCCTTCTTGAGGACCAAAGCAATGAAAACTCGTGGAAGTAATGCATCATGGCCATAATATCACCTTGGATTCTCTGCCAGAAATGATAAAAAGAAATGCATATTCATGTTTGGACCTAGAGCTTTATCACCATCACAACTCCTCAAAGTTGGCACAACCTCCTCCTCATCAAAGGGTCTTCGAACCACACTCTATCCTCCTCTAAAATGGAAATCACTTCTAGAGCTTCAATAAAAGGTCTCCACTCATGGAAATCAGAATAAATTTTTCATAGAATTGCAAAATGTCATGCCTAATCTCCCTGTCCTCTTTCATGTCTTCCCCACCAACCCACAACCTCCCAATATTATTAACACGTCTATAAGCATTTTCCATTTTATGGAAGTGATGGCATTCCACATCGGAAGCAAGCAATGTCCAAGATGGACTTATAAAGAAGGGATAGGACACTTCTTACTAGGAGGCACCTTTATGGCTTAAGACCGAGAGGAACAAGCCCGTGAGGCTCGCCACTAGGCTAAAAGCTTAGGTTTGCCAGTGGGGTAGTAGACCAAAGCCGACAACACTTCTAGTGGGGCTGGGCTACAAGCCTGCAAGTCTTACATGGTACCAAAGACAAGATCGTGCATGCGTCACGGTGGAGATGTTGGCATCCCACATTGAATGCGGAGAATGCTCAAGAAGGATTGTAAAGATGATGTTGTATATGCCCTTTCTGGATATAGAGTTGGGATCCACTTCGTTGGTGAAGCCTTTAAGGTAGGTACAATGCGAGCCAGCTAACTAGGGGTGCCTTTTGAGGTTAGAACTTAGAGGGATAAACCCGTGAGGGCTTGTTGCTAAGCTAGAGGCTTAGGGTCGCCAGTGGGTTTACACACCAAAACAGACAATACTTCCAGGTAGGCCTGGCAATATTGGACACAGCCAGTGAACACAACTTGAAAACGACACGAACTTAGCAAGTTTCTAGTTGGCCTTAATCGTGTTCAGGTCAAAATCATGTTAGACACGATTACAATTCGTGTCGTGTTCGAGTTGACCCAACTGACACAAAATTTATTAAAACGTGTCTGATGATCCGTGACCCAAAAATGACATGTTTAACTTGTTAACCCGAAATTCACCTGTTAACTCAAAATTGGCACGATTAACACGATTATATATGTGTTTTACTTTATTTAATAGTAATGCTATAAAAGAATTTTTTTAAAAAATAGTAATTATTAAGTAATATAAATATTAGCTTTAACCATGAATATAAGTGTATAAGTATTAATATAAAAATAATAAAGATATAATAGTTTAAAAAGAAAATAAACTTTTTAGTTGAATTCATTTTATTACTTTAAAAATAAATTTAATGGGTCCATATAAATTACAAGACAAATCCTAATAAAAAAATTAATAATTCAATAAATTAGACTATATTAATTAACCATAATAGACTAATAGTCTTGTAATCCCTTTAAATATTCTAAAATAATATTATTAAACTTAAATAACTCACATATTGCTCGTCCCTATCTTTCCCTCCACCCTCTAAAATAATGTTATTAAACTAGATTATATTAATTCTATTAATAAAAGAATTTTATAATAAGAAACATAAATTAACTAACATATTTTTGAATGGTTGATATTTTCTTTTATTATTTAAATTGCAATTTGAATAAGAATGACTTGATTGAGCTATATATTATAATTTGAGTGAGAATGTTATATAATTTATCTAAATAGGTTATTCGTGTTAAATAGGTTTTTCGTGTCTAAACAGGTTATTCGTGCCATATCGAGTCATTATATTTGACACGACCTATTTATTAAACGGGTTAGTCGAGTTGTGTCGTGTTAACTTGTTTAATAAACAAGTCGTGTTTGTGTTAGAGAAGTTGACACGATAAGTTAATCGGGTCGTATTCGAGTTGACACTATTTTCATAATATGTGTCCTAACACGACCTGAACACGACACGCGAACACGAATTGCCACCACTACTTCCAGGTGGAGTCTGGGTCATACATCTTATAGAAAGAACCTAGACTTCTATCTCCAACTAATTTTTTCCACCAATGCTAACCTGCCCCAAGTTTATTTCAATCGGATCCGTTTGTGAAAAAAAAGAATGAATGAGAAAGATAACGAATTTTGAACCGCTAATGAAAAAAAAAAAGATAGGATAAATAGTTACAAAGTCAAATGGGCTTTTTCCTCTTTCCCTTCTCATTGTACGTAGAGGTCTTAACTAGTTTAAGGCCTTAACTATACTTATTCACCTTCCCTACTTTCTTTTTTGGAGGGAGTGGTGGTGGTAAATATATTCACTTTCCCTACGATCATAATCCTATATTGTCTTTTTTTCATTCATATAAAATTCCCGCTTTAATAAACATATAAATATATACACACACACACACAAATACATATATGTATATATATTTGTATAGGCCAAAAAATTAATTCTATTATCTTTAACCATAGACCACTGATTTATGAACAAACTTGAGATCAAGAAACATTAAATTTAATTGGTTCCCCTAAACAAATTATGCAACATCAATCAATTCAACATAAATAATTGGACAAATATTCCTCCATTAAATTAAGAAAATTTCATAATAATCAGTTACCATAAAATTTCATAGCTCCCTCTTCTCTATTCTTTCATCATACCATATGCCATTCAAAATAGGATCTTCAGTTTGTTTCACAGGATAAAGACAAAAGAAATTATTGAGCCTGCTATGCAAAATTGAATTATTCGGTAAATTGTAAATTGCATGTCTCATGCTTGTAAATTTGTCCTATGAGAATATGTACCAAAGCTTCCATTTGTTTTTCTTTGTCATTTTCCTTTCTTTCTTTTTGAATTATATGCTTATTTCTAAGTTTGGATAGGATTTTGATCTGAGCTGAATTAACATTTAAAAACCTAAAAAGAACTTTGAGATAAAGGTTTTAGAAATAGACCTGTATTACAGCTCCGCCTCTCCCTTGCTGATTGTGCTGTGATTTAAGGACCTAAACCGAGTTTATACCCATGAACAATATTAGATCATAACTTATAACAAACAATTTTGAACACACACAAAATGTCTGACCAATTACCTGGTAAATCTTGCCTGACGCATGACAAGTCCGCCCAGATAACAAAAGTGTAACAAGTTGTTGTTAGTGCGTGCATGTACATCAAGCCAATTTGAGAACTCTAAGCTATTATTAGTAAGGAAGTTGAAACGTAAACCTTTTCTTTCGATGACCTGTCCTGGTTTCACCTGCACCAATTTGAGAACATGACATGCTAACACACCTCAATATATACACACGCATATGCATGTATGCACGAGGACACATGTAAGCACATTTCAAATTGACATTGCAATGATGAGACAAGTCAGTAACATTCCACAAACCCCAAGCAGAGAAACTGTTTGTAATAATTCATATAAAAAATTTCACTATCTATACACAAATGATCACATCATAGTGCTGGAAGCTAATTGTGTACGATAATCAGACCTCCAGCACTACCACCCTAATCGCGCCGCTACGTCAGTAATGGAACCAGCACCATCTTTGCGGCAAAGTCAAGGGGGGACAGTCGGGGCTCAGAACCACACAGCCAATGCACAAGATTCAAATACCGGAAGGGAGTAATCAGAAGAAGAGAACTCACATCGGAGCCACGAATTTTGACACCACGGTGCTGCGTGGCTGACCATTGAGCAGCAAGGACGCCCCGGGATGCGTGGTCCGGAAAGTTAGTCAAAGGATGTGATGACCGGCAAGTGCTGAGAGCTCTTGAAATCAGAGAAGCATGCCGATGAAAGGAGGATGTAGCCGCCGCAAGGTAGAGAGCTCGAGAGAGACGTTTGCAGAGGAATCGCATTGTCGTACAGACGGCTCAAAAGGTGTCGATTTTGTAAGGAAGAAAATATGTATATATATATATATATATATATATGTATATGCACTGCTACCGGGAACGGGTTAAATTCTCAAATAGAGTTAAAATAAAAAACTTTATTTTTCAGTTTGATTTTATTTTTAACTTATTTATCGGATTAGGATGGTTTAAAAAACTTATTTTTTTAAAAAATGATTTTTATTATAAAAACTTGTTTTTTTTAATAGAAAAGATGCTTTGAAACAATTTTTTTTTAAAAGAAATAGTCTTTTTGAAAGACGATTTCTAACAAATTTGTTTTTTTTTATTGTTAAAGTCGTATTTTGAAAAGACGTTTGCAAAAGCATTTTTCGGAAAGACGATTTCTAACAAATTTGTTTTTTTTTTTTTTGGTTAAAATCGTATTTTGAAAAGACATTTTCATAAGCGTTTTTCAGAAAGACACTTTGAAACAAATTTTTTTTTTTTAAAGAAATCGTCTTTCTGAAAGACGATTTCTAACAAATTTATTATTATTTTTTTGGGGTTAAAATCGTATTTTGAAAAGACGCTTCCAAAAGCGTTTTTCGAAAAATGCTTTGAAACAAATTTTTTTAAAAAAATCGTTTTTCAAAAAGACATTTTTGAAAGCGCCTTTCTGAAAGATGATTTCTAACAAATTTATTTTTATTTTTTTTGTTAAAATAGTATTTTGAAAAGGCAATTTTGAAATCTTATTTCGAAAAGATGCTTTTAAAATTGTCTTTCTGAAAGACGATTTCAAATAAATTTTTTATTTTTTTAAAACTCCTAACTGAATCAGTCCTCATACAGGGAGACCAGAACCCACATCATCTGTTAAAAGCTCAACAACAAGAGAAAACAGCTTAATTGATTACTGGAAGCTCACGTATACATATGCAAGAAGAAGGGAACAGGCATGGAGACTTCTAGTTTTGTATCAAAACTAATAAGCCTGTTAAAGAATAATTTAACATCCTATGCCAATTTGAATGGCTCCACTATGTTACACATGGCACTTGAAAGTACGAAACCAATATCCAACGGGGAGACATTACAGAAGTTGGAAAACATCACCACTATTGATGGCATTTTATCAGTTTTAAGATTGTTTTCAATTTTCAATATCATTCACAAGGATGGCTGCCTCTATCTACAATGGCCCCATCATGAATAGAGGCAAGCAATTCAATTTCTCTGAGACTATATAAATTTATATGTGAAATCCAAAACTAAACACAAAAGAGGCAATGTAATTTCTACAGGGCATCCAAGCATGCACTGAGATATTTTAAAGAGTATCCATAAATATCACAGTTAAATGTGCAAGAAGAAGTTGCCTGCAAGAAGAAGGGAAAAGAACTAAAAGAAAATAATCATATGCTTGTTGACATGATTCTGATAGCGATGAAAGATATTTTTATTCATATTTTATGATTACATGAACTACCATTATATAGGGTTTACAAACCCTAATTACACTTCTCTAATAGGAAAGAATAATCATATAGAATTGATAAGTCAACCTTCCTAAAATAGGTAAGAATCATACAGCTAGTAAGTCAACACTCCCCCTCAAGTTGGTGCATTGTTATCACATATGCCCAACTTGCTTAAGAACTTTGAGAATACTCAGTTTGATACTGCTTTGGTGAGAATGTCGGCCAACTGGTCTTTTGATCGGATCACTGGTAATCCCAAAATATTCTCCTCCAATTTCTCTTTGATAAAAAATCTGTCAACCTCAACATGTTTTGTTCGATCATAGTGAACCGGATTATAAGCCATGTCACGTGCTGACTTATTATCACAATATAATTGAATTGGTTTATTTGGTGAATATCCCAAATCCTGTAAGAGAAACTTTAGCCACAATCCTTCACAAATTCCAAGTGCCACTCCTCTAAGTTCAGCTTTTCCACTTGAGCGAGCAACAACATTCTACTTCTTGCTCCTCCATGTGACAAGATTGCCACTTACAAAGGTGAAGTACCCTGAAGTAAATCGCATATCGTTCTTGTCTCCAGCCCAACCAGCATCAGTGTATACATCTATGGTTTGTTCCACTGTATTTTTAGAGAATAAAATTCCTTTTCTTGGAGCAGACTTCAGATACCTCAAAATGCGCATAACTGCATTTATGTGTTGTTCGCCAGGATTATGCATGAACTGGCTGACAATGCTTAATGCATATGCAAGATCTGGTCTTGTGTGAGCTAAATACATCAACTTGCCAACAAGTCTCTGGTATCTCCCCTTGTCAACTGGAACCTGATCACTCTTAATACATAATTTTAAGCCTTCTTCAACAGGTGTATCAGCTGGTTGACATGCTGACATTCCTGTTTCTTGTAGTAGGTTTAAGACATATTTCCTTTGGGATGAGTAAATGCCTTTACTTGATCATGACACTTCTATCCCAAGAAAATATTTCAAAGTACCTAGATCTTTCATTTCAAATTCCTTGGCCAAGTATGCCTGTAAAGCATTTCTTTCCTCTGGATCATTTCCTGTGACCATCATGTCATCTACATATACAATAAGGACAGTGATCTTTCCTTGTTGCTTCTTCAGAAACAAAGTGTAGTCTGAGTTGCTCTATTGATATCTAAAGTTTTTCATGGCCTTTGTAAATCGTCCAAACCAAGCTCTCGGAGATTGCTTCAACCCATACAAAGATTTCTTCAGTCTGCAAACCTTCCGATTTTGTTTTTCTGGTATCATGTATCCTAGTGGTAGATCCATATAGACTTCTTCAGACAATTCTCCGTGCAGAAATGCATTTTTTACATCAAATTGTTGCAATGGTCAATCTAGATTTGATGCTAGAGATAAAAGGACTCGCACTGTGTTGATCTTGGCTACAAGTGCAAATGTCTCTGTATAGTCGATCCCATAGGTTTGAGTGTACCCTTTTGCCACCAATCTTGCTTTAAAGTGTTCAATAGTGCCATCAGCTTTGTATTTGACAGTGTAGATCCACCGGTATCCAACTGGTTTCTTCCTTGGTGGAAGGTCAACAAGATCCCATGTTTCATTTTTTTGTAGAGATTTCATCTCCTCGTTCATAGTTGCTATCCATCTGGGATCAGCTAAAGCTTCCTGCACACTATTAGGAATAGGTATAGCAGATAATTGATTCACAAATGACATGTTTGATTCTGACAAACAATGGTTAGACACATGATGACTCATAGGATATTTGACTTTACTAGAGAGTTCAGGTTCATATGTGGATTTAGGAATACCTCTGGTATGACGATGGGGTAACTGTCTCTTGTGAGTCTCAGGAATATCTTCAGTAAGAGATTGGTGTGGCATGTCGGATGGAGGTGGAACTATATTCTCAACACTTTCAGTTTCAGGTTGAGCTGGAGATAGGCCAACTTCTTCAAGACTTTCAGTTTCAGGCTGAGCTGGAGATAGGCCAACTTCTTTAAGACTTTCAGTTTCAGGCTGAGCTGGAGATAGACCAACTTCTTCAATTATTGGGTGTTTATCACCACTTTGATCTAATATCATACCACTTAAATCCAAGTTGACAACATCTTGGTTATAATTGAGAGTTTGAATTTCCTTCTGGTACTCCCCCTGAAATTCAGGCTTGGGAAAGTACATGGTGTCTTTATGAAAAACAACATCCATTGTGACAAATAATCGATGTGTTGGAGGATGGTAACACCGGTAGCCCTTTTGATGTGTGGCATACCCAACAAAAACACATCGCAATGCTTGAGGAGTTAATTTTCTGCGTTGTTACTTATGAAGATGAACAAATACCACACATCCAAAGACACGATGGGGTAAATTTGGAACAAGTGGGGCAATTATGGCCTCAGTGAGGGCTTGGAACAGTGTTTTGAAATTGAGGGTGCTTGAGGGTACTCGATTGACTAAATAAGCTGCAGAAGTGAGAGCTTCTCCCTAATAAGATAATGGCATATGAGCATTGATTAACAAAGATCGGACGACCTCTAGCAAGTGGCGATTTTTTGGCTCTGCCATCCCGTTTTGTTGGGGTGTGTTGGAACAAGTAGTATGATGAAGCATCCCTTGGTCTTCTAAATATTGCTGAAGTTCAAAACTCTGATATTCTCCACCATTATCACTGCGAAGAACTTGAATCTTTGTTTTGTACTGAGTTTGAATTATTTTATGAAACCTTTGGAATAGTGAATTTACCTCACTTTTGGATTTCATCATGCATACCCATGTCATCCTGGTACAATCATCAATAAATGTTACAAACCAGCGTGATCCACCCAAAGTGTTAACTTTAGATGGACCCCAGACATCAGAATGAATAAGCATAAATGGAAGCGGACTTTTATTCAATTGTAACGGAAATGAAGTACAATTACTTTTCGCAAGTTCAGAAACATCACACTTGAAACTCGACACATCAACGTGTAGAAATAACTTGAGAAATATTTTTTTTAGATATCCAAATGAAGCATACCCCAAACGGCGATGCCATAACCAGATTTCTGCTTCCTGTTTGTTCCTCTCAACTCCTCCCACTGTCAAAGCTTGTCGGAGACTGGTAAGGCTTTGTGATTACAAGTCCAAGTAATATAGCTTCCCCCGCCTAATACCACCACCAATCGTCTTTCTGGTTTGGATGTCCTTAAACACACAAAAGTCAGGCCAAAAAATTACAACACAAGATAAGGTAGTTGTTATTTGAGAAACAGACAAAAGATTATAATCTAAAGATGAAACAACTAAAACAGAATCTAAATTTAAGGTATCAGTTAGGATCAAAGATCCTTCCCCAATGACTGGGGTGGGAGCACCATTGGCAGTAGAGACAAATTTGTGATTGGAGGATTGAAGGGATGAGACTTGTCTAGAATCAAATGTCATGTGATCTGTGGCACCAGAATCAATTATCTATGTACTATTCCAAACATGTGTAGAAATATTGAAAGCCTTACCACCAATATTTGACAGAATCATTGGTGTTGAGGCTTGGCTAGGTATTGTACCTTCAATTTTTTTCGAGCGATTATGATCCCACCTATCTGGATAATCCACTAGCTCAAAACATTTGGTCTTCGTATGCCTACCTTTTTGGCAGTGGGTGCACTTGAGTCTTGAAGATGCCCTCATTTTTCTTTTTTTTCTCATTTTTTTTTCAGTCACTGCTGTTTTGACGTTCTTTTGTAGCGCAGCACCTCCAAGCCGCCCTTTTGACTTTTTTTCCCCAAGCCAAGCCTCTCTGCTTTGTCTTCTTCTGTCGCAACAGCTTCTGCTGTTCTTTTACTCCAAATCTCTCCCTGCCGCACAACTCCTCTTTTCTTTTTGGCTTCTGCCGCTTGGTCCCAGCCGCTTCTTTCTTTTCCCCTTTTTTTTTTTTTTTTTCTTTCTTTTCCCTTGCTTTTGCTTCTGTGCCGCTTCTCCTTGCTCTTCCTTTTTTTTGGTCTTTTTGTCTGCACCTGCTTCAAAACTGGTGGATAGAAGAGCTGGTATGGAGCCGGTCACAACTTTGTCTAACTGGCTTTGTCTGGGATGAGTGTCAAAAGGTCAAAGTTTTGATCTGAATCTCTTCAATCAAAGACAAATTTGATTCAAATCCTCCATACATTTGTATAACAGAAATCAAAATGATGCGAATGAAGACTAAAACGACAGGACTGCCGCCAATGAATGGAAGTTCAGGCGGCAGCAGCGGGGATAGAAGAGCTATCGATCTTAGACATAGCTGTCTTTGAGAAGGTCATTGCTGCAATGAAGTCACACGGAGCGAAAGCCTTCACCGTAGTAAGCGCTATAATAAGACCACTCCGGAAACGGCAAAAATTGTCAAATCTAGGTGACTCCGAAGTCAGAATCCGGCAATTGAGAGCTTCTAGAATCAATCGTTGCTCTCTTACCTTCTGAGAGATCTGTGTTTCCGATCAAGTTCTTGTGTTGTCTTCTTCGTACTGCGATTTGCTTAACAGCGGCCAACATGTGTAAGATCAGTGTGATTTTTGAGTTTTATGGGTTTTGAGATGTCGGAATATATGTGTTTTATAGAAGTCGGTGGACGGCAGTGATGGGTGTGGTCGATGATGATTGGTTATTGGTTGTGATTTCAGAGTCTGAGACTCTGTTCAAAACAGAGAAACTATAGTAGAGACTCTCTTCCGATGAAGGGCGCAGAGCATGAACCATGGCTCTGATACCATGATAATGATGAAAGATATTTTTATTCATATTTTATGATTACATGAAATTATATAGGGTTTACAAACCCTAATTACACCTCTCTAATAAGAAAAAATAATCATACAGAATTGGTAAGTCAATTTTCCTAAAACAGGTAAGAATCATACAACTAGTAAGTCAACATATTCAATATACAAAAGGTGCCTGTTAGTCTGCTTGTAGAGTCTAGAGGACATACCCTCAACCTGAATTCAAATTTTTCAAAGAGCTTGAACAAGTGTCCACCCCTTCTAACTACTAAAAAGACTGATGCCCATCTAAGAGAAGGGTGCAAACAATTGATAGACACTAGAGAGCAGCTAAAAATAATTTTACAAAATTTCCAATATAACCTGCCATCTTTCATTCGTGGTATAGAGCATAAGGTTGCGTATAGTGATGGATGCCATAGGTGATTCCCTGAAAAAAGAAGAAAAAAAGAGTAACCATAAGAGGTATGCAATGAAATTTACATAATCAACAAACTTAGTCCCAAATAATGCCTTTTTGATAGAATTATGCAGAACCTTAGGGTCTAAACACAATCACATTCCTATAATATGTTATAATCATAACGTATAATGACATCTAAAGAAAAAAATTAAGTTAAAAAAATAGGGGTTAAATTAATTTTGAAGTTGAGTTAAAAAAAAAAAAACTTATTTTCCAGTTTGATCTTGTTTTTAACTCATTTACCGGATTAGGGTTGTTTAAAAACTCGTTTTTGAAAAGACGATTTCAAAAGCATTTTTAGGAAAGACGTTTTGAAACAATTTTTTTTTTTTTAAGAAATTGTCTTTCAAAAAGACACTTTTGAAAGCGTCTATCTTAAAGACGATTTCTAAAAAATTAGTTTTTTTTTTGTTAAAATCGTATTTTGAAAAGACGCTTTTGAAAACGTATTTCAAAAAGATGTTTTTGAAATCGTCTTTCTAAAAGACGATTTCAAAAAAGAAACCTGACTAACACAGTCATCATCAAATCTAATGCTATTTCTTCAACCATATCAACCCAAACCAAAACATAAGAAAAGCCCTAATTTTTTTACACAACTCAATCCTTAAAAATCCCTAATTTTTAACTAGATATAAAAGAAGAAGAAAAAATCTTGTTTTACCTTAGTTCTAATGGGAGAGGGTAGAGCTTGGAAGAGAGAATGTGACCGCGTCAAGATACCGGAGGAGCACAGCGAATGTGTGAGAGACAAGATAAAAAGCCGGTGATGGGATTTGATAGGCAAGTCGGCTATGAACGGCTATGAAGAGAGAATGAAGAACAGAGAACCGAGAATGTGATTTGTGTAAATGAGTTTCGTAACTTGTTTTTTGGTAATAAAATAGCATCAAAAGCGTCTTTCAGAAAGACACTTTTGAAAGCGTTTTTTCAAAAAACGAGTTTTTAAAATAGAAATCGTCTTTCAAAAAGACACTTTTAAAAACGTATTTCTGAAAGACGATTTCAAACCATTTTTTTTTTAAATTGTCTTTCAAAAAGATAATTTCACAAATGACCCTAGTTTAGTAAATAAGTTTACTGTAACCTTATTCTTGAAAAAAAGTTTCAAAACAACTCTATTTTGGAAAAAAATTCCTATAAATAGAGCAACTTCAACCATATAGTCCCAAATCTCTTCCCAATTTTGTCAAAAAAAAAATACTACTTATTTTAGGGAATCACTCTTCAATCATATTTCCTATTTTATTTAATTTTAAATATTTTATTAATTTTTAAAATTTAAAGTATCCAACTTTGAATTTATTTCAATAACTGTATTTTTAACAACTACTTTTCACGGTCAATTTTTAACGATTATTTTTCAACGGTCACTTGATGCTACATTTATAACTAAGACTAAATCGTTTCTTTTCTGCACCTATCTCAATTCATTTTTCTCCTAACTTTATAATATTACCTATAGCTCGTAATCAAGGACGAGGCCACAGTGGGCCCGAGGGCAATTTCCCCCTCTCAAATTTTTTTCTTTTTATTTCTACAAATATTTTTCTAAATGTACTTCTTTAATTTAAATTTGCCCCTCCTAAGTTTTATTATTTTACACTTTACCCTTATCTTAATTTAATGTTTTTATATAGCCTAAAGATTTTTGAGTATTTTTTTCCTTTAGTTAGGCTTCTTGTGTAATTTATAAGTTTCTCGTATCAATAAATTTAATTATTTATCAAAAACATTATCAGTCAATATTAATGTTTTATACTTCTTTAGTTTTTTAAATTTATGGTCAAATATTAAGCAAAATTTTTGCCCCCCCCCCCTCGCCGCACCTAAATTCTTGGCCTCATCCCTGCTCGTAATCACTTACTTAATATGTTTTTCAACGATGAGGACTCTGATGATGAATTTCAATTATTTGCAATGGCAGCCATAGAAGAAGAACTACTTAAAATGAAGCAAACACCATGCTAACGTGGTTCCGTTCTAGGTCATTTTATCATTCATTGTAATAGAGTTCATGGTCATGAGAGACTTTATCGTTACTATTTTGCTAAAATACTTGTCCATCATGCCCCATATTATTTCGAAGGAGGTTTCGAATGAGTTGTGTGCTTTTTCTTCTAGTTCAATTCGTAGTGGAAGCGTACTGATTCATACTTTGTCCAAAGAAGGGATGCTTGTGGCAGTTGTCGGTTTGTCTTCACTTTAGAAGATAACATCCGCATTTAGGATGCTTGCTTATGGAGTGGCAATAGATTATGTGGAAAATTATGTGCGGATAGGCGAACGTACTGCAATTGAGGCTCTTAAAAAATTTGTCAATGGCAATTGTTGCAATTTTTGGCAATGAGTATTTAAGGTCGCCAAATAACGATGACATTAGTAGATTGTTAGCAGTTAGCAAACGATGCAACTTTCATAGAATGTTGGGAAGCATTGATTATATGTATTGGAAGTGAAAGCATTATCTAGCAACATGGCAAGGAATGTATTCTGGTCATGTCCATGAACCAACAATAATTCTAGAAGTCGTGGTTTCATATGATCTTTGGATATTGTATGGCTTCATTGGCTTATTAGGATCTCCCAATGACATCAATGTACTAGAACAATCTTCTATCTTTATTGAACTTGTTGAAGAACGTGGTCCGCCTGTTAACTATTCAATTAATGGTCACGATTATACAATGAAATATTATCTTGCAGATGGTATATATCCACAATGTGCAATATTGGTAAAAACAATTCCATCTTCACAAGGTAATAAGAAAAAATATTCTGTTGCGGCTCAAGAGTTAGTAAGGAAGGAGCATTCAGGGTGCTCCAATCGCGTTTTGCAATCATGTGTGGACCAACACATTTTTGGGAGCAAAAAACGCTTAAAGATAATACGCAGGCATGCATAACATTATTATTGAGGATGAGCAAAACGACAATCAGATCGACTTCAACTATGATGCAATTAATGAAAGTCCATATGTATTAGTGTCTCATGAGTGTATACCTAAATTGTTTGAATTCATTTAAACCCATCATCGCATTAGAGACGGGCAAATACATTCTCAACTTCCAATTAGATCATGTGGAGCACATGTGGCAACAACACGGAGGAGAATAATACTTTATCTATCAACATGGTTTAGAATCGACTGTTTTTATGTTGAGTAGGAGTTTGCTTTATCCATTTTAGCTTAAATGCAATATTATATTTATTAATTAGGCTCTTCCAATTTATGTTAATTTGAATTTTTTTTTATATGTTATTTTTTCTCAAGCAACCATTTTTATTTCAACCAACAATTAAACTTTTTAAAGTAAAATACAACATAAGGCATACTCTTAAAAATATAAATACAAAATAAGTCATAATCTTAAAGAAAATAAAATAAATTAAACAACAGATACTAATTAAAACTGCTACCAATTCTTTTTGCAATGATTTCCATTTGATAGCTCTTAAAATAATTTGCTTGAATTTCATACATGTTAGTAGTATCTATCGCCATTAGTATGCCTTCCTCCTCTTGTTGTCTAACTTTCAATTTTTTTTGCATAAGAAAATACCTTTGTTCCTCTTGTTGTTGAAATTGAAACTTTCTTGTTCAAGCGAAATCTTCACTTCCTCCTGAGCACATGTTTTGTCATAATATTTCCATTTCTTGTGATCTATTTCTTTTTTCTCTTCTTTGAATTCTTGTAGCATCACTGTAATAGAGCGACATTAATTATCTTGAAATATTTTCTCTTTGTTTTTTTTTTTCCCTTTCTAACAATTCTTTTTTAGCCTTTCCGCCTAGTGGCCTCTCCAATCTCTCTCCAAAGCTGCCACCTACAATATCATCTTCTCCTAAATTTATTGAATTAGGAGTAGAAGGAGAAGATGCAACAGGACTCACATTTTTGAAATTTCTGGACTTTTTCTTTAAACCATCCACCATCCACTTTAGGATGGTACCTCAATTCATGCCAACAATATAAAAATTGAAATGCATGATGTTGTAAATTGTTGTACATCTCAATCGCTTCAAATATCTGAAAAATATATAAAACGAACTAATTACCATATAAAAAAACAAAACAACCTTAAATATATGAATTTCAATAATATTAATACATTGTCTTGATCGGTAACACCACTTTGACGTCTTGATTCAATTTGAACATAGTGCCCACAAAACTTATTCACCGATACTTGAATTGCTGACCAATGATTACATTAAATTTATTGTACTCATGAAAATATTTCCAACTATTTTTTACTTTTTTGCTCAATTCCTTGCACTTGCATCCATGCTAATGTTAATCCAAGTAGATACAAGGAGAATGTCTTCTTCATTGGTAAAGTTACAAGATCGGTTATGATTTCTTGGTGGTGGATTCAGTTTGCACAGGAAATTTGAGACAGGTTGGTGTAATACACATTACCTTGAGAATCCATCTCTACACATAATTTGTATTATACAAAAATAAAATAAAATAAAATAATGTTAAAATTAAAAAATAATTCTAAATTTAAATTTAGTTGCCATTTAATCTAACTAAATATTAAACAAAAAATTAATTAAGAGAAAAAAATACTTAATACAAATTTTACAATTTAATAGATCATAATGAAAAAATATATTTAATTAATCTATAACTCACACAAATGACATTAAATGAAGACCTAAATTAATTAATTTAACCCACACACCCCATATTAAATAGAAATCACACTTTAATTCATTTAATAACCCACACACATCACAGGTTGTTTTTCAACTGAAAGACACATCACGTTAGAAGTATATAAAAGAAAAACCTCATTATATGCGAGGGAGTCTTCTAGAAGCTCTACAATTAACTCACGCCCCTCAAATTATCGATTCTATATATGTGGAATCAAAAAAAAGTTTTCAACAAAGAGAGAAGGCGAAGGGCTTTCGGCAGATAAGGGAGTCTTCAACATGGAGAGAAGGGGAATGGGTTTGGTTGGTTTTCAGTATACATATATAAATACAAAAAACACATGCGAACACACACACACACACAAATATATATATATATATATATATATATATATATATATTGGTCTACACATCAAGGAAAGAGAGGTTGAAATTCTCACCATAGTTGATGATCTGAAAACCCTAAGGAGGAAGAACTTGATTCAGTCTGATCGAAGAGAAGGCTCAAAAATGATCAATGAAATTTCTTCAGCTAAGACTTACAAATCATTTGAAGATTGTTTAATTTGAGCAATTGTTATACTTATAAACTCAATTTTTTCAAAAAAATTTTACCGTTGGGAATGAATTTTTTGTTTGTTTACTGTTGCAATTTTTCAATCTCTGGGAATCCTGACAATTATTGTACGAATCAATAACAAAGGAGTCAATTTTTTCATCTCTCTCTCTCTCTATTTCTCGTCAGTTTTGGGGAGCGATTTGGGCTTACCCTACTTTGGAGAGCATGATGCGCAACGCATTGGAGGAAGCATTTTGAGGAAAAGCTTCGTAAAATGACTTAGGAGCATGTAAGCCGAGTCAGTTGGAGTTGCTCTTAGGGGAGTGACTCTTTCTTTCTAATTTTTTTTATTGCCATCAATGGAGTGACTAGTTTAAGCAACTAACCCTGATTTCCTTTTCTTTTTTTTAATAGAAAAATGTGATGTATCCCTCCATTTATATTTTCAATATAATGTGTTAAAATATAATAATTTTAAGACTTATTGGGTATGATTTTTAAAATTACTGTATCTTGACACATCACATTAAAGATATCTAATGTCAATTGAAGATACCTAGCATCACTTTTTTTTTTTTTTCCATGGTAGAATTATATTGATTGTCCTTGAAGTTAGGTGACAATAACATGATTTTTTTAGTTTGAGAAATTGCACTCACCCTTATTGAGGTTTATGTTCCGTAACAACTTGCCTTGGTCAATTGACCTAACAGATTTATATAAAAAGACAATTTTACCCACGGACCTTACATTTTATTTCCTCACTCCACCAATAGCCACCACACACCATTTCCATTACCATCACCAAACACCACCTCATCCTCTTATGAATTACCCAAAAACATCAAAGAATTCATTTTTATGTGATTTATGATTTTTACCACCATCAAACGTTATTATCCTAGTTTATTGGTCTTCAAAACTTTCATCATCATTGAAAGCAGTGGGAGAGCTAAAGCATTGACATAGGGAGAAAATTAAAATCGAAATCTAAAGGGTTCCTTTATAAATAAAAAATAATTTTTTTTTGGGGGGGTGAGGGAATTTATAATTTCTATTAAAATTTTATAGAAATTAGGTGTAAAATATCAAATAATTAAAAATTGGATAGCCCCCCTTATATTAACCTCTGACTAAATGGTTGAGGACAGTATCTTGAATATGCTTCAATGTTAAATCATGGTTAGGTTATGAACAACTTTTAGTTTAGTGCATGCACATGTTTTAATTACATATTATCAAACCAAGTTAGTAATGCACGCTATATATCCTCCCCCCCCCCAAATCATCTACATTCTCTGCTTCTCCTCTTATTTTTGTCAATATTTACTTATTCAAGATTCAAGTGTGAGTCAAGTTTTCTTTTGAGTCAAAATTGAACTAAAACTGGGCCTAGAACCAATGTTATTTTGGATTTATTAAAATATCATAAAAGTTTTGCCAATAATTAAGATGTAATCAGAACATCTTCACAGGCAAACAAAACAATATCCTCAACAGATCACAACTGGGTGAAATGCGTAAATAATCTCCTATAATATCCTGGTAGGGTTTAACTAAATAAGAATCTTATTTGTGAATATATGAAGGCAAGCTGAGAGGTTGTATTGGCTCGGAAAGAGAAAAAAAGTAGAAGGAAAAGTTTTATAAGTTGTGTTAAATTTGGTGCGTCTGTCAAAATAAAATTATCATCAGTCACCAACACTCTAGTTCCTTCTTGACAAATTGATCAATTGATTAATTACACTAATGGAAAAAATGAGTAGTAGAAAAAACAAGACTAACATTTTTATAGTAAAATCTCCAAGCATGAAAGCATTTCATGGACACAAGAGCTTTCACCATAGAGCTTGACTATAAGTAGTGTTTTTAGAATGCGAAAGCACAAAATGAGAGCTTGAGTAATAGATTTGAGAATACCCAGATGTGATTTGAGTAACAAACTTGTGTTGGTAGTGTATCTGGCTTTACATACAATAAAGAGGACCTATAACTTGTTGTAGGCTCTTGCCCTGAAGGTGTGATTACTGAGGCAACTGGACTCTCATAAAATTTCGACTTATACCGCCTTACCATTACAAATTTAGATAAATCTAATTAATTTGACCAGTTAATTGGATTTTTGTTATTTTAATAGCATAAGTGTTAGTTAACTGGTACACAATTGTTGCATTTGTTGTACAAGTTGAGTGAGCATTGAAAAATTATGTAGTACAATTTAATTATCTGTCATTCAAGTGTTTTGGTTGGAACTAGTTTTCAGGTTAAAGGGGTTCATTCTCGATAAAGTTTTAGTATTACAGTGAACAACACAGTTGTTGGCCCAAAATGTTTTCAACCAAGGGAATTCTTTTAATTTTGATGATAACAAAGCATTGATAATGTGGATTAATAATTTACCTTAAGTGCCAAAACAATTAGGTCAATGAACTCAAGAGATGTTTGACCAAAGTCTGACGAAAGAAGAAGATGATCAATATCAGGGAATCTTGCTCAGAGGATCAAAGAATCAAGTCAAAGTCAAGAGAGCACCTATACTTAAAGAAATCAAGTGAAGACTTTTATTTTTATGTTAGGTGTCTGAGTGATCTAGGATTGATTGATCAAAACATAATGCTTAAAGTATTTAAGTGATCAATTAAAATCAATCAAACAAATGATTTTTCAAAATCATAACAAAGTTAGAAACTAAGCTTTGAAAAATCATAAGACTTGAAAAAGGAAAAAAAGTAAAAAAAAAAAAAAAAAAGGCATTAAAGTTAAACTGCCAAAATCAGTCGACTGGGTTCCCAATTCAACCAACTAAATTTTGTTCAAAAAAACATGCCTATTTTGTCTCTGTAAGATTCAGTCGACTAGACCTAAGGCTCATTCGACTGAATAAGCATTTTGTTCATAAGGCCTCAACATACTGTCAAATTTAGTCGCCCGAATTAAACAATTAGTCAACTGAATTACTTAAGCCTTTTTACTAAAAAATGACACTAGAAGAATCAGTCAACTGAACCTTATATTCAGTCGACTGAATGAATTTTTATAAAAAACAACCTTTACCCTTTGAACAATTCAGCTGAGTCATTCAGTCGACGAATTATGATTCAGTTGACTAAATGATGAACTCAATCGACTGAATGTGTTGATATGGAGCTTTTAAATTCAAATTTTAAACAGATTTAAAGGGAGAAAATGACTATTTTCAAATTCAAACGACTATATTCTTATAAGGCATATAAATAGAGGTTGTTAGAATCATTTATTGCTATCTTTAATATTGACAAAATTGCTTTCACTTTCAAATCTCTCTAGTGACTTGAGACCTCATTTATTTTCAGATCTAGATCTCAAAGTTCTCTCAGCTCTTAAATACTCAAAAACTTATTGATTAATCTTGAGAGAGCGAAGTTATTTGTACCATTCAGCTCTTAAGAGAGCATTCTTTGGTGAAAAATGATTGTATCATCTCATTGAGGTGAGAGTTGTGTATAGGTATTACCTGGTAAGGCAAAATGCTATATTTTACTAGGAAAAGAGTAAGGAGCTCTTGTTGTAAAGGTTTGACCTATACTTGCAAGGAGATTAAGATAGTGAAAAATACTCAAGTGAGGATACTTGAGTCAAGAATGTAGAAAGCTTTCCGAATCTCGTAAATCATTGTGTTTACTCTATCTACTCTTTACTTACTTGTGCATATTTAACATTTATATTTAAAGTTTAGAAAAGTAGCCAATATTTACAAAATATCCTATTCATCTCCCTCTAGGGTAAATATTTAGACAACAAGTGGTATCAGGATCTCGTATCTTACATAATAGAGATAATACTCTAAAGAGTAAAAAATATGGCAAATATTGTAGGAACTATCTTTGTTGAAGGGCAATCGACCAATAGACCTCTATTATTTAGTGGACAAAACTACACATATTAGAAGGCTAGAATGATGATTTATCTTTAAGCCTTAGATAATGAAATATGGAATGTCATTGTTAATCGGCTTCATTTTCCTATAAAAGCTCCACTAATACTAATAAAGTTGTTAAGGGAGAAGGATAATGGGATGAGAATGATCTCAAGCTCATCCAAATAAATACTAAGGCCACGAGTAACTTATATTGTGCTTTGATACAAATGCGTTTAATAGAATCTCTGGATGCAAATCTATAAAAAAGATTTGAGACAAACTTGTGGTTACCTATGAAGGTACCAATCAAGCAAAAGAATAAAAAATTAGCATGCTAGTTCATAATTATGAATTATTTAAAGTAGATGCTAGTGAGTCCATATCCAAAATGTTTACTCACTTTAGTAGTATTATTAATTATTTGAAAGCTCTTGGTAAGAGTTATACTAACGTTGAAATGGTGAGAAAAATCCTTAGGTCTCTAACAAGAACATGGGAAGCCAAGGTGATGACCATTCAAGAAACAAATGATCTCAACAAGTTAAGCCTTGATGAGCTTCTTAGATCTTTGGTGACTCATGGGCTTACCCTAAGGAGCTATGAAGAAAAAAATAAGCCAAAACAAAACCCTGCCCTCAATTCTTCATCTCATAACAATAACGAGGAAAAAGAAGAAAAAGAGGATTAAGGAAGTGATGAAGATGTAGCGTTCATCACACGAAAATTCAGGAGCTACTTAAGAGGAAAGCAACAAAACCGAAAGAAACAAAAAGGAGAATCAAACAAGAAAGAACCCCTAACTTGCTATAAGTGACATAAGCTGGGACATATCAAAGCGGAATTTCCTTAACTAAAATGAGAAAGAAGAAGAACCAAGAAAAAGACAATGAAAGCTACTTCGGATGATTCATATGAAGAATCAAGTGACCAAGAGGTAGCTAAATTTTGCCTTATGGCTTAAGAAGATGAGGCAACTTCTAATATTGGCTTATCTCCTTCTTATAAAGAACTATAAAATGCTTTTGAGGGATTTCATAAAGAACTCAAGAAAATCCTCTTTAAAAACAAAGATCTCAAGAAGAAAATATCTTATCTCTTAAATGATCTACAAATTTCAAAAGATCAAAATAAGTTTTTAAAAGAAGAGAAAGATTCCTTGAGTTTAAAGAACAAGGATCTTGAAGAGGAAAATTCATCTTTCAAGAAAAAGGCAGATGTTCTAAATTTCACCATTAAAAAGTTTACTAAAGGAAGTGAAATTTTGGATAAGATCATCTCACAACAAAGATGTATTTTTATAAAGCGGATTTGGGATATAATGCTCATACCAAGTAAATTAGTCTTATCAAAACTTCTTTTATAGCCTCTAGCTCTAATGCAACCACTTATGCACAATCTTCAAGAAAATCTAGAAAAAAGCATGAAGGATAAAAGCAAAATGATTTGACTTCCAAAAGGAACACACTTACCTAAAGCTAACCCAAAAGGACCCAAGAAAGTTCAGGTACTAAAAGGAGTTACTTGAGTTATTTTTGTAGGTGTCCTTGAAGTCCTCCTCGAGTAAGGATAAATGCTTTGTTGATAGTGGATGCTTAAGGCACATGACTGGAGATAAAGCCAAGTTCGCATCTCTCACTTCAAAAGATGGTGGATATGTGAGTTTTGGAAACAACTCTAAAGGTAAAATTATTGATATTGGAAGTATGGTTAAAAACTCTTCCTTATCCATTGAAAATTTGTTTCTACTTGATGGCTTAAAGCATAACTTACTTAGCATTAACCAATTATGTGATATAGGTTGTGTTGTTATTTTTTAAGCCAATAAATGCCTTATTAAAGATGTATACAACTATGATAATATATTATTTGTTGCACATAGGGACAATAACATTTATTACATTAACTTTGATGATATTGCATCATAAAATGTTAAATACTTCACAGCCATAAATGAAAGTAGTTGGTTATGGCATTGGAGACTAGGTTATTCAAGTATGGACTTGATCTCAAACTTGTCAAGACATGAACTGGTTAAAGGCTTACCCAAAACCAAATTTTAAAAGATGGTGTTTGTGGTGCTTGTTAATTAGGGAAGCAAGTCAAAACCTCTTTCAAGAAGAATAATGATATTTCAACAACTAGACCTTTGTAACTTATTCATTTAGACTTATTTGGACCAACTAGAGTTGCTAGTTTAGGAGGAAAACATTATGTCTTTGTAGTTGTTAATGGTTACTCAAGATGCACTTGGGTACTTTTTCTCTCTCACAAAGATGAGGCACATGAAGTTTTCACAAAATTATGTAAAAAAATTCAAAATGAAAAAGGATATATCATCAATAATGTTAAAAATAACCAGAGAAGATAATTTGATAATAAAGACAGAGAAAAATATTGTGATGAATGTGGAATTGATCATAACTTTTCAGCCCCTAGAACCCTTTAACAAAATGGGGTTGTTGAAAGGAAAAATAGAACATTTCAAGAAATGAAAAAAACAATGCTTAACGAACATAATTTACTTAAATACTTTTGGGCTAAAGCGATAAACACGGCTTGTTATGTAATACATAGGGTAAGCACAAGGCCAAAACTTAACAAAACTCTATATGACTAATGGAATAGCAAAAAACCAACCATTAGGTACTTTCATGTATTTGGTTGCAAACGCTATGTGCTAAATAACAAAGAAAACTTAGAAAAAATTGATGCTAAATTCGATGAAGGAATTTTTTAGGATATTCTACCATAAGTAAGGCATGCATGTAGAATCTTTAATAAACGTACTCTAACCTTAGAAAAATTCATACATGTTGTATTTGATGAATCTTATTCTCACTTTTCAAAGAGAAATAAAGATGAAGATGACATATATAATGACTCAAATACAAATGAATTACTTCAAGAAAATAATGATATAAATCACCAAAATCTTGAAGAAGAAAATAATAAAATAGAAAATATAGTTATAACTCAAGATATTGGACTAGATCCTTCCAAAGAGTGGAAATTTGTTAAAGATCATCCTAAAGATCAAACTATAGGTGAACCAATTCAAAGAGTTGCTACTAGAGTATCATTAAGAAATGTATGCAACAATTTAGCATTTCTATCTCAAATTGAACCTAAAAATATTCAAGGGGCTAAACATGATGAGTCTTGGATATTAGTTATGCAAGAAGAGTTAAATCAATTTGAAAAAAATGATGTATGGACTCTAGTACCTAGACCTAGAGATCAAAGTGTAATAGGAATCAAATGGGGTTTTAGAAATAAGAAAGATGAAGAAGGAAATATAATTAGAAATAAAGTTAGGTTAGTGGCCCAAGGATACAACCAAAAAAAAGGCATAGACTATGAAGAGACTTTTGCCCCGACTGCTAGATTAGAAGCCATAAGGATTTACTTGCCTTTGCATGCCATAAGAATTTTAAACTCTATCAAATGGATGTAAAAAGTGCATTCTTAAATTGATACATTTCCGAAGAGGTATATGTTGAACAACCTCCTAGATTTGAAGATCATGAAAAACCAAATCATGTATATAAACTAACAAAATCCCTTTATGGTTTAAAGCAAGCTACAATAGCTTGGTATGCGAGAGTTAGTGGTTTCCTCATTAAAAATAAGTTTATCAGAAGAAAACTAAATACCACTTAATTTATCAAAATAAAAGGGATAGAAATACTCATTGTGCAAATAATGTTGTTGACATAATATTTAGCTCAATAAATGAAGATCTATGCAAAGACTTTGCTAAGTATATGCAAGATGAATTTGAAATGAGTATGATGGGTAAATTAAATTTCTTTTTAGGACTACAAATAAAGCAATTTAAAGAAGGAGCATTTATAAATCAATCTAAATTTCTTAAAGAATTACTTAAAAGATTTGATATGGAAGACACAAAATCCTTTAGTACTTCTATGAGTGCAATCACAAGACTTGAAAAGAATGACAAAGAAAAAGATATATATATATATATATATATATTAAAAAATATAGAGTCATGATTGGAAGTCTCTTATACCTCACAGCTAGTAAACCAGACATTATATTTAGTGTATGCTTGTGTGCAAGATTTCAATTTTGTTCTAAAGAATCTCACTTAAAAACTGTAAAAAGAATCTTCAGATACTTAATAGGAACTACAAGCTTAGGACTATTCTATCTTAGAAACACATCATTTGACTTATCAACCTATTCTAATGTTGATTTTGCTGGTTGCAAAATTTATAGAAGAAGTACAAGTGGAACTTGTCCCTTTTTTAGACACTCCCTAGTGTCATGGTTTAGCAAAAAGTAAAATTCTGTAGCATTATTCATAGCCGAAACAGAATATGTATCAGGCAGAAGTTGTTGTGCTCAAACTCTCTACATGAAACAACAATTATAAGATTTCAAGCTCACTTATGACAAATTCCAATTAAGCGTGACAATACTAGTGTTATAAATATAAGCAAAAATCCTATACAACACTCTAGAACTAAAAATATAGAAATTAAATATCATTTTCTTTGGGATCATGTGTAAAATGGTGATAGTAATCCTTGAATTTATTGATACAAATAATTAACTAGTGGATATATTCACCAAACCACTTTTAGAAGAAATATTTTGCTTTATAAGAAGAGAACTTGGAATGGTTGATCCAAGTGAGTTAAGTAACTAAGCCATTTAAGAGAAAAATTCACCCCACTCAGTTGACTAAAAGGACCATCCAGTCGACTAACCATGCAATCCAATCGACTAAATGAGGAAAATTAGCTAAACTAGTCCGAAAAAGGGTCTATTGGAAGATTTGGTCGACTGAATCTTCTCAATTAGTCAACTGAATTGACTGAAGAAAAACACACTAGAATATTCAGTCAACTGAATATGCACTTCAGTCGACTGAACAAGAGAAAATAATAAAAAAATGTTGTGTATTAGGATAAGTTAGTCAACTGAACCTAGATATAGGGCAACATTCAGTCGACTGAACGATGAGCTTAATCGACTGAATGATCCAATCAACAAAAAGATTGCCCAGATCTCAAACATTTTACATCAAGCCAAAATGACTCTTCAAGTTCTCTTTTTTCCAAAACCTTTGAAATTCTCTCTAACCGTTTTCAATAGCTCCCAAAAGCAAGAACCCTTCCTCCAAATTCGGTTCTAAGCATCAAAGAGAGGAAAACTCTAAAGAACAACATACCAAATCTCATCACGAGGCTCAAACCTTCCTCACGAATGAGATCACTTAAGCCTACAATTAGGACTTCATCCACCAAATCAACCATTCTTGGTAAGGTCGTAAACTTCATCACTCTCGATTCTGAACACATTCTTATTCACCAATATTTCATAGTCTAGTATGGGACAAGATCTTTACACACATATACCCTAGAATACAAATTGTTGGTGAGACTCTTCTGTGCTTACCTATACCTTGTAAACTTTGGCCCCCTCACTTCATGGGTTAATGGTGTTCCTATTAAGTTTGACTCCTCCACCTTAGCCGCCATTCTCAAAATTCCAAAATGAGATTTTCAAATCTTTAGCACCAATGCTTGGGAACAAATGGATGGGTTTGATCCACTTGAAATCGTCTGATTCCTTTGTGGAAACCACAATATTGAACAAGCCAAAAGCCTCCGAACTCACTTTTGAGTCTCGGATCATTCATAGCATGATCACCTACAACTACCTCTTCAACAGTTTTCCTAGTGAACACATCCTTATTCACCAATATTTCATAGTCTAGGATGGGACAAGATCTTTATACACACATACCCAGAATACAAATTGTTGGTGAGACTCTTCTGTGCTTACCTAGACCTTGTAAACTTTGGCCCCCCTCACTTCATGGGTCAATGGTGTTCCTATTAAGTTTGACTCCTCCACCTTAGCCGTCATTCTCAAAATTCCAAAATGAGATTTTCAAATCTTTAGCATCAATGCTTAGGAACAAATGAATGGGTTTGATCCACTTAAAATCGTCTGATTCCTTTGTGGAAACCACAATATTGAACAAGCCAAAAGCCTCCGAACTCACTTTTGAGTCTCAGATCATTCATAGCATGATCACCTACAACTACCTCTTCAACAGTTTTCCCAGTGATCTCAGACGGCAACTTAGCAGAAGGGGTTACACCTATGCTGATAGTTGAAGTTGTCCTATAGCACAAACACAATACAATAGGCTAAACTGGATCTATACTACCAACATTATTGAAGTAAAAAAAAAAAAAAGACCACAAAAGGGAAAGGGAATTATATTGTTAAAAACATTAATTTTAGTGAAGGATTTTGCAAGAGTACAATATTAAAAATCTTCAATAGGGACAAAAAAGTAATAAAAAAAAGAGAAATCAAATAGAAATGGTCATTGTGTTGCTTAGTAAATATCATTCTCTAACATGACATAGCTTTAATCGTATCCAGGTGGGATTACGTTTGACTATGACTAGGTGTCAAGCCTTATGGGTAGTAGTTCTGTTACCCGTAAAAGTCCAAAAAGAAAATAAGAAGCAGAAGCATTCTTCGAAATAAAGCATACAACTCTCAGAGGATTAGAAAGACTGTCATATTTCTAACATTTTATCTTTTAAAGATTAAATAGTGATATGAATGCAGAAAAAAAAGTAAAAATAAAAAAAATTTGCACCATCAAGAGAAAGTATACAGACCTATTTTCAGATACTTCGACATCGACCTCACTTTTGAAACTGAAATCCAAACTATTATACCAAATGACACCTACACAACCTCCACCTTCAAACTCATGGGCTATAAGTCCACACCCGATGGGTGGGTTCCAAAAGAATTCACACCTTTTATCCTACAAACCATCGATGAGGATGAAAATCCCACTAAGAATCATTCATCTTCTCACATTCCACCTATCACTTCCCACTTTCACGGCTCAAACAACGACACCTCAAGCCATTCCCTCCTCTGATTCCAACCAATTCATCATTTCCACCCTCCTGCAACATTGAGTCCTCCCTCACCTCTGGTATCAACGTCGTGTCTAAAGACCTTTTGGACAAGCTCAAGGACATTGGAGAACAAATCAATGCCATGGAGGTTGACATTCATATCCTCAAGATGCATGCCGACTCATTTATCAACACAATGAATAAAAGTATGGTGAAACCGAAATAGACGTCATTGAAGTTAAGAATATGCTCAAACGGATCTTGATGACTCACAGTCATCCTTTAACTCAATTCGCTCATCCTTCACCCCAATGGTGATGATGATGAAAGGGGGGGAAATGAAGAATGAAGACACATACCAAGAGAAACAAATTTTTTATTCATTTTGTAGATTTTTGGAAATATTTTCTTTGTAATTGATCTTGTAAAAATCATGAATCATATATGTTCATAGATGTGATTTGTATAAGTTCAGTTTTAATACATTAATGAAAATTATCTTTTGTGAATTTTATGTCTTCACTCGATATGTTAATTGTGCGACTTCATGAAAATTTGCAATGCCATATCTTGTACTTTGCTAATAATTGTATAATGACATGGGGAGATTCATACATTTGATGCCTTGAAAATTGAATACATTCTATCTTGGCATATTTGTGAACCATTGAAAATAGTGCATATTGATGGGGAAGATTTATAAAAACTGATCATAAATTTCTTGTGTGCAATATTTTCTTATTTGCTTCAATGGTTTGTCATTATAAAAAAGGGAGAGATTGTTGGTCCTAAAGGTTTTTAACCAAGGACATTCTTATAATTTTGATGATAACAAGGCATTGATAATGTGAACTAATGATTTACCTTAAGTGCCAAAGAAAATAAGTCAATGAACTCAAGAGATGGTTGACCAAAGTTTGATTAAAGATGAAGGGGATTAACATCATGAAATCATGCTCATAGGATCAAAGCATCAAGTCAAAGTTAAGAGAGCACTTATGCCCAAAGAAATCTAGTGAAGACTTTTACTTTTATGTTGGGTGTTTGAGTAATCTAGGATTGATTTATCAAAACATAATGCTTATAGTATTTAAGTGATCAACTAAAATCAATCAAACAGATGATTTTTCAAAAGCATAACAAAGTTAGAAACTAAGATTTGAAAATAGAAAATCAGTAAAAAAAAAAAAAAGAGGCATTAAAGCTAAACTGCCAAAATTAGTCGACTAGGTTCCCAATTTAGTTGACTGAATTATGTTTATAGAAACATGCATATTTTGTCTTTGTAAGAGCCAGTCAACTGGACCCAAGACCTAGTCGACTGAATAATAATTTTATTCATAAGGCCTCAAGATACTGTCAAATTCAATCGACCAAATTGAACAATCATTTGACTGAATTATTTAAGCATATTTACTCAACAAAATGACACTAGAAGAATCAATCGATTGAACCTTATATTCAGTTGTCTGAATGGATTTTTATAAAGAACAACCTCTACCTTCTGAACAGTTCAATCAAGTCCTTCGATCGATTGAATTATTATTCAGTTGACTAAATGATGAATTCAATCGACTGAATGTGTCGATCTAGAGCTTTTAAATTCAAGTTTTAAATAGATCTAAAGGGGGAAAATGACTATTTTCAAATCAAACGGCTATATTTTTACAAGGCCTATAAATAGTATTTGTTGGAAGTATTTATTGCCATCCTTAACATTTACAAGCTTGCTTTCATTTTCAAATCTCTCTAGTAACTTGAAGATCTCATTTATTTTCAAATTTAGATCTCAAAGTTCTCTCAGCTCTTAAATACTTAAGCATTTGTTGATCAATCTTTAGAGAGTGAATTTATCTGTCTCATTCAACTCTTAAGAGAGTATTCTTAGGTGAAAAATCTTTGTATCATCTCATTGCGGTGAGAGTTGTGGGTAGGTATTACTTGGTGAGGCAAAAAGGTATATTTTGATTGGAAAAAGAGTGAGGAGCTCTTGTTTTAAAGGTTTGACCTCCACATGCAAGAAGATCAAAATAATGAAAAACCTCAAGTGGGGATACTTGAGTCGAGGATGTAGAAAGTTTTTTGAACCTTGTAAATTACCATGTTTGCTCTCTTAACCTTTACTCTTTACTTACTTGTGCATATTTAGCATTTATATTTAAAGTTTATAAAAGTAACCAATATTTACAAAATACCTTATTCACTCCCCCTCTAGGGTAACTATCGGAGCAACGACATTTATAAGTTTTGTGAATCTTATTAATTTACTGTCTAATTGTTGGTATATTTTTTAAGTCATCTAGAGGAGTCAAACATGATGATCGTGATTGGATATTTATTAAGTCATATATGGTATATATGTTTCGTCCATGAGAAAGGTTTTACTTGTATGTTATACAGGTTTCCACCTACGAGAAAAGTATATAACTTAAGACATTTGCTAGTCTTAAGGGTTGAATGTTACCAGTATTGGACTAAATTGGAAATAGGCATGATGATTACAGCTGGCATGTAGTTTTCATACCACACATCCATACAGATAGTCTGGATTGGTAAGATTATGAACATATTAATGATTATGTATGTCTTATGTCACTTTAGGTGGAATGACTTGTATGGTGGGTGCTTGTGGTTTTTCTAGACTAGGGTAAAGTTTTAATGTGTTACTTTTTAAAGCATTCTATTTTTTTTTTTTTTACCTGTGGCCACATATAATTTTCTTCTAGTTCAATCTAGAGAGTCGTTTCTAAAAAGGAAATATTTTTCAAAACTCTAATAAGGGTCTATGTAGCCCAAGTGGAAGAATGTAAGATTTTTACAATTAAGTAGGCTAGCATATCTCATTATATTTTATGTTTGTGAAAACTTGTATTAATTAGAATGCTTGATCTGAAGAGATCAAGTAGAGAAGATTAGCCAAAATTGATTAATTGTGATCAAAGGTGATACTGCACTTTTTGGCCCACGTATGATCCAAGCTCAGCTCCCTGTGAAATACTCAAAACAGAAGATCAGAGGACCACCTGGGTTGGCTCCGGCGGTAGCCGCTCCGATGCTTAAGTCAATAAACTGAATTGAAAGACTGTAATGAAAGCCAAATAATAAGCATGAAAATAAAGCGTACCTCTAGGGTTTAATTTATAGGCAGTGGTTTTCCCAAGTTGATCAGGATTTGGAGCCATGAATACAGGGATTGGATCGTCGGAGATATCAGTTACCTTGTTGAATATGGCAACAGAGTGTGACAGTTTCCTTGTTAAAGACTGTTTCCTTATTTCCTGCTCGGTGCACATTGAGGCGGTGATGAGGTCTGATCATCGATGTATTGTACTGAAGGCTTGCATTCATACTTGTTAGCTTCGCAGGAGAACAGACCTACTCTGATGATATGTGTTCGGTCTTTGTGGGTCTTGCTCTTGAAAGACCGAGCATGAGCTAAATGATTGAGCATGAGCTGACCTGTAGTTACACGTGTCAAGTAGTGGTTGGTGTGTCACATTGTGGTATATCAGTTACTCCCCCCAAGCCTTAGTTTGAGCTCGGGGCGTAACTAAGGTTTTATGAATCTCTGAAAAGTCACGCGTTCTGCCGTCTTGTTTTTCGAGACGGCTGTTGGTACGTCATTTATTGCGCAACCGATTCTTGGGTTTCTCAAGTCATCATTGCTGTGCCACCGTTGCGACGGTTCACCTTTGTGGACATTATTCTCTGAATGTATATAAAAGAGGGAAGGAGCTTTGTACGATTCTTTTACTGCTTTTTGTGTTTTGAAGAGATAATACTTTTTGCCATTGTTGAACCAGCAAGCTAGACTGTGAGGAGTACCGTTCGTCCAAAGCTTTTACTCCATCCAGGTTCGGTTTTGGTCTCTTATTTTCTCACTATCTTTCCCCTTCTTTTTTGATTATTTCGGAATGTCAACCTTTACTGCATTCTCTGGTGATGGTTCAGGGAGCCTCCCAAAGGCTTATTCTTTGTCACAAACCCTTGTTAGGGGTAGTAGTTCTTTGGGGATCGGGTCGAAAGAGACCCGTTCTGGTCCCGAGGTTAGGATTGTAGATGCCTTTTCTGAGTCTAGGGATAGAGAGGGTGAGGTCTTTGATCGATCTTCTCAAGGGGAAGAAAGAGAGAGAGAGAGTGTTGTAGCCTCTTCGTGGTTGGATAATAGAAGGGAGAGATATGATTTCCCTTCGAATATTGCCCTTAGGGCTCTTGACGACATAGATTGCCCTTGGGATGTTAGGGAATGTGAGATATGTGTTTATACCGCCTGGTTCGAGATAGGGTTACGCCCACCTCTCCCTAAATTGCTTAGGGAATTCTTTTGCTGGTTTAACCTTTGCCCTGCTGACCTACTTTTGAATAGTTAGAGACACCTATTAGGGTTTATGGCTTTGGGTCGTTTGAACGGTGTTGAGGTTTTTTTAGACTTGATCTGTAGTAAAATGGATCTTAAGTACCTGAAGTCGGAGAGCCTCTACTACATGTCGTTTGACCAAGGTTTTCGACCTCTGTCTTACGTACCGTCCTCCAACAAATTTTGGAAAGATCGGTATTTCTTTGTTAGTAGAGAGTGGGGAGGTGACCGACCCTGAGGATCAGATCTCTACGTTCCCCCGGAGCACAGGGTTTATGGGTGAGACCCCCTTTCTTTTGTAATCTTTGCTCTGCTATTACCTCTGTATTTTTGACTAACTATTATTCCGATCTTCTTTGTGTAGATAAGAATATCAAGAGGAGGCCGCCCTTTACTCCTGCCCTCAAAGAGCAATACAAGAAGCTCCTTCAGACCTCGAACAGAGACTACCGAGCTATCCTTCATTCGAGCGTCACGATGCCTCCAAAGGACAAGAACGTTGTCGATGAAGTTTTACAGTCCGTTGTCGGCAAATGGGGCTCGGCAAAGAAGAAAAGGGTGGCGAGCCTTCCCCCTCCTACTGTGTTCTCGTCGAAGAGGAAGAGGACGACCACCACCGACCCTTCCACTTCTGCACCTCCCAAGAAAGGGGCCGCCCCTTCTGCTTCTCCTTCTTCTGTGCCGCCCCAGAGGGGCATGGTAATTAGGGAGCCCTCTTCTGCACTGCCCCAAAAGGGCTTGGGGGCTTCAAGACTCGCCTCCTCTTCGGCCCAAAGAGCTCAACCGAAGGGTAAGGCGAAGGTGGCTGCTCGGCTGGACCAGATGCTTGATGGGTATAGGGCCGTCCATCAGGTCATCGAAGAGTTCTGGGCGGATGCCCCACGAAAAGATTCCCCTTCCTGCAGTAATAGGAAGGGCACTGAAAAGACTGTTGTTGGTGCCATGAGCGCCCATCTGAAGGTAACGACCGACCTCTCTTCCGTGGTGTTTTGCTTTCTCTTCTCCTCTTCTATTTTTCTGAATTATTTTTCACTCTGTCTTGTAGACCTTGCATAACTTGGCCGCCATGATGGAGGCCACAGTGGATCTTCAGGCCTTGGAGAGGCTGGAGGACGAGCTGGATGAAGTTCGGCTTCAACTCGGCACGGCTCAATCCCAAGCTCCCACGGCCGAGGACGAGCTTAAGAAGGTGAGGAATTGCTTCTCAATTATGGAGTCCGAGAGGGATTCCATAAGTATGAGAGGGATTCTTTCCAGTTTGAGTGGGACTCCCTTCTCCAGGAGCTGAACAAGCTGAAGGAGGAGAACTGTGCCCTTCAGGCGTCCGTTGCTCAGAAGGTTGAAGAGGCCAAGGTTGAGACCGAGGCCAAGCTGAAGACTGAGCTGGAGAAGATGGGTGATGCAATTGCGCAGCTCGGTTGATGATGATGATGAGGATGAAGGTGGTGATGAGGATGACGGATCTGCAAGCCCTTTAGTTTAGGGAAAACTTTTGTAGTTCTGTTTCACTTCTTGTAACTGAGCACCCATTCTAATGAGAACATCCTCCTTTCAGGGTTCTTGCCTTCATTTTTCCTTAAATATTTGCAATCTTTGTGTTTTGATCAAGTCTTGCCTGAAGTATCGATGTTTTGTAGTGTGTAAACGTGCTTCGGCACTTAAAATTTGCAATTTAACATAAGTAAACCTGCTCGGGGTCCAAAGTATTGTTCTTTGGTTGGCCACTGAGGATGGGCTGACTCCCGAACTTCCTTGACTTGTGATGACCTTGAATTAAGGTGTAATAATAAGCAATTGAACCAAACTCTTGACATCGGAGGGGTTTCGAATCATGGGTTTGCCGAGCTTGATTACCGAACAAAAGGACTTGCGTTGTAGTGACCCTTGAAGGTCGGTATCCTCTTCCAGGTTTTATTGATAAGTGGTCGAGCAGTTAGAATCATATCTGTTGGTTTGTGATCTTAGTAGTGTGGACTGAATATGTAGCTCGGTGTACTGTGATGAACCAGACGTGAGGTCTGTAAATTAAGACGGACCAGACCTGAGGTCTGTACATTAAGATGGACCAGACTCAAGGTCTGTATATTAAGATGGACCAGTCGTAAGGTCTGTGCATTAAGATGGACTAGACTCAAGGTCTGTACATTAAGATGGACCAGATATAAGGTCTGTACATTAAGATGGACCAGATATAAGGTCTGTACATTAAGATGGACCAGACTCAAGGTCTGTACATTAAGATGGACCAGACTCAAGGTCTGTATATTAAGATGGACTAGACTCAAGGTTTGTACATTAAGATGGACCAGACTTAAGGTCTGTACATTAAGATGGACCAGACTCAAGGTCTGTATATTAAGATGGACCAGACTCAAGGTTTGTACATTAAGATGGACCAGACTTAAGGTCGTATATTAAGATGGACCAGACTCAAGGTCTGTACATTAAGATGGACCAGACTCAAGGTCTGTATATTAAGATGGACCAGACTCAAGGTCTGTACATTAAGATGGACTAGACATAAGGTCTGTATATTAAGATGGACCAGACTCAAGGTCTGTACATTAAGATGGACCAGACATAAGGTCTATGCATTAAGATGGACCAGACTCAAGGTCTGTATATTAAGATAGACCAGACTCAAGGTCTGTACATTAAGATGGACCAGACATAAGGTCTGTACATTAAGATGGGAACACTTTACGGAATATTTGAAATGAAAAAAAAAATTTCTTTATTGATAATACTTCCATAAGTGCTCCATATTCCAAGGTCTGGGAACAGGTTTCCCATCCATGTTCTCTAACCAATAAGTAGTCGATCTCACTGTTTTGGTGATTCTATAGGGGCCTTCCCAGTTAGGTGATAACTTCCCCATGGTGGGATCCTTGGTGTTCTGGAACACCCTTCTTAGGACGAGGTCCCCAACTTAGAAGCTGGCAGGCTTAAGGCCAAGTTTCGAGCGGCTAACTATCCTGCGCTGATATGCTTCCATTCTGACCACGGCTTGCTCTCTCCTCTCTTCAAGCAAGTCCAAGTTTTCTGTGAGTTGTTGGTCATTGGTCTCCTCGTTGAAAGCTTCAGTCCTTAGGGTAAGCATGCCGATCTTAACAAGGATTACTACCTCGGTGCCGTAGGTGAGTGAGAAGGGAGTTTTCGATGTTGGAGTTCTCCTAGTTGTCCTGTAGGCCCTAGAGTGCCCCAGGGAGTTCCTCGACCCACCTTCCCTTAGCTCCTTCCAATCTCTTTTTGAGAGCATCTAGGAATTGTTCGGTTAGTGACCTCTGCTTGCCCATTGGCTTGAGGATGGCCAAGGCGAGGAGAAATGTTGGTTAGTTATTCAGGTATTGGCAGAACTTCTTGAATGTTTTACCAGCAAATTACGTGCCTTTGTCTGAGACGATCACGCGAGGTATGCTGAACCTGCAAACTATATTTTTTCAAGTGAAGCTTTTGACCTCCTTCTCTGTAATGCGAGTTAGTGGCTCCGCTTCAGCCCACTTTGAGAAGTAGTCAATAGCTACCAATAGATATCTTCTATTTGGCGTGGCTTTAAGCAACGGGCCTATGATGTCCATCCCCCATTAGTGCAAAGGGCCATGGGCTTGTGATGGGGATGAGTTCATGTCGGAGTTGATGCTGGTAAGGGGCGAACCTTGGGCATTTATTGCACTTTCGAGCGTATTCTTTCGCTTCCCTCAGCATTCCAGGCCAGTAATAGCCTTGTGTTAGAGCTCGATGTGCTATGGTTCTTCCTCCATTATGATTTCTGCATATTCCTTCATGAATTTCTGCCAGGATGTACTGAGATTCTTCGGGTGCTAGGCATTTTAACAATGGTTGAGAATAAGACCTTCGGTAGAGCCTTCCGTTAAGGACAAGGTACCGAGCTGCTCTGATGCAGATTCTTTTTGCTTTATTCCTGTCCTCTGGGAGGAGTCCTTCTTCTAGGTACTGGAGTATAGGAGTCATCCAGTTTTGAGGTTGTTCTGTAACTTGGGCGACCTGGACTTCTTCGATGCTAGGCCTTGGCTGGTGGGAGAATTTTATTGTTGAGTCCGTTCCTGAATTCATATGGGATGCCATGTTTGCCAAGGCGTTAGCTCTGCCATTTTGACCTCTTTCTACTTTTTGGATTGAGAATGCTCGGAAGGAGTGTTTCAACAAATTGACCAGTTCTGAATATCGAAGCATTCTTTCATCCTTGACGGCGTACTCTCCTTGAACATGGCTAACCACTAATTGGGAGTCTGAGAATACTTCGAGGCTCTGCACCTCACATTCTTGTGCTAGCTTCATCACTAGGATAAGGGCCTCATATTCTGCTTCGTTGTTAGAGGCTCTGAATCTCAGGCTAATTGCCCTTTCGGTTGTGAGCCCATCAGGGGACGGTAGTACCAGCCCGACACCATCACCTCGGTCGGTAGACGACCCGTTAGTGTATAATCGCCAAGTTCCCATATTCTCACAGAGTTGTGCTCTGTCCAGTAGTGCTGGGGTGAACTCCGCGACGAAATCTGCCAAGGCCTGCCCTTTGATTGAGATCCGTGGAACAAAGGATATATCGAACTCCCCTAGTTTCACTGACCATTTGACCAATCGTCCTAATACTTCTGGTTTCCTCAAGACTGTCTTTAATGGATAAGCAGTTGGAATTTCTATGGGGTGAGCTTGAAAGTAGGGTCTGAGCTTTCGTGCAGATACTATAAGTGCAAGGGCCAGTTTCTCAATCTCGAGGTACCTCTTCTTTGTGTCCAATAATGGTCTGCTGACATAAAAGATGGGCCTATGCACGCTCCTATCCTGTTTGACCAGTACAGAACTGACAGTATTCTTAGAGACTGCAAGGTAGAGAAGTAGCTTTTCCCCTTGAACTGGCTTTGACAAGAGCTCAAGCCAGACTAGGTACTTCTTCAGTTCTTGGAAGGATTTTTCACATTCGTCAGTCCATTGTAAAGATTTGTTACCTTTCAGAGCTTTGAAGAATGGTAGACAACGATCAGTGGATTTGGAAATAAATCTGCTCAGAGCTGCTATCCTGCCATTCAGAGCCTGAATGTCTTTCTTGGTCTTTGGAGATTTTAGTCCGACCAGGGCCCCAATTTGGGGTGGGTTTGCCTCTATACCTCTCTGAGAGACTATGTACCCCAAGAATTTTTCCTTTGTTAAACCAAAGGTGCATTTTGAGGGATTGAGCTTCATCTTATACTGCCTGAGAATATCAAATGTTTGAGCCAGGTGCTGGAGATGATTGCTTTTCCGCAGGCTTTTGACCAGCATTTCATCAATGTAGACTTCCATAGTATTGCCGATTAAGGGGCTGAACATCTTGTTAACCAGACGTTGGTATGTGGCCCCAGCATTTTTTAGTCTGAACGGCATCACTTTATAGCAATAGAGACCTCGTTCAGTTATGAATGACGTTTTCTCCTTGTTAGGAGGATGCATCTGTATTTGATTATACCCGAAATAGGCATCCATGAAGCTCATAAGCTCGTGCCCTGCAATGGCGTCGACTAACTGATCTATCCTCGGAAGAGGAAAGCTATCTTTGGGGCATGCTTTGTTGAGGTCTGTATAGTCAACACAGACTCTCCACTTACCATTTTTCTTCTTGACCAGAATAGTGTTGGCCAGCCAATCAGGATAAAATACTTCTCGTATCATGTTAGCATCGAACAACCTTTGGACTTCATCGTTGATGACCTGATGTCGTTCTGGAGCGAGTGGCCTTCTCTTCTGTCTCACTGGTGGATGGTCTGGATCCACCATTAGTTTGTGTGTGATGAGGTCGGGATCTATTCCTTCCATATCCTTTGTTTCCCAGGCGATTACGGAGAGGTTTTTCTTTAAGAATTTGATCAACTCATCCTGCTCGGTAAGTGTCAGGTCGGGACCTATCTGCAGGTAATGCCCCTGATCTTCCGAGCTGACCAGGACTTTAGTAGGTTCTCCTATAGGCTTGGCCCTGCTGTCCCTTCCTCTAGGGCTTAGTGGCTCGTCAATCCTGGAGGGACAGTCTTCTGCCTCGTGATAGCAAGAGTGGATTGGATCTTTGCATTCACGGGTATGCAGTAATTGTTATTTGGGGGCCTTGGCCTTGAGCGCGAGGGCATGGCATTCTCGGGAGGTCGGTTGGCATCCTCTGATAGAGTAGACAGTCTGATTGTGAACGTACTTCAAGCATTGGTGGAGGGTTGATGTGACTGCCCCCATCTCATGTAGCCAGGGCCTCCCAATTATGACATTGTAGGGAGATTTGGCCTTTAGGACCATGTATTCTGCTACTGTGGTCTTCTGTCTGTCCCCTTCGCCTGCAGTGGTGGCCAGATCGATCCTTCCCAGTGGAGTGTTGAGGTTCCCATCAAAACCTGCCATGATTATACCAGTGGGCTTAATGTCACTGGGGTTGAGCTTCATCTGCTTGAAGGGGTCATAGAACAAAATGTTAGTCGAACTCCCAGTGTCCACAAGGACTCTTCGGATCTCGAAGTTGGCGATCTTGAGGGAGATGACCAGGGCGTCACCGTGAGGACAATGTACTCCTGTAAGGTCTTAATCCATAAACTGGATTTCTGGCACAGGTTTTAACCTTTTCTTTACGTTAGAGATCTGTATGATGTTGGGAGTAGACTTGGCCTCCCGAGCATAACGCTTCCTCGACCTGTTAGAAGTCCCTGTTGTAGGGGAATCTGCGTGTAGGACAAAGATCACTTGGTTGTTCTGCCGTGGGGGCTCATTCCGTCCTTTCTTTTGTTCCTGCCTCTGGTCGGTCCTCCTTTGCTGGGGTCGCTCATCACGGGGGTTCTGCTTTCCGTCCTGCTTGACGAACTCCTGTAGTCGTCCTCTCCTTATTAGCTGCTCAATCTCATGTTTGAGAGCTTTGCAGGTATGAGTTGTGTGCCTTCGGTCTTTGTGAAAATCACAATATTTGGTTTGATCTCGGTAGCTGGGGTCACCTTTCAAAGGCTCGGGCCATCTCAAGGTTCTCTCGAGATCTTACTTGCTTCAGTATGTTGTACGGAGAGGTATTTAGAGGAGTAAAGTGGTTGAACTCTCTTAGCCCAGAATTATAGGAAGTTCTGGGGGCCCCTCTTTTCTCCGGGCTTCTGGCTCTCTTCCTAGCCGAGCTAGGTGTCCTTCCTTTGGTCGTCCTTCTTCTGACTGTCTTTCTTCTGGTCGTCTTTCTGAGCTTGTTCCTTGACCTTTCTAGAAGTGTCCTTGGCCTCTTCCAAGTTAATGTATTTCCTTGCCCGGTCCATGAGTGCTGCCATATCTACAGGGGGATTTTTGGTCAAGGAGTCCCTAAAGCCTCCTTGTGCAAGACCAGCGGCCAAAGCAGCTATTAGGAAACTTGGGCTGCAATCTGTCACCTCGGTGAGCTCGGCGTTGAAACCCGCAATATACCCCCTGAGTGATTCTTCCCTTGTTTGCTTTATGTTCAGCAGGAATTCTGGACCCTTTCTCAACCTCCTACTAGTCATGAATATGTCTAGGAATCTTCTGCCGAGCTCATAGAAGCTAGTAACTGAGTTCGGTGAGAGGTGATGGAACCATTTCAGAGCAGTACCGTTGAGGCTGGTCACGAATGTTCGGCATAGAAAAGCGTCAGAAGTACCGTGCAAAGTCATGGTGTGCTGGTAGTGGGAGAGATGGTCCCCTGGGTCCCCTGTCCCATCATAAGGGGTGAATTTGGGGACGACGAATTTCTTGGGTCTCTCCTCAGCCATGATAGCATTGGTGAACGGGGTGGCCGACCTTCCGAGCAGCCTAGCCAGCTCATCCTGCTCCGGATACTGGGCACCCCTTACAATAATAGTGCGGTCCATTGATTCAGCAACTTCCTTAGCTCTTATTGATCCCCTTGGTAAGATGGGCTGCTGCGAGGCAGGCCTCATAACTTTAGGGCCTACATGGGTAGGCTGGTCTTGGCCCATTACTAGGGGGTTGTTCTGATTCTCTTGTATTGGTGGTGCAGGAACCACTCGAGGTGGCGACTCTTGTGGTACGTGATTCACTCCCGAAGCCCCAGGGATGGGGACCCGGGTGGTGCTTCGATAATAGACTTTTGGGATAAAGGCGGGCACTTCTCTGCCGGCGACTGTTAATGGCTGGGGATCTCCATGAATATGGGCAGCCGTAGGAGGCTGCACCTCCCGAGTGCTTGTGGCGACGGGTGGATTCTGAGGATTAGTTTCATGATTCTGGGTAAACATCGCCAGAGTTCTAGACATGGTTAGGAGCTGTTCTTGCAACAACTAGTTCTGCTACCTAGTTTCGACAAGCTCCTGTTGTACGGGATCAGTCATTCGCCTTTTTCCTCGTTCGGTAGGCGGTTGAGGCTGAGGGTTCTGAGGATTTTGAGTATTTTTCCTGGGTCGGAGATTGGGAGTCATAATCCTTTGATAAAAGGAGGATGAACTTTGATTTAGTAGAGCACTTGGTGATTGTCGTTCCCATAGACGGCGCCAAACTGATGCTACACTTTTTGGCCCACTGTATGATCCAAGCTCGGCTCCCTATGAAATACTCAAAACAAAAGATCAGAGGACCACCGGGTTGGCTCCGGCGGTAGCCGCTCCGATGCTTAAGTCAATAAACTGAATTGACAGACTGTAATGAAAGCCAAATAATGAGCATGAAGATAAAGCGTACCTCTAGGGTTTAATTTATAGGCAGTGGTTTTCCCAAGTTGATCAGGATTTGGAGCCATGAATATAGGGATTGGATCGTCGGATATATCAGTTACCTTGTTAAATATGGTAACAGAGTGTGGCGGTTTTCTTGTTGAAGACTGTTTCCTTATTTCCAGCTCGGTGCACATTGAGGCAGGTGATGAGGTCTGATCATCGATGTATTGTATTGAAGGCTTGCGTTCATACTTGTTAGCTTCGCAGGAGAGCAGACCTACTCTGATGATATGTGTTCGGTCTTTGTGGGTCTTGCTCTTGAAAGACCGAGCATGAGTTATATGACCGAGCATAAGCTAAATGATTGAGCCTGAACTGACCCGTAGTTACACGTGTCAAGTAGTGGTTGGTGTGTCACATTGTGGTATATCAAAAGGTATATTAGGCTTGGTGCACTTTAGATAAATGATTGGTATGGTTTATTAAGGATATGTGTTGACTCTTTTATTAGCAGTCATTTATGGTTTAGGATTTTCACTCCAATTCCAAATATAAGGGTTTGTCCTTACTCTCGCTCAAAGAGTTGTAGTTTCCCTATTAGACCGAGCAACACAAGGCAGAGTGACGTAAAATGGAAATGAAAAGGGAATTGGACACATCAAATTTCTTGAATTCAAGTAACAAAGAGATTACTTACTCAACAAGAGAAGAATTCTCTAAAAGTCAAAACTGATATATTATTGATAAAGTTGTATATTAATATTCTATTTATATATATATATATATAGGGAGAGAGAGAGGGGGGAGGGCTAAAAGATTACTAATTCAAATAAGAAACTACTAATTCCTATATTAGCTTCTAATAGAATTAGGAAACTAAGAAATTTGAAAAAAAATCAAAATTGGAAATTAAAAAATCTTACAAGAACTCTAAAACAAAATACATATTTTTGACAGGTAACATATTTGTCCTACATCAGATTCCCCCACTTAAAAAAAAAAATTGTCATCATATTAATTAAATGTATGCTACCTCAAACTCGTTTATAACCTGAAAATAATGATTGAATTGAACAAGTAAAATGAAAATAGAAAAAGAAATTGAACATGTCGAATTCCATGAATTCAAGTAACACGGGTAATCCCTCACCCAACAAGAGAAGAATTCTCTAAAATTTAGAACTGATATATTATTGATAAAGTTATCTATTAAAAGTCTATTACATCATATATATATATATATATATAGAGAGAGAGAGAGAGAGAGAGAGAGAGAGAGAGAGAGAGAGAGAGAGAGTTAAAAGATATGAATATGAAACTACTAATTTTCATATTTTCTATACTAGTTCTATTAGAATTAAGAAACTAAAAAATTCAGAAAAAAAACTAAAAATTAAAGAATCCTTCGATAACAAAATACATGTTTTTTACACGGTACCATATGTCCTACATCACAAATAAGAGAGTAAAATTCCTTCCCCAGTCTACTTGCTGATGAGATCACATCATTGGAGATTAGGGTATGTTGACTAAAATGACATATAGGTATGCGATTATCGCTCGACTAATATCCATGAATATTATATATTATGTGAATCGCATGTTTATGATTTTATTTTATTAAAATTCTTACAATATCTTCGAGATTCAGCGCTTGTGAAGAGGCTGAGGCAGCTAGAAAAGCTTTGTGGTGGGCAATGCCCAAGGGTTGGTTAGATATTCTTTTTCAAAGCAATTTACAGATTATTGTTCTTCTTGTTGTAAGACACAAAATCAACCTATTCAATGGCTGATGATGTGTGATTCCAGTTGACATCAAAAGTCAATTGCTTTGTCACCTTATCACCCAAGAAAAGGGCCAAACCCCAAAGGAGACTTCGTGGTGTCTAGGAACTATCAAATTTCAATTCAATCCAAATATCTACACATACTAGATCATTTAAATCAATAAAACTGTAACAAAAGTCATCTCCAATTTTACACAAATAATTTGTAAACTTGATTATTTCTAAACCTCCAAATAAATATCAATTAACTAACCAATAGTTATAAATAAATAATAAATAAATTTTCTTGTAAAACCCATAAAATAAAATTACTACATATTTTAAAGTTATTCAACTAAAAGAAGTTCTAACTACTAATAACTGAAACTAAATTGATCTCTAATTGTTGTCTATTATGCTGGACCTTGTATTAAAAGATATCATAATTGAATCTCTATACATGTGTGGAAAAAAATATAGGGTAAGCTCAAAGAGCTTAGTAAGATAACATATACAACATGCAGCAGAATAGGTTAAGCGAATAGCGCGAATAATTTAGGAAATAGTTTATGATAAATCAAAATATTTCACAAAGTCTCATGTCACTTAAAAGAATTTTTATGTATCATTTCTCAATTCAGAAATCGTTGAACAAATAATGTGGTAATAAACAATAATTTCGAAGTCACATAAACATTTACCCTGCCTAGCACAGTAACACATAAGATGCCTATTCATAATGGGACTTGCACATGTCACTTAGTAAAAGTCAATAATATTATACCCTTGGCTAACATGGGTCGGAGCTCTAATAGTATCTTGCCGACACAAACAGACTACCAATAGTAGTAGTAAACTACTACTAACACAAAGCAAACTCCAACCAGAGCTCATAGCCATATTAAAACAATTCAAATATCAGATAATGATTATATGGTTAAAACAATTTTCGTTTCAGCAAACAAAATAATTTTCATAAATAATTTAATCACTGAGTGAAGAACACATTTTATAAATAGTAAATTTTTGCTTGACCCAAGTAATAATGATGAAGCAAACGGAATATCATAGCCATATTAAAACAATTTAAATATCAGATAATAATCATACTGGTTAAAACAATTTTCATTTCAGCAAACATAATAATTTTCATAAATAATTTAATAACTGAGTGAAGAGCACATTTTATAAATAGTTAATTTTTGCTTGACCCAAGTAATAATGATGAAGCAAACGGAATATCATAGCCTTATTAAAACAATTCAAATACCAACTAATGATCATATGGTTAAAACAATTTTCGTTTAAGCAAACAGAATAATTTTCATAAATAATTGAATCACTGAGTGAGGAACACATTTCATAAATAGTTAATTTTTGCTCGACCCAAGTAATAATGATGAAGCAAATGGAATTATCATAAAACAAATTTTTTGAATCTTAAAACAATTTTCAATTAATTAGTTGCATAAACATTTTTTATAAAATAAAAATAAGAAAACATTTATTTGACATTTATTCAAAAACTAGTTATACCATGTATGTTTCCTTACATAAAAAAACATTGTCCACAAATCACCTAATGTATTTTAAAAGTGTCACTGAAAAGTCATTTCAATGTTAGAATAATGCACAACAACAAATTTAATCAATTACCTCAATTCACCGAAATTTGACATAACTATATACACCTTAATTAGTATAGTCCCACACGTACTTATTAGGGCTAAGTATTTTTAAAATACCTAAATGATGATCCTAGATAGTTTCCATAATTTTTAAATATTAATTTTTATTTTTCTCAAATTTTATCAAAATTATTCCGATTAAGCTTAACTCGAGACATACAATCATACATAGAGCAAACATGGCTCTCCAATTAATCAAAAGTCCAACCAATTACACTTCTAATAACTCAAATTTACTTATAAATAACCATCATAATTTAAGTCACATAATTACTCATTAAACAATTAAGAACAAATTTAGGTGAACTATAATGAAATTTCAATTATGCCTCATCTCCTATACTAATAACTTTAGAAGACCAAATAAGATTTTTCTAACAAATTTCATAACTTTCTGAATTATTTTCCTATTTTTTTCTTAATTTATTTCATTTTATCACTTAAAAATTATTAATAATTAATTTCAGAAATTATTGGTTCGGGATCTAATCCATTAAATCAATTTAGTTGAGATCTATAATTTAGGCTTTCGCTTCATCCAATTAGGACTAAGGGTGAACGAGACTCTCCCGACTCACTTTGGGTCGAGAGTGGGCATTGTCATAAAACTGACAATTTCATCTTCTTCTCCAATTCCAAACCGACGTCGTTCCTTCTTCTTTTTTTTCCCTCCAATTTGTGAACCTCAATTACTCCTTCAATTTTTATCCAAACCATGCAAATTATGTGTGTTTCAATCATTTTTTGAGAACTATCTAATCGTCTAATTTAATTAGATCAAGTCTTCCAAATTTAAGAGAAGACTCAGCCTAAAAGTTTTCAGTTATAAGGTTTTCTCTAAAATTTTAATTATCGATATCTCTTTCCATACATCTCTATGTTAAACATATTATATATCGAATGAAACTTTATTGTATGAGTAATAAAATTATGTGTCCAATTCATTCAAAGACTCTTGAATTTATATTCAAAATCAAGCTCTAACTTGATTGTTCTATGATATCTTTTCTATGATAAATTATATTATGAAAAATCAGTAATAAATTTATAAAATCTTCTAATTGAATCACCATAATAAAATAATAAAATCTATTCAATGAAATCATAAAGCTTACCTCAATTATTGTCTTCTTCCAAAATCAATTTTTTAAATCATTCATAGCACAATCCTTTTTGTCCTTCTCTCTCTAAAATTTGAGACATGTAATAATATAGTTAGGATTCTCTACTATCATGTATCAACAATAGGAAGGCCAGCAAATTAGATAGACCATTGCCCAATTTGCCATGGACGATGACACCTGTTTTTGTTTGCTGCTCTCTGTTGTTTTTGCTGGTTTCTCCCCCCCCCCCCCCCTGTCTAAATTTTGCTCCAGTAAAAAAGAAAGAAGAATAAAAAGATTACTGATCTTTCTCCCTAATCCACATGTAACAAACCTTTTAGGTCTGTTTCTGTTTCTTATTTCAATAAACTTCCAGAAATCACCTTGGGTTCCACTTTGAATCATCAATAATCATCACTTCCATGTTCATTGTTGTTGACATTCTCACATGGGTCTCTCTTAAGGACACAATAATCGGACTTTAAGGTCTAATGAATAGCAATTAAGGAAAGAAAGAAAGCAGAGTAACATGGGTGGCAGCGGCAGTGGTTGCAGGGCCCCCACCCATCTCCAAGTGATATAGCATATAGACAAAAAGCTTAACCCAGATTCCCAACCAACTGTTCTTCACTCTTGCTGATGACAGTGTTATGTTTTTGCCTTTTTCTCAGGCTCCCATGTGCAGTGCATATGATATGAGGTGTCCATCTATCATCTTTAATTATAGCACACCTCTTTTTCTGTCCTTCCTATAATCCACCCACACAAAAAAACAAATTAAGAAAGAAGAAGAATCTTCTTTACTGCTTTGCTTGATATCTATGGTGGCTGGAATCTGGAGTTATTAGAAGGAAAAAAAAAAATATTATACAGTGAATTGGGCAATCAGTGTACATTAGAAAGCTAAAAACAAAAGTCATTGATTCTTTGAAGATGGTGTGGTTGTCAATTCCACTTAAGCAATTGTTCCTGCATTTATTTCCTCACTCTCCGGAAGCATCTGCTAAACTGGTTTACACCAAGACACTTTTAAACCCTTCTTTTAACGTTTGGCCTTGGGCCTAATTTCACAAATAAAAACAAGAAAGAAAGTAAAAGAAAATAGGGTCCTGTTTGTCTTCATTTCAATTTAAAATGAAGAGTCATTTTTTTCACATGACATGAGACTCAGTCTATTTTAATGTAATTGGGTTCATCTTTATCTGAAAAAAATTATCCTCTCAGTGATGTAACTTAGTTTTTTTCTTCAAAATTTTAAACTATTTCAAGAAAGCTACTCGTAAAATAATTCAAAATATCAAAACGGGTCACTAAAAACAATTGTTTCGAACACTTTGCTTTATATATTAAGACTAGTAAGAATAAAAATAAATAAATAAATAAATAGAGTAGTTGTAGATCTACCCAATGACCATTAACTTGTAAGTTTTTAAACTGGTCTAATTGAAATTATGTCCAATTATAATTGTTGTGACATTTAAAATAACAAAAAACAAAATAGAAGCATTAGAACTTCAATCTGTTTGGTGTCCTTTTATTATTGAACTTATTGTGACAACTGACAAGATTGGTAGATCAAAAGGGCACCATCATCTCACCTTAATTTAATTGTTTCCATTTCCAATGGCTACTTGTCACCAACAAGGTGGTTTTGGCATTGATTCAATCTACTGTTGTAACAGAAATTGATGCATCAAACAGTCTGGCCCACTTTGAAATTTCACCCTTTTTTTTTTTTTTATAAAAAAAGAAAAGTTACCATCAAGTAGCCCACTATTGGAGACTTTCAAGACCTCTAAGTCCAACTCATCTCTTCAACTTATGTTATTAAGGGAACACTGGTTTGACTCAGTAACTACATTAATACTGAAAATTTAAGATTACAGATATAATTTTTTAAAAGATGTTTTTAAACATTTTATAATTAATTTTTTAAAAATTATGAAAATATATTTAGATATGATAATCTAAATTTTAAAAAATTAAAAAAATTAATTTTAAAAAGCGTATTCCGCATTTTAAAATTGAAAATTTATTTTGAAAAACATAACTAAATATACCCTAACTTTTTTAAACTAATAACAATAATCTAGTGACAATTCTTGTTTATTTTTAAATGAAAGAATATAATTCAAGTTATCTTAAGAATAAAAAGTCGAATTTCAATAGGAATTTAATATTATTTACTCTAATAATTAGTTAGATTTTTGGAAAAAAAAATCTTCCATCTTTGTTCCATTATATTACATTAAAGTTCTATTTGATTCATTAAATTTAGTCATAGACTAAATTTATTTTTCAAAATAAAGCAAGAAAAAAATAACAATTTTCTTTATATTCTCTTATTTTAAATAAAATCAAAATTTATAATATATATAATAAAAAAAAAAAAGATGGCAAGTAAATTAAAAGTTTCTACCTCACTGTACTCATATTTCTTTTTCTTTTTATTTAGTAATAATGAATTTGTTAAAAAGAATTCTTTTACATTAACTTTTTCTTTCCCTTACTAATTTCTTTTCTCTTAATAAATGAAAAAAAATTCAAAAGATCCTGATAAATCTAGAAGCCAAAAGAACCCAAGTAGCATTGGTTAGAAATCTTAAAATTCAATTAAAACTGTGTAGGTGCTTTTAGTGAAGTTTTCAAAATTATTTTTTAAATTAATTTTTACTTTTTCAAATGCTTTCTTTTCCTCTAAAAGAAAGCATGTATTTAGATTGCATATATCTAGATTTGGAAATCTCTACAAGCTATTTTATTTTAATGATATTTATAATTTTATTATTTAATAAAATTATATAATTTGAATCTTAATTCAATGTCCATGTATTTTGTTTTGTGTCTATGTGATATCATGTATTAACATAAAACTAAGTAGTGTTGATGATAATGAATTTCATTTTATTTCATTTCTTGTAAATACAGACACAAATAAATCATGAATCATTGCTCTAATTAAAATCATATAAATTATAGAATACAATATTTTTCAGTGTAGTTTCTCTCAAATTATTACGGTAAACCGAAGCAAATTCAACCGTGTATTAGGCACCAACATGATCAAAATCATGCTAAGATTTGTAAAAAATACAAAAAGTAAATTTATTATAATGAATGAATCACAAAATACAAACTGATAGAAGAAAATACAAGAAAGAGAAATGATGATCAAATCCACCACTCCGGTTCAGCGAAACATCATCTATCCAACAACTCATGATCAAATCTCTCCCACATGATCTCTCATTACTTTTAGCCTAATCTAAATCTGATCATATATATATATATATATATATAAAATTATATAAATACAATGAGAGCACACACATGAATCATACTCAAACAAATCCCAAAATACACATCCACATTAATAATAATTAATAAATCAAATATATGACTTTCAAATTGAAGAGAAGAAATCTCAGACCATGTCCTCTCTCTCTCATAAATGACCGAAAAGATACTGTGAATAGAGAGAGGGAGAGGAGAAATCATGCACTATCAACGTCTAGAGATATCCATTAGAGCTGAGAGTTTAGAGAAAGAGTCCAAAAGCGAGAGCCGTTAGAGTAAGCGATGGCGGTTGGGACGAAGACAGTGGCATCGGAGGCGGGGCTTGGGGCCGGAGCTTCTGCGGCGGCGACTCTCTGGACGGCGGAGACAGCCATCATCATAACGACAATGGCAACAAAAAGCTTCATCTTCAATGCCTCCATTTCTTACGTTGAAAGAGAAAGAGATAGAAACTCTACGATTCCTCTGTGAAAGCTTTAGGTTATGGAAAGAAAGAGGAAAGGCAGAGGCAGTGGGTGGAGATTGGTCTGGTCACTGGGGTTTATAAAGGAGGAAGAAAGAGAATGTGCGGTTTAGAGAGAGAAAGAGAGGGAATTACGGGTAGCTGCCCGAAAAGAACGTTGGGTGACAGAGAAAGGATGGGGGCAGGATTGTGAGGTTTGCCCGTAAAATTGACAGGGTATGCTTTGGCACACCCTGCCATACAGCTGTCACAAAGTCTTTGTGGGTCACCTTTCGCTGTTCTCTCAACCACTGTATTGGTAAAACGACTTTTAATGTGGGCTTTGGGCTTTCACTTTTACTTTTACTGTTTTTTTTTTTTAAAAATTATTTATAATTTATAACACGATTTAACATATGGTTAAATATCCTTGTTTTATCAAGAAATGTGAGGTGATGAGCTGGAAAAGATTGCGAGTGGGTGGAAGATTGATAATTTAAAATTTTTATTTAAACAATATGATCAGCTATTATTATAATATATTAATTATATAATTTAATTTGTTATTAATATTAAAGTGCCTCAATATTTAAATACAAAATTTGAAATATATATCTAAAAAGTATAATATTTTTTTAAAATTATTATAGTTTTATGGTTTTAAATATAAAATTTGAGAATATTATTTAGGATAATGTTATTAATCAAGAGATCATGTATATACGTGAACGAGTATCTTATTTTGTTAAATGAAGACCCTGTTTTGTATATGTATACGGTCTCTTAAAAGCATTGCCTTATTATTTATGTAATAATAAAGCTCACTTTTAAATTTTTATTTCAATTTTATATTTTGGAAAGTTAATTAATTGTTACTGTTAATATATTAATATTTCTACTAATTTCCTTTCTGTTATTTTTATAGAGACTTGAATTCAAATCTTTTTTTTTTTTTCTAAAAATGAGCAATTAATGCTATTTAGTCATGACCCGCTTCAACTATAATGTGTCATATCATCAATATTATTAAATTATGTAATTAATATGATATTAGTGTCACATTATTTGAAATTCTAATTTTGAAATAAAAATTTTAAAAGTATGAGATTATTTTATTTTTTTTTTATGTATATGGGGGTGATGTATGAAGTCTTTATGCATACTAATACTTTTTATGATCAAAATGAAGTGTAAAAGTTAATGGAATGGATGAAAAATATTTATTGACTAAAATTCATTTCTTTAAACTAAAATCATATAGATTATTTAGTATCACATTTTAAAATATAAAAGGCTTCATAAAAAGAGGGCAAATCACATAGGAAAAATGTAATTAATGCTTTTATCTCATATTGTTAATTTATGCATATAATTTAATCGTTTTACTTTACTCAAAACAAAACAAGGAGTGTTATTGTTAAATTTTCAAGTACATAGGGATCTTTGTAGAAATGGACCCAAATCACATATGAAGATAACGTAATTAAGTTAAAATTTAAAAATTTTCCTTATATAGCATTTTTTTTAAATTAAGTTTCTTATCTTAAGATTTATTTGAGGAGGCGAGTCTTGGCACAATAATAAAACTTATTTATTATAAATAGCAGAAACAGGTATTTTTATTTACTTACGAGGTAAGATTACATTCATTTAACTCTTCCCAAACTCAACAATGCCGAAATTCTCGTGTATTGGACTAGTCTTTATCTTACATCTTATTTTTAAAGGCTACATTAATGACAGCTTATTGAAAAATCAAATAAAAACATGAAATTGTACATTGTTATCTAAAATAACAATGTGTTTGCTTCATATTACTTTTATTTATTTATTTTTTATGATAATATATTGTTGTATATGTATTTTTTAATCTGACCATTAAAATAATAGTCTCAAAAAACCAATGAATAATTGTTACGTGATAATAGGTTGATGTGAGATGAGCAGTAAAAAATTCAAATTGAGAGTGCCAAGGGATAAGAATGGTTTAAATAAAGTAGTTAGGGGCCTGGGGGTGATTTAATAAAATATAATCTGTGCTTAATGGATGATTAGACTAATGGGTAATTTTCACTGTCAGCTAGGCTAGCATATAGTAAAATTAGAAATTCAAAGCTGGAGCTGTTGCTTGAAATTCAAATGAGAATTGACAAGGCAATCCTAACTGTTTGATTTTGGGTACCTTAGAATTCAAATTGTAGTGATGGAGAGTGGATGATTAGAAGACTCGCACCTAACTTGACCAATTTAGTTGGTGCAACGTCTACTTCCACTACTTGCCTTACGCAATATGTATTATAAAAGGATGCTTTCTCATTCTTTCTTTCATGTGGGTTTTAAAGGTATGGAAATCACAATTTGAATTTCATTTGGGTGCCAAATTCAAAGTAAGAGGTGATTTTAAATTGACATTCGTTTTATTTATTTATTTATAACAGAGGAACCCTACCCATCTATTTCACTCGTGGCAGATGATGGGTGGTAAATTGTGAATGCATGAGTGATTTATTAGATTCATATGGAGAACTAGTTTTTCTTAAGTTTATGAGGGTTTTCTTTGATGCGAATTCTCGAACTGTTGACAACAGTAAATTTCTTTGATAGGATCAGTACATTACCGTGTTAAAGTGTTTTTCTAAAAATATCATGTCATATGTATTATGACTCATCTTTTTTGATGAATCATAACACATATGACAATGTATTATTGAAAGAATACACTGTCCCATAGTGCACCAGAACACCTCATCTATAAGATCACTAATGAGTGAGGAATAGGACTCAAATCAACACCCTGGTTAAATTTGTCGAGTTATTATTGGGCAAAGTTGATTTTCTTTTTCTAGAAAGATATTGTCTCTAATTGGAGAGTGCATTGCCATTGCATAAATTTCACCAATTTATTTTTGCATTTTTTCTTATTCATTCTTTTTGTTTTTTATGGATCGGTAAAGGATATCGGAGGTATCTTGATCAGCTTACATGCACCAGACTAAATTCTTCTTTCTCGTGACGCTTAGATTTTATTTTTAACGTTTTTAGCACTCAGTCACACCTCTCTTATTATATTCATTCATTTTTTTAGACTTGTAATTTTTATATTAAATTAATATTATCTACTTTCTCTTTCATAGTCACCCAGCACTATCCCCCATCATTTTCTGCAAACTATTTTTTAACAAATTTGGCAAAAATTGTATGAAAAAATCAACAACAAATAGACAAAATAGAATAAAAATAGGGCAAAATACTTGTCAAAGTGTTTTTTAATTGGTTACATAGGTTTCATTAACCCGATACGCGTCAAAAGTAGTTTTGAAATTAGCTGTAAACTAGTTGATTAGGACAAGTTAATTATAAGAACAGGAAAACATTAGTCTCAATTTGAACGATCGAAAGGAGTTTATTACTTTGATGAGCCCAGTTGACCGTTGAGAAATTAAGTTTAAAGCAAACAACTTCGTGCAACTCACGCATTATGTTGGAGAAAAAAAAGCTGCTGCTTTTGAACAATGGTGGCTAAACGACACAAAAGGGGACCCTTAAAGGGCAGAATTTGTCAAAAAGTTTGGCTCCTCCTCCTCTATTTTCTTACTAAGTTAGTCTCTTTTCATCTTTGTTACTTCACAAGCTTTTTGGTGTTCAGATGGTAATGGAGACGTGTTTAAAGGTTCATGCCATGGTTAGGTCACCCAATGGGGACCCCTGTTTGTTCATATGTTAACACCAAAAGTCCAATGTAGAATGTTTTGGGTTACCCTCTTGCAAATTTCATATGAAGCTAGCTTACAAGTAAGCCATGTGTCTTGAATCCCCATCGGTAGCGGCACTGTTGTTGGAAGGATGAGCCTTAAATATTTGACATATCGAATTCAAGTATTTGGTGTGGGTGTGATTTAATTGGTAGGATCGGTGCCCGTACTCGGGATTTGTCTCTTAATTCGATTTTGATAAAACAACAATATGTATCAATTTTGAAATCATATAAGACAAATGAGAAGATTTGTTCTCGTTACCAAAAAAAAAAACAGAGGCATGTGCCACGCAGTCCTTGTACAAAATTTTAGGGCACTACAGGTAATAATTTCAACTTTATAAATTAGTATTATTTTTTTCATTTGGATGTTTGTAATAGAAAGAAAAGAGAAGATTACGAGAAAAAGTTTGAGTAATTAGAATAATTTTTATAATTTCTTTACTTTTGAAGAGATTTAGAGAAAAAAGAAAGTGCATTTAATGTATTTTTTAAAATACCAAAAATACCCAAAAATAAATTATTTAAAGATTAGAGAATTATCAAATAAAAAAAATAATTTTCAAATAATAATAATTTTTTTTACTGAATATTCAAATAAGAAATTATAATTTTCGTCTTACTTTTCTTCTGAACATTAAAACAATGTGATGCCAGTCTAAGCTTAATTGAAGATTGTGTGTATATTGAAGCCATGACTTGCCATTCAGATGGATTGGGAATAGAGGTTGGCAAATTTTGGTTCCTCGAAAATGTGAGGTTGTGATTCATATTGTTAGGATTGTCTCACATCGCCTGTTTCTAACTCCTCTAGTTTATATATAAGGGTTCTCTCTCCTTCTCCTTAACACCTGAGTTTTAAGGATCGAACTAATTTAGAGTTGGCCTCCAATTTTCAACACATATAAAATTAAAATACAATATAAAATTAAAATGTGATTAGTCTATCTTTAATTTTTTTTCCAATCAATCTAAAATGAGAGTCTAACTGAAATCAATAACAAACTAAATTTGAATTGCTTAGATATTTTTTTACTGGCCTATATATGGACACGTGCCCACAAATAATTTTTGTATTATTTATGAAACCAAAATCAAGTGTTATGGTCCCCACATAGGACATCAAACAGAGAAATTCATTCTAGTTTTGTTTTTATATGGGTGGAATTGTTTGTAATCCTTGTCCAGGATTGTCTGTCCCAATGACATCTTAACCTACTTCAATTCATAGCCTGATATTAACAACACCAGCTGGGCCTCATTGTCCCCCGTTCACATCATAAGAGTTTGTAAAATGAATTTCCCAAAGCTCAATCGTACAGAAAATGCCCTCTCAATTCTCACCTGCTTCTCAAGTGTTTCCGCTAAAATAAATCTTATTAAACAGAGGATGCATACCCCAAAATAAATAAAATAAAAACTAAAAGATCAATAACTATATTAAGGAAACAAAATAAAATCCAAAATCAATTTTTTTTTTCTTTTTTCTTTTTGGGTAAGTAGGTGGAAAAAAGGAGCCAAATCTGCACAATATATGATCCAAAATATGCCTAATTGTGTCAAGATCACCCCATTTAACTATTGTGCATTATCTGGAGCCATGTACTCAAATCATGATTGTGAACAAGTTTGTCATGATCTGTCAAAAGAGGGGGGTAAAGAAGTAGGTTAAGATAGAGACTTCTTAAATTCATCTCAAGGCTCAGTGAATAAATCAGCAAAACTGTTGGATGATATATTAAAATTACAGACAGCTTAAACTTTTAGATGAGTTAGTGATTTAATATGAAATAGCAGATAAAAAATTATGTGTTCAAATCTTACTGTCATTTTGACAATATAAATCGCTCACATAATATTTAAATCACCCCATTTCTAACAGCTTAAGTTTTTAAATGAGTTGATGATGTAACAAAAACTGTATCCACCCCACCACTTATACATTTTGCAAAGCTTCAGCCAAGGCCTAAACTATGACAGGTTTCACACATTCACACTGAGATTTTCAAATCGACGATATCGAGTTCATATCAATACAGAAAATTATTCTCAAATTATCATTTTGACAAGTTACAAATATAATGACACAAAATTCTCATTTGGTTCAAGGTAGTGCTAATTGTAGCCTGTATGGTTATGTTCATCATCTTTATTTGGAGGGCAGGTTAGACAAGATTGCTTGGCTAAACTGGCTTGTTTTTTACTACATTTTTATAGATATTCACATCATTTGAAGTCCAATCATGCAGATTTACATAACATTCCAAAGAATTCTGGTGTACTTCAGTCAGCAGATCTACCACTTTACATCAATACAACAAAACAACATAACATCCAAGACCTGTTAAAGCTAGTAATGCTTACAAAATAATTAGACCCCATCCTTACATCATTTTCCACTACCTTTGTCATCTCTGAATGCTATCTTTATCAAACTTAAAGAGGTCTCAAAGATAAGGTTCATGAGTGAAAAGTGAAAGGCCTTTGCTTTTTGGCCAAAATGGGAGGGGGGAGGTATTGAAGGATTTTCACAAGTAAAATGCTACCATAGGTTCATCTTTTCTCTTGCATTTTATTTGAATATCTTCTCTAGTTCCTAAGATAATTGGATTTTCTTAAGCTAAAGAAAAATTGATTTATGGTCTTTGTCAACGCTAGAAGAAGATCTATCTGCAATGCTAGAACTGGAGTAACAAGAACATTAAACTTCTCTGGCAGTCCCCAAAAGCATTAATTGAATAAAATATAAGAAGTGATTTCTGAATTCTTGCTTCCAGAAAAAGAAAATGCTGTCTTGTGATGATCACTACCAAGCTCATGACAGTTCACTATCTACAAGAACTAACCGAAGGCACTCTTCAGTTCACATTATCTGACTCTCACACTACCACCTTAAAAAAACATAGCTGTCTTTGCACTTTGTGATATACTGCTATTCAAGAAGATAAAGCTCAACTCTCAACTTTTGTTGGTAGTGGCGCTGTAGTTGGAAGGACGAGCCTCAAATATTTGGCGTATCAAATCCAAGTATTTGGTGTGGGTTCAAATTTCTGTTGTTATGTCTTCTATGATTTAAATGGCGAGTGTGTTGTGAGATCGGTACACGTACTCTAGATTTGTCCTCTAATCTTATTATGATAAAACGATAATAGGTATCAATCTTAAAATTGCAGAGGAGAGATGGGAGGATTTGTCCTCATTACCACGAAGAAAAAAAAAAAAGGCATGTGCCATGCAATACTTGTACAAAATTTTAGGGCACTGTAGTGATATTTTGAATTCTATAAATTAATACCATTTTCCATTTTCTGATTTAGATGTTTATAAGGGAAAGCAAAGGTTGTGTGTGGATTGAAGCCATGACTTGGCATTAGATGGGTTGGGAATAGGTTGGTTTCCTCGAAAATATTGTCATATTGATTAAAGACTGGGTCGGTTATTGTATTGAAAATGTGACATATGAAGAGAATGCTTAGAATTTTCCTACAAATACATGGGAAAATACTTTTAAGTGCATGCATCTGCATCTGCATCTGCCTTTTAAAAAACACGGATTTGACTCTTAATAAAATTATGTCATGGACATGGTCAGTATCTACTTCCACCAACTCTCGTTCACATGTTGTCACACTGATTAGTGATTACAGACTCGATCGGCTGGGTATTTTATTCAACATCCTTACACTATATACATACCAAGAAAATGCCCAAACTAAAACTTTTCTCAAAACAGATTGTAGCAATGAAGGCAGTTCTATACCTGTTAATTGCTTTCATTTTGATTCATATTGCAGCTTTCATGGGCAAGACCTCCGTTGTTGCAGCAGCAGCAAGGCCGGAATCACTTTCTTCCTCCCATGACCTCTCTTATAAATTAAAGGTTTTTTCCCCATAGGACAATTGCGAATTCACCACAACCTCCAAGGTCCAACGAACCTTCTCATTTTAAGCGTCGTCCTCCTCGGCCTCCTCTGCCACTCCCACCATCTAAGCCTTTGCCTCCGCTGCCACCATGTCCACTCCTGCCGCCACCATCATCTTAAGTTACGTACATGATGCTTGACATTCGGTTCTGTGCCAGAATGCAAATTCTCACCATGCAATAAGAAAGCTAAAAGACCACATGCATCTTTAGGAATATAATCCATATTTTGTTGCTTAAATTGAGTACAAAAGTAGTTTTGTTTTGCTTGTATTGTATTGTATGCTTTCAATCTTCCATATGGACACTAATTGTTTAAAGTAATAAGAGATCATTTGATATCATCTCTCTCTAACTCTCACAGTCACACAAACAAACTTTAAGAATGATCAGTTGGACTCAGGATCACCATGCCACAAGCATCCACTGCACCTAGGCAGCACTAGTACTAGAAGGAACAATACTTACACTCCTCTGAATGCCTCCTTAACCCACATACTTCGGCAGGTCTAGGCACGTGAGAATCTGAAGTGGCCCGAGCCACTAAAGAGCAATCCTGATACCCGGGATCAGAATAAGTATTGCGATTTCTACAAAGACCATGGGCATACTACTGATGAATACAGAGCCCTCAAACAGGAAATCGAACAGCTTATCTAGGAGAGGATGGCTTCAGGGAGTTTGTCAGACAAGATGGAAGGTAGAACCCCCGCAATGACAGGCAGCCATAGAGGAGGCAAGAACCAAGGCCCGAATAGAGGGATGGACGGAACGAGCCACAACAATAGAACAATCAAGTCATCTTTGTCCTCCACACTGACAGCCCAGTTATAGGGATGTCCAACCGAGCAAGAAAATGTTACGTTTGGGAGGCCAGAACCATTCCTAACGTCCTCTAGATCTTCGTTGTCGAGAAAAGGCTGAAGCCAGTTCCTAAAATCCAGTTCTCAGACCAAGATCTTGCAGGGGTGCACTGTCCCCACAGTGACGCCCTCGTCATCTCACTCAAAATTACAAATTTTGAGATACGAAGGGTCTTGGTAGATACAAAGAGCTCTGCCAACGTATTGTTCTACGAACCCCTTAAGCACATGAAGCTCAACTCTAATGATGTCAAACCCACCACCACGGTAATGGCGGGATTTGATGAGAACCTCGGCTCCCCGCTATGGAGGATTGAGCTACCCACAATAGCTGGAGAGGGGGATGGTTAGAAGACCATGATCTCAGAATATATGGTTCTAGATTCCAAGTCCTCCTATAATATCATCATCGATAGGCCCTGGCTTCATCAAATGGGAGCAGTCACCTCGACCCTCCACCAATGCCTGAAGTATGTGCACAATAATACGGTCCACTCTATTAAAGGGTGCCAGCCAACTGCTTGGGAGTGCCATACTCTGGCTCTAAGGGAAAAGGCTCCCAAATAGTAATCATAGTATTCTCATGAAGGTGGGAGCTTAGACCTTTTTGACCTTTATGAGAACGAGGAGTGCCCTTCCAAAATTGATGAGCTATTAAGCCCTAGAGGATGGGATAGCAGAGCTAAACCAATGGAGGATCCTATTAAGGTGCTCATCAGCCCCAAGGGAGGAGGGCGATATTTACAGATCGGCTTAGGCCTATCACCTTCCGAACGAGAAGAAATGGTGGAATTCCTAAAAAATAACCTCTCAGTGTTTGCTTGGGAAACTAAAGATATGGAGGGAATAGATCCCGACCTTATCACCCACAAGCTAATGACAGATCTTGACCACCCTCCTATAAGACAAAAAGGAGGACATTTGCTCCAGAACACCACCAGATCATTAATGAAAAGGTGCAGAGCTTGTTAGACGCTAAGATGATAATGGAGGTGTTCTATCCAGAATGGCTCGCCAATACCGTCCTCGTCAAGAAGAAAAAGGGTAAATGGAGGGTCTGCGTCGACTACACAGACCTCAACAAAGCCTGCCCCAAAGACAGCTTCCCTCTTCCAAGGATAGACCAACTAGTCAATGTAACAGGTAGAGCACGAACTCATGAGCTTTATGGATGCTTACTCCGGATACAACCAGATCCAGATGTACCCCCCAGACCAGGAGAAGACAGCTTTCATATCCGAACGAGGTCTCTATTGCTATAGAGTGATGCCGTTCGGATTGAAAAATGCTGGGGCAACATATCAACGCATGGTGAAAAAGATGTTCAGCCCTATGATTGGCAATACAATGGAAGTCTACATAGACGATATGCTAGTCAAAAGCCTACTGAAAGGCCAGCCACGTCCAGCATCTGAGCCATACATTTGATAGCCTGAAGCAACACATAATGAAGTTAAACCCTTTGAAGTGCACCTTCAGTGTAACCAAGGGAAATTTCTTGGGATTTCTGGTTTCTTAAAGGGGTATTAAAGTAGACCCAACTCGGATTAAAGCCTTAATCAAGCTGGAATCACCAAAGACTAAGAAGGACATTCAGGCTTTGAATGGGAAAATTGCGGCTCTGAATCGATTCATCTCCAAATCTACCGACCGATGCTTGCCATTCTTCAAAGCCCTAAAGGGAAACAGGGCCTTGCAATGGTCCGATGAATGTGAGAATGGATTTTAAGAATTGAAGAAGTATTTGGCCTCCCCCGAACTCCTCTCAAAGCCGGTCGAAGGGGAGAAACTGCTCCTCTATCTTACGGTCTCTAAGAATGTTGTCAGTTCTGTACTAGTCAGGTAAGACAAGGGGGTCCAGAAGCCAGTATTTTACGTAAGCAAGGCACTTCTGGACACAGAGAAAAGGTATCCTGAGATTGAGAAGTTGTCCTTTGCTCTGATAATCTCTGCCCAGAAGCTCCGACCCTACTTCCAGGCACATTCTATTGAGATCCCAACTGCCTATCCACCGAAGTTAGTATTGCGGAAGCCTGAAGTCTCGGGGCAAATGGTTAAGTGGTCTGTGGAGCTGGGAGAATTCAACATATCCTACGTTCCATAGACCTCCATCAAAGGACAAGCATTGGCAAGATTTGTTGCAGAGTTCATCCCAACGCTGCATGAAAAGGCACAACTCAGAATGGGCTCTACTGTATGGCAGCTCTATACCGATGGGTCATCCACAGACTGGGGTTCCGACGTCGGCTTGGTGTTACGGTCCCTTAAAGGGCTTGTAGCAAAAAAGGCAGTAAGCCTGTGATTCAAAGCTTCCAACAATGAAGCCGAGTATGAAGCCCTCATCCTTAGGATGAAGCTAGCTATGGATTACGAGGCCCAAAATCTTGAGGTTTTTTTCTGACTCCCAACTGGTGGTAAGCCAAATTCAGGGAGAATTTGTCGTCAAAGATGATAGAATGCTCCGGTACTTAAAACTTGTGGATTTGCTGAAACGCTCTTTCCATGAGTTCATTATTCGAAAAATAGAAAGAGGTTAGAATTCCAAGGCTGACGCCTTGGAAAACATGTCCTCTCATCTCAATCCTGAAAGAGATTCAACTTTGAAGATCTCACATCAACCAAGGCCAAGCATTGAAGAAGTGCAATCTTACCAGGTCTCAGAGCCAACTTAAAATTGGATGACTCCCATCCTCCGATATATAGCAGAAGGGTTGCTCCCAGAAGACAAAAACCTTGCCTGAAGGATTCAAATTAGGGCAGCTCGGTGTTTGGTCTTGAATGGGAAGCTCTATCGAAGATCTTATTCTCAACCTTTGTTAAGATGCCTGGCTCTAGAAGAATCTCAGTACGTTCTAGCAGAAATATATGAAGAAATCTGTGGCAACCACAACGGTGGTAGGACTATAGCCCACCGAGCCTTAACACAAGGCTACTATTGGCCCAGTATGCTGAAGCAAGCCAAGGAGTATGTCCAGAACTGCGACAAATGCCAACGATTCGCCCCATATCAGCACCAGCCCCACCATGAGCTCATTCCAATCACCAGCCCATGGCCCTTTGCTTAGTGGGGGATGGACATCGTAAGGCCGCTGCCAAAAGCCACCCGAACAGGAGACATCTTTTGGTTGCCATTGACTATTTCTCCAAAGTGGGCGGAGGCCGAGCTCCTAGCACACATCACAAAAATAGAAGTCAAGAGCTTCACTTGGAGGAACATAGTTTGCAGGTTCGGCATACCACGCGTTATCATTTCGGATAATGGAATGCAATTTGCTGGAAAAATTTTCAAAAAATTCTGCCAAGACTTACACATTAGTCATCACTTCGCTTCACTAGGGCATCCCAAAGCCACTGGGCAAGCCGAGGTCACCAACCGAACAATCCTTGATGCTCTTAACAAGAGATTGGAAGATGCCAATGGGAGATGGGTAGAGGAACTTCCTGAAGTGCTCTGGGCATACAGAACCACAAGAACAACACCAACCTCTAAGACTCCATTTTCCTTTGCCTATGGCTCGGAAGCAGTGATTCTTGTCGAAATCGGTATGCCCACCTTGAGAACGGAAGCTTTCAACTAAGGGACCAGTGACTAGCAGCTTGCAGAAAACCTGGATTTACTTGAAAAAAAGCGAGATCAGGCCACAATCAAGATGGAGGCATATCAACACAGGATGACCAATAACTCCAAACAAGGGATAAAGCTCCTCAGTTTCTAGGTCGGGGATCTCGTCCTAAGAAAAGTGTTTCCAAACAGTAAGGATCCCACCATAGAAAAACTATCGCCCAACTGGGAAGGCCCATACAGGGTAACAAAAATTGTTAGACCTACCACCTATTGGTTAGAAGACATTACTTGGAAGCCTGTACCCCGACCTTAGAATATAGAACACTTATGAAAATATTATTAATAAGAATGATTTCTTTATTTTTTAAAGTGTTCTTATCTTAATGCACAGACCTCACGTCTGGTTCATCTCAATGACTCTTAAAGCCTTGCATCCATTACAAGTGCTTCAGGCTTGGTCCACTTAATGCACAGACCTCGGGTCTAGTCCATTTCAATGACTCTTAAAGCCTTGTATCCATTACAAGTGCTTCAGGCTTGGTCTACTCAATGCACAGACCTCAGGTTTGGTCCATCTCGATGACTCCTAAAGCCTTGTGTCTATTACAAGTGCTCCAGGCTTGGTCCATTTCAATGAACAAACCCTTAAAAACCTTGCAGCCCATGCAAGAGTTACAAGTCTGGTCCCTCTCAATGTACAGACCCCTAGGTTTGGTCCATTTCAATACACAGACCCCCACGTCTGGTCCATTTTAGTGACCCCAAAGCCTTGTATCCATTACAAGTGCTATAGGTCTAGTCTATCTTAATAAACGGATCCTTATAGTTTTTTGTAACTTTTACAAGAGTTGAAGGTTTGGATGAGTAATAGGTGATTTTTGAAAAAGGACCTTATAAGCAATAAAGGCTTGGAGTAACTTTCAAGGATGATTAATCAATGTTGATTGCTAGGTTTGAATTAGACCTGCTCAGCTATTACCAGTTCTAGTTTGATTATCATTTCAAGCCTTCCTATTCAGCCACTACCAGTTCTGGTTAAATCATCATTACAAGTTTTCTTGTTTCGTTACTACCAGTTCTGATGACAAAAGTTCTGATTATGAAAGATTTGTTCGACTATCCTATAATCGCAAGTCTCATTGTTTAGAAGTCAGGTTTCTGCCCATTCTGGTTACAGAAGCTTTGTTCAATTACCATGATTGTTTAATTACAAGTTTCCATGTTCGGAAGACAGCACTCAGCTCATACTCATTTAAGAGTTAAAGGGAAATTTGAAGTTTATTCAACTCCCGAACAACTCTACTTGATATAATTGCAAAGCTTAAAGGCCGGAAGCCCCAGTTTGTTTTATAGAACAACAGTGGATTGGTACAGTGTTGAAGTCTATTGCAAGCTTGGCTTGTTACTAACATCCACATATATTTATAAGTATTGGAACAGTGAAGTGACATTCAACAAAGTGCTCTGAAATAGTAAAAGTACACCAGTTCTGAAGAAAAGAAGCCAATTTCATTGATAATTGGCAAAGAATTACATCAGTTCAGAGAGTTTATAGAAGCAAAGTACAAAAGTAAAGATCCTAGACTACAGCTGGTCCAAATAAGGAAGAGGTCGTTCTGCTCCATGTCATCATCACTTTCTTCCTTTTGTTCTGCTGATTTGAACGGGGAAGAGGTCTCTGAATCCCAAGTCACCATCATCGCTCTCTTCCTTTGGTTCTGATCTGAACGAGGAAAAGGTATCTGAATCCTATTTCATCGTCGGTCTCTTCCTTCGTTCTCCTCAAATTCAGCACACTGCATCCACATCAGCTTAAGCAGGTGCTTCTGTCGAGGGAAGGTTAGGAGGGGCTACCTTATCATCATCGTTCCGAACCTCGGCCTCGGCTGGAGGGACTACAACGTCGTCAATCCTAGCCAGATCAAGGTCGGGGTACTTCACGATGAGCTTAGCTCTGAAGGTACTGTACTCATGCTCAATCAGCCCTTCACCCATCCCCTCAACTTCAACCTTCATTTCTGCTTCGGTCTGGGCCTTGGCAGATTCGACTACGTCCTTGGTTTTAGGTGGAGGAGGCTTGGAAATCATTGAACCTCTTCTGAAGGTCTTCCAACTTTCGAGCAAGAGAGTCCCGTTCAGACTCCATGATGGACAAAGAGGTCTTTGTCTCCTTCAACTTCTCCTTGGCAGCAGAAGTAGTGGACTGGGCAGTTCCTAACTGTAGCCTGGTCCCATCCAACTAAGACTAGAGATTATCAATCATCTCCGGGTCCACGCAAGAATCCATAATGGCGACAAGACCATGTATGGTCTGGAAAACATCAAATATACAAGTCAGAACAAGACAAAGTAACAAAACACCAAAAAGAAGAATGAGAGTTCGGAAGCTACCTTTATCTGGAGGGACATCAGATCTGTAATGACTTTCTCAATCTTCTACCCCTTATACCTCTGGGGGCCCGCGGCCTAGAACTCCTCAAAGGCCTTCTTCGCGGCTTCGTAGTTGGGGTTATTAGGTGCTTGGGGAGCATTAGCAGCCGCCTTCCCCTTCCCCCTTCGCCTGCTCGGGACTTCAGGAGCGGGAGGTGGGGCAGGCACAGCAACGACGACCTCCCTCTCGTCTTCAGCCGGTGTCTGGTCTGGAGAGTTAGAGAGAAGTCTCCTTCTCTTCACTTGAGGAGGGGGATCAACAGGGGAAGACGTCTCCCCCACCTTCTTTTTCTCTAGTGCCCATTTGGACAACAGGGACTTTTTGAGGTTGTTAGCTCAAGAGGCCATCAGACGAGCAGCCATCAGGTTTTCGGGCGTGAGGACGGCGGTATGAGTTTGGTTGTTGGTCTGAAAGAGTTGGCGATATCTGTTTTGAAGGTCAACCGTAAAGATTGACCTCTTCCAAGCATTTTTATCTGCATAGAGGTCATAAACACAAAGATTAGTCAAGTAATGAAGAAGTAAAGATGTGAAAGAACAGAAACAGAAATGTATTCAAAAGGGGGGGTCTTACCCTTAGTCCCGATACTCCGAAAAATGTTGAGGTCTGATCTTGGAAGTCCTCCATCTCCTATCCTCCTCCCACAAAAAGTACCACTTTTTTCAGGTCTTATTGGAAGTAGGTACTGAGAAAAGGGGTCTGAACCCCTTGTCGAAGGTCATATAAAAGAGGCCCTTTGACCTCATGTACTTCGGATCCATATTACTACGGATCAGGTCAAGATCTACCTTAACGCCGTTCAGGTGTCCTAACACTATGAACCCTAACAGATGCCTCAAATTATTAAGGTTAAGGTCGGCAGGACAGATACTGAATCATTGAAAAAACTGTTTAACCAAAGGAGGGAGGGGAAGTCTTAGCCCCTATCTCGAACCATGCGAGATAGACACAAATCTAACCCGCACAGACATCGGAAGGGCGATCTAAAGAGCTAGGGGCTCTGCATGTCACATTCGAGGGGAATTCAAAATTTTCCCTCAGTTCATCTAGCATGACCTGAGTAATGGCACTTTCTCCTTCCTCTCTTGAGGAGGGCCTGCCAAAGGTCTCCCCAACCTTATTTTTAGGCTCGACGAAGGCGTCTACTATCCTAACCTTTGGATTAGAGGGGGACCCAACTACAGGGAACTCAACGATCCTATTTCTAATATCTCTAGAGGGACTACTACCTATTACATGAATTTGGGACAGCACAGTCGTCTTTGAAGAGCTTCCTGTGCCATTGCCAATGCCCGACATTGCATTTGAGGCCGACATGGTAAATAAGGAAAAACAGAGGAAAAGAAATGAAAACAAAAAGAAGAAGAATGGAAGGCAAAAAGAAAATGAACAAAAAAAGAAACCAAACCAAACCTGTGGGGTGACCAGAGAAGGGAGCTTCAAATAGCGGTGATCTCCTCGAGTTCTCTAACCACGGTGACTTGACGGCGGAGGGCTCTTGAAGCAGTGAAAATGATGAGGGGAAAAAGCGTACGCATACGCCTTCCCCCCTTTATATAGGTTCACAGAATTAAAGGGCCTCCCAGCCAAACCGTCGTGGCGATTGGAGGCAATGATGGCCTCGAAAGCCCAAACGACGGATGCGCATTAATGCCATATCAACTGACGCTTAGGAAGACAAAGTGACAAGACGCGTGACTTTTTGGAAGCCCACAACCCTAGTTACGCGTTGTGCTAAACTAAGGCTCGGGGGAAGGGGGAGAGTAGCTGATATACCATAAAGTGACAAACCAATTCCCACGCGACACGTGTACACACAGAACAAACAGAACCCGTTTATCTAGATAAAGCTTATTCATAAGAGGTCCAGAGCTCATCAGCCTAAAACCCTGCACAACCCTCATGTCTGTCATCAACTCAGAGGGTACCGAGCATGATGAGTGCGCAAAAGTGCACTCTAAATACCCTGTTATTAGATTAAAATGCTAAAATGTGACCCTATTATGAGAGTATAGTGTTTAATATTTTTAGTTTCTTCATATTTAGTTTTATGATATATTTTCTGTTTAAGTGAGCTAATTAATATATTTATTGAATTAGGGAGGCATTGAAGGTCAAAGAAGAGCTATGGAGTATATTGTGCAATTTTTGATTTTTTGGCAGATTCGACCATTGAGTTTCAATTGAGATTTGGATGGCGTTAGAGTTTTAGAATGAGAAAACGGTCTTCATGAAGTTTTTAGAGGACGTCTTGGGCTTTTCAGAAAGGTTTGGTTTGTAAAAATCGGAGTTCATTTGGGCCTCCAAACATTGTTTCGAAATCAGGTCTGGAAAGCTGCTCCAAATTCTGTCCGTCCAGCCAACTTGAAGAGGCCATAACTTGAGCTTCTGTAGTTCAAATCAGGTGATTTTTAAGCCTAAAATTATCTACTCATCCAGGGCTACAACTTTTGTGAAGAGCCCGAAGAGAGATTTAGTCGTTATCTGAGAGAAAACGGAGCGTAAAAGTGGCAGCTGTAGGCATGTGCGGCTGGGAAAGAAAAAGTACTAAAAGGAAAATAAAATAAATAGAAAAATGGGCTTCAGAAAGCAGCAGTTGAAAAGTCAAGGAAAATAAAAGAAGAAAAAAAGAAAGAAAGAATGAAGGCTTGGTGCGTTGGAGGACTGACCAAAGAAAGAAAGGAATTAGAAAAAGTAAAAGTGCGCATGGCTGAAGAAAAAGTCAAAGGAGCATTTGGCTTGTGCAGTGGAGCCCATGGTGTTGAATACAGAAGTCCAGTAGGAACGGCCAAAAGAAAAAATAAAGCAAGGCTTGTGGGGCCCAAGTCAAAAGCAATCAGAAGAAGTAAAAACCCAATGACACAAGTGGCGCTGTCTGGACTAGGGCGCTGTTTAAGTGCAGATTGAGGGCTGTTTTAGGGACTACCGCGGCTGATATATACAAAAGAGAATAAAAAAAAAAGAGGAAAAAGGGGAAGACGGCAGAAACAAGGAGCAGCCGCAGGCTGCGGCGGTAAACAGAGAACAAGAGCTGCGGCTGTGCGGCGCGCGGCAGAACAGGAAAAATTCGTCGCAGTCACGCCATGACAGATTATTTCTCCGTGAAATTTACGTTATCTATCCTGTACATGGGTAACTAAATTTTCAAGTAGAGTTAGGGATGAACTTGCACTATAGATGGCTATCTTAATTTATTTTGATTCCTGTACATGGTTTTAATTTGTTAAATTCTTTGTTGATCATTTTAAATTTATTTTTAGATTTTATTGTCCGAATAATTAAAGGTTTTAGTCCGTTCATAGATTTAGTCATGTTTTTTCTATTAAGTGGATTAATGTTTTGATTATTTTTGGAATAATTAATTATTTATATTGATTTAATTCTTTGCTGCAATATTGTTCGTTGGGTATATTGTCGTCGTTGGGTTTTCTCAATGTGAATATTAATTTGAATGATTTAAAACTGCTGAATGATTTTTCAAAGGGTTATTTTCAGTTTAATTTTGATTCATAATTTTATATCTTCCGATTGAGATATTTGAAATTTAAATTCTCAATTGAGTTAACAGTGAATTAAAAATAATTAAAATACCAGTTATGTGTAAGGGATTCCCGAAGCTCTACTATTCGTTAAATTTGAATATTTTCATCCGTTATTCAGCTTGTTTAATTTTTAGTTGCATTCAAAATCACTTTCTATATTTTTATTTTCTCGTTAACCGTTTAATATTCTTCTTAGTTTCAGAAATTCTTTCTATTATTCTTTTAAATTTGTCTCCCTGTGGAATCGACACCCCAAAGCTACACTACAACTACCGCGTTATTCTTTGGGCGTAATCAGAGCACGTGCACAAGAGAATCCCAAACTGATTTCTGCCTCAAGTGCCCTATCGAGCTGAAGATAAGAAAACAGTCTGTAACAAGGAAACTGCCATTCCTGGATAGCTTCCACTTCTTATGGAGCGCAGTGTTCTACATGGTAACTACCATTCTTTGATGACAATCAAATCCCTATTTTCACGAGGTTCAACTTAAGAGAATCTAAAGCCTATAAATTGAATCCAAAGGTATGCAATTTATATTATAGTGATTCAATGACTATTACTTTCAGTCTTTCATTACAGTTTTTCTGACTTAAACATCGGAGTGTCTACCGCCAGAGCCAACCCGGTAACCCTCTGATCACTTTCTTTGAGTATTCAACAGGCGACAGAGAGCGGAGCTCTAGCCGATCAGAAAGTACATCATCACACGGGCAAGACCTTGTTGCAGCAGCAGCAGGGCCGGAATCACTTTCTTCCTCCGATGACCTCTCTTATAAATTAAAGGTTTTTTCCCATAGGACAATTGTGAAATCACCACCACCTCCAAGGCCCAACGTCCTTGTTCATTCCAAGAGTCCTCCTCTGCCGCCCACACCCCCTAAGCCTTTGCCTCCGCCGCCACCATCATCTTGAGGTACGTACATGATGCTTGACAATTCGGTTCTGCGCCAGAAAGCAAAGTTCTCACCATGCAATAAGAAAGCTCAAAGACCACATGCATCTTTAGGAATATAATCCATATTTTGTAGCTTAAATTGAGTACAAAGTAGTTTTGTTTTGCTTGTACTGTACTGTATTGTATTGTGTGCTTTCAATCTTTCATATGGACATTAACTGTTTAAAGTAATAAGAGATCACTTGAAATCATCTCTCTCTTAACTCTCAGAGTCACACAAAAAATGTAATAAATATAATTATGTGGATTAAATTGAAAGAGGATTATAGTCCAAATGTAAAAAAATTTTAAGAATCAATTGAAAAATATATTTTGAAAAAATAGTAACAAAAAATGTAGTAACTGACTTGATAAAAGATGAAAAGTTAGTGAAGATTAACTATGTGGTATACAAAAATTTGATTACTTCTGAATAAGAGCGAGCTTCTGAAAACATTAACCAGTTCAGAAATTTAATTCCACCGACTCTTACCTACTTCCACCGACTCTCGTTCACATGTTCTCATATTGATTAGTGATTAAAGACTCTCGATCGGCTGGGTATTTTACTCAACATCCTTACATTATATACATACCAAGAAAGTGCCCAAACTAAAACTTTTCTCAAAACAGATTGTAGCAATGAAGGCAGTTCTATACCTGTTAATTGCTTTCATTTTGATTCATATTGCTGCTTACATGGGCAAGACATCCGTTGTTGCAGCAGCAGCAAGGCCGGAATCACTTTCTTCCTCCCATGACCTCTCTTATAAATTAAAGGTTTTTTCCCATAGGACAATTCCGAATTCACCACGACCTCCAATACCCAACGTCCCTTCTCATTATAAGAGTCCTCCTCCTCGGCCTCCACTGCCGCCCCCACCACCTAAGCATTTGCCTCCGCCGCCACCATGTTCACTACTGCCACCACCATCATCTTAAGGTACGTACATGATGCTTGACAATTCGGTTCTGCGCCAGAAAGCAAAGTTCTCACCATGCAATAAGAAAGCTCAAAGACCACATGCATCTTTAGGAATATAATCCAAATTTTGTAGCTTAAATTGAGTACAAAGTAGTTTTGTTTTGCTTGTATTGTATTGTATGCTTTCAATCTTTCATATGGACATTAATTGTTTAAAATAATAAGAGATCATTTAATATCATCTCTCTCTAACTCTCACAGTCACACAAACAAACTTAAGGAATGATCAGTTGGACTCAGGATCACCACGCCAGAAGGACAATCCATGAAAAATTTGTCTTGGTAAAAAAAATAAACAAATTTGCAACAGTGCCCAAAGCTTCTCCTTGCTGGGATAGGATGGTCGAGATTTTCAAATACAGGTGGCCCTTGTAAAACTAATGAGTTTCAAAGTGTGATTTAGCTTGTGTTTTTTTTTCTTTCTTTCCAATCAATCTGAAACGAGACTCTGTTTCAGTCAATCATGAACCAAATTTGAATTGCTTGATTCTTTTTATTAGCCTATATATGGACTCGAGTCCACAAATAATTTAGATATTATTTATGAACCCAAAATCAAGTATTATGGTCCCCACCTAGGACATCAAACAGAGAAATTAATTCTTGTTTTGTTTTTATATGGGAGGAATTGGTTGTAATCCTTGTACAGGATTGTCTGTCCCAATGACATCTTAACCTACTTCAATTCATAGCCTGATATTAACAACACCAGCTAGGCCTCATTGTCCCCAGTTCACAATTCACATCATAAGAGTTTGTAAAATGAATTTCCCAAAGCTCAAAGGTACAGAAAATGCCCTCTCAATTCTCACCTGCTTCTCAAGTGTTTCCACTAAAATAACACTTATTAAACAGAGGATGCACACCACAAAAATAAAATAAATAAATAAAACAAATCAATAACTATATTAAGGAGTTTCTTAAACCCACCAGTGAGATACACAGGAAATTCATGCAGGATCATCATACTTGTCGACCATCGAAGAACTGATCGGATTAACCAACCAAAGTTAGCTTGAGTTATTATGTATTGAACCGAAGCAAAAGCTTTAGTAATATTCAGACAACAAAGAAAAGAAAAGCCAAAATCATTTTTTTTTCTTTTTTCTTTTTGGGTAAGTAGGCGAAAAAAAAGAAGCCAAATATGCACAATATATGATCCAAAATATGCCTAATTGTGTCAAGATCACCCCATTCAACTATTGTGCATTACCTGGTCATGAAAGCAATCACTTACAGCCTAGTGATGGAGCCAATTACTCAAATCCTGATTGTCAACAAGTTTGTTTAAGATCTGTCCAAAAAAGGGGTTAAAGAAGAAGGTTAAGATAGAGACTTCTTAAATTCATCTCAAGATCCAGTGACCAAATCAGCAAAACAAAACAGCATAATAGATCTCCAAAGCTGTTAATATAATATTAAAATTGTTCTCTCTCTAACAATTTACGCTTTTAAATGAATTGGTGATTTATCATGGTATCAGAGTAGGAAAAAGATTTGTGTTATGAGTTGGTGATTTAACAAAAAACTGTATCCACCCATCATTTCTACATTTTTGCAAAGCTTTAGCCAAGGCCTAAACTATGACGGGTTTCACACATTCACATTGAGATTTTCAATCGACGATATTGATTTCATATTAATATGGAAAATAATTCTCAAATATCATTTTGACAAGTTACAAATAAGTAAACACAAAATTCTCATTTGATCCAAGGTAGGGCTAATTGTAGCCTGTCTGGTTAGACAAGATTGCTTGGCTAAACTGGCATGTTTTTTACAACATCTTTTATAGATCTTCACATCATTTGAAGGCCAATCATGCAGATTTACATAACATTCCTAAGAATTCTGGTGTACTCCATTCAGCAGATCTACCACTTGACATCAATACAACAAAACAACATAACATCCAAGAGCTGTTAAAGCTTCATTTTCCACTACCTTTGTCATCTCTGAATGCTATCTTTATCAAACCTAAAGAGGTCTCAAAGATAAGGTTCATGAGTGAAAAGTGAAAGGCAAAAGTGCTTCATAAAGCTTGATTAGTATAATCAATATTATTGCTGTCTGTAATTATAAATTTCCAAAGTACAATCGAAAGAAAAAATGGAATTATAAATTTTCTTTCCCAGAACACTTTCAATTCGAATCCACTGTCTGTAAAAAGCAGTAGAGCATGTGGTCTAATTTAAAGCAAAAGGAAGGATCTTACCAATGCTTTGTCACTTATTCAGTGTATTCTTATCATACTCTTCTTCTCACAACTTTTTTTGTCCTAAGCACATGATAAATATTAGTCTTGGAGCCTACTTAAGTCCTAAAAAGTGAAAACTGGTCCCAAACATAATTGTACTCTCTAATTTATAATATGATGCTGTCCCCTAAGGCCCAAGGACCAAATAAATGCACACCACGCCCCTCTTAGGGACGTCACCAGCTGCATTCCCACAAGATGCTTTCACCCAACTGAACCAGAGCTCTTTGGAATAGTTCCATTAATTGTCAACTTGAATGAATTGATAAACTACAAAGGTGTCAAAATTTACTACAAAAAGTTTCGTAATAGGAAAAACAGAGATAATTTATACATTTACAAGTGATACACACTCCTTAATAAAGTAAGGAAAACATATATGAAGAGGTACTAAAATAAACCTTGTGAATTTTGTCAACACGGGGAAACAAAAAGTAAGTCATATTCCTTGTCAATACTACCACCACCACCATTTACAGTACATACCTTTGCGGTTTCTATATGGACACGAGTTTGAAGCGGTAATATACTACTGATGTAGAACCAGTAGAAGAGGGAACAGGAAAGGGTAAGAAAGAGAAGGGAAGAGAAGGGATATAGAAATTAGAGAAGAGGAAAGATCACAAAGAGAAAGAGGGAGGGAATAATCATCAAATTTAATTCATTCCAGTCTGATGAATTCAATACATGCTATGCCTTTATATAGGCAACTTCAAAATAATCAAACTCCATCTAATCCTAAAGCACATCTTAAATCAAATCCCAAATAATTCAAAAATTATCAAACTCCATCCAATCCTAAAAAACAAGAACTTCATCCTAAATCAAATCTTAAATAGAATAATTAAAATAAAAATTACATAAAATAATTTCCTCCTGGATCAAACACAAATAGGCCTTGGAGTCCTTGTTTTCCATCAACTACAAACTCTTTAATGGATGTAAGAGGGCTATATACATGGTTGAACCTAAATATAGTTAAAAACCTAGACATTAGAACTAAAGCTAGCAGGACCTCATGTACTTGAAACAAATTAATTGGAAGCACACAAAGTCAACAATGAGAGGAATTAGTCCTATCAAATAATTGAATCTGTAAAAATACTACAAACTCTTTAATGTTGTAAGAGGGCTATATAACAGAACAAACCTAAATATAGTTAAAAACCTGGACATCAAGAACTAAATCAGGACCGCGTGTACTTGAAACAAATTAATTGGAAGCACACAAAATCAACAATTGAGATGCATTAGGTCTATGAAATAGTGGAAACTTGACACAGGTTGCAAGGACTTAAACACATTAGATGAATAGGGGCCAAAACCAAACAGAAAAGAAGCACCTCTTGAAGCAAACAACTATTGATACAGGAAAAGTGTCTAGTGACATAGTTGCCTGCATAACAGGGGAATGTAAAAGTAAAAACAGAATATAACTGACAAAGAGGAAATGTGATCATATAATTTAAATTACACCAATAGTGGGAGAACATCTATAAAAAACTTACTAGTGTTAGAAACTTTTTCTTAAAAACCGCAAACTCCATTTTTCATGAAAAGATGTCATGGTAAAATATGCTAAGTTAGCACAACTGCTTACAAATTTTACCATCAGCTACGGGTACCAACGCCTATAAAGGAGCTGTAGGGTTTAAGTCCCAAACAAGATGGAACCGCACGTGTAGTGTCATGCTTATCAAAACATAAGTTGAGCACGTTAGTAGGTCATTTCTCAAATGAAACTGAAGCAGCAATTATAGGTGGAAAGCAGCATTTCCATGAACCATGCGCTTTATGAAAAATCTCGACTTCCTTTTCTTGATGTGGAATTGCAATAGAATGAGATATATTTCTATTCATCACAAAACATGTCTCCCTCCAAAGTGCTTCATGGACAAATATACAAAAAGAGTAGTATAGAGCCTGTTTGGGTCTAGATTTGAAACTCAAGCGTGTAAATTTCTCCAAAGTTTTGAAAAATTAAAGCAAGAATCTCTCTAACATTCAAATTCTCCTTAAAAAAGTTAATACACATCTTGTTCAATTTCATGCCTATAACTGCATAGACTGGCTGCGAAGCCAATCCTACTTTATTTGTGGTCACTCTCTTGTGGAAAGGGAAAAAAAGGGCCAATTGAAGAAATAGAAGCAAAACAGATCAATAGAGGATCTTCCTCACCAGTGATGCTAAGGTTCCAGCCAAGAACAATAAGCAGCAACAAATGCTCAAGGAACCAAGGAGTGCGAATAGCATTATTGATAAGCACTTATTAAAACAAGCTTTCTCTATTCAAGTTTGGGGATAAGTTGGGAATTTTGAATCCTTTTTGACAACAAATTTGTGACAATTTTTTTGTATAGCTCTTGTAAAATATAATAAAAATCTCCTCATTTTTTGAATCATGCATGTCATATTATATGTATAAATTAAAATGTAGAACATTAATTCTAAGAGGAGGAGCAAGTGCCAAGAGGTTATCATGCAATATAATTCTATAAACAAGCAGTAATGCACATAATTTAACTCATTAAAAATGCCGAGGAGGAGGCAGTATTAATTACCAGTGATGAGAATGATGCAGTGATGGAGGTGATTTTGGGGATAATCCATTATTTAATTACCAGTGAAAAGAACACAACCGTTCAAATTCAGCAAGGCAAGAATGTTTCCCTCCAGTACAAATAGCAAAGGAATAATGCAACAAGAAAATACTTCTGATAAACAAAACATTCCTATTTAGACACTTATTTTATTTTTAAAAGGGATGGATTTGATAGTGCACTGACTAGCATCCCTAAAAGGATGTTTAAAGTCACACCATCTCAAAAGTTACCTCACTCTTGGACAATCTTGAACTCTGGAGTTTGGAGAAGCCATGGTTAGGAATTGTGTATCAGACAAGTTTCTGCAATGATTTTAGGCAGCCTTGATAATTAAACACTTCCAAGGCATGCACATTTGAAAGCAAACGAGAGCATGCTAGGAACTAATTTCCTTGTGAAATCATCTAGGGAATTTAGTGGATACTAATAGAAACTTCATATGCAGTGCAGGGGAGTAAATTGCTAATTTTAGGAAATTGTTGCAACTTACAACAGGACTATCAATAATGTTACAGCAATAATGAAAAAAAGAAGATTAGCTTAATCATGAAAAGACACAGGATACATACCACAACATACACAAAGCACCCGTTTGATAACTTAAAGCCATAGGATTTCTAAAACGGGCCAGCGCTACTCCTGCTGGTGCCGAATGGAAATTAAAACCACTTAGTGGAAAATGCAAATTCAAGTAGAACAGATGCCGCATATGGTTCCACTTAATGAAATACTCAATGTTGCATAGTGTTGAGGTAAAGTGTGGGTTTGGACGTCAGGTCATGAGTGTAATAAAGGACAACTATACATGATTGAGTCTAAAATTTAATAGTTTAAGCTTTTGACTTAAGTTGGGATCTAACATGTATGTCAAGGCCTCTCTGTGAACTCTCCAACTCTTTATGAAGTAGCAGTTTTGTGCAAACAGCCACTTATCTTCTGAGCAGGTGGACTGGTTTATTATTTAAGGGCGACGGATAGGTAATGCAATTTTTATATTAACCATCGAGATTTGAACTGTGATGGAGTCAGAAAGCAGTCATCTTAGCTCTGATAACTTTGCCTTTCCTTATTTGGAGAAAAGAGGGTGTACTTAAACTGCAAACTCCAGTTTTCATGAAAAGATGTAATGGAAAAATGTGCTAAGTTAGCACAACTGGGTACAAAACTATACCATCAGCTAAGTGGAACCACCCCTATAAGGAAGGTGCAGGGTTTAGGTCCCGAAGAACAGGATGGAGGAGTGTGTGTTGTATCATGCTTATCAAAACTGAAGCAGCAATTGCGGGTGGATAGCAGCATTTCCATGAACCATACATATTATGAGACATTTTGACTGACTTTTCTCGATATGTAATTGCAATAGAATGAGATATATCGCTATGCATCACAAAATATGTCTCCCTCCAAAGTGTTGCATCGGTAAATCTAAGCCTATTTCGGTCCAAATTTCAAACTCAACCGTGTAAAGTTGTCTAAATTTCTGAAAAATTAAAGCAAGAACCTCTTTAACGTATTCTTCTAAAAAAAGTTAATAGACATTTTGTTTAATCTCATGTCTATAACTCCATAGACTGGCTGTGAAGCTAATCATACTTTATTGGTCACTCTCTTGTGGAAAGGAAAAAAGGAAAAGGATGGCCAATTGAAGAAATGGAAGCAAAACAGATTAGTAGATGCAGTTGGCCAAATTGTTTTTTTGCAAAGGAAGGTAAAGCTAAGTGCCTATAAAGGGAGTGGAATTCCAGCCAAGAACAAGACGCAGAAACAAATGCACAAGGAAGCAATGAGTTAATCCAATAACATCATTGATAAGAATTTATTAAAACAAGCTTCCTCCATTCAAGTTTTAATGCAAACAGATTGTCACAACACAAATTCAGCCTGACTGGCTGTCTTTCTTCAAAATGCCACTTCTGGGGCTTGGCTCTCTTTCAACAAATAAAATTAGTAGTTGAACACACACACACACACACATATAGTGAAAAATAAAAAGATGTTTGGATGAAGCTAAATTACAAATTCAGGATGTCAACCTAGGGAAACAAGAATTTTTTTTTATTTTTGGGGATAATTTGGGAATTTCCTTTGTAGCTCTTGTGGAAGATAAAAAAAGATCTCCTCATTCTTTGAATTATGCTTGATTAAAAATCACTATGTATTATATGTAGAATATTAATTTTAAGAGGAGCCAGTGCCTGAGCCAAAAGTGCCAAAAGGTTATCATGCAATATAATTTGTAAACAAGCAGTAATGCATATAATTTAATTCAATTATTAGGTGGATATGGGAATGAATGATTCAGTGATGGAGGTGATTTTGGGGATAATTCACTAAAGGCGCCATTATTTTAATTACCCATGAAAAGATCACAACCATTCAAATTCAACAAGAAAGTTTCCCTTTTGTGCAGATAGCAAAGGAAGAATGCAACAAGAAAATACTTCTGATAAAAATATCATTCAAATTTATATTAAAAGGGGATGGATTTGATAATGCACTGACTAGCATCCTAAAAGGTTCGAAATAACCTAGAAATTGGAGATTAAAGTCATACCATCTCAATAGTTTCGTCACCCTTGGACAATCTTACCTTGGTGTTTGGTGAAGCTGTTGTGATTATAAATAGTTAAAAGACTTGGTCTCATGTGTTCAGTAGTCTTGGGACTTTGGGCGTATCAGGTTAGTTAGCCGGCACCATGTCAACAATTCGAGTCATGGACGGAACGACTTTAAAGGTTAGATTAAAATACATTGGTACTATGTATCGATGGATAGAGTGAAAAGCCGTAAATGTCACTCGAAACATGATGGTCTATTACAATCCTAAATAGATATACGCAGCATTAAAGTTAGTTTCCACAACCAATAATGTTACAGAAATAATGAAAAAAAGAAGATTAGGCTAAGAGTAATACTATCCTTACCTTAACATTTTATCAAAAAGATTTACCTGTTAACGTGGCTGCTTTTGGTACTAATGAATTCAGCCTCTTAATACTAGTCATGTTAGGCGAGTCCAAGAGGCTTAATTGACTAGCATTAAAAGACTTAATTGACTAGCACCCGCATATATTAAGAGGCTTAATTGACTAGCACCGGAACAGCTACGTTAGTAGGTAAACAAATTTAGTAAAATCTTATGGTGTGGATAGCATTACTCGTAGGTTAATCATGACAATACATAGGATATATCCGACAACATACACAAAGCACGTGCTTGATAAGCTCAAAGCCATAAGATTTCAAAAAAAGGACAACAGTACTCCTGCTGGTGCAGTATGAAAATTAAAACCCCCATGTAGAAAATGTAAATGCAAATAGAACTGATAATAAAGGACTGATATATATATATATATGTGCGTATATATATATATATATATATGATTGAATCTAAAAATTAATAGTTTAAGCTTTTGACCTAACTTGGGATCTAACATCTATGTCAAGGCTTTTCAATAAACTCTCCATTCTCCCAATATAACTAGACTACTCTTTATATGGTAATTCACACCTCAAGGGGAACAATTGCTTATCGTACTTCTCAAAGATGACAGATTTGGAAAGTGGAAACTTTATTTAATATTTTTTTTTCAAAATGCCAAATATGACTTTAGAATCAGGATGTCAATTCTTAACACGACATGACAACACGACTCGAACACGACACGAAGTTAACGAGTTTGGGTTTAGCATAAATGGGTTTGGGTCATAAACGAGTTGACACGTATAACACGATTAATAAACAGGTCGGGTTTGGATTTTATTAGGGTCAACCTGTTTAACACGACTTAACACGTTTAATTATAAAATATATTATGAGTTAAGGTAATTCATCTCACATCAAATATTTATCAAGGTTTTGAGATTTTTTATTTATAAAAGAGGTTTCTACTTTGATTTGGCCCATATCCAAAGTTACTAAACTTGAAAATTATCTATACATATTAAAAAATAGGTAAATTTTTTTATTTAAAAAATAAAAAAATTAAAATAAATGGGTCGACACGTGTAATCTGTTTAATAAATGGGTTGGGTTTGGGTTTTGAAACTTGACACGATTAGTTAATAGTGTCGGGTTAGGGTTCACACATATTTTCGAATATCTATGCCTTGACACGACCCGAACACAACACGATAACACGAATTGACACCCCTACTTTAGATGCAAATAGATTTACCCTCAAAGTTCATAAAAATGATATAATTATCAAATGGTTTATATATATATATATTTTCTTTTCTTGCATACCTATTATCCAAAAAAGCGAATAATATTTTTCCATATTTTTTTGGCTTTTGTTTTAAATTATATTCTTTTTCTTTTTCCTCCCTAACTTCTTAAACATATTGTAAGGTTACTCCATTGTTATATAGTAGGTTCAAGATTTTCTCTAAGAATAAAACAAAATAAAAGATACAATGTATTTGTCTTACATATGCTTTGCAATGGATTTTTAAAAATCCTAAATCCATTTGTTTGTAATTGATGGCCCAACAACATAAACGCCTATGAATCAATATAGGTTGATACAAATCCAATTCTATCTTGATAAGTTGTGATCCTTTAGAGAAATCAAATTCAAATTGTTATTTGAGTTCACGGATTATGATCCTTTTATAAAAGAATTAATTATTAAAAAGACCTTTAAAAGAATTGTTTACAAGATTAGGTCTACGATGATACTTTTTAATTCAAGCAGTCCGTTACTTATTTGAGAGGAAAGTTAAGGTTGCTGAGGTGGCTATTATTATTATTTTTTAATGACAAATTTTCCCTTTATATTTGATTTACATAATTGTAGGTGTAATTTTTTTTTTTTTTGGTTACTTTGTTTTATTTGGAGGCAGGGTTGTTAAAATCGGGATCCTACGTTAGATCATTTTGGAGGTTCATAGGATTGGAGCATTTTAGGGGTTCATAGGATTGGATCGTAGGATTGGATTGAGGATCGTAAGATTCTATAAAATTCTTTAAAAAATGACTATGTATATATGTAAAAATAAAAAGCAGTTAAATAAGTGAAAAGTAAATAAATAATGTAAAGTATTCTAATAACATACTAAAGTGTACGTATTTACAATTTTCTATTTGTATTTGCTTATAAAATGTAAGTTTCATAATTCTAAAATAACAAAAATTAATATTTTAAAGAAATAAACTATTTTTTTTCTTCTAAATAACTAGCTAAATGTAGCAATACTTGTCAAAATTTAGTGTTGAATCATTAAATAACCAAATAGTTTAAGTGGTTTTTTGGTCCAACAAGATGAAACGATTCTACCATGAATCCTACTACAATCCAGCACAATCCTAATTCGATTCTGTTACCTGAACGATTTTCATATGGTCCGGATTGATTTATCCATATTAAATCGTAGGATCGTGCGATCCTACGATCCGGATCGCTATTTTGATAACTATGTTTGGAGGCAGTTGAGATTTTTGATTTGATTTGTGTCAATTTTTCTTTGAATCTTAGGATTTTTTGATAGTTTTTTAGTTTCTAAGCTCTATTTTAGATGATCTTTGATTGATTATCATATGAGATTTCGTATATTGTTCGATATTTTGGTGAATTATGGAGTTCATATTAGTTTTTTTTTTTTGGTAGAGAATTGTGAGTTATTTGTTTTTGTGATAAGTGTTTGAGTTGTTCTCTTTTAGTTTGGAACATTGGATTTGTATTTGTTTTGTTACTATTTATAGTTTATTGAACATAAGATTTTTTTATGTAATTTGTTTTATCGTTGGTGAAATTTTTTATTTTATTTTTTAGGTGTAATTTTTTTGTTTGAAAATAGATTACTAATATTTTTTAACTTCTTGTAGAGATTAATTTGAGTGGAATTTTATTTATTTTCAATGGTTTCAAAAACAGTGAAATTTCATTATTTTTGTTATATGGTATAATCGTTGAGTTTTTTTACTAATGTTGAATTGTTTTGTTAGGTTTAAGTGGATATGATGTTATATTTTTAACTAGATACTAGTTTCAGTGAATTTTATTTATTATTTTAATTATTTTGAGAAAAAGTAAAATTTCACTATTTTTGTTATATTGTAGGATAAATTATATCTGAATTTCCTATTGTTACTGACAATTGCAGATAGTCCTCTTCTTGTTAAAAAGTATATCAGTTCAAAAAAAAAAAAAAGGGAAAAGTATAGACAAAAATCCTAAACTATTGCTTCAGAGGTAGGCACTTTTGTTGCAGGGTTGCCTAGGGCAGGCACTCCTTCACCACCCTCCTTCGGAACCTCGGCCTCAACCGTAGGGACTTGAACATCGCTAATCCCCGACAGATCGAGGTCGGGACACTTCACAAGGAGCTTGGATCTGAAGGTGTCGTACTTGTGCTGGATCAGGTCCTTACCCATCTCTTCGACCTCAACCTTCATCTCTACTTCGGTCTGAGCCTTGGCAGATTCGACGGCTTCCTTGATCTTCCGAGCAGAGGTAGCCTGGGAATCGTCATATTTCTTCTAAAGCTCCTCCAACTTCCGAGCAAGGGAATCCCTTTCAAACTCCATGATGGAGAAAGAGTTGGTTGCCTCCTTTAGCTTCTCCTCTACAACAGAAGCATTTGACTAGGTCGTCCCCAGCTAAAGCCTGGCCTCGTCCAGCTCGTCCTGAAGGCTCTCTACCACCTTCGAATCCACTGTAGAGTCCATAAGGGCGGCAAGGCCATGCATGGTCTGCAAAACACAAAACAAACAGGTCTGAGCAGAAAAGGCAAGTAAAACAAAAAGAAAAAAAAAAAAGAAAAAAGGAAGAGTGTACGGAAGTACCTTCAGCTGAAGGGCCATCAGCTTGGTGATGGTCTTTTCTACTTGCTGCCCTTTGTACCTTTGGGGGCCAGCTGCTCAGAATTCATCAAAAGCCTGTTTTGCGGCCATGTAGCCGTCAGGCATTTGAACAGGTTCAATAACTGCAATGACTACTCCCTTTTGAGCAGAAGCCCGGGCAGGAGAGTCTGAGCGAAGCCTTTTCCTCTTCACTTGAGGAGGATCGACTGGGGCAGAGCTCTCATCCGCCTTCTTTTTCCCTATCGCCCACTTAGTCAGAAGGGATTTCTTCAAATTTTCTGCTCGGCTCTTCTCGGTAGCCATTAAATTGGCGGGTGTAACAATGGTGGTATGCGCTTTGTCCTTGGTCTGGAAGAGCTGGAGGTACTTGTTCTAAAAATCAACCGTGAAGATTGACCTATTCCAAGCACTTTTATCTGCACGGAGGTCATAAACACAAGAGTTAGTAAAAGAAATAAAGTAAAGATATGAAACAAAACATACATGTTCAAGAATGGGAGGTCTTACCCTTAATCCCAGTACTCTGAGGGAATGTTGAGATCTGATCTTGGAAGTCCTCCATCTCCCATCCCCCTCCTACGAAGAAGTACTACTTCTTTCAAGTTTTGTTGGAAGTTAACACTAAGGACATGGGACTGAATCCCTTAACAAAGAACATGTAAAAGAGGCCTTCTGACCTCATGTATTTAAGATCCATATTGCTACGGATCAGGTTGATGTCCACTTCGACACCGTTCAGATGACCTAACACTATGAACCCTAGCAAATGCCTCCAACTATTTAAATTGAGGTCGGTAGGGCAAATATTAAACCATTTAAAGAACTGAATAACTAGATGAGGCAGGGGGAGTCTTAGCCCCATCTCGAACCAGGCGAGATAGACACAGATCTCGCCCGCACGGACATCGGAGGGGCAATCTAGGGAACTAGGGGCCCTACAGGTAACATTCTTTGGGAAATTGAAGGACTCCCTCAGACCATCTAACATGGTCGGAGTTACGGCACTCTGTCCTTTCTCTCTTTGGGAAGGCCTGCTCGAGGCCTCCCCCATTCTATTCCTAGGTTCAATGAACGCATCTACGTTTTTAACCCCAGAACTAGAGGGAGACCCTACCACCCTACTTCCGGTATCACCGGAGAAACTATTACTTATAATATAGACTTGGGACGGCACAGTCGTTTCTGAGGAGCTTCTTGTGCCATCTCCAACACCAGAAGATGCGGTGGGGGCCAACATTGCAACAAATGACAAATGGGGGAAGAAAAGGAATTAAAAAAGAAGAAACAGAAAGGAGAAAGAATAGGAAGTAAACGAAAAACAAAGAAGGAAAGAAATGAATCGAACCTGAAACGTGACCGGATGAGGGAGCTTCGAACTGCGTAGATCTCTCTGAGTTCTCTGGTTTCTCTAACTTGACGGCCGAAATTCTTTTGAAGTGAAGAAAATGATGAAGGGAATGGCGTACGAGTATCCCTTCCTTCCTTTATATAAGTTCGCAGAAGTGGGGGCCCAATCAATTGAACTGTTATGACAGTTGGAGGCAATGATGACCTCAAAAGCCCAAACAACGGCCAGCGCAGTGAATGTCATATTGAACAGTCGTCTCGGGAAACGGAAAGACAAAACGCGTGACTTTGCGGAAACCCTCAGCCCTAGTTATGCGTATTGCTAAACAAAGGCTCGGGGGGGAGTAGCTGATATGCCATAAGGTGATAGACCAATCTCCATATGACACATGTGCCTATCGAACAGCTAAAGCTCGTCCATCCAGAGCAGGATTGACATATGGCCTTTAGAGCTTACAGATCAAAAGCCCACGCAACCCTTAGACTCACCTCGAGCTCAAAAGGCACTATGAATGCTCATAAAAATGTCCCGAGCTTATTGTCGCCTTAAACACCCTACCGAGCTAAGGATAAGGAAAGTATTCAACAAGGAAGCTGCCATTCACGAAGCGCAGTGTCCAATATGGTAACTGCCATTTTTTGATGATCAAATCCCTATTTTCACGATTCCAAATCCTAATCAACTTAGGAGATCCATATCCTATAAATAAAGCCTTAAAGTGCGTTTTTTAATTCATGCTCATTCAATTACTTTCAATTACAGTATTTCAATTCAGTTTACTGATTTTATCATCGGAGCGGTTACCGCCGGAGCCAACCCGGTGACTCTCTGATCTCTTCCTTTGAGTGTTCAACAAGGGCAGAGGAACGGAGCCTCTACCGACCAGAAAGTGCAGCATCAAGAATTATTAATTGGAATCTTTTTGAGAACTCCTGTACACTTTGTTATATGGCGTAATATTTATTTATGTAATAAATATAATCATGTTGATTAAATTGAAAGAGGATTATGATCCAAATGTAAAATTTGTTTAAGAATTAATTAAAAAATATATTCTTGAACTATAATAATGGGATTTGATTGCAAGCAATAGCAAACTTTTGGTTCTAAAGTTATGATAAAAAATAATATTTTTAAAATTAACTTTTAAAAACAAATATAAAAATGCACAAATAATAACTAACGTCAATTTTTACGTAAAATTGAACGTAAAAAAATAGTAACAAAAAATGTATAACTGAATTGACAAAAGATGAAAAGTTAATGAAGATTAATTATGACACGTGGCATAAAAAAATTTGATAACTTCTCAATGAACAAAAGCTCCCGGAAACATTGACCAGTTCAGAAAAAACGGATTTGACTCTTATCAACTTCCACCGACTCTTACCTACTTCCACCGACTCTTGTTCACATGTTCTCATATTGATTAGCGATTACGGACTCTCGATCGGCTGGGTATTTTATTCAACATCCTTACATTATATACATACCAAGAAAGTGCCCAAACTAAAACTTTTCTCAAAACAGATTGTAGCAATGAAGGCAGTTCTATACCTGTTAATTGCTTTCATTTTGATTCATATTGCTGCTTACATGGGCAAGACATCCGTTGTTGCAGCAGCAGCAAGGCCGGAATCACTTTCTTCCTCCCATGACCTCTCTTATAAATTAAAGGTTTTTTCCCATAGGACAATTCCGAATTCACCACGACCTCCAATACCCAACGTCCCTTCTCATTATAAGAGTCCTCCTCCTCGGCCTCCACTGCCGCCCCCACCACCTAAGCATTTGCCTCCGCCGCCACCATGTTCACTACTGCCACCACCATCATCTTAAGGTACGTACATGATGCTTGACAATTCGGTTCTGCGCCAGAAAGCAAAGTTCTCACCATGCAATAAGAAAGCTCAAAGACCACATGCATCTTTAGGAATATAATCCATATTTTTTAGCTTAAATTGAGTACCAAGTAGCTTTGTTTTGCTTGTACTGTACTGTATTGTATTGTATTGTGTTGTATGCTTTCAATCTTTCATATGGACATAAATTGTTTAAAGTAATAAGAGATCATTTGATATCATCTCTCTCTAACTCTCACAGTCACACAAACAAACTTAAGGAATGATCAGTTGGACTCAGGATCACCACGCCACAAGGCCAATCCATGAAAAATTTGTCTTGGTAAAAAAAATGAACAAATTTGCAACAGTGCCCAAAGCTTCTCCTTGCTGGGATAGGATGGTCGAGATTTTCAAATACAGGTGGCCCTTATCAAACTAATGAGTTTCAAAGTGTGATTTAGCTTGTGTTTTTTTTTTTTCTTTCTTTCCAATCAATCTGAAACGAGACTCTGTTTCAGTCAATCACGAACTAAATTCAATTGCTAAATTCTTTTTATTAGCCTATATATGGAAACGAGTCCACAAATAATTTGGATATTATTTATGAACCCAAAATCCAGTTTTATGGTCCCCACATAGGGCATCAAACAGAGAAATTAATTCTTGTTTTGTTTTTATTTGGGAGGAATTGCCTGTAATCCTTGTCCAGGATTGTCTATCCCAATGACATCTTAACCTACTTCAATTCATAGCCTGATATTAATAACACCAGCTGGGCCTCATTGTCCCCAGTTCACATCATTAGAGTTTGTAAAATGAATTTCCCAAAGTTCAATGGTACAGAAAATGCCCTCTCAATTCTCACCTGCTTCTCAAGTGTTTCCACTAAAATAAATCTTATTAAACAGAGGATGCACACCCCCAAAATAAATAAAATAAAAACTAAAAGATCAATATCTACATTAAGGAAAGACAATAAAATCCAAAATCAATTTTTTTTTCTTTTTTTCTTTTTGGGTAACTAGGTGAAAAAAAGGGGCCAAATCTGCACAATATATGATCCAAAATATGCCTAATTGTGTCAAGATCACCCCATTCAACTATTGTGCATTATCCGGTCAAGAAAGCAATCACTTACAGCCCAGTGATGGAGCCATTTACTCAAATCATGATTGTCAACAAGTTTGTCATGATCTGTCCAAAAAAGGGGGGGGGGGGGGGGGGGAGGGGGGTAAAGAAGTAGCTTAAGATAGAGGCTTCTTAAACTCATCTCAAGACCCAGTGAATAAATCAGCAAAACTGTTGGATGATATATTAAAATTACACTTTGTGTGACAGCTTAAACTTTTAGATGAGTTAGTGATTTAACATGAAATAGCAGATAAAAGATTTTGTATTCAAATTTTACCGTCACGCTGATAATATAAATCGCTCACATAATATTTAAATCACCCCATCTCTAACAGCTTAAGCTTTTAGATGAGTTGATGATGTAACAAAAACTGTATCCACCCACCACTTATACATTTTGCAAAGCTTTAGCCAAGGCCTAAACTATGACAGGTTTCACACATTCACATTGAGATTTTCAACCGACGATATTGAGTTCATATCAATACAGAAAATTATTCTCAAATTATTATTTTGACAAGTTACAAACATGATAACACAAAATTCTCATTTGGTTCAAGGTAGTGCTAATTGTAGCCTGTATGGTTATGTTCATCATCTTTATTTGGAGGGCAGGTTAGACAAGATTGCTTGGCTAAACTGGCTTGTTTTTTACTACATCTTTTATAGATATTCACATCATGTGAAGTCCAATAATGCAGATTTACATAACATTCCAAAGAATTCTGGTGTACTTCATTCAGCAGATCTACCACTTTACATCAATACAACAAAACAACATAACATCCAAGAGCTGTTAAAGCTAGTAATGCTTACAAAATAATTAGCCCCCCATCCTTACTTCATTTTCCACTACCTTTGTCATCTCTGAATGCTGTCTTTATCAAACTTAAAGAGGTTTCAAAGATAAGGTTCATGAGTGAAAAGTGAAAGGCAAAAGTGCTTCACAAAGCTTGATCAGTATAATCAATATGATTGCATGCCTTTTCTTTTCTTTTTGGCCAAAATGGGAGGGGGGAGGTATTGAAGGATTTTCACAAGTAAAATGCTACCATAGGTTCATCTTTTCTCTTGCATTTTATTTGTATATCTTCTCTAGTTCCTAAGATAATTGGATTTTCTTAAGCTAAAGAAAAATTAATTTATGGTCTTTGTCAACGCTAGAAGAAGATCTATCTGCCATGCTAGAAATGGAGTAACAGGAACATTAAACTTCTCAAGCAGTCCCCAAAAGCATTAATTGAATAAAATATAAGGAGTGATTTCAGAATTCTTGTTCCAGAAAAAGAAAATGCTGTCTTGTGATGGTCACTACCAAGTTCGTGACAGTTCACTATCTACAAGAATTAAACGAAGGCACTATTCAGTTCACATGATCTAACTCTCACACTACCACCTTAAAAAAAAAAGGGGTGTCTTTGCACTTTGTGATATACTGCTATTCAAGAAGATAGAGCTCAACTCTCAACTTTTGTTGGTAGTGGCACTATAGTTGGAAGGACGAGCCTCAAATATTTGGCGTATCAAATCCAAGTATTTGGTGTGGGTTCAAATTCCCGTTGTTATGTCTTCTGTGATTTAAATGGCGAGTGTGTCGTGAGATTAGTACACATACCCTGGATTTGCCCCTTAATCCTACTATGATAAAATGATAATAGGTATCAATCTCGAAATTGCATAGGGATGGGAGGATTTGTCCTCATTACCATGAAAAAAAAAAGAGAGGCCTGTGCCATGCAGTACTTGTACAAAATTTTAGGATATTGTAGTGATAATTTGAATTCTATAAATTAATACCATTTTCCATTTTCTGATTTAGATGTTTATAAGGGAAAGTAAAGGTTGTGTGTGGATTGAAGCCATGACTTGGCATTAGATGGGTTGGGAATATAAAGGAAGGTCAACAACAAAGAGTTAGTATAAAGGAAGGTCAACAACAAAGAGTCAAAGAGACAAATCAGCCTTAAATCTTGCTGTATCAGTTTAGAATATTTTTGGATAATTTTTATAATTGTGTAACTGATGCCTTAACTTAGTCTATTAGTTGTATAGTTCCTAAAATAAGAGCTGACATATGTGTATATATATATATATATATATCATTCTGTCAATACATCAATGAATGTGTGAAAAATTCTTCATTGAATTTGTAGTGTTAGCCACTCTCAAACGAGCCTATGATCCACCACTCCACAATGTCTTCCTCAACCAATCACCTTTCCCAAATTCAGCCCAATCCTCCATCCCATCTTCGCTTCTGCCAAACCTCCCGTTGCTCTTAATATCACTGCCCAAATCAATGAAAAATTGACACCCTCCACCTTCCCTCAATGGCGAGCACAGTTTGAAGCCTTGCTTATCGGCTACGACTTACTCGACTATGTCAATGGTGATTCTCTCTGCCCCTCCCCTGTTGGTACCCCCACTGCCGAATTGAACAAAACTTACTGGGTTCGTCAGGATAAGCTTATTCTTCAGTGCTATTTTAGCCTCCACATCACCCACTATTACCCCTCTAATTGCTACGTCAAAAACCTCTCACGAGGCCTGGAAAAAACTCAATACACTCTATGCTAGCCGATCACAAACCAGAGCTATGCAACTTAAAGAGGAACTCACCTTGATTCAACGTGGGAATCGGTCGATTCCTGACTACTTGCACGTTGTCAAGGCCCTGGCGGACGAACTCGCCATTATTGATCATCTTATTTCAGCCGATGATCTCACCCTCTATGTGTTGAATGGTCTCGAACCAGATTTCTGGGAGATCGCAGCGCCAATCCGAGCACGGGAGAACCCTTTGGCTTTTGAAGAACTCTATGATCTCTTAGTGGGGCATGAGGCGTATCTACGCCAGCTGGAGGCTTCAACTCAGCAACACATCATTGCTGCAAACTACACCAAACGATCTCCATCGCAAGGAAGCTCTTCTGCTAAGGGCTCTTATAAGCACTCTAGGCCATCCAAATTTTATACCTCAAGCCCAACTCACCACCAACGTGATGGCCGCAGGCAAGGAACTGGACCTGGCAAGTCCAATAACTCTAAGAAACGGCAGCCCAAATGCCAAATGTGTAATCAGCTGGGTCACATTGCCAAAGCCTGTCCACTGTTGCACCAACGTGAGGTCACTCTCAATTGCACTACAACCGTTGCTGCAAAAGATCAAAACTGGCTTCTCGACTCGGCTGCCTCACATAATATCACTGGGAGATCTTGCGAATTTAAACATCCACTCCGAATATGACGGCACAGATGAAGTCGTGCTTGGTGATGGTTCAGGTTTGCCTGTTTCGCACATAGGTTCTTTGGTCCTGCACTCGCCCAAACGAACCTTTGTCTTACGTGATACACCTTGTGTACCTAATCTTTGCAAAAATTTAATTTCTATCCATCATCTTACTAAAGAAAACCATGTTTTTGTAGAATTTCACCCATCTCATTTTTTTGTAAAGGACAAGAATACGGGGGCGACTCTGCTAAGAGGAGCATATGAAAACGGCGTCTACACCTTTCCGGCATCAATGGTGGCACCTTCATCCAAAATGGTTGCTAATGTGCATGAACGGACTTCGATTGATGCATGGCACAAGCGGCTTGGACATCCGTCAATCCCATTAGTCAAAAATCTTGTTCACCTTTTTTCTCTTCCTATCACCACAAAAAAATTGTCATGGTTATGTCATTCTTGTTCTATCAATAAAGCACATCAACAATCGTTTCGTGTTACCAGTTTTCACAGTAATGCTCGCCTTGAAATAATTTACACTGATGTTTGGGGTTCCGCTTATTATATTGGACTTGATGGATCTCGCTATGACATCATTTTTGTTGATCACTACACCAAATATATATGGTTTTATCCTATGCCTACCAAATCCGGTGTGTCTAGTATTTTTCCACATTTTAAAAAGGTTGTTGAAAATCGTTTCCAAACAAAAATCAAAAGCCTGTACTCTGATAATGGTGGCAAGTTCATTAAACTAAAGTCATACTTGTCCACTCATGGTATTAGTCATTATACCACCGCCCCACACACCCCACAACAAAATGGTGTCTCCGAGCGTCGTCACCGTCACCTTGTTGAAACCGGTCTCACCCTTCTCCATGATGCATTATTGCCTCTCTCCTATTAGCCCCATGCATTCCAAACTACCTCATATATGATCAACCGACACCCCACACCTCTCCTTCAAAACAAATCGCCATTTGAGGTTCTTTTTGGTCAAAAACCAAATTACCTCAAATTAAAAAAATTTGGTTGTCTTTGTTACCCACTCACACGGGCCTATAATACAAATAAAATGCAACCAAAATCTGTACCATGTGTCTTTATTGGGTACTCCTCCACTCAAAATGCATACAAGTGTTTCGACCCACAAGCCAATAAAACATATCTCTCGCGTCACGTGTTATTTGATGAACATAACACTCTGCTCTCACCTCCGTTGCCCTCAACCACGACAAACGTGATGCAACCCACATCCAAATTCTTCTATTTTCTCCAAGCCGCCTCACCAACTGTTCCTGTGCCTCTGTCGGTGCCATCTGCTTCACTGTCGTCACCATTGCCTCCAGAAAGTGTTCCCGTCGCCATCGCATCCTCCTCAAGTAACCTCGGTCCCTCTCAATCTTCACGTGATTTTACTTGTGGAGAAACCCCACGTCACAATTCATCCAACCCGCATGCATCTCCATCCTTTACTTGTGTCTTCCCCTATTATCCAACACCTAGATCCACCTGAGATACCTCCAAGGACAACTATCCAAAATTCTCTCAATTCGGATCCTCACCATCAACGGGTTCACACCATGGTAACCAGGTCCATGAATAATATTTTCAAACCCAAGAAAATTCATACTGTGACCAAACACCCACTCCCTCAGACCATCGAACCCACATGTGTGAGTCAGGCAGTCACTCAACCTCACTGGTGCGAAGCCATGTCTCATGAACTCACAGCTCTAATGAGGCATGGAACCTGGGATTTAGTTCCACCCCCCTACTAATTGCAAACCCGTTGGGTGTAAATGGGTGTTTAGAGTCAAGCGAAAAAGTGATGGCTCGGTGGATAAGCTCAAAGCCCGTCTTGTTGCGAAGGGGTATAACCAACGTCCTGGACTTGACTACAAAGACACTTTTAGCCCCGTAGTCAAACCTGCAACAATTAGATCAGTTTTATCTATTGCAGTTATGAATGGGTGGCAATTGCGGCAACTGGATGTTAATAATGCTTTTCTTCACGGTGATTTAACTGAAACAGTTTATATGCAGCAGCCTCCTGGTTTTAAAGATCCAACCAAGCTTGATTATGTTTGTAGATTGAAGAAAGCCATATACGGCCTTAAACAAGCCCCCCGGGCTTGGTATACAGCTCTCAAAAATGCTCTTCTTGAGCTTCAGTTCCAGAATTCCAAAGCCGACTTTGTTTATTTATAAAAAAAATTTTATAATTTGTTATTGCTTGGTGTACGTTGATGATATTGTCATTACATGCACTCAACCAAGCTTTTTGGCTGCTACTATTAAAAACTTGGGGGATAGATTTTCTATCAAGGATTTGGGCTCACTTCATTACTTCTTAAGCGTGGAAGTTGTACCTACTCGCTCTGGACTTTTTTTGTCACAACACAAGTATGTTCGTGACTTGTTGGCTAGCACTAATATGAGTGGTGCAAAGGATGTCTCGACACCACTCTCCACTAGCACCTCTCTTCAGCTGGTTGATGGCACTGCTCCTGTGGATAGCTCAAACTTTCGGCGTGTAATTGGAAGTCTTCAGTATTTATCTTTGACAGGCCCAGATATTTCTTTTGCCGTCAATAAATTATCTCAGTTTATGCATAAGCCAACGACAACTCATTGGACAACAACAAAAAGGCTACTCCGATATTTGAAACAAACCATTTTTCATGGCATACAGCTTTCAAAATCTGGCCTTCCAGCATTAACAACATACTCAGATGCTGATTGGGATGGGCAATATGATGATCGAACCTCAACATCCGCTTACATAAGTTTCTTAGGCTCCAATCCAATCTCATGGAGTTCCAAGAAACAACGAGCTGTTGCACGATCCACCATTGAAGCCGAATACCGAGCCCTTGCAAACACGGCGTCAGAAACAATGTGGCTGGTTGCTCTCTTTTATGAACTTGGATTTCCTCTCAAAACACCCCTCGTACTACTATGCGATAATCTTGGTGCCACTCATCTCAGCTTTAATCCGGTTCAACACTCAGCGCATGAAGCACATTCAAATTGATCTCTATTTTGTGTGTGAATTAGTGCAACGAGGCAATCTCACTGTTAGACATGTTCATACTCAAGATCAATTGGCTGACTTATTGACAAAACCTCTTTCAAGGCAGAGAACAAAATTATTTAGGAACAAGATTGGTGTAGCTGATGGAACCCCAATCTTGCGGGGGCGTATAAAGGAAGGTCAACAACAAAGAGTTAGTATAAAGGAAGGTCAACAACAAAGAGTCAAAGAGACAAATCAGCCTTAAATCTTGTTGTATCAGTTTAGAATATTTTTGGATAGTTTTTGTAATTGTGTAACCGATGCCTTAACTTAGTCTATTAGTTGTATAGTTCCTAAAATAAGAGCTTGACATATGTGTATATATCATTCTGTCAATACATCAATGAATGTGTGAAGAATTCTTCATTGAATCTGCAGTGTTATTTTCTCTATAGGGAATAGGTTGTCATATTGATTAAAGACTGGGTCGGGTATTGTATTGAAAATGTGACATACACTACAAGAAAATAGGCCTTTCGCGGCGAATTCTGCGCGGCATTTTTTACCAACCGCCACTAATTGGTGGCAAATGAAAATAACCGCCACTATTTAACGGCGCTTTAATATAACCGCTGTAAAGGAGCGGCGTTTCTTATAATCGCCGCTTATTTCTAAAAAAACGAAGTCGTTTTAATGAAATACAATGGCAAATTTTAGTAACTGCCGCGAATGGCGCCGCTAAATAGTGGCGCTTTGATTAAGTGTCGCTAAGTAGCGGCGGTTTATTGTAATTGCCGTTAAAGGTTTAATTATTTTTTACAAAAAATTGTGAAAGAAACCAAAAGGTCACGGTTTCCCTCCCGATCAGCGTGTTATACGCAGAACTTGCCTCTTTCATGTGCACACATCAAAAAGACAACTTCAAAACCCTAATCTAAACCTTCTTCACGTCGCAACCAACACCACCACTACTTGCTGCAGAAACGGGAACGGCCAGAACAAGAATGACGCAATACCCATTGCCATCGCCGATTTCGCTGCAAGTCGAGCTTGCTTTTCCAGGGGACTACAGTTCAATTCAGACCATCAGAGGTATCCCTCTCTTTCCCTCGCCAACGGCCAACCCATATATTTATGTTTTTATATATATATATATATTATTTATTTATATACTATCTGAAATCACTACCAGAACGTGAACTGACGCAAGCCATTGCCGGCCAGAACGTGAACGGCGCAACCCATCGCCGATTTTGCTGCAAGGACGTCGAGCCACCGTGTTTGAGCTTCTTGATCGAAATCATCAATATTATATCCTGATTGCATCGTTCTGAAATTTTCCTTGAATTACAGAAAAATCACTTAACAATTAACCCCGATGATCGACGAATCTCTGAGTGGATCACCATTCGCAAATTCATCAACCTTCCGCCAGAGGTGCAGCCAACGAATCACACATAGACCTTGACTACATATTTTCCAACATACTTCCTGCTAGAAGCTTCTAAACGCTGCCCCTTTTCTCAAAGTCTCAATTGTTCCAGCAGCTTCTACGCTGCTATATCTCTGTTTTTCCAGCAGTTTGGCTGCCCTTGATACTGAGGGGTTCGCCACTTCGGTGACCGTAGGAGGAGATGACAGGGTATATGTGTTATATGGGTATGTGAAGGAGGGCATGTGGGAAAACAAGGAAAGAGAGAAGTTCAGTATAGTGGAGATAGAGTCAGAGAGGGAAAGTGGGGAAGACTCTGTTTGGGTGTTTGTATTGATTGGTTTGGCATTGGCTTATTTTTTGTTATGGAGATTTCAAATGCGCCAGCTTGTTACAAACATGAATAAAAAGACTGCTTAATTTTCACTTGGTCCCCTTAAGTAGGGTAATTGTTTTTGTTATAAGAGCTTTGTCTATTATTTCTTGCTAATGAATGCTTTTTGGCTTTTGTTGGTGATCATAATTATATATGGGTGTCCTCTTTGTTTTAATTTTAATGCTGATAAACTGTCAATGATTTTCTAGCCTATTATGTTAGCGAATTCAATGTTCTTGTGATATATTTATCATTTGTGTATTTGTGCCGTGATACCCAATTGTTGGACAAATGGAATTCTAGTTGGTTATTGCAATATTTTTTATTTTAAGTTCGTTAGTTTAATGTGCATTTCCTTGTTTAGAATGTTTTCCAAGAGTTGCTTTTGAATTGTTATGGTGTCAATTTGTGGCATTCGATTTGTACTTGCTCTTTACATTTTGGAGTTTAGTTTACTTGCAATTATATTGTGTTGCTTGCTGCCCCCTCACCAAATCCTGAGGGTTGTTTCTAAAAATTATGCAGAATGGGATGGCTGCTATTTTTCTCAGACTTAAGTCTTGACTTGATATTGGAAAGATCTCTTTTCAAAATCATATATTGGCAAAAAGTCTCTATATACTGTCCTTTTTTTGTATGAGGCTAATGTAATGTTGCATTTATTGGTTCCATTTATGGATGCTTTTGATTTGATGAACACTGAGGAATTGTATTATTAATTTATTATGTGCGCGTGCTCGCGTGATCTATCAAAGATTTGTTCAGGGTTATATAATTAGGACAGGTTGAGCTTTATTCATAAGATTGTATGTAATTGTTGATATTTCTCCATAAGATTGTTATTTTAGGAAAAGGAAAAGGAAAAGGAAAAGGAAAAGGAAAAGATTGGAATGGGTAATAAGTTTGCTTTGTTTGAACTTCTTTACGGGGTTCTCCTTTGTATTTGTTTTTTAAAAATAATTCATAGGCAGAGATTTGATTTTTATGAAGCACGTGGTGACAATATATATGTTTTTCTGTGTGCCATGTTGATTGTTTTTAGTCAGCTATATCTCTTAAGTTGTGGTTTTTAGTGATTGCTTCTGAATTTCAGTTCAGTAAAAATAATTTAGAAGAATAAAAAGCACCACAGCGATTTACTTTCAGAAAGTAAATGAATCAGCACATTGCCTTGGAGCCCTTTTATTGTGCATTGCATGGTATGAGTTTTTCTTTTCTTTCTTCTTAAAGATATGTCCATTCTTCCACAAAGGAATGATAATCTTCAATTATGTTAAATTCTTATTATGTAAGGAAGTTAGTATTTATGTGTGTGTGTATAGTCAGTTTATTGATCTGTAGCTTTGCCCAGTCGTCTTGTGGTTTGTTGAAACCACAGCTTTAAGTTTTTTTTCAGATTCTGATGCTGAACTAATAGCCACTTGTAAATTGGGGAGGAACTTATAGGGGAAATTGACCTAGTAATGGATAGTCAGGATCATTTTGTAGTTTGTAAGTACTTCAGTGAAAAAAATGTGATGAAGCTTACTTGCCATCTTGTAGGCCAGTTTAATTGGACGTGATGGTTTAAAAATCTGCCTTTGATTTTCAAGCTCTATCTTGTTCTCAAGTGTTTATTCAAGATCTATTTATGGTTTTTTCCCTTTTCTTTTGTTTACATGATGATGCAATCCATGAATTCAGTTCAGGTAAAAGCTTATCTTAAACACCCATAGCTCTGTCCCAAAAGAAAGGGAGAGGAAAAGGCTGCTGTAGCAGGCTGAGATTATATAGAAAATATAAAACAGGTATAAGACTCAAATAAGCAACTCAAAAAAGCACTCAACTGTCAACAGGCTCCACAAGCTAACTAACTATAGGTGGACCTTAAGTAGTTTCTTGATATGGATTTCTTAGGATGTTCAAGAACTTCTCCATGTGATTTCCATCAACAAATGCTGAATCACCCTTTTTTGACACTACGAGCTGCTTGGATGGTCCAGTTGATGGCCTGTTGTTTGTTCAGTAAACCATGGGGTCCATAGATTCTGGTGACAGTCACGTATAGCATGATAATTCTGCTGTTTCTTAAGGGGAAGGAATATCGGGTGTATTAATTTATACGATGCAAACGATGTTTTTCCATTCCTATAATTTTTTGTTTTGATATGATACAGTTAAGTTTGACATGTTGAAGTTGTTTTTGCAGGTTAAATTTAGTTTTTGCTGTTGGATCACATATTTTGATTGATCTTGCAGGGTTTTTATTTAGTTTTTTCCAATTTGCTGGTTTTATGCGAACCGTTACTAGCATGTTGAGGAATGAGGGCACTATTTAGTTTCTCCTTTGTGTTTCGATGTGGGGTATGCTTTCCCCTTCCTCCTTTTCAGTTTCTGTCCATTCTATAGAAATCTGCTTGCTGCTGCATCAATGATTGATATTAATCCTTGTAAGAAAAAGTAATTAGATTTTGTTGTGGAGTGATGGCAACTGTGTTGTTTTTTTTTTTTTTGGGGGGGGGGGTGTGGAGGGGGAGAGAACTTTGTGTCGATTTTTTTTTTTGGTATCAATGCAGATCTGTTAATCACTTAGTGGCTGAGTGTTGGACAATAGTGATACTTTTCTCTTGAATATTGAGTTGCTCAGTTTGCAATGTATTCACGTAGTTCTTAGGCTGGACACCTTGATATATAATTTAGTCGGTAGGAATTTATGTTATAGTGTTGCCTCCAAATGGTGGTTGGCTTGATATGTAGGTTCATAATATGCTGCCCACAAGTAAATTAAATATGTGATTTACTTATTGAAAGAAGGCAAATTACATATGTGATCTTCCTAATTAAATTAACTGCCTCAATACAGTCTGTTTGTTAGTAGGAGACCTTAAACTATAAAGTTGCCTTGAGATATGGTCGGAGAAGAGCATAAACTTTTCTATTTTTCCTCTTTTGCCAATAAGAAATTGAACGTCTTCTTTTTATTACCTCTCTTATCAGCTAGAGAGAATAGCTCTGGAATGATATTCCCATTGTATTAATGTTATTTTTGTCAGATAACTTTGTGTAGCTTCAACTGGAGATGCAATGATAACATCGGTGAGTCTCTGAAAGATCTATTCTTTTTTTTCTGCCAAAAATCTGAATTCATTGTACACCTATTGCCACATATGCCTCAACATATTCAATAAAGGAGGGGCATTGAAAAGAACTGTTGCTCATTTCTCAACCAAAACACTATCCTTCTTATTTCAAGTCCCTAGAATATCCAAGATTGATGCATGGCAAATTTGTGATGTGGTATGTGTTATTTTTTCTAATATCATGATTTTGTAACTAAATATTAGCTTGTATAAGCTAATTTATTTATTTATTTTGAATTTTGTCAGGTTAATGAGAATGAATAAATGACGGACTATTGTCTTTGATGTTGGACTTCTCATTGGATTGTTGTTTTTTATGGTGGGCTGTTGTTAATGCTGCTTGGAGTTGGAGTTCATTCTAATTAGCATGCTTTTTACTTGTTTCAGACTTTTCTTTAGGAATTTTTTTTCTTGGTTATTTGGTTATTGATGACTATTGTATTTGTTACTTATTTAATGACTATCTTACTTAGATATTGGGAGATTATCTATCTTGGATTTTGTTTGTATGGATATTAATTTGGATTTGAGTTAGGTGATGTCAAGTGAGATTTTAATTTGGTTTTATATGAATGGATCAGTTTTGGTATAAGACATCTTATGTGTGGATTGATGTATTGAGTGTTTAGTGCACTTAATTAGTGAATGTGTTTAAAATTTTGTAGGAATAAGTTGAAATCATTTTAAAAAGTGATCATTCCTTACGATTAGGAGTATATTAGCGGCAGATTTTTTCTTCATATAAAAAATTACCACAAAAGATAAACGCCATAAAATTTTTTGTGGCAGTTTAAAGAATTGTTACAAAATTAAATGCTTTTAACGGCGGTTATAGAAGATGAATTTTTTGTCCACATTTTAGTGGCGGTAAAATAATTATTAGAAACGATATATGCCACAAATGTTTTTGCGGCGGTGGTAAAATGGTCACAAAAATTATCAGAATTGCTGGCGTTTGTTAAATGCCATTAAGAAAAAGGCTTTAGCGGCTGTTTATACAATAGCCACAAATGTTGTCTATTCAGCAGGCGGTTTTGAAAGTGCCACCAAATTAATGACAATTAAAAAAACGTCACTAAAGGCGTCATTTATACCCATATTCGCCAGACGACACTTTTTGTTTTAACTGCAAATCAATTCGTTACTAAAAATGCCACAAATAAGAAATGCCACAACAAAATTACGACGGAGGCATTGGCATCAAAAAGATAAAACGCTGCAAAAATGTTGCAAATATAATTAGTGAAGGTTTTTAAACCCTTTAACAGCGAATGTGAAATGCTGCGAAAGGCCTATTTTCTTGTAGTGATACGAAGAGAATGCTCAGAATTGTCCTATAAATACATAGGAAAATACTTTTTAAGTGCATGCATCTGCATCTGCCTTTTAAAAAACACGGAGTTGACTCTTATCAAATTATGTCATGGACATGGTCAGTATCTAATTCCACCAACTCTCGTTCACATGTTCTCGTACTGATTAGTGATTACAGACTCTCGAACGGCTGGGTATCTTATTTAACATCCTTACACTATATACATACCAAGAAAATGCCCAAACTAAAACTTTTCTCAAAACAGATTGTAGCAATGAAGGCAGTTCTATACCTGTTAATTGCTTTCATTTTGATTCATATTGCTGCTTACATGTGCAAGACCTCCGTTGTTGCAGCAGCAGCAAGGCCGGAATCACTTTCTTCCTCCCATGACCTCTCTTATAAATTAAAGGTTTTTTCCCATAAGAAAATTGCGAATTCACCACCACCTCCAAGGCCCAACCCTCGTCCTCATGTTAAGCCTACTATTCCTCGGCCTCCACCGCCCCCACCACCTAAGCCTTTGCCTCCGCCGCCACCGTCATCTTAAGGTACGTACATGATGCTTGACAATTCGGTTCTGCGCCAGAAAGCAAACTTCTCACCACGCAATAAGAAAGCTCAAAGACCACATGCATCTTTAGGAATATAATCCATATTTTGTAGGTTAAATTGAGTACAAAGTAGTTTTGTTTTGCTTGTATTGTATTGTATGCTTTCAATCTTTCATATGGACATTAATTGTTTAAAGTAATAAGAGATCATTTGATATCATCTCTCTCTAACTCTCAGAGTCACACAAACAAACTTTAAGGAATGATCAGTTGGACTCAGGATCACCACGCCACAAGGCCAATCCATGAAAAATTTGTCTTGGTAAAAAAAATAAACAAATTTGCAACAGTGCCCAAAGCTTCTCCTTGCTGGGATAGGATGGTCGAGATTTTCAAATACAGGTGGCCCTTGTAATACTAATGAGTTTCAAAGTGTGATTTAGCTTGTGTTTTTTTTTTCTTTCTTTCCAATCAATCTGAAACCAGACTCTTTCAGTCAATCATGAACCAAATTTGAATTGCTTGATTCTTTTTATTAGCCTATATATGGACTCGAGTCCACAAATAATTTAGATATTATTTATGAACCCAAAATCAAGTTTTATGGTCCCCACATAGGACATCAAACAGAGAAATTAATTCTTGTTTTGTTTTTATATGGGAGGAATTGGTTGTAATCCTTGTACAGAATTGTCTGTCCCAATGACATCTTAACCTACTTCAATTCATAGCCTGATATTAACAACACCAGCTAGGCCTCATTGTCCCCAGTTCACAATTCACATCATAAGAGTTTGTAAAATGAATTTCCCAAAGCTCAAAGGTACAGAAAATGCCCTCTCAATTCTCACCTGCTTCTCAAGTGTTTCCACTAAAATAACACTTATTAAACAGAGGATGCACACCACAAAAATAAAATAAATAAATAAAACAAATCAATAACTATATTAAGGAGTTTCTTAAACCCACCAGTGAGATACACAGGAAATTCATGCAGGATCATCATTAGGACCATCATACTTGTCGACCATCGAAGAACTGATCGGATTAACCAACCAAAGTTAGCTTGAGTTATTATGTATTGAACCGAAGCAAAAGCTTTAGTAACATTCAGACAATAAAGAAAAGAAAAGCCAAAATCATTTTTTTTTCTTTTTTCTTTTTGGGTAAGTAGGCGAAAAAGAAGAAGCCAAATATGCACAATATATGATCCAAAATATGCCTAATTGTGTCAAGATCACCCCATTCAACTATTGTGCATTACCTGGTCATGAAAGCAATCACTTACAGCCTAGTGATGGAGCCAATTACTCAAATCATGATTGTCAACAAGTTTGTTTAAGATCTGTCCAAAAAAGGGGTTAAAGAAGACGGTTAAGATAGAGACTTCTTAAATTCATCTCAAGATCCAGTGACCAAATCAGCAAAACAAAACAGCATAATAGATCTCCAAAGCTGTTAATATAATATTAAAATTGTTCTCTCTCTAACAATTTACGCTTTTAAATGAATTGGTGATTTATCATGGTATCAGAGTAGGAAAAAGATCTTGTGCTATGAGTTGGTGATTTAACAAAAACTGTATCCACCCATCATTTCTACATTTTTGCAAAGCTTTAGCCAAGGCCTAAACTATGACGGGTTTCACACATTCACATTGAGATTTTTAATCTGACGATATTGATTTCTTATTAATATGGAAAATAATTCTCAAATATCATTTTGACAAGTTACAAATATGATAACACAAAATTCTCATTTGGTCCAAGGTAGGGCTAATTGTAGCCTGTGTGGTTAGACAAGATTGCTTGGCTAAACTGGCATGTTTTTTACAACATCTTTTATAGATCTTCACATCATTTGAAGGCCAATCATGCAGATTTACATAACATTCCTAAGAATTCTGGTGTACTCCATTCAGCAGATCTACCACTTGACATTAATACAACAAAACAACATAACATCCAAAAGCTGTTAAAGCTTCATTTTCCACTACCTTTGTCATCTCTGAATGCTATCTTTATCAAACTTAAAAGAGGTCTCAAAGATAAGGTTCATGAGTGAAAAGTGAAAGGCAAAAGTGCTTCATAAAGCTTGATCAGTATAATCAATATGATTGCTGTCTGTAATTATAAATTTCCAAAGTACAATCGAAAGAAAAAATGGAATTATAAATTTTCTTTCCCAGAACACTTTCAATTCGAATCCACTCTCTGTAAAAAGCAGTAGAGCATGTGGTCTGATTTAAAGCAAAAGGAAGGATCTTACCAATGCTTTGTCACTTATTCAGTGTATTCTTGTCATACTCTTCTTCTCACAACTTTTTTTGTCCTAAGCACATGATAAATATTAGTCTTGGAGCCTACTTAAGTCCTAAAAAGTGAAAACTGGTCCCAAACATAATTGTACTCTCTAATTTATAATATGATGCTATCCCCTAAGGCCTAAGGACCAAATATATACACACCACGCCCCTAAGAGGGGCGTCGCCAGCTGCATTCCCACAAGATGCTTTCACCCAACTGAACCAGAGCTCTTTGGAGTAGTTCCATTAATTGTCAACTTGAATGAATTGAAAAACTACAAAGGCGTCAAAATTTACTACAAAAAGTTCCGTAATAGGAAAAACAGAGATAATTTATTCATTTACAAGTGATACAAACTCCCTTAATAAAGTAAGGAAAACATATATGAAGAGGTACTAAAATAAAGCTTGTGAATTTCGTCAACACGGGGAAACAAAAAGTCATATTCCTTGTCAATACTAACACCACCACCATTTACAGTACATACCTTTGCGGTTTCTATATGGACACGAGTTTGACGCGGTAATATATTACTGATGTAGAACCAGTGGAAGAGGGAACAGGAAAGGGTAAGAAAGAGAAGGGAAGAGAAGGGATATAGAAATTAGAGAAGAGGAAAGATCACAAAGAGAAAGAGGGAGGGAATAATCATCAAATTTAATTCATTCAAGTCTGATCAATTCAATACATGCTATGCCTTTATATAGGCAACTTCAAAGCAAATTCAAAATAATCAAACTCCATCTAATCCTAAAGCACATCTTGAATGAAATCCTAAATAATTCAAAAATTACCAAACTCCATCCAATCCTAAAAAACAAGGAACTTCATCCTAAATCAAATCTTAAAAATAGAATAATTAAAATAAAAATTACATAAAGTAATTTCCTCCTGGATCAAACACAAATTGGCCTTGGAGTCCTTGTTTTTCATCAACTACAAACTCTTTAATGGATGTAAGAGGGCTATATGCATGGTTGAACCTAAATATAGTTAAAAATCTAGAAATTAGAACTAAAGCTAGCAGGACCTCATGTACTTGAAACAAATTAATTGGAAGCACACAAAGTCAACAATGAGAGGAATTAGTCCTATCAAATAATTGAATCTGTAAAAATACTACAAACTCTTTAATGTTGTAAGAGGGCTATATAACAGAACAAACCTAAATATAGTTAAAAACCTGGACATCAAGAACTAAATCACGACTGCGTGTACTTGAAACAAATTAATTGGAAGCACACAAAATCAACAATTGAAATGCATTAGGTCTATGAAATAGTGGAAACTTGACACAGGTTGCAATGACTTAAACAGATTAGATGAATAGGGGCCAAAATCAAACAGAAAAGAGGCACCTCACGAAGCAAACAACTATTGATAGAGGAAGAGTGTCTAGTGACATAGTTGCCTGCATAACAGGGGAATGTAAAAGTAAAAACAGAATATAACTGACAAAGAGGAAATGTGATCATATAATTTAAATTACACCAATAGTGGGAGAACATCTATAAAAAACTTACTAGTGTTAGAAACTTTTTCTTAAAAACCGCAAACTACATTTTTCATGAAAAGATGTCATGGTAAAATATGCTAAGTTAGCACAACTGGGTACAAATTTTACCATCAGCTATGTGGTACCAACGCCTATAAAGGAGCTGTAGGGTTTAAGTCCCAAACAAGATGGAACTTGATGTGTAGTGTCATGCTTATCAAAACATAAGTTGAGCATGTTAGTAGGTCATTTCTCAAATGAAACTGAAGCAGCAATTATAGGTGGAAAGCAGCATTTCCATGAACCATGCGCTTTATGAAAAATCTTGACTTACTTTTCTTGATGTGGAATTGCAATAGAATGAGATATATTTCTATGCATCACAAAACATGTCTCCCTCCAAAGTGCTTCATGGGCAAATATACAAAAAGAGTAGTATAGAGCCTTTTTGGGTCCAGATTTGAAACTCAAGCATGTAAATTTCTCCAAAGTTTTGAAAAATTAAAGCAAGAATCTCTCTAACATTCAAATTCTCCTTTAAAAAGTTAATACACATCTTGTTCAATTTCATGCCTATAACTGCATAGACTGGCTGCAAAGCCAATCCTACGTTATTTGTGGTCACTCTCTTGTTGAAAGGGAAAAAAAGGGCCAATTGAAGAAATAGAAGCAAAACAGATTAATAGAGGATCTTCCTCACCAGTGATGCTAAGGTTCCAGCCAAGAACAATGAGCAGCAACAAATGCTCAAGGAACCAAGGAGTGCGAATAGCATTATTGATAAGCACTTATTAAAACAAGCTTGCTCTATTAAAGTTTTGGGGATAAGTTGGGAATTTTGAATCCTTTTTGACAACAAATTTGTGACAAATTTTTTGTATAGCTCTTGTAAAATATAATAAAAATCTCCTCATTTTTTGAATCATGCATGTCATATTATATGTATAAATTAAAATGTAGAACATTAATTCTAAGAGGAGGAGCAAGTGCCAAGAGGTTATCATGCAATATAATTTTATAAACAAGCAGTAATGCACATAATTTAACTCATTAAAAATGCCGAGGAGGAGGCAGTATTAGGTGGATATGAGAATGATGCAGTGATGGAGGTGATTTTGGGGATAATCCATTATTTAATTACCAGTGAAAGAACACAACCGTTCAAATTCAGCAAGGCAGCAAGAATGTTTCCCTCCAGTACAAATAGCAAAGGAAGAATGCGACTAGAAAATACTTACGATAAACAAAACATTCCTATTTAGACACTTATGTTATTTAAAAAAAGGGATGGATTTGATAGTGCACTGACTAGCATCCCTAAAAGGATGGAAATGACCTAGAAATCGGAGATTAAAGTCACACCATCTCAAAAGTTACCTCACTCTTGGACAATCTTGAACTCTGGAGTTTGGAGAAGCCATGGTCAGGAATTGTGTATCAGACAAGTTTCTGCAATGATTTTAGGCAGCCTTGATAATTAAACACTTCCAAGGCATGCACATTTGAAAGCAAACGAGAGCATGCTAGGAACTAATTTCCTTGTGAAATCATCTAGGGAATTTAGTGGATACTAATAGAAACTTCATATGCAGTGCAGGGGAGTAAATTGCTAATTTTAGGAAATTGTTGCAACTTACAACAGGACTATCAATAATGTTACAGCAATAATGAAAAAAAGAAGATTAGCTTAATCATGAAAAGACACAGGATACATACCACAACATACACAAAGCACCCGTTTGATAACTTAAAGCCATAGGATTTCTAAAAAGGGCCAGCACTACTCCTGCTGGTGCTGAATGGAAATTAAAACCACTTTGGGGAAAATGCAAATGCAAGTAGAACAGACGCCACATATGGTTCCACTTAATGAAATACTCAATGTTGATTAGTGTTGAGGTAAAGTGTGGGTTTGGACGTCAGGTCATGAGTGTAATAAGACAACTATACATGATTGAGTCTAAAATTTAATAGTTTAAGCTTTTCACTTAAGTTGGGATCTAACATGTATGTCAAGGCCTCTCCGTGAACTCTCCAACTCTTTATGAAGTAGCAGTTACGTGCAAACAGCCACTTATCTTCTGAGCAGGTGGACTGGTTTATTATTTAAGGGCGACGGATAGGTAATGCAATTTTTATATTAACCATCGAGATTTGAACTGTGATGGAGTCAGAAAGCAGTCATCTTAGCTCTGATAACTTTGCCTTTCCTTATTTGGAGAAAAGAGGGCATACTTAAACTGCAAACTCCAGTTTTCATGAAAAGATGTGTTGGAAAAGTGTGCTAAGTTAGCACAACTGGGTACAAAACTATACCATCAGCTAAGTGGAACCACCCCTATAAGGAAGGTGCAGGGTTTGGGTCCCAAAGAACAGGATGGAGGAGTGTGTGTTGTGTCATACTTATCAAAACTGAAGCAGCATTTGCGGGTGGATAGCAGCATTTCCATGAACCATACATATTATGAGACATTTTGACTGACTTTTCTCGATATGTAATTGCAATAGAATGAGATATATCGCTATGCATCACAAAATATGTCTCCCTCCAAAGTGTTGCATCGGTAAATCTATAAATATAATAGTATATTAAGCCTATTTGGGTCCAGATTTGAAACTCAACCGTGTAAAGTTGTCTAAATTTCTGAAAAATTAAAGCAAGAACCTTTTTAACGTACAAATTCTTCTAAAAAAAGTTAATAGACATTTTGTTTTAATCTCATGTCTATAACTCCATAGACTGGCTGTGAAGCTAATCATACTTTATTGGTCACTCTCTTGTGGAAAGGAAAAAAGGAAAAGGATGGCCAATTGAAGAAATGGAAGCAAAATAGATTAGTAGATGCAGTTAGCCAAATTGTTTTTTTGCAAAGGAAGGTAAAGCTAAGTGCCTATAAAGGGAGTGGAATTCCAGCCAAGAACAAGAAGCAGAAACAAATGCACAAGGAAGCAATGAGTAAATCCAATAACATCATTGATAAGAATTTATTAAAACAAGCATCCTCCATTCAAGTTTTAATGCAAACAGATTGTCACAACACAAATTCCACACTTTCTACTTCCTCTTGTTTCTCTTGCCCTTTTATTCAGCCTGACTGGCTGTCTTTCTCCAAAATGCAACTTCCGGGGCTTGGCTCTCTTTCAACAAAAAAAAATAGTAGTTGAACACACAGACACACATACACATATAGTGAAAAATAGAAAGATGTTTGGATGAAGCTAAATTACAAATTCAGGATGTCAACCTAGGGGAACAAGAATTTTTTTTTTTTTAATTTTTGGGGATAATTTGGGACTTTTTTTTTGTAGCTCTTGTGGAAGATAAAAAAAAAAAATCTCCTCATTCTTTGAATTATGCTTGATTAAAAATCACTATGTATTATATGTAGAACATTAATTTTAAGAGGAGCCAGTGCCTGAACCAAAAGTGCCAAAAGGTTATCATGCAATATAATTTGTAAACAAGCAGTAATGCATATAATTTAATTCAATAATTAGGTGGATATGGGAATGAATGATGCAGTGATGGAGGTGATTTTGGGGATAATTCATTAAAGGCGCCATTATTTTAATTACCCATGAAAAGATCACAACGATTCAAATTCAACAAGAAAGTTTCCCTTTTGTGCAAATAGCAAAGGAAGAATGCAACAAGAAAATACTTCTGATAAAAATATCATTCAAATTTATATTAAAAGGGGATGGATTTGATAATGCACTGACTAGCATCCTAAAAGGTTCGAAATAACCTAGAAATTGGAGATTAAAGTCATACCATCTCAATAGTTTCGTCACCCTTGGACAATCTTACCTTGGTGTTTGGAGAAGTTGTTGTGATTATAAATAGTTAAAAGACTTGATCTCATGTGTTCATTAGTCTTGGGACTTTGGGCATATCGGTTAGTTAGCCAGCACCATGTCAACAATTCGAGTCATGGATGGAATGACTTTAAAGGTTAGATTAAAATACATTGGTACTATGTATCGATGGATAGAGTGAAAAGCGACTTTAAAGGTTAGATTAAAATACATGGGTACTATGTATCGATGGATAGAGTGAAAAGCCGTAAATGTCACTCGAAACATGATGGTCTAGTACAATCATAAACAGATATACGCAGCATTAAAGTTAGTTTCCACAACCAATAATGTTACAGAAATAATGAAAAAAAGAAGAAGATTAGGTTAATCATGACAATACATAGGATATTTCCCACAACATACACAAAGCACGTGCTTGATAAGCTCAAAGCCATAAGATTTCAAAAAAAGGACAACACTACTTGATAGGCACCATGGTGGACTGAGTCTTAAAAATCCTTTACAAGTTTCAGATGGGCCAATCACAAGGTCGAGAGCTAAGAAGTTAAGTGCACAAAATGCTAATTGGGTGATTTTCGTACAGTTTCGACGTTACTTCATAATATGGGCATAACACTCTCATCCAAGCTCCGATTGAGATGATTCAAGATGCTATGGAAATCCAAGAAATAGTTCTACAACTTTCATGTTTTGAGGTTTCCGATATTCAAACTGCATCAAGGTCGAAATTGGGTTTAAAATTGCTGTACTTGCATTGATGACATTTTTGGCTGCGCGAAATTCTAACTTAATTAGTGGATTTCTTTTATTAATTTTGTTGGTAGTTTAGGGTTTTTTCTACAACTTTCATGTTTTGAGGTTTCTGAGATTTGGACTGCATCAAAGTCGAAAATGGGTTTGAAGTTGTTGTACCTGCACTGATGACATTTTTGACTGCACGAAATTCTAACTTAATTAGTGGATTTCTTTTATTATTTTTAGTCGATAGTTTAGGATGTTTTGGGCCTAAAAATGTTTAGCCCATGTCTTTTATTTAATGTAGGCCTTATTCGGCCCTAAGGTTTCATAGGATGTTTTAAAAAGAACTTGTAGTCGCATTTGGCAGACAGATGATTATTCAGTAAATTTTTGGAAAGTGTTTTCTCTACGGTTCTTTGAAGAATTATTTGAACTTATCAGAATTTCCCGTGGCATTCACCAACGACTTATCAAACGGATTTCCACCACCGTTTGTGGCGTCTTCCTTATACCGAGGTTCTTGTTTCGCATTAAACAACGGATTGAGGTTATATATATATCGAGGTTCTTGTTTCTCGTAAACAACGAGTTGAGGTCATATATACCGAGGTTTTTGTTTGTCGTAAACAACGGGTCGAGGTTTTCCATTTGGATTTGATTGTAGAACAATCTTGAATTCTTATTCGTTATCGGGTCTCGTTATTTCTTGGCGAGGTTCGCATCACTACTCCTGCTGGTGCAGTATGAAAATTAAAACCCCCATGTGGAAAATGTAAATGCAAATAGAACTGAAAATAAAGGACTGATATATATATATATATATGTGTGTGTGTGTGTATATATATGTGTGTGTGTGTGTGTGTGTATATATATATATATATATATATATATATATATATGATTGGATCTAAAAATTAATAGTTTAAGCTTTTGACCTAACTTGGGATCTAACATCTATGTCAAGGCTTTTAAATGAACTCTCCATTCTCCCAATATAACTAGACTACTCTTTATATGGTAATTCACACCTCAAGGGGAACAATTGCTTATCGTACTTCTCAAAGATGACAGATTTGGAAAGTGGAAACTTTATTTAATATTTTTTTTCAAAATGCCAAATATGACTTTAGATGCAAATAGATTTACCCTCAAAGTTCATAACAATGATATAATTATCAAATAGTTTTATATATATATATATATATATATATTTTTTTTTTTCTTTTTTCTTTTCTTGCATACCTATTATCCAAAGAAGAGAATAATATTTTTTCATATTTTTTTTGCTTTTATTTTAAATTATATTCTCTTTCCTTTTCCTCCCTAACTTCTTAAACATGTTGTAAGTTTACTCCATTATAATATAGTAGGTTCAAGATTTTCTCTAACAATAAAACAAAATAAAAGATAAAATGTATTTGTCTTACATATGCTTTGCAATGGATTTTTAAAAATCCTAAATCCATTTGTTTGTAATTGATGGCCCAGCAACATAAACGCCTATGAATCAATATAGGTTGATACAAATCCAATTCTATCTTGATAAGTTGTGATCCTTTAGAGAAATCAAATTCAAATTGTTACTTGAGTTCACGGATTATGATCCTTTTATAAAAGAATTAATTATTAAAAAGACCTTTAAAAGAATTGTCTACAAGATTAGGTCTAAGATGATACTTTTTACTTCAAGTAGTCCGTTAACTTTTTATTTATTTGAGTGGAAAGATAAGGTTGCTGAGGTGGTTATTATTATTATTTTTTAATGACAAATTTTCCCTTTATATTTGATTTACATAATTGTAGGTGTATTTTTTTTTTTGTTACTTTGTTTTATCTGGAGGCAGATTGTTAAAATCGGAATCCTATGTTAGATCTTTTTGGGAGTTCATAGGGTTGTTAAAATTGGAATCCTATGTTAGATCATTTTGGGAGTTCATAAGATTGGATCATAGGATCGGATCGAGGATCGTAAGATCTTATAAAATTCTTTAAAAAGTGGCCATGTATATATGTAAAAATAAAAAATAGTTAAATAAGTGAAAAGTAAATAAATAATGTAAAGTATTCTAATAACATACTAAAGTGTACATAATTACAATTTTCTATTTGTATTTGCTTATAAAATGTAAGTTTCATAATTCTAAAATAACACAAATTAACATTTTAAAGAAATAAACTATTTTTTTCTAAATTACTAGCTAAATGTAGCAATACTTGTCAAAATTTAGTGTTGAACCATTAAAGAACCAAATAGTTTAAGTGGTTTTTTGGTCCAACAAGATGAAACGATCCTATCATAATCCTACTATAATCCAGCACAATCCTAGTTCTATTATGCTACCGGAACGATTTTTATATGATCCGAATTGATTTATCCATATTAAATCGTAGGATTGTGCGATCCTACGATCTAGATTGCTATTTTGATAACTATGTTTGGAGGCAGTTGAGATTTTTGATTTGATTTGTGTCAATTTTTCTTTGAATCTTAGGATTTTTTGATAGTTTTTTAGTTTCTAATCTCTATTTTAGATGATCTTTGATTGATTATCATACGAGGTTTTGTATATTGTTCGATATTTTGGTGAATTGTGGAGTTCATATTAGGTTTTTTTTTTTTTTGGCAGAGAATTGTGAGTTATTTGTTTTTGTGATAAGTGTTTGAGTTGTTCTCTTTTAGTTTGGAACATTGGATTTGTATTTGTTTTGTTATTATTTATAGTTTATCGAACATAGGATTTTTCTATGTAATTTGTTTTATCATTAGTGAATTTTTATTATTTTTTAGGTGTAATTTTTTTGTTTGAAAATAGATTACTAATATTTTTTAACTTCTTGTAGAGATTAATCTGAGTGGAATTTTATTTATTTTCAATGGTTTCAAAAACAGTGAAATTTCATTATTTTGTTATATTGTATAATCATTAAGATTTTTACTAATGTTGAATTGTTTTGTTAGGTTTAGCGGATATGATTTTATATTTTTATCTAGATATAGTTTCAAAGAGTTTTTATTTATTGTTCTAATTATTTTGAGAAAAAGTAAAATTTCACTATTTTTGTTATATTGTAGGATAAATTATATCTAGATTCCTGTTGTTATAGATAGTCTTCTTCTTGTTAGAAAAATTACATTGCACTCTTTTATGTTGTGACATTTTGTAACACAAACCAACCCTATGATAACGGTTCGTTACTAACCGTCTTTTTTTTACGGCATCATCAAATTAATATTTTGAAAATGAAAATTTCACCCTTTTTAATAATGAACAACCTCTTATGTCCCTTATTTAAAAATTAAATTTACATTTTTACTACCACTACCATGTCATACGCCGCAACCCATTTCACTAGTCTCTACCTCCAATTGCATCGGACGGCTAAAACAAGAACGTACACTTAAAAAGTTGGTCATTTAAAAATCAAATGTAAATGGATTTAGACATTTCTCTCAGATCAACCAAAGATAGATTCACTGTTATACTTCTATATATTATGTATGTGTGATTGTACATATATATATATATACACACACACAATCTCTCACACATGTAAAAGAGTTGATTTGGGTTTTGAAAGAGAAAAGGTGCCAATGTGATTTTGTATTTGTATGATTCATGATATATATGTATCTATATATGTACGTAGATTTGATTGGGGAGGAAAGAATTACAGATTTTTCAAGGGAGTGCTTCTAAATCAATAGAGAAAGACCTGTGGTTATGGCAACCTTACATTGAAAGACCCATGGAGATGACGACGGTGAAAAAAACGATGAAGCCCATTGAAGAACAATCTGAACTGCATTAAACATGAAGGCTTGGTGCACACACTTACACACACATACACACACATACGTACAGATAAATAATACCACCAAATCTTCCACTCATTTCTCATCTTTTCCCTCGTAAAACTCAAGCCACACTTCCAATCATTGACGAAAAAAGTTGATGAAAATATCAAGATCTTGAAGTTCAATCTTTATTATGTTGAAACCACTAAATAAAGGAGACAAACTGAGGAAAGAATACTTTTATTTATATGATAACTAATTAAAACTTCACTTGACACAAGCTTTTTATAGGCCAAATTATCAACAGAAACTTAATAAAAAATAGGAACAGAAAGATAACCAGTCATTCTAAACATGCACAGCAACATGCTGCAACAACCTCCCTAAGACTAGGACAATTCCTGACTTATTGAAAAACTGAACAGAGGCATATCTTTGACAAAAACAAACTTGACTTGTTCAACACATCCTCACAGTCCCATGCTAATGTTGATAACTCTAACACTTTCCCCCAACATCAGCTTCCAAACTCTTTACCATGCTGAGCTGATGACACAAGCTTTCAAACTTGCTGCCACTCAAACCTTTTGTGAATAAGTCTGCAACTTGGTCTTTTGACTTAATCTGCCTTAGCTCAACCTCTTCTTCCAGGACCTTTTCCCTGATAAAATGATAATGCACTTCCACATGTTTTGTTCTCACATGAAAGACTGGATTCTCCGCCAAACGAACTGCCAACTGGTTGTCACAGTACAATGGAACTGCATAGTCCACTAGTTGAGTAGATCATTCATCAGCCGTATTAGCCACGTACTCTCTTGAGCTGCCATTGCTACTACTCGGTACTCTACCTCCATTGTTGATAGAGATACTGTCGGTTGTCTCTTGCTACACCAAGCAATTGCTCCTGATCCAAGCATAAACACATACCCGGTAGTTGATCTGCGGGTGTCGTGATCTCCTGCATAATCAGCATCACAGTAGCCTACTAGCTTGCAATCTTCACCTTTCTTGTACAACAGACCATAGTCAACTGTACCCTTCACATATCTCAGAATTCGTCGAACTGCTTCCAAATGAGGCTTCTTTGGGTTTTGCATGTATCGACTCATCACACCAACTGCATAAGAGATATCGGGTCTAGTTAAAGTTAAGTAAAGCAAACTACCCACCAATTGTCAATACATTGTTACATCTTTCAAGTTTTGCCTTCGTGTGCACACATCTTGGCATTTGGTTCCATCGGTGTTGAGATCAGCTTACATTCGAGCATTTCGAACTTTTTCAACAAATCTTTGGCATATTTCTATTGACAGAGAAATATCCTTTCTTGTGTACGATTCACCTCTAGCCCAAGAAAATGCTTAAGTTGTCCAAGTTCTTTCATCTGGAAACGAACTGACAAGTTCTCCTTCGTTCAGCAAATTTCTTCAACATCATCTCTAGTGATGATTAGATCATCTACGTATACAAGCACGATAGCCAAATTTCCTCCATCAGCTTTAACAATCAAGCTGGAATCTCCAGGTGTACGTTATTGAGTACCCACTTTGAGTTAGAAATTCAACAATCTTACCATACCATGCCCTGGGTGCTTGTTTCAATTCGTAGAATGCCTTCCGTAACTTACACACATATTCAGGATGACCTTGACTCTGAAAGCCCATCGGTTGACTCATATAGATTTCCCAATCCAACTTTCCATGCAAGAATGTATTCTTCACATCCATCTGCTACAAGTTCCAATCTTTGCTAGCTGCAAGTGCAAGTAAGACTCGTACAGTTGTAAGCTTTTGCAACTGGACTAAATGTTTCATCATAGTCTAGTCCATATTGTTGAGAGAATCCTCGAGCTACCAAACGAGCCTTGTGCCTTTCAATTGATCCATCCATGCGACGCTTTATCTTATAAACCCATTTGCAGGAAATAGGCTCTATATGTCTTGGCCTTGGCACGAGCTCCCAAGTCTGATTTCGTTTTAACGCTGTAATTTCTTCTTCCATAGCTTTATTCCAATCTGGATTCTGAAATGCTTCTGCAAATGTCTCTGGTTCTTTTGTGTTTGCATCTTCTACTATGGCAGAATTGGCATATTTGGGATTTGGCTTCTTGGTTTTTACTAATCTTCTGAGTGGAATTGGTGCTTCTGCTTCACTAGGCTCACCTTCTTCGCTTGGTTGTCCATGCACACTAGTTTGCTAAGGTTTTTAAGTTTCGCCATCTCCGATATCACCATTAGCTACATTTTCAACTTCACCTAAGCTTAGTTGGATTTGAGCAGATTGCAACTTATCCTTAAAAACATCTAAATCTGGTAATATCTCCTTTTCTGAGGACCACCATGAAGATGATTCATCAAACACCACATTCCGGGATGTGTAACACTTTCCAGTTGTAGGATCGTAGCATCTTCACCCTTTTTGTTGACTATTGTATCCTACAAAGACACACTTAACAGCCTTCTTGTCCATCTTGCTACGTAAATGATTAGGTACAAAGACATAGCAAACACATCCGAAAACTCAAAAATAGCTAACTGTAGGCTTTATGTTCCATAATTTTTCAAAGGATGAAGAAAAACTTAACCTTTGTTGAGGAAGCCTATTGATCATAAAAGCTGCAGTCTTCATTGCTTCTGCCTAAAACCGTCCATGAACTTTCTTTACATGAAGCATACTTCAACAGATTTCTATTAGGTGCCTGTTTTTTCTTTCTGCTACGCCGTTTTGCAGTGAAGTGTTGGCACATGTGAACTGGTGGCGTACTTGGCATTTTCGGAGGAAGTAAAAGAACTCATCTGAGGTATACTCTCCCCCATTGTCAATACGCAAACAATGGATTCTTTTATCAACCTCTACTTCTGTCATTTCCTTCAATTCTTTAAACTTCGAGAAAGTTTCAGATTTTTCTTTCATAAAATACACCCACACGTACCTGGAAAAATCATCAATAAAGGTCACCATGTACTTCATCCCACTAAGATAGGCTTACTTAACAGGTCCAAACACATCAGAGTGAATTAACTCTAACGGCCCCTTCGCTTTCCATTTTGACTCTTCATACGACAACTGATGCGCTTTGCCGTACTGACATTCTGCACAGATTGTGTCTTTTCTCACTTCAAGTTGTGGAAGTCCCTTCAGCATTGACTTTTTCATCATCATAGTTAGTTTAGAATAACTGATGTGACTTAATCGCATATGCCATAAATCTGTTGTCTCGTTCTCTTTAGTCTTGTCTACATATGCGGTTTCTGCAGACATCACATAGATTGACTCTAGTCTCTATCCCTTCATCACTGGTTCTTCTATAATCTCAAGGTCACGATAAAATTTCACATCTTGCGGGCCAAACAGAACAAAATGGCCTGAAGAAGTTAATTGTGCTACCGAGAGAAGATTTTTCTTCATACCTGGGACATGATAGACATTTTGAAGCGACATATCATTAGTATTATATTGAGAAGAGACTACTGTATTACCAATGTAAGCTATCGGTAGCTTTGAGTTGTTCACTATCACCACCACACGTCTTCCCTTGTACTCCGAAAAATCCTACAACTTTTCTTTATCACCCGTCATATAATTTGAGCAGCCTAAGTCAATGATCCAATCTTTCTCATAATCAATCTGTTCAGATGTTGTTGCTGTAAAAGCTGATTCTTCTATTGTAGCAAAAGATGCTTGAGTGTTGAGGAGAGACTACCGTATTACCAATGTGAGCTATCGGTAGCTTTGAGTTGTTCACTGTCACCACCACACGTCTTCCCTTGTACTCTGAAAAATCGTGCAACTTTTCTTTATCACCCGTCATATGATTTGAGTAGCCTAAGTCAATGATCCAATCTTTCTCATAATTAATATGTTTAGACGTTGTTACTGTAAAAGCTGATTCTTCTATTGTAGCAAAAGATGCTTGAGCGTCCCACTCATCTTTGCTTTTGGAAGTAGCAGCATTACTTTCCACAAGCCCTTTTTTTGACCAATAATCTTTTGCCATGTGACCCTTCTTCTCGCAATTATAACACTTCCCTTCAAATTTTTTTTTTCTGGTGCCAGGGTTCTTCGAATCTTCCTCAGCACGAACGCTCCTTTCACCTTGATTACTTTTTTCCTTGTCCTTATTCTTTTTAGTTCTGTCGACGGTGTGCTGCTTGGAATTCCGCCTGCCTTTGTGGGCATAAAACGCTTCCTCTTCACCCTTGAGCGAAACTCCTCCCATTTGTTTAGCCAAGGCTTTCTGACCAGCAAGCAAATTCTCAAACTCAACAAGTGATGGTTCATTTTTGCATCCCTTCATGTACTGTAGCAACAAAGCCTCTGAATTCTGGTCTCAAACCATGGATGATTATTCTCTTCATCCTAGTTTCACCGATTGGAGCTTGTGGATCCAACTCAAAAATTTCTCGGCATAATGACTTCACCTTGTGAAAGTACTGAGCGATCGTCAAGTCACACTATGCGACCGACAACAACTCGCTCTCTAGAAGTTGGAGTCTCATGTCATTCTTCTTTGAGAACAGCTTGGCGAACGTATTCCAAGCTTCGTGAGGGGTTTTGGCAACTCGAATGTGCTCTAGCACATCTTCTTCGATTGTTGTCTTCAAAGCAAACATCGTTTTGCCCACTTTTATCTTCCATTTTCGTAGTGTACCATTCGCACCCTCAGCCTCCGGTTGAGTAATTTCGCTTCCGTTCACAACCTCCCACAAGTCTTGGCCTTGCATATAAGACATCATGCATGTTGACCAAGCATTGTAATTTTGGTTATTAAGCTTTTTGATTCCGCCAATGACTTGAAGATCACCTATCTCAAAAAAAACTTTATGCAAGTAGTATAGAACTCCCACAACCATCTCTCACTCTCACTTTTCCTCACGTGTTTGACTCTCAAACACTCTCAAAACTCCCTCTTGAACTTGGCTCTGATACCAGTTATTGAAACCATTAAATAAAAGAGACAAACAGAGGAGGAAAGAATACTTTTATTTATATGATAACTAATTAAAACTTCACCTGACACAAGCCTTTTATAGGCAAAACCATCAACAGAAACTTACTAAAAAATAAGAACAGAAAGATAACCAGTCACTCTAAACATGCGCAGCAACGTGCTGCAACAACCTCCCTAAGACTAGGACAATTCCTGACTTATTAAAAAACTGAACAGAGGCATATCTTTAACAAAAACAAACTTGACTTGTTCAACGCATCCTCACAGTCACATACTGATGTTGATAACTCTAACATATTACTACTACAATTGTACGAGTTTACCTATATATTCTGATTTTATTGTCATTCATAATTTGATCAAATAACTTATTTTTGGGTTGATTGTCTTTGCAAGTCATTTACAGAAAAAACCTAGAAGTTGATGAAAGTGTAAAAAATTGTTAAAAAAAGGGTGAGAATCAAGACTAGTGCTTAGCTTTTACTCTAGCATAGGTTTTAGAATGGGTGATGGGGGCAGTCTGAGATGTGATTTGTGGTGGTCGCAATGGTGGCGGCAAGGGGATAGAAGATCTGTGGTGGTTCGTCGCTGTGGTGGTGGCGACAAATCGGGTGCCTAATTGTTTGTAACAATAGAGGCAACAACTCTAATCTCCTTGCAAATTCCTCACATCGTGCCCCAAAATGGACAAACATATATGGAGATCGGCGATTTGGAGAGGCAAAGATTACACCGTTGCCCATCACTGCCACCATCTCCGGTTGGCTCCCTCTCTTCTCTCAATCTGTCCTAACATCTCTCTCTTCCTTTTATATATATATATATATATATACACACACACACACACACACATGGATGTACATATATACATAACACTTATTCATATATATCCCATTTTCCAATTGTGATTTGTTATTATTAAGGAAGAAGGAAAATGGGACACTGGTTCGTTGCGGTGAACAGATGAGGGAAGGAAGGAAAAAAGAAAAAGGAAAAAGAAAAAGAAGAGAAAGAGTAAAAAGAAAAGAAAGAAGAAAGAAGAAAATAAAAAAATAAAAAATAAGGCTGATTGACTTTAACTAAACAAATTATTAAATAAATAAGGGGTATATTGGTAATTACATATTTTTGTTAACAAAGTTAAGCCTCTCGTTTTGATGGGGGTATGTAGTGTAATTATTCTAACTAGAAGGAAGTTGTTTGCAATTGTCAGTAATAACAAGGGTTCTAGGTCTAATTTACCCTATATTGTATAATTATTGAGATTTTTGCTAATGTTGAATTATTTTGTTGCCCAGAAATTTACCCCTAAGAGGTGAGAAAGGGATGATTTGGGTATTTGTCAAATAATTTCTACTTTACAAACTTTGAATATTAATGCAAAGTCAAACATAAAGTATGTAAAGGGTAGAGAAGAGAGAACAAACACAAATGTTTATGAGGTTCGAAAAACTTCCTACGTCCTCGACTCAAATTCTCCGCTTGAGTTTTTCCACTATGTGAACTCCTCCCAAGATAGAGATCAAATCTTTACAATAAAGAGCTCTCCATTTTTTTCCCAACAAAATCTCATTTTGTCTCACAAAGATAACACCTATCCTCAAAGTCTCACTACAATGAGAAAATACAAGTTGATACTAAAGGTTATTCTCTTTTAGAGATTATTGTTGCAATAAATGCTCACTTATAATGATTGATCAAGATAAACTTTGAGTATTTAAGATGAGTAGAATTTTTAAATCTAGGTTTAGTAATCAGTGAGATCTAAAGCCAAATAAGAGATTGAGAAGTTAAAGAATATAAGTTGTTAGTATAGGCCTTTGAAGAATATAGTTGTTGGATTCAAAAACTAGTTGTTGCCCTCTTTCGGATCTGTTCAAAATGTAAATTTGAGATTACCAAATTGACAAAATCAGTTGATTGGTTCTATCAATCAGTCGACTAGATTATATCCAGTTGACTAATAAACTCAATTGATTTATCCAAAGGCTTGAGATTCATCTTATCAAGAACAACCAGTCGACTGATTTGTCAAGCGTCAAAATGTTTACAAATTTGTATTAAACGACTAGTCGACTAGTTTTAAGAAATGGTTGGCTGATTTTAACAGAAAGTCCAAGTTTTGTTACCATGAGACTGTAAGTCGACTGTATATATGAACTAGTTGATTGCTTTGGACCGTAGTAAAACTAGGTATGAAAGTTAGTTGACTGGTTATAAGAACTAGTCAACTAGTTTTGACAGTTTTAGAAATTTTGCCTATTTTGACCAATCTTTTTTTTTCTTTTTAATGACTTGACTTTTCCATACATAAGATGTTTCAATGTAATGATTTGAAAAATCGTTTTGTGATTGACTTCAATTGATCACCTAAATATTTAAAGCTTATGCATATGATTAATCATAACTTAATTCACTCAAAAACTCAAAATAATAAAAATTAAAAGTCTTTACTTGACTTTACTTGAATCCTTGGGCTTGAGTGGATATATTCATTTGATGGATTTGAGATTTCTTGGTCAACCTTTCTCTCTGACCTAGTTGACTTATTTTGTAGTGTTACAAAATAAAACATTAGTCCTCATGATCAATGCCTTGTAATCATTAAAATTACTAAAATGCCCTTAGTTAAAAACCTTTAGGGCTAACAATCTCCCTTTTTTTTATGACCAACCACAGATGTTTTAATGCAAATATTTGATATATATGAAGTTTAATATTAATGGGAATGAAATATATAATATTAAAGATCCCTCCTATGAATATGCATATATTTCAAGAAATCAAACTTATGCTTTAAATATGTTTTCATATATTTAAAGGCATTTTAAAGTTAGACTCCCTCTATCAAGGTGCATTCATTGCATACAAGGGTTTCATTTGATTTTGAGTTCATGATGCTTTACTGTATATTTAGTTTTTGTTGAATGAGTTACATGATTCATAAACGTCATTTTTAACCATATCACAAAGAAAATTGCATACATTTAAAGTATACTGACACATGTATAACAAACTGATCTTTATAATGTCCAAATGATTTTAAGTTATCAATTTTCATATTTTTGCAAATGAATCCACATTGTAGTATAAATGTACACTTGAGTATTAACAAAAGACATAAAAAGAACAAAAATATAATTTCATTGATTTAAATTGATCTAGTATATATTCCATAAAAATATATAGAGTTTTTTTAAAATCAACTTTTTTATGAAGTTCATAAAACAACCTAATACAAAAAAAAAAAAAATCTATATCTACAAAAACATTAATAAAAACATCTTAGACATCACTAGAAAGATCATTGTGGGGGCGAAGACGAAGGCCTACTCCGAGTGCCAAGGATGCATTCGAGTGTGTCCTTCATATTAAAAATGTCAGCCCGTGTCTCCCCATGTCGTCGATAATTGTGCTCGTAGAAGGCCTCGACTCGAGTCTTAAGAATGTCCACATTAGTCTCAATGGCATCAATCCTTTTGGCCATGTCGGTGAGCTTTCTTGTCACATTCCGCTCAATCGCATCTATTCTTGCATACGTACATCTCGGTTCCATTTCTCTAAGAGTGGCAAGGAGGACTCTAGTGGAGTTCGAGGTGGGAACAAGAGTGAAGGAGGAAAGAGGGGTTGTGGCTTGTGTAAAAGGGTGAGTTATAGTGGTGTCTTGAGGGTTTCGAGGTTTTCCCTCTCAATGGCTTCATTAGTGGCTAGGACACTCGGTTTGTCCTTAGGACCCCAACCATGTTCTGTTTCTTTATAGCCCATGGATTTGAAGGTTCCTTTGGTATAGGTGTCAATGTGAATGGTGTCACGACCCGAGACCCACCCTCTACTGATCTTAAATTGCGAACCCCGGCCCGACACTGTTGCCGAACCGGGTCTCATCTGTAGAAACTAAAACTTGCTACACAATCAATGCTACTAACATGCAATAAGTATCATAATATAAACATACATAGCAGAAGATTTAAATATAAAAAAATGCATGTAATATATATCTGATCCTCAAAATACAGACTGTGAAATTTCTTAACTACTGTACATTCCTAAGATGTGGATGACATGGGAGAGCTACAAGACTATACTAAATATTATACATTACATTTATCTCAAAAATGTCCACTGCTATCTAGCTAACTGCTACTGCTACTACTCTTCTATAGCTTCCTTTCCTAAAATGTTTCATTAAGTTTGGGATGAGCTAACTTAAGCTCACTAAGTAATTCTTCTTTACTCTGCCATGTGTACAAGTGAATATAGAAGGCATAATCCATAAAAGAACTAGGATAAATGCAATATGCTAGCCAGTCAAGAAATAAGGAAACTCATAAAGGAATATCAAATGGTAGGAACTCAAATGATAAAATAGGAAATTTGCTCTACTAACAATATTATGCTGCTACAGTCATGAGCTGTCTCAAGTATGAATTGTATGTACTCAAATAAAAGTTGTGAAATCTCATGATCATTCATAATGGAATAATATGATCAAGCTATGATAATCAATAATAAAAGATAATGATATCAACAAAAAGAGATGCACTCGTGGGGCCCGAAAATCTCCCTAAGCTCGTATTCAGTTCCATGCGCACTTTTTGAATAATACTGCTCTGTATATAATATGATTCTACGTCCTATGCCTTGCATAGCAATGTAGCAAATGTTCCACTCAGAACCTTGACCCGAGGGTCATAAATAGCATCAGATGGAGTTGTGACTAAGCACAATTCCGACACTAATAATATATCAGGATCATGTTATCTTCCACGAAGAGTATAGTGGAATCATAACTGATTCTAGGCAATCTGACGTAACGATAGTTTTCGAGGCTATAATTACTAGACTGCTTTGAATATAACTGTTTGGCCCTCACGGCCCTAGGTACAAGTGTACAAAAAGAACTCTATGCACAAGTGTACAATCATGATCGAGATATATATAGAAATCAATAAATGCTTCCCACATGATAGGGCAATATCAATGTGGCTCAATAACTTTTGGTATGTATGGAATACAATAGGTAATATATGAAAAAATGTTGACATGGCTGAAAGTATCACATGCAGAGATAAGATATTACTTACCTCTTTCTGTATCTGCCTAGAAGGTCAACTGCTTTCTCCTTGCCTCTTGGCGTTCCTATGATTCATAAAACGCATCTTAGTTTATAGTTATATGAACTATGCTATTCATTAAATTTTATGTCTCTTTACTATTGGTATCTCTTTTACTTAAATAGACTCTACTATTGAATCTGAAATGTCAAACAAAGTCGGTTTAGGCTTTCGCGGAATTTAATTCGGACATTTGTACTAAAAAGGGCAAAATGGTCATTTTTCACTTTTACGGGTTCTTACTTCTCGAGACCTCTTTTCATAAATCAGACTTCACTGTTAAGTCCGGAATGCTCGAAATAATAAAAATTCACTATTCTTTTACTTTAATTAGAGTCCGTTTGACTCCTTTTTAACTTAGGGGCATTTTGGTAATTTCTCTTTTAAATTAATCTTATTTTATTACTCTTGGGTCAAATCGTAATTAACCATAAGTTCTGGGCAAATTTCAAATTTTTGAAACTTTTGGGTCACTTTCATAATTTCTCTATTTAATGGGCCAAATCATAATTTTTGATTTTTCTATTCTAAATCAGAATAGCCAAACAGTAGCTAATCCTCAAAACTGGAATAGGATATCCATATCCCCAAATCAATTTCCAAATTAATTTCTTAAGCTTACAACCAAACACTCCCAATTTAATTTTAAAACCTTAAAACTTAATCCAATACTGCGTCGTATCAATAAAACGACTGGCCTATTTTCTATTTCGGTCAGGTCCTGACCCAGATCCGACCCATGACCCGAACCCAAGCCCAACAGGACCCTTCTCTCCGGCGATACGTCGGTGATCTTCTCCTGCTACGACATACTGTTCTGGTCAGTTTTTCGACATAAATCAATTTCAGTTCTCTTCTTTTCCCTTCCAAGATCACTACTTTATAATCGATTTTCCACAAAATTCATTTCAAGTCTCACAAATAAGAGGAATTCAGTGGCTGCTTCAGTTTTCTGGCTAGCTCTGGCCAACTGAATTTCTTTCATTTTATGCATCTTTTTCTTCTATTTTCTCTTAGTTTTTTTCTTCTAAACAATTTCTACATTCAAGAGGATTAATTCTTCATCATAAAAACTAAGTTTTAAGCACAAAAATCTTAGAAACTGAATTATCTTGCAAACTTGTAATTGCCTATTTCTCTCTCGTTTTTGCACTATTTAAACTAATTCTTTTTGCAATTTGTTCCTTATTCCATGCTCTTTAAGTCCATCAAATTTAAATAAGCTTCCATGCATTAAATTGAAAAATCCAAATTTCAATTTGCTTACCTTTTTTTTGAACTTTCTTGTTGTAGTATCCTTATTTTTCTTCTTCCTCCTTCTTGGTTTCAAACTTCTGAATTCTCCAATATTTTCCCTAGTACTTCAGTTTTTGTGTTTTCTTCCTATTTTAACTCAAATCTACGCATGTATATAACCTCAACCGCCCACTTTCTCTCTCTCTCTCTCTCTCTCTCTCTCTCTTTCTTTCTTCCTCCCTCAGCCCTTTTCCTTGACTCTCCTTTTTTTTCCTTTCTTCGGTTGCCTACTATTTTGTCTTCCTTAGCTTTCAATTCCCTTAAGATATTTATACATATAATATATATATATATATAAATCTTACAACACAATACACACATTTTCACATAGTTAGTGTGTTTTGCCAACACTCCTTTAGCACACACACACTTGTATGTATATTTTTCTTGAGTGTATGTGTGTATATATACTTTGTACATTTATACTTTATATAACTTGTATATATACATATTCTGTATATATATATATATATTTCTATATATTATTATACATATATCTATACATATATATACTTATACTCATATACGTACGAAGATGTATTGTACACGTACTTCGAGATATATACTGGTATATGGGCAAAATTTTTTGTACTGCCTGAGTTTATCGTACGATACTACTGGGTACTCAGGGTTGCTTTAAATTTAATTTTCGCATATTTAATTATCGTAACCACTCTATTTGTGACTCTCCCTATTTGTCTTAAACTACATGCTTATTTCTATATATAACTTTTTACTATAGTTTGGGTCTAGTTTGGTATTACATTTCTCGGCTTGGTCTGCTCATACTTGGCTTTTCTTAATCTCGTAATTCTCTGAGATTGTAGCTTTTACTATTTACCTCGGTATTCGTACCCTCTTACTATATACTACTCATCAAGATAGTTCGGTATATTTTGGAGTCTACCGTTCTTGGTCTGAGTTAGTCTCTATTTACTTTTGGTACTATGCTCATTGACTTCATCAAATCTCGGTATTATTATTTGACTCTCTAGGGCGTAAATGGATTTATTCTATTTTATTCGAAACTCATGTTTGGTTACAACTGGTATTACACTCGACCTGTCTTATCTCAATTTACGTGCCATATTCTGGATCAAGGTGTTATAAATGGGCTCGTAAATTTCTGTCTCACTACATAGGTCAATTTCGTAGTGTTTGAATATGACAGTGAGTATATTACCTTAAGGAAAGATGCCTTTCTTTTTCTTAAGGCAATCGTTTATGTGGTGGAAGATTACTTGTGAAAGGTCGATTCTTTAGTGGTTTAAGACATGCCAAATGATAAAAATGTCTAGGTATGTGACAAAGTCACATCCACGAGTTTGTGGAAGGATGTTATATGTTATGATGCGGTGGATGAGAAGGGATTTGAAAGTGAGCTGTGAAGTGATAGGTTTGAATATTTCGGTTATAGATTGATCGTCACAAATTTGTTTAACAGTTTCAAGAGTGTCAAAACCCTCTATAACTACCCACAATTTTGTGGTGAACCTTTGAAAATCACCACGAGGTACTCGAAAGAATAGAGACGATTGTATCACAATAGATAGAGATCGGGGTGTCCCTCAGTCATGAGAAAACATTGAAACCCTTGGGCATCTCAAAAGTGAGAGGCTGAGCTTCACACCTTATCTCCCGAGTTGTTCTTTGATCGAGGTATAACTTAAATTTTGAGGACCAAATTTCTTTAAGGGAGGAAGAATGTAACATCCCATAAATTTTGTAATATAAATAATGGATATTAATAATATGTAATTAATTTATTATGATAAATATTAGGTTAGAATTTTTTTAAAGCATTTGGCGTTATTTAGACACATTAAATAACTATAGGGGTAAAATAATCATTTTGCTTTCGCGAGTGTAGTACCCGGGAGATATTGTATTGGGACGTAAATAAACCTTAGAATGTTGGTCTTGTGATGAAATACATTGTGTACACACAGAAATGACAAAAATGGCAATTAAAAAAAATAAAGAAAATCACTTAAATGAGGAACAAAGTTGTAATTTAACAGATTAGGGTTTTAGAGGTTACCAAGACCTAGCAGCCCACCCATCTTATATTTCTAACTTATCTCTCTCTACACTCTCTAACTCTCACGACACATTCTAGAGAAAAAAAGGGGGAACTTAGGGTTTTAAGTTTTTCTCTCAAATCCCTCATCTTCTCATGAGATCCAACTACAATAAGGACATCTAGTGCAAGATCTCTCATCTAGAAGGCATTTACGATAAATTTGGAGTTAGGATCTTGAAAGACCTAACAAGAACAAGAGAAGAACGAGTTAGGGTGTTGTGAAAACCTTCAAAAAACAAGGTTAGGACTTCTAAACCTAGATAAAAAGTGCGTATATAGATATATTAGACGCTTGATCATCCCATTCCGTGATATACATATGCTAATTCATGAATATTTAACCATGTGTTGCATGTGACTTACAGACTTAATTATTTGATTATTTCTCCTTTAAGATTGACAATTTTCATCTTATCTCATCATTTATATCACTCCTAGTTAGATGCGAAATGTTTTGCTTGATGTATTTACAATATGGGTTTTGAATGTAATATGCATAAATTTGTTTCTTGTATACCAAGTGTCTGTGGAAATGTCTCTATGACTATTCATGTTATAAAGTGATGCTTTGAAGATTGTTGCATGAATAATTGATTATGTTGGTGAATTTATCATAAATTGTGGATATGAATGTTGGTAAAACAATATTGGAATAATGAAAATGGAAACTTGGAAAAGCATAGACATTTGGGCTAAAGATGTGTTAGATATTAGACACGTCTATTGTATGTTGTTGAGCGTGGTGAGATTGCGCTTACCCAAGGTTTGATATTGTGGTTGGAATGATGTCTCCTTTCGTCTTACGAGCCATAAACACGCATGGGTGATCATATGTTTCCATTGGGTTTGTAGCTTGTAAAACACACATGCTTACTGGGGGCCGACTAGGAGAATAGTCTCTAGGGATTGAGATTTTGAGAATTTGGGATGGAAAACTTGAGAATTGGAATAACTTGGATGAAATATGAATTCTCAACTAATTTGCTCATATATTGTTGAACTTGGATGATGTTTCTCTTTTTAGATGATTACTTGTATTAGCATATGAAATATTGAAAATTCTTGAATTATTGTCTTCGTTGTCAATGCATGTTCGGTGACCACTTATGTGACACTACACTAGCACAAACATGTGTGTGTCACCACTTATTTTTCCCTATGTTTAGATGTTCCTACTGGGGTAATTGTATTGACTCTTACTAGATTGCAGGTACGGGCAAGGAGCCCACGTGATGGAGAAATCATAATTAAAATCTTTGTGGATGTCTTGATGAATTGAACTTGGATGACTATTTACATATATTTTGTTCATGTTGATTTTCTCTTTGATTTGTATAAACTCATGTAAAAGTGGTCATATTTTGGCCTTGATGTTGAGCTTATGGAATTCAAACTCTTTAAAATGTAACTAATCTTAAAATATATTGGGATGTTTTGTATACGGTGATGTTATGTGATATGGGGCTAATTGATGACATGTAAAATACTCTTGGATCTTGTAAAATGATGTGATTGGATATTATGAACATTTTATTTATGTCGTGTCAAAGTTTGATGAAGAAAATGTTTAAAGAATAAATGAAAAAGTCACAAAATAGGAGGTTCAAGTATTGGATGACTAATTCAGACGACTAAATTGAAGAACCAATCGACTAAATGGAAGGACTAGTCGACTAGAATTAACATAAACTAAAGAACCCAACAAATCTCGAACTTTCAGTCGACTGAATTGGAGAATCGGTCGACTGAAAGCTAGACTCAGTTGACTAAATGGTTGACTGAAATGGACATAAGGCCAATTCTGCTCTGCACTCTGATGCACAGACATTACTGTTAGTGGACACCTTATTTATATAGTGTTAGTGAATACCTTATTTACATTAAATGTCATTTAAGTAGATTATTCCATTTACTTACAACATTATAATTTAAATAAGGAAGTACACCCCCATTTGAAACTAATAAAAATAGTCTCAAGACTTAACTCCTTAAGAATAAAAAGTTAACTCCCCATTCCAAAAATAAAATTTTCATTTTTTTTTAAATAGCACCTTAAACCATAGCTAATTGGTAAGCTTACTCAATAGTTAAAATTAATTAAAAATTATTTTTAGACGATTGAATACTTAAAGAACAATTACCAAAATTTTTGTAAGACCAGTTCCAAAGATTTCAAATATCAATTTTTTTATGACTTAGTATGATAGCACCTTGGTCAAATCTAGTGTTCAGAAGTTGAGTTGACTTTTATTGACTTAATTGACCATGTAAACTTGATTTTAAATATTTTATGATACATTATTACTTAGATCTTTGGGGTTTAGATAGTGACAAAAATACATTTAGAAACAATGTATTTAATATAAAAATACATTTTGAAATCACACATTTATCATGAACATGAGTCTTCTAAGTATTTGTAAAAAGACTTGAGAATGCAAAATTTTACTTTAAAAAGGCATCTCCGCGGCAAAAAAGACTCAAAGGTCAATTCGTCAACATAAAATTTTGCCAAAGCCCCCTTGCACTAGATTTTGATCCTTACATTAAAAAAAATAAATAAATATGTGAGTTTACACCTTCAGACACAATTTATAAAATCCAATCCCCGGCTAGATTTTACTTTGGAAACCAATTTTACCATTTTATCCTCAAATGGGGAAAGGGAATTGGTCAGTAACTCTCACCTGCCCTAGGTCTGCAGTCCAAAAGGCTCCGACCTTCCCAGCAAGAAGATCAGTTGGAGGGAAATCAATCTGACCGTCCATTTCATATCTGACGGTCACAATTGTTTATTTTCAATCTACTCAATTAAATAAGAGCAACACACCAAAATAGGGTGAAGAGAAACCGGTGAGAAAGAGAGGTTTTGTAATTTGTATACCAGACAGAAGAAGAGGGAGAAGGCGAAGAAGATAGCAAAAAGGTGCCGATTTTGATTTTCACAGTGAGAACATTAACCTTCGATTCTATTTTTTTCTGAGAAAATAAAAGAGAAATTTCCTCTTTTTAGCTTTTGGCTGCTCTGTTATATATATATATATATATATATATATATATATAGAAGACTCCTTGTAATCTCTCTATCTTTCTGTTTTTGCATTTTCTGTTTTCATAGGTTCATTGTTAATCTGGTTATATGCAGGGAAATTTTTCAGAATTTGGTATTCTATTTTCCATAGATCTTGAGGTGGGTCGCATGTTTTCCTCTGTATAATGTTACATTTTCTCTGATATTTGTGGTTTTCTCTCTCTATTTTCCTTTTTTCTGGGAAAAGTACCAACTGGGTGTCTAAAATTTGTTGTTCGGTTTTGTTGCAGAGGCAGGAGAGAAGAGCCATGGAAAAGTTACAGTGGGGGAACAGAAAGCGTCTACGTTGCATGAAGATCAAAGACTCGGTTTTGACAGACAAATCAGACGGTGGTGCTGGTTTACTGAGGAAGAAAATCACCTCTCGTGTTGACCGACATGTTGTTGTTACTGCGGATAATAAACAAGCCCATCCTCCTCTTCCATCCCCTCATCGTCTCAACAGGTGAGACAGAAAATACCCAGAAAATATGTAGAAGATTAAATTTCATCAATTATTCTAATACTCTGCTTGGTTGCCAAGAAAATGTAGGAGAAGAAAAGTAAACTTGGGATTGTGACAGAAGTTCTTTGTTTGGACTAGATTTGATTAAATGAGAAGTTTTCTCAGCAACCAAAATAAAGAGATAAAAATGAATTTTTGGAAAAGATTAGGTTTTGATGTGGAATCTGTTTGGTTGCAGGGAAAGGAAGGAAAAGAAAAATGGAACAAGATAATAGGTTGGGGTTGGGGCGTTGGTTGTTAGATCTCAAATTTTCAACAGTCAAATGGTTGGTTGGAAAAAAATACATAGAAACCAATCAGAGTGGGGGTAATGATGCTCTTTGATTGCTGAGAGAAAACGTAGGAAAAGAAAAGAATATTTGGGATTATGATAATAGAGTTTGGAGTTGCTGTTCTGAGATTCCTAAGTTCTCTGAGCAACCAAACAGAGTAGATCTATAGAATCTATAAAACCCAAAAAATAGAAGAAAATAAAAGAAAAGATTTTTGGAACCAATTTTATGTTGCTTCTCTTTGATTACAGGGATCTGGGAATGAATGGATCAAGTGTGAATGAGAATCGAAAGATGTCGATGTCATCGTCCCCGGAGAAGGAAGATCGGTATTACACGACAAGGGGATCAGTGGGATTGGATGACAATGGGAAGGTGTTTATGGAGGCAAGGGACGATAATAGAAAGCATGTTTGGCCTAGACTATTTATTACATTGTCAAGTAAAGAAAAGGAGGAAGATTTTATGGCTATGAAAGGGTGTAAACTACCACAGAGGCCTAAGAAGAGGGCCAAATTGATCCAAAAAAGCTTGCTTGTAAGTCTTTCTTATCTCTATTTCATACCCACTAGTGAAAATATCAGATCTAATTTTGAATTTTTGTGATCTGGGTATGCCTTGATATCTGTTCTATATCTCTGCAGTTAGTAAGTCCAGGGGCATGGCTATCAGACTTGTGCCAAGAGAGGTATGAAGTGAGGGAGAAGAAGGCATCTTCGAAGAAGGTATTGATTGTTAGACTCTTCTGCATATATATATATATATATTGATTTGAATCAATACTATATCTATTTGGTGAGATTTATATGTAAATTTGGTGTAGATACAGATTTGATGAGATGGGATGTGTTTTTGAATGTTATGTGATGCAGAGACCTAGAGGATTGAAGGCTATGGGAAGTATGGAAAGCGATTCAGAATGAGATATGGAGAGAGAAAGGGGGCAATGGGTTGACTTGGATTTTTTTTGGTAATTGGGTGATAACAAAGAAAGAAAAAATGTTCATCATTTTTGTTGAATCTATAAAGAAATTGCGCTCCCTATTCTAATCTAACCTTTTTTTTGACAAATACAGTTTCCTTCCTCGGTTAATATACACACACACACACATATATATATATAGATATATATATAGATACACACACACACATACTTGGAGGTAGCAACCCATGCTCATAATGCTTTTCTTCTATGAAGATGAAGATTACGATGTTTTCTTGTCTTTGTTCTTTTCACGGGTCCCTTAAAACTATGAGGTGCATTGCATGGATCCGTTCCCTGGCTTAAATTATGGATTGGGTTATCTTTATCCAGTTTTTAATGGAATGCAGATTCTACACCACCCAGAAGATATATATATATATATATATATATATATAGAGAGAGAGAGAGAGAGAGAGAGAGAGAGAGAGAGAGAGAGTCCCAGTCTCTCTAACCCGCACACGAAACATACATAGTTAATAGAGAATATTATGATTTTGAGACATGCCACTTTACTCACAAATTTGTATACCTAATTTTTTTTACTTATTAAAAAAGAAGATGACTTTCAAAAAAGATATAGAAGCGTTAGGGACACTAATAGGGTGTTGGCCCAAGGCACTCAAAGGGTCAAGTTAGTAAAAGAGACATCAAATTAGTGTGGAAGAGATAAAAAGAGAATCCTTTCCAAGTAAGGAATGTGTTATGTGACAACTCTTTTTATTTTTTCTATTATGTGGGTGTTTTTGCCCAACGCTCTTTCGGTTGAAATGGTTAGTATTTGTCATTTTTGTTAAAACTGTGATTTTGGTTGTCGAAACTTGTTAAATTTTGTTTGCAAAACAAGGTTTTGAAAATACCAGAAAAACATGTTTTTGCAAACAATTTTTTCTTTTTAGAAGCATTATTCTTCAACTTATAACTCAATATATACAATATGAAGGATAAAAGAGAGAATTCAATGTGTAGAATAATTTTTATCAAACACTTAAATAACAAATTAATTATGTCATAATTAATTTTTTAGAATTTATTCTTTAATAATTAATTCATCAAGATTAATTTTTTATAATCTGAAATTCTTTCAAACGAGTTTTAAATTACCTCCTTATAAATATGTTTATCTTAGGTGACTTGATTGTTTAGAATCGAGATAATTCGGGTTTGACTTGAATTGGATGGTAGATACTTGGATTATCAATATATATATATATATATATATATATATATATATATATATTAAGGGACACGTGTTACCTTATTAATGGTGGAAGAATTTTTTTTTTTAACATCAAGTGTTATATCAATTGTAATAAAAATTTGAGAAATATAACATTATTGTATGATTTTTAGTGCAACAATGGTAGTCTACCCTGATTTTTAGTGCAACAATCATAATTCTCCAATTAGTCTATCTTTCAAATTACGTGACTTTTGTTAGCTAACGCCTTGCATGACTATTTCTGTACCAATTTATCAACACCATATTTGTCAAGTGATATCATTACGCTAAATACAATTTTAATTAATCAATGGAAAGATCAATTAACACACCTGATTATAATAAAATAAATTAATAAATTCAAGAAACTAAAAACTTAATAATTAATTGATGTTATAGTTTTTTAGTTTGAAAGTTTCTCTTCTCGAGCTACTTGTTAAGAATTTGAGGCCAGATGGTCACCGGGAAGGCTCCGTTGGTAGCCACTCCAATGATAAAGTTAGTAGAGAAATAAAGACAGTAATTTAAAAAAAGAATTGAACATTACTGGAATGCATATCTTATGGCCTTATTTATAGGCTTTAGATCTCTTAATTTAAGTAAGATTAGGAGTCATGAAAGTAAGAATTTGAAGATATTTATAAATAGTAGTTACCATATTGAAATATGTTTTCTTATTTTGAGGTCGGTAGCTCATAGAAGGAAATGACCAGCTCGGTATGTCCTGTTCTTGAGGTCTGTATGTTAATTGCCCTAATGGATTTTATTCTTGAAATCTATATGGTGAAGAACTTCTTATGGACACGTGTTATATTCTTGGTGATGTGTTCGGATCATGGTATATTAGTTACTCCCCTCCTCCAGGGCCTTAGTTCTGTAGGAACAATCTATAATTGATGTTAGGGCTTCCAAAGTATTATGCATGTCTTTGCTATAAATGCGCCATCGCACGTGTCGTTGTTCTAGATTCCAATGTTACAATCACATCCAACGGTTGAGCTTTAATTTGGTGGTGACAGTTATGATAGCCCTCTATGTATAAAAGGGAAAAACTCTTCCTTATGAATCCTTTTAACGTTTTTCAAAACTCTCTCAGTTATCTCTTCATGTCGATCAGTGGTGCTCGAGACCTCTATGAGGTTGATTGCTTCCCTTATCAGATTTTTGGTGCCAATATTGCAGTCATGTTTGATTTCAGAGCATTGTTTGTTTCTCATTTCTTTCTTTGGTGCATGATTTTCCTTTTATTTGCTCTTTGCTCCATTCTTCTTTCGCTTCCTTACCCCTTATTTTCATTTTTTAGAAATGTCAAATTCTGATACCGAGTTGAATACTGGCCAGGAATCAATAGTTCTTTTGGGGTTTATGGATCGGGTAGAACCAGACCTTGAAATTATTAGGTCGTTGGAAAATCTAGAAGGCAAGACTAGTGGTAGTATTACCTTTAGTTCAGAGGTTAAAATAGTTGAGGCTTTTATTGAACCTAGGAATAGAGAGGTTGGGACCTCGAGTAGAGCTTGTAAAAGAGAAGAGGGAGAGAGTACCATAACTCAGAGCATGATAGATGCATCAAGTGTTACTTTTGATTTCCCCTCGAATGTGACCTGTAGAGTTCCGGGCATGATGGATTGTCATTCTAATGATTAGAAGGGGGAAATATGTGCTTATGTTGAATGATTTGAAGTCGGGGTGCGATTTCCCTTCCACGAAACCATAAGGGAGTTCTTCCGTTGGTTCAACATCTGTCCTGTCCACCTGAACATCAATAGTTGGAGGCAATTGCTTGCTTTCATAGTTTTAGGCTACCTGAACACAGTTAAAGCTGACCTCCTTTTAATTAGAAGTCATATGGATATGAAATACTTGAGGTTGGAGGGCATGTATTATATGTCATTTGATAATGGGTTCAAGTCTCTTTCTTCCGTACCCTCTTTTAATAAGACTTGGAAGATGTGGTTTTTCTTTGTAAAAGGAGGATGAGAATATGAGGACTTCGAGAAATAGGCCACCATTTTTCCAAGAAGAACTGGTGTCAAGGGTGTGCCCACCTTCCTATGTGTTTTTGTTTGCTTTTTTGCCTCATGTTCCTCAATTTAACCTAACATGATTTTTACTATACCGTACAAATAAGAGTGCTTGGAGGAGATCCTTTTTCACACCAGACCTTCAGGACAGATACAGATTAAACATTAGGCATTAATCTTACTCTAGTTGGTTCCTGTGTTTATGACAGCTGCCTAATTGAAATATTAGTTGTTTCTTAATTTATTATGTTTAGTTATTGTATTTATTTTATATAGTTTCTTATTTATTTAGTTATTTATTTTTTGGCAGCATTGTGCTTCTAGATTTTATTTCATATTTCCTGTGTTATGACCAAAATGTGGAATTTTTGGCATTGAATGTGTAAACATTTTTGCTCTTTTGCTAGGCAAGATGCTGTCATCTTAACTTTTTATCTCTGTTTTGTCACGTTGCACCTTTCAAAAGATTACATTTGTAAAAAGTGTCTCGAAATCAGCACTGAGCTATACAAATACAAATAGCCCCACATAGACATCAGTGAAAAAGATTGAACACAAATAGCAGAATTCAGAATCAAATAGCAGAAAAATATTTTTACATTTCAATCACTGTTTTGAATACAAAGGAAACATTCTGGCCATAGAGGCTATAGAGCACTCAGCACTGAGCTATACAAAACTCACACTGGCTAAACTCATTACCAAACTCACTCTCTGCCTAACACTGGCATTGCATACATATATAGAGTGACACATACAACAGTTAAAATACATAAATCCCAAGGCTACACCATCTGTCCCTGGTGCAGTTGTGTGTAACAACCTGCTTATCTCTAGCACAGCCGCACAGTCCTCTGACCTAAGCAGTTAAGCCACCCGTCTTGCTGTCACATGTGTCCCAGCAGTTATGCAAGACACCATTCTTGATAGGCTTGACTACCATATTAGAGCAATCTGACTTTTCCTGTCCCCCACCTTCATGCCTTACAAGCCATACACCATTATTTCTTATTCAGCAACCATAACCTTCCGAACAAGAAGACAAAGCTGAAATAGCATGGGAAGAAGAAACAATATCAGTTTCCGTGTACTTGTATCAATCCTTCTTTAAGCCATGCCTGTGTTGCTTGAAGAGCATTCTAACTCGATGATCCAATCACCGACATGCAAAGGGAGCTCAAGAAACAAGTGGTTTGTATCATGGATCTGTGGAGTGTTTTGATAGACCTGTTGACAAAGCAAGCTCAAGTATTAGAAATGTGAATTTAGTTTTTCAATTATTCACCAAAACCATGTACTTCAGTCCAATATGATATTTCTGATTTAGTTTTCAATTATCAGGATAGTCAGCAATCAGATATTTCTTATTTTGGTTCCATCACTATTTAACTTATCAAAATATATAGAAAAACACATCACCCCAGTGCTATGTGATGTGGACAATAGTTTTCATAATCACCATCTGTAACTTCAAAATGCAAAATGAATATTTGAACTAGTTAATGACTAAATGAGAATTAATTGACAATTAGTGGTATCTAGTTGACAATTAGTGATAAATACATTGCTTGAATTCCTTAATCTATTTCAAACAACTAGTTGATTAGTACAAGTAACTAGCTCATCTGAATGATTAATAAACTGATAATAAATAAAAAAAGGCCCTAAGTTCATGGATAAATAAAATTTTGCTAGTTCAAAGGTTGGAAGCAAACATAACCTGTTGGTGTTAGAAGCAAGGAAATGGTGTAAGAACTTCACTTAAAACCTTAAATGGCCTACAGCTATGTGATATATGTGGTTGATACCTTAAATGGTGTAAGAGAAATTTTATTTTTTTCGTGGTCGTCATCTTCCATATTGGAGAGACGAAAATCAAGATGAACTTCGAGCAGGAGCAGAGGCTTCCGATGAAAAAAACCAAACATAATGTAGACGCAATAATGATGAAAAAAAAAAAAAACAAAAGAAAAAAGTTAATTTATGATGGAGGCTTTTGGTGCATTGATAATGATAATACTTCTAGTAACCCAAATATGATCAATCTCTCATTTTTCATACTATTATTAGACAAGTAAGTGATCCTCAAAAAATAAACTTCAACAAGAAAAATTAATACCCAAAAAAAAAAACCAATTGTCACGCACCAAAAAAGAGACCATATTAGAATCACACAATTTTAATATCACATTGATTCTATTAAAGTAAATATCAGCTTAATGCATGAAATACGTATTATAGGCTTATTGGTATGGCTTGATGGTTATTTTTCCAATTTCAAGTCATGGTTGTTCACAAAGATGATCTGATTGAGAATGAGGTGTTACATTCATTGATCTATAGAGTTGGTAAATAACCAGAGGTTTCTCTCAGATGATTAGACAGCAGTATTGCCATCGAATTAGACCCAAATAAACCTCCAATGAAAATTTTTGTCTACTATAAAAACAGTAGCATCAATACAAGGATTTAACAGTCCAAATCACCATTTGAGATGTTGAGGATTGAAGATAAATGACTAAAAATTAACAAATGAATCACTGCATCTAGGAAGAAGAGACTTTGTTAAAAAAATGGTAAATATGTACTCCAATTAGCTTTTGGTCTCAGTAAGAACTAGCAAAAAAAGGTATTAGTAGAGCACAAATTTAATACAAAAAGTTCACTTCAACTAGTAGAGAAGTCCCGCACCCACATTAGGATCTGCTTTTAGTACCTCAAATTTAATAAACAGAGTTGGAAAAAAAAAAAAAAACATCGTTTGAAAGCAAGGGAAAAAGTAGTTTTCAAAATTTGTAAAATTTTGAATTTCAAACTTCCATTTTTTTCCCCAAAAATGATATGAAATTGCAATGAGTATTATTCTCTTACCAGAAAAACACAAAGTAGCAGCAGGAAAATACAAAGGCAATAAAACAATTACATATTACATGAGCAAATAGCAACAAACCATTAGAATGACTACAAGGAGACCATGAGTTTCAAAAAGATGTAGGATTGTTCCTAAGATGAAACATGACTACTCGTTGAATGAAACTTGGACCTGCAATCAGTAAAGATAATAGAAAGAGCATCAAGAAAAGCCCTAATTTTTCAACACAACTCATTCCTTAAAATTCCTAATTTCTAACTTAGAGATAGAAAAACAAAACATATTTTTTTTTACCTCAGATCTGATGAGATCACTGCACCGAGAGAGACAAGTGATGAGAGAGAGCAATGGTCGGTGATGTCAACAGTGATGGGATCAGGTCGGAGAGACGCCTGCTTCACTTTGTGCGCCTGAGGGTCGTGTGCTTGAGGGTGACGAGAGTGACGAGTGAGGAGAGAAAATGAGGTGAAACAGAGAGAAGAAGATTAACGGAGAAGAAGAATAACAGAGAGAAAATGATGTCAACCCTTCTTTGTGCGCCTGAGTGACGAGTAACGAGAGAAAATGAGTTACGGAGAGAAAATCTAGAGTTTGAGATGAGAATGGAGAGTTGTAGTTGAGAAGAAGATGGATATTTTTTGAGTTCTGGCCTGTATCTGAACTGTGCCTGAGGTAAAACAGAGAGAAGAAGAGATGAGACCAAAGAGAGAGGCGCAACAACAGACAATAGAGAGACGATCTGATCTGTTTTTCGACAGTTGTGAGGGAGAGAGAGGGATAGAGTGCCGTCAGGGGAGAGCCGTGAGGGACAGACTGCCGTGCCGTGAGGGAGAGCCAACAAGCCGTCTCAAGATTTGCCTTTTCGCGTTGAGAGGGAGTGTTTTGCGAGGGACAGTTTGAGAGCGAGGGTTTTGAGAGGGAGTGTTTTGCGAGAGGTTCTGAGAGCGAGTGTTTTGAGAGGGAGTGTCTACCGCTCGGGTTTTTTTTTTTTTTTTTTTTTATGTTTTTAAACACTGTCTTCTGACCTTTTGTAAAAAAAAAAAAAAAAAAAAAATTATTTTGAAAGCGTCTTTTGGAAAGACGCTTTCAAAACAAATTTTTTTTTATAAATCGTCTTTTCAAAAGACGTTTTCACAATTCACCCTATTTTGGTAAATAAGTTTACTGTAGCCGTATTTTGGAAATTAAGTTTCAAAATAACAGTATTTTGAAAAAAAATTCTTACAAATTCCTTTTCCTTTTCCTCTCTACCCTTTTTTCAGCCCTTTTGCAACTCTTATGTTGAGTAGCATTAAGAATTAGTTCGGGTGCAAATGTTCTCAACGCTCAAATAATGTGCCATGTGATATAAATACACGTGTGACATATCATTTAATCCTTAGAATTTAGAAGTATTTGTCCCGAACCATAAATATATTATTCACGTACACTTAAAATATGCTTTAACAAAATAATTCAAACACCGACCTAGGTCATTATTAACCCTGATCTCCGAATCCTTTTCGATAAAATTCACTATGTTGTGATATCACCACATTAGCATTCAGGAGGAATGACTCGTTACAATTTGAGGCATGCCTTTCTTCGTATTAATATAAAATTTTTATTAAAAATTTTAAGATGCAAATTTGTTATTTACTCATTATAATTAATATTGTTTTAAATTAAATAATCTCAAAAATTAATTATTTTTTATTAAGCAAATTAAGCACAAATACTTTGTGATCATACAATTAATAAATTATTTTTTAAAATTTAATCCTTTTTAAAGGAATTTCAACTTGCCAAGAGAAAACATAATACTAAAAAAAAACTTAGGCTGGAGAAATGGTTGACGTAAACTGCACATTACTCCATATCCCGTATCGAATGTGAGATGAAAGTTGAAGATATTATATATAAAACATTCCAATTCCAATTCCAATTCCAATTTCATAAAATCTCAATATTGTCCCACATCGGATAGCAAACAAGTTGGTGAGGAAATGAGACCCTGCAAAAAGTAAAGAGACTTTCGCTTGGTCTTTGGTCCATGAGTTAAAATAAAAATTTATTCATTGGGGTGGACGGTTTTAAAAAACTGCTAACGGTCTGATTAAAAAAGTGGCTTGAATGGCAAGCAAATAAGGTAAAACTGCTAACGGTCTGATTAAAAGAGTTAAAAGAGTGGCCTGAATGGCGAGCAAATAAGGATTGAAGGTCGGTGCTAGGCTGCCTACTTAAGACATCCATTTCGTTCCAGGCCCAAAAAACCATGACAGGCTAAACCCATAAACCCCCTTTTAAGATCCGTGAACAGTCTCTTCTAAACTCCAGTTCAGACCAACAATGGCGATTAAAGATTATATCTTTATGAGCTTCTTGGTGATAATCTCTGCAACTTCACACGCCACTGCTACTTCTGATTTGATCCAAGGCTGTGGCGGATTTGTCGAGGTGAATCTTTCTTTACTTCCATTTTTTCCGATCAAATTTGTTCTTCCTGTTGCTGTATTTTCATGGAAATAAAATCACTTATAAACTTTCTTCGGTCAATGTCAAGTTATCTCGATTCATACTTACCCGCAAACCTGGTCCTGAAGGGCAAAGAAAATCGCTCAGACCTCAAATTTATCCTTGAAGAAACGTATTCTGTAAAATTGATTTCGTTTGTTTCTTTCTTGATTCTATCCAAATCAAATAAAGAAAGCTGAATCGGTCGATCATTTGCAAGTTCTTTACATGTTGATTTATCTTGCACAAGATTCTTTTGATTTCTTCTTAACATTTATTATGATAATTGGATTCTTCTTCTTTTGTTGTCAATTTACCTGAGTGTGAATCTGTGTTGTAGGCGAGTTCGGCCTTGATAAAGTCAAGGATTGGATTATTCTAACATAACCGTAATTGTTATTTTTTGGTTCCTTTGTTTCTCAGGTAGCTTTTTCACTTATTTTTTTTAATTGTAACTTCTATATTTTCTTTTCATCTCTTCAATAGAAGTTATAAAAGTTACTATCAAAACTCTCAAGTTTTAATGCCACCAATTTGTAAGTGCTGTTAGGCTGGAACTATAATTATTTTCAGCCAAATTTGGCCTTGGATTGCATCTAGACATGTGTTTTGCATATTTGTACATATGTCTTACTCCAAACTTGAATGATCCTATGTTGAAGACTTGTGAATCAAGTTTGTTGTCTAACACAGAAATTTTTTGATTTTTATATCTCAATTATCTTGAGGATTATTTTTTTCCCTAAAAGACTATTGTACTTGCGCCTTAGAAATTAGATTTCCTTTGAAATGATTTTTCTTGGGTGGTTAGGCTATAACTTCATCTGTAAAGGCTTCTTCATGGCTTTGGTTTCACTATATATCATGGTCCGTAGCTTAAACATAGAGGCCAAGCTACAACTTCTTAAATGCAATGTTGATGTTCCCACTTTCTTGAACCTAGACAAATGTTAGTTCAACTTTTCTTCTCTGTTATAGTCATGATTTTAGGGTGTTATGTTCCATAAGCCACCTCACAAAGGTATCTAGACATGGTTCTGTCAACTCCTCAACCTTACAAGAATAGGATTGTTGAATTGTTAGTATGTTGGTCAAGACAACTATAAGTTCTCTTTCTATCTACACCAAAGCTCTGTGAATTCTAATATTATGTTTACTAGACAAGCTCAGTGATATCTAAGTTTGGACGATGTCTAACTGTAGGTTGAGCTTCGCACGTTGGATGGATTGGTGAAGGATAGAACTTAGTGTGCTCCAAATGGTTATTACTTCATTCCAATTCATGACAGGGTATTTTGAAAACAACATTGCGTTTTGTAATGTGTGGATTAGCATATGCTATCATCTTGTGAAATCCCGTTTTATTAGTCAAGAAATTTTCTTACGATGTGTTTTTCTACCAAATCTTCAAAACACTTGAATGTAACTGATCCTGGCAGTTCATATGGTGGGTTAGTCTGGTTTTACTGGATTATTTATGTCTTGTTGCGCCCTTCAAATTATTTCGAGAAGGTGAAAGAGGACAGATTGTGTTTAACGATGGAAATTTGGCACGATGACCTGCCCTACTCCCATGGGGACAAGTTTGGGATTTAATCAGTTGGCATACTCAACTTGGGTTCATGTTTTAAACTGTTGTAGGATTTATGTACTTTATAAACATGTTTTATCTCATAAATATTCTTTTGATAGGATAGTTCAGAATGAGATATGGAGAGAGAGAGGGGGGGGGGGCAATGGGTTGACTTGGATTTTTTTGGGTAATTGGGTGATAACAAAGAAAGAAAAAATGTTCATCATTTTTGTTGAATATATAAAGAAATTGCGCTCCCCATTCTAATCTAACCTTTTTTGGCAAATACAGTTTCCTTCCTCGGTTAATATATATATATATATATATATATAGACACACACACACATACACATACGCATACGCATACTTGGAGGTAGCAACCCTAGCAAGGCTATCATGATGCTTTTCTTATATGAAGATGAAGATGATGATTGTGATGTTTTCTTGTCTTTGTTCTTTTCACGGGTCCCTTAAAACTATGAGGTGCATTGCATGGATCCGTTCGCTGGCTTAAATTATGGACTGGGTTATCTTTATCCAGTTTTTAATGGAATGTAGATTCTACACCACTCAAAAGATATATATATATATATATATATATATATATATAGAGAGAGAGAGAGAGAGAGAGAGAGAGAGAGAGTCCCAGTCTCTCTAACATGCACATGAAACAAGTATAGAATAAGAGACTGAGGTGGCACAAATAGAGCACCTCCTGAGTTGGTAGTTCCCAAGAAGAGACTTAGGTATGCTAGGATTGGATCCAGCCAACTCGGGAGGTGCTCTATTTGTGTCATTTCAGTCTCTTCTTCTTCTATGCTTGGTTTTGGGATGAAATCCACTGGAATAGTGTGTTTAAAGTAAAATTCTATAGCAAATCCAAGGTTAGCTAGTGCATCCACATAGTTGTTCTCTTTCATTAGGAATTGCTGGATGGTGTACTCCATGATGGAGACAAGCTACTTGTGCACGTTTTCTAGATAAGTCACCATTTTGTATGCTTTGCGACGTACTCCCCGTTGACCTGATTGGCTATGAGTTGTGAGTCACAAAAAACACTCAACTTCTCAAGGTCAAGCTTGTTGTCCAGCTTCAATCCGCTTGGAAGGCTTCATACTCAGCTTCATTATTGGAAGCCTTGAATCCAAATGTGAAAGTCTGCTCCATCATGGTTCTGTCTGGGGTGAACATTACGAGTACAGTCCCTGCCCTCTGTGTCTAGAAGACCCATCCACTTGAAGCTTCCACATTTTTTTTAAAGCTATTGTAGATGCATTCAGTTGTCATTCAAGCTTTATCGGGGTGTATTTTGCTATAAAGTTGGTCAAGATTTGTCCTTTAATAGCCATTTTGGGCTGATAGTTAATATCAAATTGCCCAAGTTTCACTGACCACTTAGATATCGGCCTAGACGTGTCTCAACTGTGCAAGACGGATCTAAGTAGGTATTTTGTGAAGATAAAATTGGGAAAAGCCTAAAAGTAGTGTCGTACCTTTTGGGAGGCTACAACTAGGGCCAAGACTAGCTTTTCTAGCCTGGGGTACCTCATCTCTACATCCAGCAAGGTCTGGTTGACATAGCATACTGGTTTCTATACCACATCTTCTTCCCTGATTAGTGTGACACTGATTGCTGCATCTGATACGGCCAAATAAAGGAACAAATCCTCTCTAGGGAGAGGTTTTGATTGAAGTGAAGGCGATGCTAGGTACTTTTTAAGTTTCTGAAAAGATTTTTCACATTCTTTTGTTTATTCAAAGGTATTATTCTTTCTCAAGAGTTGGAAGGATGATCTGCATCTGTCCAAGGACTTCGATAAGAATCTGTTAAGTGCAACTGCCCTTGTTGCCAATCTTTGGATATCCTTGGCTGTCTTGGGGGGCGGGGGGGGGGGGGGGGGGCTGCATCTCTTTGAGGGCTTTGATCTGTTCGGGGTTTGCTTCTATCCCTCTTCGATTGATCAAATGTCCAAGGAATTCTCACGATGCTACCCCGAAAGTGGACTTGTCTAGATTGAGTTTCATCTTGTACTTCCGGAGTAAAGAAAAATCTTTGCTGAGGTGGGTGATGTGGTCTGCGCATGCTACGCTTTTAACCAACATGGCATCCACATAAACCTCCATAGTTTTCCCAATTAGGTCTCGGAAGACCATATTGACCAACATCTGGTACAGTTGTTCTAACGTTCTTTTACTTGAATGGCATGACCTGGCAGCAAAAAATGCCATGTTCTGTAACGAATGGTGTCTTTTCTTGGTCAGGTTTATGCATGAAGATCTGGTGGCATTCGGAGTAGGTGCCCATGAAGCTAAGGAGCTCATGGCCTGAAGTGGCATCCACTATTTGATCTATCTTTGGAAATAGGTAGTTGTCTTTTGGGAAATCTTTGTTACGGTTAGTGAAGTCCACACATACCCTCAATTTCCCATTTTTCCTTGGGACAACCACCACATTGGCTAGCTAGTTCATGAAGTTTACTTTTTTAACGAACCTATCTTTAAGTAGTTTGTCCACTTCCTTTTTGATAGCTTGGTTTTCGCTTGGGACCAAAAGTCTTCTTCTTTTGTTGGATAAGCTTTATGTCTGGGTCTACGAACAACCAATGGCAAATGATCCTAGGATCAATGCTTGGCATATCCTAGGCTGATCAGGTGAATACATCTCGGTTTTCCCGGAGGAACTAGTTGTATTCTTCTTTCTCTTTTTGCTCAGCCCTGACTATCCAGGCTGTTCTCTCTAAACAGTCTAGGTCTAACTCGATTAGCTCAACCTTTTCTTCTGCTGGGCTTCCTCTAGGTCTGTTGTCATCGGTTGGATCTAGATCCGAAGACTCTTCATCGTTATCTGGACCTTGTTGCTATAATTGCTAGTTTGCTTCCACTACTGTCTTCCCATTTTGAGTGGGCCCAGAGTTAGGCTAGGCTGATCAGGCGAATACATCTCGGTTTTCCCGGAGGAACTAGTTGTATTCTTCTTTCTCTTTTTTGCTCAGCCCTGACCTGATCCATGTTGTTCTCTCTAAACAGTCTAGGTCTAGCTCGATTAGCTCAACCTTTTCTTCTGTTGGGCTTCCTCTAGGTCTGTCGTCATCGGTTGGATCTAGATCCGAAGACTCTTCATCGCTATCTAGACCTTGTTGCTATAATTGTTAGTCTGCTTCCACGACTGTCTTCCCGTTTTGAGTGGGCCCAGAGCTATGGGCTGTTTTTTTTATTCTTTATGCCTGATGACTGTGCAGATCCGAGAAGCGTTTTGGTTGCCCTTAATCTCAAACTCCTCTATATTCCCTTTCTTTCTTGGAGCCGAGAATTTTAAAGTCTAGTGAACAGTGGATGGTACTACCCCCGTATTCTTGATCCATGTTCTTTCCAAGATAGTATTGTAAGGGCCATCTAGACCAAGATAATAAGTGCATTAGTGTGAGGAATATGTACTTGTTACCTGATGTTGCTCCATTATGATCAGAAGGGCCTCCCGTCCTTCATTACCTGTCAAGAATTCAGGATCAGAGGGTCACCGGGAAGGATCCGGTGGTAGCCGCTCCAATGATAAAGTTAGTAAAGAAAATAAAGTTATAATTGAAAAGAATAATCGAACATAAATCAAAAGCTATTTATAGGTTGTAGATCTCCTAAGTTGAGTAGGATTATGAGTCATAAAAGTAGGGATTTGAAGATATCCGAAGATAGGAGTTGCCATTTTGAACTTTGTTTTCTTATTCTGAGGTTGATAGGATATGGAAGGCGGTGCTATGTTTTAAACCACATACCTCTGAACCCCCCAATGCCTGTGTGATCTAGATAAAACAATCTTTCTTGATCTGTACCCTGAAGAGCTCTATATAGACACGTGTCATGCTTTGAATATGTTTGTCACTTTATGGTATATCATTACCGATCTTGCAAAGTGAAGGTCAACGTTTCTGACCATTTGATTGAAGTGGGGGTCTCAGCTAGGCCACCTCCCTCACCTTCTTGAAGTAAATCTGCTTATCTTTATTTGTCATTCCCTGTGGTGGGGTGGCTGCTAGGATAATGTTTACTATTCAGAGCTCTTGGTGTGGTGATAGGGAACATCGATCTTCTCGTGTAGATTATTACAACTTCTTTCTGCCCGACCATCGGGGCAGTCCTGCCTAAGCAATCTTTTGGATGAATTCTTCAAGGTAGCCTTCGGAAATCAACTCCTAAATATGTTCGCACAAGGCCTTACAATCCCTGGTGTACTTACCACCCTGTGAGTACTATTTATCTGAATAAAGCTAACTTCTCAATTATCATCCATTCGTAGAATAATCAGCTTTCTTGGACCCTCTATGTTTTACAAGATCTTCCCCTCAGAGATTATTTCTCAGTTAAATCTGATTCTGCATTTGTAACAGGGTGTCAGAAGGCATGACAATTATTCCCAGGTTAGCAGAATGTCTCATGGGATCATGATAGAAAAGATGGGGTGGTCGTGGTTGATATCCTCAGCTATCCTCAGCATTCATTGCTGACAATTCACCACCAAAAGATGCCACTAGTTCTCTGATTGCGTGCGGTGTAGGAACTATCATTGTGAGCAACGACCAGTGGTAGGGCTCTTAATGAGCTCAATCAGTGGTGGATCTAGACCTTGGACCTTTTTTGTTGGGGGGGGGGGGGGTTTTAAGAATACAAAAAATAAAATTCAAGGGGATATTTTGTGAAAATATAAAAAAAAAAAAAATTTTTTTTTCGGGTGAGGGGGGCAACTCCTTAGTTTTTAAAATTTTCTATAAAAAAGAGGAGTGAAAAATCAATATTTTGAAAGTTTGGGGGGTTGTTGCCCCCTCTAGGTATAGGGTGGATCCGCCTGTAACAATGACACTGCCTTTTGTCTTTCTTCAAATATATTTTTCAGCACACGAGCCCCAAGTTCTTCAGCAGCTTCCTGCTCCACTGGAGAAACTTGCACTGTTGTTAACCTGTCCTCATCGGCAAATGGTGCTCCAACTAAGCCGCGGATGCGTTGGACACCAGAACTTCATGAGGCCTTTGTGGAGGCAGTCAACAAGCTTGGTGGCAGTGAAAGTGTGTTCTGTAGCTTTGCTCACCTTTCTGTACTTCTTGACAGCATTAAGGCTTCAATTATATGGGGCTGTTTTTATTTATTGTTGATTTTAAACTACAGGAGCTACTCCTAAAGGTCTATTGAAGTTAATGAAAGTTGAAGGTTTGACCATCTATCATGTAAAGAGCCACTTGCAGGTAAATATTCTGTTTTTTTTTTTATCTTGAAAGTAGTTCCTCGCCAGAACTGGATTTGTCATTTTTTATCATTTAATTGGAGAAATTCTACCCTGGATTGCAGAAGTATAGAACAGCCAGATACAGACCACAGTCATTGGAAAGTAAGTAACAATCGTCTCCTGATATACATATATATTGTCTCGCCCTCAATTTTTTTCCCTCACTGTACCAGCCTCTTTGTGGTTGCGTTCTGGTTCCTTCTGTTTAATGAGGCTTGTCCTACTCTGGTTATGATGTTATATGCTACGTTATTGAAGCATTGACATGGAATAAAATTAAAGAACCGTGAATTACCAGCATCTTCTTGACCAAGTGTGGCCTTCCAAAGTAAAATATAGAAGTTGAATTCCTTCATTTTGAGGGGATGATGGAACCTCTTACTACAAATTATCAATCTTGCCTGCTTCGGTCATGAATATAGTGTAGGCTTTTAGAATTATTTCTCAGAATCTTCTGCTGTATTTAGTTTGCTTTGCAATTTGTAATTTGGCTTGTTATCATCGTATGGAAGAATTGTACCACAATCATCTCTCTCTCTCTCTCAGAGTTCCTGCTCCCAGCCATTTGGTGTTGGCTACTACAGTTCTGTGATTTCAGCTGTAGCACTCCATGCATTTACATTGAAGTGTGCAACTTTTACTATTTTCTTACTAGATCTATTAATGTTCTTTTTGGCTTACTTTCTCTGTTTTTTAAACTTTCATGGCACTAGTTCAGGACACATTTTTTGTTGTGATTATTCTTCTATTGCGCTGCTATCTCAAGTGACTTCTCCTTATTCTGTTTCCTTATTGGCCATAGTAGTGGATCTTTATTGTGCTCATTTCTAATATTATATTTTCTCTTGATCCCTGTATGCCCTTGAAATTGCTCCAATGCTTATGGTTCTGTATTTTCTAGGATAATCAAGTCTAAGCAGTGTGTTATCTATACGACCTATAAATGTATGGATCTACTTACATGTTTTCTTCAAAAGTGTTTTACACTTTTACTCGACGAAAAATACCCATTTTATTTAATTGTTAGGACAAAAATGCCCTTTATTCCTTGCCATTTCCTATCCCCACTCTCTTCTCAGCGATCTTTCATCTCTGCTGTCTTTATTCCTTGTCTTTTCCTATCCCCACTCTCTTCTAACATACATTTTCGTAATCCTGGTTTCTTCTCTTCGATCTTTGCGAATGCTGTGAAATACCGACTCTAATCTCTTTCTCAGTGAATGCTGCGAGATGAAACACATCAAAGTCGATTTGGTTTGGATTCGAAATCTGAAAATGGGTTTGTGGGTCTAATTCATTGTGAGGTAATTGTTGATTTTTCAAATGGGTTTTCTCTGTTTGAATTAATCTATCAATATTCTCTATTGATTGTACTTTTCTATGTTGGAACTTGTATACTATTTGCAGAATTGCTTGTTCATCTTCCTCTTCACTTTTTTGTATTGTGGCCTTAATTCTCTGTCTTAAAGTTTTATGGGTTTTATCAATTAGGGTTTTTGGTAATGCAGGTGGTTGTTGAGTTGATTTTATGTTTGATTTTCTGTATGTGGGCGGCACTGACCGTACCGGGGAAGTTTCTCTCAATACAACCCGATTCTGAAGAGAACAGATATAATTTTGTTATTTTTGCATATTCTATTTGCAAATTAGCTTGCTTTGTTACAATCAAATTGAAAAATAAGATATGCTGTTAAATTGAGATTCGAGAAGGTTAAATTTAATTGGGTAATTTAGTTGTGAATGGGAGGCGGCGTTATTAGAATTGTTGAATTGTACAAGATGATATTCATTGTATTTTTAAAGCTTCCAGCACCAAAATAAAAAGAAATGACAATTGGGTTCACACTTTATTTTTGGTTGGATAAATAATAGTTATCACAATGTTTTCAGATTTGACTTATTTATTTTACGAATCGATCTTGAATAAGTTTTTAACCGAATCGAGCTCGAATAACTTGATTCGTTTTACAGTTCTCCATGTATAGTTTTTTGAAGCCTAACCATTTATTAGGGTCCATGATTTTAAATTTCTACTAACTCACTTCTTTTGTCCTTACAAAAATTTGAACCCTACTTTTTTTCCTCTAAAATTGAAGAAATAATGTCACTGGATCGTTTCGACGTGTATATATATAGTTACCCTCTTATAATTAATAGACATAAGAAATTAAAAAATTTATTAATTATTAGAATTATTAATTATTAAATTTTTTCATATTTTTATTAACCAAAAAATATTTATTACATGTAAATAATTTTCACTGTAGAAATAAGATTTTATATGCAAAATTTCAATGATATTTAGTTTTTCATAAAAAAATACATAAAATGCTTGACTTAAAACATAAAAACTTCTAATATTATTTTCAAATAAATAAGTTAGGTTTCTTAATGTCATTATTTTTCTTACCTACAATACTTTTGACTTCAATTATGTCAAACTGATAAATATAATTACTAAGACATGTTATAAATGAGATATATTTAAATACATGTATAATTATTTTGTTTCTCTAATAATTAATATTATAATTTTTTTTTTGAAAAAAAGGTATTAATTATTAGTTAATAGAATTATTAATTATTTATCATAGAACTAAGTTTGTTCTTTAAAAATTTATTAATTATTAAAGATTATTAACTTATTGAATATTAATTATAAGAGGGCTGATTGTATGCCCCATTTTGATTTTAATATTTTCAGTGAATTAACTCCAATCAACCATAACACAAAAATAAGGATATCTATCATACTAGGAGCAGTTGGCTAATTTTTGCACTTTATTTTTTAGTTTGCATTTGTAAAAATTGTCACTAAAAATTTGTTTGGCTGTTTTGTCAAACTTTAAAAAAATGGTTAGGGTTTTTTTTTTTTTTTCTCAAATTCATAAAAAAAATCTAAAAAATACTTTTCACCAATATATTTTTGTGCTTTTTTTTTTTTTAAAAAAAAACTCTAAAATACTTGCCATTTTTTAGTTTGCATTTGTAAAAATTGTCATTAAAAATTTGTTTGTCTGTTTTCTCAAACTTTAAAAAAAATGGTTAGGGTTTTTTTTTTTCTCAAATTCATAAAAAAAAATCTAAAAAATAATTTTCACCAATATATTTTTGTGCTTTTTAAAAAAGAAACTCTAAAATACTCACCATGTATGAAGTCGATTCGGTTTGGATTCGAAATCTGAAAATGGGTTTGTGGGTCTAATTCATTTTGAGGTAAAATATACTTAGTTTGATAAACATACTTGAACTACTACACGGTTCAGTAATCGCTCTTATGTTTGGAAGGAACGAAAGAAGGCTTCAGTGAAAGTACGAAACCTTATGTACCGAGCTGCTATTGCTGATTCTCAACCTCATCCACCCACCCACAATGCATTCTCAAGTAAAGACCTCTTGTTATTCCTTCTTTTTTGGAATGTTATTATATTTATTAAATGTTGTTTGCCACATGATAAGTGGATAAGTAGCTTGTTGAGGTAACTTGTGAGCATGGAGTCTCACATTGGCTAATGAGTATAATAAGGAAGGAGTAAAATATATGATTGGGCCCTAAACCTGATAGCTTAAGCTTTTGAATCAACTCGTGATCCAACATGCATGCGAGGACCTTTACGAGGACTCCTTAGTTATCTATTTCTTTGACATATATTGGTTTTCCATCACTCAGTGCATGTGTGAAATTTATCCCCAAGTTATATCCAATGCTCATGTTCAATTATCAATATCAGTTGCATGATCCATTGACATCTATTTAATTGACTAATTTCTAACTTTTATTGTATGTTTAAAAAGTGCTACACCCAGAAGTTCATTGGTCAGATTAGTTGTAGGGGCTTATGTCCTTTTATATTTTAGCATCTTGGCATGACCATTTGACTATTATTGATAGTTAAAAAGTGTTACACCCATAAGCTGTTTGGTCTTTCAATGAAAGATTGTTTTGATGAGATATTTTATCAAATCTCTGCCTTTACATTTCTCATCTTGTATATTCTAGAGTCAAATTTCAGTTTCTAATAAAATAATGCTTCAAAATGACTTTTTGGTATTGTGACAGGTAGATAATCTACACAAGCATGTCCATGTTATTGGAACTCTAGCAGAGGATAAGTCGTCACTTCCCCTTTGTCAAGGTATTAATTTGCTACAGTTTCTTATCCTTGCTAAAGCTCTTAACCTATCAGCCATATAAAGTCTTTTATTTTTTTATTTATTTTTGTCATCTAGAAAGCTTGTAATGTATGTATTTTTTCCCTTCAATGTCTAATATTACCAATTACAATTAGCTTGTATATAGTGGTGCCATTTAAAGCTACATCCTTGTGCTCTTAATTGCTTTATTTAAAAATAGACAGATAGATATACAAGATTTAAATAAAAAGGTACTTCGAGGAACCATAGAAAAATGGTCTTGCATTAGTCTCAAATAGAAAATAGGAGAACAAAATGAAAAATATAATACATTCAAACAATGGCATGCCATGTGAATTTATAGATAGATAAATAGGTTTTGATGGGTTATCATAATCTAACCACATGAACTGAACAAAGCTCTATTACTATTGGTACAGTCTGTCACAACCAAACAAGAAAAATATCAAGATGGTAAACTCAAGTATATGCAAGATAAATACACAAGTTTTACTCAAGAGGGAAGATTTGAAACCCTAAGTTTGATCTGGTTAGGGATTTGATGGACAGTCCTTTTAACAGTTTAAATCAGTAAGAGGAAAAAATTAAGAAAAAGTTACACTAACTTTAAATACGTAATGAATTAATTGGATACAAAAGAAACATTATAGGGTCAAACTATAAAGAAAGCAACTGAATATACCTAAGAAAATTCCACATTATCATTTATATTAATGATGTGTTGTAGGATTATAAATAGCCAAATTCCATAATAGTTAACGTAGCTAGAGATGTCCATGTCTAGGCATGAGGATATCACAGTGATACCTATTTATTGAATAGTTAGGAATAAAGTTGAAAATTTATGTAATGCATGGGATGCCAGAATATACCCAAGTTGTATAATAGTGGATAACATTATATACATTGTAAATAATGTCCCAAGAGGAATTAAATTAATGTGGAAAGAATGGGAATCATACAAATTAATAAGTAAATAAATAAAATGAGAATATTTTTGTAATCCCTACCTGGATTTTAGGGATTCAAGGCTTCAAGCTTCAAAAGGTATCTTCTTAAAATAATTATAATGATTTCTTGTAAGTACCAATAAGAAAAAATAAATTAATTAATAAACTTTTAAGCCAATAAATTTCACTTGAATTGCATTTCTCATATTCTTTCTATTAGATTTAAAATTTGAAATATATACTCCACAAAATAAATGGATGAGTATCTACTTTTATTTGTTGAATTTTCTTACTTCTTATTTTAAAAGATATATGAGGATGACCAATGCTTTGTAGATAATCTAATTTTGTTAAAGTTATTTTTTTTTTAAAAAAAAATTCTCACTGTTCCCACTTTAATATAAGATATAGGGTGGAATAGGTTCACTCCATTAAATGGTACATGAGCTGCTGTAGTACGATTAGATGTTTCTTTCTAATTACATTAGTACTTAATTATGTGGGTCAGAAAAGTTCTTATTAATTATTAAAATGGGAAGATTTTATATACCTGATTGGGCAAGCTTTGTAAATTAGTATTTCATATTTGAGGGTAAAAAGGTAAATTATATGGAAATTTGTAGGAAAGTAAAAGATATGGGCAATGGGTAATAGATACCAGTTCAAGCTAAAAAAACTACTAAATAGTTGTGCACAAAGTTTGAAGTTCATTTGGTTTATAATTACAGCCCAGGATGACCAAATGAGAAGAAAGATAATGGGCTTAGGACAATCCTGATACCATGGCCTGGTCCACTTGCAACCCTAGTAACATTAATATAGGTAGATCCCCCAACCATAAATAACAAAATTTAAAAAGAAAAAACACAAAGCTTTATTTCATCACCCTTGATTATATGAATGGATCGTATTTCTTTTGCACTTTTTTTTTGTACAAAAAAGGGGAGGAGAAAGCCTAACCTAAGAATGTGTGTGAAGTTTTAAACTCTGGTTGTGCGGGTGGGAGATAGTACTCTTGCCACTTCGGATAAGATCTTGGTCCTGCATTATGAAATAGACTTTAGAAGAACCTGAATTACAAAATTAATTTGAGAAGTATCTCATGAAGAGGGAAAATTATTACTTAGAGGGTTCCTATAGCCATAAGGTTTTTTCCTAAAACTAAGTTAAAATAGAAAATATACGAATTCTATAGGGGATGGTGCAATGTTCAACTCATCCAGCTGTTATATACACCATTATTTTTTTTATCTGGTAAACCCGATATTTTTTTCCTAAATAATTGGAGTCAGAGGCACCAATTACTTCCTCTATGGACAACAAAAATATAAATGATTAGAGGGTTAAAGATATTGATTAATTGAGGGGGAGAGAACACTCGAGGAGAAAGAAGATATTAAGAGACAATTTATTTAAATAGCAAGGGATTTAGTTTCTCATTATAGGAGGTTCGAAATGTAAGCCAGGGCTTGAATCATGATATAATGTCATGTGGGCGGAGATTTGGTATATGTTTAATTTTATGATTCATGAGGGTTTGTTGAGTGCATGGGACTCCTATCATTGTGGTATCTAAGAATGGTCATATGTTAATAAAATGATTAACCATTAATAAGTTTTAAATATCATCCATTTATTGGAAGTAGCCAAAAATCACTACTACAATCACAACAATCACTACTACTTCTAGATGACCTTATAAAAAAAATCACTACTACTTCCACATGACGATATGATTATAATGAAAAAGTTATAAATGGGAGGGACAAATGGCCATCTCAGTAGGCAGTTTACAGCAGGTTTAGTATGGCTAGCTCTTCCATGTGCATTAAAGCATTTGGCATAAGTTCTCTTCCCTACAATAGTGGATGTTATATACACATGATGAAGTACAATGTTGGTGCAACCAACATTCTGACTATAATGCAAGTTGATCTCATTGTGTGCTGTTGATGTCCCAACAATTGCAGTTTATGATATATCACTCAGCTTTAGTGCCGATGTCTTCAACATTGGAAGTCAAAAGCAGGAAAAAAAATCCAGTAGTAGCATTAATTGCATGGTGTCATGGCCACTATGATGACAATATTGTAGTAAGATCCACGTGAGTCTCCTATCAATACTCCAACATGGTAGAGGTCGCACGCTATGAAACAGTTTCAATGATTTTTTTTCCTTGTAGGATCCTCTCTCTTTAGCTCTCACGCTTATGGCTAATATGCATGCATAATTGCTTTACTATATTTTTTGTAATGTCTATGTTTCTATTGGTATTATTAGTTATAACTTCTCAAGGATAAATTCACACTTTATAGTATGATAATTTTGAGTACTTTTATGAGCCATTTTTATGGCATTCCTACATTGTTAGTTTAATTAATCAATTTTTGTATTTTTCTGCAATATCTCAACTTACTGCCGATATCTTCTTTTGTTATGCATGGAAATATAAAGCTTTTAGGTTCATAATCTTTTAGCAATAAATAAATGTTATTGGAGGCATCTAGATAAGCTAATTTATTTCAAATAGAGGACATTGTTAAATGACAATCTACTACAAATAAAGCCTTCATTTTGGACCCAACATGCCTATGCAAAACCTTTCTCACATCTTGCCTCCATAAGATGAGGAATTTTTTACCATTTTAGGGTCTTTTTTGAAGTTTTTTACTACAATAGAGCTGTTTTGAACTTAATTACCAGAATAGGGTTGTTTTAGAAAACGTCTTTCTAAAAGACGTTTTCAGTTGGTCACTTTTAACAAAACAGCCGGCCCCCTCGTGCGTCCAACTTCGACATCACTTCTTTACGTCTGAAAAACCCTAAAAAAAGCCCTAGCCGCATTACGATTTCTTCATTTCTTCACTTCTTCACGATTTTCACATTTCACACCTTTACAGAGAATTACGATTTCATATTAGCGAATCACTTCTTCACTTCTTCATTTCATATCAGCGAATCACCTTTACATAGAGACTCACTAGTTATAGCTGGTGAAGCAGAGAGTTTTCTCCGCCCTCTGGTTCGTGTGACTTTGTCGTGGTCCTGCTATTTTTATATACCTCTTCAGGTTCAGGAATTCGGCTCATTCGTCCACTCAGACTCAGGTACGCCCAAATTTTTGTTGCTGTTATTTGCTGTCTGTCAGAAACCAGATCTCCAAAATTCCTTATCCATGTTATCTTTTTTCATTGCTGCATTTTGTTTCTTGGTGCTTTATCAGTTAAGAGTTTTGTCCCATCAAACACTTAAAAGAGTTTGCGAGTCTCAATTGAAAGCAATGTTAAGCGTTGAAGTCAGTCACACTCCCCTGAAGTTTCTTTCAAAATATCAGGCTTCGATTATTACATCAGATAGATGAAACTGGCTAAGACGTCTAAGATCTCTCGTTAACTCTATCCCTTTTAATCCTAGACCAAACAGTGAAGATTCAATTATTTGAATCCCCACTGGCATGTTTTTCTGCTTAACCATTGAAGGTCTTTCGGCATCTGTTGCAATTGACCAATAGTTGTGTCCTGACGAGAGGCATAACATCTTTTAAACATTTCCCAAAACATTCTTATGAAGTTTATTATGTAAAAGTCCCTATATCTGTTGTTTATTAGAGGTTATGGAACTTAATTGTCTTGGGCCTGAGAGATAGTCCCAAACACAAGCCCCTGCCTGAGAGATCGTCCCAAAGGACCCAAACACAAGCCTCTGGAATGATGGAGTTCTGCCAATGTTAATATAGATACGGAAGAATATGATTTCTACAAGAGTGCTATTCCTGTTGCATGACATCTTTTTTTTATTTTTTTCTTCTCTTTTTTAAGTTTCTTGGTTTTATGTTCTTTTTGAATGCTGTGCACTAAATTTAAAAATTTACAAGTGATCTGTAGTTTGACATTTCAGTTTGAGTAGTTAAGATCAGGTGTGAAGAAGGCTTATGTGACACATCAATCTATTTATTTTATTTTATTTTTGCTGAAGGTCTGGGTGGACTTCCTCTCTGCTAATGGTAAAGCCCTTTCGAGCTTACGCTGTCCATGCATGTTGCAGTTTAAAAGCCAACCTATCCATCTCCTGTTAACTTTCCTTAAGCTTGCTCCAGTTGTTACTGGCTATCTATTAGAATCCCAAACTCTGACTATAAAGTTTAAAGGTTTTACTGAAGGAGATATGCCTACTGCTTGCTTGAGGGTGATAATTGAACAACGAGCAGAATATCGGCCTGCTTCCGGTATCCCTGAAATATATGCTGCATCTCTAACCCTCGAGTCAGAGCTTCCACTACTGAAAAGGATTTTATGGTATTGGAAGAAAACAATATTTATATGGATTAGCATGATGATATTCACAATGGAGTTTCTTTTTGCTCTACTGAAAAGGATTTTAAAGTATTGGAAGAAAACAATATTTATATTGAATTTGCAGACAGATAACATAACTGACTTCCTCTTCCATTAATATTCTGCTTCAAATAGTCTATGTTCTGGTAGTTTTGTGTTTGTTTTTGACTCTCTTTTGTTGTTATTTCAACCCTGGAAAGGAAAAAAAAAAGTCTTATTATTAATAAGGTTGGAACAAGGAACTATTAATGAAGGAAAGAGAATTGGAATGTGATGTGTTTTATGTCCAGAGTTCTATTCTTATTTTTTCTCCCATTGTCTAGTCCTACATACTGAAAATATAATTACTATTAATGTGCCATATGTTGAGAAATCTTTTAATGTTGAATGTTTCTGAGGTGGTAAGTTTGGGAGTACAGATCTCCCTGAACTTGTCACAGAGAAGCAATGCAGATTCTGCAAGTTTTTTGTATGATGTTTTTGGGGCTAGACGTACCAACCTCAGTCATAATATTATGCAAATATTTCATTTGTACAACACATTGACAATACAATTGGATTCATGTGAACCTCATCCAACCGTTTTGGGTTGAACACGTGCATGCATACACTCACACACATATCAACTTATATCTTTGTGGAGTTCGATATATCTCTGTTCCAAATGCTATCTTTTTCCTGTCCAGTGATCGGAATGGCCTTTGCTTTGAATATGCTTTTCAGTATTCCACTTTGGTGTGGTGTTCTTCTGACAGGGCTCAGTACATTGGTTCTACTAGCATTTCAGCAATACGGGGTATTTAAATATCTCTTCTATTCAACGCATTGGGGAGAGAAACATAGTTGAATAAATTTTTTATTATTTGCATTTCATTTGATCCAAAGTGGATGCATGTCTTGTGTATATTCTGATGAAGTTAATTATTAAGTGGATCATTTTGCAGGTAAGGAAACTTGAGTTCCTGATTGCTTTTCTGGTATTTACGATCGCTACCTGCTTCCTTGTGGAGGTTGGGTATGCAAAGCCCAATTCATCAGAAGTGTTGCATGGGCTTTTTGTTCCTCAACTCAAGGGAAATGGTGCTACTGGCCTAGCAATTTCACTCCTGGGTGCTATGGTTATGCCGTAAGTTTCTTATGTGTATCTAAATGCCCTTTTTACTCAAAGCTATGAATCCTTTTTGTGATAGGATTTTGCTAGTCATGATATAGTTGCTTTTGGGAACTTTTGGACTGTATATCGAATATGACATCAGCAGGCTTTGAAAAATTACATTATGTACTTTTTGTAATTACTATGGAATGTATAAATAGATGATAGATGTTGATTTGTGTAATGACGCTTCCGTAATAGAAAAAGAATTTTATTCTGCTGCATTTGATAGTATGGAAATCAGAAAAGCTTTGTGATCATTGGAAAAGGCCTCGGTGGCCGATCACGAACCGCTAATCCGCACGGGCCGGGTTCCGGGTCGTGACAGAGTAGTATCAGAGCTAAGGTTGGGAGATAGTTAAGATTACCTGATACCACAGAGTGGTATCAGAGCTTAGGTATTAGGTTTTTTGGGAAAAGACCAAAGCCGAAATTGGAATTGAGGTTTCTTGAGTGATTAAGGATAGGAAACTCTAGAAATCTAGGGAGACATTGAAAGATAGGGGTTGTTACCTAAATTTTAGGGTTAGTACTTCCCGAAAAATAGAATTAGTGATGAGATAGAAAATCTGATGGCCTTTGATGATTGGGTGATAGAGTAATAATAGAAAGTGATTATTTGAATCACTCTTGGAGTCGATTAGATTACCCTTACTGATGATTTAGGAACGACTATATGGACCAAATGAAACTGAACATTTTAGTTAAGTATGTTATATGAATATGCAAATTTCTGATATAAATTGCATATAAATTGATGATGAGATGATTGGAGAATTCTGAATATTTTTGTATAAATATAGGTGAAATCAAGAATGGCGAATAGGACGAATACCAACCATGGAGAAAATGCCAGAGAGGATCTTGGCAGAATGGAACAAACACTGAGTGACTTAGTTCGTGAATTGAGGCAACAGAATAATAGAGAGAATAGAAGGACCAATGCAAACCCGACAATTCAGACAAGTCTGACGGAACGATTCATGAAACTTCAGCTGCCTACTTTTACAGGAGCCCCTAAAGCGGATGAAGTTGAAACATGGATAATGGGCATGAAGGATATCTTCGAGGTAATGGAATGTCCTGAAGAGAAAAAGGTCACACTTGCTGCCTTTAGACTACAAGGAGAAGCGAAATGTTGGTGGAATTTGGTGAAAAGAAATTATGTAACTGGAGTGCCATTCTTAGCCTGGGATAGATTTAAGGAGTTGCTGTTTGAGAAGTACTTTCCAAAAACTGTCCGTGAAAGAAAGAAAGTAGAGTTCATCGAGCTAAAGCAAGGAAATATGACAGTGGCTGAATATGAAGCCAAATTCATTGAGTTAGCTCGTTTTGCCCCAGACCTGATAAAGGAAGAACCCGAAAAAGCTAGGAAATTTGAGCGGGGATTGAGGAGAAACGTTCATGATCGCATATCACTGTTTCAGTCTGAATCATATTCTGAAATAGTGAACATGGATTTAATTTCAGAAAGGAACAATGAAGAATATATGAAAGAAGTAAGTCAGAAAAAGAGGAATGCGCCAGCTGAGAAAGCTGGAGAGACTTCAAATAAGAAACGTGAGACCCCAAAAACTCGAGGAAAAGAGCCGGAACAAGATAAACCAGAAAAATGTCAGCGATGTGGAGGTCGCCACAGCGATGACAAATGCCGATGGAACACAGGAGCTTGTTTCGGATGTGGCAAGCAAGGGCATCTGGTAAAAGATTGCCCGGAGAGGATGGGACAAGCACGAGTCTATCAGCTGATAAACAATTGCCCTGCCCCAAACAAAAAAGTTTGAGGTATAAATATTGTTTTGAATTATCAATTATTAACTTATTATGAAATTAGCATGATAAATTTCTTATAGACACCCCTAGCTAAGTCAAGTTTGGAGAACCAAACTTTTTAAGGAGGGGAGAATGTAATACCCTGACCTGAGTTAGGCGGAACCGAACCGAGTAAACCGGTACCCGACCCGGTAAACCCGGGCCATGGCATCAAAACCCATGGCATCAAAACCCGAACTATAATAAATTAAAAAAAAAAAAATAATAATAATAATAAATAATCTTAAATAAATAAAAAAAATGAAAACAAAATATATAATAATAATAATAATAATAATAAAATTTTTTTAAATATATATATATATATATCAGAAAGTGGGTGTGTTTGTGTTAGGTGTGTGTGGGTGTGTGTGATGGAGTGTGCCACACTCAAGGTGGCATGGTGGGAGATGGAGTGTGTAAGTGGGTTGTGTGTGGCAGTGGAATTCAGGGCATGGAGGGGGTAGGCAGATCTGATTTAGAGATATATATATATATATATATATATATATGGAGAGAGAGAGAGAGAAAGAGAGAGCTGAACAAAGAAAAAATTTGGGTTGTGGAGAAATTTGGAAAAAACGAGAACCGGCTCAAAAACAGGTAACCACCTATGCTTTGATTTCATTAAATTTCCTCTACATTATATTAGATTCAATTTTGCATGAGTAGATATCGAAGCTTGAAGAAAAATCCAGAAACTGAAATTAGTTACACGGCCAAAAATGGTAGGCTTTGATATGTTAAACAAACCTTGATTTTGGAATTGAAAATAAGTAGGAAACTTTAGCAGGAACCCAACGCAACTTGAATGATAGAAAATGGTCCAAAAATGGCTACGGAATAGCCTGTTATTCCTCACCGGTGCATCACCGGAAAATCAGTGATGGGTGTTGGAAACCGGTGAGATCGGGGCCAAAAGTTGGTTTGAATTAATTGTTGAAATGTTAGAAGTGTTTTGGTGTAAAAATTAGGAAAAAAGGACGTCAAAAACTATGGAAAGCGAGGGGGAAAGGTGGCGGTTCCAGTGACCGGCGCCGGAATTGGGTCGGAGATGGTGACCGGAAAATCGAAGGGTTATCGGGTCAAGATAGAACCGGGTCTGGTTCGGGTCAGGTCGGGATCCGACCGACCGGGCATATGGGTTATGCAAAACTACGTCGTTTTGGGTTTAAGTGGATTTAAAATGTAAATTAGGGCTGACGTCATCAAGACGTCAGCATGACATAAAGAAACCGAATTGAACCCAGTGGTTTTTGACTGAACCGGACCGGCCCAATTGAATTGGGACTGAACCGGTCGGTTCATTCAACAGTTTTTGGAAATCCTATTTTGACCCCCCAAACTTTCGGTTAATTACGAAATTACCCAGAAAATTAAATAAAAATTAATTTAAAACCCTTTTTAAATTTAGGAAATTATTTAAAATACCCTTAAGCCAAATTAGTCAAACGAAATCCAAATAAAGTAAACCAATAGTGCATTTTGACTATTTTGGGCATTCCGGATCCAATGGTAAGGTCCGTTTCACGAGACGGGACTCTGAAAAATAAGACACAAGTACTAAAATGACTAAAATACCCCTGTATCCAAACAAGGCAAGTCATATATGTATTTCAACTATCTCGGACCCACTAAATCCAACGGTGAGGTCAAAATTATGGAAAGGGGTCCCGAGGATAAAGTGACCATAATATATCAAAAGACAATTTTACCCTTTTCAATCCAGAAGTCCAATTTAAGATCGGTAAAAGCCTAAACCGACTTTCTTGGACATTCCGAACTCAAAGGTAGAGTCTATTTGACCAAAAGAGATTAAGTGACAATCTAATCATGTGATATTATGGAATGTAACCGGAATTTGAAATGTGATTTTAGGGAACTTCATATGAAGGATTTTTGGAGTTAAGCTTTTGGAATTCAGGTAAGTATTTCATACCATATTGAGGTAGACATTTTCAGTATAGATATAAATATTGAACTCTTTTATGATATATCGACATATGAAATCGTTTTCCTTTATAGCATTTGTTTAATAGTTATACTGTATACGTTTTGAACGATTTATTGACAACTATAATTGTCTTCTTTGACTTAAGAAAATGTGTTTGTAAGGTACTCAAATGTTATATGATCTCTTATAAATGTTGAACTGTTTTAACTAAATATTAAATAAAGAACTTTGATTTGAGTAATTGAACTGCTATTGATGATTATTGATTTTTGGATATGATTTGGTTATGATTTTGATGCTTTGAATAGAACACTCTTCTATGATTGGTCACTATCGAATAGGTTGTGATTTATCGAACCCTCCCATAGGGTATATTGTGGTGAGCCGGTGTTGATACGGCATATCGAACTAGCTAGCCCATCGATCTCAGTCAGCGAGGTTCTAATTTGCTATCCATAGAAGTGGAATATATCATTTTGAATATGAATATTGAAAATCGAACCATGAATACGAATTATCGAATTATGAATTATTGAACTATGAATTTGGGTTATTGAACCATGAATCTGAACTATCGAATTATAAATTATTGAACTATGAATTTGGGTTATTGAACCATGAATCTGAATTATTGAACTATGAATTTGAGAATTGAACCATGATATTGAACTGTGATATTGACTTATTAAACTATGTTATTGATCATCGATTTACGATTATCTTTGAATTGAGATATATTGGAACTGAATTTGATACCGTTATCTTGTACTATAATTAAGATAACATATGATATATAATCATTGACATTTCAGTATTGAATTACATAGTAGTTTTGAAACCCTTGGTGTGTTATGGAATGCTCACGAGCTGGGATACTCACGAGCTGTTGAGCTCATAGGATTTTTATCCTATTTCAGGTGATGACATGGGAAAAGAAATAGCAGGTTCAGTCAGACTAGATGGAAGCTTGAAAAGCTATGAACCCTTTTGTGATAGGATTTTGCTAGTCATGATGTAGTTGCTTTTGGGAACTTTTGGACTGTATATTGAATATGACATCAGCAGGCTTTGAAAAATTACATTATGTACTTTTTGTAATTACTATGGAATGTATAAATAGATGACAGATGTTGATTTGTGTAATGACGCTTCCGTAATAGAAAAAGAATTTTATTCCGCTGCATTTGATAGTATGGAAATCAGAAAAGCTTTGTGATCATTGGAAAAGGCCTCGGTGGCCGATCACGAACCGCTAATCCGTACGGGCCGGGTTCCGGGTCGTGACATATGTGACCTGGAGTTCCTCCAACATAGGCTGATATTCAACTGCCCTTTTATTCTTGCCATTCTGTTTCTAACAAATAATACTAAATTTCAATTTTTACATCACAAGGTGAAGGGAAGTAGATATTTGCTTCACAAGGTAATATTTTATATTATGCGATATGAATATTAATAATTGATGCAATTCAATTAAATGATGTCCTTGGGTTTTGTTTAAGATGTCATATTTTTCTTTATATTTAAATTTAGGCAATATCGATATGTGGAATCACTCGATTATTACTACTAATGGATGGACTCTTATGTAATGCTAAATTTCTGAATATCCAGACGCACCCAGACCTTAACAAGAGTGAGAGAAGACATTTGTGTCGAATTTAGACTGCAAAAAGTTATCTGTGGAAGCCTGCATGCGTGCTGCTCAAAATGAGTTACTCCCACTAAGGGTGGTGGTCCAAGTCCTATTCTTTAGGCAAGCCAGAGTTGCCATGGCTGGTGGCCAAGTGACTGAGCTGCCTAACAACATCAAGGCACTTCTTGCAACACATGATGACCCATCAAAGCCTAGCACCCATACAACTGTTCCAACAGAGGATCAGTGGAGTGTCTCTCGCCTTAAATCACCAAAGTCGAAGCTTTCAACTTTAAGGATGAAGCTGGCTGAAGACAATGACTTGGACGAGAATTTTAAAGACGGGATTGGAAAATCCTGGAAAGTTAAGGCTATTTATGCTCTTCCTACTCGACTCAAAGGGATGTTCAGTAACTTGTGGTCCATCAATAGAAGTGCAAGTAAAAAGAATTGATAGAATTTTGTCACAGTATCTGTTTGGGGACAGTAACTTGGAATGTAATCATGCTCTTTTTTGTTTCTTTTAATTTCAATTGCGAAATGGCATGTAATCTTTAGGGAAAAAATTATTGTGCATATTGGTGTAATCGATGTTAATAAAAATTATTGTGCATTATTGGTGTAATCATTAATTTATTCTTGCTTCTCCTTATGTACAATGTCATAACTTTTATTAATCCATTATATAAAAATTATAGCTACTACATAAGATGATATTTCATAATCTTTCTTCTTCAGGTCCTTTACATAATTTAAAAATTCCCCCTAGGCTCATGGCTGAATCATAAATGTTATGGATTGTGTTGCTACTTTGCATATTATAAATGGAGATTCATTGATCTTATAAGCCATTTGAGGTTACAAAAAAGAATACAAGAAATTAGGTCGCAACTATATGCTTGAACAAAGATTGAGAATTCAAAAGCAAATTTGCAAAAAAAAAAAAAAAAATTAAAAGCGTTTTTTCGAAAGACGTTTTTAAAAGCGTCTTTTCAAAAGACGCTTTCAACCGAATTTTTAAAAAAAATATAACTTTAAAAGCATCTTTCAGAAAGACGTTTTTGAAAGCGTTTTTTCAAAAAACGTTTTTAAAAACAACCCTATTTTGGTAAATAAGTTTGAAACAACCCTATTTTGAAAAATAAGTTTTTTTTTTACCCTACTTAAGTATTTAACTCTAAGATGAGATATTCTATTTTTGAAAACATGCATATGATATTAAATAGTATCTGCATTGCTTTTATATAACACAAATACAGGGGAGAAGCTCTCTTTGCACGAGGAAAAGAAGAGGGAACGTCTGCTACATGTGCTACAAGCTAATCTCACATGCATCTTTTGAAGCCTAACGACCTTGGATTAAGTGGCTATTCTCTTACTACATCCTTCAACAGTTCAATTGATAATTTAAGAAGGGAAATATCATGTGCTACAAGCTAGCTAATGCCACATACATCTTTTGAAGCCTAATCTCCTTGGATTGATGCTTGGTCTCTTACTACATCCTTCAACAGTTCAATTGACAATTTCAGGTGAATGGAAAATCATGGTGAATAGGTATTTTATGTGCAAGCAAACAACTGAATCTGTTAAACATGTTCTATTACATTCCTCATTTGCTAGGGAATTGTGGGCTTTGGTGTGTTCGGTTTTTGTATTGGATTATGTTAAGATCAGTTGAGGATCTTTTGACATGTTGGAGTGCAGTATGCCCCCTCAAAAAGTCGAAGGAAAGTGTAGAATGTGATTCACCTTCATCTTTTATGGTGTATTTGGTCAAAACAGAATAACCTTACTTTTGGAGGGGTGGAAAACCCCATTCATATTGTAAAAAAGAATTTTCTAGATAAGCTTTACTTTTGGAGAGTAGGGAAATATCCCATTTTTCTTTTCTTTTTCTTTTTTTATTGTATACAGTAACCTCTTTAGCACTCTGCTTATAATATTTTTCTTACCATCAAAATATTGAAGCCCAATGAAAGGGGATCTTTGTTGTTTGTTTCCTATCCTTATGATGATCATTCTAAGTTAAGTTCATTCATTTCTTCAAGATTTTCGGAATCTCAATACAAATTTACAAGTCGTATTTCATGAAATACAAGTTGAAATGAAGAAATGAGATTTTTATAGTTTTAATGATTTTGTAATAGATTTAAGGTTTAATTTCTCAACAAGATGACTGTAATTGTTATTTTTCATTTGGCTTGTGCATTGAGTTAATCTAGCATTAGTTCATCTTTATGGAATATATATATATATATATATATATTATTTTGCTTACCGAAAAATACTTTTAATTACAACCAAATTGTAAAATTTCATGCACCATATGAGTAAACTTGACCTATGAAGCAAGATTCTTTGGATACTCTTTTTGTTAGTAAAATATACTCACTAAGATAATAAAGACATAATTACATGTGCTATTTATGTATTTTCTGAAAATTTCTTCGTCAATTATATTTTTAAATATTTAAATTGTTACAAAACTTGCTAACGCACGTGTATTTTTACTAGTATAGAGAAAATGTTTTAATATTTTATATCAATTTCTTTTTCCCTTCAAACTCCTATGCTTTTTTGCTCAAATTCCTCTGCCGTAATATGTAAAAGAATGTGATATTTGGGGTTTTTTTTTTTTTTTTCAGCAAGCTCTACCTTAGTTAGTACCTCCTCCATCTCCCCTAAGGGGCAAAGTGTGTGTGTGCAATTTACCTATCAAAAATAAAATTTGGGGTATTTTTTTATTAAATTGGTCATTACCCTTTGTTTGCAGGATCATCAGAGAAAAAATTGACTCCTATTGAGGAATTGCCATCTCTAGACTTGAAAATGTTAGTTATTTAATTTTGTAGTTAACTAATGACCTGAGGGATATATATATATATATATATATATATATATATATATAAAATTTATTCACATATATTGTTGTGCATTTATTTATTTATATATTTTCTTTTCAAGGATTTCCATAAGATATAATACTACTTTAAATAATTTATTGCAACTACTAGTTGCCCAGTTGTGTTTCCATGGGCTGCAATTTATTTATTGTTGGCTCAGTAAAAACGAGTTCACTTTAACCAGCTGCTCCAATTTTTAGTAGTTAATGATTGTGTAGAATCAAAATGTTTGGTTGCTGGAGTTGATTATTATGAAATATAGGGGTGATAGCCAGTTCAACACAAGTCTTTAAACCAAAGTTGATGTATGGTTGTCGAGAACTCACATGGTATTGTAAGTTGTATCAATAAGTTTGTCCTGTATAAAAAATGTTGTACCTTGTAGTTTGTCATGTTCATCCTTGGTCATTTGGTAGTATCAATAAGTTTGTAATGCATTATTTTTAAACCCATTGCTGATATGGTGGTATAAAACTGATGTGGTATTATCCTGACCGGCATAGATGTTTTATTCAAAAATATAAATATTTGGATCCTTCTTTGAATGTCCCGTAAAAGGAATTTATGTCATTTGTAAAAGGTGGACTTTTTTTTTTTTTTTTTGGGGGGGGGGGGGGGGGATGTGCATCATGTCTGTATGTGAACCCATCAAGTTCATGTTGTGAGCCTACAGTCTATAGAAATGTTAGTTGGTTTGACATTATGATTCGTTGGGGGGACCAACACTGAATAATAAATAGCCTTATGAGTTTTAGCTAGAAAGAAATAAATGTTACTATCCCCTTTTTGAAAGACATAATACTTGAGAGGTGGCTATAATTTACTTCATTTTTTGTGTCCATCTGTCTACCCCTTCAAGCACTATTGAACTAAAATACAATTACATCTTCAAAATCAGTTTTGTAAAAAGATTGCTGGTGTAAAATATTATATATGTGGCCTTCAGCTAAAATATAACCATCTCATCAAATTTATGACAAAGGTTTACGCTGGCTGTCAGCCACTGTATTTCTTTATATAGATTTGTGCTCATCTATATATATATATATATAAATATGAAATTCAACTTGGATTTGTAGCTTTCAACCTCTTGATGCATTTTTTTTTTTGGTCGGTCAACCTCTTGATCCAATTTGGGCTAATATACCAAGTTTTTATCAGGTTGTGCACTATATGAATCACTATGATGTTCAAAAGGATTACGAATCTGGTAAGCAATATTATGAATCTCAATGCCCCTAACTTCTATCTGGTGTGATAATAGGGGCATTGAGATTACCGAAGCATTACGGTTACAGATGGATGTTCAAAAGTGGATGCATGAACAGCTTGAGGTATGAATTTGTTTCCGAGGAAAAGATTTTTGTTATAGTTTGATGAGTCACTTCTCAATCTGGTAAGCAATATATTGGAAATGAAACTAGGTTAAATTTATATGCAGGTTGACGCATGCCTTGAAAGCCACTGATCAACCGTTCCTTATAAATATTGAATTGTAATTAGAACTGAAGGAACTTTTTGTTTTAGCTTTTGCAGGTTAAAATAGTGAAGGAAGTTGTTGGGTAGCAAATAAATTAGATTCTTTTTCATATGTCAATAGGCAAAGAGAATCCAATTATCCAATGCAGGAGTGATGATGTTAACTCAAATCATGATAGTTTTGTTCTTTGTATTAATAGATGGAACCATCTGAACACTATAACTGTTTTTTTACTAATATAGGTTGAATTGGTTTTAGCTCCAACTGGCATTGTATTAATCAAGGATATGACAAGCACATATAATTATGACTTGTTTTTAGGTCCAGTTGGCACTATATTAATTGAGGATACTACAAGTAAAATTGTAATATCCTACATCTTGTTATTTTTATTATATTTTATTGCTATAGGTGAATCCACTTCAAGTAATGATAAAGGATGGATTTGAGTATGCTTTAAGCATGACTATGTGATTCAAAGTGATGAGTTTACTCGTATGGATAGTCAGGCAATAATTAAAATTCTAATAGGAGAAATTAAGAACAAAACGATATTTCTAGTAGGCTTTTAAAATGACTCTTGAACTAAAACATAATTAATTAGGTTAATCCCTATTTTAAGGTTAAGCATAATTAAAGCATACTTAACTAAACTAACCTAGTTTGTGATAGGTTATTGGAAAGTTCTTAAAAATTGTTATATTTAAACTAATTATGTTTAATTACTAACCTTAATACATGATTAGTGAATTAAGTTAATTTTAATTGGGTTAATTAGAGTATTTAAGTAAGATAGACTTGTACTAATCCTAGGTTATAACCTAAATCTTATAATTATCCAAGTTAATTTTAATTAGAAAAAGGTAAGAAAGACAATTATTCACATGGGCAAGGGACCCACGATTTGGAATATCTCTAGTCCATCATTGTTGACTATTCTTGAGGAGCTTGTGTAGAGATTTGTCTATATATATATATGTATGTATTATACATATGATATATATATATATATATATATATATATATACACACACACACACACATAAAAGGGACAAAAAAATCAAATTAGTAAGAGAGATGAAATATAGAGCTAATAAGAGCAAGACACTTCAAATATGTGGGAGTTCACAAGGTGATACCTAGTCCACATATAGATACATGTTTGTATCTATTATGTCTTACAAAATAAATTGTAAAGACAAGCAAGAAGCTTTCTAAAATGTGTTGGACAGAATAATAAAGTAAGGAAGAAAGTAGAGAAAACAAGAGAACAAGAAGGAGAAATAAAGAAGTTTAAGGAGGACTAGCCTAGAGGTTGAATTCTTGAACAATCAAAGTATGAATTCTAGTCCTAGTATTTTATTTTTTAATTTAATGGGAAAAGAAACATTTAAAAAGGACTAAGAACTCAAATTCAATTAAAAATTGAATGAAATTCTAAACTAGTCTTGAAGTCCTAACAAGTTTTGTATGGAATAGTAATTACATGGATACAAGAGCAACATATATGATGTAGAATGATGCATCATGATTAATGAGTATTGATTAAACTAATTGGCTAATGATTAATGGTGTTAAAACAATCCTAGTACTACCTAGGTTACAATTAGCATGATTAGATTATCAAAGGAACTATAAGTGTGAGAAATTGTAAGGAAAAATGCTGCTAGAAATTAAAGGAAAATACCTTAATTAAAGTTAAATGATTTGTCTAAATGATGATTCAAGATGCTAGATATAAGTGTTGAAATAACCAACACTTGGAAGTTAAAAATGAAGCTTATAAGTAGAAAAAATAGGGATGGTGCAACTGTCGTCCCAATTGTGTAAAAACCTTATATTTGATGTAAATGAATTCCAGCAAGAGTCAAAGGACGCTCCAATGGAATTAGAATGTGAGGGATTTTATCATAATCTTAGATTGTGTTGTTTGAACTATAATGGGACAAGCGTAACTAAATAATGTTACATTACACTCAAATATGGTTCTAATATGAAATATATGTATGTAGGGTTCCTTAGGAGAGAGAGAATCAAGGACTGTTTTAAGAGCACAAGGTGAGTAATCCGATTCCCTAAAATGGTGAATTGAATGCGATATTGTTAAACATGTTATTTGGTGTTTTAATAAGCAAAGCATTATGCTACATTTTCCATTGATGATATTGAAGTACATTTTATAAGTATGATTGATAAATAGATTTGCAAATCCATGGATAATCACAGGATTTAGAATGTGTTTCTGTATATGCCATTACACGGGCCCCTTTTATTATGTCCTTACCAGGAGACCAAGAGTCGGTAGGCTAGTAAGTAGGCCAGAGATCTCTTCAGTGTCACTATAAGTGATTGTCATTATATATGACATTCTGCTCAGAATCTGAGTCGACGCGGATTCTTCCGTTCCAACCGTTGTAATGGACATGCTAAATGATATTTGATATCTGTTATGAGCTCTATTAGACTACTTATTGTTATTCAAATGTTTAAATAGCAACTTCATTTTTGAAAATACATTTGAATTGTTTCAGTAATGCTTGATATTCATGGTTTTATTTAAAGTTTCTTTTGCTATAAAAACCCATGATAGGGCATTGGTATTATTCATTAAGCTTTGTTTGTTCATCCTATTTCCCAACCAATTTTTCAAGTAATGGAGCTTAAGATAGGGAGGGAAGTTAAGGAAGAAGAGTTTGTAAAATTTTATAGCAAGACTTGCAATTATCTCTTTTGAGCCTATGTAGGCTTCTGTATATATACAATAGCTATTTTTGTGTGTTGGCCAGTTGTAGATGTGAATGACTTGTAATAAATTTTGCAAGTGTGAGTTTGATATTAAACTTAGAATTGCTCTAATCGAATGTGGTTGGTATGAGTTTGATGTGATCCTGACAAGTTAAAAATGTTACGCTTCTGCTATATTAATAAACTATCCATTATATAACCCATTCGATTCTGTATAAGGCCTCGGTGGCCGGTCATGGACCATAACTCCATCCTACGTAGGGTGTGGGTCGTGACAAAAATGACCTGGCTCGACTAAGTTTGGATGTTATTTATATTGCTCTTCCTTAAACTTGTTTCAACTTTCAAGATGTAGTTGAAATGGTAAAGTTGTTACGAAATTTAACCACATGCAATGCACGGGCACCTCTGCTAGTTATTATTATTATTTTATTATATATCTATACTACCTATAAAAATATGGATCATCTTACAATGTTTTCACAAAAAAGTGTTTTACACTTTCACTTGACCAAAATACCATTTCTAATAAATTTTATTCCCACTTTTTCCACTTTACCAATGGTATGACTATTCAGTTTCCAAACTTCCTAAAAATTTATTTCCAAATTTCTCCGTTTTCCTGACGTTATGCCTATTCAGTTTCCAAATTTCCACAAAAAAAAAAAAAAAACTTTCTTGATATCACTACATGGTTGTTCCTTTACCAATGGTATGACCATTCAGTTTTCAAACTTTTCAAAAATTTATTGCCAAATTTTCTCCACTTTCCCGACATTATGCCCATTCAATTTCCTAACTTCCTAAAAAAAAAAACTATCTTAATATCACTACGCAGTTGCTCCACTTCAATGGCGTTAGAAAAATGTCTCCTACGACAAAAAAAATCGTTTGAATGCTTTGTTTGAAGTTAACCCTTTGTTTCAACTGGTGGCTTGCACTGTTGGGCATTGGAGTATAAACATTGGTTATGTACTTGTGCTGCTAAGTGTCTTTTCATTCTCTTGTTTCCTGTGGGAATTTTTATCAAGTTCCTATTTGTGTGTCCAAATTCTCTTCCATTCTGAACTTTTGATTAGCTTTCTGCGTTTAACTCTTTTCCATTTCTGTGATGCCACCTAATGCAGCATCATCATCGAATAAAACCATATTTTGGAGTCCACCGGGGGATTTGAATTAAAAACCACCAAAATACCTTTTCTAATAAATTTTATTCCCACTTTTCTCACTTTACCAATGGTATGACTATTTAGTTTCCATACTTCCCAAAAATTTATTTCCAAATTTCTCCACTTTCCCGACGTTATGCCCATTCAGTTTTCAAACTTTCAAAAAAAAAAAAAACTCTCTTGATATCACTACAGCTACTCCTTTACCAATGGTATGACCATTTAGTTTTCAAACTTCTCAAAAATTTATTACAAAAATTCTCCACTTTCCAGACATTATGCCTATTCAGTTTCCAAACTTTCCAAAAAAAAAAATTCTCTTAATATCACTACACAACTGCTCCACTTCAATGGTGTTAGAAAAATGTCTCCTACGCTAAAAAAAATCATTCGAATGCTTTGTTTGAAGTTAACCCTTTGTTTCAACCGATGGCTTACGCTATTGGGCATTGGAGTATAAACATTGGTTATATACTTGTGCTGCTAAATGTCTTTTTATTCTCCTGTTTCCTGTGGAAATGTTTGTCAAGTTGCTATTTGTGTGTCCAAATTCTCCTCCATTCTAATCTTTTGATTAGCTTTCTGGGTTTAACTTTTTTTCATTTATGTGATGCCATCTAATGCAGTATCATCATTGGATAAAACCACATTTTGGAGTCCACCGAGGGATTTGAATTAAAAACCTATTTTTGGCTTAATACACTGGACATCATTTATTCAATATTTCAGCAGAACAGGGTTACAAAATTTTATTAGAACTTGGCTTGTGAAAAAGGGCTGTATACTTTTCTTGGGTTGCCTTATCCTTTGAAACCCCTGCATGATAAGGGAGTTAAGGGCAAGCCTTTTGGGAAGACATTTGGTTATTTTTTGTTTTGCTTTATTTCAGCTTACTAATACAACGGTCAGAGTTGATGAGATTATGCACTTGCTCAGTCAATATTTTGGGGCCATATAACAAGTTTTTGTGTTTACGCGCGCGCGCGCACACACACACACACACACATATATATATATATACATACATGCTGTTAAATAGATTACCAAATATAGGTAAAAAAATTTCATATTCCCGGATAATATACTTCTAAGGGTGAAATGATGTGTCACATCCAAACAATAAATTTGTGGTATATTATCTCATTCTTGAGAGTATGTAGTCCGGATGTACCGAATAATTTCTTCAAAGGCCATTCAAGAATTTTTCAGAAAGAGAAGTGCTGACATGAATCCAGAATGGAGGTATGTGGTAAGATAAGGTTGTAATATACTGTAGAAAGATAAGAGCATGCTAGCTAGAATGCACATGTTAATTTGTTTGTGTGAACAAGATACTCTTTTTTTTTTTTTTTTTTTTTATAACTAATGAAAAAAGCTCTCAAATGAACATGTTACTTATATCCCCTGTGTGGTGGGTCCAATGTTTCTTTTATTATCTTATTTTCTTTCTCTTCCCTTTCTCTCTTTCTTTTCTTTCACTACTTTTCCATAAAATATTAAAATAATATTATTATTTTTTTGCTAATGTGATTAGCAAACAAGTTAACAAAGTGGTGTGAGTCTTTGTTTAGCATTCAACTTAATCTATCCATTGGAGTACTTTTTATGTTCATCTCCTACATCTCCTAACAGCGAACACTAACACACATTTAGCACACATACTGTGGATGTTCAAATTGAGTTTCATCTATGGATGGACAAGGTTCTTCTCCATTACTTATTTTCTCAATGTTTTTCAAAGTATCTTGAATGCATGACATATCATCCATTGTTTAATTATCTACTAATAAATACATAATGTCATGGATTGGAATTATATTGAAAAAAATTAGAAAAAATATGTAATGCAGGGAATCCTAACCCTTCATCCATAACATGAATCGATTAGTTTGCTTGAACTGATCTTATTCTACCCATAAAGTAGTGCATTATAAGAAAACGAAAACATTAAACACCCTATTACTTTGTGACATAACAAATGACCTAAAACTTGTCCGGTGAAAAGGCTACCAGCTCTGCAAATGATGTAGACATCTGAAAAATCAGAGTAAATTTTTCATTTTTGCTGGTAGGGCATTATTCATGTGCTGGTTACCAGTAGGGCGCTATACATGCATCATTTAGACATAAGTCATGTTTAGAAAAATATTTTGAGTATTCCATAGAAGGGAAATATGCTTATAATATTATAATACACCTCCTGTGAAAATTTAAGCCTAATCGGAGATAGTTTGAAAAATGAACCATAAAGGGACATCCCGGGTGGCCCAAGTGGACTCGGCCAAACCGGCCCGCAAGAAAAAATAAAGTTTTTGAAAAATTTTCATTTAAAATAATTTTAAGAACTTTGAGGCATTTCGGGACGGGTTGAAGTGTAATGGGGTCCCGAACTCATTATAGGGCAAAAGGGTCATTTTACCCCTTAGCCCCTTTAGTATAAATACAACCCTTTAGAGATAGAAATATCATAAATGGGTCTGAAAAGGAGCAGAAGCTCATGCATGGAGAGAAAATTGAAGAAAACTTAGGGTTTTCCAACTTTCAAGACTCTAAAACTCATCTCTAAACTAGGATTTTCATAAGGCTTCCTTCTAGGAAGTTGTTCCCCATGTCAAGGGCTACATTCTCACTGATTGGTTTGGCTGCACAGTGAACACAACTCCCTAGGCTTGAGAAAAACCCTTTTAGGTATGATATTTGCTAAGTAAAGAATAGGGTTAAGTTTAGGAATGTTTTTATATGTTAATTGTATGACCTACATGCTTATTGGTTAGTAGAGAACCACCTAGTTTATAGTTACTTTGAAAACCTAGGGTTGGTACCTTATGTACTTATGTATTCTTTGAAAATTTGTTGGAGTGATGAACATGTAATATGACTATATGTATAATTTATTGCATTTTAGCTTATGTTCATGTAAACAAAGTCTTGTAGTTGGAAAGTTATGATTCATTCAATGTGTTGGTGCTTTATGTATTTTGTAATCTTTGAGAATTTGGTAAGGTTGTGAATATGTAATATGTTTATATATGTAATTGATTGGATTACATGCTAGGTTCATGTAGACAAAGTTTTGTGATTCAAAAGTTATAGTTGCTATAAGTACTATGATTTAAGGTATATGCCATGTAGTTGATGAAATGCTTCATTGAAAATTGCATAGAAAAATCAAGGCATCTTGGCATATGTGAATCTTTGAAAACATAGTGTGGGTTGAGCACTTCGGTGCTATGCATTATGAGGGTATAGATCCTGTGGTGAAAACTCAAAATTGGCCATTGCATTGGTGCTCGCTAATCCAACTGGGAGCGATCCGTGAAACAGCTATTGGTACTCGCTGATCCAACGGGAGCGATCCGTGAAACGAAACATAGGTGTGGCATAGAGTTACATGTGTGAGTCATGCATATTGTCCATTGCATTGCATTGATGAATTGAAAGGCATATAGTTATAAATGTACACTTGCACATGCCATGCCTTAACTTTGTTCTTTATATTAGCATTATGTCATACTAGCAGTCGTGCTGACCTTTCATGGGATCATGTATTACAGATGAGGCTCCCGATACTTGAAACTGGACAAAGTCATTGGGGCACGGAGGAGAAAGTAGAATTTGAAGCATATTTGGCCTAAGGGCCACATTTTTTTGTATGTATGGGCATAAGCCCAAATAACTTGTGTTAAATTTGAAGAATAGTGAACTATAGGCCTTGTGCCATTTTGTAATGAAAGGGTTTAAACCCAAATGACAAATGGGATGTTTTGTTTAATGTGCATCACATGTAAATGTTGAGAGCTATAGTTGTATGTTTAATCTTTATGAATTTGTGGCCATCGAGTGAGTGTGGAATGTACATATACTTGTATATATAAATTGTTGTGAAAAATTAGGTGGAAAAGGCTTAGAAAACAAATGAGACTGGTGAAATTTTTCAAAATATAGCAACTAGATTGAGTGGAGTGGGAGAACATGCCTAGATTTTCTAAGTAGGGAAATAAATGACTTAAGAAGAAAAAGAAAGGTAAGGAAATAGAAATAGGGGCTAATTAGTCCAAAAATTACGTAAGGTTGAAAAATAAGGAAAAAAATAGTAAAATGGTCATTTTACATGTTATAGGGCCCCACACTAAGTTTGGTGATGAAATAAATTGAAATGGGCATAAAAAATATCAAATTCAAGATTTTAGGCCAAGGTTGAAAAATCTGGTACTGTAACATTTTAGTTACTGGTTTACTGTAGCAATAAACAGTAGCTACAATGAACCAATAGCAAACCAGCCCAGGACAGCCCAGCCGCATGCCCAGCCCCCCGCGAGCGTGCGTACGCCTGCCTGCCCTCCCCCGTGCGAGCGCGCCTGCTGCGTCTGTGCGCCACTGTGCCCTGCGCGTGCCTGCTGCCCACCAGCCATGGGCATCCAACCCTTTACCTCTTGACACTAGTCCTTGGCCACTTGCCTTGGGCCATTTTTGGCTAATCCCTAGGCCATGTTTGGCCACTTACTTGGACCACTTTAGGTAGGATTTTTGACCTATTCTTGGCCTATGCCTTAGGAAATTTGGGACCCATTTGGGCCACTATTTCAAGCCACATTAGAAACAATTTTGGGGCCATCTTGAAGATCATGCTTGGACATGACTTAGACTATTTTTGACCATTGGTTGGGGAGAAATTTGACTACCATTTGGAACCCATCTTGGGTGAGTCTAGTTAGCAAATTTTTCATTCTTAAATTTTGGGGAAACATGGGGAAATTAACATGTAATCAGTTAAATCCATTTAGTTGCCTTTTATTTATTTCTCTTAATTAATTTCACTCACTCCCCGGGTTTATGAAAATTTGGGGCGTGACAGATGAAAAATGCACCAAATTCTTGGATCAGTCCCTCGAGCCAAACGAAAATAATTCCAATTTACAACACGGTCTTAACCGTGCCTGCAATTATCTCAAGGTTGCAGCCAAGAAAAACGCTGGAGTGTTTGCCAACTTTCTCCTTTTGGCAAAGAAATGCCATTTCATAAAATAATTTTATATTATTAGAAAGCTAATACACATCTTTTCAGTTCATGAATGCCTTCATAATAAACACACACATACATGTACACATATACATATAAGAAGGCCTGTAAAAATAAAAAATTATCAACAACTACATCTTAGTGAAGGGTTCCTATAAACAAATTAGTAAAGGCAGTAAAATTCCAATGCAATATGGCTTTCAAAGCCAAAGTCTTAGCAATAAAGAAGGCCTAGAAAACTTAAGCAAGCCTTTTCTGCAACATAGTTTTCTTTTCCAAATGAGGATACATGCGTTAGTGAATAGTCTGACGTCACTGCTAGCTTATCTGTTTCTTGAACCTACAATTTGTAGCCTTCCAGGTGTGCCAATAAATTCCTGGCTTTGCCAGGTTTGCCAATAATCTAGATATTAAGTTTGAAAGATGTGATCTATCTTATTTATTTGTATTACATTATCATGATCTCTATTTGCATTCCTTGTTTTTTTATAGATGTATTTGCCTTCCATATAAAATTTTGTGCCATAGGACTTCATCAATGTTTGGGGAATTTAGTGCTTTGTTGACATTGTATCGCAGGTATTATAAGTATTTGTATATGCAATTTGTAACACCCCAACCGGATTAGCGGGAAATTTAGTGACGAATTTGGGAATTTGAAATTTTACGAGACGTAATAAAAATGTTACATGAAATTAAACCGAAAAATAATAATAATAAAAATAAATAAATAAATAATAGTGACAATAAATGAATAAATAGATAAATAAATAAATAATAACAAATAAAATAAGATAAGATAAAACAAGATAAATTAAATTAAATTTCCAAACAAGGCTTAAAAGAAAATAACAAGAAGGAAGCCAAAATGGAGCCAATGGGTTTTGAACCCTTGACCCATAAATTTAGCAAGCACTTAAGCCTAAAAATAAAAGCCACTTGGCTGCCCACACTTTGTGCTAAATGATGTAACATATATGTATATATATATATACATAAAATGGAGGCTCCACCACCCAACACAACCAACCACAACACATGCAACACATCACCCTTACATAATATATACAAGCGTACACGTTTGTGCCTCTATATGTATGGGTCTGACTTCGTGTGACAGAAAATAAGTGTGTGCATTGGGTTTAGAGAGAGAGAGAGCTAGAGAGAGAGAGAAGGGAGAAGAAGAAAAAGGAAGAGAGGAGCTCTATACCTGCATGCATGGCAACCTGAGGGGAGGAATAGAAAGCTTGAGGATCAAACAAGAAAAGGGTGGAGCCATTGTGAAGGTAAGAAAAACTCAAAGCCGAACTTTCTCTCTCTAAGAAATTTTTCCCATGTCGAAATTGTTTTGAAAATTTCTGTTGCATGCATGATATTTGGAGTATTGAATCTTGATTAAAGAGTGAAATTTTGGGACCCTAAACAGTTGAGACGTCTTAGGCCGTACCCCAAACCCACATGCAAACCTCAGATCACCATTAATGGACCTCGGATTATGCAGGTCTGAATCGACTTCCACCAAACTTAAACTGGGTCATCTAGGCTTAAATTAGACCTCAAAAGGATCTCAAAAATCTAGACACGCGACCATAATAGCTCAGAACCGACCCCCAAAACCTGAGTTACAGGTTACGGACATAAAACCCAGTTTTTATTTGACACATTAAAACTATAATTTATGAATGGAGACCGAACCCCCATGACTTGGGGATCACGTGGGAACAAACCGCACTCAAAATGGTTGAGAAATGGGCATTTTAGAACCAGTTGCAGGTTTCGAATATTGTTTTGAAACAGAACCATTGGAGCTCAATTCAATGCTCTAAATTGATGTTATAATGTTCGTAAGACTTCTAGAAGTATATTAGAATGGATAACAGTCAGTATTGATGGCCAAAAACCTACGAAAATGAAGAAGAAATCTCTAGGGTTTCGGATGAACAGTAGTGGCGCAGTGAAGAAGACGACCCAGTTCATGGGTCGGGTCGGGTCGGGTCGCGGGTCGGACTCCGACCGAACTAAAAAAAGGTTTTAGCTTTGAACCGGTTCAGTTATGATTTTTGAACCGGTTCAGTCTTTGAACCCCTGAACCAGTTGGTTTATTTTAAAACTTTCCAAAATTCTAATTTGACCTCCCAACTTTCGGATAATTACAAAACTACCCAGAAAAATAAAATAAAAATTAATTTAAAAACCCTTTTAATTAGGAAAATTATCGAAACACCCCTAGACCAAAAATTAGTCAAACGAAGTCCAAATAAAATAAAAGAATAGTGTAACCCAATGTTTTTGGGCATTCCGGACTCAATGGCGAAGTCCGATTTTTGAAATTAAGTCCCAAAAATTTAAACACGTGAAATGTAAAATTACCATTTTACCCCTAATAATACCTAAGGCCAATTGAATATAAAAGGTAGTCCATTTTGACTAGTTGGGGCAATCCGGACTCAACGGTAGAGTCCATTTTGGCAAACGAAGTACCGAAAAATATGACACGTAAAAATATAAAATTACAAAAATACCCCTAGGCTTAAAATAAATTATAGGAAAACAAATTTAGGTCTAGAAAAGTCCAAACTAATTATCTTTGACGATTTGAACCTAACGGAGACATCCTTGTGAGGAAACTGGAATAGAGAGGGCTCTAAATTGACTGTTGAATTATGTTATACTTTGAACAAGAAAATAATAAGGCTTTGAATTGTGATTATAGGGACCCTCGTTAAGGAAGGATTTTTGAAAATTGCTTTTGGGACTTCAGGTGAGTATTTTCATACCATGTTGAGGTGGATTTTTATTATAAATATAAATATCGAACTCTTGTATAATTTGAAAATAGATCCTTCTGTTTGAAATCGATTTGAATGACTTATTGACATTGCCATTCCTGATAGTTTGTAAAATGCTTATGGACACTATAACAGTTTTTCTTACTAATCTTTGAACCGTTTTGATTAAAGGATAAATATGATACTCTTAATTGAATAATTTAGATTGTCATTGATGTTATTGATTGTGGAAATGATTTTGATGCTTTGAATAATAGAATCTTCTATGATCTGTCATTATCGAATAGATTGTGACTTTATTGAACCCTAACCACGGGGTATATGAGTGGTACTATTGAATTTGATCTCAGTCAGCGAGGTTCTAATTTGCTGGCATTTGAACCCTAACCACGGGGTATATTGGTGGTATTTTTGAATGTGATCTCAGTCAGCGAGGTGCTAATTTGCTGGCCATAGAAGAGTAATTTTTGATGATTTGAACTTATATGAATATTGAATGTGAACTATGATTGAACTTTAAATTACCGAATTGAGAACTATTGAACTATGATTTTGATTATCAGACTATGAAATTTGTTATCGAACTATGTTACCGAACCATGAGGTTGATTTTGAACTATGTCTATTGAATTTGAAAACGACTTTGAACCCGTAACTATGAACAAGTTACAATAATTGAACTATAATGTTGATTTGACTGTGACTATGGATATTGAAAACGACTTTGAACCCTGTTTGAATTATAATACTAATTTTTAGTAACAACTTATTGGATCATTATTTTGATTGTGCTTTGTTATCGATTTTGATTTACGAATGTGATTGAACTGAGATTATGATAATGATTTTGATACCATTCACTGATCTGTTGTACTTGATATGATGTATTTTAATCCCATATGAGTATAGACATTTCAGACTGTACTACATTAGTAGTTTTGAAACCCTTGGCATGTTATGGAAGTACTCATTGGGCTTGTTGAAGCTCACCCCATTCTATTAACATTTTTCAGGTAAGGACTATACAACTTGCTTTCAGGTGATGTAGGATGAGCGCTTAAGTGACGAAGCAAGTTCTTTTGATGAGTCCTTAACCGAAGATAGATTAGATATTTTTGGGATCTTATGTATTCAGTTATGTAATATTTTGCTACTCTTGACTTGGAGACTATGATCTTAGATGATGGTATTTGAATTAACTAATGAAGTGATGTAGCTTGTTTTGTGGATGATAAGAAAGAAAAAAAAAAAAAATTATTCCGCTGCGTAAATGGTATTTAGAAAAGCGTTGTGATTATTGAAATAGGCCTCGGTGGCCGATCACGAACCCCTAATCCACATAAGCCGGGTTTCGGGTCGTGACACAATTGATAGCTGAGAAAAAAAAAACATATTTTTTTATGCTTGATTCAACTGGAAAAAAATGTATACGATTTTTTTTGGTATGGGATGTTCCTTATCTATACCAAAACTATAATATCATCCAAACGTCTACATGTTATTCTTATACGATCACTTTCAAGCAGTACAAAAATGAGAAGATGGAATTTGTTGGTTCATGATATCTCGCCTTTTATTATGACTTGAGCTGTTCATTTTGCCCATTTTACTATCAGTCTATTTTAATGGTTGATATACAAAAAAGTGGCACATGGATGAACTAAGATGAAATCTGTCTTTTCAGTTGCTGATCAAAGGTCTATAACTGCAAGAACTGCTATTATGGACAACCATTAAATATCAAGGAGCTTTATGAGTTTCAAGTGCATTAACTGCTATAAAATGAGTTGGAACTGATTTTATCATTGGATCTCGTATGACTTCTAATAAAAAATTGAACAATAACACAAAATCTGCCTTTTCATTTATTGAGCAAACGTCTGTAACTACAGCTTCATGAGTTTCAATGGAATTAACTGCTATAACATGAGTTGGCTAATTTTATCATTGGAGCCCATATGACTTCTAATAAAAAACTGAATAATAACACAAAATCAGCCTTTTCATTTGTTGAGCAAAAGTCTGTAACTGCAAGGTTTGCTATTATTACAACCGTTATATGTCAAGGAGTTTCATGCGTTTCAAAATCATTAACTATTGCAACATAAGTTGGTTGAGTTTATCATTGCAGCCTATATAAATTCTAATCAAACACTAGCCACATTCTCTTGGAACTCCTCCCCTTTCTTTACATATCTTCTTTATTCTTCCCTCCAACTCTCTATCTTCCCTTACATCCCATACAAATTGCCTTGTTCAAGCTACTCATAAGGTAACTTCATTTCTTTTATGTAATTATTTTGTGGTAATTTTTTGGTAAATGACAATACAACTGAGATTTCTAATTTTTAAAATTTATGGTGATGGACTCCCTTTTTTATAATGGGTTAAATTTATCAATATCTTATATGCATACAATCTTCATAAAAAATAATTCTTGATTGATTTACATCATTTTTGGAATTAATATACGATAAGGGTTCTGTTGTTATTATTTGAATTCATTTTAGCTATAGAAGACGTTGAAATCACAAAGAAGAAAACCAAATTCTTTCAAATTAGGCACAAATCCAAGAATGTGTTTTATTCATTTTTTAAGTTTCTTTACAACCCTCGTCATTGCAACTTGCAAGGCTTCTTATTATATCTGAAGACAAGGTTGGTCCTTTTATCCTTTATATTATATATACATCAAAGAACTCTATTTGCAATGTCTACCAATTTCATGTTGATAGATAATTAATGGACCATTTAATCTCTATATAGGCTAAAAAAATGCCATTGAAGAAGCCAATTTGCTCTGAAAATCGTCTTTCCCCTTCATTTAGCATATGTGTTTATAGCTTGAGATTGGTAACTAATAACCCCAACTCCCGCACATATAATTTATATTGTTTATTGTTCTTTCTTTTCCTTTTTCAAGTTTCCTTAGTATAAGATTACTAAACTTCTATTCATTAGTGTATATATATATATATATATATAATGCAAAATATAATAAAATAGGTTGTTGTATCTCCATGGTATCAAAAAGTTAATATTCAATATAAGCCACACACTATATGTTGTATCAAATATAGATAATTTTATCATGTTCACCAGTATATGTATAATTTATGCAAAATCCCATCATTGTTATTAGTTGCTCGCTGGTAGAAAGATGCAATTTTGATTCCTGCTCTGGTTGGTTGACGAAAACATGGAAGAGGTAAAGAAAACGTAATTACATAGGGTCTTATTCATGTTCCATATAAAATTTTCATTTTAATATTCTTCTTAGGACGCTTTTTATCATTGTGGATGTGGATGTGGATGCTTTTGTTTCATTTTGTTTTTTGCATCAATAGTGGATGTTGTTGACTGAAAACGTGTATAATGAGATCTAATGGAGAATGCTAATTTCTGCTGATAGAGTCTTAATTAATGAAATTATAGTAGGTGTCTTTTACTGAAAAATTGCAATAGGCAATCCGAAGATAGAATTAGGGTGAGAGAATTACCACAAAAAAAAATTAGAATTAGTCAAAGAAGAGCAGACCCGAGACTAAATGTAAGTGTAATTTTATTAGAATTATGACTATAGTTGGAAAATTTGTTGATTCTATTTTTCTTCTTGGCATCGATTGTGAATGCTTTTGATTGAAAATGTTCAGAGTGAGCTTGCATGGAGAATGGTAATTGATGCTATTAGATTTTTGGTTGATGAAACTATAGTAGGGGCCTCTGAACAAAATTGTAGTATGAAATCTAAAGTTAGAATAAGGGAGAACAACTTACCACAAAAATTAGTATTAGGGAGCTAGAAAAAATTAGTATTAGGTAGAGAAGCATTATAGTTGAATGGTTTATAGTTTAACAAACCCAAGATTAAATTTATTGTATGCAATTTTATTAGAATTATTACTAATGATGAAAAATTGGTTGATAGGTCGCAGCATGTTAAAGTGTAATTGTCACGCCCCGAATTCCAGCAAACCCGAGGCGCGAGTAACGAGACAAAAAGAAATAAAATAATAAAAGAATAAAAGATAATTAAGGACGATCTCATACATTCTACATGCTGTTTTGATACATACATAAGGTCTGGTCCATTTGTTCACAACATACAAAATAAGATACAGTCTTGGGCTTATGCCCTTACACAATATCAAAAGCGCCCCTTAGGCCCAACATAATCCCCAATCAGATCGTCTCTATGTCTCGTACAGCTGGGACATCATCTGAAATGTTTGCCCCACTAAAGGGGTCAGCTCAACATGCTGGTACAATATAATGCTAATGCAAGAAATAAAACTAAGGGCGTGGCATGTGCAAGTGTACAGTTATTTCTATATGGCATTCGATATCATGATGACAGTACATGAACAGTATACAGTATATGAGCAGTATGCGTGACACACCCATGCAACTCTATGCCCACTCATGTCTCATGATACGGCCCTTCCCCGCTGGCATGAGTACCGTCGACTATGTCTCGCTTCATGGTCCGGAATCCGTCAGGCCTGCGAGTACCTAATGGCCGATTTTGGGTTTTTCACCACAGGATCTGCACCCTCATAATGCAAAGCACCAAGTGCTCAACTCACGCCATGCACAAGGAACCACACTATGCCAAGATGCTTTGATTCGTTCATGCCACAATATAATCTCAATGATGAATCTCATTCATACATGAAGCATGCTTTCAAATACATATCTCATAATGTCAACAATTTTCAAAGCATATAATTCACACACTTCACTAACACATGCGATATACATACAATCATTATTCATGTCATCACCCAACATACAGCAAGATAGCATGAAGCACATAAGCATGTGAACAATCAAGCAAACACGTGAACAATCAAGGCAGCAGAACAAGTATTCCTAATCTCAATTCTATTTCTTACTTAGCACAATATATCGTACCTGATAATCGACCTCAACTTAGGAAGGTGTACTCGTAGTAAAGTAGGATCACTATGAGAATACCGAAGATCAGATCACTTTCTCCTTGCCCTTTCGTGTTCCTAAAATCATAACATGTGACTCAGTTCATTTGTTTCCTAAATGATGCTATTCAACAAATTTTATGTCTTTATTTTATAAGTTTCTATTTTGCTAAATTAGACTCTACTATTTAGTCCGGGACGTCGAAGAAAATAAGTTTAGGCTTTCGTAGAACTTGATTCGGACATCTGGGTTCAAAAGGGCAAAACAGTCATTTTGCACCTTTCATGGGTCTTTACATTTCGAGACCTCTCTTCACAAATCGGACTCCACGACTGAGTCCGGAATGCTCGAGATAATAAAGTTTCACTATTTGTTTACTTAATTTGAAGTTCGTTTGACTGTGTTTCAATTTAGGGGCATTTTGGTAATTTTAAAGGTTACTACGGGTCTTTTATTTTTTGGAACCCAGTCTCGTAAAACGGACCTCACCATTGGCCTTAGAATGGTCGAAAGAGTCAAAATACACTAATGACTTGTCCCATTTGGACTCTAGGTTATTTTAGAATATTTAAGTAATTAAATTAAATTAATTAATTAATTAATTAAATTATTATTTTATTAATATTTAAATCAGGTGGGTTCAATCATAATAACTAATAGTTTTAGGGGTCAAAGTGTAATTATTTAAAGTCTTTGGGTCAAAGTGTAATTTCCCGAAAAAGTACAGGGTAAATTTGTAAATATCAAAAAGTTCAGGGGTACTTTTGTAATTGTGAAAACCCTTATTCCCTATTCGGATAACCAAACGGTGAATAGTGACAGAACAGGGATAGGATATCCCTGTTCTGATTTCAATTCCTATTTCAATTCCTTATGCCCGTAACCAAACACTCCGAATTCAATTTTTTAATTTAAAACAGTAGGCCGACACGTGGCAGGGGCGGGTCGGCCTTGGCCCGACCCGAGCCCAGACCCGACCCGAGACTCGAACCCGACCCGGAACAGTACTTCATCTTCCTCTTTTTTCCGGTAGGGTTCCGGCGTCTTCTCCGGCGCCGGCGATATTTTTTCGGCGACTTTTTAGGGTTTTAAAAAATGTAGTTCTCTAGGGTTTTCGTGTAGATTTCATCCCCACCCTCCATTTTCAATTTGGACCAATGGATCATCACGAAATAGAGGGTCAAACCCTCGGTCAACTCTCCGACCGACCCTTCCTTTTCCATTTTCATGACTGTTTGGTCACTACTCGACCTATATTTTGATCCCAATACGTTTCTGCACCTCACCCCTTGAATTTCCCATATTTTAAACGAAGTTTTTCACATAAAATATCAAGACCCATCCCCCATGGCCGTGACCTGCTACTCCCTTTTTCTCTCTCATTTCTCACCCATTTTGGTTGGTTTCTTTTGCATTCTTTTCCATTTTCCATATGCTACAAGACTTAAGAATTTAATCTAATTAATACATCACAACACCGAATATATATAAGGGAGATTTTCTAGAGAGAGAAAGAAAATGGGTTTCGGATCTTTACCTTGACAGTGAAGTCTTCTCTCCCTTTAGTTGGTTTCTAACTCTCTGGTGTGTCTAGGGTGGCCAAGGTTGCCTGCAATTTCTCCTCCCTCTCCTTCCTCCTTTCTGCACTTCACGATCTTCACTTTCTCTCTCTATATTTCTCTCTCTCTCTCTCTAACCCTCACGACAGATCTACTCCTCCCCACTCTCTTCACTCACGTATACATACACAGAATTCCACTCATTCACTCACCTAACTCCTTACACACCCACTGCCACACACAACCTCAAGCCATGCTTTCTTGAGTGTGCAACACTCAATACATACACACACAGACGACACACACCTGACACATATATATATATATACATATACACATGATTTAACAATTTAAATACACACTTACACATACATAGATAGATACATACATATCACATGCATACATGTATATTTATATATTCACACAACTCATTATAATAATAATAATAATAATAACTTGAAAATTTTATTTATAAAAAAAAAAAAAAATTTCAGGTTATTACATCCTTCCCTCCTTACAGAAATTTCGTCCCGAAATTTAAAATAACATAAAGCAAAAGAAAATACATCACTGATCAAACAACTCGGGATACCTAACTCGAACCTCGGCCTCACGCTCCCAAGTAGCCTCCTCAACCCCATGATGGTTCCAACGAACCTTGACCAGAGGGATGGTCCTGCCTCGCAAGACCTGGTCCCTCGAGTCCAATATCTCCACGGGTCTCTGGTCATAGGAAGTGTCCCCCTCTAACTGAAGATCTACCCAGTCAAGTACATGTGAGGGGTCGGGATGGTACTTCCTCAGCATAGATACATGGAAGACGTCATGAACTCCAGATAGCTGCAGTGGTAAGGCCAGCTTGTAAGCCACCTCACCAACCCTCCCAAGAATCTCAAAGGGGCCTATAAATCGTGGCGACAGCTTCCCACCGCGCCCAAATCTCCTCAAACCTCGTTTGGGAGATACCTTGAGGAACACATGGTCCCCCACCTCAAATGCCAAGGGCCGCCGCCTCCTATCTGCATAACACCTCTAGCGACTCTGGGCTATCAACAATCGCTGCCTAATCACCTGTATCTTGTCCGTGGTCTCACGGACTATATCGGGTCCCATGGCAACTGTTTCTCCCACCGCAGTCCAACACACTAGGGAACAGCACGGCCTACCATACAATGCCTCAAATGGTGCCATCTCAATACTGGACTGATAGCTGTTGTTGTAGGCAAACTCGACCAAGGCAAGGTGATCCTCCCAGCTACCCCTGAAATCCATGACACAGGCCCTAAGCATGTCCTCAAGGATCTGAATGATACGCTCTGGCTGGCCATCGGTCTGGGGGTGAAAGGCAGTACTAAACTGGAGCTGTGTCCCTAAGGCTGTCTGGAGACTCTGCCAAAACCGGGTAGTGAAACGTGGGTTCCTATCTGAAACAATGGATACCGGCACCCCATGTAGTCGTACAATCTCTCAAATATACAATCTACTGAGGGCATCTGATGAATCAGTCACTCTGATCGACAAAAAGTGAGCAGACTTTGTCAGCCTGTCCACGATAACCCAAACTGCATCATGGCCCCTCGATGACTTCGGAAGACCCATCACGAAATCCATAGTAACGTGCTCCCACTTCCACTCGGCCATTGGCAATGGCTGCAACAACCCTCCAGGTCTCTGGTGCTCAGCCTTCACCTGCTGGCATGTGAGGCATCTCGACATGAACTGCGCCACATCTCTCTTCATCCCCGCCTACCAATACTGACGGCGCAGATCGTGATACATCTTAGTGCCTCCTGGGTGCACTGCCAGGCGTGAGTGGTGGAAATCCCTAAGGACATCAGCCCTGAGAGACTCTGGGACAAAAACTCTACCCAAATACCTCAGACTAAGGTCAGAATGCACTATCCATCCCGCAAAATCCCTCAGGACTAGTAATCCGTACTCTGATCTGATCTGCCTCAACATCCACTAGCTGCGCCTCTATCACTCTAGTCAAAAGGGTGGGCTGCGCACACAAGCTGAACAGAGTGGCCTGTCCCTCAAACTCAGCAATATCTAGATCAAACTCGCCAATATCCCCCATCATCTCCCACTCCCTGATGGCAATACTGGCAATAGTACCTCTCGACCTCCTGCTGAGTGCGTCTGCCACCACATTGGCCCTCCCTGGGTGGTACTGAAGGTCAAAATCATAATCCTCCATGTACTCCATCCACCTCCTCTGCCTTAGGTTCAGGTCCTTCTGTGTGAAGATATACCTGAGGCTCTTATGGTCAGAGAATACCTCGAATCTCTCCCCGTATAAGTAGTGTCGCCAACTCTTCAGTGCAAAGATGACGGCAGCTAACTCTAAGTCATGTGTGGGGTAGTTCCGCTCGTGGTTCTTCAACTGGCGAGAACCGTAGGCTACCACTCTGCCATCCTGCATCAATACACAATCTAATCCCTCTCGGGAAATATCACAGTACACAGCATAGCCCACTCCCCTCTCAGGTATGATCAAAACAGGCGCTGAAGTTAATCTCCTCTTCAGCTCCTGAAAAGACCGCTCATAGTTATCTGTCCATAAAAATCTGATGCCCTTGCGTGTCAGACGAGTCATCGGCGCGGCAAGACGGGAGAAACCCTCCACAAATCGTCGGTAGTATCCGGCTAACCCCAAAAAACTCCGAATCTCGAATACACTGCTCGGTCTCTCCCAGCTCATGACCGCCTCAATCTTGGAGGGATCTACAGATACCCCTCCACTGGATACTACATGTCCTAAGAACTGTACCTCTCGAAGCCAAAACTCGCACTTCGAGAACTTGGCAAATAGGCGATGCTCTCTCAAAATTTGCAGTACAGTCTTCAAATGATAGGCATGCACATCCTCAGCAGGTGAATACACTAAGATGTCATCCACAAATACCACCACGAACTGATCTAGGTAAGGACTGAAAATGCGGTGCATCAAGTCCATGAATGCCGCTGGGGCATTCGTCACTCCAAAGGGCATGACCACAAACTCATAGTGACCATAGCGAGTGCGAAAAGCTGTCTTCCGCTATGTCCTCCTCCCTGACCCTCAACTTGTCACGACCCGAAACCCACCCCGTGCGGATTACCGGATCGAAACCGTCGCCCCGAGACCCGAAAGCCTCGAGACAAGGCTCGCATCTGCAGCGGTATCGAATAGATGTGCGACACATGATTGCGGAAGCGTGAAAAACTTTTTCTTTTCTTTTCTCATTTAAATTATGCACACCCGTCCGATACTGCTGTTTCCATACATAGCATACATGGTTACACATTCAGAGTATAACGAAAACTTAAAGACTTCATACATCAATACAATACATATTCGGTTGCCCTGAGGGCTTATTACATATTCTTACTTTGTCTATTAATACAAAACGTACTACTAATGTTCATAGGTTCTTCAAAAGAAACTACTTAACATATCCTTCCAAAAATAGCTAGACTCATTGTCGTCGTCCTTAAGACCATGTCTGCTGCATCACCTGAAAGGGGGGTCCGAACAAAGTCCGGGTAAGCTAATCTAAGCTTGTGAGCAATTCCAGTATTCGTCATGGGGTTTTTCAATTAGCAGTGGTTTTTAGTACATAAGAGTTGTAAAACATTCACTGCCAATTGCTTATACAATTTAGAATACAGAGTACATGCATTCTTAAAACAGATAGCTTTGAAACATTTAAAGTATTCAAGCTATACTTATACTTTGTCAAATGGAGTATATAACTCGAACATATGCATTTCATAAACAGATAGCTTTGAAACATTTAAAGTATTCAAGCTAAACTCGTACTTCGTCAAATAGAGTATATAACTCAAAACATATGCATTTCATAAAACAGATAGCTTTGAAACATTTAAAGTATTCAATCTAAACTCGTACCTCGTCAAATAGAGTATATAACTCAAAACACATGCATTTCAAATAGCTTGGAAACATTTAAGGTATCCAAGCGAAACTCGTACTTCATTAGATAAAGTATATAAACTTTAAATCACATAAATATGTATTTGAAAATGAGGGTAAAACCTGCTTCATTTCCAAAATCACTTTGTTATCTTTTCTCTTTAATTAGGTGGAATCTGTTTCGAACCAGACTCCCATTTTACTGCCAATACTGTCGATCTCATTTGCCTGGGGGATTAGATCCTGCTACCGGACATTTACTGTTGAATCCCAAAGGATTTCAACCTTCATAGGGGGTGGTACTTAGTACCGTTTATCTTGTAAAACATTTATCACATAACTTCTTCAATAGATACTTTCATGAGTATTTAAAACATGAAATGTATAATTTCTATAATAGGACTTCAAATACTTGTAACTATCAAATTCAGGATATTTAACATAATTTGGCATTTAAAACTTTAGACATGCTGAAATATGTTTTAAGAAAACTATGATAGATACCAATCACTGAGCATGTCATATAGAGTTATAAAACAGTACAATTAAAAGCTGAATCATGTAAATACTGAATTTGAACTTCAAATACTTCATATCTTTGAACTTAAAACTTTTTCAAATCCATGGAGTTAAATCTCCAATTCAAACACAGGGTTACTCACCTTGATTCTTTAGGGTTAGTGCTAAAAATGTGCTTTCCCACTTTCCTTGTAGTTCCTAAGAACAATTCATAAACACCTCATCAACTTCACATTCATTGTAATATCATCTCGATATTCCTTAACTTATGCTTAAATCGTATTAGATCCTAAAACGATTTCATAATTTCATATGTACTTAACTTAACTCGTACTTGTAACCTATGACATAATTTAATGTGTTAGAAATTGAATTTTATTTCAATTTATACTCTTCTGGGAGCTCCATTAACTTTGAATTAAAGTTATTTATTTGACATGTTTACGTGTCGTGTCTTTTCGTATTTCATTTCTCGTACACGCCTTAGTATTTGTACTTTGGCACTACTCTAATTTATAGTCATCTGACAGATGCTATTCATCAAATTTTATGTCTTTTTATTTTAGACATTTCTTTAGGTCGAATAGACTCTACCATTGAGTCCGGAGTGTCCAAGAAAGTCGGTTTAGGCTTTCCTAACATTTAATTCGGACTGTTATATGTAAAAGGGCAAAATGGTCATTTATCAGTTTTACGTGTCATATTTTTTTGTACTTCGTTTCGTAATTTGGACTCCATTATTGAGTCCGGGATGTCAAAGAAAGTCAATTTAGACCTTCCCTGATTCTAATTTGGCTTTTGAGGTACTAGGGGTATTTTGGTCATTTTACCCCCCTTACGTGTCTTTATTTTTCGGGACCCCATTTCGTGTTGTGGACCTCACCATTGGACTCAGAAGGTCCAAGATAGTAAGAATACACTAATAACTTGTTAATTTTGGTCAAGGGGTATTTTGGTCATTTACCCATTTACGTGTTTTTATTTTTCGGGCCCCGTCTCGTAAAACGGATCCTACCATTAGTCTCAGAATATCCAAAATAGTAAGGATACACTATTCATATGTTTAATTTGAACTTCATTTGCTCTATTTATGTCACAAGGGCAAAATAGTAATTTAACTTTATTTATTAAATAATTATATTAATTATTTAATTATTTTTTCAGGGGCCTTATTGTATAATTTCCCTCAGTTGGGCCTCAGTATAGTTTTTCTGAAGCCCAGGGGTCAATCCGTAATAACCAAAAGTCTTGGTTTATTTTATTTTGAATAAAACAGAAAACCAGGGGGTTCAATTGAATCTTAAGTGAACCGGTCCGGTTCAGTTGCAAACCAACCGGTCTATCCGGTTTATTTACATGTGGCTGACGTCATGATGACGTCAGCCCTAGCGTCCATTTATTTAAACCGACATTCAAAACGTCGTCGTTCCATTTAATCAGTGGCAAGCCCAGAGGCTGCCACCTGTCCGAGTCGACCCAGCCTTATTTTAAAAACCGAGTTGACTCACCTTCGTCTTTCCCACTTCGACCGACTGAAAACCCTAATTTCCGAATTTCTTTTCTTCCTATTTCGTGCAATTTAGATCCATGGATCCTCACTGTTTTTGTCCCAAAATATTCCTAAGGTATAACCAATTCAATTGGCATTCATTTTGGAGTTGAAAAGGGTCCTGTTTGATCGTTTTTAACTTTGATAATCCGAACTGTAATTCGGTCATACATGCTCATTTCTGAGCCAAATCACTTACGGTTTGTTCCATAATGATCCTCTATCCATGAGGTTTCAGTTTTCATTTAGAGAAATAGATTAAATCATGAGTTACAAGGTTTGGGGTGTAAACCCGTAACCTGCAACTTGGTGTTTGAGGGTCATTTTTTGAGCTTTATGGTCGCGGTCATATGTTTTTAGCATGCTCATAATATCTACTTTAAGTCTTGATAAGCCAAATCAAGCTTAAAGGAAGTCGATTCAGACCTGCCATGGGCAAGGTCTTCAATGGAGATTTTTCGTGGGTTTCATGTTTTCAGTCATTTTCATAGCCCATTTTCATGCTTAATACATGTCTAGATATACATTTAAGCATCATATATACAAATCATAACCTAATCTCTTAACACATGCAAAATATTCTAGAGAGAGAATTTTTAGAGTTTTCATGGGTTCACCTTTCACCACTGTTATTCTCCTTCTTTCTTGCTCTGAATCTCTTCTTCTATCTCCTCAGTTTCTTTCTTCTCTGATTTCTTTCGTATGAAGCAAAGCATGCTTTGCATGCCTTGCTTTTAAAGAGAGAACCGACCTCTTTCTCTCTGCTGCTCCCTCTCTCTCTTCTGGTTCGTAGCCCTACATTAGGCCTCCCATCTCATCAATTTTTCTTTTCTCTTTTCTACTTGCATTTAATTTTACTAAGATATTTATACATATAATATATACATATATATATATATATATACATATACATACATATACAAGACAACACACACACACACCAGCCGACACACACACACCCATTCACACACTGTTCACACCTTTTTCATATATATATATACTTGCATACATACATGCTTCCATATACATACATATATATTTCACTTTATACATATATATATATTATTTAATTAATATATATAACATTCCTTTACCTTAATTAATTAATAATTAAATTAATTAATTATTTTTGTAAATTCTCGTAATACGTGTCATATGACCCGGTATCCCGGGTCGGGATATTACACAACTAGTGGTAACCCGATCTAAGATCAATCTTCGAGAAGCATCTCGAACCTCTCAACTGATCGAATAAATCGTCGATCCTCGGCAACGGGTACTTATTCTTGATAGTAACTCGGTTCAGCCTCCTGTAATCCACACACAACCGCAGCGTCCCGTCCTTCTTCTTCGCGAACAGTGCCGAGGCACCCCACGGAGAAGTGCTAGGACGGATAAACCCCTTCCGCTGTAGGTCAGTCAATTGCTCTCTCAGCTCTCTCAACTCAGCTGGAGCCATGCGGTAGGGTGGTATGGAAATGGGCGTAGTACCAGGAATGAGCTCTATGGTGAACTCGATCTCTCGTCTAGGGGGTAGACAAGTCAAGTCACTCGAGAAGACGTCGGGGAACTCATCCACGACTGGGGGTAACACAATCTCTGTAGCCTCAAAATCACCCGCAATCAGACTAGCCAACATATAACTGTGGCCTCCCCAGCTCCTAAAATCACGCACTGGTGGAACCAAGAAATCCCCCCGATCCCCTGTGAAATAAAAGCAGTCTCCCTCAAGGAGTGCATACAGTCACCCTCCCCCTGTAGCAGTCTATACTCGCCCGATAGGTGAACAACCAATCCATCCCCAGAATCACATCAAACCCAGACATATCAAGTACAATAAAATCGAAGTGGAGGACACGATCAGCTATCTCTATCGAGCAATCTCTATAGATCCTCGTCAGTACTACAACACCCCCAACCGGTGTACCAACATGCAACGGGGGGTCCAACCAATCTATATCCAGACCCAATGACATAGCAAGTGCAGTAGAAATGAATGAATGTGATGCACCTGAATCTATCAACACACTGGCCCATGAACTGGATATAAGAAATGTACCTCAGACTACTGATGGTCCGGCAGCAGAGGTCTCCGGGGTGGTTACTGCATAGACTCGGCCCTGTGTGGTCTGGCCCTGCCTGCCTCCCCCTCTCTGTGCCTGCTGGCCTCCTCCCCTAGGTGCTGGAGCTCTGACGCTCTGTGCGGAGGATGTAGGCTGATGATAGGGCGCTGGGAGTCCCTGAACTGACTGTGGCTGGGGTAGAGGCACCTGTGTATGCTGATAATAGTGGGGCCTCGGCGCACTCTGTGAAGTCTGCCCCTGAGGGCAGTTGGCCCTAACATGGCCAGGCTGCTGACAAGTGTAACAAATCGGTGGGGCCCTCTGACTCGGTGATGGTAGAGGTAGTGGAAGTGACCCCTGACTGGACCCGACACCCTGTGCAACGCTGGGTCCCCTCAAAGGACAATCGACCCTCCTATAGGCCAGGCTGCCCGCAGGTATAACATGAGATAGGTCGCTGTGACCCTCCTCCCCTAGAAGTGGATGGCAAGGCAGGACGGGGAGCTACAGAATGGAGGGGTCCAGCTGGTGGCTGTGTGGAAGAAGTACTGGCTCGGTACCTCTTCTGCTGTCTATACGTCGGGGCAGGTGCAGAGGTCTGTACTGTGGGTGCCCTGCCCTGTGCTCTAGTCTCTCTGATCCCTCTAAGATCAGCCAGCTCTCTCTCCACCTTGGAGGCCCTGATCACTGCCTCCTCGTATGTCTCTATAATATGGACCAGCCAATCTGTCCCTGATAGAGGTCTTCAACCCCTTAAGGAAATTGTACACCCTCAGATCCTCCTGTCCGATAATGTGTGGGGCGAATCTCCCCAAAGTAGTAAACCGTGACTCATACTGGGCCACTGTCATGTCCCTCTGAAGAAGTGTCTCGAACTCCTCCCTTAAACCCAACTCTGGCAGATAAAGGAAAGTAGTGGTCATTGAACATGGCCACAAATGCCTCCCATCCCTCTCCAAACAGATGTAGTCTGTCAGCAGCTACCTCCCACCACTGGCTAGCCAGGTCTGTAAACTGAAAAGTAGCGCATCTGATCCTCAGGTGGGGCTCAGTAATCCCCTGTGAATCTAAAATCCGAGTGATCTGCCTCAACCACTCCTCTGCAACAAGTGGGTCTGGCTGTCCGGCAAAGGTGGGTGGCCTCATCCTCTGGAACACCTTCATCACGAAGGTATCCCTGGTCTCACCGCTGGTGGTCCGCGCCTCCATCATAGTGCGGAGACACTCCTGAAAAAGGGCCGCCATGTCTCTAGGCGCCAACCATCTGCTCTACCTCATGTACTGGAACAGGAGCAAGGAATAGGGGCAGGGGCGGGAGCAACATCCTCCTCAGCTGCACTGTGCTCAGGTGCGTCAGTTGGGGCAACAACCTCCTTAACTATATCAGGGATAGGGGCAGCAGCTCTAGGTTTGCCACGTCAAGGCTGGGCAGCACCCCTAGGCCTACCCCTACCCCGTCTGGGTGGTCCGGCTCTCGTGGGAGCTCGTCTAGGAGGCATATCTACAAGTTCAAGAGAAAAAATTCAATATCACTTTTTCACATTCAGATAAGCATTTAAATCTGATCTCAATTATGTTCTTATCAATAACCTATATTTTAACGGGTGGTACACATAGCAAGTCATGATATATACACTTAACAAGTTTTTCACACATCATACATGTCATGCCTCCGAACATAGCATCAATCAACACATAATCACAATAAGTCATGCATCAGGACATATGATCACATAGCATATAAGGCCCTACCGCATGCTACTAACTGTTCGCACTAACTCATCACTTTTACTCTAGGGTCTCATGGTGTTTTAACAACACCCCACGGTCTCTAGGTATTCGAACCTAGGCTCTGATACCACGTTGTCACGCCCCGAATTTCAGCAAACCCGAGGCGCGAGTAACGAGACAAAAAGAAATAAAATAATAAAGGAATAAAAGATAATTAAGGACGATCTCATACATTCTACATGCTGTTTTGATACATACATAAGGTCTGGTCCATTTGTTCACAACATACAAAATAAGATACAGTCTCGGGCTTATGCCCTTACACAATATCAAAAGCGCCCCTTAGGCCCAACATAATCCCCAATCAGATCGTCTCTATGTCTCGTACAGCTGGGACATCATCTGAAATGTTTGCCCCACTAAAGGGGTCAGCTCAACATGCTGGTACAATATAATGCTAATGCAAGAAATAAAACTAAGGGCGTGGCATGTGCAAGTGTACAGTTATTTCTATATGGCATTCGATATCATGATGACAGTACATGAACAGTATACAGTATATGAGCAGTATGCGTGACACACCCATGCAACTCTATGCCCACTCATGTCTCATGATACGGCCCTTCCCCGCTGGCATGAGTACCACCGACTATGTCTCGTTTCACGGTCCGGAATCCGTCAGGCCTGCGAGTACCTAATGGCCGATTTTGGGTTTTTCACCACAGGATCTGCACCCTCATAATGCAAAGCACCAAGTGCTTAACTCACGCCATGCACAAGGAACCACACTATGCCAAAAGGCTTTGATTCGTTCATGCCACAATATAATCTCAATGATGAATCTCATTCATACATGAAGCATGCTTTCAAATACATATCTCATAATGTCAATAATTCTCAAAGCATATAATTCACACACTTCACTAACACATGCGATATACATACAATCATTATTCATGTCATCACCCAACATACAGCAAGATAGCATGAAGCACATAAGCATGTGAACAATCAAGCAAACACGTGAACAATCAAGGCAGCAGAACAAGTATTCCTAATCTCAATTCTATTTCTTACTTAGCACAATATATCGTACCTGATAATTGACCTCAACTCAGGAAGGTGTACTCGTAGTAAAGTAGGATCACTGTGAGAATACTGAAGATCAGATCACTTTCTCCTTGCCCTTTCGTGTTCCTAAAATTATAACATGTGACTCAGTTCATTTGTTTCTTGAATGATGCTATTCAACAAATTTTATGTCTTTATTTTATAAGTTTCTATTTTGCTAAATTAGACTCTACTATTTAGTCCGGGACGTCGAAGAAAATAAGTTTAGGCTTTCGTAGAACTCGATTCGGACATCTGGGTTCAAAAGGGCAAAATAGTCATTTTGCACCTTTCATGGGTCTTTACATTTCGAGACCTCTCTTCACAAATCGGACTCCACGGCTGAGTCCGAATGCTCGAGATAATAAAGTTTCACTATTTGTTTACTTAATTTGAAGTTCGTTTGACTGTGTTTCAATTTAGGGGCATTTTGATAATTTTAAAGGTTACTACGGGTCTTTTATTTTTTGGAACCCCGTCTCGTAAAACGGACCTCACCATTGGTCTCAGAATGGTCGAGAGAGTCAAAATACACTAATGACTTGTCCCATTTGGACTCTAGGTTATTTTAGAATATTTAAGTAATTAAATTAATTAATTAATTAATTAATTTAATTATTATTTTATTAATATTTAAATCAGGTGGGTCCAATCATAATAACTAATAGTTTTAGGGGTCAAAGTGTAATTATTTAAAGTCTTTGGGTCAAAGTGTAATTTCTCGAAAAAGTACTGGGTAAATTTGTAAATATCAAAAAGTTCAGGGGTACTTTTGTAATTGTGAAAACCCTTATTCCCTATTCGGATAACCAAATGGTGAACAGTGACAGAACAGGGATAGGATATCCCTGTTCTGATTTCAATTCCTATTTCAATTCCTTATGCCCGTAACCAAACACTCCGAATTCAATTTTTTAATTTAAAACAGTAGGCCGACACGTGGCAGGGGCGGGTCGGCCTTGGCCCGACCCGAGCCTAGACCCGACCCGAGACTCGAACCAGACCCGGAACAGTACTTCATCTTCCTCATTTTTTCGGTAGGCCTCTGGTAGGGTTCCGGCGCCTTCTCCGGCGCCGGCGATATTTTTTCGGCGACTTTTTAGGGTTTTAAAAATGTAGTTCTCTAGGGTTTTTCGTGTAGATTTCATCCCCACCCTCCATTTTCAATTTGGACCAATGGATCATCACGAAATAGAGGGTCAAACCCTCGGTCAACTCTCCGACCGACCCTTTCCTTTTCCATTTCCATGACTGTTTGGTCACTACCCGACCTATATTTTGATCCCAATACGTTTCTGCACCTCACCCCTTGAATTTCCCATATTTTAAACGAAGTTTTTCACATAAAATATCAAGACCCATCCCCCATGGCTGTGACCTGCTACTCCCTTTTTCTCTCTCATTTCTCACCCATTTTGGTTCGTTTCTTTTGCATTCTTTTCCATTTTCCATATGCTACAAGACTTAAGAATTTAATCTAATTAATACATCACAACACCGAATATATATAAGGGAGATTTTCTAGAGAGAGAAAGAAAATGGGTTTCGGATCTTTACCTTGACAGTGAAGTCCTCTCTCCCTTTAGTTGGTTTCTAGCTCTCTGGTGTGTCTAGGGTGGCCAAGGTTGCCTGCAATTTCTCCTCCCTCTCCTTCCTCCTTTCTTCACTTCACGATCTTCACTTTCTCTCTCTATATTTCTCTCTCTCTCTCTCTAACCCTCACGACAGATCTGCTCCTCCCCACTCTCTTCACTCACGTATACATACACAGAATTCAACTCATGCACTCACCTAACTCCTTACACACCCACTGCCACACACAACCTCAAGCCATGCTCTCTTGAGTGTGCAACACTCAATACATACACACACACGGCACATGCCTGACACACACATATATATATATATATACATATACACATGATTTAACAATTTAAATACACACTTACACATACATACATAGATACATACATATCACATGCATACATGTATATTTATATATTCACACAACTCATTATAATAATAATAATAATAATAACTTGAAAATCTTATTTATTAAAAAAAAAAAAAATTTCAGGTTATTACAGTAATCCTTGATCAAGGGACTTAAAAATCAAATCTTTCAAGTTAGGCAAGATAGTTAAAGAAAGGAGAATCAAGTTTCCAACCTTGAATTTTGCTTGATTTATTTTTAATAATCTATTACTTCAATTGAATTTTAAATTTTGCTATAATGATGCAAAACCAACAATCGGAGACTTGGATCAGAAAAACATAGATTGACCATTTCTGATTTTTTGTGATTGTGACTTGTCCAATTTTTAGAACATTGCCCCATAAGTCTCGTGCGGGCATATTTATTCCACTCACTGATATTGAAAATTCTGTATAATTCTTAAATGCTCTCTTTATGATTATGGCACTCTAAGTTCAAAGCTAAACAAACTCATACATGTATAATATTAACTACATAGGTGTTTTTATATAATCATTTTATTTGCTCAATTAATTGTCCATGTATTCTTCCTAATATCATCTATACACCTTTACTTTTTATAGACTTATGATGCTAACATTGTTCCCAGTCACTGACAATGTTTGTTGAAAGTATAATTCCCATCAACTCATTGTAATCCAACCAAAAAACATGGACAATCGAAGCAATGGTGTTACGACAGGGAACTATTGAGACTTTCAATAATGTTCAAAATAACGGCAGGATGTGGAAAATGATCCTTGCAGATAATATGGTTAGTTAAAAAAATTTGTATGTTATTTTTCAAATCACTATATATCTTATATTTATTCCTGATCATATATTAACTCAGTTTATTTTTTTAATTAATCTATCATAGGGAACAAAAATTCAAGCCGTTATGTTTAACGAAGCAGTAAGGAAATTTGAAGGAATATTTTAGCATAGTAAGGCTTATCTAATCTCTAACGATAGAGTAAAAAAGCCTAATGAGAAATTTTCCAATGTCCACCCGTCCCTCGAATTGGTTCTGCAACCATATACTGATGTCCGAGAGAAAACATCAACATTTGATGCACATATCTTTGCAAATGAATTTGTGAAATTCAAAAAAGTCCAAAAACATATTGAAATAAACTCATATGTCGGTAAGTCAATTAGTTATATATATAATATGACATATAGAATGCTCATTGTTACACAAAGCTAATACTATTATAATGTACAGATATCTTTGGATTTGTCAGCAGCGTCGGACAAAGTCACATCATAAAAAAGAAAAATGGTGGAGAAACGCACAAAAGAGAGATTATTGTTATGAACAAAGAGTAAGTACTCATTTTCATTATAAAACTAAAACCATTAATAAATAAATTCCAAAATATCTCTTTTACAGACTTGATTCACCTCCAATAACTCTCTAGGGCGACATGGCTCTAAATGAAGGACAAATGCTTGAGGAAAATTCTAACAAGAAGCGAATTATTGTTGTTTCAAGTTCAATGGAACCACGTATCAAGGTATGCTTCCATGTATAATAAACAACATACATATTTGTTAATTATGTGAACTTATTATACAAATCTAAAATTAATATACATATTTATTATATTGAAACAAGTCAATTCCAGCTTTCAACCAGGAATATGTCAACAATACAATTTGATCCACATTGTATACAAGTTCAAAAATTGAAAAAATGGTAATGTATATTTGCGTTTGAAAAAAATAACAAAACTAATATTTTCAATAATATATTTCAAATTATTACTATAAAATTATGTAAAAATATATAGGTTGCACTATTCGTCCACAAATGAAATAGATGTTCAGCAATTAGCAATTGAAAAGAAAATCAAACAAGTAAAGGAAATAAATATTCGAGACTTGTTGATCAACCTATCATCTATAATGGAGGTAAACATAGTCTTTTATAGCAATTATTACAATTACGTCTTAAGGATACATAAATTGATTTACAGAACACTTTATATTATTTCCAAGCAACCATAGATGATGTTAAAAACAACGATCAACCATGGTACGATGGCTGCAGAGTCTGCAATAAAAGGCTCACAGAAACAAAAAAAAATGACTTGAATGTTACAGATGTGATAGCAAAAATGCAGAATCCATCCCTAGATAATACAAATCAGTCACACAAAGTCCTCCTAAGTAACCTATGATAGGAATCTCTTACTCTACCATCTGATAAGTTCCATAAAAATTATAGGTACCATATCAAGCTCGAAGTCATTGATGGTAACGATAAAGCTACTGTAATCTTATTTGATGAGCCGACAACTTCTCTCATTAATTGCATAGTTTCAGACTACATAAACTCGGTACGTAAGGTATACAATATTTTGATCCAAAAATAAATTCAATATTAGTACAATATTTGTATCTAAAACATGATATTACATTTATGCTTGCATTTCAATACAGGATAAGTTCAAATCCCGTTTTTACAGAAAAATAGTTTCATGCAAGTTGATGCAATACAAATTTTTGTTTAATTCAAATAGAGTAACCCATTCTGTCGCGGGTGAAACTCTAACAATAATTGCACAAGGAATTGAAGCTGCACGAGGAGATAACTTTGCAAAAGTCAACGAAGAAGAAAAGCATGAAACAAAGAAGAAGAGGAAAGTAAAGAAGAAAATTGTTGAAGTCGGACCGATCCTGATTGATGATGAAGACATCAATAAGTTCAAGCCAAATGAAAAGGAACCGATCGAAATTGAAGATGATGAGTGATGACTAGCTTAATATATGCTATTTTGTCACCTCTTAACTTTAAACTTTAGTCTATTTTATTTATTTTAGTTGATTTTAGGCTTTATTTTTACCATTTAAATTTTATCGCAGATTTAAAGAAATTGAAGCAACCCGTGAGCTCCTCATCATGGCTGATCTAAAATGGATTCAAGCGTCCAACCAAAGCCCTTATAAAAAGAAAGAAAAAAAAAAAAAAGAGAAGACAACGTGGATAAAGAAGGAAGCATTAGGGCTTAAGGGCTGTAATATACAAAGGTATGCGGCTGTAGGGAGATAGAGTTGGCAGGCGGTGGGGCCAAAAGCAGAATAAGAAAAAGAATAAAAAGAAAAGCAATTGGCTTGCGGCTTGGAACAAAACAACCGTACGGCGGACTGCAGAAAACCAAACGTGGGCCCGGTCTTGTGTAAAAAAGGGAGGCCATAAGGAAACCAACGGTTGAAGGGGCGCAACAGGGAGATAGATAAAGGCTGAGCGGCTTGAGAAAGATTGAGAGAAAAAAGCAAAATGGAGAGAAAAGTTAGCGGCTGGGAGGCGCTGAAATAAAAAAAAAAAAAGAAGCCCAGCAGGAAACAGACGCAAGCCCATGAAGCAGCGCCTGACCCTGGTGAGCTAGGGCTTTAAGGGTCTTGCTATAAAAAGTAAAAAGGAGGGCTTATAAAAGAAAGAGAAGAGAGAGGCGCTGGTTTGGGGAGGAAACCTGGAAGCTGCGGCATAGGAACAGAGACAGAAAAGAAAAGGAACCAGGTGTGGCTCAAGCAACGAAGCAGAACATGCAGCTGAAGGAAAAAATCAAAAGAAGTCAACAGAGGCAGCTGAACTTAGCTTGTGATTTGGCTTTGTGGCTTAGAGATTGGCTTGGGAAATTCTGTGGCGCTCAAGCAGGGAGTGCAACAGAGAAGAAAAGTCAAAATCAGGGACTGTATGGCTGCGGCTTGACAGCAAACCTTGGATTGCTGTTAATATTTTTCAGTGTTATTTTTCTTCCATTCTTCTCAGGAAAAATTATGGTAAATTCGTTTATGTTAAATTTAATTTTTAGCATAAACTAAATTTGTGTTATTCTAAGAAAACGATGTAGTCTAATTTTGAACTATGCTTATTTTTCTATGCTAAATTGAAGTAATTCTTTTCCATGTTTGTCTGATTTATTCTGAGTTTAATGCTTCTAAATAACTGGCCACTAATTAGATGATTTTAATCCTGTGATTTGCTGTCGAAAGAGGGAATCATAGGATAGATCCTGAATATTTCAGCATAGGTAAATATAGAGATCGAAAGACTTATATGAACCTGTGTAGTATTAAAAAATCGTTGGTCTTAGTGCATTCTTGCTTTATTAATTTGCATACTCTTGTGTAAAATAATGAACAAGAATAGTTTCCAATTGACAGTCGAAAGAGGCTTTTAGATGATTTGGAGATTTGCTAACAAACATGGAGAATTAAATTCAATTAGTTAGATGAGTAAAGCACAGTGGGGAATTAGGTGAAATCGATTTCCTAGAATTCTTTTCTTCCATTAATTTGAATTTCGAACAATATCTCTCTTTTCATTTAAGTATTTTCTTTGCGTTGATTTTATTTTAAATTGTAATTCCAAAGATTTATTGAATTTTCTAAATAAAGTCGAGATTAGTTTAATTTCGGCTACTTTTCAAAAGTAAGACACCAATCCTTGAGGACTGATATTCTTCTTATCACTTTACTATAAAACTACGATACTGTGCACTTGCAGTTTTGCATTGATCAATGAGAATCTTAATGGTTTTTACAAGAGACAAAAGCGAATTCCAAGAAAAAAAAATACAAACATCTTAAAAAAAAAAATTAAGGTTGAGAATGTCTAAATCTATCCACATCTTTATTGCTTCAAAATTTCACCTTCAATTATATGAGATGTAATGCAACTAAAGCAACACTCTTTTTTTCTTTTGGGGGGGGGGGGGTTCTACAGTGTTTTCAACGATAAGGACATGGACTTTTAAATTTAATTTACTATAGTTAGATGCTTTTAGATTCATCTATCATGATCTTTTTTATTTATATTTACCACTTGTTTGATTTTAGATTTATCATGATCTTCTTCAATGTTTTCAATCGTTTGTTTTTATTTATTTATTTACTGTAGCTCTTTGTATCACTTAGAAATTTTTCAGTGTTTTCTCTCCACTTTTCACTCCAAACCGTGTGTCACTCACCATGTTACTTTGCAACAAGAGCCAAGAGTGACTCTTTCCAAGAAATTGAGGACTCTCACACGTCTACTGCTTCTAAAGAGAAAAGTTAAATCAATGGCACATATCAAAGTCCATTGTTTTTTAGTGAAATGTACATTATCCGAATGAGCTATAGAAGAAGCCTCGGACACTTTAAATGGAAGCAACTGCCCTTTCTACACAGGTCACAATTCTACAATCTGTTATTGTTCATATTATTTACTTAGTAGAAATTTCTTTTGTATATGCTTTTTTTAATTCTAATTATTAAAATTCTGTCTGCAATAATACTTCAATGCATGTATAGGCTATGACCAAGAAACTGGGAGACGTGAAACCCTTGGCCAATTTATTTTTTTTTTTGCAAAAATTTGAGGAGCTGAAACTACAATTCTGCATTCACAGGTTCGACATAAGTATTTTCTATTTCTGTATTTCCCTATCCATATACAAAACCGTTATGGTAAATAATTGCAATGGAGAGTTGCTAGAAAACAAAATCATACCAAATTCAACTTTAATTTCCCCACTCCCTCTATCTTCCTTTTCACATTTTGAGATTCCATGTAACTTTCGTTTTGACATTCTAGGCTAACTCATTGCAAACTCGTATGCTTTCGCATGTGATATTCAACACATGAGGGAAACCTCAAGTCCCTTAGATAAATCTTTGGAATCTATTGTTGTTTCATTGTTAGATTCAGAGATTGGCAAATCAGAGATCTCTTGGAGGAATTGATGCACTGCTTGGCTACCTCATACACTTGCCTTCGTCTAAGGTCTAAGTTGGATCTTTTTATAAACTACATCACTTTGTTTTTGTATCTTTGTGTCATAGTCCAATGGTTACTTAGCATCTGACTGAAATTTGTAGCGCATTTTAACTGTTTTACCATGGTTCATGTCTGAAGCTTCAATTTTATTTAAATTTAGACACTTTCACCGTTGGAATTGCATAATAAATGTTTGTTAAAGATTGTGATTAAATTTTTTAATCTTTTTTGAAGATGAAGCATCTGGAAGTGATTAGATGTCTACAAGTTTGGTTTAGTACTAGCGGTTTCTGGACTTTTAAACAAGAATCAAAAGCATTGGAAAAATGTATAAATTGTAAGTATTTAAGCATCCTTATACATTTTGGATGTCTAATATATAAATAGAAAAACTAAAAGTAACCATTAGTAAAATTAGTATATCACCATTCCTTTTTCTCCTTTTATTTCTTGCAAGGTAGAAAAATATAACATGGAATTAGTTGTTTCCTATTTCAGAACTTTAGTTCAATGAGAATAAAATTGTTAAAATGTAACCTCTCTCGAGCGCTTGACAACTTGATGCTTTAACATTTATATAATTTATTAGATATTTATGGTTACTTATAATTCTATGATGACAAAATGGCTCTTGGGACAACGCCCTGAGTGTTGAACCTTACGGTTTAACCCAAATGGAGATAAGCCACTTATATGATGGATATTATGTTTCAATGTCATCTCTTAGACAATAGAGAGTGGTCAATGTATTTTATCATTTTTTCGTTATTTTTTTTCCAAGAAGAGTTTCTTGCTCAAGAAATAATGAGAAATTAGAATAGGGTCTCTTGGTTTTCTTTGAACTGTAGAAGCAATTATCTCTCAGCTCTCCCTTAAAAATACTTAGTTCTTGCTTCTTTGTTTCCTGCACTATTTAGACTTGCCCTTGTTCTTGTTATTCTATTTTTTTATAAGTAATCATTCAAATATAAAATAGTTAGACTTGCCTCTTTAGCTACAAGAATGTTTGAAATTGATATTTTATTTTCTTGGTCGCTTACATTTAGATGTTTGATGCACCACAACCCTTAAGGAAATGTGAGCTGATGCTGCCTTCAACTTGATATCAATTGGCTAGGGCTTCTCATTTTTAGTGTTGCGATAATAATATTAGTTTTATGGGTGTTTTGAGGGTTGAAATGGTTGATGAGCTTTGAGACGAATTTTGTTCTGCAAGTTAAAGTTGAAAGTTTGCTACAAGAAGCTTGCTTTGCCATGCCGTCCAAATAAGAATGTTGAATACAAAAAAGTAATTGAAGCCAAATTTCAACAAATAGTCTCTTTTTTTTTTCAAATGTATAGGCTAAGCACATGAAGCCTTACTAAAACAATTATATTGTTTCATAGAAGTGGTATATTTCTAATACTATGTATCATCTTTCATTTATTTATGTTTTTAGTTGAATAACTGATCGAATTCAAGCACATTTACTTCTGAAGTGGGGCAAAATATTCCGATCATTCAAAACCTCCTCATGAGTCATATGTCACTACGATGTTAGAAGAGAAAATTCATGCACAAATGCAAACTGTATGTTGCATATATTGTAACTCTTTTTTGTTCTCAATGTCTTGGAAAATGTAAACAAAAATGTTGTATGTAGTAATGTGATTATAAATTGTTCATGTGCAACGCACGTCCAATACCACTAGTGAAGAAAAATGACACTCAACCCTCAACCACATAAGGAAAAGGAGATTATTGGCAAAACAAAGGCAACTATAGCCAGACAAAAGCAGAAGCCTCCTTATTGTTAACACAACGTACTTTGAGAAAACAAATAGCTGTTGGCTTGGAAAATAGGAGCATTAAACATAGGCATCAGGGTTCTGCAACAGATAGGCTTCGACAACCTTGTACATTCCGAAAACTTTATCTTTACCAGCTTTAATCTCCTCTTCTGTGAGCACAAAATCATCCTTGGTATAATATTTGCTTGTCATCTTAGAGATGGTACCACCATTGGGTGACCCCTCTAACTTGACCTCAAAACATATTTTTTCGAGCTTGTCCATCAAGGCATCACCTTCAATTAAAGTGTAAGTGTACGTGTATGTCTTTTCGTTGAGCTCGTCAATGCGATGCTTCATATAATTGAAATTGCCACCTGCAAGGAAAACACCCATGTCACATTTATTTTCATTAAGTTATATAGTTTACAGACAACATAAAAGTTGCAGTTTGTAGTGGGCTAAACCGTCAGCAAAGTTGATTTGTTTAATGCTTCCAGGCCCTCCATCTCCTTGGATGATTTCAATGCTCTTAATAGCCTGTGGCATGAGTTTGGGAATCAAGTTGTGAGAGTCGAGGATTGTGGCCTTGAATATCCTTGCTGGAGAGATGGGGGAAGTTTGGTTATCAGTAAAAGTGATTACACCCATGATATGCTTTAAGTTCTAAATATAATTAGAAAGCAATGAGTAAGATGGGCTTGGGTTGAGGGGAAGCTTAGAGCATGATATTTATATGCTGCAGTGACAAATTCTCTGTTTTTGAAATTGTTTCCAACTGGTTCATACTGTGAGCAATTACCAAGTCAATTAAACAAATATATTCGGCTTTTTGTCTGCTTGGCATGTCATTAGTTGCAGCAGGCCACATTATGTTACAGGGGGGCATCATTTTCCCCAAAAAGACAATTTTTCTAAGATGAACCATTATTATATTCCATATACAGGAGGCTGGTAAGACAATCACACGCAGAGGACACCCATTTGGTTCCCACATGAATATGGCCCTTAAACACTCGATTCTACAAATGTAAAGGACAATATTATGGATCTGAATAGCATTTTAAATATATACTGAGATCATGCCAAAACATGCATGAAAAGAACAAATTAAAATGAGGTGCATTTAATTTACAAATGCAGATATCCTTTTTTTTTAATCAAATAATGTAGTTATATATCATTCATAGTTAAAGTATAATTGTGATTGGCTAAAGTTTCCATGAGAAAAGAAACTGATGCTTGTACAGTTGTTGATATTTTTTATCCCCTTTTCCAGGGATAATTTGGTTCAAAGAGAGGTTAGTTAGTTCTCTATTACAAGCAATAAATTTAAGTTAGTTCCATTTTGTTTCGTAAGCAAACAACTACAGAAATGGTCATTGAAATTGTATCTGGCCATTGTTAATTATGTGATTAACTTTATTTTTCATGTTCAAGAATAAGTTTAGTAAATACAAGCTTGATGCTATTGACAGATCCAAAATTTTGTCCTGCTTGCACTTTTAAAATGAGTATTTTAAGGCTATATCCTGGGAACTAAATTGGATGTTTAATCCTTTTATCCAATCTTGCTAGGAACCAAGAGGGTGTTTATTTTTTTATCCCCCCATATTGTCTCTATCTGATGGTCTTAGGACTTGGTCCTAATTTAGGAATCTAATGGTTCAGCTGAGTAATTGCATTACTGAGAAAATGATGCACTTTGTAATGTAATATAGGCTGCTGTAACTCATGCATATTGACATGCAAACTAGACAAGGAGGGGAATATATTTGCAGTAGATTGGAAATAATTTCAGAAACAAGAACACCCTGACTTCAACCTATAAATACCATCCTTGCACCATCTCCCTCAATTCAAAAAGAAGTCTCATCCCGCTCAAGCCCATTTTACTAATTGCTGTCTTAATTATATTCATAACTCAAGACAAATCATGGGTGTCATCACTTTCACCGACAATAGCACATCCCCAATCCTTCCGGCAAGGATATTCAAGGCCACAATCCTTGACTCTCACAACTTGATTCCCAAACTCATGCCACAGGCTATTAAGAGCATCGAAATCATCCAAGGAGATGGAGGGCCTGGAAGCATTAAGCAAATCAACTTTGCTGAAGGCTAGATCACTGCAAACACCAACTTTCATGTTGTACGTATACAATAACTTATTGAAAATAAATGTGACATGGGTGTTTTCCCTGCAGGTGGCAGTTTCAGTTATATGAAGCACCGCATTGACGAGCTCAATGAAAAGACATACACATACACCTACACTTTAATTGAAGGTGAAGCCTTGATGGACAAGTTTGAAAAAATATCTTTTGAGGTCAAGTTAGAGGCGTCACCTAATGGTGGTACCATCTCTAAGATGACGAGTAAGTATTATACCAAGGATGATTTTGTGCTCACAGAAGAGGAGATTAAAGCAGGCAAAGAAAAAGTCTTGGGAATGTACAAGGTTGTTGAAGCCTATCTCTTGCAGAACCCTGATGCCTATGTTTAATGCTCCTATTTTTCAAGCCAACACTATTCCTTTTCTCAAAGTATGTTGTGTAACAATAAGGACTTCTGCTTTTGTCTGGCTATAGTTGCCTTTGGTTTGCCAATAATTGCCTTTACCTTATGTGATTGAGGGTTGATTGTCATTTTTCTTCATATATAAAGAAAATGCATATTCTCTCTTTGTTATGAAAACTTTGTTAAATAGTACTTGGTACTCACTTATCCAAGTTGTTGAACTTTCCAAAGCCCCAAAGCTTCAATTTATGATTATTGGGACTTCAATAACAATCAAAATCCATACAGATAATATAGAAGAGGGTAAAAGTTGGCCCCAGCCCTACAATTTAACTTGCCACACTATGATACTAAAATTCCATTGTCAATCGAATAGATGCTTCCGTAGATGAATGGATACAGAGGTTTAAAATGATCAATAATTCTCCTGATGAGGTTTGAACAGCTGAAAACCATCAAGCAGCCATTTCCTTGTGATGCATACTTTGTTCATATCACCACAAAAAAAAAAAAAAAAGTACCAGCATCTTACCTTGCCTAAAACCTAGCTATATATATTTGCCACAATGTTTCCCATTTCATTTTAGCATTTTAAGAAGTGATCAAATTAAACTAACAATAAAACATTTGTTTGGTAGGCATTTAGATCGACTCTTATTCCATAGGCCCTTTCACTTGTTTAACCAAGACAGTCTTCAGTTGAAATATCAGAACCAAAATGATCATAAGAATCTTAGATTGTAAACTATTATTTCAGATGGAGTTGTTCTCAATTTTATTACAGATATTATGGCACCTAAGTATTTAATTTTTTTTAAGAAATACAGTAAGGATTGAACTTTTAATCCAACCCCCCTTCTTCTCATGATGCCATGCCTACGTTAATCCATATCTATGCTTCAATGTCTTATGTAGAAGAAGTGGCCAAAGCCTCAACTGAATGCTCTGCCAATCACTAACTGTAAATCTTCCTGGCTGCACCCTAATGTTCACTGTTGGACAAATCAGTAATGGCTTTACTGTCATCATGTTTTTAGAAATCAATAAAATTACAAAAAAATTCTCTATTTCTCATAGAAAAGTTATTGTAGATGATACAAATATTGATAGAAGGAATTAGTTACCAATAAATCTCTGGCTCTCTCTCTGGCCTGAACAAATCAACACCAATATTTTCTCTAATGCCTATTTTAGGAGATAAATTTTTCACTTGAATTGCCATAAAAAAATGTCTTTAGTGCCATAAAAATATCTCTGTAATGATATCACATTTCCGTTGTGCCTCTGGCCTAATTCGCAAAACACATTATATAATAAAGATTCAAACTCATACACCTTAAGATCTTAATCACCGGACAATGTGGGATATCACAATATATATTCACTCAACCGACCTTTGTGATAGCCTAACACAACATTGACGCCGCCTTGAGGTAATTTGTTTGTTATTGTTTAAGTTTTTAGGAAACCAAAGTTAGTAGTCACCCCACCATGTTCATAAAGGATTTGGTTCAATTTATAACCAACGATACATAAAAGAAAACAAAAAGCAAAAAGAGAAAACTCATATATGAAACTCTTCCTTCTAACATAAATCATTTTCAAACTGAAGCATATATTGATATACAAACAGTTGACATCAACCCACAATGAAATAAGGGAAAAGAGAATATTATTGTCAAATTAACCATAGCCAGGCAAAAGCAAAGGCTTTATTGTGACAGTACAGATTTTAAAAAACCAAACAACATTGGTTTAGAAAATAAGAGCATGCATTTAACATAGGCATCAGAGTTCTGCAGGAGGTAGGCTTCAACAACCTTGTACATTCCCAAGACTTTTTCCTTGCCAGCCTTAATCTCTTCGTCCGTGGGCACAAAATCACCTAGAGATGGTTCCACCATCAGGTGATCCCTCTAACTTGACCTCAAAAGATATTTTTTCAGACTTGTCTGTCAATGCATCACCCTCAACCAAAGTGTATTTGCATGTGTGTGTCTCTTCATTGAGCTCATCAATGTGGTGCTTCATATAACCGAAATTGTTAGCTGCAGCAAGGAAAACACCCATTTCACATCCATGTTCAATAAGATGTAATATAGAGCGATGCTATATATAACCAACTTTCTCACTCTTAGACAAAGGTAGCGCGGTTTACTATGATAAATGTATGTGGAACTACTTGTTTGTATTGAAGAGTCAGAAAATCCGTTATATGTGGGACAAATTAAATTTTTAGTGTTTAAAGTGGTCTAACCTCTAGCGAAGTTGATCTGTTTAATGCTTCCAGCTCCTCCATCACCTTGGATAATTTCAACTGCTCTTAATGGTCTGTGGCATGAGTTTGGGAATCAAGTTGTGAGAGTCAAGAATTGTTGCCTTAAATATTCTTGCTGGGGGGATAGGGGAGCTTTGCTCGTCATTAAAAGTGATTACACCCATGATATAATATAATTAGGGAGCAGTGAGCAAGATGAGCTTGGGTTGGGTGGCGAGCTATCCTTGGATAGGGGGAGATAATGGGAGGCTGATATTTATAATGTGCCAGAGTTCTTTAGTTTTTTTTTTTTTCAAGCGAATGATTCATGCCTTGAGAGATTACCAAGTCTAATTTCCCAACATATTCCTTTGCTTGTCCTGTTTTGTCCTAGCAAGCCGCATTATGTGACAAAGAGGCATCATTTTCCCAAAAAAAAAAAAAAAAAACAGAGTTTTTCTTAGGTGAACCATTATTATAATTCATATACAAGACAGAATGCTTCAAAACACTTGGTTCACAAAGCGCATATTTGCCCAATAATGATTTTATTACTTCTGAAAACATGATGTTGCTAATCACAATTAATATTATTATTATTATTTTTTGGACATACTAACTGTAATTGATGACATGCAAAACTGGACAAGAAGCTGAATCTTCTTGCATTGGTAATTGCTCAAGGCATAAACAGAGTGAAGAAAATACTAAAAACAATGAATATCCTTGCCAAGGGATATCTTTGCTTCAACCTATAAATACCACCCTCTCACCATCTCCTCCTATCCACAGAGCTTCCCAGCAAAACTAAACACAGTTTCCTCAATTGCTCCCTCACTATCTTCAAAACTCAAGGGAAATCATGGGCGTCATCACCTTTGTTGATGAGAAAACTTCCCCAATCCCTCCGGCAAGATTATTCAAGGCCTCAATCCTTGACTCTCATAACTTGATTCCCAAACTCATGCCACAGGCTATTAAAAGCATTGAATTAATCCAAGGAGATGGTGGGGCTGGCAGCATCGAGCAGATCAACTTTGCCGGAGGCTAGATCACTAATTCACCTTATAGGACTATATATATGATTACCAAATTTTCATATCTGGTCAATATACTATCTTATAGAACATAAATGTGACATGGTTTGTTTTCATGCAGGGAAGAATTTCAATTTTACCAAGCACCAGATTGATGAGCTCAATGAAGAGACATACACATACAAATACACTTTGATCGAAGGTGATGCATTGATGGATAAGTTTGAGAAAATATCTTTTGAGGTCAAGTTAGAGGCATCACCAGATGGTGGTACGATTTCTAAGATGACAACCAAGTTTTATACTAAGGGTGATTTTGTGCTCACAGAAGAGGAGATAAAGGCTGGCATGGAAAAAGCCCTGGGAATGTACAAGGTTGTTGAAGCCTACCTTCTCCAGAACCCTGATGTCTATGTTTAGTGCTCTAATTTTCTAAAACAAAGTTATTTAATCGGCACTCTGTTGTATAACAATAAGGTTTCCGCTTTTATGTCTGGCAATGATTGCCTTTGATTTGACAATATTGTTCTCCTTTCCTCCTGGGTATTTTTGTTGTTTTTCTTCCTAAATAATGGAAACACTGGTCCTCCTTTGTTAATGAAAGGTTGTCTTATGATTTTGGATTATATGGTTATTCTTTTTGGTCTTGTCAAGCTATATCTTAAAAATACCAGACAGAAGGCATGTGTATTGCACCTGGTGTGAAAACTAGCGGGCTAACTAATAGACTGTTGGCAATCTAAGATTGTTGGTAGCTACTAAGACAAACAAAAAACTGTAAAGTCCAATTATGATAATTATCAAAAATAATTCATGAGATATCAAAAGTAATACATGACTATAATCATCAAGTGAAAAGGATGAATGACGTTGTTTAAACACAATATATTTTTCATCATCTGTAACATTTCTCCCAGTACTTTTAACAACATCTAAATCTCAATCTAGGCCTTTTTGTTAGACATACATTTTGGTTGATGTTCAAAGCATCCAAGTTGGTCTTACGGTGCCCATTTTGGGGTTGCTTACAGATTATGAGAAAGTAATTATGGATAATCAGTTGGGCAAAAGTGGCATGTGAGAAAAAGGGCAAAAGTGATTATGGAAAGGGCTTTGTCGCATATTTTATGCGATTTAGGCATGGCATGTGAGAGAATGGGGAATGGTTTAGAAATCCAATCCTTATCATAGGTCAAAAGAGAACACCCCCACCCCCAAAATAAAAAAAAAAAAACACACACACACACACACACACATATATATATATATAATGTCATCATATATACCAAAGAACCGATAACTAAAAGTGTATTTGTATGGTCTGGCATCATGGAGTGCATAACCACCATGCTTATGATTATTTTAGTTCACATACTGTTAGGAAAAAATGTATTTTATCAAAATACTGTACTTGGAAAAAACTTATAGTACTTTAATAAATATTATACTATAAAAATAGTTTAAAACAATTTCAAAATCATATAGAACAAAAATAGAATTATCACAATACTGTAAACATAGAAACAAAAATTAAATGGAAACAAACAGAAATTAGAACTTACAGTTTTTCATGAAAATGCCAAAAGTAAAGCAATGGTGATTGACCAAAGCTAGTGTCTTATACTATGTCCTTAAGACAATATCGCCCTTGCACTGATGCTTTCGAGTTTTCAATGGCGATTGTCTCTCAAGATATAATAGTCACGCACAATAAATGGAAGCACTCCAATCTTATGTGCACAACGAACCAAAACTTGTCATTAAACTCTCTTAATATGTAGACTCACAGTATGCATGAACTTAATTCTAAAACTCGTGAAATTGAATGAATGATGATGAAGGCGAACTGGGTTTATATAGGTGACTTGGTGACTGTTCAAATAGACACGAACTTAAAGGGTGCATTTGTTCACGCAAACAGATATAAGAGCATCTCCAAGAGCCATTTCAAAAAAAAAAATTCAAAATTGTACTATAGTGACCTATGTGGCACTTTTAAGAGTTATATTTTATTTTTAGATTATAGCATTTCCAAAAGACTCTTCAAATATTAATATATATATATATTTTTAATATTATTTTATTTTGATATACAAAATTTAAAAATTTAAATTGTTCAAGTCAAGGTATTCTAGTTAGTATATATAAAAGTATGGAAAGCCTGGTGTGTTTTCTTCAAAAGTGTTTTACACTTTTAGCTTGACCAAAATACCCCTTACCTTAGAAAAATCATTCTAATTCAATCTTAACCAATTCAACTCGAAGCCACTCTTCGAATTCCTTCTCTTCAATTTCCAAAATAAAATTTTCATTCTCCAATTAGATGCAAAATCCACTCTTCGTGAAGAAAAATAGAACTGAGAAATAAAGAAAGGCAGGGAAGAATTGAAGAATTGTATTCTATCTTGATGATTTTACAAAGACCCGAAGGGTGCTATTTATACCAAAAAAAAAAAGAAGTCAATTAATTGATGCAATCATGCGAGACAAACGTCGTGAGATCAGCCCATGTCTGCTATTCTTTCCTTCTCAAGTTTTACCGTTGTGTTGATCTCGTCACATTTGGAAGCACAGCGAGATACTCGGATCGCTGTTTGTTGTATTTTCTCAACACTCCCCCTCAAGTTGGAGTGGATGTTAATGACACCCAACTTGCCAAGAAGGTAATTGAACTATGTGGGACCAAGTTCTTTAGTAAAAAGATCTGCAAGTTTTTGGCTTATTGGCAAGTAGTTTGTCTAAATGACTCCATTTTGAAGCTTTTCCCGAATTAGGTGACAATCTATTTCTATATGCTTTGTTCTCTCATGAAACACTGGATTTGAAGCTATGTGAATAGCTGCCTTGTTGTCACAATATACCTTAACGGGTTGTGGGTGTGGTTCATTGAGATCAACCAATAGTTGCTTTAGCTAAGTGATTTCACAACAAGTTGAAGCCATGGCTCTATATTCTGCTTCAACCGAAGATCAGGAGATTGTTGTCTGCTTCTTGGTCTTCCAGGAAATGGGTGACTTTCCCAGCAGAATGCAATATCCTGTGATGGAACGTCGAGTGTCTTTGCAACAGGCCCAATCGGCATCACAGAACGCATACAGTTGGGTTTTGCTAGAGGATGATAGTAAAATCCCTTGTCCTGGTGATTGCTTGAGATACCGCAATACTTTGTGTGCTGCATCTAAGTGAGAAGTTCGCGATCTATCCATGAATTGGCTCAGCACCTAGACTGCATATGCCAAATCAGGCTTGGTGATGGTCAAATATATTAATTTCCCAACCAATCGCCGATATAAAGAGGGTTCTGGGATAAGTTCTCCATCAGATTCACTTAATGCCAGATTTTTCTCCATGGGTAAAGTTGCTAGCTTAGCCCCAAGGAATCCTATTTCTTCAAGAATCTCTAAGGCATATTTTCTCTATGAGAGAAATTTGCCATTCTTAAATCGAGCCACCTCAATCCCGAGAAAGTACTTCAAAGACCCAAGATCCTTGAGTTTGAAGCAATCTCTCAAGTATTTCTTCAGCTCACATATCTGTTCAAGATTGTTTCCTACTAAGATGATATCATCAACATACACCAACACAATTGTGAAGCCGTTCTTATAGGGATCGGACAAACAAAAGGTAGTCTGCCTTAGATTGTCTATAGCCAGCATTTATAAGAGTTGAGGAAAGCTTAGCATACCATTGCCTTAATGCTTGTTTAAGGTTGTATAAATATTTGTTCAACTTGCAGACTCGACTCTCCCCCTTTCATTCGAAACCAAGAGGAAGGTGCATGTAAACATCTTTATCAAGATCACCATGAAGAAAGGTATTTTTGACATCGAGCTGGTGAAAATGCCAGTTGTGGAGAGCAGCAAGGGCAAAGACTGTGCGAATGGTGACCATTTTGGAAACAGGGGAAAAAGTCTCTAAATAGTCAATGCCCTCCTTTTGATTGTAACCTTTGGCAATGAGACGAGCTTTATATCGTTCTACGGAACCATCTTGATTATATTTGATCTTGTACACCCACTTGCACCCAATGGGTTTCTTATGTAGAGGAAGAGATGTTAGAGTCCAGGTATGATTGGCTTCAAGTGCATCAATCTCAATTCTCATAGCATTACGCCATTTAGGGTCTTGAATGGCCTGCAAGAAAGACGGGGGTTCTTCATGAGGGATATAGTAGTAGTAAAAGCACGATGATTAAGAGGGAGGTAATCATATGAAAGAAAGTGGGAAAGAGGATAAGGAGTACTTGAGGAATGAACCATTACCAAATCAGATGTCGGAGTGGGGCGAGACGGAAGGGCCTGTTCAATATGGAAATCCCGCAAGTATGCAGGTGGCTGAGTCTGTCGTGTGGAGTGCCAAACTGGACGATCAGGAGAGGGAAGGTGAGAAGTGGGATTATGTGGGTCATGATGTGTCAGAGGGGAGAGAAGGTCGGGAGAGTCAAAAGGGTGCAGTAAAATAGGAGAAGGTGACTCGGAAGGAGAATGATGAAATGGGAAGTGATCTTCATAGAAAACGACATCGCGAGAGGCAAATGTGTGGTGAGTATGAAGATCATAGAGACGATAACCCTTCTGGCCATGTGGATACCCAAGGAAAATGCGAGGGGTTACTCGAGGATCGAATTTGGAGACGGGTTTGAAATGAGTAGAAGCATAACAGAGGCAACCAAACACTCGGAGATGAGTGTATTGAAGAAGTGAATGGTAAAGATTCTCGTAGGGAGATTGCCCATCTAATAGAGGATTAGGTGTCCTATTGATCAAATAAGCTGCTGTAAGGATAGCTTCCCCCTAAAAATATTTAGGTAAGTTTGCTTGAAAGAGTAAAGCACGAGAGATATTTAAGAGATGACGGTGTTTACGCTCAACGACTCCATTTTGTTAGGGAGTAGAAATACAACTGGTCTGATGAATAATCCTTTTTTTTCTGAGTAATAAGAGGGCATGTCAAATTCTGCCCCATTATCACTACGTATGATTTTAACTGTAGCAGAAAATTATTTTTTAATCAGGCAAAGGAAATTCTGAAGTAGATGACAGGTATCAGATTTATGATGCATTAAGTACACCCAGGTGCATCTAGTAAAGTTATCTACGATAGTAAGAAAGTAATGGGCTCCAGATAGAGAAGCAATACGATAACCTCCCCAAATATCCATAGGCAGTAATTCAAAAGGTGCAATAGTAGAAATAGAACTAGAAGGAAATTAAAGACGTGTCTGTTTAGCCAATGGGAAAATAAAACATGTATCTAATTTAGAACAAGAAATGTTAGACACATTATTAGAAAGTTGAGATAAGACTTTATTGGAGGGATGTCCGAGTCGACGATGCCAAACTTGAGAAGTAGCCAACTGACACTGAGCGGGCATGATTTTGGTGAAATAGTACAGGCCATTCCGCTCAGTTCCCATCCCAATCATCTTCATCGAGCGTAGGTCCTAAATAATACAAGAATGGGGAAAAAAAAGGATTAGGCAATTTAAAGTATCACAAAGTTTGTGGACAGAAATAAGATTAAAATGAAATGAGGGGACACATAAAACATTTGTTAAGATGAGGGAAGAAGAAAAAACAATGGATCCAATGTGGGAAACAACTGTTTGGGATCCATCGAGGAGTTGAACAATACGATCATGGACTGGAATAGAATAGGTTAAATCAGCCGGAGAACAAACCATATGGTCAGTTGCTCCACTGTCAAAAATCCATAAAGTATTAGGAGAGGGATTGGAAGATATACTTGACAAAGAATTCTCAATGTTACCTACATGGTTGGCCATGGATGAGGACTGGGTGGCATTGTTCAGCAGGGCGAGTAGTTGTTGGCATTGATCAAGTGTGAAAGGACGGCTGCTAGTGGGTGATTTGTTGTCAGCGGAAGAGACATGATGGGCACTTGCTTTGTGGTTGGAACCAATCTTGCGAGATCCAGGCGGAAACCCATGAATGAAGTAACAGCGATCAATAGTGTGACCATCCTTGTGACAATGGGTGCACTTTAGATGCTTCTTTCGTGGAGGAGCTCTATTGTTTGGTGAAGGAAGGATTCCTTTGGCAGCCAAGGCAACTCCATCAATGGAGGTCGAGACTTGAATGCTACGTTGACATTCCTCTTGAAGAATAAGGCCATAGATGTGATTAATCGATGGAAGTGGATCCATCAGGAGGATTTTTTTCACGAATCGCAACATAAGAATCGTTGAGTCCCATTAGAAACTTTATAGTGCATTGATATTGCTGATATGGGCCTAACCCTTCTTGAAGAAGATGGGATTATAGAGACGAAAGCTCATCCCATAATGTTTTGAGTTTGGTGAAGTACGTACTTATAGAGGTGGTACCTTGAATAAGAGTATGGATTTTTTGTTCAAGTTGGAACATCCGAGGGCCGTTAACTTGTGAAAATCGCTCCTTTAATTCAACCCAGATATCTAGTGCAGTATTACAGTAAATAACACTTGCTGAAATTTCTTTAAAAATAGAGTTAAGCAGCCAAGCTTTACCATATTGTTGTAGCGTGTCCATTGCAGTAACTCGGTAGCGGAAGAATTGGAAGGTTTGGCAATGGTGCCATCGATGAAACCCAATTTTTTCTTTGTGTTGAGAGCGATGAGCATGGATTGGTGCCATATGTTGTAAGTGGTCTCCGTCAATGGTTGTGAGACCAGTGTCACCCCTAGGGTGATCAGAATTGCTGAGATATAGGTAGTGGCTGGGATCATCAAAACTTTGAGAAGTTGTTGAGCTTTGGGAGCCTTTAGTTTTACCTGCCATGGAAAAAAAATTAGAGAGGCTTTTTTTTTTGAAAAATGGGCCGGATCAGACCCAAAAAAAAATGGATTGGGGTGTGGATCTGGTGCGGACGGTGCAGATCAAGCAGGCTGTGTAGAGCTGGATTGTATGTGGTCTGGGTTGTGAAAGCAGGCCTGTGGGATATGGGTTGTAGGTGATTTAGGCAGGCCTGTGTTTGGGTTAAAATAGAGAAGGTACTGGGTTGGTTTAAGATTAGGCTGGGTTTAAGAAATGCCCATGAACACAAAAAAAAGAATCGAAGCACGGGCTGAGTGAATGAGGCCACGTGATCTTCTTCCTTCTCTACAATTGTGAACAGTGAATACCCAGATGAGTTCCACTTATTCGACAGAATGAGGGAGAGGAAAAATGAGTAGGGATTTCGAGATGGTCCCTCTGCTTGGCAGAAAAGAAATCGACCTTGATGGAAAAAAAAAAAAAAATGCCAATCAACGCGTAACAATCACATTGTTGAACAATCGATTCCAACAGGAATTCCGTATATGATCGAGAATAGAGAGAGGATGAAAGAAGATTTTACCCCAAGGAAATTTTGTGCTCTAATACCATGAAGAAAAACAGAACTGAGAAATAAAGAGGAGCAGGGAATTGAAGAATTGTATTCTATCTTGATGATTTTACAAAGAACCGAAGGGTGCTATTTATACAAGAAAAAGAATCAATTAATTGCTGCAATCATGTGAGACAAACGTCGGGAGATTAGCCCATGTCTGCTATTCTTTCCTTCTCAAGTTTTACAGTTGTGTTGACCTCGTCACATTTGGAAGCACAGTGAGATACTCGGATCTCTGTTTGTTGTATTTTCTCAACAAATTCCTTCTTTAATTTTCCTCTTTGTATTATTCTTTCTCTTTTCCAAGACTGTCAAATTACTTCTCTCTTCTCCACACTCGTTACCAACAACAATCTTCATCTTCACAGCATAAATGAACTGAAAATCAATATCCCAAAAGAAATCTTCATAACAAAAATCTTCATCTTCACAGAATTTTCAAGGGATCGGGATTAGCATTCAAACAACACATTTAGATGATTAACTCGAGATGCTTCACCTTCTTTATTGGTTGATTTCCGTTGTTCTTCTTGTAGGTACACCCTTCAGCCCTTGTATTCCTGGATTTCATTGTTGAATTAGAATTTATTTGGGTTTGTAATTATTTGTTGGTGGGGTCTATTTTCTAAAAACATTTATTTGAGGTTTCTATTTGTTAATTTTTTAAAATTATACTGGTTGCAATGTTATGGAATTTCCAAAATCAATTATCTCTTGCTTGATTGGTAATGATATGAATACGTTTGAGTGCTGGTTATTTCCATGAGTTGTGATTTTGTTCCATGCACAAAATAAAAAATGACATGTAATGATATGAATCAAAATGCATATGCTTTACACTATGTATATTGATCCTTTCATGCATTATTATGCCAATGAAAAATAAATAAATTAAAGCATATTGCAATTTTACGAAATTTTTAGTTAACCTTGTTTATGTCGTTGGTTGCATGCTATTATTGCAGATATCTCATGGTGTTCTCCTTAGAGACTGTTCCTCCTTTTTTATTGTTAGCTGGAGCTGTTGTGCCATTATTTTCATTTTTTGGTCCTCTCTTTGATTGTCTGTTGCCTTCTCTTTTATTCTTTTGGTGGCCTGTAAAGGCCTTGGTTTGTCTCTGGCTTTTCTTTGTGTTACTTTTCTGTTTTATAAAATCCTATTTACCTACCAAAAAAAATTTCAGAACTCTATTTAGTTTCTTTGGCAAACTAATGACTAAAACCAAAAGTAAGCAAGTTGTAGTTTGATCACAGTTGATTTAATTTCCTAAATTTACAAGTTTACCTAAGGCATGGTTTTAAATAACAGCCATTACGTAACGCTTTTTTACCCTCTGATACTGTTACAGACCAATATATTTGTGTGACCAAAATTCACAGTTGTATCGGTGGCTACCGTTACGTATCATCCGTTACGGTCGTTACAGGCCGATATAGGACTGTTACGATTGTTTTGAGTTTTTTTTTTCCTTTCAATTTGTAATTTTTTTTAATTTTTATTTTTTTTTCCTAATTCTTGTGATTTCTATTTTTATAAGATTTATATATAAAAGAGATACTTCACAAAATAATCCAAAAAAATTGAAATGGGTTAACAAAATATTTAGATCAATATAACCTCAAAAAGGCCTCTTGGCTTCAAAATTTTTAATTTTTTTTAATTTCATAACTAATCACTCTAAATTAATTTTTATGTTTACAATCATTTTTTGTTATTATTTATATTACTTGTTGTAAATGCTATTCAAATTAAGTGATACTTCCTATTAACTTAATTTTAAGAAATTCATATAAAATAATAAAATATCTTCTTAGGTATTATTTATAAGAAAAATATTTTTTTAAGTATTAGAAAATTGAAAAATAATAGTATAAAATATTATAATGTGATAAATTATAGTAAAGATATGCGTGTCAGTGACTTTTAAGAGATTTGCTACTGTTTGAAAAAAAAATCACAGTTGCAGTTTCTGATTCTCATTACGGATGATCCGATACCTCCGATACCGTTACACCGCGACCGTGATTTCAATTCATGACCTAGGGTGTGGAACTTGGAAGACACTTTGTGAACCAAATCCGTGTAATGTCTTCTTAGAAATAACATTCATGCAGCAAGTATGAGTTGTGTCCATGTAAAGATTGAGGCAGGCAAGGTTGAGGATGATAAAGCTAAGATCTTACAGATGAATAGGTAAGAATCTTAGCTATGATTTTGTCTGATAGAATATATTACTTCTCAATTACACAATTGTTTTGATCTTCGAGTGTATACTTAATTAATTGAGTTGAGAAAGAGAGGAAGCATTCAGTTGATTTGGGTAATGCCATAATTATTATAAAATAATGGACGTGCCTTAATATTTTTGGTAGTGATGAATAAATGACATTTTTTGTAATGATAGTTGTTGTATATTATGGATGATTTTGCTTTGAATTTTTATTTGGGAATGGAAATATGTACATTAGATGATTGAAAGATTTGATATAATTATTTATGAACATTGGATTTTTGATTTTGCAAGAGTTTTGCCACCATATCCTTCCATTGTCATTTTATGGTTCCACCATCGTCAACAACAAAAATTATTAAAGATAAGTCAATGCCTTCGATCTTTTTGTAGTCTTGTGGATGACTAGAAGCTTTGATTGTTTAGTATAAGTTATCTTGAGTGCCTGCATGAAAGTGGCATAATGTCATTCATATGTTAAGGTGATTCTGGGTAATCTTTAGAGTTCAAAGTTCATGATAAACTTATAAGATTTCTGTCTGATTTTGCATCTTCTATATGCCAACTTTTGAGGTATTCACGTTTGTTTCATGATTATCTTTGTTATGAACCTTTATTTAATTTATTCATTTTTTATTCTATTTTTAAAATTTTATCAATGTTTGAACTTAATATAGTGCCAATAAATGATAATAATGTATTCAAATGATGTAAGAAACATTCAACAAGTCCCTAATCATCAGGTTGGTTATACTTTTTTTACCCTCCTACGACTATGCTTTGATTAGGAAACATTTTTTTTTCTTATCTTCACCGCTAGACAAGGAGGATCCAGATTAAGGAACTTGGAGGAAAATACACATTGAACCTACCTTACCTATATATCTCAAGGTAATTTAGTGATCTATATACACTTCTACTATTGGACTTGGAGACACATTTTTTTTTCATTTTTGTAAATTGAGTTTTAGACATGAAGAGATAATTTGATTTCCATTGCTTGTATTGCAGTTTGAAGATGTCAAATACAAGATAGCAGTAAAGCGAGAGAAGAACCATACAGAGAAGTGCATACTGCAAAGAATTACTAGTTCAGTACATCTAGGTGAGGTTCTTGCTCTCATTGGACCATCAAGAGGTGGCAAAACAACTCTACTCAATTTTCTCAATAGAAGGGTCAAAATTAATAGTGGCAACATCACTTACAATGATCAGCCATACCCAAAATCACTGAAGCGAAGGTACTTAAGCATGCGTGTGTATTGTTATATGATATAATATTAAGATTATATACTCTCTACCAGTTTAAGTTTTTAGATAAATTGGTGGTTTAACATGGTTTCAGAGCAGGAAAAATGCCTCTTATTCAAACTTCACCATCACTCGGATAATACGAATTGATTCCTGTGTTAGCTCAACCTGGTCATATGTGAGGGGCCATGTTAGAGAATATAATATTAAAGTTATACCTTCTTTAACAGCTTAAGATTTTATATGAGTTGGTGATTTAACATGTACCGTCTAAAAACATAAACTTAATGGTTATATTGGTTGAATTGTTACTGAATAGTAAATACTGACTGATTGATATTTTATATGGATGAATAGGATTGGGTTTGTGCTACAAGATGACATTGTCTTTCCTTACCTAACAGTGAAGGAAACTCTAACATATGTTGTTTTACTCTGTCTTCCTAATACATTAACCAAAGAAGAGAAAAATGAAAGAGCCATGAATGTTATAAGCGAGCTTGACCTTGAAAGTGCTTTCGTAGTTAATCCATGTTTAATTAACATTAGAGAACAATAACTAGCTTTGTTACTCTTTATTGGTCTGAAAATTGATTTTCAATTCCAAGCTTCTTGAATTACTCAAATTCATATAATTAAGGCTGAAATAAATGGATTTGAAATACATAGAGTAAAGAATATTAGTGATTTTCTTAGCTATATCTAAAATTGGATGAAGATGGGTACTGATTTTGTAATGTCAAATGGGTACTTGAGATACTGGTTCTGTACTACGCTCAAAATTGTATTCCTTCACCAGTAGGTAACAAACACTTCATTGTCTTTTGCACAAAATTGAGTAGGAAAGTATGACAATATTGTCACATTTTCTATCATTTTATATCTTTCATATCTCTTTACAAAGTTATTGTACAAATATATAGAGAGATTAGCAACCCTATTCTTGGCTATACGATTTTTAGGGCTATAATCATGGTTGACAATTATGGCTATTCCTATAATCTCTCTGATTTGTCTCTTAATTGACAACTCACACCAACACTCCCCCTCAAGTGAAAGCATCCAAATCTTCAATGCGCAACTTGTCTAGTGAGTTATAGAAATCCTTGCTTGATACGACCTTTGTAAGAATATCTGTGAGTTGGTCTTCGGACTTCACAAATGGAAACCGAATTATTTTACTTCGAGATTTTCTTTGATAAAGGGTCTGTCAACCTCCACGTGTTTGGTACAATCATGCTGGATAGGATTATGAGCAATAGCGATTGTTGCCTTATTATCGCAAAAGAGGTCCATCTCAGAGGTAGAGCAAATCCAATTTCAGTTAGAAGTCTTTTGTGCCACAGAAGTTCACAAAGTCCCTTAGACATTCCACGGAACTCTGCTTCGGCACTTGATAGTGCCACCACATTTTGCTTCTTACTTTTCCATGTAACAAGATTCTCCTCGACAAACATGAAATAGCCTGAGGTGGATCTTCTGTCTGTGGCATTCCCCGCCCAATTTGCGTTTGTATAACCATTAACTCTGAGATGGTTATTTTTTGAAAACATAAGCCTTTTTCCCGGGGAAGATTTTAAGTATCGTAAAATCTGGATCATTGCTTCCACATGATCCTTACTAGGTTGGTGCGTAAATTGACTTACTACACTCACTACGTAAGCAATATCTGGACGAGTATGTGAGAGGTAAATAAGTTTACCAACTAACATCTGGTATCTTCTTTTGTCCGTTGGCATTTGGCTTGGATATTCTACGAGCTTATGGTTCTGAATGATTGGAGTGTCTGCTGGCTTACAATCCAACATTCCAACATCGCATAGCAAATCTAATATATTTTTGCTAGGAAAGAAATATACCTTGCCTTGATCTAGCAACCTCTATTCACAGCAAATATTTAAGTCCACCTAGATTTTTCATCTCGAACTCGATCGCCAATTGTTTCTGAAGCTTAGCGATTTCCTCTATATCGTCCCTTGTGATGATCATATCATTGACATATACAATTAAAGTTGTTACCTTGCCCCGTTGGTGCTTCAAAAATAATGTATGATCTGAATTACTTTGGTGAAAGATATACTTCTTCGTTGCTTGACTGAACCGCCCAAACCATGCTCGAGGTGATTGTTTTAGTCCATACAGTGCTTGCTGCAATTTGCACACAACTTTAATTTTTGAAGATGTTGTGTAGCCTAGAGGAGTATCCATGTAGACTTCCTCTTCAAGGTCACCATGGAAAAATGCATTTTTTACATCAAATTGATGCAATGGCCAGTCCAAGTTGACTGCAAGAGATAATAGAACCCTGGCTGTATTTAACTTGGCTACCGGCAACAAAGTTACTTGGTAATCTACGCCATATGTCTGAGTGTATCCCTTTACGACTAGCCTCACCTTGTATCGTTCTATGGATCCATTTGCCTTGTGTTTAATAGAGAAGACCCACTTGTACCCAATTTTTTTCTTCCCTAGGGGCAATGGAACCAACGTCCATGTTTGATTCTTTAGTAGTGCCCCCATTTTTTCCTTTATTACCTGAGTCCACTTGGGATCTTCTAATGCTTCTTGAACTGTAGTGGGAATATGACATGCAGAAAGCTCATGTGAAAATGTCTTGAGAGGCTCAGGTAGCTTTTCGGGGGAAACATAGTTGGCAATTGGATACCTTGACCTCCTTTCCTCAATGTCTAGAGAGTATATGTTTGGTGGCTTGCCACGATTATGCCTAAAAGGTAAGTTATACCCAACAGAAGTATCTATGTTATTCATAAATGAAGGCGTGCCAACATTACTTACCTCAGGAATGTTCTCAGGAGATGGGTCTGCAAGCACTGAGAGATGGGGGGATTCTAGTTCTTCTCCTAATGGTGTAGGCTCAATTTTTGAAGACCCTCTAGATTCAGAGGCTATGTTTGACCCTGAAGATGTCTCTGTTGATTCTTCGCCAATTATTGGTGTGTCATTCCAAAATAGCCAATTCAACTCTTTACCTAGTGTCTCCCCCCTAAAGAGAAAAAGTGGATGCTGAAGAAAGATAAAACAGTTCAGACTCTAGAAAAGTGACATCCATAGTCACATAGGTACGCTTAGTAGCAGGATCATAGTAGCGATAGCCTTTTTGATGTGCAGCATAACCCAAAAAAAGGCACCGAAGGGCACATGAGTCAAGTTTGGTACACTGGTTCTTAGGGAGGTGTACATATGCCACACACCCAAATATGCGAGGAGGGAGCATTAGGACCGTAGGTAGAGAGACCGAGGCTGACAGTGACTGTAATGGGGTTTTAAAATTTAAGATTTTGGAAGGAAGGCAGTTAATTAAATGTACGGTAGTGGTAACAGCATCGGGCCAATGTCGTGTGGGGACATGAGCACTTGGGAGGAGAGCCCGAGCAGTCTCAAGAATATGTCGATTCTTCCGTTCAGCTACCCATTTTGTTGAGGGGTCTGGGGATATGAGGTCTCGTGGACAAGACCATGTTGTTGAAAGTAGGAATGAAAGTGGTGATTATCATATTCACCACCATTGTTGGAGCGGAAAATCCATATCTAAGCAAAAAATTGGGTCTGAATCATAACATGAAATGACTGAAAGACACTAAACACTTCACCCTTATGTTTCAGCAAATATATCTAGGTCATCCGGGTGCAGTCATCAACAAATATCACAAACCAACGTACACCAGATACAATAGATAGGAGGGGGTCCCCATACATCAGAATGAATTAAATCAAAAGGTGTATCACTTTTATTCATGCTAAATGGATAAGTAGGCCTATAACTTTTGGCTAAAATACAAGTATCACAGTTAAATTCAAAAGTCTCTACGTCAAAGAATAAATCAAGAAACAAATGTCGTAGGTACCCGAATGACAGATGTCCCAAACGATAATGCCACGGCCAAATCTGTCGAGCCTTGGAGCCAAGCGAAGAAGACACGTGATGCGCCCGACCCAAACTGAAATCTTTCATGTAGTACAATCCCCCCCCTCTTAGTACCACGCCCAATTATCTCCTTGGTGAAAGTATCTTGAATAAGACAAAAATTGGAAAACATTAACACCACACAATTTAGATCTGTAGTAAGTTGGCTAACAAATAAATGAAGAGAGGGTGATAGGGTCACAGATCCGGCCTCTGTGATAGGTGAGACCACCCCATTAGCATTCGCAATGCTAGTGCGCCTTAGGGATGAATGGTGGAAGAAATCCGCGAGATAAAAAGTTATATAATTCATGACCCCAGAGTCGAGGAGCCAATCACCACTGTCGACATCATGGCGATGACTAAGCAAGGCATGACAGAGGTTACCTGGATCCATGTCACGACCCGAAACCCACCTTACACGGATCTCGAGGACGTGATGCCAGTTGGCCACCTTGCCGATTTTTCTCGCCGTCAATGCGACCAACCAAAGGCAGCTTCTGAACTTTACAATGAATTGCATTCTAAATGTAGGCTCAAAACAGCGGAAATTAAAACCTTTTTAAATTGTAAATGCAATTTATCCAAACACATCAGAGCATGTCTAGAATCAGTCACCAAATATCTCTAAAGTGTCAATATACATGCTCCAATGCATCCATTCTATATCAATGAATTACTTAAGCGGAAGTCACACCAATACAATTCAGTTGACCAAAACTCATCTCCAATGATCAACAATCAGAATGTCTCCAAGTACAATTTAATCATAGTGATCCAACATACTAGGCTAACCTCATCACTAATGATGTAATATTATAATACAAATTGTGAACTTAACCTTACAGTATTTACATTCAATCTTTGACTTGGAGTTCATATCGTCAGTGTCGTTCATTGTGCATCACTAGTTCCACTAGTTATCTCATTGCGTTTCATCCCACATAGTGTCACTTGAAAAATGTTAGATAAATGGAATGAGCTTAAACAAGCTCAGCAAGTAAATTTTTAGCTTTGCCATGGGTCTGGGTTAGTCCACAAGTATAATAGGAGAAAGGGATAACAGATAGCCAATAGCCAAATGAGCAACAAGAAATACATAGCTAGTCACCAAGGTGCGTAACAATGACCCGAGGGTCCAAAAGGCTTATCCCAAAATAAGATATAAGAAGATAGTAACAAGGAATCCAACAACTGGGATCTAGCCAATCATGATAATCTGCTGCCACAACAATTACGATAGCTAATCAAAAGTATGACATGCTTGCATAGAATATGATCATTCAACGAGTACCAAAAATACATGATCATCAAGCAAAGTGTAACATGATTGCAATAATATGATCATTCACAGGACATAGAATATGATCATTCAACGATGCCAAATATATATCATCATCGAGTTCTAATAACCCAGAAATGCATGAATCACCCGAGGCCCGGCATGTAACACCCCGACCCTAATTAAGAAATGATAAGTTACTAATCATTAATTTGAACCAAACCTAAAGAATAATTTAGAAGTAAATCGAGAACCTCATGATAGACCCATAAAATAATGTCTGAACCTCATTACCAATTAATTGGGTGGAATGATGTTACTTTAACACTAAGAAAACTCGAGTTAGCGAACTACAGAAATCCCAAGGGATTAATAACCGACACTAGACCTTGGAGATTGAAGCTAACCTAAATAGGAAATAGCCAGAAGAAACCGCGTCGAAAAATAAGCAACGAAAAAGAAGATATTTAGAAAATAGCTGAAATAATTAAATGCGCCAACCAAACAGGGCCTAAGCCCAAAATATGAAAAATTCCCAAAAGTGTGGCCAAGGGGACTTGAACCCTTGACCAAGTGGGCATGATTCTTATTACCCAAAAAATTACCAAATAGGCTACTACCATTTTTGTGCCTATATATGCAACCAAATTATATTTAAATCCAAATTAGCCAAGGCCACCTCCCAAATTGGCCAATGGCCATGCATGCAACACATCACCACCACATCATCCTATGCACCCTAGCCCATCATCATCCTACCTTAGGGCACTTGATCTCACCTTCACCAATTACTTTACATGCAAAACCCAAAATAATCACTTTGGTTCAAATAAACCAAATAAGTAAAATACATATGGGTGTATGGACGGCTGAAGTAAAGAATCAGAAAGTGAGGTGCAGTCTGAAGTTTTAGAGAGAGAGTGAGTTAGGTAGAAAGTGGAGAGAATCTAAAGAGAGAAAGTGAGACCTTGTGTGTGAGTTTGGCCATTGAAGGAGCAAGGGAAGGGAACTGAGGACTGGAAGTACACGGTTGGAACAAGCCAAAGCACTGAGGTCTCTGCTTAAGCCACGAACAAGGAGGGAGAAACTGCTGTTTGGAGGTATAGCCTCAAACTGCCCCATTCTTGGTTTTAAGTTTTGATACTGTTTTAACATTGTAAAGCCAGTTAGATCGCATGCATGCAGCTTAAAACACCTTTGTCAATGAATTAGGCATGACAATGTGAGACCGAGGCAGTTTAAAACCTTAAAACCGTACACATCCGCCATGAACGGACCTTAGAAAACCCAGGTCTGAATCAACCCTAACAGAATGAAACTCTGTATGTAGGACATTAAAATAGACCCCAAGGGGATCTCAAAAACCATAGGCCGCGACCCCAGAACCTAGTTTAAGGCCCTCAAATTTCAAACTCTAGCCACGGGTTTAAAACCCAATTCTTCAAGAAAAGTGGCCAAACTAAAATATGAGAATGGGGACTTGAACCCCATGCTCTGTAGGTCACGACACATCAGATTTCATAGGAAACGGACCTAAAATGAAGGAGCTAGAACAAGTTGCAGGTCACGGTTATCATTTTTGAATCAGAGCCATAGAGCTCGAATCGAAGCATAAAATGAATGCTAAGATGATTTACATGATGCCAGGAATCACCTCAGCCAAAAACAGTGACAAATAATCGAGCAGAAATCTACGAAATAGAAGAAATAAAACCCAGAAATTTAGGGCTACAGTAGGGTGAAACGGTGGGGAAGACGATGTACAGTTCGGATCACGGGTCGGACCTCGGGTCGGGTCCTGACCCGATGTTTGAATAAAGGGTTCGGGTTACCTGGAACTACGTCGTTTAACTAAGTGGTATTTAAAATTCAAATTTAGGGCTGACGTCATCATGACGTCAGCACTACGTGTCAAACCGGCTGGTCCAATTAACATTGGACTAGTTCAGTTGAAACAGAACTGAACCGGTTGGTCCAGACCGACAGTTTGTATAATCACCCTTTGACCCCAGAACTTTTATGGAATTCCACTGTGGCCCACTTTAAAATAAATTAATATTAAATTAATAATATTTAAATAATAAAAAAATTACAAAATTGCCCCTAGTCCTCAAACAAGTCAAACGGAGTCCGAATAAAGTAAACGAATAGTGGATTTTGACTATTTTGGACGTTCCGGACTCAATGGAGTGGTCCGTTTTACGAGATGAGACTCCAAAAAATTAGGACACGTTAAGTACAAATTACCAAATTGCCCTAATGTAGCCGATGTCCAAATAAGACAAGTTATTAGTGCATTCTTATTTTCTTGAGCCTTCTGAGATCAATAGTGGGGTCCGATTCATGAGACGGGACTCCGAAAAATGTGACACGGGAAATGACCAAAATACCCCCAAGGTACCCGAAGCCAAATAAAAAGCTAAGAGGGTCTAAATTGACTTTCTTCGACGTTTCGAATCCAACGGTGAGGTCCGTATTACGAGATAAAGTACGAAAAAAAATATGATGCGTCAATAAAATAAGGCTCACGATAAAACATTAGGGCATACTACGATTTAAGCATAATTAGAAACATCAATAAGAGATATTTGAAGTACATTGAAGTTAATAGATTATTGTGAATTGTTTCTAGGAACTACAAAGGGAAGGGAACAACCAAGTAATAGTGCAAACCCAGGAAATCAAGGTGAGTAACCCTGCATTTGAAGTGGAGATTTTAACTCCACGATTTAAATGATGTTTTAAACTTCAAAATATCTGAAGCATTGAATGTTTAAACTTCCATATTTCCTGATTCCGGTTTTGAAATATTCTGCTTTTATAATTCTCTTATGACATGTTCAGTAAATGATCTTTGTTACAGTTCTTTTTGAAAGTGTTTAACATGTCATCTGTTCTAAAATGTTATTTCAACTATGTGAAGATCCTATCATGAACATCATCATGTTTAAATGCTCATAAAAGCATTTCTTGAAGAAGCTAACGTTTTGCAAGATAATATAGATGCATAAGCATCTCCAGTTATTGAGCACCCTTCGGGTTCTCAATTCAGAATAATGCCAGGCAGCAGGATCTAATCCCTCAGGCAACGAGATCTCTCAGAAGTAAGACTAGGGTCTGGTTCGAAACGGATCCTTCAGTTAAAAAGTGAAAAGATGACAAATGATTTTCGAAAATGGAAGCAGGTTTTCACCCCCATTTTCACTGTGCATGTTTAATTGTTTGAAATGCATATACTCTATTTGAAGGAATGTTTAACTAGCTTGAATACTTTAAATGTTCAAAGCTATCTGTTATGAAAAGTGCATGTACTCTGTGTTTAAAATGTACGAACAATTGGTAGTGTGCATTTTATAAACTCTCTTGTACGAAACCACTGCCAATTGAAAACCCATGACAGATGCAGGAATTACTCATTGGGCTTTTCGAAGCTCACCCCATTCCCTAAAATTTTTTCAGGTAACGATGATGAATGGGAGCCTTGCTCCATTTGGGGATGACGACTAGTGGCTTTAAAATGATCAAGGGCTTTTGGAAGTACTAAGGACCAGTAGATGGTCGAATTTTGGAGTGTAATAGATTTTGGACAACATGTACTTAAGCCCTCGAGGCATTCAGATATGTACTATGTATAACACTTTAAGTTTTAGTATGCTCTGATTATTATTATTATGTGTACCGCTATGAAGAGCGGCAGTACCGGATGGATGTGCGATAGATTTTAAAAAAGAAAAGAAAAAAGGTTTAAGTTTTTCACGCTTCCGCAACCACAGGCCGCACCACCATCCGATATCGTTGCTTATGTTCGCCTCGCCCAAGGGCTCCCGAGCCTGAAGGCGGCGGTCGCGATCCGAGATCCGCACAGGGTGGGTTTCGGGTCGTGACACGGCATACCCCACTGGAACGCACATTCAGCCTCGCCTCATTAACCTGGGCTTACTGAATAGCGCTAAAGCTCTTTTCTCTACAAGTCCCGAAGGACATACAAGACCCCAAAGGGTCTTTCCCCCACGCAATCTGTGAATAGATGGGCCATTGTGACTGAGCACAACCCTAGGTACATACCAAATATTATGACTAATAAAATTCCACACAGGATGTACAACCGTACAAGGCAATTGATATCACAATCAACAAAACACGAAGTGTGTGGAATAACAACATTTCTATCAACAGGATATATCTCAAGGTTAGGTCATGGTATGATAGTGCAATGATGCTCAAATATTAATGATCAATCTCATAACGATATAAGCAAACAAGTCAAATCCAAAGATCAGGCATAACCGATAACCACAAGTCGATTGGCTCAAATCAAGTACATCAGGTAGTGATAGATTACAAATTTGGCAGCATGTAGAAATGAACGTGACTGGCTGGGAATAACCACACAACAAAGTTCAGATTTACTTACCTCGGTTTCTTAGTGTCATATTCGCCATTTACAATACTCTGATGATCTCCAGATACTTCAGGCATATCCTTGCATAGCCTGAATAATCATCATTAATTATAGACAGATCAGAATTCATTCATTCATGTCTTATTCATCATCTTAGGAGTCTATTAGATCCCCTAATTAGGTTCATTGGCCCATTACCCACTCACTGGGTTTCAACTTATGTTATTAAATTCCTTAAGTAGGCTTAGCAGCTGTCCGAATAATATTTTAAGTCATTTTGACTCCAGTCGTTATCAATTAAGCACTTATTTTCCCTTAGGGGAAAAATGGTAATTTTGTCATTCTTGCCCCGGACCCCATCATGGTCCTCGGAATAGTCCACATATCGTATATATAAATTTTTGAGTCTTTTGGATGTCATTTGGTATCTACTTTTGATCATCGGGACACATCGATCATTTTTCGTTTTATACGTTGACTATTCTGGAGTCATATTTAGCCCTTCGATTTTCATAATTATGCTTATGATAATTCATCAGATCAGATTGACCTTTATTCAACCTCTACTTTGCGCTTACCGTGCTCAGGGGTATTTTGGTAATTTTATATTTCTTGATGTTCTGATCCCGAATCGTGATTTAATCATATATATGAATCCACAAGTATTTGGGCTTCTATTGGTTTCAATTTTGCCCAATTTGGACTTCGTATTGTATCAGGGGCATTTTGGAAATTTTCACATGTTGTATATCTAAATTTTTCGGGACCTCGGTTCATAAAATGAACCTCACCATTGGGTCCAGAGTACCTGACATAGTTAGAATGGACTATCTTTTGTGTTTAATTGGCCCTGGATATCATCAGGGGCAGTACAGTCATTTACCACTCACATGTCAGTATTTTTCGGTACTTAATTTCTCAAATCGGACTCCTCCATTGAGTCTGGAATGCTTGAAATAGTGAAAACACACTATTTATTTAATTTATTTGGACTCCGTTTGACTTATTTAGCGTCCAAGGGTAAAACGGTAAATTTACCTATTTAATAAAATAATTAAAATTATTATTTTATTAATTAATTATTTTTCAGGGGCTTAAATGCACAATTTCTTAAAAGTCTGGGCCAATGTACAATATTGCAAAACAGTTGGGGTTAAACCATAATTTCAGAAAAGATTTGGGGTTTAAAACTAATTTCATAAATTAGGGGTTCAGACCAAATGGTTTTAGGGTTCAAGAGTTGAACCGGTCCAAAACACTGTGAACCAACCGGTTCACTGTCCCTCAGAAAACCGGGATAAGATATCCCAGTTAACCTTAATTTGGCCCCTATCCGTATTCAGGTTAACCAATTTCCTAATTTTAATTTATTATATCCGTATCCAAACAGGCTGAATTCAGGTTTTAATTTAAAACCTTTAACCAAAACGGTGCCGTTCCAATTAAGAGGTGGCAGATTCTGAGTCGACACGTGTCCGAGTCGACTCGGTCTAACTCGAACGAGTTGGAGAGTCAACTCCGTCTTCCTCACCTTCTTCCCTAGTTTTTGCCCTAATTCCAGTTTCGATTTTTCTCAATTTCGTGGAGTTTCAGGTACGGTTTTGAACTGATTTCCATCCCAAAATATTTCTGGATGTCAAGCCAATATTTTGGCATCGGTTTTAAGCTTCGAATCCACACATGGAGCTCGGTTTAGTCCGATTATCGTGGAGGAATGCAACTCAGTCGGGTGCCCTCATCTCTCAACCAAATCTTATGAGGTTTGGTTCTTTGTGACCCTTGCATTAGGGGCTTCAAGTCCCCATCAACAAAATCCAGTTTAGGAGTCGATTTTAGGGTCTGGGTTTCAAACCCGAGACCTGCAACTTCGGTTTTGAGGGCCTTCCTATGTGATGTTGGGTCGCGGATGGTGATATTTGGAATCCCCTTGGTTTCTAGATCAGGTCTTGACATGTAGAATGCCATTTGGTTGAGGTCGATTCAGACCTGCAATTTGAGGTCATCAATAGAGGTCTGTTCACGGTTTTTGGGGTTTCCAAGCCTATCCGACCCTCTCAGTTATTCTATAACAGTCCTAGGCCTCACAGGAGTTTATATATATAGTTTATATGGACCAAAACTATCAGAAACAGACCCAAAATTTAAACAAGAAATTTTTGCAGTTTTGGGTGTTTACCTCTCAAGCAGTGGGCTTCCTTCCCCCATGCTCAGTTCTGGTCTTTGGTGGTTCAGTTCCTTGGCACCTCTGACCTTCAGTCGTGCCTCAGTTCCTTCTTTCCTTGTGCACCACCAATGGAGATGCCATCTCACACCATGGTTATACATACTTGTTCACATACACAAGTTCACACATGCAACCTCACTTCTCACTATTTCTCTTACCCTAACAGACCTGTCCACCCTCTATAACAGTTCTGATCTCTTTTACAAATATCCCCCATTTTGAAGGTCCCAAGCTGAGTACATATATATATATATATTATTATACATACCTATACATATACATCTCTATATCTAGATGTATCTATCAGAGAATCAGTGGGATCATAGGGCTGCTGTGGGCTGATGCAAGCCAATCATGTGGGGTTTGCATGCAAGGCCATTGGCCAACTTGGGTGGCAGACTTGGTTAGATTGTGTTCATATACATTTCTATTGCATGTATAGGCACAAAAGTGTTGGCAGCCTACCTGGTAATTTTTTTGAGTAAAATTTCTTTCCCTCCATAGGTCAAGGGTTCAATTCCCCTTGGCCTCACTTTTGACCATTTTCCATATTTTGGGCTTAGGCCCTGTTTGGCTGCGCATTAATTCAGTTTTAATGTTTCCTACCTAACTTTCATTCCGTAGCTCCTTTTTCGATGCGGTTTGTTCCAAGAGTTTCGTATTTCAGTTATCTTCAGTGTCACAGGCTCCGTGTCGTTTATTGTTTCTTTCAAATTTCTGTAGTTAGCTAATTCGAGTTTCGTCAGTGCTAAAATGACATTATTTCACCTAATTAATTGATAATTAGGTTCGAGCATCACACCCTCTTCTCCAGATATGTTTAATCATTTTATTGGTTTATCGTGACCGCCGAGAGATTATGATTAATTTCCTTAATCATTTCTTAAATCGGTGCTAATTAATAATTAGCGAACTAATTATTAATAAATTAGGTCGGGGTGTTACAATCCACAGGAGAGAAGTCGTGTTTAGATGGGGCGGTGGGTGGGATGGGAGAGAGATAAGGTTTGGTTACTGCCACAGTAGCCTTTCCCGTGCCTTCAGCTGTACCGGCAGTATCTCATTTTTTTTGGGCTTGGAGCTCGTGCCACCAATCGGGGTACCCATGCAACTAGAAGTAGTTTTCACGCGTGTGCTTCATATGGTAACAATAAGAGCATTTGAGACTGTCAGATAAGGTACAAGCCTTAGAGGAAGATTTCCTAGTATGTTGAGAAGCCGATCCAGAGAAACTAAGGTTGAGGCCTCTCGAAGCGAGCACTGCCTTTGGAGGTGGTTTATGGTCACGGGCGTTCATCACTGCCTAACGAAGGGCCTCCCTACGGACATGGGCATATGCTTGCTCCATGGTGGGAAACGAGTGCATCTGCAACACATCGCTGAGAATATTGTCCAACTTGTCATCAAAACCATCCAAGAATACAGAAACCCTGTCTTTTTGGAGGATATTATTATAGCGTTGAATATCGGCAGGGCACTCTATTGAATTGGCACGTCGAAAATCAATCTCACGCCAAAGGCCTTGCAAGTCGGTGTAGCATTTTTCCAGGGAGCCACCTGCTTGGCGGAGATGTGAGACACAGCGCCGGAGATCATAGACTTGGGAGGTATCGCCACCATCAAAATAGGTGGTAGCAACAGAATCCCAAACCAGTTTGGCAGTGGGAAAGTGAATGAGATTTTCGATTATCGCCGGATCCATGGAGTTGATCAGCCACCCTTTGACAATGGCATTGTTAGTGCACCATTTGCGGAAGGACGGGTTGGTCGGAGATGGTGGAGGTAACTCACCATTGATGTAGCCCAACTTGTCTTTGTCGGAGATGTATATCTCGACAACTTGGAACCATAAAGCATAGTTGGAACCATCCAACTTGATGCCAATCGGTAGAGCCGCAGGTTCAGAAATCACGATTGGGGCCTGAGCTTTGGACAGAGTTTCAGCCATCTTGGTGGTGAATAATTTAGAGAGGAGTGTATTATGGTCGGTGGGAGATTCATCAAACTACATCGAGGTTTCGGTGTCTCCCATATCAGAAGGTAGTGGGCGGAAGGAGTCTATGAGCTAGGGATCAACGTGAACATGGAGCCAAATCTTGAAAGGCTCTGATAACATGTCACATTTTCTATCATTATATATCTTTCATATCTCTTTACAAAGATATTGTACAAATATATAGAGAGATTAGCAACCCTATTCTTGGCTAGACGGATTTTTAGGGCTATAATCGTTGTTAACAGTTATGGCTGTTCCTATAATCTCTCTGATTTATCTCTTAATTGACAACTCACGCCAACAAATATCTCTAGAGAATTCAAGTGTGTCAATCCCATGTGAAGATACAACATAACTTTGTGCTATTACAATGATAATTGCTAAATCTTTTATTGTCCTTCCCACAGTAGATGGGCTTAACATTTCTTCACAGTACAGAAAATTAGAACATAACGTTTTAATTTTTACTCTTATACACAAGGTAGTGGGACCCACATATATTTATTATACTGAGTCTTGCTCCTTATGATTAGGGTGAGAAAAAAAAGTAAAAAAATCCATTATTCACAGCATCACTCAATTTAATATTTGTATGTACCATGTATATGGATAAATCAGGGTAGATTATAATTGGTTAAAAAAGAAAAATAAAGGGTATGTGATTTCAGGTGCCAAAATACAATAATTGATGGGGCTTTTGTGAGAGAGATTTCTGGTGGTGAGAGAAAGATGGTATGCATTGGCAATGAAATCCTGCTCAATCCATCACTTTTGTTCTTAGATGAACCAATATCTGGTCTGGATTCAACAATAGCACTTCGGATTATGCAGATGCTATATAACATTGCTGAGGTACTGAAACTTTTCCAGTGTGACTAAATTTGGAAATTTCATAACAAGAAAAATTAACTTTCTTTGTGTTATAGGGTGGCAAGACAGTGGTCACAACAATTCATTAGCCATCAAGTAGACTTTTCAGGAAGTTTGACAAGTTAATTCTCTTGGGTAAAGGAAGCTCCTTGTACTTTGGAAAAGCTTCAGAAGCAATGCTATATTTCTCTTCAATTGGTTGTGCTCCACTTATAGCAATGAACTGAGCAGAGTTCCTCATTGATCTAGCAAATGGGAACATAAAGGACAAGTCAGTTCCATCAGACTTGGAGGATAAGTTCTTACCTGGAAGCCAAACATTGGAAGTTCAAGATAAAAGGCCTTCCCCCATTGATGTACATTAGGTCAATAACCATGATCCAATTTGCACTCATCATTGATTACTTTTTTTTTTTTTTGAATGTTTTAGTTTTTCTTTTTTTCTTTCTTTACCGATTCTTGTAGGGGACTTTGAATTAAGAGTATCAAATATGGAGAAAACGAAGCTCCTTCAACCCATGATGATAAAGGTTGACCCTGAGATGTAGGAGTGGCCAAATTCAAGGGAGTGGGGAGCAACTTGGTGGGATCAATTCTCAATTCTTTTCAGGAGAGGCCTTAAGGAGAGGCGTCATGAATATTTAAGTAGTGCTCGAGGAACCCAAGGGATATCTACTGCTATAATCATTGAGTTCCTTTGGTGGCATTTAGATGCATAAGTCCTAAACAGCTTCAAGATCAAGCAAGTGTTACTTAGCCTTATCTCAATTATTTAGAGTCGGTTACATGAATCTTGTCTCGCCCTCAGGATTGATGTTTATAGGAGATTGACAAGTTGACTCTGCTCTTTTTTCTAGGCTTGGGATTGACTGTTTAGTGATATGACAACATAGGCTTGATATACATTGTTAACTCATTCTTTGACAGCTTAAGCTTTTGGAGCAATTGGTGATCTTGTTTGAATTTATTGAATTCTTTGAGTTCCAAAATTTTGATTTTCCAAATTTGTAGTTTTAATATTTTTAATATAAATTTAACATCAGATTTAATCTTGTGAATTGTTACAAAACAATAATATAAATGGAGTTTAAAGACATTAAATGACCTTTTAAGCCATAACAGTTATATCCTTAGCCTAAATTTTTCAACAATCTAAAGCAATTGAAGTTTTCTAATTTGTTAGTTTCATATTAATAGTGAATTATGCTTTATTCGTTTTCAGTCTAATGTTATAATTGCATCTTGCTTTATAGTCACATACTGTTTCTTTGTTACCAGGGTTTAACAAAAAAAAAAACTATTTAATGTTATTGCCTGGAATATTTAATCTTTTCATTCTGCTTTGAGTATGTTTAGTTTTAATTCATAATGCCATCTTGTACTTTGTGTTTTGTCTTGGTGCTCAATCATTGAAGTTGAATTCTCAGACATGTTCCTTTCTTGAATATCAAGCTATTTTTGTATTCATAAATCTCATTGTATCTGGAAGGAAAACATTATAAAACAATTTCTAGACACAATGAATTATATATCATTTAGTTCAAAGTAGAATTATTTTTAAAATTATGAAATGGCTTGTAACTCATAATTTGTCTTAAGCTGAAAAGCCTTAATCCTCTCTTGTCCTAATTAAGGTCCTAAGGCGATCAAAAAAAAATCTAGTGAGGAAAAAAAATTAGTTCTTTATATGTTTAATATAGTAATTAAGAAAGTTTTAAAACTAATTGAATATATATATATATATATATAGGAGTTACAAGTCAATGTTTTGAATGAAAACGGCCAAAGTAATACTTTTATTTGTATGGAAAAAAAGAGAGAGGAAAGAGTTATGTACTTTTGGGAGTTCTTTATTTGATTATTTAGATAAGAGGTGTTTGGCACACAATTAAAATTTTATAATATTGAATCTTGTAGTGGATGCCTTAAGAGCTTGAGACATGTTATGCATACAGGAATTAAATAATGAGTGGATTTTATTATAATCTCAAGTTCAAGATTCGTGTAGCAATTTGTCCTACGTGTCTATTCGCTTTGGACTTTGCTTTCACGGCTTTAAAACTCATTGTGACAAGGAGAATTGTGGTTCTACTTATGAATCTTTTACATTTCCCTTTCTCAGTCGATATGGGATGTATTACCATTTGCCATTACCCCCTCCCCCGTAAGAATACTGTCCTCTTGGGTGGGCATGCAGCCATCAACAAAATAGGACTTAACCCCTTCAAGAATTTGGATATTTTATTTTTTACCACTAATTTTATTAGAATTTTTTAATAAAAAAAGACTAGGCCCCTCAAACTTTTTTTTTTATATATTCATATGAAATTCCCTAAAATTTTATACTTACTATTCAGCCTCTCTTAATTGAAATTTCTGGGATCTGCTAGTGTTGATAATTGAAATTATGCCCTTACAACACCACCTCTCCACTCTTCTCTTTTCAATGAGGTCCATATTTGGTCCATCTATTTTAGTCTTTTTCTTGTGCCACTGTGCGCGCCTGTTAAGAAAGTTGTCATAAGAGAAAAAAAATATTGAGTAATCCCGGACTAGTACTCCCAACGATAAGATCAATATTCATATGCATAGAAATAGTACACTTCTACACATGTAGATACTGATCTCACCGTTGGGAATATGGTACTCCGAGAGTACCCAATATTTACTCATCCTAAGAATGTTCAGCCAAACAGGACGCCCGAGTTCGAGCATAATTTAAGGTGTAAACAGAAGGTTTAAAAAGATACAATCTCGAGTTTGTAAATTCAATCTCTCTCTCTCTAATATATTCAATTTGCAAGTGTAAAAGTTTAATAATAATTTTCTCTTTTCACTATTTTTGTAGTTAGTAGTTAGAAAATGTCACTACTCAAGATGTAAGAATTATCCAAGTATGGAATAAGGTATTGTACCGTATTTGTTCCTAGCAATTCTTTAAATTTGAAGATGCGAGCAGTGAAAATGACACAAAGGGGTGAATCTGGTAAGATTAGAATTAAACTCAAATTTTAATTGTTGAAGACTGGATTACATGTACTAGGATCTAAATTCAATTTTAGTTTCCTATTTCAGGTTTATTTTGGTTTCTCTTTTATTTTCATTATAGTGATGTTTAACTATCTCTTGAACAGAGAGAGAGAGAGAGAGAGAGAGAGAGAGAGAGAGAAATAGTCCCTGGACAGAAATTTTGTTAATATCTCAATAAATCCTCAAAATCAAGCTACACTGTTGTACATATAAGGTGCAGCTAAATGCACTAATACATCATAAATTGGAGTGCAGGAGTATAGAACAGGAGTGCATTTACCCTCACCTTGTGTGTGTGTGTGTGTGTGTGTGTGTGTGTAATACATCATAAATTGGAGTGTTGAAGTATAGAAGGGCAGTGTGTGAATTATATATATATATATTGGCAGAAGAACTGGCATCATCCTATCCAAATCTGATATTTCAAGAGCACCGGTAATCCACTTAGTCCATGCTCAATTGAATGAAATGGCTAAGTACGCAAATAAATTTAAAGAGCTTTACCTCAAATGGAATCTTGAAGAGCTAACTAATCTTCCTCCTTTTACTAAAAATAAAAATAATAAGATTTAAAGAAAAGAAAAAAAGCACTACTATGAAGAAACTCTATGTTCCTTTTTTCACAACCCATTAGTCAGGGCTAAAAGTCAAAAGCCAAAATCTTTTTTTCGTAAGAAACCCAAATCATAGAATGGCATCCTTATTCACAAACAAGCCCTTCTTTCAAGAGCTGAGAACTACAAGGAAACACAACCACAGTTGATGGAGAGAAGACAAATATATATATAGAAAGGGGATTATATTGCAAAAACAAAAACATTTGTACAAGTAATGTGATCGACCAAAGCACTCCAAAACTGCAGCTGAAACTTCTAAACCCAGCTACAATGCTTTTCTATACTCCCCTTGATTGAGCAAGGTATCTCTAATTATTTTCCTATATCTTTTTTTACCTTTTCCTTTTCACCCAATTTACATGATCACATCCTAATTCTTACAACATCTACCCATGTACAGATTACCACCGAGAACCCCTCTTCCATGCTAGCAGAAGCAAGTGGACTGAGACATCCTCTTGATTTCGTCAAACACCATTTCTACATGATCATTCCTTGTTGATAGATGAAACATTCCAACTAATAAAGGAATGATATTTTGCCATGCTCCGAGCTCACAAGACAATTGAAAATTTGAGTAGCTAACCAAGAGTCTCCTCGCAGCTGATATCAGAATCACATTGTATACCTCCTGCTAATATAAACTACAAATCAGTTCTCACAGCATCAGAACTTTTCAGAGATTGAAAAGGTATACACATTTTGGTTTTGGCAAAATTTCAGTCCCGATTAACAAATGAAATGAATTTTTCAATAGTCCATTAATAATTTTTAGACAAATTGCTACTTCGGCAGAGGTGGAGATTTCTAATTCCCCGTGCTCTCTTTCCGTTTGTTTTGTTTTTTGCTTTCCTTGTATCTGCTTTTTGTGTATAACATATTGGAACTTCGAGATACAACACAATCATGATCAAGGAGATTAATGGACCATCTATGCTCCTAGCAAGAGTATAATGCTAATTAGGGTATTGAAGTAGCTAATGTTCTAGTTACCCTAAAACAATCACAACTCATATTCTATTAGAAAGGATGGGTAAAACTCTAGAAATGGTATTCTAGGGCCAGAAATTGGCGAAGATACATATCTAAAAGATAATTAAGTTTTGTCTCATGGTTTAGCTGGAAAGCATGAACAAGAAGAACTTTTTGAGAAATCATTTTTAAATAAAACAATCAACAGAAGGAACACCATTCGCCAGTCTATTTCAAAAGACGCATTTGGGTAAGAATAGTAAGATTTGGCCTCCAGTTATTGTATGTTTCATGTTTACTTGGAGTTTTCCCACCTTATTTTAATCAAAATTATCTTACCAATTAAGAAGAGAATAAATATCATAGAATTCTATATAATTATTTTATATGCATGCAGATGATAAAAAGAATTCTATAAAACCAATTTTAGGCCTGACCACTTAAAATATGTTACAGGCGAACTAATTACTCAAAGATGAGGTTCCTTGGTGTATATGATAATTAGACAATTGATAATGAATAAAAGGCAAAACTAGAAATGTGTAGAGATCTTCTGCAGTTGTAACTGAATATTTAAGAACCTAGAAGAAAAATGCTGCAAAACACAAGTTGAATTCATTGCAGTAATTCTAGCACAGGGAGAAGTACTAGCCCTTGAACCTTTCAAATACAGTATTTTGTTATAACAAATAAATAAAAAAGAATTGCTAGGCTTTTGTTTTTTCCAATTCCACTGTATTATATGCTTCTTTACATTTTCTAGAAAATCTACTATTCCCTAAATTAAATTCTCACATAGTGCTCAGGGGATGAGATGCAAGTTTAGATTTTTTCGCCTCTCTCAGGTGTTTTAATGTTATTACTCATTACTTGTTAAAAAACAAAAAGTCGGTGCTGTGAAATAGAGTATTTAAAAGTTGACTGGTTTCTACACTGAAGAAAAACTGATGAATATAATCAGATCTAAGAATCCATTTGGAAATTCTCTCTACCTCTAAAAAATTTTATGATTATTATTTGGATAGGTAAGACACCCACTTTGTCCCAATTTGGAATGCAAGAAATTTCTTTCATAACAATGGATAATGGGATTGGTACTTGGAAAAGATTGAACAGAACCTCCCAGAAAGTATAATAAATTATAATCGAACATCCCCCACACCCCCCCCCCCCCCAAAAAAATAAAAATAATTTGATCATGTACTTACATATTTCTTTAAATTAAAAAAGTGGGACCAGGGAAAAAATGTTTTTTTTTTTTTTTTGGCTTTGGGGGGGAGGGGGATAGGGTCGGCTCAATACAATTTGAAGCCTAAAGCAATAAAAGAACAACTCTAAATGAGGCCTTTTTTACTATTAATGTAATTTTTACATTGTTTGCTATATATATTATATTTACTTTTGTTATATAAAATTTAATTGTAGACCAACAAGATAGGTATATATTGAATGAAACTCTAATAATAGAATTTTTACATTTTTATTTATTTAAAGAGATAGTAATAAAATATTAGAGTATAATACGAATAAAACTATATTAATAGAATTAAGTATTTTTCATGGAGCCTTTATGGGTCCTTTTTTATAGATTTAGATTTTTATTAACCATAGACTTTTAATTTGATTATACTATAAATTCATAAAATTTGAAACTTTTGTAGAGTTAGACTTTTATTAACCTTACACTTCTAATTTAATTATACTCTAAATATATTAAATTTGGGATCTTATCTCTAAGTGTGGCCTAAAGCGATTGTTTTGTTGGTTTTATGGTTGAGCCGGGCCTTTTTTTTTTTTTTTTTTTTTGGGGGGGGGGGGGGGGGGGGGGTGGTGGTGGCTGTTGGTGGTGATTGAGAAAGAGGTCAACCAGGGTTGTCCAAAAATTGATAATAGATGTGCAATGCACCAAGAGGCTAGAAAAAATTAAACCACCAAAGATTGAGGAGGTAGTGTCCAGGTTTCGCCTATTTTCAACACTTCACACACAACAGAATTAATACTCTACTAATAACCCAGAGAAACGGAGGCAAGCAGGAGGAAGCATCTAAAAGATGTTAGGTGCAGAAAAGATGTAAACAAGACTTGAAATGAGAAAATTACCTCGTCTCTCTCCACCATTTTTGGGTTTATTCAACCTGCCTGCAGGTATGCATGATCAATGCACAACACAAGCAATCCAACATTTTGCAGGTATGCTCAGAACCCGAAGGGAAAACAAAACCAACCAACTGATTGGCCACCACTGCACACTATAAAGCTTCAAGGGTAATCGATGCTTTGGTGAAAACAGAAAGGACAAATGGTGCTTCTTCTCCAGGGTGGATAGTTGTAGGCACTATTGTATAACCCTTTGGATCGGGATCTAGAACCATTTCACAAGATATTTCTCGAGAATTGACATAATCTGTCCCACCAACTGATTCATGCAAGTAAATGTTGTAAGCAGCTCGACGACCTCGAGTCTTTAGTATCCTCATCCCAATGTAGAACATCATTGAATCATGACTGGATTGATAATTCCTGAAACCAGCAGTTGTTCTCGAGAAGCTCACACCCTACAAATTTGGTGTCAGGTAAGTTTGTTATCTAGTCAAAAGGAGAGCTATATTATAAATATAGATCTACCGGAAGGTATATTACTAAGTATACCTGAGTTAAGGTAATGAATACATGAATTGGAACTGATGCATCTGGCCCAGTAGCCCTCATTCGGAACTGTGGGTTTTGATGCCATGTATCATAATCTTGGCAGCCACCAGCACTGTAACCTCGCCATTGGCCATGGACAGAATACCGCATCTCTGGGGGATAGACACGACACACATATATCGAGCGGAAGTGAATCTGGAAGTCTTGCCAAGACATCCAAAATATACCATCTTTTGACTGTTCAACAAATAAAATGACCAGGCAGATGTAATAATATTCATTGATAAGTAATGAAATGAAAAATGCAATCTCTTCATGCATGCCAACTAGCTAACATAAGCTATGACAAAGTAAAATGTTGTAATACAATTTCAAAAAATTAAATCAAAAATCAAAAAATAAACAAGGAGCAGATACTGAACACCTCTACATTGCATGCGAGCATAATAAGTACCTGTGGAAGATGCCTGAGCTTGTGCTTCATCCTATCATTCCATTCAGGAGATGAATCAGACCAAGGACCATTCCATTCAACTTCATTTGCCCATGGATTTCGAATCTGAACGAGTTTATGACCGTCTACTTCTCTTACCTAAACATTAATTTAGTGAAAATCAAATTATTGTATTACTAGAACTTCCTTTAGCTAGTATATCATAGAAATACTTGGTTACATTCTTAAATGTTACATCAACATACCTGCAATAATGAGTAAGCATGCCCTTGCACAATTCCACTGGAAGAAATATGCACATCTGAACCTGAAGGACTCCCAGCACCTAATAAAAACCCCTCTTGTTTGAATCGTAACAACTGAGACCATAGTCTTCCGCTAGCAAGATCAATCTGGGCCTGGGCACTCCTCATGTCAATCTCCTCACCAGCACCACCAGTAAGGTCCACAAGAGCATCTTGGACAAGGCCACCTTCTAATGCCTCATAAGAGCCATGCAGTTTTGCATATGCCTTCTCCAATATAGAGACCCAAAGTTCATTCCCTTTCTTACTTGTAGCAAATGCGGGTTTACCAGGTGATTCACATGGAATCCAGTCATCAACAACAACAGGAACCCATTCACCCTAAAATAAAAAAGAACACAACAGTGCACATTTGTTCAGCTGCTTGATGTGAACAAGCTGATCATAAAAAATAATCAATGACATCCTATCTAACTAATAAGTAAACCACTAGATACCAAATATTAATATTAGATGCCTCCAGAATTGCAATGATAGATTCTAAAATATTAGGTCAAGGATGAGTTTGAGAAACTGTAACCAGATGACTCATATCATATGAACATGATCCTATGATTTATATGCATTTTAATTTTTTTATAGTATTACTTTATAGTTGTTATTTTTTATTTTCCCTTCCATAATTGTAGTATCGAGATAAGAAATTAAGAATGTACTAACGAGTTTCTAGTTTCTAGCGATTAAGTCGTCAAACTAAAGCACTAAAGTAATTTTGTTTTAGTATTACTTTTTTTCTTTTTCTTTTTCCTTTCTATTTGCATAATTTATCATAAAAACCAAGAACTAGTATCTAATATCTACTAATTAGTAATTACTATATACTACACAGTGATCAAGTCACTATATAGTATGATTAGTATCTAAAATCACAGTAGAAGTTTTCATTTCCCTTTCCGTATCGACCAATGCTATCAAGACCATTACACCACGACTGCAGCCGTTGTGTATCCTGATACCACGGTTTCAAAACATTGAACAGACATTAATGAGCAACCAATTCCATGATTTAAAACCATGGTACAGACACATTAAACAGCAAAAGAAGTAATATTGAACTTCTAAATTACAAGTAAATTACCTGAATACAGAAGCGAACAGTGTAGATTCCTTCCTCATTATAAGCTCGTGTAATTATAACTTCTGATATTTGTGAGACCTCAGTTAAAACAGCAACAGCACTCAAAAACCAACAATCACCCAATCGGCCCTGTTCAAAGGAGTTTTTTTTTCTGATAAGTAATACATACAATTTTCATTAAGAAGCACCCAAGGAGGGCAAACCCATAGACAAAAAAGGAGACAGCTTAAACAAAAACTAGAGTCTCCTATCACTCAAAAAATCTATAAAAGAATCAAAAAGAAAAGCGTATATGACCCAGCTACCCATACATAAAAAAATCTAAAAAAAAAAAACTAGCTTTAAATCTACAGGTAGGTACTTCTTTCCCTCCAAAAAATAAAATTTTTCCTCTCTAAATACACCATAAAAGGCATAAGGGAGCCACATCCCACACTTTTCAAATCCTCTCACTCCTACACCCACCTCTCCCAAATCCTGAAGATATCCAGCACCATACGGGGCACAACTAAACCATTAAATCATACCGTTTCGAAAAGAAAAAAAAAAAGTCCAGGAATAAAATGCATGACTTCCCACCACCAAATAAATAAATAGGTAGTGTTGCAAAAGAGACCAAACCTGACAAACATCGGAAGGATTTGCAGCCCCCGAAAATAAGCATGGATGAGAATCCAGATGGTTCTCTTTCACTATTTCAGTTGGCCTCATCCACTCGGAAACAATCTAGGTTGGAAAGCAAAGATAAGGTTAGGGCAGCCCAAGTAACAAATCAAAAGAAAACAAACACATCCACCAGAAAGAAGAAAAAAAAATTAATCGGGAAAACTTACCTGCAATTTTGAAGGAGGGTTCTCTGGATCTACAAATAATGATTGATCATTTGGAGGAAACTCCTGATCAGTAAAATGTGTTTCTCCTCTTGCACAAAGGGCTTCTTTGACAGCCAATTCAACTGAAAGCATCCGTTGGTTGAGTTCTTCTTGTGTTTCCATCCTAGGTTTCCTCAACTTTCTGGTGAAAGAATCCACATCTACCACCACCCCATCACGTTCTGATCTTCTTTTCCTCCCACTTGAGTATTGCCCATCCCAATCTACATCGTCCCTGTCATAAAGATCTACATCTGCAGGATCACTGTCCCACCCATCAACCTGAGTGAACACAAGATGTATCAATCAGTGAACAGGTTTAACCAAAAAATTTATGGGTCAAGGATATGGAGTTATTGACTAATACAAATGTCACTTCTGAAAAGAAATTCTTCCTAGTATCACAAATATATATATATATATATAAAAGAAGAGTAACACGCATTTAAAACCACTAATGAAATCCATATGGATTACTGTATACAGAAAATATAAGCACAGACCCTGGAAGGAGAATCTGCCCATTGCCAATTATCTTCTGGGAGATCAATCATGCTGTACTCAGCAGAACCCACGGCAGCATGAAGAGCAGCAATCTCATCTTCAGTCAAGCACCTTCCCCAAAGGAAAACATCCATTATATGCATCTTGGATTCAGCTCCTTCACTATCTGACCTCCCAAACGCATCCATATCTATAGGTGGTCTAACACCAATCCAAACTTCTGTTCCTTGCTCCCAAATGGCATCGCCAACACATAATGGCAGCCCAGTCTGGTAGTTATCAAAACCGCCATCTAAATAGCAGGTAGCCTCGCCCAAATCAGCATCTACAGTCATTGTTACAATATGCCACCTACAAAACAAATTTATCCCCTAGTAAAAAAAAATTTATGGCAAAAAGGAACAAAGAATGGATACATGTAGACTGAAACAATGGAAGCAACCCAAGAATGATTCCAAAAATAAACAAACTACTTGGAAGAAAGGAAGTTGGAACAAAACAGAGAAGCAAAAGCTCATACACCAAAATCTGGAAGAATCGGTTACCAATGCTGTCCAAAAAAAAAGAAAAATGCCCAACCACGAAGATGTATACAAAACAGTACCTTCCATCCGCAATACTTGTTGCACTGATACTCCATTCCTTTGCTACAGTAGTTTGTCTATCACCTTTAGTAATCAATCTAAGCCCAACTTGTCCAGCCTCAATACCTTGTTCAGAACCAGCAACAAGGATTTCCCAGCATAATTTTTTCTGAAATTCAGTACCAAGGAGACAAACTGGCCCCGACTCAGGCTGGATCATCACTGCGATAGAGAAGCTAACCTTTTGACTTTGACAAATACTAGGGTCAATCTGGCCACAGTGTCGGCCACTTGCTGTTGGCTCATCGTCAAGAACACATATAGCCCCCATAATTCCCGTCTGTCAATAAAATCACAGCTAAGAGTATCAGAAGGAAAATCACACTGGTAGACAATCCATAGTACTTTCAGCTCTCAAGCATAATTAAAAAATTAAATTAAATTTAAAAAAATTGATGTGTTCCATCAAAGCCAAAGGTATAACATCCCCCCTCCACTGGGGCGTGGGGGGAAGCCTTGCAAAAACATTGTAGGCACAACGATTTAGATAACCCTGCTGGACAGTTACTAATTTAGCCAGACTGAATAGATACATCATCTCTACGTAGCAAGAAATGAGGACCCCATTATCGCAATGGTTGGTAAAGTACATCAATCAAATCAATAAAAATGGGAATGCACCATAGTTGTCGAAACGTGTATCAAAATCCGTATCGTTTTTAAAAAAATACATATCATATAGGATATCATATCGTGTATCATAGTGTTAAATAATGGTTGTTACATTACATATTGGTTTTTTGACCCTTTGATACCGATATCGGTGTAACTAAAATTCACAGCTGTATTGGCCGATACAGTTACATATCAGCCGTTATGGCTATTACAGGACCGTTACGTCTGTTACAGGACTATTGCAGCTATTTTATTTTATCTTTTTTCAAATTTGTAATTTTCTATTACTTTTTAATTTTTTCCTTCATAAAAATCAGAATTTTTATGATTTTTACTTGTATAAAATTTATATACATAAGAGATACTTAACAAAATAATCCAAAAGAATTGAAATGGGTTACCAAAACATTCGGATCAATATGAACTCGAACCTCTTGGCCTCAAAATTTTTAAATTTTTTTATTCCATAACTAATCAACTAAATTCATTTTCATGCTTATAATTATTTTTGTTATTATTTATATTACTTGTTGTAATGTTATTAAAATTAAATGATATTTCTTATTGGCTTAACTTCAAAAAAACTATATAAAATAATAAACTTATCTTTTTAAGTGTTATTTATAAAAAAAATATTTTTTAAATGTTAGTAAATAAAAAAAATGATAGTGAAAAAATATTCAAATGTGATAATTATAGTCAAGATATGCCTATTAGTGACCTTTAAGAGATTTGCTAGTATTTGAAAAAAAATCATGATTGCGGTTTCCGATTTCCATTACGAATGACTCGATATTCCCAATATCGTTACACTGCGACTGCGATAGTGTCATATCCCGCGACGGCAATTTAAATCTATGGCGTGTATCGTAAGATGCTTGTAGTTTTTTAAAAAATACATTTACAAATATATATAAATGAATATATATATATATATAATGTTTAAAATGATATAAATTTCATTTCAATGCACTTACTATAAAAATTAGATATATAAATTATTTTTATTTTTTCAACAATTAAAAATCAAAGTGCTACCAAGAATAGTTGTCTCATTTTTCAAATATATTGTATCGTGTTATATATATATATATATATATATATATATATATAGTATATAAAATGATAAAAATAACATGAACTCATTTATATATAAAAAAAATCAACTAAAATTCCATACAATACACTAATGACAATAAAAAATTATTCCTTTTTATAATCTATCCCATTTTCATCTTAATAACCAATTTCAGTGGCATCAGTATCATCATCATGCAAACAATTTTTCACTTACTTTTTCTTCCTTAACTTCTTGTATGAACTCACTCATCCTCACCTACTCAAAATACTTACTTTCCTTCTTTTGGGTTTGAGAAAAGATATCTAGGCGTTACAAAGAAGATATATAAAACCAAAAAAAATATGTTTCCATATATATAACAAAACAACAAAAAAGAGGTCAAAACAATGTCGTTTATCTTGATTGCGCGTATAGCATGTATTGTGCATATCGACATATATCTTAAGACATGCATCACATATCACGCGATACAATGCAAAACTATACAACAATAAGATACGTCTCGTTTTATGTCTATATATCATATGATATTTATCGTGTATCGTAAGATACTAACAACTATAGAATGCACCACAAATTAAAATAATAATAATAATAATAACAATAACGAGCATTGGAAGCAAAAGCACATAATTTATATTGTGGTTCTGAAAATTGAGATCCATTTTGTCTTCACAAATATAATAGAAATAGAATATACATATATATACATTAAATACAAATAAAAATATAAATTCACCTGGAGTGCACGACGAGATAACTGAGTTGCTCGTATACGACGTGCAATGCTTGAAACTCTCTCACGTGCAAACGAATCATCAAGAACAGAATCACCTCCAACTGCACGCACTGCAGCTGCCATGGCTGCTGCCTCCCTGCTGCCAGCATTTGGAATAGATGAGATGAGAGAAGCCTCTATCTCCTTCCATTTACGTTCTTCCTTCTCCAGAAGAGCCTTCCTTCTTTCTTTACCCCTTCCCTCCTCTTCACGTCTTTGCATTAAGATTTCCTCTTCCATCTCCTTTTCTCTTATATAACTACAAGATTGATATACAATAATACTTAGAAATAGAGGGAAAAGGTTGTAGCAGAAAGTCAAAATGAAGGACCTAGGTCGTTCGACTATACCTCTCCTGTATGATTTCAAACTGTCTACGGTCTTCTGGCATCCACTTTTTAATTTTCTTGGCGCTTAGATCTGAAAAACCTATACTATCAAGGAAGAGTCTCAAGCGAACTTCATCCTGCCACAACAAAAATACATGCAAACCATAATCAACAATTAAACACATATCACAAGTATGACAAGAAGTAGGATTCATATTCACCTGTACCCTCTCCGCCTTAGCAGTCAAACCAAGCAGCAGAAGTAAATAACCACCAAACTTATCCCACATGTAAACCCACTCTGTATCAATCGCCTCTTCCAAAGCCAGAATTCGTGCATGTGCACACATTTCTCTTCTATAACCTACATCACTGTTTGCTTCATGCCGCAGTGTCCTTCCACTTCTTATTCTGCAGAAGAATGATCCTGCAGCCAGTTCTTCATTTCTCAGACGATCTCTTAATTTCATGACATCTGCCCTGGGCAGCACAAAATTCCCTGCCCTGTCACGCATTGCAGTAGGGTCGCCAACTAAAAGAGCAGCTGAGCTCGCAGACCTCTGTGGAGCAGAATAAGTTCCAGAAATAGCATTTCTGGTCTGCATGCAAAATGAAGTTTTCACGTCACATATACAAACAAAAATCGAATAGTAAAAAATTTCATTCCTAAGGTATTAAGAAACGGATTAGTAAAACAATTTGCATTTTCTTTTCTTTTCTTTTTTTTTTTTTTTTTTTTTGGGGGGGGGGGGGGGGTTGATAAAATGGAATAATTCCCAGATCATTAAGCAGACCTTTAAAGAAAAACTGTAAATTAAATTTCGAGACCTTAATAGTCTTTGATGATAGAAATCCATAAATCAATTAAAAAATTTAACTAAACATCAACTGCAAGCATATTTTTTCCTAAAATTTTGAAGATACTGAAGAGATCCACATCCATACTACATATATATGTACCAAACTACGCAAGTGTTTTACACTACCTTCAAGTATGAATTATTTTATTTTCAGAGGACTGAAGTCCAATGGTGGATCCAGAGGCTACTCATAGGAGGGGCAAAAAAATTATATAGGAAGACTATTATGGAGATTTTACAATTTTAGAGGGGGCAACTTTTAAATTATAATAAGCTATTAGTGGAAAATAAAAATTTGGCAAACCTTTGGAGGGGCGGTGGCCCCCCCCTGGCCACCCCCCAAATCCGCCAGTGACCGAAGCATAACTACATCTAATGCACATCCATACAGTTAAGCAACCAATTGCTCCAAAAGCTTAACCAATTATAGAATGGGCCAATAATTTATATCAAGTTCTCAACACTCCCCTTCACGTGTAGCCTTGGACTCGAATGTGGAGAGACAAACAAATCACAGACAAATGCAAAGCAGAAGAGAATGCAAATGCAAACGAAAAATAAATGCAAATCGAAAGACTTGAACCCAAGAACTCTCATAACCAATGCTTTGATACCATGTTAAACAACCAAATGTTCTAAAAGCTTAAGTTATTAGAGAATGAGCCAACAATGTATATCAAGATCTTAACACATCCTACATATACATGTCCCAAAGTACTCAAAAGTGTTTTACTTTTTTGTTTCCAATATTACCACTTAAAATCATATATATATATATATATATATATATGTATGTATGTATATGTATATTTGACAAGTTACAGGTAACTTGAATAAATAGCACCAAGGGTACACCCTAATACATACAAAAACCAACTATACTCTCAAGAAGTTTACAAAAGAGAAGGAAAAAATATCTATCTATTGACAAAGTTGAACCCCCGACAACCAAAAATAAAGAGTGCTCAAAACAAAAGCCTTTATATTCCACACAAGCAACTCTACATCTTCAAAAATTCTTTGGTACCTCTCCATCCATGTTGTCCACACAGCCGATACCACCATTGTGGATTGTGAGATAATTAAATGGACTCTGAAGAGACTGATTAGTAAAGTTCACACTAACCTTATGAATGGACAATAAATTAGGAAATGGTTGACCGTCACTTCAGTCCCCTTGCACAGGTAACTATAACTTGTCATCTCCTACACAAATTGTCCATCATTAAGATCTTCTCCAAAGCTATGATCTAACCAAAAAAGTAACTTTGGTAGGCACTTTTGATCTCCAAATGGCCTTACAAGGGAACTGCTATCTCCCTTCCACCTTCAAGATGCTATAGTAAGATTTAACCTCAAACTCTCCTCTCTTTGAACCAATCCACCAAAGACTCTTATTTTTCGTCGAAGATGCTTTACCTATATAGAAAGTCATAGAACACCGTCTCCTCGACCTCTAATCTTTAAGTTGTCTAATGAAGCTAATTTCCAATGCCAACTCCCACCCTGTCCTCCTCCAACAATTTGCCACTGAAGCATGTCATTTGGAGGCTATTATGAAAAGACGAGGGTACCCCACCTGTAGAGGTCAAGCCTTGTACCAATAGTCACTCTGGAATTTGACCCTTTTTCCATTACCCACCCTTCATCTAATATGCATTGAGAATTCATCCCACCCTCTCCTGATGCTTCTCCACACCCTCATTCCAATATGAATTCTCCCTTCCCTAGAACACCAATCTCCCTCTTCTGACCCAAACTTTCTATCAATCTCCTCCAAAAGTTCCCCCCTTCCATTTCGTACTTTCACAACCACTTCCCCATTAGAGCCTTGTTGAACACCCTAGAATCTTTTACTCTCAAACCACACTTAGAGGGCAACAAACTGCACTCCAATCCACCAAATGATCTTTAAATTCATCCATGCTTCCCCTCCACAAAAAAATTATGTTGCAGCTTTTTACGCTTCTTGAATACCGATATAAGAATAGGAAAAGGGGGCATATAATAGGTAGAAAAGGTCTGCAAGCCTACCTCCATGGGATAGATATTGATTCTTCTACCCAACAAGTCTTCTCTCGAATCTTTCCACTATCGAGTCCCACATCCCCATCGCTCTAGTCAAGGAGACAAGTAAAAACCCAAGTAAGAGACTGGAAAAGACCCACTCTACATCCCATAACAACTACTAACCTGAGAAATCCTCCACTTCCCCAAACTGATCAAAAAAAAGGAAAGAAATCCACCACTTCCCCAACAACAATCAGCTCACTCTTAGACAAATTAATCCTCAACACAACACTCCCTCAAAGCACAAGATACACCTCAAAAACCTCAACTATGTGATCCTCATATCACAAAACACCATTGTGCCATCCACATATAATAGATGTGGCACTATCAAGGTCGAGCCTCTATCCTCTCCTACTAGAACCCTCGTATCATCCCTCTTTCCATCACTTTGTTCATTAAACCAATGAACAGAGTGATGGAATCTTTCCACTATCGAGTCCCACATCCCCACCGCTCTAATCAAGGAGCCAAGTAGAAGTCCCAAGTAAGAGACTGGAAAAGATCCACTCTAGCTTCCCCAAATTGATCCAAAAAAAAAAAAGGAAAGAAATCCACCACTTCCCCAACAACAATCAGCTCACTCTTAAACAAATTAATCCTCAACACGACACACTCTCGAAGCACAACAAGATACACCTCAAAAACCTCAACTATGTGATCCTCATATCACAAAACACCATTATGCCATCCACATACAATAGATGTGACACTGTCAAGGTCGAGCCTCTATCCTCTCCTACTAGGAACCCTCGTATCATCCCTCTTTCCATCACTCTGTTCATTAAACCAATGAATGCCTTCATGACCATATTAAATAGATAGGGAGATAAAATATCTCCTTGGTAGAGCCTCTTAACACTACTAAAGGATCCCGCTAGAGATCCATTAATGGGGATAAAGAACTTCATTTTATAAATACACCAAGCAATACACAACCTCTATTTATGCCCGAACCCCATCCTCTCCATCATTTATCCCAAGAAGACCCAATTCACAAGATCATGGGCCTTTTTGATATCTAGCTTGCACACAACCCCTGAAATGCTTTTCCTAGCCAATGATTCCAATCACTCATGAGCCATCAACACAACATCCATAATTTGTCTCCTTCCAACAACCGCATTCTAAGCCTTTGAGATAATATTCCTCGTCACCTTTCTAAGTCTAAAGGCAAGAGTCCTGGCTAAGAGCTTATAGAGGCTCCATAATGGGGAACACAAAGGAAATGTATGACTATTTAGATCATAAATTAGGGTTTATGATTAATTTTTGGTTATTTTATACTTTTTTACTTTTTAGAGCTTATGCCAAATGGTGTAGAACAAGCATGAGATCAAGAGAATAGAGGAAAGAGGAGAAGAATGAGAAAGGAAGACGAGAGAATCCGAGAGAAAGGGAAGAGAAGAAGAGAGAAGAAACTCACGAGAAATTCTAATATTATGTATTTTTCAATATGTCAAAAGTATAAAGTCTCCAATACATTAAGCAAACCCTAAATTATCAATAGTAATAACTAAAATTACTAAAAATAAGAAAATATAAAACCACCATAAATAAATCCTAAACCTTAATTTCCATTACAAATTAGTCATCCAGTGTCTTTCCATACCTATTACCCACTCCCCATAAGGCTAATAGGGTATAAGTCCTTGAATTCAATAATTCCTCCACCTTGAGAATAAGGACTACTGAATATAGCATTCATACTCCTCTCAAACTCCATTGGGTATGGAAAGCATTGAACATGTTTGTTAGCTTTGCTTTGACAACAAACCAACATTGCTGAAAGAAGGCCACGCCATCACATCATGCCTTGGCACTTCATCCCCACCGCAACTATTCAAAGCCACAAACACCTCCTCCTCTAAAATCGGTCTCCCCAACCAATCCCTAGTTCTCACTAATTCGATTAAATATCGAGCCATCAATCTTTAGGTTCCACTGACTCATCTGTGTATAACTCCTTGTAGAAATTGATACCCCTTCATTGACTTCCTCTACTTGTGTCAATTCACAACCACCCACTCTTCTTTTTCCTATGAAGTTACTCTTTATGTGAGCATTAGCAATTTATGGAGATATTATGTGCTTCAATCCCCCTCTTTCAACCACAATAGGTGTGTGTGTGTGTGTGTGAATATATATATATATATATATATTCTCTTAATTTGGACCCACATTTTTTCACCCTCTCTCCTCTCTGCACGTGTTTTTGGTATTTTATGAAAAGGAGGGGTGGTCCCTATAATTATGAGATACCTTGGAGGAAGCCAATATAGTTTACCCTTTAACATACCACATGGGTTCACATTTCTACCCTAAAGAAAAAGGAAAAATAAATTAATTAATAAGAAGTGATGGAATTCCAATTGAGGCTTGGAAGTATTTGGAGAAGTTTGATTAACTAATTTATTTAAAAAATCTTATAGGCTAGAAAGATGTCAAATGAGTGGAGGAACAAAGATGAAATGCAAAGTTGCGCCAATTATTATGATATTAAACTTGAGTTGTATAATGAAACTTTGAAAGAGAATGGTTGAGTAAAGATTAAGCCACAAACTTGGAGAATCAATTTACGTTTATACCTAAGAGATCTATGATGGAAACCATTTCTCTATTAAGGAGAGTAATGGAAAATTATAGAACTATATAAAAGGGGAAATACCTCTTTACTGATTAAAAAAAATACGTATATTGATGTGATTCGATACATGTATGAGAATAGTATGAGAGATAAAGTAGATTCATAATATAACAGACTTACATCAAGAATTTACATTGAGTCATTAACTTTTTGCTTTAGTCATTGATAAGCATAAAGGCTTCCTTAAGAGGACGCTTAGTGTTGTATGATAATCATAGAGCTTTAATTAATGAACCTAACAAAGGGTTAAATCTTCCTCTTCTTTTTCTTCTTCTTCTTTAAGTAAGAGTTTTGTCGTGACTCGTGTACACTGGAAGTATACACAAAAACTATACAAACTATACTACCCTCATCTCACCAAGGAATTCTACAAGAATCTAACAACAAAGTAAAACTTCCCATGTGATCCAAAAAATAGGAAGTGCAACATGATAGATTCAATTATAATATATATATATATAAAAGAATTCGAATCCATCAAAAGACCTCCTTATTTCCCTCAAAAGACACCACCATAAGCAAAAAAGAGCTGACCACCACACTTTTCTAGCTCTTCTTGTGACTCCAAAACCTCACAAATTCACAAGAACCTCCTCTGCTAAGCCCAACATTACCTAATGAATTCCAAATACATTACCAAAAGAGCCCATAACTCACTAAGAAATATGGAGTGATACTTTAGAATCTAAAGGTTTTAGGTGAAGTGGGGTTAAGACAAAATTAAAAGTGATACTTTAGAATCTAAAGGTTTTAAGTGAAGCAGGACGAAGAAAAAGTATATGGAGCATAAGTTTAGTAAAATTAAAAGTAAAAGTGAAGGTATATTGAGGCTTGATGGCTAAGAGAAACCTATAAGTGACCATTTTACCAATATCTTCGATCAATTATCCACATGAAAGATTACGAAGGGCATTACCCAAAGAATTAAGGCAGGACGAACGAAATCAAGAAGTGCATCTACAGTTATTTCATGGCTATAGAAGTTCAACCAGGCTAAAGGGGAAGTTTTATTAGACAGAAATAACCAGTCATTAAATATTGGGCAGTGAATGAATAACATGTTAACAAAATTAGTGTAATTGATACATGTTTTAGTGGATGAGTGATTCTACAATTAAAGATAGAATAAGAAATTAATCCATTCGTGAGAAATCACGAGTGGCACCATTAGAAAATAAAGGGTGAGAAAAATCATCTAAGATGATTTGTCCACATGCAATGTAAAGCACCTAATGAAGTAATACAGGAGCGATTTGATCCAAGTTGAAGTTGTTGAAGAACAAGAGGAAGGCTAAAAAGAATATAGGTCTAGGCCATAAAAAAAAAGGACATGATTTCCTCATTTAACCAAGAATATCGCTTTACAATGAAACGACCAGGGAGGACAAATCCAGATAGTGGACTTCAAGCAATTGGGATTAAGGCAAGTTGAGTTAAGTTGAAGCAACATGGGAACATAAGGGTTTTAGAAGTTACAAACTTCATTGCGACATACATATTTAAAACTTCATTAAAGCCTGATAAAATCAGGTAACATTGCTGATATAGGAGCTGGAAAAGCAGATTGACGCATGGGTGGCACTTTAGTCATGTTTGGAAAAGTAAAAAATAAAAAATAGACATTTTTGGTTGCAAAAGAACCTCTCCCTCTGTTATCCACTTCCAATATTCTTAAGACATGAACTTCAAATAGTGAAAATTTATAAAATTTATTCATCACAGATTGAAAATCAAAAGCACTGCTGACAGCTCATCTTTTCCCTTCGTACAATGATCTCTTCCTTTTTTTTTTATTGATAAGTAATGATCTCTTCCTTTTCAATATGAAGTCCATCTGTTTATTAAAAAGAAAAATATGAAGTCCATCCATTAGGTTACAATAAAGCTTCAGGTCGGAGAACTATTTTTCAAATATTAAAAGCAGAAAACACACCAAGTTTTCCAATTTCCAATTGCAAAGTGAAGAATCAAATTGGCCCATAATAGACCATAACAACATTAACTACACCATGAAAAATGATCTACACACTTTAAGTTCAGGTTCCTCGAGGAGGTGAATGCCAGAACTCCTTCCTTCCTCCAAGTCTCAATTCCTCCCGCATGCAATGGTATTATATTTATACCACTCAAGGTAACTTCTACTACTCAGGTTTCAGCGAGTCCATCATGGAAAATGGCAAACAATCAATAGCACCGGATCTGCATACTCCTCCCAAATAAAGCACTTAATTTCTCAACAGAAGGTACAAGATAACAACAATGGATAGAGATCATATAAAGGCCTTTAATAACAAATCTGATGTAGACGGTTGCTTAGTCATTTCAGGTTAAAAGCAGAGGTAATATTATGATGCAGCACTATTCACCTGGTTGCCAGTTAATGACTTTAGCAACCCCAAGGTACACTAATCTGTCTCATCATCAAGTGATATGTGTCAATGTATGTATATGCATGTGCGTAGGTCCATGTAGAACCATATACAAAGATTCACAATGAAGTTAAATGCAATTAGGTACTGCAAATAAACAAGATAAACAAAAATTACCAAATAAGAAAATCAGCTAGATCATTTTTTTTTCAAAAAATGATATAATGACATAATACCTAACAAGCTGAGAAAAGACTACATGAAGTTGAGTTGATGAGAGATTATGGTTGAAGAGATAAACATTAATTTATAATTTTAGCGGATTGAATAACAACAATATAAAAGTGGTCAAAATTAAACCAATCGCACCTTAGTGGCAGATCTAGCAATTGCCTGAACAACAGTTTCTCTGCTGAGAAAGTGAACGGCATCTTCCATCATCTAGTCATTGAAATGAAATTATAAAGTTAAATAGAAGCAGATTGTGAAAAATAATTCCATGTGGAAGGAACAATTTATTCGAGATAAAATTTCAGAACAGCTCAAGAAGGGGCACTACTATAACCGAAGCACTGTTAGGAATTCATTCCATGTCAAAGAAACATTTATTTTTTCCAGGATCAGATTATTCACTTCACAATCAGTAGACAAACCTCAAGGGTCAAGCATGGACGAGATACAGCAAACCCAAAAGCTACAACAAGAGTAATTGCCGATACAGCAGCACCAGCAAATGGTGGATAAATTTTCAAACTGGCAACAACACCCCAGCCCTCAGTTGCCAATGCAATCCCATAAAGCATGAGGAATGCCGCACTGTTGGCAAATTCATTATAAATATTAGATGCAAATACATAATCAAGCTATGCACATAGACTAGGAAATGTTGAACACAATTTAGAAGTTCGATTGTTAGAATCAACAACAAATTTGATATTCCTGAACAAATGGAAGGCATGCTAAAAAAATAGGAAATTCCAAACAAACCTGACATTATCCCCACAATCTGCATGAGCATCATAAACATACACAGGCAGTACCCTCGGAGAGTAAACTACAATAGGAGGTGAAAGAAGTACCTACAGAAAATGGAGCATTCCATAACACAAAATGAATATGAAGTGGAACGACGAAAACCAAGACAGAGTAACTCAAGACCTAGTAAACACACATGAGAATAGAACATAAAAAATAAGCTTCAAAACTAGATTCATGATGGTCAAATTTAACTCACAGTCAATGCCCTTCCAGCCAGAAGAAACAGAAATGAAAAGTAACCAACTGATGCTCCTACAAATGGTTTATCTGAAGCACAACAGTAAAAATGATTATGTTATTTGAAGAGCAAAAGGATAAAATAAGGAATGCCATTCAGTGACATGGATGATATAGTTATGCCCTGTAGCAAAAGATGAAGTTAGTTTTAGTTCTTTCATGAAGATGGGTCGAGCATAGAATAAAGACAGGAAAGAGAGTCCATTGTTACCTTCAAACCATCCAACGAGAAATGCTGCCAAAGCCAAAAGAAATGCTAGGAAACAAACAAAGAACATCTGTGTCCTGGTCAAATAAAAATTGTTTGAAGCCCAGTAGTGGATGACACCAATAGCCAGAACAATGAGAAGAAGAACTAAAAGGAACGCTGCCCCTATCTGTTGCAGTAGCAAAATAAAATTAAAATTAGACGTTTATCATTGCTAAAAGCTAAATTAAACAAGGACACCATGGCAAACCTCACTCACCGTCCATGGATTAACTATAACTATAACAGCAGATATTGCACCAAGCAGCAGAAGAAGACCAATGATAACAAAAACATAAACACCTCGAGAAAGTCTCCAATTATCATCTTTCCTGAAGACAATTTCCATAGCAGTTTTAATTAGATGAACATGTCTTAATTTCATATGAAGCACCATTTTCCAAAAATATTCTAAACCAGTGAGACCCAAATTTAGGCTGCAAAGTGACATTAATTAAATCATGCAAGTTCACTCACCATTTTAACAGACCACAACAAAGTGTTAGCAATGCTGGAATACACACCAAAGGAAGTAAAGCGGCAAGGAAATCAGCCTTAGTTGGAGCCTGGTCGTCCCTAGAACTCACAACCTCCAAATAGGATGCACCACAGAATGCCACTAGGACAACTACAAAAATTTGAACAGTGAGGAATACGATACATCAAAATAATACTTCGATCAATCCATAAATAAAATAAAAAAGAAAAGTCCCTCGATAATTAGTTGTTTTGGTACAAAAAGGCCCCCAATACTGACAAAGAAATAAGGAGTTCCAGTATGAGTGCGAAGACTGATGACTAATGCAAATATAGAAAACTTACCTGCAAATATTCCAACACATATAGCAGAAGAAAGAGAGAACCGATATGTAGCAAACCAGGATACAATTGGCAGCAAAACAGTAACTACTAAAGCAATAGCAGAAGCCATTGCCCAACCAAGGTAAACAGGTGATGCATAAGGAGATGCAACACTGTTCTGGTCATCAGTCCATCCCTTGTATCTTAGATCATCCAAAGGCTTGGCAGAGACTATCGCACCGAGAGCTAATACAGATCCAGCAAATATTGATATGGAGATAAAAAGAACAACACCCTGACAATGCATTAGGAAAAAACCAAAGAAGTTCAGGATTCAAGAACGCATTTCAAATTTGAAACTTTAATTAGTAGACTTGGATAACAGACTTTCCACCAATAAGTACTTAATTGCTAAATGTTTGCATCACAACTACATAGATATGCTACTTTGAGTGAATACAACCACATTTGTAAGTGGCCAAAAATGATAAGAATGGTGTCCATATAATATCCTACCAAAGGCAAAAAAACTGGAGAAACTACTTTGGATTTTTAATCAAGAAAAACAAATGAGGAAAAAAAAGGAAGAGGTAAGGATACTTGCTCGAACATGAATACAACTTAAAAATGGTTGAAAAGAGAAAAGCAATGAAGGTAAATCACCCCACCCACCCACCCACCAAAACAAAAAAAAAAAATAGTATAAAAAGTTTCCTGCTGCCCAAACTATTAAGAGACATAATATTGCTGTAATTAAAAGTGAAATGGGGAGGATGTCACAAGCTATGAAGCAGCAAAAAATAATATTCCATAGCAGAAACAAAATTGGCAAAACCTTTTTATGCTTTGTTGGTCAACGTTTGACCTCCACTGAAGCCCTAAACTCAACCAAAAAATAAATAAATATACAAAGTCAAAGTTCCAATAATGAATCTGAGGATAGTTCTGTAAGCCCAACATTGGCCACTCTCTAGCATCAACGTCAACATTGAAAACTGTACCACATTCCACAACCAAAACCAACTAAAGGCACTTTCATATTCAAGCAATTTGACACAAAGACCCCATGACTTTCTTGCATTCTGTTTACAACATTTCTAACATGCATTTGATCCATGTAACACCATACCACTGTATGGAGGAACAAAGAAGAAAGAGTAAACCTACACCCAGAAAGCTGATTCCTTTATCATACACTAACAGACTGCCTAATATAAGACCCTAGAATCCTAGCGATTACACATATGACGCAGCAGTAATATGCCAAGAAGGGACTAGATATCGTTCTAGTAGACATAGCTACCGAATCCACGAAAAAGAACCTTAAATCCACAAGGAAATAACTAAACTCTGAAGTTTTGTAGATAAATTGATTAAAATATTCTCTAAGGGAGACTTACAAGTTACAATAATATAAATAGAAAGCAATAATCCTAATGCTAAAAGAATACATAAAAGAAACCTAAACTTGAGAAAATTTGGGAAAAAATAAAAAATAAAAATCTGCGAGTGATAAAACCCAAGTCCAGGTTTGAACCTAGCATGTCCAAGTTCGAACCCACAGGTCTAGGTTTGAACCGGAACCTAGAAGTTCAAACCTAGGCACCAGCCACGCATTTTACATCAGTACCAAATTGGCAGTGGGTGTTTATTCATAATTTTGACAGGTCCCAAAGCTGTCCTGCATCAACATCTCAAACTTCAAGTATGAACTGTTCCATCATTCCCACAAAGAACTTTAGTCAAATTTGACAAAGACAGAAAGCTGATTCACAACAAAGAACATAGACCAAAAAATTTGGCACAGTCATATTACTGGACTGAGACATAAAAACATCATCAGCCAACCTAAAACAAACAAACTCCAACAGCCTTCAACTATGAACCAGGGAAAACTCTCTGAGGCTAAAGTGCCGGTGTTAGATGTGGGACACGGACACGCTTCAAAGATGCTCGGATACATGTCCAACACATTAAAATAGGTATTTGATATATTTTAAATTTTTTTAAAATTTTGGACACATGGGAACAAGTTGGGGAGACACCAGGGCTTTCTTTTTTATTTATTATTATTATTTTTTTGGGATTGTTAGGGAATGGGGCCCCAATGTTGGGGAGCTTAAGGGTGCAAATCTCTCACCTGATAATTTATGAATTTTTACTCCTAATTTGATTGAAATAGTGTTAGAATTGGATTATATGATCATATATATATATATATATATATATATATTATTCAGTGTGTCTCGGATGTATATGTGTCCTACTTCTTTGAAAAACCCCGTGTCGGTGTGTCTGTGTCCGTGCCCTGCATCCATATCCGTGCTTCTTAGGCTTTCAATGATACCATGCACCAAATGTGAGGGTGATCTTGGCTTCCTTTATTATGGTTATAAATGAGCCGAGTAGAGTAGTGTGCTGCTCAAGCTCCAAAAAGGAGATTGATCTTGGCTTCCTTTTTTTCACAACCAAGCTTCTACACAAGCTAGCCCCAATTAAAGCTCAAGTAAAGTTCTGGCATGATAGGTCGTGTGAGGGTGTGATCCTGAAAGTTACGTTTCTGGATCTTTTGGTATCACAAAGCATCAAATGCTTCAATTGAAGATTTAATTTTTTTTTTTTTTTCATTTTTGACCAATGAAGTTGTTTGGGGGCCTTGATCAGGAGAGCTTTCCAAGACTTCAAATTAGATTTTGTTTCATAGCTACTTCAACTTTTTGATAATTGTAGCACCAGGGTTAGCGAGGAAGATAGCATGAGATAACAGTCGAAAAGCGGGGGATTATTTTCTGTTTGTTCTTTTTATGAGGCACTGATGGAGGATAGAGAGGTTATGTTTCCAGCAAAAGAATATTAGAGGACAAAGGCGCCTTTGAAGGTGATTTGTTTTTTGGGTGGACAATAGTGTTAAAGGTTATTCTGATAGCCAAAAATATGAAGAAAAGGAATTTTCGGTTGGCAAATAGATGTATGTGCTATTCCGAAGAAGATTCAATGAATCATTTGTTTTTGCATTACTCTCTGGCTCAGGCTATGTGAAATATGTTGTTCTTGTTTTTTGGTATTGCTTGGGTGATGCTGGGGACGGTAATGGATTTGCTTAGATGTTGGAGGGGTAGGTGAAAAACCGAAAGGGGTCATCAACTGTGGGATACAACATCTCTGTCTTATGTCATGAGTGTGGGGTGAACACTATTGGAGAATTTCTGTAGGGGAAGAGAGAACATTGATAGAGTTGAAAGGGATAATGATACATGCTTTTTATTTTTGAATTGAACAAAATTACAATAGATCAGTAGATTCTATTGTAGAGGTATGGAGCAACATGCAGATGATGTGAGGTTATAGTCTATGTATTCTTCTTGTATATATGGGCATGCCCCCCCCTGGCACTTTTTATAAAATACATTCACTTATCAAAAAATAAAAATTAAAGCTCAAGTAGCTTTTTTATATGATTAAGAGCGATCATGAGCATTTTGAGCTGATTCAAAGAATAATAAGCTTAGCTACTAATAGCCTGGTTCTAATTGCTGATTACTTTAGGACGACTAGGGGTGGTGTGGTATAGGATATTAGATTTCTCAAGCAGGTGCAGGATTGGGAAGTGAAGAGGTCATGAAGTTTTATAGCATGCTATACAAGCAAATAATCCCTAAAGAATGAGAGGACCAGCTTTGGTGCTTAGGGACAACGAAAGGCAACTTCGAGGTCAAATCATTTCTCAGCTACTGAAAGTGTAAGAGGGAGAGTTGCAAAACTATTTGGAAAACTAAGAGCCCCCTGAAGGTGGCTGTCTTCAGGTGATGTGCAGCCTTAGAGGAAATTTTGACAATGCACAATCTGTGAAGGAGACAAATTATTATAAATTGGTGCTGCCTTTATAAAATAATCGAGGAGACAGCAAGTCATCTTCTAATCATTGCCCCTCAACTCGGTGGTATGGATGCTGTTGCTTGGTCTTTTTGGTGCTTGTGGGTTATGCGTCACTCTACTTCTGAGGTCCTGATGATATGGAGAAGCAACTTGGTTTCTAGAAGGACAAGGTTGGCATGGAATCTGGCTCTTTTGCATACATGGTAGATAATTTGGAAGACAAGGAACTGAAGAGATTTTGAAGAAGCAGAGTCCCCGGTTTGGACTTGATATACAAATTACCTAACTTCTCAAATATATACATATATATATATATATATATAAATTCAGCATCAATCTTTTCTCTCACAAACCAACCTAAGCAAGCTTCCAACCAAGCTAATCACAAGACAAGCTCAAGTAACTTGGTTAGTCTTATAGCCTAACTAGCATGCCAAAATGCATGTTTTCCACGTGCACAATGGTTAAATATATGACAGTTGTAAGAAAACGAATTCCTAATAAGAGCTCAAGAAAGTATACGTAGATTGTACAAAAGAACAAGTGACAACAAACAAAAGGGAACTGACAGAAAACCGACTTTTTTTTTTGACAAGTAATATATAAAAATGAGAAACAAACCTCCTTCATTCCCAGAGTTCGATTATTTCCTGCATGGCCTCCACAATCAACTTTTGAAACCCAAAATTGGTAGCCATTACGGATCCATATAGGAATGCCAACAGACAGACAAGCCACCATGAGAGGGACTGTCAAAGATAATCCAAGTAGAACTGAAGATTTGCTGCAGGAGAAAAAAAATAGAGAAAAGTGTATAAGAAAGTAAATAGCAGATGCTGATGCCACATCAATCAACACAGGGTGCATGGAGGGGTAGGGGAAGAAATCAAATGGTGGATCAAATAACATATACAAATATATGTAATACATACATGAATATAGTTCCTTAACGTTCTAAACATAAAATGACATTGAATGATAAATAAACCACCATTTGTTAACTCGTATCCTAAAGGTAAAGAAACAAAATAACTAAGATGCATTGGTCTCTAACCAATGTTTCTAGACCGACAAAAGCACCTAATAAAGAACAACAAACAAACAACTAGACATAGAAACAAACATAATAATAGCCCCCAATCTACATTAGGCATAGAAAAATAAAAAACATAAATATATTACCAACAACCTTCCTTATTATTTTTATTCTTCACCAAAATTCTGGCCTCATTAATCAAAACTATTCTACTTGATGTTGCTTACCCTATTAATATTGTTCCTCCATTCTAATCATCTCTTCAACATTTTTAAGGGGTTACTGAAACTCTAGTCCCATTAGCAAAACTAAAAACAACTCTTAAGGGCCTTGTCCCAATCGTTTGGGTTTGGCTGTGTAAGGGAAATGCAAGGAAGAAAACTCGACCTATAGTTATGGAGTGGTGAAGTATGATAAACCATGAGCAACATAAGTGCAATCTTAAGGAATTAAAATCCCATAGTTGATTTGACAGGAATGTCCCCTTTGAAAGTAACAAGCACAAGGAATCCATCTTTTCCATTGGACTATTCAATTTTTCTGAAATTATGATATCAATGGTTGAGAGGCCAGTAAATCATGGACATTCTTAAGAGCAGTTGGGACTCAAAATTTAGCCATGATCTCATCCATGGCTTTAACAGCTTGGGTTTAAGCATCTTGATCATCGCATTCCTTTGTATTTTCTTCAAGTAGTACAATAGACTCAACCTTTGCTTCTTCCATATCCATTTATTGGTATTTAACTTTAATAGGAAAAGAAATCAAACTAAAGTCAGACAAAATTTAGAAGATTCTAATTCTTGAGTTGCATCAATTCCAATTGGTTTCTTACCTAGAAGAATAATCACAATAGCTTCCGAAGCAGTGTCTATTGAAGCCAGTAAAGCAATTGATGCTTCAACATAGATAAAAATTTTCAACTAAACAACATTTTATTGATGCCCAGTGGTCATGAATCAATGCTTCCAACCTCAAATTCAATTCAGCCTCTAACACCATTATGAAAGACAAGACATATCAAACAATTAAAGAAAAGGAAAATAAGATCCTTAAGCTCTAATACCAACTAATATAGGATAAGCACAGGTCTCGTGTACATGGGTGACCGCCCCCGATTTTCGTTGCTCTTAATGATTATTTAAGAAGCACGGACACACATGACACAGGTACACTGACAGTCTGACACGGCATTTCTCAAAAAAGCAGCACACTGAAACGTTAGAGACACGTTGAATGTTTATTTTTTATTATTTTATATGACCTATATAATAAAAACTTAATATTATTTTAATCAAAATTGCCATAAAAACACATAAATCACAACCTAAGATATCAGATTTCTGGTGGCATCTCCGACGGCAAAGGAATGAGATCAGCGACACGTTACTGTCTATGCGGAAGGAAAACGTTCGATGTGGAGGAGCTGGAAGGATCGAGAGGGCAACTCTTCCAGATCATGGAAAGAGGATTGTGAGTGCTACGCCAAGTAAGGGTCGATGGAGAGGGCTTGAGGTGGGTCTGTGTTCAACGGGAGATGCTTGCAATCGGAGCATGTGCTACTCAGAAGGGAGCGAAAGCTGAGAATCCTGAAGAAATCAAATGAGGGAGGGTGGTCTGTAAGGGTGGATGATGTTAGATCACCAATTGCTCCAAAAGCTTAAGCTGTTAAAGAATGGGCCAACAATATATATCAAGCTCTCAACACTCCCCCTCACGTGCAATCCCAGACTCGCACTTGAAAAGACAAAGAAACTACATACATTCAAAAGAAAAGATAGTGCAAATGCAAACAGGAAATAAATACAAATAGAGAGACTTGAACCCAAGACCTCTCACAACCAAGACTCTAATACCATGTTAGATCACCAATTACTCCAAAAGCTTAAGCTGATAGAGAATGAGTTAACAATGTCTATCAAACTCTCAACAGATGAATCAACAGGAGGGCGAAAGTTCAGCATCTACTTCCCGAAGTTCAACGAGGGATTTGGATGGAGGGGAGTGGCAAAAGCTCTTAGGGAGTTGGCACAAATGGGAGTGAAAGCAACTCGTGGTGGAAAAAAATATTTCAAAGATGTGGCTAAGGTTTTGGAATGGCCTCAAAAGTAAGATAAGAGTGTCACCAATGCAAGGGAGGTCAGAAAGCAAGGTGGAAGTCAAGTATGGATCGTGTTTGGATTGATTAGAACATTGCAGAAAATGCCTGGTTGGGACGAGAAACGGGAAACTGCAAACCAGAAAGGGAAAAGGTGCAATGATGGGTGGATAAGCTATGGGGAGTTCCAACGAGAGTTACAGTCACAAAGCTCCATGATGATTGGTTTCTATTCGAGTTTCCACTGGTGCAGGAGGCCACTAGACTATGGAGGCATAAGGAGTGGATTCTGGAGGGAAAAGCAGTGTTGCTCGATTGGTGGCCCATGGCAGGTTATTGCTCAAGGGAGGATTGGACCCAAAACGAAATATGGCTCAGAGTTATTGGTGTGACAATATTCCTATGGAGCATGGAGGTGTTTATGGCGATGGGGAACAGCTGCGGCAAATTCATTAAAGGGGGTTGAAGAGACCGATGCCCGAAGCCTGATGTGATGGGTAAGAATGTTGGTACCCATCACTGCAAATCCCTTGCCGGCATCGATAGAGATGGTGGTGGGCTCCTAGAGATACGAAGTCCCCATATGGGCAGAAAAAATTCCACATTTTGCTATTGCAGACGGTAATACCGGAGATCAGAGGACTGCAAAAAATGGGAACAAAAGGGGAATGAAGGTAAAGTCAAATCACGCGCGGCAGGCGCGTGAAGGGAGAAGAGGGTCAGAAGATAAGGGGCAATCAAAGGGGCCAATAACGAACCAACAGCTGGTGGAGGTGGCAGAGGATAAAGGAAACTTGAATCCAAAACTAGGGGAGTGGTCTGAAGTGGGCCTAAAAGCAGGCCAGCCCATGGTTTGGGCTGAAGTAGGTGGTGGGCGAGGAAAGAGAGGCAAAAAATATGGTTGGACCCAGCCTAAGAGGAAAAATCAAGGGCGCAAAAATTGGGCTGGACCTCTTAACAACGGGAGGAACCACAATAGAATCAAAAGCTTGGGGCTCAGAGGGGAATATGGGCCAGTTCAAAGGGCGCACTTCAGGGGGTTAACAGAGGGAAAATCTCGGCCCAATCAATCACATAAATTCAAAGACACTTGTGGAATGACCCAAGGAGGCCCAATTAGTTAAGGCAGCCCAAGGTCAACCCTCACTAACTGCAAGCCCAGACGGAGCCATTCTCATTGATGGCATAAAAGAGGGTCTCATAGCAGGGAGAAAGGAAGCAGCGTTCTTCGAAGCAGGGCCGACCAAAGGCAAGAGCTGGGATCAGGAGCGAGAGCCATGGTGGGAGGGGAGATCGACGATGGTTCAAAAACATCGGAAGGGATAGACTATAGGTCCGGGCCTAGCACAATGGTGGAGGAATCAGATTGGGACGAGGATGAGAGGCCGACAGAGCTGATGCCCAGGGAGTGAGACCTAGGCAAAAAGGGGGGAGCCTCAGCTGCGCAGATTACAGACCATCACCATGATGACATGATGAATTTAACAAGGCCAGAGTTTAGAGGGTAGTCTACCAGAGAAGGCCCAACAGAGATTACGGGTTTGATGGAAAAGAAAGATTTGAGGGGGAAAGCACCCAATAACCAGAGACCATCCCCTCTACAGGAATTAAACTCCAACGCTCTAATGATAAGGGAGGAAGCAGTGTTTGAGGATGTGCAGGGGGAAGGGGATACACTGGATTGCTGCCATCTGGCAGTTATCTACCCAGAAAACAGAGAAATGCCTATGGAAAAAATGAAGGATTATAAGAGGGTGGTGGTTTCGAAATGGCTTCTGCGAAGAATCAAAGGTTTGGGCTGTTACCTGCGAATGTCATGCCAAGGGTATGAGGAGAGATTTCTGGGGTTGGTAGAAGAGATTCTGCAGAATAATGGCTATGGCGATATTGTCGTGCATATGAACAAACTAACACACGAGGAAAGCTCTGCTAGAAAGCTGTGTAGAGTTTTAAAGAACCTGGAATCCACTGTGAATTATGAAGGCAAGAACAGGGAGTCGATGCCACAGGAAGGTGGAAAGGAATCAACAGCCAAAGTGTCCCAATGAAGTGGAAGATGCTTTAATGGAACATGAGGGGTCTAAATGATCTAGACAAAAGGGCCAGTATAAAAGGGTTGCTAAAAGGTTGGAGACCAAGTTTGGTCTGCCTCCAAGAAACAAAAATTCAGGAAATGTCGGATGCCATTGTTCGTAGTTTGTTGTGGGGGGCAGTTGGGTTGATCAGAGATTTCTGCCTGCCAGAGGCTCTGCAAGAGGCATCCTTATTTTGTGGGACAGCAGAGTTTTTGAATGGATAGAAGATTGGGGGGGGGAGGTATTTGCTCTCTTGTAAAAGTGTATGGTCCTTGCTCAGATGAGGACCGTGAGCTTTACTGTGAGGAGCTGAGCAGCCACGCTAGAAGGGAGGTTGGTCTTTAGGTTATTGGTGGAGATTTCAACATAACTAGATACCCTCACGAGCGTAAGGGAGGGGGGAAGGCTAACTTTTGGAATGAGGTCCTTTTTGGAGTTCATTAACAACAGCAGTTTAGTGGACCTGCCGCTAGAAGGGGGTAAGTATACCTGGGCTAGTGAGAGGGAAGATCAGTTGGATAGATTTCTCATCTTGGGGGAATGGGAGGGTAAGTGTCCTGATATCACACAATCTTGTCCCCCGAGACCAGTGTCAAATCATAACCCAATCCTCTTGGATAGTGGAGGCCTTAGATGGGGTAAGGCTCCCTTCCGGTTTGAAAATATATGGCTTCAAGACCATTCCTTCAAAGAAAGGGTGGTTGGGTGGTGGCAAGGGTATAGAATAGAAGGGGGTCCTGGCTTTGTGATGGGTCAGAAGCAGATGCTATTGAAAGTTTATTTAAAAAGGCGGAATGATGAGGAGTTTGGAAATGTGCAGAATCAGAAAGAGAAGATCGTATTAGATATCCATCAGCTTGATAGGAAGGATCAAGAGGACCCTTTATCTTCGTAGGAGAGAAGAACCAAGGAAGTTTTAAAAGGAGATTTGTTTCGAGTCTTAAAGATGGAAGAGATCTCCTTAGAGACAGAAATCCAGAGCCCTGTGGCTGAAAGAGGGGGATTGGAACATAAAATTTTTCCATAGGATGGCTAACTACCACAAAAGGCGAAACAACATTAGTTCACTAATAATCGGAGATATGGTTGTTGTAAGGGGTAGAGGAGGTAAAGGGAGGGATAGTGGAGTTTTATAAAAATCTGTACTAAGAAGCTCTTGAATGGCGTTCAAATTTGGAGAGCATAGAGTTTGATAAAGTGGCGGAAGCAGATGCGATTGGGTTGGAGAGTCCTTTTGCGAAGGTTGAAGTTATAAAAGCCCTAAGGTCTTGTGATGGTGACAAAGTGTCGGGTCCGGATGGCTTCACTTTGGCTTTCTTCAAGCATTGTTGGAGGATTCTTAGAGGTGATGTTATGGCAGTGTTCGCTTGGTTCCATCAATCTTGTTCCTTTGAGCGGAGTCTTAATGCTACTTTTATAGCATTGATTCCAAAGAAGGAAGGGGCGGAAGATAGCAGAGATTTCAAGCCCATTAGCTTAGTGGAAAGTGTGTATAAGCTAATGGCTAAGGTCCTAGCCTTGAGGATGCGGAAAGTCATAGAAAACATCATTTCGCTAAGCCAGAATGCTTTTGTGTGTGTGTGTTTTTTTTTTTTTTTTTTTTTTTTTGGGGGGGGGGGGGGAGGGGAGATAGATTATGGATAGTTCTCATTGCCAACAAGTGTGTAGATGCAAGAAAGAAGGGAAGGGAGATAGGTTTGCTGGGCAAGTTGGACACTGAGAAGGCTTACGACCACGTCAATTGGAATTTCTTGCTATTCCTGATCAGTAAGATGGTTTTGGAGAGAGGTGGATGAGATGGATCAACGCCTGTATTGACTCGGTTTCTTATTCAGTACTAGTTAATGGGTCCTCATATGGCTTCTTTAGATCTTCTAGAGAATTGAGGCAAGGGGATCCTCCATCCCCATTATTGTTCGTGATTGTGATGGAAGCTTTGAGCAGACTGTTGGATAGGGTGAGGCTCGAGGGCATGCTTAGAGGGTTCGTGTTGGAGGGAGAGGATGGAGATCTCTCATCTATTCCTCGCCGATGATACCATATTTTTTTGTGAGGCAAAGGAATCGCAACTTTATACCCTGCGATGCATTTTGATTTGTTTTGAGACATTGTTGGGGTTGCGAGTCAATGGTAGAAATTTATAGATTATTCCTATAAGAGAGGTTAGGGAGTGGAGGAGATGGCTTGGGGCATGGGATACAAGGTGGGCAAGCTCGTGACCAAGTATATTGGTCTACCTTAGGGTGCCTTGTCAAGATCGACTGGGAATTGGGACGCAGTCATTCAGAAGTTTCTGAAGAGATTAGTGGGTTGGAAAAGACATCATCTTTCAAAATGGGGGAGGATCACGCCTATCAAAAGTACGTTGGAAAATCTCCCTACGTATTACACATCACTTTTTCAGATGCTAGTCTCAGTTAGAAGGAAGCTTAAGAAGATTCAGAGGGATTTTCTATAGGGCGGCAAGGAAGAAGGAAAAAATATCCATCTAGTAAGTTGGGATAAAGTGAAAGCCCCAATCATTTTTTTTTTTTTTGGGGGGGGGGGGGGGGGGGGGAGGGGTGTTAAAGACTTGCAGTTTTTCAATAAACCATTACTAGGGAAATGGTTCTGGAGATACGCTTCGAAAGAGAATACTCTATGGAAGGAGGTGATATCCACCAAATATGGAAGCGAGGAAGGAGGATGGTTCTCTAGGAGTGTTTGTGAGCCCTGTGGGTGCGGAGTGTGGAAAGCTATTAGAGGTTTTAGAGGTGGAAAGGAGGATTTTTCCTTGTGCGTGAAGTTTGACAATGAGGATGGGTTGAGAGTGAAGTTCTGGAAGGATAAATGGCAGGAGGAGGGTGTCCTGAAAGAGAGGCTTCCGAGTATGTTCAACGTAGCTTTTGACAAGAGCTACGTAGTGGCAGATTGCCTAGAAGTGGTGGGGGGAAGTAGGGTGTGGAGTCCAAAATTTAGAAGGGCCTTTTTTTATTGGGAAATAAGGGAGGTAGAGGAATTGATGAGAATTTTAAGCAAAGTGGTTTTGAGAGATGAAGAGGTGGACAATATGAAACGGTCAGGAAATGGTGATGGAAATTTCACGATTCGCTCTTACTATAGAGAGATGGTTGACAGGTAAGACGTATCTTTCCCTTGGCAATTGGTTTGGAACTCGAGTGCCTCCAAAAACAGCATTCTTTGCTTGGGAAGTTGCTTGGGGAGCGATTTTGACGACATACAACCTTAAAAGAAGGTGGTATTCTATGGTTCACTCTTATTATAGAGAGATGGTTGACAGGCAAGATATATCTTTCCCTTGGCAATTGGTTTGGAACTCAAGACTGCCTCCAAAAACAGCCTTCTTTGCTTTGGGAGCGATTTTGATGACATGCGACCTTGAAAGAAGGTGGTATTCTATTCCGAGTGGGTGCCCCTTGTGTAAAGAGGAGAAAGAAACGATAGACCACCTCCTTCTTCATTGCAAGGTTGCTTCGGACGTATAGAATTTTCTATTCACTATTTTTGGTTGTTCATGGGTCATGCCGGCAAAAGCAAAGCATCTCTTTCTGTGTTAGAAGCGCAGCAAAATTAGAAAGGAATTGAGAATTGCTTGAAAAATGGCCCCCATTTGCCTCACGTGGTGCTTATGGTTGGAGAGAAATAGGAGAGTCTTTGATCGGGTGGAAGCACCCCCATGGAAGATGAAAGCTACTTTTTTGAAATCTTTGTATTTTTGGATTAAAAAAGAATACCTTGTTTATTCCTAAAAGTTCATAGTTTTTTTGCGGGATCTTAGGCTTTAATTATTGTAGCCAATCCCATTCTTTTGTAATTATGGGCTAGCCCTTCTCGGGCTCCTTTGATATGATAGTACTTTTTACTGATATAAAAAAAAAAAAAAAAAAACAAAGCCATTAAATAAAAATTCACGAACTTCTTTATTTAATCATCAATATCAATGATCCAAATTCCAAATTAACAACTACATTAAACACATATTTTTATATCTACAACCCAAAAGAAAAGCATATAAGAGGAGAAAAATAGGGACAAAATCCAAAAATACACATCCCTAATGTGTTCAAAACGTGTTGAAGACATGTCCAAATTCAGAAAAATAAAAACAAATTGGACACTCTTTTTTCGCATGTTCAACTTGATAGCAAACTGATTAGAAAACTTGGTATAATGCTGCATATGATTGATTTTATGGTGAAATGAATATGTGAGGAGCTTGTGGGATAAGGATTTAAAAGAGTGGAAGAAAGGTGCAAGGTTTGAAATAGTACAATGTTGGAACCGGATTGATATTAAAATTGATAGGTTGCAGGATTATCAAAGTTTAGGTTGTTGGAAGTTCAGGACTGCCACTCTTTTAAGGTTTCAGCTTTTAAAGAATAGGCCAAGAGGTAGGATAATGGGTTAGGGTTGACTAAGGCTTGGTACAGCAGGTTTTAGGACAAATAGAGGTTGAAATAGTGTTATGAACAGTATCCTAAGAATAGTGATTACAAGAAGATGAGAAAAAGAAAAATCATCTTGAAATCTCACCTAGAACATTGCAATTCACCCTCGCACGGGTCAAGCTAAATCACACAAATAAAATCTCAAATCCTCATAAATAAACTATATTGGAATAAGAGATAACAAAGATATTTATTGGTTGTTAGGCTACTCCTAATTCAACTATGGATATGACTCAAAAATATAAGATTTGACAACTTTGACTACTAAACACTGTTCCAGACCAGCTAAGACTCCATAAATAAAATTACACCAGCAGCATAACCAAATAAAACCCAATCTAACCCCAAATTCAATTACATAAGGTCTAATCATGTTCTATGTGAAATTCCTGATTTGCCCTTTTTCCTGATAGAGAGCTTTACATCAAACTATGTTTCGCCATTCCACTCCACTCTTAGCCATAGATTCCGTTAAACATTACACCACCATCGGTTTCCTTATTATCCCAACCAAAACCACACAAACAAAACACATCATACACCATGGGAGTCATGAGACCTCTTCTTAAATTTCCCTAGTCAGTTCATCCATACCAAACACAAAGAGATGGGAATTCAGGAATCAAGAAAGGCTAAATCCTAAAACATAACTCAACTCAAGAATGGCTTTAACCTTTAAAAAATAGAGAGAGAATGTCATTCAGCTATATTAAAACTAACAAACTCACATTTTTAACCAAACAATGTAGTTCAACCATCCAGAAAGATATTATAACCAAACAAACTCATATTAGATAAATTTATAAATGGTAAATAGATATAATAATTGAGAACGAGAGAGAAATATGATAGACTACAACTCATTTAAGAACAAGGATAGCCAAGTATTTAGCATTTGAGTAAAAGAAAGTGCCTTGTCGCAGCTGCATTCAGCCCAGTTGCCAAAACAAGACAAGATGAGAAATAATTTTGTAGACCTTTATTAGAACAACTAGAAAAATAAAGTGAATTACTAAAAGGAAAAGCCATGAAATATTTAACTGAATTAAGGTCCAAAGATGCTAAAAATAATATATTACTTCCAAAAATGTTGGATCACATCATAAGTTGTTCTCTTCATGCACCATAATGGGCTATAGACAACACAAACAAGTAGCAATATAGAAGATAAAATGTGGAGGGATTAAAATAACTTATTCAAACTCATCCAGGCCCATACCTCAAGAAGGAGAGCAGTAAACCAACACAAGTGCTCAGCAGCCAAGCAATAATACCATACTGAAAAAGAAAGGAAAAAAAAAAGTAAAGTATGAAACAAAATCCAGACCAACAGGGTAAGACATCTCATAGATACACAAGAACTAGAAAAATGTACTAAAGTATAGAACAGAAACACCCCATGAAGTAGGCTAAATCCTTGCACTTCACAATGAATGGCTTTCAAATGTCAATAATGTCTTAAGTAGTAGGTCAAAAATAAAAAAGCAAAAGAAAACTTGGAAGAAGCACAAAGGCAGATGAGACCAAGTGCCTGATTGGAGCCAAACATTTGTCTGTGACTACAAGGAAGCAGCAAAATTTGATCCCACCTGGCCACCACCCAGAAACATAAGTATAGATAAAAAGAAAATTGAGATCAAAGTTTTCAATAATTTTTTTTGTTAATGATCCTTGTTACTTAGTTCTCAATCACATAAATATATTTTACTAATGGAAGCTGCTCTCTTACTTAGGTGATCAATGTTGAAGTTACTAGGGGCATTCGAGGAAGAGATCCCATGGTGAATCTTGTTTGCTGGGCCAAGGACAGTATAGTTAAAAATGATGGAACTACGATAAATGTTAATATCTACTCAAAACTATTTTTTTATAAGTATTAATATCAACTCAAACTATGGAGATAGTTTTTAAAATCTAACAAGACTTAACATGAATATAACTCCAGAAAACCTTCAAGTAGAAATAAAGGAACTGTACAAAATGATAGCCAAGAAATGCCCAAAATTAATCATCAATATAGTATGGATTCCATTATCCGGACAGGGATATTAAAGAGAACATTCCCATATTAAGTACAGCAGAACAAACAGAATGCAAAGTGCCTCTGGGGTGGTGTGATCATAGAATACTGATCAAGTTAAAGTGGAAGTTTTATTAGGCAGCTGCCAGCTTTGCTTTCCAGCAGCTTTACAGCATGGAAGGTTAGGCTGTCAACAAACACCCAGAAATACAAGAAAAGAAAGGTTGTGAAATTAATGCATTATAAAGAAACTTGAACTTTGTTGCTTTGGTTCCTCAAGATGAGGGCAAACGCTATGCGATTCATACAGTTTTTTTTTTTTTTGGGAGTGGGGGAAGTGGCATTAATTTGAGGCGTGGAGAATGGCTCCACTTTGTATTATGTGGAGTCTTTGGAAGGAAAGAAATAGAAGATCTTTTGAAGGAGTGGAACTATCTCCTTGGTTTCTAAAGGATGGGATGGTACTCTTTACTTTTCTTTTGGGTTAAAGAAGCAAGTCCTTTGTATTTAGATTCTTATATTGCTTTTCTGGGGGGATCTTAGGCATTAGTTTTTGTAAGTATAAGTTTGGCTCCCTCAGGCACCATTTATACATAGTTACATTTACCTATCATAAAAAATAAAAATAAAAACTAGAGGTGGCCACAATTAAGGACAAGATGGCAGAAAGCCATCTAGAATGGTTTAGCCACTTCTAGTGAAGACTAAGGAATGCAGAAGCAAAGAAAAATGAGTTGATTCAAGTTAAAGATATTATAAGGATAAAGGAAAGGCCAAAAGAATTCAAGGCAGTGAGAAAGGTTATATGGCTTGTGAAATGGCCTTTGATCAAGGAGAATGATGAAAAAAGGATTGTGTAGCCAATGTGAAGGCAAATTCCTTAAGTTAAGAATAGCTTTCAGTTACGGTTGTTCAGGAATCCACTACATTAAAAGTGGGGTTTTCATTAACAGAAATTCATGATAAGATTAACTAAGAATTCAAGAAAAGATGTTGGCCGTTGTCATTGAGTTTCCACAGGGTTGAACAAACCCAAAAGGACAATACATATGCAAGGGAGATCCTGAATCAATGGACCATCTTTGCATACATTGCTAGGTTTCCTCCAAGTTATGATTTTTCTACTTTCCCTTCCCGAGATTTATTGGGTCTTGTCATTCTCTTTGGAAATCATGGTTCAAATATGTTTTTGATTCAGGTCAAAAAAAGAAGCTACACTTGGTCTTATACAGTGATTTTGGAAGGAGAAAAAAATAGGCAGAGGTTGCATCAAACGACTACACAAAACTTTTAAGTATAAAGAGAAGGAAAGAAGCTAATGGACAATCAAAAGACAAAGCACGCAAGTAGTTTTCCTAATCAATAAAAAAAAAATCACGGCAAATAGTGTAAGGAGGCATTTATATCACATTGGGTTGATACACCCAACATTCCTAGTTTTCCTCTTCTATTTAAACCATAAGAGGCAAACAAAAAATTATTCAGATCTTGGCAAGTGATAAGACCATGATCCATGACAATTGGCTTTCATGAAACCACACCAACATTCGCAATCTTCGAGGAGCAGATGTAGACCTCAAACTCAAGATTATAACAGTGCAATAAGAGAATACGTAAAATTTTGAACACAACTTCAAGGACTAGTACACCACAAACAACCAAACTGGGACTATCAATTTACCCAAAACTATATATATTGATAAGTTAAGTAAAGATATATCATTAATTCCCCAAAATGATATTTCAAACTTAACATCCATAATGAATAATCAGGCCAATAACAACTAAAATCTGATTCTGCCAAAAACATATTTAAATTGTTTACCATATCAAGCTGAAAACTACTAATCATACTTACCTTGCGAGGTTTCGAAGTCATTGCCATTTCTTCGGCTTGAAGTGATCGAAGGAAAGCCATAATTGAACAGACAACAGGAGATAAAAGCAGCACTGCAAAGCCGAATTCGAACTACAGACCACATTTTAGCAAATTCATATATCAGTATTTTTAAGGCAACAGCAAACGACATTTAAACCAATATAAACTATAAACTGATACAGACACCGCAAAACAACATAAAAATAAGCTCCAACAAAAGATATCCCCTTCTTACCTGCTGGTGCGTAGCATTGATAACTTTGATCGTCTTTGGGCGAAAGATGGCCACAACCACCGTTTCAAGGACGAAGACAAAACTAAAGAGAACCCATGCTCGTTCTGGTGTACCTGCAATGTGGTGCAAAACCAGTCTGGAAAACTGAAGCCACTTCTCTAGCCCCCGGAGCCTAAGTTCTTCTGAAAGTGAAATTTGATTGGGTAAAGCATTGTCAACACTGTTTGAGTCAGTGATGGTTATATCAGTGTTGTCACGATGATCTCTATCTGCATCCAAACTACTTCTCTGCAGTAATGCAAGGATGGTTGGATCCAATCCCTTCTCCTTCAACATCATCGCAAAATTAGGATCCAATCCTTTATCTTGCAATAAACTAGTAAGTTCAACTTCTCCTTGCCCTGCTCTCCTTTTCAACATAGATGCAATCCTTGGATCATTCAACTTTTCTTGGAACACAAGAGCTAGATTCAAATCTAGCGCTTGTTGGTTTGCTGAAGTAGATGCACTCGACTCACAGCCTTGACTTTCAAGACCACTACTAGAACAGACTACCAAAGAGCCATTGCGCTCAAAATTTCTCTCAGTATAGGATGTTCCTACTTCAGGCTCTTGCACAACTGAGTGACAGGAACTGCTATGTAATGCTATACTTGGCCTTCCACTATCTATGCTCTTATCACTATTAATTCCCTCAACATTATTCCAGCTGTTAACATCACCTGTGCAATGTACTGCACCATTTCCAAAGTGACCTGCCTCAGCACTACTACTGCGTTTCACACTAGAGCCACAACCTTCAGAGGAGCTAGATGAACTGTTATGTTCTTTCCTACGGAACCCCTCTCTCAAGCGAATCACTGTACTTTGTAGGGCATCTCTCCTTGCAGCTAATGGGTTTGTAACTGATAAATGACGGGAAACAGCTGCACCTAATAGCACAGACGCTACAACCGCATAACTAACGCAATGTCCTAGATACCTGTGAAGAAGAAAAAATTGATAGCAATTGTAATAAGAACACTGTAAATAAAGCCTTCTATAACAATTAAAAGGTCAGATGTTAAGTTTAGAACAAACCAATATTGAACCCCAAAGCAAATCAAGAAGACCCGAGTTGTGCCAGCAATAAAAAGTGCTGTAACGCGACTTTTAAGCAGTTGAAACCCATATAAGCATGCCCCCATGTTCCAATCTAAAAGAAAAAATTAACATGATGGGATGATACAAATTAGCTGGACCAGCATATTTATGAAAATTGCCATAGACAGCAGTGTAAATAGCCATACAGGTAGAAAAGAATCAAGACATACCAAGAATAATAACAGCAATTGATGTAATGGCCCCCAGCCAAGGCACCTCCCTTGCTGTCAGACCATATAAGATGGAATACACAAGAAGCACTACAAGTGAGCCAAGATAGAGAAGCCCAAGATGCGAAGCCCTAAACACACAAAACTACATCAGAAGAATCAATAAAACCAAGTTCCAGCCTCTAGGTAAGTGTAACATTTGAACAAAATGAAATGCAAAAGGATTCCACGAGTAGGTGTAAAAACCATTGGATCTCGAACATACCTTTTCTGTTATAAAAATATATGAGAGAAAAGAATGAGGAAAAAAGAAAGCACTTAATAAGTCCACAACAGCATAGAAAACTACAAAATCCTAACCAACTAATAACTTATAATTAACTTATCAAAAAAAAACTAAAAAAGTTATAAGTTATAATTAAGAAAAACAAAGAGATAAAAAAAACAAGTACAAGAATAAGGGCTTGCCTTCTGGATTGTCGAGGATATAACTCATTGGGATCCGGTGGTTCTGGTAGGCAAGCCAGAGGACCCACTTCAATACAATCAGAATAAGCAAATTTGTATGCCCTCCGTACATATTCATCTACATCTAAGCCATTTCCTGCTTGGATTGTTACACAGAAGAATTACAAAATGATAACATAAGGCAAAGAAAATAACCAAAAATAAGATAAAAGATAAACCAATAACAGAGACTACCATTATTTGCATTAGCAAAAACATCAAGTGAATTCCTAAGTTACTTATCAAGAAATTATTCATATCTCTCTACTCACTGGAGCCCAAGAGGGAACAAAAAACAAAAGAAAAATAGACATCAGGAGAGAGAAATTTCAAGACTTACCATTAAAGACCATTCTACAGATAAAGAGCATATTTATTGCTAGGGCAATTGCTGATACACCAAAGAAGAATCCTGAGGGTGAATATCGTTCAGATGCACGACAACCTGCTGTAACATACACAGCACAAAGTTCGTATGCGCAGAGCAGGGCAACAGCCAGAAGAAGAAGAATAGCAACAGCCCCTGTTCAAGAAGTGATGTGGTGAATAGGAATTAAACTTTAGTATATAAATACATTAAACACACACACACATCCATCCATCCATCCATACATACATAGATATATGCATATATATATATATATTGCTAAGACATACGCACCCACACTGTCCCAAATGGGGCTTGAACCTACGACCTCTTCTTTAGGAGGTGGAGGAGACTTTGCTCAAGCTTATGCTTCGTGGTATGTATGTATAATTGTATATGTGTTTATATATGTAGTAAGAAAACAAAATAGAAGCCCAAGTTCAGTTTCAATACATTATAGAGAGTAAATTGCAACTTCAAACTCTGCCAAACAACCAATAAGTAACAAGAGTCATTGTTATAGAAACATAGAGCCCAGAAAGTATCTTTCTTTAAAACTCACTTTCATGTTCAACCATTTCAAAAATGAAAACAACGAACAGTTTGGAAACACTACTGACTACTATCTTCAGGTCATTTTTCACTTTTTTTTAAACCCAAGAAACAGGTAAAACCATCAATAGTTTCCTCAAATCAGCCCATTTTCAGGAAACATTTACAAAATGCACTGTCAATGTATTTTCCACATCATGTCATCATATTTCCCCATTTTCTGCGATACATATTGATCTGTTTTGAGGCAGTTTCAGGGTTGAGGGTTAACTTACACAAGAGCAAAATCATTCCGATGGGAGAGGAAGAGGGAGTGGGGGAGATGGTGGAGGGGGTGGGATGTGACGTGGGGAATTTTCCAAACAAGTATATTGGTCTCCCATTGGGTGTGATGCAGTGGTTGAGAGATTCCAGCATCAACTGGCAGGATGGCAGTGGTAGTATCTCTCAAAAAGGGGAAGGATTACTATTATGAAGAGTTTGTTGGAGAACCTCCCCATGTATTACATGTCTCTCTTCCCAATGCCTGTATTAGTGAAAAAGAAATTGGAGAAAAGTTAGCGGGACTTTTTGGGGATGCAAGGAATGCACTTGGTGAGTTGGGACAAAGTTAAACTTCCTTTAATGGAGGGAGGCCTGTAATTGAAAGACTTAAAAGTATTTAATGAAGCTCTCTTAGGTAAATGGATGTGAAGATTTCCTATGGAAGATCAAGCTATGCGAAGGGATGTGATTGCTATAAAATATAACCATGAGGAAGGGGGATGGCTCTCTCGGGATTTTATGGAGGCGTACAGTTGTGGGGTTTGGAAAGCCTATTAAAAAAGGGCAGGCAAACTTTATTAAGCACATCCAATTTGACATGGAGGAGGGGTCGCGGGGGAAATTTTGGATGGACATTGGGTGGAAAATAAAGTTCTAAAGGACAAGTTTCCCAACTTATTCACCATTGCCTTGAATAAGAAGGTAACGTTGCAGATTGTGTTGATGTGGTGGGAGGGAGAAAGGTGTGGAGTCCACACTTTAGAATTTTTTTTTTTTTTTTTTACTAGGAGTTAGGGGAAGCCTAATGGAGTTGTTAAGCATGGTGGAGTTGAGGGAAGGGAGAGGGGATGGGGTGCAATGGACTATATGCAGTTAAGGCAAGTTCACTGTGCAATCATTTTATCAGAGTTTGGTGGATGGGAGATAGATTTGCAAGTCTAAAGTGCTTAAAGAAGTTTTTTTTTTGGGGGGCATAGTCGACTTCATGGGGAGCTAGTCTTGTAGCAGACAACTTGAGGGGGAGACGTTTCCACATGCCGAGTTGATGTCCTTTGTGGAAGGATGAGGAAGAATATGTGGATCACCTCCTAGTGCATTGTATGATAGCTCGAGATTCGTGGAATTTGGTCCTCCCTATTTTGGGTGTTCGTGGGCTATGCCAGCTACCATCAAAGCAGTGCTCTTGTCGTGGAGATGTGCAAAGATTAGTAAAGAGCTGAGAATTGCATGAAGATAAACCCACTTTGCCTTGTTTGGTGTTTATAGCGGGAGAGAAATCGAAAAAAATTTGAAGGGGTGGCATCTCTCCCTTGACCCCTCCCTTGAAAGTTCAAAGATATTTTTTTGAGAACCCTCTTTTTTTGGATTAGGGAAGAATTTCCAATGCATTTACATAGATTCAGAATTTTTTTTTTTGGGGGGGGGGGGGGTCTTAGGCTTTAATTTTTTGTAGTTGGTCCTCTCTTCTGTAAATGGGTTTTCCCTTCTCGTGCGCCTCTTTTGTATTAATATAGTTACTTTTATCGATCAAAAAAAATATGCGTATGACACCATTGTTTTTTGTGATGCTTAGTATCAGTAGTTGGCCTTTCTTAGATGCATCTTGATTTGCTTTCAAGCAATTTCAGGGCAGAAAATTAATAAGGGGCAGAGTGAATTGATAGGGATAGGAGAGGTGGAAAACAGAAAAAGGTTTTGTTACTATGTTGGGGTTTAGAGTTGAGGACTTGCCTTTGTCTTACTTAGGGCTTCCCCTTAGAGCATCGGCAAAGAAGTCAAGTATTTGGGATGCAATTGTGGAGAGGTTTGAAAGAAGGCAAGTCGGATGGAAGAGCAGCATCTCTCAAAAGGGGGGCGTCTCACTCTTCTGAAAAAGTACATTATCGAGCCTTCCAACATACTTCATCGCTTTTCCCAATTCCAGCTTCAGTGGCAAGGAGGCCAGAAAAGATTCAATATACTTTTTATGGGGAGGACTATAAGACAAGAAGAAGTACCATCTCGTGGATTTGGAGAGTGCGTCGACCAATGAGTGATGGAGGTTTGGGAATTCAAAAGTTTTGTTTGTTTAACGAGGCCTTATAAGGAAAATGGCTATGGAAATTCGGGAAGGAAAAGGATAGTCTATGGAGAAGAGTGGTGCAAAAGAAATATGGGGTGGACTCTGGCGATTGGTGCTCTAGGGAGGTGAGATCTTCCAACGGTCTGGGAGTGTGAAAGAGCATCAAAAGAGGATGGGATGAGTTCTCAAAACATATAAGATGGAGGGTGGGGGATGGAGCCAGAATCCGTTTATGGTTGGATGCTTGGAGTGAGAGGGGGCCTCTTTCATGGTGTTCCCAAGGTTGTATCGGATTGCACTTAATAAAAATGCAAGGATAGCAGATTATTTCAAGAGCTCAAAGGCTCATACAGTGTGGGATATTAGTTTCAGCAGACAGCTTCATGATTGGGAGGTGGACAATGTCGTGGACTTCTATGGTTTTTTTGTACAAATGACTCTCTTCTTCTAGGGAGGATGAGATTTTTTGGGTGTATAGTGGGGCAAAGTTCTCAATTAAGTCATATTATTTGCTTTTTGCTCGGTGGTAGGGGCCTACAAGTTCCAAGGAAAGCTATTTGTAAAGCTAAAGCTCCTTTGAAATTGACTTTTTTTGCATAGATTGTGGTTTAAGTGAAAATCTTAAATATGGATAATTTGAAGAGGGGGAAAATTTGGTGAACCGGTGTTGCTTGTGCAATCGGTTAATCATCTTCTCATTCATTGCCCCACCTGGACAATAAGGATGCTTCTGGTCCGTTTCTTTGGGAATTCTTGGGTGATGCTGCGCTCTACCAGGGAGGTACTAGAGTCATGGGGAGGAAGATCTTATGGTAGGGGGATTGGAAGAGTTTTATGTTTGGCTCCTCTTGCTATTTGGTAGAGCTTGCTATTTCGTAGGGCATTTGGTGGGAAAGAAGCAACATAACTATTGAGGGTGTTGAGTCCCCTAACATTAGCAATATCAGGATTCGGGACAGATTGGTGTCGGAGGTGGAGGAGATTAGGCAGAGAGTTACTAATTATTATAAAAATCTCTACAGAGAGTCATGTGAGTGGTGGCATGATCTAGATATGGAATTTAGTTCACCGTCAAGGGAGGAAGCAACTGCCCTAGAACTTCCTTTTGATGAGGAATAGGTTGTAGAAGCTCTCAAGTCTTGTGATGTGGATAAGACTCCAGGCCCAGATGGTTTTACCATGGCCTTTTTCAGACACCGTTAGAACATTATGCATGACGATGTATTGGAGGTCTTTAGATTCTCTCATGGGAGGGCTTCTTTTGAGAAAAGCTTGAATGCTTCGTTTATAGCTTCAATTCCGAAGGAGGATGGAGCATAAAACATCAAGGATTTTCAGCCTATAAGCTTAGTGGGAAGTATGTATAAGCTTATGGTGAAATTCATGTCCTTGAGACTGAGGGGAGTCTTGGAAAATGTTGTCTCGAAGAGACGGAATGCCTTTGTGGGAGGAAGGCAATTATTAAATGCGGTCCTCGTTGCAAATGAGTGCATTGACACTAAAAGTAAGAAAAAGGAAAAGGGTATTGTTTGTCAGCTCGATATTGAAAAGGCTTATGATAATGTCAATTGGAACTTCTTGATTCTCCTTACGAAGAAGATGGGTTTTGGGGGGAGATGGAGAAGGTAGATGGAGGCTTGTATTCGTCAATAGCGTATTCAATGATTGTTAATGGCTCTCCCATAGGCTTTTCATGGGCTCAAACAGGGGGATCATCCCTCTCCTTTTTTTTTTGGTCATGGTGATGGAGGCTTTCAATGGGATGTTGGATAAAGTCGTCAGTGCTAATTTGATCAACGCTTTGAGATGGAGAACAGAAATGGGGAGAGACTGTTCTTCTCCCATCTGTTATTCGCAGATGATTCTCTTGTTCTTCGCAATGCGAAAGAGAGGCAGCTCTATTACTTGAGATGCATCCTCATTTGTTTCGAAGTTGTTTACAGTCTCTAAGGTCAACTTAAACAAGGGCAAGATTTACCCAGTGGGAGAATTAAGGAATTTTGAGGAGTTGGCAGAGGGTATGGGGTGTTTAGTGGGTACCCTTCCAGCGAAGTACCTCGGTCTCCCTTTGGGTGCTAATGCAAAATCAAAGGTGGTGTGGGATGTGGTTGGGAAGAGATTTGAAGACTGGCAGCATAGAAGCGACAATATCTTTCGAAGGGGGGTAAGTTGACTCTTATTAAGAGCACTTTAGCTAACCTTCCCACATATTACATGTCCATTTTCCCATGCCAACATCGGTGGAGAAAATTCAACGCGACTCTCTTTGGGAATGGAAGGAGGGGGAAAGGAAGATGCATTTAGTTAGGTGGGAGAAGGCTAAACTTTCTTTTGCCGAAGGGGACCTGGGGTTTAAGAGCATGAGGCTATTGAATTGTGCTCTTCTAGGGAAGTGGTTGTGGAGATTTGCGAATGAGACGGATGCTCTGTGGAGGGATATAGTTGCTTGTAAGTATGGCAGTGAAGGGGGAGATTGGTATTCAAAGGAGGTGGTGGAACCTTTCGGGTGTGGAGTTTGGAGGTCTATTAGAAGAGGCGTTGTAGTCTTTAATCAGTTCATTCACTTTGAGGTGGGGGCGGGCACGAGAATCAGATTTTGGGAGGATGCCCAGTATGGTAATATGCCGATAAAGAGCAGTTTCCCCATTCTTTATGGTCTCACTTGTGATAAGCAGGACGATGTTGCTGATAACGCAGATATTGTGGGACGGGAGGTGATTTAAAGCCCTCAATTTCGTAGGAATTTTTTTGATTGGGAGTTGGGGGAGGTGGAGAGCTTTTTGGAGTCTTTGGGGAGGGTCAAGATTAGAATGGATAGATATGATTCAATGATTTGGCCAGTGAATAAGTCCAAAAGTTTCACTGTTCAGTCTTATTACCGGGCTTTTGAGGACAACGGTGACAATGCTTTTCCCTGTAGATCTATTTGGAAGGCCAAGGAGCCATCTAATAAAGTGTCTTTTTTTTGCTTGGGTGGTAGCTTGGGGAGCTTGCTTGACTCTTGATAATGTCAAGCAAAGGGGATTCCATTTGGCGAACTGTTGTTGTATGTGCAAATGCGCAAAGGAGATGATAGACCACTTGTTCCTTCCCTGCCCATTCACTAGGGATGCTTGGAACCTTCATCTATCTCTCCTTGGTTACCAGTGGGTTATCCCAGCTACTGTAAAGGGATTATTTACGAATTGGAGCTGCAGCAAGATCAGGAAGGATAAGAGAAATGTCCCGAAGATGGCACCTCTATGCTTGATTTGGAGTCTCATGCGGGAAAGAAACTCCAGAACTTTTGAAGGGAAGGAGAGGTCTATTTTTTGTTTTAAGGATAATTTTTTGCATCTTCTTTACTTTTGGAAGAGAGAAGACAATATATTGTACCTAGATTTTTTGTAGAGTTCTTGGGGGATATTAGGCTCTAAGTTCAGCCTTCCTCTTTTTGTATGTATGGGTTTGCCCACCTCCGGCACTTTTATTATTAATATATATATATATATATCATCTTTACTGATAAAAAACAAAAGGTGTCAATGTTACATCTGAAGGAATCAATGTTGGATTTATTGGATCCTTAGCAATTCATGCAAGGATTGGTCATTGGGAGTCTCTAGAAAGACCGTTTTATGAAATTTCTGAAAGATCAAAATTGGTATGGATGCTTTATTTATCACCAGGTAGAGATGAATACTATATGGTAGTGGCAGGAAATTCTTTGGCGTTGAATCGGGGTATTCAGGAATAACAGAAAATTTTTCCACCCACCCTCCTTTATTTTATTGATTTTGTAACTTTTCTATTTCATTTTTGAGTTTATATTTATTTTTTGTTGCATTAAAATTTGATTCTGCCTTCGGCTATTACCGGCTGGCAACGCTTGGCCCAACATTGGATTTTTTTGAAAACAACCAACGTTCATTCAATCAAATCTTTTATGCCCTTTTGACTCTCTTTTGAAAGGGCAGGGAACAACTCTTTCCTTTCCACTGGTTCTTGAAAGCTATCAATCCCCGCTTCTCCCATATTTATTCTCCCTCTCGCATCGGTTCTGCATCAGATGATGAGCCCATGCGAAAACTTTATCTTTTATTGGCGCCCGATAGGTAGGCTATTAGATTGAGTCGAAAGCCTACCAACGCATAAAGGTTCCGATTCGAGCGAGAGCCCAAACGGGGGAGGCGAGAACATCTTGATCGAAATTGGCAGTTGGCGGGGTCGGCCTTCTTGCGCGTATGAGGTTGCGGTTGATCCAATGCAGGTTGTGAGTAAGGAAATCGACGTTCTTGGCTGCCAATGGATGATTTTGATCTCGATGCTCCAAACCCTCGTTTTATATATGGGTTCCTTTACTAAAAATGGAATATTGAAAAAGTAGCCAAGAGTAGCAGTCAACGATGAAAATCAGCTAAACTCCGGTCTTGGTCTCGGGACATCGTCAGGTATTCGACCACTCTTTAGGTGGGGAAGAAGATCAACTACTTGTCAACTCACGCATGATCAAACTAAAAGTCAAAGGGGGCTTATCAGACAGATCAACTGTCGCATGATCGAACGCTGATGGGATCAGCTGACAAGGACTTGCCTTGAAGGACCTTCTTCTGTTTATAAGGAAGCTTGAAGGCTAGGATGATCTGTCTCGGTGGCATATTCACCAAATGCAGGTTTTCAAACGCCTGTGATTATGATTATAAGGGTGGTTTACACGAAATGCGTGAAAATGCAGATGTTGTCAAATGAGAAGGGAAAAGAGCCATAGAAGCGATCTACTGAGATCGAGATAGCGAACTCATCAAACCTTTGCTTTTTTTTGTTTGTCAGCACCAGATCGCAACGTAGAAGGCAAGGCAGATCAAGCTGAATCTGGAGTCAAGTCTGAGACGTATGCAGAGGACGATCCAACATCTAGGAGTGGGGCCTATCTTGAAGAGTGACATTAAAAGAGCTATTTTCCGTGTGAAATGACTTCTTCAAACAGGTTGCTCCAATGCCGGTTCGTAGCTCTAAAGGGAGACCTTCCCCCAAGTTGCCTGGAACAAACTAGCTCCCTCAGGGAAGAGAAAGGCCTCACTCAATTTAGGTTAGGCCTGGCTGAAGGTTTAATCATTCTTTTAGCTCAGAGGGGAGTGACCTAGTCTCTTACACAATTAGTTGTGGACTAAGATTAAGATAGGGAGCTGCTCTTTCCTTTAGGCAGGGGAAGCAAACTCCCTTAGAGAGCTAGAAGTCCCGTTTAGGGTCCCCTCTCTTCTCGAGACCGGATGCCCACAACCTAGATACCTCCTAGCTCTAGCTACGAGAAGCGGAATGACTCTATTTATGCATGGCGGAAGGAGGAGCAAACTGCTTTTAGCTCATAGTATAGCTCATATTCCAGAGGGAAGATCTTAGCCCAGTCGGAAGGAATCCTTGACTGCGGAGCTCAGCTTGGCTCAGAACTACCTAGCAACCTAGATAGAAAGATAGGGAAGCCCGGGCCACAATCCTGCCATTAGTTAAGAAGAAACCAAAGGGAGGGTAAACCCACAGTTACAAAAGAAGGTGACCAGCTACAAAATTAAAGCCTAAAATCCCACAAAAAATTCATAAGTTTTTCTAAATACATGGGATATTCTTTCTTGATCCAAAAAGAGACTACACAAAAGCCTATCTTTAAGTCTCCAATCGGGGATTTCCACCCCTTCAAAAATTCTAAAATTCCTCTCCCGCCAAAGGCACCACACAGTTTTGTTATTCCTTATATCTATTATAATAAAACAAGGATATATATACCTACCCTAGTAAACACTATGAAATAAAAGCAAAAGAAATGTTTATTCACTCAAAAACCATAAATAACACAAAACTTGTCCTCTCAAAAACTCGGACATTGCTTAATGAAATTGCCTTCTTAGAAAGCCTTAAAAACCCTTTCTAACTTTTATCCAACTGCAGGATCAATCTTCTATGCATCAATTTCCTTCAACAAAATCAATCAACCAGTCTCTAAGATCATCCAAATCTAAATTAAAATTAACAAGAGTTTGCACACGTAGAATTCCTTAATTGTAAGAACTTCACTTTCTTTAAAAAAAACTCTTCTAAAATTAGCATATTGAAATACTAAAATGTTTACGAAACCTAATCAAGTGCAACGCAAGTGCTTTTCCACTAGTGCGAATAAAAAACCATAAAACCCTAATAAAATTAAATCGTATCCACTAAAATAATTTAATCCCATCCCTGCATAAGTACTTAAGTAATATAAAAGAGAAAAAGCCATGGCAGCCCTTAATAAGTACCGCTCAAAACTCTTCCAAATTGCTGCTTCGGCATCACCTTTCCTCGCACCACCTCATTTCTTCTAGTAGCTGCAAAGATTCCACCCTTAAGATCAACCAGCTAAGCATTTCAAACAAAAATGGTGACTAAAAATGGAAATAGAGGATCACCATTTCAAGCCCTCTAGCTGGCATAAACCAACTACTACCCTCTCCAATAGTAAGCACTACATTAAGTTCATGCATACCAAACACCCTCCCATCCTGTGCCTCCATTTAGTCCCAAGACCCTCCATCTATCACATGATTGCCCACCCAAAAAAAGGGGGTCCACATGACCATAGGCTCTGTCAAAATCAGATAAGAAATAGTCATCTGACTGCCAGCCAACCACCTGTGGACGAAGTATTTGTCTATTGAGCTCCTTATTTTTTCGGATCATGGTTGATAAGAGTCTTTTATAGAGTTCCTAGGAGAGATGAAAGTATAATTTTGCATAGTTTCTACTTGTACACTTCGTGTATACAGCGTACACGATCGCAACCCCACTTTGGTGCTCTGTTAATGAAATCTTACTTATTCAACCAAAGGAAAAACCAATAACAGAGATGGTTAAACGAATGAAGCAAGGAACCCTGAAAACACCCTACAAAGGATTTTGTAAAGGCTAGTCATCAAGCTAATTCGTCTAAAGTCCAAAGTTAATATTGACCAATGACCTGTCTTTATTTAGGATTGAAGTTATGACTGTGGCATTTGTGCAAGGCCAAATTATGATGCTCAAATAAAATCTTTCAACAACCTTCTTCATATCAATTTCTTTAACATCTCAAATAAGACCAAGCCTAGGAAACAGCCATGTTGAGCCCATTAGGCACTGAGGATTCGTCTCTCTCCATCTTAAAGTAGCATTTTGGGGAATCAAAGTTGAAACTCTAGCATCCATCCAATGGTTAACCATGTTGAATGTTCATAAACAACCTTCAATTATCACTCTCGGTGACATCTTAATCAATACAGAAAAACAGCTGACAGTGAGCACATCTAGACCTAGGGATTTGTCTTCATATATCTTTGAACTCTTCTTCTTCAAATAAATTCTCTCCCTATATATTCTCATTATATATATATATATATATATATATAAAGGGATGGATAATAGACAAAAGGTATATAGGTGATTTTACCAAGCCTTGCAAATGCTTTTACGAACTTCGCAACTTATACAACTAGGTAATGCATGCAAACTAATAGCATGTCTTTTGCACAATAAATACCTAGAACGAAAACCATTGCTAAAATGAAAGCTCCAACCAATGACACTTGATATAATAAAGTTAAAAAGAAATATCATACTCTAAGTCCTTTTTCCTGGTTGGCCAAAGAAAGTTTAATTTGATAGAAATAAATAACAGAACTAGAGGCAGTACATACTTGAGCTTTGCCATTGTGTTCTCCACCAAAGCATAATTGAATAGAATGCCAAAAGAAGAGCGATCCCCGCCATTATTACAGCCAGACCAATTATATCTCGACCCAATATTACAATCAACCAGCATCCCCATATGATAAGCACCACAACTGGTGAGATAACAACCAACCATGCAGACAGCGACAGAAAACCACACAATATTCCCAACTGAGGCCCTTGTAAGAAATCCGGCCATTTTCTGGCAAAGATCCAACTGAAAAGGCAAATAAAAGAAGAAGCATACAGTCAATAGAGGGATTACAATGTTTGAAATTAACTACAGGCAGCAGACAGGGCTAAGAGTATGTGATACAGTGATATTTTAATAAGCAAGAGACAAAAAACAAACCATTTATATCTGTTCTCCACACAAAAAATCCACAGGATGACCAAACATCAGGCTAAGCTAATGGATGATGACCAGTTGACCACCCAAAAAAAAAAAAAAATGAACCATGAAAATAAGGACTCTGTTTGATAATAACATGTACACCACCTCTACACGCAAAACTTGAAAATAATATAGAAAGATTGGGGGGTGGGATCAAATTATCAATCCCACCAACATGAAACAGAAAGCTCACTATCATGACCTTACAGAATACCACTCAAATGCACGAATGAAACAATTAATCAGTCACAGTCCAACCAAACAAAAACAAATAAGCATAAGAAATTATTGTGCACATTAGGAGATAGCAAGGCCAATTTTGTGCTCCCATTCAAAAGAACGTAAGAGGGAAACGTTGGTAAGTCTCCTGAATGATATATAAGGCAACTAAGTAATATTTTGAAGCAGTTCAAACTGAAATTGATAAGGCTCTATTTGTTGGCAACAGACTCTTGAAGAGAACTGAAAAAACTGCAGAAAAATATTTCCAAATCCAAAGAATAAAAATTGTATTCCAGTCTGTTTTCTTATTGTTTGGAGCAACTTTAGAGTTTAGAGGGATCACCAATTTAGAAGGTGTGTGTGTGGGTGTAAATCTGAATAGTAATCCAAAAAACAATGAATTGGATGATAACAAGCGATCTGATTACTGTGAATAGTTAGATTTTAAAATACCATTCTATCATGAATAATGAATCAGATCAAATATGTCACAACCAGCTCCGCATAGAGACGGCACAAGCTGCCCAAGTAATCCAATTCAATAGTTATACCTAATTATTTAAACTAAAACCCAGTTATTATTTGGACACCAGTTTGATTCCAAGCCCATCAACCTAGGTTTCTAACTCTCAAATTTATTTAAAAAAACTCGCATTATCTAACTTTTTCTCTTTTTATATCTGGGTAAACAGGTACTTTTTTTGGCAAGTACATTACACACACCCACTTTGTCCCAATTGGCACACAAAACATCCACCAACACTCTGGGGGTGGAGGAGATCTTACTCAATCCACCACTCTGTAATTGGGTCAACAGTTTCATTTTGGTTAGCACAATAACTTAAAGGCCAAAATTGGTTGTTGAGAGGTTAAACAAATTATATATTCCAAATAGAGAAACTAAATAGACATATGTCAAGGTTTATAGTTATAATCATAAGCATTTTTTGGACTACGCTTCGTTACACTAAAAAAACTCATTATCCAAAAAACAACTAGATTATCATTTTTTTTTTAATTCTGGTTTTGAACATTTATAGATTTGGTAAATTTTTTTAATATATTCGGGTCAAAATCTTGATTTAGGTTACCACCATACTAATGGTTCATGTCTTAATGCTTAACAAGTTGAATAAAAAACCAGCTCGGTTGTCATTATGTTTCCTTGCAAACATAAAAACATCATGTAAAAAAAATATGGGATCTCCTCTTTTCCCTTATTTGGCGAGAAACATTTCCGCGAACAAACATGAGGAAAATCACAAATTCTTATATTTTTTTTCTTTTTTCCAGATTTTTCCGGCAAACAAAGAGACCTTAAGGACCTTGTAGGCTTGTACATCCTTTGTGGTCACAAACAAAATTGTCTCATTTATTTCGTTTTACTAACCAGAAGAAGAAAAAAATAAGAACATATTGTTGCAAAAGCTAGCTTCCAATAAACAGCTAAGTTTAATGCAGTGCAATAACATGTTGTACTTCGATAAATAAGCATCTTGTGCCATCTTTTGTTTCATTTTGCTGTACACTACAGACTTGTGGGATTTCTTGTTTGCTCTCTTTGGGGATAGCAGGTGATTCCTAAATTGGTGGAAGATGTGTATGCTAGTTGAAAAGGTTGTAGAGTAAGAAGGGTAGCTTAAGCAGTGTGGCAAGCAGCCCATTATGTCTATGCCTCTGTGGTGATGGATTTCGGGAGAGGAAAATTGTAGATACTTCAAAAAAAGTACAAACTCCTATTTTCGCTCTTAAGCATATTTTACAGTTCCCTCTTTTTGGGGATTATAGAGAACTATTCATTGTTGATAGGTGGATAGTTTGCTTATGTATACAGTATACTTTGTGCTTACATAGGTACCTCTCCCCCACTGCATACATGAGCCCCCTCCCCCCAAAAAAAAAAAAAAATATGGGTTTTTTATGAAATTACTTATCAAAAAAGAGTAATTTGTTGTGACATGTATGGTTAGCACAAATCAAGTATGCTCCTAAAAGTGAATAAAAAACTCGTGCACTCTAAAGGTATCATCTTCAACTAAATGAAAGAAAGTTGTTCATTGTATTTAAAGCTATCTCATCACATTATGACTTCAATAAGCAATCTATATAAGTGATACTAGACTGTAAGTCCACCTCCAATCATACCATGGTTTGAGATAAGTGACAAACTCATAGTTACTAGAAAACGCTAATAGCTTCGTAATCCCAATTTTGATACATGTGTTCCAAAATAGGAAAGAGATAAGTGACAAACCCATAGTTCTAAAATTATTTTTTTCCTGGTGTAAAGAAGCTAGGCCTATGTATCTAGAATCTTATATCATTTTTTCGGGAACACTTGCTTTAATTTTTGTAACCTTCCCCCCTTTCTAGTAATTATGGGTTCGTCCCCTTCGGGCGCCTTTTATAATATACATTTTTTTTTTTTGATAAGGAATATATAAAAGAAGCCCGAGAAGGGCAAAAGGGCAAAAACCCAAGAACAATTACATCGGTCTTAAAGACCCCAAAAAGTCAACAAAAGAAATAACATTTACAGGAAAAGCCTATTTGACCCAAAAAAATAATAAACGCAAAAAGGCGTCTTTAAGGTAGGGAGTAGGAAGCTCCCGATCCTCAAAGACACGATTGTTTCTTTCTTTCCATAGGCACCAAAATAGGCAGATGGGAGTTAGTCTCCAGATTCTCTTAATTGCTTTAGGAAAGATGCACCCTTCCCATGCTAACAAAAGAATTTTTAACTGATTCTGGCATGACCCATGTGACTCCAAAAATGGTAAGAACTAGGTTCCAGCAGCTCCAGGGGACGTGACAGTGCATGAGAGTGTGATCCACTATTTCTTCATCATTCATACAAACGTAGCATCTACTAACCATCAGGAAACCTCTCTTCATCATGTTTTCCGCGGTTAAAATGGCCTTCCAAGAAGCTTTCCAAGCGAAGAAGACGGCTTTAGGGGGGGGCTTTTGAATGCCAAGTGAGCTTCCAAGGAAAGAGAGGGCTTTTAGAAGGAAACAAACTTTTGTAGAAAGAGCTCACAGAAAAGGATGACTTATCCAGAATCCATAGCCTCTTATCTTCACTTCCTTCCACTGCCCGAAAAATTGTTGATGTGGCTAAGAAATAGTCCACCTCCTCAAGCTCCCAGTAAAAGAAATCTCTTCTAAAAGAGGGAGTCCAAACAAGCGTATTCCCAATGCTCACCACATACTCGCTAACCCATGTCGACTTGTTTGTAGCCAAACTATATAGCCTGAGGAATTTCATCTTCAATGGCGTAGCCCCACTCCACACATCATCCCAAAATTTCACCTGGTCACCCTTTCCAAGTGACAATCCTACATCTGTCCTTAAAAGGTCTCCATTCTCTTCTGATGTAACCCCAAAGCCCACAACCCATCGGCCCATCTACGCTACCCGAACACCAACCCCCATTCTCACTCCCATACTTAGACACAATAATCTCCTTCCGTAGATCCTTATCACTATCACCAAACTTCCTTAACCATTTTCCTAAGAGAGCTATATTGAAGATTCCCAAATCCTTCACCCTTAAGCCCCCTAGAGACTGAGGTTTCTTGATTTTATCCCACGCCATCAGGTGAAATTTCCTACAATCTCCCTCATGGCCCCAAAGAAAGTCCCTTTGAATCCTCTCCAATCTTCTACTCACTGTCTTTGGAATCGGGAAAAGAGACATGTATTAGGTGGGAAGATTGGCCAAAGAGCTTTTAAGAAGAGTGAAGCCTACCTCCTTTAAAAAGGAGTTAGCCTTTCCATCCTGAAAGTTTGCTATAAAACCTCTCAACCACCGGATCCCAAATCCCAATGGATCTTGCACTAGCTCCCAACGGAAGTCCTAAATAAGTTGAGGGAAAGCATCCCACTTTGCAGCCCAAAGTGCTGGCTAGAAGATCTAGCCCCTGAATTGCCCCAACCGGATAGATGCAGCTCTTAGCCAAATTGATCCTTAGACCTGACACAGCTTCGAAACACACAAGAATACATCGGATAAAGCAAAGCTGGCGCACTGTAGGATCACAAAAGATGATGGTATCGTCAGCAAATAAAAGATGGGAGACGACAGTGCCATCACCCCTTCTTACCCCCCCTGAAAGCCTTTGATAAGGCCAACCTCCTCGGCCCGGCACATGAAGCGGTTCAAAGCCTCTATAGCGATCACGAAGAGAAAGGGGGATAGGGGATCCCCTGTCTCAATCCTCTAGACGAACGGAAAAAGCCTGCAGGAATCTGTTGACGAGGACCGAGAAAGAAACAGTGGATATGCACGACTGGATCCACTTCCTCCACTTGTTCCCAAAACACATCTTTGCCAACATACCCAACAAGAATCTCCAGTTAACATGATCAAAGGCCTTCTCAATATCCAGCTTGCAGACCAACCCTTTCCTTTTCTGTTTAAGTCTAGAGTCGATACATTCATTAGCAATGAGAGCCGCTTCCAGAATCTGTCTCCCCTCCACAAAAGTGTTTTGGCTAGGAGAGATAATACTACCCATAACCTTTTTTAATCTTAAGGAAAGAACCTTAGCGATTAGCTTATAAACACTGCTTACCGGGCTAATGGGATGAGAGTCCTTAATGCAAGCCGCTCCTTCTTAGGGATGAGGGCAATGAAAGAAGCATTGAGACTTCGTTCAAAGCCCCCCTCCCTATGGAAACTCCCAAACACTGCCATCACATCCGCTTTCAGTACTGACCAGCATTTTTTAGAAAAGGCCATAGAAAACCCATCTAGGACCTAGAGCCTTGTCCCTGTTACACGCCTCTAAGGCTCTCTCCACTTCATCCTCCAAGAAAGGAGACTCCAGGCTAGAGGCTTCTTCCCCGTTCAAGCTTTTCAAGTTAATATCCTCCGCTCCAGGTCTCCAACTTCGCGGCTCTGAGTAGAGAGTAGAAAAGAAATCAACTATTCCCCTTCTGATTGGCTTCTCCTCTGTGAGAACACGATCGTCAACAACAATGGAGGAGATTTTGTTCCTCCTGTAGTGGGATGAAGCCATCCTGTGAAAGAACTTTGTGTTGCGGTCTCCCTCTTTAAGCCAGACAGCCCGAAATTTCTGCCTCCAAGTGATTTCCTCCATCTTAAGGATCTGCCCAATTTGCCCCTTTAGGCCTTCTCTCTCCACCCTTTTTTCAGCTGAAATGGATCCCATCTGCACTTCCTTGTCCAACTCCAGCAAATTATTCAGAATAGTCTGCTTTCTTTCATGGATAAGACCAAAGACCTCTCTATCTCAAATTTTGAGGTCTTCTTTATGAAGTTTCAGCTTCTTAGCAATGCAATAACTTGGAGACCCAATCACAGCATAAGACTCCCACCAATTTCTCACTAGCTCCACAAACCCGTCACTTTCTAGCCACATGTTTTCGAATCTAAAAGGACTTTTTCCAACGCTAGAACCCCCACAAGACAGCACGATCGGATGATGGTCAGAACAAGGCCGCGGTAGACACTTTTAGGCGATGCCTAGGAAGTGATCCTCCCATTGGAGCGACACCAGGAATCTGTCCAATCTAGACCTAGCTAACTGATAATCTCCTCTGAACCAGGTAAATCGCCCTCCCTCCAATGGCAAGTCCACAAGACTCTGAGAGTTTATAAACTCATTGAAATTCCGCATAGCCGAGGTCAACCGCCCATCTCCTACCCTCTCATCTGGGTTCCTCGCAACATTAAAGTCCCCCCCTAAGCACCAAGGGATTTGCCAAGAGTGAAGCATAGCAAACTACTTCTATAATATACATATATACTTTTACTGTTAAAAAAAAAAGGAACAACACAATAGCAAAAGACCAACGCACTTATCATATATACACACACACACACACCAGAGCAATTCAAAAGATTAACATTTTTTTTTATAAGTCAAGAGATTAGCATAATAACTTCACTTAGTTCGATATTTTTACATTTTCATTTCAATATTATAAATTTTCAAAACTTGGGCACTTCAGTGATACAAATTTTCATATTCATCTTCGGGCGGAAGGAAAGCTCTTTTACAATAGACCTAACCCATCATAATTCACTTATTTCATCTACATAAGCCTAGCCTCATCACGGACAATCTACACAAAATGAAATTTCATCTTCCGAGCTGTTGTTGTATGTGCAAAAAGGAGAAGCAGTCGGTGGATCATCTCCTTGTGCATTGCAAGATGGTAAGGGACACATGAAATATGATCCTTTCTTAGTTTGGAAGTCAGTGGGTGTTGCCGGCAACAGTATTTTAGGTTGGAGATGTAGGCAAATGGGGAAGGATAGGAGAATTGCATGGCGAATGGCTCGCTTGTCTCTTTTGTAGTGTCTTTGGAGGGAGAGAAATAGAAGGTTGTTTGAAGGGATTGAGCTTCCTTCATGATGCTTCAAAGACTATTTTTTGAGTGTTCTATTTTTTTGGGTGAAAGAGGAATGCCTTTGTATTTAGATTCTCTTAAAGATTTTTTTGGGGAATTTTAGGTATTAATTTGTGTAGTCGGTCCCCCTTTTTAAATTGGTGACTTTCACAAGCCCTTGTTTATAATATAGATTACACTTTTACCGATTAAAAAAACAAATAAATAAGCCTACCATCATCATTCCGCATTTAAGTATGTAGCATACCGTTGTCCCATTCCAGCTTCACATACTATAACAATCCACATTCTAGGTAACATTTTGCATACCGTATTATCCATGTTCTGAACATTCTGCTTCTCATCTTATTTGGTATCATTACTCATCATATACTTACCAATTATAAAGGCTTAAATAACACAAATCAACAAGCAATCGTATATATGGACTCCCTCCCCGACTGATAACCATGTGATGAATTACCACCATTATGATGGACTGAATCTTAAATATCTAGAACCTAATGATTAGCAACACACCATCAGCACAACATTGAAACCATCATAATTACTTATTCAAGTCCAAATATTTCCAATAATTTTTGGATAGAATTCACCGTTACCCTTCCCCATGCTTTCTCAATTTTCTCATGCCATTTTGGTAACCATATCAGTCACAGTTTAAAATAATTGGGCAAGAGAAGCATGGATGAAAAAATAATTTAATTAATATTGGTAGGAAAAGAGTGACTTACAAATAGATATTACATTTAACAGCATTTAAGGTAAGACCCCCACAAAAAAAAATGCATTATACCAAAACTGCTTCAAGACACCTTGAGACAAAGTGGGTAAAGTAGTAACAAGACATGTAATTAAAAATCACCTATAAATCCGCCATGGCCGCCAATTAACCGCCCATAGTATAGAAAAAGATGCGGAACCCAAAATAGAAAATAGGGTCCCCGAAATTACACACGCCAACATTACATCCCTCTCGTCTCCTTCCATGGCTTCTCCACCCCTTTATCTCAACTACAACATACATATCAAACCAAAAATTAATAAATAAACAAATTCAAACACAAAATCAAACTCTTATCTCAAAAAAAAATTTTGAAACCTAAACCGGCGAACACAATCAAAGATAAAACCAATTTAATTCACACATTCAATGTTCACAGCAAAGAAGAACGAACGATTATATGACATAATATGAAAAGTAGTGCATGACATTATAAATGGCTTTACCTACTTTATTGAAGTCGTATCAACTTCCATGAACAATTCAGTAATTCCTAGGGCAAAAATCGAGTCCGTCCTCCATAAATTTCAGCTCGGGAAAATAGGGTTTTCAGCTAATAGCAGCAGCATGGTCAAGTGAAAGTAGGGTTTCTGAGATTTACGAAGAGTAGATGGAAAGAGAGAATAGGTTTTATCTTCTTGCTGTTCCTTTCGATTGTTTCGGGTCAAGAGAGAGAAGAAAGATTAAAACCCTACAAACAGAAAAGTAAAAAAGGGGCTTGGAAAATGAGAGAGAAAGTGCAGAGAGAGAGAGAGGAGAGAGAGTCACTGGAAAATGAGTAAAGAACAAGTGTGGATATAAATTTCTTATATGTTAGTGGTTGTAAATAATAAAATAACAGCTGTTTTACGTGGGTTTGTGTCTGAACGATGCTATGCCCACTCTTGGTATTCATGCGTGTCTTCACGTTCAATCAGGATTGAGACTCGTCCTTCAATGGAGTGAAAAACATTACCTTTATGACAACGTGTTGTCACCTTCTGTAAATCGCGCGTGGTAGTCAAGTCTCGCAAGGACAATGTCTTGGATTTCTCTGAAAAAATAACCAAAAAAGCATCCTTTTTTGGTTTTTTGTTTTTTTAAACGAGGATTAGTCATTTCTAAATCAGGACAAATAAAACAATAATATCATATTGTTTTTTAAATATTTTTCAATTTTCACTTAGGGGTTAATGAAATAATTGGTGTCTCTAAATAGCTTTTCCAATACTTATGTTTGGGTGAGTGCCCTTAAGGGTTGTTTTAGATTTTGAAAATGATTTTATAAAATTTAGTTCGGTATAAATGATTGTGTATGAATTAATTTGTTAGTTGGAAACATGTAATTATAATGTCAAATGTGATTTTTTTTTTGTGTCTGGTAAATATTATTTATAAGTGTTTATTCTACATTATGTGATTTTGATTGTGTTTAGCTATATATTAGATAAAATAATTTAAATTGTATTTTTAAAAAATAATATATATATATATAACAACTAAATTAAATAGGTTAAATTACACTAATCTCCTTTCAACTTTGAAATAAGACCTAATTATTCATGCATCTATGTATTTTGAAAAATTACATTAAACTCTTTTGTCATAATTAATCTCCTAACCGTGTCAAAAAAATATATAAATTAACTTTATTACCCATGTATGTTAGAGGATGTCCTCTTTTATCACCGGGAAGCCTTCATCCCTAACCACAAGCCCTCACCATCATCATTAATGTTAAGACAATTCTGTAACCCATTGTTTTGCAATCCTAACCCATCATTATTCAAACTCCCCTCACACCTCCATCACCCATACCCCACAATTCTTCTTAATCCCAATAAAATAACTTATATGCTATTTTTTTCATGATGTTCGTCACTAATTCTTTGTATATGTTACTCTCGAGCATTTTCTCCATCTCAAGGCTTCCCACATGATCAAAACCTGTTAGAGGGAAGTCGTCAGAGCTGTATTGGATTCCTAGTATAGGAAGAGCATCATTAGCAAGGTCAACGTCTTTGTGGATGGTGACCACCCAAAGCTGGCAAGTGAACTTAAGCTTTTGGTGTAGAGAAGATGCCACGACCTTCGTCTCATGTAACCATGGTCGCCCTACAATAGGTTGAAATATGTTGGGACGTCCAACATTGAAAATGAGCAATACTTTGTATCGGGACCTAGTTTGTAGTAAGTTTCATGACACCCACTACTTATTTTCTTGTGTTATCATATGCCCATAATGCTTGGGTGGATGGAATCAAGTCAGCAACTCCCAAACTGAGGCACTTCATGGTCCTAATGGGACTCACGTTGAGGGCTAAACTATTGTCTATAAACGCTATCAGTATTATCTTTTCGAAGGCATCCACAGTGATGTGTAAGGCTTTGGTATGGTCGGCCCTGCCCATTGGAAAATCATGATCTATAATGTGATGACTTTGTTGAATTGGACCCCTCCAATGATCTGTGTAAGCTGCTCAAGTATAGTCATGGTGGGGACTTAGGCCTCGTTCAAATGTTTCAAAATAGCCTACATTTGTGGGAAAAATGATGTCAACAGTCCCTAAACTGAAATGTTGGCTTGGGTCTTTTTGAGTTGTTTAAGGAGCTCATCCTTAATAAGAACGTGAGGTAGGACCCCTACTGACTGTTTAGGCTTCAAGAATTCTATCACAAGATCATCGGCTTGTAGATGACTCGGTTGGAATGATCTATATACATTACATTGGTTGAGTTGGTCTGGTTGTAGTACTCCAAGTAATCGGCCAATACGATGAAAGTTCACCACTAAAATTATGTCAATGATTGATAAAAAAAAATGACCTAATAAATTTCTCACTAATGGCTTTATCTTCATTTTAATTTTTAAGACTTGACTATTAATAAACTATTTTTGACTTAAATGATCTAGATGTTTTTCTCATTGATAGTAAGTAAAAAAGATCAATATTTATAACCCATTTAACATCTAGCCGTTATAATGCATTAAATGTGTGAATGGAGCTATTAAGAATAACCATTAAATTTGTTTGATTCACATTTTTAGTCTACTGGTACTAGCGATCAGTCAACTATTGGTTGAAGTTTAAATGCATTGTCAGTTGACTTTTTGAAAGAAGATATCACTCATTTAAGTCCAATAATTTCCCAACTGACCATAAAGATTATGTAACTCATTCAATAGTCGAGAGCATTAGTTGACTATTATCCCAACTAATCTTCATAGAATAAAAAGTCTCATTTTGGTTTAATCAAATTTGTTAACTATTACATAACTTTATTCGAACTAATTTTCACATAATTGGTATTTTAATTCAAAGTTTTAATTTGTTTTGCCAAATGATGTTATCTATTGGCCAATTGCTTTGGGTAGTATTATTATAAACTTATTTGGCTTCCATCAACTACTTTTACAAAATGGTAGAATAATGCTTTCAATAAGTATCAAACTTAATTTCTTAAAATCATAAATCTCAATTGTGTTTTCTTTGAGTTAGCCTACATTTGTCTTTCCATGACCATATAATAACTCATTTCAATGTGCTTTCAAGCTCATGCCAGTTTTTAGGGATTTAGTTCATGATATTGATTAATTTAAAGGTCACGAGTCCCAAGTCTTAAGCCACATAACTCCCAAAAAATTGAGCTATGAAAATATATTAAAGTTCATTGTATAATTATACTTAAGCATTTGCACCCTCCAATTATTCTCTAAGTTCTTATTCATAATAGTCCTTATTTTTTTAGTTTGGAGTCTATTTCTTCTTTGAATGATAAGTGACTTCATAGTTCTTTCTTTGCTCTTTGATACAATTTGATTTTTCCTTTCTTTTCTCATTAGTATGAGCATACCTTAGTTTATTATTTATAACTTAACATAATACCGTTAGCATGAACTCATCAACATTTTGTTATTATCAAAATTACTTTTATATGCTTAGGTTGAAACCTTTAACCTAACAAAAAAATATATAAATTGAATTCAAAATAGTAAACGATGTTGCCAGTTTTTATTCGGAATGCTACTTCCCTTTAATTACCTGTCAAGAACACAAGGTCAGAGGGCCACCAAGAAGGCTCTGGTGGTAGCCGATCCGATAATGAAGTCAGAAAATGATAATGACTATAATTGAAAGAAAATAATTAAATATGAATTGAAAGCGTACCTTATCTTCTTATTTATAAGCTGTAGATCTCCCAAGTTGAGTAGAATTGTGAGACATGAAAATAGGGATTTGATGATATCCTTAGATAGTAGTTACCATATCATACTACGTTTCTTTTTTCTGAGGTCAGTAATTCATAGAAGGCGTTGGCCAGTTTGGAACCCTTCATGCTCGTGTTCTATAATCCATAGATTAGTAAGTGTTTGCCTAAGTTAGGTCTTCGTACTACAGAGCACTTCAGGGACACATGTCATATTCCGAGGCCTAGGTCACATTATGGTATATCAACTACTCCCCCTCTCCCCCGAGCCTTAGTTTTGTGGGGTTTATCTTAAGCTAAGGTTAAAGTTTCTGAAGCATCGCGTGTGTGACATCATAAATGTGCCATTTTGGTTTTCGAAAAGAAAGTTGTTGATGGGACAGTTAGTGTGTCATTATTATGGCAACTGTCAGTTGGAGAAACGAGGTCATCATTGCCTCGACTGTCGCACCGGTTTCGAGGTGGCGATTAAATAGTGACTCTTAGGGCCCTATAAAAGGGAAATATAACTAGTGGGGAGATTTTTATCACTTCCAAAAATCTTACTAAGCACTCATTCGAGCCAAAAATGATTTCTAGGCAATTTTCGGCACACCGATCAAGCTTTTCCAATCAAGCTCTTCCAACCTCCAATCATGTTTGGTTCCAAGAGTATCTAACCATCCTCTTGTTATGTAATTTCTACCATTGCTCTCATTCAACCCTTTTTTTTTGTTTTTCACTTTTTTTCAATCTTGGAAATGGTTGCCTTTGACCCCCATTCTAGCACAAGGTATGATATAAGAGTGCCCATAGAGGTAAAAAATCAAGAGGCACCAAGCCTTAAGATTGGTAGAGATTCAAAAGATTTGAAGGATAACCCGACCAATAGTTCGGGAGTTTGTATAGTCAAAGCCTTTCCCAAAGGCAGGAACAAGGTGGCTAGAACCTTCAGTAGAGGTCTTAGACATGAGGAAAAGGAGAGTGCCATTACCCAGGATATGATGGACACTCTTATAGCTACTTACGATTTTTCAAAGAACATGACCTGTGGAGTCCCTAACCCAGTAGATCAACCTACTCACATAGAATAAGGGAAATTTGTGCTTACCTCGAATGGTTAAAGGCCTGGGGTTCACTTTCCATTCCATCATTTAGTTAGTAAATTCATCTTTTGGTTTAAGATCTGCCATGCCGAGCTGAACATCAATAGCTGGAGGCACTTAATTGCCTTTTTTTGTTTTAGGCCATAAGAACAAGGTCGAGGTGAATGTTAATTTAATTATGAGTAACATGGACCTCAAGTACCAAAAGTCTGAAGGCATGTATTACATGTCATTTGAAAAAGGTTCAAAACCCCTCACCTCAGTGCCCTCTTCTAATAAAAACATAGAAGAAGTGGTACTTCTTTGCCAAGGGTGGTTGGGAGTTCGAGGACTATGAAAACACTAGCAGTTTCTTTCCTCGGTACACCAACTTCAACGGTGAGCCTAGCGAACTTATTTACTTTGTCTTTTTGCATTTTGAATACTTGTGACTTCTGACTTATCTTGTTCTGAACATCTGGTATATATAAGAAAGCGCGAAAGAGTTCTATTTTTACTTAAGACTTTCAGATCAAGTACAAGCAGCTCCTCTAGCCAAATAAATGCCCACACAACAAAGTCCTCAGCCTCACGAACTTGATGGAGGCCAGTCTTGCTAAAGAAAATAGCGAATGGCTGAAAAATTCAGTCTTTTCTGCATAGAAACTAGGGTAGAAAAAAAAAGTTTGAGGAAACTTCTTTCGCCTATTAAGCACACTCATTCTCATAAGAGGAAGAAAACCTTGATTGGAGGGGTGACTCCCTCGAGCGAACTATTTCCAAGGAGTTGGCGTTCACCCCTGGCTTGTTAAAGGTTCTCCTTCTATCATTTGTTGGTCAACAACTTTTAAAGGGTAAATCCAATACTACGGTCCCCACCATTATGGCAGACGATTCGAGGGGCAGAAGCCCAAGAAAATTGCCAAAGATCTATTGGTACCCTGTATGAGGGTAAGTGTTTAGAACCTATTATCTTGAAATTTTCCATTATTTTTCTCTAAATATTGTTATGATCTTCTGCAGGTGGTTCATGCAATGGATGCCATTATGGATAGCCTAGACGACTCCGAACAAATTGACAAGCAGTTGGCTGAGCTGGACAAGACAAGGCTCTATCCTGGGTCTGTTTAATCTGTTGCCTCTACTTTAAATGAGAATATGAGAGAGGCTGTCAACGCTTTCGCAATCTTGGAATCGGAGAGGAATGCTTTGATTTCCGATCTAGAGGAGTTGAAGAAGATGATGATTAACTTCGAAGTAGTTTTCGCCCTGAAACTTGCTGAGAGCGTGGAGGCAGTAAAGGTCTAGACTGAAAAGAACCTGAGAACTAAGGTCCAGAAACTTAGGGGAGAGTTCGTGGACTATGGCTACAAGATGTATAAGAAGAAACTCCTCACACTCCGCCCCACCTTAACATTGGGGTGAGAGTTGTGGGTAGGTGCTACCTGGTGAGGCAAAAGGGTATATTTTGCTGGGATAAGAGGGTTGTGGTTTTTGCTCGGTAAATGTTTGGTCTCCACCTTGTAAGGAGGTCACAACAGTGGAAAAACTCAAGTGGGGATGCCTGACTCGAGGATGTAGCAAGTTTTTCAAACTTCGTAAATCGCTGTATTTGCTTTTTTTTTCTCTTCACATTTTACTTGTGCATTTATAACATTCATTTTTAAAGTTTGTAAAAGAAACCAATATTTGTAAAATACCCTATTCACCCCCCCTTTAGGGTCAATATCTGAGCAACAAAAATAATTTATGAAAAATATGAAACAACAAATAAAATAATTCCTAATGTGTCTTAAGTGATGATTAAGCTACTGAATGAGTTCAGAAAAATAGAAAGGGCCTAACTAAGGTTTTCAGGCCCGCTGGACCCAAAATAGGAGTCCGATAAGACAAATTAAGTTTCAGAAAATAAGATATTGTAAGGGCCAAAATTTTAATCATGCTTCTAATGAAAGAATAAGCTGCCAAATGAACTTAGAAATTGTGAGAGGACATATCTTAGAGTTTTTAGGGTTATAAGTACAAAAATAATGTCTAACGAGGCTAAAAATAATAAGTAGCTTATAATAATGTTTAAGTTGTGTTCTAATACGAAGTTATGTGCATTCCACTTATGGATCTTGGAACTAAGGATAAAGGGAATGATATTAAAGAAACAAACTAGGGATTTGAGGTGAGAAATCTTGCAACTTGAATCAGCAGATTTTACATCCTGCTTTAAAATGTCTATTTTGTGAATTTTTATATCTATTCAAAATATCTACTCTATATTTTTGTTAGTAGTCATCCCGAATCAGTAGATTTTATATTTAAATGTCTATTTTGTGAATTTCTATATCTGTTAAAAAATGTCAATTCTGTATTTTATAAAATATGTAGGAACTATAATCTTTATGATTATATCTTGAAATGTCATTCATATGTATTGTTTTGGAAAATATCTTCATACTTTGAATCTTAATTGAATGCTTTAGTAAATGTGAGTGAGAAATGGGGGGTCGCTAAGAGCCTTCCTCCAAAGATGACCAAAGAAGAGGTGGGATCAACATAGGGGCACAAGATTGGTGGAGAAATGGGTGAATGAGAGGTCAAGGAAAGTGAGGTAAGTTCGACGGTTGTCTGTTATGACAAAGATGAATGACCTGGGTCCTTTCCTATAGAGGAATGTTTTTCCTTTCCCTTTTGGGTAAGGGTGTTATTTATAAGCACCTCGACTGTACGACAATTAGGGTTCCCATCATTCGCGCTTGCCATGACGTTTGTCCCTTCCTCATTGGCCTAGGTACCTGATAAGAAGATTCCTTCATCAGTCATTACCGAGCTTTTCTCACCAACCTTTAATCCACTAAGTCCCATGTTCTTGAGATAGGTTACAACCTAATGTATCATAGTTCGCACCAGATTGCACCACGGGCCATGACTAGGTCAGTTGTGGGAGTAAGACCATGATCGCAAGACAAGGCGTGACGGGCAAACACCGCATCTCTGGGTTGTGACGCATCTCAACTTGGAGGATCACCACAACCACGAGGTTTGGAGCACGTCGCGTCCTTAAAGCGAACCCTAACTCCTGGTCCAAAGACATCACCTTCGAATGGGTGCCTTGTGACCGTCGTCTAGTCACCGCTTCAAACTAGCACTAATGGGGCTATTGGACTTCCCCAGATGTTCAACTTTGAGGACCTCAGCATGCTTTGTTCTTTTGGAGAATCCCACGTCTATGGTGGTGATTTTTGTTGCCTTTAGTAACTCTCTCGGTGGTGGTGTTACCAATTTTCTGCCTTAGGGATTTTAGTGGATTTGATATCCTCAAAACTAATCTTACAGTAAAAATGTTCGGTATTTGATTGTTTGTCTGTAAACCATGGCACATTTTCAATGGGGAAATGTTTTGTGTGAACTAGTCTTCATTGTGCAATTCAAATAATATTTGTGTAATCTAGCCTTGTATTTGTGTGAGGCCTACCCATGTGGTGCTTCGACTCTTGTGATTAGACTTACCCACATGGCACTCCAACTCGATTCTTATATCTATATAAGGCTTACCCATGTGGTGCTTCAACTCTTGTGATGAGACTTACCCACATAGCACTCTGACTCATTGTGAAATTTCTAATTGATATGTGGCACTCCAAGTCTTGATGAGACTTACCCACGTAGCGCTCTGACTTAATATGTGATTTTTCGATATGTGTAGCATGTATTCGTCGTTCGTCTTATGTTATTCGTTCTTCATAATAAGATTTCAGGATTATCTTTTTATGTATTTTCGTTATTCGATATTTATGTTATCCGTTTTGCACTTGATCATTCGAACCATGTTTTAAGAAATGCTTGTGTTACTATTCATCTTATGAACAATTCTTCGATATCCATTTTGTGCTTTAATATTTGAATTGTGCTTTTGAAATGCTGTGTTTTAGAATTGCTTGTGTTATATCCACTTTTGGAACCCTCGGATTGGTTTACTAAAAATTATCCACTTTGGAAATATGTAATATGATATTCTTGGAAATATGTTATCTATGTTGTAAAAACTTGGTGCCCATGGTATTTTTTGCAAAAGTTTATTTTTACAAACATGTGACAAGATACAGGAATTACTTACGAGCTTTTCATTAAGCTCACAAAGATTTATCCATGCATATGTCAAGTGAACTAAGTAAGGAGAAATATGGATAACAAGGAAAGCTGGAGATATGTTTATGGAGAATTTTGTGTGTAGGAACTATAACTGGACTAAATGTGATATTTGATGACATTTTTGGCAATCCAATAATGTATTTATGACTTAGTAAGACTATAAATTTCTTCTGTGGACAAGTTATATATCTTTTGGCTAGACATGTATGTGGACGATAATAGAAATGTTAATGGATTATGATGGTGATACGATCACAATGATTATAACTTGAGAACCTTTAATAGATGATTGATGATGTTGTGTTATCAGGTGAGTTGTAAAGGTGTAACTTCCGAAATTAAATAAAAAGTATTCTTACTGATAATTGCAACTCATTCGATTTTGTATGGCCTATCAGGGTGATAATGTCGATCATTACTCCTAATCCAAAGAGGGTAGGGTATCGAGTTGCAACACCCACTAAGGTTAAGTAAAAATCTATAAGGACCCTTTATTTTTCAAAAATAAGCAGGGACCTCCCCTGCCATTACTACTCAATGACAGAATATTGTGAGATTTGACATCCAATTTAATTTTATATTTGAAAAGTCTAAAATGCCCTCAAAATGTTTAAATGTTCGTAATGCCCTTTATTGTGTACTGAAAAAGATGCAAATACACTTCTTTTGTACTGTTGGAATTATACCACTTAGGAGGAGGGGTAATCACTACAAACTTTCTAGGGGAGGTCTTTGCAAAATTGGTCCACCATATCTGTTGCAATATAAGAGCTAGAGCTCTTTGTACAATTTACTCCCCCTCAATTATTACTCTCTTCCTTCCTACCATTCTATTGATATCCTACCACTCTTCAAATGGATTCTTCAACATCAACAATGAATGTTAGTATGACAATTTAGAAACAAAATGTGCAACAGGTGTGGACAAAGAGTAGTAGTGAGGATTTTTTAGTTAAGTGAAAACTCTTATAAATTATATTATTTGTGTGGAGAGAGATGTTGGAAGTTCATTGGTTTTTAACAACCTGAACCTAAAAATATCAACATGCAAGAGGTAGCATTTGACAATACAAGGACATCATATACAAGTGGAGAGCTATTTTAACTACAAGCGCAAGTGTGTGCCTTCCATGTCAGATTTGACAACTTGAAAAGTTACCAAGTTAGATTGAAATGTATAATGCGAGTCAACATGATTTTCTTTGGAATATCTATAGCCCTCTTTCTTACGACAATGTTATTGTTAAAGGCAAATAACTGTTAGGTTATACATATGTAATGATGTAAGAGGACACGTGAATATTATTTATTACCAAGTATTGCATATGTAATGATTCTTTAATATAAGTAAAATCCATACTAGATTCAATAAAAAAACCATTAACAAATTTAATTAAACAGATATAAACCCCTCAAATCCATATCATAAAAACTAACTAAACATTTTTATGTTAAAAATCATCAACCACAATAATTCAATTGCATAACTATAACATGCAACAACCATATTGTTTTAGAAACTTAAAACATTAAAAGCTGAGAAACAACACACTAAATCAATTAAAAATAAAATAGAAATTATTTTTTAACTAAACTGAACCATAACTAGAAATTGAACCATCTTAACTAATTGGTGCCACTGAACTAGGATGAACTACAAATTGCACCAAAACTAGGAACAGAACCAATTGGTGACTCTATTTCAAAGGACCTCTGAGAGTGAAAAGACCTTTGTGATTCGGAAGACCTTTGTGACTAAGACGCTGAACCATCACTTTGTTACCTTGCTCCACCCCCATGCTGCACAATAACATACTGTGAATTACTTTACTTTGTAAGGTCTTGTTAACCAGTAATTACAGGTCTCAAAATACAACATCCCCTTGAAATAACTTGTCTAGACGATGAGCAACTACTGCTGCTTACTCTATGATTTGGTGGTACTAGTGGGCATGCCCTTTTGTTATGCCCAAATACATTGCACATTACACACTTCAATGTACATGACCTTTCGTTCTACAGAGGAATTGGCTCATCTGACTCTCTTCTTCTATATTTATTTGGCCTTTCACACATCCAAAATATGAGGCTTAACAGGGTCATGTTGGACATCCGACCTCATGCTTTCATTTGTAAGGGCGTGAATCATGCCACTATAAGTGGCCAAATAGGCTTGAGTGGTTAAATAAGGGTGAAAATATTGCTTTCGGTCTCCTATGTTATAAGAAATGCAAGTCAATGCATGCTTTCAAGGTAGGCAAGTGATAGCCCAAGCTTTATAATTACAGGTTTGGTCCCCCGAAGTCCACCAAATAAGTAGTGGTCTCATCCAATACCTGATACTTTATACAACCAACCTATATTAATATACACAAACTGGTATCCTTTTGAATCTTAGCAAGTTTACTTTTGACCCTTGAAGGCACTATAGAACCCCAACTAACCTTCTTCCAATTCCTTCATTACAACTTTTTCATCAACTTCCTTCTAATATGCTCCAACAAAATAAGGACTATACTCTCCAACCCAACTATTGAATGATTCTTTTAATTTTTATTATATGGTCACTTTTGATTAATTTATCAAGAGCATGGCTCTACCAGTGATGGGAAAGTGTCTTTAACACCCACTCTAGGGCCTTTGTGTTTATGTTTTTGAAAGCAATTGAGTTTCTTTCCTTTGGAGCATCCCACAAACTGTTCCTTAATTGTACTCCAATGAACCGTCCTTCGAAGTTATTGTACATACATTTCACATAAAATTTGTTACTTGAGTGTTAGAAGAAATAATGAACCCCATAAAAGACACCTTTTTGTCTAGCTATTATGAAAGTTATTAGTTTATTTTACCTCTCACATATCAATATGTATAATAGGGTCAAATGTACCAACTTGTAGTTGGTCTCTCTACCCAGTAACCATCATATCCAATAGAAATAACCCACTATTAGCATTTTAAGCTACTATAAATAGTAGCATCCTACCAGATAGACCCTTTAAATAGCATCCATCAAGGTTATAAATGGTCCGTAACCATTGAAGAATCCTGTCTTTTGTGTAAGAAAAGTAATGAAGAACCTCTTAAAAGTAGGATTTTGACTCATATATTCCCTAACTCTTTGTTGTCTCTTATGGTAAGAGATTTTTACTAAGGCCCCTGGATTTATTTTCCAAACATATATTCTCATCATATTTAGGCAATTTGTTGTAATTGTTGGCATGGTCTACCTCAAACTTTTCTTTTGCCTTTCTCAAAGCCCTATGCAATCTTGTATTACAACGCTTCATACCATAATTGATCCTCAACTCTTCCCTCATTGAATTTATCTTCATATCGGTGCAATGATCCAAAAAATTGCCAAAGGGTATTTAAATAATTTTCTTGTCAAAGTGGATAGTAGAAAATTAATTAAATAAAAATAAGTTAAATAAATTATAAAATTAATTTATTGGTGATAAATATGATATCATGAATCTAAAATATAATTTTAGTAATTTATTTAGGACTTGTGTGTGTCACAGGACCACATAGTCAGATTTGGGACATAACTAAATATACAAATTTCAACATTAGAATTTGGAGATGTCACTTCCCGAAATTCACCATTTGTGAATTAAGGATGCGAACACACTTAACAGGATTCAGACGAAGTGCACTTCCCAACAGAATCAAATGTGCAGTTGAAGCAATCACACAGGTGCATATTCATCCAACATGTTTTTAGACAGGATAATTTTTTTTATATATACATTATATGCATTACATTACTTATCAACGAGTTTAAAGACTCATTACAACATTAGTCCTTACATAACACTATCATAACAGTCGTGGGTCCCATACCCCACGTTCACACCTTGTTCACATTTGATTTCATACTTTACACTAACTGTATGTCCCATACCCTACATTCACACATGTCCATCACTTTCTACTCTAACTATGGGTCCCATACTCCACGTTCACTTCAGTTTCTCACACTTCACTATAGCTGTGGGTATCCTACGTTCACTTATGTTCATCACACTTCACTGTAGTTGTGGGTCCCATACCCCATATACATTTGACCTCTAATATCATGGATAAATCCATGTGAGCTTTATGAAAAGCTCGTGAGTAATTCTGACACAATGTCATGGATTTTTAACCGATAGTGTTTTAAAGTATAAGATACTTTATCATAATTAATTGCTATCGATTGTTTACATTTTCCAACATATGATACAAGATACTTGAATCATACCATATAAACATGAAGTATTTAAATACATGAACTTAAATCATGACGCATTTCAAGCTGATTCAAGTAAAACACTTCGTTTCACAAACATATAGCAAGATTGACTTTGGCGGTATTGAGTGTAGACATTTTATTCTTTATGCAAAATATGAGGAAAAAATCATTTTCGTATGATTAAGAATGTAAAACACTTCATTTATAAAGTACGAGGATTTAAAATCATTTCTACTGTAATTAGGAGAGTAAACCCCTTTACTTCACAAAACACGAGGAATGAAAATCATTTTTGAATAAGCACAAGGGTAAGACCCGTTATTATAAAGCATGAGGATAAAATCCTTATAAAGAGACTTGAGGTTTGAAAAGCTTCTTACATTTCTTAATTATGCTTGTTTTCATTTTACGCGAGCATCCGTGTCGACCCGGACTCTAAGATTACACGAGGTCAATTAATTCATGACTTAAACACGAGAGATCTCTTGTCTTCTTACGAGCATTACATGAGTGAGTCCTGAAAGATTCACTAATCACGAATGCTTATGCACTAATTATCTTCCATTACCATTTCACAAATAGGAATCATTTATTTAAAATATTATTTTTCAAGTGGATGCTTTTCAAGAGCAAGTCGAGCATGGCTTGAAAGAGTAACATTCATCTTTAAAGGAAGATATTTATCAAAACTTCATAACAGGATGATAGGCATGGTTGAAATGAGAGTTATGTAAATAACGGGGTCAAAATATTTTACAAACTATGAAATTCCAAGTACAATATTACTCACATTGGGTCCTAGTTCTTGTTTCTTAACTCAATTTCCATATTGATCTCTTTATCATGTGTCCACCCTTCATCTGGTGATCCTAGACCACACATTAAACCGAGCTTAATACCTCAATAAATATATTATTTTATTTAATCATTATTTCTTTGACATTTTTGTCTCAACCGACTCCATTTTTGGATTCAGTGGCCATCTTAACCCTAGGTGTAAAATGGTAATTTTATCTAATTATTTAAGGTCATTAAAGTAATTACAAATCATTTTTCTAAGGCCTAAATAGAATTTTCCAACAGTTATGGGGATTGAAATGTAAATAAACAAAGTTCTAGTTCATTAACTAGGCTTAAACCCATTGATTTGGCCATCAAGATAGAGAACCGATCCAAAAACAACAAAAATTAACCAGTCCAACAGACCTTTAACTGAACCATGGCATAACAACAAAGAACCGACCAGTCTACTCCGGTCTAGGACGTCACCATTGCGTCATCATGGTGTCATCTAAACAACGACATTCCAATAAGTTCCAAACTTCAAAACAACAATGTTTCACTTACTATTAGATTCTTTTTATACGTGGTTTGGCCCGAACCCATTTAAGACTCGACCCATATGTTGACTAACCTAGTTAACTGTTGACTTGTCAATTAGGGTTTCTCGTTGGCATCGATCACCTTCTCCAACGACGATAACTAGCCATGATCGTTTTTCGACGACATTTCCACATGGCTTTGAAGAGTTTTTCAGCCAAGTTTCATTTTTTGGTGCCAAAATGGAGTTTGGCTCAATTTCAGGTCGTCAAACGAGGATTTACAGTCAGTGTTCCAACGGAGCCCAACTTTCCTACGACCACTGCAATTTTGTTTTCGTGATATTTCAATCATGGTTTTTACATCTTTTTCATCCCACTCTCTTCCTAGAATCTTTTAGAACTATTTCCCATTCATAAATCGAGACAAATCAAGCTCAAATGCAATGATTCAGTTTTCTCTCTAAGTGATTGCAAGTCACTATTTCTGAATGGTCTCTTCACCATTTTAAGTGCTTCAAGTTGATATGACTTCCATTTTTGATACTCTTTCGAGCCATGACTTTAGTTTCAAGCTTGGTTATGATTGGCTGTAAAACCCAATTAACCCTAGTTTCAGATAAAATGATTCTTAGGGTTTTTCATGATGAAACAATGCCATTTTCCTCCCAATTTCATCCATTTACAAGGTTATTTACATCCAAGTAACTTAAACCAACTAAAACTGAAGATAGACATAGGATTTCCTGGTGAGGGAAAGCTTACCACATTCATGGTTTATCTCTCTGGTCCTTGCATGCTTTCTTCTCGAGCTTTAATAACTTCTCAAATACTCTCTAGCTTCCAGATCAACCGGCCTTTTGGCCTTACACACATATGCACGTGCTTTCATTCCCTTCTCACTTTCTTTCTCTTATCTCTATCCTTCTTTCTCTCTCTCTCTCTCTCTCTCTCTCTCTCTCTCTCTTTATATATATATATATATTCAGCTAGTATATGAAGAATAAAAATTTGTGTTTTTTTTTTGTAAACCTTTAAATATTTGTTGAGAGGAGACCCACACATGTCTCATGCCTCTCACAAAAGCCAATTATACATTGCCACCCCACACTCCCATGCCTAAGATAGTGACACCTCATTTTGTTCACGCAAGTTACTCAATATGCATGATACATATATATATATATACACATATATATATATATATTCGGCCAAAATTATTATATAATAGCTAATAGCCTAGTGGGTGAATTATTTTTGGTAAGAGCTCTGCCTATCTAAAGGTGTTAGGTTCAAGTCTTGGCATCCTCTTTTCGGTCTCTTTTCCTTCTCACTTTTTATTTATCAAGCCTTAGTCTTCTTAGTTTGTTTATTAATTAATTTTTGTTTGCTAATTTATTAGCTAACATTATTTTTGTCTCATGTACTTGTTTTACTAGTTGGTATAACTTCTGACCTCATTGTCTTACATTAGTCTTTCTTAATTCCTCACAATTTAAGAATTATTATCAATTACCTTTGTTCAAGTGTAATTATACACCAATACTTTTAATTTCTTTAAGTTAACACTAATTACCAATTAATTAGGTCATGGGTGTTACAAGAAAAATGGAGAGCTTATTTGGAATCTACATGTTAAAATTAGCTATTCTGTCAACTTTAGTGTGATTCCAATACAATTGAGTTTTGGGCATGTATGGCTAACTGACCACACAGTGCCTCAAATAACGTGTAAGGCTTCTTTAAGAAGTTTTGTGAAGATTATTTTAGAGATGGACATGTGGCGAGAGGTGATTGGACCATAAAGTATCTAAATGAGAAAGGATAGGGTACACGTGTGCATAAAAAAATCATTACATTTTGTTATTTATTGATATATGCAAGATGGGACTAGAAGAGACAAAAATCTTTGTGTGTGTGTAAATATATGTGTGAATACACACAATGGTGCCTAGGAAACCATAGAGACTCGAAGAAGGCATGAACAACCATTAGAGGCACGAACAACCATTAGAGACATTTAGAGTTTCAGTTGATAAAGGCTTGGAGACACAATGATGAAAGGAGGGTGAGCAATATAGTGGTTGTCATTGATGCATTGGATGAGCTTTTTCTCTCTACTTTCTCTCATTGGCCATGAATGAGCTAGGATGGCAAATAAGGGCTGTAAAACCTTTCATATGGTTCTAGATGCTAATATATAAGTGTATATATGTATGTGGTTATTTGTGTGTAGTTGTGTGTAACTCACTATGTGTATATATATATATATGTATAATTGTATATGTATATGAAAATAGAGAACCTTGGGTCTTCAACTGTAGATAGATTCTAGGGCTTTGAGTAGCTTCATGAAATTGTGTGAGAATAAGTGTATGTTATAGAGGATGTAAGCATTATTGATTGTTGCGTGTGGACAGAGTTGTCAGTTCACAACATCATGTAAGACCTAGATTGGGCCTCTTTGTGGGTGGAGTTTCGGATTGCCTTTACATTATTCTTAAGAGCATTATTAAAATATGGGTAAATTACACTGACCTCCTCTGAGGTTTTTGACAAATACACTGACCTCCCCTAATTTACCTGACAATATACAGATACTCCCCTACAATCAATTGTTTTTCTTTAAAATGACAGAACTACCCCAGTCATGTCTTTTTTTTTTTTTTCAATTTTTTAGATTTTAACCATTTTTTTTTTCATTTTCCAAATAAACATTGATAAAAACCTTAAAAATAAGTTAGTTACCGTAAGTTTATTTTTAAGTAAAATATCATTAAAAAAAAGTTAGAGAAAATTGGTCAAAATTGAAAATTTTGCAAAAATAAATAAATAAAAGGGTAGTTTTGTCATTTTGAAGGAACAAAATGACTAGAGGGGGGTATCTGTTTATTGTCATGTAAAGTAGGGGAGGTCAGTATAATTATCAGAAACCTTAGGGGAAGTCGGTGTAATTTACCATTAAAACATTGTTATATGTGTTTTTGTATATAAGGATGTATATATACATATGTGTGTGTTTGTACTTGACTGAAAAATGCAATCAACAATAGTCGAACGAACCCAATATGTATGCTTTAATAAAATAAAATTCTTGATGATTTTGGTGTATTTAATCCTTGAAAATAGTTTAAATATTGATATCAGGATATCTAAGACAAAATAGTGTTAAAAAAAAGAAGAAACAACGGTAAAGAAATGGAGTTTTCAAAGGGTCATCGGAAAGTCGTGTCTCACTGGAGACCAACTATTCTTGAGCTTTTAATCACCAAAACTTGAGTTAAATGATTGAAAACATATTTGGTGGTCTTTAGAAGTAAGAAGGGATGAAAACCAAGTAAGAAAAAATAAATTAATTAATTAAAATCATAATTTTTTTGGTGACCGTCGCCAGGGAAGGTGATCAGAGCTTCAACGACGATAACGTTGACCATTCAATGGTAAACCGGCTTGGGTTTGGGCAACGGGTTGTGGTCAATGCAGTTTAGGTTAGGTCGTCATGTTGGTGGATCCCAGATTTGGGCTAGTCCGGTTGGGCTTGGCGTTTAGGCCTTGACTGTTGGGTTTGGCCTTTTTAAATTAATAAATTTGAAAGCCCTGAAGGGTTATTTGATTCCAAGGATATGAAATTAAGAAAAGTATAAGTGAAAAATTAAATTGAATTAGGCCTGTTTGGCCGCAAGGTTAATGAACTGACTTGTTATTAATTACAAAGAGGCTAATAAAGCTTGAGAAATTACAAATAAGTAGAATAATTTATGAAAATTTACAAATCGCCCCATAGTTTGTTAGATTGAAATCAAAGTCAATTAAATTCTAAAAAAGGGCAGACCAAAAGTTTTTAGGTCCTCCAAACTCAAAAATGAGTTCCATTTGGACATCTAGGGATCCAACGTTGGTCCCACATTAATATGTAAAATGATGAAAATATCCTAATGTTAAATAAAGCAATTAAAATGCTAATTAAACTTCGGAAATGGCGTGTTTAAGGTTTTTGGATGCCCTAAATTTGAATATGATGTCAGATTGAACAAATTGGGACCTTAGGTTGGTCCCACATAAATATGTAAAATTTTGATAATACCTGTGTACATAAAATAGATATCTAGAATACAAGGAAGGCTAATATAGGGGAGTTTCTGGATCCGTTTTTTAGGTCTGTTTGACGAGATTATGTCTCGATAGGTATGAAACTTGTATTGAGACAATTAAAAGAATACATTTAGGGATTTAAAAGACATCTAAAAGCTATTTGATCATCAGAATGTGACCTCTTTAGAGTTTTGAGATCCGAAAACTCATTTTGGCATTCATTTCGGTAAATGGATACACCATGTATAGGTTAGGATATAATTAACCTTAAAGAATTTATATAATTGATACAGAACTTAAGTAATATGGGTAAGGGCGGTCAAGAATGTTATAACATGAATTTATATTGTAAACACCTCATTTTGTAACCCTTGAATGTATGAGGGTCGTTTCATAATACTAACACATATCTTTGAAATCTAGATGTTCTATGGCATTTCAGTCATTGTAGTGTTGTATTTCAAAAAATTTCTTGATTAGGAACAATTTCATCATTTTTTGGAAGTTACTACAATATTTTTCACCCAATAGTATTTTAATAATTTGTACACAATTTTGCCCCTAAGGGTATTTTGGTATTTTTTTTTAAATTTTGGTCCCTAAGGATAGTTTCTTACTTTTTATACCATTTTACCCATTTGGGGATAATTTACTAATTTCAATCCTTTTAAGATAATTTGACATTTTTTTATGCTTTAGGGGTTATTTTGTCATTTCCCATGTCATATGGGTAACCTAGTAATTTCCAAGCAAATTGAGAGCATTTTGGTAATCTTAAATAATAATTATTTTAGGATTTATCAATTTTATGTTAATATTTATCATCTTTTAAATGAGACTTATTTTAAGTCTCATAGGTACATTAGATGTCATCTTAGTCATGATTGGTCCATGAATGGTAGACATTTTTTGCAAATAGTCCACCTCATTATGAATTTTCATTGGTGCATTTTGTGTTAGCTGCAGTGTGATTGGTATATGAATTGTAGACAATCACATGATTCGTCCACACCATTTAGGTTTGATATATATATATATATATATATATATATATATAAAGGTTTGGGTAACTAGGGACATATTCTTGATTATTTAATTTCTTGAGTTTAATTAAGTTAAAACTTTGGTTTTTCTCAATTCTAATTGGTTCACCTAGGTAAACATGCATTCCATAGGTTAGAAATCATTTTTCATTTTCATTTTAAATAATTAGCTAGGATAATTATGTCTAGGATAATTATTATAGTTTCTTTATGTCACATCCCCCAGACCCACCCTGTGCGGATTTGGGGTACGTGGCAAAGGCCAGTTAGGCACCCATCGGGTTTTATCAGTTTTTTTTTTTTTGAAAACAAAACCCCGACGGTAATCCTAACCAAAGGCCATTCCGATCTAAATTCCAAGCATAATGCATTCAACATATATAGTTTAAGCAGCGGAATTTTCACATGAGAATGCATACATGTATACTTGGTAGAGCATTCAGGATATATCATAGTCAGATCTATCTTAATCAAGATTACAAAACAGTTTCACTACAAAAGGTCATAGTCTGTTCAGTTACACAAAAGTACAAAAATGATATAGATTCTCAAAAATGGGTTATCATTCTATCTGGGGGTCTCCAACATTTTCCCCCTAAGTTCTGGACTTGCTAAACCTGTCCATCTGAGAGTTCCCCTGAAATTATTAAAATAATGGAATGAGCTTTAAAAAGTCCAGTGAGTAACACAGATATCCAGGCAAGAGTTTCGAATTCAATCTTTGCTTAAATCACATGGTAATTAAATCAGTTTGGAATTAATAGTTCAATAAATCCAAGTCAAATTCAATAGATCAAAACAGATAAACGGTTCAGAGTGCTAGCATATCAATCAGAAGTATAGTTAATCATTTGAGAAACTAAAAACCATGTCATCGGTGATAAAAGCATGCATTTAAAACAATTACATTTAAAACATATGGTATTCGAAACAATTTAACAGATCAAGGAGCAGTAACTAAAACAGTGTCAGAAGTTACTCACCTTCAATATTTGAGTTTGAAGCTATGAACGGAGCCTTCCTCTTTTTCTCCTTAAGCCTAAAACAATTTATAAAGATTTATCAACTCATGACCTTAGACTGAGTAAGTCTACCCTATGATGGGTTCCATGGAACTAACTTATAGTGGCTAGTTCTTAGGTCTTACCTCTTAAGCATTTGGCTTAGGGTTTCAGTATCTTCCTGTTTTTTCATCTTGGCCTCGGCAATCATTTCCTTAGTACGTGCCTTATATATGAAGGGCTGGATGGAAACGATTTCAGTTGACTTAGCTATTCTAATATGGCGCTCTATAACTCTTTGCTGCCTCAGTAATTCTTGCATAAACTCTTGCTGTTTCTTATCGTCTAACCTCTGGGCCTTAGTCATGATGGTGAATTTCTTGCCCTGTTTGTCCATGGTAGTTTAAGTGATATTTTTTACCTAGAACACAGTTTGACATGTTAGAACAGATGCCTTGTACAGTGTCAGGGGTATTATGGTAATTTCATATGTTGTATTTTTCGGTACTTTATTTGCAGTCACGGACCTCACCATTGAGTCCGGAATGTCCAACATAGTTAAAATGGACTATCTTTCAGTGAAATTTGGCCCTATGTGTCATTAGGGGCAGTATGGTCATTTACCCTTTACATGTCTGTATTTTTCGGGACTTGGTTTCACAAATCGGACTCCACCATTGAGTCCGGAATGCCCGAAATAGTAAGATTACACTATTCAATCATTAAATTCGGACTTGGTTTGACTCGTTTAAGGTCCAGGGGCATTATGGTAATTATTCCCTTTTAATAAAATAATTAAATAATTATTTTATTATTTTAATTAATTTTTCAAAGGTATAATTGCATAAGATTTTCAAAATCTGGGCCTTAGTGTAATTCTGTCAAACAGTGGGGGTCAGTTTGCAAATCTTTAAAAGTTCAAAACTGAACCAAAGGGTTCAGTCTCTTTACAACTGAACCGGTCCGGTTCAGTCCGGTTCTGACCGGTTCTGTTACATTGCTGACGTCATGATGACGTCAGCCCTAGAATAATTTAAAAAACTAGTTTATTCAAAACGACGTAGCTTTATTAATGCAGTGGCAGTCCCTGGGACAGACACCTGTCCGAGTTGGCTCGGCCCAACCCATCTCGACTCGATCGACTCGGTCGACTCAGCCGAGTCAACTCCGTCTTCTCCACAAACTGACTCGGTGTTGCCGGATTTTCTGCAGATTTTTAGCTTCTATTTCGTGAGTTTTAGGGTACGGTTTCTCGCTGTTTTGGGGTGGTATCGACTCCTGAGGGTCACACCAACACTTTGGCATCGGTTTTGGGCATCGAATCAACCCAACAAGTTCTGTTTTCAAGAGGGTAACCGTGACCTGCAACTCGATCTAGCATCCTCATTTCTCAACCATTTTGTGTGTGGTTTGAAGCTACGTGACCTACAAATCCTAAGGATCAAGACCCTATTTATATATTTCAGTTTAGTCTCGAGTTTTAACGGATTGGATTTTAAACCCGTAGGTTCATTTCCAATTTCGTGGGGCTACAGTGAGTCTCGAGGTCGCGTAGGTACATATTTGAGATCCTCTTGGGGTCTATTTCAGGCCTTGACACTCAAAACTCTGAACTGTTATGGTCGATTCAGACCTGGGTTTTCCAAGGTTCATCAATGGAGGTTGGTCTCGGGTTTCATGGGTTTTGACCTATCCGAGACCTCTAAGCCATGCTATACACTCAAAACAGTTCCTAGAGTCAATAATGAGGCATGCATGTAGTCTATACCCGTAGCAACTCATCAAAAATAATTCAAAAATCTACAAAACAAGAATTGAAGATAATTTAGAATTTTTACCTTCACAGTGCTGTCCCTCTCGGTTATGGCTCGACCCAGACCTCTCACAGTGTCCTCAAGTTCCTCAGGTCATGCATGAAATCCTCAAGCCTTTACTTCAATTGCCAATTCCCTCTCTCACTTGCATGCACAATCTCCCTTCTCTCTCTCTCTCTCTCCACACTCCAAACCTCTCATGCATTCACCAACCTAATATATATATAGAGACATGGCAGCACACAGCTTGCCAGGTGGTTTGTCTTCAAAACCATGGTTTAGGTTTTGCATGCAACTTGGTTGGTGGATGGGGGTGTATCTTGACCATTATGATGTCTCTCATATATGTATTCAAATATGCATAGTAATGGAGTCTCGGTTGATTGAAAAACTGATGTGAGAGGAGATGAGGTAAGCTAATAATGGGAGTCTTGCATGTAAGGCCATTGGCCAATTTGGGTGGTGGCTTGAGCAGATTATAGGTTATATACATATATTGCTGTATTTATGCACAAAGTAACCAACAGCCTAGTTGGTAACTTTTTGGGATAAAGTTGCTTACCTTGGTAGGTCAAGGGTTCAATTCCCCTTGGCCTCCCAAGTGACCATTTTCTCTTATTTTCTGGTTAAGGCCCTGTTTGGTTGTCGCTAAATTCCAGTTTCACTGTTTTGGCCTTAACTCCCAATCTGTAACTCCTTTTTCAGTGCAGTTTCTTTCTGTCACTTCCTACTCAGAATATCTTCCATTGACCAAGGTCCAATGTCAGTTTTTATTTTCTCGAGTTTCCCATAATTAGCTAATTCGAGTTTTATCACTATTAAAAATAGGCATTAAATTAGCTAAACCTGACATTTCATTCCCAAAACAGTTTTCTCATATACAAAACATGTCAGTTACGAAATTGGGGTATTACACTTTATTTCTAATTCATGATAATTATCATTCAAAACTTGATCTTAACCCTTTGTTTGTGAGAATCATTCTGAGTTATTGGATCAAGTCTACCCATTTTACTTATAAATAGATTCCATTGGCCACCATTTTGGGGAGTGGGTACGTCTTTTCAATACCAAAATGTTGTCGGCATAATGTTAGTCCTAAGACTTTTCAACTGAGGGCATTTCAATAATTTTGATGATAACAAGACATTGTACATGTGGACTAATGTTTTATCTAGTGACAATGCAAATAGGTCATCTAGGTCTACGAATATTGTTGACCAAGAAATGACAAAGTTCATCAAGCTTAAAGACTCAACTCAAAGCACAAGCTTAAAAGAAAAAATCTAATCAAGCGGAATGCTCTCACGATGATCCAAGCAAATGGACAAACTTAAGCCCAAGAAATCAAGACAAGTCAAAAAAATACTTTATTTTTCTTATTTTTGGTTTTTAGTGATTTAGGATTAGATTGATCATTAAGCAGAAACTCTTACTATTTAAAATGATAAACTAGAACCAATTCTAAAAAGATTTTTAAAAACAACACATTGCTATTTAGGGTGATCTTTGACAACTTCTATTATTTGGAAGGGTCTAGTCTAACATTTTGAGTTACGACTTCACTTTCTATTTTATCTTCTTCTTTTCATTCTTTAAGATTTTAATGATTTATATCATTGTTATCTTCAAGTAGTTCATTTGTAGTTGAATCATTTTATACATCATCATCATTCAAATTTTTCTTTGTGATGTAAAGATAAGATTCATCAAATACAATATGTATAGATTCTTCTAGAGTTAGAGTTCTTCTATTAGAGATTCTATATGTCTTACTTATGGTAGAGTGTCCTAGTAAAATTCCTTTATCGGATTTAGTGTCAAACTTTTCCAAGTTCTGTTTGTCATTTAGCCATAACATTTGTAACCAATTATATGAAAATAACTAATAGTTGGCCTTTACCTATTCCAAATGTCATAAGGTATTTTATTAAGTTTTGGCCTTATACTTACTCTATTAATCACATAACAAGTTGTGTTTACTGCTTCAGCCTAAAAGTATTTGGGTAGGTTACGCTCATTAAGCATTGTTCTAGCCATATCTTGAATTTATCTATTTTCCCTTTCAACTACTACTCCATTTAGTTGAGGAGTTCCAGGGGCTGAGATATTGTGACCAATTTCGCATTTATCACAAAAGTTTTCCCTGTTCTTATTATCAAATTCTATTTTTGAATGAGGTTTTCTCTTGTTTTTTTAGTTGGCAAACACCACAAATACCATCGTTTACAAATTTAGTTTTGGGTAAGCCTCTAACTAGTTCATGTCTAGACAAGTTAAAAATCAAATACATACTTACTTGACTAAGCCTCCTATGCCATAACTAACTATTTTCAATTATGGTCCCAAAATATTGCACATCTTGTGATGCAATATCATCAAAATTAATGCAATAGATACTATTATCCCTATATGCAACAAATAGAATATTTTCATAATTGTATGCATTTTTAATTAGGCATTTATTGGCTTCAAAAGTAACAACATAACATTTATCACATAGTTAACTAATGTTAACCAAGTTATGTTTCAAACATCAATTATAGACACATTTTCAATAGATAAATGTGCCTTGAGCATCCACTATCAAGGAACCATTTGTTCTTGCTTGAGGAAGACTTTAATCAAACCTACAAAAGCAACTCAAGTAACTTCTTCTGGTAGCCAAACCTTTTTGGTTCCTTATGAGTTATTCTTAGGTAAACAAGTTCCTTTTAGAATCTGAATCATTTTCCCTTTGTCTTTCATGTTTACTTTAGATTCACTTGAAGATTGTGCATGCATAGTTGCATTAGAATTAAAGGCTCTAACAAAGAAGTTTTGACAAGAGTTTTGTTTGGTATGAGTATTATATCCCAAACCCGCTTTATCAATGACATATTTTTGTTGTGAGATGATCTTATATAAAATTTCACCACCCTTTATAAATTTTCTTATAGTGAAATTTAGATCATCCACATTTTTCTTGAGAAAGAAGTTTTCTTCCTCAAGATCCTTATTTTTTAAGTACAAGAAATCTTTTTTTTTTTTTAAAACTTCATTTTGATCATTTGAAAGAGAAGGGATTTTATTTTTAATTTCCTTGTTTTTAAAAATGATTTTCTCAAGTTTCTCATGCAATTTCTCAAAGGAATGTTGTAACTCTTCATAAGAAGGAAATGGGTTGAGGTTAGAGTTTTCCTCATCTTCTTAAGCCATGAGACAAAAGTTGGCCACTTCTTGGTCACTTAAGTCTTCTTCCGACTATCTCAAGTACCTTTCATTGCTTATTTATAGGTAAAATATGGAAATTTGATCTAATGGCTTATAATTAGCCTCACAAATTGAGGACTAGAATCATGTCTTGAGTGATAATTACTTGATTAAATCGTTAAGAAAATTAAATAATTATCGTAGACAATGAATATCCTAAATTAAATAATTAAAAAAATATATGAAAATGAAAGAACCGATAGGATTAATGTCTACATGTATGGACAAATAAGAATGAAGAAAAAAGATAGATTATTCCCAAATAAACTCTTAAAATGATGAATTTCCAAAAGAAGAAATGTCTAGAATCTAGATTTACCAAAACTCTAGAAAAAGAAACTCCTAAATGTGCAAAAATGATGACTACCACTCAATATTACCAAATTTCCCCCAATTTGATGGAGAATCTCTAAATTGCTCCCCCTCCAAGGCATGTGAAATGACCAAATTGCCCCTCTAAGTCATAAAATGTGCCCAATTTGTCATTAAATGGCTGAAATTACCAAATTACTCCCAAAAGGTTAAAATGATGCAGAAATTACTGAAAATATCCTCCAAGTGATAGAAGAGTCCCACTGAGGGTAAGACTGTGCCAAAATTACCAAAATGCCCTTTAAGAACATAAGGTGCCTAAATTATCAAAATACCTATAGGAAGTGCGAAACCACTAGAATTTACCAAAATACTCATAAAGGGTAGCAAAATGCTAGAAAACATCGAGGATGACCTTGAGGACCAAGAGATGTGCAGAATTACAAAAATGCCGTGGAAGGTAAAAATGTGTAAAATGACCAAAATACCCCTAGGACGAAATTACCAAAATACCCCTATGTGGAAAATATCTTAGTAATTTATTAGAAATGATGAAACTACCCCCAATCAAATGTTTTCTCAAAATATGCCACAAAATTATCGAAATGCCCTCGAAAAGTCACGAAAGTAAGGTTTTACCCTTATACAATCAAGGGTCACAAATTGAGGTCTCTACAGAAAACAAATGGGAGTTTAGTAAGAGAGAGTAATTAAAAGCTTTAAGACTGAGATAGAAAAATATAGAAGAAATTAGAGAAAGAGAAAATGATAGACTTCTATATCAGGACCGATTAAAACTGACTTTAGATTTGCGTTGTCACAAGTTGTTGTCGTCGCTATTACTGGTCGGAAACTACCGTCGAAGCCTTTAAAATGACAATCATCACAACCTACAAACATTATCATCACAATTGCATTACGAGAGAGGGAGAGCATGAATAAAATGAACAAAAAATGAATTTGAGATCTAAAACATTATTTTTATAGATGTTAGTTGAACTAGGTGGCTCTCAAAAATTGTGAAGAGTTCATTTGGATCATCGGCTCAAGAGTGGACTTGAACAAAATTCTCTAAATTGAAGGGTTTTGTGAAGAGAATGATTTTTCTCATTCGCCTAATTGAATTCTAGACCGGTTTTTGGGTTTTTTGGTTCAACTAACTAATCTAATTTTTAAAACACTGCGTTGGGCTTATAGTTTGACAGTGCATCACTACTATCATGACTCAAGTCCCCTCTAAAAAAAACCTCCCATACCATAGCTACTGAAATCAAAATTAGCCTCACTCTTATTCCTCAATATCTAATCATCCTCATCATCAGTCCATTAGAAGACTTCCTTATCATCATCAATCACAGGTTATTATTATAAATTAGGCTAACATGTGTCAATAATGGGTGATTAAAGTGGTTGTGGTTCCAAATCTCCAAGTAATGGAGTTTGTAATGGTTGTGTAGATTATGGTAGATGTGTAGATTCTAGGGGTTATTATGACAAACATGGCATCACCAAAGATGTAGATGCATTTCTCTTCTAACCCCGTATAAATCAAACATCTCAATATCATCTACATAATTTTCTACAAATATAGTTTGCTGTGACCTAGGAATTACAATGGTAATCATAAATACAACCTAAGAAACCACTATTCTTATTTGTCACACCACTTAATGCTACTGTACAAAATCAGTCATCGTATTGTCATAACAATCCTAAAAGAAATCAGCATGCATCTTATGCGCAGTGGAATTAGAAATATAAAGATTAATTCCATCAACTCATGTCCAGTCTATGATGTGTAAAAAACAATCTTACGTACTACGAGAGGGTTAGATCATAGTTACCCTTGCAACATGCGTTACAAAACTTTGTAGATGATTTATAACAATTGCACAAGCGTTGGGTCTCTAAGCGGATCCACATAAGTGAATCCCGTACTTGAAGAACCCTTACACCGTACCTTGAATCTTCGAGTCTTGAAGATGTAAAAGATGGACAACTATAGAGAGGGAGAGAGAGAGAGAGAGGGGGACGACCCTTCCTTGGGATTGAAGTAAAAGTGTTAGCTTTTGTCTCTACATTTTCTATTTATAATAAAGTCAACCCTAACCCTAATCATACTAGAATTTGACTAATATTAGGAAATCTCCATTATTAACTCTTAATAGCAAGTTGACCTCTCTTAATTATTCAAATTATACATCACCCTTTTTGTGTATGACCCCTTACCTTTATACTAATTTGGTAGTAGAAATAAATACTTTAAAATATTACAAATTAGAACTCTTTCTAATTTAATTTGAATTAGAACCCTTTCTAATTCTCCCTTAATTGAAAATAATAATTAATTCCTTTTATTATTTTTCGGGCTTCTACAAGTTATGAGTGACACCTAGCGGTATGTCATGACTACCTAGATAGTAGGAATATGGTTGTGAATCTTTCCGTTAATAGTTACCGTACAATTCAATTATTCCATCATACAATGTCCTAATTAAGTCACTTGGGTACGAAATTGTTTTCAAACCCCAACTTCATTATATGTATTCAACCTAACTGATATCAACTCGAGTTAGTGAAATTAGACAACCCCTTTTGTAATTCTAATCGTGCCTTAGCCAAGGAATTTCCTGAGTTATATCAACGAAAATTACGTATGACATTCTCTTTCCGTACTTGAAAGTCATAGATACATTGTTGTCTATTCACATACCTCAATTTGTAATCCATTATGCCCAATAATACTTATATACGTCCCTTAAAAGAAACATAAACACCGCATATTATTAAAGTATAATAGCTTACATACAAGAAAATCATAATATCTCAGGTCTAAGTTATCACTTGCATAATTGTAAGTAAGAACACTCCATTGACAAACAAGTAAAACTCCATATGGATGTTCTTGAATATTGGTCATGTCTAGGGTACTTGTTCTCTAATTAGCACCTACATGTCTGTTTAAGTATCTTTATACTTAATGACCTTGATATTAGTCAATATTTTCAAAACCAAACATAACATGTGCTAGTCTAATTGGATTTATACTACCCAATTAGTAATCCTATGAATTAAAACATATTTAAGAATAAAGTACAGAGAAGTATAAGGTTTACAATTCTTAACTCTTTTAGAACCTATCTTTTCAACTTTAATACTTGTTCTTATCATATAAATAAATAATAGTATAAACATGATAAATAAACTTTTCATAGTATTATTATGATAAATGAGACTATTTTAAATATAATATCCTTGAAACACTTCTTTCAACCATTGACATTTAGGGCATACTATTAACAAATACATGCTAGGATCCTCATTTCCAACCATAAATCCACCATCCAAATAATGAACAATTATGTCAAACATGATTTCTAATAAAACAAATATAAATATACTTAGGATTCTATATAATGAAACTTACTGAGAATACTTAAATTCAAGTAAAAGAAATTGAACATATGTTGGAAATTTGATTAGAATTGAACATAATTACATAGAAATTAAACTTGTTAAAGCCTCAATTGACTCACAGAAGCCCCGTGTGACCAATTAAACCCCCAATTGTTGAAAGTTAATTAATTGACAAAAAGAAAAAGTCAAACCCTAATAAATTATTATTAAACCTCGATTGAGTCCAATCAAAACCCTAATTACAATCAAGGGAATTTTCACTTGGACCCTTGTCAGGTTTGGTTACTTGTTTCAAAAATACCCCCCCTCAGAGGTTTGCATTTTATTACCTTCCATCACACCCCTTGAAATGAATTGAGCCTTTGATGCATTGACTTTATTAAAATGACTAATTTATCCTTATTTTTATTTAAAAAATAGAATAATAGTCTTTTCTCTATCTTCTCTTCTTTCCTTATAGTTTATCACCTAATACACCCTTTCATAGATTGTTTCTTTCAAATATGTTAAGCCAATTAGTTGACTTAATGAATTTGATTTCTAAATAGTGTTATATATATATACCACTCACTATATATATATATATATATTAACCCAATTCAAATTCAAATTCAACTTCACGAATTGAGTTTATAAATATAGTGTTATATATATATACACACACACACACACACACACACAAACATATGTGTGTATACATACTCGTGTTTATATATATATATATATGTATATGTATATATGTATACATATACACATGAAAAAAAATAAGTATTTACAGGTTTAACCATAGAAAGAATTATGTACTATCTTCAACACTAAGGGATCCACATATTGAGTTGGTTTTGAATAAAATCATGAGACTTGAGAGGACACTAAATAAGGAATTTTATGATTTTGTGTGGTCTTCAAGCCTGTGAAGCCACTTTGTTAAACAACTAGAAGAGGTTATGAATTATATATATAGAGAGAGAGAGAGACACACATGGCACAAATACACACATATAGATATGCATATATATGTATATATATACACATACACACACATGCATATAACACACACATACACACAGTTATATATATATATATATGCATGCATAGATATATAGACCCCAAATTAGAATATCTCTCTAATGTTGTTGATATTTGCACCTCAAATTGCCACTCATCAGTACAAATCCCGCTAGAGGCTATGTCCATACAGTTCGCCATATGCCAAGCCATAACGCCACCTTTAGCCACTACCACTACATTCGTTGCAACTCCATCTCTATACAACCATGCGCTGCCCAATAAACCAACATGGACTCATGGCCGCAAGAGAGCCTTGATTTATGGGATATCATATCGAAACTTCCACTAACAATTGAGTTTGACATCAAGTTATTGTTATGCAATTTCACCGCTGGTAGTGACGTAAAGTCAATAGCAAAGATCTTGATGTTGTATTTTTTTTATTACAATTTTGGAGTTTTGATTTGTATTTTTTAACAGTGGGATTTTGATTGGGTTTATGCAATGGTCGTTGTGTGCCACTAGTGCAATGGTGGTATGATAGGACGATGACCAATGAGATGATGAAGGTCAATAAGGAAGTGGATGGTTTTGGGGGTGGAAAATAGTGGTGAAGGAGAAGAGTTACAGAATTAAGGGCCCTTTTCTAATAAATTACTTTTTTATGAAATGAGTAAATTACACATTTACCCTTATATCATTTAAGGGTTTATGGTGTGCAAATTTTAGGGAGAAAAATGTGTGTTTTCAAAACAAGCGGGATTTTGCTGTAATTAGGCCAAACCTGAAGAGGTCCAAGTAAAATCTCCCTATGATAAATTGACAAAAAAATAGTGAAAAATCTTATATTTCCTCAACTCAAACTCATGCAAACTCTAATTACAATAAATTAACTTGCATAGTTGATGAAAATTAGTGAAGATCTTAATATTTGCCCAAATCAATATCATGAAAATCCTAATTACAATTAATTAAACCCCCAATTGATGAAAATTTGTGAAAACTCTAATTTTTCCCCAAATCAATCTCATGCAAACCATAGTTACAATCAATTAAACCCTTAATTTCCAGAAATTTGTGAAAAACCCAATTTTCCCCAAATCACTCTTATGCAAACTCTAATTACACTCATATAATAAGTAAGGTGTACATACATTTTTTTATAGTTTCATAGTATCTCATTTTCATTTTTCGTCGATCCTCTTTAATGGTTTCACTATAAGAAATCACTCTATCACCTTAACAAATACCAGGTACGATTTTCGGCTACTGCGTAGAGAGATCAAAGATGACTAAGATTTCTAAGAGCAATAAATGAGATATATAGGTTTTGGGTCTCTACGTATAGCATGGACAAGGAAGATGAGAGAGCTAGGGTTTATTATGTCGAAGATAAGTGGGAGGGATGAGAGAAATATATGAAAGAGATAAGGTTATGCCATAATCTGGTTATGGAATAAATGAGAGACAGAAATCGGTTTGGATTCACTGTGTTGGGGATATATACGAATGGCAGGAAAGGTTTCTTGGTTACCTAACTCTAACAAACAAATTTTTTTTGAATTTTTAATTGATGTAATTTTACCTTCTTGAACTTTGACCGTCAATTTGACCTAATGCTAAGTAACAACAAGGGAGGTCCCTACCTATTTTTGAAACAAGGAGAGTCCGGGTAGAATTTCGCTTAAGCTCATGGGGTCTTAGTGGAATTATCCTTAAAAATAATTATTTCACTAAATTTCAAGACAGTTGACCCATGTTCAAGTACGTGTTTGATATATGGCATGATCTTATCTCTTGTTTTTAATAATTTTCCCTAAGTTTATGAGTACCTTTGAAGAGTACCAATATCCGAGAAACTCTCCTCATTCAATAAAAGAAATTATACCCATTGAACTAATATGTAGTCTCCTTCATCAAATATAGTCCAACTATGTTTAGCCAATCGTGGACTTATTCGATTCTTTTGAGTTTTTTTTACTCCTAGCCCACCTTCTTTCTTTTGTTTTACAACTTGGTTTCATGCCACCTTTTGCCTAAGGTCTTCAGTTTGTTAAATCTTTATATGTTTGTGATAAGAATGCAAAATGTCATATTTTTTCTCCCTTAATGCTTAGTCTTTTATACTTATTTGGTGCCTAAATGTACTCATTATTCTTATATTTTGATTTAGGATGCAAATGGAGACGCTAAGTGCAAAACGAAGCTAATTGGGCAATTTTGAACAGTTTCGACATCACTTCGTAATTTGGGAATAACTCTCTCATCCGAGCTCCAATTGAGATGATTCAAGATGATATGGAAATTCAAGAAAAAGTTCTACAATGTTCATGTTTTTAGTTTTGAGAGATTCTGACTACATCAAGGTCGATATCGGGCTTGAAGTCACTGCACCTGCACTGCTGACGTTCTGAAGCATTTTTTAGCTGCGCGAAATTCTAATGCGTGGGTTAACGTGATTTATTTTTGAAAATTTCAGATCTAGTGCATGAGAATTTCAGCTGAAAACACCACTTTCCTAGTTATATTAGGACTTTATTTTATTTTTAATATTTCCCTTAATTAGTTAGATTTGGATACTTTTATTTTAGGATAATATTTAGAATATCTTTAGAAGTTCTAGTAGGGTTCCAACACTGAATTAATGTGTAAAAGGAGGAGGAGATCAGATTTGACGGCTCTCTCTCTCTCTCTCTTTCTCCCCTCTTCTCTAATTTTTCCTTCAATTTTTCATGGCTGTGCGTGGCTAAACTTTTATAATTGGTCGAAGGAAACGGAAGCCTCGAAATCAATAAAACTGTGAGATCTAATTTATTTTTATTGTTGAATTTATGCTTTGAGTATCGGATGTTTTTCTGTGCTTATTTTTTATGATTATCTCGTTTAATTACTAGGAGGCCTATTAGTTTATTATTCGTTGCAATTTACTGCTAGATTAGATATCAAATTCGTAATTGTTTGATCCCTCTAATTTGTGAAGCAACTAAGATTTAATAATTTGTTACGTCAAAAATTACTAGATCTTAAGAAGAACGCTCGACTAAATTAAATACAACTGCTTGTGCTTGTGTTGTTTAGCTTCATCGATTTTTCTAATTCTTAAGGTTGCTACTAGATTAAACTTTTAGCACTTGTCTTGGATTGTTTAGTAGTTAGGGTTAATTAGATCGCTTATTTTCTAATTAACTGCGATTAAGGAGAGATAGGAAAATAGTTCTAACGGTGAATATTCAAAGTGTGAATTGATATATATTTGCATCAATGATTAGTTGTAAAATTTGGATGGTGGATGTTGACTTATACCAATGCTTGTTCTTTTGATTGATTTCGATATTTTAATTTGAATTGTTCCTTAGTTGTTTTCTTAAAATTGTTTTCGTTATACTCAAACCCCCCACCCTTGTTCACATAGCATAAAACTAGGCTAGATACTCTCCGTGGGAACGATTCTTACTCCACTATTACATATATTTTTAGGAATTGAAGTGTTATTTTTTGGTTGCTTACGACAACACACCAGTTTGTTATTAATTTTTTACTCTTTTAGAAAAGATGTATACCTAAATATTGTACAAACAGATTCAAGTACGAGCAAAATAATAACTATGCATGGCATTTTAATTTTTTTTTTTCAAAGCTAATTCTATGTTTTAAACGATGGAGACTGGTGAGTAGAAAGAATCAACTTGTGTAATTAAAGTTCAAGTCCCCTACTTTTGGCATATATCTTTTTATTATAAAATGGAAAAAAATAAATACATGTTTTCAACTTTCAATACATTGTTTGTACCTAATATACTTAGAAGCTAATTTATTGATAGACAAACTTGGTTATAAGTCATAGAAGCCTTCACTAGTAAGGCTCGATAGATGTCAAAAGTGTTAGGGACACCCCAATTTGATATCAAATCAATGGGATAACAAGCTAAAGGTCTTTCACATTTGTTTTAGGAACCGATTATCATATGTTGTTGTTAAAAGAATGCTAAATGACCTAAGGTACAAAATTTAAATAGTTAAATTACTGCAAGGCCATTACATGTAGTTACTAGTGTGTAGAAGATTTATGTAACCAATAATAAAGTAGATGTATGAGGCACCCATTAAAACTAGCCAAGGCAAGGTATAAACCCACTACCTAAAGTGAAAAAACGGAACCAAAAGGACACAAAATGAGGACACGACCGTATAGAAAGCCCACATTTAAAAACGTGGGGAGTGGGTGGGTTAGCATTACAAAAGTGGAACTTTATTTCCCCTCAACGGGGGTGTTAGTTTTTGACATTTCACGACAACACGAGACTAAAATGACACAGAATTAAGGATTTAGGTTGGGCATAAATGGTTATGTAATAAATAGATTGGCACGTTTAACATGATTAATAAACATGTCGTGTTTAGATTTTAGTCATATCAACCCATTTAACATGACTTAACGTGTTTAATTATAAAAAAAAAAATGATGAGGTAAGGTAATTCGTTTGGAGACTTTTCACTTATGAAAGAAGATTCTACTTTGTTTTGTCCCACGTATGAAGTTTACCAAATTCAAAGATTATTATACATTGATAAAAAGATAAGTAGGTTTTTTTATCTAAAAGATAAAAAATTAAAATAAATGAGTTAATCTAGTCGACACGTGTAACTTGTTTAATATATGAGTTGTGTTTAGGTTTTGAAGCTTGACATGTTTAGTTAATTATCATGTCAGGTTAAAATTGACACAACGTGGCCATGACATGCTAATAGAAATTAACACCCTTACCTTTAGATAGAGTGAGTCTACTTAGCGAACTAACAGGACTTGGAGATTGATTGATCAATATGATGCTCGAGAATGGATGGTTGAGGACAAGGAGGTGGGGAGGGCTTGTTTTATTAACCTTTTCTTTTGATGTATGTGAAAAAGAATGAACTTTTTTTTTCTTTTTGTTGTAGGTTGATCCAAAAAATGAGAGTCAACTTCCTTAACTTTGTTATTCCTCAAAAGCTTAGTGGTAAAGCAATTTAGCTATTAGTTAACTGATCCTAAGTTTAATTCTTAATTGGGGAGAAATTATTGTTATCTCCTTTTTGACCTAGTGACCCTTATTCTTCTCTTTAGTTTCTAAGCTAGCACAATTGTGGGACATCAAAAGTGGCCTAGAATTTTCAAAACGTGACCAAAGTAGTTGTCAACCATTTTCTCTCAACCCATACAAATACAAGAACTGCATATGTAGAAAAGGTTCGACACAAATATAATGACCATACGCCTTTAAAATTCTACAATTTATCATTCTTAGCCTAACCTAGCGTAACTTAAATTTGCCTAGCTTAGCATAGCATATCCTACCTCATGTTTATAATACCCTAACTGTAGCTTAGCTTAGCCTAACATAGCATACTAATAGAATCATCTATAGTTACTACTATTTCTATTACATCTTTTACCATTATTACCACACTATTAGATCCATATTGTAGACACTATATTCAATTACATTTTATCTGGTAAAAAGTATTCTTTTAAGATAAGTTTGTGCAAATTCTCATCTTTATTGCATATCCATATCTTATTTTTTCTTTTATGATATAATCACATGTGGTAAAAGTTCATAATTACAAATCAAACAACTCGTATGACAAGGATAAGTTTAGCATCAAACATTATCCACTAGCCAGTCCAACTCTGGCACACCTACTGATATACCACAAACAGACACACCAGTCACCTTGAGACACGTGTGCCTACAGAGTTAACAATCTCGATCCTACAGAGCTGATAATCTCGATCATACAGAACAGCCACAAGCCTTCAGGGCATTCTCATATATATCTATCATACAGAGCCGACGAACTCGGTCATACAGAGCATTCACAGCCTTCAGGGCATTCTCATATATATATCATTTAGAGCCGATAAACTCGGTCATACAGTGCAGGCAAAGCCTCCAAGGCATTCTCATGCATATATCTTCCAGACCTTATGTTCTGGGCAATATTTATTCAACACTTCATATGGCTCCGACCTTATGGCTTCGTTAACAACTGCCAAGCGGGGAATAAGGAAACAATCTTCAACACGGAAACTACTATCTATGGTTATCTCCATCTACGACTCAATGCTCCACAAGGTAACTGCAATCTCTGATGATCAAATCCCTATATTCATGGCATCGAATCCTAATCAACTTAGGAAGGCCACGACCTATAAATTAAACCATAAAGGTACGCTTTTTTTTATGCTCATTCTTTGGCTTTCAATACAGTCTTTCAATTCTTTTTACTTATTTAAGCATCGGAGCAGCTACCGCCGGAGCCAATCCGATAGACCTCTGATCATCTTTCTGAGTGTTCTACAGGTCACGGAGCTCACACTTATTGCGAGTCAAAAAGTGCAGCATCACCTACATATTCATATTTATTCACACGTTTTGACCAGAAATCAAGTTAAACAATTACATGTAAATAAATTTTTTCTATATTCTCTAAAACTCTTATTTGGTATAAATTTCATATTTCAACAACATAATTAATTTTTCATCTTTATTTTCGAAATCATTGTAAAATCTAGATAGTTTATCATATTTTACAATTTTATTTGTTGTAGATTATAGATGATCTATACTGATGTTGCTCTTTTCGATCAGAAGGGCCTTTCGTCCTTCGCTACCTGTCAAGCACTTGAAATCAGAGAGTCACCGGGAAGGCTCTGGTGGTAGCCGCTTCGATGATAAAGTCAGTAAATAGAAAAAAGTTGTAATTGAAAATAAGAATTGAACATAAATTGAAAGCGTACATTATGGACTTATTTATAAGGTTATAGATCTCCTAAGTTGAGTAGGATTATGAGCTATAAAAATAAGGATTTGAAGATATCCGAAAATAGTAGTTGCCATCTTGAACTTTGCTTCCTTATTCTAAGGTCAGTAGGATATGGAAGGCAGTGTTATATTCTAAACCATATACCCCTGAGCGCCCCGTGCTTGTTTGCTTTAGATCAAATAATCATTCCTGACCTGTAACCTGAGGAACTTTGTACATACACGTGTCACGCTTTGGATATGCTTGTCATTGTACCGTATATCAGCTACGCCCCCTCGAGCCTCAGTTCTAGGGGGACTTGTGTAGAGCCGAGGTTAGGGTTTTTTACAACTCGTGCGTATTTTCATTAATGCACTATTTCGTATTCCGATAAACAGCCATTGATGGGACAGTTACAGCCTCATCATTAGGCTAGTCGTCGATTGCGTAATTGAGGCCATTATTGGCCAACCGTCGATTGGGATTTCGGGGCCATAAATGTTGATCTTCCTTGGGTTGTCTTATAAATAGAAGAAGCCTCCCCAAGGAGAGTCTTTTACGAACTCTTTAACATATCAAGTTCAATTCTAAGCAAAAGAAGGCCCTCAGGCCATTTGTGATGTGCCAGAAGGTTACTCCGACAGTTTATTCTCCAAACTTCAGATTAGTTGTGATAATGTAACTTCATCATCTCTTTTTTGTTTTGTTTTTATTCTTCTTTCCTATTTTATTCGTGAGGATGTCTTCTTCTGATGCTTATTCAAGCACTGGAGAGGAAGAGAGGGAAGTGGTAGAAATTGGGGATCAAGGGGGCACTAGGCCCTATTTCAGGGCGATAAGGTTGGGAGTGCTTCAGTTGACAGCTCAGGAGTGCTTCTAATTGAGGCATACTTCGAGTCTAGGGATAGAGAGGTCGACTTGTCGGGGCCTCATAAGAGAGAGGAAGACGAGAGTGCCTGACTAAGGGCATGCTAGATGCCCTCAGAATTAATTTTGATTGTCCTCTAAACGTGTCCTGTAGAATTCCTAGGGATGTAGATCGCCCATCGAATATTGAGATAGGAGAGATCTGCACCTATCTTGAATGGTTTGAGGTCGGTGTATGTTTTTCTCTTCATCCTCTAGTGAACAAGTTTTTTAGCTGGTTCAAGATCTGTCCTACCGAACTGAATATCAACAATTGGAGGCAGTTAATGGCCTTTTTAGTCCTAGGTCATCAGAACAACGTCAAAGTAGATCTGAACCTTATTAAAAATAAGATGGACATAAAGTACTTGAAGTCATAGGATTAGTTCTATATGTCTTTTGACAAAAGGTTTAAATTATTGACCTCAGTACCCACTTTCAACAAAACATGGAAGAAGTGGTACTTCTTTGTTAATGATGGCTAGGAATATGAAGACTTCAAGAACTGGAATAGCTTCTTTCCTCGGCACACCGGTTTTAAGGGTGAGCCTACAGAACCTTGGATTCTAACCTTAATATTTTAACCTCATTTCGACTTGACTGACGCTTTTTCTAAATTTCTATTGTGACAGATAAAAAGGCTTGGAAGAGGACAATTTTTACTCCCGACCTATAAGAGAAATACATAAGACTTCTTCACCCTTAAGACCGCCCTCACAATAAAGTTCTTATCCTTTAGAACTTCATAGACACCGGCCTGGTGAAGGATAAGTTTGAGATTTTGAAGAAGACCGTGTTGATAGGCTGGACTGCCCTGAAACCAAGAAGGCTGGAACGTCTACCTCCGTTTTACAAGTTCATTCCCCAAAAAAGAGGAGGATCGAGGTGGGTGATCCAGTTCCCCTAAGCGCACCGTCTTTGAAGAACTGGCTCTGCTTACTGTACGGTGTGAGCTGCTGCCACCTCCAACCCCCACAACATGCTCTGGATCCCGCGGTAAAGGGAAAATGAGCGCAGTCCCTCTCGGGGTGGCCATGGCTGAAATCGGGGAGGTGGCCATAAAGAGGGCCTATAAAGAGGCCTGGAGCTCGACTACAGGTCACTTCAAGGGTCTCAAGCCTTGGAAGATAGCCAGGGACCTTTTGGTTTCTTATATAAGGGCAAGATTGATTTGTCCTATGCTTTAGTCAATTTCTTATATGTGATTATCCTCTTTCCTTGCTAATTTGTCTAATTTTATTTATTCGTAGGCGGTTCATGCTATGGCTGCCATCCTAGACTATCCGAAGGAATCAGAATGGGAAGATAAACTCCAGGTTGAGCTGGACGAAACTAGGCTCCAGCTCGGGATGGCCGGCTCTGCATCTCTCTCATTTAAAGAGAAATTTAAGGAATCTCTTACCACTGTGGCTATCTTGGAGTCACAAAAGAATGACCTGGCTTCAAAGGTGGAGGTTCTAAAGAACAAGAAAGAGGAGGTTGATGTCACTGCTGATCTGAGGCTTGCCACCAGCGTGTAGGTGGCGAGAGAAGAGACAGAAAAAGCCCTCAGGGAAGAGGTGCAGAGGTTGTGTGAAGAGTTCGCAGACCATGGGTATGAAACTTTCTAGAGAAAGATCCAGAAGTTGTATCATGATCTCGACATCTCAGGCATAGACAAGGTTTAAGTGGAAAAACTTGCGCCGAGTCCTCCCAAGGTCGCCCTAGTGGAGTCTACAGATCCTGTCGCGGACCCGTAACCCACCCTATACGGATCAGGGGCAACGACTGACACTGCCACACAGACAGGCTGTACAAAATCAAATGAATGGCATATAATGATAAATAATATTGATAAATTATATTATTTAATGCAGAAGTTATTTCAAATGCAATTTATCTGATCATAAATCGAACTCCAACAACCATCAATCAAATATCTCCAAGTACCATTTCGATCATCATGATTCACTAATCAGGTTTAATATCTTTACCAATCATACAATGTTACAAATACCTATTATTTATATCAAAGTACATGTCCAAATCATGACTTGGAGTTCACATCATCAATATGGCTCCCAAGCACACCACTAGCTCCACTAGTCGCCTCATTTTGTTTCTTCCCTTATAAAGCTACCTGAAAAATAGTTATAAATATGGAGTGAGCTAACTTAGCTCAGTAAATAAATTCCCTCACTTTACCAGTGGGACAGGGTTAGTCCAAAAGAAAGATAAAGGACAATATAATATATATATTAGCATAAAATAATAGAGGTGTAGAAGGGGTCCAATGGTAGGTTGCCATCTCGGTTTTGAGCGTGTCGACAGTCGGGCTTATTTGAGCATAGACATATATTTAGTTAAATATGTAGCACCCATGCACTTCAGCCATGTTGTCTTATTTTTAAACATACGTCGTTTCTACTTTTGGGGTCTTGGGATCAAATCCCTTGGCCAACACTTTTGGCTTCATTATTTTATGGATTTTATATTTATCGTGGTCTAATTTCCATAATTATTGCCATTTTATCCTTAATATTTAAATTAGTAAATTAATTCCCGATAATCGGGTCGGGTTGTTATAGATCCTGAGGAAGGAGCCCCCTACCGAGGACCATTAGTTAGGATGTTTTGTAAATGTTTTTTTTGTTGATCTTTTGTTTTTTCGATTTTATAATCCTCCCCTTTTTGGGATTTTTAATTTATAAAACTTTTGTTGCTTCAAATCTTGTGTCTAGTTGGACATCCTCGCATATATCTAAGGTTTAAGATAATTTCTTCAATATCCAAGCCATTAGAAATTCCAAAGCTCTCATGAGATATTTCAAAGGCCGAAATAACAAAATATACAGAACTGCCATACTTATAAGAATAAGGTTTATCAAGCGTCTGCATACTGACAAGTCATAATATACCGACCTTCAATACTTGTACCTAAAACAAGCATTTCCCAGAGATCTGTAGAGTGAGAAAAACAAACCAGACCCATAACATTCGTAGTGAATAGAAGGTCTTGGGGGATCTGTACATTGATTAAATGGACCAGATCTATAGTACTTGTATTAAACACAAGATCTTTAGAAATCTGTACATTGATTTAATAGATCAGACCTATGACACCTATGATGGAGACAAGGTTTTTTAAGGGTCTGTACATTTGAGTGAAATGGACCAAACCAGTAGCACTTGTAATAGATACCAAACTTTTAGGGATTTGTGTATTGAGTGAAATGGACTAGACTTGTAGCACTTATAATGGTTACAAGGCTTTTAGGGATTTGTGCATTGAGTAAAATGGACCAAACCTGAAGCACTTGTAATGGATACAAGGCTTTCAAGGGTTTGTGCATTGAGTGAAATTGATCAGACATGTAGCACTTGTAATGGTTACAAGGCTTTTAAGGATCTGTGCATTGAGTGAAATGGACCAGACCTTGCAACACTTGTAATGGATACAAGGCTTTTAAGGGTCAGTGCATTTAGTGAAATTGACCATACATTTAGCACTTGTAATGGATACAAGGCTTTTAAGGGTCTGTGCATTGATAACAAACACTGAAGTGAATCAAAAGTTATTTTTTTTATTGATAATACTTGTGTAAATTTTTTATGTTCCAAGGTCTGGGTAGAGGCTTCCCAGTCAAACCTTCTAACCAATAAGTGGTAGGTCTGACGATCTTGGTTATTTTGTAAGGTCCTTCCCAATTAGGGAGAGAGCTTTCCCATGGTGGGATCTTTAGTGTTGGGAAACACCCTTCTTAGGACGAGATCTCTAAATTGAAAGTCAATAGGTTTTAACCCTTGGTTGAAATATTTAGCTATTCTCTGTTGGTAGGCTTCGGTCCTAATCCGAGCTTACTCACGTCTTTCTTCCAGTAAGTCCAAATTCTCCACAAGTTGTTGGTAATTGGTCCTTTAGTCAAAGTAGTCTGTTTTAAGGGTTGGCATGCTAATTTTGATAGGAATGATTGCCTTGGTGCCATAGGCGAGTGAGAATGGTGTTTTCGCAGTTAGGGTTCTTCTAGTAATTCGGTAGGCCCAGAGTACTCTAGGGAGTTCTTCGACCCATCTTTCCTTGGCCTCCTCCAATGTTCTCTTAATTGCCTCGAGAATAGTGCAGTTGGTAACTTCAGCTTTCCCATTAACTTGAAGGTGCCCTAGAGAGGAGAAGTAGTGATTGATGTGCAGGTCTTTACAGAACTTTTCGAATACTTTTCCTGCAAACTGCATCACATTGTATGAAATAACGACGCGGGGTATACCGAACCTGCATACTATATTTTTCCAAGTGAAATTCTTTACTTCTACCTCTGTTATGTGGATCAATGGTTCAACCTCCGTCTATTTAGAAAAATAGTCAATGGCGACTAGCAGGAATCTACTATTCTGAAGGGCTTTTGGCAATGGCCCTACAATGTCCACTTCCCATTGGGCAAAAGGCCAAGGACTGGCGATAGGGACGAGTTCATGATGAGGTTGATGTTGGTATGAGGTAATTGTTAACATTTGTCACATTTCTGGACATATTTATTAGCATGTTTTAGCATACCGGGCTAGTAGTAGCCCTGAGTTAGTGCTCAGTGGGCTATGGTCCTACCGCCATTATAGTTGTCATAGATCCCTTCATGTATCTCGACTAGAATGTAGTGGGCCTCTTCTTGAGTTAAGCACCGTAGGGGGGACTGTGTGTAGGACATTCGGTAAAGCTTTTCTTTAAGAATTAAATACCAAGTTGCCCTAATTCGAATTCTCCTGGCATGATTCTTGTCCTTTGAAAGCAACCCTTCCTTTAGATACTGGATGATGAAAGTCATCTAATTTTGAGGTTATTCTGAAATTTGAAGAGATTGTATTACCTCAATACTAGGCTTTGACTAGTAGGAGATTTTTACTATTAAATCCCTTTCTAGCTTGAGATGGGAGGCCATATTTACTAAAGCATCGGCCTTGGAGTTTTAGTTTCTTTCAGTCTTTTGAATGGTGAATTTATGAAAAGACTGCTTTAGTGATTCCACTAGCTCTGAATATCTGATCGTCCTGCTATCGTGGGTGGAAAACTCTCCCAAAACTTAACTCACCACAAGCTGAGAGTCAGAGAATGCTTCAAGATCCAGAGCTTCACATTCTAGAGCCAGTTTTATCCCAAGGATAATCACTTCATACTCGGCTTCATTGTTAGAGGCTCTGAATCCCAAGCTAATGGCTTTTTCAGTTACAATCCCATCGAGGGATTGAAATATTATACCTATTCCAGAGATTTTATTGGTAGACGAAGCTTCGGTGTAAAGTAGCCATACCGAAGTGTCTGTAGTGGCTTGAGCTTTCGAATGTAGTGTTTGAGTGAACTCTACTACAAAGTCTGCTAATACCTGGCCTTTGATAGCAGTCCGCGGTACATAAGATATGTCAAATTCTTCCAATTCTATTGACCATTTAACCAGTCATCCCGAAACTTCAGGTTTGTGTAGGAATGATTTTAAAGGATAGGATGTAGGGACCATAATAGGATGGGCTTGAAAGTATGGTCTGAGTTTCCGAGCGAATGTCACCAAGGCTAAAGCCAATTTTTCAATTTCAGAGTACCTCATCTCGGTGTCCAGAAGTGTCTTGCTAACGTAAAAGATAGGCCTTTAAGTTCCCTTGTCTTCCCTAACTAAAGCGGAGCTGATGGCACTTTCCGATACAGCTAAGTATAGGAGTAGTTTTTCCCCTGGTATTGATTTTGAAAGGAGTTTGGGGGAGGCTAAGTATTGCTTGAGTTGTTGGAAGGCCTCTTCTCATTTAGGGGTCCATTCTAGGGCCTTACTCCCCCTAAAGGCCTTAAAGAATGGGAGGCACCAATCCGTAGATTTAGAGATAAACCTATTCAGTGATGTTATTATTCTATTTAGGCATTAGATATCTTTCTTAGTTTTATGCGATTCTAGTTCAATCATAGCTTTGATCTGTGAAGGATCTGCCTTAATTCCTCTTTGGGAGACTAGAAAACCCAAGAATTTCCCTTTTGTGATCCCGAGGGTACATTTTAAAGGTTTTAGCTTCATTCTATGTTTCCTCAGGATGTCAAATGTCTGGGTTAAATGCTGGATGTGGTCACCCTTCCGAACACTTTTGATAAGCATATCGTCGATGTAGACTTCCATTGTATCCCCAATTTGGGGGCCAAACATTTTGTTTATAAGCCTCTAGTACGTGGCTCCAGCGTTCTTTAAATCGAACGGCATCACTCTATAACACGTTCTAATATGAAGGTTGTTTTATCCTGGTCTGAAGGAGACATTTGAATTTGATTGTATCTAGAATAAGCATCTATGAAACTCATAAGTTTGTGACCTGCCATGGCATCAACAAGTTGATCAATTTTGGGAAGAGGAAAGCTGTCATTGGGGTAAGCTTTATTTAGGTCTGTATAGTCAACATAGACCCTCCACTTGTCGTTCTTCTTTCTTGCAAGAATTATATTGGCAAGCTATTCTGGGTAGAACACTTCTCTTATCATTCCAGCATTTAACAACCTTTGGACGTCTTCATTGATAATTTTATGGTGTTTAGAGGCAAATGTTCTCCTTTTTTGTCTTACCGGAAAATGGTCCAGATCTGTTATCAACTTGTGAGAGATGAAATCAGGATCTATTCCTTTGATATCTCTAGTTTCCCAAGCAAATACTAATAGGTTATCTTTTAGAAATTTAACAATATCCTATTGGTCAGAAAGAGACAGAGCTGAGCCAATTTGTAGATACTTTTCCTCTCCTTCAGTGCTGATAAGTATTTTGATGGGCTCCTCTACTCATTTGGCTGTGTTATCCCTTCCTCTGGGACTTAGTGGCTTCTCAATTTCAGAAGGACATTTATTTAATTCATGAAGGTTGGAAGATGAGAAACTTTCCCTCTCATGAGGGTACTATAATTACTATTTGGAGGGCTTTTCTTTTGACGCGAGGAAGTGACATTCCCGGGCAGTGGGTTGACAGCTTTTGATGGTGAAAACTTTGTTGTTGTGGACATATTTCAGACATTGATGGAGGGTTGAAGTAACCGCTCCCATCTGGTGGATCCAAGGTCTCCCAATAATGACATTATAAGGGGACTTAATGTTTAGGACCATGTATTCAAATATTAGTGTCTTCTGTCCGTCCCCTTCTCCCATCATGGTCGATAGGTCAATTCTACCTAATGGGATGCTGAGATTCCTGTCGAATTCTGCCATGACAACAGTGGTAGCTCTGATGTCATTAGAGTTGAGTTTCATGTGTTGGAAGGGTTCGTAGAATAATACGTTAATGGAACTTCCAATATCCACGAAAACCCTTCTGATCTCAAAATTAGCGATTTTGAGTGAGATGATAAGAGCATTGTTATAGGGACAATGTATCCCAACGAGGTCAAATTCAGAGAACTAGATTTGATGATCTAACTTTTATCTTTTTCTCAATGGTTGAGATCTGGATGACATGGGGTTCTGCCCTTGCCTCCCAAGCATATCTTTTCCTGGCTCGGTTAGACATCTTTGTCATCCTATTGTCAGCGTGAAGCACAAAGATGACTTGATTATTTTATCGTTGTTGGTCGTTTCAAATTTCTCTCTCTTCAGGCCTTTGTTCTTGCCTTCTTTGAGGTGGCCTCTCATCACGGGGGTTCTTCCTCCCGTCCTCGGTTGTGTGCTTGTGCTCTTTATGAAAATCTCAATATTTTTTTTGATTTCTTTCGTCGGGATGGCTTTTTATTGGCTCTGGCCACCTCAAGTTTTCACGAGTTTGGATTTGTTGAAGTATGCGGGTAAGAGAAATATTTATAGGGGTAAAAGTCCCATACCTCCCAGAGTTAGAATTGTTCTAGGTTCTAGGTGCTGCTTTTTTTTCGGGGCTCCTGATCCTCTTCTTGTCAGAACTGTTATCCCTCTTCTAAACTTTCTCATCCTTCTGAGCTTGTTCTTTTGCTTCTTGGAAAGACGTTTTTGTATCTTCAGGATTAATATACTCCTGTACTCGTTCTATGAGTGTTGTCATATCGATGGGGGATTCTTAGTCAAGGAATCCTAGAAGCGTCCAGGTCCAAGGCCCTAAGTGAGGGTGGCCACTAGGAAGCTTGGACTACAGTCGATTATTTCTGTGAACTCAGTGTTAAAATGAGCTATGTACTCCCGAAGTGATTCTCCTTTTGTTTGCTTTATGGTTAGCAGGAATTCTGGTCATTTTCTTAACTTCCTACTGGTTAGGAATCGGTCAAGAAATAGCCTACTAAGCTCATGAAAACTACTGATCGATTTTTTAGGGAGGTTGTGGAACCACTTAAGAGCGGTACCCTTAAGGCTCGTCACGAAAGTTTGACACATAAATGCATTAGTAACTCCATGGAGAGCCATTGTATGTTGGTAGTGAGATAGGTGATCCCCATGATCCTCAGATCCGTTGAAGAGGGTGAATTTTGGGACAACGAACTTTTTTGGCTGTTTTTCTGTCATTATGACAAAGATAAATGGCGTAGAGAACCTCCCGAGCAATTTACTTAGTTCGTCATGCTTTAGAGGGGCATAGAACCCTCTAGTTGAGATTGCCTGATCCTGAGAGTCTGCTATCTCCTTACCCTCTGAGGGGCTCGAGGTAAGCCTTGTTGTGGGATCGGTACCCGTTGTTGATCTTGTCCCGTGCCTCCAGATCCTCGACTTAGGGGAGGAATTTTTTCAGTGTTGGCAAGAGAATGTTACCCTTCCCAAGACTGAGGGGACTAGAGACTAGTCTCGGGGGGTTGGAATTCATGTGACGCTGGATTGGCTCCTGAGGCCATTGGAGTAAGAATCCTCATTCTGCTCGGATAGTGGACAACTAGATGAAACGTGGGCATCCCTCTCCGTACAGCTGTTGACGTCTGGGGATCAACCCACAAATGAGCGGTATAATGAGGATGTTCAGGTTACAAGTCAAGCAATCCCTTGTTGGGAGATCCTTCGCCTGTGGTGGTGGCAGGAGGCTGAGGTCTTCCGTGAACAGCGTTAGTAGGAGAAGGAGGATGAGGGTTGTTCCACTGGCTCTCAGCTAGTGAAGCTAGGACTTGTAACATGGGAGTAAGTTGTTCTTGCATCTGATCAGACTATCGTTGAATCCGATCAAGCTGTTGTTGTAAACGATTGGGTGTTTATCCCCTTTCTCTTCCAGTTGGAGGCTAATTTTGAGGGTTTTGAGAATTCTTTCTAGGACGACGGCTGTGACCCATTGTCTTTTTGAAGTAAAGGACAAAAGATTTGTTGTTTTGAAGAAAATATAGCAAGAATGATTTGTCGTTCTCACAAATGGTGCCAAGCTGATGTTACTCTTTTTTTATCAGAAGGGCCTCCCGTCCTTTTGCTACTTGTTAAGAAGTTGAAATTAGAGAGTCACCGGGAAGGCTCCGGTGGTAGCCACTCCGATGATAAAGTCAGTAAATAGAAAGAAGTTGTAATTGAAAATAAAAATTGAGCATGAATTGAAAACGTACCTTATGGTCTTATTTATATGTTGTAGATCTCCTAAATTGAGTAGGATTATGAACTATAAAAGTAGAGATTTGAAGATATCTGAAGATAGTAGTTGCCATCTTGAACTTTGCTTCCTTATTCTGAGGTCGGTAGGATATGGAAAGCGGTGCTATGTTCTGAACCATATACCTCTGAGCCCCTGTGCTTGTTTGCTCTGGATAAAATAATCTTTCCTGCTCTGTATCCTGAAAAGATCTGTACATACACGTGTCACGCTTTGAACATGATTATCATTTTACCGTATATCATATACTATGTAATTTTATTTTAGATTTAATGAGTATGCACAAAAAAGAATAATTTATTTTTAGACTTTTTTAAAAAAGCATACCGAAATTCATAGATGGGTCAATTTTAAAAATATAGAATTATTGTTATTTATAGATGTAGAGTTATCAAATAATTAGGAGGATTTTAAGATTTCTTAAATTGGATTGAACATTTAATTTTGAAAAATTACATTTAAAATTATATGATTATCTCATGATTCTAAGTATTTTAACTATAAATTTTAATTGTTTGTGCAAAGGCACAGGTGCAGTTTTAGTATGTAAATTAAAATTATTCCCTATTTAATTATTTATTTATTTATTTTTTTGGATAGAATGGCAAAATGATTAATGATTGATGCTTCATGCAGCATTTCAAGGGCCATATACACTCATACTTGGTCAATAATATGGGCTTTTGGGCCTAAAAAGCCTTTCAAAAATTGGACGCTAGGCGAAATGGTTCAGAGAAGTCTTCTTTTAGTGTTTAAACTTTTGAGTGCATGTTATTAAAATCACCAAATCTCACCAAAAGATGTCCAAAGGCTTCCTCCACTAGTCCACTTGTAGGAGAGACGGAAAAATGGAAGAAAGGAAAGGAAGATACCATTACCTTGTGTTCTTGAGTAGGAAGGAAAGGAGAAATTAAAGGAAAAAGTATTGTGAGGTTTTATCATTATACCTTTCTATATTAAAAGGAGGTTTCTTTTCTAAGGCCAAAAAAGTTTAAAAGAGGAGCCCCTTCCTCCCACGATTGAGAAGAAAAGATCTAAAAAAAATAAAAGAACCTTTCCCTTTTCCTCTTCCCCTCTGCCAAAAAAATAAAACACTCTTCATCTCTCAACTTTTCCATTCCTTTCTTCTATTCTTCCTTCCTATCCAGTCACACGTAAAGATAACCTTTCCCCAAGCTTTGCCATGGAAATTTGCAGGATATGGATTCAGTTGATGCCTAATCAGGTTGATCAGTTGGAGAATTAGGGGAAATGGTAACTGCTACATGGACCACCTTTCATCAAACCTTGCAGCCACTGTCTACTCTTGCTACCCAAAATTTTAAGCATTTCATAAAAATTTAACAGATAATTGAAGATAGGTAAAAATGGATTCGACTCTATAAACCCTTCTGTCAAGGAATCTAAATCTAAATTGAAAGAGAAATCTACGTGGGTCCAGAAGCCTACGGACAGAAACATCAGTTTGGGGGTGATAAGGAGGCATCAGTGGAAGTGGGGTTTCCTTACAAAAGGAGATGCACCGAAGATGATAAAAAATTACCCTCATCCACTCACATGCAAATCTCATCCAAACATCTTTTCAAACAAATCACATTCCCAGTCACCACCCTCCCAACATAATAAAAAACAAAATTGAAGAAATCAACAATTCCACTAAATATAAGTAGAATCTCCTACTTTCTAATGTAGTATTTGCTCTAAAACCAAGATCAGAAACTCATTCATCCATTGAATAAGAAACTACTCCAAGAGAGGAGTGTAAACAAACCAATAAAATACAAAGAGAATGACAAAGGCCTGTTTCTTTAGAGCTTATGAGAAACTTGGCCACCTCCCCAATCACTTACATTGGAGAATTTTTCTAGAGAGAAACAAGAGTCAAAACTTCACCCACTTCCCACTACAGACAAGGTCACATTTAGTAGCCCAACCTAAAAGTTACAAATTAAAAAGTATACAAAAAAAAAAAGAAAAGAGACAAGGCATTACAACTACATCGAATAATACAGAGGTTGTAAATGGGTTTCTAATTCTTCTTCATGGGCAATTAGGGTTTCTACCGGGGCCTCCATAGTAAAAGTAATGACCCCAATCCCCATTACTGCCGGTTTGGACATCATAGCAGTTAGATTGCTCAGTGAAGGTGCCAATCCCTTTGGGAGCCTTGAGATTGTTGGAGCTATCAACAACTTGGATATTCCTGAAATAGCTGGACTTGCCAAATCCTTGTTCAGGGAAAAAACCACTACCCATCTGAGTTGATGTGTGTTGACCATCAGGTTCAGAATTCACTACCTCACCACCCCACTCAATCATGGAAGCACTGTCCGCCAAATATGAGAATAGGAAAGAAGGCCAATAGCCCAACACATAGTCATTCCCAAATTGCATCCACCAATTTCCCTCTTTTGGATCCTACAAAAAAAAAAAAGCCCAAGTGAAAAGGGTAAAAAATTAAAAAGAAAACAAAAAAGAAAGAAAAACCCTGGACTTGAACACCCACTGTTTCTAACCAACGGGCAAGCATGGTAAATATTTCAATTACTGTTTAAGAACTGGAGTCTCCTTTATCAAATACAGTGAGTACTCGGGTCAGAGACCAAAAGAAAATGCCAAAGATTCTCAGCATCTGAACCATAATGATTTTTTATTTCTACCTCAATTATATATGCAGCTATTTTATTACATGCCTGCCAAAAATGCATTTGTATTTTGTGCACTAGACTGATTCTGAAATCCATTCTTGACAATAGCACCTCCATTTCTTCTTTTTTTTCTTGGTCTATTAAAATCCTATGTAGTGCCACTATTCCACCTAAGGCTGACAGGGAGCTTTGGATTTTACCTTCCAGACAAGAATACTAATATCATATTGGGAATTTCGAAAGGCAGAAACAGGGGAGATGCTTGCACCCATTGCTATTTCACTGTTGATTTGAATGAACCCTGAGCAGAGTAAGTTATAGCAACCCGTGGCCTGATATGCATCACTCTGCAATTTTGAGAGAGACAGAGATTGCCCATTGAATTTATTAAAGGGAAGACTATAAAGAAGTTAAAATGATAGCACAAAGGATAAAAGGAAGGAAATTTGGGGGCTTACAGTCCAGTAAGTGAACAGTCTTGTGTTGTTATCACCGTAAAGATCTGGGCTGACCTGAAATCATGCACATTCCACAGTAATTTGTTTTCATAGTCATGTTCACTTTTTATCTTTAGATAATCCATAATCAAAGAAAAATACCTGCCAACCAGCTTCAATGCTGTTAAGATCTTCACCAAAAGAACCACCCAAAATCCAAAGCTGAGACAAGCTGAACTCATTAGGCTGCTGTATTTTGGGCTCCCAAACATTGATGGTTGCTTTTGCTCCATAGTACTTATCTCCTTCCACATAAGCTATTGCATGCTAATGAAACCCAAAATAACAAGAGGAAAAAATGTAGTTAGTTCAAAGAAATCATCACCAAATCAAGAAAGCTGTTACATATAAAAGGCTTAATTTATTTCCTTATTTTATCATTACATTGTTATAATGACAAGAATCCTTTTTATTTTGTATGTTTACCTGATGACCGCTTTCATTCATGAGGTCAGGATCTGCAGACCTGGGCTGAGGGATGGTTCTATGATGCTTCTTTCCATATCTTTTTACAGAGCTTGCTCTAAGAATATCATCCTCTTTTGTTCTTCTTATAGGTATAGTGTCTTCAGGGCATTTACCATTCATATGCCAGAGTTGAGTTATTGGGTTTGTTCTCTCTTTCGACACCTTGTTCTCATCAAAAAGCCCTTCTGGGTGATAGTTAGGCCTCATCTGAAAGCAACAAAACACAACCCAAATGCAAAATCAAAAAAATGGAAAAAATTAAAAAAAAAAAAAAAAAACTTGAAAAAAGATGCATAATAATAGAAGGGTTAAAATGGACCTGGATTTTGTGGTCTTTCAGAAACGGGTGATCAAAAGCCGGCTGATGAGAGATGTGTACACAGTCAATGATGTCCCCATCTGGACTCTGTTCAATCGTCCAAAACCAGAACATCAAACGAATATCATTTTGTACGAATTTCTTCCGTAAAAATAAAAAATAAACTTTCTAATCCAAGAAAATATAAAATCTCTCAAAACATTAAGATAAAAAAATAGATCAAATGAGGTTGAAATGAAGATAAAAAAATAGATCACAAAGTCCTACCAAAAAACATAAGGAGAGAGGAAATCATTGGAGATAATGAGAGCAATAGAGATAGCCAAAGGGAGATAATCACAAAATCATTGTTGCTTCATGATCCCAAAATCCCACAAAAAGTAACACGAGACTACAACAACAATGCTCATTTGCTTTTATGGTTTGTTTGTTCGGCGAAATAATTTTGAGTCACTTGGAAAAACAAAACAAAAAAATAGAACACCAGGCTCAAAATTTTATTTTCACACATTTTCTCCTCCGATTTTCTCAACAACCAAACATACACTTGATACGCACCAAGCCAAATAAAAAAGAAGAAGTAGCCATTTGCAGTACGAGAGGGAAAAATCATGAGAGAGAGAGAGAGAACCGGGGGGGGGGGGGGATACCTGAATGCTTTTGACAGGCCGGTTTGTTTAAGCGGTTCAAATGCTTCTGAACCTCAAGCTTCTGTCTGGAAACAGGTAACCTACCGGCGCAAGATAGAGAGATCAGACACCAGAGGAAGAAAACCGTTGCCACCCTTCTTTTCGGGCTCTCTCTGCTAAAATGCGCAGCGGCCATAGTGAATCCCCCAAAAAAGATAGAAGAAACCCAAAGTAAAATGAGGAACACTACACTGAGTTAGGTTTAGAGCTGAGGCCCCTCCACCATTGCCGGACACAAAACAATCACACAAACTAAACTGCTCTGCTCTGTGCTTATCCTACGCACCCGTCCTCGCCTAAGTTTTTGGCAGTGGGAGTGGGACGCATCTGCCGAGTGCTTTCGCAAAAATCCAATAAAATTGTCCAATGTCCACTCTCTCTCTCTCTAATATTTTCTCTCTCTCAATTTTGTTTTGCCCTTTTCTAACACGAGGGTTAAAAAAGGAGTATGAAAAGGAAAAGAATCGGAATCAAAAAGTGGAAAAAAAAAATGCGTCGATTCATCCACCGCACCATCACTACTGCTCTTTCTTTGTCGTTTCGGAAGGGCCCACCATTACTCACTTGCGTTTTTCCCATTGTGTCCTCCGGATTCAAAATTGTCCCGTGCTCTATTACGTATTTGCCCCTACAATTATGCTTAATTTACTAACTTATTCACTCCGTTTAATGAAATTAAACCCTTTTATTTTTTACATTTGTATGGAATTGTTTGCAAATTATTCAAATTTGATCAGAAACCACCTCATTAAGTTATATAATTTTAAGAAAATTAACTCTTTTTTGTTTTGATTTTGCTCAACTTTTAAGTATTTTTTAAGATTAAATATGAATCAATATATAGTTAAAAGATACTTACCAAGATAGCAAAAAATTTAAAATCAATTCATCTATATTATACAAAACTACCTATATCATTTTCCAAATAAGTTCTAAGAAAAGGAAAAACTAATTTTACATTGTCGTATCATAATTCGTATATTATATTCAATTAAATAATATAATTATAAAATAATTAAAGATTATAAAAACTAATAATAATACGAGTCTCTCAAATATAGGCATTGGATAGACAATTTAACTCAATGCAGTGACTAAAATATAGGTCAAATTGTAACTTCTCAAACATGAAAGATGAATAAACAATTTAACCCAGCTGATGACTCAAATATAAGTCATGTACAAATAATCTAACCCAACTTATGACCGGATAAAAATAAGTACTTAGTCCATGACTAAAATTATGAAAGCTGAATAAACAATTTAATCCAGCTGATGACTCAAATATAGGTCACGTACAGATAATCTAACCCAACTCATGATTATATAAAAATAAGTATTCAGTTCATGACTAAAATATATGTCAAACTGTAGCTTCCTCAAATATAAAAATTTAATAGACAATTTAACTCAGTCGATGACTCAAATATAAGTTATGTATAGATAATCCAATTAAACTGATAATTAAATAGAAATAAATATTCATATTTTTTTGATAGAAATAAAACTTGAATTCATAACCTATTAGTTAGAAAAATGCATAAATTAACAATTGGGTTAGCCCAATCGATTTTTACACTCTCATACTTATATACTTCTATTTTAAATAAATATTTTTTAATAATTAGAAATATACTTTTAAGAATGTAAATGTATAAAAGGGTGTCCGAATAGGATACCTTTCTAAAATAAATTGTATTACATTAATTCTAGTTCGAATTCAACAGGCGCTAAGGGGTGGTGACTTTCAAAATTTTGAAATTTTATTTTTTTATCTATTAATTTTATGAAATTATTTTAAAATTAAAATTTGGCTCCCTAATATTTTTTTTTATATTTTGATATTTTTTTTTAAATTCTACTTTTACCCTGCTAACTGTAGTTTTTTTTTTGTTTGGATGTATCACCCATTACTTCTAAATGCTTTTTTTTAATGTTAGAATTTAAATATTGCCATTATAATTTATTTACAGAATTAATTTTCTATTTACAATAGATACCTAAATATATTTGAATTTTCTTATTAATTAACTAATAATTTTTTCTAAAATTTATAAGATAAAAGATAATTATATACTCCCTCAGTCCATTTTAAAAGTCTTTTATTTCATTTTAAACTGTCTATTTTAAGAGTCTCGTTTAAAAAGTAAACGTATTTTTAATATATGAATTTACAAAACTATCATTTATTACAATTAATGTGAACATAATTTATAATTAAATAAGAGTAATATGAAAATTTTAAATAATTCTAAATAATATTTCTTAAAAAATTAAAATTTTTATTTTAAAACAGAGGGAGTACAAGGCAGATATAGGATCACAAGGAGCCGGACCCAAAGAGTGCACGTGGTTGTTTCATCAAGGGTCCTCATTATTTAGTAAGTGGGTCCCTTTTTTATTTATTACACATATTTAGAGGAATCCAATGAATATTTCCCTAATTGAACTATATACAAGTATACTCATCAGTCTGTATCATCAAAAAAAAGAAAAAGAAATTACTCATCCGTCAGAGAATCGCTACAGCGTGGAGTCTCAACTACGATAATGTTTTTATGTATTTCTAGACAAAGATTCTGCTGGTTCTAATCCAAATACACACACATATATGTATATATATATATATATAATAAAGCCTTACAGTTGCAGAAACATCCAATATATGTATATATATATATATATAAAGCCTTACGGTTGCAGAAACATCCCATTATATATATAAATAATATATACATGACAGTGGTCATAATTCATGTTTGAAGGAGCATATAATCAATATTTGTAAGGGCACAAGTTCCAAAATATTCAATTAGTATCTCACCGTTGTAGCGACCATTAATCTTGATAAATTAATTAGTTTATGTTCATACTGTGTTTACCCTCTGCTAAAACAAGGGATGTTTTTTCTAAATTTTGTGTCAACATTCTATACACTTGAGCTTTAGGATGCCTAAATCATCCATTACAATATATATATATATATATATATATATGTGTGTGTGTGTGTGTTTTTACTTTTTGAACGATGGAATTAACAGTGGTGAGTTCCTGACTGTTATTTGCAAAAATAGAATAGTTATGAGAAAAGATTCAATAAAGAATTTTTTGACAACTAAGTCAGATGAGTGTTAGTGATTAAAAGTGTTACTTAAATTAAGAAAATTGGATGTACTTTGAAATGTTAGGTTGCTCTCCTTTTATAAGTACGCATAAGTCACTCTTGCTAGGATTGGACAAGAGAAAATGAGAGTTGTGATTATCTCTTTATGATAATTTCCTAACTAAACTCTATTATATGCTTAAGAACGAATATTTGACCTCAGTAGTTCATAAAACTCGAAATGGTATGGAGAAGAGACCTCTAAACACTCCTAAACGAGACTTATCCTATGGAATGTCAAGATCATAAGTCTTTCTTTGTAACTTAATTTTGTTCACGTGTCATCATTTTTTGTGATGCAGTATTTATACACACTATCTAATTCTCTCATTCTCGCGCATATATTAATAATGAAACTTGAAACAACCATCTTTGAAAAATATATATATATATATATATATACACACACACACACACATGCCATCTAACTCTCTCATTCTCGTGCATATGTTAGATAATAAAACTTGAAAGAATGATTTTTTAATTGAAAAAATATATGTGATATCAATCAATCACAAGAAAAATAAAGTTGCCTAATAAATAAGTCGATCAAAACCTTATTAATCTCATATACATGTAACACTAATACTCTATTTGAATTGAGAGATTTGAAAATAAAGGAGAGAAAATGTGAAGTAGGTGTTTGGTTTAAAATTAGGGGAGGAAATGAAAAAATGATGGAGGGAGATGGATAGTTTCTTTAACTCTTATTATATCCACTTTGCTCTCCTTCCAAAAGTGGAGGAGATAGAGGGAAGGGAGAGAGTCATTTAATGAATTCTTTTAAAATTATAGATAAAGAAAAAATACTTCTATCCTTAGACATCTCAAAGGATATAATAGTAAAATAACATAAAACTCTTTTTATTTCATTTATCTCTTATATATTTCTCAAATAAAAGGAGAGAATTATATATATATATATATATATATATATTTTTTTTTTAGTTACTCAAGCATAAAAGAGTGATTACATTCCCCCTTCTTTTTTTTTTTCCCTCATAATTAATATTATTCTCTCATATTTTCTTCCAACTACAGAACACAAGCATAAAAGAGTGATTACATGGTTGGGTTGAATGTGAGTGCCTAAGATGCATTTATTTTTTTGAAAATAAGAAAGATTAAATTGTTATTAAAGATTACTTTAGTATTGCTTTCATTTTTTTTATTTTATTTTTAATAATTTTCATTTTTTAATGTACTCACAAATTTTAAAATGTTGAAAACAATTATTTTCATAATTTTAATAAAATATTTCAAAAACATTTTTAACATACATTCAAACAAAGTGTAATGATACTGAGTGTTTTCAAAAAACAATACTAATAAATAACTTGGAAAATTAATCAAATTTGAGAATTATAAATTATTAAGGATATTATTGTCATTTTATAAGTCATTATTATGGCTACTTTTGTCCAAGTAAAAAGGTTTGCGAGAAATAGCTGTCAAGGGCGTGGGGGATGCCAACAATCAGCGGCTTAGGATAAACAAATAATGGGTGTCTAAAAAAGAGATAATAATGACTTTGGAGCTGAAATTTCAGGCAAAAGGAAGATATAATTAATTCCCATTGGGGATACTTTTGTCATTCCACATGATTTGATGGGCATTCAAATTTATTATTCTCAAATGAAGTGCCCTTCCTCGTTATTGCTGCTATGAAACGACAACCAGCCGTTACGTTTCTATTAACGCCGTTAAATTCATCACCCACTCGGTGATTTTGGGTTTGCTAACAGCCACTTACTGAAAAGGTAATGACGCCAAGTTTCGGTCCAGTTTTGATCAGCCCGCCGTACACGTGTAAGTTGAGAGCCCGTGAGCACCTAAAATGTTAGACACGAATCACGAGGAATCTGAAACATTTTCAGAAAATGCAAACGCAATGGACCAACGCCACCATGGAAAAGAATCCGATGGATAAAATCATTAGTAGATTTGACAACGTACGACCGTTTCTCTTTTTCACTCCGTCTTCCTTTTCTTTTGCCTCCCCCAACTTCTCACACTAAATTTTTAATATAATTTTTAAGACATCAGGAAATGTTTAAGAGATCATCAAAAGATTTAAGCAAAAAAAATAAGTTACCATTAGACAAATTCAAATTTAAATAAATTTTTTATTTAAATTTGAATAATCATGGAAAATAAGTTAATAAATAAAAATGATTAATAACTTATTTATTTGATTCAGAAAAATGTTTAAAAAAATTAAGAATAAATTATATTGACATTTTATATTGTATTGACAATTTTTAAACAAATTCACTTGATTTAATTTTTATTTGACAAATAAAATCAGACATAAATGTTTATCTGATACAAAACAATTATAAAAACTATTAAAGATAATTAGACAAATATTTTAATTTTTTTTAAATTATATATAGTGTTTCTATATATATATATATATATATTTGTCAACAGAAATTATATGTACAATCAATCTTATTACATTGCAAATTCAATGAATCTCTCAATTCTGGACAATGAGAAACTTAACAACCAAACCCAACAAAAATAACAAGGGAAACAAACCCAACCAAAAGTTGGGAGAAAAAAATAAATTACACACCCCTCTCAAGTGGAGGGAGTGAGAGTAGAACCCATGAGTTACCAATCGGGCTAGCCCTAGTTGGTGTATATATTGTTTTTATTGTTTGACCTTTTTATATAGTCTCCTCAAGACAGTGATACGCTCGGAATTCTATTATTCATGCTTGGTGGACACCAACCTAATCGGTACCCAAATATAATTGGTCTTTGTACTTCAGAGCAGGATGGACACGTGTCAAGATATTAAACCAGTATTAGTTTATGGCATATCAACTACTCCCCCCGAGCTTTAATCCTTTGGGATTCACCCCGAGCTGAGGTTAGGGTTTTGAAGTGCAAATCGTGTGGGCATTTAATGTACTATTTCGGTTACCGAGAAGATAGCCGTTGACGAAACTTTAATATGTCATCATTACTATAGCCGTCAGCTCGAAGTTCGAGACCATTATTATTGAGTAAAACCATTAGTTTAAGGGCCGCCATAAGTGCCCTTTTGAAGCTTATAAAAAGAGGCCTTGGCTCCATTTGAAGACTTTTATCACTTCCAAAAAAGCTTAAGAACTCTATGCAAAAGGTAATTTTTGGTGTACCGTCGATTAAACTTCGGTGAAGACTCTCTCTGCTCAGTCAGGTTTGGTTCTTAAAGTGCCAAGCTTCTTTCATTTTTCCTTTAAAGTTCAATTCTTCTGTTTCCTTTCTTTTTCTTTGGTTATGGTTGCGCTTGATTCCCATTCCAACATTGGTAAGGAATTAGTGGACCCCATGGAATTAGAGGCACTAATCCTTGAGGTCAGTAGGGGGTCTGAAAATAGACCTGTCAATAGCTTGAAAGTCCTTATAGTTGACGCCTTCCTTGAGCCTAGGAACAGAGAGGTTAAAACCTCTAATAAGGGACAAAAGAGAGATAAATGAGAGAGTGCCATTACCCAAGCCATGATTGATATCCTTCATACTACATACAACTTCCCTAAGGACGTGAAATGTAAGATTCCTGAGCCTTTTGAGCATCCCTTTGATATTGTGCGCCAGGAAATTTGAGCTTATTTAGAATGGTTTAAAGCTGGGGTTCGTTTCCCTTTCCACGCCATAGTTAGTGAATTTTTCCATTGGTTTAGACTTTGCCATGCCGAACTAAACATAAACAGTTGGAGGCAGTTGATTACTTTTTTGGTTTTAGGTCATAAGAATAAGGTAAAGGTTAACCTTGATCGGATTAGGAGTAGAATGGATCTAAAGTATTTAAGGTCAGTGGGATTGTATTATATATCCACTGAAAAGGGGTTTGGACCCCTTACCTCAATCTATTCTTCCAACAAGACTTGGAATAAGTGGTTCTTCTTCGTGAAAGGAGGCTGTGAGTTTGAAGACTGTACCAGTCTCTTTTCTTAGTACTCTGACTTTAAAGGCGAGCTTCTTTCCATTACGACCTTAAGTTTTTTGAATTTTCTCATTATTCTTTACAGTACTAACCATTCTATTTCTTTTGTATACTTATGTAGACAAAGTTACTTAGAGGACGCTAATCTTCATAGAGAAGCTCAAAAGGAAGTACAGTCAGCTACTACAACCTTTAAATCGTCCTCATGAGCAGATGCTGAGTATCGATTCCCTAATAGAGGCTAATATTGCCAAGCCCAAAAATGTTGTTCTAAAGAAGTTTGTGATTTCGGCCTTCAAACTTGGCTAGAAGAAGAAGGTAGAAAGAGAGCTCTGCTTCTACTGCCGTGGTGGTACCCTTGAAGAGGAAGATATCTCTACTTGGAGGGGATGTGTCTCTTGAGCAAATAGTATCAAAAGAGCTGGGGATGTCCCCTACTAATTAGGAGCTCCCAACTCTTGACCCACTGGTGACCTGAGCTCAGAAGGGCAAGGGTAAGGGTGTAGTTCCAATCTCCACCCCTGAAGACACTACTGAGTCTGGAGTAGTGCTTTTGAAGAAAGCTTGGGCAGACATATGAAAGGTTTGCCCAACTAAGATGAAGAGCCATGACACAAAAAAACTCTCCAAAGACATAATGATTACCTAGTTGAGGATAAGAATCTGAATCATCTACTTTACTTTTTATTTATTTTTCTTTGTTCCATACTAATTGTTCTTTCTTTGTACTGTAGGCTGCTTATGCCATGGCAGCAATCTTGGATAGCCATGAGTACTCCAAGTTCAAAAGCTACGAGAAGAGTTGGACGAAGTTCGTCTTCAGCTAAGGATTGCTCGGTCTACCGCAACTACTTCTAAGGAAAAGTAGCAAGAGGCCGCCAATGCCAACTCTATTATAGAGTCAGAGAAGAATGACCTAGCTGCCAATTTAGAGACGATAAAGAAATAACTAGCAAGCTTCTATGAGGAGGTAGCTCTGAAACTGGCACATAGTGTGGAGGCTGCTAAGGATCAGACCGATGAGGATTTGTAAAATGAGCTTAACAACCTCGGGGTCGAGCTGATTAACTACAGCTACTGCTTATACAAGAAGAAGTTGTTCAAACTCCACCCTGAGATCAGTGGCTCTGATCTGGATGTTTTTGAAGTTCTAGAGGTAGAAATGGAAAATGAGGAAAAGGCTATTGAGGCCACGGATCCCGTGGTTGACCCTTTCACTATTGATCATCTTGAGATTGTCATTCCTGATCATGACAAGGATCTTGCCCCCACAGTGTAATGTGACTTTATATATTTCTCCCTCTTGTTATGTGTCTTCTATAATCCTTTTTCATCATTATAATTTCTTTTTGCACTGAAATTATTAGTACTTTTTGTGTGATTGTTTGCATACTAGTTTTCAAACTACTTTTCAACAGTCAACTAAAACTTCAATCATTAGACATAGGCTTCCAAGCTTTAATACTTGTGTGAATTAAATTCTCAAGGAATCAATAGTCATCTAGAGACTTCAGACCTATAACACTTATGGATTTCCACAAGGTTTTTAGAGGTCTGGTCAGGTGGCCAATAATAGACTTCAAACTTGTAACACTTATGATTTTTTATAAGGATTTTAGGGGGTTTGGATAAGTGGCAATGCTGCACAGAGCCTGTAGTCCAATAGTAGATTTCAGACCTGTAAAACTTATGATTTTTCATAAGAGCAACTCTATTGCATGTGCCATTTGATATTCTAATTCCATAATTTGGCATTGATGTAAAAGTTACTACTCCAATGGATGCTATTTGGTTTGCCAAAAAATGGCAATACCATTTTGAATGCTATATTTGGCATCAAGAGTAGTTAGTGCCAATTTATAACATATCATAGAATACACTAGCATATACCAAATGAAGGTGGGGTCTGTGCTACTTTTTCAAGTAAATGACAAATAGAGGTGGGGTCCACCTTACTTTTTCAGGAAAAAATAGTAGTTGTGTTAAAAAATGGCATTTTAGCATTGAAGTAAAGTTACCAAAATTGGGCATTTTTGTACTAAAGTAATACCAAAATATAGATTTGGCATGGATGAAATGACATTTAGCATTGGAGATGTTCTAAGGTTTTTAAGGGTCTGGATAGGTGGAAATGTCGCATAGAGCCCGTAGGCCAATAGTAGAGTTCAGACCTATAACAGTATGATTTTTCATAAGGTTTTTAGGGTCTCGATAGGTGAAAATGCCACATCAAGCCTATACGCTAATAATAGACTTCAGACATGTAACACTTATGATTTTTTCATAAGGTTTAGGGGTCTAAATAAAAGAAAACCACATCAGATTGCGAAAAGTAAGAATTTTATTGATAATATTTGTGCAAATGCACTACATTCTATGGTCTAAAAATAGGCTTCCCAGCTAGATCTTCTAGCCAATAGGTAGTAGGTCTCATAATTTTAACTACTTTATAAGGACCTTCCTAACTAAGGGAAAGTTTTTCCATTGTTAGATCTTTGGTGTTTGAGAATACCCTCTATAAGACTAGATCACCGATCTAAAAATTAATTGGTTTGATTCCTTTATTAAAGCACTTGGCCCTTCTATGTTGGTATGCCTCCATTCTGATCTGAGCTTGTTCCCGCTTCTGTTCCAGGAGATCGAGGTTTTGAGCAAACTGTTGGTCGTTGCTTTGAAGGTTAAAAAGCTCTGTTCCGAGGGTTGGCATACCAATCTCAACTAGAATTACAGCTTCCATTTCATAAGCAAGGGAGAAAGGTGTTTCAATAGTTAGAACTCTTCGTGTAATTTGGTAAACCTAGAGATCCCTGGGAAATTCCTCAACCCATCTTCCCTTAGCTTGTTCATAAACTTTTCTTTATAGCTTCAAGGATGGTTCTATTGGTTACCCCAGCTTGTCCATTGGCATGTGGATGGCTTGGAGAGAAAAAGTGGTGGCTAATATAGAGGTCCATGTAGAACTTTGTGAATACTTTACCGGTGAATTAGATTCCATTATCTGTGATCAGTACCTTAGGAATCCAGAATTTTTAGATTATGTTTTTCCATGTGAAGGCCTGAACTTCTACTTCTGTAATATCGGTCAAAGGTTATGCTTTTGCCCATTTAGAGAAATAGTCTATAGTGACTAAGAGAAACCTCATGTTATGAGGGGCCTTGGGCAATAGTCCAACGATGTCCACTCCCCATAAAGCAAAAAGCCATAGACTAGTAATGGGGACCAATTTTTGTTGGGGCTGATGTTGATAAGAAGTAAAATACTAACACTTATCGCACTTTCGAACATATTCCTTAAGCTGCTTGAACATGCTCAACCAATATTACCCTTGAGACAGAGCTCGATGGACAATAGTCCGACCTCCATTGTGATTGCCACAGATCCTTTCATGGATCTCTGTCAAGACATACTGTGCTTCATCAGGACCTTGGCATAAAAGGAGTGGTTGGGATAAGGATTTGCGGTAAAACTTGTTGTTGAGGATCAAATATCGGGTTGCTCTGATCCAAACCCTTATGACGTGATTTTTGTCATCAGGAATATGTCATTCCTTTAAAAACTTGACTGTGAGAGTCATCCAATTTGGGGTCTACTCTAAGATCTGTAGGACCTGTGAAATTTTGAAACTAAGCTCTGATTGGTATGAGATCTTAAAATTGGAATCCCTTTCTAAACTTAGGTGAAATGCCATGTTGACCAAAGCATCAGCTCCTTATCCCTATCAATATTTTGAATATTGAACTTCTTGAATGACTTTTTTAGTAAGTCTACGAGCTTAGAATACTTTATCATTCTTTCATCTTTGACTGCAAACTAACCCAGAACTTAGCTAACAATCAATTGAGAGTCTGAGAATACCATAAGGTTGGGAGCCCCGAACTTGTGAGCTAGACTAAGCCTAAGGATCAGTGCTTTATATCCTGCTTTATTATTGGAGGCTCTGAAACCCAAACTTATAACCTTTTCAATAGTGACTCCATCAGGGGGGTTGGAGTATTAAACCAATTCCTCCATTTTTTTCAGTGGAAGATCCATCCGTATTTAAAATCCAGATTGGCTTGTTAGAGTTATTGAGTTCGTGAGGGCTAGAGTGTGGGACCCTAGTGAATTTTGCGATAAAGTCTACCAAGGTCTGAGCCTTGATGGTTGTTCGAGGTACATAATAAATATCAAATTCACCCAGTTCAGTGGACCATTTTACTTGTCATTTAGAGATTTTAGGTTTATGAAGAAATGACTTCAGAGGATATGACGTTGGTACCATAATGGAATGGGCTTAAAAATACGGCCTCAGCTTCCGAGTTGAGATTTGTAAAGCTAAAGTTAGTTTTTCTATTTCAGAGTACTATATTTCGGTATTAAGGAGTGCCTTGCTGATGTAAATGATTGGCTTCTAGAACCCATTTTCTTCCCTGATTAGAGTTGAACTTATTGTGCTATTTGACACGGCAAAGAATAGAAACAATTTCTTCCCAAGTATATGGTTTGAGACTGAGTTTAAGAGAGCCTAGTTATTTGTTTAATTATTGAAAAGCTTCTTCACACTCAGAGGTCTATTCTAGGGCCTTACTCCTCCTCAAAGTTTTAAAGAAGGGAAGTCACCGATCTGTTGATCTTGAGACGAATCTGTTTAAAGCTGCTACTCTACCAATCAAATCATGTATGTATTTCTTCATTTTAGGAGACTCCATATCAATTAATGCTCCAATCTAAGTGTGATCTACTTTAATCCCTCTTTAGAAGATAAGAAAGCTCAAGAATTTGCCCTCTATAATCCCAAATATGCACTTTGAGGGATTTAGTTTCATCTTATGCTATTTGAGGATGTCATACATCTAGGCTAAATGTTGGATGTGGTTTGACCTCCGAACACTCATTATAAGCATATCATCAATGTAAACCTTCATAGTATTGCCGATCTAAAATTGAACATCTTGTTAACAAACCTCTGGTAGGTAGCTCCAACATTCTTAAGTCCGAGCCACACCACTCTATAACAATAAATACCTCGATGGGATATGAAGGCAATCTTTTCCTGATCGGAAAGATACATATAGATTTGGTTGTATCCAGAATAAGCATCCATGCAGCTTATGAGCTTTTGGCTTGCAGTAACATCTATGATTTGATCGATTTTGGGGAGTGGAAAGTTGTCTTTATGACATGAATTTTTTAGGTTAGTATAATCAACGCAAACTTTTCACTTCTCGTTCTTATTTCTTGCAAGCACTGTATTGGCAAGCCAGTCTGGGTAAAAGACCTCCCGTATCATCTCGGCATCCAATAACCTTTGAACTTCCTCATTAATGATCTTTGCCCCCAGCTTCCGAACTAACTAGCACTTTTATCACTTCTTCTTTGGGCTTTACTAGACTATCCCTTACTCTAAGACTTAGTGGCCTCTTCAATCTCGGAGGGAAAATCTTATGCATCGTTCAAGTCAGAATAAGTGAGCTTATCCCTTCTAAGCTCATACAGTAATTGTTATTTTAAAGTCTTTTCTTTCAGTGCTATAGCGTGACACTCTTGAGTACTCGACTGACACCCCCTTAATTGTGATCACCTTGTCATGAAGGGTTGGCATGATTGCCCCCATCTAGTGGATCCAGAGCTTCCCAATTATTACATTGTAGGGGGACTTGGCATCTAGAACTATGAGCTATGAGATTAGTGTCTTTTGAACATCACCCTTTCCTACCGTGATCGAGAGGTTTACTATTCCTATAGGAAAGCTAAGATGTCCTTTGAATCCGGCCACCACTGCAATGGTTATTTGGATTTCCTTTGGATCAAACCTCATCTACTTGAATGGCTTATAAAATAGCAAATTAGTTGAACTTCCCATATTTATGAGCACTCCCCTGATCTCAAAGTTATTAATTTTCAATGATATAACAAGAGCATCACTATATGGACAATGTACATCGACCGGATCCAATTCTGAGAATTGTATTTGGGTTGCTATTTTGGGTCTCTTCTCAATGGCAAGAATTTGAAAGGGATAAGGATCTGACCTGGCCTCTTCGAATATAATTTTTTCTTGCCATGTTTGACAACACAGTCATTGCATTGTCAGCATACAACACAAAGATCATATGTTAATTGTTTCGTGGGCGTTGGACTGTAACGCCCCGGTCCTGGTCGAACCGGATTAAGGGGGTCATCGGGACTCTGAAAGGTAGGTAATTGAGACTAATCGTCATAGTTAAGTGAATAAGTATAGTCCATTTCTTTATAAGCTTATTTCCTTCAAATCATTTTCCTTAAATTGATCCTATTCATTAACTTGATTACACTTGTTCAAGTCCCGTAACAGGATTAAATGAGATAGATTACAATAAGGTGAAACTAAACAAAAAATATTCATCAATAGTGTATAACACGGTGAAATTCAGAGATGACTCTAACGGTCAATAGACAACATATACATTATGTCAAAGAAGGGTAAAGACACCCTTTACAATATACAATGGATGAATACAACTATCTGAAACCAATAATACTCAAGTCACTGTCCATCTCATCCTATACCAGCAATTGTCCTCTACCAGTCCAGTACCTACTACTCCCATGAATAACATGGGTGAGCCATAACACTCAGTTGGGTTTCCCAAAACCATACATAAGCATGCGATGATGTAAAAACTAATGCAAGTCTGATGAGGACAATTCCTAATGTCCAGTATACAATCCGAAGCACACAACATTATCGTAAATCAAATCACATGTATAGGCATAACAGGCAAGAGAATATGACAACACTCCGTGTGGCCCAATAATAGTAATAAGGCATTACATGTATATCCAACATGAAGTATATCAACATATACAAACCTCACGATGCACCTCTATTTTCTGTTTCAAAGCAATAAGGACACAATATTCAATACAGATCGATAATATAGCCAGTCAATAATGTGAAATCACTACACCATTATATAGACAACAGGTGTAATCCATAACATAACAACTCCGAGCAATATCTATTGTAATCATTAATACAGTCCATACAATGCCATGATGTTTAATGTAGAAAGGTAAACGTGTATGATTTAAACTATAATCTGAATCTCAACTTTATCTCTCTCAATCCATAATTCAATCACCTAATGGCCCCCGAAAAATCATAATACTTCTCAGGTTACTAACCCGTTGGTAATGCATTACCACTCACATGTAAGCTCAATCAATCAAAAGAAAATCGTAGTCCTAGTCATCACCCAACTATAAGAAGACAATACTTATGTATTTCATAATGTGTATTGAAAACCTCAAACACTTATAGTTCAACTATTAGGACCACCTTGACCCTTAACACTAAGGTTTTATATGAGTTCGTTAAGTTCTCTTAGGTCAATTTCACATTAGCCAACATACCGAGTACCCGTTGTCCCAAACGGATATCAAAATGTGTTCCCGGGCCTCAAAAACCTTAAGGAGGCCTCATCGTAATGTTTCTAAGTCATTTTAATGTCTTTTAAACCCACAAGGGTGTTTTCGTAATTTTGTTTGACAATTTTCACGTCTACTGAGACACTATCTCAAAACCGACCTTGAAATCAGATCTAAAAGGTCCAAAATCCCTAAAGACACTCTCCTTGTACTTTATTAACTATTGAAGGTATATGTTTCATGCCTAAAGGCATGATCAAAATTTTACACATTTATGTGGGGTCGACCCTATTTCGTTAATCAAATATCATATTTCATGCTTAAAGGTATGATCAAAATTTTACACATTTACATAGGACCGACCCTGTTTCGTTAATCAAATATCATATTTCAATTCCTGATGCCCAAAAAATTGGGAATGCCTCTTCCGAATCTTAATTATGCATTCAATTATTCAATTTATGCCTAGGGGTATCATTGTCATTTGATTAATTTAGGTGAGACCATCACCGGGTCCCAATTTATTCAATCTAACATTACAGTTTGAATTTCGAGCATCCAAAAATCTTAGACTAGTCCTTTCCAAATTTTAACTAGCTTGTGAATTGCTTCAATTATCATTATGGGCATTTTTAAAATTTTACACATTCATGTGGGACCAATCTCGGGACCCCAAATGTCCAAACCGACTCCTCCATTGAGTTTGGAATGCCCAAAAACTTCAAGAGAGCCCCTTTTTCATCTTAATTGCATTTAAAATTCAAATTATTAAAAGAGGGGTATTTTTGTAACTTTATCCTTTTTGGACCGGTTTAATAGTGAACCTTTTCCAATTCTGAACCGGTTCATTTGAACCTTTTACCTAAAAAATCTATTTTTTAGAAACTGTGCAAACAAATAGCCCCTAAGGCCACATAACCCATTGACTCGACTCAAATATCCAGTACCTGACCTGCTTGAGTTTGACCGTTGGCCGATTAACACCAGCGTTGACTGCAGCCAGCGAACCTCGCCACAAACCTAATTTTTCAAAATCATTTTCTCCATTTTTCTTGCATTATTTTTACTAGCTTTTTCATCCCGACTCGATCTAAACCAATTTTTAACCCTTTTAGGATCGTTTTCACTCATCGAAAACCCCTCAAGTGAGATCAAAACTGACTGGTTCGATTTTTCGGTCATTTTGGTTTGCCTTCTGTTTCTATCTGTTCTGACCACCGTCGAGGTTCATTTTCTTCCCACTTGTTTTCTGGAACATGGACAAAACCTATGGGACCACTAAATTAGGTTAAAATGCCTCTAAGGCCCAAAACTCAAACTAGGTATATTCCCTACATTTTTCTCACATAGTAATTCACACACAATTGTTCGTACACCATATTTTATTCATGATCTTTCATACACAAGGAATAAAATGGCAGGTTCTAAAATCCCTACTTGTTGCTGTAGTGGCCATTCATGGTTGTAGAGAGAGAAATCCATAGAGAGAGAAAGCTTGGTGGAGCTTTAATAATTGCTCCTCTTTTCCACTGCTCAGTCCCTTTCTTCTCCCCTTTTTTTCTTTTTCTTCACTTCTTTCTTCTATATTCTGAACCTCGAGTTTATGGTGCTTCACTATATGTGTTTCACACACACACACACACACGAGCACATACATCTATACACACACACATGCACACATACACACACTATTTCTCTCTTCTCTGGCACGCAACACTCAACTACCACACCTCACAGATCCCACTCTGAACACACTAACTTCTTTCCTTTCACAGTGCACACTTCTTTCTCTCTTCTTCACTAATCACACGTACCAATACACACTCAAACACACACAGCTCTCGAGTGGGAGGGAGAGAGAAAGAAAGAGTGAGAGAGAGTTGGTGTGTGGGAGGGAAAATCAAAAAGTGTGGGGAAAGGGTTGATGGGTTGCGTAGGGACTTGTCCTAGCAATGTCCAATCCCTCATTTTTGGTCCCCTTTTTGGTGCACCATAACTAAACACAAATACACCCAACATTGGATGTTTTCTTGGCTAATCAATTAATGCCACGTGTTTAAGTCTACCAAGCTTCTTGTGGAAGCTTTTTACGTTTCTCAATGTGCCACATAACAAGTTGGCCAAATGTGTGCCCACACGTGAATGAATATAAACTATTTCGGAATCGAACCAAAATTGGCACCCTAGATAATTTTGACATCCTAGTTCTAAACACGTTTCCCGTCCCTCCAAATTCAATTGTTTGAATTTTCATACTTATCCGCATTCCATAAATGACTATGTAGTCCCGTGACTTATACGAATCTCGATTAAATTCCTAAAACCTTCACTTTGTCTTACAATATCACACTGAGATTTGATTGATCAATTTCATAATCATTCTGATGCATTATCGATGAATTACCTATCCGACCTTAGTCAATGTTAAAAATTTATCAAATTGCCCTTTATGATTTTTAAATCCTTACATGGTCATTCTGGATGGCTTGTTGTTCAGGCTTTTAATCTTGTCTTCTAGGATGAGGTCTATCATCTCGTTGGTTTGCCCATCTGTCCTAACAAACAAACTCCCTTAGTCGACCTCGTCAATGTTAGAAATTTATCAAATTGTCCTTTATGATTTTCTAAATCCTTACATGGTCATTCTGGATGGCTTGCTGTTCAGGCTTTTAATCTTGTCTTCTAAGATGAGGTCTATCATCTCGTTGGTTTGCCCATCTGTCCTAACGAACAAACTCCCTTAGTCGACCTCGTCACATTAAATACTCAGTCTCCTGCTTAATAGATATTCTTTCCTTAGTAGTGTGTGCCTACTCACGATGGAACTCATAATATTAGTTTGTATTCCTTATTTTAGGATTACTCTTTGTTGCCCAAATATTTACCCTAGAGATAGGGTGAATAGAGTATTTTACAAATATTGGTTTCTTTTAAAAAGTTTTAAAAATGAATGATTTAAATAGATGACATAGAATGCCTTAGAGAACCTATATTTATAGCCTCAAAAAGAATATATCTGTTGCTTTTCAAAAAGAGTCACCCCCTTTTTTGTCTGTTCAAAATTTGAATCTCGATGTGCCAAATCAAAAAATTCAGTTGACTGAATCATCAACCAATCGACTGGATTGAGGACTGGTCGACTAATTAGGTTAACTAAATTGTCCAGAGAGTTTGAGGTTCAATTGTTTAAGAACAATCAATCAACTAGTCTTTTGGATCAGTCAACTGGTTCTAATGTACACTGTTTTTAGCCTTGAAAAATCGTCGACTTATTTTTCTTAGAGGTCGATTGTGTTGGACAGTGAGTTCAGGCTGTTCTAAAAAAAAGGTCACTTAGTCAACTGGTTCTTGGAACTAGTCGACTAGCTTGATCAGTATAAAAATAAGCCTTAAGAATCAGTTGATTGGTTCCATAAACTATTCGAATGGTTTGGTTTGGATAATTAGTGTCTTTTTGCTTATTTTTCTCAGTGTACTTTTATCAAAACCTTTTGATCTTTCAAAACTTAATCTCTGGCAATTGTTTTGATTTGAAAAATCATTTGAGGTAAGTTCTTAGTTGATCATTTTAAATAGTAAGTGCTTACAACCAATGACCAATCTAATATTAAATCACTCAAAAATATGGAAAATAAAAGTCTTCACTTGACTTGTTTTTGAATCATTGGGCTTGAGTGTGTCCATTTTCTTGATCCATCATGAGAACATTCCACTTGATTTGATTCTTGCCTTAAAGTATGTTCTTGAGTGGAATCCTTTAGCTTGATGGACTTAATTTGTGATTTCTTGGTCAACGATCTTCTTTGACCTAAATGACCTATTTGCATTGTCACTTGGATAAAATATTAGTTCATTTGGATAATGTTTTGTTATCATTAAAATTACTAAGATGCCCATGGTTAAAAACTTTTAGAGCTAACAGACAAGTTCTTCTTTAGGTCTTCTACTTCTATCCTTAGTTGTTGCCACTAATCGCTTTTGCTCGAAATCCTCCACAAAAGATCGAGCAAATCCTAATTAGAGGCGGACTTCATCCAAATTTTCCTGAAGCTTGTCCAGCTGCTTGGAATCCTTTAGGGCATAAAAGGGGGTTGCCATTGCATGTATAACCTACAGGAGAAGAACATAGGGTTAACAAGATTTAAAAGAAAGAAATAAGAAAGTACTAGCAATAGTAAGTTTACCTTCATTTGAGCAACTAGTCCTCCTCGAAGGACTTATTTGGAGTCAACTCCTTTTAGTTGGCCTAGATTTTTCACGTAGGCCTCATCCCAAGCGATACACAATGTTCCTGCCATGTTTGTGTCGAAGGGAGTTGAGCTCAAAGGGAATGAGCCCTTCTTGCCCTTACCCCGATGATGAGATCGAGAGGGTGTGCCTAAAGCGTGGGTGGAGGTGTGTCATTAGGCCCCCTTGCTCTGTGCCGTTGGAGGATCGAAAGTCATGACCATCAGATTTTTGGACTCGGTCCTCTTCAACGAGTCTTTATCATGGAGTTGGAGCAACCACCTCCTTTTGTTAGGCTTTGTTGGCTTGGTAGATGGACCAACAACGATTTTCTTACCTTTTTAGGGTGGTAAGTTGCTATGATCTATTTTTTAAAGTCCATTGTCTTCGATAGAATAAGCCCGACAACGCCTAAATTTCCAAGGCTTAGTATGCTATCATTAGTACGGGTGGAAGGCTGCAACAACTGCTTCAACCTATCTTGGCAGTCCTTAGTAAATGCAGTGCGATTCAAAGTAGAATAGGCTGTAAAACAAAAATTTCGAGTCAGTATGGTAGTAATAGAAAGCAAGCTCAGAGTACAGATAATTAAAAGCTAAAAGCCATACTTATAAACCAGACAGTCCAAGGGAATACACTCGTACTCTGCTCGAAAAGAGAAGAGAACTCCTAACCTATGCGAACATAAAAACAACCATTTCTTTTATGTTTTATTAGAGGACAAGATGTTGGTTAATAGTTTAAAACCACCATCAAAGGACATGTAACCTTTTTGGGCCTTCTTAAGGTTTATACCGCACCTAATCAGGTCAAGGTCTAGTTCTACTTGGTTCTAGTGGGCTAAAACCAAGTAAGTTATTAGACACCTCTAACTATTTATATTAAGGTTGGCAGGGTAGAGGTTAAAATGAACAAAAAGCTATTTTAAAATGAGATGAAAAAGAATTCGGAAACCTATTTTAAACCACTGAAGGTGCACTCAAATCTCTTGAGCTTCTGAGTTCTATGGACGATCTTGGGGTCTTGGGATTCGACATACAATGTTATCAGGGAAATCATACATTTCCTTGATACCATCCAAAATAGTTGGAGTAATGTGACTAGCTTCTTCATCCCTTGGTTTGTTGTTTCCTACCCCCATCATCATCATTAAACCTATCCACTATCCTTACCCTAGGGAGTTTTCTACCTTAGTTTGGGGATCAACAGCCTCCCTATTGCTTTACTATGTCTTTCTGAGGTGGTCATTTACAAAAATAAATTAAAAGATAAGGAGGAAGTAGAAAATGCAAGTTGAAGAATAAGGAAAGAATGCATGACCTACGACGGAGCTGGGAGTTTAGTCTTGCTGGAATGGAAGTTGTAATTCATTGAAAATTTCTAATAATTATTATGATCAGCAAAGTTTCAAAACGGAACTGCTCCTCTCAATTTATAAGCAATGTTGTAGGGGTTTAATGTTTATGATGCCAACGAGAATGTGTCATCATTGTGATTATAAGCAATAAATAGGGATGTCGATCGACCTTGTCTCTTGTGAAATGGCTACATTGATAGGACATTAAAGTTGTTAGGCATGTGCCATTTCGGTAAACGAAGCGACATTCATTGTAACCAATTACATAATCGTACGGAGTTAAGCTTGTAACCCTAACCTCAGTTTGGGGTGACCCCTAGAGGCCTGAGGCTAAGGGGAGTAGCAAATATATCATAATTGTGCTTTGATTTACCATTTTGGCACGTGTCTATGTAGGTTTGAATGGGATATAGCTTTGAAAGTTCAGGAGTTAGGATTACTTGCCTGACATTCAGATCACTCGAGGAACCACTACCAAGTTGATAGAGTCATCGTCTAGACTTGATTTTGAAATGAGAGTTCCATAAGGAAACTTCAGTTAATGGATATATTCCAAATCTGATCTTTTCATTCCTAATTCCTAAAAATAGAATATCCAAGGTACATCTTAACTCATGGTAAATTTCTTTCTAATTACAGAATTTTTCTCTAAGTTTTTTCTTACTTAATCATCGAAACAATCATTACCGGAGCCAATGTAATGAGTTATAATCCTTGCCTTACAAGGAAGCTGAAGAGATTACCAACGATAAAAAAAAACTAGCAACAACAATAATAATTGAAAATGTTACTTAAAATAACGATTTTAGTTTTTAACAAAATTAACCACAAAAAGTATTTATCGAACAATGATTTCAATCCTAAAATCTTTTAAAGCAATTATTTTTATATTTACATTGATTGGATAAGTAAGTTTCACTATACTTATTGTGGTATTTAAAATTTTATTTCCATGTGTGAGCAAAAAAAAAAAATGCTTATTACATCAACTGCTCGAACAAAAACAAGAAGAAGACACATGATAGCGATAATTATTTTACTATATGGAGGAGATTATGAGAGCATATTACTCACAAATTCAAAATTTTCTTTACATCTAATAACAACTAACACAAAAGCGAGCTCTCTTATCATAAAAAGAAATATAAAAACACCTTAATATATGTAGGTTACAAAGTAAGAGACCAAATATGTCAAAAATATCTAAAGAAAACGGGTCAAAAATTTCTCACTTTTGAGATCACATTGAGTCATCAATGAGTAATCAAGAATACGGATAAATTCATAATAATCACTCAATATTTTTTACATATAAAAATATTTTTGCTAATTTAAAATAAAAATTGATGAAATTATAAATAAAAAAAAAAGTAAATTACACTTGTCTCTTTCAATATTTCTGAAATTACATAGACATCTGCTATTTTATCTAACAAATAAGAAATACCTTCTTTCAATCAATTTTTTTTTTAAATGACAAAACTATTAATTTTAATTTTTTTTTTCAATTTTGACCATATTTTATTTTTTTTATTTTCAAATAAATATTGATTAAAATCTTAAACTTATTTTAATATATAAAAAAATAAGTTATTTACTTTAAATTTATTTTATATAAAATAAAAAAAACTTTAAAAATTTAGGAAAAAAATATTCAAAATTGAGAAAATATAAAATATATATATATATATATATGAAAGAGATAATTTTATTATTTTAAAAAAAATTAATTAAAAAAATATTTTTATTTGTCAAATAAAATAAAATAAAAACGATGTAAATTTTAAAATTGAAGAGGATGACAATGTAATTGTAAACAAAACAAAAAAAATTCCCCCGTGTGTGTGTGTGTTGTGTGTGTGTGTAAACTGTGTTTCCTTGTCTGTTTTCGTCAGTCACGGCACATGGGGGTATGTGAATCTGAGAACTCAGAAGCGACAAGGGGCTGCAATGGTCCTTTGTCAGTAACCGACTGGACAATTTTTGTCTACAAAGCGGGCTCATTATGGCCAGACACGTTTCAATGTCAAATACGACGTCGTTTCATCAGTATACCCCCAAATATGAGAAAAAAAAAAAAAGAGGTGGTGGAAGGAAGTGATTTTAGGCCAGTTGATTTGAAAGACACTGCAAATCTTATTACAAGAGTAATAGTCCTAACTCAAACCCCAAAAATAAAAATGGTGGAAAGGAGGAGTGATTGTAGGGCAGTTGATTGGAAGACTTTGCAACCAACTAATAATTGAGGGTGGATTTCTTTATTTAAAATAAAATGAAAGGGTTGGAATCATTTAAATTTTTATGATTTCCCTATTTCAATCTGGTGGGTGGGACCCCATCCCTTCTACTTCTGCAACATCACCATCCACCTAGTGATTGTTCTTTCTCATCTCACTTCCTCACATGTTCACCTATACTTTTCAGTTTATGTCTTTTTTGATGCTGATTTTTTTATAATAAAAAAATTGATTTTTTAAAAATACCCTCTCTTTTCAATCCTTTTTTTTTTTTTTTTTAAAAAAAAAAGAAGTTAATAAAAATTTCTTAACAATTCTAATAAAAAGTGTAGACTCATGTTATATCTTTTATATTTTAAATAAAAAAATTTATATAATTTAATATATTGACAATACTTTTAATATTAGAGTGAGAAATATATTATTGGAGATATAAAATTAGAATAATTTTTTTTGAAAAGTATAGTATTCATTAATTTTAAGATGAAAGTCAAAAAGGGTTTTTTTTTTTCTCCTTTCTTCTCCTTTCTCAACAAAGAGAAGATAAAGAACTTTACAATTTGGGAGGAGTCCAAACCTTTTGATATGTAACATCATAAAATTGTCTCTTACTTTTTTTCATCTTTAGCTTTTTCATTTTTTTTTTCATAAAAATTATATTATCATTTTTTTCTTTGCTAAATCTTTTAACGAAACAAAGATATACTTTTCTTGGATAAGAATTCTTTTTTCTTTTCTTGACTAAGTTTGTTAACAAAACAAAGATTTACTATTTTATCTTGGATAAGTGATCATGCTTGTGCCCTTAATTTTACAAAGATATATTGCTACGTCACTGACAAATAATATATTGTTAGTGACGTGATAATATATTATTTTAATGATATCATATTACTGTATGATATGAGTTATATTTTAGGTAAATTATATTAAATTTTTTTAAAATTCTTGACAATTATACTAATTTTTTTTGAAAATTTTAAAATTATGCTGACATCTCCTCCTGTTCAATTTTTTTAAATGATAATATTGTCCCCTTTTATGTTTTTTTTTTTTGTATTTTTTTAAAATTTTGACCACTTTTTTCTAACAATTTTTTTTCTATTTTTAAATAAATATTAATTAGAATCTTCTTTGCCTAAAAAAATTAAATTATTTATTTAAAATCTAATTTTATATAAAATGAAAAAAAAAATCTTTAAAAAAACTTATAAAAATGGTCAAAATTAAAAAATACAAAAAAAATATTGAGAGAAGCAATTTTTTCATTTTTTTAAAGAAATTGGACTAGTGGGGAAGTCAGTGTAATTTGTCAAAAAAAAGGAATGAAAATTTATATAATTTTAAAAATCTCAGAAGATGTCAGTATAATTTATCCTTATTTAATAAAACATAATAGATGTAAAAAATTATTATTAGAATAGGTAAATTATCACGTAATGTTCCCTACACTCAGAAAAAAATATATATATATATATATGGGTCATTTTCAAGAAACAAAGCATGGTAGCTAGGATGTCAAAATGTCAAAAATTAAAAAGCAGGCATGAAATGAGAAAGCAAAAGATGAAAGAAATTAGGTATCCATGAACCTCCTCATAGCTTGCGGTTGTGAGTCTTAGTGGTATGCATCCAAGTCTTCAGGACACTCACTCTATATGAATATGATGGCATGTGAAGTGCCTCATATGACCAAAAGAAAGGCAGGTGGGGGCATTTGTGCTGAAGCTGTGATCTTCTGTAATGCTGGGTGGTGAGAATGTGACATTTCGGTAGGAACAGCAATGTTGAATCTGTGACTGTGACCCCCTCTATTGCTACAGGAAGTTCAATCTCTCTCTCTCTCTCTATCTCTATATATATATATACGTGGACAATACTGTAAATTATTAAAGATAATATTTTTGATAAAATCTAAAAATAGAACTAGTATTACTCATTGCACGATCACTGTAATGGTGAATCATCAAATTATGGCTTTGACATGATATGAATCATTAGTAAAGTAAGTTCTCACTCTTTCTTCAAGTTACACAACTGCAATACATATAATATATATCACATCATCATTTTAAGAATCTCTTTATTTATTAGACTGAAAGATATGCTAGCTTTTGGTCCCTCAATCGAAGGAACCTTTCTATTTTAAAATTTTGATTATTGAAAAGTAGCTTTTAAAAAATTAATTACTTTGTAAATTCATAATCATATAGTTATTTGAGTATTTAATAAGAATTATGTAAATTGATTCTATACCGTAATTTTTTTTTTTATATTTTATATTATATATACTAAGTAATGTACAAGTGGTAGGTTTAAAAAAAAAAAAATCTGTTTGGAGACCAAAGTATCATCGGAGATGATAAAGTTTTTTTTTTTTTTTTTTACAGACGCGACTCAAGTTCGATACTTAATTTAGACCCGTGCATATATCTAAGGTAGAATTTTTTTCCTTTCACAAAAAGAAAAAAAAAAAAAAATGCACCACACACAAAATCACGTTTTGGGGCTCTAATGTGATTTTATATTTATAATCTTTATATTGACTAATTTGTGGGTAGTGGGCCAAAAATTAAAATTGTTAAAAAGACAGAAGTTTTTGTTCTAAAAAATATTGAAAACTTTTTGAAAAATTAATTACACGCGCTTGAATAATGATTCAAATATAATTTTTTAAAAAATATTTTTGAAAATTTTGTAATTAATTTTTTAAAAATTGTGAAAACATATTTGGATATAATAATCTAAATTAAAAAAAAATTAAAATTAATAGTTTATCAAATGCTCTCATATTTTAAAATTAAAAATATGTTTTTAAAAACTTAACCGAAGTGTAACCGTGACTGTGACCCCCTCATGAAATTATGGCTTTGATATGATATGAATCATTAGTAAAGTAAGTTCTCACTCTTTCTTCATGTTACACAACTGCAATACATATAATATATATCACATCTTCTTTTTAAGAATCTCTTTATTTATTAGACTGAAAGATATGATAGCTTTTGTTCCCTCAATCCAAGGAACCTTCCTATTTTTAAAAATTAGATTATTGAAAAATAGATTTTAAAAAATTAGTTACTTCGCAAATTCATAATCATATAATTGTTTGAGTATTTAGTAAGAATTATGTAAATTGATTCTGTACCATATATATATATATATTTTATATTATATATACTAAGTAATGTACAAGCGATAGGTTTAAAAAAAAAAATTTGTTTGGAGACCAAAAGTATCATTCGAGATAACAATTTTTTTTTCTTTTACAAGCGCGACTCAAATTCGATACTCAATTCAGGCCCGCACGCATTTAGGTAAAGAATTTTCCTTCTACAAAAAGAAAAAAGAAAAACACACATGCACACACAAAATCACGTTTTGGGGCTCTAATATGATTTTATATTTATAATGTTTATATTGAATAATTTGCGAGTAGTGGGCAAAAATAAAATTGATAAAAAGACTAGTGTTTGAAGAAATTTTTGTAACTATGCCAAAAGGGATTTGATAAGATTCACTTCAAAACATGGTTTTGACAATTGAAGCCTAACACCTACAAAAGATAAAACAAAATCCCTTTTGGGGATCAAAGGCTCCCTAAACATCCACTACTTCAATGTCCATTAATAATTGATACATAGTGCTTCAACTTCATAAAAACCTTTTACGCAGGAAGAAAAAATGGCATACAGACCTTATCCCAATTTTTATTTATTTTTTCTCTTTTTTGCTTTGCCAAAAGGAAAAACTTTTATATGGGACTATGAAGGTTCAATCATCACCATATGCTGCTGCTTTGCATGAAGTACTTTTAAGCAAATTTTATCAGGACGCTAAATACCAACTTTGGTCGTCGCGGACGCTGTTTTAGAACAGAGGTCTGAGCAGCTTTGCTTTACAAGAATCGAATTCTAAACCTCCAAGCTGCCTCTGAAACTCTTTCTTGAAGAAGTGCTTTTGGCATTCTATTTTTCATCTTAAAATGATTTTAGAAGGTAACCAAATATATAGTAAAGCATTACCACAAAGCAACACAAAACAGACCCTAAAACTTTTGGGTCATAATATTAGGTTTTCAAATCTTAATCACTGTTTGGCCCTACTAATAATTATGTTACAACTAGTAAAAAGTATATTTATCTGGCATGGAATTGTCTCACTTGTTGAGGCATCAGATGATGAACCACTTCAATCTTCTTATCTTCTTCTTTTTTGGGTTAGAATTCTGATCTTCATATCCATACAAAGTCAGTTATTTAACAGTTTATGTTCTGCAAATTATTGAGGTTGGGGTGGGATGCATTTGGACAAGAAACCAAAGCTAGTGATTACCTTAACCACTTGAGGCCAAACCTTGGTGGGGCCAAGTTTTTGAGAGTGGACAAACAATGTGGGACCACGTTTGACAAGAAAAAAAAGGGCCCTAGATGTTGTTGAATATGGGTTATATATATATAAAAAAATTCTACATCAGAAGGAAAAGGACATTATTTGGACTTTCCAAGTTCCAAACCTTACATTTATTATTATTTACTTAGTGTAACTGTGCAAATTAACTCATATTACAAATAAGTAAATCATAATTAATGCATTCATTGTCCATACATCAACCACAATCCCTGTAATTGTTAGGTGCAAGTCTTCTTCTTGAACAGCCAACTGTAGAAAGGACAAAGAAAGAGCTTGTTAGAGCAACTCTAATCAGGGAGAGTCATTTGGATAGGTAAAATATTCATTTAACTACTTACAGCCCTATATACACTTTAACAATGGTAACTTAAATGAATATTATTTTTTATATTTTAATCTATTTTGAACTTAAAAAAATGTTAGATAATTTGAATCAACTAATCGAGAAAGAGATTAGAGTAGTTATCATTTGCACCAATTTTTACCCCTCTCTCTCTCTCTCTCTCTCTCTCTCTCTCTTCTCAAAAGGAGCCATATACGCCACAGTTCGGTAATTTGCTTATTGAAATGCCTCCCCTCTGAGAGTCCGACTCAATAGTATTCATATGCAGTAGCTGCTATTGTGCTCGTATGGAATGGGGTTTAGAAAACGGGCATTTTAGAAAAAATTATTTATTAGTACTTTTTCAAAAAGCCTATTTTAGTCTTGAAAATATCTAAACAAGCATTTCAAGAAATCCAAACAAATACTTAATTATCCCAAAAATCCGTTTGAAACATGAAAAATCTAAAACTGAGAATAAAACCGCCTATCCAAACACAGCCATTATATTGATCAACAGACAGGATGGTATTATTTAAGGCTTGACCGTATTGGCAACCCACAGAGAGAAGTCAGCACAACTTTAGCACCTCATCCTCATATCCCCCCCTCCCCCCCAACTGGAAAAGTAGAGCCCCCCCCCCCCCCAACACACAAAGTCAATGTATACTAACCTAAAGAAAAAGTTGTATCACCATACCTTTTACATATTACTTTTTTATTTTTTGGAATAGATGCTTTTATATATATAATAATACAGTTTTATTTGTCTCTATATACATATATGCACACACACCAACCCACTGTGAGTGAATGTAGAGTGGGGAGGGCTTTTTAGTCTTCCAAAGGAGTGACGAACAGGCGCATACTTTTTTTCTCTCCCATGATTGTGCCATCCGATTCTAAGAAAAATGACAGGTCCTGGCCAGCCAAGAGCTCTCAGCAACCATTCCGTGATTGGTGAAAGGCCCCAGTGCTCCAATGTTGATTCTGTATTCCACTCCCACTTCCACATTACACTACACAACTCTTGGTGGGTGTTCCATTTATGTAACCTTACCACTGATTTATCATTTCAAATATGCCATCTCTACTCTACCCATAAAGCCAGCGTTAAATTAAACTTTCCTTAAAGGAGAAAACAAAAAAAAAGAAAGGTGTTGGCTGGGGGAGACCAAAATTAAAATAGCCTACAAAGTGATAGAAAGTACTAGGTCACTTCCTTTTTCTTGTGGGGGCAATAAATCATTTACATATAAAGGGATCAGTAATTATCTGCAGAGATGTATTAAACCCTATTTATATTAATTAATCATGCTCATGGGTTTAACAAATGTAAGAGATTGGTCTGATAACACACACACACACACACACACACACACACATATATATATATATATATATATTGGGTTAGTAATTAGTCAGACATGTTGAAGATTAGTGTTTGAAAAAGTCGGTTTTGTATTGAGATTGGTCCAAAGAGAGCATGTGATTCTCTAATCTCCTGTTAATTCACGGAAACAAGTTAGAGTCCATGACTTTGAACTGATAGCATCCAAAATGGACCATCTCTTGTCATAGATGCCTTTCAAACTGGGGGTGACAATTGACATGACATAAGCATATATATATATATATATATATATATATGCAAGTGTTTCTTTCAAGATTCACAGACCTTAGTTTTTAAGATCTACCACTGTAAATATCGTACCATTTATTAACTGCAAACCCTTCAAAACAATAATGCATTATAACAAGTGCCACATAAGAATATCCTAAAACTGCCACCACCACTCGTAGTTCTAATATTCTGTTACTTTCTTTTCACTACTAAAAGCAATTCATTATATAGCATCATAGCATTAATTCTTTAGAATCAAATATCAGAATAGCACAAGAATTTGAAAAAACTAGCAGACATTATGCAGCTGTAATATCCATTAGAATAGGAAATAATGGCGAAAGCAATACCAACACTATCGTTAAGTGACATTATTCTAAGGGAACTGATTCGCATTTAGAGGAACATGGGCAGCAAGCCAGCAACAGCATCGAAAACGCAAAAGTGAAACATAAATTAGAAACAAAAGCTGAAAGAGTGTCCGATAATACAAAGGAACAGAACCTTCTATCTACTTGATAATTGTCACAACTCAAATATCAGTTATCTGTAATGAAAACTTACCGTAAATACTAGTAGAACCAACAATTAATCCAATTGAACATTTTACACTTCCAGGTTATTGAATAATTGGTTAAACAGCTTACAAATCAAGGAAACTCTTGGGCAATTTCCAACTCATGGGTCTACAGCTATACTTCATTCTCTATTTCAAACAACGCATACTACCTTTCTTGATTATAAACAGAGAAGCTTCCTACCTATCAATATAGTGGAACCAACCTTAAACTGAAATTCGAGAAGATGTCTACATGAGCAATCACAAAGGTATCAACATCCTCCCAAAAAAAAAGCACACTCGGGTAAAAGAAGACACAGAAGTGAAAAAAACTATGGCAAGAAAAATAAACACTCTCTTCGGACTGCTGATATCGGTAGAACAAAGACCCCAGATTGTGGTAATTAACTCAAGCATAAAACCGATAGCAGAAAATGTTTTACTACCCTCAGTGAATAAATCAAGATGATTATCAACTCCAAAACTATAGTTTTACTTCTTTGATTATCATAGTAAATACGGAAAGAATATTATGATAGCTAGATCTAAAAAGGGTGGAAAAAAAAGATTCTCAAGTTAAATGAAATTGTTGCTGATCGTCTCGAGTTCGAGTCTTCTCTGTGCTGATCGTTGGCAGTTAAAGCTTAAAAGGGTGGGTCTGGCTGTCACGGGGAGGGGGAATTAGTCTGGTGCACGTAAGCTGACCCAAAATACCCCTTATCAATTTATCAACCAAAAAAAAAGAAGATAGATTATAATGTGCTAGTCTCCTCTGCTCTAATCATTAAACTCATACATAGTGATAGTACTTCTTTGGGCTGGGCTCACACAGAAGAATTCAACACACACATTAAAACTTGATCTCTTGAGAATCAATTCTTGAAAGAGTTTTTAAGGTAACGCACTTATACTATGTAAGCAAAATTTTCAAGATTCGCCAATGCCACCTTAATGGTTCAACAGTAAAGATTCAAAATAGGAGTCAAATCTAAATGCGGACATTAATAGGATAGACTCTCATAATGAACAAGTTGCCACTTTGGGATGAATGGTGTGGGGACACGGTTGTTCACCATGAAGGCTAGTGGCACCACCTTCTCCATCAAGTCCTCTAATGCATGGAGTAGTAAACAGACTAACAGAGTGCTCTCTTCTAATGCCAAAGGTGAGTTACCCAATTCCTGCCAAGGTGCCATTTTTAGTTTGACAATCCCTATTTGACTAAATTCAGACAAATGACCATCTCATTAACAAAGTTAGATCAATCACAATCATACATTGATTGTAGTCTGATAAGGGAAAGGATTGTCTCTTGATCTTCTCAATGGATATATTATGGGAGAAAAGTTTTCTTGTGTCAGCATCTTTAGTAGTTTGGGGTGAAGGATTTCGATGTCATTCTGTCTGATTCATAGTTGTGCCATTCTTCATGCAAATATTTGGTATATGTTTTTCATATTAACATAAATACTATTCCTAAAAGAAAGGATGGATTAGTGACTCATGTGACAGAACTTGTTTGGACTCAACTCATTCTCAATGCACGTTTTCAAGCACTTACTTTTATAGGTTTGACAAATGATAATTCTGAAAAGGGCAATAAGACCATATGACTACCTTCAAGAAGGTCGGACCTCAAAGACTCACACCAGCAATTATGATATTGTTTCAAAAGCTGAACAAAACATATTGAACTTATTGAATGCTACGTTAACAGTAAAGATCCAGGGATCGACTAGTTGAATATATTAATGATCTCATGCATAAGATGAGCATGCTTCCAAGAACCTTGAGATTTGCTTTTCACCCAGTTTTATAATAACCATAGCATTGCCCTCCACATATATGTCAGTTGCCTATTACCAAAATACAAAATTTTAACTAGAAATTACCGAATCCAAAATTGAAAAGAGGAAAAAGAAGGATGCTGAGCATCAAGTACGTTCTGATGAAATTTTTTTCATTTGATTCACTTAAAACTCCCATACTTGATGCTTGTTCTTTGAATTAGCTTTACTTCCAATGACCAAAAATCCTCCAGATCAAATTTCTCCTTCTCTCTTTTCTTTTTTCAAAGCTTACTTGGTTTTGCCAAACCAATAAGTGCACATGATTGTATCCTCCACACCAAAGTTTATTTGGTTAAAAGCTTTGCAAGGATAGAGTGAAGAACCAAAACACGTGAACAGAAATTGTGAGAAGAGACAATGTGGTCCATGATCATGCAAGAATACAACCCTAGGATGTGCCATGGGAAAACATGACTTATGTAGTTAGGGTAAGTCTGGATTGAGTTAGGCAACTGATACAAAAGCCATTAGACATATGAAATTGAACTCGATCTGGGAAACAATCTCATCTGCTTGTAGACAACTTGTGCCTGAGAAATTTGGAATCCATTAAACATGGATACAGCATCTAACTAGATACAAGCAAACATGCTAGTGTGCCGGTAAAGTTTGGAGAAGGTCATAGCCCAAAGTTGGGTTCAATTCTTCCTAGGAATATGAACACCAAATTGAACTTCTTACCACTAACAAGCTAACAACTGACTATTGCACAGTGAAAAAAATAAACAAAATAAAATACAAGCTAACATGGCCTGAGAAAAGAATAAAGCAAATTGATTTAAAAGAATATTATGACCATCCAATCATAATTTCAAACTAAAATGTGCATCATAGCACCGGCTACCCTGTAAAAAATGACAGTTGTGGATAACACTGAGGTGCTAGTAGAGCACTCAGAGAAGCATCATAGAAGTTAAATGGAGAAAAGTGGCTTGATGAAAGACGTGCTTTCGGAATTTTAAGGGGTCTATGCAAGTTGATTAGTGATCAAACAAGATGGAAAATTCTGTAAGACAAACAAAAATGGGTAGGTTTTGAAGCAAAATGTCAGCCAACATACTCAAAGTGTAGAAGAGAAAAGAAATTGGTCCGGAAGGGTGAATAATATTAGTGACACAATTAATGCTAATATTTTTTCCTTTTACTATTAAAAAGATATTCAAAGTGACACTATTAGACATATGGCATTTGAACTTACGAAACGAATCTAGTGTTGTGAGAATATGCACAATAACCACATTGAAATCTCATAACAAATATTAATTTGCAATGCTCAATGAACCACAAAAAGGGGGGAAAATAAATAAATAGGAGTAGATGCTACGAGAGTTTCTTCTTTTTATTATTCAATAGTACTCATGCAACTTAACTTAATACCAAGAAGGAAAAAAAAGAAAAAGAAAACACATAAAATAAAAAGGGGCAAACCCAGTGCACAAGGCTCCCGCCACTGTGGGGTTCGGCCCTTTGGGGAAGGTTAGATATACGCAGCCTTACCTCTGCAAGCAGAGCGATTGTTTCCACAACTCGAACCCGTGACCATTAGGACACAATGGAGCAACATTACCATTGCGCCAAGGCTCGTCCTCAAAACACATAAAATATATGACTCTATATATATAATTTTTTAGGATTTAGATAAGTTTAATTGAAAATTGACTTTATGTTTTATATACTTCGAGAACAATTTGGGAATATAATTATCTCAACAAAAATGCCATAAATAAGATGTTGGGAGTCTAGCAAAATGAAGGGTATCGTATCCTTTTGCTTGGACTTGCACATAACAAATGGATGTAGCTAACAACAATACTTGAAAAAAGAATCAAATGTAGTTCAAAACATTATTGAACAGCTTGAAAAGCAGTCTACCTATTTCAACAATCATTCCCTGATAAGAGAGCACATATATAAGCCACCATAGAAAATAGAACATGGGAAAATGGTTCATGTAAATAGGTCATAATCCAGCCAACTAACAAAAATACCATCATGTATACCCGAAAAGTAATTTCAATATTATGGTCCTTTTTTTTCTTCTTTTTCTTCTTCTTCTTAGGATACGGATATAGATATATCAATGACACAACAATAAATATACATTTATGATTATATAATTGAAAATTATTTGTTTGTTATGACATACATATTATGAAAACATGATTTTTTTTTTTTTTTTATGAATTTATTAAATATTCTTAAGTTCCTAATTTATAGTATTAAAATTGACGTGAGAAAAATGAAAGTTATATTGCATGGACATGAATTTGGAATCAAATTGAACATGTATTATCTTCATTATATCTCAATCCTTGTTCTCTAAGAAATAATCCAAGTATGTAAAACTCTTGTTATATTTTTCCTTATATTCATATATTCTCAACTTAACTCAACAAACTTTTATCCTAACTATTTAGGGTTGGTTAGATGAATCTTGTCTCACCATTCCACTCTATTTGAGATCATTCTCACAATTAGACCACACATTATCATATCTTTTTTTTTTTTTTACCATCTCTACCAAATTTAATTTTGGTCGCCCCTACCCCTAGCACATTAACATGCGTGCTATACTAGAAATATTGCACTTTAATATTCAAGACATGTCTACACGTGTCTTAAAGTATCATAAAAGTATTAGATACATGTAATCATGGTCATGTAATAGACGTGTCCACAAGTATCTGCGAAGATACCATATCTGGATATGGTGACCTTATAAAAGAATCCATGCTTCATACCTTGTGAAGGATGATTATGTCGAAAGTATTCATTGTACAGTGGCTAGTGACTTGTGGAATTTGTTAAGTCTATTTTTGGGTACTCATGGCATGGGTGATGCCGGGTAGTTTGAAGGAGGTGTTCTTTAGTTGGGGAGGTGTTTGGTTAGGAAGGAGGTTAAAGGGATATGGAGGATGGTGCCTCATTGTTTGCCGTGGAGTTTATGGTGAAGAGCGCAATAGTCGAGTTTTTGAAGGGAATGAAACCTCCTTTTATTTTGAAGGATTCCATTTACATCTTTTTTTTTGGTCCAATAGACCCCCCCTTTGTATGTCGGGTCATTTGTAGAATTTTTGGAGTCTTTAAGGCCGTAGATGTATAGTGTTCTTTTGTACTGTTGGGTGCGCCCCCCTGGGCACTCTTTTAATACAAGTTTATTTACTAATCAAAAAAAAAAAAAAAAACAACAGGTGATAGTTCCAATGATTTGTAGAGGAGACCTAACACTTGACCAGCTAATGCTTATGGATATTGAAAAGCACTGGAAAGCCATGATTTTGATGTCATTTAAAAGCCCAGTCAAATAATTATTTGCTTATCCAAAGTGCCAAAGTTGTGCAATTCCAACAGAATTTTTGCAAGTTTGAACCAAATATAGTATGAACCAAATAAGTAAATAAGCTAACAAAATGTATCATGTAAGTTTAGCCTTTTTTAAAAAACAGAACAAATCAAATATGACCTGGAAAAAAAATAGACAGGCCAGCGGGTTAGGCACAGGCACGGGCACGGTTCGACACTCCATGGACCGTGCCAACGAGCAGTGCTGGGCCTAGGTAATTTCAAATGGGGCACGACACGTTTGGTTAATGGGACGGCACAACATGAAAGCACGAATGGGCCCACCCTTAATGGGTTGGGTAGGCCCAGTTTGACACCTCTATTTAAGAGTATGGAGGCAGAGGGACTGGGTTTCTGAGAGGCAGGAAGTGATGCTGGATTGGTGGGTAGTCATAAGCTGTTGCAATAGAGAGGGTTTTGAGCCATTGGAAACTTGGGTAAGATACATAGGATTACCCTTGTTTTTGTGGAGCAAGGATGTTTTCTGAGCTTTGGGAGACAGGTGTGGAGTCTTCATAAGAGTATACAATGCTACAAAGAACAAAACGAGTCTCCGGTGGACAAGAATTTTTGTCGCAATGACTGGTAGATCCTTGCCTGGTGACAGTGAGGGATTGAGGTGGGATCATGGCACTTTGGAATCACTGTTTGGGTGAAGAAAAATCCTCATTTCTCTGTGGAGAGGCTAGTTGTAGGGGGAAACACTAGTAGACATGCCGGAGAAGAAGGTGGAGCAAGTGTGAAGGAAGCCCACGTAATGAGAACGTGTCAGGGGAATGAGGGGTGTTATCCTGAATCGAAATCTGGATGGCCAACAAGGAGTGAACACGTGGCATGAAAGGATAACGGTGGGAATTCAAATCAGATGCGTACGGAGGTAGGCCAGTTATGGGACAATGAGAGGATGTGCTCCCATGGTCACATTGAAGGTCTAGGCCCAATCTTGTCAAATGGGCTTTGGGCAACTAAAGAGAAGAATGGGGAAGGCCAGTTGAAGATAGTGCAAGAAGGAGCTCCTGGGCTGTGTCAAAGGTGGAACAGATAGCAAGGAGGCCCAAATATGACTGGGCCCAGACGAATTTGGGAAGCGGAATTCAAAATCAGTTCGTGGGCTTTATGGACTACAGGGAAGTGGGCCAGTATTACTAAAGGCCTGAGCAACAGTCCAAGGTGCAGATCCAAATACAGACAGATGGGGGGTTGGGCCAAGTTAAACAAAAATGGGAAAGCCCAGGCACAAGTGCAGGAACTCAGCAACAAGGCTTCGACGATGTCAGCTGATGGTAGAGATAAAGGCAAAGCGGCTGCAGAGGCTGAGCATTATTCTGATGTGCCGATGATCAACAGAGGCTGTCACACAGAGAAAGAAGGTTAGACAAAGTGCAGTGACAGTAGAAAGATGTCAAGCTGACAGAGGCATGCCAAACACTCGATGATGGGAAGAAAGGTGTAACGAGTCAAACAGAGAGAAAGAAGAAGTGTCGGAGGAAGGAACAGTGGTGGCTGAGACAGAAGAAGATGAAAGTCATAGGGTGATCAGAACAGCCCATGCTGAGAACAGAGCACCTCAGAGGAAGATACAGAGACGGTGAGAAGAATGCCTCTATAGCCACTTACGGAAAATTCTGCACGGGTGCAGGGGAGGGAACGATGAAGATGGAGGCTGCAATGGAGAAATAATCGAGAGTCTGGGCACCAATGATGAGGAGCTGTTGATGTTCAAACCACTGGCAATAATTGATCCCTCAGAAATGCCGGACCAATTGTCAATTTTGAAGGAGAATAGAAGGATGGTAGTTTCCTGTCATGGTTATGAGGAAATGATGTGGTTATTTAGGGATATTGAAAGAAGGAAGAGAAAGGACTGAATTTTTTTTTGGGGGGGGGGGGGGGGGGGGGGGAAATGGGAAGAGGAAAGGTGCAGGGAACTGGTTGAGGTTGCTGTTCAATGATGCTGGAACTAATCTCATGGAATGTTAGGGGTCTAAATGACCAGATAAAAGGTAAGTAGTGAAGGGTGTGTTGAGGGAGTGGAAACCAGAGAGAGTTTATTTGCAGGAGATGAAAGTGGAAGAAATCTCTGCTAGCTTTGTGAGGAGTTTGTGGGGAAATAGATGGGTGGCATCGAGAAGCTGGGTAACCAGGAGCACGGCAAGTGGAATTATTGTCATGTGGAACTGTAGAAAGGTAATGGGGACTGCTTATTGGGAAGGGAAGTTTCCCTTATCAAGCAAATCCAGTTTCGGGATGGGTAACAGCCAATGGTACTTTACACGAGTAGATGGGCATAATCAGGATGTTGAGAGGCACCAACCTTGAAAGGACCTTCAAATTGCTGAGAGGAGAAGGTCTATCCCTTGAGCAGTGGGTGGGGATTTCAACACTGTCAGATTTCCATCGGAGAAGAAGGGAGGTGGGAGACTATCGAGAGGCATGCAAGAGTTCTCTACTTATCAAGAGTACCTTGGCTAATCTCCCAACTTACTATATGTCTCTCTTTTATTTGTCTGTGACAGTGGAGAGGAAGCTGGAGAAGGTGCAGAGACATTTTTTGTGGGATGGAAAGGAAGATTCGCTTAGTGAGATGGAACAAGGTGAAACGTCCTTGTGAGGGTGGAGGACTGGGCTTCAAACATTTGAAAGTGTTCAATCATGCGCATTTGGAAAAGTGGTTGTGGAGATTCGCTACAGAGGAGCATGCTTTGTGGAAGGAATTCACTGGGAATTAAATACAATTGTGAGGGGGTAGTTCCCGAATGAAGCGATGGATCCCTATGGGTGTGGGGTGTGGAAGACTATCCGAAGGGGGAAAGGTAGATTCTATCAGTTTGTTTGCTTTGAAGTGGGCAATGGACTGAGGGTAAAGTTTTGGGAGGATCCATGGTGTGGTGATTTGGTCTTGAATGGGCACTTTCCTACTCTTTTTGGCATAGCAACTCAGAAGGATGCTAGAGTGGACTATGTCTCTACGGTGGGAGGGGAGTTGGTGTGGAGCCCATGTATTAGAAGGAATTTTTTTGACTTGGAGGTAGGGGAGGTAGAGGACCTAATGAATCTTTTGGTCGGGGTTCGTTTGACGGGGGAGCGAGAGGATGGGCTTTGTTGGAAGGGGGACAGGAGCAAGCAGGCTCACGGTTCAATCATATTATAGGGGGTTGATGGGAAGGGGCAAAGAGGAGTTTCCATGGAAGCTAATATAGAAATCCAAGGTGCCTCTCAAAGCTGGGTTTTCTTGCTTGGTTGGCTGCGTGGGGGGGCTATTTTGACTACGGACAATCTTCGGCATAGTCTTTCATCTTCCAAGTCGTTGTTACAGTGTACAAAGGAGGAGGACACGGTTGATAATCTTTTGGTGCATTGTGAATCTGCAAGGGATTGTTGGCATCTAATCTTTTCTCTATTTGGGTGTTGTTGGGTAATGTTGATCTCGGTTACGGAGGTTCTGTTGGGTTGGAGGAGTGGTTGCATTCGGAAGGAGATGAGTATTGCTTGGAGAATGGCTCCTCTGTGTCTTTTACAGAGCCTTCGGTGGGAGAGAAATGGGAGGATTTTGAAGAAGTTGAGCTCCCTTTGTGACGATTAAAGGATAATTTTTTGAAACTTCTTTTCTTTTGGATTGAGGAACATCCCTCATATCTAAATACGTTTTAGGATTTTTGGGGGGGAATTTTAGGCATTAATTTTCATAGTCGGTCCCCTTTTTTGTAGTTATGAGCGTACCCCCCTCAAGCACTTGTTTATAATACATACCTTTTACCAATCAAAAAATAATAATTTGGTGGATTTGCCTATGGAAGGTGGGAGATATACTTGGGTCAGTGGCAGAGAAAATTCAGCCATGTCACAGCTGGATAGGTTCCTTATTCCAACGACTTGGGAGGAACAGTTTCCCAGGGTGTCCCAGATTTGCTTGCCAAAACCTCTCTCTGACCACTTTCCTATTATGTTGGATTGTCAAGGAGTAAGGTGGGGTAAATGCCCACTTACATTCAAAAATATGTGGTTAAAGGTGCCCGGATTCAGTGATAAAGTAGCAGCCTGGTGGGGAGGATATAGCATTAGGGGACTTCACATTATAAATTTGCCAGAAAATTGAAAATGTTGAAGGTAGATTTGAAGCAGTGGAATCGGGAGAATTTTGGAGACATTCAGCTGAGGAAAGCATCAATTCTAGAGGAAACTCATAATTTGGACAGCAAGGAGCAAGTTCGTTCTTTGTTGGAGGAGACGAAAGATAGAAGGGATGGGCTGAAAGGGTAGCTAGGATGGATAATGAGAGCTGGAGAGATCTCTTGGAGATGAAAGTCAAGAGTTCTATGGCTCAAGGAAAGCGATAAGAACACAAAATTTTTCCAAAAGGTTGCCAATGCACATAAGAGGAGAAATAATATTAATGCAGTTAACATAGGTGGCAGGTTGATCACAAGGGTCCGAAGAAGTAAAGGAGGGGATCTCAAAATTCTATAAAAATTTGAATAGTGAAACATGTAGTTGGAGAGATTACCCTCATCAAGAGTACATTGGCAAATCTCTTTATTTATTACATGTCTCTCTTTCCGATGCATGTATCGGTAGAGAGGAAGCTCAATAAGTTGCAACGAGACCCTTTTTTAGGGAGGGAAGAAGAAACTTTAATTTGTAAAATGGGAGAAAGAAAATGTACAATAGATGGAGGAGGCTTGTGATTTAAAGATTTAAGATTGTTTAATAAAGTGCTTTGAGTGGGATAGGAGGTGGTTCTCAAGGGAGGTTGAGGCGGCATATAGGTCCATGGTGTGGTTTATTAGGAGATGCGGTGAAGACCTTCAGAAGCTCATTAGATATAAGGTGGGGGATGGGACCCAGCCTAGCTTTTGGAAAGCTGTGTGGTGTGGCGACGTGCCTTTGGAGAGGAGATTCTCATTGTTGTTCAAGCTCTCTAGCAACAAGGATGCTCTTGTTGATTGTGTGTCTTGTATAGGGGAAAATTTGGTATAGAGCCCTTACTTTTGAACGAATTTTCATGATTGAGAGGTGCTAGGAGTTGATGAAGATGTGGAGTAGTGTTGAATTGAGAGAGAGAGAGAGAGAGAAGGGGGAGGGGGTGGATTGTAATCATTTAGACAGTGAATAACCAAAAAAAGTTCACTGCTCAATCATATTATAAAAAGCTTCTAGGACAAGGTGGATTTTCCTTGGAAGCCTATCGGTCTCGGGTGCCTTCACAGGTCGCTTTTTTTTTTTTGCATGGACTGCAACTTGGGGTGCTATCCTAATGATGAATAATATGAAGCAAAGAGGTTCCAGCTAGCTAGCTGTTGTTATAAAGTGCAAGAAAGAGGAGGAGAGAGTAGATCACTTGCTTGTTCACTGTGAGGTGGTGAGAGATACTCGGAATATGATTTCTTTTGGTTTTTGGGTGTACTTAGGTGTTGTCAACTACTTTCAAGGAGGCACTTTTGGGGTGGAGATGTGCCTGGGTTTGAAAGGAGGTTAGGTTAGCTTAGAGGATGGCACCACCGTGCCTCATGGTGCATGTGGAGGGAGAGAAACCAGAAGCTTTTTGAGGGGATGGAGTAGCCCCCCCCCCCCCCCCCCCCTTCTTTTTGTTTAAAAGATAACTTTTAATGATTACTTTTATTTTAGGTGAAAGAAGATAGTATGACTATATATATATATATATATATGTGTGGGAGTACCAACAAGTGTTAGCTTGAGTGGTATCTCCTCTCCTCCCAAATAAGAGGTGAATGGTTCAGGTCTCAATTGGGACATGAGGGTGTGTCTTAACTATAAAAATATTAGGGAAAAATACTATAAAGTCCCTAAAATAAATTTTTCAATCCAAAAAATCCATGATACATTTTTTCTATCTAAAATGTCCAAAAAAGAAACTTTTACTACAAAAATGTCCAAATGTTAACTTCCATCTTAACACCGTTAAAAAATATTATTGGTTATACTAAAATAACCTTCAAGATATATTTTAGAAAAAAAAAATACTAAAAAATATATAAAATAACTTTTTCAATCTCAAAAAGCATAACATTTTATAAAGTAAAAATTTATTTTTTAGGCATTCTAAATAAATAAATAAATTTATGTTTTTTTTATTGAATAATTTGTTATATCTATTATTTAGTATTTTTTAAAATTTATCTTAAAGGTTATTTTGGTCTAATCAATCATATTTTTTTAACGGTGTTAAGATGAAAGTTAAAAATTGGATTTTTTTTGTATTAAAAGTCTCTCTTTTGAATCTTTTTGGATAGGAAAAATATATCATGAATTTTTTGGATTGAAAAAATTATTTAAAGGACTTTTTAGTATTTTTCCCAAAAAATTATATATATATATAGTAAATTTTTATTGAACAAAAAAAAAAAGTTTAGCTTGCCAAATCTAAAACTTAAGCATATTAAAAATTTCATGCGTAGTCCATGCAATTGTCTATTTTAAACATGGAAAGGCAATTGTCCTGTTCAGTATCTTGGTTTATTAGTAGAAACTCCACATTTGTGATTTTCAAGGAATACTATTTTCCCTTTAACTTTCAGCACTTCGTTCTTTACTATCATTCATTTTTGTCCATTAGTGTGGTCACATTCTTAATCCCCTCATCCCCCCCCCCCCCCCAAAAAAAAAAAAATTTTATAATAATAATAATAAATGGAAAATCACATACTTGATCGCCGTATCCACGTTAAAATTGAAGGGAGGAACAAGCTTGTACATAAGACCACTGCCAAATGCCCAGGGAACATGGCAGTAAGTTCTTCGGGTCTCTCACTAGCCATTGGCATTTATTTATCTCATTTTTCTCAATTCAAAACACTTCCTATAATTAGAAGACTCTCTATTGTCTCAAACTTCCCAATCTCTTCTCAGAAAACATTGTTCCATATAATTTAAGGCTCGTCAGAGATGAAACATTCTGGGTGTTCTCAACACAGCCAAACATTTCAAAAGAAGCAGATATCAGCTGAAAGCTTCTTTTGGGACCCAAGATAACTTTGGTTTTATTATTTCAAGCTAAAATAGGCAAGTAAGGTTTTAAACAATTAAAAAATAAATAGTGTCTTTCACAAACTCTTTGGTCATTTGCAACCAAAATTGGGTAACCCAGTTAAAGGTGACAAAAGTCCCCAACTGAGAAATCCCAGCAAGATGCTCATTATGTGCCAATTACAGTAGTAATTATATTGTAGAAACTCCTAATCCAAAGACCCTGAACTGATTGATTTCTGCCATAGGACAAAAGTAAAAAGCGCATGCCTCTGTGAGTGTAAATCCTCTAACTGAAAAAATAGCACTTTTCATGTGCTGGCATTGCCCTCATCCACTACATCAGGCAAGAGATTGGATCTTATTCACTCCTCCACCCCCCCCCCCCCCCCTCCAAAAAAAAAAACAATAATAAAAGGAAAAAATTCCATACAAGAACTTGTGATGTCTAACCATTTGAAATAGTGGGGACTGGTCAACCAAGGCCATCAGGAGGGATGTAGCAATCACTATCAAAGGCTTTACAACGCAGGGTACTGCACTAAAACTGTGGAAAGTGTCTAGAATCCCCTTATAAGTTATAAGACATGTATCTATTGCAACAAAGAAGACAATGAAAAGCATTTATGTCTGGAACTAATGGAATCTGTAAGCACAGAACGATCATAAAAATGATTGAAACAAATTGAAAAAATGTTACAGTAGAATGTTACAGTAAAAACAAAAAAAAAAAAGAAAACAAAACCAAACCAAACCAAACAAAAAACAAAGCCCAAGTGATTATATCTTGGGTCATTATTTTCAGAAATGGTATTACACATGCCACAGAGAAAAAAAAAGAAAACAAAACCAAACCAAACAAAAAACAAAGCCCAAGTGATTATATCTTGGGTCATTATTTTCAGAAATGGTATTACACATGCCACAGAGAAAAAAAAAAAAAAAACAAATTCATTCAAATGCAAATCAAACACAAATTCCATGCTCAATCGAAAAATCCCCAATAAAATTTTACTCTTCTTCACGAGCAACCACTCCCAACTTCTCAAATACAACCCAATGAACTAACATTCAACAAAACATTAGAAGAATAATAAAAAAAACATTAATGATTTCTGATCAACCTAAACTCAATGACTTCAATCAAACACGACATATATCTATTAAACTAATACACAACGAACAACACATAGGTGTGAGATTACTGACTATCGAGCCCAGTTCATCAATTCAAACAAATTCACTAATATACAACAATTGATTCATCAGAAAGAAAAAGCAACATTAAAAAAGAGAAAAAAATAATTAGATTGAAGACTACTGTACATGGAAGTCCAGTGATGGGTCAATTGGAACGTGAATTGTAATAGTAGTCATCATCGTGATCGTAATTGGGACTGGTGGAAGACAAATCGGAATTGTAGTAAGAGTAAGAATAGTAAGAGTCTGGTGGTGAAGGAAGGAGGCAAAAGAAAGTCCAAAGACACATAACCAAACGGCCCAACTGTTGGAGTGGGAAACAACAAACGAGATCTAACAACTGTTCACTGCTTATACGCTCCGGAAAGCATGCTATGTATTGCCATACATCTGCTGGTCCGTTCACCACTGAAAATACCAGCAAACTGTTGAACAACATCTTTCGCTCTCTAGAAACCTGTCTGGTTTGGTATTTGAATTGCTTCAGGTTCTTTTACAGTTTTGTTGTTTTTCTACTTGGTTTAAAAATTGGATTCTGTTTGATGGACTTTTAGGGTCAGGATAAAGGGGGATTGACTTTATCCTGAGAAATCCCAGCAAGCCTCTCATTACGTGGCAATAACAGCAGTTAGTATATTGTCAAAACTCATAATTCAAAGAGCCTGAACTGGTTGATTTCTGCCAGAGGACACAAATAAAAAGCACATGCCTGTGTGAGTGTAATCCCTCTAGCTAAAAAACACAGCACTTTTCACGTGCAAGCATGCCCTCATCCACTACACCAGGCAAGAAATTGGATCTTATTTGCTGCTGCTACTCTTCCTTCCCCCCCCCCCCCCCCCCCGCGGGGTTAGATTTGGTGAACTAAGATAAAAAAGAAAAGAAATAGAGAAACGGAATAACCCAAAGGACTACATTGTATTAGATTGACTTAATAGAAATTATACCAATGAATACCAATGACCTCCTTATATAGGAGAGTCATGAGGTTGAACAAGGAAAGTAAAAATAAAAGAAACAAACTGTAGAATCCTAATCCTATTAGAATTACACAATAATATATGTGGCGGCTAACCCTAACCCTAGTATCACAATAATATATAGGTAAACCTAATATACTTCTAACACCCCCCTCAAACTCAAGGTGGGAAGTAGACCAACTTGAGTTTACAAAGAAAGATGGGCGTTTGACATGTTGGCACTGACGTGGCTAAAATGTAATTGTTACCCAAACTGACATAGTTGTGGTGATGATGTGAAGCGGGACTCTCAACAGAGTCAATGACAATGCATGAAAGCGCGTAGCCTAGAGAAGGCGCATGGGAGCCCAAAACTGGAACTGGCGCATGGAAGCATGAAATTGGAACTGGCGATGTAACTGATTCTGATGGCAACGCCTAGAGGTGTGTAGCTAATTCTAATTGAGCTGACCACGTGATGGAACACGTAGCTGGTGGGGCTGGAACACATGTTGAACACGTGACGGAACACGTGCGAGAGCTTATGTGGCATAATACGTAACTGAAGATACTGGACACATGGCGTAACACGTGTGAGAGCTTACGTGGCGAGGGCTTATGTGGCATAACACGTAACTGAAGATATTGGACACGTGGCGTAACACGTGTGAGAGCTTACGTGTGAGGGCTTACATGGCGGAACACATATCTGATGGAGTTGTAAACGTGGCGTAATATGTTCCGGAGTTGGACACACGGCATAACCCGTTCTAGAGCTGCTGGGACTAGACTCACGTGATGGAATGCGTAATTGAAGATGCTAGACAAGTGACGGAAACAAGTTTTTTTTGTTTGAACATGTGCCTGAACAAAGGAACTTCGGGTAAAGTGCACGTGGAGAAGGCACACATAAACAAGTTTTTTTTTTTTGGGTTTTAAGAAATTCGACTAGCAAAGGCTTTTGTAGTGGCCATTGCCTCTGATAAGATGGAGCTTGGATTAAATGAGTCTTGGGATAACTTTAGTGGGCTGATCCTTGAACTAATGGGCTAGTTATGACGATGAAGTAGGAATTGGTGAGTGCCGGCGTGCAATTGTAAAGCAGTGATGAGGGGCAACAAGATGGGTTTGTGCGTGATTGTTTTTGGTTTTTTTTTTTTTTGGTACAGGGATATTGATGAAAGAAAGATACACAAGGCTTTGGGTGTTAGCCATTGGCAGTAGTGCTTTTCACTAATTACAAGAGATTGGTTGCAGAGGATTCATGAATGAAAGGACAATGAGGCAACTATGGTGAACTGCAGGATGCACATAACGACGGGCCAACAACATGGAGGGTAGATTTATGAACTATTTGCGAAGGTTGCAATATCTTGATTCTTGAGAGACAGAAACAACCATTAGACGAAATCAAGAAGATGAAGTGGAAGAGGAACAAATGAAAGAAGGATCTAAGGCTCTGATACCATATTAGATTTGGTGGAATATGATAAAAGAAAAAAGAAATAGAAAAACAGAATAACCCAAAGAACTACATTGTATTAAATTGACTTGAAAGAAATTATACCAGTGACCTCCTTATATAGGAGAGTCACGAGGTTGAACAAGGGAAGTAGAAATAACGGAAACAAATAGTAGAACCCTTATCCTATTAGTATTACACGATAATATATATGTGGTGGCTAACCCTAGCCCTAGTATCACAATAATATATATAATATAGGTAACCCTAATATACTTTTAACACCCCCCCTCCCAAAAAAAAATAATAAAAGGAAAAAAATTCCATACAAGAACTTGTGATGTCTAGCTATTTGAAATAGTGGGGACTGGCCAACCAAGGCCATCAAGAGAGATGTAGCAATCATTATTAAAGGCTTTACAATGCAGGGTGATGGTGGCACTGCACTAAAACTGCAGAAAGTGACTAATCCCCTTATATGACATGACTAATCCCCTTATAAGACATTGTTAGAAGTATATTAGGGTTACATAGTATATTAGGGTTACTTATATATTATTATGATACTAGGGTTAGGGTTAGCCGCCACATATATATTATTGTGTAATGCTAGTGGGATTAGGGTTCTATAGTTTATTTCCTTTATTTATACTTTCCATGTACAACCTCATAACCCTCCTATATAAGGAGCTCTCTTGTTTAATTTCTGTAATGAATTCAGTCTAATACAATGTAGTTCTTTGAGTTTTCTCTTCTCTCTCTTGTTTCTTTTATATTATTCCACCAAATCTAACATGGTATCAGAGCCTCTCCTTCCTTGGTCTGATTCTTCTCTGGTTTAATTTACCCTGGCTGGTTCTAGTTCAACAAGTTTACACCTTCCTTCTCTCTGATTTTCTTCTACTTTCTCTACTTCCTGCCGCAGCACGACTCTTCCTCTACCACAGCGACTTTTTCCATCCGCAGTGTTCATCCTCCAAGCCGCTTCGTCTTTTTCTCGCCTTTTCCTGCTGTTGCTACTTCTCCAGTCGCAGCTTTTTTTTTTCTTTTTCTTCTCTTCTGCCCAGCAGCCGCAGCGCCTTCCTTTATCTCCGACTTTCTCTTCAGCGCCTCTTCTTTTTCTTTTTCGTTTAGCAAGCCACCTCCGCCGAGACAACCGTGAAACCACCGATGGGCCTGAACATCCCCTTTCTTTGTCTGGACCTCGTTTTCTCTCTTTCTTTCTCTTTCCCTATTTGCGTCTCTCTATCTCAGTAAAAACCCCCATTGAGGGTTTGCTGCTTCTGCTCCGCCGAAGCTGAGAAGCTCCTTAAATAGAGCTCTGTTTCTCTCAAACTACAGTGGGAATTTTTGGTTTTGGCCATCAAACAATCCACCGCCACTATCATCATCGTGCCCACCGTCCCATGCTGTTTCAGTTCTGTCATCATCGTGCCCACCGTCCCATGCTGTTTCAGTTCTGTCATCATCGCGCCCACCGTCCCAAGCTGTTTCAATTCTGTCATCATCTGCCCATCGCCCCAAGCTGCAGTTTTGTTGCCCACTCATCTGTTCTCTGTTACTCTGGTTTTTGTGTTGATCTGTTCTCTCTCTGTGTTAACTGTTGGTTCTTTCTTTTCTTCCTTTTACGCCCAACCGTGCCGCTTGCTTTTCTTTTTCTGCTTTCTTTATTTTGTCTTTCTTTGCCTAGCTGCTGTGCCGATTCCTCTGCTTTAGTCGTTCTTCCTTTTTCTTTCTGTTTCAGCCAGCCGCCTCTTCTTTGTTTGCTTTCCTCTGCTGCTTTCTTTCTCTGTTTCTTTCTTCCAAGCCGCAACGTCCCCTCTTTGCTTTCTTCGTGTTCATCTTCTGTTGATTAGTCCTGTTCCAACTTCACCAAACAGTGTGCGCCGTCGTATTTAGTTCCTTTGCTTCTCTAACGTTCATCCACCATGTCAGTCGTCTGCCGATTCATCTACTTATGCACATCATGTTCGATCTCTCACCTGTTCTAAGACCCCAAACCTGTTCGCTCTGCTTCTGTTCTTGCTCTTCCTCTTCTCTTCTTGCCTTCCCTATAGACCTTCGGCTTCCAAGTTCTGCTGCTTCTAGTTTTCCCTCTCAAGATCTTGTTATAGATCTGAGGTTGGGCTCTGCTCTACTCCTTTTTCCTCTGTTTTTCTTACTCTGATTTCTGATTTTTGATTTCTTTGGTGGAATAATGCTGATTTATAGATCTGATTTCTGATTTATGATTTCTGATTTCTGATTACTCCCCAGCCGCTGATTCTTTTCTGTTTTTTCCTCTACCCCTACGCTCTTTTCTGTTTTCTCCTCTACCCCTGCACCGCTTCTCTTTTTTTTGTTTTCTTCCCCTGCTTCAGCCGCCACTTGTTTGTTTTAATTTTTCTGTTCCGCCGTTCCCTCTGATTCTTTTGGAGCTCTCTGGTTCCGTCTCAGTCACAGCCACAGCCGCAGCCCCACATCCGGTCCCCTCATCTCAGCAGCCGCCGTCCTGATTCTGTCTCAACAGCCGTTCAACCCTAGCATACTTCACCATCACCGTTCTGCCCAACACGTGGCCTCGGCATTCTCCTCATCATCTGTTCCACCGTCTCAGCAAGCCCCAACACTGGTTCTGTCTCGGCCGCCAATTTGGTTTTGTCTTGGCCGCTTGGGTTCCATCTCCATTTCCGTCACAACGCACCAAGTCAACCAGTCCACATCTAGATTTTGTTTGTAAACTCAAGTTGGTTTACCTACCACCTTGAGTTTGAGAGGGGGTGTTAGAAGTATTTTAGGGTTACATAGTATATTAGGGTTACCTATGTATTATTGTGATACTAGGATTAGGGTTAACCGCCACATATATATTATTGTGTAATGCTAGTGGGATTAGGGTTTTATAGTTTATTTCCTTTATTTATACTTTTCAAGTACAACCTCATAACCCTCTTATATAAGGAGCTCTCTTGTTTAGTTTCTATAATGAATTCAGTCTAATACAATGTAGTTTTTTGAGTTTTCCCTTCTCTCTCTTGTTTCTTTTATATTATTCCACAAAATCTAACAGACATGTCTCTATTGCAATAAAGAAGACCATGAAAAGCATTTATGTCCAGAACTAATGGAAACTGTAAGCACACAAACAATTATAAAAATGATTGAAATGAGATGGAATACCCACATGTAGTATCCTATACATTTGGACATTTGATACTTAACCCTGTCCAATACTCCAAGGCCTTCAATACGGACTAAATTGATCATTGAAGTAGAATGTTACAGGTAAAAAAAAAAAACCCAAGTGATTATATCTTGGGTCATTATTTTCAGAATGGTATTACACATCCCACTGAGAAAAAAATAAATAAATTCATTCAAATGCAAATCAAACACAAATTCCATGTTCAATCCAAAAGTCCCCAATAAAATTTTACTCTTCTTCGCAATTAACCAATCCCAACTTCTCAAATATAACCCAATGAACTAACATTCAATAAAACATTAGAAGAACAAGAAAAACCATTAATGATTTATGATCAATCTAAACTCAATGACTTCAATCAAACACGACATAAACTAATACACAATGAACAACGCATAGGTGTGAGATTACTGACTAATCAAGCCCAGTTCATCAAATCAAACAAATTCACTAATAAACAACAATGGATTCATTAGGAAAAAAAAAAAGGCAACATTAAAAAAAGAAAGAAAAAAAATAATTGGATAGAAGATTACTGTACATGGAAGTCCAGTAATGGGTCAATCGGAATGCGAATCGTAATAGTAGTCATCATCGTGATCGTAATCGGGACTGGTGGAAGACGAATCGGAATCGTAGTACGAGTAAGAATAGTAAGAGTCTGGTGGTGAAGGAGGGAGGCAAAAGAAAGTCCAAAGACACATAACCAAACGGCCCAACTGTTGGAGTGGGAAACAACAAACGAGATCTAACAACTGTTCACTGCTTATACGCTCCGGAAAGCATGCCATGTATTGCCATACATCTGCTGATCCGTTCGCCACTGATAATACCAGCAAACTGTTGAACACCATCTTTCTCTATCTAGAAACCTGTCGGTTTAGTATTTGAATTGTTTCAGTTCTTTTACAGTTCCGATGTTTTTCTACTTGGTTTAAAAATTGGATTCCGTTTGACGCACGTTTGGCCCGTTTGGGGTCGGGATAAAGATTAATGCCTGGTTTGGAAGTTTTTGAGAGAAAAGAAAATTTAAATTAGAAAGAGAAAAGAAAAGAAAAATATATATTTATTTTTGTGACTTAATTGGCTTCTACTCCTTATGTTTGTATCTTTATTCTTTAACTATGTTTGTATCTTTATTATTTAATAATCCATCTTATTATTATGTGTATTTTAGAGTACAAGTTTTCTTTCTTATTTAGTATCTGTTAAGTATTGCTGAACTTAATGTTAATTAATTAATAAAAAATTGATTAATATAAAATTAATTTGGTGTTTAGAAGAATACATATTAAAATTTATTATGATAACATAAGTGATTAATTGGATGTTTGGTAAAGAAATGTAGAAGTAATTCTTCACTATAAAATGTCTTATTTGTCCTTTAATTATATTAAAGATTGTTTTGTGTGATTGACTACATGTGTTTTAACTAAAATATAAAAATAAATATTAATGAATTAATAAATTATACAGCTAATTTAATATAAATAATGTTAAATATAAATTAAGTAATTTATAATATTTTATAAATGACATAATTAAAAGAACTTATTTTTACTATATTCTATTTATATAATTAAAAATATTAAAATATAGATATTAAATATTTGTATATATTAAATATAAAATATAATATATAATTATATATATTATAATAACTTAATAAATATCTTTAATTGCTTGTATTCATGTAATATAAACAATTAAATTTGTTTATGTATCGTGCACCAAGTAATAAAAAGAATTAATTTCATAAATGATTATTATCTAGGATCCAAATTGCAAACATATGTAATTATAATATTCATTCGTTTAATAAGATTTATATAATAAAAGAATTATAATATGACTTATAATAAAATAATTATAATATAACTTAAAGTGCCTTCTGTGTGCATGGCATATATCTGTAATTATTTAAACTATAGGTTTAGTTTATTTAAATTGGATCTGGTATAAAAACGGAGGTTTTGGTAGCTACATTTTTTATCTTAATCCAATCTTCCGTTTTGACAAAAAAATTACGACTTGCAACCGATCGTTTAAACTCATCCAAACAACTCAATAATTCAACTGAATCTAAACGCACATTGGCAAGTAGACGGTGAATCTGAACTTCAAAAAAATTGCACTATGTTTGGATGGAAGGAATCGGAAAGAAATGGAAGGTAAGGAGAAGGAAAATGAGCTTATATCATGTTTGTTTTAAAAATTAGAAAGGAAAGGGAGAGAGAGCTTAACCCTCATTTGAACAATTTTATTATCCCTCCAAAAGTGAGAGAAAATTGAGGGAAATGAGATAAGGATTTAATGAATTTTTAATAACACTAATATTACCCTTAAAATTGTAAAAGCCAAAATAAAAATTACACATCTATCCTAGGGCATCCAAATGCATATTTTTAATCATTTTCTTTCCTTTCTTTCCTTTATTATTCACAAACAAAATGAAAGGATTATATTAGTCTTTCATTTCCTTTCCTTTCATTAGTTATCCAAACATAAAGGAGGGATTACCTCTCCTCTCCTCTCCTCTCCCTCATAACTATTACTCTCCTCTCCTTTCCTTTCCCTTCTACTTAATTGGATGTGTCATCTTATTTATTTATTTTCTTGACAAATTTACCCTTTTATTCAGTTTCCTACGTTACAGCTAGAGCAATTTTAGGATTCTATTTTTCACTGATTTCATTTTATTTTTGGATAGTTTTGATTTGTTTTTTGAGTTTCAATACATTTTTTTATCTACTTTCTAAATTCCTGGCTGCATATTTAATGGATTCTTCCATTTTTTCTTTTCTTATTTTCCTTTTTTGTCTCTGCTCCATTTTTTTTTTTGTTTTTTTAGCGTTTGTTTTTCGTATTTTCACCATTATCAAAACCACATAACAACTAGAGACGCCAATAGCCAAAGAGCACCGACTGAACCTATATTTGGAGAGCATTTGAATATATAGAAATCTATCAAGATGGACTATCTCTAAGGAAAAGCTTTCATAGTTTGCAGAGGTTTTTTTTTTCTTTTTTTTTTTGGAAAAAGGTGCCAAAATTGTTCAAAGGAGGGTTCATAGGCCTATGGAGAATATTCAAGAAATGGCTGGCCTGGGATTTTTGGAGCAGTGGTTGATGATGGTAAAGTATTATTTTTAAATTAATGTTGTCTTATGGTAGTCTTTAGTTGAATGAATGTGGTGGTGGCTGTTTCTCTTTTTGGGTGGGAATGCAAAAGTTTCCAATCAATTTGTTTTAGTCTTTTGAGTATTGGTGTTCGATTGAGCTTAGAAATTTTCTCATTTTTTTGTAGAAGGGCAAAATTTTAAAGTTTTTATAACTAATGAGTTTTTTAATCACTGTATTTTAAATATTTCTTTTTTTTTTGACTAATTTTGACTAATTTAAAAGTTTTTTTAACCATCTAATATGTGGCTCAAAAACTCAATAACATAAATAATGATCGAGAATTTCCTCAATTTCGTGAAATTGTAAAATTTTACATACTTGATAATTTTCTTAATTTTTGTTAAATTGTACAATTTTACACATTTCGTTGGGACGAAATTTACTCTTTTAGGATCGAATTATTTTTTAAAAAAATTTCATATTTAATATGGATATTGTTTGATAGATTTCGATATTTAGAATCTAAATATATAATTCTTATTTAAAATAGATTTATATATTACAAGTATTTGAATTTTGAAATTTAAAAAAAAAATTATTGGTAGCTAGGTGATTCTTAAGGAGTCAATTAGATTGATTTGGTAAAAAAAATACTGAAAGAGTATTTTAGTAACAAAATTATTGAAGGACTTGTGGGGTTAATATGTTTAAGCGTAGATCTTTTGATAATTTTTTTCATTTTTATGGACTTGTGACCGAAGGACCCAATTTTTATCTTGTTTGATAGTTTAGGAGAGAAAAGAAAGGATGTCATTATATCTTGTTTGAATGATTAGTGGGAGAGAAAAGAAAAACAAAAAGTATAAAAAAATTATTTGACTATTCTACCCTTCTTTATTATGTTTAGAATTTTAAATTTTTTCATTTATGAGTATTTTTAGTATTCCAAAAAAATTCATTAAACACTTTCAAATGAGATATTTAGTTATTTCTCTACCTGAATCTTTTGTTTTCTCTCCAATTCTGTCAATCCAAACGAGCTGTAATTCAAATATAACTTTTTCAAAAAGTAACCTTGTGACACTTATTAATAGTTGATCCAAATATTATAATATCATTTAAACTTTTATCAAATACATTCATTCAAATACTAAATAACTTAACTCAAACACAAATGATTTTAAAAATCTATTTAGATATTTTTCTTTACATAAATCATATAATCTTGAAAAGAAGGATTAAAATCACATTGTTCTTGATAACCTTGATTGTTGTAGAAACTTTTTTGAAGAGATTGATACAATCTTCATTCTCTTACTTCTTTATGTCTTCTCTTGTATGCAAGTCGTAAACCAAAGAAAAGAGTGGGCTTCCTCTTTTTCTCTCACGCAAAAAAGTAATAAATCACTTGTATGTGGCTATCCCCTTTATATTATTTATTTATAAGAGTTTGCAAAATTAGGACAAAATGAGGGATCTAAGGTCCCATCAAATTATCTCAAATTAATCATTAATTTCTAATTAACTCTTAATTAATTAAAAACTAATTAATTTTGATTTATTTCACTAAATAATTAAAACTTCATTCTAATTTGGTGACATAGAGATATACCCAAAATCACTAAACAACTTAAAATATCAATAATTAAGAATTTGGTGTATACACTACCAAAACATTTTTAATTATTTTTAGAACTTAATTCATCAATTATTAATCATTATTAATTGATCAACATCTCAATAAAAAATTTATTGAAAAGATCGGATCCAAATTTCAGTGATTCATCAATTAAATTAATACATAGGTGATATCCTTCTCTCTAATTTAGAGAGTGTAGATTTCATCTTAAGAATATGTGTTCCCACAACCTAAATAATGATTTTCCAATATACCAATGTGTTAATCTAAGAAACCTCACTAATTGGTAACTCAAACTCACCATCATTGAAAACTTGAGTCCACAATTCTCTTACGATTAAGAGCTTACTATGAATAATGAATATAAGAATCACGTCAAAGATAAAAACTTTATATGACGTGTTTCTTAATGTGATTCAGTTAATTATATTCCAAATATACCAATACAATGGCCCATAGTGCATTTCTCTAGTGTTGAGATAAATCACCATATCACATAGAGGTTAAGTGTATTACAGTCTTACAAACAATATGCCCAGTCTCATTAATGACTGCAAACAATTCTAGAACTGCTTGATCATACGACAAATTACATTGACCTCCCTTGAGGTATGGCTTAATTACACATGGGCCCTTCTGGTTTGAGAAATTATAATGACCTCCCTTGTAAGAGTCTATCATTTAAAGATGTTAAGATAAAAAATAAAATTATTTTACTACTCTTATTAAATTATAAAAACAAACAAATTTAATAACAGAAAATATCTCTCCCTGCAAGATGGCTGGTCGGAATAACTCAATCACGGGCACCACTGCAGTACTCATCTCCAAATTGTAATTAAAAAAACTTTTTCTTGCACATTTTTTTCTCTAAATTCTTCAAACCTTTTTATCCAAATTTGTAATTTTTCTCTCACATTTCTTATTATCCAACCCCAACCTCTCATCAGTGGCCCAAAAAGATTACTAATGCAAATACTGCAATTGAAGAAATCCATGGCGATTGTTCTCATGAACCCATTTCCAAAAACATATGCCCTCAACCCAATCCTTCACCTCTCTCTCTCTCTCTTTGTCTTTCTTCATTGTACACTTGGCATCATTAATAGCATCAACCTAACTTCATGATCAACAACCATCACTTGAATATCAAAAACATGAGAATAAGATCTAAGTAGCAGGGAGAGAAGAAGGTGAAGGATGGTAGTCATCCGATCTCCACTTCCAGCCCCTTTCAATTTTTGACTAATCTTTTTTTCTCTCTCAACCACTTCACCCTTACTCTGCCACTGAATCGATTATCAATTGCCGAATCGATTATTTTCCAATCAAAAGAACAAAATCTGAGTAGCAAGGAGAGAAGAGGGTGAAGGATCCAAACCTGGTACAGGAAGTCAGATGTGGAGATGGTGCCGCCAACGATTGTGGTTATTCAATCTAAAAGCTGCCATTACATTTTCTCATCTGACATTATAGCTGCAATTCCACCTCTAGCAACGACGGCAAAGGCTTATATATATAAGTATAGATGGTGGGATTTAGGCAAAATCTTGGGTATGTGGACAAGTGTGTATACGAATTGGAGGTTAAACGATCACTTCCACACATGGGAAAACTTTATGCTGACCGATATGAAAATGAAATTTGTTTGGTTGTTGAGAAAATCTAAGAAAATAAAATCCAAAATTTTGTTTCAATGTTTTCTCTAATTATTTTCTTGAAATTTTTTTGGTTTTAATTTATACAAGTAATAGAAATAAATTAGGGTTTTGTTGTGTGATATATATATATATATAGAGAGAGAGAGAGAGAGAGAACGAACCTTCTGCACGAAAGAAGAGAGGGAAAAAATATAGTTTTTCATTTTTGAAATTTTAATAAAGGTAAGATTGGTATTTATAAAAATATTTGAGATGACATCAATGGGGAGGTTTTTGTAATGGACATTAAAATATCAAGGGATTTTAGTGAAATTTCTCAAACCACGTGGGTTTATGTGTAATAACAATAAACCTCATGAGAGGCTAGTGTAATTTACCCTTGATCATAAGTTCATATTTCTTTTACATAAATCTCATTTATATACAATAACTATTTTCAATAACAATTTAAGGACTAATCATTTCATGGTATAAAATAACAACATCTATATGTACAATAATATGAAACTCATATTTATTAACTAATAGAAAAATAGCTGAGAGCATACATCCTAATAGTAAGAATGCACCAACAAGGAACCAAGGAAGAGATAAAACCAAGCATGGAGTAGCAAAAAAAAAGTAATCAAGCAAAGAACCATTCAAATCAAATAGTAGCAGCATCCAACAAACCAACAAGGCTACAACAGAGAAATATAATAACACTAACAAAGATGTTAAAGAGTGGGGTAACTACTTTGTTTCCTTTCATTGCATATTGCATAAATTGTATTAATGAAATTTGATTGAATTTGGTTTACTCTCATTGTAGGTTGTGGGCAACACCAGTCAACATGGTCACAACAAAGGAATGAAACAACATCAATAAGGTAGTCAAAGAGTGGGGTAACTATTTTGTTTCCCCTCATTACCTGTTTTATAATTGTATTAATGGAATCTGACTGAATTTGGTTTGCTCTCATTGCAGGTTGTGGACAGTACACAAACAAGTGGCATTTTAGTTCAAAGTAGAACACATTCACAAAAAATAATTTTTACTAAGCAAATGGAAAGCATCTAAAAGTCAATATGGAAATAGAAGCGTGTTGTGGGAGTTTTGTGTTTCTTTGTGACTCTATAAAAGGCAGCAAAATGGGGTTTTGTGGAAGTTAATTGTTTTATAGTCACAGATCACTTGGTGTGACAATTGGTAGAAGTCAATATGTAAGGACAATTGATGTAATCACATATCACTTGGTGTAAGCACATACATCTAAATTATGAATGATATTGGCTTTGTGTTATGAATGGTGTTATTGGCATATCTGTTATGTATTGAAAGAGGTTGACATACAACATTATAGGAAATACTACAACATGAAACTATTATTCACAACAAAAAACAATAGTTCTTATATTATATTCCATTATTGAATTTCAACACAACAAAAAACTACAACCCTTACAACAACAAAGATTATCCTCTCATTGTAAGTTGTGGGCAGTACATCAAAGACAGTGCTTGTTACAATAAAAAATTAGCAGCTATTGTCTCTTTCATACCAAAAAACCCACTAGTAGATTCCTTAGACACTATTTCAGATACAATCCTGTTTTTGTCTGGTTGTAATTCCCATTTGAAGCCCGCAACAACAAGAAATAACCAACCATGAGATGACCAACATAATCCGCAAACACTTCTGTCTATATCTACTTCGTGTCAACTAGTTTTCTATCATTGTTAATCTCTTCAACAAACTTAGAAGAAATCTACGGGATTGGTCACACGTGGGTGGAGCATACCACATGAAGAATCCAAAACCACCAACTTACTTTAAAACAAAAATATATTAAATTTAGAAACATAAGAAAATAATGCAGAAAATAAATAGCATAGGTTCATACTCCATATTTTTCACACCTAATAAATCATCTTTCAAGGTTTGTGTAAGTCTACAAAGTTCTTGTACGGGGCAGTTTTGCCACATTGGCAAACTATGCCTTCCATCATTGCAAATAACATCCAATTGAATAAATCAACTAAGACCATATGAAATTAACAAAAAAAAAAAAAAGATTTAGATACACGCATACCTATTTATTCCCCCATCTTTCTCTCTCTTTCTTTCCATCTGTTTTCCTCTATTCCTTTCGCAAACTAATATCAAGATTACATATTGCGTGTGTGTTTATATATGTGTGTGTGTGTGTATATATATATATATATATCATATGTAATGAAGTGGTTTTGGTGGAAAAATTAATATCAAGTTACAAATATGCTCTTAAAAACTCGTGTGATATGTACATGCTGTATTTTCTGTTCAAAATAAACGATCTGAAGTGACAGAATGATTAAATTGAAAAAGGGGCCAAAAGTGTTAGGTTAACATGGCAACTTTTAGAATAATAGGGAATAAATTGAAACAAGAGTCAAACTACGAGGGTGAAAAGTGTAGTTTACTATAATTTTTATGAATAATGGATTTATATATTACAAGTTATTTAATTTTGAAATTCATTTGAAAAAGTTGTGATAATGTGGCAGCTGGAGCGCGTCAGCAGACTCCAAATGTTATGGTCATTTTGAATTTTTATACTATAAGGGCATTTTTATACTTAAGTACTTTTGGATTAAAATATTTTGTGTTGAACATTATCGTAATTTAGAAATTTATGGGGAACCTATTATCGGAATATTTTAATAAAAATAAAATAAAAAAGTTGATTTTGTTTTCACCACATTCAAGCCAGTTTAAATTACTAAACTTATTCTTTAGTTAGTTAATTGATTTTTGAAATTTGTTGAGATTTTTATCTTTCCGATGTGTGTGTGTGTGTGGAAGTGGTTAAATAGAAATATTATTACAATAATCTTTTGACTTCTCATATTGTTATACTCTCCCTTTCTTTCTCAAATTTCTACATGTCTTTTATATTCATATTTCTTTTTTTAAAAAAAAAACCTATTTCAAATTTTCATTTCTCAAAGTATATTAGACCATGGAATCTCTCTCTATGTCATATTTAATATATTTTGTATTATTGGAAAACTCGATACAGATTGATTCACTTCCACCTATCGATGACGTATCTTATAATTAGGTACAATGTTTGTGAGATTGGGTTGAATCTTGGAGTCGTCGATGATCGTCTACACTCGCATGTGATGAGGCATTGCAACTTTAAGACAACACATTGTGTGCCTCTCAAAACTCACAGGCTAGGTCTTTCTTTTTGTGCTAATTTTACTTTCTATAGTTTTATTGTATTACTTAGTTTCATTATTATCATGAACTCATTTTTATAATAGATGTTATTAATTGTTTAGAAATATAAATCGAGAATTTTAATGAATTTTTTCAACAATTTAAAGCCATAGTAAATCTCAATAGTTGAATTGTAGAAATTACCATATCTATTTTATCGTATAAGAATTCTAATAGAAGTGATTAATGTGATACTAGAGTTCTATTTAAATTCATGTTGATAATTGTTATAACTACAATTCGAGACTTGTTACCGTGATAAAATACTAGAATTAAGTTTTTGGTGTAAATCTTAAATTTAATACACATGTAACAAGATATTTAGTTTACTTTTATAATAATATAAAAAAAAAAATTGGAATGATTTTGTTCAAAAAATCTATTCATCTTATATCAAACCGTATATTTATATACATATATATATATATATATATTAATTCCTCTTGCATCAAATTGTATATTTATATAATAATTCTAAATGCATCCTACCTCCTTGTAGTTGAAACTTGAAAACATTGATTTGCATCAAGCCTCAATCATTTTTCAACTTGAATTCGAATTCCAACTTAAGAAAATCCATGTGCGGAGTATATTGATATTATAATTTTTCTTAATAAGTAGATATTATAATTATTTTAGTTTAGATGATACAATGTCACGCCCCGAATTTCCATAAACTTAGGGTGAGTGAAAATGAATTAAAAAAAATTAATAAATGATAATTAAATAGATTTTGTTGATTACTCATCTATTTTCTCAAGTTTTCCCAAAATTTAAAATGAAAACTTGCTAAATGACTTAACCAAAATAGTCTCCTAATGTCACTCAAACGTTCCTCCCAATTTATGTTCAACATAGTTTAAGTCATGTTCAAAAATGACTCCCAAAACGGCCCCAAGGTCTCTCTAAACATGCCTTGAAATAATGGCCCAAATGGGCCCTAAATGCCCTAGGAAATAAGCCAAGAATGGTTCAAGAAGTCCACCAAAAATTGTCTAAAGAAGTAACCAAATATGGCTCATGAGAGTGGCCAAACATAACTCAATAGGGGGGCCGACCAAAAATAGCCCAAGAGGGTGGCCAAACATGGTCCAATATGGTGCCCAAACATGGTCCAAAAAAGTACACAAACATAGCTCAAAAAGGTAGCCAAAAGGGGCAAGTGTCAGGGGGTGCAACAGGCTGTCGCGCATGGGGCAACAGTGGCACAAAGCACAAGGCACGCGCTGCGCAGGGCATGGCTGGGGCAAGCGGCGCACGTGCGGAGGCGCGAGGCTGCGGGTGGCTGGGGGCTGGGCTGCTCTGTTTTTTTACATTTTCACTGTAGCAACTGAGGCTGATTTTTTCATTTTTCTATAGAAACACTTGTAGCAACTGCCGCTGAATTTTTCTATTTCCCTAATTTTCTTTCTAAGTTTTGAAGGCTACTTTTTCCCCATTTTTAGCCCACTTCCTCAAGACTTTTAACTTCTACTTTTGGGCACTTTCTCACCTATTTAAATGGTGTTTTACACACTTAATTTCTCCCTTAGTTTCACAAAATTTTTGAAATAACCTCCTTTGTTTTCTAAGCATTTTTCCACCTAATATTTTGCAACCGTTCATATATATAAACCCATCACAATCCATCCTCACTCGACGGCCACAATTCATGAAAATTAAACATACATTCATTTCCTTCAACATATATACAGGTAAGGCACATTAAATAAATATATTATACATGTCATTTGGGCTTAAGCCCTTACATTACAAATTGGCCCAAGGCCTATAGTTCACCTATTCTTCCAAATTAAAACATAAGTCTTTTGGGATTGTGCCCATACATACAAAATATGTCCCAAGGGCTAAATATCCTTCCAAGTTCTTTTCCCCTCCTTCCTTCAAGACTTCATTAAGTCTCAAGTACCGGGAGCCTCATCTGTAATATAATATCTCACGAGGGGTCAGCTCAACTGCTGGTATGACACAATGTTAATGCAAGGACAAAGTTAAGGACGTTGTATGTGCAAGTGTAGCATTTATAATCTACATGCCTTCCAATTCATTAATACAACGCAATGGCAATATGCGTGACACCCATGAAAACTCTATTCCCAACACATATCTTGGTTTACGGATCGCTCCCGTTGGATCAGCGAGTACCAACACCTGTTCACGGATCGCTCCTGTTGGGTCAGCAAGCACCAATGCAATGGCCATTTAGGTTTTCACCACAGGATCTACACCCTCATAATGCATAGCACCAAGTGCTCAACCCACATTATGTTTTCAAGGAATCACCATATACCTAATATGCCTTGATTTTTCTATGCAATATTAATGAAGCATTTTATCAAATACTTGGCATACACCTCAAATCATGCATCATTCATAAAGTAAACTTCAACTTTCAAACCACACAACATCTTCCACATGAACATATAATCAATTTAAACACGCGTTCATGTCACATGTTCACTACATTACCAATTCACAAAGAACACATAATTACACAAAGCATCAATGCATTGAACAACCATATCTTCCAAAACACAAGGTCTATTCACATGAACATAAACCACAATGTAATGAATTAAACATATATTCAAATTATATGTTCATCATTTTGACAAATTCTCAAAGACTACAAAATACATAAAGTATCAACACATTGAATAAATCATAACTTTTCAACTATAAGATTTTGTCTACATGAACATAAGCTAGAATACAATGAATTTTACATATAGTCATGGTTCATGTTTATTACTTTATCCAAATTCTCAAAGAATACAAAGAACACACAAGTACATAAACAATCAACTCTAGATTTTTTAAAATAACTACATCCTAAGTGACTTTCTAATAGCAAATAAACATATAAATCATTCAATCAACTTATAAAACACTCCTAAACTTAACCCTATTCCTTATTTAGCAAAATATCATACCTAAAAGGGTTTTTCTAAACCCTAGGGAGTTGTGTTTGCTAGTGCAGCCTAACCAATCAGTGAGAATGTAGCCCTTAACGTGGAGAACAACTTCTTAGAATGAAGTCTTGTGAAAATCCAAGCCTAGAAGTGTGTTTTGGAAGCTTGAAGATTGAAAAACCTAGGTTTCTTTCTCCCTTTTCTCCATGAACGTGCAACTTCTGTATTCTCAGACCAAAGAATGAAATTATATCACTAAGGGGCTGTATTTATAGTGAAGGGGACAAAATGACCTTTTTGCCCTTAATGAATCCGAGACCCTGTTAACTGTAAAGGGCTAGCATGGGTGCAAGAAAGGGTACTGTTTTGGCGCTATATTAGGGCAAGGAAAGGAGAGTTGTGAACAGAACCTGTTAACCGTAATTTTGGTTTTTTGGATTGGTAAAAGTGAATATGTATAATAAACAAGGTGCCCAAGGGGGAGTTAGTACTTAAAGGAAGAAAGGGGTTAGGCTTGACAAATAGGATTTCTAAGGATAGAATAAAGGCTGATGAGGATCTCCATTGAATTAAAAGACTACAAGGGTATATATATATATATATATATATATATATATATATATAGGTTGTTGGAGTTTTTCCTAATACTATTTTGACTGGGATTCAAACACCAGGAAGTTAGGAACTTCGATTTAAGTAAACTAACTGACTAATACCTTACATAAAGACCCTAATACATAACTCGATCCATAATAAGAGCCATCCAGCATGTAACTTAGAAAAATATGAAGTATGCTTATCCAAAAAAAAAAGAAGTACGACTCTACAAAACTAAAAACTTGATTTCAGGAGCTTTCAAGAGCCATGTCTTGAAATTAAGCAAATTTCCCATAATTTGCTTTTCTTTAAATTTGTTCTTTCTTGGGCCTCTTATGGACTCACAAATTTATTGTACTTATCAATCTCTTATCAGCGCCCAGTGGTGAGATACCACAAAGGGTTTTTTTTTTTTTTTGGGTTTTTTTGTTTTGTGGGGGGGGAAGGGATGGCCCCCCCAAAAATTGATTTTTTACCACTGTTTTCTATATATATATTTTTTAAAACATTTGGACTAACTGTCAATGTCATCTCAATTTTATACCTTTGCAAGTCTTCTATCCCTACCTTGTCAATTTTGCCTACTTATCATATGGGCATGACTTTTGTCTGCTGAACTCTTTTTATCTGACGAGTGTATTTGAACATATGTCATTGAAACTGCTCGTCCTTCAGCCATCTTATGGAAGAGTTGTTTTTATATCAAAACAATAAAGTAAATAGATTTTATTACCGTGTTATACATGTTTTCTTTTCCTTTTCTAAATAAGACCTTTTCTTGCAAATGACAGGTTGGGGGATTTGAAAAAGTATATGAGATGGGCCGAATATTTAGAAATGAAGGAATTTCAACTCGTCATAATACTGAATTTACCACTACAGAGGTAACCTTATCCTCTATTTTGCTTTCATTTGATATAGTATACAGGTTAAGCGAATCTTAGTTACATGATTCATACCGTTGACTACACTCTCATATGCTGGTTTCTAGTTCTGTTGAAAACTGTATTGATTAATGTCAGTCTTAGCTTGATCTTAGATGTATGAAGCATAGTTCAGACTATGAAAGCATGATGGACATGGCAGAGGAAATTGTAACTCAATGCACTCTTGTAGTTCATAGGAAACTTACCATTGATTATCAGGTATGTGTGTGCGCATGTGTGAATGCGCGTGCTGATAATTTTATGAAGGTAAATTTGGTTTACTTGAGTTTATGTGCCACATTGACTTGTTTTGAAAGAATAGAATATTTCAGAGTTGGATTTATTGCATCACTGATAGTGCGCCATAAATGAGTTGAATTTAAGCTGTTTCTTACCTTATTTAAAATGACTTACTGTAAGTTTGACTAGATATTCTTCATGTTGAAGTTGCTTCACAGATTGCCTGATTTATTGCCTCTAAGCATTAACATCTGGGTACTGCATTTGAAACACTTTTTTGAAAACGGTGGCTAATAATAACATGCACCTTAATTTTGTTACGCTCTGTACGTGGGTTCCTGTTATTTTTATCAAATGGTTTGAAAATTCTGATTCTCTCAGCTTTATCATTTTCTGAAAAGCATAATAAACCTGTCAAAATTGTTGTAATGCTTCCATGCAGGGAATGGATATATGTCTAGAACGACCTTGGAGGAGGGAAACCATGCACAATCTTGTAAAAGAAGCCACTGGGCTTGATTTCATTGAGTTGAGCAATGATCTTAAAGTTGCTAAAGAAGTTGCTGTTAGAACACTTGGTATCAGCCTTGATAATAAGGACAAATGTTCCATTGAAGCATGCCCATCTGTTGGCCATGTGCTTAACGAGGTTAATCTGCACTCTCTCTCCCTCTCTCTCTCTAACTAGGAGGTATCTGAGTCCTCTTTGGCACTTGACTAACCCTTCTGGACGCATACAGTTTCCCTGTCCCACATGCATCGGGATCCTTGGGGGATGGCCCCAAATGGGATGACTCGAACTCTTTGTTCAGAAGATTTAGTTACGAGTTTTTCTATGAAACAAGTCTTCTTCTTATGTCACTTTACGTTAGGTTAACTTTATATAATGAAAAACTTTGGGAATTTGCTTGATTTCAATACAGGACACATATGGGTCCTCTTAGGTTTGAGTTCCAAATTGAGTCATCTCTTCTTTTATGTCTCTCCATGTTCGTGTAACTTTATATATATTTTCTAATTTTTTAGAATTAAGGGCATTTTTAAAATTTTTAGATTTGTTGGACATGGGCTTAGTACGGTCCATGGGTCAAATTATGATATTAGGTTTTATGTATGGTTTTTAATAGGTTGATTGATACAAGTCTGTTCAGCTAAAGTGTTAACTTTCTATTTTTTGAAGTCCAAGTACTATTAAATTAGGATTTAGGAATACTAAAAAATCTATATGTAAGCCATGTAATACATTTTAATTCGATAGATAACAAGGTTAGAGAAATTTTCTAGCAATTATGCTCCTCTGAGACTCTGTGGTATAATTCTACTCCTTGATGTGATGCCAATGGAAAACTAGGTTGGGTGCCTAGTTGTTTATTCTTTCCTCTTTTCTTAATTTTTCTACACCTTTCTTTATACCAGCAGTCAAACCTTACCAACTACCATTATCACACCTAAAAATCCTACTTTGAAATGCCCATTCTTTCCTTCCATCAAAGCTCTAAACAAATTAGAGGTATCCCCAGAACCCATTTTTTTACATGATCATGAGTTTGATAAGCAAAAAGAATATGTGGAAAATTAAAATTTAGCACTTCTTCAAGCCTTAAGCACACATATATTGGTTACTGCATCATTTATTAATAACTCGATTTAGATTCAAGGAAGAAATGGTGATGTTCGCATATTCTAAATAAAAGGCTGCCTGTTGTTTCCTTTAAGATACTCTTCTCCAATCCTTCATTTGACCTGTGTAATCCAAACAATATTACTTAAAAAAACGATGCTTGAGAGCTCAACAAAATACGCCCAATGGGGTGGCAAACGTTCAAGGTAGAGAAGATTACCGACAGTCAGAAAACGCTGATGCAGATCACCAAGAGGAGATCGAGGGTGGTCTGCAACTGAGAACTAATAAGGATGGCTTGAGGTGGTCGTGCAAGCAGCTGGAAAAGATGGAGAGGAGGAGTGATGGCCAGAAGTCCAAAAGGGTTATACATGCCGGGATAGGAGACCAGGGGTGTTATGGAGGTTGATGACAGCTTGATATACATTGTTGGCCCATTTTCTAACAGCTCAAGTTTTTAGATGAGTTGGTGATTTAACATGGTAGTCAAAGTGTTGGTTATGAGAAGTCTTAGGTTCAAGTCTCTCCATTGCATTTATTTCCCGTTTAGTTTGTTTGTGCAAAATTACACTTGGTTCTATTACGTGTTTAGGTGTGGTTTGTCTCTTCCACGCACAAGTTCGGGGTCGCATGTGAAGAAGAGTGTTTTGAGGTGCCTTTGTGAGGTGTGATGAATCAGTGGGGAGGAATGAGGCACAGTGTATATATACTGAAGTTTGATAAGGGGAAGGGTGGAAAGGAGCTGCAAGAGCCTTCATGGACTTGCTGAACTCTATGAAAGGAAAGGAGATCTGATAGAAACCATTCAAAGAGGTGGCAATGGAGGCTAAGCAGCCGAAGGTAATCTAAGGGTTACAATGCGAAAAGTAAAGACATAGGGTAATGTGATAATTGATTACATTTCTTGTAAAGAGAACCTAGAATACTATAACCGGTGCTGTGTTGGGAAGTGGAATCTATGGGACATGCAAGCCAGAAAGAGATAAATTGCAGATAAAGGTTGACAGAAAATGCGGAGGTACCAACCAGAGTGCGAGTTGTAGAATTGCATGGTGTTTGGTTTTTGTTTGAGTTCCCATAAATGGAGGTGGCTCAAGCATTTGGCGAGTCAGGGATTGGGTGCTTGAGGGGAATCCCATGTTCGTGGACTAGTGGGCAGCGAAAGGCTGCTGTTCAACTTCGGACAAAGTATGGATATGTTTGATTGGGCTTCCTGTGTTTCTTTGAAATCAAGAGGTATTCAGGGCTATGGGAGATAGCTGTGGTGGATTTTTGAAAGTTGATAAGGACACGGCACAGAAAAGCAATTTCCAATGGGTTCGAATGTCAGTGATCAAGTTGGAGACAGCTTTGCCAACATCGGTAAAGGTGGAGGTGGGGTCGTGGCAATATGAGGTTCCTATTTGGGTGGAGAAGGGGCCTCATTTTACGGTAAATGGAGGAGATTCAAAGCGAAACAGATTGGATAGCGCTGGAGAAGGTCTTGTAGGGGGGAAAAGCGATACACGCACAATAGGGGCATTTTGGGGGGTGGGGGGGATAAGGGGCAATCTAATGAACCTGTCAGAGAAAGACACGCAGAAGGATAGGAATTCAAATTTAAGGCGCACCAGGGTTGGTGCGGAGCAAACAAGAGGTGGGATTGGGCCGCGGAAGTCTATTATTACTGGAAGGAAAATCCAGATGAATATGAATTTGGGCCGAGCCTAAAGGGAAGATAATAAGGGGCCAAACTTATGTGGATGGGCCAGGTTGGGGTCTGTTGGGCCATAACTGTTATGAGATCTTGGGATTGAAAGGAGAAGAGGGAGGGGCTAATGGCAGGTCAGGGGCCCAATCCATGGTGCGGGTTAAAGTCCTGTTGGACCCAACAGAAGAAGAATATCTAATGAAGTTAAAGGAAGCCCAGCAGAACAACGAGGCCCAGGGGAGTCAGGCCTGAATGGGAGGCCCAAGCACTGACACTCGTTATACAGAGATACAAAGAGATGAACAGAGAAGGTTGCAGGGCAGAGCTCTGGTTCATGAAGGGAAAGAGCTTGGGTGACAGAAGGTGTAGAAATGAGTGGCGGAGGGTGCGATTTGGGCACAACTATGTCTCCTAAAGGGGGAATGCTCAAGATGAGAAGACTGCAGCGATGATTCGGCAAAGATGGGGGAGAGTTCAGAGGACGGGAATGTGGTAGCAGACTTTGAAATGGGTGAGGATGAAGATCCATTGAAGCAGTCTGGGTCCAAACAAAGATGACCCATGTGAAGTAGTCACTGGAAGAAGCAACGATTGGGACTCACTGTTGAGAGACTCAGAACAGTTAAATGACACAGAAATAAGTTTGGTATCGAGAGTTTCTGAAACAGTAGAGGTGGCAGTGGTTGCACATGGACTTCCAGGTATGGACACTGCATCAATTGGGGGTGTGAATAACCGGGGAGGGAGGAAACCTTTGAAGGTGATGTCCTCGAATGCAGTGGTTGTCAGGGAAGATAGTGTGCTCAGGGAGGTTTTACAGGAAGGGCTGGTGGATGGTCTTAGCTGTGAAATTAACGAACCAGTCAGTTGTAAGTCACTGGCTATGATCACTCCAGAGGAGCAGTCCAGAAAGTCAGAAAGGCAGGAACTCAAGAGAATTGAAATTTCTGAATGGGTGTTGCGCAACATTGGAGGCATCAGCAAGTTCTTGACCTGATGAACCTTTTCCAGGAGATTGAACAGCAAAACATGGAGGGGAGGATCACAGCGTATCGGGAGAAAAAATTAGATGAGGAGATATTGGCAAAGAAGATGCAAAGAATCCTGAGAATTCTAGCCTTGTGTGCTTACGGGAAAAAAAGGTGAAAGAGGTGACAGTTGAGTTTGTGAGGAGTTTATGAAGTGCTAGATTGTGGAGTGGAGGTTTAAGGTGGCTAGGGGTACGGCTGGGGGGATTCTTATTATGTGAGATTCTACGGTGATGATGGGGCTGGAAAACTGGGAAGGGATGCACTTCATATCTTGCAAGCTAAGGATGAATTCTGGAAATTTTGAGGTGAATTTTTACAGGTGTGTATGGCCCAAACATGGAAACAGATAGGGATATTCCCTGGGGGGGATTGCAGGAGGGTGCCAGTCATGGCACTGATTTGTGGGTGATAGGTGGAGATTATAATCTGACAAGATTTCCACATGAGGTGAAGCGGGGAGAGAATAACCAGGAACATGAGAATATTGTCAGAGTTCATTGATCATGACAGGCTAGTGGATTTGCCATTAGGGGGAGGAAGATATGTGTGGGTTAGTGACAGAATTGACCCAGCAATGTCAAGACTGGACCGGTTTCTAATTTCCCTGGGAAGGGAGAACAAATTCCCCAACTCCACTCAGACTTGTTACCCTAAGCCAGTTTCGATCATAATCCAATTATGTTGGATAGTGGTGGGATGGATGGGGTAAGTCCCCTTTCAGATTTGAAAATAAGTGGTTGCATGCTAAAGGTTCCAGGGAGAAGGTGGTGACTTGTAGAAACTTAGAGACTCGAGTTTTATGTTGGCAATGAAGCTTAAAATGCTAAAGGTGGATTTGAGAAAATGGTACAAGGAAGAGCTTGGAAACATGTAAGCCAAAAGAAGAGTATTTTGATGGGCATCCGACAGTTAGAAAGAAAGTAGTAGGAAGACAGATTAACTAAAGAGGAGAGGATCCAAAGGCAGGGTTTGAAAGGCGAGTTGCAGCAAGTGCTTGAGTTGGAGGAGATCTCATAGAAGCAGAAATCTAGAGTTCTTTGGTTAAAAGAGGGGGATAGAATTTTTTTCATTGACTAGCAAATTATCACAAGAGGAAGAATAACATCAATGTTGTTTCTAATGGGAAAGTAGGCTTTCAAGAAGTTGAGGAAGTGAGGGCAGGAATAGTTGACTTTTATCAGGAGTTGTAAAAGGAGCCCAAGGAGTAGAGACCGGATTGGGAATTTAATTCCATTGGGGGTTCCAATGCAGCCATGTTAGAAAGACCCTTTGAAGAGTTTTGAGGGAGATGGTATGTCCCAACAGGAGTTAGGGTGTATGAAATCCATGGAGACTGGTTTTTGTTCGAGTTTCCGTCAAGGGAAGAAGCTTCTCACATATGGCAGAACAGGGAGTGGGTTTTGGAAAGTAATTCAGTGTTGTTGGACTGGTAGGTGGAGGCAGGGTGTTGCTCGAGGAAAGGGTTTCGAGAAAAGGAAACTTGGCTTCAGTTCATTGGTATCTCTCCTTTCTTGTGGAGCATGGAGGTGTTCGCAGTGCTTGGCAATTCTTGTGGCCAGTTTGTGAGGATCGACGAGGAGACAGCGGCTAGAAAACACCTCAAGGGGGCAAGAGTGCTGATCGAGAGGTCGGAAGTTGATATTCCGGCATCAGTGAAGGTCGATGTTGGTTCGTTGAGTTACGAAGTTCTGACCTGGGTGAAGCATGGCCCTCATTTCACAGTGGGCAATGATAACTTGGTGAGACAGCCGCTCAACGGCACCAGAGGACATGAGATGCAGTGGGAGTTTCTCGTCACGCGAGTAAAGTGCGCGAGGGTGGAGTGGTGGGAAAAGATAGGACGCAATCCAGTAAGTTGGTGGTTGAAGAACACGTGGCTCTACAGTTCTTCCGCCTTGTGATATGTGTTTTCAAATTTCGAAAGGGAAACACTTCGAGTTGAGCTACCAAAAGAGCGGCACTAGATCACGTGGCTTTGGGCCTAATCAAAAGCAAGCCCGAAATAGACCTCTGACGGGGCCCAATCAATTTAAAGCCCATGTTGGAATGCAGAACAACTTTTATGTGCTGGGGAAGGTCCTTGGTGAGGATGGTCACAGTGGGGAAGGGGCCCGTTCTCATCAAGCCCAAAGACGGGATAAAGCCTAATCTCTACAACCCAAATGGAAGGACCTGGGCCAACGTTGATGAGGAGTAGTCTTAGGAGGAAGCTATCTCTGAGGCTAGATCAATGGTGCCGGAGATGGATGAAGAAATTGGGAGCATTGACGAAGAGGATCTGTGGATGGACCTACAGAATGTGGTGGACAGAGCTATGGTGACCAATCGTGCAAGAAGCTCCCGGGCACAGGCTTTGGGGTCAGATATGGGTGACGAGAGAATTCTGGCACGTTGAAGCACGTGAACACGGCCCTTGTCATGGTAAATCACAGAGAGGCTACGCTGGGCAGTGAGGATGGAGTTGAGGTTCTTGGGGTTAGGAGGAACTTCAGGAAGGTCAGCCGCACCTTGGGGCATACTGCGCATGCCTTCGAGGGGAGATTGCTGCAGCTGTTTATGGATATTGAAGAACACAACATCAAAGAGGGGATTATCACTCCAAGGAAAGCTCAGAGCACAGTGAAGAAGAGATCAGTAAAAAAAGTTGAGAAGGGAAATGCGTAATTTAGCCTGCACAGTGAATTATGATGGTAGAAAGGGAGAGGAAGGAGGGGAGGGATGGAAACTAGCCATGACAAGTGATAGATGTCTTTAAAACTCGTATCCTAGAATGTTAGGGGCCCAAATGACCCGGATAAGCATGTTGTGGTGAAGGCCATGCTGAAAAAGTGGAAGTCTGGGATAGTGTAAGCATTTGGGGTATCGATGGGTGAACCGGTGGTGTCTGTCGACCTCAGGGACTGCTGGTGGCATTGTGGTGATGTGGGATGGAAGACTTTTGAAGGGTGTGGATCACTGGATGGGCAAATTTTCTCTCTTGTTTGTTCAAGAGTTTGGAGGATAATGTCCCGTGGCTATTCTTAGGGGTGTCTGGTCCCAATCTGGATAGTGATAGGGGGATGCTTTGGGAGGACTTACAACTGGGCTCGGGCTAGGTGGAATGGGTTGTGGGTGCTGGTTGGGAATTTCAATGTGCCTAGATTCCATGGGTTGTGGGTGCTCGTTCGCCTATTTTATTTTTCCTTTTTTTGGATTACATGTTTTATAGCCAAATTCTTATAGAGCATTCAATTTTTCTTGTCTTAGATAGTGATGTATTATTGAAAATGAGTAGTTATTCACTACTTGCGAGATATTTGAGGAGTTGTCGCAAAAATATTGGAGTGTGTGTATAAAATGGTAGCCAAGCGGGGAACTTGGCAACTCCTAAAGCGACCATGAAGACATGTGGCAGAACATGGGATAATGGGCGCTCCTAACCTTTTGAGAGATACTTTGAGCATCTATATATACCAGAACTGCATGTATAATCATGGCTCTTTAAACTCTTGCGATTTATCTTTTCTTAGCCTAACTTTACATAGCCATAGCCCATAACCTAGCATAGCAGTAGTTGGGTCCTAGTTGACCTAATTTAGCTGTAGCCGAATGTAGCACAAGCCAAAACAGTAGTCAAGACTTCTATAATTACTAACATCTCCATTACATCTTTTACCATCATCACCACCAATTGACCGATATTACAGCCTCTTATGCAACTACATTGTACTCAATGCAAAGTTGTAATAAAAGATTGATCCATATCTTCATTACATATCTTATTGTTGTTTATTATATAATCATCTGATGTAATAAAATTTCTTAGCTACAAGACAATTGAATCTTAAGGGAGGGTAATTTCCCTACTTCTTGACAGTTGCCCGATCTACCAAACAACACTTATTATAAGAAAAAGTTTGAAAATTACACGGGAGCCTATCTAATTCTGGGACGCATGCACATTCATTCCTAATTCACAAGATTTTACCAGAAAGCGAGCCAAACACTTAGTGCCCTTGCTGAATGAGAAAATGTAAGGTGACCTAGCTGACTAACAAAACCAATATTAAAAGGTCAATCCAAATACACTATGGCTAGGGAGATTGTTCAGAGTATGGGAACGAGTTGAAATTACAAGTGAGAACTTCAAATCGCCAAGTAATTGGTTGGTGATGGTCCCATCTATTGATTAGCGTTAGCAACATAGCAAAAGATAAAAAATAAATAAAATAGACATGAGATTCTAGACAGCAAGGATTAGCATTTGCTTCGAGATGACACCATCTATCCAGAGATGTAGCAAAATACTTGGAGTAGAAAAATGAAGATATATCATGACAATCTAATGGGAATCATAGACGCAAGATTTGCAGATATTTTAGTGATGAAAAGAAGATTTGAATTTTATATTTTAGCATAATTATATAATTGCCTGATTTTGGGATATGATTTAGTTTCTATATGTTTAGAATTTGATTTAGTTTTCATATTTTGGCTTTGCCTATATAAAAGCCTTGGGTGTAATGGATTTGTCAAATTTGAATGATTTTGAATATTGAGAATATCTAAATATCCCTCCTCTTATCTTTCTCTCTCTTTCCTTCTCTCCCTTCTGGTTCTGCATCACTACTATCATCGCCATCAGATGTCAGCAAGTTGACGAATGAATATATATCGATTTCATTGCAATGAGAAGATAGCAGTCACGCAAGTTCCAGGTCAATATTATAATAGAATAAATTATACAGTTTGGACAGTAGATCCATGAAATTCAGTGAAGAGCGGTAACTAAAACAGAGATAAAACCAAAAAAAAAAATTCAGATCAATCATATTATACGCTGCATATTGAGGGGCAAAAAAGGCATTAATAGCACTTAAATCGGATTCCGATGTGTAGAAATCAAATGGAAATTCTTCCAAAAGGGAGGAAAAAATAAGGAATATGCAGATCCAATGGATCGGAAAGATAACAGCGACAAGCATAATTAAGAAAGAAACAGTCTCGGATTTGAACGTACGTTCATATTAGCGATCGTAAGTGAAGCAACACACTAAAAATAAGATCAATCACGTTAGCCTACCTTTCCCGGAATTTAATTCTCCGAGAGTACGACTAATGGAAAATGGAAAGATCTAAAGAAAGGAATCAGATCCAGTTACAGATTCAAACTCATTGATTGTACTAAAATAAATGATATCATTTCAATTTTCAACACAACACGAGAGAAAACATTGCACTAAATACATAAACTAATTAAGAAAACAGAAGATTTCTTTCACCTGAGAACTAAAAATCAAAGACGATAAAAGCACTATGATTGGCTTTGGTTTTTCTCTTCTTTGTTTGTGGTTTCTGGAAGAGAGAGTACACGAAGACTGCAAGAGCTAAATTACAAGATTAAAGGCTCTTTCTTTTCTTTTTTTAGGGGTCAGAACAGAACAAAAGCTCTTTCACATCATGCACTTGGACGGATGGCGCATATTTATGGACAATCATTAAATGATATTTGCCAACGTATCACGACGCTCGCAAAACACAGTCTCAACTCGATTAAACTTCGAACCGATGGTCCCGCAAGGTGTAAGTGCTGTGTAAAACTACTTTTAAAATTAAGCAATTGATAAAAATAAATAATTATGTACGCTATATTAATTAAATTAAGTTATTAAATTAAAATATTTTATCATTGATTATGATGTCAGAAATAAATTGAGTGATTAGGAGTGTTGTTAATAATCTTGCAATTTTTCTTGATTTGCGGTGTATGAGATGTGAAGTAATTTTATATATTTTAAGATGAAATTAGTCTAAAGAGATAATTACACTTACCTCCCTTCAGGTTTTTGACAGTTGTAGAAACTTCTACTATACTTTCTGAAATAACACTATCCCTCCTGTCAGTTTGTCTCCTTAACTCCGTTAACAGAATGAGTAAAATTACTAATTTACCCGTATATTTTAATATTATAATTTTATCAAAAAATCCATAACACTCTCTCTCCTCTCTCTCTTTCTCCTCATCCTCCATTCTTTCTCTCTATCCAAATCCCCCTCAGCCCTAACACCAAACAGTGCACAACCCCCCCTCTCACTCCCTCTCTTGTATCGCCGTCTCCAAAACCACCTGCACAGCCCCGCCATTGCCGCCTGCATAGCCCGTCGTCGTCCCAAAGCTCGATTTTTAACCTTTATCACTCATATTTTTCTCTCTCTACAGTAATCTCTCCTTCAACGAGAAGATTCGGTCCACCATGATCGCACACACAAAGCTCGATCCAGTGTCCGGCGAGCTCTTCACACTCAGCTACGACGTCATCCAGAAGCCATATCTCAAGTATTTCCAATTCACTCCTGATGGAAGGAAGTCTCCGAACGTCGAAATACCTCTGAAACCCCAAATTGATTGATGTTGAAGAGAGAACTAAAACCACTTTCGCTAACCCCTGCTCCAAATCTTTCTTAGGGGCTCAATCTCCCCTTACATCTCCAACTGCACCAACCTCCAACAGGCTCAAATTATTTTTGTTGCGCTCCTCTATAAATTAGGGGATTTTTTTTTGCGCTCCTCTATAAATCCTCTGTAAATTAGGGGGTTTTTTTTCTTCTCGTTTTTAACGATCGATTGATTGGGCTGCTTTGTCCTTCAATAGCGTGTCTTTCAATCTTAGAACTTCTTTGTCCAATGGGTTCTCTGGTTCGACTGCTCTCTGGTTCTTTGGTTCTTTTTTGCTCTTTTTACTCCCCTCTATTAAGTTAGTATGAGTCTTTAGATTTGCTTGAATTTGTTTGCCTCTATTAAGTTAGTATTAGTCTTTAGATTTGCTTGAATTTGTTAGCTGTGCTCTATTGTTCCTTGTGTGTTCAAATTCTGGAGTTTTTAGAGCTTCCTGAAGTGTTTATTGGTGTTTTTCCTTTTCAATTAGTGGAGCATTATAATCTGTTTGTTCCTATTTCATGGTTTGTAACAATCCAAGTCAACCAGGTTCGGCTGGTTCTCTAGTTCGACTGCAAGGTACTATTTTTGAATGGAAAATTTAGGGTAGGGAAATGAGTTTGACAGAGGAGGAGGAATTTGGGTTTATGAGAGAGAGAGAGAGAGAGAGGAGATGGAAGGAGAAATTTTGACTTGTAAGGGGGGTAAAATTGGCATTTAGACAAAAAAAATTGCTTGCATCATCAAACTTTGTTAGGTCAACTAATGGTCATTGATGATAGTGGGGAAACTGTTATCGACATTAAAACCAGAAGGGGGACAATGTTATTTCAGAAAGTATAGGGGAGGTAGGTGTAATTTATCCTAGTCTAAATTAAAAGTTTGAGACCCCTTTCATGTGAAAAAATAATAATAATAACATTTAAATAATATAAAATATCTTTATTATTTTTAAATATTAAATTATGTTTAGTAATGTATTATTTTAATAAAATAAAATTATTTGTAATTAATAAATATATAACAATATAAATAAATATTTATATATTTGAATATTAAATATACAATATCTATGTTACATTCATATTATTTTTAATATAAATTATATTATATGTATACTACTTTAAATATCAACTATTAAATATATATCATTTATTGTTAATATATTTAATTATATAAATATACTTAATTACATATATAGATCTATATATACATATATGTGTATATTTCTAAAAATACTCAATTTTATAAAGTACAAGTACTAAAATTACAAATCATCCTGATATCTTCACAAAATGTACCTTCTAACCGTATGCATAATAATTAAAATTATAATAATATACATTCCTTGGGATCAGAATCGACCCTAACACATTTTCCTAAGAATTTGGAGGATGAATGCTTGATTTTGGGAGTCATGAATGAGAGATTTGAAGGTTTAAGAGTTACTTGGAGAAGTTTGTAACGATTAGAGAGAAGGATAAGTTGAAGAGTTGAAAAGGCACACTTTTTGAAATGTTTGAAAATCATTTAGTTTTTATAAATTTGATTAAAGCAATCAACTGATTCTTACTATCAATCGACTAGTTATACCATAATTTTGAAGGAATCGACTGATAGGTTAACTAGTTCAACCAATAGCCATGATTCTCTTTTTAAAAACTCAATCAATCAACTGGTTTATCTATACAGTTCACTGAATTAATTAGAAGCCAATTTGCAACTTAACTTGCTGATAGGGATGGAAACGAGGTGGGGACCCCTTCCCCAACCCCACATTATGAAGTTTTTTATATCCCCAAGCCCGTTTAAATCCCGTAATAAGCAGGTGCGGGTCCCCACGAGATCCCCATTCATTTTTTAACTTTTAGTTAGTAACTTATTTTATTAAATTAATTATAGTTAATATATTTTAAACAAAATATTACATGTGTTAAACTAAAAAAATATGCATGTTAATAGAAAATTAGAATGACATTATTATTTTTTTCTAATATATAACTTTATCAAATTTGTATAAACTTTTAATAGGTGGCTAAAAAGTAGAATTATAAACATTGATTATGTAATACAAAACTCATTTATTCTGTTATTTTATATAATCTAGGCAGGACAAGGTGGAGTGGTTTCTCCCCAAACCTTAATGGGGTGGAAAAAGTTTCTCCTAAACTCGTCCCATTAAAGGCGGAGTTGACAAGTTCCCAACGGGGCAGGTTAAATACTTATTGAGTTTAATAAACCTTTTGGTTGACTATTCCTATTATCAGTCAACTGGTTCTCAAAGATAGTCGACTAATTTGAACAGTTGTGATTTTTATCACTCAATTTAGTAGACCTTTTGGTCGACTATTCCTGCTATCAATCAACTGCTTCTCAAAGATAGTTGACTGATTCGAGCAGTTGTGATTTTTCTCACTCAGTTATTCAAAATTTTTGGACTAATCATTTAAAGTTCTCTTTTAATAAAGTAAAATCTCTTCTCTTAGAATGATTTGGTGAATATATCCGTTAATTGATGATTTATATCAATACACTCAAGGATTACATCATTTTGCACATGATTCCTACGAAAATGATGTCTAATTTTTATGTGTTTTGTTTTAGAGTGTTGCATGAGATTTTTACTTATATTTATGGCACTAGTGAGCTTAAAGTCATAAAATTGTTGCTTCATGTAAAAAGTTTGAGCACAACAACTCCCGACTGACACATATTCAGCTTCGATCATGGATAGAGTTACGAAATTTTGTCTCTTGCTAAACCATGACGAAAGGAAATGTCCTAGAAAGTGACAAGTCTCACTTGTGATCTTTTTATCAACTTTCTAACTAGTAAAATCAGCATCTAATTAGCTTAGTACGTCAAACAATGTATTTTTATGGTAGAATAATCCTATGTTTGTAGTTCCTATTAAGTAACTAAAGATTCTTTTTACAACTTTTAAGTGTTCAAATTATTCCTCATCTTCTAATTTGTTGCAAATTAAAAATAAATTGATAAATAAATAAATAGGTATCCTCAAAAGTGTAGTATGATAAGTCCACTCAAAATCAATGCATGCTAGCTTCCTCCTCTACTGGAGCCAAGGACATCATAGTCATACAACCACCACAACCCCAAATGGCGGGCGGCATTCCCATGCGCATGTTATCCATTAAAAAAGGGGCAAGAACACCAGTCAAAAGCACGTTATGTTCATGTAGCACATTGATTATTTTACATTGTCACTTCTGTTTTATTTTTGAATTACAATTATTCAAGAATCTTTTTTATTTGAAATTAATTATTAGAAGGTCCTCAAAATAAGTGTTTAAAAACACAGGTACAAGGTAAAACTCCAAAAGTTCTTGAATTTTAAATTGTCTAAGATCAAGTCCAGATATGATAACATGGCCAGTCCTCGAGCTTTTTTATTGTCTGAGATCGAGTCTCAAGTATTTGTGTACTTCAACTGGACCGCATGAGGGGCCTTATTTCAGCCCGATTGGTGGCAAAACTGACAGCCCAATAGTTCATAAAGAAATTATCAAACCAGGTCTTGTAACTGAGCATGGTGTCAGGATTGTTTCGAGATTGGGCCATACGTGGGGTTCTGTCACAAGCTCTGAAGATCAAGAAATCAAGGGTAGTCAAGGTCTCGATGATGCCGGCAAGGACTTAGAAGAAGAGGATGCGCAAGTGGAAGACGAAGAAGATGATCTAATGTTGGAGGATGAGGAGATCCCTTTTGGTGCAGGTGAACAAGAGATAGAAGACCTCAGTGGTCAACTTAAGGCAACAAAGAGGAAGGCTGGAGAGATGGAGGATTGGGACAAGCATGATGATACTAAGCAAATTTCGTGGAGGGCTAGAGGACCCTGAACTTCTTTTCAAACTAAATGAAAATACTATGTTGGAATGTTAGAGGTGCAAGACGATAGTCCTGCATCTCACATATAAAATTTTTTATTAGGTGCTACAAACCTGATATTTTGACTATTTTGGATACTCGAATGGGTGAATGCAATGTACAAAAACTGGTTGAAAAAGCTTATATGAAAAATAGTTTGAGCGTTAATGCATGTGGACAAATTGATGGTTTGTGTTTCTTTTGGAATACTAACGAATTATCAGTGGATATTTTACATTATTCTAATCGTTATATTCATGCTCTTATAGTCGACAAGATGACAAACTGGACATGGTTATTAACCATTGTTTATGCTTATCCGCAGGCTTGTAAGAGAAAAGATTACAACTGTCTTACATCTATCTTAGAGATCCCAAAAAATTAACAAAGGAAGAGACATTTACAGGGGAGGCCTCTTTGGCCCAAAAAAATAATAAACGCAAAAAGACATCTTTAAAGTAAGGAGTTGAGAGCTCTCGGTCTTCAAAAATACGGTTGTTTCTTTCTCTCCAAATGCACCACAGCAAACAAATTGGAGCCAGTTTCCAAATTCTCCTAGTCTCTTTAGGTAGATTACACCCTGTCCAAGCCAACAAGAGATCTTTGACGGAGCCTGGCATAACCCAAGAAAAGCCAAACAACCCAAAAATGAGATTCCAGCAGCTCCAAGAATAATGACAGTGGATGAGGACGTGATTTACCCTTTCCTCATTATTCCTACAGAGGTAGCATCGGCTGGCCAAGGAGAAACCTCTTTTCTTCAAATTATCGGCAGTAGAGATGGCATTCCAAGAGGCTTCCCAAACAAAAAAAGAGGCTTTGGGGGGGCTTTTGAGTGCCAAATAATCTTCCAAGGAAAAGGAAGGATTTCAGAACCACACATGCTCTTGTAGAAGGAACTAACAGAAAAAGACTTTTTATCCGGCATCCAAACCCTCTTATCCTCTATACCACCCCTAACCCGGTACTGGCTAATATGGCAAATGAAAGAGCTCACCTCTTCAAGTTCCCAGTCATGAAAGTCCCTCCTGAAGCGAGGAGACCATGTGAACTGATTCCCAATTCTCTCCATGTACTCACTAACCCAGGCCGCTTTGTCACAAGCTAAACTGTAGACCATGGGAAATCTCACCTTCAACGCCTCCACCCCGATCCAAACATCGTCCCAGAATTTCACCCTAGAGCCGATCCCAATAACAAAGCTACATCTGTCTTTGAAGTTCCTCCAATCATCTCTAATATAACCCCAAAGACCACATCCCTTCGGGCCCCCCACCTCACAATAAGAGAAAGATTCTTTGGAAGGTACTCACGGAGACTTGAACTACTATTGCACAGGATAGGCTTCTCATGGGGGACTTCAATGCCTTGCCTATCATCTCACGTAAAGGTGGGAGGGCACCAGGCTCACAGGCATCAACTAGATGATTTTTAAGGACTTTTGTCGCTGAAAATGAACTGATCGATCTAGGTTTCACTGGTCAAAAATACACCTGGAGTAATATGAGACAGGGTTTTGCTTCTATTTATGAACAACTAGATAGATTTTTAGGATCATCATCTTGGGTTGACTGTTATCCTGAAGTTAAAGTCTATAACCTTCCTTTTTTAGATTCAGATCACTCTCCCATTTTCTATCTACTTTTAATGCACCACCACTAGGTTTTAAACCTTTTTGTTTTGAAGCTATGTGGCTTTCGGAGAGGAGGTTTTTTAGTTTAGTGCTAGATGTGTGGAATGCAAGGATTCAATGTAATCGTAGTTTACAGTTTGCTAAGCTTTGTGATAAATTTAAGTGGAAATTTAGATGGTGGAACAAAAATGTATTTAGTAACGTCTTTCAGTCAGCAGTTAAAAATTTGTCTTGATCAATTGGCACATATTGAAAAGGATAAAACCAGTAGTAGTGTGGAAAATTTAAATTTGATAGAAAAAGAAACTAAAGAGAAGAAATTAATCATTGACTTCGGTATGAGAATATCTTTTGGTGTAAGAGGGCAAGGGATAGTTGGATTCAGTGGGGAGATCAAAATAGTAACTATTTTCATAATTTAGCTATAGATAGAAGGAAGAGGAACCAGATTTTCAGGATAAAAAATGAAAGGAATGGATGGGTGCAAGATCCAATGATAATCAGGAATATAATATGTTTGAAAATGAATATATGAATAAGTTTACCCCTCAAGGTTCACCTGACATAGATTTGGCATTACGTAGAGATTAAGGTGACAGATCAAGATAATGCAACACTGATTGCGCCATTGACCTTAGATGAAATTGAAATTGTAGTTAGGCAGATCCCTGATTTAAAAGCTCCAGTCTTGACAGGCTGTCAGACCCGTTTTATAAAAAAATTTGGCATATAGTGATTGATTCAGGTTAGAGGCATGTGTTTTGAGTTTTTTAACAGCAGTATCTTATGCCATGACTTGAATAAAACATTTATAACTTTAATTCTGAAAAAGGACAACCCAAAGGGGTTTAATCAATTTATACCTATTAGTTTATGTAATATGAGTTACAAAATTATAGCTAGAATACTTGTTAATCGTATGAAGCACTTAATTCCACGAGTAATATCATCTAATCAAAGTGCATTTGTAAATGGACGAGCAAATTGTTGATAATATTCTTATTGCGCATGAAGTTAATTATTCTTGTAACTTTTAAAAAAGGGCAACAAGGTTGGATGAGTGTTAAGAGTGACTTGGAAAGGGCTTATGATAAAATAGAGTGGATTTTCATTGAGAAAGTTATGAAAAAAGCTGGGTTTTCATGAAGTTTTTATTCATCGGATTTATCTTTGTATTTCATTGGTTGTTTTTCAATTATTAATAAATGGTTCTCCCACAAAGGAATTTAAGCCCACTAGGGATATTAAGCAAGAAGATCCTTCTCCATATTTATTTATTATGTGCATGGAGAGTCTATCAAATCTTTTGAACAGTGAATGGGAGGGTTAGAAATTTAAGAATCAAGATTGGTAGAAAAGTAAGTCCTATAAGTCATTTGTTATTCGCTGATGACTGCTTTGATTTTTGGTAAAGCAGCAATAACAACTTGTGATATTATTAAGGAAAAACTAAAAATACTTGGTAACGCTTTGGGACAATTAGTCAACTTTGCTAAATCTAGTATTTACTTCTCAAAAAATGTTCCTTGAGTGAATAGAAGAGTAATAAAAAATGTTGCTTTAATGGTGTGCCATTTGGATTGCCCAAAAATGACAATGTCATATTTGACATTGAAAGTAACTAGTTACATTTTATGACATTCATAGAATACAACTTCCATATACCAAACAAAGGTAGGATCTATGCCACTTTATCAAGTAAATACCGAATAAAGGTTGAGTCCACACTACTTTATTAAGAAAAAATAATTCTAACTAAAAAATGACATTTTATTATTAGAGCAAAATTGCTAAAATTTGATTTTTTTTTGTACAGGTAGCAATCCAAATTATAGAATTGGCATAAATAAAATGACATTTAGCATTGGAGATGTTCTTAATAGAGCTTTTTAGTGATATAAAATTTGCAGGCTAATTTATTAGGAGCATATTGCAACTTTAGTTTGTAAACAACTCCAAAAAACTAAATGACAGCCTGAACATGCTATGATAAAATAATCATTATCTTGCTCTAAAAGAATCAAAATTGAGCTATGTTTTTGTGTTAGAAAATCATAAAGTTTTCTCAGTGATATAAAATTTACATGCTAATTCATTAAAAACATATTGTAGTTTTAGTTTGAAAATAACCTAAAAATGCTAACTCACAACTTTAACATGTGGTAAAATAATCATACATCTTACTTTAAAAAAATCAAAACTAAACTCCATTTTTGTTTTTTATTTTCTATTTTTTGTTAGAAAGTAGAATCATAGAAAGATTAGCACGCTAATTTATTGGGAACAGATTGAAATTTTAGTTTGAAGACAATCCAAAAATACTGGACTGACAAAATTTCTCTCCTAAAAAAACCTCAAGTTTCTATCTACCTAACGAAATTTCTATGTTAAAAAAATACGATATATATATATATATATATTTTTTACAGAATTTCATATGCAATATGAATATTGTTCGATAGATCTCATTTTTTAAATTCAAATATATGATTTTATAAAAATAAATAAATTTATATTTGCAAGTTATTTAATTTTGAAGTTTCAAAAAAATAAAAAATAAAAAAGGGGATAACATGATATAAGCTGATGGCAGGAAGGGTTGGAAGAAGTTGTTTCTCCATGTTTTCAATCTTTTGGGTTAAAATGTTTCGAGCTAGATCTTGGACTAATTAAATACTTTATAGAAGACCTATTACTGAAGTCCCTTTTATTTATTTATTTATTTCTGCAGTACTTTTCGGGAAGCATTGTTAAATCACATTATGGTAATTCTACAGAAATAAAGGCTTGGCAATCCTAGTTCCTTTCCTGTTTTTTTCCAACTGTTGGGAGTCGGTATAGTCATCCACCACTTGTCCTGGGTTTACCATTTGCCATGGCTGTGGATAGCATAGCATAACCTAACCGAAGCATTTGGCCATGAAAAGCCCTCGCTAATTGTTAATTATGTTTCAAGTATGATTGTAATACTCAAAACTTAAGGTGACAATTACACTTCATAATCATAGAAAAACAACGAGTATGGAGATCTTTAAATCTGAGACAAAGAAAATTGCATTATAAACATGCATCCATTAATCATTGAAAATTGGACATGCAATTATATAGAACTGGAACCCTTCTCCAACCACCATAATATGTCAGTTTAACTACTATATAAAATACCTGTTTCTGCCTTGGTTTCGCCAACTCAATCCCTCCATGCTTTTAACTTCTCCACTCTTTATACAGTGTTGGTGCCACTTTCATCCAAGTAACCTTCGAGAACTTTTCTCAGGTAGTCTTGCTGCTCAAACCCACCTTGAAGTTCCTCCCACTGCAAGAAACACACAAAGAAAGGCATTATATAATCTCTCTCTCTCTCTCTCTCTCTCTCTCTCTCTCTCTCTCTAACTTTTCCAAATAAATAAGCAAACCAACCACCTCCCCCCTCCCACCAAAAAAGAAAAAGGCACCTAAGAAATGGTTTACTATTGATGATCTACATTCAGAAGTCCCCACGGCTAGCCCTTTTTTTGTCAAAGCATCACCCCTCAGATTCAACATACCAGGACATTGTGAAAAACCAGGCAGTCTTCAAAACATACAAATCATAGCTGGGGCCCATTTTCCAGGTCAAGGCAGACTGTAGGGGTGCAAATGAGCAAAGCCAAGCCAAGTTTATTGGGATATTCATGCTTTGATTGGTTGAACTTGGATCAAACTTGGCAGACATTCCATCAAATTCAAGCTAGTTCACAAGCCTAACCGATATTGATAAACAACAAATTCCAGCATTCACTGTGCATAAAAGTTTAGCATTAGCTTCATTATGGCAAATAAGCATTTATTGCTTCAAGCTGACTTATATTATTTGCTAACAAATTACTTTTAAATTATTTTCTCTAAGAATGTTTCCTAACAATATATGTTACTGCAACTACATAGCACTCACCTCAACAATAATGCTACAATTCCAAATTTTTATCCCAAATGACGTGGCACTATATCGTTGTACACATTAAGTACGTAATTTAAAGTATTATCAATAATAAAGTGGCACATCAGTGCTACAATTTGGGAAAGAAATTTGGGGAGTGTAGCAATGCTCCTCACTTCAATTGTATTCAGGCCTAATATGGTGTTCCTCAAGCTTGAAACCTAGGCTTGGGCTTGGCCTGATTAGGAACAAGAGTTGTTCTAGCCCATATTGTTCCCCAGTAAAGGATTTATCATGAGCTAAAAGTAAATGCAGTATGGTTGTGCTTGGTATCTGATAATAGCAGCTATCTTACAAATTCAAAATTGGTTCCCTAGAAAGTATTTTCTCAGATCAGATAGCCCAAATGCCCTAACTGATATAATGGCCCATGGAAGTCAACATTTCCCGATACCCTTCAACGTCTAGCCTAGGTATTCTAGGCATGCTTAATCTCACTTATCACATTTGTTAGCTAACTAGAGTACTGACATAACTTGCAAACCACACTCAATATTCTCTCTTTCTTCTCTCCAACTCTCCCACGGCGTAAACTTATGTTCATTTGTGATGTTTTATGGGACTAAAATTTCTCCCTAGTCATATTGCCCTTGATATGAAGATGAATGATCAACTAGTCACTGTTTTCGAAATCTTGTGACCATTTTTTTTCCTGATAACAGGAAAGTCAACTTTTGAAATGTATTTCTTGTTCTAGTTGGATTGTCATTATACATGGCTTAGATGTCAACAATGTACTCAATTTTTCATATTTATGCTTCATTTCAAAAATAATGTCTTTCTTCTACTTTATTGGTATGTTTAAGCATTGATGATTAGAGAACTTCTAATTTAAATTAGCTTGCTATGAAGTTTTCTCAAAAGAATTCATAATACAGCAAGGTGTTCCTGGTGACTCCTTTAGCAATGATAATGCTATGCTTGCTTGCTTTGTATCATATGTTATCATGACACTACTGAGGCAACTAGCGAAATACATAAAGTTAATAGATTTATAAACCCGCATTAAATAACTATTATGTTGCCTTTAGTCTGTTAACTATTACATGGTAGGATGGCAAGGGATTCGTGGAATTTATTATTTGCTCTTTTTGGTTGTGTTTGGGTGATGCCGGCCTCCATTAAGGATCTTTTGTGGGTGGAAGTGCAAAAGAATTAGGAAGGAATTGAGAATAGTGTGGCGGATGGCTCCCTTTTGTCTTATTTGGTATTTATGGCGGGAAAGGAATAGGAGGATATTCAAAGGGGTCGAATCTCCCCCTTGAAATTTAAAAGACAATTTTTTGAGAACTCATTTCTTTTGGATTAAGGAAGAATTTCCTATGTATCTAAATAGGCTAATAGATTTTTGGGGGGATCTTAAGCTTTAATTTTTGTAGTTGGTCCCTTGCTTTCGTACTTTTGGGTGGCCCTCCTTAGACGCCTTGTTTATATTACAATTACATTTAGCAATCAAAAAAAAGAAAGACATACAAGAAGGCTTGGAGCACTAAGAAGGCATGCAGGTGAAGGATGAAGTCAAATGTGACGCTTCACCAACATACTAGTACAAGAGTGCACAAACATCAGCAAGGCCAAAGGAGTAAAGCTAGAAGAGCAAAAAGGTTCCTAGAAGCCTTAGTTTCTAAAGTAACTTAGAATTGACTAACAATTAAATTGAGGTCAATTAGATAGGCCTTGGTGACTCCTAGAACACATTGGTTCGCCAAAGAGAATGTTGGTTGACCAATATTTCACAGAGATCACTAATTGGTTGAAAAACCCAAGGCTTAGTCGACCAATGTGCACCAGTGAGCACTGGTTGGTCAACCAACCATAACCGCCCAGAATTCCCCCAAAAAAAAAAAACATTAACAATCTGTTGGGCTCGATCTCTATATAACCACAAGTCTTCAATTGTGGAAGATAATGATGCAATTATGAAAGCTATTGTACACAAGTTATACATACACTCAAGATCACTCCAAGGAGCATTTCTAGCACATTCTACACACACGAAGGGGTGACTATCTCTCACACACTAGGCTTGAAGGAAGTGCTCATCATAATCAAATCCATAGCTGTCAAACATTCAAGAGGTGTTATCTTAACTCTCTATTTGTGTAATTAAGACGCATTTACATGCCTCAAGCACCACAACCACAACTCACACAGAGTGTCGAATTTGGATTTTCTCATCTTCCCAAGTGAAATGAGGAGAAACACAAGGTTCTAGGTGAACCAATTCATCTTGCACAATACTTAGTTTGTTTTGAACACAAATCCTAGGGTCTGTTTAGGAAAGACTACAATTGGTTCAGTAAAGTACAAATGAATTAGTTTTAAATCGTTTAATATTTAGTACGTAACTTTTAGCAACATCAAGATATATATTTGTTCCTAAAAAATGCTTAAAACAAAGGTCATACCACAGGGAAGTTGATTTGTCTGAAAACCAAATAATTTAATGGTAGTTGACTCAACCTGGTCGATTTTGAAGAATTCCCAAATAGCATTCTACTGTTGGATCACTAGGTTGGGTGCTGGTATTCTAATTGGGAGAAAACCAATATAAATTCTGGGTGAGCCATTGAAAACCTAGGAAAATCTTAATTAGGGGGTGTCCTTGATTGGGTAGGTTGTTGGTGACCCTAGGTATAAATTAACACTTGAAAACGTTGTTTGGAAAACCTGAGACAATGAAATTCTGGTGATAAGCCAGAAGTGAACGTAAGCATGTTGGTCGAACCACTATAAAATTATTGTGACCATCATATGTTTGCTTTTATAATTATATGCTTTGAATGGATGCATGAATGGCAATGTTTATTCAACCATCACAAGAATATCTAGACATGCTCAATTGTATGTGTTGATTGTTGAATACAAATGTGAATTAAATGATTGTTGTTGTGAATTAGTCTATTGTGATAGTGTGTAATTGACCAATTATGTTTACAAATATTGTGATAGTTAAATACACACCTGGAAGTCAAACTAACATACAAACCTATCACAAGAGAATTGAAAGTATTGAATTGTGAATAATCAATTAAGACATAATTGACTTATAGCATAATTGAAAAATAATATCAAGACAAGTCTAAAAGAATTAGAAGTCCTATACAATTCCCCTAGGACAATTCCAATCTCCTCCTAGGAGCACAACCAGTCACCATAGAAAGAATCAAGCAACACTAGGGACCAGGTAGTTCCTTGTTCGGTGCTTCCAACATAAAAATAGGAATTTTATATGCCTACAATCTATAAGAATAGATAGAAGAGAAGCAATTAAATGAAAATTCTTGATAGTGAAATTGAATTAAATCAACCTACAATTAAGGAAGCCTAAGGTATACATACTCAACAAAGCCTTTATCCCAATTATTTAGGGTGGATTACATGAATCCTATTTTGCTATTCCACTCATTCTAGAGCCATATATTCAGTTACACAAGAAGTTACCATGTGTTTCCTTATTCCCTCAACCAAGTTAGTTTTGATCTTCCCCCTCCTCTAACATTACCCTCAACGTATGAGCCCAATATATAAATCTGAAAGTAAATAACTGGTGAAAATAAAATAGACATTGAATTGACAAGAAGCACAACAAAAATTGAAATTGTATTGATTATTTGAGATGCTCATGTATGATAAGTGCAAAAAATACACTCCTACAAGGCTCTATTAAAAGTTGATGTAGGGAAGCTTTTACAATATCTTTAGGGGCTGATCATCATTGGTTTTCTGTGACTAAGAGGTTTGTAAAAATGATGGAGTTGTAGGGTTTATATTGAGGAAACAAGAAGGTAGGTCTTGTGTCATATTTAAGCAAATTAAAGGAAACTTTTGGGGGGCTATTTGGCTTGGGGATGTAAACACTGCTGTGACAGTAAGGGCTAGTCGTGTTAATTTTAAGTTCTAGGTTGCAGAATCAAGGCAGATAAGAAATTGGGGTTGCAAAATATGATCTTAAGGGGTTGACCAGATCTAGTTGTGGGGTTCTAAAGGCCTAAAAGTGCAGAAAAACTAAATGAAAGAAGAAGCAAGGTACAAGACAGACCCTTATAACAGACCATGTCCACAAAATCTAGTATTACCAAAATACTCTCTCTCTCTCTCGCACAGATAAGTCAAAATACCCGTATCTCTTAAAAAATAAAAATAAAATAGGACCCAATTAAGGTTAAAAATTGATATTTAAAGGTCCCAAGTGAGCCCCATCTTAAAATCAAACCAAATTTCAAAATTTCTATCTCCTTTAAATTTGCTTTTCCTTGAACTTCTTTTGGATTGCATCATATACGACTTCAGTGTCAAGTGTCAACCCTCACAGCTTAATTTTATGTACATGAGTGATCTCCACCACTTAGGGCATCCACTTCCCACTCTCTCAAAATGGGAAATACAAGGTATACAGGTTTCACTTCCCAAATCTGTTGAATTACATGATAAGATTGTGCTTAACATTCAAAGGATACTTCACTGCCTGCAATAGACACTACACACATTGGCTTGATTGTGCTTTTCTTCTTCAATGCCATGCCCATTGTCATCTCTTCTGCAATGTAGATCTGCCACATGTCAACGCGTCAAAGCTCACACAAGCTTCACTTACTGTCTCCCAATGCCAACAAGTCATTTTTCTGGCTGCTGATCAGACTACCACATGTATCCATATTTGTGGCTGCCCAAAAACACAGTCCCTACGATTTTCTTCAACAGTATGTGTATCAATGTGTTGAAAGTTACTTGTCCGTTTTCCAGCATTTCCTCCTGTACCAAAAAATCCACTTTGGACAAGAGCATCAAAGTTCCTTACTGAAGAAATCAAGCTCTCTTAACAGATTTCAAAAGCCATTGTATTTCATGGCCCATCCCATGATATAGAGGACTATGTTCATCTTTCACCGTATTGTTAATATCACGTGTAATTAAAATTTCCTTTGCCTACTATCTAGTCTCCCTCCAGTATCAATCAAAGTTATCTAGCAACTGAGAGCTGATATTCAACATGTTCAGATGATAAATACTCATTCAAAGAAGTGCTTCATATGAGAAGTTACAATGGAATGTTCGTATTGCATCTATCAATTCTGAATTTCTGATACATCACCTGGAAGTCCATACAAATTCTTACTTCTATCGACCTAAACCCTTACAGTTAAAATCATGTACATTATCTTAACTTTTAAGTCTGTGATTCCTTTTGGCTTTCTTGGGCTTAGCAGCATCATAAATCGGACTCATAATTTGAGACCAGTGAACTAAACATTATTAGGTCGAGGAAATGATGCACATTTTATGATTAGTCCACTCAAAATCAATGCCAAGCTTCAATAATTGTCAATTTTCTAATTAACTTCTCACTTTCTTCAGAGCCCAGGGAACTCAATAAGGTATCAATTATAGACACTAAAAATCACAAGATACACGATCTGGAAAGACCTTTTTAAAGACTTTACCTACAGGCTATACCAAATGTAGATGAGAGATGCTTTTAGTGCATAGAAGTAAAAAAAAAATCCACTATGATATGACCACCCAACAAATATGAACTAGGCTATAAAAAAAAAACCTCCACAAATCAAGGTGTTAGTATTCTAAGATAAATGGGAAAATAATTTCATATGTCTAAGGGTGCTTTTTCATATCCACTATGATATGAAAAAAAAAATCCACTATGATATGACCACCCAACGAATATGAACTAGGCTATAAAAAAAAACCTCCACAAATCAAGGTGTTAGTATTCCAAGATAAATGGGAAAATAATTTCATATGTCTAAGGGTGTGCTTTTCTTTTTCCTGTTTTTTTTGAAGGGCGGGGGGGCTTGTTACATAAGTGACTTAAGGCACAAAAAACTTGACAACCCCCTTAATTTGAAATCAACCTTAGAAATCCAATAATTGTGTTTGCAAACATATGTGCACATGAATATAATATGGATGCAGGAATGTGACATGTGGGAACTCACCTCTTCGTGAGACACATATATGAGCTTCCAACCAGCTGTGCTAATGTAGCGACGTTTTAGCATTGTATGTCCTAAAGGGGCCCCTGTAGAGACATTTAGAAATATTAGTTAAAAGCTAAACAAGACTACCAAAAGTGGTCAAATAAGCCAAGGGAATGTCACCATACTGGTTATCCTAATTGTTGAATGAGTATAGGATACACACCAGAATTTCTTGAGAAATGAGTTGGTCCATCGATCTCCAGAGCAATTTTTTTATCAACTAAGACTGCATCCAAAGTGTACCCATCCACAGCATATTCTCTGACCCAATCAAGGCCAGTGCTAACAAGAAGACGAGCCACATCCTTCTGAAATGAAGAAGTCATTTTCTGATTAAATCTCTTAGTTTTTCCTGCACGGACAATTCTTTCCTCTAGATCACTCCTTAGAGATAACTGAAGATGTGGGTATTCAAGCTTTAAACACTGGTTCACGAGATGAACCTGAGAAGCAAACATAATATCCTCCCTATACTGCTCTGAAATCCTTTGCTCCTCAAAATGGCTCAAAGTTTTCCACACGTGGGAGAAGAAAACCCGGTCCATTTGCCCAAGAACAGCATAAGACCATGCTATATTTCCGAGTTGATCCCTACTGAAATTGAGTGAAGGAGAGCCTAAAAAATCTGTCCAAGACAAGGACTGCATTGCTTTCCACGCCTCTTTCTTCATTGTAACGTGGTGTTTTTTCACCTAAGAAGCAATTAAATTGGTTTACACCCTTAAAAGCATTATCTAGAGATTCCAGCATGGGGTCCGCAGGCTCATATAAAGAAGCGAATGCCCACAGAACTTGAGCCAGCTCTTGCTCCCGGAAAGTATGAATTATATCTGATGCTCTTTTTGATAATTCTGAAAAGAGATCGGGAGCAGAATGCCGCATTGAAGCAAAAGAACCTGCTAAATTAGCGACATTCTGAGAGTTGAACTCGCTTACCTTGGTCAATGCCACCTCTGCCACCCTATCCATTTCTGACAAATAAAGCAGCTCACCTCCAATTTTTGAAAAAGCCCAGGAAATATTCGAGATGCCTTGAGCTGAGCATTCTGGTAGGGCCATCATTGCAATACCTACAAGCATGGACATCTCTCTTTGACGGGCAAATGCCAACCTACGGGTCCTCATCATTGAAACTTTCTCCATGTTCTTAGCAATTCGATTCAGTGCAGTGGCAATGTTCAAAGGAGAGAGAGGGGAAGGGCTGAGTCCTTTCCCAACAGCCATGATTGTCTCGACAGTAACCTCCAATACTTCTTCTGCAGTCTGTGCTTCAACAATTGCTTTGTTCAACTTTATTTCTTTCCTACTATCAGATGGTCCGGAGAATTGCAAGAGCCTCTGAACAAAGGCTTCCCTGGTTTTTTCCTTCCTTTCTTGAAACATCCCCCCTCCAATCATACTCACCGTCCTTCTAAGGGGAGTGGTACCATCAAGAGGATTCATATTTTGTAATTCAAAATCTTCCTCCCCGGAGTCAAAATCAGAATCTTCTTCAAGTGTCTTGTCTCTCTTATCAATCTTGTTTTTGTCTGTTAATTTTTTCTTGTTCTTCTTTTTTGTCTTCTTAGTAACAGTAATCAAGTCCTGGATGGTGCTAGTCAAGCCCCTTGCTTCTATGGACTTGATGGCAATCTTCCTCGCCCTCACGCACCAATCCATCTTGTCAGTGTCATCAAGCAACCTAGACTTTTGTTGTTTTCGCTTTTTAGGGGGCAAAAAATCCAACGGGTCGAAGCTCGCCCATGAATTCCGATTCCCAATCCATATCATCATCATCATCATCCACGTTTTTAGTGTCAAGAGAATTATCTCTCTTTATATTTATGCAATTGTTCTTGTGGAAGAAAGCCAGGTGGAGTCTCCGGTTAGAGAAGGGAGTTGTTGTATTTGTTAATATTGGGAGGTGGTGGTTGTAAAGTAGTGTTGTTTTTGGATTAAAAACAACCAAGGGCGGTTGTAAGAATCTCTGAGGAGGAGGGAATGTGGTCAACAATCCTTCCATTTCACGCTCTTCAGAAGAATGGAACCAGTAAGGGCATCTCCAGTGGTGAACCAAACCCATATCAAATTTAAATTTGAGTCAAAATCCCACAAAAATGGCTCTCCAACCCTAGACTCAAACCCATAACAAATCAAGTTTTACTCAAATCCAAACCCAAATCAGAGCGTTACTGTTCACAACATCAAATTTCTAACGGCTATTTTTTTTCCCTACCTAGTCTCACTTCAGATGGAAAATGAAAGGAAAAGGCAAGGCAAAAGAAATGGAAAGAAAATCAGGAAAACGATCGCGCAGAGACGGTTGAAGAAAGATCTGCTTGAAAAAGATACAGTTTCGATCGGAGGGAAGAAAACAAACAGATCTGCTTGAAAAAGAAAATACAGAAATTCAAAAACAAAGAAGTATTTCATTTAAATTTCAGAAAATCAAAAAAAAAAAAAAATCAATACTCACCTATTGTTGCTAGCGGTCTCGTCCCCGATGATCGTAAGAAAACAACGGACGAAGCTAAGGCTCTCCCGTTATCGGAGCTCAATAGAGATGGAATAATACACGCGCGCAGACGGAGAGGGAAGGAGCAACGCAGATGCCTAGGGTTTGAAGAATGAGCATTGAGCAATGCCGAAGAGGATTTCTCATTTGCGTTCACTTGTATAAAGATAGTCCACCCAATTGGAAGAGATGTACGGTCAAGATTAATTTGATGTAATTTTGTTTTTTTTTAATTCAATGTTATTTTATTTTTAATGTTTTTTTTAATTAATGTAATATTTTTTTTTAATGTAATATTATTTTATTTTCAATGTTTCTTTTAATTAATGTGATATTTTTTTTTCAATGCAATGTTATTTTATTTTTAATGTTACTTTTAATTAATGTAACATTTTTTTTAATGTAATGTTATTTTATTTTTAATATTACTTTTAATTAATGTAATTTTTTTTAATGTAATATTATTTAATTTTTAATGTTCCTTTTAATTAATATAATGTTTTTTTTAATGTAATATTATTTTCTTTTCAATGTTTCTTTCAATTAATATAATATTTTTTTAATGCACTATTATTTTATTTTTAATGTTACTTTTAATTAATATAACTAGAAAAGAAAATTTGGTGAGAAAATTTGAGAATGAATGAAAACTTAAGAGTGAAAGAGGTTTGGAAGGAAAAAGAAGATAGAAAATGATTTCTGAGATGAAATGACATCAACTGTTTTTTGGAGATAAGGTACCAATTTTTTAAAAGATTTGAAGTAAAAACTTAAATAACCATTGCAGAATATCAAACATAAATCATGTTCAATATAGAATATGATGGAGTCCTTGGATTCTCACTCTAACGCTACCACAGTTGCCATCAACGAGGAACCATCACAAATCCTGCACTAATACCCCTTCGTCCCATTCTCTGGTATCGTTGCGATTGGGGTTAATCAATGTTTAACCAACATCTGTGCTAAGTCCTTTTTTTTGTGGTCACAGTTGTAGATCTATTATGCCATTGGTATTCCTAAACCTATCCGACCAACATTCATGCTGCCACTTACCATGCAAACGTATTAGATCTTTAGTGAATGTTGTTGAAGTTTGTTTAATCAGAGTGACATTTTTTTATAATTCAGTGAATGTTCTCACATCTTAAGAATGTTATGTCATTTTATGATCTAAAGTCAATTTGAAAGTTATTTTCTAAGTATGCATAAAATGGTCTAGTTTTTTTTCTCAATCTTAATTATTACACAGTGTTTTTCCAGCTTCCCCTTTGGGAGGGTGGAGAGTTGGCAAAAGTAGTCAATATATTTAACTCTGCTACCAAATTAGCACTTTTTTGTTTTTGAAAGGGTAAAATTTTACACTTGCTTTTCTTTTTTAGGTGTGTATAAAATGGTCAAGTGCTTTCTTTTTCTCAATTCTAATTATTACACGCACGATGCTTTCCACTGTAAGGAGTTAACACATCTAGATAACAGTCAATATAATTGACTCTGTTCCCAATTATCACACTTTTGTAATAGTGTAAATATAACCACTTGAGTGTTGAATATATGTGTATAGATATACAAAGCAATAGTAGCTTTCGGCTAAGTTACGAAGCAAAAGCATAAGGGTGCGACAATTGCGAGAAAAATATATAAATAAATTGGAATTTGATAAACTCACCGGTCGCCAACCAGCCCCTTTGATTAGGAAAAAAAAGTTCGAGTGAGAAAAAGTTAGTTGAAAGAGAGAAAGATATAGATTGGTGAGAAAAAAAAAACATAAAAGTGAGAAAAAAAAATTCAAATATTAAATAGATACTCTTTTTAAATATCACTATTAAAGTAATATATAATACTAAGGGTCATTAGTATACTGTATAAATATTGTAACAATATTTAAAAGAGTTTTTTAGATTAAAAAATAATTCGTTTGAGTTGATCTTATATCGTAATAAATAATAAATAATATATATAGGCATCTGTTAATAAATAATAGATAATATATATAGGGGTCCCACCGTCTCGTCCGTCTATAAATTCATAAACCAGGAAGACTGAAATCGAGAATTCGTCTCCATTGTCTCCTGACTGCAGGGGGCTCTCTATCCCTCTCACTCACTTGAGGACACCATTCCACCCCCCAAACCCTAGATCCTCCTTTAAAAAGGAAACCCTTAAAATTGAAAATGGCCCAAGTCTCAGATTCACTCGGAAACCCTAGATTCATCTATGTCCCTTAACAATTGGATCATCGACAACGATCAACAATCTTCTTCTACAGCTACCTCATCTGCCAATTCCTCACTCTCGCGAAATGTGTCTTTCAGTAGACTTAACGCTCAGGCGCCCGAGTTCGTCCCTCGCAGCTCTTCAGCCTCATCTATGATAAATATAAATAGATTTTACGGAGTTTGCGAAAGGAATATAGAAATATAAATATATACACTTATTTATGTAAGAACAGGTTGTATTTGTTTGTATATAGACCATATCCTTAAAGTAGCTTGTTATATATTTACGGAGTCAAATAATTATATTTTCTATTTTGTACTAGTTGTTAAGATGATCCTAACTAACATGATAATGAGTTTTATTTTACTGGTTCTAATTATTGAAAATAAAATATGAAGTGATAGAAGGATTAAATTGAAAATGGGTCCAAAAGTGTGAGGTTAACATGACAACTTTTAGAAGAATTGGACAAAATTGAAACAGGGGTCAAACTACGTGGGTGAAAAGTATAGTTTACCATTTTTTTTTAATGAAAAATAGATTTTTATATTGTAAGTTATTTAATTTTGAAAAAGTGATGATGATGTATTAGTTGGAGCGCGTCAGTATACTCCAAATGTTACGTCCATTTTGAATTTTTACACTAGTAAGGGCATTTTTATACTTAAGGAATTTATGGGTTAAAATATTTTGTGTTGGATCTTGTCCTAATTAAGCCCTTTATGGGGGGGACCTATTGTTGGAATATTTTAATAAAAATAAAATAAAAAATAGATTTTGTTTTCACCCATTCAAGCAAGTTGAAAGTAGTAAACTTATTCTTTAGCCACTTAATTGATTTTTGATATTTGTTGAGATTTTTATCTCTCCGATGTGTGTGTGTGTGTGTGTATATATATATATATATGAAAGTGGTTAAATAGAAATATTATTACGACTATCTTTTGACTTCTCATCTTTTCATAATCTCCCTCCCCCCCTCTCTCTCTCTCGAATTTCTACATGTCTTTCATATCCATTTTCTCTTTCAAAAAAAGTCTATTTCAACTTTCCTTTTCTAAACGAATATTGGACAATGGAGTCGTTATCTCTACTGTTATATTTATGATATTTTGTATTATTGGGCAACTCGATACGAATTGGTTTACCCCCACCTACTAAGGACGTGCCCTACAATTAGGTACAATGCTTGTGAGATTGGGTTGAATCTTGGAATCGCTAGTGACCGTCAACACCCGTATGTGGAAAGACACTGCGGTTTTAAGAAAGCGCAGTGTGTGCCTCTCAAAACTCACAAACTAGATCTGTTTTGGTGTTAATTTTGTTTTCTATAGTTTTATTGTATTGCTTAGTTTCATTATTACCATGAATTCATTTTTATAATAGATGTTATTAATTGTTTAGAAATACAAATACATAATTTTAAGAAAGTTTCCAAACACCTATTACTGAATCCCTATTTTTTATAGCTTGAATGTTTCAAAATCATTCACAAGTGGCTTAAAAATAATGAGTATTGAATAAGTTTTGTTGATGCAGAAATCTGACCAATGATTGAGATGAGTATTTTCTCTATGAGATAAATCACTTAAGAGTAAGGGTGCAAGTTGGATGGGTAGGGTTTGAGTGCTGCCTCGGCTCAGCTCGAGCTTTAAAATAACTTGCCCAGGCTCGATGACACTAACCCAAGCTTAGCCCAAACTCAAACTTGGGCTCACTAGGGTTGCCGAATGACTGAAAGATTTTGTGAGATGGTTTTGAATAAACTACTAATTAAACCAATTCAGAAATTAAAAGTAAAGTCCTTTGGTTAAGCTAATTTGAGGCCATTTCTTTTTACGAATGAAACAAACAATATAAAACGTTTATGATTGGTGTAATTTTTTTATTTTTACATTATACGTGTTTTTAAAACATTAGTGAATTGAATGCTCCTTCCATGACCATTTGTTTAGCATGAAAAGTTTTCAGTGAAGAGTTGTAATCATGCGTAGGAGCGTCAACATCGAGTGGGCTTATATATGATGCCAAATTCTTGATCCTTGTGAAATGTGGGGTGTGTGTGAGTGTGTCAACAAGCAACTGTAAGGAAGTAAGGAATCTATCTTCCTTGTAGGTTGTAAATCTTGATTGAGCATCTAATTGACTTGATTGTAAATAGAGTTTGAGTAGTTTGATTTTTTTATATAGTAGAAGTATTTATTGGCTTATTGAGTTCAGTTTCATAAATTAACCACTTTCACAATATGTTTAATCTCGACTTATTTATTTCCCAAAATGGTCTTGAACAAGTTTCTAATCAAACTAATCAAGAAATTAAAATAAAAGCTTTTTGGTTCAGCTAAATTAAGGCCATTTCCTTTTACAAATGAAACGAACAATATAAAATGTTTATGATTAGTGTAAATATTTTTATTTTTACTTTATACATATTTTTAAAACATTATGAATTGAATGCTCCTTTTATGACCATTTGTTTAGCCTAAAAAGTTTTCAGTTAAGAGTTGCGATCATGCGCGTGAGTGTCAGCATCAGATGGGCTTATATATGATGCCAAATGCTTGATCCTTGTGAGAGATGCGGTGTGTGTGTGTGTGTGTGAACAAGCAACTGTAAGAAAGCAAGGAATCTCCCTTCCTTGTAGGTTTTCCTTACCTTTGAGAACAAAGACTTTTGGATAAAGTGACTAATAAGATGAATGGGCAAAGAGAATAGATAAAATGAATTACCTTGCATAAAGAAGTAATTAATTACGACCACTAATGTAAATACAAAGGGTTGTATATGCGGGTTGTGTAATGGTGATGGTAAGTATAGAGAATGAAAGAAAAATCTAGTTAAGCTAAGTTATTACTCATCCTCCAATGACTATACTAGGTCATGTTAGGATAGGCTAAACTAAGATGTGTTAGGTTGAGCTAAGCTTTGATGATGATTGACACAAGGTCCTTTGCTTATCTTCAATTTTGATATTTGTAGTTGTATCTAAGTAGTAACCCCATGTTCTGCATATTTTCTATTTAGCCGTCTATGTTCCCACGTCTACAACACTACATCATGATACACAACCACAACTAACTACTAGCATGTTATCCATTAACATCCATGCATTCAAGTTTTGAGGGAGTAGTCACTTCATAGTGTCTTAGATTGTTTTCACATGTCCCACATCTTTCTTTTGAATGTGTTGGTTATGTGTTCCTAAGGATTTAGCTCCAACAACCACCGCCACATGTCCCTACATTTTTAGAATGATAAGATTGACCACTAACACGTGTAAACATGGCTTTGAGCCTCTAGTCGTCCAGTATTTTTTACTTAGTAAATCTCCAAGTGTCTCAATTAATAGATGTTCGATTCTAACAGTTAGGCATTTTCATACCATAGTTGCCTACCTAGGTTAGGTAGACATCAAGGTCTCCACACTTAATTGAGTTCCTAACATTCATGAGTTTTTTTTTTTTTTGCAGTTGCTCTAATTGCCCCTCGACATGAGGATTTATGCTCTTACTTCAGTCTATGTTAGCACGTACACGTCACTAATCCTAACAGGCCGGCTAACCTAAAAAATAGGCAAATTATCAAGTTTTGAACTCAATGATACTTTATTACATGGCCTTGTCCACATAGTAGATGATTAGCATTTGAACATTGGGTAGGGTGTAAACATTGCCCCCTAAAACCCTGCACTGTATATCTTCCTTTTAGATATGCATTGTAGCTTTCTAAGAAATCAACTCCTAGTAGGATTCTTCACATTCCTTACTCAAACGTCTATACCACCAACATGCCATCCCCTTTCTTATCCTTGTTAATGTCCACTCCAAGTTCCCAACAACCTCTTCATTAATTTTTTAAAATTGTGTTATTCCTCTATTTAAACTCATTCGTATGCCACTAGTCCTCTTTAGTGCTATCTTTTGCTCTTTAAGATTTATTTTTCCCACTCCTCCACCTTTGTAGCTGCTCAACATGGTTGACACTTCCATGTCTTCCCAAGTTAGGAACCTTATTCCTTCATCTGGTGTTCAAGTTGGGCCTTTCATATTTTTGCATTTTTCTCCGGCAGGATTTAACCTTGGCATTGCTTTTTATATATTATATCCCACCAGTTGTTACAACATACTACCCTTATTCTCATTCCCTACTTCTTTTCTTAGATGAATCCTTCTACTAGGATAACCAGTGGACTTCCAAGAATTGCTTCCAAAGGTGGCTAGTTGTTAGCAAAGACTAGATTTGTTGGGTTGACAGGTTCACACCATTCAAAGGAGATGTCTCGAAGCACAATGGCATATACGATCCCATTATGCTAACAAGGTAATCGTTCTCGTCGCAAAACTTTTATTGTACTTTGCTGCTCTCTTTTGGTTTATTTCGACCAATAGTTTCCACTATATATAAGTGGACATGATGGCCCAACTATTTGTGACTATTTTTTTATTGTCCCATCTCTTCGCTGAAAGACAACTAACATTAATCTTTCGGTCACCAACATTCCTTTCCCTTATCCTGTAAACCAAAAAGATGATCACCTCACAAACTGAAACCGTTACATTGTTGCTGGTAAGAAGGATGACCTAATTATAGACCAAGAACATGTGGCATTTATCGTCGTAATAAATCACATGATATATTACTGTATCTAATAGGCTTGTCAATTCAAATTAGAATTTAGCAGTGAACATAACTACTCGAACTAAAAATGGGTTAAAAGAAATTATCTTAAATTACACTCTCACTTTTACCATTCTACATTTTTATGCATTTGTTAGGCCATCTCGAGGGACTTTAATTTAGACTAAAATTTAATTTTGAATCAAAATTCTCTTTAAATCTTCTCTAACTCTAGAATCAAATCACACCAAATTCATCTTTATTTAAACTCATACCAAAATTTGCAAAATACTTTTCATCGACTCGACTTAAATCATTGTTCAAAGTCAAATTAAAAACTTCTTTGGAAAAGATGAATTTTTTTTTTTTTTTTGAGACAAGATGGGAATTTGTTTAAAAAAAAATTGGATAAAATTTCTAGTGTCAATTGGAGATCATCAAACTCAAAACGAATATTTTTTTTTTTTATAGGATGACGGGGAGAGTCGAACTCATGTTAACTATTTTTTTTTTTGAGTACAGCATTAGAAAGATGATTTTTTTTACCTAATGTATGCATATATAATGTCTCGAATTTAAACCAAGGTAAAAAAAGGACTTTGCCATCTGTCGACTGGGTCCGAAATGAATCTCTTTCTCACCGTCAAAGATGGCCTTATTCATACCTTTTTCTCGCCATAGAATAAGTACCAAAAAATAGGTGAGGCGGATTACATATTGTCGATAGAAGTAAATATTGCGCAGATAAAAGAAGAAGATGGAGGCGATGAAGGTGTGGAGTGTATCCTCACAGCCTTTGAAGCACCTCATCCACATCGCTTCTTCAACTCCCATTAGACGAAGTTTTTTCGTTCGCTGTTGTTCTTCTTCCTCTTCACCCTCCTCCTCCTCCAAAACCACTGCCGCCCCCAATGCCGCCAGACTCGCCGGCCGGAACCGTAGATCCTCCTCCTCGTCAACAACGTCGTCTTCCACCTCAGACAGAGATGCCGTTCGCGCCATCCGTCTCAACAAGGTAAGTAACTGCAGTCTTCTCTGAATGTCACTTGTATGTTCATGTTTTGGGAAGGAAGAAGTCTAAGTGTTAACGCAGGCATTCTTTTGTTAGCAATTTTCAAGATTAATTGATTACTTGTAAAAAAAAATGCAAGACTGCTTTTCTTGGTTTCGAAAGCAAGAGCTGCAGAGCTGATTTTAGTGTTTTTTTTTTTTTTATAATAGCAAAAATTGCACTACACTAACCTGGAAGTATTACAATTTATCAAAGACTTAAAAAACTGCTATTGCACAACTTTTTTGAACAGTTTATTCTGGGGCTAGTAAGACATAACAATAACATTAATTTAAAATCAAAATGCTGTGCAAGACAATTGGAGACACTTTAAATTGCTATTGCACACTTTCTTTCTTTCTTTCTTTGTTTTGTTTTTTGTTTTTTTGAACAATTTATTCCGGGGTTAGAAAGAAATAACAATAACATTAATAAAAAATCAAAATGCTTTGGAAGACAATTGGAGACACTTTTAGAGGCAATTACCATCATTATTACCCAAAGTTAATAATTATGAACAACGTGTTATATTATTAAATTTAGTAGTGTAGATTAAAGAAAAAATAAATCATCATTTGATCACATTGGGTACATTTTGACGTGTTCATTCCAGTGTGCAACAATGAGAAAGAATATATAGCTACGTTGGCTGGTATTGTTCTTGTAGAAAGACCAGTTTGAATAGGAGCAGGTAAAGAATGATAACTAACGCATAACTAGGTCCACCACAACTGGAGATATGCATTGCTTGAAAAATGTGGTTTAGACCTACCTCTCCAAATGCGTTAAGGAAGGTCCATGTTTGAGGTTGCAGACGAAGTGTGTTTTCATTTTTTGGGAGTCACGTTCTTAAACACCACATTCTGAAAAGCCACATTGTCATATTGATTATGTTTACAATTGGGCAATTCACTAAAAACAATTGGGCAATTCAAAACTCAACTCTGTGAAATCTGTTACGCTATAGATCGGTGCACAGATCTAGCAATTGAATTAGAATATTGTGTGTCAGAACAATTTACCTTTGTATTTTAAGGTATATGTGCTACAAAGACCACAATAACTTGATTAGTTGTAATCTTTTATTGCAGAAGTATCAGAAAGTTCTAATTTTGGAGTGACTATGCCCCAGATAGGCTGTTAGAGTTGTACCTCCTTTCAAGTTGTATTGACACAGACCTATTAGATCCTGTCTCCACCTATTGAAGTGTAATAATTAATAAGATTTTTACCCAAGGTTGTTGTCTTCTGGTAGAACTTCGAATTATTTAAATATTGGGCTTGTAATGAAATTCTTGTAGTCTTTTTTTTTTTGCACTGAAAATTATTTTATGTATATATTTGTTGATTTATATAGTAATATAATTTCCTTTTGGAAGAAGTTTATTTTATGTATGTATACTCAGCTTAGCTTAACTAAAAAAACTTTATCCGAACTATTTGGAGTCGACTACATGAATTCTTTCTAGCCATTCTACTTTATTTAAGATGATTTCCTTAGTTAGACTACATGTTATTATGTCTTTTTTCACTATCTCAACCAAAATTAATTTTGGTTGCGCCCCGCCCCTAACATGACTTTCGATATGAATAATGTCGCTCTTCCTTACCTACACATTTCTCAGTCTTCGTTGTATATGACCATATCACCTGAACCGGTTTTCTCTCATTTGATCCCATATAGGTGCTATTCGTACCATCTCACAAATATGTTACTTTTTTTCTATCTTTTATTAGCTTACTGCACATTCATCACAACATTCTCATTTTGGTTACACTCAATTTATTATTATGTTGTTTTGTAACTACTCAACATTCTATTCCATATAGCATCGCTGGTCTAAGAAATGTTCTATAGAATTTACTTTTCAATCTTAATTCTGTCTTTTCTTGTCTTACCGCATTTTTCATTAGTTGAAAGCAAAGGTGGATGTTGCAAATATCCAATGGTTCTCTTTGCTCTACCAAACTGTGATGCTGTGGAATTATTTTTCTGTATGGAAACAGTTGTCACCTTTGAGTTTTAAGTGGAGAACTACCTGCTTTTGACCAAGCGGCTGAGACTCTTGCTATCTATGGCCAGTGACCCATGGAAACACTATTTCGAGAATCCTATGATACTTAGTTGTTTGGCTACACTGGGTGGCAGCAGATGTTGATTCTTTTACATAGGATTATTATCAACTAATTAAAAAATTTGACAAGTTAGATTTGCACCTGCCCTACTCCTTCCAAAAAGAATACCCTGCTCACTTGCTAGCAAGGAAGGTTTAAGAGACAAAGATCATGAGTGTTTGAACTACTTCTAGTTTCGATCAGGCCCTGAGAAAATGTGTTAGTGTATTTTATTACCAGCTTGCCAAAAGTGAGGGAGTTCAGTTCCATTATTATGTTTTTCAAAAGTGAGGGAGTTCAGTTCCATTATTATGTTAGATTTTTAGTTGATAGGTTCTCCAAATAGGCTACTGTTATTCTAACGCTCAAAGCTTGCTTTGTAGAAAAGACATCAGAAAGGCCTTATCATAACTATTGACCTAGTATTTTGTGCAAGGTCGAGCAATTATGACTGCGATTTGAATCAAGTTACCCTCGGATTTTATGTGAATTGTACTACAAAGTGCTGCAATAGTGTGATTTGTAATTGTAGAATTATTAGGAAAAAGTAATTTTAGAGTAAATATCTCCCCGTAGGCCATTAGGGTTACAGCTTCTTTAAATTAGATCCAAAGAGATTCAGTTGATCCCCTCTCATCCCAAATTTTGTTTTTTAACTCAGAAGGGCAGGTCCTTCATTCCTTTCTCTCCCAATTGAAGATAGATTAAAAAGTGCCTCTAAGGCTGGTTTTATTTATTTATTTAATTATAGATCTTCAAATCATTTAAATTAGGGTATATAATCTAATTTACTTGGAATTTTGTTTTGCATTGAAATTATTCACAAATTATTCTTAGATTACATGATTTTTTAGTAGTTGAAAGAGATGGAAGGCATTGCAAACATTATAATTATTGTTTTTTGGATAAGTAATAGTAATTTTATTAATTGAAGGAGCCACAAGGGGAGCTCAACTCATGATGAACATGAAACATTTACATCAAGATAGTTAATTCCTTATACACATGTTCCCCAAAAAACTCTACAAAAGAAGTTACATCTACCATATACATTCTAGACTTCTAGTATACCAGAAAGAAAAAAAGGCATGGAGCAAAAACCCACAAAATGCTCCCTGCTTATCAAAATCCTACTATTTAATTTTTTGGATAAGTAAAATCCTACTATTTCTTTCCTTATATAAACACCAAAAAGGGACAAATTGGGCCAACTTCCATATCTTTTCAGCTTCCTTGTTCCTGCCCCATCCATCCCAACCATTCAAAACGTCTAAAATCTCAAAATGGTTAAAATAAGTGGCCATAAAGCTGTAGTAACTGAACAAAAGAGAAGAAGATGTTGAGGTGACTCTTCTTCCCTTTCGCACAAGCTGCATCAGTGTGTCTATTGGCCTAAGCTGAGACCTCTCCTTTTCTATTTTTTTTTGATAAGCCTCTTCTTTTCAAATTATCGATAGTGAGGATTGCCTCCTAACCCTTTGTTCACGCAAAAATGCCACTTTCAACAATGCCCTATGTTTTCATATACTCTTCCAAGATACCAACATGCCATGGCACCTTGTCAAGAAAACATAAAAGGACTTTACTGAAAAGATTCTTGACTTGGAGATCTTCTATCTAATGGTAACTTCTCCCCTGCCCTCTCCTGGTCTTCCTATGAAGAAGCACCAGTCTTCTTGTGAAGACATTGCAAACATTATAGTTCAATGTTTCATTTTTCTCTGTCAAATATGATACTGAGTTATCTGTGTGCTCACGTGTGTATGTATTGTTGTGAGAATTGTTTGTAATCAAGAATTTGGTATATGGAAAGTAACATTCTTGTCTTACAGGTGGAAGAAATGAGGAGCAAGGGCTTTGAGCCCTATGCTTATAAGTGGGATAGAACTCATACTGCTAATCAGCTGCAAGAGATATATAGGCATCTGGGAAATGGTGAAGAGTCAAACAGCAAGAGTGATCATGTATCGATAGCTGGAAGAATCGTGGCTCGCAGAGCTTTCGGAAAGCTTGCTTTTTTAACTTTGAGGGATGATTCAGGGACAATCCAGGTTTTCTTAGTCCGTGTGTTTTAATTATGTTGTTTTTACTAAAGAGAGCTATGAAGCACGGACACTCTATTTTGGCTCATGTGTCGGTGTCGGACACGTGTCGGACGCCGACACTCTCGGACACTTGAATCATAGATGTTGATGATTAAATGAAAAAGTTCTTTATTTTTTATTTATCTTATAATGTTTTTTAAATTCGTGTGTTTCTATGCCAATTTTAATTGAAATAACATTAGGTTTTTATTATATGGTCGTATAAAAAATATAAAAAACTTGTATATATTCAATGCGTCGCTAACGTGCCCGTGTCCTACTTTTTTGAGAAATAACGTGTCTGCGTATCCGTGTCGTGTCGTATTCGTGTCCCGTGTCCGTATTTGTGCTTCTTAGCAAGAAAGCAATTATTAAAAAAGCAACCCTACTTTTCCAAATAAATAAAAAAATATGGGCATATGTGTGAGTCATCTTTTTCTTTGTCCCAGGTTCAACTCTCACCCCAAGGGTCACTTATCCAAAAAAAAATATATTTTTTCACTTTTCTCTAATGATTTGTGACTGGGGATTGTTTAATGGTCCTACACTTTATTACTGGCAGCATCATATTTATTTTTTCATAGACATGTAGGCTTTAATGGTGACTCTCCAAATTGTTAAAATCCTTCAAATCACTTAATGACTGAGATGCTGGGGTCACACTCTTTAGCAAAGTGAGCAAGAAACTGAGGACTGCCAATATACAGGCCAAATGATTACTTCTATTTAAAAGTTTGCCTTTTCCCCTTTGGTTGCAAAACAGCTTAGTCATAGGATGGCTTGTTTATTATGGCTGAGGAACTGATGACAATCAAATGGATTTGATGATGCATGGCAGTTGAGACTATTTCTTAACAACTTCGACTTGGAGATGAGAACTACACTAACGGATATGGTCACTGTCAACCAACAATTCTGAATGCAAATCCCTCAGTCTTGATCTTATTTATGTACTCTGATAATTTTGAATTCAATCACTCACTCATGACCTTATTTATGTAATATTTCATTTTTTTAGTGTTTTGTTGAAGTTGTTTGTTCTGTATTTGAGTGTGGTTTACATATTCCTGTATAGCAAGGCAATGTGCTGATATTATTTATTTTTTGTTTTAGCTTTATTGTGAGAAGGAAAGGCTTGTAAATGATCAATTTGAGCAGTTAAAGATGCTTGTTGATATAGGTGATATACTGGGTGCTAGTGGCTCAATAAAGCGGACAGAGAAAGGTAAGTTTTGCCATGCCCCTATATCATATTCGGTATGATGGTATCTAATGAATTATCTTGGTGTGATATGGATTTCTATAGTTGTGTTGGATTTTCTTGAATTCTATAGTTCAGGGTCCTTCGGGAGGAATCTAAAGACAGATATCATGCCCCTTTCCTTCTGTATTACTTCTTATTTTTAGTATATTATTGTGCAAAAGAAAGATGCAATTATACTATGAAATTTTCTCCTTTGAGATATTTTTAAAGTGCGTGTTTGGATTTGTGCATCATCTTCTAATGGGTAATCCAAGATAGAAATGGTTCTTCCTTCAATCTTTGAATGCAAGAGTTTTATTTATATGGCCAGAATCATTAATCCACCTGCTGGAGAGTCTTAAATCCTCAAACAAAGCCAAATAAATTTTCTGGATGAATGATTACATATGCTGGATGAATGATTATATGTCCTTTTTTTTGTTTTGTTTTGGGAACGAGTTAAATTCAAAGGTACCGGATTAATGTGAAACAAAGAAAAAAAAAAAAAAAAAAACTGGGCTCTGATGATGCACTAAAAAGATGGGGTCCTCGTATGATATGCCAGAGTCATGGAAGACCAGGAAAGAAGAGACACTTCTGTGCAGCTGTCTCCTTCTGTGGGGATCACAAAACCTTCGATATGACCCGTGCCAGGGATAAGCCTCCAGGATTCAAGGTTCATTGTTGATTTCAGATAGTGGTTCATGCAGGGTTATTGAAAGGAAAAAAGGAAAAAGGAAATGGAGTTTAGTTCATGTACTTGTGCCAGAACAATTAGGTTTAAAGATCCTGCCTTTTTGTTTGTTAGGAACTCTTCCCACCCAACCTTGTCTCTCTCAAGGAAGACTTCCACCCAATATAATCTTATCTCAGTAAATACTATTAATATTGTATACTGATAAATGGTATTTTGTTTAGTTATGTTTCTTGGATTTTTATGCTAGGCTTAGGCTGGAAGTTTCACGGTGATGCACTAAAATGGTTATAGGATTAGGTGCTTTGTACTGCAACATAATGTTTATGTCTAGATGTTGTTTCTTTTATTTCTCAAACAAGTGAGAAACCTTAATGTCTGATTTGCCAGCTTCTTAAATTTGGTTCTTGAATGTTTTAGCATGGAGTGCACAATTCCAAATGACGAGGATTTTTTTTTTTTGTTGCTGACCATGGACCTTCCTAGCTTTTTATTTATTTATTATTTTTGTCAAATGGATGTCTTTTCGTGAACCTACACTACCTCTGATTAGACCAGTTTCATTCCTGATTTGTTTTCCAGGGGAGCTTTCTGTTTATGTGAATTCATTTGCAATTCTTACAAAATCTTTACTCCCATTGCCGGACAAATACCATGGTCTAACTGATGTGGATAAGCGTTACCGCCAACGGTGAGTTCATATTTCTTCTTTACCTCTTTGTTGGACATGCATGTGTCTGCATTGTGCTATGAGATGATGAAGCATTGCAATGATTTTGCTACAAGAATTCACTAGTTTAGGTGATCATAGACACTCCATTTGAATCTTGAAATAGTCTTGTCATTGTCCTACAAAAATATGCCTCTTTTTGGCATGGTTGTATATCCTTTTGGAATCTACCTTTATAATTGGATTTTGCTCCCTCTTTCTCTAATTTTTCTTTTTGTCACTCTTCACTGAATAAAATAGTAACAAGAAATGTTAATATGCAACTACAACATGCATACGCTTTGAACCATAGCAAGAAGTCATTAATCATCAACTCAAGGATCAAAATTTCCTTTCGTTTTCATCAAAATGGCCGATATGCTTCCGTTTGCAATGAAACATAAGTAGAAAACCAAAAGTCACATGTTTTCATTGGAAACTAAGTTGTTTCCATTGAGATATACTGGAAATGATATATACATTACTTTACTGTTCAAAAAAGAAAAAGATATATTGAAAATTGTTGGAATATACACATGGTAAAATTTTTTTTCTGTATCGGCAATAATTCAAGAAATTTCTGATAAAATATAGTATTCATTTTTCAAAATTCACATGTTTTCATTGTAAACTAAGTTGTTTCCATTGAGATATACTGGAAATGATATATACATTACTTTACTGTTAAAAAAAGAAGATATAATGGAGATGGTCAAAAATTTTTCTCTGTGTCGGCTATAATTCGAGAAATTTCTGATAAAAAGATAGTATTCATTTTTTTCCCCTCAAATGAAGGAGACTTAAGGATTAAAGCCCAAAAATATAAGAAGATATCAGGTGAACAGTTTATATAAAACTTAGTTACTAATCAGTTTTTTTTATCAATATACTTTCTTACTAACCATAGGAATTTAATTTGATATTTGTTTCACCTAAATTTCCATTTTACATCTAATTGGTGTCAGATTGTCTACTTTGAGTATATACACAGTACGTGGCTATTATGTCATAGTGTTGTAGTTAATTATAATAATTTCATATACTTATTAAAAGATTATAATAGTTGCATATTAATAAAAAAATGTGCTCTAAATTTTTTTATACTTCTTTTTGTATTGTAAAGAATTGTTTGGTATTAATGACTAATTTACAATTATATTTCCTTGTCAATTTCACCTCACTATCCTCTTGTATGGATGGATTTGCAGGCCATTAAACATTTTCAATTAGTTAATTATAATGCATATCTTTACATATTTATGCATTTTACTTTATGTTACTAAGTGTTTCCATACGTTTCAATTTTTTTTCATCATTTTTATTGTGTTTTTGAAATGTTTCTATGATGAAAATTTTGATCCTTGCATCAATGTTGGATGGATAGTCGTATCATAGTCTTGTAGTAGCTATATTCATATATTAAATCACTAATACAATTGCAGAAGCTTTTAATAACTTAACGCGAATGAATTTATCTCTAAAGCTTCATCTTTAATATGATGAATGGCATTATAACAAGACCAATGTTACTAGAATGTGGATTTTTATGGTATGTGGAATGGGAACAAGAATGTGGTATATTACATACTCTAAATGTGGCATGATAGGGGTAAAAGCCAAAGCAAGCTAGTAACCACTTGCTATGTTATTTGATGTTAAGGCCCGTAAAACAAGCTATTGAATTGTTCCTAACCAAATGAGAGATATAGATTATGTTCATCTTATAGAGATGTTCCTTTTCACTCCTAAATGAAAGCTTCCTTGTACAACTACTTTTTGTTGTGGTGTCAGCTAATCCATTAAGGTGGCTAAATGCAAATAGATGTTCCTTTTCACTCCGAAGTGAAAGCTTCCTTGTACGGATACTTTTTCTTGTGGTGTCCGCTAATCCAATAAGGTGGCTTCGTGCACATAGATGTTTGCTAGGGGAGACTGGTGCTTCCACCAAAATACCCATTTAGTTGTAGTCTTGTAGTCGACATTTCCTAGAATGCCTATGATATAGTGGTCAGCCTTTCAAATGCCTCATGGGGAATGCCAACTACAAGACTATGACTACAAAGGCATTTTAGAGGGAAGGCCGACGTTTGCATGGCTTTATACCAAGTCATGAGTGATAGCTAAGTCAAATTGCTGCCTATTGGCCAAGGGATGAGAGCCAGAAGAAGGTCTATTTGCTTTTTTTTTATCAGTAAAACTTTAAGCAGGGTCGGCTTGAGACAATTTGAGGCTTAAAGCGACAACTTTAAATGAGGCCTTTTTATTTTTTTAATATTAATATAAAAAACCTACCTACCTTTTTTAATATTCACATTTTTTTTTATATATATATATATTATATTTGTACTTGAATTGTAGTTGTAATTAAATATTGTGTATTTTTAGTTTCCTTAGATACTTAGATTTCAAGTCTCTACGACTTTGTATTTTTTTGTATTCACATTTTTTTTTGTAATATATATTGTAATAAATATTTTCATTTTAATTGCAATAAAAATATTTAGTTGTTTTTTTGTTTTTTTTTTGGGATCCAATATAATTGGTTTGAATTAGAATATTTTTTTTTTATGTGGCTTAGATTTGTGTTAGTGTTCAAGTTGAATTATACTATAAATATATAAACAAAATTTGGGCCTTGTTTACAAGTGGGGCCTAAAGCGATTGTTTTACTTGCTTAATGGTAGAGCTGGCCCTGACTGTAAGTATATACTTGAATAAATGGCGCCTGAGGGGATTCGAACTCATAATTACAAAAAGGGATGGCGTAATTATAGCCTAAGATCCCCTCAAAAAAATCTATATAAGAATCTAAATACATATGATTGTCTTCTTTCACCCAAAAATAAAGAAGATACAAAAAGGTGTCTTTAAAAAAAAAATAGATTGCTTATTCCCCTAAAAAATTCTATGATTTCTTTCTTTCCACAAGCTCCATACTAGGCAGAGGGGGACCATCTTCCAAGTAGATATCACCTTTCTTCTAACCTTGCTACACTGGCAACCTATGCCTGCAGAGATAACATAGGTGGAATATGATAAGGTAGGTCTAATTATAAGATTGTTTTCCTTTTACTTAGGGATAATTAATGAAAGTTAATATCATTAAAGTGCACAAGTTGTTCATAATGAATTGAAATGTTTAAAAGCATTGCACTAAGAATATCTATTTATATTGATCTTTTGATTTGCTTTTGTCCCTTTTTATTATTCTTACTCTTCAAAGTAAAATTAAGGAAAGTATTAAGGGGACATTTTTTTGGATTGCTAAATTAAGTAATTTGGAATAAAAGTGTTCCTTGTTCTAGAACGTGTGGACCAAAACGAGAATTGCTAGGGGCATGCAGCCGCTCCTCCTTTTTCCTTTTTGCTTGGGGGTCGAGGCAGATCAGGGTAATGGTAATTTTTTTGGCATGTATCACCTGTTACCTTTGTCTTAGTTTTTCATGTTGGCCTCCTGGACTTCTTCATGTGAAAGACATTGTAATATGGGCTTTATCCTGTTCAAATTTGCGTATATGAGGTTTAATCAAGTGGACAATTCTAGACTTAATTTAGTTCCTGCTTCAAGCGCTAAGTCCTGCTATCCACTAACTCCAACTCCTCTGGGGCTACTTGTATTTCTCTTCACCTCGAGGCCCATCCTTTTCCATGACCAAGATTTCTCTCATTCCTTCATACCTTTTTATTTTTGGTTTTTGGTTGGGGGGGGGGGGGGGGGCAATATAAGTAAAGGAGTTTATTCTAGTGCCACATATTTGATAACTCTCTCTTCCAAGCTGGGAACAATTTTTGGCATGATGTACTGCCAGTGGCCCTTTGCCTTATACTTCTTAAATCAAGGTTGACCCCCTTATAGTCGTACTCAGCTATATTGCTTCCCTTGCTTCCCATTAGCCCACGATTCAATCTAGTATTCTGAATGCTTGGATCATTAGAAACAGATTCAACAGTGGTCAAATTCACTCGCTGTGTTTCTCAAGAATTGCATGCAAATGCTAGCGATGAAAAGTGAAGCAGTTTACTTTTAGCACTTAGCACATTCATTTGTGTCTATGTTATTGACAATATTCCATATGGTCTATATCAGATGGGGAGGCCAGCTGGCACACTATATAATTACACTTTTATGTAGAGTAAAACACTTCTTCACTTTTTGCCTTTGACATGCAAATATATCAATAAATCAGACCTACCAATAAAATCAATAAATTTGAACTCATGGTTTTCCAAGGGTGTCTCCTTATATCTTCTTTATCCAAAGTTGTGACTATGGTACAAGCATTAGGCATAATTAGCTAGTTATAATTTTCTTATCCACTAAAATATGTCAGTTCTAACACTTCGAATTAATGTTTCTGCTCATTATGTACCTTTTGGGGAACTAGGGGTGTAAATGAGCCGAGTTGAGTAGTGGGTTGCTTAAGGTTAGGTTAGAAAATTAAAGAGCTTTAAAATGTGATCAAGCTTGGCCTGTTTATCTCTTGAGTTGATCTTGAACGAGCCTCTAACTGGGGCAATCACAGGCTGAGCTAGAGTAACTTAATTTTTTATGTAGTCCTAGGTGCTAATTTAACTTATCGAGTTGAGTTCAAGTCAAGCTTAATAAATTAACGAGTTTCATAATATGATCAAGTTTGATTTGTTTATATCATGAGCCATCTCAAATAAGTCTCTAATATTGTTTGCCTTACAGCCCAAATGAGAGCGACCAGAAAGTAATTTAATGTCTCTACTGCTTACATGTTTTTGTTTGGTAATTGTGTATGTGCATGGGCACAAACATGTCTTTGTATGAAACAAGTTGTACTCACTAGCATTGCTCCTAGTATAAATTGTCAAACACATTATATTCTTTTTCTACGTTAGTTTCTAAATATTTCATTCAAATCTCCATATTTTGCTACTCTAGATTCCGTGTTAGTGCTTGCAGATTGGGGTATTGCTGATACTAACTGTATATGTACTTGCTGTTTCCTCTGTTTAGTTATGTAGATATGATTGCGAATCCTGAGGTGGCTGATATATTCCGGAAAAGAGCAAAGGTGGGTGATCTTATCACCATTACTATTTTTTGCACTTCTTCTTTACCACCAGGTGTTTCCTTAAGTGGTATCTCCTGCCACCTACAAAGGAGTTTATGCAGGGTTCAAGTCCCAGTTGGGACATGGGTATCAAAAAAGAAAAATGAAAAAAAAAAAGAGGATTGTAAAATTTCTCTCTTCAGTTTCTTCACATATATGTGCTGTCTGTTCTAATGATAAATGAAATCAGTAAAGAATTCAAGTCCATGTTGTTTGGTGAGGATGCATATCACTGCAGTCATGATAGTGGTCTGCAAAGCCGACTGTAATAATGGTTATCCTAATATTATATTCCGTATTTACTTTTTTCTTTTTTGTTACACCAACTGCAGCCTGGAATCTTCAATGGCTGTGATTCTTGTTCGTTTTTATCACATGTCATATACGATCATTTGTTTTCATGAAAGGATGTATGAAATGCTTAGAGAAGTGTGATAAATTAAAGTCAACCTGAAATCGGTATACCTCCCAACTTTGTATATTATAGTTACACATCCTGATTTTGTGTAGCATGAATTGTGTTTCTTGCTGAGGAAAGAGGGAAAAAGTGGCGTGAAATGTTTAGGCATGTACCTCATGCATCTTAGAAAAGAGCTCTGTGTTTTTGGAGCCAACAGAAAACAGGGTCGAGAAGTTTAGTAAGGTGTTTTCCTGTGTTCTTGGTTAAAATGTTGGACACCATATATGAGAAAACCTTCCACTGGCTAGGACTTCCAAAATTTGGAATTCTGGAATGGAGTTTGGAGAAGAGAGAAAAACTTTTATTCTCAAAATTTTGGCAGATCCTTTGACATTATCTAAGTGCTCACTACTTGTGGACTGCCTGTGTATAGAATCTTCTTTTTCTGTTCTCTTCTTTCTTTCTTATACCTAAAACAATTTGAGATCTCATGCTTTAAGATCATTATTCTAATTTTTGCCCTTGTTTTCAGTAGATTGTATCAGAGATCCGCAAGACGGTGGAGTCTTTTGGCTTTTTTGAAGTTGAAACCCCAGTTCTACAGGTTCATAAATATATTTTTAGTTGTATCACATATCCAATTTGGATATTTGTTTTAATTAATAATTTGTTATTTTTCATCTAAAATGGGGGTAGATAAATAAGAGAATATGTTTGTGTTTGATTAAAATAGATTGTTTATGCCCCTAGACAGATCCTAATGCTAAACATAGTGTTCCTGAGAATTGTGCTTGTTTCAGACTGAACCCACTCAAAGCCTATTCTTGCTTTTTTCTTGGCCTAGCCATCAATTGTTCCTGCTGTAGTGAAGAAGTTGATCTTTGCTACGACTAAGATGTGCATTGAAGTTTGTTTCATTTCTTCATTTGATTTCAGATTTTGTCTCTTAAAGTTTTAATTCATTTGAAAATGATCAAAAATTACATCTTTCAGATGAAATGGCCTTTACACTTTTTAAGTTCAAAATGTCTGATAAGAGACGAAGAGAACTAGTAAAACAAATTTTAAACCTTTAGGTTCAAATTAGAGAGAGAAATTTTATATTGGAAGATACTTTCCAATATAAAACAAACTTGGCTTACCAAGACATTAAGTAGAGATAAAACACAAATGGCTTTCTATTTTTGTGACATGAGATGTGGCAAATGGATGTTGTAAAGTCAAATTGAAATGAGTCGAAGGAAGGCTTAGATCTTGAACCACCATGTACTGAACTTTATTGTGAAACAACTTGGCTTCTGACTTGAGAAATAAAGTCTATTAGCTAGTTATAGAGTTGGAATTCTCAGTGTTGGTCATTTGGCCTTTGAGCCTCAAAACACCCCCCCCCCCCAACACACGCATGCGCGCATTGAGGCTGGAAATAAATTTATCTATTATTATCAATAGCATTATTTTAGTTAAACTTTATTCTTTGAAATTATTGTTGGAAAAGAAAAGGAAGGGAGAGCAGGAAAGATGAAAGAGAGAGATTAGAAAGGTTTAGGGCTTCATCAATTGATTCTACCCTTACACCTTGCCTTTATGTATTAACATATGAGAAAATACATTAATACCCTTGGGAAAATAAATAAAAATAAACAAAAATACTCTAACACTCCCCCTCAAGCTATGCCTAGCTTGGCAAACAAGCGGTGGAACGAAGCCCTGAGCTAATGGTTTGGCAAAAATATCTCCTAGTTGAATGTCCGATTGAATAAAGGAAGTGACGATTTGTTTCCTCATTAGCAAATCACGGATAAAGTGACAATCAACTTCTATATGTTTGTTACACTCGTGGAAAACATGATTATTAGCAATAAAGATAGCAATATGATTGTCACAATGCATCTGCATAGGGTTAGACACACCGACACCAATATCCTAAAGAAGAGAGCGAACCAACAACAACTCTGATGTTGTTAAGCCACAGCTCTATATGCAGCTTCAACACTAGAGCGGGTAACAACATTCTGCTTCTTACTACGCCATGTAACGAAATTGTCTTCAACAAAGGTACAATAGCCAGAAGTAGATCGCCTATCATCACGACAACCGGCCCAATCAACATCATTATAATTTGTAACAGAAAGGGAAGCAGAAGACTTGTACAGAAGACCTCGGCCACAAGCACTTTTCAGACAACGCAAAATGTGACAAACAACATCAAAATGAGGTTGACGAGGAGCATGCATATACTGACTAATTACACCCATGGGAAAAGTAATATCCGACTGAGTAATTGTAAGATAAGTCAACTTCCCAACAAGCCGGCGGTATTGACCTACACCAACAAACAATTCCCCTTACTCGCCATCAAGCTTAACACTAGAATTCATAAGAGTATCAACAAGTCGAGTACCTAGCAAACCAGTCTTAGAAAGAAGATCAAGCACATATTTCCATTCAGGGAGAGAGAGATGCCCTGACATGAACAAGAAACTTCAATCCCAAGAAAATACCGAAAGATACCCAGATCTTTAGTATGAAAATGTTGACCAAGATGTTTTTTAAAATCCGCAATACCAGCTGAATCACTTCCATAAATAATGATATTATCGACATAAACAATCAAAACAATGGTACCGACAGATGAGTGACGAACAAAAATTGAATGATTAGAAGTAGAATGGCCCAAACCATACTTAAGCACAACTGTACTGAATCTATCAAACCAAGCACGAGGAGACTATTTTAGACCATACAAATCATTTTGTAGCTGACAAACAAGATGTTCACAATCGGCAACAACATAACTAGGAGGTTGAGCCGTGTGAACTTCCTCCTGAAGATCACCATGTAGAAAATCATTCTTAATATCAAGCTGGTATAAAGGCCAGGAAAGACTTAACGACAACATAAAGCAAGATCCGCGTAGAATTCAAAAGAGCCACAGGAGAAAAGGTCTCAAAATAATCAACTCCATACGTTTGGGTATACCCTTTAGCAACCAAGTGAGCCTTGAGATGCTCAATAGAACCATTAGGAAGGTATTTAATAGTGTAAACCCAACAACCAACAATTATTTTCTAGGGGGTAGAATTGTAAGTTCCTAGGTCTGATTCTTAAAAAGAGTACTCAATTCCTCATCCATAGCATGTTTCTAGCCAGAAGAAGACAAAGCTTGCTTATAAGAAGTTGGAATAGAAATAGAAGGTAGGACACAAGCAAAGGACTGCAAACAAGATGAAGTATGACAATAGGACACAAAATTAGCAATAGGATGTTGAGTGCATTTGCGTTTACCTCTCTACAAGGAAATAGGTATATCATCGGTACTAGGAACATATGAGGAAGAAGCAAGAACCTCATATGGTGAAGATGTGGCATTCGGGCTATAAGAAGCAATGAGCCTATCAAAGGATTGCTCATAAACCTGTAAAGGAGAATTACAAATAGAGGAAATAGGCAAGGGAGAGTAGGAGAGGGTATAGAGGGCTCCCCCTCATGACAGGATAGGAGATTAGTGTTTAAAACCTAGCCCGAGGAGGAAAAGAAGGAGGTGGATTCAAAAAAGGTAACATTTGCACTTAATAAAGTACCGATGAGACTTGGGTCTGTAAAAAGGATAACCTTTTGAGTCCGGAAGTACCCAAGAAAAATACACTTGCGAGCACGAGGTAATAATTTGTCTTGACCAAGATCCATAATATGAACAAATGCAACATGACCAAAGACACAAGGAGTGATGTGAAAGGGAGAGAGACTAAAGTATAAGAGAAGGGAGACTTATGGTGTACAACAGTAGATGACATTCGATTAATAAGATAGTACACAGTAAGAATAACATCTTGCCAAATATGTTTGGGTACATGGATATTGAACATCAAGGTACGGGCAACATCCAATACATGGCGATAGTTCCTTTCAACAACACTATTTTGTTGAGAGGTGTGAGCACAACTTGTCTTATGTATAATACCAATATTCTGATACATTATTGAGCGAAGAACTTTAATGCGTTTACCAAATTTAACAAAAATTTCATCATATAATTTAAAAAAGATACTTGGAAGTTTAGATCACTCTTTCATAAAAAAAAAAACAACCATGTCATATGAGAATAATCATCCACAAATTTCACAAAGTAATTAAGACCATTCAAAATAGAAGAACGGGAAGGTCCCCATTTGTCTATATGAACTACATCAAACGACTCAGATTGACGAACATGACGAACGGGAAGGTCCCCATTTGTGAAACATTTCACTTTGCGTTTCCCACGTAAAAACGCCTTTAGAGCATGTGCTCAAGCAAGGTAGTTAAGACCATTCAACTTTTTCGAGGTAATAGACTTTTGCATATACTCATCCTTAATCAAGGATGGCTTATCTTCAACCATGACACAAACCAAGGTTAAACATAAGTACCTAAGGTACCAACCGAAATAATTCAAAGTCAAATAACCAAGAAATTGAAAAGGGCAACACTCAATGGAAACTTAGCAGGTCGTATTCCAAAGAACCCAGTAAGAACAGTGCTTAAAACCAGAAAATAATGCTTTCGGAATCAATTCAGACCAGAAAACACAATAAAACAGCAAGTCCCAACACATAAAACAACAGACCCAACAAGAATAGTACTCAAAAACAACAAACCATGCTTCCCGAATCAATTAAAACCATAGAGCAGCAACTCCAGTACATAAAACAGCAGCCTAGTCAATTTTACTGTGCGACCACCAAAAAAAAGCTTCAAATGGCTAAATACCAATCAAATGGGCAAGGATCTCTCCAAACAGTGTCAAAGGCCAAATTGCACCCGTCAGTAACAGATTGAAGCATCAAATATGGCTCAAGATCTCTCAAAGATCAGATTGGGAAAAAAGATCCAAAAATCCGAAAAGTATTCAAAAATAGAAAAGTACCTGCAAATGGCTTCAAAAAATTTGTAAAAATTGCTAGGGGCATCACCAAAGGACGATGAACATGGCCATGTGTTCCGGTGACTGGATGGTGATGATGCCATGCTGACATCAGCATGATGTCATCGGCTGTATGCTGACTTTAGACGTTTTTTTTTCTTCCCCTGCTCTGTTGTCTGATTGTGTTCTGGTAGTTTGTTTTTGGGAAGAAGTTTTGTGTCCGGATCGTCGCTTTGATAGAAAATTAAACTTTATTCCTTGAAATTAGGGCTGGAAAAGAAAGGGAAGAGTGAGCAGGAAAGATGAAAGAGAGAGATTAGAAAGGTTTAGGCCTTCATCAACTTTTTCTATCCTTACACCTTGCCTTCATATATTAACATATGAGAAAATACATTAATACCCTTGGGGAAATAAATAAAAATAAACAAAAATACTCTTAACAATTTAGGAAGATTTTCTAGCAAATTTGGTTTCTTTTGTCTCCTTGATACTGTTATGTAACTTACGGCCCATTCTGGCTTATTATATCTTTGGTGGCATTGTTTTAGTAGATATCTCACTTGCTGTTCTCGAGATTCTCTTTTAAATTGTAATAGGATACGTGTCTAAACTTTGTAGCTTGAATCTGTACTTAATTACCTTTTAAAATAAAAGTAGAAAATGTAATGTGGTGTGTGTTTAGGACAAGGGGATCTTATGGCTAAAGCCGTTGAGTAATATGAGTTGTAAACATGATAATTGATAACTAAGATAATATAAAAGTGATTGAATCAGTGGACTGTATGATTGACACAGCTGAGTTTTGAGCATTTGTTTATCTGTTTTTGAGTATAAACAAAAGAAGTTCTGTTAGTCTGATTCTTGATCAGGCTGTTGCAGGAAATTTTACTCAATCCTTTTTCCTTTGTTGTGCATTCTTAATTTTATGTATTGCGTGGAATACTTCATCTGTTCATAATTGGTGTGATGCATTGCCTGCAATATCTTACATCTTCTGTGAAACATCTGATATTTGGAAGGCAGAATTATTGTTTGTATCTGCAATTTGGTTTTTAATTGGTTTGATCTACTAGGGAGCAGCTGGTGGAGCAGAAGCTAGGCCTTTTGTTACATACCATAATTCACTTGGAAGGGATCTGTATTTGAGGATTGCAACTGAGCTCCATTTAAAGAGAATGCTGGTGAGAATTTACATATTTTCCCTTCAATTTTCTATTATGAGTATTAACAGATTTTTGTCAAAGTTTTCTTAATAGTTCATTAGTAAACTGTTGATTTGGCAAGAAATAAACTAAAGTTATCTTGAAGCAATTGTGTCTTATGGGTAAGGAAAACATGTTGTAGTGTATGTGCTTCTCTCTCTCTCTCTCTCTCTCTCTCTCTCTTCTTTCTTTTCTTTCCTCATTTGGAAATTTGTTGACTTTAGTTGCAAAGTTCATAACTCGTGCTTGCCCTTGTTTCCCTGGAACCGTCTATACGTGTTTTCTTATATGCAAAGAGTTCCACTAAAGAGAGCCGAAGTAATAGGGGCTCGACCCTTGTGTTATCTCTTATAGAGTCTGATATCTTTTTCTGCAATATCTGGGGAACAATATTCACAAAAATAGAAACTGTGTCATCAATTTACGGTTATTTTATTTTATTTTAGGAATTATTTTTATTTTGGTAAGTTTACTTAGGGTTTGTTTATATATAGGGGTTTATGTTTTGGTGACTGGTTGACTTTTGATTATTAAATTAGAATATTGAGATATTAGATATTGGATTTTCTCTCTCTGTTTCTCTCTTTCTTTCTCAATCTTTCTTCTCTTCCCTATTTTATTTCCTGTGCTGCACCAATTTTGGTATTAGAGCCCAAATCCGATCCGACATCAATCATTGTTCATCATCACCCATTCTTCATTGTCCCCATACTGTTTGCAAATCACAATACCCTCATTGTTCGTTGAAAAAAAAAAAATGCAACAGGTTACAGTTCGTGATCATCAATAATAGTTTCTAGACCCGCGCTATCATCAAGATCCATGCTACCATCGAGACCCTTCACCATACTGTCATCGTGAACTTTCACCACCATCGACTAACTCCAGTACTTCAGCATATTGCACCACGAGGTCGATTCTCCATTGTCGACCATCGTCCCATCTTGACGGAGATCTGCCATCGTGAAACAATTCACATCGCCCTCTCGGCCCTCACCGTAGCTTCATTGCCGTTTGTCATGTTTTGTCAATACAATCCTCCATCAGTGTTCGCACCAGTGTAGATTGCATCGTTGTTGGAGCCCCATGTCAAAACACTTAACTCACCATTGTTCACCCCAATCTTTGTCGTCGTCATCAACCCATGTGAATCGTAAAAGACCATAGCTGCTGACCTGCAACATCGTTGCTGTCGATCACGAACACCATCATAGATCAATCGTGTTCAATTCCTGTTGCATTGTTTCATTGCTTATTGCTTTTGTAACCAAAACAATCAAAGTCCTCGTCATCTGATGGGGAACAGGAAGGAACCCACGGGCCATTAGTATTTGATCCCGGAGGAATTATATTATTTTGTAATTTTATTTTTCTTTAATTTGTATTTTCATATCTAGGATTTATTAGAATAAGATTTAGTTTCATAGAGATTCGATTAGGTTGAAATTGTTTTGTAGTTGCCTATATAAAGGCATATCCTATATAGAATTAGTTAGACTTTGATTGATATTGATTAATACAGAATTTCCCTTGAATCTCTCTCTCTCTCTCTGTCTCTCTCTCGGATTCTCTCTTTCTCTCACTTTCTTCTTCTTATTCTTCTGTCTTCTTCCCTTCCCTTCTATCTCTTTCTATTCCCTTCTCACTCTACTGGTCCTACATCAATTTGGTATCAGAGCCTAAGCATCCTTCTTCCACTACTATAGTAGCCAAACCCATTGCACACTGTTCATCGCACCATCCATCAGTCCATTGCCAAAAAAAGGTCTACTGTTCAGAATTTTGCATCATCTCCAACGTTGCGAAGCCCATCCAGCCGCTTGTCATTGCCATCACGAAGCCCAACTGACCAGTTCCCATCATCGCATGCACAAGTTTGACTCCCCCAGAGTCACAGATCATGAAGCAAATGACCAGATCCGACCATCACCTGTGGGACATCTACCATAGCCACCCATATTCGTCATCAACTTTGTTGCAGGAATCCACCACCATAGTCGCCTGTGATCGCGAGCACACCCGGGCATTCTTCAGACTCATCTACGATGTCGCAGACCACCGCCATTGTCGGAAACGACCAGCCTATCATCACCGATCAGTCCATGACCAGATTCTGTCACGTTGCACAGATTCAGCATCCTTCTATCACTTTCACAACCGAGATTCTTCACCATCAACATTGTCGATTCACAGGGAAGACTTGAAGAAACCCAAGTTTCCATCATTGAGTCTGTTTTTCATCGTCTTCTGCTGCTGCGATCCCAACTTGCAGCTCAGTCTGAAGATATTTGCTGCAGAGAGTTCTGGAAAGAAGCCCTTACTGAAAAAAAACAACGGTGTCTTGGAAGGGTTTCAAACCCTCATTGCATCAACATCCCTTCCCTTCTCTCTCTTTCTATTCCCTTCTTTCTTCTTCCCTTCGCTTCTCTCTCTTTCTATTCCCTTCTCACTCTACTGGTCCTACATCATCATCTCTTGCCAGAGCCAGTAGTGTTGCATCATTGCCATCGGCTCTCTTCACCGCATGAAAGGGTTTCAAACCCTCATTGCAGATCAGAACATGAATGTTATAGAAGCATTGGTTTGACCTGTATCTCCTTAATCCGAGCCATCTTTATTGACCCGAGCCATCTTTAGTTAAACATGCTACCCAATTATTCAGGCCCAGTAACACCTTATTGCCAAATCTCATTTATGCCCAAGATCCAACCAAATAGCCTGTGGGGTCCTTCATGTTCCCCATAATTTTGGTGCAACACAGAAGAGAGAATAGAAAAGAGAAGAAAGATTGAGAGAGAAAAGAGAGGAAAGGAACTGAGAGAAGAAAGATTGTAACTAGAGAGAGAAAATCCAATATCCAATAACTCAATTCAATGTTCAATAATCAAAATTTGTCTACCTCCAAGACATAAACTCTATACATAGTCAAACTCTAAGCAAATCTTAGGTAAACTTACCAAATTAAAAATAACTTCTAAAATAGATTAAGTCCTAAAATAAATAAGTCCTAAATAAAATGAATACATCAATTAAAATTTCTTCTAGGATCAAATACAATTAGCTTGTGGGATTCTTGTTCCCCATCATTTCTCCCCGATTGAGAAGAACTCGACTCCGGCACATTAAGATGGTGGTCATGCTACTAAAGATCAAGAATATCTGTAAATTGATTCATGCCTTGTGAAAGAAATGGTGGAAAAGTAATTGTGGATGCTGAGGAAGAAGTAACACCAATTGTCTAAACACCTGCAGGTCCTACAAGAGGCTCAAAAGGTGTCTCGGTAAGGAAACACTTCCTCCACATGAAAATTCAGATTTGTACTCATATTCAATGATCAAGTAAACATGCATTAAGGTCCAATTTATGGGTAAAGCAAACAAGATCAACGGTTTGAACATGTGGGGGAACATGAAAAATGTCACGGGTGCTTTCGTTAAATTTCAATTTCTTGTTGTGCAGTGATATAATATGCTCATAATTTTCATTATCCAAAACAATTTTATAACGCATGTTGGAATTAAGATCATGAAATTGTTGGGCAAAAGAAACTGTAGATGCAAATGAATGGGACTCCACTAGTAAAGGAACTTGGCCACTTGATGGAGGAGAGTCTAGACAAGAATGATCAAGGCCATTAGATTCACCAGGTAAGAACCGGTGAATGCTCTCATGAAGAGGCTTATCAGGGATAGAAACTTTATGTGAGAGTCTAGGTTTATTATTGACATTGCTATCAACACACTTTTTCAAAAAGTCACCTTTGTTGAGACTCAAAAGAGTAGAAATGACATGTGGACTATCACAATTTGGATCCTTTGGTGAAACGTCGTCTATTTGACATGTTAACTCAACTAGGTCCTTAGGGTTTATTTCAACATGAGAAAGTCTAGGAAACTGAGGGGTTGAGATTAAATTAGGGACAAGCTAATCATCCTCCAATGGAGGCAATTCATCGTGTAGTTCCTTTGGTGTTTCAACTTGACAGTCCTTTGACACATTATTGACCTCTAGTGGGCTAACTATTTCTTCTGATGGACAACAAGGAACTTCCTTAACTTTCTTTTGACTAGTCTCACTCTTTTCTTTCTCAGGTTCAGTCTGAGACAACCTAGGGAGGTCTTGCTTACTTGGCACTTGAGAGGAGGATTTGGATGTCAACTCTCCACCTTTTTTTTTATAGGTTTTGCAGGCTTTAACAAAATATATTTGGAACAAGAAGGACCCCATAGACTATTCATATTTGATCCCGGAGGATATTTATTTATGTATTTTATTTTAGGGTTTATTTATTTTATTTTAGGAACTATTTTTATTTTGGTAAGTTTACTTGGGGTTTATTTATGTATAGGGGTTTATGTTTTTGATACAGGTAGACTTTTGATTATTGAATTAGAATATTGAGTTATTATGTTGATGGAAAGAAAATAAGGTTCCTGACTCTTATGTTGATTGTATTTCCTCTCTTGAAATAGTTTTTAAGTGGAAAGAAATGATGGAAGAAAGGAAAGTTGAATATGGATAAGAGGGCTAAGATGATCTTGAACCGAAGCAAATGGAGAAAGAATGAATTGAATGTATTATGTGAGAAGAAAGTTAACTTTAATAATAAATTTTACAAAACTGATTTTAGAGTACAATCAATTCATATGAAACTTTGTTTTGACATGGACTAGCTAAAAGGTACTGATTTTGAACTATAGTAGCCTAAATGCTTAGATTCCCAAAGATGCCCTAATTTCTATGAAAAGGATTTAAAATAAGGTGAATAATTATCAAAAAGGAAAAAATGCATTTACAATTATTTCTCTATGTTTTGATAATGCATTTCCAAATTATTATTTTTTTGCTAGGTAACTTTGATAATAATTCATATTTTGCATTTCCAAATTATTTAGCAAATAGATAATGGCAATTGATCCTAAAAATTAGGCATATGCATTAAAGACCGGAAGTAGAATGATTCTATTCCCTTTGTCTGGAGACGATCTTCCTCAACTTTTAACTCAACACAATTTCATTTCAACTATTCCGTAATTTTGTATACTTTTTAAGTCAATTTACATTCTTTTTAGTTTTTCCTTTAGACCATAGTGAGTCTCATTGGTAGTCAATGGTCTTCTTGGAACACAATGCAACCAATGCAGGACATGTGTGTGGAAACAGTCTCTAACCAAACTTAATATATGAAAGCCCTAAAGATGGTCTTTAGGGCTTACTATATAATCAACTTTTTTGGGCTACTGGAGGTTGGTGAAAATAAGAGTTCAAGGGCTAGCATGGGTGCAAGAAAGGGTATTGTTTTGGCGCTATATTAGGGCAAGGAAAGGAGAGTTGTGAACAGAACCTGTTAACTGTAATTTTGGTTTTTTTGATTGGTAAAAGTGAATATGTATTATAAACAAGGTGCCCAAGGGGGAGTTAGTACTTAAAAGGAAGAAAGGGGTTAGGCTTGACAAATAGGATTTCTAAGGATAGAATAAAGGCTGATGAGGATCTCCATTGAATTAAAAGACTACAAAGGTATATATATATAGGTTGTTGGAGTTTTTCCTAATACTATTTTGACTAGGATTCAAACACCAGGAAGTTAGGAACTTCGATTTAAGTAAACTAACCGACTAATACCTTACATAAAGACCCTAATACATAACTCGATCCATACTAAGAGCCATCCAGCATGTTACTTAGAAAAATATGAAGTATGCTTATCCAAAAAAAAAAAAGAAGTAAGTACGACTGTACAAAACTAAAAACTTGATTTCAGGAGCTTTCAAGAGCCATGTCTTGAAATTAAGCAAATTTCCCATAATTTGCTTTTTTTTAAATTTGTTCTTTCTTGGGCCTCTTATGGACTCACAAATTTATTGTTACTTATCAATCTCTTATCAGCGCCCAGTGGTGATACCACAAAGGGTTTTTTTTTTTTTGGGTTTTTTTGTTTTTGGGGGGGGGGGGGGGGGGGAGGGATGGCCCCCCAAAAATTGATTTTTTACCACTGTTTTCTATAGATTTTTTTATTAAAAAATGTGGACTAACTGTCAATGTCATCTCAATTTTATAGCTTTGTAAGTCTTCTATCCCTACCTTGTCAATTTTGCCTACTTATCATATGGGCATGACTTTTGTCTGCTGAACTCTTTTTATCTGACGAGTGTATTTGAACATATGTCATTGAAACTGCTGGTCCTTCAGCCATCTTATGGAAGAGTTGTTTTTATCTCTAAACAATAAAGTAAATAGATTTTATTACCGTGTTATACATGTTTTCTTTTCCTTTTCTAAATAAGACCTTTTCTTGCAAATGACAGGTTGGGGGATTTGAAAAAGTATATGAGATGGGCCGAATATTTAGAAATGAAGGAATTTCAACTCGTCATAATCCTGAATTTACCACTATAGAGGTAACCTTTTCCTCTATTTTGCTTTCATTTGATATAGTATACAGGTTAAGCGAATGTTAGTTACATGATTCATACCGTTGACTACACTCTCATATGCTGGTTTCTAGTTCTGTTGAAAACTGTATTGATTAATGTCAGTCTTAGCTTGATCTTAGATGTATGAAGCATATTCAGACTATGAAAGCATGATGGACATGGCAGAGGAAATTGTAACTCAATGCACTCTTGCAGTTCATGGGAAACTTACCATTGATTATCAGGTATGTGTGTGTGTGTGTGTGAATGCGCGTGCTGATAATTTTATGAAGGTAAATTTGGTTTACTTGAGTTTATGTGCCACATTGACTTGTTTTGAAAGAATAGAATATTTCAGAGTTGGATTTATTGCATCATGATAGTGCGCCATAAATGAGTTGAATTTAAGCTGTTTCTTACCTTATTTAAAATGACTTACTGTAAGTTTGACTAGATATTCTTCATGTTGAAGTTGCTTCACAGATTGCCTGATTTATTGCCTCTAAGCATTAACATCTGGGTACTGCATTTGAAACACTTTTTTGAAAATGGTGGCTAATAATAACGTGCACCTTAATTTTGTTACGCTCTTTCTTGTGTTCCTGTTATTTTTATCAAATGGTTTGAAAATTCTGATTCTCTCAGCTTTAGCATTTTCTGAAAAGCATAATAAACCTGTCAAAATTGTTGTAATGCTTCCATGCAGGGAATGGAAATATGTCTAGAACGACCTTGGAGGAGGGAAACCATGCACAATCTTGTAAAAGAAGCCACTGGGCTTGATTTCATTGAGTTGAGCAATGATCTTAAAGTTGCTAAAGAAGTTGCTGTTAGAACAGTTGGTATCAGCCTTGATAATAAGGACAAATGTTCCATTGAAGCATGCCCATCTGTTGGCCATGTGCTTAATGAGGTTAATCTGCACTCTCTCTCCCTCTCTCTCTAACTAGGAGGTATCTGAGCCTCTTTGGCACTTGACTAACCCTTCTGGACGCATACAGTTTCCCTGTCCCACATGCATCGGGATCCTTGGGGGATGGCCCCAAATGGGATGACTCGAACTCTTTGTTCAGAAGATTTAGTTACGAGTTTTTCTAAAAAATATAACAAAAAAATAATCTTATTTCTGATTTTTATGTATGTAAAATTGTATATGGTCCACTTAGTTATTGTTCTATTTGAAGGCTGCTGGCTCAACATTATTAGAATGCTGTATTGAGGAGTGCCTTTCCATGTGTTCTTGTTATACTTTTCAGTATCTTTATGCTAAAACATCTCTTAAATTTGCTCCTCCTGAACTTTTACTTCTGTTTCATTCGACCAGGTTTTTGAGATAGTGGTAGAACCAAGGCTGCTGCAACCTACATTTGTTTTGGACTATCCCATTGAGATATCTCCTCTGGCCAAACCACATCGAAGGTACTGAAGCTTTTCCAAGAAATGGCTGCATACTACTTGCCATGTAATAACGTGTTCACTTTGTGTATGTTTTTATATCAAAGTTTTTCTTGAATGTACAACTTATTATAGCTAGAGTAGTATTTAATTGAAATTTTGAAAGGAATAGGATTGAATAGAATTTTTTAACTTTGTCTGCCCTTTTTCTAATATGTTCAAAACAAAAACTGCACTGGGTCTACTCTCCAAATTACTTAGGATTTTCATTATCTTGAATCTTTGGTATGTTACCACAGGATGCTAGTTATTCTTTTACTGCCATCCTAAGAAGTACGGATACGGGACACGGGACACTAATGTGACATGTAGACACGTCATTTTTCAAAGAAGTAGGACACAGGACATGTTGAATATATATATATATATATAATTTTTTTTATATGATTACATAATAAAAACCTAACATTATTTCAATTAAAATTAGCATAAAAACATACAAATCACAAAAATACTATTAAGATATTAAAATAACAAAGTCATTAAATAAAAAATTCAAGAACTTCTTCATTTAGTCATCAACATCCATAATTCAAGTTTCTCAAAAAAATTACTAACTATTACATAGAACACATATTTATCTATATATATAAAAACAAAAGAAGAACTAAGGAGAAGAGAAGAAGGAAAACATTCAAAAAAAAAAAAAAAAGAAGACGAAAAAAAAGAAGAAAACGTGTCCATAATGTGTCGGAAATTTAGACAAATAAAAAAATTTGGACACTCTTCGGGAGTGTCGGTGTCGGATACGGACATGTGAGCCAAAATAGAGTATCCGTGCTTCATAGCTGCCACCCGATAAACTACACATTCTCTTTAGTAAAATCTAAAGATGTGTAATCTTATACTAAATTAAATCCTAGCTTCCATATAAAGTTAGCTAAGAATTACGGTCTCATGTACATGTAAGCTTGAAACACCTTTATTTTTTGGCTTTTTCCACGTGCATTATGACTGTATTCATGCCATCTTAAAGCCATCATCTCGATTCGTATCATTCTTTTTCACTAGTAGTTCCAAGTCTATTTTCCATGCGGCCACGTGTTTGTTGTTGGCTTCCCATTTGTTTTTTACTTAGCTATGCCTAGATTTGATTCTATACATTTCATTTTGAGCATCATTCTCAAAAAATTATTACACATTTCACAGCTGAAGATATTGACAAGACTATCTTGTCTGAGCAAGGGGATCTTTGGTAGTCTGCTTAAAATATACTGGAAGCATAAAAAAATACATCGACTTGTGCAGCGAAACTTCACAAGATGCCAAAATTGACAACACTTCTGAAGTTGAAATTCGTCAAAAAATAATAATGTACCCCTAGCAATAAGTGGTTCAAATTATGCAATTCAAATTTTGGTAGATGTGCTTTCTAGAATGCTAATGTAGCAACCCAAAAAAAATTTCTTGTTATTTTGCCCTCATTTATCTTTTTGTACAACAAAGTCTAAAATTGGTGAATAAAACTTGATAGAAGTTACATATTTTGGTTGGGGATCAAGATGAGTCATCAAGAGCTCAATGTAAATAGGAAACAAGTAGTGCTATGCTGTTATTATGTTAATCCATGTCTCAGAGAATTTGGAAACTAAAGAGGGAACTTGTGTATTATAAAGATAACATTTTATTATTTTATTGTACAGAAAAGGAAAAACACCTGTCTTCGTATGAAAATAGAAAATTATGCTCCAACTAAGTAGTTGTGTATGCAAAACACCTGTCTTCGTATGAAAATAGAAAATTATGGTCCAACTATATAGTTGTGTATGCAAGCATATATGTATGTAAATTTGTATGCCTCTCTCTTCCTTTTTCTCCTGCACCCATAGATTCTCCTTTCTTCTAACAATGAATTGGTCATTATGACCGACTTGTTACATGTGCGGAGATGGTAACCTCTCCAAACTTATTATATTAATTTCATGATTAGTTCGTTGGTGATCATGTTTCAAATTTTCAGTTATCACATGACTTTTCTTTTCTTGTAATGAAGAAAATTTATGGCGTGGAAAAATAGTTTTTCTTTTTCCTTTTAGACGAAGACAACTCTGCAATACATTATGCATATTTCAAACATGTTTTTTGTTTTTGTTATCTTACCTTCTTCTGCTTTAGGCATGCAGGCTTGACTGAGAGATTTGAATTATTCATTTGTGGTCGTGAACTGGCCAATGCATTCTCTGAATTGACTGACCCCATGGATCAGGTAAGCATCACCACATACATATATATATTATTTTAATTTGCAACATACAAGATCTTCTATTCATGTCTCTTTTTAGATCTCATTGAGTAAGTTTACAAATTACTGAAACAAGCAAACATTTTGAGATACGATATGATGGAGTTATCATCTCTTGGGTTAAATTTATTATTGTTTTGACTATTTTTTTTCTTTTAATGGGAAATATTTTTCTTGAAAAGAAAATTGGAATTCAGGTCTAAGGAGGTAATTTTTTTCCTCAAGCATATTGAGGAGACACGATGAATTTCAATCAAGCTTCATGGCATAATATTCATTGTCTTGAATGGGTAGCAAAATTAAAAAAACAAATTGTAGAAAAATATTTACTAGATCTATTTTCAGTTGAAACTAATGGAGTCATGCAAGTTTTTGTTGTTAATTGTGGTCAGAATCTATCCGTCTGTAGACTTAGATACAATTGTTAGCAGAAAATAATATGTTCAAAAGGAAGCAACCACATAAGCAAATCAAGTGGTATGAGCAGGAAGGGAACGGGTTGGAACTGCCAATATGAAGTATTGATTCTTGTTTCCCACTCAGCAGCTAGCATGAGTATCCTGGGTAAATGCTCACTGTAATTAAAGAATTATGTGGATTAATTGGTAGAAGTATTGAATAATTTACCTTTTTTTAGATAAACATAAAATTGAACTAAACATGAGGGTATTGATATCGAGATTATTAATGAATACTGTGGTTTTTTTTTTTGTAGCATAAGTACCCTTCTAGACTGAAGCATTTTCTTTTATCCTAAGCACGATTCTTTTGCAATGCATCATGAAAAAAATTGAGAGTAGGTTGGGCTTCAATTCAAAAACAGCAGCACAGTGTATCTCTTCCCCTTTTACCCAGTTATCTTAATTTGAAATGGTGGCAGAGAGGACGATTGGAAGAGCAAGTGAGGCAGCATAATGAGAGGAGAGTGGCAGCAGTTTCAGAAATGGACAATGCAGAACAGAAAGGAAAGAGAAGTGGTGATGACTCGTATGAAGTGACTCTTGATGAAGACTTTCTAACAGCTCTGGAATATGGAATGCCTCCAGCTTCGGGAATGGTATGATCTAGTTGCTGCTTTTTTACAGATAGCATCAGGGAGGTTAACCTTGATAGTTATTAAAATCATTAGGCTTACACCAAGTAGTTGGTTTAGGTGAGTTGATTTGAGTTGATTTTCTTGATCGTAATTATAACTGAATTTGCATACTCTTATTTTACTTTTTCTGCACATAGGACATACTTCATCATTATCTTATATGATTCGAATAATTCAGATAATACAAAATTTTATTTGCAACTCTTCTGAATTTCTCTAGACATGACAATAGAATAGATGCTTCTTTTATGCCAATAATTTCTCGTGAAACTCGTTTTGCTATCTTTTTAAAAAAAGAAAAAACCATGGAATTGTTACATACCAAATCACTTTTTTTTTCCCCAGTCAATTCTGTCCAGTACATTTCTATTGCTAATTCTCTTGGTGTAATGTCTTGATATGGTCTAGTTGTATCAAATTTGCTTCTTGTATACCTAACTCGTCATTCATATTCAAATTGAGATTTCAAGGATGTTGAAAAAAAAAAAGTTTTCTTGATATGTAGCTGAACTGTATCATCTAATTTATCTCTGTCCTAAGCAAAACCTAAGAGAAAGACTTTCTTAATTTACAGGGACTTGGAATTGACAGGCTAGTAATGCTTCTGACAAATTCTGCCAGCATCCGTGATGTTATTGCATTCCCTGTGCTCAAGATTCAGCAGTAGTACAACAGAAGGTAAAGTGGAGTATGCTTCTGTTTTCAAGTTTAAAGTGGCCCAAATAGAAGTCGACGATACCTCCTGGAGGTGGTGGTTTCCACCAATTTGTTGTTTATTACATGTAATAAGAAGAAGGCCAAGCCAAACCACTGATTTATTTTCAAGATTATTTTTAATAATCTTGAAATAGTTCTGATATTTAGAAGAAATGTGTGTTCATCTTTATATTTTTATTTATAGAATGCAGTTTATCATTAGAAACTCATTCTTGTAAAATGAATCTATTGATGAAATTTATTTATTTTTGCTTGGTGACGAGGAAATTCTTTGTCTAGGATTTAATATTTTTATTAATATTTGAGCAGTACTGTGGATGGTACTCTCTCCATGTTGACCGGTTACGCTGTTTTGTGCTCCTTATTTGAGCAATGGATAAGAATAACACACTGTTGCCTCATCTTTCATAACACACTTTTGTCCCACTTCTCGCATTTACTTCTCTCATAAATGCGAGATTTATTGGTAGATTTCATGAGTGGTGGACCTCATAATTGTGAGAGGTGGGACAAAGATAGATTATAAGATATGAAATGCTTATTATTACTCAAAAAGTAATCATTTTAGAATGTGCACTTTTTCCTGCCAATTACCCGGGACAAAGTTCTAATTTCAAATGTGAATTGGTAAATGACTACAGTTAAAAATTTGTATAATGCTGTGTGAAATAGTTATGATTAGGCGTGACGACTAAGATTAAATTATGCTAAGGATATAAATTAATTTGTGTGTCGAGGTCCTTTCTCATCTTCATAATTATTTTTTGTAAACGGATGTAGTCTTGTTTGATCTCAACAATTGTTGTCACATGTTTATAGATTTAGGGTATGTTTGGTGCAGCATATTTGGCCCTTATCTCAACACTATTTTCAGGAGTATTTCAAAAATTGTGGGCTGGTCCGCTTTTTTTATCTTTCAGTCATCTTATTAAACTAACACTTAATCACTTTAAGAATATATTTTCTTCGATCATTTGATACCTTGAAGGTGTTATTTTGGCAAGACCTCTAATTTTGGTAGACCTACATGGTGGCTAGGGGTCATGGTCTCCTTCACTCCAAAATTTTAAATCTCCCTTTTTTTTTAACCACTCTAATTTTCTTTTTTAAAATTAAACAGTTGTTTCTTTTATTATATTTTTATAAGAGATCTTTTTAAATTGTAATTTTATATTTTTTTTCTTCCAAATTTATGATTTAGGTATACTATTAGCATCAACACTTAGAGCGATTGAGCCATATAAGGTAAAAATAATCAAATCAAAATAATTAAAACAAAAAAAGCAATAATAAATAAAAGGGTCCCGTTTGAATAAGTTAAAATCATACATTCTAATTATTAATTTACTTTGGTCAATATAAATATGTCATCTATATTGAGAGATTTTGATCCTACTTATATCCATTATGATTAAATTTTTAAATTGACATAATTTTTAAAATTATTTTCTTATTAAAAAGAAATTTCTTTTATGTGAAAATATATTGAGATAGGTAATTAAATTTTTTTTCTTTACACAATCTCCCATTATTGTACTCAAAAAAAGAGATTGCCTCTTAACAATTGCTTGGATACAAGTGTCTTCTTAGTTGAGTTGCTATTTACTTTCATAATATATAAAAAAAAAAAAAAACCCTTCTCTCCCTACTTTTGTACTTTAAAAAACACAAAAAAAGCAAAGAAAAAAACTTTTAAAGGTCACGTGAAGATCACATCACAGTCTCCACTTTGTAAGTTGTAACGGCGAGGCGGGCGTTTCTTTCACACTTGTCAGAAGACTCGGAGGAAGAAGAAGAAGAAGATGTCGGGAGAGGGGCAGAGTCCTTCCCTTCCTTCCTTTCTCCTCCTGTCAACGAATGCCTATTTGTAGAGCAATCTGAGACACTTTGTCTCTATTCAATCTCCAACGCTCTCTCTGGTGCGGACAGATAAGGGAACACTAAGAGAGAGAGAGAGTGCCTGCCCGCGCGCTTTTATTGCTTCTAAAAATCTGCCAAAACCGCTTTGTCATTCAAGAACTTGTTCCATCTGTCATCCAAAAACACTTCTCTCTCTCATATATATTTATATATGTACATATATAATGCGTAGGAGTGCAAGATTACAAAGATATGTGAAATTATTTATTTATAGATTGTTTTTTTCCCCTCTATATAAGCCAACCGTGGTGGGGATTCTGTGGGCAGTAAGAAGAACTAGAGACATAGAGAGACTACCAGTGTGAGAAAGAAACGCAAGGAAAAAAATGGCACAGAAGAGGAAGGTGGAGGTTATTGTTGATGAGAATGACAGGGGATTGTACTCATTTTTTCAAAACACTGCTAATAATGTCACTCAGCTCTACTCTCAATCCCTCAGTTATCAGAAGATTGCTTTTGATGCTGGCCAAAGACATGCCCTTGTGAGAATTCATTCCTTGAATTGCTCATTTTGACCCTGTTTTCTTTCAATTTGATCATTTGAGTCATTGCCTATGATGCTGATTGAATCTATCCAGTACCCACTTGTAATTCATTTTTTTTTCTTGTTGAATTTGATGTTTGAAATTGAGTCCTTGTGTTGGTGAATTTATGTAACACATTTGTGATCCATTGTTTTTCTTGTTCAGTTTGACAATTCGAGCCACGTTTATTCTGTTGATTTGAATTTATCATGTTCCATTTCTGATTCATTATTTTTCCTTTTTATTTCTGTTTGATTGACTTTCAACTACCAATTTGAGGTTGCTTGCTCTTTTACCCCTTTTTGGGCTTGCCTTCATTAATCTCATGTCATGATTGACTGTTTTTTTCTATATCTTTGTTCTGAACTGAAGTTTCCTATTTACATATTTGATTGGAGCATTTGATAATAATAAAATAAAGGGCTAGCACGAGACTCCCACCACTGTGGGGTCTAGGTCTAGACATATTTGATAAATGTTTTCTAATTTTGGTGATTTGGTTATTCATTTCTGGTTTTATGTTTCCTATATCTTTATTCATTTCTGGTGATCAATAATTGTGTTTGAATTGGTGGATTTTCATTTTATAGTTAAAATAGCTTCTTAATTTAACTTCTTGGTGTATCTGCCCTTTGTTGGTATTATGAAAAAGAGATTTCACGATGACGTTATAAATGAAGCCGTTACAAGTGCTTTTAATTATCATGTTTCTTTCGTGATGATTCTCTAGTAAGTGATAGTATTTTGTCTGAATTATGAAGCCCAACTTTGTTATCTGTGCTTTTTCAGTATTATGGAAAAATTAGATCCTTAGATCATTAATGAAGCCGTTAAATTCAGTTAAAATGATGGAATTTTCAGTAAATTTTGGAAACAGTCCTTTTTTCTTGGGAATTCCTCATTGAGGAGCAGATTAAATGCTTTTACATACATTCAAAGTTTGAGGATGGTTAGAGCATGGTTAAGATGTTAATTGGTGTTGTAATCAGAAGTGCCAAAGTTTTTCGTGTTGATAAAACAAAATCCATCGGATATCACAGTAAAGTTTCTTATGAGTGGAAAACATGTCTATTCTGTTATTTGTGTCTATCAATTTTACAAAATATTGCTAATTATTTTCTTTCCTAAGTAGTGCCATGTATTTTGGATTTATTTTGCTCCATACTACTGAATACAGGAATTGTCATGTGTATTCACTATTAGTATCATACTATCATGTATCTATTTTTCTCATATGATTTAAAGATCATAGAATTACTTGAGGATAATTGGCATTGCTCAGTTAGGGTTTAAAGTTTAAACCTCACTCTAGTACAAATATAGAACCTCACATTTTCTTTTCTTTACAGTTAAGTTTGTGCTTTAGTGTCAATATCTGTAATCAATGTTGTACCATAATTTGCTTAGTTCTATAACTATGTGATTTCTTCAATTTTGTTTTTAAAATTTCCTGTTTTGTCACGATGCCATATTTACAAAGCTCAAGAGTTTCAATATGCATACATTGCCTTGCATTTAAGTTGAGAGACAGCAGATCTATTTTTTTCCCCTTAAATTATACAGTAGGAGTGGAAGACCTTTATATACTTCTTACTACCTCATGGAAACCCGCATTGAGATTATCCTCATGGAAAAGCTTTACAATTAAGTTGAGAGACAGCAGATTTATTTTTTCCACTTAAATTCTACAGTAGGAGTGGAAGACCTTTATGTACCTCTTACCACATCATGGAAAAGCGCATTGAGATTATCCTCATGGAAAAGCTTCACCTAAAATGATTGTTGCTCTTTTAGGTCTTGCTGTTGGAATATAAAATATGGGAAATAAATAAAAAAAGAAGATATGAAATGATATTCTATGTGTGTATACCTGTTTGTCAGATGAAATGATGGATTGCTTTATAAAAGGTTTGAGAAGAAAGTAAACTAAATCATATAATTACCTAAAACCTATAGCGCACTGCTTTATCATGAATAATTTCATATTAGGTAGGTGGTAAATAAATGTATTAGCTTGATTGAACCTATTAAATTCTTTTGATAATTCCATATATGCTATACTATCAGGAAGGATTAAAATATTGGTATTAAGGATTGATGCTGCCCATGTTATCCTTAGTTGGCATTCTCAGTAATGATAGGAATGATTGACATGCAAAGCCAGTATACAATTTGCTGAATTTTAAAAATACTAGAGTATGTGCTTCCCTTGGAATTTAGCTAGTTTGCTGCCCCTAGTATTTAGTTGGTTATATTCAACTTTGCCTACATAGTCATCATGACAATGCTGTTGTTGAAGTTCATAATCCAGATTGTAGAAAGGTCCATTTTGCTCCTGCCAATATACTTGACAAAGTCTACCCTCTAACAATTGAGTAATGTTGGTTCATAACTATTGAAAAATGGAAAAGTGGCCAAGAGATAAACAAGGGCATCTATTGTAATTTTGTCGTAGTTGTCCACAAGGAGGAAAGGATTGGACAGAACTTATACCATTTTATATTAGCTCGATTGATGGAGCGAAGAGGTAACAAAGTGAGGTTGGTTGATGCAGTTGTTGAAACTTGAGAAGGATGGGCTTTGTCAAGAGATGAAAAATTAGAAATTTTATTGCATATTTTCTTTCCTTATATTGGTGAATGGCTCATCTACTAGTTGCTTCAATGGAAGGGAGTTGAAGCAATGGGATCTGCCGTTACCACTACTTTTCATCTTGCTGATAGAGCTGATGAGAAGATTTACTTTAAAAAAAATCTGTACAAGGGGAAATATTTTAAGGATTTAAGGTTGGTGGTGTGAGCCTAAGCATTGTAGATGACAATGAATTTGACCTTTATCAATGATGAATCAACCTTTCTTGTGCAAATGTCTTTAGTCATAGAGGAGAGTTAATGTGTTGTATTAGCTCGAGTGGTATCTCCTCCACCTCTCAAAGGGAACGTTGAGGGTTCAAGTCTCAATTGGGACGATGTGGGTGTATTTGTCTTACCTAACAAAAAGGAAAAAAACTGATAGAATGGGATTGGCTGATCTTTTTAATGGTGTGAGCTTCAAGGTGGGAGTTCGGCAAGGGGCAAGGTTTCAGAAAGATATTTGGTATGGAAATCTTGCTTATAGAGAATAATTTGGATTTATTTTCAATACTGGTGGATATGGAATCCTCGGTGGATGAGATATTTCTGGGACTGGGAGCTTGAGGCAATTGTGTGGTTTTCAGACAAGTTGCATCACACTAATATTAGTGGCAAAGGATAGTAAACAACTGTTTGGAGCAGTTACTCAAACGACATAGTCTTGGTTAAATCAATTATTTAAAAATTGAGAGGAACTGGATGGGTTAATTTTAAATGCTTTACAGTGGGTTAATTAATAAATAGGCGTGGGTAAGTCTAATTGACATGACATGAAAGAATGATGGTGAATTGGTTGACCACTGTCTCCGTGGAGTTTTGGGTCTTCCTTTTTTGTTTATTGGGAATTTCTGGAGTTGATGTTGGATTTGTGTTAAAACAACCTAAAGTTCTTGTTTTCTAGGAAACCACAATAAAAAGTGGTGGTTTACGAATCAAAACAGGGGATAGATATTTAGATTTCATAAATCAATGAAACAATGGATTCCATAGACGTAGATTTGAATGAGAATAAAGTTATGTGAATTCAAAAGGAATTTTTCTCTCTTTTAGATGTTGTATGGAATTGAGTCTTTTTTTTTGTCTTTAAAAAAATGTAATTTTCACACATCTATTTTTATTTTATGATATATTTTTAACACAACCAGTTCCATGCCTAGAGAAAGGAGGGTTGTGGTACTTAGACAACTAATGTAGAACTTGTCGTCACGACTTATGAACATGGGTTGGATTGTGAGGAAGGACATGATTGCTTTGGGTTTAATCAAAGACAGAGAGAAATGGATCCATTTTTTGAAATGCAAGTAGTCGGGATTAAGATTTTTTGATTTGAGTATTATTTAGTAAAAGAAAGATGGACATACCCACTTTTATTCTTTGGGTTTAATAAAAGACAAAATGGATCCATTTTTTCAAATGCAAGTAGTTGGGGTTAATATTTCTTGAGTTGAGTTTTATCTAGTAAACAAAAGATGGACATATCCACTTTAATTTTTATGGAGGATAATGAATAGTAAGGATTGATAAGTATTGGACAATAGAAGTGTGGCATGCCCAACTATAACAATGAGTGGCTTCTTGATCTTTTAGTTAGTAGTTCCAAATAAACACACAAAGATTATTAGCAATAAAGAGAGCGACCTAATTATCACAATGCATTTGCATAGAAGTAGAGACATCAACACCAAGAACCTGAAGAAAATAACGAACCCACAACATTTTTGACGTGTTATGAGCCATAGCTCGATATTCAACTTCAACACTAGAGCGAGCAACCACATTCTACTTTGTACTACGCCATGTAACCGAATTCCCTCCAACAAAACTACAGTAACCAGAAGTAGATCATCAATAAGAGTGAGAGAAGTCGAAGGCTTGTATAGAAGTCCCCATTGAGGAGCACTCTTCACATATCATAAGATTTGACACTGTTGTATCAAAATGAGGTTAATGAGGGGCATGCATTTATTGACTAACCACACTAACTACATAAGTAATGTCCATCCGAGTAAACAGTAAGATAAATTAACTTCCCAATCGGTTGTCGATAGCGACCAACATCAACAAATAGTTTTCCATGTTCCCCAACAAGCTTAACATTAGAGTCCATAGGAGTATCAATAGGCCTAGCACCCAAGAGACCAGTCCCAAAAAAGAAGATCAAGCATGTACTTCCTCTAAGATAGAGAGTTGCCTTGACGTGAACGAGCAACTTCAATTCCAAAGAAATAGCCAAGGACACCTAGATCTTTAGTATGGAAGTGTTCGCTGAGTTGTTGTTTCAAATTTGCGACGTGGGCAGAATCGCTCGCAAAGATAATGATATCATCCACATACATAATTAGAATAATGGTACCCATTCAAGAGTGATGAACAAAGACAGAGTGCAAGAATCAAAATTTCGTTTCTTTTCCATTGAAACGGCCGAAACGTTTCCGTTTCTTAGGGAACCGAAACGAAACACTAGTAGAATATCGAAATTCACATGTTTCCATGGAAACAAAATTGTTTTCGTGAAAACATACCGAAACTAATGGAAACATACCGAATCAGAGGAAACATTTCTTTTGTACCAACAATAATTTTAGAAGTTAGTAAAAAATAATATCCATTTATTTTTTAAGGATTAAGACTCAAAATTACAAGAAGATATTTCTATTATTTTTCTTAAAATAATAGAAAAGTAGTAGGAGAAATAAAGTGTAGAGAAACAATTATTTTAATACTAAGTTACTTATTCTAATAGGTTTAAATCGCTATTTGTTTTACTTTTTATTTTATATGTAATTTGTATCAAATTATCTAATTCGTGGATATTACATAATTTATCTATTATGTCATTTATCATAAATTAGTGTCATTTATCATGAATATGATGTATATGCCTTAAACATGCACAAATATTCAATAAATAGGCTTATTTGTATAAATAAATAAATTTTAAGTTATGTTTCCACATGTTTCCAATTTTTTCTCCGTTTCCATTATGTTTCTGAAACATTTTCGAAACGTTTCCGTTTTTGGACAGATCGAAACTATACATCGAAACGATATTTTGATCCTTGACAGAGTGATCATAAGGAGAATGATGGAAACCATATACAAGCCCAACAAAATTGAATATATCGAACTAGGCATGAGGAGATTGCTTTAGACCATACAAGGCCTTTCGTAATTGAAAGACAAGGTGTTCATTACTAGTAGCACATAGCCAGGTGAACTTCCTTCTAAAGATCACCATAGAGAAAAAAGATTTTGATATCAAGCTAGTACAAGGGCCAAGAACGACTAACAACAATAGACAGCAAGATCTGCACATAATTAAGATGGACTATAGGAGAGAAAGTCTCAAAGTAATCAACACCATATGTCCAGGTGTATCAATTAGCAACCAAGCGTGCCTTAAGACTTTCAACAAAACCGTCAAGAAGATACTTAACTGCATAGACCCAACAACAACCACCCACTTGTTTCCCATGAGGAAGAACCTTAAGTTTTTAGGTCTGATTCCTATGAAGAGTATTCATTTCCTCATCCAAAGCATGTTTCCAGCCACAAGAAGATAAAGTCTAATTATAAGACGTGGGAATCGAAAGAAAAGACAAATCACAAGCAAAAGTCTGCAAACAAGAAGAAACACGATCATAGGACACAAAGTTAGCAACAAGATGTTGAGTACAAGGGCGTTTACCTCTCCTCAAAAGCAATAGGTAAATCGTTAGTATTAGGAACAGAGGAAGGACCAGGAAACTCAGATGGTGAAGATGTGGCATTTGGGATATAAGAAGCAATACACCTATTTTAGGATTGCGGTAAACCTGTCAAGGAGAATTAGGTGAAGAATAAATAGGCAAATGGAGAGTAGGACAAGGAACCAAGGGCTCCCTCTCTCGACAAGATATGAGATTTGGAGCCAACAATTGACCTGATGAGGAAAATGAGCTAGACTAAAAAAATGTGAAGTCAACACTAACAAATTAGTGGCGAGACTCAAGACTATAATAACGATAACCCTTCTAAGTTTGGGAATACCTAAGAAAAACACATTTGTGAGTATGAGGTGATAGTTTATCTTGGCCAGGATCTAGAATATGAACAAAAGTGACACAACCAAATACATGAGAAGCTAAAAAGAAGAAAGACAAGGACATAAAAGAGAGAAGAGAGACTGACGATTTAGAACAATAGATGACATACGATTAATGAGATAACATGTACTAAAAATAACATCATGGTAAAAATGTTTTGGTACATGTACATTAACTATCAAGGTGAGGAAAATGTCCAACACATGACGATGCTTTTGTTCAACAGCACCACTTTGTCGAGAGGTGTGAGCACAACTAGTCTGATGGTTAATACCGTAGCACAAAAAGAAGTCACAGTCAGATTGTGTATATTCTAAAGCATTTTCTGAATAAAAAACTTTAATCCTTTCACCGAAATCAAACAAAGATTTCATTATAGACTTCAAAGAAAATATTTTGAAGCTCACATTGCTCTTTCATAAAAAATAGTCATGTCATATGAGAATAATTATCCACAAATATCACAAAATAAGTAAATCCATTCAAACTAGAAGAGCGAGAAGGTTCCTATATGTCTGTGTGAACTACATCAAAATACTCTGATCGTAACAACTATTGAAAAAGAATTATGGTGATGCTTGAACAACTGACAAGCCTCACATGACTCAAACTAGGAATAGCTAACTTGAGCTTCTCCAAAGAAGAGTTACCCAAACAAAAGTTCCATTGAAGAGATGAAACCATTGCACTTAAGGTAGATGAAGTGAGGAAGCAGTTCTCATGCCCTAGATTAATCATATTCTTTATCTTGAGGTCCTGAAAATCACAAGAAGTGGGAGAAAAGGTTATGCAGTAGTTAAAGTCCTTAGTTAATTAACTAACATAAAGCAAATTAAAAGGAAAACTAGGGACGTAAAGACTGGAGGGCAAGGATAAGGAAGTAGTAGGACAATGAACACCTTTCCCATAAACTAGCTAGGATGATCCATTAGCTAAAACAACATTGTGTTTAGGAGGGGTTAAATCAGAAAAGAGAGATGGTATATTAGACATATGAGAGCTAGCTCTGGAGTCAATGACCCATGATGAAGGCGAATTGGCCACATATGTAACATTATTTGAATTGACCAAAGTAGCAGTGGAGGAAGAAAAGGGAAAAGCAATCCACAATGTCTAAACTAGCTCGCCAAGCTGAGTTGTGAGTACAACATGAGAACTAGAATTGAGAATAATAGATCTAGATGAAGTAGAAGTTGGTAGTGTCTATGTGAGACCATCCACGACCTGATGTGTATAATCTGCCTTACCATACTTCACCTAACAATGAGGTTCTATATGATTTGTATCACCACAATGATCACTCTTTCTATCACCATGTTCACCAACACGACCACCACCTCTAGAACCTCTGTGACCTCCATGAGAACTAGACCAACAACTACCATCTAAGAAGAGGTTGAACCTTGCATGATGGTGCTGTGTCCGAGAGATGAATGTAGCTATCGAGAGTATGCATTAGCAGTGGTGGGTAATGTCTCACTAGAAAGTATCTGATCCTTAAAGCCACAAAGGTTTGAGTCCAAACAAGATAGTGATCATTAATGTCATGATGGTTCGAATCCAAACCATATAGTGATCATTAAAGTCATGAAGGTCTGAGTCCAAACTAGATAGCAAAGAAGTAATCATAAAGTCTTTCCAATTACGCTTTTGTTACTTGCCGATGTTGTAGCAATTGATCCCATAAATTCTCAAGTGTGTTATAGTACTCAGATAATGGTTTGCCAGACTGTTTTGTAATGAAAATTTTATTATATAACTCATACACCTTGACAAACTAGGTTAAATTAGTTAAATATGCTCTTAATTATGCTTAACCTCACAACAAATCTTAACCTAATTAAACATGTTTTAGCTTAAGAATCATCTTAAAATCATATTGGAAACACCATTTGTTCTTAATTTATCCTTACTAAGATTTTGATTATTGCCTTTCTTACTACCCCTACTAATAAACTTATCATATACTAGGAATCACTTAATCATGATTAAAGCAAACTTTAATTCATACTTAATCATTCTTTGAAGTGAACTCAACCATATAAATAAGATGTAATGACAATAATAAGATATAGGCTATTACAATTATCTTCTCCAAGGTTATGATTTGGCTTAATTGGTGTATCACAGGGCTTGGAACCAATCATCCTAGTTTCCTTAAGCAAATCCAACATATACGTTTGTTGGGAAATACAAATTCCCTTCTTAAATTTAGCAACCTCTATGCCAAAAAAATATTTCAAGTCATCCAGATCTTTTATCTCAAACTCTTTAGCCAAAAATGAATTTAATGTTCGCCTTTCTTCAATATCATTCCCATTAATAACTATATCATCCACATCGACTATGAGCACAGGTAATCTTCCCTGGCTTATGTTTGATGAAGAGGGTGTGATCAGCCTGACTTTGCTTATAACCATATTTTATGCACAACTTTAGTAAATCTCTCAAACTAGGCCCTAGGAGATTCTTCAAGCCATAAAGAGCCTTCTTCAACTTATATACTTTCCCTTCAAGTGATATAGATGAAAACCATGAGGAACATTCATATATACCTCATCTTCTAAGTTACCGTGAAGAAAAACATTCTTCACATCTAATTGTTGAAGAAACCATTTCATATTAACTATTAAAGAGAGCAACAATCTGATGGAATTCATCTTAGCCACTGGTGCAAACGTTTCTTGGTAATCAATACCATAGGTTTGAATGAAACCCTTTGCCATCAATCTAGCTTTATACCTTTCAACCGATTTATCTGCTTTGTGTTTTACAGTGAATACCCATTTACACCCAACAATCTTCTTCCTTTAAAGGAGAGTCACAAGTTCCCATTTATCGTTCTTCTAAAGAGCTCTCATTTCTTCTATCATAGCTGCCTTCCACTTAGGATCTTCCAAGGCATCTCTCCAACCCTAACGAATAGATTCAAAAGACAAAGAAGAGACAAAGCACAATAGGAAGATGAGAGTGATTGATAAGATACAAAATTGGAAATGAGATGTCAAGTGCAAGAGCAAACTCCTTTACGAACAACAATAGGAAGGTTAGTATCATCCAAAACAGAAGGAGCAACAGAAAGCTGATTACCTGGATCCCAAGAATCCAACTGACAGTTAGCATGAGAAGGTTCAGTGGTCTCATTCTTCCGAGTCTTCTTCCTTCTCGAGTAAGTCAACAGTTGCTTGTTACCTGAACCTTGTTTCTCCTTTTCCTTATCCAGTTCACAACAAATTGAGGTACAGGTTAGGGAATCAAAGAAGAAGAGGAAAACTCTTCACTACAACCCTTCCCCTGAAGAGTAGTCTTCGGATTAGGAAAATAAGATGTAGACTTAACGAATGTGACATCTATAGTGACAAAGTATTGTTTATCTGGAGGATAATACTAACCATACCCTTTTTAAGTAGCTGAGTACCTCAGGAAGACACAATTTAAGGCATTGGGATCCAATTTACTCCTAAATGAATCATGAATATGGATGAAACTAATACTTGAGGGGGAATAGGAAACATGGAAGAGGAAATCCCCAAGACCTCAAGCAGAGATTTAAACTCCAACACATGAGAAGGCATTTGATTAATTAGGTAGGCTGCTGTAAGAAGACCACACCTTCCACCCCCAATAATGTTTAGGAACATGCATGGTAAATAAAAGTTCCCTAGCAACTTCAAGTAAATGGCAATTCTTATGCTCAGCTATCCCAATTTGCTGTGGAGTACCAACACATGTAGTTTGATGGATAATGCCATGCACATTCAAGTACAGATTAAATGCGCCATCAATGTATTCACGACCATTATTAGAATGAAGTACTCTAATTTTGGCATCAAATTGGGTAGAAATCATATTATGAAAATTCTTAACACATGAAAACCTCACTCTTTGCACACAACAAGTAAACCCATGTAACACGAGAACAATCATCGATAAATGTAACAAACCATCAACAACCAGACAAAGTAATTATATGTGAAGGACCCCATACATCAGAATGAATAATACTAAAAGGTGAAGTACTTTTATTCAAACTAGGAGGAAATGAGACATGACTATAGTTGGAAAGTTCACACACTTCACAATGAAACTGAGAAACGTGTGACTTAGAAAATAAAGTAGGAAACAATTTTGTAATAATGAAAACGAAGGATGTCCTAGATGCTGATGCCATCAACTCAGCTGATCGGTTGAAGAAACATCTCCACAAGTCCTAGAGGAAAACGCATGTCCTTTCGCCACAAAATCAGAAGCTGGAAGATCCAAGAGATTAAGACCACTCTTTTCGTTACCACTGCCAATCATTTTCTTTATGCTTAAGTCCTGAAAAATACAATGGATAGGAAAGAAAGTCATTGAACAATTCAATGACTTGGTTATACTACTAATAGATAGAAGATTAGTAGAAAAATTTGGAATATATAAAACAGAGGATAGAGACATAGAAGGAGAAATAGATATAGATAGAAGACAAAAAGTCATTTGATATCCTAACTTTCTCTCTAATAAAACACGTATTATAAGATGAAAACAAACTCGACAAACCAGTCATGTGATCGGAAGCTCTTGAATCAATGATCCAAAAGGGATGAGTGGATGAGAGAGAAGCATTGTATGCCTTGGCATGGATACTTGAGTGAGCAAATTTAGAAGCAGTAGTGGTAGTAGATGAGACATGAGACGTTGAAGAAACTAGATCTCTTCCAAGGAAAGAACTAGAGTCAAGGCAGAAGTTATTTTTTTTTAACAGCGAAATTTTTTTTTGATGAAGGAGCAAGTACAACAGTTACTATCAGAACATTGATAAGTCCCTTTCTACCTCGTGTAGGCCGACCATTTAGTTTCCAACATTGTCTTGTCTTTCCACAATAATCACAAACAAGCTTGTCTTTGTCATTGGAAATAGAGCCAACAACCCGGCCACTATCACGGCTCCTACTAACTCCTTTGCCTTCTCGCTGGGGCATAGATGCTAGGGCAGATCTATCTGAAGTCCAAGATGTAGAAGCAACCTCCCCTTGAACAAAAGCATATACTTGATTGAGAGAAGGAAGAGGATCACAACCCAAAACATGAACTTGGATTGGATCATACTCGATGTTTATACCAGCCAAGAACTCAAAAATGTTTTTCTACTCCACCATTTGTTTAAACTTATGGGCATCACCATAACAATATGCCTAAAATACCTAATATTGATCCAGTTCCTGTTCCTACCACAAGCACCTCAAAGTATTATAATACATAGCCAAAGTCATACCCCCTTGTTTAAGCTGATGAATCCTACGTCGCAGATCATTAATTTGAGCAACATTTCCCATCTTTGAATAAGTCTGAGCAACTGAATCTCATATCTCCTTTGTTGTCGATAGAAAAATATAATCACTATTAATCTCTGATTGCGTAGAGTGGAGAAGCCATGACATAACAATGGAGTTCTTTGAATCCCGTGTACCAAATAGAGGATTTGTTGGACTTGGCTCCACAACTTTTCCATCTATATAACCCATATTCCCTCTACTCTTGATAAACAATAGAGCAAATCTAGGACCACCCAAGATAATTCGTGCCATCAAGCTTAGCCATTGTAATTTGTAGCGTGGGGCTTTTCAATTTGGGTACAAGGCCTACCCATATCACTACCAGAGACTTGGCTAACCTCCGACATTTTTTTAACAAAACGGGGAATCGAATAACCAACAACAACCAAACAATGATCCAAACCAATTCGAAGACCAAAAAAAAAAAAAACAACCAATAATCTGAAACCAATATCAATACCAATGTTCCGAAACCAATATGAAGACAAAACACCAACCAATAGAGCACCGGTGTCAAAAAAAACTACTCAAATCAAAGCACAAAAGCCAAAAGACGTCTAAATCCAACAGCCCCTTAAAAAATGCAGCATCTACAATGCCAAAACAGCCAGAAAAAAAACCGCAGTTGTACGGTGCAAGAACAGCCGACCCTCTCTTTTTAAAGAAAAAACCACTTAGATGGACATGGAGCACTAAAAACATAATCTATTAGCTGTAGACACACCCTTGTGCATAGGATTGAAGCATCAAACTAAACCAAAAATGGCAGAACAACCAGATCGAAAAAGACTCTTTTTCTGAAAACATTAAAAAATATAAAAGTTGCATCAAATGGCCTCAAATGTTTTTGAAAAGATCACCGTGATGATCACATGAAGGAGGTGACCCAACCATGAGAAGCTCGTTGCCGAAAAATGCTAATGTCAACATGATGTCATCGTATGGACGATGACATCAGCCTGCAGCTGTGCTCCTTATGCTCTGATAACTTCTGCGGTGTTTTCAATGTGTTATTGGTTTTGATTGAGCTCATACCAAGTTGAAATGAAGTGTTTGTATGTTTTTAGGGTTTGAAGAGGAGAGAAGAGAAAAGAAAAGAAAGAATAAAGTAGGGGGTTGGAATAATCGTATTCCCTACACTCCTCTATATTTTATTATTGAGTGTATCAAAACTACAATAATGCCATTATTATCAACGTACTCCTAATATCCTAACAGCATGTAATGTGTATTACCTCCTTGGCGAGAAGTCCTACCCTACTTCCTACAGATAGCATAAATCCTGGCCCCTTTTCCATTGCTTTTCATTATATAATTTTTCATTCTTTTCTTATTATGCAGAATTTCCTCTTTGATTAGGAATTTTTAATTGTTTTATATAGTTGGAAGAAGTGGTTTAAAATGTTACTCACTTCATTTGATAGGGGCACATTTTTAGCAGTATATGTAGGATAGTTGAGGTTGGTTAAGAAAGAATTATAATTTTTTTATGCTTAAAATTAATACATATCAACACACTAGAAGATTTTGTAATTTTATAGTAACAACATTTGAGTGATATAAGGATGCATAGTGCATTTATTTGCATTCAGGGGTTCAGGGATCATGATCCACTACTCAAAAATCAGGTAGATATAGCAAGTGTTCATCCAAAAATTGTTAGGGGCTATTAGGGAAATCACAATTTGTTTGCATTTCTTTTTAGGCCTTTGCTTTCTCTATCAGCAGGTTCTGCCACTGTTTCAACATTATGCGAATTCAGTTTAAACTACATGCAGTTAGTTTCCCATTTCTTAACAGTCTTCATATGTATTTGAGATGACAAATCTAGAATCTCCAGTATAATTCGTGTTCTGAATTGTTAGAATAGACATCTTCAATGCTTCATGTTATTTTCATGTACATATTTTACCTTAACGTATGTCCAAGTGTTTCTATAGTTTATGCAAAATGACTTCTTAGTATTGTATACTGGTACTTTTCACTACAAACTTGATATTATTAAGAATTCCAATTGTGGGGGTATCTAACATTTATAAAATATGCATCAGATACATATCAGAATATCATCAGTATGGCTTTGAGGTTAAAACATTATTCACTTTATCTACTTTATTGCTGTCAAGGCAGTTCAAAAAGCAATTTGTGGAATCAGTTTGGTTTGTCGTTTATAGAAATCGGCGGAGTGTTTTAGTTCTTATTGTGATTCACTGATGGTATTGGTTGATAAGGTGTAGAATAGGACATAACTATACTGCTGGAAGAAAAGGTTTTCTCTAATGGGATTAGACATGCTGTTTATTGAGGATTTTTCTTTATCATGAAGTTAATGCAATCAATTAATATTTGATTTTTTTAAGCCATAATGTGATTATATACATGATTTTCCTTTTTGATCCATTCAAATTTTGTAATATGGTCACCCAAAGCCTAAGGTTATCAATTATACGACTCTGTGCTTTCTTTTGTAGGAGAAACTGAATGAGTGGATGGCAATGAAGCAGCAAGAAGGAAAACTGCTCACTGTAGCTGATATTATTCCCTATCTGCAGGTTCTTTTATATAATGCTTGCCTTCTCTTTTTGCCCACATCTGTTTCAAAAAAGGTTGGCTATTAATATATATGTATATATATACATGCTTTAGATTTTTGGTATTTAACTCAACACTCAATGGTAAAAGGTAAAAAACTGCTTAGATCCTTTTTAAATAATAATTATCATAGAATATTTATTTCTTATAATGGTGAATCAGGGCTCATGTTTCCAATTCCAATCACCCAGCATAGACAGTATCATGGAATAAAGTTTTACCATATTTTGCGTTTATATCAATTGATATACTTGTTCTCTTTGAACCTTTGGGTTGGACAAGTTGGGAAGAGGCTTGGGTGTTATCCCAAAGATTCCAGGTTCAACTTCCTCCCCAAGGGCCACTTACCTATCAAAAAAACAATTCTCTTTGAAGTTGCGGCATGATACATGTATGTGAATAAAATTTCACAAAATATCCATGATATATCACAATATATAGCAAAAGATATCAAAACTGATTATATCACAAATTCTTTCGGAAGAAATTCTCTATATGTCATGATATATTGCACATATCACAACTGATTCTGTTCTCACATGGCTTTTTAACCTTAGAAAACATTGCCAAAGGAAAGATGAGTTAACAAGATGAGAATTCACTTTCCTTTAGTTTTGAACAATGAGTTTTAGAGCTGATCAAAGTTCATACGGTTATGGGATGGGCTTGAGTCAAGATACTCGGTCACAATCATCTTACAATATGGACAGGGATAACTAAGCTAAGACTCATGGTCACAATCATCCTATGGGTATGAAAAGGTACAACCAATGGATATGAGTAACAATGTGAATCATTTTACAGGTCATATAGATGTGGCAAGCACGTTGTCCATTTCCATCTAGTCTTGGGCAACATGAAACCTGTTCACAGTAATTTGACAGTTTTGGTTAACATTAGTTTGCGCCACTTTGGGTTTTGGAAAATGTAGATCCAAATAAGTTTCAAAGACATTTTGACTATTGAAATTTTTTTTATAAATATTGTATGACTAATGTATGACAAATAGAATACTATCAGTAACACACTAATGGTACTTTAATTCCTCATATTAGTGCTTTAGATGGAGAAAGTAATGATACTTTTAAATTTGAACTCCATAGGAACTTGATGTTGTTCTAATTGAAGGATTGGTTTTATTGTATTGTTAATGTAATGGGCTTGATTTATTTAAACTTTATTTGATATGTATACATATTTGACCCTTATTCATGTTGGTGATTAAATTTTATGTCTACTGTAATGATTAGTGTTGTTTATATTCTTAGCAGCATGCATGTTTTTTTTTTACCCTACATGCCACATAGTTGTCAAATATATATTTTATTTGCAATATTTTGACTCAAAATGATGCATTAACATCCCAACTAATACTAATAAAATTCCATTTAAAATTTCCATGATTTGATATTAATATCCATCATATTTTTATAAAAATTTTGCGAGATTGAAAATAACTATGTCCATCGATATATCCGTATTTTTGGACTTGAGATATGCCCTTTTTATCAATATTTTATTCCTTGGGCGGTTCACAATAATTATTTATTTTTAGCTTTTTAAGTTATTCGTACTCCATAAATATGTAACATTTCTAATTAGTTTGTCTAGGTTCCTTTGACTACAAAGACCAAATTGGCCAGATATACTGGAAATATGATGTTTCATTGAATGTTATGGTTTTGTCTGCTAATTTTTTCTCCAGTTTTGTATGACTGGCTGTAATGAGGATCAAAATTTTGGTGTGCTTGATGCCATGATAACCTAATTAAATGTAAATTTTGATGTTCTTAGAGGTGAATTTATTGGATGGTTCTGGGCTCATATCTAGGTGTTAGTTCTAGAGCTTGTAGTAAGGTCGGTATTGTTTTTTGATTTTTCCCAATAATGTGGGTTTTGGCCAACAGAATGGTCCTGATGAGTGCACAATTTGGCACCGTGCAAGGCATGATAAGACAAACCCTCCGTGTCCTCAACTTATAATGGAAATTTTCTCTTTTTAGTATTTGCTTATGTGGCAATCATTTCTTGGCAGAGAAGTATAAAGCAAACTAGTTTCGAGAAGAAAAAGTAATGGTGGTGCCTGTGCTTCTCTTTGGACTCAGCAAGAGACAACTATTTACTTGATTCTTCCAGTAAAAAGTAATGTGCACAAATTAAAATAATTAAGAACAGGACATGTTTTGGAATTGATTTGCTGTGAAGTTTATATTCTTTTACACCAATCAACTAGAGCTCACTTTCTATAAGGCAAAAGCTTTCAGTTTCATGCAAATAATTGCAAACAAGTTTTGCAAAGCATTATGAATATTGATAACTGGTAAGTGAATGATGGGGATGGAATTCACAAGAAATATCAAATAGGAAGAATAAGAAGCTAGATACATTGCCCATGGTTTTATGGCTTGCATTGGCTGTGTAATGCACCAAGCACCAGACAACAACATATACTTTGAAGAAGATTTTGATGACGAAGTTCTTATGTAAGTCATCATTTGTTTAAGTTGGACCACGAGATCATTATGTGTGCATGTGTTGAAAATCATATGTAATCAGGCAATTGTCCAATATGTTATATTGAGTTTTGGTTTAAGTTTCTTTTCAACTTTGGAGTCTTTAGGTTCTAGATCAAAATCCTCATGTTTTGGATGTATTTTTTCTAAGCAGGTTTGGAGTTTAGAAAGTATTGATTTTGTTTGCCTAGACACTCTATTGTTACATTTAAGAGATCTTGACGACAAGGCTTTAATATTTTTGTATATAAATAAGATTGTAGATATAATTGAATTAATTATAAATGAGAAATGTTGTGTAGATTTCTTCTTCTAACTGATGTTGAGATTAGTCTTAAAAGTTGCAATGAGTCTTCAAGGTTTATCTTCTTCTTATTTTCCTGTTGTCCGTCACTTGTTTACCTTTTTTTTTTTTTATAATAAAAATTGGCCATGAAATTCCCTATTTTTTCATCCTTGTCCTAAACCTCAATTCTACGTTTCTGTTTTGGGAAATCCTTGGTATACTGGATTTATTACCTAATTTTTTTGTCTACCTTCTAGTGTATCAAGGGTGGTTTTGAAATTAATGGAGAAATTATGTTATTTTATTTTGAGTTTAAAGAAAAATTATGATGATCTATGTTGCAGTGAACAAATCTGGTGATTTCTTTAGGTGACTATAGCAGCACTTAATCCTATTGCAACAAATTACATCAGTTTTCTGTTAACCCTATTCCATTAATAAACTATAAAAAGTTTAAACCTTCTTTTTTTTTTCTTTTTCATGAATCCTTGAAACATTGTGGTTCTCTATTTTAAGTTCTGTCCTACTTTAGTGAAACATATAGGTGACGCCATTTGGTTCCTATATATTAAGTTACGTTTTCTCTAGGTCAATAGATAATGTAGTTAAAATATCAAGTATTTTTTTTTTTTTGATATATTATCTAGAAATTGTAGTTTTTGTGAAGTTGCACTATATAGAGGCAAAGATTTAGAAGTGGGAGTGATTGGATTAGGTTGTTAAACAATTATGCCAACTTCTTGGGTTCGCATAAAAAAAAAACCTTCTTTAACCATTCTGCAATGTTTTGAGAAACACATTATATTAAATGATAGGTTATCATGTCCCTTCTCATTACCTTGATCAAAATTGTTTTTGGCTTTCACTTTATCCTTGTACTTGGATAAATTATTATGATTCAACTCAAGACAAATTTCTGAGTAATTTGTTTTCAGGAGCAGCTGAATAACAGTGAGCTCAGTTCTCAGCTGCAAGAGCTATGCGGTAATGGATCTCACCAGATTGGTGCATCCCAGAATGTGCAGATGGAGCCGGGTGCATCTTCCTCTGCTCCTCTTATGCAGGGCCAAGACACAGATATGGAAATGGACATTGCCTCTGAAGATCCCAATCATTAAAAGTTGGAAGTTTTCAGCTCTCTGTGTTGTATTTAAATTGTGTCATTAAGTTTTAATCAATGTTGTCAGTGTGTCATCTTGTCCAGTCTTGTTCTGTGATGATGAGTTTTGAAGAGAGTTTGTGGATGTGTCATCTTATCCAATTTTGGATATTCTTCTAAACTCAGTCTAGCTGTCTCCAAGTTTTCTGTTGTGGTGCTTAATTGGAGTCATTGTTGTTCCCCTGGATACCATGACATGATTCATGGTTCTATAGTTGTATAAGTTTACATATTTATAGACTTTCACAAACTAGTTTTGCATGTTCTTGCCCTATGGTTAAGTTAAATTGAGTTGTTTCTACAGCTAGGGTAATTCAACAATTCACATGGTTTGCGGTTGCGGTGTCGCTACTGCAGCTGTCTGCTAACCTGAACTGGGGTTTTAGGTAATCAAGCCAGAAAGATCCCATCAGGTAAGGGATTAATTATATTATCAGTATTTGCCTTCTTGCAGGTCGTCCTTGGTGGTTCTACATTACTTTCATACAGTATAGCAATTTCATTGCTGCATTTTATTTTATTTTTCCTAGTAGAATTCATGTTTGTATGGGGTGGGTTGCATGGCACACTTTTTTTGTTGGGGGGGGGGGGGGGGGGGGGGGGAGAGGAAAAGGAAAGGAAAAATGATTTCCTTTGTTTTTTCTTTCCTGTTTAAATTCAAAATGGTAGGGAACCCAAGGGGTAAATACACTAGAAAATTTCCCTTTCTTCTTCTTTTTTTTTTTTTTTAATTTTATTTTGAGGTAATTATACTTACCTCTCCTGAGGTTTCTGACAATTGCAGAAACCTCCCCTAAAATTTCTAAAATAACACTGTCCCCCTTCTGGTTTCAATGTCGATAACAAATTTTCCCCTGCCGTCGATGACCTAACAGAGTTTGATGATGTAAGAAATTCTTTTTGTCTAAATACCAATTTTGCCCCTTACAAGTTACGGTTAAATGACAAAACTACCCTCACTTTAATAATAATTTTTTTAATTAAAAAAAAAAAACAAAATTTCTCCTTCCATCTCCTCTCTCTCTCTACCTTCCTTCAAACGCATTTCTCTCTCTCTCAACAACCCACTTTCTCTCTCTCAACTTCAAGAATTCTCTTCCATGGCCCCTGGTTTTCCTCTTTCTCTCTATTTATATATCACCTCCATCCTCCTCTTATTTTTTCACAATTATCGTTGTCGGTTCATCACATAAAAAGTCCCGAGCACAGAGTGAAGAGAAGGAAAATCCATCAGAGAAAATGTCGACTCTTATTGTTCTGGCCCAAGTTCCCTCTATTGCTGAAGACTGTGAGAGAGAGGAGAGGAGAATCGAAGATGATAATGAAGATAGGCAGGCGGCCATCTTTGACCTTTTTGGTAGTAACAGAGATCCACCACCATTGAAGAGATCATCCACCACCATTTTTCTTAAAAATCCTGCACTTTCAGGCTTCAAGCACATCTGGCATTCCAAATCTGCAATTATAATGAACTATTGATAAAGAGTAAACTATAATCAATTCATTTTCCAAGGAAGCATCTTTCCCTTGTTCTTGTGGATACTCTTTAAAATAGGTTTTGAATATATATATATATATATATATATATATATTTATTCATTTATATATTTTTTTTCCAAGTAAGTTTTGAATATTTTATCAAAAGGTGGATATACAGAAAGTTTATGGATTGTAACTGTTACTACTCTCTCAGCGGTTCCACTTCTTTTGGATTTGGTGTTGGTGGGTTGATCTCATTTTCGTCTCTAAATCCAAATTGATCTTCAAAATCAACTCTTTATTACTGCATTGTCTTTGCTTTTTGTTGTTGTTTACTCCAAGTTCATGGTGTGTTCATGGTGGTTCTTTAATGGGTTCTCATCTATAATTGGTTTTATATATAGATAGAGGTTAGAGTGTGAAAGAGAGGAAGATGGGGGACAAGTCCGAAGTTCTGGAGGGTGTGTTGAAGGAAACTATGGATTTGGTGCTGGATCTGAAAGCTGATAAGCACTTTTGTTGATTGTTATTTGTGAATTTGTTTGCTTGTTTCATTTGGGTTCATGGATTTGAACTCTGTGATTGCAGGAAAACATACCGATTGAGTGGTTAGGGCAGAGAAATTGAGAGAGAGAGATGGATAAAAGGGTAAAGTAAATATGAGAGAGGAAGAGAATTAAAATATAAGGGGTAAAATAGTAAATGAACAGATTCTGTTAATGTTGTTTAGCCGACAGGACTGACAGGGATGACAGTGTTATTTTAGAAAGTATAAGAGAGGTTTCTGCAATTATCACAAACCTCAGGGGAGGTAAGTGTAATTTATCCTTTTATTTTTTTTCTCTTCTTTCTCCCCTATTTTCCATGATAGTTAAATAAGAGAAAATATTTTCTTGATATTATCTTTTCTTTTTTCCTCACTACACCCATGAACCACATGGAGCTTGAAAAGATTTGCAATGTTAATCTTTCTCCATTTTGAATAATTAGAAGAATTGAAGATGATGTTTAAGGAGAGAGGTCAGGTCGTTGTGGCCAGAACCAGGACTTCTCACCAAAACGAAAAAGCCTTCTCTTTTAAGGTATCTTTAATTGGTAGTTTTAATGACACCAAACATTGTTTATTCATTTTTACTATTGACGTCAAAGACCAATTATAAATTCAAATGGAATAATATTGTTGTAAGTTCGAATTCGTATAAGATAAAATGTTTTAATAATTAGAGAGTCTAGAAAGTTGAGATAAATATAAACTCAATTATAAGATTATGTAATAATTAAAATGTCATATGTTTTATATAAACTCGAACTTATTATCCAAATTCAAATGCATTTGTTTATTTGTTTGTTAATGGGGGTGCTTTCAATGCTTTTAACTCTAAACCCTTTTGGTTACGGGGGCTTCTCACCAAACTTCTATGGAAAGAGATTTAGGGTATGTTTGAATATTTCTTGAGTTAAACTATTCCCATTCCCATTCACTTTTTACATTATATTTTATTTTAATTTAAAAATTTGTAATGTAAAAAATGATTATGATTTTAAAGAGATACCCGTTGAGAAGATATAGGAAGAAATATAGGATGAGGAATTAAACTATTTTTCTAAACTACCTTGTTTAATATGATAAATTTCTTTAGTGAAATATTATGTAAATTATGAATAGGGCCATTTAAATTTAATGAATCTCCACAAAAGCCCTTACGTTATAATTTGCAATATTTATATAAAGGGGATGTTTTCAAACTTGAATTTTGTAGTCATGTTTGTTCATCACGGCCCCCTTCCTCCCCCTCCCCCAAATTAAAAAATAGTCTCTTCTCTTCTTGTTTCGCTTCGTTTATTATAATTAAGATTGTGAAATGAGTCGAGCTATTCGAACTTAATTCGTGATTGATTCGGTTAGAAGTTTGTTCAAAATCGGCTTGTAAGAGTAATAAGTTAAGCATGACCATATTTTGAGACTCGAAAATTTATTGAGCTCGGCTCGAGTTCGACTCGTTAAGCGAAAAAGTATTATAATATTATATAAAAAATCAAGCTACATGAGCTCAACTCAATTGAAGGCTCGTTTGAAATCGGCTCAAAAGACTAATAAGCCAAGCTTGAACACAATTCGAAACTCATTATTTAGCAAGACAAGGCTTGAACAACTAACTATTCGGCCCGACTTGATTCATTTACAACCCTAATTATAACTTCCATCCTCATACGTGCCCCACCTCCAAACCCCATCTCGTCCACGTCTAAAAATTATTATTTTAATTTTTAAAAATCAAAACTAATCAACTAATATTAGTCAAAATTAAATTTCATATTTACATATATACATATATATATATACATAATATATATGCATATATTATACATATACATATACACATTGAAATTTATATATGTAAGAGTGTTGCATGAAATATAAAAATATTAAATCATATGTATATAATTTCAATATAAAATTGGGCCGGGTAACCTTTTCTCATTCCTGCCCTGAACCCATGTTAGGTTTTATTATCTTCTCCATCTCCGTGAAAAATTATTCTATGATCTTGTCACATGGTGTGACAGTTTCTATGATTTGATTATTTTGTAAGGTTCATATGGAACTCATTGTATTGCTAAAATCGTATAAGTCACATGTGTATGACGAGCACATGAAATAACTCAGGGACGAAGTTAGGAATATAGTTTGGGGGAGGGGCAAACTTTATTTTTACAATTCAATTGTAAGTTTAAAAGTTTAATATTGATTGATGATATTTTGCCAAGTAAATATATTCATTGATATATAAAAAGTTACAAATTATTCAACGGTTTAAAATTTTAATATTGATTGATGATATTTTGCCAAGTAAATATATTCATTGATATATAGAAAATTACAAATTAATCAACAGTCTAACTAAAAAAAGGATCCCAACAAAACTGTAGGCTATACAAGAAAAACTCAAAATAAAAGTTGTATACAATATCCACCCTCCACTAAAGTTTCAAAAACACACTCATTTTTAAGTGTATTAGAAGTGTCCTATACAACAAATTCTCAATAGTTCCTCCCAAGTCTTCATATTTTAGACACATTAAATATCGATGATGCTAAAAATATCTCTTTCAATATATATAATAAGACAATCATTTATTTATTAATCTCCCATTAAACTTGGTGTATATATTCAAGAAAACTTTCATATTTATAAGAAAGTTGTCAATAATGAATGGAAATTGTAACACAAAGAGTTTTTTTTTTCTGCACTAGAAATATATTAATGATGTATTAGCCTTTTTAAGAAAAAGTTTACCGTATTTCGGTTGAATACCTACATGTGATACAATCCTTAATTGCACATAAAAGAGGAGTAATATTAAAACTTTAGTTAAAGTAATTGTAAAAAAAATTGATCTTGGGAGCTATAAATTAAAGGGATATGTTTGAACATTTTTCAAAAAATATAAGAAAACTTTTAAATTAAAAAAGTTAGGGGGCTTGATCCTACATTCATTGGCTCATCCTTGAAATTATTTTATGAAATTATTTTTCTATCTCCATTTCTATTCTATTTATTTTTTTTAAAAATTCTTCATTTTAGAAACGAGACGGGATGAGACAAATTAGCATCCATGGTACCAAAGTGTCCCAACAATGAGTTGCCACGTGGGTGTTACAGGGAAGAAACCTATATGAGGCTGGTATAGTTAACAGAGCTCCATTGTAAAAATAAAAAGTAGTTATGAGTTGGGACAGAATAGGAAGAGGAGAGGGGGGGGGGTGGGCCTGGGCCCCTGCCCCCACAATCGAAACATAAGGGCATGCGCCTGTCCCATACATAGGAGGAAAAAAAGTGAAAACAAATTGATGGTATTTTTACCTTTGGGTTTCAAAATCCAGCAGCTTTATTGGCTTATCTAATCATATGGTTCCAACATGTCCCATCTTCTTCAGTCCCAGTCCCCCCCCCCCCCCCCCCCCCCCCCCCAATTTAACTCTGTTTTTTCTCAGTAGACATGTGGCAATCTTTTATATGAACTTCATACATTAGTTGTAATTCAGTCTACAATATGGTAAATTATATACAAACTTTACTTTTAGCATTTTTAAGCAAATTGAATGTGAGAGTCATACTAATATGAATTCTCAAATAAGCTATTCATGTCATGGGGTTAGATTGACATTTAATTATTTTATTCTTCAAACTATACCAATCTTATTGAAGTCATGTTTCTAATATTATTCAGTACAATGCCTTTTAAATTATTAGAAAAATTATTAAATAAGATAATATTTTACTTCTAATTGTGGTTTTTATTTGCTAACCCGTCAATTGTACAACTTATCTCCTGAAAAATATGTTTAAAATTGATTTATATGTCTTTCTGTCTAATAATATTCATACAATCTTTCAAAATTATTTGTTATTAATTAATTTTTTCATTGCATGTTTCTAAACATGAGTGAAACAAATAATAAGGGGAAAGGCAAGAAAGTTCAATTGAATCAAAAATGAAAGTCATTATGGTTTTCATGTGTGTATCACATTGAGATGACTAGTGGATGTGTTCAAGGAAAGTGTATCATAACCAATGGGGTGCATTGTCTCTTACCAACTGAGAACAATCTATTAGAAAATTAATAACCTATTTCCAAACATGAGTGAAACAAATAATAAGGGGGGAAAAGGCAAGAAAGAACTTCATTTGAAGCACAATTGAAAGTCATTATTGTTTTCAAGCATGTGTGTATCACATTGGAGATGACCAGTGGATGTGTGGTGGGAAAATGTATCATAACCAATGGGGTGCATTGTCTGTTACTAACTCAGAACAATCTAAGTGAAAATAACCTATTTCCAAACTCCAAAAAGGTGTATGATATGATCCATGTTAAAGAATTAACTTGTAAAGAAAAAGTTGCATCATAAAATTGAGGCTTCAAGGGAAGACTTCCACCGAGGGAGAGGCTGCTAATTTCCCACTTGAGAAGGAACAAGTATCTGTTTGATGGAGCAATGTAAAAATGCTATTTGAGTTAAGCAATTAAGTGTTTGGATGAGTGGTAAAAGTGCTTAATAACTATTAAATTGAGGCATTCATAATAAATTTGACTAATTTAATGAAAAAAATTAGACTTATCAGTTTGATCCAAACCACACATGGTCTATGTTTGGTTCAACATATTAACCGCACTTAATGACTTTTTCAAGTTTAAAATGAAAATTTTTAATTTATTAGGTATTTGGTTCGACTTATTGACTGTATTTAACTCAAAACAGACTTTTAAAAAAAATAGTTTCAGTAGAACTTTTTCAAAAAGTAACCAATTTACACTTATTAATAGCTGATATAAATACTACAATATCATTTTAGTGCTTTTCAAAAATATTTATCCAAACACTAAATAACTTAATTCAAACAGTGTTTTTCTACAGCTACTTTTTCAAACCGTACTTTTTTTTAATTCATTCAAACGAGTACTTAATGAAAAAGTTATGGTCAATAAGTGAAAATCTCAAAATCAATTAAGTGCGATTGAAGGACTCAAAACACATTAAGTGCTCGTTTGGATGGGCGGTAGAAACGAGTATTTAGGAAACGGGCAGAAATGAGCGTTTTGAAAAAAAAACTACTTACTGACACTTTTTCAAAACGCTTGTTTTGGTTTTAAAAATGTTCAAATAAGTGTTTCGAAAAGTCCAAACAAATACTCAATTATCTCAAAAGTCTAATTAAAATATAAAAAATTCAAAACGGATAGTGAAACTGTCCATCTAAACATAGTCTAATTGTGTTGAACAGCTGATCCAAACGTCAAGAAGAAAACAAACTGGGGGAGCCGGTAAGCACAAGGCATGAAAAAAAGGGTCAATCATCAACTCTCTACGAAACCAATGGTTTGCTTTGGCCTCAAACTTGAAAAATTCTTTGACAACTTCATGCAAAATCATTAGAAGAAACACACGACATGTAAGACAAGTTGGAAGCATTGATGGCTAATCATTAAAAATAAAGGATAATCTAAGGTACCTCTTGAGTCTTGAACACGCCATATCGCACATGATCACAACCTAGTAAAAGGAGGAGGAATAAATCTCTAAAGGCCTGGTGCATGTTGAAGCAATGACTTGGCCATCTCATCTCTGTACTTCCTATCTATTTTCCCACCTTGTCCTTCTAGAGATACAAATGGCAAGTAATGTTGACGTAGACGAAGGTGGAAAACATAGCGTTGCTCATTATTAATTAATCTCCCTAACCTTAAATTATTTACAAAGAAATAAAACTAAGATGCATAGTTCTCTTATAATCTGCATGCCATCTTTACATTTGTTTACAAGGTACATACAACCATCCAATATATATATATATATATATATATTGTATATTTAAGCATGCAATAAAGCTCTTGTATATTTAAACACATAGTAATAAAGTTGGTTGAGCTTCTTGTTGGGGTTGGGGTTGGGGTTGGTGTTACATAAAATTATACCATTTCATTGACCCCAATCTTTTATGATCTTGTTGATGATTTTCTTTCTGGCCTTAATTCATTCAAATTTGTAGCAAAAGCATCTCTCTCTGTGTGTGTGTGTGTGTGTGTATATATATATATATATATATATATATATATAAATTACATGGTATGCAACTATCTGTGCTTTTTCCTTTGTTTATTGGATGGTTGGTTGTTAAGGAAAGCAACTTTCGATTTCAAAAGGTGTTTGCAGTATTAAGATATTTATGGCAGTTACTGTTGGAATACCTTTAGAGGGGCTACAGTTACCATAATAGAATGTTGGACAGTTGGGTTTGTCTTTCAAATTGGTTTGGTGCATCTTCTTCTCTGCTCTTTCCAGCTAAGCTTTCCCTTCTTTTTGTTCTTTCTAATCTCACCTCACCTCATCCCTTCATTATATATATATATATATATATATATATATATATATATATTAACAACTCTTGCCTTCCAAATTTCGGTTTGTTTTCAGAATGGACCTGTCCCTGTTCAAGGGTAGGATGGTCATTTCAGATACATGAATCCTTTGCTTCTCTCTAAAAAGAGCAGATTAGAAATTGTGTCTTGTCTTTCAGGGATTTGGGATAATTTGAGGTTTGTTTTAGAGGTACCCATTTCTCTTAGATTTGGGATTCATCATCAGAAACCTCCAAAACTCCTATATAGTTTCTGGGTTTTATTTACTTTCTTTAAAAAAAAAACATTTGATTTTCTTCTTCTTCTTCTTCTTCTTCTTCTTCTTCTAGTAATAATACTAATAATTATAATAATACTCAAAGCAGTAGTAAATGTCAGCTTTTCTTTTGATGGAAAATTTTCCAATTTGGTTGTGTTTTGTAAGATTTGAGATTTTTGGTCCTTGTTATTTAGTAGAAATACTTCGATTTTAATGTTTTTGAGTTGCTTATGTGCATCATATATCTTCTCTTGATGAGTGTCAATTTGACAAAGATTTCACAATCTAATTCTCCAATTCCAGTCTTTGATTTCTCTCTCATTACACTCAAAACTGAGGAAATGGAGGAGTTGAAGTCATGATTTAGATTTGCGTATTCTTGCTTGCTGCTGTTCAATGGACTGGTTATAGTTGGAATGAGTCGTTAATGAAGCAAAGTATTTTCATGAGGGTTTTGTTCTGCAAGATCCACTGTCCGTCCTTCATTTGCTTTTGCAAACCCTCTGCTGCTCATCTATACAGTCCTGGGCCATTGAAATTGGAAAACACCCCCCATGTCCCATCAACAGTTGTGTCTATTACGAATACCTCCGAACAGTTATCTGGTGAGACAACTGAGGTTAAAGAAGAGAGCTTAGATGGGAAGCAAGAAATTGAGCAAGTTCTTAAAAGCTGTATCAGGAAGGCGCCTTCGGAACCAGGTGCTTCGAAAGAGGTTGAAAAGAAGAAAGTTCAATGGATGGACAACGTAGGGAAAGAACTTGTCGAGATCAAAGAATTTGAATCCAGGTGGGTACCATCTCTCTCTCTCTCTCGATCGATCGATTTACTGTTACTTCTTTTGTTTGATTTTCCTTCTGCTGAAATTTCTGGGTTAGTTCTGCACAAAAAAAATGTTCAGTTCCTGAAATTGGTGATTTGACATTTAAATCAACTGCAATTCAGTTTTGTTATCTTTTGGTTGCAATCAACTTTAGGAAGTAGAGGACATGAGGGAGGAGTCAGACTGAGTATAATGGATTGATAATGTCTAATTTGAATTTAAGAATCTTTACATTCTCCCCCAACCAATAAGGAAAAATTTCCATATGATCTAGGGCTAAAGGACTTAATTGTTTGAAAGGGCTGCAGGAAGGGGACAGAAATCCTAAAAGATGAAGATGCTGCTTGCACAAACCAGTTTCAAAAACATAATTAAAGGACTAAAGAGAAGAAAAGAGTTTCAGATTTGTGTTTTGGATTCTAAGTGGAAAGATTGAATTATTTCAGAGAATAAATTGATAGCTATATTCAGAAATTTTTTTTTGGTTATACTTGTGAAAATTGTGCACTTAAGTAGGGGAATGTGATTGCACAGATTGGAATTCTGTGCTCCTAGGAGAGAATGAGATAATTTATAAGTGATGCACGAGGATAATAGATCTCACTTTGGAGAATCTATGCAGAAATATGGATCCCTGTAAGATCTATTTCCTAAAAAATAATTCGTAGTTGGAGAACAAGATTCAAACTACTGAAAAGAAATTTGAATGAAAAGGACACTGAACCATAGCAATGGAATCTATTTTCTTAGCAAACATTTTTAATCTTGTTTTGTTAATTGTGTCATGGAGGTTCAAAAAATATCATCCTATTTTTTTTTCTATGTAAAATAATCATACATGGAGTCCCAGGATTGAAGGGGCGAGTTGTATGTAGCTGTTATCAACGTGAGATGAAAGAGTCAAGGTGGTTTGGATATTGTGGAATCTCTCAACTGATATGGTGGAGTCTATCAAGGAGTTCTGTTATTTTCTCTATTACTTGTTTCTGCCCAGTCATGAGAGAACCTACATCTTGCTCCAAACGCTCCACTCGTGAGTCCATCCCTAGGCTCTGATACCACTTTGGTATGTTCACGCTGTTGAGAGTATTCTTCCCTATCTTGTTCACGTAAGGAGATAAACACAATTGGGGAAATTAAATTAAGTGGCAATTGGAGAATGGACGGAGAGAAGTGCAGTGAAAAAAAAAAACAGAGTAATAGGGTTGCTTCGAGGGAACCCCAGGTCCTCCGGTAGACTAACACTGTGTTTAGGATTGGTTCAAAAGATATCTTTATTCAACACATGTTCCCAATTTTTACATCGATAATCAGCAATAAAATAAGAACAAATCAGCAATAAAATATGAACAGAATAACATCCTAACTGAGATTCCTTGATAGTCTCCACCATATCAGTTGAGAGATTCCACAATATCCAAACCACCTTGACTCTTTCATCTCACGTTGATAACAGTAGCATGTTAATGGAGTTGTACTGCTAGTTTCTAGTTTGATAAATGGCACACTTAATGCATACAATAACCTGATTGCATAATAATACTGTATATTTCATTTCCACGTGTCTAAAAATGCCTGAGCATGCCTTCTGTCTGAGTGTTTTCATGGATTTTATTACATAATTGAGAATCACACTAATCATGTAGGTTGTTCAATTGCATTTTTTTTTTTATAAATGTAATTGTGGGTTGTTCAATTTGAATAGTTGTGGCCATCAATTAAATAGGGAAAGAACCGTTGCTACAGTTGGCAAAAAATGTTGGAATCCTAGCATACAAGATCCCCTGTTCTCCCAATCCTCATGCAATACCAAGTGGTCCTTCTCTCTAATTCTCTATCCTATTGGATTACCTCAAAAAAATGGTTTTGCAAGGATGAAGAGAGCAAAGGTTTTAGGCCTAAATGGTGTTCTTGTAAAATTGGGGATGAGTGTGAAGAACCAGTATGTATCATTGTTTATTGAAATTTTGGAGATGGGGGTAATGAGGCATGGAGAAGTGTTGTGGTAACTATGTCCTTAAAAGAAAGAAGCCATTCATACACATTGTGAAAGAAAAAAAAATTCAGATCAAACTTGTGAGCTATATATGAAATGATAAGAAAGATTGATGAAGTGAAGATTAAGACGAGGTACTAAAGTTTCAAAAAAATGAATCAGTTTGGCATTATACGGGGTGGTTTCTAGTTAGGTAGTATCTTAGACGGTTAAGGAGGAAGTTAGAAGAAAATGGATAATGGATTAGAATTACCATATGGTTCTTTACTTTTTTTTTTTTGATTTGGACAAATCATATGACACAACTCAAATTTGATTTGAGAACAAATGAATACCTGATGATGTGCTAATGTAGTGGATATTCATGATTTTTTTTTTCTCCTGAGGGCATGGACATTTACGAATATCCATACCATTATTTGTAATAATTATTCGTGTTTCCTTTCACAACCCCATTAGTGATGATGGATTTTCACCTTCCAATGCTATGCAAAAAAGACAATACAACAATTTGATATCTATGGATGAGGTCCAAATTTCCCATCAGTTAATTTACAGTCGCATGGCACCTTGTCTTCCTGTTGATATCCCCTGCAGTTTGGTGTTTTATAGATGGCCTTTAAAATTGCAGTAAGCACTGAAAGTAGCAAATTCTTCAAGTAAATGTTTATCGATGTTGGGGATCAAAATTTCGTATATTTTCCATTGAAATGGCTGAAACATTTTTGTTTCTCAATGGACCAAAACGAAATGCAAGTGAAATACCGAAATTCACATGTTTCTATGGAAATAAAGTCGTTTCTATTGAAACATGTTTTCGTGTCGAAACTAATCAAAACATATTGAAACAATATAAACATTTTTTTTTTGTATCAGCAATAATTGTACTAGTTGGTAAAAGATATTAGCTTCTTTTTTTTTTTCTCAAATGAAGGAGGAGATCTAAGGATTTAGACCTAAAATTATTGGAAGACATCTCTATTTTTTTTCCCACAAAATTGTAAATAAAGAAAAGTAGTAGTGAAAATGAAAAGTAGATGAACATTTTATTTTAATAATACTTAGTTGCTAATTATAATAGGCTTAACTTGCTATATGTTTTACATAAATTATTATTTTATATGTAACTTGTGTCAAATTGTATAATTTATTTAGATTACATAGTATATTTCTATTATGTTATAGTGCTCTATTTAATTATAATAATTTCGCATATTTAATAAAAAAATATATAATAAATACATATTATATGAAAAATTAGTTCTAATTTTTTTATATTAGCTTTTAACCAGTAAAGAATTATTTGGTATCAATGACTAGTTTACATTCATATTTATTTCTCAATTTCACCCTAAATCTTCTTGTGTGGATGGATGTGTTAATTAATTATAATATTTATCTTTATACATTCATGTATTTACTTTATGTTTTACTTAATAAAAAAAAATATTTTACTTTATTGTTTTCAAGTGTTTATACGCAGTTCAATTTTTTTTCAACATTTTCACTATGTTTCCGAAATGTTTTCGTTTTTTGGGTGACCGAAACAATGCTACAAAATGGAATTTTGATATGTGCACCTTTTTGTTTATGAAAGCAAATAAGAACCTGAGTATATTCTGAATTAAATCTCGGTTATTTTAGGACTGAAGAACATCTAGAATCTTATCTGACAATGTCCCTTGTATAGCATAGAGTTATGGGAATATCTGTTGCTGGAACCATAATCTAATGGTTTGTTTTTGTTACTCACCTTAATAAAGAAACAATGCAGAACCCATTTATGCTTTGTCCATAGATTCGTGAGATTGCTTTCTACTTCCTCTTATGCAAGGGAGGAGCAATATCATGATATGTCATGGATATGTTGCTCAAATAGTTGGTTTTTATCGCTCTGTTCATTTGCCTTCATTTTTTTTTTTGTTGACTGCTTCTAACTCTCTCCTTAACAGAAAAAAGTAAGAAAAAAAATACCACAATGAATTCTATTTGATAGTTAGGAATCCTAAATAATATGATACACTTTTACACTAAAGCCCCCCATTGAATTACATCTGAAAATCTGTTTCCAGTTTAAATTTCTTCTCAGAAAGAGACATAATTTCAAAAGAGAATACATCATCTTTTGTTTTCAATGACAGTTCCATAAGACAATGTATCAAACAAGAATGTTCATTTCTTGATGCAGTTTAAAAACTTCTGTATCCATTCTCATGCTGCAATATCTAACAGTTTTAACCTGGTTATCACTGTGTCATTTGACATCCTTTTGCTGGCAGTGAAACTGGAGATACTGACAATGAAGATGACAATAGAGGCTGTGCTTGTATTATTCTATGACGCTGCTTAGCCAGCCTGCTTTTGCAAATCCCTATAGTGGCTATAGCAATGACAAGAAAAATTGATGAAAAACAGCCTTATGGTCCCCATTACGATTGATCGGTTAGAATTGGGATGGGATATAGAGCAGCTGCAACATTGTCAAATTCCATTTTCAGATAGTGTTTCTTTGCTGCTGGCTCCTCTTCAGTTAAATCAAGAACTTTCTATGAGAATTCAGTTCAGCTGACAATTCATATCCCTTTTTAAGAATGTGAAGCTATTGTTTCTTTATACTGCTAAGTTCAATTCTTCTACTGATAATGAAACCCCATAGTTTCTTTGTCTTTTTCTTGCTTCAACTGCTATGCCTTCTGTTCTGCAATATTCATTGTTCTAATATTGAAAGGTTGTAAAAATCCTTTCACAAGAAAATTAACAATTTAACACGAGAAAGATAACAGTCCCGTAATTGTGGGAATTGTTTTTTGACAGGGTATAATTCCTTTCATATTAGTTTTGACAATATCAAGGCACTCCAAGACCTTCTATAGCAAGGTGAATTTCAAGATTGAGATGGGTTGATGTAGTAAGAAAAGACGTAACAGCGTGTGATTTAACTAGAGTTATATCCCTAGACAATGTAGAATGAGGAAATAGGTTTCATACTTTCATGTAGGTAACTCCAAATGTTAAAAGAGTATCAAGGCGTTCCAAATCAAATATGAAATATATTAGATTATCATAGAGGTTCAAGAGAATTCGGAATGTTTATAATTTTTTTTTTAAAAAAAAGTAAATAGGGCCAAATCCTGCAATCTTGTTGAGAGTAAAGTTAATTAGAAACTTGCATGTTAGTTATTGGACATATCAGAAAATGCAGAATCATTTCATCTTTTTTTGCCTCATTAGTTGTTTTAGTATTTTTCATTAAACTAAAAGAGTAAAAATAAGATATATCAGAAACATCATGGTGCAATCTGCGTTTAAATCATATGTGCCAATATGCCTTTCGGGTTCATTGATGGACACTGGAATGACACAGAAAACAAGCAACATAAAGATGAATAGAGTGATTGCAGACAGCTAGGTAGAATATGACAGCATAATTAGAAAGAGACTGTTCAGCACCAAAATTTGAAAAATGAGGCCTTCAGCATGCATCCACCTTTTTTACTTTTAGAAATGAAAATGACATCGGAGTTCAATAGCCCTATGGTGAGAACATGGGGAACTACTGTTTCATTGTTCTACTGATATGTGCGGTTGGGGGAGAGAGAGATAGAGAGCACCACAAAAATATATCATAAAAGTCACTGACCTCTAACTACAGAACTCCAATTTAATTTTTAAGGATTACTTGTTTATTTTAATGTTGTGAAAGATTACCTGTTATTACTGTTTACAAGTGCATGGACCAAAGGTTTTCACAATCCTAGCAATTTTGACCGTGCAAATGCACAACTTGCAGAGACCTAATGCTGCAATATTCCAGCTTAAACTCTTTGCCTTCGTTGGCGTATACGCAAGCTGTAGCGATTTGGCGGTGGTGCCCGGATGAAATAGCCAGTGAGGAATAAGATTGTTATTGATGAAAATAAACCAAGTGGGAATCCAATGGCCGCTCCTTCCCATGAAAACCATGACTCTTTAGTCTCCGCCTCTTGTAGCTCTGGTGGTGATAGCTCTTTTGGACATGGCACTTGAATTTGCATTCCGCATAACCCACTATTGTTTGCATAATAGTTTGGATCATTCATCGTGTTCATTTGGCCCCCTTCTGGAATCTGACCCACCAGCTTGTTGTTGCTCACATCCAAAGTAGTTAGTTCTTGCAGCTTTGCCAGTGTTCGCGGAATTGGGCCAGATAGTTTGTTGTGCGACAAGTCCAAGCTCTCTAGGCTATCTAAATCACCAAGACTTGCTGGTATCTGGCCGGAAAGTCTGTTGTAAGAGATGTTGAGTAGCTTTAGGCCCCTAAGATCACCTAGTGAAGCTGGAATTTCCCCTGAAAGGTGGTTCTTTGACAAGTCTAACAAAGAGTAGATATCAAGGCTGTGGCTTGAGAGACCTCGTATGGACTTCTTCCAGTTCACTATTAAGTCATTGAACTCGATCGAGAAGGTGAACATATCAGAAATTGAAGAAAATGTGTTCGGTGTTTCAATCATTCCGACAAGATTTCCCAACTCTGCAGTGATACTTCCGCTGAGGTTGTTACTAGAGACATCAAGAATTTGGAGGTTAGTGAGGTTGGAAATTGTGTCTGGGATTGAACCTTGAAGGGTATTGTTTCTTAGATTCAGAACTTGAAGAGTGGAGATTTGGGACAGGAATTTTGGGAATTCATGATTGATTTTGTTGTCATGAAGATCAAGGTGTTCAAGCTGTCTCAAGTTAGTCAGATTCCGAGGCAAGCTGCCAGAGAACTTATTATTTCCTAATGCTAGAATTTTAGTTTCTTGGGAAAAGGTTACTGGAATCTCACCTGAGAAATCATTGGAAGAGAAATCAATGTAAGCGAGCAACGCATCAGGGTCAAAAATGGGGAACGTGTTGCCAGAAAATCTGTTACTTGACAAGTCCAACAATAGTAGACGATAAATCTTGGAGATGGATGTTGGAATTGGCCCAGAAAAATTATTTCCAGCCAACATAAGAATCATGATCTCGGTAGCATCACCAATGTTTTTGGGCAATTCCCCAGAAAAATTGTTCCTTGAGAGTGCAAGGATTGATAAGTTCAGAGATTGGAAAAGACGAGGTGGAAGAGAACCAGTGAGCTTGTTATCTGACAGAATTATACTTCCAACTTCCATCTCAGCAAGCCAACGAGGAAATGTTCCTTCAAGGTTGTTATCGCTTAAATCAAGAAAATCAAGACGCTTTTGGGTAGAAATCCATCCTGGGATTTTTCCTGCAAGACCACAAGATCTGAGGGAAAGTTGAGAGAGCATACACTTTGGCGCAATCTTCACATTGTTATTCCAATTCAGGTTATTTCCTCCGAGAAACAAATTCTTCAGAGCCTTGATATCGAATAACCATGACGGAATTTCTCCACTGAGCATGTTATTTTCCAAACGAAGAGTTTCCAACTTGCTCAAATTCTGTATTGATGAGGGGATTCCACCGGTGAACTTGTTCTTGCTCAAGGCCAAAGTGGAAATGTTGGATAAATTTCCAATCTCTAAGGGAATTTCCATTGACACAGAATTGTTTGTCAAATCCAATACTTCCAAGTCTTTCAGATACAGAATCGAATATGGAATTGCACCAGAAAACTGGTTCGAGCGAAGGGACAATTGCTGCAACTTTGTGAGGTTTCCAATCTCTTTGGGGATATTTCCAGCAAGAAAGTTCTCCTCCAACTTCAGTGTCTTCAAGTTTTGAAGAGAGCCCACTTTGGGACTTAGAGCACCGTTGAGTAAGTTGTTACTCAAGTCTAGATATTGCAGATATCTCAATTGAAAAAGTTGTGGAGGAAAGGAGCCACGGAAGCTGTTCAGCCACATGTCAAGATGAACCAATTTACTGAGATTAGCAAACCCATTACCTGGAATTTCACCTTGTATGTAATTGTAGGAGATGTCCAGGAGCATCAAGCTTCTAATGCGGAAGAGAGGCATCAGGACTGTGGAAGTCACCACCATGGGAAGTGGGTTAACGATGGAATCTAGATGGAGAGCAATCACAGGCTTTGAAGTTGATCGAGAATTACAAATGACTCTGTCCCAGTGGCAACAATCTGAAGTGGAATTCCATGTTTCTAAGCCAGACATGGAACTATCTGAGGATAAGTTACTGAATAAGGAAGACTTTAATTGGAGAAGGGCTTGTTTTTGGTCATCAGGACAGCCCCATGAAGCAGAAAAGAAGAAAATGAAGTATCCAAGTAGCAGGCTTAGTTTGGCCATTGTTGGGATTCCTTTTCGTTGTGTGCACTGGTTAAAAAAGTAGAAAATATTGAGTGTGATGAAGAAGGAAGTGATGGGCTACGACAAAGGTAGTATTCAAAGTCAATGGGTACTATTAGTTGTTTGAAAATTGGTGTGGGAAAGAGATGGGAAGTCACATTGCCTTGTCATTATTATGGGAATTTTTTTTTTTTTTGTCGAGTGAGTTTACATAGACTGAGACTTTGACTTCATTCTTTTGTTTGGCCATTGTCAGGTTTCTTTTTCGTTATTTGATCAAGCTGTTCCTAAGTGCCAACTTGATCGTCTCACTCCAGAGTTTGAAGAATGTAGATGAGGTAACCTAAAAGAGCTGGTGACTCCAACTACCATCCATGTGCATTTCATACAGGGCTAACTTATCCTTTCACCCAAAGGATTCTAGATTAGGCAGTGGTATGAAGGATCAAACTATCTTATATATGTTAAAAATTTGAAAGAAATCAACAAATTTTTATTTTTTATTGGTTGGGGGAGTCTTAATTTTTAAATTTTTTTAGCAAAATTACAATACATAAGTTCAATTTTTAAAATTTTTAAGGGACATGGCCCCCACTAGCCATTCCTTGAACCGCCATTGAGATGAGGGAACCCTAAAGGAGCTGTTGATTCCGCCTATCATTCATGTTCAATTCATACTAGACTAGTTAACAAAGAAGAAATATTGTGCACTGAAGAGGGAAATGATGGGCTCTACTAGCTGGAGTATAGATAGTCAAAGGAGAGAAATTACTTTTTATGAAGTCGAGTTTTTTATTTTAAATAATTATAATATTTTATAGAATTTATATGAGATTTATGTACGATTAAAATTATAAAGACAATAAATTGTATATGCAGACGCAGACTCGTGAATAACTTGTTGACAATGAATAGTGGTAATTGTTTGAAAAATGAGGGGTAGGAAAGAAATGGGAAATCATTATTACGGGAATAAAATTCACTCCTCCTTTCTCTTCAACCATTGGAATATGATAAGGAAAAGGGCCAAGGCCACGTGGGACCTCATGATGTGATCTCTCCTTATTGTAGCCACTTGATTTCACAGCTGACGAGAGTATTACTACAGTGGAGTGAGTAGAGTCCTGCTGCTGCAGTATCTGGTGCAATCTGCTGGGGATAAATTAATTTGCAATTTTACAACTTCTATTATTATTTTAGACAAATTACACTAACTTCTCCTGAGATTTCTGACAATTACAAAAACTTTTTTTATGATTTCTGAAATAATACTGTTCCCCTTCTGATTTCAATGTCGATAACAGATTCTTCCCTGCCGTTAATGACCGTTAGTTGACCTAACAGAGTTTGATAATGTAAGCAATTTTTTTGTCTAAATATCCAATTTTACCCCTTACAAGTCATGGTTAAATGCCATCACTTTAATAATAATTTTTTAATTAAAAAAAAAAACAAATTTCTTTTCCCTTCCCTCTTTCTTCCTTCCCCCCCCCCTCTCTCTCTCTCTCTCTCTCTCTCTCTACGTTCCTTCAAAGGCATCTCTCAAGTTTTTTTTCTAAAATCTTTTTCACTAAAGTTATTAATGCTTTCTAAATTTTTTTTCTTTCTGAAAAAAAAAACAAATTTATCTCTCTAAAATTTTTTTTTCTAATATATCTCTAGTTTTTTTTTCTAAAATCTTTTTCACTAAAGTTATTAATGAGTTTCTTTCTAAAATTCATTTAGCTATGAAAAAAAGGTACTAAAAAATTATTTTTAAAAATTATCTTTGTCCAAATTTATTTTTCTAAAACTTAATTTAAAATATTTCATTAAAATTCATTTAGCTATGAAAAAAAGGTACTAAAAAATTATTTTTAAAAATAATTTCTTGAATTATCTTTGTCCAAATTTATTTTTTTAAAACTTAATTTAAAACATTTCATAAATTAATCGCCCCTCTAAACACGTCTCTATATAAATTTAAGACTAACACATCAAAATATATCGGTTTGTTCTGGATCAATTCCACCAACTTCTTAATACGCCATTGATGACCATCCAAGCTTCTGATTGCACAATAATCACATACCCAAAGAAGAGAAAAAGAAAACATACATCATCAAACTCGATCCTCAAACAACAAAATTATTCTCAAAAAAAATATCATGATGCCTAAACAAGACTCCAGTCTTCATATATCCAAACCCAAATCAACAATCACAATGCCAAAACAAAAATCCCAATTTTCATAAATTAAAAACCCAAATCAATAAACTTTACTAGGGTCAATTGCAAGTTGAACCCATGATCATTCGCTAATAGCTTCCACAATAGTTACCATTTGCCATTGTAGATTGCGTCTGGACTCTGAAGCTCCCTTTATCATTGCCTTCGCTCAATCTCGTATGAAGCAGCCTCTCGCATCTTCAAGTTTTTCTAAGTTCTTTCTCTGGTCAATGAAAAAGGACCCAAATCTCAATGCCCTACCCACGTGTGCCCAGTTAAGTTCTCTAAAAAACAAGTTCAAGACTCTTGATCTACAAGCAAAGCAATCAATTGGCTTAAAAAGGCACCCCTGTTGCAGAGTTCGACAGAAAACAGAGTTTTCTTCCATGTGTACAAGACTGTTTTCCATGGTTTCTCTGTGAAACTAAACACAAAAGAAGCCAAAGAATTGAAGAAAGGACCAGGAATTCTCGCGGTATTACTTGATCGTGTTTGTCAAATTCATACAACTCAATCACCTCAGTTCCTTGGAATCTCTGCAAGTAACCAAACCAGCCTGTTAATCGAGTCCGATTTCGATTCCTTTCCATCTTACTGTCATCTTGCGATGGGATTCGACGGCGTCGGAAGAGGAGAGAAAACGAATGATCTTCGAAGGTGATCGCCATGAGATTGATCGATACTTGCAGGCCGTGGATGAGATTCAACGGTCCATGGAATCGGCGACGATAGCCGAAGAACATAACAAGGCCAATAGCGCGATCCAGATCTCCATGGCACGGCTCGAGGATGAGTTTCGGAACATCTTGATTGCCCACACCAGTCCGATCGAGACTGAGAGTACCGGTGATTGTGAATTACAGGACGAAGATGGTGGTGGACGTCGGTGTTGTCAATGGTGGTGGCCGTCGGTGGTGGTGCACTGTTTGGGGTTAGGGTTAGGGCTGAGGGGGATTTGGATAGAGAGAGAGGATGGAGGAGGAGGTGGAGGAGAGAGAGAGAGTGTTATGGATTTTCTGATAAAATTATAATATTAAAATATACGGGTAAATTAGTAATTTTACTAATTCTGTTAACGGAGTTAAGGAGACAAGACTGACAGGGGGATAGTGTTATTTCAGAAAGTATAAGGGAGGTTTCTACAATTGCCAGAAACCTCAGGGGAGGTAAGTGTAATTATCTCTATTATTTTTTATTTTATGGATATGACATACACCCAACCAATAATGAAGGAAAGAGAGGGGGAGAGCCTAACTAGTACTATCAGGTCTGCCGGGGGGGGGGGGGAGGGGTTGGGGTCAGTGATGGTATAAAATTCTTTTATTATATAATAATTAATATAGTTTAATTTAATAATAATATTTTAAGAAAGAGAGGAAAAGAGAGAAAGAAGAATAATATATGTTAGAAGTATAATATTTCTACGTATATATTATTGTATAATGCTAGTAGGATTAGGATTTCATAGTTTATTTTCTTTATTAACACTTTTCATTTACAATCTCATGATACTTGTTTCTTTTATTAATATACTTGTTTTTTTATTAATACTTTTCATGTACAACCTCATAACCCTCCTATATAAGGAGTTCTCTTGTTTAGTTTCAGAATAATTCAGTCTAATACAAGATAGTCCTTTTGATTTTCCCTTTTCTCTCTTCTCTCTTTCTTTCTCTCTCTCTCTCTCTTACTTTATTCTACCAAATCTAACATGGTATCAGAGCCTAAATTCACTATGAGTTTGAGGGGGTGTGAGAAATATAATAGTTTCACATATATATTATTGTGTAATGCTAGTAGAATTAGGATTTCATAGTTTATTTCCTTTATTAACACTTTCATTGTACAACCTCATGATCCTTGTTTCCTTTATTAATACTTTCCATGTACAACCTCATAACCCTTCTATATAAGGAGTTCTCTTGTTTAGTTTCAGAATAATTCAGTCTAATACAATGTAATCATTTTGGTTTTCCCTTTTCCCTTTTCTCTTTTCTCTCTTTCTCTCTCTCTTACTTTATTCTACCAAATCTAACAATATATATATATATATATATTTGAGTTATTTAAGTTTAATAATAGTATTTTAGAATATTTAAAAGAATTACAATACTATTATAACTAATTAATATAATCTAATTGAATGATGAGGTTCGATCAAGCCCTCTTCTTGAATTTTTCATAATCTTCTACCACTCTCTTAAAGTACACGTGGAATATGTACTTAAAAAGAATAAGGCTAAGAACAAAAACAAGAACAAGAACAAGAGAAGCCTACCTCCCCATGGATTCCTTTATTCGGATTACTTCACATTTTTCCTAAGATATTACTTCATTCTTCATCTATGTTGTTTACGGAATTTGGTTCTTTTTAGGTTATAGTTGATGGTTGTTTCTCAATTCCATCTCTACTACAGAACCGGACATAAGAGTTTCTTCTCATCCAGCTCCTCATGAATGAAAGGATTAAAAAAGATTTAATTAAGATATACATGTATTTAATGAATAATACACTGAATCATGGGTGTCACGACCCAGAACCCGGCCTATGAGAATTAGGGGTTCGTGATCGGCCACCAAGGCCTTTTCCAATGATCACAATACTTTTTTTATTTCTATTTAATCAAACACAATGGAATAAAATTTTTTTTTCTATTGCAGAAGCGTCAATATATAATCTAACATCAGTCATTCATATATATTCCATAGTGACTACAAAGGTATATAATATAAACTCTCAAAATCTACTGATGTCATATTCGATATACATTCCATAATTACTAAAAGTAACTACATCATGTCTAACAAAATCCTAATGCAAAAGAGTTCATAGTTATAAGCTTTTGGCTATCCTAGCTGAACTTGCTTATTTCCTTGCCAATATCGTTATCTGAAATATATTGGATGAAAATCCGTATGAGCTCGACAACTCAGTGAGTAATCCATAACATGCCAAGGGTTTCAAAACTACTATGTACTGCATTCTGAAATGTCTATACTCATATGAAATTAGAATACATCATATCAAAGTACAACATATCAGAAACTAGTATCAAAGTCATTTTCAATAAATCTCAGTTCAATCACAGTCGTAAATCAATAATTGATAACATAGCACAATCATAATAATGATTCAATAACATAGTTTGATAACGATTATTTGTATTATAATTCAAACATGGTTCAAAGTCGTTTTCAATATCAATAGTCATAGTCAAATCAACATCATAATTCAATATTGTAACTCGATCATAGTTACGGTTCAAAGTCGTTTTCAATAACAATAGTCATAGTTCAAAATCAACATCATAGTTCGATTAAAGTTCAGTAACATAGTTCGATAACAATTTCATAATTTGATAATCAAGTCGTAGTTCAATAGTTCTTAGTTCGATGATTCAAAGTTCAATCATAGTTCATATTCGATATTCATAAAAGTTCAAATCATTAAAATTTCTCTTCTATAGCCAACAATTTAAAACCTCGCTGACTGAGATCAATGTTCAATAATACCTACCAATATACCCTGTGGTTAGGGTTCAATAAGGTCACAATCTATTCAATAATGACCAATCATAAAAGATTCTATGGCCAGCAAATTAGAACCTCGCTGACTGAGATCAATATTCAATAATGCCACTAATACACCCTGTTGGCAGGGTTCAATAAAGTCATAATCTATTCAAGAGTGACCAATCATAAAAGGGTGGTGTATTCAAAACGTCAAAATCATATCCAAAATCAATAACCTCAATAAAAAACTCAATTATTCAAATAAGAGTTTTATATTTAGTCTTTAGTTAAAACAGTTCAAAAATCAGTAATAAAATTGTATAGTGTCATGGGTATTTTACAAAACATTTTTCTTAAATCAAGGAAAGAAAATATTGATATCATTGGTTCGTTTAAAACATGTACTAGGCACAATGTAACTATTATGTAGAGACCTGAAAAAATGAGGGTAAATTTTTCATTTTTGTCGGTACGGTACTATTCATACACCGTTTGCCGGTAGGACACTACACGTACACTTTTAGATGTAAGACATGTTTAGGAGTATATCTTGAGTATGTCATAGAAGAGAAATATTCTTAGAATGTTAAAACACACCTTCTGTAAAAAGTTGAGCCTATTCAGTGACAGTTTTAAAAACTGGACCATAAAGGGCATCCGAGTGACCCGGGTGGATCCGGCCAAAACCGGCCACATGAGAAAATAAATTTTTTTGAAAAATATTATTTAAAATAATTTTAAGAACTTTGGTTAAAGCAAAATGTCAATTGAGGCGTTTCGGGATGGGTTGTAGTGTAACAGGGCCTTGGATTCATTAAGGCAAAAGGGTCTTTTTGCTCCTTTGCCCCTTTACTATAAATAGACCCCTTAGTGTGAAAAAAACACAGAAATGGCCTGAAGAAGGCGCAACTTCACGTTAATGGGAGAAAAGTGAAGAAAAACCCTAGGTTTTCCAAGCTTCAAGCCACCAAAACACACTCCTAGGCCAAGATTCTTGCAAGACTTCATTCTAGGAAGTTGTTCTTCTCATCAAGGGCTATATTCTCACTGATCGGTTCGGCTGCACAGCAAACACAACTCCTAAGGGTTGAGAAAAATCCTTTTAGGTATGATATTTTGCTAAATAAGGAATAGGATTAAGTTTAGAAGTGATTTACATATTGATTGAATGATTCATATGTTTATTTATTGTTAGAAAGTCACTTAGGATGTAGTTGCTTTGAAAACCTAGAGTTGGTTGTTTATATACTTATGCATTCTTTAAAAATTGAAAAAGTGATAAACATGAACCATGACTATAAGTGAAATTCATTGTATTCTGCTTAGGTTCATGTAGAAAAAATCTTGTAGTTGGAAAGTTATGATTTATTTAAGGTATTGGTGCTTTAAGTATTTTGTAATCTTTGAGAATTTGTCAAAGTGATGAACATGTAACTTCTTTATATGTTGGATTCATTGCATTCTAGCTATTGTTCATGTAGAGAAACTCTTGTGGTTTGAGAGTTATGATTTATTCCATGTGTTAGTACTTTATGTATTTTATGATCTTTGAGAAATTGTTAAGGTTGTGAATGTGTAATGTGTTTATATGTGAAATTGATTGAATTACATATTAGGTTCATGTAGACAAAGTTTTGTGATTCAAAGGTTATTGTTACTTTAAGTATAATGCATTATTTAAAACATACTCCATGTATTTGATAAAATGCTTTATTGAGATTGCATTATTGCATGGTGAAATCAAAACATATTGGCATATGGTGAATCCTTTGAAAACATAGTATGAGTTGAGCACTTGGTGCTATAGCATTCTAAGGGTGTAGATCCTGTGGTGAAAAACTCAAAATTGGCCATTGCATTGGTACTCTGACCCAACGGGAGCGATCCGTGAATGAGACATGGGTGTGGTATAAAGTTTGCATAGGTGTGTCATGCATATTACTAATGCATTGTATTGATGAATTGGAAGGCATGTAGATTATAAATGTACACTTGCATATGCCACACTTTAAATCTTGTTCCTTGCATTAGCATTATGTCATACTAGCAGTTGGGCTGACCTTTCGTGGGATATCATATTACAGATGAGGACTCCCGATACTTGAGATTTGATGAAGTCTTGAAAGAAGGAGGGAAATGAACCTTAAAGGATATTTGGCCCTTGGGGCATATTTTGTATGTACGGGCATAAGCCCAAAAGACTAGTATTTCAATGTGGATGAATGGTGAACTATAAACCTTGAATCATTTTGTAATGTAAGGGTTTACAACCCAAATGACGTGTAGTGTACTTTTGTTAAATGTGTATCAAATGTATATATGTTAAAAAAATGATATGTAAGATATCTTTATCTAATGAGCATCATATATATATATATATATATTGAGACAAATAGATGTGTATGTGAAAACAAGAGATGTATATTTAATTTATATGAATTATGGCCATCGAGTGAGAGTGGGTTGTGGCATGTTTATACATTTGAAGTATCATGAATATTAGGTGGGAAAAAGGCTTAGAAAACAAAGGAAGTTATGTCAAAATTTTAGTAAAATTAAGAAAAAAAAATAAATGTGTAAAACACAATTTAAATAGGTGAGAAAAGTGCTCAAAACGGAGGGTTAGAAATCTTGAAGAAATAGGCCAAAAATGGGGAAAACGAACTTGCAAAACTTTGGAAAAAAATTAGGAAAAATAGAAAAATTTAGTCCGCAGCCGCTACAGCAAACCTGCAGGAAATGGAAAAGTTAGGTTGCAGCTATGAACAGTGATTCTGCAAAAAATGCCATAGAGCAGTCCAGCCCAGCCGCCTACAGCCTACCGTGCACGCGCCCAGCCTGTCGTGCCACGCCCCCCCGTACGTGCAATCCTGCGTGCCTTCGCACCAACGGCGCCCCCTGCGTGCCCAGCATGCTGCCATCTGCTGCCTAGCCCTTGACACCTGATTACGCCCAAAGAATAACGCAGTAGTTATGGTGTAGCTTTGGGGTGTCAATTCCACAGGGAGACAAAATTAAAAGAATAATAGAAAGAATTTCTGAAACTAAAGAAAATATTAAATGGTTCACGAGAAAATAAAAATATAAAAAGTGATTTAAAAAGTAAATTAAAATTAAACAGAGTGATTAACAGAAAAATGTACTCAAATTAATGAATAGTAGAGTGTCGGGAATCCCTTGCACATATCTAGTATTTTAATTATTTTTAATTCACTGATAACTCAATTGAGAATTTAAATTCCAAAAATCTCAATTGGAAGATATAAAATTATGAACAAAAATTAAACTGAAAGTAACCCTTTGAAAAATCATTCATCACTTTTAAATCACTCAAATTATTATTCACATTGAGAAAACCCAACGACGACAATATACCTAACAAGTAATATTGCAGCAAAGAATTGAATTAATATAAATAATTAATTGTTCCAAAAATAATCAAAGCATTAATCCATTCAATAGAAAAAGCATGACTGAATTTATAAACAAACTGAACCCTTTAATTATTCGGAGAAGAAAACCCAACAATAAATTGAGAATGACAACCAAAGAATTTAATAAATGAAAACCATGTACAGGAATCAAAAATAAATTAAAATAATCATCTAGTGTGCAAGTTCATTCCTAACCCCACTTAAAAATTTAGTTGCCCATGTACACGACGGACGACATGAATTTCATGGAGAAACACTGAGCCATGGAGTAGCTACGCTGATTTTTTCCTCCAAAAACAGCCCTGCGCTACAGCCACACCTGTTCTATCTCCCAAAAACAGCCGCACGGACTGCCCTGTAAAAATAGTCCCCCCTCTGTTTAGTTTTTTTTTATTATTATTTATATTCAGCTTGCTCTTGCGCCCCACCGTTTCCAAAACCAGCGCCTGGGCCAATACTGCACAAGCCCATTCAGCCCACCGCACGCTACAAACCCAACGCCACAAGTCTGCGCAGCCATGCCAGCCCAAACTGCCCTGGACTAAAACCTCTTCGCGCTGCACGCAGCTTGCGCCCATAGCGCTTCACTCGCAATTGTCCTGGGCCCGCACCGCACTCAGCCATTCCGCGCCTTATGCCAAGTCATGGTTGGCTTTTCTTCTTTTGGTCTTGCTTTAACCACCGACCCACACTGCTTCAAGCCCTGCGCCGCACAACAAGCCCCTGGCCCACATCACTTCAGCGCCTCAAAGCCCATTTTTTTCCTTCCGTTTTTTTAATTCTTTTTTCTCGGCTGTGGCCCCACTGCTTCCTTCAATTCAACAAAGCCAAGCCCATTTTGCTTCACTTTTGTTTTTCTTCCCTGCGCCTATTGATCTCTTTTTCTCTTTCTTTTTTTTCATTTCTATTCTTCTGCTTTGCTTTTCAATACTAGGCCCCACTTAATTTGGCTCTTTTTAATCTCCATTTTTCTTCAGCCATTCTGTCCTGCAATCTAACAAATAATAAATTTTTGCAACTGTTCAAGAGTAAAATTTCCAAGGACTATTTAATGCATTCATTTGAGATTTAAAATATCATATAATGCTCAAATCCATCTCACTATGAATAGAAATTAAATTTAATAAAATCAATTATATCTCGGCATTTCTATTCACATTTTAGCAATTTAATATAATAATAAGGTATTTAGAGTGCACTTTTGCGCACTCATTAACACCCCTTGACACCAACACTTTTGGCCACCTTTTTGAGCCATGTTTGGGTACATTTTTGGACTATGTTTGGACACCATATTGGGCCATGTTTGGCCACCTTTTTAGGCTATTTTTGGTAACCCTTTTAGGCCATGTTTGGCCACTTACATGGCCATGTTTGGCCCCTCCTTCCTTAGACAATTTTTGGTGGACTTCTTGACCCATTCTTGGACCATGCCTTAGGGACATTTTAGGGTCCATTTGGGCCATCATACCAAGAGCATATTTAGAGACATTGGGTGGGCCTATTTTGGAAGCCATCTTTGAACATGACTTAAAGTATTTTCAATATTAATTGGACGAGATGCTTGAGCAATATTAGGAGACCATTTAGGTTGAGTTAAATGGCAAGTTTTCACTTAAAATTTTGGAAAAACATGGGGGAAGGAATGCATAATTAATTGAATTCGCCTTAATGACCTTTCCTTTACTTTTCTTATTTCATTTCACTCACTCCCCTGATTTGTGAAAATTCGAGGCGTGACATATTATCAAAGGCTATAAGGCAATATACATTAATAAGTCATTCAAAACTATAGCAAATGAAGTATGTCTATTATCAAGGTCATAAAAGAGTTCAACATTCTTATGTATAACAAAATCCACCTCAAGTATGACATGGAAGTACTCACAAGGAATCTATTATCAAAGTCATAAAAGAGTCGATATTTATATCTATAATGAAAACCTAACTCAATATGGTATGAAAAACTCACCTGAAGTACCAAAAGCTTAATCCAAAAATCCTTCCTTAAACGAAGGTTCCTAAAATCACAATTCAAGATCTTGTTACTTTCTTGTTCAAAGCATCGCACAATTCAATTGTTAACTTAGAGCTTTTTCTATTTCAATTACCCTCTTCTCATAGCTTCATTAAGTCTTAAGGATGTATCGATCACTTTTCAATTTGCTATCGGGTTTGATTTTTTTTCAAAGGATGTCACCGTTAGGTTCAAAGTGTCGAAGATATTTGGTTTAGACTTTTTTAAATTTAAATTTGCGTATCTATAGTTTATTTTAAGCCTAGGGCATTTTTGTAATTTTATGTTTTTACGTGTTATATTTTTTGGTACTTCGTTTGCTATAATGGACTCTATTGTTCAGTCCGGATTGTCCAAAATAGTCAATATGGACTACTTTTTATATTTAATTGGTCCCGGGTATCATTAGGGGTAAAATGGTAATTTTTTATTTTATGTGTCTTAATTTTTTGGGACTTAATCTCACAAATCGAATTTTGCCGTTGAGTCCGAAATACCCAAAAACATTGGGTTGGACTATTGGTGCATTTTAATTGGCCTTCGTTTGGCTTATTTTTTACCCAAGGGCATTTTGATAATTTTTTAAAATCAATTGGATTTAAAAATAATTTTTTATTATTTTTCTGGATCATTTGTAATTAATCAGAAGCTGGGGCTTAATTTGAAATTTTAGAAAACTTTATAAACCAACCGGTTTAGTCTCCACTCAATTAAACCAGTTTAGTTTGGTCAAAAACCAAATGGTTTGGTTTAGGTTTGAAGCGTCATGCTGACGTCAGCGCCATATTGTTTTTTCCCCCTAACATTCCAATGCGATGTCGTTCCACTTATCAGGATCCATTTTTATAACGATCAACCCGACCCGAACAGGATCGTCTTCCCCATCACGACGACCACTATTCATCTGAAACCCTAGAAAGTTTTATTTCATTTTTGTGAGTCTTAAGGCCATATTCTTCTCTATTTTTAGTTTGATTTTTCTTTAGGGAGCCAAGGAAAAGTTTTGGCGTTAGGTTGGAGTCTTGAATCCGACCACGGAGTTCAGTTGAACTCCATTATCGTCTTACCTGTAACTCAATCGTACCATCTTGTTTCTTGATGGTTTTGCATGATTTTCGTTGGGCCGTGACCTTCTTCCTATTGGGTTTCAATTCGTGTTCAAAAAATTGTGTTTGAGGCCTTATTCGATGGAGTTTATTTTTGAACCCCAAATTGTTCAAGGTCAAAACTCACTGGTTGTAAGGTCATTCTTAATGATTCTTTCTATTTTGTGATTCTCGTGGATCCTACTTTCATTTCCAAGCCTCTAATTCAAGTTTTGGTTCAGTTGAGAATTGACCCATTTCTCAAGCTTTAACAATGGTGGTCGGGGGTCCCTCGGATCCCTTTTTAGCATCTAAACATCTTAACAACATCAGACAAGCTAATTAAAACAAAAAGTGAGGAAGATATTACCTGTTTAAGCTTGCACCTTGAATCCCCTTCTTTCTCTCTCTAAGCTTCAATGTTTTTGTCTCTTGTTCATTCCCCTCATTGGTCTCAGAAACTCAAATTCTTTCCTTCCTTCAGACAACATGCATGGAAGAAAACTTTCTCTCTTTTCTCTCTCTACAGTCTCTCTCTAACCGACACATGTGTATACTACACTTCACTTTTGATTTTTTTTTTCTGAACTCACACAACACACACACACACACACACACACATATAGATCTATTTTAAACATGTTGCATGTAATGTTATTGGTCCATTTGGGAGGTGGAGACTTTATTGTATATACATATACATATATGTTGCAATATTTTTCACAAAATGTGGGCAGCCCAAATGGCTTAATTTTTTTTTTGTTTAAATTCCTTCTTAGTTTTTGGGTCGGTTCAAAACTCATTGGCATCAATTTTGGCTTATTTTTTCCATTTTCCCCTTTATGCCTTGTTTGGCACTTAATTTATTTATTTTAACTTTTTGCATTATTTTTCCTTTTGTGAATTTGAATTTAATATTCACTCCTTCATGTATTGATTTTATAAATCGTAGCCGTAAATTATTTTTTCCGGAGTCGACCTCATTAATTAAGGTCCCGACATTTTTGGAATCGTCATTTATTTCCCGATCTAATTTTCTTAATTATTCTTTTTGGGGTCACTAATTAATAATTAATGACCTAATTACTATTTAACCGGGTCAGGGTGTTACAATGGGATTCTTTGAAATTTCATCTAATCTATTAGGAATTTGTATATCTTGTTTGGATATATAACTAAACATATCTTTTTTTTATAGATAATATTGATATAGAAAATTTCGCGTTATAACGAATCTTTATTTTGTTGTCTTTTCCGCAAAAAAAGAAAATAAAGCTTTCGCGGGCGAATATTTACTCTTTCAATATCTATTTCAGTTGTAGGGTTAGCCCATGACCTATTAGAATAAATGAATTGGTCCCTGGTTCGTTCCGCCATCCCACCCATTAGGATTCGTTTTCAATAGAATCTTCTGCATTCACAGGTTCCGTCGTTCCCATCGCTTCTCGATTAATGGTAAGGTCTGAATTCCCTTTTACAACATAGGGGAGCTCCTAATGAAATTTGTTCTTGAGTCAATCTCCCCTTTCCAACTAAGTCTTTATCGGCTCGAGGCTCTTTCTTTTTTTAGTTCTATGAACAGATTCATCTAATTATGGACGAATCAGTATTGATGCTTTATTACACTGCCTTTTATGACTTAAAAGTGCTTGATTCATGAGCTTTACAGGCCGGAGACCCAGACCTCCCTCCTCTTTTCTCGGATGGGGCCTCCTGTCCCTCCCCCGTCGCATAAGGAGTGTCTAAAGACAGAAGTTCTATTCGATCCAGCCAGATTTTTCAGAACGTTTTCAACCCCCCTCCCTTCCTATGTTGTAAAAGGGAATAAAGAAGAAATTCCTTTCTTTATCTTTACTGATACAGATGATTGTTCGGGCATCTATCTCCTCTCCAATCTCTACTAATTATTATAAAGGCGTTGAGTCAGAAGGCTTCTATCCCTCGAGGTAGGAACGTGGGATGGAGGCGGTAGAGAGAGAATACTGAACCTACCTCCTTTCCACTAATAAGCTTTATTCTCGATCGCTCCTTCCACTAATAATCCGAGGCAGTCTCTAGTCCAGTCTTCTATCCCCTCTAGGGAGGAGGAGTAAGATATACTTATTTAGTAAAAGAAAATGATGGCTTTCAAGCTTGACTAATAGGGGCATAGTTGGAGTCAAAGGTATTTTACTATTATTCCGACATTTGAATAAATCCGCTATTACTTACTGCTTTTTAGGGCTTTTTGCAAGGAATGGTTAGGACAGACATAGCCCCTTGGAAGGAGGACTCTCTAGAGGAGTCGAGTTCAAGGCATCAATAGTCGTCCTCTCCCTCACCCAACTCATCGGATACTAAAACAGCTATTAGGGCCGGGACGAGAATAATCAATCCGCCTCGCCTATCGATTATCGGAGAAGGCCTTGACCCCCGAGCCTTCCCAAAGGCTATGTGAAACTCTATAGAGGGCATATATCTCCCTAAAAAAACCGGAGAGAACAAGCAACAGATTGAGCTTTAGAAAGCCGTTGCGCGTTAGCGCATCCCTTTTCTTGCTCGATAATGAATGGTTGAATCATATTTGGGGATCTATATCATAACATGAGTTGAAAGGTTCTTCCGTAAGAGAGAGCCAAGAGATAGAGCAGAAATCTTGGAGAATCACTAGGGATAAAGGAAGCTAGCTCCTAGTGCTGAAGGCTTCCACTCTATCTATATCGTTCGGGCATCTCCTTGACCGAAGGAGTACTGAAGAAGCTTGAATTTGCTCTTAACGTTAGTGCGAAAGGACTTTTAAGGGAGAGTAAAGGTATTCCCCTATCCTTCTCTAGGGGATTCATTAGAGGACCTATATTTATTCCTGATTGGCCATTGATAGATCAGACTATCACCTCTTTTTGTTTAGATTATCTTATATAGCGAACTTGTTTAGGTCAAAGAAGAGAGAGGCTAGGAATTAGAAATCTTCCTTGTATGGGATTTGTTCAAAAGATGAAACTTATCCCAATAGTAAAGATATGCTACCTCTGTTAAATTATTAATTTAGAAAACTTCCTTAAATCATTAAATCACTTTCTTTAACACTTCGTACCTCGGGTCACTTCGTTGACTCTTTCTTTGTGGCAAATGTCAGGGAATCGAAAACTAAACGTTATCGCCTTGTTCCGATTCCAAACTTCGAAACCAATTCTTTAATACTTCACTTCAATCCTTGCCATTAATACTTCGTATTAACCTTCTAAGGCAAATTGTCTTAAAGGGTAATTGGCCAATTGACATTGCCTTGTGAGGCCAATTTCCCTCACTTTGAATAATATAAGAATGGCATCATGGGGCACTTTATGTGCTCCGGGCGGGTGCTGTGGTTACCACCTATTCTTTGGATTGCCGGTTCGAGGGGTGCCACGAAGCAAATGCTTCGGTTGGACTAATGAGACCATCTTTGGGATAGGATCCCGGGATGATTTACTCTGATATGAGGTATTAACCTCAATCTATCACTGGAATCTTTGATCCGGCCATCTGTCTTGGGCCTTTAAGGAAATAGAAACTTAATTTCACAACCAATGTTTAGATAACGGCTTTATCTAAGTTAATATCAGCATAATTAGTCCACCCAGGTTAGTATAACAGACTACTGTTTCAATAATCAACACAAAAAGATTTGGAGGAGACCTCCTCATATGTGTATCGTGGGTAAAGACTAAAGAGTTGGTTCGGCTACAAATACTTTTTGTCTTTCTGCATAATGTGGTGAAGAGGTTTAAGTGAGTTTTACTATTTCTGCATGACAAAATTGAATTTGAACTAATGCACAACCCCAGTAGAAGGACTTCCATTTCGTCTTTCACCTTCTGAATCCTGAGGATTGACATGTTTCTGGGCTTTCATCTATTTAATCAGTTTGCTTGTGTATCATTTATTTCATTATATTGTCAAATGTAATAATAGTGTTTTCCATTCGATTCTACTTGCAGGGATTTCATACAACAAAAACTAACAAATTATTAATTTTGAGATTTTATAAGCAACATTCTCAATATTAAGATAAACCAATTTTTTTTTTTTTATTGAAAGAACTTGAAATTGGAAGTATGCATGCTTGGATGATCATAGTATGTGGTAACAGGAATGAAACAATTAATCTATTTCTTTTTGTCTGTGAAGATAGATAGATTGTACATACATGACAGGCCCTAAATGGAGTAACAATTGGAAAAAGGAAATCTCCCAATAAAAAATATTCTGAGCTTCTTTAAAAACTCATCCTGCACTAAAGCTATAAACAAAATCAAACAAGACCGCTACAGCTTGGCCAATCCATGGCCCACTTCTGTTATAAGCTCAGATGCTATTACCAAGTCAGATCTTTCAATGTGTCAAGTGACTTCATGGCTTTATTTCTTGTTGAATATTCCAAACAAAGATTTAATAGCATTGATGGCATTCTCATTGATAAATGATTCGTCAAACCTTTTCATCAGGAGTTCAAATTCATCAGAAGTTCTTATGTTGGCTAGGTCGGGGTCTGTCCGGATTCTCTGTGACGAGCAACGGTTTCAGATATCTTTTTGAATTACAACAACTCAAAATAAACTAGGTAAAGTTGTATTGTACCTTGAAGTCTTCAAATCCTGCTTCCAAGGCATCTTCAAGTGCAGAAAGTCCAGCTTGTATCTGAATTAACAGCAAAAAGTTAAGGCAAATAAATGCTTCCTGGGTGAACAAGAATTAATAAGAACATGCCTTATTTGTCAACTGCAGTAATCTGTACCGGAACAGTGTTTGTGGCAATGGCACAGCATGGTTTGAACTAGAATGGTACCTGATTAAGCTTGGAATAACAACATGCAACATTGTAACTTGCCACTGAAGCTTCATTCGGATCTGGTTTTGATCCCAACACTGACTCAAATTTCTCCAATGCTTCTTCATATTTAGCATTCCTTCAGCATTTATCAAAAGAGATACAAAACTGTTAGCAGATGAAATAACCGAATGCCTGCGCATCAGAGAACTAAGACATCAAAAGTGTTTGAACGATGATAGATGATGAGGGTTTCTAGTTGTGGGAAAAAGAATCTGAATTCCTAATACATCCTATGAGAATCCAAAATAATTATGAAAGGTGGATCCCTTGACACGACCATAAGGCATAAGAGGAACTCACTGAAATTTGCGGCATGGAGGGGTTGTGAATGAATACAGAACAAAACAAGAACAGTCCAAAATGATCAAGTTAAATAGCTAGGGCTTACTTGTAAAACCGCAGCCCTTCACGAAGATCCTTTTCTCTGCTTTCTTTCTGTTCTTTTTTCCTCAAGTAATTTTGCATCTGAAGTTAATAGCAAGTTTCAGGCACTAATTGGTGCTGAGGTAAAATTCTCTCATATAGCCAAAAAAAAAAGAAGACAAAAAAGAGTGATAATATGCAACTTCAGCATGAGTTTACAATGGGGAATACTCACTTGGATTTCCCTCACTCTGTTACTAATCACACCTGAGTTCCTCTCAGCTCTGATAATCTCTTTCTCTGTCAACTCACCTGTACTATCCATCTTCCCTGCCAACCGTGTAGAAGTATTTACAGTTTTAGAAGGTGATGTAAAATTTATAAGATCGTCTAAAAATGTGAAGCTGGAATTCGAATGAGCTAAGAGTTTTGGAAGTAGATTCATTTGAAGTGTAGTTTCTCTTCTAAAAGTTGAATGAGCTTGTGTGTGTGTGTCCGTGTAGAAGTATCTTGCACTGAATATTTGCATAACATTTGAAGGTAAAACTAACCATATCTTTTCTGCATTCTCATGAGTAATGGGCCAACTCTTTGGCGAATGGTGTACATTGTTCTCCCATATTCAGCAGCAGGCCATATTTCTGTTCCGAATACAGCACTGTATACATTTTACAACTACTTGGTCAAATTTCCTTTAAAATAATTATTCCCAAATCCTATATATATTGAAAGAACCATTGAAACATCGCACGCCCTTAAATCATTCTTCAGGCTAAAATACCAACCAGGATAAGTTATTGATAAAAATATAAAGCTTCCAACATCAAATTACACTAAATCAACTTTAAAATTTATTGGAAATGTTAGTGTCTTAGGGTTAGCCACCAAACACGGTTATGTAATATTTCTTTTCCTTTTTGTTTCCTTTTCTAGGACTTAACCTTTACCGGTCAATGTTTTAAAACCCGGACCGGACCGGTTGACCGGCTGGTTCAACTGGTTGAACCGTCGACCGGTCCACAAAACGGTCTGGTTTAACCCATAAACCCGTTTTAAGTTCAAAACCGTTCTAAAAATAGAAAACCGGACGGTCCGACCGTTGAACCGGGTGACCCGGTACTGGGTCACCGGTTCACACCGGTTCTTGGCTTATATATAAAAGGCATCAATTAGGCAAAAACAATTCTCCCTCTCGCTTCTCACTTCACGATCTCTGCTGCGCCTGCGCCTGCGCCTCCCTCTCCCCGTCCTCTGGCTCCACCTCCGCCGTCAAAGAATGGTTCAGGCGGAAGTCCTCCTTCGAACTATGAAGGGCCAAACGATTCTCCCATCCAATCCCCCCCTGCGAGTAAGAGTTCGACCTCGGAGCCAAAGCTCAATTGGGGGAAGAAAATTGGATTAATGTTTGTGGGAATCGCGGCAATATTGCAGGTTTGTGTGGTGGCGTTCTTGGTAATCAAGAGACGGCAGCTGTTAAAGAACAATGACAGATTTTGAAGAGAATTGCATTATGAATTTTCATCATCTGCCATTGTTTATACTGGAGGAAGAGGGTATATTGAAATGAGATTCTTTAGTCAGCAGCAACTGGATACAAATTATAAATATGGATCATACAGATTTTAAAAGATTCATCAGAATATTGGTATCTCCATTTGGGCTGTCGCTGTTGTAAATGGGTAATTCTTGCTTGGCATTGTTTCACCATTTGTTTGTTCATTTCTCTTTTGATTTTTCTTACTTTGTTCATCTACACGGCTTATAAATCAGAAAGCAGAAGAAACCCTTTTTCACATTGTGTCAAATTGTGTTGTGACTTGTGACTGCTCTTACTTTATTTTTTATTTTTTTTTCTCCTCTCTCTTTCTAATATGTATGACTGTGTGACATAGGAATTTATGGAATGATCTTCTATTTACAATTAATGTTTTCTTCTCATTTCTCTTACTGGTGCGCATTTAACTTGTGAATTTGAGCTACATAGCTATGCTATTTTTATGAATTTTGTTCTTAAAACAGTATTAGAGAAAGAATATATGTTCTTAAAACTGATATTGGATGCTTGCTTTGAAATTATGGGGAAGCTTGTGGAGATATCGTAGGGCTTTGTACTAATTGTTGTATCTTCTTTTTTTGGCTTCCCTTTACCAAATTATTAGAGAGGGAATTAATAATAGGAAATAGAGAAGAAAAAAATTGCTAATCATGTTACCCACACAATTTGTGTTTGTATCTTTTTTTTTTTTCTATGTAGTTGAAGACTAAATTATTGGATTATGCTTGAATTGAATGTTAAAATGATTTTTGTTATAGTCCTTGCGATTATGGAAGAATAAAAATGAAGTTTCAACTTTCAACATTGTAATAAGGCATATCTACTATACTTTTTTCATTTTTTTCTTGAAGTTTTATATATTAAGAAAATTCATATTTTGTAAAATTTTTTATATAATTTTTAGTAACTTTTTATTTTTATAATTTTTTAAATTTAAAATATCAATAAGATGTATTATTAAATTATTAATTACATAATTATGACACGGTTTGATTCTGGTTGGCCTGACGATTGAACCAATAACCCGTAACGCAGACATTTTCCGGTTCGATGAACGGGCTGGGTTTGTTACTGCTCTTGTGACTCTCCCATATAAGGAGATCTCTCTTGTATGATTTCATCAATCTAATCTAATACAATGTAGTCGATTAGGGTTCTCCCCCAATTCTCTCTTTTATTTGATTCCACCAAATCTAACACATTAACATGAAATATGCCAGCTTCAAGTTATTCAAATACACACACAAGCTAATCTCCTCATGACTAGAAAGAGAGATTGTAGAAAATAAAAGAGAATCAAAGAATGAAACAAATACCTGGTGGCAAGTACTTTATCCCCAACAGTAAACAAACCAGTCTTATCAGCTGATCCTCCAACCCCAATGGCATCAATGTAAGTTCCACCATCTCTGCCCTTGGCAAACTTCAACCCGTATGGCTGATCCAATTCTACTTCATACTCTTCATACTTTTCTTCGTCTTCTTCATCTTCTTTTTCCCCTTCACTCTCCGATTTGGATGTCTTTGACTCAGTTTCGGATGCTTTGACAATAAAAATGGAGGTTTTTACCAGATGGGTGTTGGAGAAACTGATAGAAGTGGTCAGGAACGGATGGTTCTTGGATAAAGGTTGCTTGAATTGAGAGGATAGAAATGGGTATTGCTTGGCTGATGGGATTGTTCTTGGCAATGGTGGGGAAGAACAGATAGATGGATAGCTCCTTGGAGCTATAGACATGGTTGAATGATTGATCACAGACAACACTCTCTCTCTCTCTCTCTCTTTAAAAATCTATCTCGCTGTTGTTTTGTGTAGAGTCCAGAGGGGAGAGACGAGGATGATGGAGTGCGTGCAGAGTTGTTCTTGGGTCTTGGGAGGGGGAGATGAGAGATTAGAGATTGGTGTTGCAAAAAGATTTCAGCCAAGTGGACTAGTGGCTCTAATAGGCTGTTGCGTTCAATTCAATTATGTGCAGCCACGTGTCATTGTCTGGGTGGGATTCAGACGGCGGTCTGTGGAATATGAGTATCAGATTCTTAGGGACACGTGCTGGTATTTCATTACAGCACCAACCATGTTAAGCGGCTCTGATATCAAAGACGTATTCATTGCTCATTGGTTCCGGATGTAATCTACTTCAACTATATATAATCTCTTCACCTGCTTATGTGTTAATTATTTATTAATTTAAATGCACAGAACTTATCGTGTACAAAAAAAAATTTAAAAACTAAAGAATGGACTAAAATCTGATTAGTTCGAATTTAAAATAACTTCCAGTTGATTTGAGTTGGATATTTTATAAAATTCAAGTTGGACATTTTATGAAATTTAAGTTACCGAGCATCTTATTAGAGATTTGAGTTTGGTACTGCCTGGAATGGTAATAAGACGGCCAGGACAGAATGCCCCCTTTTCCATCTCATTTAGAGATTTATCTTTATCTTGATCTCGATTTTATTTATATTTCTTAATTTCTAACTCACTTAACCTTGAATCTTAATTTTTTTCCTTCTTTGAAATAAGCTAGAACTTTTTTTAATAAGTAAATTAAAATTTCATTGTCAAAACAATCAACAAAAAAAAAAAAATATAAATGTGATATAAAAAATTTTAAAACTAATTTTATATTACATAGTTTATTAGTAAATATAGATATATAGCAATAAAAAAAATTATAATAAATAGAGTAAAATAGAACAAAGTGACTATATCCAACCCTGCCGCGAATACAATCGAATTTTTAAAGTATGTTCTAACTCCGCTCCGACCGTGTTTATAAATACATCATACCCATCTTATTAAGCTCTAACCCTATTTATAAACACCACATTCTCATCTTATTAAAAACGAGACAGCCTACTCATGTATCACCATGAGATTCCTACTAAAACTTGAGTTTGCGCAAGACTAACGAATATTACACGCAATACTTCAATTTTAGTGACTCACCGGACAAACATGCTTACAGTCAGTCCGTCCTTATAAAAATCATAATCAGCAAAACCAGTGAAATGTGCTACCATATTTATAACAAGAAAACAAAAACAGAGCCAAGCATTTCTGACTGCAAAAATTCATTCAGACCTCAATTTTACAGAAAACTTCCAGGAATTTTTCTAAGAAATAAATGATTGCAACATCACAAACTCAAATGATGTCAATAATATTTTGAAGATTTGCACAAAAACTTACAGAAATTTATTGTATTCGAAGATTTGATATACACGTATGTGTGTGTGTGTGAGAGAGAGTGTGTGTGTGTGTGTGTGTGTGTGTGTGAGAGAGAGAGAGAGAGAGAGAGAGAGAGAGAGAGAGAAGAATTGCCTTACTTTCCAGGGATTGCAATAAATAATTCAATGCAATCACAACTTCATCCAAAATTTGCGCATGATCAAAAGATCTATATCATGAGGATGATACAAATTTAAATTATTGAAGAACTATATATATATAAGATAACATAAACAAGGTTGCATCGAGGATATTTTTAAACTTTAGATCTACACCATCACAAAGTGAATGTCCACCATCAAAACCAGATAACTTTGAAGATAATCCATCCTGGGTCCACCCCCGAGCTGAGAGCTTCGCTAAAAAAAAGCACAGGCGAAGTACAATTTCCCCATGTGCTAAAAAACTCTACACCTTCTGAGTTCTTTATTTCTATGCAAAAGAGAAGAAAGAAAAAAAAAACCCACCATCTACAAAAACATGGATATTGTGTCAAGTAAAATTTTCACTAAAACAGTCATAGTGAAATTAAATTTGAAGGAGCCAAAAAGAACTGAAAATTCACCTTTCATCTATTTGGATGAGCTATTAAAGGTAACTCTGACCTCGTCCTTCTGAAATCTAAAACTTGAAAATCTTGAAAACCATAAAAGCTGAGTTTAAAGCTTCTCTTTATCTGTTTATTACAGAATTTACATGATCCTCTAGAACAATAAAAACCTGCAGTTTAAAGAGCGATTTAGCTGCAATGCCCTACAAAATCGACAAAAGACCACCGTGAATTGGAAAAGAATTAAAAGTTTGGATACTAAGGAACTACAATCATACCCCCGTAAGTTATTTCTTCAGAATATTGCTTGAGAGGACTTTCTTCCCATATGGGCTGGTCCGCAGCACAGAAACATGGGGTCTTATGGCCTCCACTAATGCAATATGAAGAGCTCCCTGCTAAACAAGAAAACTTAAATGCAGCGCATAACGGGCTAGAGAGACTCAATTCTCGTTAGATAATACTGGATTCATAAATCTAACACCATCTAGTGCTTATTAATGTTAACGTCCAAGAAATCTTATGCTGTGTAGACGTGGAATGCTAAAAAACTAAAGACTGCTAGTAAATATATTTGCCATTATTTGGACCATTATTTAATATTTTACTCAGGAGAGGAATTTTCTAACCTTTGAATAATTCAAAGCTGCTTGAATAACATAATTGCCATAAGGGTCTTGCATGATTTGATCCAAACGAGGGTTATTTATCAACTCCTGGATGATATGAGGGCGGCGCTCTTCTCCTGCATATTTCAAGCATTTCTCAACCACATTACTGCTATATTTCTGCATGGACAGATCGCCATAGTTTCCCTCCAGTTGGTCTAGAATATCCACTGTTGCCCATGGAACATGAATATCAAAGACAAATTGCACAACATAGTTCCTGCAAGAATATAAATCAAATTTCTAAGAACATTACCATATGCATAGATATGAAAGGTAGCTCTTGGATGCCTCATTAAAACACATTATATAGGTTACTCAAAATGCAGTGTATAAAAGTTGTTTGGTTCCCTCATTTTTAGAACACAGTCTTTGCCTAAACAATTCAAAAGTTGGAGTCAATTGCAGTTGAGCCCTTGACCCAAAAAGCAGGTTGTTGAGCACTTTAATTACACAAATAGCACAGTATTGGGGTGTGAGAACCACAAGAACTTGAGACCCCTTAGTAGGATGTCAGTGACAATGACATCATGGAGCTGATTTTTATACAATTTAATACGAAAATTAAAAACTGTTGTGGTACATTAACCTAAATTCTATCATCAATATACCTTAAAAAGAAATACTAACTGATTCCTGATAATTTTTTCAGCCATATGAACTAAAAATAGGGTGCTTATACAAAGCTGATTAATCAACTAAGATTTTTCATTTCCCCACAAAACCTATTCCATTTATTTTTTGAAGGCTGTTTAAATTATAAGGTCCTCTATCAATCATTAAGTTACGCTTGTTACCTATTCTTGTCTTCTAACAAACGACAAGAGTGAAGAAGCACATTTTATATGTATACCATGCTGAAGGTACTCAACAAAACAAGTTCTCACATTATCTGTTTGAATTGGCCTCAGAAATCCTTTTTCTACCATTATGCTAATATGGAGCTGTATTGCTTGTTAAACCATAGGCCACCATTTCACCACATTTTCTTACAGGGCATCCAAACATCCTCACAGAAAAAAAAATCACACTACACTTTTGACATGAACAATATGAATCTAATAAAACAAGGCAAAAAAAGTGAAAAGAAGAAACCTAGTACCCAAATGGATCTTGGGAGAGAATCAGAGCATTTGAAGTGATCTCGCAAATCAAACGGCGTCTTTGCTCACCATCAGAATGGCTAAGGCATTTTTGAAGCACACAACAGCCATGACGGTCTGTTGCAAGTTCAAGACAAGTAATAGTTGCAGCTTCAAAAAGGAACTGCAGAAGAAACCATCATGAGTGTTTCATTTGACATCACAAAGTTGCTTCAAATTCAATGACATCATAATAAAGTATTAGTTAGGAAGAATCAGCGTATACGAGTAAATGGTAGAAGACAGTAAATCAGTAAACAGGTGCTTGGAAACAACAAAGAAGTAAGCTTGGCTTTCTATAACACAAGGCAAAAATAGATACTCCAAACAGGAACCATTTTTTAGAAGACGCTCAAAAGGGACTGTCCATGTACATATATAAGGAAAAAGAAAAAGAAAAAAAACAACCACAATCATTCCAACCCTTACTTAACACTCCTATCAGCCAAAAATTCCATTAAGGAGTCTACCAAAATTAAAGACAACTGAACAATCCAAAAATCTAAAGAACACAAAAAGAAAGAGTTATGAAGAGTTGGAGGCCACTCCACCCCTTAAAAAAATTCGATGATTGCTCTCTTTCCACACATACCATATCAAGCAAAGAGGTGTTGTGAACACACTTGCATATGCCTTTTACGAATCATCATAGGGAGAAGAAATTGACTTGTCATTACTAAAAAAAAAAAAAAGGGAGTCATTACTTAAAAAAAGGAGTCATCACTAACAATAGAAAGTGATGAATTACAATGTTCATCCCCTGAAAGTCTAGAAATGAGCCATGCAATGCAATAGAATTATTTCATTGCCATTAAAATACAAATAGATTCAAATCAATTACTACGATTTGGTTCAATTTCACTGTGGTACCCAAACACCCTCAAAATAAGTCACCTAATATATTTCATACTTCCATTCCACACTGGGAGGGATAGAAACAAACATAAACTTTGGTATTATTTGCCTGAAGTGGTTGCTTTCAAACTTGAAGCCGCGTTCTCACATTTGGCAGTCTAACAGATCTAACCTTTCAATACTACTAAATTGTTTTTTGGGTAAGTTTCCAACTATTAAATTAGTAATAGAAAGAACTATTTTATATTTATCATTTCTAGAAGTCGTTTTTCTGTGATTTAAAAAATCCATTTTCAGTGTTTCAATTACAATTAATTTGAAATGGCTCCCTCTAGTACGAATTCCTCTTTATGAAGCAAGAACACTCTATGTTGACTCATGTGTCAAACACCAACACTCTATGATACTTTCTGGACACGTGTCGGACACACGAAAAAAAGTGTCCAAATTTTGTATTTTTTCTAAATTTCAAACATATTCTAAACATTATGGACATGTTAGTACACGTTTTCTTTTTCTTTTTTTTTGTGGATTTTCCCTCATTTTCTCCTCATTTTCTGTTTTTTTGGTTATATATACACTTATATATGTTCTATGTAGTATTTAGTAACTATATATTATATGTAGTAGTTAGTATATTTATTTTGGAATTTGAATCATGGATATTGATGATTAAGTGAAATTCTTAATTTTTACACTAAATGTCTTTGTTATTTTAATATCTTAATAATATTTTTGTGATTTATGTATTTTTATATCAATTTTAATTGAAATAATATTAAGTTTTTATTATATCGTCATACAAAAAATATAAAATTATATATATATATATATATATTTTCAACATGTCCCTGACATATCTGTGTCTTACTTTTTTGAGAAAGGCCGTGTCCCATGTCTGTGCTTCTTAGATACCTCTTATATGGATGAAATGATGGCTTCCCTCAACATGCCAGAGAAGGAAATTGAAACATGGGAAATTAACTTCTTAGAGGTGTAGAACTTATTATGTACTTCCAAAAAGAAAGACTGGCTAAACCTAGCTTAGCCTATCCAATATCCAATCAAAGAAGAGTTTAAAGTCAGTCCCAATGTTGAGCATAGCTCATTGTTAGTGGATCTTTTTTTGCTGGAATGCTTGCTTGAATCTAGCTACTCCCATTACAAGGAATTTTGCATTCTATGTGGTATGTCTACAAACCCAAAAGAGATGTGACTCCTCAAGATCACCAAAGGGGCATCCAGATATAAGAATGAAAAAGAACACATCACCTTGCTTAAAGTACACATAAATTTACATACAGTCACAGTTATGGATGGTGGTTCTTAATACAACTCGTTCTTGGCTAGTATGCAATGGTAGATAAAATCAATAATGACGAAATATCCAACTCAAGTTACATAGATAAAAAATGATTGATAGAATGCATGGACAACTGATAGCTGTGGTGTGGGAGTCCTTAGTACAACTCGTTATATTGTTGTATGCAATGGTACATAAAATCAATATGGAATCCAACTCAACTTACATAAAATCTAAAGTGATTAATAGAATGCCTTGGACAACTGACAGCTTCAATGTGTGCATATTATAATATAGAAGTTCACCACATGCTGACATGTTGGTCTGCTACCCTGTTACATGAGATTTGATATGTTCAATGCACTCCTGGAAATAATTTACAACTTTAAATATCGTTCCCCATTAATAATGTTTCTCACCTATGCATTTTAAGAAAACAGAACCATTTCAAAATAGTAATTGACATTTCTCTTAGCAAATCCTATTTTCAATAATTCATTTCTTTTTTCTCTTGAATTAATAAAACTTTACAACTGAAAAGGACAAATAATTCAATTTTTTGTTGCATATTATTACATCACACTACATATCAGTCAATTGTCAACTAATACATAATTGTATCAGCGATTTGTATCCCAAAATGTCAAGATATTAGATAAAACTTGCTTGGGATGCAAAGACGACAATGTATTTAAAACAAACCCCATGTTGCACACATTAAAAGTTCTGAGTCTTCTGACATCCTAAAAAAAAGGGGACACATTGGCCAGAAATACCAAATGCTTTTACTAAGGTTGTCTGGAAGCTAATTCCATGATCAATAGATTTATTAGCTAGAACCTCTAGCATTCATCTTCAGTGTAGCCCCCACCCAAAAACTTCATCCTAATGCCTTGGAAGTTGATTTTCTCTGAACCTTGCTCTGGTAAAACTGGGTGCACAGCTCTGCCATGCATCAGTTGTGGACAACTCTCTTCAACCAGTCAAAGAATTAATTAATTTGAAAAATGATGAAGATATAGGTTCTTTTTTATGAATATATAACTTCAAGTAGTTAGATGTAAGACCTTTTTTTTCCATTGTTGTCCACAAAATAGATGGATACAATATTGATGAAATTAAAACAAAGAAAATATAATGTCATTATAAAACAGTGGATAAAGTGTTGGCATGACACCTAAAGAAGGGGTGGGGTGGGGTGGGCTTAGGGGTTCATTCTCATAGCTATTCATAAAAATAGAATAAAAATACTTGTGAAAGAAATCCCCAACTTCTAAACAAATGTGCTTTATTTGTTGACATTGATAAAAAATCAAAATCAAAATAAATTTTAGATACATGTCCAAGGTACAATTTCTTTTATTCTTTTTTTTTTTTTTTTGTGCAAAGAAAGAAAGTTTCAATAAAAAATATCATATGCAATAATCACTAAAATATAAAGAAATAAGAATAACATATAATTTGTATCATAGTTGAAATGGGAAAGTACGGGAACACCATCTATAACCACCCCATGGTTTGCCAAATTGATATTTAAACATATCCCTCTGTCAGCCTATGTATGAAGAATTTTATGGACAACTAGAAACACACAAAAATTTAGTACTCTAGACCTTAGAATATTTGGCATTATGGAGCCATGTCATCACATTGCTTTTAGCTCCATGTTCAAGCCATATAGAAGCTAGCTATGAAGCACGAACACTTTATTTGGCTCATGCATCTGTGTTAGACACCAACACTTTCGGATACTTTCCAGACACATGTTGGACAATCAAAAAAAGTGTCCAAATTTTGTATTCTTTTTTTGAATTTTGGACACGTTAGGATATATTAGTACACATTCTATATTTTATTTTTTTGATTTTCTTTCTCTCCTTGTCTCATCTTTTTTTGTTTTGTTTATATATATATACATATATATATATATATATGTTCTATGTAATAGTTAGTAATTTTTTTTGTAGAAGTTGAATCATAGATGTTGATAATTAAACACAGAAGTTCTTAAATTTTTATTTAATGGCTTCAGTTATTTTAATATCTTAATAATATTTTCGTAATTTATGTATTTTTATGTCAATTTTAATTAAAATAATGTTAGGTTTTTATTATATAGTCATATAAAAAATGCCTGTATTTGTGTCCGGTGCCCGTGTGCATGCCTCTTAGGAAGCTAGTTTAGCTTAGAGAGCTTGGTCCAAGCTATGATGGATGCAAGCAAGCTAGTATATGTATATGAACTTGTACTTTTTGTTGATTGTCCAAGTCTTATACACTTGTATGTGGAAAGTGTCACAGTTTGATACCAAAATACAAAGGCTAGACGAAACTCCAAGAATACTAGAATTTAAAACTCAATCTGTTCTCAACATAACAAGCCTAAATCAATACAGTTAAAGCCAAGGCGCCATGCAACTTCGCTTGTTTCCAAACTGATGCAGAGTACATTAGACTTCTTTTGCGTAAGCAAGATCTATCACACTTAAACGGAAGATACATGTACAAAGATTGTGTATATGTGCGTATTCCTTACCTCGCTATACTCAGGTGTTAAGTATTGCAAGCATCTTTGAGCAACATGGTTGGCATTGATGTTTTTTATCATGGTCACTATACCAGGCTTCAGTGAGGAAACAACCATGGAACACTGCTCTGGAGTCTTAAGGGTTTCAATAACCTTCTGAACAGCCCGAGTCCTGCATTTGGGAAGAATAATTAAGTATAAATCTTAGAATATCAAAAGAACATCAACAAAAGGCAACAAGGGGGAGACACAAAGGGGAGGAGAAAGCAAACCCATGCATGTCACATGAAATCCTAACAAGTTCCCCAGCATTTCTAGTGATTGTGTGCAGTATCTGCATCAGCTGATCCTCATCACAGACTTCAAGCAGCTTCTGAACAAGGTAATTCCCAAAAGGATCTGTCATGAGCTCAACAATGTGAACGATAATCTCACGAAAAATCTTTTCAACATCTTCCCGGGTGCCCTCAGTAAATTTCCTTTGTAAGAAGCGGCACCCATGTTGATCCTTTGCCATGGGATATATTCTCCCAGTGATTTCATCTATAGAGTTGTATTTCTGAAGTGGCAGCCTCAAATAATTATGCTTAAGATCAGCTGTATCAGGGGACGAAACTCGCAAACCCATACTATCTAACTGGAATTCAGTATTTGGAGTGAACAAACTTTGGTGGAAATGACCATTTGAGAAAACTCTTCCATTCTGGTTGACATCAGCAAGAATTTCATTTCCTCCAAAGGAGCCATACTTGACAGATCTAAGTGAGTTCAATCCGTGTGATCTTGTTAGAATCTTTTCAGGAAAACTCTGTTTCCCCACTTTGTCCAATACTTGCACATCACTAAACTCTGTGGAGGAAAGGATGGGATTAGATTGGCTTATGATCCTTGAGTTTGTAGCCTCGTTCCAAAACAGCTCTTGATTAGATTGTTCAAGATGGCAAGAGAGTGGAATCTCAGTATATGGTGGCCACAAGTTCCGATTCATTGACCTACTTGCCACATTCCCATTTGCTTGAATTGGACGCTGGGATTCCAATCGCTGATTCCGAAGCTGCTGTAAATACACGTACTGCTGATGCATCCTATAATGGCGTTCCTCTTCCATATGCCTCCATGTAATATGACGTTGACTTAGTTGTTGTGAATGTAAGTAAGGAAGTGGAGACTGGGTATTCAAGAAGTATTGTTGTTGATCGGAACTTATAGGGTATTCCACTCCATGGACAGGCACATTTGACAGAATCCCAAAACCTTGCACTCCATGAGCTAATGGCATGGTGCCAGAGAAATTCTCAATTGGCTGGCAATAACCAATTTGCTGCTTCTTGAGTTCTTGAACATTTAATTTAAATGGATTTGAACTTTCTTGGTGGTTCTTCTTTACATTAATCCCATTGAAACCACCTGATGAATCATTCAATGATCGGGGAGAGCGAGCCACCACCTGAGAATCCATATTGGAAGGGAGTTTCTTTACACTATTTGGATATTTTCTGTCCAATAAAATAGTGTGATTCTGAAAGGATTTATAATTGACTAAAGGAGGACTTGAAGCTTCAGTTGCCACCCCTTCATTGAAGCTCATTTCTGTAAATGCAGATGTCAAGGACTGGTCATCAGGCAGATTTGGTTCTTCTGGTGGAACCCTCTTGATGGGTGATTGTTGAATTTTATTGACAGATAGTTTTCTTTCATCCAAACTCCCATTTTTCTGAAGTTCCTCATTGAATGTCCCCTTTGAGTCATCCAAAGACACCCTTCTTAAGTCCTTTGAGGTGTTGGTGAGTCCGGATTCTTCCGAATTTGGATTCCCAGAAGTAGCATTTGGAATCTCACCAAGAAGCTTCTCAAATTCATCAAACTCTAATTCACTCATTCCCTTTTCCATTTTGTGAATTTCAGAAGTTAAAGAACCTCTCTTCACTAGTCAGAGCAAGCTTTACTAGGCAAAGTAGATCCCAAAAAGCCCTTCAATTACAACAACAATCTGCATTGTGAGAAAACGTAGCCATAATGCAAAGTTTACTATATAGTATATACTAAACAAACTTTACTCAAATCCATTAACCAAAGCATCACCAAGTTCATTCAAAACCATAATGTGAGAGTTTCTACCAGAATTAGAACTGGCAGTGTCTTTTTTTGGGGGAACTCACATTGTCAAACAACGAGAAAACTAGACATTCTTTCTAGGCAAAAAAAATCTCAAAGAAATCCAAATTTAATGAAAACCCATTCACCATTGCATCAAAGCTCTAAAAAAATATCAATTTGATTAGTAAACGATAACGGGTAATCCTTCCACTAAAGCAGCGATATTCCTGTAAGAATAAATTATCATATCAATCTTCCAAACCCAGAATTTTGAACAACAAATGCAAACACCTATATACATATATCAGCATTGGTATCATCAACAACAATAGGATTCATCTACACATTCAGTCAACACAAATGCATTCCACGACAGAGGCAATGAATATGCCAAAACCCCAGTTCGAAACAGAGCAACTTAATACTTTATCAGAACGGGTCTTAGACCACTTTCCTCGATTTCCACGTCTACGAACAAATGAAATGAAAACAGAAACTTTTAATAAGACGACCCATAAAAAGAATAGAATCTCAAATGAATCAGTTCATGAAAATGTGTCAAAATCCCGAGAGCGATATAATCAAAATCGGTATCAAAATTACCAGGAGATTAAATATGAAAAAAAAAAAAAAAAAGAGAGAAGAAAAACCGATTACAGAGAACATCAAATTGATTAAAAAAACAAACAGTTAGCACAATGAGAAATATATAGATACGAATAAAAACCCATGTCGATGAGGACTTACCAGAGACAGAAGCTTCCGGCATTAGAGACAACAGAATGAAGAATCCGTGGATATGGTGAGACTTAAACGACGAAAGAAGAGAGGCTTTTTTTTTAAAACAGAATTGTGGAAAGATAAGGGGGCTTATGGAAAATTAGGAAGAATGCAGATGGAGTGAGAAGTGTTATTGGTAAGGTCGTGAAGAGAGGCGGCGTGAAGATGAAGGAGAGGTTTCCAAAAGACTGAAGAGAGAGAGAGAGAGAGAGATGGCATTGGCACATTTATATTACATAGATACAAGCACAGGACGCACCAAACAACGCACCACAACGCAACCAACTAGAAAGCAAAAGCAATTACCATACCAATACCAATACCCCATGCATGCCTTCTCTCTGCCCTTTTCCTTTGTTTGGTACGTTTTTGGTTTTTGGTTTTTGGCTATGCCCTTTTATAATGTCTATATCTATTATACAACAGAGCAATGTTATGTATACATGACATCATTTATCATAATTTTTTTTTAAATTTAAATAAAATGATAAAATATACTTATTAATTATAAAAAAAATCTATTCACACATCATTAATTTTTCTATATAATATAATATAATTTAATGTATAATATTAAAGTATTATAAAGAAGACGTCAATTAACTTTCAAGTCCTAAAAACATCCATCCCATTACATCAAATAATAATTCATTATATATAATGTAACATAACACATTTTATAACATAAGTTCAGTGGTAAAGAGGTTGAGGTTGAAGTCTAATAATGGCTTACATTGTTACTAGTTTTGATTTTGTTTGGAGAGTTTTTCTACAAGACAATAATTAGAAAGTCATCGAAAAAATTTTGGTGATGACCGCTCTGATGATTAAGTTAGAAAAGTTAGACGTTTGTCAATTCTAAGTAGAACTAAAAATGAAAAGATTAGATATAGTATGTATCCAAAAATAGAAGTTTTCTAATTAAATTTCAGAAATTTGTGCATTAGACTTGATATTCTCTTTGATAAGAACGGTAGGCATTCAGTTCAAAATACTTTGAGGTGCAGTGCACAAGACTTTTGTTACTGCGTACGCAATCTTACTTTCATAAAATGAAAAGACTATTTTCACAACTCGAACATGTTACCTTTGAATCACAACGGAGTATTAAATAATAAGATTATGGTGTTAAGTCTTTCTTTTTTTTTTTTAACACTAATCATCCATTCACTGGTTTTAGTATTTTTACCGTGTTGCATGAGACAAATCAATACCATATATGTTTTTGTAAGAAACAAATATATAATTGGTAATAAAAGCTCCATCTATCAAGTGGGCAATGGCCCATTAACATTACTTATACAAATTGGTGGAGACAAAGGGGAGGTAAGTAAGAATTTAATATCATTGATTCTAAGAATTGTCTAATCTTTAAAAAATAATAACAATAATAATAGAAGCTGGATGCGTGCACTGAAATAGCAGGAGAGTCCCAGGATTAGAAGAGTGAAAATAGGGATTTTTTGTGAAAAAATGAGGGCTCCTGTTATATAAAATAAAAATTGTTGGAATTGCAGAGAGGTTTTGACCCTTTTAATAATGGACATTTAATGATTGAAGAGATAGTAAAACTAGTAATTAGTTTATTGCCTTGTAGCGTTACAAGTAATATAATTAGGTAGCACCAATAACGCTCCCAAATAAATCTTCATCAATATTAAAAACAGCCCGAGGTATATATTTATTATTATTATTATTGTTTTGGTTAATCAAATACTGTGATGACTCCAAAAAGATAAACCCTTTTTTTTTCCCTCTCTCCTGATGGAAATCTATTAATTTTGATTATGTTAGGATGTTTTACATAGAGAAGATGAAAGAGAGGATACTTGTTGGCATGACATGAAAGAGTACTAGAATAAACTTTTTCTTTAATCAAAGTAGTCTTAGCCTATAAAAGAAACATAAATGTATCATGGCTTCTTCTTCTTCTTCTTTTTTTCTTTCTTCTTTCTTGGGTACATGGCATGCAAATTAGTGGAGACAAACCTCAAAAAAATAACAAAAATGCGTGTTATATTGGAATATCTTATGGTAAACTAATACTACTTTAATAATTCCGTTTATTTTAATTTTTTTTCATATGAAAATAATCTTAAATTGTTGAAAGTTTGGATTTATTAAAAATGTGGTCCTATCTTCATCTTCATAATTACTACACAGCTGGAGAAGTAGATATTCCCAATATGTAATATGACTACTGTCAAGTTAGCATCACCAAGTGCATTTTGAACTGCCATAGGGTGCACCTCTTTTTGCCTACATTAATAGAAACAGTGGAGTGGATTGCATATTCACAATTTGTTTAGACAGGTCTGCAGAAGACACCTTGTTGGTAGATAATTTTAATTTTTTGGACAAGTTAGTTGAGTTCAATAGAAAATTCTTGACATGTGACTGTAATAGGTGTAGCAGAGCAGTTGTGCAAAAATATTAATATTGTCATAAAACATTACATTGTCACATTTCTTCCTATGTTTTGTGTTTTTGTTTGAAAGTGGGGATGAAAACGGTGATGACACTTGAAATGGGTAAAAACCTCATTATATTGAAAGCACTAACAATGCTGCTCCTGCTCCTGCTCCTGCTCCTGCTCACTCCATAAAACTAAAATTTTCGTTTGTTACTAAATGGATTATAATAGCTTTCCCCAAATAATTTGTTTAGATCCTCCAAGCTTGGTCTTCACCACCAAGATCCTTCCAGCAACATAAAATTTAAATCATGAAAGGAAAAAATAATATATATCATAGGCATACTCAAAAAAGAAGGTTCAATATCACTGCTATTATAGATCAAATTGCAAGTTGATACACGCCGTACTCTGGTAAGCTAACCTCACCACAGTTTTATACGTCCTACCATTGGCATCAACAATAAACTTTACAAAAATAAGCTCCCCTTGGCAGGAGAGACCACAATGGCTCATTCATCATTACCATGGTAATTGGTTCACCTTGACTTCTTCCCACAAGGCCTTCTACCCATCTTAGTAACCGTATCCTGACAGTAAAGGCAGTAAAAAGTTTAATAATCAAATAAATTTCAAACACTGGTAATTAGTGAAGGCAAACCATAGTAGAACAAAGTCACGCTTGATTTAAATTAACAGCTGATACCTGAGTTGTCCATGGGGTTCCCGGCAACCACAGGTTCCGGCTCCTTGATCTCGACTACTACACAATCTGACATCAAGAATGTTTTTGCCACTGAGGATGCATGCTCCAAGCAACATCTCACCACCTGAATCAGGAAAACATAAAAATTTTAAGTTACTAATTAGAACTTTTCAGGTCTCGTCAGGTGACCCAAGACATTTATTCACAAGAGTTCAGCAGTTCAAATAATAATAATATTTCAACTTGCTCTCGCTGCAATTAATCTGCACAAGTGCGGACTATAGTATGCAAACAGTGGGTGAAGGGAACGAATGTGTTCATTTTAATTTTATCTTTTCTTATCCTACCGCACATCAATATCTTCAATTTAAGTGCACTCAATTTATTAACATATTATTTCTTAATTGCCCAAGTCCCAACATTCTATTCCATACAGAATCGTTAGGCTGATAGTTATTTTATAAAATTTACTTTACATCAATTGCATAAAATTTTTCACTTAAACCATGTTGTTTTAATTTTTTGAGTAATGTCATATCTAATTTTTTCCTTCATGATGGATAAGTGAACCTAATTAACAAATTTTTTTTTTTGAACTTTTTATTATCTTTTAATTTTCAATCTTCTCTATATTCCTGTTTGCGTTCCTAATTTTAGTGAAGTCACACTCAAGATATTTTTCCGTTTTACTTTTCTTGAACACTCTTGATTTAAAGCTTCTCTACAAAATTTCAACATTTATTCATTTTCTAATTTCATCAATTCAAATAATGTCATCGACAAAAAGCATACACTATGAACTTCATCCTGTATGTACGTAGTCAGCCATATGTTTTATCGTTTCACCATTTTGATATATTGTTTTGTAATTTCTTTTTTTTCTAAAATCTACCAAAGTAGATGTAAGGGACTCTATCATAAACTCTCCAAATTGATAAAAACACCTTATGAAGATCTTTTTCCTCTCTCTAGATCTTTTCACAAGTCATTTTAACAAGTAAATAACCTCCATTAAATAAACTTCTAAACACTTCCAAACCTCAACAAAATACCATTTGTTCCTAATACTACCGGTTTTTGTCTTTCTCAATAAGTTTTTTTTTACCACGAACACTTAATCTTACGAAAAAATATATATATTCTTTGTTACCTTAGAGTTCTATACGTTTAAATTTTCTATATGATTTTCATTCAATAATAAATTTTCAAAATGATTTTTTCATTTACCTTTAATTTCCTCATCATTCATTAAGAATCTTAAATCTTCACTCTTTATACACTTAATATGATTAAAATCTTTGGTTTTCCTTATCCCTTAACAAGTTTATATATATATATATATATATATATATATATATTCTTCTCTCCATCTTTCTACCTAAATTGAAATCATCATATTCATGTGTTTAGTATCTCTCACAACTTTCTTTACTTCCTTGCATTTTTATCTTCTTCCCAACTTTCTTTATCTCTTAAGTTTTTTGCCGAGTTTTTATAATGTTCACTTTCACTTCCACTACTTTTTAAATTTCCTCACTCCACCACCCATGTTCCCCTAATAGAGGTCCTATTCTTTTCTATTCCTCACTCCACCTACTCCACCTATTCAATTAGGTTCATTTGTACATCATTGGAAAATGTACATCTTTTACCTCCAGCTTGTGACTTATCCCCTTCCACTCCCAAAAGGAGTAGTGCAGGATTCTAGTCCCAGTTATAGGTATTAGTGTCATAAACATTAGAAAACACTCTTATTTTAAAACTTCGGCTCTATCTAGGAATGGAACTGGAAGAATGTGCTCCCTCTTCAAGTACAAGAAGACAAATGCACAACAATGAAAAGAGATATACAAATGGATAGAAGATTTTGTGTGCAAAACACGGTGAATCCACTGGTTCACAACAACAGTCAGAATGTATTAAACCATGTCCAGTCCAGATCCAAATCTAAAACTAGTCCCATCCATCGGGGATTGCTATCATTTTCTGGTGGTCAAACATAGTAGTAGATGTAGGTACTCACTCTATTTATCACCAAAACGATCCTACATCCTATAAGTGCAGCCAAAAACCATAATCTAGCAATTCCAATTTCTGAAAGAAGAATATTATGCAGTTTCTACAAGTATTATCCTCTGCTGATTCATGGTGCAAACACCCCAAATAATCAAGGTTACCCTATCCAGTTCCTACTTCATCTAACTGATTTGCTTTTTGCAGAAGTTTAAGATCACGATGAAGATAAACTAATATTTCTCTCACCTTTTGCAAAGTCGAATCAATTTTTTTCACTTTTTTTTATAAACAATTTCAACAATATGCAGCCTCATCAAGCCAGATTGGTATTCACAACTCACCTTGGTTGGGTCAATTATTCCAGCGGCCATTAAATCTTCATATTTTCCAGTTGCAGCATTATATCCATATTTTGGGTTGTCACTGGATAGCACCTGAAGAGAAGATTATATAAAATGTCACCACAAGCATAAAACCTAACATTAGTTACATCACACACATTGTGGTAGCCAAATAATGATCTAATCTCTATACCTTCTCACTGACAACACTTCCATTAACACCGGCATTTTTGGCAATTAACTTCAAAGGGTAACTCAATGCTCTCTTGACAATATCTGCTCCAACCTGCAATTCGGTCAATGTTACTTAGCAAGAAGTATACCATCAAACAGCTGTGAGTGGAATAGTAATCAATCAAATGTTACTGGAGTTTTTTTTTTTTTTTTTTTGGGGGGGGGGGGGGGGGGGTGTGAATAATTTCAGCCAGTTTCAATTTCTACCAAAAAACTCATACTTGAAGCTTATATTCAAGGTTCAAACACTATAAATTTATTTAATGCAAAACAAAATCACCTTTTCCTCATCATTAACAAGGCTATCCTTGATGGCATCAACTTTTGATGCAAGCCTCAGAAGAGCGCATCCACCGCCGACAACAATACCTTCCTCAACAGCAGCCTGAAAATCATTTGAATGGCCATATTGACATACAGTTTTCATTTTCCCAACAAACCTTGAGAGTAACAATTTTCCTTACAAGTAAAACCAGTTTAACCTATAGTTTCACTTAGCATGCTCTTATAAAAAAAACAAAAGATAAATAAATAAATTCACTTAGCACTTACCTTTGTTGCATTAAGAGCATCTTCTACCCTCAGTTTCTTTTCTTTCAGTTCTGTCTCTGTTTGCGCTCCAACCTTTAGAGATAAATTTAGGGTCAGTATACATAAAATCAATCTAACACTATTCCCTTTTCTTTTGGCTTTCCAATTAGCACAAACTCAACATTTCTTCATAAATCAATGTACTAAAATGGTTGTTACAACCAAAACCTCACCTGAATGACGGCAACACCTCCTGAAAGTTTTGCAATTCTTTCATTGAGTTTTTCCTTCTCATAGTCTTGCTCTGCAGCCTGCTTGAACATAATCATCATAAAATAAAATAAAAAAACCTCTATGAAAAACAACAAAGAAAGATATATATATATATATAGAGAGAGAGAGAGAGAGTCTAACCTCTATAAGGTTTCTAATCTGTGCAACACGCTTATTTACCACTTCCTGAGTACTCCCATCACCAACAATTGTTGTTGAGTCCTTGGTAAGCACCACCTTGGCAGCATGGCCCAGGACTTCCTTGTCAGCCTTGTCTAAAGTAAGCCCTACCTCCTCTCTAATAACGGTCCCTGTATGTCAAAAGCAAAGAATCTCTCAACAAGAAGATGCAATACAGGTTTAAGAAGAAATCTATTAAAGGTGAGAAAGCACAATGGAAATGGAAAAACATAATGTATCTTGAGTATATTTAATATTTCACTCAGATCCAACATGTACTGGGGAACAACTTCAGACATTAAATAGGGTAAGAACAGAGAAAGAAAGATAATACCTCCAGTCAGAATCGCAATATCATCAAGGTACTGGCTCTTTCTTTCTCCGAACCCAGGAGCTTTGAGGGCAGCAATCTTCAGTGCCCCTCTAAGCTTGTTCACAACAAGGGTTGCCAAAGCTTCTTGTTCAATATCTTCTGCAATTATTATAATTGGAAATCCACCTCTAATAGAATCTTCCAAGATGTTTATAAGATCCCTTGCATTGGTTATTTTCTTGTCAACCAGCAGCAACTGCATAAACAAAAAATCATCAATTAGAAGGAAAATCACAAATATAAAACTTGAAAACCAGTATTTGTGGAACAACCGTGATCTCTCTCAAGAATTACGCATAACGTGCATACCTTGCAGTTCTCATATTCAACTGCCATTTTCTCACTGTCAGTGACAAAATAAGGTGAGATATAACCACGATCAAACTGCATCCCTTCAACAACGTAGAGACTGTTTTCAGCACTTTTTCCCTCTTCAAGGGTTACCACACCCTTGCGACCCACTTTACTCATGGCTTCAGCTATCATATTTCCTACTTCATAGTTGTTCCCAGCACTAACTGCAGCTACATCTGCCAGTTCACTGTCTTCAACCTGCAACAATATATTACATTAATTAAATCCGAGACACTACAATAAAACGTCAAGACTTTAAGCCCAGCAGACAAAAATTATGAATTTTCGATTACCTCTTTAGACATTGATTTAAGCTCTGCCACTAAAGCTTTTGTTGTCTTCTCAATGCCCCGGGTAATCAGAACAGGGTTTGCACCAGCTGCTACCACCTGAATAAATGATACCAATATAAGAATTCTTTGATTACTATGCGCTTTGGATTTTCTAAGAAAATCAAATGGCATGAATAGCAACACAGACCTTGACCCCTTCAGATATAAGACCTTGGGCAAGAACAACAGATGTTGTTGTCCCATCGCCAGCTAAGTCATTGGTCTTAGCAGCCGCTTGCCTTACCAATTTAGCGCCACAATTCTCTACTGGATCCTCCAACTCAACCTAGAAAGTGATACAGTATTACTGTCAGATTAGTATCTCCATTACAAATTTAAGTTTGAATGCCCACTGGAGATTAGATTAATTCCATCTATAGAAGTAAAAAAAGATGGGAGATTTGAACAAGAAAATTGGACAATATTCAGATCAACAACTTGAGAGAGCTACAAAGAAATACCTCTTTGGCCACAGTCACCCCATCATTAACAATTTTTGGTGCACCATACTTGCTTTCTAGGACAACATTCCGGCCCTTTGGACCAAGGGTCACCCCAACAAGATCTGCAAGCTTGTTCACACCAATCTGAGATAGAAAAAGGAAGAATTGGAGAAGGTGGGGGGTAGAGATAGAAGAACGGTCAGAAATAGCATGAAAAGAACCTTCAATGCAATAAAAATATTGAGTGCTTTCTCCAGAAATACTCACTTGCAGCTTCTTGATAGCAGACCCATCCGTGTTGAAATACAACTCCTTTGCCATGGCACTAATTTTTAGAGAACGTGTCTTACGCTGAGCTGGGTTTTGTCTCCTACTGAATGAGCTCGAAGATACTGAAGCAAAAGAGGATAACTTGTCTGAAGAATTTGCTAGCTTCTTATCCATCCCCCGGCTGCTGGGAGCAGCCAGGGAGCCAATAGAGGGCATGGCTGTGAAAGCTGATGCCATTTACTTCTAAAAGCTGATGAAAGAAATCATAAGTCAGTGATATCAACAACTTGAGGAATAAACCGATAAAAAAAAAAAACAAGCAAGAAACTTCAATAATCATAATAACTGATCAGGGAAGGAGAAAAGAATTCCAAGAATTCATGATCAACAATGTTAGCGACCCCAGTGGCATTACCCATATTTCTTATTAACGTGCAATAGATTCTCCAATGTTAATAACAACAAATCATGTTTCAATTGAGCCAATTTATATATTAGTCTTTCTTTTTTAATGAAAAATGTTCTTTAACGAGGAAGTCACTGGTTCTATCTGACAAGGGAAGCTAGGTGTCATTAGGTAAAATGAATAAGTACCAATCCCCTCGCAAGCTCAACCCAACGGTCTGTCAAATTCCACCTACAAAAGCTCAAAGCACTTAAATGCCAAATTCATGCTCTGTTCACTCAAGAATACAACAGCTTGGGCTGTCTGAGTCAATGCTCTAATTTATATGAAAGCCTTTCTAAGTCAATGCCAAATTCATGCTATTTTTTCTCAAGAATTCAACATCTCGTTTAATATTGCAATGTTAAGATCATCATTATGAACATTTCAATCTTAGCATTCTCAGCAATTAAACAGCGAAGTTCTGGTCAACCCAATTAGCAGGAAACAACCCCAAAATAAAAGGAGCAAAACAAAGAAATCCTATCATCATCTTTAGTTAAGAACCCAGAACAAAACCAGTTAAAACTACAGATTAAAAGAAAGCAAAATGGACAGTGGCTCCGTTTATTTCCCCACAAATTTCCCAGAAAGTTTAAATTACTTCTACAAGAAAATTGTCCACAAATATCTAGCATGTAAATATATATGGATAAGATACATAAAAAGAAACTGAGCAAATCGAAGACCTGAAACCTTACCAGAGAACGGCTGGTGGTGTGTAGCTTAGAGGGTTTTCCCAGAGAAAGAGAGCGCGAGCAGGGGCTTTCGTTGAGAAAAACAACACTCCGGCTAGTTAAGAGAGACGAAGAGAGGGTTGAGGCGATTAGGTTTTATTAAGATATGAAGTGGGTACCTGCTTGCTCTTGAAGCTTCGAGTTAATCTCAGCCGTTGGCTCCTCTTCAAATGCCGTTTTGCTTGTCGTACACTGGAATGATCTAGAACTTTAGTAGCCAATTTGCCCCACCATAAATGTGGTATAAAATAAAATTATCCTTCTCAAAAAATTTATCCGAAGTAATTTTGTAAATGAGTTCCCACATTTTTACTTATTTTGATAAATTATATCAACTTTTTTTAAAATTTTAATAATTATATTGATCTGTTTTTAAATTTTTAAAATTACACTAACTTTTTTTATTTTATTTAACAAATTATAAATACTTTTTAGAAGCCAAATTTTTTTATTCAAAATAACAAAACTACTATTTTATGTTTTTTTCTGTATTTTTTCAATATTTGACAAAGTTTTTTTATTTTTAAATAAATATTAATTATAACCTTAATTTTATTTTTATATAAAAAAAAAATAAGTTATTTCTATTAAATTTATTTTTATATAAAATAAAACAATTCTTTAATAAAGTTAGAAAAAATTAGTCAAAATTAAAAAAAATGCAAAAAAAATAAATTAATAGAAGGAGCACTTTTGGCATTTGATAAAAAAAAATTAATTGGAGAAAGTATTTATAATTTATCAAGTAAAATAGGGACGGTCAGTGTAATTGTCAAGAATTTTAAGAGAGGTCAAAATAATTTATCTTTTTTTTAATGAATGCGATAAAGTGTTACCATTTATGTATTCAATTAATTGAACAATATAATTACAGTATTATAAATTAATTAAAGATTACATAACCTAACAATAATAAAAGTCTCTTAAATATAATATATTATAATTAATTACAAAGCGACTGAATAGTACACAATCTAACAATATCAAGAGTCTCTCAAATATGAGTCCTGAGCAGACAATCCAATCCAATTCATAACTGGGTGAAAAATAAATACTCACATCTTACATTATTACAAAGCAATTGAAGATCACATAACCTAATAGTAATGGAAGTTTTTCAAATATGAGTCTTAGACAGACAACTCAACCTAATTCATGATTGAATGAAAAAAAATGCTCACATCCTTTAATGAGGGAGTGAGATATAAACTCATTACATCCTCTTTGGAAAAATGCTTGGACGGCCAACTAGGTTAGTCCTAATTGGTTAAATAAGTTTGCACATTTGTATTAGCCTTCAACGACCTCTCTAATGCACCAAGATCAATTTTAGTGAGACTATGTGACTTGAATCAAGAAGGAAAGTTGAAGAACTGAAGAAATGAGGAAACCCCAGAGTTTCTTTACTTGGAGTCGTACCTATAGAGAGAAAGTGTCATGAGGTGAAAGTGAGAAATGTGTAGTTGTGGCCCATTTAGATTGCAAAATCAATGGAAATCCAAATTCCCAATATACCTTTCCATAAACCCTATTGATGATTCAACCAATGTTTTCAAAACCGGACCGTTCATTGAACCAGAAAATTATCCGGGTTACGGGTTACCGGTTCAATCGTCGGGTCAACCGGAATCAAACTGTGATGTCATAATTATGTAATTAATAAATTTAATAATATATGTTATTAATATTTTAAATTTAAAAAATTATATAAAATTTTTTTACAAAATATGAATTTTTTTAATATATAAAACTTCAAGAAAACCACAGTCCATAACCATCACTACCGCACCTTCACCACCACCGCTGACTATCATCTTCCTAACCAACAGAAACCCAACCGCACCATCACCACAATCCATAACCCCCGCGCCTTCACCACGACCCCAGCTGAACCCACAGCCACAGCACCTCCACCGTAACCATCCTCTCCCACAATCACCACTGCCCGTCGCTTCCACCGCTCCATCGCACCGCCACCATCATCACCCGAACCCCTACCCTCATCTCGTCCATAACTCCACCAGCCAACGCCGACCCCTAACCCTCTACCAGCACCGTCGACCACAGCCGTGGCCCTTGATCCGACCACACCCATCTCTCTCTTTCATCCGCTCGACCGTATCACCACCAACCACCAACCATACCACCAGCACCTCCATCTTCGTCCCCGACGCACCAGTGCCTCAATCCTCCCTTGCGTCGCTGTCACCGAGTTACCTTGATAACGTAGGGAAAATGGGAAAATGGGAAAGGGAAAATCTCAGATCTGAGAATGAGAAATGAGGGCTTCCTGTCTCATTACGTAGGGTTTTTTTTTTTTATATATATGTAGAGGCGAACCGGTCCGAACCGGTGACCCAGTGACGGGTCGACCGGTTCACCGGTTGAACCGCCCGGTTCGGACAGTTTTGCCTTTTAAGCCCGGTTTTGAGGTTGAAACAGTTTCTCGGGTTCGATCGGACTGTTCCTTGGACCGGTCGACGGTTCAACCGGTCGAACCGTCCGGTCCGGTCCGGTTTTGAAAACCTTGGATTCAACACATGTTATAAAACAAGAATTCCCAAATTTAGCCAAACTCTTGATTTTAATTGTAAATGACACTTACAATGCCAATGTTTTTTCAATAAGTAACACCTACAATGCCAAGGTGGTCTGCAGACGTCAAAAAGACCATCAATTTCTTTAAACTAAGCTCATCTCAATGTGTAAGAGTCATTTTTATAAGTAATCTAATTCCACTTGTAAGCATTTTCAAGCACAATATGAAGCACCAAAAGATAGCAGGTATTGAAAATTTTTACTCTGTTAGTGTACATACAATAATTTCTACACAATTATTTGGAGTTAAGTACGGTCATTTTCATAATATTTCAACTTTGGATGCAAATCCATGCTATCAAAGGCAGCAGCCAGCTTATAGCTCAACTCACCTAGACCATCACACTAACTTCAAACGAGTGAACAAATAGAAACACACATTTCTGTTCCCAAACACAATTAAAAACCATAGAATCCATGAACTATGTGCCTCTTTCTGTTTTCAGCTGTATGTGACTCTTTCTCTTTTCAGCTGTATGTGAGAGAGAGTTAAGAGAGGATGAGATCGAAAGAGAGAGAGACTAGAGAGAGTGGTAAACGATATCACTAAGAGAGAGAATTAAGGCTGCGTTTAAAAAATGTTTTTAAAATATGTTTCAAAATTTTGTAATTAATTTTTTAGAAGTTGTGAAAATATATTTGATTATGCTAATAGAATTTAATTTCTGAGTTAAAAATTATAAAAATGTATTTGAATATAAAAATATTTAAATTTATATACACCAAAAATAAAAAATATTATTTACATCTGTCCAATCTCTAACTTATAATTTATTAAGTTCGAACATTTTATAAAATTTATTAATTTAATTTAATAAATAAATAAATCATTTAATTTTATATAAAATATTAAATTATTCAAGCTTAACTTTTAATCTGTTTATTCAAAATTAATTTATGAAATAAATAAATCAAGTTTGATCACAATTTAAGACTTATTTATTTTAATGAATTAAACTTAAACAACTAACTTCTCAATTTAACTTGACTTATTTATATTCCTACACGAATAGTAATTTTTTTTAAATACTACTTTAATTTAAAGAATAAATTATACTGATATCTTTTAAATTTTTTATAATTATAAAAATTTTTAGGTTATTTTTTTTTATTTTTAACGTATAATATATTAATTTATACGAATTAATATTAAATGCATCAAACATATTTCAAGTTATTTTAAAATAAACTAACATGAATAGGCAAAATTTATCTATGTTAACCAAATTACAGTTACACCTAATTTAAATATAGAGACATGACTTTAATTATTACTTACATAATTCAACCACATTTGCATGACTATTTCATCACATAAGCACGTCATAGCATTCATTTGTTCTTATGACATGTAAACATCAGGATACGGAGGATGATTGGTCATCTTTCTATGTCATTTGCTTAAAATTCAATAAATAGTCCGTCCGCACTTGCATTTAAACGAATAAAGTTATGAATTGTGTAACAAGCTACCACTAATGCTCCTTGCCGAACTAGCTTGTAATTTGGCATACTCTTAAGTAACGAAAAACAGGCTTTCAATACGCCAAAACATCTCTCAATTACATTACGCAAAGAGAAATGTCTATAATTAAATAACTCCTATTGCCCACTAAAAGCATTAAACGCACGAGTCTTGCCTCGAAAATTCTGCATGTGGTATCTCTCACTACGATATAGGGATAAAAATCCACCCACATTGGTGATTCCAGCATCAACTACGTAATATTTACCTAATAAAAATTATAAAAAAAAATTGATCATTTATAGGTTAAGACAAAAATTGTATATAGATTGCTTGAAATCTTTATTACTAATTGAGTGTAATGGTACACATTTTCTTACCAGCAAGTAGCATAGGAAATTTGACTTCAGCAGGTGGCATGACCTACAGTTTAGTAAGAATATTGCTAACGATTCTTCAATTCGAACTTGACGATGAGGACCTTCATCAAGAAACCCGTTCCTTAATCTGTTACAAAGTGACATGAAAGAAGGTGCATTCATGTGTAGTATGTTAGATAATAGCTCATGTACATACTCAACCCTTGTTTAAGGCCAATGTCTTATATGGTTGCTTTTCATGACTATCTGTCAGTTAATTATGCATTTGATTTACCATAAATACATCCATCATCATATCTACATCTTCTGTATCAGATTCAGTTGAAGAGTCTGTAGACATTTTATTGCATTAAATATATAATTAGACATGATGTAACTATTTTCCAACATTTAAATATATATATATATATACATATATAAATTATAATTATCAATACTTTTTTTTGTTCTATAAATAAAATGAATGATGTAGGTTTAATTATCAGGTAAAAAGTAAAAAAATATGATAATATACTTGCAACGCTTTAGAGTTATAGGAAAAATATTTGAAAGTTGTGGTATTATCCAATTAACAATCATGTAGAGAATCAAAATGAAATTGTTTAAAATTTACAGAAAGGTAGGATAAAAGGCACAAATAATATGATAACAAACATGATTTAAAATTATGTAGATTAACTTAAAACCGTACTACTACCAACTACATGCAAGAAAAACAAATTGTTCAAACTTATACAAATAAGAAAACAAGTTATTGTGTCTATCACAATCTCCCTACAAGCTCTGGGCCCATTTCAGCTTGCTGGATGCTCGCATTTCTATGAACATAATCCGCCACTCAGCATCGAAGAAAGACTTTGTTGCCTTCATATATTGCTCATGCTCCAAATCATCTAAAGTATTCAATGCATTCATACAAGATTGAATTGAGTACCGATCTTTTAAGTTGGAGGAAGCCTCAACAGCAATCATAGTGCCTTCTATTTGTTTCTTGCGGGCATTAGCATAATTTGTAAATGCTTCCAATGCGATGTCCATACTGGACACCTTACTACGTCTATTAGGTCTACCACTTGGAGGCCATTGCATAGAATCCTCAAATTCATCCATTTGTGTGGACATCTAACACAATTGTGGTTTACAAAAAAAAAAAAAAAACATGAGATATAAAATAGAAGAACTAAAATAATGTAGTGATACTTTATGAAGATAATTTTATTACATTTGTGTGGAAGTCAATGTTTGGCATAAAACCCATATGTCCAGTAACAAAAATAGTTGATGGAATCACAAAAAATACACGTACAAGAAGCAAAAAAAAAAAAAAAAACAAAAAAAAAATAGAAATATAAAATTCAAGAATTAAAAAAATGTAGCGATAATCTGTAAACATTTCATGTACATTTATGTGGAAACCAATATTTGGCATCAAGCCCATATGTCTAGTAAAAATTGCAATTTCATGGAATCTTAACTTGATTCAAATCATCATTTTCCAATCTTAATATATTAGTTGATAATAAACGATCCTGTTTTATAATTTGTTGATCAATATGCACACCTCACCTTTAAACATTTCAAAAGATCTCAGGAAGTTCCAGCCATATTAGGATATCAAAATGTAAGATTATTCTATTGTTAAGCATTGATCTTGATTACATTGCTCACTGATTAATCAACTTGGTCAAATGCTAAAGTCACTGAAAAAAAAATTTAAATGGAATAAATTCCTGCAAGGGCATTAGAGTTCTCTCAGATCAAATTAGTGAATAATAATGGTCCAACCTGTTTCAGACTCCCAACGTATTGACAACCCCAACACCAATCTACCAAGTAACATTAGATGCTCCTAACAATTTGACTAGTCATCTGATTGGCAATAGCAACTGTAGCAACAGGGCTACAGGCATTGAATGGTCCAGACCATTTTCAAAACTAATATAAGAGGGAACGAAGTAAATCGCAACAGCAGTCACTAATTGCATTAAGTTACAAAAAAGAAAGAAAGAAGAAGACAATATTCCAAACATTCACCTTACCTTGGCAGTTATATTTGAACCTGGATTTTTTAAAGGGACCATTTAAGTTGGAATTGACAATGAAATGAGATGTGATTCTGAGCTAATATCAGCAACAGAAGTGACAGAAGTCGAAACACAAGAAGACAGATTGCTTGTTTGAAAAAATTCAACATGCTAACCGTAAGGAATAAGTCCCAGACATCAAAAGGCAAGCCTCACAGTGGAAAAAAAATAATGTCAATCTACCAAATCCCCACTGTATGATCCACAAACCAGATTAGCTTCTTAAACTGAATTATCAAATTTATTGTTCACTTCCCCCAAAAATAAAATCCTTCTTGTTTTACAAGAATTCTATGCATCAATTATTCATTACAATAGTGTAATTCACCCTTCTTTTTTTCCTTTTTGCCTTAACATCTTATGTCAAAATGGTTTGCAGATCTAGTAACATAGTTAAAAAAGGTAAATGTATCTTGATGGAGAAATATCAATGAGGTCAATTAAATTATTTGCAGATCTAGTAAATTGAGACCAATCTTGTATTTGCACAAAGCCAAAAAGAAAAAAACATCAACTCAACTAAACTCTTTAAAACAAATTACTAACACAAAATAATTTCAACTTTCTGTGGACTTTAAAATTTTAGCCATAATATGTACACTAGTTTCCTGAAAGAATGATTTGAATGGTTACTCTAGACATTTCATGTACATTTGTGTGGAAGCCAATGTTTGGCATAAAGCTCATATGTCCAGTAAAAAATAAAATTCATGGAATGACAAAATATATGTACAAGAAGCAAAAAAAAAATAAATTAAGATATATCCAAACAGCATCTAAAGCTCAAGTGAATCAGAGAAGCAGTGTGAAGAACTCAAATACAATCATCTTGAGTAATGAAATTTCAATAAAAACTTCCTTTGGTATTAGTTGGAGACCAACCCACCAACATACATAGGTATATAATTCTAAAAAGAAACAGAGCATTCTTTAAATAAAAACCTCAGCCAATCTCCAAATCATAAACAATCAATGGATTAACGCAATTACCCAGGAAAAAAATTATAATAAAAAGTAAATTTGGACTTTATATGTACAGAGAATAAGATCCATAAAAACCTAGAAAATCAACCAGAGAATTGTAAAAACGAAAAGCCATTGATTCTAAAACGAATATGCAATCCAATGTCAATAAAAAAAAAATTTAAAAGCAAATAGCGTGAGAGGAAAATTAGATTGACCACGTTTAGAAACAGATTTGCATTTTGATCTATGAAGTTGGATATCAGTATCTCAAATGTGTGACAGATTTCAGCCTTTATCCTAGATTTGGGAAAGACCAAGTTTAAAATGTGCCCCTACAAGCTCTCATCCACAGATTAAGCCAAATCATAGAAAAGTATACCACTGTTTCAACATGCAATGAACAGAGAATCGGTGACTTCGACAGAGAGATGTATAAATATGTTAGATCAGGGGTTTTCATACCTTTTTGAACGGTGATGGTGGTACTGGGACTTGATTCTCGTCGGTGTAGCTAGGCTCGGTATCGGCCATAGCTTGTTCTTGCTTTCTTTTTTCCCCTCTTGTTAGCATCTGCTCCGATGAATACATGGCCTCTCCAAACAATTTTATCTTAAGTGGAGAAGAAACCCTCCTCAATAGCTCCACTGTTGTTGGTCAAGATTGATGGATGAGATGGGGGCTACGTCAACAGCTATGTATCAGAGAGAGAGAGCAAACGCTATCAGGGGAAGATCTTTGGGGTGAGATCTTGTTTTCAGATAGAGAAGTAAGGGCTTCCTCAGATTGTGTCGGCAGGTGAGAGAGAACATGAGATGGTTTGAAGAGAGAGAGAGAGTAATGACAGGCCCGGTGATAGATTTTTTTTGCAGAAATAGTGTATGGCAGTTGCATTAGGTTATTGCTCAGTTTCTCTGTGAGATGTATTTCAAAAAAGAAGAAAATTCAGAAGAGATACATTTCAGAGGTGGGTGAGATACCTTTCAGAAAAAAATTCAGAGATTCGTTTCAGGTGCGTATCCAAACAGCATTTTAGTTTTTTGAGTTAAAAAAATTTCTTTTGAATTCGTTTCAGTTGTGTATCACCGGTCATTTTTATTTTAGCTCATTTTTTAAAGACTAATTCAAACAATATTCCCAATTTTTGTCAGTCACATTTTTAATTTAAAATATTCTAATAACTAAATTTTAATAGTCATATTTCAATAATTATTTTTTTAATAAAACAAATAAAATAAGTTAACAATAATCATAAATATAAAAAAATATTTTAAACTATTAACAGATATATATATATATATATTCACTATTAATATAATTTAGTAATAGAATAAAAAATATCTAGCTATTTTAGCTGGCCATTCCTAACTAGCAAAAAGTATGATATCTAGCCTGATGGAATGACTATTTTGAAAAGAAACTAGCTATTATAGCTAAATAGAAGAGACGGTTAGGCGTTTGGAGATGCTCTAATTGTTTGATTATAATATTCAAATAAATGCTTTTCATTGACAATCGACCTGAGGGAAGATCACGCCATAAGAAATGGATCCAAGAACTAGGCTTCATGTTCGATCCCCACACTTTGACATTAGTGGGTGGCTGTCGAGAACTAGGGGAAAAGGAGAGGAAAAAGGGTAGAGCGAAATTGAGGATAGAAAATAGGGAGGATGTGAAAATCAGTAAAGTTTATGAGGAAAAGAAATACTCTTTCCGTCTTCAAATAAAAGTTTTATTTGAGAATTCTTATTTTATTATTTTAAAATTATTTAAATTTTTTATATTGTCTTCATTTAATTGTAAATCATGTCTATATTAGGTGTAATAAATGATAGTTTTGAAAATTCATATGTTAAAAATACGTTGATTTTTCAAATAAAATTCTTAAAATGAGATAGTACAAAATAGAATAAAGAACTTTTAAAATAAAACATAAAGAATAATAAAAGGGGGTACTATTTGCAATGCCCAGCAACATTGCCAATAATAAAAGATTCTATTTCCAACACCTCTTTGTGTCACTAATAAAAGGTTATATTTCCAACACCTCTTCAAGTCGCTAATAAATTATAATTTTCAAAAATAAAAGTATTCAAATTATTTGCGAGTATTTTATATCATTATTATTTGTGATGCAAAAACAAATGTCGCAAATAAGGAACCTTTTGCAACGCATGTTAATTTTGTCACAAATAATGTATTTTTAGCGACGCATATGAAGGCATTTCTAAAAATTTCATGTCTAAAAACACGTATTTTTGTAGTATGTCTTCTTATGACCCATTGGCTTTTAATTTGTTTCCATGGCTCTGATTTGATCATGTACATTCTTAGTGGTATTTTTGCTGATCGGGGTATTGCTATTTATATTTGTTTTAAGGATTTTTCAGTGCCATGAAAATTTTTGAATGGGATGAATACAGTAACGTATCAATGTATTCTTTCAATAATATCATGCCATGTGTGCTATAGTCAATATTTTTTTTAGTGGAACAACACATGACAAAATATTATTGAAATAATACATTATCACATAGTGATTCGAAATGTAATAATATTTCGCAGTGTTGGGTATGCTCCCTTCCCGGTGTATATAAATAAGGACATGACATGTAGGAACCAGAAGTCAAATTTTTTAAGGCCAACTTGTTATTGAAATGCTCTACAAAAAGGATAAGAGCTCAAAAGCCAAAGATTATGAAGCTACTAGTATATAAACAAAGACATGAAAAATCACTAACATTTGGCAAAATATGAGTGGCACACCAATAACAGCATAGGTTATTGATGTTGAAATATATACAAATACATCCATGGTGCATTAGAGGTGATTTCAATGAGGTCAAACGCAATAGCGAGAGGGAAGGGTGTGTCCGAAGGGATAGAGGAATGAATGATTTTAATTCTTTTATTGATGATTTGGAACTTATCGACTTACCTATGATCGGTAGATCTTTCACCTGGTCAAACTTTCATTTTGATGAAAAATGGAGCAGACTTGACAGGTTTTTACTTCATCCGGAGTGGCTGCAAAATTTCAACTATAAGTAGTGGGGTTTACCAAGAGGGTTATCTGATCATTGCCCTATTCTATTGACGGTTGATGAAAGAGATTGGGGCCTAAAACCTTTCAAGTTCTTAAATATTTGGGCTGATTATCCCTCTTTCCCGAAGACGTTTAAAGATTGCTGGGAAAATTGTTCTGTTCCAGGATGGGCAGGTTTCAAATTATTAAAAAACCTTTAAAACTTAGGGTATGTTTGGTACGCTGGAATGGAATAGCGTCAGGAATAAAATAAAACATGAATAAAATGAGAATAATTATTCTATTCTTTTGTTTAGCTGAATACCCAATAATGGAATGATAATTACATTCCTGTGTTTGATTTGAACCATCAAATTGTTAAAATGAAGTTAATATTAAGTTAGATATTCAAAGTACTTTTATAAATTTCAAAGTTTTCATATACATTTAATGAAAAAAAAATTCAACCTACATTTTTTTTATTGGCAAAAAAAAAAAAAATTTATTGGCAAAAAAAAAAAAATTTATTGGCAAAAAAAATAAAAAAAAAATCAACCTGCATTTGTTTTATTGGCAAAAAAAAATTTCAACTTGCATTTTTTTTATTGGCAAAAAAAAAATTAAAAATTTTGGTAAGAAATAGAATGAGCATTTCGTGACTTTTGGTAAAGAATGATGATTCCGGCTTCTTTGAGAATAGGCATTTGGAATGACCATTTCGGTCCAAAAAATCTAAACAAACATAGAAATGGAATAGCATCAAGAATGCGCATTCCATTCCTACCCTTATTCCAAGCTACCAAACATGGCCTAAAAAGTCTTATTTCAAGGAATGGAATAGATCTGTATTTGGGATTGTGGATTTGGAACTGAAAAAAGTTGAGAAATACCTTCACCTAATAGATCTGGCCGCTGAAATTAGAAACATACAAGAGGATGAGATGTGTCAAAGATACCAATTGAGAGAGAAATACTGGAGTTTATGTAGGAAGGTCTAAAGAATTTGGTTACAGAAGTCTAGACTCAGTTGGGCTCTTAAAGGTGTCGACAACACCAAATTCTTCTATATGGTTGCAGATGGAAGACAAAGGAAGTGTTTGTTGAACTCTGTACATCTGAATGGGAGGAATGTCTTTGAGCCTTCTGAAATCAAAGATGTTATCGTTACGCATTTCAAAAATGTATATTTGGAAAAGTGGAGTAGCAAACCTACGATAGGTGGGCCATTTGAATATGTCCTCTGATGCTGCATTTTTCTGACTTGCCGGAGATCCGTTCCTCGTCGCTATGAACTCTGAAAAAAGAGAGTTAGAGGGCCGCCGGGATGGCTCCGGCGGTAGCCACTCCGATGAGGAAGTTAGTCCATGGTCAGAGTTTTTATGGAAAAAAATTCTATGTCCAAGAATATCTCTCCTTTATGTGTACCTTGAAGGTGATATTTATAAGCTGATGAACTCTTTCATTAGCTGTCATCAGGCGGTGGCCATTTCATGATGTCCATCTACGTCATTGTTTCCACTTGTTGTGCCGCTTTGCAGGGCTAAGGTTCACTGTGTGTCAGACGGTGACAGTTTCCATATTGCGTCATGCTTCCTTGTTTCGAGGTCGGAAGTCTTTGAGAAGCGGTGACCAGTTCGGAACCCCTTCTTACAGATCTTTTATTGTCCTTACTACGAGGTCTGTAGTGCACACCTCGGGAGGCCTACATCTGATGGCTTACCTCGGGAGGCCTACATCTGAAGGATTACCTCGGGAGGGCTACCTCTGAAGGCTTACCTCGGGAGGCATACCTCTGCAGGCTTAGCTCTGGAGGCCTACCTCTGAAGTCTTAGCTCTGCCATCTTTGCTAGCTATGCTAGCTCTGGAGGCTTGGCTCTGCCATCTCTGGAAGCACGTCTTTGCCACCTCGGGAGGCATGTTTTTGCCACCTCTGGAGGCGCTGGCTCTAGTGAGCTCTGACGAGCTCTGGATGCTCAGTACACGTGTCGTCCCCATAATGGTGGGGTATTTTTTGGCATATCAGCTACTCCCCCCGAGCCTCAGTTCTGTGGGATCCATACAGAGATGAGGTTAGGATTTCGGAAGAGTCGCGCGTATTTGGTGATTGTATAAGACATCGACCTACAATATTTGCACAATGAAACAAGGTCTTTTTTTTTTTTTTTTTTTTTTTTTTTTTAAGTGACCAGACCCATGGGTCTATACATTAAATTTAATGTACCAGGTTTGGAGACCTGTACAATGAATTGAGACCATGCCTACAACTTTTGGCTTGTAGGAGCCCTTTTTAAATGTACCAGGTTTGGAGACCTGTACAATGAATTGAGATCATGCCTACAACTTTTGGCTTGTAGGAGCCCTTTTTAAATGTACCAGGTTTGGAGACCTGTACAATGAATTGAGATCATGCCTACAACTTTTGGCTTGTAGGAGCCTTGTTTAAATGTACCAAGTTTGGAGACCTGTACAATGAATTGAGATCATGCCTACAACTTTTGGCTTGTAGGAGCCCTTTTTAAATGTACCAGGTTTGGGGACCTGTACAATGAATTGAGATCATGCCTACAACTTTTGGCTTGTAGGAGCCTTTGGAATTGGGACCATACCTACAGCACTTATGCTTGTAGGGGCCTTTTGAATTGGGACCAGGTCTGGAGACCACACCTCGGTAGCGTTAGAAGGTTACTTCTGGAGGCGCAAGCTCTGGCAAATTATTTCTATGGTGAAACCAGCAAATTCAGCAATAGCTTGTCCAACACGGAAAGCACATCAATTGCTGCTTGTTTAATGGTCCTAGAGGATGATGTCATGAGGTTGATAACAGAAAAGTCAACCAAAGCTCTTCTTTCAATCAACATGCAGCGTCACCAACGTAGTTGTTTGTGCTGTAGCTCTGATTGAGTAAGGACATATAGAAAAAAGATAATATTGCTGATGACCCTCTGTGAAGTTGATGAACCATAGTGGGTTCTGAGACCAGAAATGCTATTATCCATATCTCCGCTGGAGCACTTCATAAGTTATTCACAAATCTTGGACACCAATTTGCAGTGCCAACATTGGGTTGTGAGAGAGAAAATATAGAGAGCCCAATCACGTTTTGCTTTATTTGAAATGATCTTGTCGACTAATTCCAATAAATTCCGGATGCGACTCATCACTGTCTGTCTGCTCCCATATTCTACCATTGGTATGAATAAGCGAGGATTTGTGGGGAGAAAGTGATGAATGGTCTGTAGTAGGAGGTGGATCTAGTACCTGAAATAATCAGTTATAAATCCACAAAGTATAGAAACTATATTACCTGTACCTGAAATAAATGGGGCACGGAATGCAGTGGTCCAATGAGTGGTATGTCCATAAGTGCTTTAACAGGTTTGCCCAATGGTTTTAAATGACGGATGCATCATAGCATCAAAAGAACAGCCTCAGTTTTCAGATTTAGTAAAGCATGCTGGGATTTTTAAACAATCATCAACAAGCTGGTAATTCTGATTGAGCCTCATACTTGAATTTAGTAGTGAAAGCACGTTGCCTCTGGTTAAAGTTGGAGAAGCAGCCTGAGTCATGAGATGCTTCCATAAGAATTAGCTCCAACAATAAAAATGTGTTTTGCTTGGTTGGTGGAGCAGATACTGGATGAATTACGGCAGAGGTGCCTGCTTTCAAATAGTTTTATCCTAGTGATGTTGCAGATTCAGGAGCACAGTTGTTGCCAACACAAAATCACAAGAGGCGCTTGGAATCTTTACAGAATCCCATGTCCCATGAAGCTGTTAATGAAGGAGAAATGAGTAAGTTAAATGGAGATGACCATTTATTACATGGTTCGTAAAGCAGTTGAGCCTGACTGAGGCTAATTCCAACTGACTTTAGCCATCTCAAACCACCACTGAGTTCTTAGAGGTTTTTTTTTTTTTGAACGAATTCCCAGGGAGCAGGAGGAACTAAACCGATTGTCAAATGGGAATTTGGCTTCTGAGATGAAGCCATAAATCGTATCTACAAAACTGTACACTCTTGATTGCCTCCTTTGTACAGTAATTTGATCATGCACCCCTGGTTTAATGGGATCAAGTGCAGGCCGTGATATTTCAAAATCCTTCATCTTCACTAATAGATAGATACCTGTGTAGATTATTTTCGTCTGGAGGGATCCCCCACCTCTGGAGGAGTCAGCTATATATATTTTTTTTTTAACCAACTCTGGAGGGGTCAGCTCTTGAGGTACCAGATCTGGATGGGTCAGAGGTATCAGCTCTGGACGGGTTCAGCTATTGAGGTGCCAGATCTGGATGGGTCAGAGGTACCAGCTCTGTACGGGTTCAGCTCTTGAGGTGCCAGATCTGGATGGGTCAGAGGTACCAGCTCTGGACGGGTTCAGCTCTTTTTGAACTAGCTCTGGAGGCTCATGAGTAGCAGTGTAACATAACAGCTGTAATGTAATCAGCCCCTGTCCACGATTTAGGCTTTTCACGACATATGCCCTTCGAATCAAACACAACAACCAACACGAACTGCACCATGTGTACAGAATCAACAATGCCAAAAAGGCACATATTCTATTAATCCAAGAGCGTAGCACACTGCCTTATCCGAACTCCTCTTCCCTTCTTGTTAGCATTAGATTGCTGGTTTTGAATGGTTTCAGCCAGCATATCTTAGCAACCTGAAGCAGGCTCACTCTGCAAATTGAGGTATTGAAGTAGCTATCTCTCAAGATGGGAATTATTGCAAGAGTTCAGATTTAGATCAGTGAGTTCTGGGCAGCTTAAATACAAAGCGTCTGAAATCCCCATTTAACAAAAAACGCAGCGCGGACTGCACATGAGTGCATCCGGCGGTCATGGCGGCCTTGATCTCTCACGCCGCCTCCTTTATCAGGTCAGCAGAAAGCACGGCATCTGCCATCTCTATGCCGGAGTCGGGGTCGAGCTCGTCCTCGGACCTGCGTCGGAGTCTCCGAACTCGTCTCACTCAGAGGAGTTATTGGCGGTGGTGGTGTTACCGTCACCGAGAAAAAGAAGAAGAAACTCGCACTTCATGTCCTGCCATGATATGTTGGGCTGCACCAAATCTCGTCATCCATTTCTGATAATCACTAGTGTTTATGACAGCTGCAGGAGTTAAGTGAATTATACAGTTCACGGTCTTGCAACTATCCACCAGGTTGCCATGCATATCTGCATAATAACTGCTAAGAGACTGTACAGACAACAATTCTTGCAGATGAGATGGTGTTGGGCAGTCAACAAGGAGCACTATAGGACCAGGAACAGAAGGACCCAGTACATCACTTGGATGAACCATGATATTTTGACTAGCTGACGTCACCGAACTCCCAAGTTGCAGTTCACGATACTTTGGCCCAGGTTTCAATCCAAGAGCCACAGCTTTTTTTTTATTTATTTACTTGCATCAGATTTCATGGAGGCATCGGCCTGAGCAATCGTCCTAGCAGAACGATCTAGTGCTTGGTCGGTTGTAGATATTGCTGACAATGAAATATGGATGGCCACAATTCTCATGCTAAGCCCTTCTATAGATCTGTACGGATCAGCACCATAAAAGTCACCGCTTCTGAAAGAACAAAAATCACAGGGTGCTTCTTGTACAGGATCCGGTAACCACACTCTCAGCATTGAATCACATCACTAGGCTTCAGTGTGTTTTCCTGCTTGCAATCTCCACATACGTAACTCACTGGTTCTGGTTGAGGCTCCATTAACGGTTAACAAAAATTAGAACCAGAGGTCTCTATATAAACAAAGCAGAGATTGAACAAAAATCTCAAAGTAGCAAGACCCAACGGCCAGTTTTTCACTTTGGAGTAGAGAAGCATACGGCTAGCCCAACATGTGTCCTTGTCCCCGAATTTTTATTTTTGTTCGTTGGGGTTGCTGGTCCTCACACGGATCCAATGGGGATGAGCCAGTTTTGTTTCACCTTCCGGGCAGTTTCTTCTTAGTAAAACATAACCCAAATGTGTAAAAAAAGAGTGAGTCTGAACCAAAACTCATTTTCCACACTTCAAGCCAATAACACGGATAGACACATTATGTCAAAACTTGGTGGGGAGCCTTCTTGTCAATATTGTAGATAGTGTTACCACAAAGGGAGCTAATATAAGCTGGTTGTCTGGAAATTGGACTCTGAATCCAGTGAACAAGCTCTTGCTAGCTTGCACTTTAAAATAAAGAGAAGAACCAGCTGAAGAAGCTTTGCAAAATCCTCTCATTATTGGGGTTTTCTATATTGTTCAATTGGTCTGCACCAAAAGCTGTAGAACAAGGTTTAACACAACCTGTACCTTGTGATCAGTTCAACAATAATTGCAACTTCCCGACAGCACCCCAACGGGCTGTGTTGTTCTCTTCCTTTGGGTAGGTTTCAATTGGGGAATCATAGTAGTTAATCAGAGAAGTGTCATTCCAAGAAGGTTAGAGATGGACCCACGAGCAATGACCCGAAAGCGACCTTCTCAAATGTCTCTTTGATTATGATAAAGGGCTTGGTTCTGAGACCACCCTTTTTGAGATCGTGATGGAGGAATTTCTTTTCACCTGAATGAATATCCGTCTTCTTTATTTCCCTTTCCTGATCCATCATCACACCTCTCTAATTCAGAAGAATATATAAGAAGGAAAAATATTCGAGTAAATATTTGGGAAAGCTGAGACTATATTTTAATTGACAGAAGTGTCTCTCTGTAGTCTGGTGCGATCGCTCGATAACCGGCGTTGGCTATGACAATCCTCTGATGCTGCCATGTGTACCACATATCTGGCAAGCTGTGTAGGAAAACCGCAACCAAAGGACCAGTTCTGATTTCAGCTATATGAAGCTTCAGTCCATTCGCTGCTATGTACTTGTGTTGTTGTATTTGATCCGTTGAAATTCAGAGAAACAGAGAGAGAGTGAGTGCGAAATGTGTAGAGAGATAAGCTATTTAGAAAAAGAGGGCAAACTTGAACTGCCTGCTGCGCTTTTATCTTCATACGGACTTGAAGCCAATGTTTAAATCTGATTCAACCACTAGAAAGAAAAAACAAGAAAAAGGACAATTGCTTTTCACATATAATAGTAATTTTATATTCTCACTACAAGACCAAGAGCTGAGTACTGTTCCTGGATATTTTGACTTTTCTGACTGAAAATCACGTTTCTCTTTCTTCTTCTTTTTTTTTTTTTAGGTTGCAAGAAGCCATGGTGATTTTGATGGTGTTGTCGGTCCTCATACGGATCCAGTGAGGTATAGGCCTGTTTTGCCTCCTCTTCTTGGTCAGTTTCTTCTTGATGTTCTTCTTGGCATAAAAAGCCAGGTATAGTACGAATAGAACCAAAACAGCGTTGCACCAGAAGAACCATAAAAATTATAGCCACTACACACGGAAGCATATCAGGCTTCTTGAAGTGGGAGCCGAATAATCAGCAAAGTTGTGATCCAGACAATTGCGATCAGTAGCAACCATAGCAACCAAAGTTGTCATCCAAGAAACTTACAAATTCTTGCAGTCTCTCTCATAGATCTTACCGTCGCAACTAACGGCACGATCACGATCCCCCTCTTTGGTCCTCTTACGAGTGCCAAAATCCATGGCACTGAATGGTAAAAGTGAAATGCATCTGTAATGAGCTGCATGAGAACAAGCAGTTAGGTTTATTGTATATACAAGTTCTGCCCAGGATGAATAAATTAATTGGACCTAGCAAGTGCTTGACAGCAAGAGAATAGAAAAGTTTCTTGGACGTTTCTTAAATCCAAAAGCAGCTGCTCAAGGAGCTGGATTGCGTGTATATGAAACACCCAATTTGTACATCACGGGATGTCGAGCAAAATTGAGCAAAAGAGGGAAACAGCATAGATCCAGCCGATTCTCTGACTGCTATTTTCAAGTGCTTCAAGCGCAAATAAGGTAATCGCCAGATTATTTAGCAAAACTCCATTGTACAGGGCTTCCAGAGATTTTCAGAATGAAACCCCTTTTGATAGGACCGTCTGAGAGAATCTCAAGTTGGTCAGATTTCATTATTTGGTAATCTTTGCCTTGCCTTCAGGATGGAAGCAGGGATCTAGCGATATATCATGTAGATATTGTAGAGAAAGCCAATATGGAGATCTATCGAATGTTAGTGAGAGAGAGAGAGAGAGAATTTCATCTCGATTCAGATGCAGAACCCTGCAGAAGAAAACGTGATGGGATTTCTCTACAATAATATTCAAGGGTTAGAATCTTGTTTAACATCAAGAACTTAAATAATCATCAGTAAGCAATATATATAAACATTTAGGAAACGAAGCAGATTTGACTGTCGTTTCCCACAGACGGCGCCAAGCTGATGCTGCATTTTTCTGACTTGCCGGAGATCCGTTCCTCGTCGCTATGAACTCTGAAAAAAGAGAGTTAGAGGGCCGCCGGGATGGCTCCGGCGGTAGCCACTCCGATGAGGAAGTTAGTCCATGGTCAGAGTTTTTATGGAAAAAAATTCTATGTCCAAGAATATCTCTCCTTTATGTGTACCTTGAAGGTGATATTTATAAGCTGATGAACTCTTTCATTAGCTGTCATCAGGCGGTGGCCATTTCATGATGTCCATCTACGTCATTGTTTCCACTTGTTGTGCCGCTTTGCAGGGCTAAGGTTCACTGTGTGTCAGACGGTGACAGTTTCCATATTGCGTCATGCTTCCTTGTTTCGAGGTCGGAAGTCTTTGAGAAGCGGTGACCAGTTCGGAACCCCTTCTTACAGATCTTTTATTGTCCTTACTACGAGGTCTGTAGTGCACACCTCGGGAGGCCTACATCTGATGGCTTACCTCGGGAGGCCTACATCTGAAGGATTACCTCGGGAGGGCTACCTCTGAAGGCTTACCTCGGGAGGCATACCTCTGCAGGCTTAGCTCTGGAGGCCTACCTCTGAAGTCTTAGCTCTGCCATCTTTGCTAGCTATGCTAGCTCTGGAGGCTTGGCTCTGCCATCTCTGGAAGCACGTCTTTGCCACCTCGGGAGGCATGTTTTTGCCACCTCTGGAGGCGCTGGCTCTAGTGAGCTCTGACGAGCTCTGGATGCTCAGTACACGTGTCGTCCCCATAATGGTGGGGTATTTTTTGGCATATCATCCTCAATAGTGGAGACAACAATATATTAATCGATTAGTTTACTGAAAGAGAAGTTTGGGAAAACATCAAAAGCTACAATCCTAGTAAAGCTCTGGACCTGATGGCTTCAATCTTTTATGTATCAAGAAGTGTTGGAAGGTTATGAAGCAAGATGTCATGAAATTCTTTGAATAATTCCATGCAAATGGCAAACTTGTTAGAGGTATAAATTCTTCCTTCATTACCTTGACTCCAAAAAACAAGAATCCCCAGTCGCTAAAAGAATACAGGCCAATTAGTCTGCTTGGCTGTATCTACAAGATACTTGCTAATTAAAGTCCTATCCACTCGGTTGAAAAAAGTCATGCCCAAGATCATTGGTATTGAACAAAGTGCTTTCATGAGTGGAAGGGGGATCCTATGATGGTGTGATGATAGCTAATGAAACTGTTGACATGTGGAAAAAATGGATCAAAAGGATTAGTGTTGAAGCTTGACTTTGAGAAGGCTTTTGATAGTGTTTATTGGCAATTTCTACTGAACATGTTAAAGGTTTTTGGTATGGATAAGAAATGGATCAAGTGGATAGAAGAATGTATCTCCTCCACCTTTGTTTCAGTCTTAGTCAATGGATCTCCATCTGAGGAGTTTCGTATGAAAAAAGGTCCTAGGCAGGGTGACCCCTTATCACCCTTTTTATTTAATATTGCAGCAGAGGGGTTAAACATATTTTTCAAAAGGGCAATAAAAAATGGGTGGATCAAGGGAGTTAAGATTGGTCAAGGTAATCTCACAATATCTCACTTCCAATTTGCTGATGACACAATCATCTTCTCTGAAGCGGATTGGGATCAATTGCTCAATATCAAAAGGTTTCTCAGATGCTTTGAACTTGTTTCTGGATTGAAAATAAACTTTCACAAGAACACAGTAACTAGCGTGGCGGTTGAACAGAGTAGCAGAAGTATTTAATTGTGCCGTGAATGTAAAATTTTATTGACTCCCACCTCCTTTAGAAGGTTTTTATTTGTTTGGGAATTGGAGGATCTGAATAAGCTGCAATAGCTTCTTCATAATAAGCTGCAACAACTCCGAGCACAAGGCCTTCAGAGCATCCCTCAGGGTTCAGAGCTCATCACCGCCTTGAATATCTTATCGAGCTAAGGAAAAGGAAACAATCTTCGATAAGAAAACTGCCACCTACGGATATCCATCAAGCGCAGTGTCAACATGGTAACTGCCAATCTTCGATGATCAAATCCCAATATTCATGGCTCCAAATCCTAATCAACTTAGGAAAGCCACAACCTATAAATTAAACCCTAAAGGTACGCTTTACATTCATGCTCATTCTTTGGTTTACAATTACAGTCTTTCAATTCAGTTTTATTGACTTAAACATCGGAGTGACTACCGCTGGAGCCAATCCGGTGGCCCTCTGATCCTTCTCTTTGAGTGTTTCTCAGGCGATGGAGTTCGGAACCCCTACCGACCAGAAAGTGCAGCATCATGTATATATATATATATATATATATGGTGTATATCTACAAAAATATTGTACATTAATTCAAAGGCAGGATATACAAACTCATGACAGTTTTTCTACCTGTATTTGCTAACATGCTTGATGAACTTCTGTCCATATTTTTTCCATTGATACCCATCTTCTGGCAAGTCCAACTTATTGTTGTCTTCTCTATCCATATCTTGCCTCTTTCTAAATCCCTCATCAGCTTCCCTATTATAACAACACATTACACGCATGGAATATATGTGTCACGATCCGAAATCCGGCCCATGCGGATCGAGGGTTCGTGATCGGCCACTGAGGCCTTTTTTCAATGATCACAATCCTTTTCTCTTTTCCATCTAATCAAATGCAGCGGAATAAATTTCTTTTTCAATTGCGGAAGCGTCAATACACTAATCAACATCAGTCATCCATATATACATTCCATAATAATTTCAAAAGTACACGATGTAGATTTTTTTCAAGCCTGCTAGTACCATATTCGATATACAATCCATAACTTCCAAAAGCAACTACATCATGTCTTAACAAAATTCTATTACAAAAAGGGTTCATAACTTCATAAGCTTTCAACTATTCTAACTGAAACCGCTATTCCCTTGCCACTATTGACACCTGAAATATATTGGATAAAAATCCTATGAGCTCAACAGCTCGTGAGTATTCCATAACATACCAAGGGTTTCAAAACCACTATATAATTCAATACTGAAATGTCAATAATCAGATATCATATGTTATCTTAATTTATAGTACAAGATAACGGTATCAAATTCACTTCCAATAAATCTCAATTCAACGATAATCGTAAATCGAAAATCAATAACATAGTTCAATAGATCAATATCACAGTTCAATAAATCATAGTTCAATAAATCACAGTTCGATGAGTCTTAGTTCAATAAATCATAGTTCGATAACATAATTTGATAGGAGCATAATATTCAGTATTTTTAATTCTTTTATATTTAGTTTTGTAGTATATTTTTCTGTTTTAGTGAGGTAATTAATTAATTTATTGAATTAGGAAAACAATGATGACAAAAGAATAATTTTGTGCAATTTTTGGCTTTTGGACAGATTTGGTCATAGAGCTTCACTTGAGATTTGGATGGTGTTAGAGTTCGAGAATGAGGAAGTGGTCTTCATGAAGTTTTTAGAGGACGTCTTGGGCTTTTCAGAAAGGTCTGGTTTGCAAAAATTCGAGTTCGTTTGAGCCTTCAAACATTGTTTCGAATCAGGCTTGGAAAGCTGTTCCGTGCAGTGAAATTCTGTCCGACCAGTTAACTTCAACGGACCATAACTTGGGTTTCCGAAGTCCAAATCTGGCGATTCAAAATTCTAAAATTATCTACACATCCAGGGCTACAACTTTCGTGAAGAGCCAGAGTCAAGATTCAGTCTTTTTGGAATAAAAAAATAGCTCACAAGATTCAGTTCAATTAAAGTGCGGCTGCTGCGCAAAAGCTGGTTGGGCTTGGTTTTAACGGCTGGAGCATGAAGGGAAAGAAAACAGAAGAAAAAAATAATAAGTCAAAAATTATGGGCTTATGCTTGTGTGGCTGAGCCAAGAAATCAAAACAAAAGGGAAGTTTGAAAAGTCAATGAAAACAAGAAAAGAAGAATTGGCTTGGCTGAAAGTGGAAAGAAGGAAAGTGGCGTGTGGGGCCCAGGAGGAAAACAAGCCCTAGCGTGTAGGGCTTAATAGTGACGGCTGGGGTTTTTAAAAGAAAAAAAAGAGGAGAAAAGCGAGGAGGGCTGGCTGCGACGCAACAGAGTGCGGCACATGAGGGAACGCAAGTGGAGATACAGGAACAGTAATTTATAAGTTTTATTTTCTTAATCAATTATGTTAGGCTAGATTTTTAATTCAGTTCTAGGAGATTTCGAACCCTCATTCCAGTTTAATGGTTGAACTAATACAGTAACGTTATATCTCCCTTTTCTTATGAATCTGTTCACGGTAATCTATTTTAATTGTTTATTGATATTTAGTTTGATTGATTTAATCAGGCCTGTTAGATTGATTAGATTATTATCAATTACTAGATTCAGGAAGTATATTACGTAATTGATATGTTTCCTAATCAATTGTGGCAAATAGTGATAGATGATTGTGGACAAGCTTTTGTTTATTGCTATGATTATCATGACCTAAGTTAAACAGTCCGAGCTTGTGTGATTGTTGCTTAGAATAATCTAATTTTCTAGATATTAATGCTGCCATTAGATTAAATTTAGAGAGTTTGTTCTAAATTGTTTAATGGTTAGAATCTAATGGAGAGCTTATTTCATTAGTGAGGAATTAAGGAAAATTTCGGGTAGCAGAGCTTGTTGTTACCTAGGATTATTAGATTCATTGAAGGGTAGAATAATGTTAAAATTGATTGATTGTTCCATTGACTGCGAGGGTAAGATTGAACCGAAGAACTGAAGTTTTAATTTATTGATTTTTGTTATTAATTTAATTTTCATTCGTAATTAGTTTGACCAAAATTCCAACCCCCCCCCCCCATTTATTGTTTTGCTATTAATTGGATCTTAGTTTAGAATTAGTCGGAATAAATAAAAAATAAATTATGGACACCCTTTGTGGGATCGACCCTTACTCAGCTAGCTACTGTGTTTATTGTGTTAAGAAGTAAGGTTAATTTATTTTTGGAGAGTTAACGACGCGCTTCCATAATTCGATGAATCGCAGTTCGATAACATAATTCGATAAATCATAGTTCGATAATTCTTGGTTCAGTAAATTATAGTTCGATAACATAATTCGATAGATCATGGTTCGATAATTCATAGTTCGATAATTCAAAATCATGGTTCGATAAGTCATATTCAATCATGGTTTATATTCAATATTCATATTCAAAATCATATACTCCACTTTTATAGCAAGCAAATTAGAACCTCGCTGACTGAGATCGATAGACTAGCTAGTTCGATATGCCGTATCAACACCGGCTCACCACAATATACCCTATGGGAAGGGTTCGATAAATCACAACCTATTCGATAGTGACCAATCATAGAAGAGTGTTCTATTCAAAGCATCAAAATCATATCAAAATCATATCCAAAACCAATAATCATCAATAGCAGTTCAATTACTCAAATCAAAGTTCTTTATTGGATATTTAGTTAAAACAGTTCAAACATTGTAAGAAGATCATATAACGTTTGAGTATCTTACGAATATATTTTCTTAAGTCAAAGAGGACAATATAGTTGTCACTAGATCGCTCAAAACGTATACAGTATAACTGTCAAACAAAGGCTATAAATAAAAATGATATCATATATCGATACATCATAAAAGAGTTCAATATTTATATCTATACTAAAAATGTCTACCTCAATATGGTATGAAACACTCACCTGAAGTCCAAAAGCTTATTCAAAAATCCTTCCTTAACGAGGGTCCCTATAATCACAATTCAAGATCCTGTTATTTTCTTGTTCAAAGTATCACATAATTTAACTATTAATCTTGATCCCTCTCTATTCCATTTACCCCCTCTCTATAGTTTCATTAAGTCTTAGGGACGCGTTGGTCATTTTTTAGTTTGTTACCAGACCTTATTTTCTCCAATAAGATGTCACTGTTAGGTTCAAAGTATCAAATATAATTGGTTTGGACTTTTCTAGATTTAAATTTGCGTATCTATAGTTTATTTTAAGTCCTAGGGCATTTTTGTGATTTTATGTTTTTACGTGTCATATTTTTCGGTACTTCGTTTGTCAAAATGGACTCTACCATTGAGTCCAGATTGCCCAAAATAGTCAAAATAGACTACCTTTTATATTCAATTGGCCCTGGATATCATTAGGGATAAAATGGTAATTTTAGATTTCACGTGTCTTAATTTTTGGGACTTAATTTCACAAATCGGACTCCACCGTTGAGTCCAGAATGCCCAAAAATATTGGGTTACACTATTCTTTTATTTTATTTGGACTTCGTTTGACTAATTTTTGGCTTAGGGGTATTTTGGTAATTTTTTAAATTTAAAAAGGGTTTTAAATTAATTTTTATTTAATTTTCTGGGTAATTTCGTAATTAACCAAAAGTTGGGAGGTCAAAGTGGAAACTCCAAAACCTATTAAGTGAACCATCCGGTTCAGTCCCAATCCAATTGGGCCGGTTCGGTTTGGTCAAGAACCAAAGGGTTCAATTCTGTTGACTACGTCAGCATGACGTCACTATGATGTTAGCAGCCACTTATTGATGCGGCACCGTTTTGTTATTTTCAGGATCCATTTTCAAATGGGTCAGGTCCCGAACTAATTTTTGACCCGATACCCGACCCGAGGCACTGTTCATCGTTTTCCCCATCGAGGGAGACGCGAACAGTCGAAACCCTAAATGTTTCTTCTCAATTTCGTGGGTTTTCAGCCATCGATTCTCATTGTTTTTATCTCTAACCATTACTGGAAGGTTTGTAAGTATTTTGGCATTCATTTTGTGGCTTGAAACAAGTTCAAAAGCTTGATCCAAGCTTTGATGGGCGACTGAATAATCGGGCCATACACCTTCAGTTCTCAACCAAATGTGATAATTTTTGGTTTGTTGTCACCATACGATTATGGGGATTGTTATCTCATTCATGAAACTAAGATTGAGGTTCGGTTTGAGATGTCACAAGTTAGACCCGCGACCTGTAACTCCCTCATTCTCCCTCGTCTATCATCCTCCCGATCTAGTTTTTGTAGATTTGGAACCCTAGTGATCTGTTATATCAGCCCCTAGTAATATAAACCAATTTGGTTTCAGTCGATTCAAACCCACTTCGAGGTCCTTCAGTGGCGATTTGGGTATGGCCTAGGGTTTCTAAACTGTTTAAGGTCCAGTTTTCCCTCCTTATTCAAGCTCACAATTCCTAAATGCCATGCATGCAACAATAAAACCATAAAATAGCTTGTGCAAGGAGAAATTCTAGAGAGAGAGAAATGCTTGGTTAGTAGTGTCTTTACCTCAACAATGGAACCTCCCTTTTTCTTGCTTTGATTCTGCTCTTTCTTATGCTCCTAGGCTCTAACTCAAGCTTGCATGCAAGCCATTTCTTCCATTCTTCTCCCTCTTTCACTTTCTAGCTCTAGTTCTCTCTCTCTCTCTACCCGAGCACACACTTTCACTCCTGCGGTTGTTCAACCATGCACACAACACCACTATATACACTTAGCCCTCCACTCATTTAGTCAACCCACTCTCTCTTCTCTTTTCTTTTCAGTTTTTGAATTTCCCACCCACTCTTTCTCTTTTTTCTTTTCAATTTAGATTTTCCCACACACCTACAAGTAATGTGTACAGCACACTTAACCCCTAGTGTACTCATGACCTACAATAGCCTAGGTGTATTTATGTGTGTACATATATATATATGTATGTATATATATATATATATATATACATTTGCAGGTCATTGGGTTGGTAGGGTTTCCCTTTTCCCTTTTATTTTATTTTCTTATTATTTCATTTCATTATTTTATTTTGTTTTTATTTTATTATCACATTATTTTTATTCCAGAAGCTCTCCAATTTTTTTTTTTTTATATTTATTATTATTATTATTATTATTATTATTATTATTATTATCCTTATTATTATCATTATTTTATTATTTCAGCTGCGAAATCGAATCGTTTTGTTCATTTCTCGATTTGCGACAATTGACTGTCGCTTATCAATTTTTAAATTTATCCATGACCTATGATTGTCATTGTCAAATTTTCGGGTATCTTAATACTTCGATTTAATTTCTAACTTAACTCTCGTCTTATTTTAGCTTATGATTCGAGTTTACATGTTATGACCCGAGTCTACTAGGTCGGGTATTGGCTACTTTGGGTCGGGGTATTACAATATGACTACATATATATGATACTAACAAACATGCAGGCGTGTAGGGTGTGCGAGAGGGAGAGAGAGGGTCTTTGGGTTTCCACATTTTTCACGCCCAGCCATTAGCCTAGCTCATAATTATATGGTCTATCATAAAGGAAGTAATAAAATATAGAAAAGAAAGACGATTATATATATAAACCCTGGAGTGCTGTACCCATTATGGGTGAGCTAGAAACTTGATGATGCATGAACTCAAAAAGAGGGGCCATTTATGTTGGGTTTGATTGCATACCGATAATGATGGTGATATGCACAATCTTGATAGAAAATAGGGAAAGATCATAAAGAGGTGCGAATGAAAGTAATTAAACAATAGAAAGTAAAAGATTCCTTTTTTTAAAAAAAAAAAAAAAACTAGTGAAAGAATCAAAATGGAAACTAGTATTGCAACTTAAGTACTAAACAGACTATACACACACACACACACACATACACAAAGGCATAGTGTTTAACTTTGCACTGTGAAGATCCAGATCTATCTAAGCACATTTGACTCAATATTAAAACTCACAAGTTTTTTTTTTTGGATAAGTAAAACTCTCAAGTTAATCATATGACTATTTTAGGAGACATTTAAAACTTAAAATATGATAAAGAGAGATCATCAAAATAAATAAAGAGATGTGTATTTATTGAATAAAAAAACACTTGTCGGAAACAGTTAAATTAATATTTTTACACAAAAATTACGAATTAAGATTAATATTTTGTTGTAAGTAATATCAAATTATACACAAATATTTTTTTTAAATAATAGTAAAAAAATATAGAATGATGAGGTGAATTTTTTATATGTTGGATCTAAATCTAAAAGAAGAAAAAAAACTCACAAAGAAATAATGGTGTCACCGCGTTGCAGTGAAATCACCGTTCACACTCATATTGGAATAATCAAACTTTTGTTATATTAAAGCTCAGAGAAAGATAGCAAAAGAAATTGACTAATATTGAGCCTAAAAATAACGAAAGTATATTGAAAACTTAATCGCACTCTTTTTGGTAGCCTCACTTTATTCACGGCTTCGGCACAACACCATGCGGCACATAGTGCCTATATATATATATATAATATCATAATTTTAATTATAATATAATTAAGATTTTTAATTATATTCAAATTAATAATAATACTTTTACTAAGATAAGGACTCTTAGTCTCACTAACAATAAATTATCCAACTCTCACTTAATACATATCAAATATTACTAGGACTACAAATTAAGAATATTACTAAAATTATACTAACTTGGTTTAATTAGCTCACATTATATAATATATGTGAAGATTGTAAATTTTTTAATTATAGCAAAAAAAAAAAAGTATAACTGTTGAATCTAACATATTCTTACTTTTTGTTAATATTATAATCAAACTTTAATTTTGTTTCTTTTTACTTATTCAAAATATATTAATAATAATTTATTTTATAAATTTTATAAAATTAAATTTTAATTTAATTACTGGGTTTTAGATTGCACCCACTAACATCACCTCCTGGTTCGGCCCCGGTAATATTGCTTGTCTTATTTTTCTATAAGACTTTTCAGTGGTAAGAAAATTCTTGAATAGAATAAATACAATTATGTGTTAATATATATTTTTAATATATAATATTATATCATAGGTGAGAAAATTATTATTATTTTTTTAACAAAATAATAATATAATAAAATATTATTACAAAAACACGTTAATACGTGGTGCTGTAAACGTTTTGAATAATATCTCAAATTGCTGGGTATGCTCCTTCTCGGTGTACAAAAAGAAGGACGTGACATGTACTAACTACGAGTCAAACTTTTTTTAGGCCAACATGCACGTAATTGATTGGAGTGATCTGAGAGTTTCTTACTAGCCACTCATTATATCATATATGTGATAAATAACAAGTAAGAAATAATTACATCACTTGAACAAGTAAGAAATTAATACTTAATTTTTGGACGCAACAATTTTTTTTTTTTTTGAGAAAAAGGTTGTACATAGGATGGCAAGTCTAGTTATCATGCCTAAAAGAAGCAGTTTGATCTCCCAAAACTTGTGTTAACAAGTTATATGGATTTGGTCCGGAAGTCGAAGTAGAAGTGGTCCCTTGTTGGGAGGAGTGGGAGTGTGTCAATGGGGCATGAGTGTGCACACCATTATATACTACTCGAAGGTTTCCAGGCTCTGAGTAAGACCAGTCAGCTCTCTTCTTTGCCCTACACTCGGCATTATGGCACTTGAAATAGCTTCTGCAAAAAAGCCAATTCAAAACATCCATTGTAATGCATGCATCCATCATCCTATTCCTATAACAACAGCGCCATTTTGAAATATATACTTGGTAAAAGTAATTGCGCCACAGACCATGATTTGCGTATAATTGGTATTCTTGAGCCATAAGCGTATTGAATTTGAATTTGGCACTTTCCTCTGAGTTATATGAACTTCTTTCAAACAAATTCACCTAAACTCACCTAACACCCGAACTCGCACGGTTTGCATTTCTAGTGTAGGTAATACATTGTCTTTATGCAAACTCATGACAGATACATTAATTCAAAGGTATGTTATGCAAACTCGTGACAGATATATAGGAATTTTTATGCAAACTCATGACAGATGCATAGGAATTTATAGTGTTAGTAATACATTGTCTTTATGTAAACTCATGACAGATACATTAATTCAAAGGTATGCTATGCAAACTCATGACAGATACATAGGAATTTTTCTACCTGTATTTGTTAACATGCTTGATAAACTTCTGTCCATATTTTTTCCATTGATACCCATCTTCTGGCAAGTCCAACTTATTGTTGCCTTCTCTATCCATATCTTGGCTTCTTCTAAATCCCTCTTCAGCTTCCCTATTACAAGAACACACACACACACACACACACACACATATATATATATTAAATGCATGAAATATATATATATATATATATAGACACACACACATATGGTACTCAAACAAACATGTATGTGTGTGTGTGTGTGAGAGAGTGAAAGGCTTTGGGTTTCCACATTTTTCACGCCCAGCGATTAGCCTGGCTAATAATTATATGGTCTTTCAGAAAGAAAGTAATAAAATATAGAAAGGAAACATAATTATACAGATAAACGCTAGAGTGAAGTACCAATAGGTGAGCTAGCTAGCTAGAAACTTGATGATTCATGTATTCAAATTGATGGTGATATGCATACATAAAGAGGTGCAAATTGATGTAATTAAACAATAAAAAGTAGAAGAATAATAGCATTCCGTGTGAAGATCCAGACTGGATATACACACACACACACACACATACACAAAGGATAGTGTTTAACTTTGCAGTGTGAAGATCCAGATCTATCCAAGCACATTTGACTAACATCATTTCATAGATATATACATATTAACATTCCGTGATTTGGGAAGGGGTCTATGCCAAAGCCCCCAAAACCACAAGAGCTACTTTTTTCTTATCAAAGAAAACAAATTAAAAAACCAAAACTGGTACAACCACAAATCATACAATATACATGGGATTGCAACTCAAAAGGCAACAAGTTCATGTAAAAAAAAATGTGTGCATATATGTATGTTGAAATGTAAGCAAAAACAACTGCGTTTCAGTCATGTAATAAAAGTAGGAAGAATAACGAAGCTTAAGAGGGAAAGAAGGAAGAAGAATACAAACATGGAGGCTTCTCTGATTGGATAAGTTTCAGTCATGGATTGGCAGCTAGTTATTGTTTCCATGAAAATTGATGAAGTACTTCAACCAACCTTTGGAAAAAAAACCAAAACAGAAATGAAGAGAGAGATATCTGGCGTGTGAGATGTTATGGCTGATGGGTAGGCATCATTTTGTAACCTTTTTCCAAGGAAAGCTTGAAAAGCATATATCTATTCATGTTACTATTGCTAGCCAAGGGTCCACCATCTCAACTTTATCATATTACACAAGTAATGACGTCAAGGTGATCGGTCCTCCACAAAATTTGTTTTTTTAGGAAATTATCACTTTCATTAATTTTTTTTTTTGTATTTTTAAAATTTTAATATTTTTTTACTTTTTTTTTATTTTATATAAAAATAAAATTAAAATAACTAATTTACGTTTTTTAGTTAAAGAAGAATTTGATTAATATTTATTTAAAAATAAAAATAAAGTTAAAAAAATTGGCTAAATTAAAAAAATATAAAAGTAAAATAAAATGAAAGGTGCAATTTTTATTTTTGATCAATAATGTTTTAATTAATATTTATTTGAAAATAATAAAAAAATTTAAAAAATTGATCAAAATTTTAAAAAATAATTAAATGAACACTTTTGTCATTTTTTTTAAAAATATATCAGGCAAAAGTAGTGTAGTTTATCAGTAAAAATAAAAAAAAAGTGTAATTTAAAAAATATTTGTAATTATTAAAAACTTTTAAAAAAATTAATATAATTTATTAATTTATTTTTTACACAACCTAATAAGAAACTCCTAAACAAACAATCTACAATGATACTCACAATTTCTAATAGTATGAGTGGAACTTAAACTCATAATTAGATAAAAAAATAATACTCAAAAAATGACATGAGTAGCTAACGGTGCTGATCATGAAGTCTTTCTGGGATGGGTGAGCACTAATTGGAGGTGCTAAACTGGTGTTGAAAACTTTGGTTTGCACTAATTCTAAGCGATCAACGATGACATTATTATTTAACGTATTAAGACTTATCAAAAAACACATATCTCTCAGTTAACATGTGCGGACCGCCGAGGGATGTGATCTCCAAGAGACACCTGTCAGTTACGTCACCCTGATGACCTCATCTCTTATTAATAGTTAGTACCCCTTACCGACCGAGCCACCTACTTTTTTGGCTACGTGACGGCTGTCACCTCCATTTTTGAATACAAGAAGTTCTTACAACTTCTCTCTCCTAAGTAAATACATACAGTTTTTTGGTGGTGTTGTAATGGATGATTGAATGACTGGATGTGTTACCACTCCTACACGACAACATAATCATTTTTTCTTTACATTTCATTGTTATGAAATGCATATGCCTAGAGATTAAATATACTAGTGACAAAACATTAAAAAATTTTAATATGCATATGCATATTGTATTTTTTTAAAATATATTAGTAAAATTTTTCTCCTTTTTATTCATAAATGTAGATATGAAGTCGAATCAAGTAAATATTTATATATATTGGTGTAATTAATTTTTGTCCATTAATTTTACAACAAGTGGACATTTAATTACTTATAATTAATATTAAATAAATTAATAATTTTTAATTACTAATATATTTTTAAAGAATTAACTTAGTTCAAAGTTAGATAATTAATAATTTTATTACCTAAAATTAATACTTTTTAAAATTTTTTTTATAATATTCATTATTAGATAAATAAAATAATTATATGTATACTTATATATTTTATTTATGACATACCTTGAGAATTATCTTTATTAATTTAATTTAATTGAATTTATAATTATTATAAGCAAAAAAAATTATGATGCCAGGAAAAATAACTTTTTCTTTTTACATAAAAAGAACATTAACATATTTTATGCATTAAGTTGATAATTATATGTATATTTTATAAATATGAAAATATTGTTAAAAAATTGTACATAAAGTCATGAACTCATTATGCAATTTTTTAAAGGCATCTTACAATTCTTCATAGGAACGAGATGAGTCAAGGTTAGATTCTATCTCGTCTTCTTGAGTCAAGAGACAAAAATTGGTTACTTCTTAGTCACTTGATTCTTCATCCAAATCATACCAAGTGGATTTCATTATTTTCTTCTTGGTTTTCCTTCATTCTTTTTTTAGCTGAGGGAACTCCGCCTTTATGGGTTTTGACTTGTGATACTTATAACAAGTTGCAGATTCTTTCTTACTTGGTTCCTCTTTTTGTTATTTTCTTCTTAGGTAGATTTTGAATTTTCTTGTGATGAAAACAATATCTTCATCACTTCCTTGATCATCTTTTTCTTCACTTCCGTGAAATGAAAATTTGGGGTCAAGATTCTTCTTTGACTTGTTCTTTTCTTCATGCTAGCTCAGGAGTCATGAGTAATCCGAGAAGCTCATCGAGACTTAACTTGTTGAGATCTTTTGCTCCTTGAATGACCGTCACCTTGGATTTCTAATTGTTTAGTAGAGACCTAAGAATTTTTCTTACTATCTCCATGTTAGTATAGCTCTTGCCAAGAGCTTTCAAAGAACTAACAATATTAATAAAACGAGTAAATATTTTCAGAATGGATTCACTAGCATTTACTTTAAATAGTTCATAATTATGATCTGATATACTAATTTTAGATTCTTTAACTTGGTTGATACCTTTGTAGATAACCTCAAGTTTGTTCTATATCTTTTTTGTGGATTCACAAATATAAATTCTATTAAATTTATTTGCATTTGAGACACAATATAAATTGCTTACAATCTTAACATTCATTTGAATTTGTTTGAGTCATTTTTATCCCATTTACGTTCTTTCTTAGCTATCTTGATGGTGTTAGTACAACTTTCAGCTTTTATACAGATGTGAGGCCCATTTACAATGACCTTCCATATTTTGTAATCTAAGGCTTGAAGATAGATATTCATTCTAGCCTTCTAATATGTATAATCTTGGCCCTTACATAATGGAGGTCTATTGGTCGATTGCCCTTCGACAAAAACGGTTCCTACAATATTTGTCATATTTCTTCTCTTAAGGTATTTTATAAATATAGACAATTTTTACAGACTTTAAATATGGATTTAAGTTATCACGACCCGGAACTCGGCCTATGAGGATTAGGGGTCTGTGATCAGCCACCAAGGCTTTGATCAAATCATCTTTTTAATTATATATTGATCAAACACAGCAAAACAATTTTTTTTTCACATTCATAAATTAAACCATATAACCTAGTCAATCGTTTCAACCATTGTCTCCAACTAATATAGTTTCCATAACATAATGCGATAGTGAGTATGTTTAAAATTACACAACTGAACTAGTTCGATAACTACACATCTGAGTTTACATAGTAAAAAATCATCTAATCCATCTTCAGTTAAAGATCCATCAAAACAACTCGCTTCCTTGCTTAATCATTCAATCTGCATTACCTGAAACGAGTTTGTCTAACCCTGGCTTGAAAATATGGTAAACATCTGTAATGAGCTCAATGACTTCATGAGAATTTCATAACATGCAAAGGGTTTCAAAACTACTATGTAGTTCTATACTGAAATGTCTATATTCATTTAGAATTAGAATACGTCATATCAAAACACATGAGTTTAACGAATAATATCAAATTCATTTTCAATAGTTCTTAGTTCCATCATAGTCGTAATTCAATGATCAATATCATAATTCAATAACATAGTTCGATAACAATAGTCATAGTTCAATAGTCAATATCATAGTTTAATCATAGTTATAGTTCAAAATCATGGTTCGATAAACAAAATCATAGTTCAGTAGTCAATATCATGTTCGATCTTAGTCATAGTTCAATAAATCAAAATCATAGTTCAATAGTCAATATCAGAGTTCAATCATAGTCATAGTTCGATAAATCAAATTCATAATTCAATAGTCAATATCATGGTTTAATCATAGTCATAGTTCGATAAATCAAAATCATAGTTCAATAATTCTTAGTTCGATGGTTCAAAGTTCAATCATAGTTCATATTCGATATTCATAAGGGCTCAAGCCCATAAATTCCTCTTTTATGGTTAGCAAATTAAAACATCGCTAGGCTAAAATTGATATTCGATGAAACTAGTTCGATAACACCGTTTTGTGCAGCTCACTACCAATATGCCCCATTCTTAGGGTTCGATAAAGTCACAATCTATTCGATAATGACCATACATAGAAGATTCTATGGTCAAAAAATTAGAACCTCGCTAACTTAGATCGGTATTCGATAAACTAGTTCGATAACTGCCATTCTGTGTGGCTCACCACTAATATACCCCATGGTTAGGGTTCGATATAGTCATAATCTATTCAATAATGACCATACATAGAAGATTGGTCTATTCAAAACATCAAAATTATGTCCAAAATCAATAATCATCAATCACAAACTCAGTTTTTCAAATAAGAGTTTTATAATTAGTATTTAGTCAAAACAATTCAAAGGTCGGTAAGAAACCGTATAGTATTTTGAGTATCTCACAAAATATTTTTTTGAATAAGAAAGAAGACAATATAGGTATCGATGAATCATTCAAAACATAAATTGGGTACAATGTATATGTTATCAAACGTCATAAAGGAAATGATAAGTCATTCAAAATGATATTAAGTGAAAGGTGTCTATTATTAAAGTCATAAAAGAATTCAATATTTACATCTATAATAAAATCAACCTAAAACATGGCGTGAAATACAAACCTGAAGTCCAAAAATATTATGCCCAAAATCCTTCCTTTAATCGATAGTCCCTATAACACAATTCAAGATCTTATTACGTACTTGTTTAAAGTGTTACGTAATTAAATCGCTAACTCAAAGCTTTTTATATTCCAATTTCACTCTTCTGGTAGCCTTGTTAAGCCTTAATGACGTATTGATCATTTTTTAGTTTATTACCAGGTCTTATTTTTTCTCAAAAGGACGTCACTATTAGGTCTAAAGTGTCGAAGATAATTATTTTAGGCTTTTCCGGATCTTAATTTGCATACCTATAGCTTATATTAAGCCTGAGGAATTTTTATAATTTTACACTTTTACATATCATATTTTTTGGTGCTTTGTTTGCTAAAATGGACTCCACCATTAGATCCAGAATATAAAAAAAAAAGTCAGAATATACCCTCTCGGACATTTAACTGGCTTTGGTGTCACTAAGGGCATTTTGGTAATCATAACATTTTACGTGTCCTAATTTTCAGGATTCCATTTTGTAAAATGGATCACGCCATTGGGTTTGAAATATCCAAAAATGTTGAGGTAGGTATTGTCATAATCATCGGTGTTCAATTGTTAGCTTGATTAATCGCTTAAGACACAACTGAAATTGTTCTATTTGTCTGTTCATATTTTTCAGAGTCTAATTTTATATATCGGACTCCGTCGTTGAATCCGCAACACCCAAAAATATTGGGTTAGGCTCTTCTTTCATTTTAATTGGCATTCGTTTGGCCAATTTTTGGCTTAACAGTGTTTTGGTAATTTTTCATAATTAATTAGGGTTTAAAAATAATTTTTAATTATTTTTCTAGGCCAATATGTAATTAACAGAAACATTTGGGGCCAAAATAGAATTCCAGGTGAACTGGTCCAATAGGGTTAAAAACCAACCGGTTATTATGGATTCATTGCGTCATGCTGACGTCAGCATGATTTCAGCCCTTTTAAATCAAAATGATGTCATTCCCCTTTTTAAGTTAGGATCTGTTTTAAGCACGTTGACCCGATCGAACTCGTTGATTGACCCGGTCAAAAATTGACTTGGTCAACTAAGACTTTACCGGTGCCGACCACCTTCTCCGGCGACAACGAACTCTGGCGACTATTTTTCGGCAACAAATCAAATGGGGTTTAAACCATTTTTTGATGAGGATTCCCTATCCCATGTCGGAATTAGGTTTTACCCACATTTGGCCGTCGAACTAGTAGGTTATAATGGCTTCTCTGGCGAAGCCCGATTTTCTAACAACGATCTTTATTTCTTATTTTGTGAAGTTCTTGACATGGATTCGATCTGATTTTTTCCCCATTGTGTTCCTAAAACCCTTAAGGATCATTTCCCGTTCACAAAACTGAGCAAATCAAGCTCGAATGCTTGTTCTCAATTTCTCTCTCTTTTGATTGTAAATCGCGATTTCTTAGTGTTAAGTGGATCATTTCTTGTAATTTAAGTTGTTATGTGTGCCATTTTTTATGCTCTCTTGAGCCTTAGCGCCCATTCAAGGTTTTATCGAAGCTAGATTCAAAACTCAATTTTTTTTATGACTTCGAATATTTTAAGTTCTATGGTCCATGAGCATAAACAGTTCCCATCTTTTCCCTATTCTCTATCATTTTCAACTCTATACAGATGCATGCAAATTTAAACCTCAAAAACAAGCCCTTAAAAGGAATATTTTGGTGAGAGAAAACTTACTTCAATGGCCGTTTTCTCCCTCTCTCTTTGTCTCTGGGCTTTGCATGCTCCATTTGAGCTCTAACAACTTCAATGGCCTTCATCATACTTGCTCCAAACCTTTCATGCAACATGTAATGGTTGTAAGTCTTTTACTCTTCACTTTCTCTCTCTAGATTCTATACTTTGAGCAGAATGATCACTTACACACGACACTCCAAGTATATATATATATATATATATATATATATGTTTGTTGCATGTGTGTTGATTGGCCAAGCTGCTAGTCCAATAGGGTGTTGCCATTTGACTCTTTTTTTTCCCTGAATTTCCTACTATACCTTCATGTTATATACTTTTTATGTGGCTAATATAGCACAAAAGTACTTGTAACCTAGTGGGTAGAGTTTTGGCACTCCTTACATAAGGTCTTGGTTTCAAGACTTGGCAACTTCATTTTGACTCTTTTTTTTCTTTTGTTGTATTTGTAGAGAATTTTGTACTTTTATTTAGTACTTTATTCATTCAATACACTTAATTTGTAAATTTCTTAATTAGTTCATGTATTTCATGTTCATGAAAATTTCTCTTTTCTGTATTAACATGATTAGTTATGATACTTGCTTAAACATTTAGGTTGAACATTCATGCATTTCTTTAATAATTTTGTTGTTGTTTTTCATATTAATTTCTTCTACCTTAAATTACTCAAGAATTATCATTGTGACATTATTGTCATGATCTAATTATACACTAATGTTCTCTTAAAGCTTACTAACGATCCCAAATTATATAATAATTAGGATGGGATGTTACATAAGCTATGCACAAAGTTTGTAAAAAAAATAAAGAGAGAAAGGGATAACAAACATAGCACTTTTTACGAGATTCAGATAACTTCCTAGGTCCTCAACTCATGCATTTCTACTTGAGTTTTTCCACTATCTTGATTTCCTTTGCATATGAAGGTCAAACTTTTACAACAAGAGCCCTTAACTCTTTAGCCAACAAAATATCACCTTTTGCCTCACAAGGGTAGCACCTACCTACAAATCTTACCGTAATGAAAAATTATAAAGTTGTTAAGAACAGATACTATCTTGAAGAGTTGATTGGTGCAATAAATGCTTACTCACTAAAGATTGATCAAGTGTAATTTCTAAGTATTTAAGATGAGTAGAACTTTCAAATCTAGGTTTTGCAATAAATGGATCTAAAGTCAAGAACAAAGATATATAAGTTAAATCATGTAAGTTGATAGTAATAAATTTTGTGATGAACCTATATTTCTAAGCTTTCGAAAGATATGTCCATTAGATTTAAAATAGAGTCATTTTTCCCATTTTTATATGTTCAAAATTTATATTTTCAATTGCCAAATCGACAAAATCAGTCGAATGGTTTCACCAATCAATTGACTAGATAAAGATCCAGTTGACTAATCGACTCAATTGATCTGTCCAATGGGTTAAAGTTCATTTGCTCAAGAACAATTAGCCGACTAGTCCTTGGAGTTAGTTGACTGGTTCTTTAGTACACTATTTTTGCCTTTAATCTTCAATTGACTAGTCTTTCAGGTTGGTCGACTGGTTTGGACAATATGTTCAAGTTGTGAAAAAAAATAGTCACTTAGTTGATTGGTTATTAAAATTGATTGACTGCTTTTGACAGTGTAAAAATTAGGCATAAGAATCAGTTGACTAGTTATTGGTTCTAGTCCACTGGTTTTGATAGTTTATGCTTATTTGGCTATTTTCACCAATGTCTCTTTCTCAAAACATTTTGATCTTTCAAAACTTAAAGTATATCAATGTGTTATTTTGAAAAATCATTTTATGATTGGTTCTAGTTGATCATTTAAATATTTAGAACTTATAATTAATAATCAATTTAAACGTAATTTACTTGAAACCCCTATTAAAAAAAGTCTCACTTAAAACCCCCTTAAAACACTACAAGAAAAGCCACTATTAGTGACGCACACGTGCGTCGCTAATAGTGGCAATGTGCGTCGCTAAAGCTCTTTTGCGAAGCACAAAGGGGCGTTGCTAAATACGTCGCAAATATTTGTGTCGCTAATAGTATTGGCGACGCACACCTCTGAGCATCGCTAGAGGTAATTATACACGGACGCAACGTGCGTCGCTAAAAGCAACCATTAGTGACACACACAATGTGCGTCGCTAATGGTTGCTTTTAGCGACACATAATGAGGGCGTCGCAAAAAGTTTTGTTTTTTTTTTTTTAAACCATATTTGCTTTGTTTTATTTGTTGTTTTATTCTTGTTTAAACCTTTATCAATCATCCTGATATATAATAAAATTCAAACATTCTGAAATGAATATATTAAAAAAGAAAAATACATTCATATATATATATATATTATACTAATTATGTACATTTGTAAAAGTACAATTTAATAATAAATAAAAAAATAAAAAATTGTCTCAAAAAATGTAACTACAGATGTCCATGAAAAGAAAAAAAATAAATGAAAATAACAAGTTCTGATGCAAAACATAAAGATAGCGGTGCAATAATTCCGATCAACCTGAAATAAAGATCAAATGATATATATTAGAACAATTATTAAATATATATCAACACATAATGTGAATAATTTTTTTTGTTTGCATGCATAAATAGTAAGAACGACATAAAGTAGCATAAGCTGCAAACCACGGATCTGAACTGATTGTCATAATTTTGTGGTAGTATATTTTTTCATTTTTGAGGTGTGTGATGGGGTTTCAGGATAGTTAGGCCGATATCCAGCATTTTGATTCGTCAAAACCCCAAAACGAGCATTTTCAGAGCAAAAACTTGCATAAGTTTCAAACCGTTAATCCGAACAGACTGCCGTAAGTTTTTGCAACTCTATTTTATCATGTCTGAGGTGTTTGATGGGGTTTCGGAGTAGTTAGACCAACATCTGGCATTTTGGTTTGTTAAAACCCTAAAATGGGCCTTTTTGGAGCAAAAACTTGCATAAATTTCAAACCGGTGATCCGAACCGAGTGCTGTAAGTTTGTGCAAGTTCATTTTATCATTTTTGAGGTGTTTGATGGGTTTTGTTTTATTTAAGCCGATATCTGGCATTTTGATCCGTCAAACCCTTAAAATAGGCCTTTTTGGAGTTGAAACTTGCATAAGTTTCAAATTGGGCATCCGAACTGAGTGTCGTAAGTTCGTGCAAGTCTATTTTATCATTTTTGAGGTGTGTGATGGGTTTTCAGTATATTTAGGTCGATATCCGACATTTTGGTCTGTCAAAACTCCAAAATGGGCCTTTTTGGAGCTGAAACTTGCATAAGTTTCAAACCGGGCATCCAAACTGAGTGCCGTAAGTTCCTACAAGTCTAATTTATCATTTTTGAGGTGTGTAATAGGGTTTTGATGTATTTAGGCTGATATCTGGCATTTTGGTTCGTCAAAACCCCAAAATGAGCCTTTTTGGAACTGAAACTTGCATAAGTTTCAAACCAGGCATCCGAACTGAGTGCCGTAAGTTCGTGTAAGTCTATTTTATCATTTTTGAGTGTGTGATGGGGTTTTGGTATAGTTAGGCTGATATCCAGCATTTTGGTTTGTCAAAACCCCAAAATAGACCTTTTTGGAGCTGAAACTTGCATAAGTTTCAAACCAGTGATCCAAACCGAGTGTCGTAAGTTTATGAAAGTATATTTTATCATTTTTGAGGTGTGTGATGGGGTTTTGGTATAGTTAGGTCGATATCCAAAACTTTGGTCCTTCAAAACCCCAAAATAGGCCTTTTTGGAGCTGAAAATTGCATAAGTTTCAAACCGGGCATCCGAACCCAGTGCCGTAAGCTCGTGCAAGTCTATTTTATCATTTGTGAGGTTTGTGATGGGGTTTCAATGTATTTAGGCTGATATCTGGCATTTTGGTCCATCAAAACCCTAAAATAGATTTTTTTGGAGTTGAAACTTCCTTAAGTTTCAAACCGGGCATCCGAACCTAGTGCCGTAAGCTTGTGCAAGTATATTTTATTATTTTTGAGGTGTGTGATGGGGTTTCAATGTAGTTAGGCTGATATCTGGCATTTTGGTCCATAAAAACCCCAAAATGGATTTTTTTGGAGCTGAAACTTGCATAAGTTTCAAACCGGGCATCCGAACCCAGTGCCGTAAGTTCGTGCAAGTCTATTTTATCATTTGTGAGGTGTGTGATGGGGTTTCAGTTTAGTTAGGCCAATATCCGGCATTTTGGTCAGTCAAAACCCCGAAATGGGCCTTTTTAGAGCTGAAACTTACATAAGTTTCAAACCGGGCATCCGAACCAAGTGCCGTAAGTTCGTGCAAGTCTATTTTATAATTTATGAGGTGTGTGATGGGGTTTCAGTGTAGTTTGTTCGATATCCGACATTTTGGTCCGTCAAAATCCCAAAATGGGCCTTTTTGGAGTCGAAACTTGCTTCCCTATGAAATTAAATAAGTTCGTGCAAGTTTATTTTCATATGTGAAGTGTCATGCAGTTTGTAGGCTGTTAGGCCGGAATATTTTTTTTTTACGTAACATTTTCTATAAATAATAAATCCACCAAAGTAAATAATCTTAAAAACTTACCAAGGCTGAACAGAGCCTCCCTGTTGGCTGAGGATCGTCTACACAAGATCCTCTAGCTGGGTCTGGCGCTCTTGGAGCTCTGTCATCTGAGCCTTCATCTCTGCATTCAGTCTCTCAGCTTGCGTCAACTCTTTGGGTAGCTGCGTGAAACATAGCATCGCTCTCGACGGTAGAGGACAATGCCATTGGCTCCATCCCATTTCCTAAGCCACGCACATATCCCCGCATCCTGCCCAGAACAGTCTCTCGTATCTGGTCTCGGTCGACGGATGCTTACCCTCAAGGGTCGGCTGAACACGCAGCTCGACCATCTCCTCCTATAAAAACATAAATATATGTTACTACTTTTAAACATTTTAGATTATATTAAATTAGTAATAGTGGTATATAAATATTTTCCAACTTACATAAAGCCGCTGAGCTTTAGGCCCAGTCTAACCCTTCTCGGGATTGTAGTGCGTCCTGTGCCACAACTCAATGGGGCTAGGTGGTGCACCGGTCTCTTGGTCTCGCTGCAGCAAATAAATAGTAGCTGGTGAAGATTGATTTCATGAATACATTATACAATAAGAAATTGATACATTTATTAACTTACCATCTCATGCCTATACCTAATCAAAAAACGTGATCCACTATAGTGGGTCATATTTTGCTTGCTTCTACTCTCGTTATTTTTCTTAATAAGTTCCTACATTTGGCCAAAACAAATAAGGTTAGTATAAATGACAATGATTTATCATACAACAAAAGTCATTTTGACAATTTTTATCTGGAATGCATTACTAGCGAACCGGTCGCATAGTAACATCCAATCCTCTATCGTCACCCCCCTGTAGGGTCTATCGCGAGGCTCTCTATCGGTTGCCACTTATGCCTCGTAGTGCATGTGGAGCCTATGTCGATAGTCCCTAAAACGGGTTCCCAAGTAACAATCCACTGCCTTCGCGACATAAGGCAGGTGGAGATCGATGTCAAACTTCTCCTGTAAAGCATGTCATTGTCAAAACATTACAGCATTAGATATGTTAAAATTTAGTTGAATACAATAATAACAGATATACCAGGATATGCACATGAATATCCCGTCGCTCCTCGTCAGTGACGTGACTCCAGTCACTAATATGGAGTGGGGCGTGTAGTCGACAAATGATGCCGACCTTAGTGGTGAACTGCTATGTAAAAACCTGAAAAAAATGAGAATAAGTTTTTTGTTTTAATGATAGAGCACTATTTGAAATATTCCGACCCAAATACCCAAACAATTTGGTTTATGTTACGAGATTTAATTTCTTTGATTTTTATTTACTTTTAATTAAATTAGACTATGAAATTAACCGAGCACACCGAGACCGTTTAGTAAGAGAATCAACTGCACGAAAATACGTGTATACGTGCACGTGCATATGTATATATGTTTATAGAAATGTATGTAAAAATATTCTCGTATATATATATATATATACATACAAATGAAGAAAGTAGCATAATGGTATGTGTATATATATGTATGCCATGTATGTATGGAAATATATATTATAATATGTATATATATGATTGTGTATAAGTGTATAGCTGTGTAAAATGAAGTGTATATATATATATATCTATATATATGTGTATACACAAGGTGTGGGTGTACGCCAGTCTGTGTGTGCAAGTGGATGTGTGTGTACTGTTGTTTGTGTAGTGTGTGTTTTATATAATATACATGTAACACACAAATGTCAACCCTCAAAAGTGATTAGAACAGTGGGAAGTTAGAAAAAAAGGAGAAATAGTGAGCTGCAGGTGGCTTTGCTTGAGGTTATGTATATATCTATGTGTATATGTTAGGAGTGTACGTTGGTTAGAGAGAAAATAAATCAAAAAGAAGGAGGCTAAGTTAGAGAAGTTGTGAAACACTGGGATATTCAGAAGTAAAAAGCAAAGGAGAAAAAAGGAGAAAAGCACAGTTAAAGAAGGTGAACACAAACCACCATATTTTCTCTCTCTAAGAATTTGTGAATATATGTAAGCTGTTTTTAAGTTTCGTATACATGCATGAGTTTATTTTGATGTCTCAAACTGATCAAAATTAAGCTAGGAGGTCAAAAAGGGGTTGATATACCCAAACGAGGAAGAACAGCCATTGAAGGACCTCCATGAGAGCAGGTCTGAACCAACCAAAGCCAAACCAAGTTTGGTTTGTTGAGACCACAAATAGACTCCCAAAGTGTTTTAAAAACACTAAGCCTCGACCTTGAGACTCAAAGGAAACCCTAAAAATTTGAGTTGCAGGTACGAGTTTTAAAACCCAACCTCACAAACCCTTGTGAAAAACCTAAATATGAGAATGGGGACTTGAACCCCATGATAAATAGATCACAACAAAAAAAACCCCAAGAGCTTTGGGCAAAAAATGACCATGAATGACCAAGTTGTAAGTTCAGCTATCAAGCCATAAACCGAGCACTTAAACTCGACCTGAGGCTTCAAATGAATGCCAAACTCTACCTTAGTATTTCAGAAATAATATGGGATGAAAAACAGATAAAATGATCAACTAGAAAAGCACGAAATTCGAAATGAAAAGTTACAGAGTTTAGGGCAACAGTAGCGAGGGTGTGGGGAAGAAGAAGACCCCGCTGAGTCAACTTGTGAGTTGACTCAGCCGATTCCTGATCGAGTTATATCGGGGCTGTGTCGACTCAGACACGTGTTGCGATGTGGGGTTGGCCACCGCATTAGTGGAACGGTGCTGTTTTAGGGTTTTATGGTTTAAATTTTAAAGATGGAATTGGACTGTTTGGTTACGACCTTTAGAAATTAAAATTGATGCGCTAAACCTGGACTGGATAACCTATCCTAGATTTAGGACGTTGTTCGCTGTTTGGGCCCAAGATATATAGAGAAAAATGAGTAGGGGCGCAGAACTATGACCGAACGTGTGAAATGTGGTGCGTGTAACCGGTTAGGACAGGACAATCTTGTGTCCTATTTGGGCACAAATATATATATATATATATATATAATAATAATAACAATTAATTAATTAAATAATGACAAAATGGCCCGGAGTCCAAATTAGACAAGTTATTAGTGTATTGTGACTATCTTAGTCCTTATGAGACCAATGGTAAGGTCCGTGATGCGAGACGAGGTCCCGAAAAATAAAAGAGCTGTAGGAATACTAAAATAACCAAAATGCCCCTAAGTCAAAAAATAGTCAAACGAACTCCGATTGAAATAAAAGAATAATGAATTTTTATTATTTCGAGCATTTTGAACTTAGCAGTGGAGTCTGATGTATGAAAAGAGGTCTTGAGAAGTAAAAGCCCGTAAAAGTGCAAAATGACCATTTTACCTTTTTTAGTACAGATGCCTGAATTGAATTCCGTAAAAGCCTAAATCGACTTTGTTCGACGTTCCGGATTCAATGGTAGAGCTTTGTTTTAGAAAAATAGAAACTCATGAAATAAAAGCATAAAATTTGATGAATAGCATAATTCAAGTAACAATAGACTGAATTATATTTCATGCTTTTAGGAACACTGAAAGGAAAAGAGAAGGCAGTTTGACCTTCTACATTCTCACTGTTTGGTTTGACTACACTGCGGACACGACTTCCAAGGGTTGGAAAAAACCCTTCTAGGTATGATGTTTTGCTAAGTAAGAAATAGGATTAAGCTTAGGAATATTTTGTGAGTAAATGGAATGATTTATATGCTTAATTATCGTTGAGAAATTATTTGGAATGTGGTTGCTTGATAATCTAGAGTTGGTTGTTTACGTGCTCGTGTGTTTCTTGCATTCTTTGAGAATTTAGTAAAGTGATAAATGTGAACCATAACTACATGTTTAAATTGATTGTATGTGGCATGTATTTATGTGGAATAAGTTTTGTGATTCAAATGTTATTTTTGCTTCGAGTATGATACATTAATTAAAGCATGCTTCATTCAGATTATATTATTGCGTGGTGAAATTAAAGCATATTGGCATATGGTGAATCCTTTGGAAGCATAGTATGGGTTGAGCACGTGGTGCTATGCATTATGAGGGTGTAGATCTTGTGGTGAAAAACTCAAAATTGACCATTGCATTGGTACCCAGATCCAACGGGGGAGGTCCGTGAACGGGTGTTGGTACTCAGATCCATCGGACGCGGTCAGTAAACGAGACATGGGTGTGGCATAGAGTGCATAGGTGTATCATGCATATTTTCATTGCATCGTATTAATGAACTGGAAAGTATCTAGATTATAAATGTACACTTTGCACATGCCACGTCTTAACCTTGTTTCTTGCATTAGCATTACGTTATACCAGCTGTTGAGCTGACCCATTCGTGGGATATCATATTACAGATGACGCTCCTAGTACTTGAGACTTGAGAAAGTCTAGAAGAACAGCGGAGACATGGACTATGGAGGATTTTTGGCCCTTGAGGCATATTTTGATGTTGTACATGGGCATAAGCCCTAAACCATATGTGTTTATTTGTATGTTGTGGAACAATGGGCGAGGCCCTATAGATTAGTATCAGAACATGAATTGGGTTAGTGTTTGAAATCCATGTATATGTCTTTAATTAATCCCTTTTATTTTTAATAATTCCCTTTTTTGTTTATTTCACTCACTCCTCGGGTTTGTAGAAATTCGGGGCGTGACATGCTGTGCCCACCCACCAATAGGCTTCAGCAAGCCCGGAGGTAGCTCAATCCGAAGTCGCGCGCCCCTTGCTGCCTCTATCTGAGCTTGCAAACTCCGGTTCTTCGACCTACCGTGCCCTCGTCTAAAGGTGGTGGCTGAAGCTTTAGAAAAAATTAAATCGAAACAGTTAGTACCATATTTATATAATCATTAATAAAAAGGAGAACTATGCATACCATCGACGGCAGGATCAGTCGACCCTGCAGATGAAGAGGAAGGGGTCAATGGGTCCGTTATAATTGTGCGCCTGCGTGAACTTGGTCCAACCATATCTATAAAGAAAGTTTAAAAATAAAATTGTTTCTATTTAATCATAAAAATTAAAATCCTTATCGAAATAAAAATGAATACTCATTACATCATAAAATTGAATATCCATTACATGATAAAATTGAAAATCCATTACACTTGATCCTAACACATGTAATACCTATTACAATTATTCATCTGAGTCTGTATCATCATCTGTTCTTGAAATTTCTTCATTCTCGGTACAATACTCTAACAATATATCATCATCAAAATCACTTTCCTCGTCATCATCATCATTAATGAAAGTTGCATCCCTTAGATCTAATTGTGTGGTATTGGTGACGTAGGAAGCTACGACATGATCTGGTTCTTGTTCAAATGGTATGATATTATACGTTAATTTCATAGATTCGGTTCATGCTATATATCAAAGTAGACATTTTTTTGTTTTACACTTTTCTTTTATTATTATGACAAAAATACCATTTATACTTTTATTATTAATAAAAATAATTTCATTTTAATTCCCATATCCCAAGTAATGATTGACTAACATTTTCCATCAAGAAATTAATATAAATGCAAAACACTTAGCATATATATAAGAGAAGAAAATTGTGAGCCTATGTGGAATTGATCATCAATAGTTTGAAGTTTGAACAAAGGACAGTTCAATAGAATCATACAGTAGGAGAACATAATAGAAAGTGGAAGAAAATAAACAAAATCTGCAACATATATGAACTGTAGAGAATATCTATTTCAGTGAAGAACATAACTGGATTCAAAATCAATAATATCAACAACTTTTAATGATCAAATGACTGCAATTATCCTACTTTAGATCCACATCTTACAAATTCCACAGGCATATTAATGTTAAATATATATTAAGATTAAACAAACCAAACAAATGTAAAGGGTCAACGAAAATTTTCCAGTTGCCTACTCTTATTATTTTAGAAAAATTTAGTTACACTACCTGTATTTATATCATCAGCTTCCACTATAGTTCAAGGTTTACAAATAATATCCCACATTAACATTATCTATTTATATAAAACAAAAGGTACTTTCTAAAAACAACTTCAAAAGTTTTTCTTCAGTCATATTGCAAAAATATTAAAATACATGTACAAATTTATCACCAGGATATTGCACTTTTGGTGTTGGGTTCAAATATGTCTGCATGTAACAAATCCTTTATTAGCTAAGATTTTTAAGAATTTTGACAGAAAGTCAAACCAAAGGAGTCATCATCTCAATAATATTGCCTCAATTAAATACAACTTAATTAAGAATATTTTATTAAACCTCTTGCAGCTATCTTTGTTATTATTTTTTATTTCTTGAAAATTCTTGCAACTAAAGTAAAGACAAAGTGATCCATTTTTTTCCAAAAGCTAGCTACTAATAATATAATATAAAGGCTCTCCCCTTCACAATCACACTATCCACTAATTGTGATTGAGAAACAATTAAAATTAATCAATCACAGGGAATAATTGATTGAGATGAGTGATAAGGCTTTGTTTGGGAGGTATGAACAGAAGAATATGGAGAAAGGAATATTCAGATAGAAGAGTCAAGCATAAAGAGACAATTATGCTACAATATTCAAAGACCTTCACTGAATTCTGAGACATTAACTTGTAAGAAAAAGCATGGTTTTGTTTTGTCAAATGTCTCCAAATGGCCAAGAAATCATCCCTTTTAAGATGTCAAGTGCTAAATTTTGAAAGCAAGTTAATCAACCTATGCATATATAGATTTGTCCTTGTCAATCAAGTTGGAAAATACTAAAAAAACAACAAACCAGCCAACCCTATTTGCATCCACTGAATCCTTAAACAAACAATCGCACAAAACTAATGTAGCACTCTATGACTTTTCATGCCTGTATTGACATACTGCAGAATTCATGCATGATGCATCAGTTCCAGCACAAAACATCCATGAACGTTATGCAATTTTTTACTGGCATTCAGTAGTGAAAAACCTCTCTCACCAGACCTCGATGAGACGACAATCAAACTTAGTTTCATGTCATATTTGACAGAAACTGTGGTGATTAATTTGGATTCGACATCAATCTATTTAAATTTTGTAATCAGATGCATCTCAGTTTATTTTTATTCCAACACGAAATAATACACACAAGATATTCTAAAACAACTAATTAGAGCCTATATTTTTGGGTAGCAACATCTTCAGTCATTGTTTAATAAATTCTGATAGAATAGATAAATAAAAAATACACTTACCTTACTCAACATAAACAATGGATCACAAAAAACAGTTTACGTAACATCTCCGATCAAAAGTGACTTCCCATCATCTTTTAATCAACCCATATAATCATTTCAGCTAACAATGCATCTAAATTTCCCCAAATTCAAACCAAGGATTGTTTTCCAACAAGAGAACATTTATGAAGTGTAAGTTTAGACTTTAGTTTACTTGTGTCAAATTAAAATTTAGAACTAATTCTATATTTTTTGTGTGTTCTTTGTAAGGATTTCTTATTCTCAAGAGGTAATGGATGTAATTGTACTATGAATTCCTAACCCAAGAAATGTATTATGTAGTAAAAGTTGTGACTACTTTGTTATGTAAATTGAGGGGGAAAACTGGAAAGGGGTAAAATACTATGTTCTTAGAATACCAAATATTTCAGAAATTTGTTATGTGTTGAATTTGTGTAATTTCATTTTCTAGTTATAGAATATTTTGGTGGCTTATTTAAATGCATTTTTTTATACCAACATTCGTATAACCTCACTAAGAAAAGCAATTCAGAAAGGTGAATGCCTAGCTCTGTGACGTCAATGATGGGAAAATACTAACATATTAAACATCAGAATGATGGGTTCCAACACTCACTATATGCCAGCGCTATATAGTGCACTTAATTTAAGTCACTATTTTACTGTTCCCAGATTTTAAAACATTTTAACTTTTATTCAGAAATTTTATCAAATATCATTGCTTCATCAAATACGATTCAATTAGAGAGACAGAGAGACAGAGAGAGAGAGAGAGAGAAAGAGAAAGAGAGAGTTACAGACGAAAAAATTTCAATTAGTGTATTGTTGTGACGAGGCAACGGTGAGAATGTAGCGAACAACAAAAAAATAGAGATTGAATAATGAGACATATATATAGAAAATTTAAGAAATGTACTAAAAAAAAGCAAAGCGTACCTTTCAGATTGAACACAATGAGAATACAACTTCAGCCACAAATTCGAATAAAGCAAAGTGTGTGACTAAGAGTGTGTGTGGGTGTTCCCTGTGTGGTACTATTTTCAGTGTTATCATAAATCAGATTTAGGTGAGAAAAATTACAAACCTTGAGTCCTTTAATAGACTCAGTTCCAACCGGCACGACGAGGCTAGGAATTTTAGTTAGGAAGCGAAGGCACTGCGAACAGGTGGCGGTGGAAGCCGAGGCACGGCGAAGGGGTGGCGGTGGAAGCCGAGGCGTGGCGAACGAGTGGCAGTGGTAAGGTTCTAGGAGTTGAGAGAGAGAGATCTAGAGAGAGAGAGATCGTGAATTTTTATCTAGAATTGGGGATTTTATGGGACAATTAGCGATGTGCATGGAGCGTCGCTAATAGTCTCATTGTACGTCGCTAAAAGCAAAATTACTATTTGCGACGCCAAGTCGTGCGTGCCAAAGGTTTCATGTTATTGGCGACATCCATGAGTGTCGCTAAAAGTTTAGAAGCGTCGCTAATACGTTCCCGCACGCGCCAAAACCACTTTTTTTACACTTTTTAGCGACACCGACTTGTGCGTCACGAATACACACTATTAGCGGCGATTTTTGTGCGCCGCTAATACTGAACGCCGCTAATAGTAGGTTTTCTTGTAGTGAAAAAAGTCTTCTCTTGACTTGTCTTGATTCTTTCTGCTTGAGTGTGTCAATTTTCTTGAATGATCACAAGTGCATTCCACTTGATTAGATTTTGAGCCTGAAACTTATACTTTGAGTATAATCCTTTATTTGATGGACTTTGTCATTTCTTGGTCAACCATCTTCTTTGACTTAGAAAACCTATTTGCATTATCACCAGATAAAATATTAGTCCATATAAAAAATTTTCTTATTATTATCAAAATTAATGAGATACCATTGGTTGAAAACCTCTAAGGCTAACGCTATATGTACCTTTTCTTATCCATGTATCGCCCTTTTGTTCTTTATTTTTAATTAGCAGCCTAATTTGTGATTGATAAAGAAGCACTAAAGCTAATTTTGCCTAGATATTTACCCTAAAAGAGGGGAGGTGAATAGGATATTTTGAAAATATTGGCTATTTTTATGAACTTTAAATATGAATGATGAATATGCATAACTAAAGAGTAGAGAGAGAGAGAGAGAGAGAGAGAGAGAGAGAGAGCAAACACAACGATTTACGAGGTTCAGAAAACGTCCTATGTCCTTCACTCATGTATCCCTACTTGAGTTTTTTCATTATCTTGATCTCTTTGTAGGTGGAGGTTAAATATTTACAACAAAAGCTCCTCACTCTTTTTTCTAGCAAAATATACCATTTTACCTCACCGACTAGCACCTACCCACAACGGTCACTGCAATGAGATGATACAAAGATTTTTCACCAAAGAATACTTTCTTAAGAGTTAAATGGTACAAATAAGTTCACTTTCTAAAAATTGATCAATAAATGCTTGCATATTTATGAGCTAGGAGAACTTTGAAATCTATATCTGAAAATAAATGAGATCTCAAGTCACTAGAGAGATTTGAAAGTAAAAGCAAGCTTATGAATGTTAAGGATAGGAATAATTGCTTCCAAGAACCTCTATTTATAAGCTTTGTAAGGATATAGCCGTTTGAATTTGAAAATAGTCGTTTCTCCCATTTAGATCTGTTTACAATTTGAATTTGAGAACGCTAGATAGACACATTTAGTCGACGAGTTCACCATTCAGTCAATTAAATTATAGTTCAGTCAACTAAAGAACTTTATTGAATTATCTAGAAGGTAGAGATTGTTCTTTATAAAAAGTCATTAAGTCGACTGAATATAATGTTCAATTGACTGATTTTTCTAGTGTCATTTTGTTGAGTAAAAAGGCTTAAGAGATTCAGTCGATTGATAGTTCAATTGGGTCCATTGGATTTGAGAGTATGTAGAGGTCTTACGAACTAAATACTTTGTTCAGTCGATTGAATTTGACAGTCTGTTAACTCACGCTTGATTTTGTTTCGAACAAGTCTTGGAACCCTCTAATTGATCTATGAAATCAAAGTTCATTTGTTATACATCAAATAAATAAGATTTTGAAGTTGAATTGATTTGTAAAAGTTAAATTTTAAATTATTGTGAATAATATTTTCTGATCAAGTACACATTTTAAAATTAAGTTATAATTCACAAAATAGAGACTTTATACTTTTATTTTCTCCTAATTTTTTTTAGGCTTATTTATTATACCTCAATATTTTCTATTACACACAGCGCATAGCTTAGGTAAATGCTAATATATATGTGTGCGTGTGTGTGTGTATATATATATATATATATATATATATATATATATATCTCCCACACCAAAACTAAATTGATTGGAGAAGAGAAATGTAGTGGAGGACAGGGCTTGCGGCTGGCCTTTTCTACTTTACCTTATATATGATATGATAGTTTAAAATATTTAAAGTAATCAGTTACATCGTATTAACAAAACATATATTATTAAGAGGCTGTGTAATTTCAAATCATCTCATTCAAGAGACACTGTAATTTCAAATCATCCCACATTATTGCGTTCCAGCAAGAAAATTATATATATATATATATATATGAAATAAATAATAAAAGAAAAGTTTAGGTATCATTTGATAAATTTAGCATAGTTACATTGACATGATCTTCTCAAGTACTTGATAATTAGAGATAATATTTCTGTTTTTTTTATTTTAAAAATTGAATGATGTCTGCAGAAAACTTTTTTTCTTTTTTTAAAAAATACTAACTTTACTCTTATAGATAATAAAAGGATGAAATTTCCCCAACTACTAAACGACAAGATTGCCCTCCGCCTCCTTAAGCTATGTATTTTGGTAGACACTCTTTATCTCTACAAGAATTCTTTCAAACAAATCTTTACCTCTAAAATTATTATAATCTCTCTCTCTCTCTCTGTGTAAATTTTCTTTCTAAATTCCTTAATTAATACTTTATTTTATCTCTCTAAAATTCCTAAACTAACTCTCTCTCTCTCTCTCAAATCACTGTAAAAAACTTTTGCCAAATGAGTTTACATCAATCAACTCAAGCTTGTACCAAGTTACTATGTAAGGTTTCATTCCTTTTTAACAGCTTGTTTGGAAGATTTGTAGAGAAAAAAAATGTATAACTTAAAAAATATATATATATATATATATATAAATTATTTGACAATTAAATATTTTTCATGACAAAAATCTTAATTTTTAACACAGATTTAAAGATATATTTAGTATTTAAAAATTTTTATTAATAAGTATTTTTTTTCTCAAAATTTCTTTATTTTTAGAGAAATTAGAGAAATGCTTCATTTTTCTCTCCAACTCTTCTTTTCTCTTTTACTTAAAAATTCAGACAAAATAGTTGTTTATTAATTTATCTCAATCTTTTCTTTTTTCTCCAAATTTCTTTATCCAAACAAACCGTAAAGATTTACCAATGACGTACAACCTAGCCGATTAGTTTCTTGTAATTATAAATTTAGTGAAAAAATACGAGTATAAAAAAAATCTTCTGACTTTATTTGAGTCAATTAGAGAATATGAAAAAAAAATTGTCAATGCAGTAAACTGTCCAATGTATCAACATAATAAACATTAGATAAGACATGTAAGGGTGTTTGTGTGATGCAGTCAGCTTGTATTGGTGTTTGTCTGACGCTGAAGTTCGAAAGTCCCAAGCCTTTCTTTAATGGTTTGGATCACTGTATGATTAGTGTGTTTTTTTAATAATATTTTATTTAAGATTATAAAATGAGCTAATTTATTCGAGTTTGACTTATGATCGGTTTAATTAGAGACTCATTCAAAATCGATTTGTAAAATTAATACGTCAAACTTAAACATATTTTAAGGTTTATAAATTTATTGACCTCAACTCGTTAACTCAAAAGTAGTATAATATTACATAAAAATCAAATTACTCGAACTCAATTCACGATTGGCTCGATTGAAGGCTCGTTCGAAAAATTAATAAATCAAGTTTGAACAAAATTTGAAGCCAATGTTATTAAAATCGGGATCCTACAATGAATCGATGAGAGGGTTCTCTGGATTGGATCGTAAGATTGAATCGAGAATCGTAAGATTCTACAAAATGAAAAAGCTAATACCAATTAATATTTTTACATTTTAAAAATCCTTAAAAATACAAAATAAATAAGTTTAAAATACATGCAAAAAATATGAAAAAAAACTATAATAAACATTTAGAGTACAAAAACTTCTACTAATCCTAATATTTTTTTTTAGTAAATTAGTATAACAAATGTTTTATTTATATAAAACTTAACTAAAATAACACATTAAAATATTAGATTTAGAATAAAAAAAAAAATTTATTTTAAAATAGTTGGTTTAGTCGGCCAAGAAAGACTCTATAACAAAAGTTATTATATAAGAAAAGCTCTAAAATCTATATAATATAAGTGATCAATAGGTTCAAAACAATCTTATTGACTTTTTATGCATATATATAAGATAGAGGGGGAGGGAGAGAAGCTAATTAGCATAAAAGTACTTTTTTTTAAATGACAATATTGGACCATACTAATCATAATAATAGCTAAATGACTTAAATTAACTAGTACAACACTTGACTAGTTTGAAGCAAAATTAAAAAAGTTATTTACTAAACAAAAACGTGAGCAAGTTTTGACATAATTGTTTTACTTAGGATATTTAGATAAATCTTAGTATTTGTTTTATAATATTATTATGATATCGAGTTGTAACTTATCAAAGATACATACAAAAATAACATTATGGAGCTATATCGTAGGATCGTTAAAATTGATAGAATCGAAAGTCAACTCAAGATCCTAGTAATTTTATAAGAATTTCATAAGATCCTACCTTCTAGAGATTTTTTATGGGATCCGGATCGATTTTGTATTTTTGGATTATAAAATCGTAAGATCCAGATCAAAATTTTAATAACCACGTTTAAAACTCGTTTATTTTAATAAATCAAACTTGAACGACAAACTATTCAGTTTAACTCGACTCATTTACAATCCTAACTTCACCATGTATGTTATCATCTATCAGTTATAACACAAATGACACGAGAAAAATGAGAAGACACGGCGTCGGAGTGGTGTGACACTCCCATCAAGAATTTTTCCGTAGTCATTCTGATAATGTATAATCAACTGCATTCTATCCCTCAACCAAGACAAAAAAAAGGGCATATTTTTCTGTAAAAATACACAAGAAAAGTTATATATGATGCAAAAACTCTCCATCGAAGTTATAAAATCAACTGCATTCTACCCCTCAACCAAAACAGAAAAAAGGGCATATTTTTCTTTTAAGACACAAGAAAAGTTATATATGATGCAAAGTCGGAGAACAAGTTCGGGAAAAAGCCCGGGCCCATATCAGTTACATTGTGCATCTTCTTTTCTTTGAAACGCCTCATTTGGACTCTCAATAATCACAGTCCAATTAGACTTCTCATTTGAAACTTCACAAGAAACCTGAAGAGGCTCCAAGGAATCTACTATGTCTCGCATTAGAGGTCTTGCTTTCGGGTTACGGTTTAGGCAATGATAAGCTAGCATGGCTGCCCTGTGAACTTCTTTTATTGGATAATCTCCTTCCAATCTCGGATCTACAATGTTCAGAAATTTCTTCTTCTCTTTTAGCAAAGGGAGAGCCCAATCTGTAAGGTTTTGCTCTCGGGCTGGTCTGGATTTGTCTAAAGATTTTCTTCCTGTAAGAAGTTCGAGAAGAACAACTCCATAGCTATAGACATCGCTTCTAGGAGTCAGATGGCCTGCACAACAAAGAGGTGGCTTTTTTAAGAAGAATAGCTTTCAGGGGCCATTAAGGGATCATAAAATACTAGTTTAGATATCAGTTTAATAGAAATTATCCTTTAGAATGGCCTCAATACAGAACCAAGAATAAAGATGAAAGTGGAATCATTGTTGAAAATTGTAATAAGTTTGAAATGGCATTTTTTTTATTACATGTTCGTATTCAGAATAAGCTTTAAAAATATGGCTAGATTCATTTCAAGTACAAAATAAAACAAATTCAACTTATTTGTGCTGCTAATAAGGAACAAAACCAAACAATCTTCTGAAGGCCCTTGTAGTTTGGAAGTTTGCCTCAAAAGAGAAATGCTACATATTCTAGCAGGAAATGCTGATTTACCTGTCATGATATACTCTGGCGCAGCATACCCATATGTTCCCATTATGCGAGTAGAAACATGAGATTTATCACCCACTGGTCCATCTTTTGCAAGGCCGAAGTCAGAGAGCTTTGCATTATAGTCCTGTTTATAGAGTATCCAGTTATAACCAAAAGTTGGTCAGATGAGATTACGGTAATTGTCTGGAACATGTAACCTTCTATTTCACAAAGAAAAACAATTCTTGCATTTTATTCACTATTTAGAGAATATTTTTTAAATATCAGATTGAATTGGATTCCTAAGTGCAAACCAAATTGTAACTAAGAATTACAATAGGTGTTATGGAAAAGCGGATGCAGAAAATGGTTCGCAGTTTGCACCACTTTGTGTCTGGAAAGTCACAATCTTTTTTCTTTATGTTGTATTACAAATAAGACCATAGAATTTGACTATACATATTTTGCTAGATTCATCTTCTAGAAAAAGGGACGACTCTGAAGTCCAAAGTTTCATTCATTTTGTTTTATGCCTTAGTTCAAGAGTCAACGGTGGCCCCATCATTACCAACTAGCCTCATCCAACAACACTAAATACCCATGCTTCTCAAATTTTTTTTTCCCCCACTGAAACGCAACTGAATTATTTGAACTTTATGAAAGTAGAAAAACAAATGTAGAGCATTTAACAACTAACCAGGTCTAACAAGATATTAGATGTCTTAAAATCGCGATAGATGACAGGTTTCTCAGCTTCATGCAGAAAAGCAAGTCCTTTTGCAGCACCAAATGCAATTTTCATTCTAATGGACCATGGAAGAGGAAGCAATACTCCTGCAGCATTGGAGAAAACATTTAGATATTGAAGTATATGATATGAACAAGAAAACAGGCATGACATGTCCACTAAATAACAAGTTCATTGATTTAACAATGGTGTTTGAGAAAATTTATAGGATACATCTGGAAAAAGCTTCACATATTCATTTTTAACTCTTTAAAGATTGATAGAAATCAGATATAGTCCTCAAAACCCCATCTCCTTGAGGTCAGTTCTAGCGAGAAGCAACTATCTATAAAACATTTTGCATTTTTTAATTAAAGCAGTTTCACAGTTAAAATATCAAGTATTAATTCATCGTCACCTCCCCTTTCTTGAAGATGACACCCAAAATAGAGGCTACTAAAAATCATTCCAGCAGCCATATAAGGCAACTCACTCGTAAATGCTTTAAGAGGGCTAGTCTATTAATGCACGATTCTCCCACTACTGCGGGGTCTGGAGAGGGTAAGATGTATGCAGCCTTACCCTGAGCACAGAGGCTATTTCCGCAACTCAAATCTGTGACCTCCAAGTCATAATAGAGCAACCTTACCATTGTGCAAAAACCCGCTCTGTTTCTTAATTGCTTTCAGATACAAAATTACAATTGTTGCTCATGTTAAACTGTTGTCTTCATATGGAAATCCTACGTTTCTATTATTGTCACTACACTGAAAATGATCACCCTAATCCATACCTTGGCTTAATGGGAAGTGATATCACAAAGACAACCATAAACCATACCAGGCTTAAGGGGAAGCGAAATCACAAAGGTAACCTAGCTCAACTCAACTCAACCGCGTAAACCAAAAAGCTGGATTCTGTGTGCGCGCGTGCGTGCGTGTTGGGGGAGGGGGAGTTTTTAGGGTGGGAAAAATGACACTGTTATGAATGATTTGACCAGAGATTTTTTCATTTTTCCCTTTGTCTCTTGTACATTCTATATCAGCAATATCAATTCATTGGTTATTTCATAGTCAAATCAAGGATGAAAAATGGTGAAAAAAGTCATTGGTTTCCAATCTTAATTAAGAGGTGGTGGGAAATACTTACTTGAAAATAGATTATTTTCCACGCTACCGCGAGCCATATACTCATATATTAGTACCCGGTGTTCATCTTCGCAGCAGTATCCGACCAGTTTTACCAAATTTGGATGAGAAAGCTGCCCCAAAAATATTACTTCGGCCTGAAAAAGCACAAAGCTCTCAATGAAAGTGATTTGAGAAGCAAGATCTGAGTAAAAAGAAGAGATTATAAAGCATATCAATATAGACAAATTCAGAGATTACCAGCCATTCTCTATGGCCCTGATAACTATTATCGCCATCATGAACCTTAACAGCTACTGGAATGGGCTGAAGCCCCTCTCTTAAATCCTCGTCAATGAACCCTTTGTAAACACTTCCAAAACCTCCTCCACCTAACATATGGTCTGGTCTAAAGTTTCCGGTAATAATCTTTAGTTCATTGAATGTGAACACGATCAATGGATTGGCAGCTGAACTACGCCGCAAGTGTTCTACTTCTTCAGGATTTGATGGTAACTTACTATCATCCTTCATTGCATTAACTGATGGGCTCTTTTCTTTCGGAGACTCTGAAAATGAGCAGAAATCCCAATTTTCTTATTCACTTCCTACTAAAACACCAATTTCAATAGCTTATCATTATATTAATTCCATCTACATAAACACAAACCAGATATGAGAAGAATGAAGCTCTTCAGAAGTCAGTAATAAAGGTAAAAATCATAGTTTGTTCATTCTCTCTATTGTTTTGTTGGTAGGATAAGAAATTTAAGAGCAAGTAAAGATTTAAAAGCCTACTCAATTAAAATTTTAGTGGATAGATGCTCTGTCCCAAAAATAAAAAAATAAAAAAACTCTAAATGTCCCTTAAGATCTTGAATTGATTGGAAGAAGCAAAAAATAAAACACCTTTAAAGAAAAATTATATAACAAAAAAATTCATTTTTTCTCCAAGAAAAAGGAAAGACAATTTTTTTCTTTTAAAAAAAAAATCAATTTTGAGGAAATAAAAATTTATGCAAAGCAAAGAAAGGAAACAGATGGACATGTAAAGAAAAGTAACAGAAAAAAATTAGCTAATAAAAAATTTTAGTAAATTTATTGTCAACAGTAAATAGAATGTACAGTTAAGGTACGATTCAACTGCATACACTAAAAGAAATCCATGTGCCACATAAGAAAATGAAAAGGTAAACATTTAAAAGTGAGTAAAAAGAAAAGGTTGGAAAAAGAAATTTTAAACAAATTATTCATGTTTCAAGTGGAAAAGGATATCTAACCCACAACAAAGCGTCCTACCAGAGCATGAACAGAAGATACACCTTTTATAAAAATACAATACCTTTCAAAAAAATTCAGCTTTTCTGCAACATGACTAAAAGAAGAAACCCATAAGAATAAGAGCAAACATGGAAAACAAAGTATATGATCACTTCATGCAAAGTTCATATGAATTTCAACTAATTCAAACATGAAAAAGGTAAAGAACACAAACCATCTTTGTAATTACATATTATACAAAACCCAGAAACAGAAAATCAATCAAACCAGAAAAAAGAAGAAGCAAAGCTTTATAAAGAAAACCAACCTGACTTTGTGTTGGATGAGACTCTGTGTACTGAAGGTTCGCGCCTACACCAGCAATTCCCCATTAGACACAAAAACAGAAAAGCCCCAAAAAAACCCACTTAACAAAAACAACAATAGCGCATCATCCAAAGGAAACTTCTATTTTCACATATCAATTGGACTCAAAACGAAAGGTGGGACAATGAACCAAATGAAATAGGTTTTGAAAGAGTAATGGAGAGATAGTAAAGGAATGTAGTAGTTTGTGGAAATTTTGTGGGTGAAAGAGAGAGAGAGAGAGTTGTTTCTTGATGATAATGATGGGGTGGGGGGTGGGGGTGGAGGCTGCTTCTTTGGCAGAGTCTCTTGTTTTGTTTTGTTTTGATTAAAAAATGTTCCTTTTTTTGTGCGCTTTCTTTTCAATATTTGTCAGTGCGGCTCTTCTCATTTTGATCGCCACCAATCCTTTTCCACCTCTCTATCTTTCTAAGCGTGCGGGGGTGCCTATTTCCTTTTCTCCTCATTCCCATTCCCCACTCCTGCTGCTGATCACTACCCATCTCACAAACCATTCTACTGTAAGTTTGCAACCACCTTTCCCAATACCTACTATTAATTTCTATTAGAATTAAATATCAATTTAGTTAATACACATGTACATAGCTCTGCCTAATGCTACTGAAAACTCAAGTTCATACTGCTCACTAGGAATGAAAATTCATCTTCTTTTGGCTGCTTTAACTTAACTCAAATTTGTCATTTTTTAGTTTTTTAAATTTCCCATCTTTGTATATATAGTAAGAATATTTTATTTTTATTTTTTGGTTTTCAAGTAGAATACTGTACCTATATATATATATATATATATATATATATATATAAAAGTAACATGTGAAAGTGATTAAAGACAAACTCTGGATTTACTATTCACTCATACGAAATTGTATGACACTGTTGCAAGAAATAGGAAAAAAGTAGGTACTTCAAAATATTCAACATTTGAGTCGTCACCGCCACACTTTGTTTTAGAATAAAGCATCTCAAGTACAGTATCACAAGCACAATGACCAAACTCTCATATTTATTACAAGTAATAATCTATATTTTGGAGACATATTTTATTAATAATAACATCGAGTTTAGTTTTTGAGAGTATTTCTCCATTTTCTAGTAGATTTTAGATTGTAAATAATGTCATGATTATATCCATTTTTTCTGGCGGTGTGAAGTATCAAATAAATTCATTTTTTTTGTTTTTGGCTTTAGCTTGCATTGAAGAAGATTTGTGTCCTAACAAGCCATTATATACGGAGAAGAAAATTAGGAGTTATGAAAGTGGGAGTAGTGTTTGCCTTGTCACAAATACAACCAAACGTGCTGTCATCATCATCTCTACTTATTTTGAGTATAATCTAAGTCTCTTCTTTTTCTCCCTCACTAGTCACTACTGTTGCATGAGAAGCATTGGTGCAGTAGGACTGGTATGAACACGTTCAAAAGGATGAAGCTATAAAGCAAAAGTGCTTCATAACCTCTTTGAAAATTCTCAATCTTAACAACAAGAGGAATAAAATAACAAATACCTACTACCTACATATATATATTTCATTCAAAGAATATGTACTCTTCTTGTTAATGCGTGTGTATGCATGTATGTGTATATATATATATATATATCTGATCACAGCAAATGATGTATGAACAGCATTTAGTACTCAAGTGAGTGTGCGTTGAAAACTAATAAGTGGGATACAAAATTTAGTGCCACTTTTAAGGCTGACTAACCGAAAACACATGCAACATTGACTTTTTATTTTTCTTAAATCAAAGCTACCTATATAGCAAATGTAGGTACCATATAGATCCACATGTTACATATAGATAGGACGCTGTATCTGTATGTAACAAGTTCAAAGGGCAACTGCAAGTTCCATTATCTTACAACATCTATGAAACATTACTGACTCAGTGCTTCACCTTGGAGTGTTACACTTATATATCACCATTTTTTTACTTTTGTTTTTATAATTTCAATTTTTGCAGCCTCAATATTGTATTTTTGACAAATAAGGTAATCAAATGATGCTAGCTTCTTTTCCAAACTTGATTTTTAGGCCAAGTGCGGAGAACCGAATAAAGTTAATTGAATACACCAAAAGTGAAAAATAATACGAGTTATTTTATCCAATAGTTCAAATGAGGTCTTAAAGTTTTAAGTAAGATTAATTTGATCATTTAACTTTACACAAATGTTTTTTTTATTCTAAAAACTTAGCTTCTTTTCTTATTTAATGTTGTAGGTTACAATTTATTTTCCCTGTTTTTTATTCTGGCCTGGGTAGACAATTGATTATAAAAAGAATTAAGAGAAAGTCAAAGAAAGAAAGAGAGAGAGAGAGAGACAGGTTGCAGAGAAATTATTGAATATACCGGTTTAATGATTCTAACGGTTAGATAATATCATATGTACATGTATAGTATATTATTATAAACGTGATACTCTATCTGATTATTAAGACCATAATTTCAAGGGACCATCAAATAATTTTCCATGTTGCACAATATTGATTTGGCTTGTGAATATTGTGTTGTCACATTTACGATTAGTCAAATCTAGCTAGCATCTACAATTAATCAAATATACTAGTGTTAGTGGAGATTGCGTTTGGTGTTTTTTCGTGCTAGACTTGAAAAGTATAGAGCCAATGGGAAAATGAGTAAGGTAGGTGATTGTGGTGTGGTTATTATGCCTTCAATTTAGTGCCTGTGTTCGTGTGAGTGGGTGAGACCCTATTTTTGTCAGCTATCCTGTTTAAAACTGTTGTGTAGTCGTTGAAGAACACAAACCCAAACGAACTGTTAAAATTTTTGGATCACTTACAGAGATTTTATGAATTAACACATGCAACAATATAAATATATGCAATATAAACTTTAAATTACATAACATATATTTCTATTCCATATCAATGTTACAGAAAATCGAAAGTAGACGAGATGAAGAGAGCTAGCAAAGATACAACCCGTAATACTGTTAACAAGTCTCTTCAAGGTTCACTTACTCTCGATAAATGAGTGAAGTAGCATTTATAAGATTTCCCATAAGATTGCCGGCTAATGTAGAAAGTAAATGAAACAAGATGAAAGCGACAACAAATAAAAAGAAAAATCACATAGAAGAGGAGTGTAAAATTGCACAGAAAATAATGCGGAACCGAAATGTGAAAAGATAAGTCAATATATCAAATTCTTTATAAATCAAGCAACACGGGAACTAAAATAATTCCCTAAAAATCGTAATTATTTATTATTGATAAAAAAACTTGACCATAAAGACCTATTACATTATATTTATAGTATTAGAAAACTAATATTTTAAATAAAAAGCCATAACTACTACTTTTATATTAATCCGATTATAATAAAGACTATTAATTCAAATAGGTAACTACAAATCTAAGAAACTAGAAAAATTAGGAATAAATTAAAATTAAAAACTAAACAATCTTAATACAGTTCTAAAACAAATATCTTTATTTTTAAGATACTATATTTGTCCTACATCAGTCTCCTCCACTTGAAAACAACTTGTCATCTAGTTAACTTGATGTACGCGACTACGAACTCGTCCATAACCCGAAAATAACAGTTGAATCTTTTCAAAAACAATTGAAGACTCGAGAATTTCTTCTACCACATCTTTCATGACGTTGATAACTTTAGGCTATTTTTCTAGTGATAATAATGTTCCAGTAATAAAACAAAAATTATCTTCCTCATCCACCACAAGTTTCAACAAATTCAGGTTTAGTTTTATCATTTTTAGTACTGTAGAGAACTTCAATGAGACTTTCTTGTATTTTTTCTTAGTGCTTTTCTATGTTGGCTTGTATTTATTTTCTAAAATCTATAAATAATTTCTTGACAAAAATCTATTCATTAGTAGTCTCATCATTCTTGGTCATGAACCACTACAAGAATTAGATTCTTTAGCGTCGCACCCTTTTAGCAGCGCACAAAAAAATACCACCGCTAATGGTCACTATTAGCGGCACACAAACAGTAGCGCAAAAAAAAAAGGTAAAAAAAAGTCACATTGCTGCACAAAATTAATGGCAAGAATGTATTACCGACACACATGTACTTATTGGCAATGCATATGTGCGTTGCTAATACTTAGTACTATTAGCAGCGCACACGTGTATCTCCAATAAGGGCACTTAATAAAATAGTGTCGATTGGATTAGTGGTTAGATTTGTCCAATTCAATCAAAGGCAATTTTGCTATGTAATTTTATCAAATTGAAATATTTCAAATTAAGTTGAAAACAACTACCATTTAAAAATAAAAAATTAATTAATTCGTAGAACAATAATGATAATGGCAGTAAGATCATGTATATAGATTCAAGGCGCGCACACACAAACAAATGTATGAACACACCTTTATACAAGTATACCTATATATATATATATATATAAATGTGGGTATGCATATGTACATATTATCTTGAAAACTAAATAATGGGTGAAAAATAAAAAAGAATAAGAGAAACTTACAAAACCCTAACCTCATAAGAAAACCCTAACTGTAACACCCCGACCCAAATAAATTAGAATAATTCTATTTATGTCTTAAGAATCAAATAATAATACCGAGATCAGATCAGGCCAATGAACATAGTACCAAAATGTAAACCTGAACCAAACCCGGACCAATGACGGTAAACCTCAAATATACCCGAACTATCATAGTGGTACCAAAATAAAGAGATCAGTGTACAGTGAATGAGTATGCAATTCAAGGAAAATTGTACGGTTTAGGATTTCAGGAGATCCCAAGACTTGGGAAAAGCCCACGTACGAACAAACCAAACATATATTTTAATAAGATTTCTGTACAGCATTAGTACACAATTGATGTCGGTATACAATAGTGATTTCAGGCAATCCCGAGTACCCGGGGAATGCCCGTATGAGAAAACAGACTATACAGGAGAAACGTGTACACAGACAAGTGCATGTATGTATATGTATACGTATACGTATATATATATGTATATATAAGTATACATGTATATATACATATGTATATAGTAAGTATATATATAAGCATATATATATATATATCAGTATATATAGATGCGTGTAACAGTGTGTGTATGTGTGTGTATATATAAACGTATATATGTAAGTGTACATATATATATATATACAGTATTCTAATCATATATATATGTATTGTTGCCATATATATATATATATATATATATATATATATATATATATATATATAGAGAGAGAGAGAGAGAGAGAGAGAGAGAGAGAAGAGCAGAATGCATGTCGGTAGTGGAGTGTGTGTGAGTGAGTGTGTATTAGTGTGTGTTTTGTAATATATATATATATATATGTATATTATATAAAAATATCATTGAGCCCAATTAAATGATTGAGGTTAAAAAGAATTCAGAAACAGAAATATCAAGAGAAAGAAGGAAGGAGAGAGGAAGAAGCTAAGAAGCGGTGGATTTTCACCTATAAATAGAGGTGTTGGGTTGTTTAGAAAGATGGAAAGGAAACAATGAGAAATTGAGAGAGAAATTGAAGCTCTGAGATTCAGAAGTGAAGCAAGGAAGAAAAGCAAAGAAAAGGAGGGGGAAACTGTGAGCCAAAAACTCATAGAGGTGAGTGAAATTCAGAGTTATGGTTTTTGAATTTCAAAGCATAAAAGCATGATTTAGGTTAACATTCTTAAAGAGCATGATAAGAGGATCATTTTACAAAAAGAATCACAAAAAATGGTTGAAAAATGAGAGATAAATTAGCTAGTTGCAAGTTTTGAGTATAGAATTTGAGGTTGTGATTTTATGCATGAATCTTGGTTTAATAAACGTAGAACTGTTCCAAATTAGTTTAAATAAATTTATGTGAAGAATTTGGGTTGAAACAATGGCCCAAAAGCCACGAAATAGGAAAAAGGTTGGTGGTCGAAAAATCGGGTCTCGCCGAAGACCCACTGATTTTCTCTATTTCGTGAAGTTATGTTGAATGATTTGAAAAACTAAGCATGTAATTGTAATCCTCATGAAATTTGGAAAAAATCCTCGTTGAATTTGTGTTAGAATATGGTCGGAAAATAGTTGCCGGTGCCAGAGGTAAGGATCAAAATATCGTTTCGATGTATAGTTTCGGTCTGTCCGGAAATGGAAACGTTTCAGAAACATAATAGAAACGGAGAAAAAATTGAAAACATGTAGAAACATAACTTAAAATTGATTTATTTATACAAATAAGCCTATTTATTGAATATTTGTGCATGTTTAAGGCATATACATCATATTCATGATAAATGATACTAATTCATGATAAATGACATAATAGATATATATTATGTAATATCCACGAATTAGATACTTTGACACAAGTTACATATAAAATAAAAAGTAAAACAAATAACAATTTAAACCTACTATAATTAGTAACTTAGTATTAAAATAGTTTTTTCTCTACACTTTATTTTCCCTACTACTTTTCTATTATTTTTTTTTAAAAAATAGAATTACATATTCTTGTAATTTTGAGTCTTAAACCTTGAAAAATAAATGGATATTATTTTTACTAACTTCTAGAATTATTGTTGATATAAAAGAAATGTTTCCTCTGATTCGGTATGTTTCCACTAGTTTCGTTATGTTTCCACGGAAACAATTTTGTTACCATGGAAACATGTGAATTTCGATATTCTACTAGTGTTTTGTTTTGGTTCTCTGAGAAACGGAAACTTTTCGGCCGTTTCGATGGAAAAGAAACGAAACTTTGATCCTTGGCCGGAGGGCATGACCAGAAGTTGGTCGGAGAAGAAGACCCATATGAAGTTTTAGGTCTGGATCGGTTCGTGTTCAGGTCAGACCCGGCCCACCTGCACATATGACATGTTGATACTGTGTCATTTTAGGTTTTGATTTTAAGTGGATTGAGAGTGTTTGGCAACAAGTTTAATAAATTGGATTTAACTTCGAAATGGGAACAAGGATATCCTATCCCAATTTTGTACTTTAGCCATTGTTTGGCTAATCTTATTAAAAATAGTAATTTCTGATTTTATGAAATTGGCCCAAATGTTTAAAGAATTAAAAAATGGCCCTAGACTTATGATAATTTTGATATGACCCAATTGAATTAATTAAATATTTATTTTAATATTTTATAAAAGGGAAAATTATCCAAAATGCCCCTAAGTCAAATAGGAGTCAAACGAACTCCGATTAAAACAAATGAATAGTGAATTTTTATTATTTCGGGCATTCCAGACTCAACGGTGAAGTCCAATTTATGAAAATAGGTCCCGAGAAATCAAGACAAGTAAAAATACAAAATTACCATTTTGCCCTTTTTAGTACCGAAGTCCAAATTGAAGTCTGTAAAAAGCCTAAACTGACTTTCTTCAAAATTTCAGACTCAATAGTGGAGTCCATTTTACCAAATAGGATGCTTATAGCTTTTGATGTATAAAGGTTGATTTAAAAGCATAGGCTATATGTAGCAATCGAACTAAGATGTATTTTCTGATTAAATAGGGACTTCAAAAAAAGGAGAAAGGGTGATCTAATGTATAAAGATACAGTTAAGAAGCAAGTAAAATCCGATCTTTGCATCTGGTAAAGTTCTAGCCATGTCACACAATTATTTCTTGTTACTGCCAAAACTTGTATTCCTCTTTGTACATTCAGATGTTATTGATTTCACATTTTGATGTTTATTCTAGCTTGTGAATATTGTTAAGTTGAATTCAATAACTTGATCATGTGATTATTATACATCTTTATATCAGGCCTAGAGAGGAAATAGTTCTTTGTGTGAGAACGGAAATATTTCACATTTTTATATTCTGGGTGGAATTATGATCTTGATATATTATTCATACGCGGAGTTGTGATCAGGTCACAATATCCATCATATTCGGGATGAAGCATCCAAGTGGGACGATATATAAAATTGAGCTCCCAATGCTATTCGTGCGTTCGTAAGTTGGCGTACCTACAGGGTTAAGCACTCGAAATGGGGTGTTGAATATGCACAATGATAGGGTATGCCAGGCCCTATCGAATTCCATCCACCAAATTTGAGGCTCAAATCTATTATTGCATTCATTTGGATAATCATGTTACATTTCAGTCAATGATCATATGTTTGCCAAGCATCTCTTATATTGAGCAGTTACTTATTATTGTGGCAATACATTGTTAAGACAGATCTCTATTGATGATTTATATACTTGATATTATTGGATATTCATTGTTTTCGCTATCATGGGATGTAACTTAGGCCTGAGAGGTCAGTTCAGTTGCTTTACCTTTTGTGACTTGCTATTGTGATATCTTGTTTTCTTGATTGACTATCATATTGTCATAACCTTGTTTATCTTGGTTTATGAACATTTTTATACTGACTTTGACCTATGGCAGAGCAAAGGGATTTACTTACTGGGCTAAGTTAGCTCATTACAGATTTATTCTGACTATTTCAGCTAAGGATGCCGCAGTTTGAGAGTAGGGATTGAGATCCCGAACAGGCATAGAGTTGTTGCAGATACATATACTACAAGGATATTTTGATAGTGAAGTATAGTACTTGTTTTGTATTCTCCCATCACCCCATGTGCTGGAGACAATTATATTTTAAAGTTTTTAAGTCTGTATATTTAAGAACTCTAGTATTATAAATGTAAAAATTTTATTAAGTCTTCCGCTATGTGTTTAATTATTGATTGCATGTTAATAACACTCACATATTCATGTTAAGTTAAGGTTAAACGAAAAATTCTGTTCGGCAAATGGGTCGGGCCGAGGTTGCGATGCCAGATTCGTATAGGGTGGGTTCCAGGTCATGACACTAACCTCATAAGAAAATTGCACAAAAGTGTAGGGGACGGTGGTAGTGGTGGCGATGGCGATGGATACAAGATTCGGTGATGTGATAGGGCCTCGTCGACGACAGTGGCAGTGGCAATGACAGAATGAATGAGTGAATGAGAGAGAGCGAGAGGGTATAGTAAAATAGGTTGGGCGTGCTGGAAATAGAAGGGGTTATTCACTGGTACACAGTGTGCATCGCATTAATATGTAAGTATATATGTAATAATTTAAATATAATTATGAAAAAAAAGTCTAAATAGATGGAAAAGAATGAATATGCAACATACCCTAAATTAACGAATTAATTTTGATTAAATATTTTCAATTGTAAATTTTTCTTATTTTTTTTTATTTTCACCCATTATTTAGATTTGTGGTTAGGGTCTTGATTGTTAAATGTTTGACATATTTTTTTATGTCGTAATGTACATATATATTGTTGTTCAGATATTTACCCTAAAGGGAGGTGAATAATGTATTTTGTAAATATCGGTAACTTTTACAATCTTAAAAATATAAGGCAATTAAAGTGAAATAAAAAAAAAAGAGTAGGAAGAAGAAATGCAAACACAAGATTTTTACGAGTTTCGAAAAACTTCCTACATCCAAGACTCAAGCATCCCTATTTGAGTTTTTCCACTATAGTGACCCCCTTGCAGGTGGAGATTAAACTTTTACAAAGTGAAGACTGTAACCCTCTTATCCCAAAGCGAAGACCTCAGTCCTCTTATCCCAACAAGGCCCGCTTGCCTCACAAATGGATAGCTCCTATTAGCAAATCTCACCACAATGAGATGTAAGATACAATACCACCAATAGTACTCTCTTGAAGAGTGGAGTTGGTAAAATGAAAACTCTCATTCTATAGATTGATCAATGATAAGCTCAGAGTATTTAAAGATGAGTAGAACTTTTAGATCTATATTTGAAAGTTGTTAGATCTAAAATCAATAACAAAGATTGGAAGTTTATGTGCAAGACTTGTTAGCACTGAATGCTATTTAGAACCTCTATTTATAAGCCTTTAAAAGATATAGCCGTTGGGTTTAAAAAATTAGCCGTTGCCATTTTTAGATTTGTTCAAAATTTGAATTCATGATTGACAGATCGACAAAATCAGTCAACTGGTTTCAACAATCAGTCGACTGTATCATAATCTAATCGAATGAATTTTCTGAGGCTTAGAGGTTCATTTTTGTAAAACACAATCAGTTGACTGATTTGAGAACCAGTTGACTGATAGGTCAACTGATTTTGGTAGATTGACATTTTGCCTATCTTGATCAAAATTCTGATTTTCAAATAACTTGATTTTTCAAGGCTTAAAGTACATTAATGAAATCCTTTAAAAAATTATATTGTGATTGATTTTAATTGATCACTTAAATAGAAGTGTATTGAGTTCATGATCAATCAATCCTTTCAAAAATTTTAACTTCAATTTAACTTAATTTTTCAAAACTTAAGGTACATCAATGAAATCCTTTGAAAAATCCTTTTGTGATTGATTTGAATTGATCATTTAAATAGAAATGCCTTAAGTTCATGATCAATGAATCCTTTCAAAATTTTCAATTTCAACTTAACTTAATTTTTCAAATCTTAAGGTAAATCAATATTTTCTTTAAAAAAATCATTTTATTGATTGATTTTAGTTGATCACTTAAATACTTAGAGCATTACATTTTGATCAATCAATCCTAAATCACTCAAGAACCCAAAATAATAAAGATTAGAGTCTTCACTTGACTTCATTTGATTCCTTTGGCTTGAGTGCATATACTTGCTTGAGTTTGACTTGATACTTGATCCTTGAAGTTGATTTCTTCATTTGCTTGGATCTTTCAAGTATTGGTCATCTCTATCTTGATCTAGTTGACCAATTTGCATTGTTACTTCATCTGTTATATTGTCCACTTGATTTGCAACCTATTTCAAGATTAAACCAATACTTCTAGGTTGCATGGTTAGGTCACATTTACGTACATCTTGTAAACCTCAATTCAAGGGACCAACTATACAGTTAAATATTCAAGCATAAAGTGTTCATGAATCTTATATTTACAACATTTATTTATTCATGAAAGACTTCCCAAAACATGCGTCCATATGAGTTTTACATTGTTATTACAAGGATTGCATCCTAAATATCATGATCTTATATTAATTGCTCATTTTTCCATTAATAAGAGCATATGAATATAATGACTTAGAATTAGTTTGTGCATTTATTTGAATATGCATGAACCTAACAAATCTATTTCATGCATATGATTTACATGCTAAATCTTATGCAAAATTTAAATATATTTGACCTTCATGAGTTATTGTCTAACCAATTCTTAACTAATGTTTACGATATTTGAATAGGCTACTCATATACACTAATGTTCAAAGGCATATTTGAATTCTAATTAGTATTATGCAATTGAGCAACTTAGCCTATTTATGTGATTCAACATTTTAGAGCATGCATACCTATCCTGATTTATACCCTTTAAGATTTACGTTTAGAGGTAATAAGCTATATCAAGATTTGCTCTTAGTTCTTCTATTTTTCTTTCATCCTTAATTTAGTAATTTTATACGTCGCATAGTTTTGTTCAAATGTTGGATACATTACTTAGCTATTCTTGCTTAATGGTTTATCTCAATCTTAAGAACATTAGCAAGTTATAACATTAGTGTGTTACTTAGCCATACTCTTTCTTTAGATATTAAATATCATTTTCATGAGCAAGTTATAGCAAAGCACTTTTTATGATCCTAAATTTAGTGCATTATTTTAATTATCATTACACAATCTAAATTTAATATGCAACTTAAATTTCACATCAGCTATCTTTATGTATATAATGCATAACTAAGATCATATGTTAATTTGTGTCATTAATTAGTATAGATACCATCAAAATTATTAATCTGGGTTCTATATTTTGTAATTGTTTGGTTATGCTTAAGTTTGATTCTCTTATTTCATGTATAAGATAAAATATGACAGTATAGTTTAATTACCAAACAAACACTAATTCTGGTGTTGATTCTTAGATTACATCAAGCATATATATCATCAAAACTCTATTGCCAACATATATGTTTGTGACATAATTGTTTGGTGGGTTTTGTTGTACATTAAATTTTTTACTTTTTCTCTTAGAGTTCTATAAAGTATTGTTTGCTGGGCTGATTTTATAGTACTGGAAAAAATGTTGTTAATTATAAGTGATGTCTAGGTTCATTATTTTGAATTAATGAAAATGGTGTATCTCTTGTTGTTCTTTTTTTTTTTTTTTTGGATATTCTATTCTTTAAAATTTTAATTTATCACTTTTTCTAATATAGTAAATATCAGCTTTTTTATTTAGTTTATGAATAGAACAAAATAGATAGTGCCATTGAGAAAGTGAAAGACAAAATTTTACCACATTTATTCATACACGATCAATTTTCAGTTTGATTAAAATGATAAAATTCAATTTTATATAATGTTATCAAGTCATTCGACCAACAAAAAATATGAAATTAAAAAAAGAAAAATAAAGGAAAATAAAATGATATTCATCTTGTTGAATGATGTTAGAAAAAACCTGATTTAATTATTTAATAAAAAATGAGTTTAAGTTAAGTTTTACAAGAAATAAGTTTAAGACAAAAGAAAAAAATAGATTTTAAAATTTACTTAGTAAAATAAGTTTACGGAGTATAATAATTGCATTCATGTAACCCTAGCCTCATTTAGGAGTTGTTTTCAGCACTCGTGAATTTTGTCGCTTAATTAAGAGTGACTGCAGGCTCGTGTGTATTGATGCTGCACTTTTCGACTCGCGATAAGTATGGGCTCCGTGACCTGTAGAACACTCAGAAAGATGATCAGAGGACCACCGGATTGGCTCCAGGCGGTAGCCGCTCCGATGCTTAAGTAAGAAAAAGGAATTGAAAGACTGTATTGAAAGCCAAAGAATGAGCATAAAAATAAAGCGTACCTTTAGGGTTTAATTTATAGGTCGTGGACCTTCCTAAGTTGATTAGGATTCGATGCCATGAATATAGGGATTTGATCATCGGAGATTGCAGTTATCTTGTGGAGTATTGTGTCGTAGATGGAGATAATCATAGATAGTAGTTTCCGTGTTGAAGGCTGTTTCCTTATTCTCTGCTTGGCAGTTATTAAGGAAGCCATAAGGTCGGAACCATATGAAATGTTGAATGAACATTGCCCAGAGCATAAGGTCTGGAAGATATGCGCATGAGAATTGCCTTGGAGGCTCCGCCTGCACTGTATGACCGAGTTTGTCAGGTTCTGTAGGATATATATATGAGGATGCCCTGAAGGCTTATGGCTGCTTTGTATGATCGAGAATATCAGCTCTGTATGATGTATATATATGAGGATGCCCTGAAGGCTTATGGTTGTTCTGTATGATCGAGAATATCAGCTCTGTAAGCACACGTGTCTCAAGGTGACTGGTGTGTCTGTTTGTGGTATATCAGCTACTCCCCCCCCCCCCGAGCCCTAGTTAGAAGCTAGGGCTTAACTAGGGTTATGGGCTTTGTGAAGAGTCATACGTTTCGTTTCTCCATTTCTCGAGACGTCGGTTTAATGAGTCATTTATTGCGCAGCCGATACTTGAAAAGCCATCATTATCTTCAACCGTTGTGTCGGCTCGTCTTGGGAGGCTCATATTTCAAATAAGTATATAAAGAGAGTGAAAGGTCTTGTATACCTTTCTTCTGCACTTGCGTCTACAGTACCTGAGGCTGCCACCGCCATTTGACATATTTTGAAGTTTGAAGGATATCCGGTGTTCATAGTCCTTTCTTGATCTCAGGTTTGATTTTAGTCCCCTTCTACATTCCTTCTCATTTGCTTCGTTTCTTTCTTTTGTTCGCCATGTCTGGTCTTGAGTCACCCTCTGGTTTAGGCAGTCCTTCTGGGACCGTTCCTCAACTTCAGTTAGTAAATGTTCCTTCCGTAGATGATGATGAGAATAGAATAATAGACCCCCCCTTCTAGTCCGAGGGTTAGGATTGTTGATGCATTTGATGAGCCCCCGAATAGGGCTGGTGAGACCTCTGGTCGATCCGGTTACAGAGAAGAGGGTGAGAGTACAATCACCGAAAAAATGTTGAAGGAGTTATGGGAGAAATTCAAACTTCCCTCCAATGTTACTTTTAGGGTCCCTGACTCTCGGGATCGCCCTAGTGATGTTAGAGAGGGAGAAACCTGCGCCTATCTGGCCTGGTTTGAAATGGGATTGACACTCCTCCTTCCTGATATTATAAAACAATTCTTCTGTTGGTTCGACCTTTGCCCCGCAGACCTGAACCTTAACAGTTGGAGACATCTGTTGAGCTTCATTGTGTTGGGGCATATGAATAATGTCAAGGTGTCCCTTGACCTGATCCGTAGTAATATGGATCTAAAACTTCAGAAGGCGGAAGGGCTTCATTACATGTCTTTTGATAGTGGGTTCAGACCCCTTACTTCCGTGCCCTCTTCCAACAAGACCTGGAAGAAGTGGTATTTCTTCATAAAAGGAGGATGGGAGTTCAAGGACTTCGAAGGCCGACCGTCAGCATTCCCTCGAACCTCTGGCCGAAAGGGTGAGGCCCAATTTTCCCGTGGCTGTGTTAACTTCTTTTTGTACACCAATTACTGAACTGATCAATTTCTGTGTTTCTTGTGCAGTTAGGAGCGTGTGGAGAAGACCGAAATTCTCCTCTGCGATTCAGAAGCAATACAAGAAGCTCTTAAAGCCCAGCATTCTAAGCCATTCCTCCATTGTTAATCCTGACAAACTGATGGCTGCCAGAGGAAGCGTTGAGGAGCTTGCAAAGAACATGATGGCACGGTGGGAGACCGAGCCATCTTTATCTGTGGCAGCGGGGGAGGCTTCTTCCCCAGTGGACCCTCCTATCCAAGCGAAGAGGAGGAGGATACTCTCGATCTCTCCTGATCCCGTTGAGGTGGAGAGAGAGGCGCCTGCCCCTATTTCTATAGTCCCTCCAATCCCGTCCACGCAAGCGGGCAAGGGGGTGTCATCCTCGGTGGCCCTTGATGCTGTGGAGGCCAAAAAGATTCTGGAGGACTTTTGGGCCAAGGGCTCAAACAAAATTAGGCCCTAGAAGCCTGGAGAAGCTTCTTGCTGACCTGGCTTCTCTTCAAGTCAAGGTAAGTTTTTCGGGTCTTTATCTCCCTTCCCCTTTTTCCAAATGCTTTGTTTGGTATTGAACTGTGTGCTTCGCACGCTGTAGGCTCTACACACCCTTTCTGCCTTGACGGAGGTCTCTCCTCCTTCAGAGGAGGTTGATGATCTCAAGACCGAGCTGGACGAACTTAGGCTTAAGCTTGGCACTGCCTAGTCGGAGGCCCACGATTCTGTAGAGAAGCTGAAGGAGCTTCAGAATTCTCTGATCGTGATGGAGTCGGAGAAGGACCTTGCCATTCAGTGGGAGAAGAGGCTGAAGAGGGAGTTGGACAGCCTGCGGTATGAATTCAACCAGAAGCTTGATGCGGTAGAGCAGGCCAAGGTGGACAATGAGATAGAGATGAAGATGGAATTAGAAGGAATGGCCACCACCCTGATTCTGTTCGGCTTCAACAACTTCCGGGATAGGTTCCTTGCCAAATTTCCCGACTTCGACACATCCTCGATTGTGCCTCCAAGGGTTACCCCTCCTGAGGTTGTAGTTCCGAACGAGGTGGTCGAGGTTCTCCTTGCCGCTCCTACCGAAGTTGTCGTCTCAAGTGAGACGATTGATGCTGCTTCTGCCGATTCCCTTCCAACCGTTGAGCCTGCCGACCAGGCTTGAAATATGATTAGCTTAGGTTTTTGTTGTTGTTGTTTTTTTTTTTTTTTTTTTTTTTTTAAACTTTAGTGTAACAAACTTCTTTAATGGAACAACTCTCTTTTATCAAATGTCTTCTCTTATGCTTGGTTGACCCATGTAGCATTCCTTTGAATTTGTTGTTGATGTGAGAAATTGATGTAAGTAAGGCTGTTCTGGATCCCTCCAGATCAGCTTCCAAGAAGTGGCAGTTATCTTCCGAACTGTAGTTGTGATAAGATAACGATTGTAGCATAGTTCTGATTGCTCTTTCCTCTTTGGATGAGGTAGGAAAGCAACTTACATAGGATATATAAGGGTCTGATGATGATCTCGTGTCATATATATATTGAGAGTGAATTTCTGAAGAATTCTGAGGCAGTTCGTCCTGAACCCAAGTGCTTGTAGTAAAAGCGGTGTCTTGTGTCTGTTGCTTTGATGATGGAGACTCCTGCCTCCTAAATCGTTCAGACCTAGATGGAGATACATCCGAACTGAAAGCTTTACGTGGTCTGTTAAGGATCAACGGAATAGCAAAGACAATGAGGTCTGTATGTCAGACCGGAGGCCTTTGTATAAGGGTGGATCGGACTTTGTTTGCTTTGATCAGTTCGGTATACTTGGGGAAGCCTTGTATCTTGTCGCCTAAGTATCCGAAAAGACGATTCTATACGTCATCCATTTATACAACTGTCTTTTGGGTTTTCGAGAACAACCCTTTATTTAACCGTTGCGACGGTTCGTCTGGGCGACTCTTAGGCTTCGAGGGTCTATATATACGAAGGAGGAGCATAAGGTTGCCCCCTATCTCTTTTACTTGTATCCCCATATTATTCCCCTATCGGAGAGAATTTGAATGCCTTTTAGAGGGTTACCGTTTGCCCGGAGATGATTGACGATTTTCAGTCCGAGTTGGGAATAATTAAACTGTGGCCGAGAGTTAACCTTCCCTTCGATTCAGTCTCCAAGGAAGGATTAGAGGAGGCTAAGATCTTCTTGTCCATCTTAGCATCCGGTCGAGATTTCTACGATGTGAGGTGGACCCTCCTTGATTCAACCGAGGCTTGGAGCTTTGGTGATGAAGACGAAGGTGGGATGCCTCCTTCCCTCTGTGTTTTGGCAAAGACCCTTGCTCCAATCGACTGGGGTGTGACAACTGCTCTGAGGGAGATGAATGGAGGTCCCCTGAGACCCAGAGCCCTCATCCTCCGTTGGTCTTGAGATCAATGATAGTGATGATGAAATGGCCTGGGTGCTCCTTGCTGTAAATTGGGGTTCAGGATTCCTTCCTTTCAAATGGAGTCGGCGGCGGCAGTAATGAAAGTTTGGATCTTGGATCCCTTTCTCATTCGAAGAAGAAAGCCATGATGTCGTATAATGTTTGCCTTCTGTTGTAGCTTTTTATGTACTTGTTCTGTTTCCAGTCTTCTTGTACTGATGTAAATCTTCTGAATCATCAATAAAATTGAGTTCCTTCTCCTCAGATCTGATGTTCTTTGTATTTGATTGTGCTCTTTTTGGAGTTTAAAACACCTTCTTGCGCACTTCTGATACATGACTGTTCTAAGAATAGATCAAAGAAACTTTGTAGAAGTTCTGAATCAAGGTACTTAGCACCTGCTTGGCACTATAGTACTTGTTGTTTGCTGATAGATAAGCCAAATAATCTAAGTGTCAGATCTGAGGTGTTTCGATCTAAAAAACTTTAGTTTGTAGATGTTCTGAACTTCTGTCTTTAGATGGACTGGACTGTAGAAAAGATGGACCAAACACTGAAGACTTGTACATTATGGACCAAGCTCTGGAGGCCTGTGCATTATAGATGGACCAAGTACGAAGACTTGTACATTAAGGACCAGGCTCTGGAGGCCTGTGCATTATAGATGGACCAAGTACGAAGACTTGTACATTAAGGACTAGGCTCTGGAGGCCTGTGCATTATAGATAGACCAAGTACGAAGACTTGTACATTAAGGACCAGACTCTAGAGGCCTGTGCATTATAGATGGACCAAGTACGAAGACTTGTACATTATGGAACAGGCTCTAGAGGCCTGTGCATTATAGATGAACACTCCATAGAGGTAAAAGAAAGAAACATCTCTATTGATAATACTTCCGTAAATGTTCCACATTCCATGGCCTAGGAATAGGCTTTCCAGTCATGTCTTCTAGCCAGTAGGTGGTAGGCCTTATAACCTTTGTTACTTTGTAGGGGCCTTCCCAGTTTGGTGACAACTTTCCCATAGTGGGATCCTTGGTGTTTTGAAAGACTCTTCTTAAGACGAGGTCTCCGACTTGAAAGTTGACCAGTTTTGAGTCCTACCTTGGATTTGTCGACCATTCTCTGTTGATAGGCCTCCATCCTGATGCTGGCTTGATCCCTTCTTTCTTCAAGCAAATCCAAGTTTTCCATCAGCTGCTGATTATTGGACTCTTGCTCAAAGGCTTCAGTCCTCAAGGTTGGCATACCGATCTCAACCGGAATTACTGCTTCTGTACCATAGGCCAATGAGAAGGGAGTTTCAGATGTGGGTGTTCTTCTGGTTGTTCTGTAGGACCAAAGAACTACAGGGAGTTCTTTTGCCCACTTTCCTTTGGCTTGTTCAAACCTTTTCTTTAACTCATCAAGGATCGTTCGGTTGGTGACCTCTGCTTGCCCATTTGTTTGTGGATGGCCCGGAGAGGCAAAGTGTTGCCTAATATTGAGATTTTCACAGAATTTCTTGAAGCCTTTACCAGTGAATTGTGTCCCGTTGTCGGAGCATAATCACACATGGTATGCCGAACCTGCACACAATGTTCTTCCAAGTGAAGCTCTCGACTTCCTTTTCTGTGATATGTGTTAGAGGTTCAGCTTCGGCCCATTTTAAGAAGTAGTCAATAGGCTACCACCAGTTGGGAGTCTGAGAAGACTTTGAGGTTCTGAGCCTCACATTCCAAGGCAAGCTTCATGCCTAAGATTAGAGCTTCATATTCTGCTTCATTGTTGGAAGATTTGAATCCCAGGCTGACTGTTTTTTCTGTCGTGAGCCCATCAGGGGACTGTAGTACAAGGCCTACTCCCGAGCCTTGATCGGTTGGCGATCCATCGATGTATAGTAGCCAGGTTCCCGAGGTTTCGATGAGTTGTGCCTTGTCTTGAAGTGCTGGGGTGAATTCGGCAACAAAATCAGCCAAGGCCTGCCCTTTGATGGAGTTTCGGGGTACATATGATATGTCGAATTCCCCTAACTCCACAGACCACTTCACCAATCTTCCCGATACCTCAGGTTTCCTCAGTATTGACTTCAGAGGATAGGTAGTTGGGATCTCGATTGGATGGGCTTGGAAATAAGGTCGAAGCTTCCGAGCTGATATGACCAAGGCATAGGCCAGCTTTTCTACTTCTGGATATCTTTTTTCCGTGTTAAGTAGTACCCTACTGACATAGAATATAGGCATCTGTACTCCCCTGTCCTGTCTGATTAATGCGGAGCTGACCGCTGTTTTCAGAAACTGCGAGGTACAAGAGTAGTTTTTCTCCTTGTACTGGTTTTGACAGGAGCTCTAGAGAGGCTAGATACTCCTTTAGTTCTTGAAAGGATTTCTCGCATTCTTCCATCCACTGCAAAGCTTTGCTGCCCTTTAGAGCTTTGAAGAAAGGTAGGCAGCGATCAGTGGATTTGGAGATAAATCTGCTCAGTGCCGCAATTCTACCATTCAGTGCCTGAATTTCCTTCCTGGTTCTTGGTGACTTCAGTCCAATCAGAGCTTGGATCTGAGTGAGGTCTGCTTTGATACCCGTCTGAGAGACAATGTATCCCAAGAATTTTCCCTTCGTAACCCCGAAGGTACATTTCGAGGGGTTGAGCTTCATCCTGTGCTGTCTGAGTAAATCGAAGGTCTGGGCTAAGTGCTGGAGGTGCCTACCTTTCTGCAGACTCTTCACCAGCATGTCGTCGATGTATACCTCCATGGTACTGCCGAGCAGTGGGCTGAACATCTTGTTCACCAACTGCTGATAAGTGGCTCCAGCGTTCTTCAAACCGAAAGGCATTACTCTATAGCAGTAGAGCCCTCGTTCGATTATGAAAGCTGTCTTCTCTTGGTCTAGGAGGGTACATCTAGGATCTGGCTGTACCCAGAGTAGGCATCCATGAAGCTCATAAGCTCATGCTCCGCAGTGGCGTCAACCAGTTGGTCTATCCTTGGCAGTGGAAAGCTGTCCTTGGGGCATGCCTTGTTGAGGTCTGTATAATCAACGCAGACTCTCCACTTGCCGTTTTTCTTCTTGACAAGCACGGTGTTGGCTAGCCACTCGGGATAGAACACTTCTCGTATCATCCTGGCTTCAAGCAGCCTCTGGACTTCTTCATTTATAATCCGATGCCATTCAGGAGCAATCGGTCTTCTCTTCTGTCTGACTGGTGGATGATCTGGATCGACCATCAACTTGTGAGTTATGAGGCTAGGGTCTATACCCTCCATGTCCCTGGTTTCCCAAGCAAATATAGAGAGGTTGTTTTTTAGAAACCTTGACTATATTTTCCTGCTCGGTGTGCGTTAGATCTAGGCCGATATACAAATAACGCCCCTCTACTTCTGAATTGACCAATACTTTGACGGGCTCGCCAACAGGTTTGGCTCGGCTGTCGCGTCCCCTTGGGCTCAGGGGTTCTTCAATGCTGGATGGGCAAACTTCAACCTCGGGAGTGTGGGTGAGAACTGGATCTGTACAGTCCCGAGTGTACTGTAATTGCTATTTAGGAGCCTTCTCCTTGAGGGCAATAGCATGGCACTCCCGGGAGGTTGGCTGACACCCTTTGACAGAGTGAACGTTCTGGTTGTGGACGTACTTCAGACACGGATGGAGGGTCGAGGTGACTGCCCCTATCTGGTGCAACCAGGGTCTCCCGATTATGACGTTGTAGGGAGATTTCATGTTCAACACCATGTACTCCGAGATGGTGGTCTTCTGCCCTTCACCCTCTCCTACAGTGGTAGGAAGGTCGACTCTCCCCAATGGGGTGCAGAGATTGCCATAAAAAGCTGCCATCACGGCAGTAGTGGGCTTAATGTTGTCATAATCCATCCCCATTTGTTTAAGTGGCTCATGGAACAGTATGTTGACAGAGCTGCCAGTATCAACTAGGACTCTCCTGATCTCGAAGTTGGCAATTTTGAGAGTGATAACAAGGGCATCACTGTGACGGCAGTGTACCCCTGCTAGATCTTGTTCAGTGAATTGGATCTCCGGTGCTGGTTTGAGCCTCTTTTCTACGTTGGAGATCTGTAATACGTTCGGGGCAGCTCTGGCCTCCCGAACATATCTCTTTCTTGCCCTGTTGGACATTCTTGTGATAGGGGAGTCAGCATGGAGGACGTAGATGGCATGGTTGTTCTGCCTCTAAGGCTCGTTTCGTCCTTCCCTCTGCTCTTGCCTCTGCTTGGGCCTCTAGTCTGGCCGTTGTTGAGGCTTGTCTTCTTGGGGGTTCTGCCTTCCGTCTAGCTTGACGAACTCCGGAAGACGTCCCTTCTTTATGAGCTGCTCTATCTCATATCGGAGAGTCCTGCATGTGTTAGTTGTATGTCCATGATTTTTATGGAAATTACAATACTTACTTTGGTCCTGAAGACTGGGATCTCTTTGATTGGTTCCGGCCACCTCAGGTTTTCCCGATCTCGAATCTGCCGGAGTACCTGGTTCGGTGTAGTGTTCAAAGGAGTGAAGTTAGTGAACTCCCTTGGTCCTGGAGTTGTACACAGCTCTGGGTGCTGTTCTCTTTTCTGGGCTCCTGGCCCTCTTCTTGTTGGAGTCTCTTCTGTAGTCCTCCTTCTTGTGATCCTCCCTCTTTGGATTATCCCTCTGGGTCTGGTCTTTGCCCTTCTAGGATGTGCGGTTGGCTTCTTCCAGGTTGATGTACTTTCTGGCCCGATCCATTAATGACGCCATGTCGGCTAGGGGGCTCTTTGTTAAGGAGTCTCTGAAACCACCTTGGGCAAGCCCAGCAGTTAGGGCTGCTACAAGGAACTTTGGGCTGCAGTCAGTGATCTCTGTGAGTTCGGCATTGAAGCGCGCAATGTAGGCTCTGAGAGACTCCTCCTTAGTCTGCTTGACATTTAACAGGAACTCTGGTCCCCTTCTGAGCCTTCTGCTAGTTATAAACATGTCCAAGAATTGTCTACCGAGCTCATAGAAGCTGGTAATTGAGTTCGGAGGGAAGTTGTGGAACCACTTCAGAGCAGTTCCCTTCAAGCTGGTGATGAAAGTTCGGCACATAAAAGCATCAGAGGCCCCGTGGAGGGCCATAGTATGCTGGTAGTGCGAGAGATGATCTCCTGGATCTCTAGACCCGTCATACAGGGTGAACTTTGGCACCATGAACTTTCTGGGCCTTTCTTCTGACATAATGGCGTGAGTGAATGGGGTGGCCAGTCTTCTCAGCAGCCTGGCCAACTCGTCTTGCTCTGGAGGGTTCTGAGGTCCTCTCAAGGCAATTGTTCGGTCCATAGACTCGGACAATTTCCTCTACCCTCCGCGGGTCTCTGAGTCTGACATCTTGCGAACCCTGCTTGACAGCCTCGGCTTCAGGGTAGTAGGGTTGAGTACGCCTTTCAGACGGAGGAGGGTTCCGAACCGGAGGGATTGGTGCTGCATGGGGATGGGGCTCTTGTGGTGCCGGATGTGCTCCCGAGAACTTTAGAGTTGGGGCTCGAGTAGTGCTCCAGTAATGGACGTCAGGAACGAAGGCTGATGTTCCCCAGCTTGGAGCTGCTGACGGTTGTGGATCTCTACCAATGGGGGCAACACCCTGGGGGTGCCCGGGCTGGTTATTTGGAGCCTGCTCATGAAGTTCTTCATTCTCCGTGGCAACAGGGGGTTGAGTTCCTGTAGCAATGTTGACCAGTGGGTTAGGAGGGTTCATCCCTTGATTTTCTGTGTGAGCGTTGCTAGCGTTCTAGTGATGGCAAGCAATTGTTCCTGCACCAGTTCATTGTGTCATTTGATCGATTCGATCTCTTGTCGCATGGGATTAACAGTTGGCCCCCTTGCTCGTGGAGCAGGCGGCTGACGTTGAGAGCTTTGCGGAACCTGAGTATTCTATCGTGGTCGGAGATTTAGGGCCATAGTTTTCCGGTGAGGAAAGAGATGAGTTTATGAATAGAGTACTTGGAGATTAGTCATTCCCACAGACGGCGCCAAACTGATGCTGCACTTTTCGACTCGTAATAAGTATGGGCTCCGTGACCTGTAGAACACTCAGAAAGATGATTAGAGGACCACCGGATTGGCTCTAGCGGTAGCCGCTCCGATGCTTAAGTAAGAAAAAGGAATTGAAAGACTGTATTGAAAGCCAAAAAATGAGCATAAAAATAAAGCGTACCTTTAGGGTTTAATTTATAGGTCGTGGCCTTCCTAAGTTGATTAGGATTCGATGCCATGAATATAGGGATTTGATCATCGGAGATTGTAGTTACCTTGTGGAGTATTGTGTCATAGATGGAGATAATCATAGATAGTAGTTTCCTTATTCTCTGCTTGGCAGTTATTAAGGAAGGCATAAGGTCGAAACCATATGAGATGTTGAATGAATATTTCCTAGAGCATAAGGTCTGGAAGATATGCGCATGAGAATGCCTTGGAGGCTCCGCCTGCACTGTATGACCGAGTTTGTCGGTTCTGTAGGATATATATATATATATGAGGATGCCTTGAAGGCTTATGGCTACTCTGTATGATCAAGAATATCAGCTCTGTATGATGTATATATGTGAGGATGCCCTGAAGGCTTATGGCTGTTCTGTATGATCGAGAATATCAGCTCTGTAAGCACACGTGTCTCAAGGTGACTGGTGTGTCTGTTTGTGGTATATCATGTATGAAAATTGATTTTTTAGTTGTTCAAAGTAGGACAATTTGGGAATGTATAAATCTACATTGTATGTAGTAGCAAATATTTGATTCCATTCGAAATAAATTTTGGCACGATCTACTGTTGTTCTTTGGGTGGATATTTAGGTATGGTAACGTCTATCTTGTGTACTTGGAGAACTATGGGGAGGTGCTGCTGAAATTTTCTCGAAGTGGAATCGAGCATTTGAGTTACTAGTTGCTTATTGCAATGTAGATTGTGTATTCCTAAATGAAATAGAACCACTTTACTTTTTAGAGATAAGTCTGAGGTGTTAGGATTCATGTTTCATATTTATAATGAGTAACATGTTTGATTTGTGTTAAGTAGACGAAAATGGATAAGAGTTAGGTGAACTTGAAGGGCAGGCATTTGCTTGGGTATGTGGAAAGGAGTAAGGATTTCATTGAGTGTGCTCGCGCATCTGTGGATGGGAGCAATAGGATGAGATGTTGGTGTACAATAATAGGGATTATATGCACATAGATGAGGCTAGAGCACATCTACTCGAGTATGGCATGGACAAAACGTATAAGTGTGGGAAATCTCACGGCAAACAACATGAAGTACGAGGGGTGAGTGCGGATGAAGACGATGACGATGATGATGAATTGGGTGAAAAAGTTAGATTTGGTTATGATGGATTGCCATAAATGCTGGCGGACATGCAGCGGGGTGAGACTACAAGTCGCGGTCCTGCTCCTATAAGTGATATTGAAGAATCAAAAATATTTTTGGATCCCTTATTGAGAGAAGTAAAACAACTGTTATGTAACGCCCTGACCTGTGTACTGAGAATTTGTCACTAATTTAGTATCGGAAACCTTACGTAGCAAATCGAAAACCTTACGTAGCGAAATAAAAAGTTACGGGAATTAAACCGGGATATAAAATAAATAAATAATAAATGAATGAATAAATATATAAATAAAAAAAAATAAAAGAAAAGAAATAAAATAAAAGGAAACAAAACAACGAAGCATAAGGAGAAAAAATGAAAAAATTGAGCCAAAAGTGCAACTCATGAGATTTGAACCCTTGATCCAAAAAGCAAGGAAGAACCTAAGCCCAAAAAGAAAAGCCACTGGGGCTGCCCACATTTTGTGAAGAATATTGCAACAAATATATATCTATACACAAAAATTTCCATGACCTCCCAAATTGGCCAATGGCCATTCATGCAGCATAATTATCTTTTTAAATAAAAATACAATGATGGTACTTTGAATAAGGGAAAGGGGTTGCGTGGGAGAACCCTAAGGGATAGTCTATATTAGTGTGTGTGTTGTGCATGCTGTGACAGAAAGTGAGTGTGTGCATATGAGTTTAGAGAGAGAGTGAACTAGAGAGAGAAAGAGAGAAAAAAAAAGAAGGAGTAGAAGAAGGAAGGAGGAAAAAGTGCATGCAAACTTTGAGTTAGACACTAGAAGCTTGAAGCTCATAACCAAACGCAGAAAAAAAGAAGGGAAGCTCGTTGTGAAGGTAGGAAAAACACAAAGCCCAAACCTTCTCTCTCTCTCTCTAAAATTTTTGTATTAGTTTCATGTTTTAACAACGTAGCATGCGTGTGTACAATCCATTGTTAATTTACATTACCTTTAGGGCACAACATGGTCTAAACGACCCCAAAACCACACATGCAAACCTCAGACCACCATTGATGGGTCTTAAGGAACAGGTCTGTGATGACCAAAGCTAAACGAGGTTTGGTAGGTTGGGGCGTGATTTAGAGGCTATGAGGGTTTCAAATCCACAAAAATTATAACAAATGGATGCAAGATGAGAGAGAAAAACACTGTTGTAGGTCACGGTCCTCAAAACCAAACCCTTAAATTGAGCCCTAAGCTCCATATGATTATTGTATTATGAAACCTCAAATCCCTAGGATCATGGCAAGACAAAAATCATCAATTTTAGTGGAGAAACAAGCCTAAACCGAACATGAAACCTTCAACATTATCAAACTTCAATAGAGCAATTAAGCTCGTTTTGATGCCCCAATTGAAAGAAAAACTGTAATTCAACTCCCAAAAGAAGATCGGGAATGGAAATAGTGAAGAAATCTAGCTCCAAAATTGACGAAATGAGGAAGAAAAATTCTAGGGTTTCGTTGGTCTAATGGCGCAGTGAAAAATATGAAGCACTGTTTGGTCTGGATCCGGACCTTGGGTTGGGCCCCCGACCGGACTAAAAAGGGGTTTTAAAATATTTACCAAAACTGCGTCGTTTTGGGTTAAGTGTATTTAAAAATAGAACTTAAGGCTGACGTCAGCATGACGTAGTGAATCAAACTAAACCGGTTGGTTCTAAGATTTTTAAACTGGTTTAATCCTTAAACCCTTGAACCGGACGGTTTTCCTGAAACTCTTTCTAAAATTCCATTTTTACCCCCAACTTTCGGTTAATTATGAAGTTACCCATAAAATTAATTAACAATTAATTTTAAATCATTTTTTAAATTAAGAAAATTGTCAAAACACCCCTAAGCCAAAAATTAGCCAAATGAAGACCAATTAAAATAAAAAGATAGTGTAACCCAATGTTCTTGGACATTCCGGACTCAACGGCGAAGTATGATTTGTGAAATTAAATCTCAAAAATTAAGACACATAAAATGAGAATTTCCATTTTACCCCAAATGATACACAGGGCCAATCGAATATAAAAGGTAGTCTATTTTGACTATTTTGGACGATCTAGACTTAACGGTAGAGTCCATTTTAGCAAACGAAGTACCGAAAAATATGACACAAAAAACATAAAATTATAAAAATACCCCTAGGCTTAAAATAAACTATAGGAACGCAAATCTAGATTTAGAAAAGCCTAAACTAATTATTTTTGACATTTTGAACCTAAAGGTGACATCCTTTTTGGGGAAAATAAGACCCGGTAACAAACTAAAAAAATGACTAACGCGTCCCTAAGACTTAATGAAGCTATAGGAAGAGGGTAATTGGAATAGAAAGAGCTCTAAATTGACAGTTAAATTATGTGATACTTTGAACAAGAAAGTAACAAGATCTTGAATTGTGATTATTGGGACCCTCGTTAAGGAAGGATTTTTGGAATTTTCTTTTGAGACTTCAGGTGAGTTTTTCATACCATGTTAAGGTGGATTTTCATTATAAATATAGATATTGACTCTTTTATAACTTTGATAATTGACGCCATGTGAGTATTTTTCATGCCATGTCTAAAGTGGATTTTATTACACATACAAATATTTAAGTCTTTTATGACTTGAAAATAGACGCCCTCCATTGATATCTATATTGTCTTCCCTTGACTCAGAAAAATGTTTTGTAAGACACTCGTGAAACTATACAGTTTTCTTACCAAACTCTGAACTGTTTTGACTAAAGGATAAATATGGAACTCTTATTTGAATAACTGAGATTGTTATTTACTACAGGAAATGGCATTATTAGCGACACACGCGTACGTCGCTACTAGTGGATAAATACGTCGCTAAAGAGATTTTGCGATGCACAAAGGGGCATCGCTAAAGACGTCGCAAATAGTAGTGTCACTAATAGTATTAGCGGCGCACACATCCCTTTGCGTCACTAAAGGTAACTATTAGCGACGCGTACCATGCGTCGTTAATAATTCGACTGGTACGTCGCAAATACTATACACGAACACAACGTGCGTCACTAAAAGCTATTATTTGCGACACTCAGTGTGCGTCACTAATGGTAACTTTTAGTGACGCACACTGTGTGCGTTGCAAATGGTATATTTATCTGACCTTTAGCGACGCTTGTTGTGCATTGCTAATAGTGTGTAGCCAATCTTTAGCGACAAATTTAAAGCGTCGCTATAAATTGATTTCTTAGTTTTTAGCGACGCATTTTGTGCGTCGCTAAAAGTTTAATTTTTTTTCCCTACATGATTTGTTTTATTTATTTTTTTATTCCTGTTTAAACCTGTATCAATCATCCTGATATACAGTAAAATCCAAACATTTTGAAATGAATATATATTAAAAAAGAAAAATGCATTCATATATATATATATATATTATACTAATTAATTAGTTACATTTGTAAAAGTATAATTTAAAAATAAATACAAAAATAAAAAATTGTCTCAAAAAATGTAACTACAGATGTCGATGAAAAAAAAACAGATAAAAATCGTCAGTCCCGATGCAAGACCTAAAGACCCCGGTGCAATAATCCCGATCAATCTGAAATAAAGATCAAATGATATATATTAGAACACTTATTAAATATATATATGAAAGTGAATATATTATTTTTTTTTTCCATTCATAAATAGTAAGAACGGCATAAAATAACATAAGTTGCAAACCACTAATCCGAACTGATTGCCCTAAGTTTTTGGTAGTCTATTTTTTATTTGTGAGGTGTGTGATGGGGTATTGAGATAGTTAGGCGGATATCTGGTATTTTGGTCCGTGAAAACCCCAAAACCCATTTTTTCGGAGCAAAAACTTGCATAAGTTTCAAATCGTTGATCCGAATCGAGTGCCGTAAGTTTGTGCAAGTCTATTTTATCATTTGTGAGGTGTGTGATGGGGTTTTAGGGTCGGTAGGCAGATATCCGATATTTTGGTCTGTCAAAACTCGAAAATGGACATTTTTGGAGCAAAAACTTGCATAAGTTTCAAACCGGTGATCCGAACCGAGTGCCGTAAGTTTGTGAAAGTCTATTTTATCATTTTTGAGGTGTGTGATGGGGTTTCATGGTAGTTACACTGATATCCGGTGTTTGGGTCCGTCAAAACCCGAAAATGGGCCTTTTTAGAGCAAAAACTTGCATAAGTTTCAAACCGGTGATCCGAATTGAGTGCCATAAGTTTTTGAAAGTATATTTCATCATTTTTGAGGTGTGTGATGGGATTTCGGGGTCGGTAGGCCGATATTCGGTATTTTGGTCCATCAAAACCCGAAAATGGGCCTTTTTAGAGCAGAAACTTGCATAAGTTTCAAACCGGTGATCCGAACCGAGTGTCGTAAGTTTGTGCAAGTCGTTTTTATCATTTTTGAGGTGTGTGATGTGGTTTCATGGTATTTAGGCTGATATATGGTGTTTTGGTCCGTCAAAACCCAAAAATGGGTCTTTTGGAGCAGAAACTTGCGTAAGTTTCAAACCGGTGATCCGAACTGAGTGCTATAAGTTTTTGCAAGTATATTTTATCATTTTTGAGGTGTGTGATGGGGTTTCATGGTAGTTAGGCCGATATCCGGTGTTTTGGTCTGTTAAGACCCAAAAATAGGCCTTTTTGGAGCAGAAACTTACATAAGTTTCAAACCGGTGATCCGAACCCAGTGCTGTAAGGTCGTGCAAGTCTATTTTATCATTTTTGAGGTGTGTGATGGGGTTTCAGGGTTGGTAGGCTGATATCCGATATTTTGGCCGTCAAAATCTAAAAATGGGCTTCTTTAGAGTAGAAACTTGCATAAGTTTCAAACCGGTGATCCGAACCAAGTGCCGTAAGTTCGTGTAAGTATATTTTATCATTTTTGAGGTGTGTGATGGGGTTTCATGATAGTTAGGCTGATATCCAGTGTTTTGGTCCGTCAAAATCCAAAAATGGGTCTTTTGGAGCAAAAACTTGCGTAAGTTTCAAACCGGTGATCCGAACTGAGTGCTGTAACTTTGTGCAAGTATATTTTATCATTTTTAAGGTGTGTGATGGGGTTTCATGGTAGTTAGGTTGATATCTAGTGTTTTGGTCTATCAAAACCCAAAAATGGGCCTTTTGAGAGCAGAAACTTGCATAAGTTTCAAACCGGTGATCCGAACTGAGTGCCGTAAGTTTATGCAAGTCTATTTTATCATTTTTGTGGTGTGTAATAGGGTTTCAGGGTTGGTAGGCCAATATCCGACATTTTGGTCTGTCAAAACTCAAAAATGGGCCTTTTGGAGCAGAAACTTGTATGAGTTTCAAACCGGTGATCCGAACCGAGTGTCGTAAGTTCATGCAAGTCTATTTTATCATTTAGTGAGGTGTGTGATGGGGTTTCATGGTAGTTATGCCGATATTCGATGTTTTGGGCCATCAAAACTCAAAAATGGGCCTTTTCAAAGCATAAACTTTGCATTAGTTTCAAACTGGTGATCCGAACCGAATGTCGTAAGTTCGTGCAAGTCTGTTTTATCATTTGTGAGGTGTGTGATAGAGTTTCAAGGTAGTTAGGCCAATATCCGGTATTTTGGTCCATCGAAACCCAAAAATGGGCCTTTGGGGTAGAAACTTGCATAAGTTTCAAACCGGTGATCCGAACTAAGTGTCGTAAGTTCGTGCATGTCTATTTTATCATTTTTGAGGTGTGTGATGGGGTTTTGGGGTCGGTAGGCTGATATCCAGCATTTTGGTCTATCAAAACTCAAAAATGGGCATTTTTAGAGTAGAAACTTGCATAAGTTTCAAACCGGTGATCCAAACCGAGTGGCATAAGTTCGTGCAAGTTTATTTTATTATTTGGGAGATGTGTGATGGAGTTTCGGGGTCGGTAGGCCGGCATCCAATGTTTTGGTCCTTCAAAACCCCAAAATGGGCCTTTTTGAAGCATGAACTTGCAAAAGTTTTTAACGGTCATTCGAACCGATGAAATTAAATAAGTTTGTGCAACTATATTTTTTTATTTTTACGTAACATTTTTTATAAATAATAAATCCACCAAAGTATATAATTTTAAAAACTTACCAAGGTTGAATAGAGCCACCCTACTGGCTGAGCATCATCTACACAAGAGCCTCTAGTTGGGAATATCGCTCCTCGAGTGCCGTCACCTTCTACTACACCTCTGCATTCTCTTGTTGAACTACCTCAATGGCTGCGTGAAACCTAACATCACTCTCGATGGTAGATGATGATATTGTCGGCTCCATCCCACTCCCTAAGCCACGCACATATTCACAACTCTTGCCTAGAACAGTCTCCCGTATCTGGTCATCAGGTCAACGGATGCTCACCCTCAGGAATCAGCTAAGCACGCAACTGGACCATATCCTCTTATAAAAGCACATAAATATATGTTACTACTTTGATAACTTTAGATTAATATTAAATTAGTAATACTGGTATATATACAAAAATAACTTATAAAAAGCCGCTGAGCTTCAGGCCTAGTCCAACCCTTTTGGGGATTGTAGTGCTTTTTGTGCCACAACTCAATGGGGCTGGGTGGTGCACCGGTCTCCTGGTCTCGCTGCAGCAAATAAACAGTAGCTTGTGAAGATTAATTTCATGAAAAGATTATACAATAAAAACTTGATACATGTATTAACTTATCATCTCATGCCTATATCGAACAAAAGATCGTGATCCACCACAGTGGGTCACCTGTTGCTTGCTTCTGCTCTCACTATTTTTCTTGTTAAGTTCCTACACCTTGGTCAAAACTGACATGAAGGTTAGTATAAATGACACTGATTTATCATACAACAAAAATAATTTTGACAATTTTTACGTGGAATGCCTCACTAGCGAACTGGTCGCATAGTAACATTCCAATCCTCCACCGCCACCCCCTGTAGGGTTTGTCGCGAGGCTCTCTACCGGCTACCACCTCCGCCTCGTAGTGCATGTGGAGTCTGTGTCGATAGTCCTTAAAACGGGTTCCCAAGTAACGATCTATTGCCTTCGCAACATGAGGCACGTGGAGATCGATGTCAAACTTCATCTGTAAAGCATGTCATTGTCAAAACATTACGGCATTAGATATGTTAAAATTTAGTTGAACACAATAATAAAAGATACACCTGGATATGCGCATGAATATCCCGTCTCTCTACATCAGTGACCTGACTCCAATCTCTAATATAGAGTGGGGCGTGTAGCCGGCAAATGATGCCAACCTCCGTGATGAATTGCTTGTGCCCACCTAGTAATGGGCTTCAGCAAGCTCGGAGGTATCTCAATCCGAAGGCGCGCACCCCCCGCTGCCTCCATCTGAACTTGCAAGCTGCGATTCTTCGACCTAACGCGCCCTTGTCTAGGGGCGGTGGCCGAAGCTTTAGAAGAAATAAAATAGAAACAATTAATACCATATTTATATAATCATTAATAAAAATAAAAATTATGCATACTATCTACGGCAGGATCGATCGACCCTGTAGATGAGGAGGAAGGGGTCGATGGGTCCTGCATAACTGCACGTCTACGTGAACCTGGTCCAACCATATCTACAAAGAAAGTTTAAAAATAAAATTGTTTCTATTTAATCATAAAAATTAAAATCCTTATTGAAGTAAAAATGAATACCCATTACATCATAAAATTGAATATCCATTACATTATAAAAGCCGAAATCCATTACACTTGATACTAACACATGTAACACCTATTACAATTATTCATTTGAGTCTGTATCATCATCTGAACTTGAATTTTCTTCATTCTCAGTACAATACTCTAACAATGTGTCATCATTAAAATCACTTTCCTCATCATCATCATAATTAATGAACGTTGCATCCCTCAGATCTAATTGTGTGGTATTGATGACGTCGGAAGCTACGACATGATCTGGTTCTACATCAGTTCTATTCAACCGATACGAAGTAACATCTTCCTGACCATGCCGGATAACACCATCGTGGGTAGTTTGAGACTCTTCTTATAGTGCCTCCTCAATCCTCTCCAACTCTTCATCTCCCTCGCCCACTTCTATTACATCATAAACATTTCTAGTTTTTATTTTTTGGACAACATGCCAATCACCTCTTATTTTTGTATCCTTCAAATAGGTCAGGTGTATCTAGTTGAATCTCTCAATCTATAGGACTCAATAACTCTTATTACTTGGCAGCTCAAACAAAAAAAAATAAAAATTATTGTTTAGAGGAACTTAGGAGCAAGGGATTAGGGTTCAAGTTACAGTTGGATGAACACATACATGAAAAACAAGAGGGGAAAAAACATAGCCATGGAAAAATACATGTTGAATGAACACATACATGAAAAAAGGTCCAAATGCACTCATGTGTCTAGATTTCAAGGAGTTTTTGACTGAACTTCTACAAAACACTAAAGCAATTGGGGATTTAGCAGTTATTTAGAGAGATTTTAGTTTATTTACTTAAAATGTTAATTTGTGTTATTTTAGAATTATGAAACTAACATTTTACAAGCAAATACAAATGAAAAATTATAAATACATACAGTTTAATATGTTGTTATAATACTTTACGTTATTTATTTATCTCATACTTGTATACTATTGATTTTTAATGGCTCTAGATAAATTCATCAGCCAAATAAATTCATCACAATCAGAACTATGTTCTGGAAAGAAAATAAAAATAATAATGATGCTAATAATTTATAAATAAATAAATAAAAATACTAAAAGCAATGAGGTCCATTCAAAATTTAAAAGTCAGAAGTCAAGACAAAAGAACTGAGCCATTAAATCTTCATAACAAAATTCTAGAAAGGAAAAAAAACAGGATTTTAAATTATGCCCTTTTTTTGCCAAGGCTATTATCCCCCTTGTTTGTTGGAAGAAAGGAAGCCAGTGCCAAAAAACCATAATGTTGACTAGGTGTAAAAGAAAGGTTACCAATTCAAACAGAATGCAAAACCAATACCAAAACCAATATTGTTATCAAACAGAAAGCAAAACCAATACCAAAACCTAGTTCAGTTACCAGAAAACAAAATCAGTCTTAAAATTGCTCCTTTCCAATTCCAACATCTCCCTGAATTTGAAAGCAATCACTTGTGTGTTTCCCTAACAAGATTTAATACAATTAATTCCACAGCATTTACCAATATCGTAGTATCCTCCTCATTCCCACGTGTAATCACGAAGGAATAAATGCTCATGGAAGGAACGTGTTGACAAAGAATAGGAATTGGATTTTAGACAATCAAAATGCAGGATAATTCAAATCGAGCACCTGTATAAAAATAATACTAATAACACTTTGGAAAGGTAGCAAATTTTGCAAGGACACCAAAAAAATGAAAACTTTGAATCAACAAGAAACCCATAATAACAATATAAAGAACTAGGAAAAACCAAAATAATTCCTAAATGTGAGAGGCTAACCGGAACATAGACCTAAATAAACATTTATGTTGAATACAAACATATAATAATGCACACAAGTATATGGAAAAACACTGATGAGAGTGGCCAAGGTCATGATAAGCCTAGGCTTCAGAATTGGAATTACGGATTCGTGTTCCAATCGAATGACTTCTAGAGGTTCGTAGATATAGAAAACATAAAGAATATCACTGATAAGTGAGCCATAACAAACCTGCTCTAGATTGAAGAGAGGGACGATGAACAACAGAACCGAAGTGGCGGCCGAAGACTCCTTTGCTTGCAATTTGCGCTCGAATGGAGGAGATAAACCCCAATACGGGTATATACAGCGAATGTTGATTTCAAATGACGATTTTACCCATCGCTAGAATCGTGGGTCAAGACTAATAAAGAGTAAGAGTGAGAAACATTTAGGGAAGGAGAGAGAAGAAGAAGTAACTATTGTAGGCGGCTGTAGGAATAAAAATGGGTAGGGTTTTTTTGCGATGCCCACCGTGTGTCGCTGATAATCCTTTGCGCGTCGCGAATAATCCCCCAAGCGATGTCATTTTACTTAATATGATTATTACCGACAGATAGGGGGCATCGCTAATATTAGCGATGCACATGTACGTCACTAATAACTTATTTCTCGTCGCAAAAAATTTTGCGCCTATTTTTTTTGCGTGAGAAGTATCTTTTTTACTCCTTTTAGCGATGCCCAACCTCTACGTCGTGAATAGTGACTTTTAGCAACGGACAAATGTGCGTCGCTAATAATGCGCATCGCTAAAAGTATAATTTTTTGTAGTGATTGATGTTATTGATTTTGGGATATGATTTTGATGTTTGAATGAAACACTCTTCTATGATTGGTCATTATTGAATAGATTGTGACCTTATTAAACCCTAACCACGGGATATATTAGTGGTATTATTAAATTTTGATCTCAATCAGCGATGTTCTAATTTGCTAGCCATAGAATCTTTTATGATTGGTCATTATTGAATAGATTGTGACCTTATTAAACCCTAACCACGGGGTATATTGGTGGTATTATTGAATTTGATATCAGTAAGCGAGGTTCTAATTTGCTGGCCATAGAAAGAAAATTTTAATGATTTGAACTTTCATGAATATCGAATGTGAACTATGATTGAACTTTGAATCATTGAACTGAGAACTATTGAACTACGATTTTGATTATCAAACTATGTTATCGAACTATGAAGTTGATTTGACATCACTATTGATATTGAAAACGACTTTGAACCGTAACTATGATCGAGTTACAATATTAGACTATGATGTTGATTTGACTATGACTATTGATATTGAAAATGACTTTGAACCATAATTATGATCGAGTTACAATATTAGACTATGATGTTGATTTGACTATGACTATTGATATTGAAAATGACTTTGAACCATGTTTGAATTATAATACTAATCATCATTATTAAACTTTGTTATTGGATCATTATTATAATTGTGCTATGTTATCGATTTTGATTTTTGACTGTGATTGAACTGAGATATTATTGCAAATGACTTTGATTCTATTCTTTGATCGGTTGTACTTGATATGATGTATTTTAATTCCATATGAGTATAGACATTTCAGAATGTACTACATAGTAGTTTTGAAACCCTTGACATGTTATGAAATACTCACTAAGCCATCGAGCTCATTGTAGATATTTACCATGTTTTTAGGTGAGGATTAGACAAACTTACTTTCAAGTGATACAGGATAAGTGCTTAAGTGATGAAGCAAGTTCTTTTTGATGAGTCCTTAACCGAAGATAGACTAGATATTTTGGGATCTTATGTATTAAAGTTGTGTAATGTTATGCTAATCTTTAACTTGCAAACTATGATCTTCAATGATGGTATTTTGAATCGACTGATTAAGTTGTGTAGCTTATTTTGTGGATGTGAAGAAGAAAAAATTTATTCCGCTGCGTAAATGGTAATTAGAAAAGTATTGTGATCATTGAAAAAGGCCTCAGTGGCCAATCATGAACTCCTAATCCTCATAGGCCGGGTTCTAGGTCCTGACATGTTATATCCGGCTTGTGAGAAATTTTTGAAACTTGATTTTCTTGTGAAGCTCCTTTATATTAAGACCATCATCTGATGGACAAACAAATCTTTCAATATGGTCATTGAATGATTTAAATCAGCACTACCCTCATGGGAGACCTTTCCAAAATTTCTTTATGATGCGAAAAGACAGTTGAGTGACTTGGGTCTTGGATATATCCATGTTCATGCTTGTAAAAATGATTGCATGTTATTTTAGGAATGAGACTAAAGGGTGTGTTATGTGTACGGTGTGCCATGAACCTAAGTACAAAGTGAATAAAGGGATGAACAAGAAAATTTTACAGAAGGTACTGAGATATTTTTTGATAAAATCGAGGCTAAAAAAGTTGTACATGTCTAGAAAGACAACTGAAGAGATGTGATGGCATAGCAAGAAACATGTTGGTAAGGCAAATGTATATAGGCATCCGGCAAACTTTCAAGCTTGGGGTAAATTTGATAGAAATCACGATTAGTTTACAAATAAGTAGTGTAATGTGTGGCTTGGGTTGGCTAGCGACAATTTCAATCCATTTGGTGACATGCATAATGCCTAGCTCATGTGGCCAGTATTGCTTATGCCCTAAAACTTTATACTGTGGAGATGTATAAAAGAACTGTTTATCTTCACGTCGTTGCTTATTCTTGGGCCGAAGTCTCTTGAAAATGAAATTGATGTTTATTTGTGACCATTAATGGATGAGTTAAAGGAATTGTGGGAGGTTGGGGTGGAGGCGTACGGTGTATCTACGAAGGAGACATTCTGATTGCATGCGTCGTTGTTGTGGACCATAAATGACTTTTCTGTGTACACCAACTTGTATAAGTAGAGCACCAAGAAGTTTCTAGCATGTCTGGTATGCAATAAGGATGCATCTTCGCTATATTTGTCTAATGGAAAGAAGATATGCTACATGTGTTATCTTCATTTTCTATTGCCATCACATGTATGGTAAACCCGTTAGAAGCATCTATTTAATGGCAAACCTGAGCACAAGTCAACACCTCGTGAGTTGTCAGGGAGGATTTGTTAGTGCAATTGGCCGAGATCCAATCGGTGAGGTTTGGAAAGATACTCGGTGCTAAAAAGAGGAAGCGTACTAATATGAAGTATAATTAGATAAAGAAAAACATATTTTTTGATTTTTCGTATTGGGAGATGTTGAAGTTGAGGCACAATTTGGATGTTAAGTACATTGAGAAGAATAAATGTGATAATGTGCTCGGAAACTTAATAAACATTGAAGGGAAAACAAAGGATATTGTTAAAGCTCAGATAAACTTACAAGAGTTGGGCATAAGGAAGGAGTTGCACCTAGGTACGTAGTAGAGATAAATTTGGCTTGCCTCTTACATGATATACATTATCACCCAGCGAGCGAATGATGATTTGTGAGTGGATTAAATCAGTGAAGTTCCCAAATGGATATGCATCGAATATATCTCGGTACGTGAATTTTAAAAATAGGAAAATATCTGACTTAAAGAGCTATGATTGCCACGTACTTTTATAACGATTTCTTTTAGTTGTAATACATGGATATCTTTTCGAGAGCGTATCAATGACATTGATTCAGTTGGGATGCTTCTTTAGAGAATTAAGTGTCAAGATGTTGAAATTGAAAGTACTAAAGAAGATTGAAAGAGACGTTGTTGTAATCATCTAGAAGTTGAAAATGATCTTTCCTCCAACTTTTTTTGATGTCATGGTTCACTTAGCTGTGTATTTTCCGTAGGAGGCTAGAATTGGTGGACATTTCCAATATCCTTGGATATACCCAATTGAAAGGTACGTTACTTAATATTTAATATGTCCTATATGTCCACATATTTAATTAATTTATTAAATTATTATTGCCATAGATTCTTATATACATTAAAGCAATACATGCGTAACAAAGCACGATTGGAATGATCAATCATTGAGGCCTATATAGATGCTAAATGTATCATGTTTTGTTCTATGCATCTTGAAGATATTGAGACGAGGTTTAATAAAAAAAGAACAAAATTCTAATAGATGTCTATCACAACCATGATCTGGACTGACAGTGTTCAATCAGAATATACGGACATTAAATGCTTCATCATATTAATGGTGTCCTCCTAAAGACCTGGCAAAAGCACATTATACCGTACTCAATAATTATGATGAGACATTTGTTATAGTTTAAGTAACTTTACCGTGCACCTTCGCAATGCTACCTTATTAGTGGAATCTAAGTTACAAAAAATATATGTTATCTTATTTGTAATGAGCATACAACTGAGCTTCAGAGAGAAAATATTGCAAATGTAAAGAAAATACAACAAAAAATATTTTCTAAATGGTTCGGAAACCGTATAACAAATCTTATTTTAAGGTTAATTGTTTAATTGGCGTGTATTCATTTATTTTTCTACTTTAATCCTATTAATATATAAAACTCTTGTGTAACCAAGGATTTTTTGATGCGTACCATTAACTATATGCCTAGCTTGGCATGTGGCTTGGATGAAAAGCTATTCAGGTAGACCAGTTGCATTATTGATGGCGTTCGCTTTCACACGATGCAACATGAGGTGCACCGCCAAACATAAAATAGTGGTGTCATAAAAGATATCATAGAGATATGTTACCTGCATAACTCAGCTTATCTATTCAAATGTAATTGTTGGGTTGTCAATAACAGAAAGACGAGAATGCAAATTGATAAACACTTCATAAGTGTTAATGTGTCCCGGACGACATTTAAGGATGATCCATTTGTGTTGGCTTCACAAGCCAAGCAAATATTCTATTTGAAAGACACAAAAATAAGAGGTGAATGACATGTTGTACAAGAAATAAAGTCTAGATATGTGTATAATGTAGTCGAACTTCAAGATGGTAAGGAAGATTTAGACCAGAATGAGGAGTCACTACAGGAAGAGTTCCAATCAGCCTATGATGGTATTATCCAACATGATCAAGTGCATATGACGCCCATGGTCCAGCTGAATAGGACTAATGTAGAACCTGGTCATGTCGTAGCTATTGCCTTTCGAAATACCGTGCATTTAGATATGAGGGACACAACATTCATCAATGATGATGATGCTGATGGTGATGAAAATGATTTTGATAATGACACATTATTAGAGTACTATTCTGATAATGAAGAAATTTTTGGAACAAATGATGATACAAATTTTGACGAATAATTATCCTATGTATTACATGTGTAATTTATATATTAATTTATTCAGTTAATTTTTTACGTGTTTTCAATTATTTTTCTACTTGTTGCTATGGTAAGTCCCAGTGCATGCCGCCAACTACCCACCACCCTAAGGTTAGACCCATCGACTCATGTGCCTACGACAAGTACTGGCGTTTCCTCAGCAGGTTCAGCTGCACTTGCTCCTGATCTAGCTCCTACTCCTCGTTCCGTTCCTTATCCTACTGATGTTGATGCTAATGCTACTGCTACTACTACTGGAATGTTATTAATCTTCAATTCATATTTATATATTTTTTGTACTAATTATTTCTATAATGTTTCTTCAAAAAGCTTCGACTTTCATGCCCAAATGTAGGTGTGGTAGGTCGAAGAACACTATATTACAACAATAGAAGGATGCATCCGGGGGCACCCGCATTCGCATCGAGACCCCCGAGGGATTGACAAGACCTGTTAGTGGGTAAGTTCTGGAGTTTGCCACCGAAATCGGCATCATTTTCCAACTTCGTGTGTCGCTTCATGTCAAAGACTAACATGATGTCACCGAGAAGCAGTGACATGAGCTCCACAATCACATTTTAGTAAGTCTTTTATTATTTAATTATATTTATTATTTACATATGCAATGAATATCTACTCTAATCTTAATGTGAAATGATTTTACAGGAGAAATTTGACATTGACTTGAATCTACTACACGTGCAGAAGGCGGTGGACGGCTACCTGGGGTTTTGCTTCAGGGACTACCGCCACAAGTTGCACGTGCATTATAGGAAGGAGGTAGATGCAGGCAGAAAGCCGCGCAGGATGCCTTATAGAGGGGTGTTGCAAGGGGACTAGGTTCTCATTTGTGATCGGTGGGACACTAACGAATTCAAGGTAATCAAATTGCACGATTAATAGTTTTATAATAATTTATTACACATGTATTAACATTGTTGAATTTAACGTACAAGTGGTTAGTGCAAGAAATGCAGAGCGTAAGAGTAAGCAAAAGGTAAATCATTATGGTGGTTCACGTTCATTTCATTTGTACATGCATGATAAGGAAAATGTTAGATTGGTTGAGGCTGTGACTTTTGTAAACAACAGCAGGCTAAGGAAAATGTCTTTCAGAAGAAGATTTTTCGCATGGGAAGAGGATCTTATTTCCAATTTTTATGAGCTTTTTGAATCTGTATCATTTTCAATTTTGAGAAGTACTTCTGATTCTCTAGTTTGGAAGGCATCCAATCCAAACTCATTCTCTATAAAGAGTGTATTCTCATTGTTTGAAAGTAGATTGGTAGTGAAGGGGAGAATCTTAAAAATAATTTGGTCTAATTTAGCACCTCCCAGATATCAGTTTTTTGTATGGAAAGCTTAATGGGGAATGATCAAAACCTTTGATAGGTTAATTGCTTTGGGTATTATTGAGGATGATCAAGATGAAAAATGTAATTTTCTGGTTTAATAGTTGAATCAACAGACCATGTGCTTTTATTATGCAATTGTGTGTCGAAAGTCTAGTCTTCTTATCTGATGTGGTGGGGTGTGCAGTGTGTTACCCCTTGTTTTGTTAAATAAATTTTGAATTGGTGGTTTGGATGGAGATTTAAGAAGAAGAAGAGGATATTGATTTGAAGAGCAACTCCCTTAGCTTTTTGGTGGACCAATTGGAATTGTAGAAACAAACTCTTTTTTTAGGATAGGTAACCAATATGGGATGAAGTCATAAAATTAATTAAACTCAAGGATAGACTTTTGGAGTAAATTGAAGCTTAATTTAAAACTATTTGTTTTGTGTATAATCTGCAAAAATGGGATGGTCACAATTGAGAGGGAGTAATTTTATCATTGCTAGTTTTTGAACTGTTTTGAGCGGTGTCTTCAGGCTGTTGAAGTGGTATGATTTGCCAATTAAGGAGGTGTAAAGACAAAAGGTTATGGATTTGACTTCTTCTTTTTGTCTCGATTCTCAGGTGTGTGAGTATTAGATGCTTTAATGAAGACTGTTTAAGGAGTTTCTGCAAGTTGTTATTCTTTTGGAGGTGAGGGCCTTGTACTATCCTTTTGTATGATGTAAATGATCTATGTTTTTCTATTATGTTTGGTATCTTGCCATATTGCTTTCATGTTTTTTTGCGGTTGGTGGTGCTGCAAATGATTTTCTGGCTTCAATGTGCCAACCTAGTTGGGATATTGTTAGCTAACTTTTATGCTTATAGTACCTCCCCCTTTTTTTTCTTGATTTTGTTGAGGTATGTGCAAATTCTCCCTCTACATGTTTCTTTGTTGATAAAAAAAAATTCTTAAATCTTCAATTATATATATAACTATGAGATAACACAACATAATTGAGTTTAATTTGTGCAACATGATGCGTAAAAATCTAGTTATGCAATGATTCTATTGATTCCACATAAATCTTTTAAAGTCAAATTCGGTGTGATCTTCTAGCCACAAGGAATGGATTGCTAGCTGGTTTAGTAGAAGGTGCTCGGAGGATCCTGCAAGTCAAGTTTGTATTTCTTTGGGAATGGCAACTTCATCTGCGTACAATCGAGTAACCTATGTCGATCATTGCATAGTTGCATGTATATTATAGGGCACACCAGTTGTAAATGTAATAAGGTAAAAATGCATTCAAAATGAATTCCAAGGGTTGAGCCAGGTAATTACCTTAAGACTGCAAACTCTCCGTTCTGAGTTTGAAACCTTAATGATGAAAATTTCTAAGTCCATTCATGCTTATCTCACAAGAGTTACTTCTATTGTAAATCAATTAAATTCTCTTGGTGAAAACCTATCTGATCAAAAGGTTGTTGAAAATGTATTAAGAAGTTTTAACTCCCAAATTTAATAGCATTGTTTCTACTATAGAAGAATCAAAGGATTTGGCTACATTATCTTTTACACATCTAATGGGCTCATTAAAAAAGCATGAGGAGAGATTGAATAGGTCTATTGAAAACCAAGTGGAGCAAGCCTTCCAGTGAAAGCTTGCTACAAAAAAACAAAAAAGGCTCAAATGAAGGGGAGCATCCTCATTCATCATGATGGAAGCACAATGGAAGAGGCAGAAATCAATACTTTTGAGGCATAGGAAGAAACCAATCCAATGAAAAACCAAGGCACTTCAACAAAAGAAATGGTCAAAAACAACCCAGCAAAGGTTAATGGTGATATTCCTATATGTAATTAACAGTTAAAAACAAAAAGGGATCATGCTGAAGAAGAGTATTGGTACAAAAATAAGGATCCTAATATAGTATGATGTTCCACTTGTAAAAAAATATGGACACACTAAAAAATGAGTGTTGGCACAATCCTATAAACCAAGCAATTTTTCATAAAGAAAAAGGTGATGATGAAAATGTTAATGAAGAACATGTATTTGTATCTTGCCTCGCGGACACTATAAAGAATGTATGGAATCTTAATAGTAGTTGTAGCAATCATATGACTAGCTATAAGTATATTTTTTTGTTGAAATTGATGAATCTGTGAGATCTAAGGTGCACATGGGTGATGACATCTGGGTACAAGTTCGAGGAAAATGAATTGTTGTAATTGAAACCAGATCCGGTAAAAAATTTGTTCACATCGCCAACAATGTCTGTACAAGTTAGAATTTTAATGGGAAATGTTATAACTAACGCATCCTCTTTTGTCAATCATAAGCACTCGTTTTATAAAGATGAAAAAGAAAAAAAAAAAACCTTGCTTCTGTTCTAGATCATAACTTTAATTAATAAAATCTTGATCCATTTGGGTCAGATGGGAGGAGAATTGGAACTAATTTGACCATTCACGGTTCTAAGAAACAAAATCAGAATCGAAGTCTTGTTAAACCTGATCCGAATATTTTTTAGATTAGGTCAGGTCGGATTTTAATTCTCTATTATCTTCCCCAACTGACAATTCTGACTTGACTGCTCAAACCATTGAAAAAAAAAAAAGCGAAACAATATTACGCTTATATAGACATTCATATATACAATAATTTTGATGGACATAGAGGTGTGCCACAGCCCCAAAACTCTTTGAAATTTGATTTTTTACTTTCTTTTATATAGAATTTCCTTTTTTATAAAAAAAAGTAACACGAAATCATGAAAAAGAATTCGAATACGTCGAATTAAAATTAAAATACTATTAATAAACTGTATAATAATAATGACCGAATAAATCATATTTATAAGTTTAAAAGACTAACAATATGAATAGAAAACTATTGAATTATTAGTGTCTACCAAATGCTAATGACAATTATGCCATTAAGCATGTGTGATCTCCAACGTCTTCTACTGAGTGACATTTTAAAATACTTGTCCTTAAATCTTTATTGTATAATGTGTGTTCTGGGTCAGCTCACAAAGCAAAGCTTGCTTTCTAACTATCAGATGACCTCTTTAAAAGTAATATACGGGATTGAATGGACTTGAGCTAAAAGGTTTAAACATCAACTTGAAGCCTGAAGGTGTGAGAAATGGGGGGCTCGAGATATATAAGAGGACCTAGCTAACAGACCACCTAAAATGAATCAACAACAAAGTTGTTTACGGCATCTTACAATAATGAAACAGTTAGAAAATTTAGAATAACTTAAGTTTGTCTTAAAATTCTTAACTCATGAACCATGATTAAAATTAAATAAACTAAATTTTCATTTAAAAAAAAAAAAAAATCCACCGAAATAACTAGGAGTTTGAGTTCTTCTCAAATTAAGTAATTTTTCTTTTCTTAAAACGTTAATTTCCTTTTTTTTCCCAATCCAACCAAAAAAAAGTCCACGGAAATAGCTAGAAGTTTGAGTTATTATCAAATTAAGTATTTTTTTTCTTCTGAAAACGTTAATTTCTTTTTTTTTTTCAATCCAACCAAAAGTAGGAGATTAAGTTCTTCTCAAACTAAATAGTTTTTTTTTTTCTTCTCCAACGATAATTTCTTTTTTTTTTTTTTTAAAAAAAAAAAAGGTCAATCCAACCAAAAATAGGAGATTGAATTCTTCTCAACTAAGTAATTTTATATATATATATATATATATATCTATAAAAAAAAATATCGAAGAGGCATCGTATACCAAGTGTTAATCAATAATGTATATGTTAATTTGCTGAATTACCCAAAAAAAAAAAAAAAGGGTCGTTCAGTGACAAGTCTATTAAAAGTACAAAAATTATCATCAAGTCCTAATCTAAATTTAATAACCCATCAAGTTCTTCTAATATTTAATGATTAAAATACTCTTACATTCTTAAATCAGTTTATTTTAACGCGTGACTTTGACACTGAATTCCATGAAATAAAGAACAGTTGCAAAAAAAAAATGAAAAACTTTAAAATTCAATGACTTGAAATTTATAAATTCATTTTTAATAAAAATTACATATTTAAATTCTAAACATCGAAATCTATCAAATAAGATCCATATTCAATATGAAAAGTTGAAGAAAAAAATCACTCCAAAAGTGTAAAATTTCGTCAATGAAATGTAAATTTTACACTTTTGCAATAAAAAAAGCTTAGTCGCAATTGTACAATTTCACAATTTTATAAAAAATTTGAGAAAATTATTTGGCTACATGTTAGATGCTCAAAATTGACTTTTAAGATTGTTGAAAATTGTAAAAACATAATGATTTTTAAAGTATGAGTAATTAAAAAAACTCACTAGTTGTGATAGTATAAAATTTCACACTATCTCGAAAAGTATAGAATTTCATACTATCCCGACAATGTAAAATTTCACACTATCTCAAAAGTATAAAATTTTACAGTTTGTGAAGCTTATCAATTGTACTCTTTGTGCATTGGCTAATATATTATTCAATAACATAAGCCTTAAAAACTACTTGAGAAAAAAAGGAGAAAAAATAATGAATTGATGACTAATATATTATGCAATAATAGTTTGTGAAAGGCAAGACATTCAAAATGAATCATGATCTGTCAAGGAAAAATATTAATTTCAAAAGGTTAAAAAGTAAACTTTACAATGGTTTAAAATAAATTGGTCTGTGACCCAAAAAATACTAACATTCTAATTTGACTTAACTTTTATACAACTTTGCAAACCATATACTATAACACCTAAACTTTTATTTTCTTTTTTTTCCCATTTTCCTTCCTCTCAGCAACCAAAAAGAGACCAAGCATAATATGGATCAAAATTACCTTGACGTTGGCAAGAAGGATGGAATACCCTAAGTCATGTATTGCAAATCCAACATTGTGATAAATCACGCTGTCACCACTACCTCGTAGCCACAACATAACCCACTCATGGCCACTAACACCAATCACAGAGAGTTTTCACAATTAAAACAAATCTCATAATTAAAGTGCATCACATCTAGGCTACTATCTTAACATGCACATGTATGACCATCGTCAAAGCCAATGGCCACCATCATGAGCAGATCGACCCCATCATGAGCAGATCGACTCCGATCTTCTCTTATTCTCCTCCTTCCATGGCTTCTCAATGAATGGATTCATGTTGATGTCGACATTCATTGCCATTAGCATATTAGAGGTTGTATTACTTGTGCATGGTGACTCATGGCCATTGCCGCCCTTGAATTCGTGGCCTCCCACTAGAAAATTGTTGAACATGCTAGTCGAAGCTAGACCTTTGAGACTTGCACCACTGTGAAGCCTATCGGCTTCCCTAAACTATTGGCAACGAAGTCGATGGTGGTTGATCGAAGCATAAAAGTGGGTAGATGAGGAAAAATGACCAACAAAAGCCAAAGAAATTGGGGGTCTCATAAGAGACAATCGAGATTGAAGAGATAAATGGGGGTAATTTAACCATTAAAAAGAATATATAGTTACCACATCACCAATATTGGATCTGGAACTACATTATGTCACAACTCGAAACCCACCCTCGACGGATCCCAGAGGCGTGATGCAAGTTGGCCACCTTGTCAGTTTTCTCCACTGACAATACGACCAACCAAAGGCAACTTTTGAACTTTACAATGAATTGCATTCTAAATGTAGGGTCAAAGCAGTGGAAATTAAAACCTTTTTAAATTGAGAATGCAACTCATCCAAACACATCAGAGCACGTCTAGAATCAGTCACCAATATCTCTAGAGTACCAATATACATGCTCCAATGCAACCATTCTATATCAATGAATTACTTAAAGCGGAAGTCACACCAATACAATTCAACTGATCAAACTCATCTCTAATTATCAACAATCAGAAGGTCTCCAAGTACAATTTAATCATAGTGATCCAACATACTAGGCTAACCTCATCACTGATGATGTAATATTATAATACAAATTGTGAACTTAACCTTACAGAGTACGTAGTCAACTTGACTTGGAGTTCATCTCGTCAGTGTAAGTCATTTGTACTTCACTAGTTCTGCTAGTTATCTTACTCCATATCACCCGTCATAAGCTACTTGAAAAATGGTTATAAATAACGGGTGAGCTAACAAAGTTCAGTAAGTAAACTCCTAGCTTTTCCATGGGTCAGGGTTAATTCACAAGAATAATAGAAGAAATGGAAAACAGAGATACATAGCCAGACACTAAGATATAACAACAATGACCCGAGGGTTCAGAAAGGCTTATTCCCACAAGGAATAATACAAGAGAGAATCAGTCAAAAAGATCCAGCTCAACACAATAAATTGCTGCACCAATAATACGTCAGCCAATCAAAGGTATTCCATGCTTGCAAATAATATGATCATTCATAGGGTATAAAATATGATCATCCAACAATGTAAAAACGTCATTATCGAATTCTAACAGAACAGATGCGTAAACAGAACGGGGCCCAGCATACCCCCAGAACACGCATATTCAGCTCCGCCTCAATTCCTCGGGCTTGCTGAAAAGCGCCAGACCTCTTTTACTACAGGTCCCAAAGGACACAACATGTCCCAAAAGACACAACAGACCCCAAAGGGTCTTCCCCGCGTCTGGGAACGAATAGGCCATTGTGACTGAGCACAACCCCTAGTACATACCGAATATCATGATCAATAAATCTCCACACAGGATGTACAATCATGTGAAATAGCCAACATCTCAATCAACGAGACATAAGTGTGTGGATCAACAAAATTTCTATCAACAAGATATATCACCAGATCATGATGGTATAAATATGCTCAAATATCAGTAGATCAAGATCCCAAAAGACATAAGCAAGCAAATCAAATCCGAAGTACAGATATGAATAATTGATCACAAATCGATTGGCTTCAAAATGGAGAAATCAAGTTCAATAGGTAGTGATAGAGTACAAATTTGGCAGCATAAAAAGATAAATATGACTGGCTAGGAAATACCCATAATAAAGCATAGGAGTAACTTACCTCAGTTTCTTAGTATTGCACTTTCCATTTACAAATACTTTGATAATCTCCAGATACTTCAGGCATATCCTTGCATAGCTTGAATAATCATCATTAATCACAGACAGATCAGAATTCGTTCATTCATCATCTTAGGAGTCTATCAGATTGCCTAATTAAGTTCATTGGCCTATTACCCACCCATTGGGCTTCAACTTATGTTATTAAATTCCTCAAATAGGCTTAGTAGCTGTCACGATTATAATCTAGGTCAGTTGGACTCCAATCGTTATCAATTAAGCACTTATTTAACCTTAAGGGCAAATGGTTATTTGTCATTCTTGCCTCGGACCTTATCATGGTCCTCAGAATATTTTATATATCTCATATATAAATTTCTAAGTCTTTTGGACTTCATTTGGTATCTGCTTTTGATAATCGGGATACATCGGTCATTTTTCATTTTATACTTTAACTATTTTGGAGTCTTATATAGTCCCATAATTATGTTTTATATCAGACTGGCCTTCTTTTCTAATTTATTCGGCCTTTACTTCGCATTTTTCATACTTAAGGTATTTTGGTCATTTCACATTTTATGATATTCTGACCCCAATTCATTATTTAGTCACATATGTGAATTCATAATTATTTGGGCTTCCATCGGTATCAATTTCGTCTAATTTGGACTTTATTTGGGCTTTGTACCGTACTAAGGGCATTTTGGTAATTTTACACTTCTACGCATCATGTTTTTTGGTACTTCATTTGCTAGTACGGACTCCACCGTTGAGTCCAGAGTGCCAAACATAATTAAAATGGACTATCTTTTATTTTTATTTGGCCCTAGGTATCATTAGGGACAATACAGTCATTTACCATTTGCGTGTCTTTATTTTTCGAGACTTAACTTCCCAGATCAAACTCCACCATTGAGTCCGGAATGCCCGAGATAGTAAAAATATACTATTCATTTACTTATCTTGGACTTCGTCTGACCTATTTAATGTCCAAGGATAAAATAGTCATTTTACCTATTTAATAAAATAATTAAATAAATTATTTTATTATTTTTCAGGGGTGTATTTGCATAAAAATTTCAAGGATTGGGCCAGAATAGGATTTCCAAAACTTGTTGGGGTCAAACTGTAATTTCAGAATTTCTTGGGAACCAAAATGAAATTCTTTAAAATATTTAAAATAAACTAGAGGGTTTATTTTATTTATAAGTGAACTGGTCTAGGGTTTCACTGGACCAACCGGTTTGGCCGGTTCAATGTGTAATGTTAATGTCATGATGACGTCAGCCCTAATGTTTGAATTTTAAATCGTCTTTATTAAAACGGCATAGTTTTAGGTGACCCAAATCCTAATTAAAACATCGGGTCAGGACCTGACCCAAGGCCCGACCCATGACCCGTCACTATTCATCATTCCCACCAAATTAGGGTTTATTGTGTTCTTCTCCACAGTCGTTTTCTCCGACGACGGCAAGGAGATTCCGGTGACCTTTTGGGTTCAGTCCAATGGGGTCCGAAAGGAAATTTCTCAAGGATTTCAGATCTGTTTTTGGATTTTCGGTTGGATTGCATCTTAGCTGTCGAACGGCCAATTACAGTGGCTGCTACCCAGATTCCAGCGACCACGGTTTGTTCCTATTTCAAGTGCTACGAGCACTGTTTTCGCCCCATTTTCATTCTTTGAATTCCTAAAATCAATTAGATCATGTTATTGTTGTCTAAACCTCACGAAATGACCAAAATCCGGTCATTCATCAAATTATTGGCTGCACCTGCAACTGCGTCTTTCTCTCTCATTTCTGGACCATTTTGGTCCATTTAACTTGCATTGAAATCCATTTGTTATTGTCACGCCCCGAATTCCCGACCGAAACCCAAGGCGCGACTGACGAACAGAAAGTAAATAAAATAAAAGATAATTAAATAGATTTACGAATTTACGACCAATTAAATAGAATTCTTTAATTTTCTAAAAATTTCGGCAGCACCTCCTTTGTTTTCTAAGCCTTTTCTCACCTGATAGACATGATATATTTCACGACATTTCATAAATATAAACATATTACAACCCACCCTCACTCAGTGGCCACAATCTTATCAAATTTACATATACATCGCCTAATTATACAACTGAAGACAATTTAATAGATACATACATTCACTTCTGTCAACATACATATATATATCATTGGGCTTAAGCCCGTACATCACAAAACAAGCCCCAATGCCATATATCCATCTACAGTCAAGTCTCCTCCACTCGGCTAGACTTCCTCAAGCCTCAGGTGTCGGGAATGTCATATGAAATATGGTTCCCACGAATGGGTCGAGCCAACATGCTGGTATAATGAAGTGCTAATGCAAGAAATAAAGCTAAGGCGTGGCATGTGCAAAGTGTACATTTATATCTAAATGACATTCCAAGCATCGCAATAATATATACGAATGGTATGCGTGACGCACCCATGCACAACTCTATGCCACCACCCATGTCTCGTTTACGGGTGCTCCCCGATGGCTACGGAGTACCAATGCAATGGCCAATTTTGAGTTTTTCACCACAGGATCTACACCCTCATAATGCAAAGCACCACGTGCTTACCCACGCCATGTTCTCAAAGGATTCATCATATGCCAACATGCCAATGCAGTGTTAATGAAACATGGATCTCAATAATATAGCATATTCGGACAATAACAAATGAATCATCAATCAGTTTCATATACATGCATATCTCATGTGTTCATATATCATAATTCATGTTCTTCACTTTACTAAACTCGCAAGTAACACCTAAACATGTGAACAATCAATTCCAAGTTATCAAATAAACACATTACAGATAAGCACATAAAGCATTCCAGTCATTCACAAATATTCCTAACTTAACTTCACTTCTAACATTAGCAAAACACCATACCTGATAGGGTTGGTCACAACCCTACTAAGTTGTGTCCACTACGTAGTCCAATCAACGGATGAATGACTCAGTCCTCCTACTGTAGCTGTCTAGAGAGTTTGAGGTTAATCTTTAGTCCACGGCTCAGGAGTCGAAGAAAACACATCAGCAGGTTGATCGAGTCGGCCAAATATTTTAAACCCAGTTTCATCAGCTTCTTCAGCCTTGACCCCATACTCAAATTGGATAATCGAATTACTACATACATTCCTCACCGTGCCATCATAACAGATAACATCATTCCGAAGGATGGCCATTAAGTTTTTGAATAAAGTTCCAGACTCAGTCAACCCTCTAGATGAACGGACAATAACTTCTCTGCTCGAAATTGAGTGAGCCATCTTCCAACTGTAACTTTTTCAACCCGGTTGCAATTCCAGCAACTTCCTCATGTGAATCAGTCTCCTCAATCATCCATCCAATTCTAATCACAATCCGTCCTTTCCAAGCCACTGATTCAACCCATGAACACCAGCCGCAGAATCCGATCAACAAATCTACTCCAAATTTACATCAACAAGACTAGTATTTAAATTTCTCACTAAACTCAGTCCATCTTGAACAACAGGTGCTGCAACACTCCTGTAGTACTCACATTCACCAACTAATTGAAATTCGGGGCTCAAACCATCCAACACCAAGCATCACTCACACTTAAACCTTTCAATTCATCACAGCAATCACAAACCAACAAGCTATACAAAAACATCACCTCCTGACCCAACACAATGCGTAGGATTCCAACTACGCATCATCAAAGCAACATATAATTTATCCCAGCTGAGTTTCCTCATTCCCACTCAAAGATCTCGAGATGTAACCGGGGCAAAACGGTGATCAATACCGCTGCACAAACCAGCCCCGACCATGTGTCTTGCCCCGACCTTCCATCGGTTAACCATCTCTCTCTCGATCTCATAGCACAAAAGCTTTCAATCACAAAGCTTCGTGCAGGTAAAAACAATCCAAACCAATCCCTTGTCCAACTCATCATTTTCCTTGTTTTCTCACTAATTAAAACTAACCATAACTGCAGCATGAAACCTACATAAACTTTCCAAATTCCAGTATAAAACTTTCTGCTTCAAGTTTGAAATCAACATGAACTTAGCCCATTAATTTGAAGGGCCTGTGCTGCTGTACCTATTTTCAAGAAAATTCAACCATTGAATTCCCTTAAAAACAAATCATTAAAATACCCCATGAGACCATGCCTCAATCCATGCTGCTGCTATTTCCCCTCCGTTCAAACACATCACATAAACACACAATATATATATATATATATGTCTCTCCAATTTAACACCCATCAACCAAAACAGCCACAACTCCAAACAAAACATCATCTCCATGCCTAATTCCAACAGCAGTAGCAACCACTATTCTCAACTTGGAAACGGAAATTTAAAAGCAGCAGAAAATAGAGGCAACCACAACCCGTAACATCTACACAATATAAATATATATATACGCATTGATCCCTTACAATTTCACACCTATATCAAGCTTCCAACATGTCGGAACAGTCCACCGTGGCCTCAATCTCCAACACGGCTGGATCAAAAATTCCCACCTGCACAAACTCGACCCGACGCAACTCCAGTAACAGCCTCAAGATTCAGCTCAGTGACCAACGGCGCCCACCGAACCTGCTGCACCAAATCGACCCACAAACTCGATCCACTCGACGACCAAGCACCGCCCCTTGGACCGAAACTGCCTTCTTAAACAGCAGCCATATTTCAACTCTGAAAATTCTCGGCTCTCTCGCTTTTTCCGTTTTCCCCTCTGCTCTAACAATACACAAACACATACACATATAGATATACACAACTCCCACAACCGTAGCGATACACCACAACCGTAACAACAACCTGTTCCATCTCCTACTCTGCGTCAAACCCAAACAGCCACACACACAAAACCGCAACACAAATCATAGAATCGTAACCCCAAGTTTCCGTTGAATCAACCCATGACCATTGAACCATCAAAATCTGAAGCAGAAACCGAACTCAGATCACGATCTAGTGATCCGTCAAAATCGTTGCTGCTTCGCGTTCCTCCAATCCGTAACACACAGCTTCAATCGCTCCAAGGAATCCAAAACCCACTGCTACTCCATCGCTACACCATACCGAGAGCCATACCGCAAAACCGTAACATCCACACACATACATATATGTATACATACGCATCCCCCGTCTGCTCCGATCTACTTCAGAAATCGAACCAGATCCTCCAACAGTAGCTCCTTCGCAACAGATCTTCTTCACCAAATTACTCACCGTCGGTTAGCCGCCCGCTGCACCAACCTGCCGGATTTCTCCCACGAAGCCTCGCAGCTCCCGTCGCACAGACTCCTCACCAGAACTCTCGATCTCCTCCGACGGCTCTCTGTCGGAGCTCCGACTCGAGCTTGGACACGCGAGACGTGATGGCCATCGACAAGATCCCCCCCTCTCGCGACCACCGCCGTCCGCAGCCCCGTTTTCTTTTTCTCTCCCTCTTTTCTTCTCTCTTTCACGCGACCTGCCCCTGTTTCACTGATTTCCTTCCCTCACGTTTCTTTTCTTTTTTTTCTTTTTTTTTCTTCTTTTATTCATTTTCTACCACACACACATATATATATACACATACACACACACACACACATATATATATATATATCATACTTTACATTTTTTTTTTCATATATACTATTATACATTTTTTTATTTTTTTTATTTTTTTATTATATTATATTATAATTTTTTTTTTCAAAATTTAAATTAATTAGGAATTAGGGACATTCGCAGTGTTCTAAAAAAAAAAAAAAATTTATTCCAAATTTTCGAATCTTTACAGTTATGTTCTTTACGCCCAAGCATTTTAAATCAAGCTTAGGATTAATTTTTCAAAAACCCAGAATATCTACTCTCGGTTTCTCATGGTTTAGTGCCCAAAAATGGTTCAAGCTAGTCTATTTTCCGTCATTTTCTTACCCTTAACATCTCCAATTACATGCATGCACTCATAGGCCTTCAAACAGTGCATGTGTGTGACCATTTCAAAGATAAAAATTGCCTTTTAAATTGCTACATAAATTTACCTTCACAACAGTGGACTCCCCTCCTTGGTTGGTTCAATTCTGATCTCTTTGAGCCTTTCCAAATGCAGCCATACTCTCTTCTTGTGCACCTTCAAGCGGCCATACACACATGCATGCACACACACTTCCTCACACAAGACTTCACTTTCTCTCTCTAGACTCTCTCCACTTTCTCTCTCTACATCAGACCTCACTTTACTCTTTCTGATTCTGATCTTCTGAGTTCAACACACGCAACTTATAGATTATATAGATATTGTATTTTATTTCAAAAAGAATAATGGTTGCTACATGAAATCCCATTGGCCCATTTGGGAGGTGGAGGGACATTTGTATATACATATATACATATTTTGTGTAATAAAAAGGCATAACATGTGGCAGCCTAAGTGGCTAACCTTTCGGATGTAGGTTCTTTCATTATTTTTGTTCAAGGGTTCAAAACCCATTAGCCTCACCTTTTTAGCCATTTTTCACATTTTGCGCTTATACCTTGTTTGGTTGGCGCAGAATTCCGTTTTGGCTATTCCCATTATATTTTATTTTCTACTGCTCTTTTTACGAAGCGGTTTCTTTTGCTCGCTTCCTATCTCGGTTAGCTTCGATGTCAAAGGCCCTGTGTCAATTATTATTTCTTTGTGGTCCTCGTAGTCCGCTAATTCGAGTTTTCATAGTGTTAAAATGACATCATTTCACCTAATTATTTGGTAATTAGGTTCGGGTATTACACCCTCTTCTCTTGACGTGTCTAATTATTTTATCGATCTTATCGTGACCATCATGAGATTCCCGATTAACTTTCTTAATTACTCTTTATGTCGGTTCTAATTAATAATTAGCAAACTAATTATTAATTAAATAAGGTCGGGATGTTACACATTATTTAAAAACTCAGAGACTTTTAAGGTTAATGTATCTTTTCCTAGACTTTAGCCCTTAAATATTTATTTTCAAGGGACTTATCAATAATTAATTAAAAAAAATTATATGTTTGTTTTTTAAAAAGATTTTAACTATAAGATGGTGATTGATTGAAGCGTAGGAGTGGGTAGAAGAGGAAAAATGACCAACAAAAGCCAAAGAAATTGGGGGTCTCATGAGAGACTATCAAGATTGAAGAAATAAATGGGGGTAATTTAGTCACTAAAAAGAATATATAGTTACCACATCACCATAGTGGATCTGGAGCTAAATTATTTAAAAACTCAGGAACTTTTGAGATTAATGTTTCTTTTCCTAAACTTTAGCCTTTAGATATTTATTTCCAGGAACCTATCAATAATTAATTAAAAAAATTATACGTTTGTTTTTTAAAAAGATTTTAACTACAGGATGGAAACCATAATAAGAAAGGAATTCACACGGAAAGGATGAAAGTGGTCAATTAGGTTTTAGAACCAAAAAAAGAAAAAGAAAGGGCTCAATTAGGATTACAAAACTCAAGTCCTTTGACAAAAGGAAAAAGGTAATTAATAAAAAATTACTTTGGTGAGTTTTGGACTCAAATTTATATCAGAAAAAAGATTTATTAAATTATTGCATTGCGTATGTGGATTCTACCACAATGATATAAGTTAATATATGACCAAGTGAAAAAAAATGAAGATATTAACGTTTGAGAAGAAAAAAAATTATTTAGTTTGAGAAGACCTTAATCTCCTATTTTTTATTGGATTACAAAAAAACAAGGAAATTAACATTTTGAAAAGAAAAAAAAGCTACTTAATTTGAGAAGAACTCAAACTCATAGTTATTTCAGTGGAATTTTTTTTGGTTGGATTGAAAGAAAAAAGGAAATCAACATTTTGAAAAGATAAAAGTAGTACTTCATTTGAGAAGAATTCAAACTCCTATCTATGGGTGGACTTTTTTTTTGTTGGATTGGAAAATAAAAAAGGAAATTAACATTTTATGAAGAAGAAAAAAATTACTTAATTTGAGAAGAAGTCAAACTCCTAACTATTTCGGTGGACATTTTTTTAAATGAAAATTTAGTTTTTTTATTTTAACCATGGTTTATGAGTTAAGAAATTAATCTTTGTTAAACTCAGAGACAAATTTAAGTTATCCCAAATTTTCTTATATTTTCGAACGAGTTTATTATTATAGGACGGAGGAACAGTAATAAATTTAAGGGTTAATTATATTTTAGTATTCTAAAATTTTGTCTCAATTTCAATTAAGGTATTTAATTATCAATTGTAATAATTTAATTTCTTAATTTTTAATTTCATTTCAATTGAGGCCAATTACAAATAATCATTCCAAATTAATTATATTTTAGTACCCTATAATTTTAAATGAATTTTAAAATAATACCCTGTAATTAAATACAAGTTGCAAATAAGTTTTTATAATTTTAATGCATAAACAGTTGTCATTAAGAATATGGGATGACCGTTTGTTCTTGGTTTCGATTAAAATAGAATTAAAAATTAAGCGACTGAATTATTACCATTAATAATTAAGAGTCTTATTTGAAATTGAAACAAAATTTCAAAGTATTAAAGTGTAATTAACCTTAAATTTAATCTCAAATTGAATTTACTTCGTATCATTAATCAAGATTTAGCCGGGTGAAACAAAACAAAAAATCAAGAAAAAAAAATTTAGTCCATTCTTCAGCCATAAAACATGCTGATATATATATATAGAGAGAGAGAGAGAGACACACACACACACACACACATACACACACACACATACACACACACAAGAATACAAGATTAAAGCCTTGCCAGGGAATGAAAGGATTAAACATAAAACACTTGCAGATTCACACTTTGATCAGAACCGACAAGATACCAAATTTGAATGATTGATGATTAGGTGATGATAGTAGCAGTCATTGTAACCTAACACAAGGCAAAAAAATAAAGAATTCCGTTAATGAATTGATGATCATGGAGCTAAATGGTCTCTGGTGTTGTCAACCAAGCACAGAGTTCACATAGAGAGGGTCCCAAGACGCATTCACACCACCACCACTGCTCCAGTTGTTATTTTCACAGTATGTAATTGGTTGGTCTGAGGACCAAACCCCTCCCGTCGATCCATACGCTTGGAAACCCCTCGCCGGCATGCTCACGGCATCCAATTTCCCATTCTTATTCACTGCCATATCTCCAAGACAGTTGCCGGAGTATGACCAATCAACGGTTGCCTGAGTTGTCCCTGTCCCTAGTAATGGCCAGGTCCCCCCAGTTGTGGTAACAGCAACTGGGTCCATCTGTGAGACCCAAGATACTTCAGGTAATTGCTCAGTAGGCCACACCAGGCTCGCAGTGGCTTCAGTTTGACCGTTTCTTGACCACTGCATTCCAACCTGATCACTTGCCCCAACACCCACATGACTAAGATTATCATGGTTTACGAGGACATGATCAACCTTATTGGCTCCCAAATCATTGCAACACTGATTGCTACGAGGAACCAGAGGTGGACCCATAGTCGGTGCTGATCGCTCTCTTTTGTTGCTGTTGTTGTGAGCCTGCAGGGGGGGCAACGGCAAGCCCTTGTCTTCATATTCAATCAGCTTGGCCCTGAGAGCACCAAGCAGGCCATCAGTTTCTTCTGTCCCGCACACTTTGTCGAACGAGAAGGGCTCGGCATTTTCTGGCACACAGCTGTTGTTGCCACCGCCAACGCCACCTTTAGATGCGGACTGAGGCAAATCAAAGTTGGTGCGGGCATTGGCACCTCGCAGCGCCCGCGCAGCGTCATCATACGCGCGGGCTGCATCCTCCGCCGTGTCAAAGGTTCCCAGCCAAAGCCTTACTTTCTGCAGGGAGTCTTTAATCTCGGCTACCCATCTTCCCGAAGGCCTCTGTCTAACTCCGACGAACTTGTGGTGTCCCCTCGACGACGCCTTCCGTCGACCCCGCATGCCATCCCTTGATGGTGTGCCCATTTTATCTCCTGCATTAGCTGCTGCTGGTGCTGCAATTGATTCTCTCATGTGCAAAGTGTTAACCGAACATCCATGGAGCTAGTGTTTTATAGAGATTCTTATTGCATAGTTTGTATCATTGACCATGTCTATGATCTCGTCATGCCATGAATTATCATGTATACAAAATTTATTTTTCATTTTTCAAAATATCTAACCTGTTGTACACGTAATAACTCATTATGAGCTGAAACTAATGATCTCATACTGTATAATAAATTCTCTGCAAGTTGAGGTATCTGCCACTCTGGTATGAAGACAAGTGAGAAAATGTCAATGATAGCAGGTATTCCGTTGGCATCTGCTAGGATGTCGCAATTGCAGCTGAGGATGTATTGATTATATCGACCCTGATGTATAAGATATAGCAATTATTTTGATGGTCCGACACTATAACATAAAATAATCCAATCAAATGGGATTGAAGTTTAATTATTACTAAGGGACTGCACTTCAAGACAATTCAAATAAATAAAATAAAATTTAAAATTACAAATAGTATTAGAATAATTAAATTAATATTGATGCAAGAATCCTTGAAACTTGTTTATACTTGTGACGACAACAAGGGAGGTTAAAGGACAAGGGCAGAGCCTTCTTTCACCCCCCCCCCCCCCCAAAACCAAATTACAACAAGGGAGGTTACTCCAATTTGAGAAGAAAAATAACTTCCTCCCTAAATTTCTCCAAATTTTTTTTTTTTAATGTTTTCGCCCTTGTTAAATTTTTTTTTTGGATCCGTCCTTGTTAGAGTCTCTCTTCCATCTTCGCTTCTTTTAAAAGAGCCTTCTTTCATCCCATCACATTCCACTAGTTATGTCTCCCAGTTCCTCCATACCCTAGATCTAAAAATTTATTTTAAAAATTAAAACTAAGTCACTAATATTATTACAAATACAAATTTGCATCTATATAATTGGAGTATTTAAGGAATTATAGAAACACTGATAAGTATTTCAGTAATTTAAATCTATAATCATGGTAGGTGTTAGCCCCTTGAAGGGGGCCTAGGCATTGGCCGAGGCTCACCAATGCCATGGCCGTGTCAACCCTTCAAGGGGCTAACAGTAGGGCAAGGCAGTGGCAAACCCAATCCCATCCCGAACTTGTATAAAGTTTTAATCTACTCTCCCATTCACTTTCAATTCTGTTTATTTTCTCTCCAAATCCGTCTATTAGGGTCGAAATTGCTGGTTATATAAGAACTCGGCAAGGTAAGACATTTTCCCGTCCCTATATATACATACTATCATGTGGACATCGCCTGAAAGTTGGATTTAGATTTATACCCATCAAGCTTCCTAGAGAATAACACTAGATGCATGTAGGTGTTGATGGTCAGGGATAGAGGTGATGAGAGGGAGTAAGTATTCCATGTCGAATAGTTAAGGGATCTTAGAGTGAAATTGCAAGGAAAAAGAATAGGAAATTTAGAATCTGAGACGGATTCCTTTGATCGACATCACTAAAGAAATGTGATAACGATGACACGTAACCTCTATACCACAGAGCTTGGAGTATTCCAATTAGCAACACATATTTGCACCATAATCGTATGCCAGACTTTCAAAGTCTCCCAAAGATTTGCCCCTTATGAGCATCTAGCTCGGGGGATATTTAGTTATGAAAGAAAGTTTGTCCATATTTGAGAGTTACTTAATGACTTCGACCAAATCTAACATTATGGCGCTGAGTCTAAGAACTAAGAATAGTTCAACTTGGCTAAGACGTACAGCAATGGGTCAATTAATACTTGGAAACTCACTCTAAAATTATTTTACTGTGTGAATCTTGGAGAACTCATGAGCAGAGGTTTGTTGATATGAGTCAGCTTAGGGGCTAAGCCACGTTGATGCTGTACTTTCTGGATCAATGGGGGCTCCGCTCTTCTTCGCCTGTGAACACCTAAAGAAAGAGATCAGAGGGCCACCAGTTTGGCTCCAGTGATAGCTGCTCTGATGATAAAATCAATAAAACTGAATTAAAAGACTGAAAGTAATAGTAATTGAATGAGCATGAATCAAAAGCGTACCTTAGGGCTTCATTTATAGGCTGTGGGTTCCTAAGTTGATTAGGATTTGGAGTCGTAAAAGTAGAGATTTGATCACCAGAGAATGGCAGTTTCTATGTTGAACATTGTGCTTATAGAATGGCAATTTTCTTGTTGAATAATGTTTCCTAATCATTAACTCGGTAGAGTGTTTAAGGTGGTTGTGAGCTCGGAACCCTCTTGTGAGTGTTCGTAGTGCCTTCCAAGTTTGAGGTGAGTCTGAGGGTTGCATGGGCATCTGATCAATAAGCTCTGAAGGTCATATGTTTTAACCTGCTCTGGATGGACGAGCTGTGGCTGTTCGGTAGGCACACGTGTCATATGAAGATTTGTCTGTCACTTTATAGTATATCACAGGTGTAGAAGGCTGCCACGAGAAATATTATGTTAAGAGGAAAACCAACTACCTACAACTAATAAATTAGATATTAGATTAAAAAAAAAAATTCAGCGATTTAGATGGAGATTATAATAAGAAAATTCATAGAGGAAAGATTGCAAGACTTTTTAACTTTCTCTCCTTTGTTTCTCTTTTGATTTCTCATTCTCTAAAAATCCCTTTCAAATTACAAGATACAATCCATAAACAGAATCAAAGACAAGGTTTACAAAATAACAATTAATTTTTTGAAAGAAAATAGTTTTTCTCATACGCCCAAATACAATCTGTAGGATCCTTTTTCACATACTTTGAACAGATTTTGTTAGTTATTTAATTATAGTTTTTCTCATCTCTTGTATCCTTAAAATTTTCAGAAGTTCCAAAAGTTTGTAGTCCAGCTTCCTAGTAATTGCTTCTCAGATTCCTTCTTAAGAATTATTAAAACAGGAAATATCCCTCCTTCAAAGTTCAAAGTTTCAGAAATTCCTAAGCAGCTTTTGTCTGTCTTCGATTTAAAAAGTAAATCCTCCAATATAAAAATAGAATCACATTAATTAAACAAATCTACATATACGAAAACACCTTTCAATGCCCAGTTGTATAACACAAAGCATTATAATAAATCCAACCTTATTGGTTGGATTAAGGTATAGTTAATGACATAATCCATAATGTAATGAGACATCTTAACCTTCCTTGTTGGGTTTTTTAGGGGCTTGTCCCTTTTTAATAATTCCAAAAATTATATATATAAAAAAATCACGCTTGTTGGGAATAAAGAAAGAAAATATTCTGGTTTTTTTTAACAAGAATAAGTCATTCATGTTCATCAACCTTGTCAGCTTCAAAGATTTATTTATCGATTGCAAATTTAGAACAAGAAAATTTGATTTTACCCCGAGGTTTATCGCAATGGACCAATTTGTTGTCTGAGTCATGATAATATCTTTTAGTTAGGGACGATTTTTTTTTATTATTAAAATAAAAAAAAAAATCAAACTCACGCTAATTATGTGAAGAATAAGAATGACAACGGGACAGGATTGGAGTGAGATTTCTCCCCCATTGCCGCCCCATTAAAAAACAATCTCCACATGTCTGTCCTGTCCTATTTATTATATATCTTATTCCCGCACCCTCCCCTCCCCTCAAAAAAAAAAACCCTGTTCTCGTCCGTGTAAAAATTAGTTTTTTTTGTTTTTCAAATCAAAACTAAATATATACAAGTAATATATACATCATATATATATATGGATGCACATATTATACATATACAGATATAAATATTAAGATATGTGAGAGAGTATTTAATAAAATATAAAAATATTAAAAAATATTTTTATAATTTAAATATGTAATCGAGACGGGAATATCTTTTCTTATTCCCACCCGAACCAGTATCAGATTTTACTATCTTCCTCTTGTACTGTCTCGTCCTGTCCCCTTTTTTTTTTTTTTCTTTGAATGTGGGACAAAACAAGATAAGATAAATTTTTCAAAAGATAGAACAAATCGTCATCCCTTAAAAAGTGAGCATTATTGAATTCTAATAATACGTCAATCATTAATTTGACACGATTTCGTGCAGTGTTTTTGCATTTGGGAGTACAAAAGTAATATCCAAACGTTCTTGTGCGTTTAATCAAGCTTATAGTCATTTGGCCAAGCTTATGGCAACAATGTTTTTTATTATTTGGAGACAAGCTTTTTGTCTCCTTCCATGAACTTTGAACGGGGGTCTCTCATCTCATTTCATATGCCAGACAAGCTTTTTGTCTCCTTCAATGAACTCCAAAATGGGTCTCTCGTTTCATTTCATTTCATCCACCCATCAGTTAACTCTTCTTAACCCTAGCTAGCATTACCACTTCAAACTCTTGCTTTCTTTTTGTTCTTCACGCCATCACTCGAATTCAAATGAGTATTGTAATATTTTATGGATAATGAGTTTGATATAATATATGCTAACATAATATAACGAAATAAATAAACCTATTACCTATCATGAATTGTACTGTCTATTTATAAATAAAATAAATAAACTTATTAAAAATGATGTTGCACTTTTTGATCAGTGAGGCTTCTGCTCTTCGTCTTCTGTCAAGAACTCAAAAAGGAAGATCAGAAGGCCATCAGGTTGACTCCGGTGGTAGCCACTCCGATGAAAAATTTAATAAAACTAAAAGAAAAACTATAATTGAAATGAGAAAGCGTAATTGAAAAGCGTGCCTTAGAGTTCAATTTATAGGTTGCGGATTTCCCAAGTTGAGTAGGATTTAGAGTCGCAAAAATAGGGATTTGATTGATATCCGAAGATGGCAGTTACCATGTTGACCTCTGCGCCCCGTAGAAACAGAGATCGAAAGATATCCAAGAATGGTTGTTTCCTTATCACATTCTGCTTCCCTATCTCCAGGTCGGCAAGGCATACAAGGCGGTGACTAGCTCGGGACCCCTTTATGCGTGTGCTCAGTATCTCCTGTTCTGAAGGCAAGACCAGAAGTTATGCGGGACTCCAAGCAAGGAGGCTCTGAGCTCTGTATGTCTATCTGTTCTAGATAGGAAAGCCTTGGTTGGTCTGTATGCATAGGTGCTCTACATGTACACGTGTCATGTGGGGGCTGATCTGTCTTTTTCTGGTATATCAGCTACTCCCGAGCCTTAGTTTAGCATATCGCGTGACTAAGGTTGAGGGTTACTGAAGGGTCACATGTTATATCCATGCGTCATGCTGCTTCGCTATCTGTGATGACCGTTGATGTGGCATTTATTGCGCTAGCCGTCATTTGGGCTTTTAAGGCCATCATTCCTCTAACCACTGCTACGATTCAGAGTGATGGGCCCTCATTATTTAGCCCTTTATTAAAGGGAAAGAAAGGGGATGTGTATGGCCTTTTTTTATCATTTCCATTACCTCAAAAAAGTACTCCACCGTATAACAGAGTGAAAAATGAGTGAAGAGATCGTCGTCGTGAGAAGCTTTTTTCTCCGATCAAGTTTTAGGTTCTGTTTGCCTTTAATCGTTCTATTTGTTCTTCTTCTCTTTCTCCTTCTCCTTTTTCCCCTTGTTTTCATAATGTCGGCCTCTAATACCATGTTAGGCATAGGTCATGGCACATGAAGCTCTTCTAAGTCGACTGTGCCATCTCAAATTCATGTTATAGGCAGTAATTCCTCTAGGTACGTTAAAAATAGGATAGTCGAGTACCCTTCTCCTAGTCTGAAACTTAGGATTGTAAATGCATTCATTGAGCCTAGAAATGTAGTGAGGGAAACCTCTGGTAGGCCATCCCAAAGGGAGGAGGGAGAAAGCACCATTACTCAGGACACGCTAGGTGATCTGAGGGTTGCTTTCGACTTCTCCCAAAATGTAACCTATAGAGCACCTGGTTTCCTGGATCGCCCTACTGATATTGGTCGAGGCAAAATTTTTGCCTATCTCGAGTGGTTCGAGATGGGGCTTAGGTTTCCTCTTCCTCCCTTAGTTAGAGAATTTTTTAAGTGGTTCAACATCTGTCCTACCGACTCAACATCAATAATTGGAGGCATTTGTTAGGATTTATAGTTTTAGGGCATCTGAATGGTGTAGAAGTAGATCTCAAGCTGATCCATAGTAATATGGATCTAAAGTTTTTGAGGTCGGAGGGCTTATTTTATATGTCTTTTAACAAGGGGTTCAAACCCCTCTCCTCAGTACCCATTTCCAACAAGACTTGGAAGAAGTAGTATTTCATAGAAGGAGGAGGATGGGAGCTAGAAGACTACAAGGGCCAGACCTCGACTTTCTCCCGAAGTACCGAGATTAAGGGTGAGACCCCCTCTTGATATATTTTTTCTTTATCTCTCATTGTCTGATTTTTTTGTTTTGTGTTTTGTGTCTTCTGTGTAGATAAAAGGGCTTGGAATAGGTCAATCTTCACCATTGACCTTCAAGAGAAGTACCAAAGGCTCCTTCAGACCAGCAATTGTGCCCACACCGCTATTCTCTCTCCCAAGCATCTGATGGAGGCTGGTTTGACAAAAAATAAAGCTGGCAATCTGAAGAAGTCCCTGATGTCCAACTGGGCACCAAGGAAAAAGAAGAAGACAGTGGGGGAGAATTTTTCCCCTGCCGACCCACCTCTCTAAGTGAAGTGGAGGAGGCTCCTTCGTAACTCTACAGACCGAATGCCGTCTGAAGATATGAGGGAGTCTCCTGCTCCGAGCCTGCCCTGCCCCATGCCCCTGCAGTCCATACCAAGAAAAAGAGGAAGGGGAAGGCTGCTGCTGCTATGCCTGATGACTCTGGCTATTTAGCTGCGAAGAAGGCTTTTGACGAGTCTTAGGCTTCAAGCCCAAGCAAATATAAAGGTTTGAAGGAGAAGAAGATCGCCAAGGACCTACTGACCTTCCAACTGAGGGTAACTTAGAACTCATTTCCTTTCTTTTTTATATTTTGAAACTTTGTCCATTCTGACTTGTTTGTTTCCTTGTTTTCAGACTACGCGCGGCCTTGCCGCCATTGTAGAGTCCTCAACGGATTCGGAGTTGATTGATAATCTCCAATTCGAGTTGGATGAGGTCAAGCTATTACTGGGGATAGCCTTGTCCACTGCCTCTGTAGCAGAAGAAACGTTTAAGGAGGTTGCGAACTCTTACTGCATTTTAGAGTCTGAACGGGATTCCCTTGCGCTGAAGTTGGAAGACCTCGAAAAGAGGTTTGAAGACTTCCAGTCCGCCTCTCTCAAGAAAATTCAAGACGCTTTCAATTCTGTCAGAGATCAAACCGAGGCTGACATAAATGCTGAGGTCGAGGTTATGGGTGGAAAGCTAATTGAGCACGGGTACCGCACCTTCAGAGCCAAGCTCTTCGTAAAGTACCCATACCTTGATCTGACCGGGATTGACGACATTGAAGTCCCTTCTGGTAAGATCAAGGTGCGGGATAATGATGATGAGGTAGCGCCTCCCGACCTTCCCTCGGTTGAAGTACCAGAGCAAGCTGATATGGATGTAGTGTGCTAAATTTGAGGAAAACAAAGAAAATAAGAAGAGACTGATCTTGTAGAGTGAGTTTTCCCTCATTTTTTATGCTCCAAAGGCTTCCGGACCAGTAGTAGACTAGGAAATTTTGTATTTTGCTTTATTGCTTTGTAACTTTCCCACGTTTGGGCCAAGTATCAATGAAATTGACTTCTTCAGAACTTTTGTGTTTTGCCTTTTTATTTCAAAGCATTATTAGTCAATAGAATCTCCAGAGTAGTCATACTTGTAGATGTTGAAATGTTGCTTGTCATGATGTATCGAGCTTTGGCGCTTGCAATAAATTTAAGTACTTTAAGCAAATTTTGACTCCATAGCTCTGTAAAACTTCAAGTTTGATCTTCATAACTTGTAATTAAACCAAGTATGGACTAATAATTGACTTCCAAGCAGAATAACTTGTGATTGGACCAAGTGTAGATCTTTAGAACTTGCAATTGAATCAAAAGCTGCACCACTTGTAATTAAATCAAGTGTAAAGACTTTGAATTTGAATTGAAATCTTTGACATCTTATAATGAAGTATTGACCTTCAAGTGTAACAACCAAACCAACACTTCGTAATTAAAGCCGGCAATGATCCTCAAAAGTTATGATTGAACCAAGACCTTTGACAGAGGCCTTCAGAACTCAAGACCAAGTCAAAGTTTCCATGACTTGTAGTTAGATCAAGTTCTAGCCCTATAAGGAAGGAAGGACTGTGATAGGTTGAATAGCTAGTGCCTCTAGCATTTTGATTTCTCTCTTGAATGAAGAATAGACCAAGCCTATAGTTTTTGTATCAGATACAAGGTCTTTAGGGGTCATTGAAATGGACCAGACCTGTAACACTTGCAACGATTGCAAGGTTTTTAGGGGTCTGTTCATTGAAAAAGGACCAAGCCTTCAGCATTTGTAATGGATACAGGGCCTTCAGAGGTCATTGAAATGGACCAGACTTGTAACACTTGCAATGATTGCAAGGTTTTTAGGAGTCTTTTCATTGAAAAAGGACCAAGCCTTCAATGCTTATAACAGATACAAGGCCTTCAAGGGTCATTAAAATGGACCATACCTATAACACTTGCAATGATTGCAAGGTTTTTAGGGGTTTGTACATTGAAAAATGACCAAGCCTTCAGCGCTTGTAACGGATACAAGGCCCTCAAGGGTCATTGAAATGGACCAGACGTGTAACACTTACAATGATTGCAAGGTTTTTAGAGGTCTGTACATTGAAAAATGACCAAGCCTTCAACACTTGTAACGGATACAAGGCCTTCAGGGGTCATTGAATGGACTAGACCTATAACACTTGCAATGATTGCAAGATTTGGGGGGGTCTGTACATTGAAAAAGGACCAAACCTTCAGTGCTTGTAAAGGATACAAGGCCCTCAAGGGTCATTGAAATGGACCAGACCTGTAACACTTGCAATGATTGCAAGGTTTTTAGGGGTCTGTACATTAAAAAAAGACCAAGCCTTCAGCGCTTGTAACGGATATAAGGCCCTCAAGGGTCATTGAAATTGCCTAGTCCTGTAACACTTGCAATGATTGCAAGGTTTTTAGGGGTCTATACATTGAAAAAGGCCCAAGCCTTCAACGTTTGTAATGGATACAAGGCCTTCAGAGGTCATTGAAACAGACCAGATCTATAACACTTGCAATCATTGCAAGGTTTTTAGGAATCTGTACATTAAAAAATGAGCACTAAAAAGTAGAGAAAAAAAAAAGTCATTTTCTTGATAATATTTTCTTAAGTGTTCAACATTCCAGGGCCTAGGTATAGGCTTTCCAGTTACATCTTCCAACCAATATGTTATGGGTCTGACGACCTTGGTCACCTTGTAAGGCCCTTCCCACTTAGGGAAGAATTTTTCCATGGTGGGATCTTTAGTATTTGGGAACACTTTTCTTAAGACGAGGTCCCTGACCTAGAAGTGGACAAGCCTTAACCCTGAGCTGAAGTTTGTTGGCCATTCTTTGTTGGTATGCTTCAATCCTGATTCGGGCTTCTTCACGTTTCTCCTCAAGCAGATCTAAGTTTTCTATGAGATGATGGTCATTGGTTACCTGGTCAAAAGCATCCGTCCTCAAGGTTAGCATACCTATTTCGACAAAAATAACTACCTTTGAACCGTATGCAATTGAGAACGGTGTTTCTACAGTTGGTGTTCTTTAGGTAGTATGGTAGGCCCAGAGCACTCTAGGGAGTTCCTTGACCCATCTTTCCTTGGCTTCTTCTAACCTCTTCTTTATGGCGTCAAGAATTGTGCGATTGGTGACCTCGGCTTGCCCATTGGCTTGGGGATTCCTTAGCGAGGAGAAGTGGTGACTGATGTGCAGGTTTTCACAGAACTTCTTGAAAATCGTTTTAGCAAGCAGCGTACCATTGTTTGAGATGATGACGCAAGGTATGCCGAACTTGTAGACTATATTCTTCCATGTGAAGTTCTTCACCTCTACTTCTGTGATGCCAGTTAGAGGCTCGGCTTATGCCCACTTGGAGAAGTAATCAATGGCGACCAGCAAATACCTTCTATTTGGGGAGGCTTTTAGTAATGGCTCTACGATGTCCATCCCCCACTAAGCAAAGGGCCATGGGCTGGTGATAGGGATGAGCTCTTGGTGGGGTTAGTACTGATATGAAGCAAATTGTTGCCACTTGTTGCATTTTTGGACATACTCTTTGGCCTGTTTTAGCATACTGGGCTAGTAGTAGCCCTGAGTCAGAGCTCGGTGGGCTATGGTTCTGCCACCATTATGGTTGCCGCAGATTCCTTCGTGTATCTCAGCTATGACATATTGAGATTCCTCTAAAAATAGGCACCATAAGAGGGGTTGCGTGTAAGATCTTCGGTAGAGCTTCCTATTTAAGATTAGGTACCAAGCTGTCCTGATTAGAATCCTTCGGGATTGGTTCTTGTCTTCTGGGAGCGATCCTTCTTTTATGTACTGGACGATGGGAGTTATCCAGTTCTAGGTTTGTCTTGAAATATGGGAGGATTGTACCTCTTCGATGCTTCGCTTTAGTTGGAAAGAGACTTTCACAGTTGAATCCCCCTCCGATTTGATATGGGAGGCCATGTTTGCCAAGGCGTCGACCTTGGAGTTTTGACCTCTTTCAATTTTTTGAATGGTGAACTTATGGAAGAAGTGCTTCAATGATCCCACCAATTCTGAATACTGGATCATTCTGTCATCCTTGGTGGAGAATTCTCCCAAAACTTGGCTTACCATAAGTTAGGAGTTAGAGTATGGTTCGAGATTCTGGGCTTCATATTCCAAGGCTAGCTTTTTCCCAAGGATGAGAGCTTTGTATTCGACTTCGTTGTTAGAGGCTCTAAACCTTAAACTAACGGCCTTCTCAGTTATGAACCCATCGGGGGACTAAAGTACTATTCCAATGCCTGAACCTCTATCGGTAGATGATCCGTCGGTATAAATTTGCCATACCGAGACGTTCATATTGGCTTATGCTTTAGTGTACAGTGTTGGAATGAATTCAGCAACAAAATCTGTCAGTGTTTGCCCTTTGATGGAGGTCCGTGGTACGTAGGATATATCAAATTCCCCTATCTCCATAGACCACTTAACCAATCATCCTGAGACTTCAGGTTTTTGTAGTAGTGACTTTAGAGGATAGGCGGTAAGGACCTCAATAAGTAGGGCCTGAGCTTCCGAGCAGAGGTTATTAGAGCAAAGGCCAATTTCTCGATGTCGGAGTACCTTATCTCTACATCCAAGAGTGCCTTGCTTATATAAAAAACAAGTCTTTGAACTCCTTTGTCCTGTCTGATCAATGCTGAGCTGACGATGTTTTCTAAAAGCACAAGATATAGGAGTAGTTTTTCTCCCTGGACTGACTTTGAAAGGAGCTCGGGGGATGCCAGATACTACTTCAATTCTTGAAAGGCTTTTCGCATTCTGGGGTCCATTTTAGGACCTTACTCCCCCTTAAGGCTTTGAAGAACGGAAAGCATCGATCGGTAGACTTAGAAATGAATCGGTTCAAAGCTGCAATCCTTTCGTTCAAGCCTTGAATGTCTTTCTTGGTCTTTAGTGACTCTAGTTCAATTAAAGCTTTTATCTGCGTGGGGTTTGCCTCGATACTCCTTTGAGAAACCAAAAAACCTAAGAACTTTCCTTTAGTGACCCCGTAAGTACACTTTAAGGGGTTCAACTTCATCTTGTGTTTCCTCAGGATGTTAAATGTTTGGTTGAGATACTGGATGTGGCTGTTCTTCTGTAGGCTTTTGACCAGCATGTCATCTATATAGACTTCCATCGTGTCACTGATTAGGGGGCCGAACATTCTGTTCATCAGACGTTGATACGTAGCTCCAGCATTCTTTAGACCGGACGACATTGTTCTATAGCAATAGAGACCTCGTTTGGATATGAAGGTTGTCTTTTCCTAGTCTAGGGGGTATATCTGGATTTGATTATATCTAGAGTAAGCGTCCATGAACCTCATGAGTTCGTGCCTAGCTGTCGCATCAACTAGCTAGTCAATTCTTGAAAGGGGAAAACTGTCTTTGGGGTAGGCTTTGTTGAGGTTTGTGTAGTCAACTCAAACCCTCCACTTACCGTTCTTCTTCTTAGGAAGGACGGTGTTGGTGAGCCATTATGGGTAAAACACATCTTTTATCATTTTGGCATCCAGCAACCTCTGAACTTCTTCATTGATGATCTTGTGGTGTTTTAGAGCAAACGTCCTTCTCTTTTGCCTCACAAGAGGGTGATTTGGATTGGTCATCAACTTGTGGGAGATAAGGTTAGGGTCTATCCCTTCCATATCCTTGGTTTCTCAAGCGAACACCAACGGGTTATTTTTCAAAAATCCCACCATCTCTCTTTGCTTGGAAGGGGATAAATCTGAACCAATTTGTAAATATCGTCCTTCCCCTTCAGTACTGACGAGCACCTTGGTAGGATCTTCCATTAGCTTGGCCCTACTATCCCTTCCTCTAGGGCTTAGTGGCTCATTAATTTTGGAGGGACATTTCTCCATCTCACGAAGGTGGGAAGAGGCAGGACTCCCTCCTTCATAAAGATGCTATGATTGCTATTTGAGGGCCTTTTCCTTCAACGCGAGAGCGTGGCACTCTCGGGCAGTTGGCTGACAGTCCTTGATGGAGTAGACCATACTGTTACGCACATATTTCAAGCACTAATGGAGGGTCGAGGTGACTGATCCCATCTGGTGAAGCTAAAGTCTTCCGATGATAATGTTTTAAGGGGACTTGGAGTCCAGAACCATATATTTGGAGATCAAGGTCTTCTGTCCGTCCCTTTCTCCTGTAGTGGTTGATAGATCAATTTTACCCAGCAAGGTGCTGAGTTTTCCATCGAATCCTGCTATTACTACGGTGGTGATCTTGATATGACTAGGGTTGAGCTTCATGTGCTTGAGGGGTTCATAGAATAGCAAATTGGTGGAACTCCCTATGTCTACCAAGACCGGTCTGATATCAAATTTGACGATTTTGAGCGAGATAACAAGGGCATCACTATGAGGATAATGTACCCCTACAAGATCCAGCTCTGCGAACTGGATTTGAGGCGCAGGCTTTAGCCTCTTCTCAATTGCAGAAATCTGGAGGATGTTAGGCGTTGTTTTGGCCTCCTGAGCATACTATTTTCTTGCACGGTTGGACATTCTTGTCATCGAGTTATCAACGTGAAGGACAAAGATGACTTGGTTGTTCTGTTGTGGCTGCTTGTTCCGGACCTCCCTCTGTTCAGGCCTCTATTCTTGCCATTTCTACGACGGTCTGTCATTACGAGGGTTCTACCTCTTGTCCTGTCTGACGAACTCCCACAGCCGCCCTCACCTGATGAGTTGCTCAATCTCTTGTTTGAGGGCTCTACATTCGTTGGTAGTGTGCCCGTGATTTTTGTGGAAATCATAGTACTTGCTCTGGTTCCTAGTATCGGGATTGCTTTTTAGTGGATCTGGCCACTTCATATCCTCACGGGTCTATACCTACTGAAGTATATGAGTAAGGTAGGCATTCAGAGGAGTAAACATGTCATACCTCCCATTATTGGGGTTATTTTGGACTCTAGGTACCATCCTTCTGTTAGGACTTCTGACCTTTTTTTTAGTTGCACTAGAGTCTCTCTTGTGATCGTCCTTCTGAGCCTACTCCTTGGCTTTTCGGGAGGATATCTTCGTGTCTTCTAAGTTTTTATACTTACGTGCCCACTCCATGAGTGCTGTCATGTCAACGGGAGGATTATTTGTCAAAGAATCCTAAAAATGCCCCAGTGCTAGGCCAAAGGTAAGGGCTACTACTAGGAAGCTCGGGCTGCAATCTGTTATCTCTGTGAGCTCGGCATTAAAGTGAGCGATGTACTTCCGAAGCGACTCGCCTTTGGCTTGCTTTATGTTTAACAGGAACTCTGGCCCCTTTTGTAACTTCCTGCTGGTCAAGAATCGGTCGAGGAACTGCCTGTTGAGCTCGTATAAATTGATGATAGACTCTTAAGGAAGGCTGTGGAACCACTTTAAAGCAGTACCTATGAGGCTGGTTATAAAGGTTTCGCACATGAAGGCGTTAGTGTCCCCATGTAGTGCCATGGTGTGCTAATAGTGGGAGAGATGGTCCCCGAGATCCTCGGACCCGTCGTACAGAGTGAACTTTGGAACAACAAATTTCTTTGGCCGTTCCTCTGCCATTATAACAGGAGTGAACGGCGTGGCAAACCTTCCAAGCAGCTTTTCTAGTTCATCTTGCTTTGGAGGGATGCGGGTTCCTTTGGAAACGATGGTCTAATCCATGGAGTTTGCTACTTCCTCTACTCTTTGTGGAACCTTAGGCCGAACCGGTTGCTGTTGGCCTTGTCTTGCAGTCTCCGTCCCTATATGAAGAGGACAATTCTATCTGGCAGTAGTAGGAGGGTGTTGGTCTCCTTGGACCGGGGGAACAAGCGCCGATTGAGGCTGAAATTCATGCAGCGCTGGGTTGGCCCCTGAAGCTGTTAGAGTTGAGACCCTGGTCCTGCTCTGATAATGAACAACAAGATTAAAGGCTATCATCCCCCTCCTTGCTACAGTGGATGGCTGGGGATCACCCCCTATATTAGCGGTGCCATGAGGGTGCACCGACTGCACATTGGGAGTCTCTGTAGGAGGTCCTCCACCCATAGTGGTGGTAGAAGGCTGAGCCCCTTCATCTGTTGCATTAGTGAGAGGATGAGTGGGATTGCTCTTCTGATTCTATGTCAGCAAAGCCAAAGTTCGAGAGTTGGCAAAGAGTTATTCCTACATTTAATCGGACTGCTATTAGACCCAGTCGAGTTGTTATTGTACAGGGTTGGGTGCTTGTCCGCTTCCTTTTCTAGCTAAAGGCTGGTTTCGAGGGTTTTAGAAATTTTTTCTTAAACGAAGATTGGGAGCCATTGTCTTTTAGTGAGAAAAGACAAGAAAGCTATCATTGTCGGAGAAGAAATTTAGTAGGAAACAATTTTCGTTCCCACAAACGGTGCCAAATTGATGCTGCACTTTTTGATCAGTGGGGCTTCAATTCTTCGTCTTCTGTCAAGAGCTCAAAAAGGGATATCAAAAAGCCACCGGGTTGGCTCCGGTGGTAGCCGCTCTGATGATAAAGTTAATAAAACTAAAAGAAAGACTGTAATTGAAAATAATTGAGAAAGCGTAATTGAAAAGCGCACCTTAGGGTTCAATTTATAAACTGCGGATCTCCCAAGTTGAGTAGGATTTAGATTCGCAAAAATAGGGATTTGATTGATATCTGAAGATGGTAGTTACTATGTTGACCTATGCACCCCGTAGAAACAGGGATCGAATGATATCCAAGAATGGCAGTTTTCTTATCGCGTTCTGCTTCCCTATCTCCAGTTCGGTGAGGAATATAAGGCAGTGACTAACTCGGGACCTCTTTATGCGTATGCTCAATATCTCTTGTTCTTAAGACAAGACCAGAAGTTATGCGGGACTCCAAGCAAGGAGGCTCTGAACTCTATATGTCTATTTGTCTATTCTGGATGGGAAAGCTTTAGTTGGTCTATATGCATAGCTACTTTGTGTGTACACGTGTCATGTGGGGATTGATCTGTCTTTTTCTAATATATCAAAAGATAATCTAATTTTTTTATTAATAAAGTAACACAAAAACTAAATATGACAAGAACGTAACATAGTAAAAAAAAAACAAAAAAGTAAATACAAGAAGTTTTACTGCAAGGTTTCTAAAACTACAACACTATATGTGCGTGTCATATTCTTTAAAATTAGGAAAAAATACTAAAAATTTCCTAAAATAAATTTTTTTTAATTCAAAAAATCTATGATACATTTTTTCTATTTAAAAAGTCAAAAAAAAATACATTTTTAATACAAAGAGGTCTAATTGTTAACTTTTATCTTAATACTGTTAAAAAATATTACTGATTATACTAAAATGACCTTTAAGATATATTTTAGAAAAAAAAATACTAAAAATTCTATAAAATAAAATTTTCAATCCCAAAAAATCATAACATTTTATAAAGTAAAATTTTATTTTTTTAGACATTCTAGATAAATAAAAAAATGTTATGTTTTTTTTTTGGATTAAAAATTTTTTTGTATCTATTATTTAGTATTTTTTAAAATGTATCTTGAAGGTTATTTAGTCTAATTAATAATATTTTTTAACGGTGTTAAGATTAAAGTTAACAATTTGACTTTTTTGTATTGAAAGTTTTGTTTTTTAACTTTTAGATAGAAAAAATATATCATAGACTCTTTGAATTAAAAAAATTATTTTAAGGAACTTTTAGTATTTTTCCTTTAAAAATATCTCCTAAATTTACTTTCATCAATTTCTTTTTCAACAATTTGATATTATTTTCAGAATATTATGATGGAAATTAAAAAGAAAAACACTTCAATAAATTTTTTAATTGTCATTTTACTTTTATTTTTTTATTATTCTTTTCATCATAATAATTATAAATAGTAAAATGAGTTAAACGCTAATGTGTATGTCTATATATAGACACAAGCACAAACACACTTACATATAAAGCAGAAGTCTTTACTTTCACAGTTGTTTTTTATTTTTTTTAAAGAAAAAAAGGAAGACTTAGCTTTCATATACTAATATTTCCTAAACAGTTTTTTAATGTTACTATATATATATGTATATATGTGTATATATATATATGTATATATATATATATAGATATATATTAATTAAACTTACTTTTAGGCTTCCCAAACGTATCATAAAATTGAGATATGTGTAGCCTTCTGTAGATTTTGGCTTAGAATAAAGTTCTTATATTTTCTATAAATTGTAAATAAGGGTTTTAGGCCTAACTAGAACACTAAAAAATTAATTAATGTTAACATGTTGGGATCTGATAGAGCCCAAATTGCCTTCGTTGGCATGATTAAGAGACCCAAAGTTAGGTTTGGTTTAGGGCTTCTTTATTTGAAACGAAGCTTGGTCTTATAAAGACTGAATATGATGTCTCACCATGCCTCGCACTAAATACAAATGTCATTTGATCCATTGAACCTTAAGTTTGGAAACTCAAAAACCAACTATTATGTCTTGACTTAATGGTTACTTGGTGACCATTTTGAAAGATTGATTGTCAAATTTTTTTTTATACAAGGCATTATCGAGATAATTCAAATCGAAGCAATTAGATATCCAACTGGAGCCTATAACTGCGCCCAAAATGATAAATATTGGAAATGGCTACTGTACTTGTCAAAAATGGATTTATTGAACTGGAAGTCTAAGAAATCCAAACCGTTTATGTGGGTTGGACCAATAAATGATAGGGCCATAAATCAGCTAACCTGGAAGTCTTGCCAACCTTCGACTCCATTTAAAATTGAAATTCAATTATTCTGCTGGTTTTTCCAAATTAAACTTTGTCAGGATTGTGCATGATAAGACCGTCACACCGCGTCTAATAAGTCTTATAAATTTGTGAGAACGTTTTACTTCTCACAATTCAAGAGTTATTTAAAAGTTTATGAGACAGTGTCACGTAATGACGTGATAAGATGAGCCTATTAGATAATTTTGCATGATGCACCAAAGAAACTATAGATCGGGTTCATGAAAAAACTTTTTCTTCTTCGGGTTTTCTCCATATTCCTTACCACCTCTTATTGTTCTATTTTGAGAATAAAAAACGAAAATAGTTGGTTTCATTGTCTTTAAAATCTTTTCCCAACCAACTAGTGCAAGCCCAATTTGCCATCTATGCATCTTCCAAATGGGAGATTATGGGTTTAAGTCTCACTCTCCATTAGGGAGATATGAGTATTTATTTTCATCTAAATATGAACTAAGTTAAGTTATTTGTCCAAAGCTCATATTAGAGAGGTTCTTACGTTGAATTATGTCCTGTAAGTGATCAGTAATAGAGTTGAATTAATTGTAATACATAAATTGTAACACCCTATCAACTTTTCCGAGAATGCACGTATTATCAAATGTTCAGTACAGGATCAATAATATCTAAATGAGTGCATGGTATTTAAAGAATTTAACTTGAAGTGTTCTTTGATGTTCCAAACAAACAAACATACATTCATACATAAACATATATGTAAGATATTGGACTTGTTAAAAGATGGAGAGATTCAGAACCCCATGTGCCGGGCTGGCCCCAATCTAGGCAAGCCCAACATGCGACATATCCTGGGAATATGCAAACTAAGGCTTCGGCCCAAACTTAAATATAAAATATGAATACTAACGCACGATCTTATCCCGACCCAAACATGGTCGAGCTAATGAGGCAACCCTGGGTTGATAATATGTTAAGTTTGCTAGAATAGTTCGAAACCTAGAGTTCAAGCTGATCTAGCCATTTCAAATTATCGAAGAATCTTCTTGAATTTTTCATAAGCTTCTACTCTCTTTTGAAAGTACACATTAGAAAATTTAGAAAAATTTAAGATAACTTGAAATTGTGTTAGATTTTAACTAAAATTAAAATTATTAACTCATTGATCATGGTTACTTCCATAATTGAGATAAAAAAAATCTAATTTTCTATTTATAAAAAAAAATAGAATCAATCGAAATTAGAGATTGAATTCTTTTCAAACTAGTAATTTTTTTTTCTTCTTAAACATAAATAATCACTTTTAAAAAAGAAACTTAAGTTTTTTTAATTCTAATTGAGCCCTTCTAACACTGTAAATTTCTTTCTTATTACGTTTTCCATTCATGTATTTAAAAAATGATAACAATAAGTAAACATATATATTTTTTTTAATAATTAAGCTAACATAGATATTATTGATTAATACTTTTTTGGGAAGACGATATTTTATTAACAATAATGGAACAAAATAGCATTCTTTTTGGTAAGTAAAATTAACATTCTTAACTCAAGAACTCAATTCTAATTTTGGTTAAACTGTAACATAATTTCATGTTATCTTAAATTTTTTAACGTGTCTCATTTCAAAAGAATGCCGTAAATGAAAATTTAAATTTTTTATCTTAATTATGTAAGTAAACATGATTAATGAGTTAAGCACTCAATATTCTTTTTAAAAATTGATTATTCACGTTTGAGAAGAACTCAATCTCTAATTTCAGTTGAATTTGTTTTTATATAAATGGAAATTTAGATTTTTTTTATCTTAATTATGTAAGTAACCTTGATTAATAAGTTAAGAATTTTAATTTTGACCAAACTTTAACACATTTTCAAGTTATCTTAAATTTTCTAACGTGTACGTCTCAATAAAATGCCGTAAATTAGTTTGTTTATGGATAAACCGTATAAATTTTAATCTCTTTGAAGATACCCCTATAATTTATTTTTTATCCTCCACTAAGTTTAACATTTTTTAAACTTTACTCTTATCTTTATAAAAATTTAACATCTCATTCTTTTTCTTAGGCCTGGTAAAATGGGCGAGTTTTGGACGAGTTAAAAACAGGTTAGGTCAAAACGAGTTGAATCCATATTTAAACCGTAATTAAACGGGTTACATACGGGTTGGGTCAATCAAAATCCAACCCGTTATTTTTTTCACCCTAATAAAAGAAACATTATTTCTAAATAATTACAATAATTGTTTTATTTTAAATCTCTTGAAAACCCAACAAAACACCATGCCTAAAAAAAAGTTAAGAATACAATTAGAAAATTAACGGGTCAGTTCGGTTTCAATTTAAAATTCGAGTAAACCGAACCAACCCGAGAACCGAACTCTCATTATTTTTTTAAAAAAAATTAATATGTATATATATATATGTAAATATTATATATATTATACTTTATATATATATATGTATATATATGTATGTGTGTATATATATATACAGTATATATTGTATTATGTATATTATATATATATATATATTATACTATATATATATAAGTATGTTGTATATATGTCATATATATATTTAGATATAGATATATGTACTGTATATATATATATTATACTTATATATATATATATATTATACTATATATATATATAAGTATGTTGTATATATGTCATATATATATTTAGATATAGATATATGTACTGTATACATATATATATATAATATACTATATATACATATGCCATTTATAATTACATGAGACCATTTATTAATATTTTTAAATAATTAAGAGTTTATCAATTTTTAAAAAGAGACAGAGAATAAATTTTGAGTTTCACAATTACCAAATTACTTATGAAGTGTTCACTAGTTGTCATGGCTATATAGTTTATCATTTTACTAGGTTTAACTTATAATATAATATATATTCAAGCATGGTAAGGGTCGAATATATATATTATGCATAGACAAATTGTTTATTTTTAATTTAGATTCACAAAAATTTTATATACATTATATGAGTACATAATTTTTTGAAATTAGTTTACCAATAAAAATAAAATAAGAATTTGGGATTAATTTGAAGGTAAAAAAGACCTAACCCAAACGGGTCAAACCAACCCAACCTAACCTAAATCGGGTCGGGTCTATTAGACTTGTGGTATATATATATTCTTATACTATTTTGTTATTTCTTAAATGAATATATATATATATATATATATTCTTAAACTATTTTGTTCATTTTCATTCTCATTCTGTCAAATATTTATATTCAATTCGTATTAACTCGTTAAATTGACGGATATATATATATATATATATATATATATTTTTAAACTATTTTGTTCTGTTTTATTCTCAATCCGCCAAGCATTCATATTCAACTTGTATTGACCCACTAAATTAATGAGTTTTTTATTATCTAATCCATTTATAACTCGTCAACTAAATGAGTTATTCATAACTGTTAATTACTAAGCGAATTATGATGAATTGATGAGTTTAAATAATATTTGTCATATCTATTTTTTTTTTTATTTAGTTAACGTTTCGTCAACCATACGCCTTACTTTTGAGTTTTTTTTTTTATTATTGTAATTATTAATTAAAACAATTTGTCATGATACGATTTAGAAAATTTATAATTAGACTAATTTTTTTTATTTAAAATACTTGCTTTATCACTTAAAATCAATAATTCTGATTTAATCTTAATAATTTACCTTTATTAAACTAAATTCGCCTCAACCAATACTATTTTGCCATATTGCATGTAATTTTCCCTCTAGTTTTATGTTTTTTTCTTTCCCACGGTATCCGTGCGCGTCTATTTTTTCAAACAGAGTACCAAAGTGGTCAAGAGCATTAAACACAGAGATTCCCTTTGACGGAGGCATGTTGCACTTTTTCCATTACCACTGTCTGGCAACTGCCAATAATATGCCGACAGCATTTCCATGAGTTATACACTGTTTTAAGTATGACCACTTTTAGTTCTTTCTATGTTGACAAATTTTAGTTATTCTTTCACAAACTTGGCCAAGAAAGAGAGTCGGAGTTTGGGACTCTAAACTAAGCATGTCCCTTAAATTTTAGGACACCCATGACCCATCCACTTCGTAAGGATAGTATATAAAGGATTCTTCGGAATGTTACAATGTACTTAAATCAATGAATAAATAATATTAAATAATTATCATAAATTTATTTAAATTGTATGATGATTTATTTGTAACTTGGAAGTGATTCAAAAAAAAAAAAAAAAAGTAATGTATGAGTTTTCTATTATTACCATAGAGTTTGGCCAGTGTCTTGGTGAAAAATTTTAACCTAATTTTAATTGCAATAATTTACAAAAGTGTCAATTTGAATGAAGAGAAGGTTTTTGTCTAAATGAAAAAAAAATTTCCGTTTATAAGTATTTTTGATTTTTTTCACCGACTTAAATATAGATTTGACAGTCTCTAAATATATATATATATATATAGAGTGCTTTTAGGGTTTAGGAAATTACGTGTAAATTTGTAATCATTATATGAAAGGGGAGCCATTATTGGATATAAAGAAGATTTTGAGTTTGTGCTTATTTTTTATTTATATAATCCCTTCATTATATAGTGCATTGATCGTCGTTATTTATAAATATAGTTATCTTATTGAATCGCGTAAATCTTGTATCTTTTTATATTAATATTTATCTTTTTTTACATAACAAGTCATATATAAGTAAAATATGCGAGGGTTACATGTCATTCATTTATACCAAAATTAATGAATAATTTTTGGAGAGTGGATGCTAAAACTAACCTTAAAGGAGTTGCAGTTAACAAGACATACTGTGTATAAATATCTCATTGTAATATAGCAATGGTTTTGTTGAAAAAAACCTCCCAACAATTCCGAAATGACTTTTCTCACTCATTGCTAGCTACTGGTAGGTGATCTAAAAAAAAAAAAGTACACCTGTCCATGAAGATCCCAAAAAATATCCTACACTTACCAGTTAGCCCCACTAAATCCAACCATATTTGGCCGCCATTGTTGTATAGAAAAAAGATGACTGTTTTCACACAAAAAGGGTTATCCTTTGACCACAATGCCCAACCTTCATTTTCTCTTTTGCCGTCATAAACCTACTCATACACCAAACTCCTTTGCTTCATCAATTCTTGATAAGAGCCTTCTTTTTTTAAGTTCTTTAATTTCCAATTACATTAGCAGCTGAAAGTCTTTTATTTTATTTTATTTTATTTTATACTCGCTTGACATGATAATAATTTACATAAGTCATCAATATTTAGGGATAGCGATAGAACAAGTTCAGGACGTCGGTTGTGCTTAAATAGTGATTCAGATATAATTTTTTAAAAAATATTTTTAAAAATTTTGTAATTAGTTTTTTAAAAATTATAAAAATACATTTGGATATGATAATCTAAATTTTAAAAAATTAAAAAAACTTAAAATAAATTGCTTGTCAGACCCCTATCCCGCGTTTTGAAATTAAAAATCTATTTTTGAAAACGTAAACAAACGCAGAAGTCTTTCCCAACCTTGTTTTGGAAAAAATGATTTTTTTTTCCAAACTCGTTTAAACTTTCTAATGAAATGGGGGTGGATACCCATTAATTATAAAAATTAACTTTTATTTATTTTATTAAATTAATTGTAATTAAAACATTCAAACAAGACATTATATGTATTAAAATTAAAAATATGCATTTCATTATAGAATTAGAATAATATAATTTTCTTATATAAATGTATAATTCTATCAAGTTTGTTGAAACTTCACACATGAAACTAAAAAAATCATTATAACATTTACTATGTAGAGCAAAATTTTATTTATTATGTTATTTTATGTAATTAGGCAAGGCGACATATATTACCTTCATTTTAAACCTATTCCAAACTCCCAACGGAGTTATTTAAGTTCTCCAAACTCATCTTATTAAACACAGATTTGCAATAGACGAGATTAAGCTTTTGAGATAAATTTATTAATAATAAAATTTTCATATACTTAGACTAGGTTTTTTTTTAATTTTTTCACTTGCATTTCAGTCAAACCAAATCCCAACCATAAGATATGACTGGTCAAACCTATATTAAAAATGGAAGCACTTTGGGGGGGTTAAGTTTGAATAAGAGAATCCAATAATCCAAACTCATCAACGATGGTAATGTTTGGATTGAGACATGCTTTGACTCATGATCTATGTGACAAGGTTTTTTCTCCTTTTTCTTTTCTCTCAAATGGATGCTTAGAAGAACCCAAGTTTGCTAATGTTATGAGCATATAAGTTTTTTAGATACTTTGCCAACAACCACTTTAAATGTTTCAAATCGGCTACCATGAATTATGCTACTTCTCACTAGCAAATTTTACACACATTTTGATTAAATTCTCAAATACATCCTCTTGAAAGAATTAGAGTTTAGAGTTAGTTTCATTTTTTCTATAACAGAAATCTATTAACGACATGTCTTTTGGGCATGTGACTATCGGATCGGAACAAATTATAAATATACAATCCCATCCCAAGAGTTGTATATCGTATTTGTCCTCCATGTTTTGAATTTTTAAAATGATTTAAAAATCTCTTGCAATCATATAATCCTTTATTGTCAAGATCTTATTAATTGAGTTAATATCAGGATTTAGAGCTTAATGTTTATGAGAATGATCTCTAAAAACATGCATTTAGAGCGACTAGTATTATAGTGCCATGTTTTCATTTTTCTTAAAAGTTCATAAAATTTTAAAAAGTTGAAACACAGGAGAATGAATAACCAATTCAATGGGAAACAACCAACCCCACAAGAGAATAAATGATCTAAAAATATTATTAATATCAAAATTTAAAGATAAAAGACATACATTATTATATATAAATATTAATATTGGAAGTCTTAGAAAAGGGAATCCTATTTAGAATAAATAAAAATAAATTTTCTTCTATCTAAAATAACAAAATTGGGATAGACATAAATTTTGAAATTAAGCAATCCTACAATAAATCTTACACATATGTTTATATTTTTGGGTACACTACAAGAAATGAGGTTATTTCTGACGCATATTAGCCGTTGGTTATAGTTTCGCCGGTTACACTAAGTATTTACGACGGAAACAAATTAAATGTCGGAATTAAAAGAGACAAACGACGACATCTTTTCCGATGCCATAAGTCGTCGGAAATAATTAAATATTACCGACTCAAATATGTTGCGTCTGTACGTACCACATATGTCTCATATCAGACTCTCCCATTTGAAAAGAATTATTCCATGAGTTAATTGGATGTATACGACCTCGAACTCGTACAAAATCCGAGAATAATAATTGAATCTTTTCAAAAATAGTTGAGGGCTCAAAAATTTCTCATTTCACATCTTTTATAAAGTCTAAAATTTTAGGCTCTTATTTTAATGACGATAATGTGGCTATAATAAAACCAAAAAAAAAATCACATTCTTTATTCACTATAATTTCAATCTTCTTGTAAGCAGAATAATCATATTTTGCAAATTCATATTCATTCTCATCTGCAGTGTTGACTTCATCCATAAGAATTTCTTACTCCTTCTCTTTCATAAAAGTGCTTGTAAAATCTATTTGTGCCACAAGATCAACACTTTGATTTATTAATTTTGAGATTTCTTTTTTCTTCTTTTGTTACAATAGGAGTTTCAATCAATTCCTTTTTTTCATCCACTGCCCCATCTATTTCAACAACATCAATATAGAAATGTTTTACTCAATTTTTTTTGACTTTTTATGATCATCTTCAATGGATGAAATAATGTATCTATGCTTTCTATGATAAAAGTCTCCTTTCTAAGAATATACATGTTCTTCAACGATTCAATGATTACAACCTTATCATTCTTAACAATTTTAGATTTTTTATTTGCTTTTTCTTTGGTGGTAGGAACAAATTTTGGAATTATTTTTTATTCCAATAATATATTCCAGTAATCTATCATAATCGCATGTTGGCCTTTATTTATCTTGAAAATAATTTCTTGTTAAAAATCTTTTTATCATTAGTCACATTATTCTTGGTCATGAGTAAATGCATTTATTCCGTTGGCATTATCTCGCCACCTTTTTACTAATCGTATAAGTTTATCTTTTGCTAAAAAAATTTAATAGTCCCATATATTCAAATTAATCATCTAAATTATAAATCTAATCAAGATAGTCTTAGAAATAAAAATCACCATTAAAGTTAGGAAATCGTTTATAATTCCGCAAAGCTTTTCAAATAAAAATATGTCCACGAACAAGCTGACTCCAAATTCAATCATCAGTGTAATACTTATTATCTTCACAATTTTCTTGTATCTAAGACTCCAAACGAGTAATGGGGTCTCTTATGAACGTTATCATAAAAATTTTTAATTTCTTCTATACTAATTAACATCTAAGCAAACAAATCGTTACTATGATACCAACTCACACAGCACGAAGCATGATAGGATAAATGTGACCAATGTCAATATCCATAATGAAAAACAATCAACCCAATAAATAATAATCAATCCAATAAAAAAATAAATTTTCTAAAAATATTATTAATATTAAAATTTAAAATTAAAAGAGATAAGTTCAAATTTAAAAATTAAAAAATATTACAATAATTCTGAAATATAAATTCATATTTTTAGGTCATATTTCTCTTACATCATTCTGTTTTCTAGGACTCCTCACTCCACCATTCTTCCTTCTTTACATCAACAATTCAACTATCTTATTTAATTTTATAATTCTTTTTAAAAATTAGAATTCAATGCCAAAACGAATCTATGGATCTCATGAAAATTTTTGGATATTTTATAATTTCTTGTTTAATTTTTTTTATGAGAAAATAGCTGATCAAAACTCCTAACTAGGTCCATATCACATAATAAATTATCAAGACTGTCCAGAAGTTCTAAGCATGCCAATTGACTTGGTCAAACTAATTCAAAAGTACCATCATTGCTCCACGTTAACGTCATGTGCTATTAGCATCCACAACTTGCATGGGAAACATTAAAAGGTCAACATCATCGCAAAATTTAAGCCAATGTGTGCTTCGTTATTAATGATCATTAACGATTTGCTAGTATTAGTCATCTATAACTTAAAAATTATTCAATTATTTTAAATTTTATTGGCTTAATCATGAGAGAAGTATACGCGGACATTACATCAGTTTCTTCTTATAATCCTTTCTTTCTTGCAAGAATCAATATTTTTTAACATTTATAATAAGAAAATAGAGAATCTCTTGTTCTAAATTTTGATGAGCAATCAGATACCAAAAAATAAATATATAAATAAGATTATTTTAGAAAAAAAAATATAAATAAAGTTTTTTTAATCGGTCAGTTCGGTTTCAATTTAAAACTCAAGTAAACCGAACCAATTCGAGAACCGAACTCTCACTATTTGTTTTTAAAAATTGAATATGTATATATATGTAAATATTATATATATTATACTGTATATATATACATACATATAGTATTTGTGTATAAGTGTATGTATATATATATATATTGTATTATATATATTATATATATATAAGTATGTTGTATAAATGTCATACATATATTTAGATATAGATATATGTGTTGAAAAAATAGATTTTTTGAGCATTATAATTAGTTATCTTTGAACTAAAATTAAAGTGGGTCTTACAAATTAATTTTAGTGGGTCTACATGAAAATGTGTTCTCCTCCATGAGTAGATTAAGATTATACATTGGGTTGATCAAAACCATTAAGGAGTGAATGAGAAATTGCCTCCAAACATCACCACTTAGAAATGGTAACAAAAGCTTGAAACTTATGCAAAAAGCTTGTGTCCCACATAAGATGGGGACTAGGCTTTTAAAGAGTATATAAACACATACCTTAGAGGATGATTTGGGCCCCAGTGGGTACCCAAGTTTTGTGCATGGGGGAGGATATAAGCAAGTGCTTAGACCACCACCCATTCGCGTGCTGCTGCCCCGCCCCGCCCCGAATCGGGCTTAGGCTTGGGCTTGGGCTTGGGCCGTCATATATATATATATATATATATATATATATATATATATATATATATATATATATATATATATATATATATTTAAATACGCTGCCATTTAGTTACCAGATTAATTAAAAACTAAAAAACGTCACCGTTCTGCGAGTAAATTTTTTGGTTTTGGTTTAAATCCAAAACGACGTTGTTTTGTGATTGCGTTGGTTTGAATTTTGACTGAACAGTCTTCTTCTTCATGGGTGCGCCTGTGTCTGTTCACCATGAACAGACACAATTGAACCTTCATGACTATACCAAATAGCCATGAAGAGGCCTATAAATATACATACATTCACGCATTTGTTTTTTATAAGTTTTCTGTATTCAATGTTTGGGTTTGAGAGAGAGTAAAACACTATTAGTTCGACAGACTCACAGATTAAAGTGAGGCTTCTATGAGATTCAGATCGTTGTATCCTATGAAGCAATCGTCCAAGATCGTGAACACCATTGCGAGGGCGAAAATTGTCTTAAGGACATAGTGACAATCATTAGCCTTGATCTAATTCAAATTTTTGTTCTTTTGTTTTATCCGTAAGTTCTTCGTTTTCTGTTCTGTCAATTTTGGTTTCTCAGTTTTCTGTTACTGTTTTATCAAAATAGTACACTGTATAGATTTACAATCATAAAACATATTTTTCTTTGTTTATATAGTTACTGTTTTTTTTTTTTTTGGAAAGAAACTGTGATTGAAAATTTCTACATTTTTCTTGTTTTCATAAACTAAGTTTCTGTTATATATATAAGTAATAGATTTTGTTTCAAACTATTATATATATATATATATATATAAGCTTTAAAAAAGCAATATCGAGTCCTGAAGCTCCATATTGGAAAGAGGCTATTAACGATGAAGTAGAGTCCATTCTGCAAAATCATACGTGGGAACTAGTGGATCTTCCACCAGGTTCTAAACCTCTCGGATATAAGTGGATATTCAAGAAAAAAATGAAGCCAGACGGATCTATTGACAAATAGAAAGCTCGGTTGGTTATCAAAGGTTACAAAAAAAAGGAAGGCTTGGACTATTTTGATACATATTCATCAGTTAGGAGAATATCATCCATTCAAATGTTAATAGCCATTGCAGCTACACACAATCTTGAGATATATCAAATGGATGTAAAGATAACTTTCTTAAATGATGATTTAGATGAAGAAATATACATGGAACAACCCGAAGGGTTTCTTGTTCCAGGTCAAGAAAAAAAAGTTTGTTGGCTTATTAAATCCCTTTATGGATTAAAGCAAGCACCAAAGTAATGGCATGAGAAGTTTAACAGTGTAATGATGTCAAATAGGTTCAAAATCAACGAGTGTAACAAATGTATATATGTCAAGAACATCGAACATGGTTTTGTTATTATTTGTCTCTATGTTGATGATATGCTCATTATAAAGTCATTAAAGCTACCAAGAAAATGTTAAACAATAAGTTTGACATGAAGGACTTAGGTGTTGCCGATGTTATACTTGGGATAAAGATCTCTAGAACATCGGATGGACTAATATTATCTCAATCACATTGCATTGAGAAAATTCTCAAGAAATTTAAGCAAGATGATAGCAGTCCAGCGAGGACACCTGTAGATGTAAATCTACATTTATCCAAGAATAATGGTAAAAGCATATCACAACTACAATATGCACAAATAATTGCCAGCCTAATGTATGTCATGACTTGTACCTGTCCAGACATAGCTTACGCTGTTAGCAAATTGAGTGGATACACAAGTAATCTAGGACCAAACCATTGGAAGGCAATAGTTATGGTTTTAAGGTATCTGAAATACACCCAAAACTATGAACTGCACTACTCAAAATATCCAGTAGTACTTAAAGGATACTGTGATGTAAACTGGATATCCGATACTAAAGACTCAAAGTCCACAAGTGGTTATTTGTTTACACTTGGTAGTGGAGCACTATCATGAAAATCTTCTAAACAAACATGCATTGCCAGATTCACAATGGAATTTGAGTTTATTGCACTTGATAAAGCTGGTGAAGAAGTTGAGTCGCTTCGTAACTTCCTAGAAGATATTCCAGTGTGGCCAAAACCTGTGCCCGCTGATTACGCCCAACGAATAACGCGGTAATTGTAGTGTAGCTTTGGGGTGTCAATTCCACAGGGAGACAAAATTAAAAGAATAATAGAAAGAATTTCTGAAACTAAAGAAAATATTAAACAATTAATGAGAAAATAAAATTAAACAAAGTGATTCAAGGGGAAAAGTATTCAAATTAATGAACAGTAGAGTGTGGAGAATCCCTTGCACATATTTGGTATTTTAATTCACTGCTAACTCAATTGATAATTTATTTCCAAAAATCTCAATCGGAAGATATAAAATTATGAACCAAAATTAAACCAAATGTAACCCTTTGAAAAATCATTCAACACTTTTAAATCACGTAAATTGTTATTCATATTGAAAGAACCCAACGACGATAATACACCGAGCGAGCAATATTGCAGCAAAGAATTAAATCAATATAAATAATTAATTGTTCCAAAAATAATCAAAATATTAATCCATTCAATTGAAAAAGCATGATTGAATCTATAAACAGATTGAACCCTTTAATTATTCGGAGAATAAAACCCAACAATAAATTGAGAATGACAACTAAATAATTTTAATAAATGAAAATCCAGAACATGAATAAAAAATAAATTAAATGTACCATCTACTGTGCAAGTTCATCCCTAACCCTACTTGAAAATTTAGTTACCCATGACGAACAACATAAATCTTAAGGAAAAAGAACCGGTGAAGTAGCCGACGGCCATTTTTCTCTGCGACAAGATTACTGCCCGCACGTCCTTTTCTCTGTTCTATTTTTTTGCCGTAGCCGCACAGCCTTCTTTTTTTTTCTAAGCCGCAACAGCAGCTTTTTATAATACCCCAGCGCCTCGCGCAAAACAACGGTTCAAGCCCTAGATGATTATGCGTCTAGGCCCCTCGTCTCTTTATTTACGCCGCACCAAGACCAGCAGCCGCACCAAGCCCCCTGGCCCACATCACTTCAGTGCCTCAACATTCATGATGCAGACCCAGTGCCTGGGCTTATTCTTTTCAAATCCTCCTCGCGGGCCCCACACTACTTAATTATTTCATTCAATTTTTTTCTTTCAAAACCCCCTAGTGCCGCACCGGATTGCCCTGAATCAGCCCAGCGCCCAAGCCCAACTGCTCCTTAATTTTGTGCATGGGCCCCACACTTCAGCACCTGCGGCCCAAGACCCAAGCTGCATGGCCCTATGGCTTTTTTTTTCTCTGCACAGTAGCACTGCAGGACCTCAAGCCTGCCAAGCCTCATTTGACTTTTTCTTTTTTTTTTTCTTCTTCCCTTTTGGCTTGCTCTCTCTCCAACCATTCTCAATTGAGCCACAACTTTTTGACTTGCTTCTTTTTTTCTTTTGATTTCCTAATCAGCCACAAATCAACCGCACTGCTTGGTTTCTTTTTTTTTTTTCTTCAACTGCAACCTTCAAAGCAGGACCAATAATTAATGCAGTATTTGAGATTTAAAATATTATAAAATAACGTTCAAATATATTTCACTGTGAACAGAAATTAAATTAAATAATATCAATTATATCCCAACATTTCTATCCACATTTTTTGCATTTTAATCTAATAATAAGGTCTTTAGAGTGCACTTTTGCGCACTCATCACCCGCTATCTGTATTCATTGCGATAGTCAATCAGCGATTGGCAGGGCACAGAGTCATATGTATAACGGTAAGTCTTGACATATTTGTCGAAGACATAATACCGCAAAACAACTACTCTCTAATGGTATTATGACCATTGAATACATAAGGTCAAAAGATAACATTGTGAATCCGTTAACCAAAGGTTTAACCAGAGAGCAAGTGAATAAATCATCGAGGGGAATGGGCTTAAAGCCTATGCACTAAGAGTCACCATAATGGCAACCCAACCTAGTTGATTGGAGATCCCAAGATCTAGGTTCAAAAGGACAACCGAATTATGTGAGACTCATTAAAGATCACTATGGAGATAAAATCTTACACCCATTCCTATGATAAGAATAGTGATGCCTGTAGCGTTGAAAAGGATAAGCTAAAACTTCTAATGATTCTTATACCTTGTTAATATACAAGTGGGGTACAGCAAGATACTCTTAATAAGAAATTACCTATGTGAGTGTGAACTAGGCTGGTTCTATGAGAGTGAAAAGCCTAAATTCTTTAGGAGCACTCATGAAACCAAGAATTGTTCAGGGCCAAAATGAACACAATCATGAGAACCAACTGTATCAGGAAAGATTCTGTGTGAATATTGTTGTCTTGGTTTACACAAACGATTAAATAGTTCAAGACATCATGTTCACTGATCAATTAGTAACCTCGATAGCATTTCACAAGGGAAGGTTCACGGCCATAAGCTACCTTTCTCTATGCAGAAAATTTTCAATTGAACTCTCTCTTAATGTCTGCATGTCATTTTGCATTACTTTCAGTCAATTTCATTCATGTGTGGGATTGTTAGAAAAATTAATTTTTTGAGCATTATAATTAGCTATCTTTAAGCTAAAATTAAAGTGGATCCCACAAATTAATTTTAGTGGTTCCACATGAAAATGTGTTTTACTCTATGAGGAGATTAAGATTATACATTGGATTGTTCAAAACCATTAAAGAGTGAATGAGAAATTGCTTCCAAATATCACCACTTGAAAATGGTAACAAAAGCTTGAAGCTTGTGCAAAAGGCTTGTGTCCCACATGGGGACTAGGATTTTAAAGAGTATATATAAACATACCTTGGAGGAGGGTTTGGACCCCAAGGGGTACCCAAGTTTTGTGCATGGGGAGGATCTAAGCAAATGCTTGGACCACCACACACAAGCACACTGCCCCGCATCGAACCGAACTGGGTCGGGTCGGGCTTGGGCTTAGGCCGTCATATATATATATATATATATATATATATATCTTTTTGGAGAAAATTAATTTAAATAATTTTTCATTAAATGCTATCGTTTTGTTACTGTTAAAAATAATTCAAAACGCTACCATCTAGTTACCAGATTAATTAAAAACCAAAAACATCACCGTTTTGCTAGTACATTTTTTGGTTTTGGTTTAAATCCAAAACAACGTCATTTTCTGATTGCGTTGGTTTGAATTTTGACTGAACAGTCGTCTTCTTTGTGGGTGCGCCTCTTCATGGGTGCGCCTGTGTCTGTTCACCATGAACGGACACAATTGAACCTTCATGATTGTACCAAATAGCCATGAAGAGGCTTATAAATATACATACATTCATGCATTTATTTTTTTATAAGTTTTTAGCATTCAGTGTTTGTGTTTGAGAGAGAGTAAAACACTGTTGGTTCGACAGACTCACAGACTGAAGTGATGCTTCTGTGAGATTCAAATTATTGTATCCTGGGAGGCAATCGTCCAAGATCGTGAGCACCATAGCAAGGGCAAAAATTATCTTAAGGACATTGTGACAATCACTAACCTTGATCTAATTCAAATTTATGTTCTTCTGTTTTATCGTAAGTTCTTCTTTTTTTGTTCTGTCAATTTTGGTTTCTCAGTTTTCTGTTACTGCTTTATCAAAACAGTACATTGTATAGATTTACAATCATAAAACATATTTTCCTTTGTTTATATAGTTACTGTTTTTTTTTTGAAAGAAACTATGATTGAAATTTTCTGTATTTTTCTTGTTTTCATAAACTAAGTTTCTGTTATATATATAAGTAATAGATTCTGTTTCAAATTGTTATATGTATATATATATATATGTATATATGTATGTATATATACTGGGTTTCACAATATGTACTGTATACATATATATATATATATAATATACTATATATACATATGCCATCTATAATTATATGAGACCACTTATTAATATTTTTAAATAGTTAAGAGTTTATCAATTTTTAAAAAGAGACAGAGAATAAATTTTAAATTTCACAATTACCAAATCGCTTATGAAGTGTTCACTAATTGTCATGGCTATATAATTGATCATTTTACTAAGTTTAACTTATAATATAATATATATTCAAGCATTGTTAGTGTTGAATATATATATTATGCATAGACAAATTGTCTATTTTTAATTTAGATTCACAAAAATTTTATATACATTATATGAATACATAATTTTTTGAAATTAGTTTACCAAAAAATAAAATAAGAATTTGGGATTAGTTTGAAGGTAAAAAAAACCTAACCCAAACGGATCAAACCAACCCAACCCGACCCAAATCGAAATTTTTCGGGTTGGGTAGGGTCGGATCGATTAGACTTGCAGTATATATATATTCTTATACTATTTTGTTCTTTCCTAAATGGATATATATATATATATATATATATTCTTAAACTATTTTGTTCTTTTTCATTTTCACTCCGTCAAACATTCATATACAATCCGTATTAACTCGTTAAATTGACGGATATATATATATATATTCTTAAACTATTTTATTTTTTTCATTCTAAATCTGTCAAACATCCATATTCAACCCGTATTGATCCACTAAATTAACTAGTTTTTATTATCTAATCCGTTTATAACCCATTAACTAAATGAGTTATTCATAACTGTTAATTAGTAAACGAATTATGATAAATTGATGAGTTTAAATAATATTTGTTACATCTATTTTTCTTTTATTCAGTAAACATTTCTTCAAACATATGCCTTATTTTTGGGTTTTTTTTTTTGTATAATAACAATTATTAATTAAAGCAATTTGTCATGATACGAATTAGAAAATTTCTAATTAGACTAATTTTTTATTTAAAATTCTTGATTTATCACTTAAAATCAATAATTCTGATTTAATCTTAATAATTTACCATTATTAAACTCAATTCGCCTCAACCAATACTATTTTGCCATATTGCATGTAATTTTCCCTCTAGTTTTATGTTTTTTTCTTTCCCACGGTATCCGTGCGCGTCTATTTTTTCAAACAGAGTACTAAAGTGGTCAAGAGCATTAAACACACAGATTCCCTTTGACGGAGGCATGTTGCACTTTTTCCATTACCACTGTCTGGCAACTGCCAATAATATGCCGACAGCATTTCCATGAGTTATACACTGTTTTAAGTATGACCACTTTTAGTTCTTTCTATGTTGACAAATTTTAGTTATTCTTTCACAAACTTGGCCAAGAAAGAGAGTCGGAGTTTGGGACTCTAAACTAAGCATGTCCCTTAAATTTTAGGACACCCATGACCCATCCACTTCGTAAGGATAGTAGATAAAGGATTCTTCGGTATGTTACAATGTACTTAAATCAATTAATGAATAATATTAATTAATTGTCATAAATTTATTTAAATTGTATGATCATTTATTTGTAACTTGAAGTGATTCAAAAAATAAGTAATGTATAAGTTTTCTATTATTATCATAGAGTTTGGACCGTGCTTCCGGAGAAAAGTTTTAACCTAATTTTAATCACAATAATTTACAAAAGTGTCTCAATCTAAATGAAGAGAAGGTTTCCATCTAAATAGAAAAAGTTTTTCCATTTATAGGTGTGTTTGATTTTTGTACCGACTTGAATATAGATTTGACAGTCTCTATATATATATATATATATATATATATATATTGAGTGTTTTTAGGGTTTAGAAAATTGTGTGTAAATTTGTAATCGTTGTATGAAAGGGGAGCTGCTATTGAATATAACGAAGATTTTGAGTTTTTGCTTATTCTTTATTCATATAATCTCTTCATTATATAGTGCATTGATCGTTGTTACTCGTAAATATAAATGTCTTATTGAATCGCGTAAATCTTCTATTTTTTTATATTAATATGTTTGTGTGTGTTTTTTTTTAAGCTTGCTTTATTATTTATTTATCTATTTTTACATTACAAGTCATATATAAGTAAAATATGTGAGGGTTACATGTCATTCATTTATTAGTTTAAATAGAATATACCAAAATTGATGAATTATTTTTGGAGAGTGGATGCTAAAACTAACCTTCAAGGAGTTCCAGTTAACAAGACATACTGTGTATAAATATCAATGATTTTGTTGAAAAAAACCTCCCAACAATTCCGAAATGACTTTTCTCACTCATTGCTAGCTACTGGTAGGTGATCTTAAAAAAAAGTACACCTGTCCATGAAGATCCCAAAAAATATCCTACACTTATCAGTTAGCCCCACTAAATCCAACCATATTGTTGGCCGCCATTGTTGTATAGAAAAAAGATGACTGTTTTCACACAAAAAAATGGTGATCCTTTGACCACTGTATCCAACCTTCATTTTCTCCTTTGCCGTCACAAACCTACTTGTACACCAAACTCCTTTGCTCCATCAATTCTTGATAAGAGCCTTCTTTTTTAAGTTCTTTAATTTCCAATTAGAATAGCAGCTGAAAGTTTTTATTTTATTTTATACTCACTTGACATGATAATAAATCATTAATTTACATAAGTCATCAATATTTAGGGAAAGCGAGAGGGGAGTTCGGGACAGGGAGCCTTTCCCAATCTAGCTTCGAAAAAAATGATTTTTTTTTTCAAACTCGTTTAAACTTTGTAATGAAATAGGGGTGGATACCCTTTAATTATAAAAATTAACTTTTATTTATTTTATTAAATTAATTGTAATTAAAACATTCAAACAAGACATTACATTTAAAATTAAAAATATGCATTTCATTATAGAATTATAATAATATTATTTTCTTATATAAATGTATAATACTATCAAGTTTGTTGAAACTTCACACGTGAAACTAAAAAAATTATTATAACATTTACTATGTAAAACAAAATTTTATTTATTATTTTATTTTATGTAATTAGGCAGGGCGACATATATTGCTTTCATTTCAAACCTATTCCAAACTCTCAACGAAGTTATTTAAGTTCTCCAAACTCATCTTATTAAACACAGATTTGCAATAGATGAGATTAAGCTTTTGAGACAAATTTATTAATAATAAAATTTTCATATGCTTAGACTAGGTTTTTTTTTAATTTTTTCACTTGCATTTCAGTCAAACCAAATCCCAACCATAAGATATGACTGGTCAAACCTATATTAAAAATGGAAGCACTTTGGGGGGGTTAAGTTTGAATAAGAGAATCCAATAATCCAAACTCATTAACGATGGTAATGTTTGGATTGAGACATGCTTTGACTCATGATCTATGTGACAAGGTTTTTTCTCCTTTTTCTTTTCTCTCAACTGGATGCTTAGAAGAACCCAAGTTTGCTGATGTTATGAGCATATAAGTTTTTTAGATACTTTGCCAACAACCACTTTAAATGTTTCAAATCGGCTACCATGAATTATGCTACTTCTCACTAGCAAATTTTACACACATTTTTGATTAAATTCTCAAATACATCCTCTTGAAAGAATTAGAGTTTAGAGTTAAGTTTCATTTTTGTATAACAGAAATCTACCAACGATATGTCTTTTGGGCATGTGACTATCGGATCGGAACAAATTATAAATATACAATCCCATCCCAAGAGTTGTATATCGTATTTGTCCTCCATGTTTTGAATTTTTAAAATGATTTAAAAATCTCTTGCAATCATATAATCCTCTATTCTCAAGATCTTATTAATTGAGTTAATATCAGGATTTAGAGCTTAATGTTTATGAGGATGATCTCTAAGAACATGCATTTAGAGCGACTAGTATTATAGTGCCATGTTTTCATTTTTCTTAGAAGTTCAGAAATTTTAAAAAGTTGAAACACAGGAGAATGAATAACCAATTCAATGGGAAACAACCAACCCCACAAGAGAATAAATGATCTAAAAATATTATTAATATCAAAATTTAAAGATAAAAGACATACATTATTATATATAAATATTAATATTGGAAGTCTTAGAAAAGGGAATCCTATTTAGAATAAATAAAAATAAATTTTCTTTTATCTAAAATAACAAAATAGGGATAGACGTAAATTTTGAAATTAAACAATCTTACAATAAATCTAAAACATATATTTATGATTTTACGGTACCATATATGTCTTATATCATACTCTCCCATTTGAAAAGAATTATTCCTTGAGTTAATTGGATGTATACAACCTCAAACTCATCTAAAATCCGAGAATAATAATTGAATCTTTTCAAAAATAATTGAGGGCTAGAAAATTTCTCAAATCGCATCTTTTATAAAATCTGAAATTTTAGGCTCTTATTTTAATGACAATAATGTGCCTATAATAAAACAAAAAAAAAAAAGAAATCACATTCTTTATTCACTATAATTTTAGTCTTCTTGTAAGCACAATAATTATATTTTGCAAATTCAAGTTCATTCTCATCTGCAGTGTTGATTGCATCCATAAGAATTTCTTACTCCTTCTCTTTCATAAAAGTGCTAATAAAATCTATTTGTGCCACAAGATCAACACTTTGATTTATTCATTTTGAGCTTTCCTTTTTCTTCTTTTGTTAAAATGGGAGTTTCAATCAATTCTTTTTTTTCATCCACTGCCCCATCTATTTCAACAACATCAATATAGATATGTATTACTCAATTTTTTTTTGACTTTTTATGATCATCTTCAATGGATGAAATAATGTATTCCACGCTTTCTATGATAAAAGTCTCCTCTCTAAGAATATACATGTTCTTCAACGATTCAATGTTTACAACCTTATCATTCTTAACAATTTTAAATTTTTTATTTGCTTTTTCTTTGGTGGTAGGAACAAATTTTGGAATTATTTTTTATTCCAACAATATATTCCGGTAATCTAACATAATTGCATGTTGGCCTTTATTTATCTTGAAAATAATTTCTTGTTGAAAATCTTTCTATCATTAGTCACATTATTCTTGGTCATGAATAACACTACAAAAAAATATATTTTTTGCGACGCACACTATTACCGACGCCCAATAAAGCGTCGCTAATAGTGTCTATTAGCAACGCACACCACGTGCGTCGCTCAAAAGCAACAAAAATGGTGTTTCCCGGGCCAAAAAAAAAGGTGCGAACCTATTAGCAACACACAAATGGCTATTAGCGATGCACATGTGCGTCGCTAATAGGTGATGCTTTTAGCGACGTTCGTTCGGGCGTCGCCAATAGTATACGTAAATGAAATGTCGTCATTTTACTTAACATTAACGATGCTCAAATACTTATTAGCGGCGCACAGTGTGTAAATACATTTATTCCGCTGGCATTATCTCGCCACCTTTTTACTAATCGTATAAGTTTATCTTTTGCTAAAAAAATATTTATTTTCTTTTAATAGTCCGATATGTTCAAATTATAAATCTAATCAAGATAGTCTTAGAAATAAAAATCACCATTAAAGTTAGGAAATCGTTTATAATTCCGCAAATCTTTTCAAATAAAAATATGTCCACGAACAAGCTGACTCCAAATTCAATCATCAGTGCAATACTTATTATCTTCACAATTTTCTTGTATCTAAGACTCCAAATGAGTAATGGGGTCTCTTATGAACATTATCGTAAGAGTTTTTAATTTTGTCTCTACTAATTAACATCTAATCAAACAAATCTTTACTCTGATACCAACTAACACAGTACAAAACATGATAGGATAAATGTGACTAATGTCAATATCCATAACAAAAAACAATCAACCCAATAAGTAATAATCAATCTAATAAGAAAATAAATTTTCTAAAAATATTATTAATATCAAAATTTAAAAATAAAAGAGATAGGTTTAAATTTAAAAATTAAAAAATATTACAATAAATCTAAAATATATATTCATATTTTTAGGTCGTATTTGTCTTACATCATTCTGTTTTTTAGGACTCCTCACTCCACCATTCTTCGTCTTCTTTACATCAACAATTCAACTATCTTATTTAATTTTCTAATTCTTTTTAAAAATTAGAATTCAATGGCAAAACGAATCTATGGATCTCATGAACAATTTTGGAAATTTTATAATTTCTTGTTTAAATTTTTTTTATGAGAAAATAGCTGGTCAAAACTACTAACTAGGTTCATATCACATAATAAATTATCAGGACTATCCAGAAGTTCTAAGCATGCCAATTGACTTGGTCAAACTAATTCAAAAGTACAATTATCATTCCACGTTAACGTCACGTGATATTAGCATCCACAACTTGCATGGGAAACATTAAAAGGTGACCATCATCGCAAAATTTAAGCCAATATGTGCTTAGTTATTAATGATCATTAACGATTTGCAAGTATTAGTCATCTATAACTTATCATTACATGTTAAAAAGCTATTAACTTATTCTAGATTTTATTAACTTAAGCATGAGAGTGGCATACACTAGCATTCATCATTATCTTCTTATAATTCTTTCTTTCTTGCAAGAATCAATATATTTTAACATTTATAATAATAAAATAGGGAATCTCTTGTTCTAAATTTTGATGAGCAATCAGATACAGAAAAATAAATATATAAATAAGATTATTTTAGAAAGAAAATATAAATAAAGTTTTTTTAATTCTTTTTTTTTTATAAGTCAAAGTTTTATTTCTATTTCTTTTCTTTCTTCTGTTTACATAGCCATACATTTTGTAATTGTATGTCTTATATTTAATTATATGTTCTAAGTGGTAACTCGCCAACTTTATTGTTTGGGGTTGTTTGTGCTGACAAATAATTTGTGGGTTCTAAGATGCCAACCTGGTTGGGATTTTGGCTCCTTTACTATGATGCTTACATTTCTCTTTTCTTTTATTTATGTATTGTAATTACTTATATTATCTTTACATCATTAAAATTTTCTTTTACTGAAAACAAAAAAAATACTATTAGACTTTAATTTGCTCGTGTCTTTAATGATTTATGTTAGATTCAGTGACATTCATTTTAATCCCAAGATGGAAACCAAAGTTGCAGAAGATGATGGAACGTTGAACGGATCGGAAGAGGAATTGATGGAAACAGAAAATGCAAGAGGGAGTTAGAGAGGAAATAATTATCTTATGCTTCAGCTCTAGAGATATTTAGGAAATATAAAATAATGTGGCACTATAGTATTGGTATAGTTGTCGTAAAATCATTATCAATGTAATTATGCACTTGAAAACATTCTACCATTACTTTAGACTCAATCATTTGAATATTGCGACGAGGAAGTATAGAAATCTATGATTAATTTGCAAGAAGCAGTTGAAAGATGTCTTTTGTTGAATTGCATATCTCGAACTTATTTTGAGAAACATGCACACGAAAGACCCAAGAAGAAAAAAGAGAGAAATGTTTGGTAGACTTCAAAAAACATATATATAGTTAGGATTAGACATGCAACTTCATGTTTTATTTTTACAAGGGTAGGTGGAACAACATAAACGTAATAAAAATCAAGTACGTCAAAATTTAAAAGTTATGGATGAAAATTGAATAATGGAAGTGTATTGTATCATATTTATAGAAATGGGAAACTATCAATTTGACTAGGAAAGCACAACTAAGCAAGGAAATCCCTATTAAAACTAGTAAATAATAGAAGTTTTTCAAAAAAAAAATATAGAAATTGGGACAAATTGAAATTGTGCCTAAAATTTAAAACTTGATATAAAAAAAAGAACAATTTTTCTGCAAACAACTCATTCATAATTTTATATGCAGAATACGTGAAAAAAATACTATTTTCCTAAAATGGCAAAAAGTGCAATTTAAGGCATAAACACACGAATTTAGTCCCGTTAGATCATCTCATGTCATATATGAAAGTTTTGGATATACTTATTTTGAGATAACTGACTCCAACCAGTTTCACAAAGTAATTAGACTTGAGATTGGACTTTTCATTCTTCAATTACTTCATAAATTCTTACGCCACGTGTTCTCCAGCGGCAGGCCTCAAACAAACCATTATACAGATCCATTGGTCTTAAGAGTTCCGTTGAAGTTTTAATGTCATCCATCAGCAATGTTATTCAGTATGAAAGGGAGACATTTGATCTAAATTAAAGGAATAGAAAGTTATGAAGTGAGCTATTCATGGCGAGACAAAATAATTCTTCAAGATTCATGAGACCAAGCTAAGGTGGCTAACCAGAGAAAGTTGAAATGAAAGGAACCAATGAGTTATTGCCCTTCTAAACTTTTCAAAATGAAAATGCCTGAAAAAGACCGGGTGATCAATAAATTGCTCTTACAATGTCATATACTCAAAAGACTTGAACAACTGCATAAGCCAAGCGATTCTAGAGAGAAATGAATGTGAACATCTAGACTCCTCTGTTTTAATGGCCTGGTATGCATGAACCAGAACTTGAGTTATCAAAGTAAACAAGACAATGACTAAGAAGCCCCACATATGACATGTAATGGAAGTGCATCTAGAAACAATAACATAGAGAGACAAATAATCAACAGAGAATGTTGTGCATGTTGTGTATAAGCGATCAAATAAATAATAAATAAAACGTACAAAGAATACGCAAAATTTATATGGTTTAACAAGATGCTTACGTCAATGTGTGGCAATAATCAGTCTACCATATATTTATGTGGTTCGACAAGATTCTTACATCAATAGGTGGCGATGATCAGTCTACGATATATCAAAGAGATTACAAGAACAAAAAACTCTCAAAAACCTAAAACTCATTTTTCTCCAATAACAGCTATCTTCTCCTCAATCAAAATCCTAAAAAAGATAAAAAAAAATTGCTTATTTTTCAGGTCGTCTCGGGTTGCAAATGAGTAGACCTCGAAAAACATATATATAGTTAGGATTAGACATACAACTTCATGTTTTATTTTTACAAGGATAGGTGATGCAACATAAAACGTAAGAAAAATTGACTACGTTAAATTTTTAATATCGAAACAATTACAAATATAAGAGAACAAATCTTTAAAATTCAAAATTTAAAAGTTATAGATGAAAATTGAATAATGGAAGTATATTGTATCATATTTATAGAAATAGGAAACTATTAATTTGACTGGGAATGCACAACTAAGCAAGGAAATTCCTATTTAAAACTAGTAAATAATAGAAAATTTTCAAAAATAAAATATAGAAATTTGGACAAATTGAAATTGTGCCTAAAATTAAAAACTTGATATAAAAAAAGAACAAATTTTCTACAAACAACAACTCATTCAGAATTTTATATGCAAAATATGCGAAAAAATGCGATTTTCCTAAAACGGCAAAAAGTGCAATTAAAGATATAAACACACAGAATTTAGTCCGTTAGATCGTCTCATGTCATATATATGTCATAAATGAAAGTTTCAGATATACTTATTTTGAGGTAACCTACTCCAACTAATTTCACAAAATAATTAGATTTGGGATTGGACGTTTCACTTTCCAATTATTTCATAAATTCTTACACCACTTGTTCTCCATCTGCAGGCCTCAAACAAACCATTATACAGATCCATTGGTCTTAAGAGTTCCATTGAAGTTTTAATTTCATCCATCAGCAATGTTATTCAGTATGAAAGGGAGACATTTGACCTAAATTAAAGGAATAGAAAGTTATGAAGTGAGCTATTCATGGCGAGACAAAATAATTCTTCAAGATTCATGAGAGAAAGTTAAGGTAGCTAACAAGAGAAAGTTGAAATGAAAGGAACCAATGAGGTTTTGCCCTTCCAAACGTTTCATATACGGTGTCATATACTCAAAGACTTGAACAACTGCATAAGCCAAGCGATTCTAGAGAGAAATGAATGTAGACATCTAGACTTCTCTGTTTTAATGGCCAGGTACGTATGAACCAGAACTTGAGCTATCAAAGTAAACAAGACAATGACTAAGAAGCCCGCATATGGCATGTAATGGAAGTGCATCTAAAGACAATGCTACAAAGAGACAAATAATCAACAGAGAATGTTGTGCATGTTACGTAGAAGCGATCAAATAAATAATAAATCAATCTCAAATAAACAAAACGTCTAGAGAAGACGTAAAAGTTACGTGGTTTGACAAAATGCTTACGTCAATGAGTGACGATGTATCAAAGAGATTACAAGAACAAAAAACTCCCAAAAACCTAAAACTCATTTTTTTCCAATAATGGCTATCTTCTCCTAAGTCAAAACCCTAAAAAATATATATATATTAAGCCGGTTACAACATAAGAAACAAAACGGGCCAAAAAATAAAAATCGGTTAAAAAATTGCTCATTTTTCAAGTTGTCTCAGGTTGCAAACGGGTCATGAAAAATTCGGAATAAATTCATAACAACCACTCAATAGTGCAAACCAAAGGACAAGAAGTTTGTGTAGTTTTTCTTTCTTTTTTAAGGGACAAAAGCTGATTACATGTTGAAATTCACTAATAAAGAGAGAATTCTCTAGTGTTGTGCATGGATAAGGAGGGATAACACTAACTATGAGGAAGAGCGGAGAAGAGAGAGTGTGCAATTTTTCTTTCATGTTTAAATAATTAATGAGAGAAAAAAAAATTATAATGTAATCCTCTCATCTTGATTATAAAAGAAAAACAAGAAAAAGAAAAGGAAAGAAGATGGATTATTATGTGAATAGAAAAAATAAAATAAAATTTACTTATTTTAAAAAATAAAAGCAAGACAAGTAATTACTTATTATTTTAATCATTTCCCTTCGTCTCCTTTTATTTTTGGAAAGAGACCAAAATAGATTAAATATGAGTTAAGAAACCCATCTTTTCTTTTTCTTCTTATTTAGAAATCAGGCATAAATAAGCTCTTACCTCTATTCATTTTCTTTGGAGTGGAAAAAAAACTCCAAAAACATATAAAATTATCAAAAATAAGTTACTACAAAACGAATAATATGAAGTCTAGAATTTAGGACTTTAAATTTTTATTTTCTAAATAAAATTACAATTAATATAAAAAGCTTTCTTAAAATAATACTTTTTTTTCAAATTAAGGACCTTCTTTATGATCGATTATGGAAATTTGAGCCTAATTTCACCAGCATTATAAAAAATTATGGATTAAACTTCTTGATGGTCCCATTGGTACTAATATATTTCTATATCACTTCTTGTAGACCATACGGATATTCCATGACCGAAACCACTCGAATATTAAAATTTATTCATTGGGTTGAGACTATTGCTTTTTAATTAATGAATAACTGTCACATATACCTAAAAAAAAGGTTATTAAAGAAACACCTAATAATTATTTGTCGGTGTTGTAAAATAAATGATAGAAGAACTTTAAGGGTAATAAGAATGCAGGAAATTTAATTTCAAATCAAAGTAATTGTATATGTACTTTTTTACATATACATGCCGATTTTCGGCTAATTTTGAACGTTTAGGTAATCTATTATATCATTTTTACTATTTTTGAAAAGTTTTAATTTTTTAATTACTTTATACAAAAATTCAAATTAAGATGTTGTTTTTGAATATCTTCTTTTTTATGTTTTCTAGTGTATAATTTTCGGCTCAATTGCACCAAAAAAAAAACCATAATTTTGATTTTATTCGAATTTTCATATTTTACTAGTCATATTAAGATTAACTTAGCAGTAATGATTTTCAAAACAAAGTAGTACATGCTTATCTCTCAAAGTAGTATATGTTTATCTCTATAAATGTGATATAATAAACAATTTCATTACTAATATTCATTTTACAGATCTAAAAAAATTTGTTTTCTTATTGGGTATTTGTTTTTTTTTTTTGGCCAACAGAAAGATGTATTATACAATTATTACTTTACAAATTATAGAAATATTTTCATTATGAATCCTTAAAAAACCTTAAAAAAGGGTAACAAGTACATAAAAAAAAGTTTTGTTCAAAATTATAAGAAAAAAATTAATTACATATATGACTAAATTTGCTAGTGAAGAGAGTGAGAATAAAACTCACGAACTTTCCTTAAAAGAAGAATAAACTATTGGTTGATTATTCACTCTTAAAAGTATTGATAATTATATTCATTGTACATCCTTTATGCTTGTTTGCATATACGGATGGTAATTTATCCTGTCATGTCCAATCTCTAATAGAACAGATATGGAGTATTTATAAATGAGGTTTGGACAATGTTGGAGTGAGACTTTAAAAATTTTGTCGGGAATCGGGGTAGGGTTGGGAGATGGTAACCTCGCCTTATTTATATATTAATTTTCTTTTAAATCTCTATGTTTACTAGTTTTATTAATAAATCATACTATATAAAACTAGTTTTAAAATTTTTTAAATCACACATATATTTATTTTTTTAATAATTGTTTTAGTAATAAATTTTTAATTTACCTACCCAAAAAAGAAATTAACTTATTTCAAAAAGAAATGTCAAAATTCGGAATGAGATGGAGTTATAAATGAAATTGGAGTCGAAATTGTCCACCTTTAAAAAAGACTGGATGAAACACGACCCGTTTGAAAAATATAAATAAAATCAAAATTAAGAAAAAGACACGCCGGCCGTTATCATTCATGCATATGCCGAAATTAAGCAAAATGAATAATTTGCACGAATATGGTGTCGGTGTCTGACTCAGAGAGCACACAAGTCAACCAAATCAAACAACCAAAAAGAAATGGTACATAAATATCCAACGGTTACTACCACCTAGTCTATTGATCTTTACATATTCTTAACCCTCATAGACGTGAACTTTGCCGTTTGTAGACCGCAGCCCTTCCGAAGGAAACTACACTCCACGGTCCCGAGCCTATAGGACAAAATCACCCTCAAATTTCCTGTTGTTGGCCCAATTGCATGCGCCACACGACACGACCAGTGTCGTGTGGTTCGGGTCACGCTAGGCACGTGTGAGACTTTTATTACACGTGTCGTTGAACGAAGGGGTTTCACATGACTTGTACCTAATTGCCATGTGCTGCCGCACAACGGGACAAGCTCCTAAGCTTACTTACAGAGCTTCTTAAGCCCCACTAATGATGGGGACGTCTCCATTAATTTATTAATTATAATATTTAATTTGTAATTAAGTTTCAGGGTAATCCAAAAGTAGTTAGAGGCAGTAGTTAGAGGCAGATAGATTCCCTAACCTTTATTTATCTTTATCTTCATAATTAATAATTAGGGCGTGCATATATAATAAATATGCATATATGTATATATATACATATATATATATATTATATGATATACAGAAACTCCCAAGTCACCACACATATTTATTATTGTTGTGTAATTCACATGATGAAGTCGTCTGTTAAAGTCGTAATTCACACTTAATTTTATTTAAATGAATGCATATGGAGATAAGTGTGGTTTGAGATTTTATTTTAAATAATTTATTATTAATTTAGTGTAACACATTAAGTATAATGAATAAATTGAATCAAATATAGTCTAAATGTATCAAGTAAGGTTATTTTATCATATTTTTGTATGAAAATTCTATACAACTAATGATTATTTTACTTCTATAAATGTCATTCTATAATAGCTTAAGATATATATATATATATATATGTGTGTGTGTGTGTGTGTGTATAGATATTAAGGTTGACTAATTCATTAAGTTAACAAAATAATTCGTTTAATGTCAACTTATAAAAAAGATTTCAAATTTTATGTTCATATAATATAATTTTGATTAAAAGTTTAAAATAAATAAAAATCTAATTACACAAAAAATATTTTGTGTATATAATATAATTTAAAATAAAAGTTTAATGATAATAAAAGTCTAATTTTACTTAAAACGTTCATAAATATTGTAAAAAAACTTCAATTACGTAACTATATGTTTAAACAAAAAGTGAATAATTATTTTTCATTCCCTAATTTATATTTTTATAAATTTTATTATTAAAATATTTTTGATTACATAAGGCTTTGTTATTAGAGTTTTATCAATATATATATATATATATATATATATTTCTAAATCATTTTTTTAATAAAAAATTATTCTCCCGACATTTTAAAAGGTAAAATAAATAAATAAAAATTATATTGATAATTTTTGTTTTAAATCTCAAATTACGTGAAACCGTACAAATAACGTACACATAATAAATGGTTGGAAGAAATGTGATGATGCAAAAATTCAACAAAAAAACCAAGGCTTGCGTCCGTAGGTTACCAAAAGCTGACAATCCATTGATTCCAGATGTTCAAATAATAGACTGAGAGCACATTACACGCCTATTGTTGTCAACTGGCAAACTTTTATCAGATGGCATTTTGTTCAAGGTACACATTTTTAATCAATTAAAGTTAGGGAAGACCCAGCTTATGCGTGAAACATAGGTAATATATATATATATATATATATAGAGAGAGATATGCAATATACCAAGTGAACCATGCAGAGCAGATTCTTTGACTTATAAGGAGGTTTTTTGAGGTAGATTCTTTTTGTTAGTAAATTTTGGAGTTATGAATTGCGGGATAAAAATTTTATTTTGAAAGACTTGTTTAAATTATAAAAATTAAATTTATTATGTGCAAGTTAATTTAGAATATTTTTTGTTTTAAAATTATTTTTTAATTATAAAATAAACACTTGAAATATATCATAAAATACTCATAAACAAATATATTATTGACACGGGAAAACATCTTCCAATGCCAAGTTGCATGGGACAAGCATGCTACTTCAACCTTAATGGTTGGATTAAGGTGTAAATAATGACAGAATTTATAATGTTTTCACATTATTAATGATCCATCATTCAGTCGAACGGGCCATGGCTAAGGTAATACTTTATTTTTCGTAATGTATACGAATAATCTTATTATCATCCAAAACAACATATACGATAATTCAATTCATAAAAAAAAGATGGAGGAGTGCCGAAGCCGCTTGTCGGCCAGAATGATATAATAAAGAAAGAAGTGTTTTGGTGTTTTTGGAAGGGGAGTGCATGATCGATCCATGTTTGGTTGTCTTTGGCAGACCATGGTTTTAGCTTTATCTGGTTGGTCCTCTGTTGTATTATATTAGTTTAAACAAATTGATTATCTAATTTGACATTGTGATCGAACTGAACCGTAAATTCCTAGTGCGGTACGAGGTATTGTGCCACGTGGACATCTGAAAAGGAGTGGTCGTGCCGTGCTGTGTTTGTTTGCATCTACTGGTTTTATGGTATGATAGATTGGTGTGGCTTAATATAATGACCACTGCTGGCCAATTCAGGAATAATAATAGATATGGATTATAAATGTAAATATAAGAATTTATGAATGGTTTTATGAAATCATATGTAAACCGACTGTTCGCCTTCCACCTCTGGGATCTTGCCACGTCAAAGACTCTATTGTACGCCAAACAATGATCAAGTGAAGATGTGGGTGGGGTCCCTAGACAACTACAGACGACTGAGATATTTATTGGACGGTGCTGATCATCTTCAACATCCATCACATCCAATAAAAAGAAATACACCATGGTTCTCCATCACATCCAATAAAAAGAAATACACCATGGTTCATATGACAAGTCATTGACTTAACTCAAATCTTTCTTGCTACTACTTTTGTCGTTTTTTTATCATAGAGTAGGATCATAAACAAGTCAATTTTAATTAAGTAAATAAGTTATTTGAATTCGATTCTTTTTAAAATGGGTGAGTCTTAAAATATACTCGACTCGTAAAATAAAGTTGAGAAAATCAATTTTTTAACGTTTTTCATACTTGAATAAAAATATAAATTTATAAAATTAACTTCTTTTCGCATCATATTAAATTAGTGAAAAAATTAATTTTAAAATTTTATAATAATTTTGACATTAAACCCAAAATAGAATAAGAAATTCTTAAATTGAAATGGAAGTAGTATTTAAAATTAATTTATTTAACAAACTTTTAATTAAACATATTACATAGTGAAGTTCAAATAAGTTACTATTTTATATAGTATTAGAATATTTACTTACTGTAACTTGATTAGTTTTATAATCTTAAGTCAAAGGAGGGCCAAGAAAGGAAAATTTTCAAATAAATTTAAAGAATGTAGGGGTATTTAAGGAAGTTACTATTTTACAAATAAAATAGTGTAAACTACAACCTACTTTTTTTAAAAAGACAATTACTTCAAGCTAATCTTTTACTTAGTGTTTAGTGAATTGAATTGAGTAATAGATTACTCAAATTTGATTCGTTTTAAATTAATAAGCCTTTAAGTTGTGTTTAAATTTAATTTATTTATATTTTAATTAATTTTTTATGAGTTTTTAGTCAAATTTACAGTGAGTCAAATTTGAATAACTTAATATTTTATTTAATATTAAAGTACTTGTTACCATATGAATTAAGAGTCAAATGTAAGTAAGTTGATTCCTTTTATAATCCTAAAACAAAGGAGGCAGAAAGGAAATTTTGGCAAATAATTTTAAAGAACGTAAGGGTATTTTAGGGAAGTTACTATTTTACAAAATAAACCTGCGTAAATAACAGCTTGCTTTTTGTATACATTCACCCAGTGAAGAAAGCAACCGTTTTGTCTCTTAAAACAAAGCAATATAAGGAAAATCATACTGGATTTAGTCATTGACCATATAAGAGAAAGAGAGAGTAGAGAGAGAAAGTAGAGGACAAGGACCCTAAAAGAGTGGAGCTGCGGAGGGCATTTTCCAAAAGAATTCCTACTTTCTTTTTACTACGGAGGGAGTGAGAATTGGAGATTACAATTTTTTCTAATTGGAAGGCTTTGAGGATTCCTAATTTATTTTCTATGATGTGGATTGGGTATTCTGGAAGCTTGTGAGAAAGCCAGCGCTCGTGCTGTTTCTTGTATTCACACATTTGTTCTATAAATGATTGGCAACCCACTTCTCTTCAACCTCCCCTAATTGCCTTGATTTGCCCTTTTTCTCACAAGAAATTGAGACAGATGGAGGAGATGGCTTCATTATGGAATTATCAAGAGGTGGGTCGCTCTTCATTTCTTTTTTTGTTGTCTCTCTGTTCAGTTCATTTCTTCTGCGTACTGCTATGTTAACTTGTTTTTCTACGCATTTAAAGCAATTTTTCATTGTAGAGATTCTCTACAGTGTAAATGAATTCAATTCAAGATGTTCTTTGGATTCTTCCTTTTCTTTCCTGGGTTATATTAAGTGAATTTTGAAGTGCTTTCTTTTCGACTAATTTGACTTTTGTAGTGTTCTTTTAAGTGCTACTTAAATTTGTTAGTTTGTCCATATATATTTCTGTTTTAGGACTTGTATACTGGTTTAGTTTGAATGCTAATATGAGGAATTATGGATGAATATAATCAAAATAGTATGGTTTCCCTTTTAAAAGTTTGCAGCATGCTTGAATTGGCAGCCTTAGAGGCATTGCTTATGTACTTCTTAACATATATGCATTTCCCAGTCCAGAAATCTTGACGAAATTTGTTGCCTTCGAAAGTGTTTCTTTGTATTTGTGTATATATGTATATGTACACAGACACACAACAAATATTCATGAAACTTTAAAATGTCCATTTTTGTGATTAACTGGGATTTCAATTCTCGTTTCATCCACAGTACATCATATTTGCGGTGGTTCTGTTTGGTACAGATGTGAATTTTTTGTTCCTTCTTTATGAACAGAAACATGTCTCGGTTGAGACTTTTGAGTTAGGAAATTTTTTGGTATCCATGATGGAACTGGTGATATTTCATGGAATAATGAATAATCATTTAAAGGGCCAATGCACATGTTAAGTGTTTGAGGAAAGAATCCAATGTCAAAAACTCTTTTTGTTTCTTTATAGTTTTTAATTGAAAAAGGCGACCAGGATTGACTAAAATGTCTTTTGATCTGCATGGCCCATGATGAGATATTATTGCTCCTCCTAACTTTGAATTAGTTGTTCAAAAGATTGATTTGGAAACACTTTTTTTTTATGAAAAAACTCTAATGTTTGAAAAAGCTGTTTGGTCCCTGTGTCCTGCCCACAATTTGGGGAACTGATGTTAATCTTTGGTACTATGTGAATCAAGGTTTATGTGTATATGTATATGTATATGTATATGTAAAGGATAATTCCAATACAGGGGACTTTTTAACTGATGTTGATTTTTCGTTCTCTGTGAATCAAGGTTTATATGTGTGTCTGTATATATAAATATATATATATATGTTTGTAAAAAAATAACAATCCTAATACATGAGACTTCCGACACTATAGGGTCTAGGAAGAGGTTGCCTTACACGTCGCCAATGTTTTATGAAAACCTCTCTCTTTTCTCTTTAAATAACTAAATTGCACATTTTTGAATTGGCAGAGCATTGAAGATTTGAAGCAGAAGCTTCTATACGCCACTCTTGAACTGGAATCTATAAGAATGGAAGCAAGTGAGGAAATGAAGAAGGACAAGGAGTATGTGAAGCATTTGCTCCAGCTCCTGAAGATTGCTTGCCATGAAAGAGATGAAGCAAGAGATCAGCTTCAGAAGTTACTAAAGAAGGTCATGTCTTCCACTACCACATCTGAATTCCTCACTGTCCTTCCCCGACTCCAAACTGAGAGCCCCCTCATAAAACATACAAAGCAAACTCAAGCATAACTGAATCCAACAGTCCCTCTGAAACATACAATTACCAGTCACATGGTTCATCCCCGGCTGATTCTTTCTTTGACCCCGTTTCATCCCCCGAATTGTTGAACATTAATGTGGGTGATTCAAGTAACTTGGCATTTGTAAACCAACCCTTTGTTCAGGACTGTAATGGCACCATGTCAACCATTATTGTCCCTTCAGGAACACCTAAAATTGATCAAACTTCTCTACTAATCAGTAAACTTGTGAAGGGAAAAACTCTGCCTCAGAAAGGAAAACTCTTACAGGCAGTATTGGAGGCGGGGCCTCTTCTTCAGACATTACTTGTTGCCGGGCCACTTCCCCGTTGGCGCAATCCTCCTCCTCTTCAACCCTTCCAAATTCCTCTTGTTTCCATCAAAGGTTGCGATGCTGAACTTGTCACTCAAAAACCAGCTTCAAACCCGGGCCATTTCATTCCAAAATCACTAAATTCATCTTCATATATTGAGATGCCTTGTGGGTCTTCTCAAATGTCGTCATCATCGATGTTAAATTTTGGTAGTGGACATTCTGGTTCATGTCTGGGCAATGGGAGGATGATATCTGCAGGTGCAAATACTGACAGTTATATCGCAACTGGCAAGCGACAGAGGCTGCAATGAAATCGGGAACATACTCTAAAACAAAATTCAGTGATTGGATGGTGTAAATGGAATACATTGTCTTTTGAGTTTGAATTATATAGTTATTGAACTTTTCCTAGTATCAATTTTCATCTGATTCGTCTCATTTTCCAATTCAGTCTTAAAAAAAAAAATATTAACAGCAGAAAAAATAATATTCAAATTTCATTTTTCTGGTTGTACAACAGTGTTGTTGCTGACAAAAAAAAATATTTCAAAGAATTCAGTTGCTACAAAAAAATCTATGTACTTAAGTACACGGGATTTGCCTTCCTAATCCAAAACTATAGGAAGTGCGAAAAATAATCTTTGAAACTTTAAGAGGATAGCTCAGTCCCTTCAACATAAAAATAGAAAGTTAAATAGAATAGAGGTCTGTTTTCTATTAATTTCACCTGCAAACGAGTCTCCTCAGCTCTCATGCAAAGTTGAGAATTATAGGAGATGAGAAATCTAATTTCCATTGTAGTATTCTTGTAAAATTAGAGGGATAATTGAGAACCATAACTTTAGCCTACTAATGCCAAATCTATGCAGAGACATATTTCTTGTGAAAAAAATATAAGTTTTGAGTACACAGACTGCTCACTATGCAGTCAGTGGATGGCAAAGCATTTTGATGACCAGAAAAGAGATGATGACAAAGAAAGGAATCAGGACAGCTTTATAGTTTTGTTTTTAACTGTCCAAAATGATGAGAGTTACTAGAAAAACCTAAATTTCAAACTCTCTAACAAGAGCCAAATCAATCTTTGGTATCATTATAGTTTTATAACAAAAACATTAAAAAAGATGGAACAGATGAATATTATATGTGTTTTTGTCAGTTCATGCAAGGGGTTATCTCAAACTTATCACCAAACTTGAATGTCCACATATATTGTTCTTTGATTTGATCACTGTCTTCTTCAATCTCTTGAAACAGAAGTTTTTGGGAATATTTCTCTCCAACATATCCACAAGACAGCAACTATTAAAAGCCTTAGGAGACTCTTAAGTTGACATTTTTATCATCCCAACAGCTTCAGCCGATCATGCCTCTAAGTCCAGCCTCACCTCCGACAAGCGAAGCTTTACATTGGAATCCACTGGTCATTGCCTCAATGGGTGCTGTTTGCACAATCTTCCTCTTGTTCAGTTACTACAGTATACTAAAACTGCACAACTGCTCGTTTCTAGGGATGACCCTCTCAAGACACCGGCAGCAAAGGCAACTTCTGAATGGTAACAGTCCTGATAATCCTTCTCTACCGTTCCAAAGCCGAGGGCTGGGTTCATATATTCTGCAATCACTTCCCATTGCTCAGTTCAAGAAGAACGAAGAAGAATTGAGACAGAGTAATACAGATTGTGCAGTTTGCTTGGGTGAATTTGAAGAAAGCGAATGGCTAAAACATCTACCAAACTGTTCTCATGCCTTCCATGTTTCCTGTATTGATGCTTGGTTTCAGAATCATTCAAACTGCCCCCTCTGCAGATCACATGTCTATGATCTTGCAATGCAACATGAATATTCTGTTTCTATGTACACTTTGCTTGAGACAAGGAGGGAGAACTCACTTCAAAATGATCAGCACAGTTACCAAATCCTTCGGTCCCATAACCTACAGAATTCTTCACTTGGATTAGACCCAGAAAATGGCAATTGATGTGTTTCAAGGAAAAGCAATGAAGGGGACTGAACTATCATGTATATTAGTACAGATGAATATTCTGTTTCTATGTACACCATGAATATTCATTGTCATATCTTCTAAAGTGCAAGTATTGATTACACTGATTGCTCATTATGCAGTCGGTGAATGGCAGAGCATTTTGATGACCAGAAAGGAGATGACAAAGAAAATAATCAGGAGAGCTTTATAGTTTTGTTTTGACTGTCCAAAATGATGAGAGTTACTAGAAAAACCTAAATTTCAAACCGTCTCACAGAAGCCATATCATTTAGTTTTATAACAAAAACATTAAAAAAAGATGGAACAGATAGATGAATATTAGAAGTCTTTTTGTCAGTTCATGCAAGGGGTTATCTTAAAATTATCACCAAACTTGAATGTCCATATCTGTTGTTCTTTGATTTGATCGCTCCCTTCTTCTTCAATCTCTTGAAACGGAAGCTTTTGGGAATATTTCTCTCCAACATATACACAAGATGGCACTATTAAAAGCCTTAGGAGACTCTAAGTTGACATTTTTATCATCCCAACACCTTCAGCCGATCATGCCTCCAAGTCCAGCCTCACCTCCAACCAGCGAACCTTTACATTGGAATCCGTTGGTCATTGCCATGGTGGGTGCTGTTTGCACAATCTTCCTCTTGTTCAGTTACTACTGGTATACTAAAACTACCCGACTGCTCATTTCTAGGGATGACCTTCTCAAGAAACCGGCAACAAAGGCGACTTCTGAATGATAACAGTCCTGATGATCCTTCTCTACGGTTCCAAAGCCGAGGGCTGCATTCATATATTCTGCAATCACTTCCCATTACTCAGTTCAAGAAGAACGAAGAAGAATTGAGACAAAGTAATACAGATTGTGCAGTTTGCTTGGGTGAATTTGAAGAAAGTGAATGGCTAAAACATCTACCAAACTGTTCTCATGCCTTCCATGTTTCCTGTATTGATGCTTGGTTCCAGAATAATTCAAACTGCCCCCTCTGCAGATCACATGTCTATGATCTTGCAATGCAACATGAATATTCTGTTTCTACGTACACTTTGCTGGAGACAATGAGGGAGGACTGACTTCAAAAAGATCAGCCCAATTACCAAATCCTTCGGTCCCATAACGTACAGAATTTTTGCATGGCAATTGATATGTTTCATCCAAAGGAAGAGCAGTGAATCATCATATTTTGGAAGCTCTGGAGAAAGATAGACTGTTCTATTGTAGCCCTTCAGGAACCCACCTTTAACACAAATTTGATGACAATCTTGAGGGATATTAACAAAAGGCAAGAAACAATGACTCCAGAAAAGGGTTGATTTCTGATATGAAAATAGAATTGAAGCCAATCCTTCCTAGGCCAGTGAGTGGTGGTATGGCAACAACATTTGGGCAGTCCTGAAGCCTCTTACTTCCAAATTTTGATGTTGAGAAACAGTTTTAGATTCTTGTAAAAATAGCATCTACATGTACATGTTTACTTGAATTTCAAGAACAAAACAAGAAAAAGAAGTGATCATTAACTAAATTACCAAACAGTTACCTCATGAAGATGAATATGACTTTGATTAATCCAGGGTGGTTGCCAGAATGAAATATCAGGTGTTGATAGCCAAATTCAATTGGAACTTCAAACAAAAACTTGCCATTGGATAAGAATAGATTTTATGAAACAATGCTGCACTAAATTTATTCAGAATAGTTTCTCTCAGGCTGGCATAGCAGGCAAGTGTAAAAGCCATGATCAACAGGGAAATGCAAATGAATAGCTATTGCAACAAGCTCTATAGAAATTCTCGTCATCAATCATTTCAAGTAGGAAGGAAAAAAAAAATAAGGTTCAATACTGATTGAAAGACCAAACTCCAAAGCCTGCACCACTCAAAGTCTGGGAGGTGAGGTTCCATGAAAAATGAGAGAATAATAAACATATTAAACCATAAATACTCAACTAGATCACGATTCACTCAGTTATCTTCAATTCTTTTACATCCGTCTGAGTAAATGTATGAAGACTCCAATCGTTTCACTAGAGAACAAAATTAGGAAAACAATCGGTTTTTTAAAGAAAAATCAACGCGTCCATGCAAAGAGTATTCTCATTCCCGGGGTGGGAACTTGTGCGCAGCCAAGATTGAACTACTCAAAAAGGTAAATTTTATGCTTATGAAACTGTTTGGTTGTGGAAAAAATGTCTCTTAGACATTTCAAAGCTACACAGTAAGATAGTCTTAATGGCGAGATAGAATTGATGCAACCGACCTAAAATAGTTGAGATAAGCACATAAAACGCTACATCCTGATTCTTGGTTGTAGAAAAGGAAGTCGCACAAAAGTTCAAAACAAGCTTTGCATTGTGAAGTCACTCACCTATTGACAAAAACTTGCTGTCATGGCCATGTCCCAATGCTTTTGGTTTTTGTACCCCTAGTCAGCCGCATGCTATTCAAGTTTTACCTTGCTGTTTGCAAGCAGCTCTGACATCCACTCAGATGCATCACCAAACGTGACCACCCACGAGTTCCTTGCCATTTCAGGATTGGAATTAAAACGGGGGTGAGTATCTAATGCATTCAGACTTCGAAAATTTAAGTGGGAGATTCATTTTGAATTGATGATAAATTGATACTACAACAATTCTATTTCACTCAAATAATTTTCTAACTAGTAGGAAAAAAAAAAAAAGAGAGTGAAGATTAGTTTTTGAGAAACTCGAATTAAAAAAAGGTTACAGCTGTGCTACTCATAACGTCTGAACAGATTATCAGCAAAATTGTTTTCCAAAAGAAATAAATAAAATGTATATATATATATATATATATATATTATTGCATATGAAAGTCACACCCATATAACTTTCATTGTGATTCCATCATTCATTTTGAGTCTTAATAAAACTCATAAATTTTGAAATCACAGTGGAAATCACATAGTTTGATGGTTTCATGAAATAATTCTTCCCCTCATGGAAAAAAAGAAAAAACCCAAAATACAAAAATACGATAAGAAAATTGAGATATCACAAAAACATGATAGCACTTTCATTTATCCTTCTCTGAGCCTTCACAATTTATTCTCACATGTTGAAGAAACCATTACAAACAACCTATAACACCAGAAACATTAAATCTTCTATCGAAAAAAATTGAAACGAACAAAGAAGAGAAACTGACAAACCAAGACAGAATACATGCCCCGACCAGATTTGTATAATGAAGAAATTAGTATACAACAGAAACTGCACAACCCCACTCAATAATTTTTGGCCCTGTTGGCCACATGCCGTCCGTCACACCTCGTATTGTATATTCAGAATCCAAATTTCCACTTCAAATGTTGCCTATGACAACTACAAAGCTCAAATATGGCCTCTCATTTCCTCCACTCCGCCCTACATCACAAAACTCGTCCCACATAGATGATACCACTGTCAAGCTTTCTAGCAAGCTTTGATATTTTCAGCAATCAGGAAATGCATGGAGTGGGAAGCTTTACTGATGAACAAAACCCTAATTTACATCAATCTAAACAACCAGATGCTGCCACGAGCCCCTTGCAAAGTGAGGCTGCATTAACCTAACATACAAACCGTTCATCCCTACAAGAGAATCAGTGAGTTCCTTGCTCTACAATTCGGCCTCCATTAAGAACCACTATATTGTCAACATGCCTCATCATCGATGCTCTATGTGCAATAAGAACAGTTGTTTTGTTCCCCATAATCAGTGTGTCGAGAGCTTCCTGCACCACCCGGCTCGACTCGGACTCAATTGCGGAGCTTGCCTCGTCCAATAATAAAATAGGTGCATTCTTCAGCACCACCCGTGCAATTGCAATTCTCTGCTTCTGTCCTGGTGTTAGATCGATTCCCCTCATGCCCACGTGAGCATCATAACCATGAGGCAAGCTGCTAATGAAATGGTGGGCATTTGCTATTCTTGCCGCCTCTTTCATCTCAGCTTCTGTTGCATTGTGTCTTGCATACATGATGTTTTCCCTAATGGTTGTTGAGAAGATTACAGGTTCTTGCTGAACAAGACCCAGATGGTTCCTCAGCCATCTCAAATTGAATAGTTTAAGATCCCGTCCGTCCAATAAAATTTGGCCAGCAACTGGATCATAGAATCTCTCAATCAGAGAAATGATAGTACTTTTTCCAGAACCTGAAACTCCCACCACGGCTACAGTTTGTCCTCCATTGATTTTAAGACTGAAATTGCTAAATACCGTCATTGCTGGATGGGTTGGATAAAAAAATTCTATATTTTTGAACTCAATACTTCCATAAACATTAGGGGGTTTTAGTGCAGAGCTATCATCTGGGTCAATTTCAGGGACACGGTCAATGATTTCAAAAACTGAAACAAGAGAATCTCGCCGTTTCAGTATATAAGGGGCAAGGCCAAATGGTTCCACCAGAGCAAAGGTTGCAAAAGAGAAAACCATGTACTCCTTCAGGGCCGTGGTTAGATCAATAGTAGCCATTTTTTATGGAGATAGCAGTATACCAAAGGAGGAGAGCATTACAGGAAAAAAGAAGAAACTGCGAAAAACCAAAGGCAAAACCAATGGCCCCTCCATGGAGGAAGCTCTGTATATATATTTCCCTCAGTTGCAATCTATAAAGCTCCATTACCTTGTTTCCAGCACAGAATGCCACCACAGTATAAACGTTCCTAACTGCATCCTCAAGGACCAGATGTGCCTTCCTGTGCATCTCTTGGATGCCCCTTGAGAACCCAGCAAGCCACATTTTCTGCAATTATAACATGAGATTTTATTAGGCAATGTATTACAATACAAGTGATAACTTGAACATATACAATGGTTAATCAACAGAGGATATTAGTACAATTAAATTAACCCTTCACACAGAGTATGTATGACAATAACAAAAACCAGCACAGAAAAATTAATCTCTTCCCACTTGAAGAAATGGGCCCACGATGAAAAAATTATGACAATATGACACAACAACCAGCACTGATAAATCAATCACTTCCCTCTTGTGGAACTGGGATAAATTTTCAATATGACATACCAAACACCTACTGGTGGAATTGCACACTACAAGTAGTGGACCACAAAAAACAACTAAACTAAAAGATCTTAACTGCGGTAGCATCGAAAAATAGGAAACTACCATTGTACGGGACTATTTTTCATTTAATTGAGCCCGTAATAAAAGGATTAAATTATGCAGAACAGAAACACTAAGCTGAAAACACATTGTTTGTCTACAAAAATGCTTATTCCATCAACAGATTAAAGTTCACAAGCAAGATGGTCCAAGTTGCAGTTGTCCATGAATAATACATCAGGGAACCTTACACGGTATTCTTCCTGTCTAATAATTAAACAAACAATTAAAATTAAAAACAAAAATACTGATGATAAAAGACACAAATAGAAGGGAAAAAGTCCAATTCATATCTTGCAGCAACATATGCCAAAGCAAAATGTGTGCAAAAATAATCTAGGTTTAGAACCAAAGTGGTTATTTATATTTGATTAACAGGAACCCCTTCTATATATACACACACACACACATATATATACATATACACACACACACATGTATATACAAATATATACATACGTACGTACGCAGGAGGCAAAGGAAAGACACCCCCCCCCCCCAAAAAAAAAAGTCGTAGCGCCTGGCAAACACAAGTTTCATTGAGGATTGGAGAGAAAAGGTGGAAGAAAAGGATCGGGATGAATTTAGAAGTCTTTGAGCAGGCCCGGTGAGAGACGCATCTAGTGTAAAGAGGGTGGTTCGTGTCTATAAGGAAATTGCCCCACTAAAAAGCATTATTACTAACCACATAAGAATAGGGATAAAGCAATGTGAAGCTTTTACCTATTACACATAAGAACCCTAGTTATCTAGTACAGGAAGCCTGATCCCTTCCTATGGAAGTTAAAGATATATCTCGAATTTGCAGAATGAAATCTACACCCTTTACAATAAGATTATTCTTATGATTATGATAGAAAAAAGAAATATAAAATTTATTCTTGTTACAATTTTTGGTATGCCCTGTCACACATAAGAACCTAGGTATCTAGTACAAGAAGCCTAATCCCTTCCTACAAAAGTTAAAAGACATCTAGAACAAGGATCAAAATTTCGTTTCTTTTCCATCGAAACGGCCGAAACATTTCCGTTTCTCAAGGAACCGAAACGAAACACTAGTGGAATATCGAAATTCACATGTTTCCATAGAAACAAAATTGTTCCGTGGAAACATACCGAATCAAAGGAAATATTTCTTTTGTATCAATAATAATTCTAGAAGTTTGTAAAAAATAATATCTATTTATTTTTCAAGGATTAAGACTTAAAATTACAAGAAGATATTTTTATTATTTTTTCTAAAATAATAGAAAAGTAGTAGAGGAAATAAAGTGTAGAAAAACAACTATTTTAATACTAAGCTACTAATTATAATAGGTTTAAATGGCTATTTGTTTTACCTTTTATTTTATATGTAACTTGTGTCAAATTATCTAATTCGTGGATATTATATAGTATATATTTATTATGTCATTTATCATGAATATGATGTATATGCCTTAAATATGTACAAATATTCAATAAATAAGCTTATTTGTATAAATAAATAAATTTTAAGTTATGTTTGCACATGTTTCCAATTTTTTTTCCGTTTCCATTATGTTTCCGAAATGTTTCCATTTCCAGACAGATCGAAGCTATACATCGAAACGATATTTTGATCCTTGATCTAGAATTTGCCAAATGAAATCTACACCCTATTCTTATAATTATGATAGAAAAAAGAAATACAGAATTTATTCTTGTTACAACTTTTGATATTGGGGCCAAAATGTGCTGGGAATTATCAAAATATGATACTAAATTAGAGAGTTGATTCTATTGGAACCATAGTCTTTCTAAAGTTCTAACATGGTCCCCCAGCTATATGTTGTTTCTAACATGTAAACTTTCCTTCAGCTGCTTCCCAAGGATAGAATGCCTACCAAAAAAAGAACTTAGGGAAGAGGGGGCCAAATTCCAAACAGATATCCTATTTTGTTAGACAATATTAAGGATACTCATCATATTTTTTTCTATAAGGTATCAAGAACCAGACTAGAGGTAATTGCTTGGGGCAACAGTAAAATGTCCAGGCTGTCAAGCGTGGGAATTTGAGTTCAAGTCTAAGACACGTTATGCAAATAATGTTAAAAGTTAGATTTATATCCAATTTACTCCTCCCAGCACCCCAAATTCATGGGACCAACACTAGGTAATGGTGGGACAAGACAAGGTTCTACTGTTCAACACCACTCAACTTCAACAAGATTAGGAACCAATCATTTTTAATGAAAGCATGCTTAAGATGCTCCCAATCAAGCCGGCATACTAGTAACAGATACTGGCAAACCATCACGCATCTAAAATAGCAATGGGGCATGACCTCCCCAATATGAGCACCAAGGGCTCTCTTATGCCAAATAGCACAATCCACAGGTTGATCGCAGCTTAAAATAGAGTTCAACAGATCAATAGCCAAGGCAACCAAGCAAATTGTCTCAAAAACATCCATGAAAATCAATGCCCATTTACTATGCAATTTTGTAGACTAACAGATACTAGCAAGCACCCAAAATACATCCATAATCAACATTGGCATATGGAAATGCAGCATATATAACCAACCACACATGAATGTTGCATTGAAGACAAAGCATAATAAAAGCCTCTCTTCTACAAATCAAATGTAATGTTAGCAAATCCACCCCTTCAAAATCAACCAATTCACATGTCCTCTTAAAGTCTTTACCATCCTAACACAAAAGAAATCCTACCAAACTTAAAGAATCCCATAGACTTTCAATTTGAATAGCAGCGACTCTATTATTTTATGACAGCCCTACATTTTAATATATATATATATATATATATAAAGACGATGGGATTTGAACCTAGGAAGACATTCACTCAATAGTAGCCCAAGTTACCCACTAAACAAATTTGAAGGCGAAAAATAAAGGCAGTGTGCCCCATGATGATCAAGAAGCCTTTTTTATCCTAAGGCAAGGTCCATGATAGTTTTTCAATTCTTTATTTGTTTCATTTCATGTTGGTGTGTTGCCGGATATATTTATTTATGTTTTATTAAGTTTTATGACTAAAGGGTATTTTGGTAATTTATTAATTTGTTGGACATGGATTGTAGTTGTGGTATTGGTCATGTTCTGAGTCATGTTATTGAGTTTTTATCTGGAGCCTTAGTTTTTTTAGTTTCCTATTTTGAAGTTACAGTTTTAAAAAGAGTAGAAGAGCCTAGCATTATCTATACGATCTCTTTATTTCGACAAAACTAAATTTATGAGAATTTAAGATTATGCTTGTGTAATGTGGCTTAACCCTTGCAAGGGTGAAGCATAAGAATTTTAGGTGGATTCATTTTTTTATATATATTTTTCTTCTCTTCTTTTGCTCAATTTTTACCGTTATGAGCTACTGTTCACATCCCCAGAAGAGTCTTGATTTCATCCCAAAACTCTGACCAACCCCTTTCCCTATCTTTTGGCATTTTAATTCAAGGCCCAAACCAAATAATATTTGCTGTCCAAAAAATTCCTATTTGTTTATTCCTAAAATTCTTACAACCAAAAACTTTTAAAATCAAGCCAATTTCATCCCTTTCAAATCCCCAAAGCTTAAATAATAAAACCCTAAATGTACAAGCTTTCCATAACCAAAACCCAGGACAAAATCCTGCATCGGTAACTTTATTAAGGTTGCCTAAAACTGTCCTACATCATTACCACTTGGACATGACATAAGAAGCACGGAAATAGACACATGAACATGACATTTCAAAAAATTAGGAAATGGATACCTTTTTTTTCAATTGGTAACATGGATACGTAATATATATATATATATATATATATATATATTATTTTTTATGACTATCTAATAAAACCTAATATTTTTTCAATCAAGATTTTCATAAAAACACACAAATCACAACAATATTATTAAAACATAAAAATAACAAATTCATTAAATAAAAATTCAAGAATTTTATCCATGATCCAAATTCCAATAAAAAATTTATTAACTACTATACAAAATATTTATATATATATATATATAACCAAAAAACAAAAGCAGAGGAGAAAAAGAGGGGAAATCAAAAAAAAAAGTAAAAGACATATCCCAAACATGTCCCTAACATGTCTTAAATTCAGAAGAAGAAAAACATTGACTCTCTTTTTTCACGTGTCTAGAATGCATTTATGTCCAATGCGTATAATAGAGTGTATGTGCTTCATATGACATGACACTAGTTCTTGTGAAGAAAAATGTCGTAGTCATTTTGTGTTGATAATTCATTTCAAAATATAAGTTTGTAAGTGTTAAGCTAGGTTGAGTCACATAAGCAATATTGATAATTAAGACGAAGACTGAAGTTGAACTTGACTAAATTGGTATTCATATAAATCCACGACAATTTAGAATTGTGTGCAAAAGAAAGGTAATATTCATGGATTGCATTTTTACAGTTACTAGTATATTATCTTTCTTATACTAGTTGGATTGTGTATAATGATTCATTACTTTAGATAATTTAGTTTTGATTGTAGGCTACATTGGCTAAGGAAATGACCTTTTTATCCCTAGACTTGACTTGGAATTTTATATTTTGTTGTGCCAAACAAGTATAGTAACAGTAACTTACTTATTCGAATGCAATTCAAACATACCCATTCTAGTGAAGTACTCCCTAGACTTGAATTGGACTGTTATATTTTTTTGTGCCAAACGAGTATAGCACCAATAGCTTGCTTCACTGAATCCGCCCGTTGCTCATTCAAACATACCCATTCTAGTGAGGTACTCATTCGAACGTGAATGGTCTTCATTCTAACATAACGGTAAATTTAATGTAAATTTTTCAGAGAGCCATTCTTTCGAACTCTTGAAGTCCTCGTTTGAACGTGTGTTGCTTAATCGTTCTAACGCTATGGATTTGTTCGAACTCATATCTTTTCCAGCTACATTTTGAACCTGACTCGGGAATGTGTTTTCTAATCATTTTTGGGTTTCATATTTCCTATATCGGGCTTCCTTTAAGGTAAGTGTACTCTAATGACTATTAATCACATTAGGCTGATTGCTGAATGAATAGAGTTCAGATAGTTATTCTCTTGCACGATTCTTTGTGAACTATGTATCCTAGAGCTTCTATCGATTAAGAGTGAGGAATAAGATAGATTCCTTGGATAAACTCTAGCATAGCCTCATAAGCCTATAGCAATTGCACAAACAGACATTGAATGGTATTTGCACACTACTAAATTTGTTGCGGTGGATTTGAGCTTGTAATTGTACTACGTGCATTCAAGGCTTATAGATTTGAGGCTTGTTCGTTACTAGTCAAGAAGCAAATCTAAAGAGTTCAAGCGAAAATTGTACTAACTGACATAATGCCTAATGGTCCTGCTTATGTGATTCAAGTAAATTTAGTTTCCTTAATTTTATTTTATTTTTGAATTTTATATACTTGCACTTAATTTCTTTGCTAGCGGATAGACGAACCGTAAGTTTTTTTTCTCCCTAGATTAAGGTTTTCCTATATTAAAAATTGTGCCTCTTAATTATGTGATTGATTGTTTTATTTTTCTCACTTAATTATAATTGGTCATATTTTAATTTTGGGGATTATTATTTAGATCATGTCAAATTGGATTACCACCTTAGACAAACGACTCTTGTTCAATTCTGTGTGCATTGAATAATTAAGTGTGGGGATATTTGCGCACGTTGATTGAAAATTGATCTTTTGATTGAAAACTTGATTTTCTAAACCCATCTTGTTTTGACAACCCAAAGTTATTTACTTGAAAATACAAAAAATAACAAGACCCACTTTTTTTAAAGAAATATAGCAACACAAATTATCATCCTCAAAACTCCATCCTGGCCAAATCACTGCTGACGTCCTAAGACCACATTGAATGCAGCATACTATTTCATAGTGCAATCCACCAAGCACTTGGGTTCTTTAGAAGTGCTCCCCAAATTTGTGCTGAAACTAGTGTCACAAATACAATTCAAGTTCAAAAACCTCGTACTACAAGATGAAAGACTTGGCTTGCCTACAATGGAATGACAATACCATGAGGTGTTTTGGTTTTATGCATACAATTGTGCGGGTGCACATGAAGATCATCACTAGACTCAATTAAGACGACCTCCCAAAAAGCTTGCTAAGCTAAATAAAAAAATTTAGCAATAAAAATTTAATAATTATGCCTCAGGTAAGGCAAGCATTCTCAGAAAGGATTTATATCAAATCAGAGTATCATCGTATAAAATCAGAATTGTATACGAGGAATGTAACAATCGTAAATATTTGCAGATACATGTTGTGTGTTACAATCCACTTAATATCAATACAATGCAATTTCTATTGCTAATGCAAACATCAGGTATGGTATATCTTTGATAAATGGACTAAAAACTGGAGTACATATGCAGTTATGCGCTATATAACAAACACAAAAAAGAATGAACATTCAATATTTTTGTTTATAAAAAACAAAAAAAAAGGAATATGAACCTGTGCAATAGCAGAAACAGTAAGAATTGGTATAGTTGCCAAAGCAACGAATGCCAATCTCCATTCCAATAACATCCCAATAAGAATGGCAACAACAACAGCTGCACTGTCTTGAATGAAAATAGAAAGCCGGTTGCTGAAAGCAGCACGCACAAACGTGGCATCATTTGCCAAGTGAATGGATAAGGTGTCACCACTGTTTTCCTCTCCATTAAACCATCCAACTTCATTCTGCAGCATTGCTGAAAAAAAAACGTGTATATAAATAAGCTGACACAAGTTCGCTCCCACATTAAAATGTCATGAAGGCAAATAAGTGAAGGCAAGAACTCAATTTCAAAGCAAAATAAATTGTGCAAGGAAGATGCATCTACCTGAGAACATCATTCTCCTAATTCGCTCAGTCATTTTCTCCCCCATTATACCAAAATAGAAATGCTGCAAAAAATTGGCAACTACTGTCACAATACCCATGCATGTGATGATCAAGCACCATTTGTTCACATAATAATGCAGGTGGTGACCTTCAGCCCTATAATAAGCCGTAACTACCAGTGCAAGAACATAAGCAAAGAGAGGATTAAAAGATCCGAAAATAGCAGCACCAATGCTTCCAAAAACCGCATAAAGCCACTCTGCAAAGCTGAGCCTTACAAGCCTCCAAAACGGTGGAGGTTTTGAGTATACCGGGCCACTTTCATCCTGCTTTGTAGGCACATAATTCACTTGACTTTTAGAACGAGTGAAAGTCTTTGAATGGGAGCGTTCATTCTTAGGATCTGATGTCAAGAGCGGGGAAACAGGGGATTCAGGGTCTGAAGCATTTGGGGTCTGTTGCTTTGCAGAGGTCACATCAATTTTAGGCAACTCTGGTAATCTCATTTCTAAGCTATCTTGCCTCTCTATTGAAGGTGCATTATCTGCTGCATCCAATGGCAAGCCATTATCTGGCAGTTTCTCTCGAGGTGTTATCTGGTTTTTTGGTGACTCGTGAGAGTCATAGGTGCCATCTGTTAGCTCAATCACATGTATACCATTGGCTCTCTGAAGAGAAGGTGACTTGATCATCTTAGGAGATGATGGTTCTTGGAAGCTGTTATTTGATGATGAATCCTTTTCAATTTGGAAAGTTGTAGTCTCCTCATAGTTCTTAGTTGGTGTCCTGGTAAAAGATCCAGAATAAATCAACAATTGAAGTAGTGAATATAGGTAATTTCTTTCTTTTATTTTCTCTGTTTTTTGGTGGTGGTGGGGGGATATGATTGACATTATGAACTGCAATCAATGTTGAACATTTATGAAATGCCCGTGCAAAACACAAAATGTCATGGAACACACACCAGCCAAGCGTGTCCAGCAAAGTGATGTGATCAAGATCAAGGCACTATTTTGGATGCAAAGGAACTGGTTTTATAACATTTTTAGCTTAGAAAAGGTAATATTTTGTTTCTGGGGTCATTAATTTCTTCCTTTATTTTAGTATAGTTTCTTTCTTTTTTTTAATGTTAGTGGTATTCCTACAATTTGATTAAGCCTAGGATTGGGTTGGGTTTATGGGTTCATTGTGATGGATTTTATTTCCGTTAGGTATGGGTTTAATTAGGGTTCAAGTGACTAGTCAAATAAAGTTTCTTGGGGTGAAGTAACTGTAGGCCCAAGTTGATAGACTTACAAATATATGATGCCGCAAAGACTTAGAAAGGTTTTGGTGAATAAGATTCAAATCTAATATTTCCTTTAATTCACTTATTTATTTCTTCTTGGGTTTGCTTTAGCAAAATAGCTTGTGGAATTGGAGCCTATAATGCTGGAAACTGGAGATTTTTAACCAAGGATCAATTTTTTGCAAGTTTCAGCCCTGATCAGTGCTACTAGGTCCACCTTTTATTGATGTCATCTCATTCCCTATCTTTCTACATCAAGAAGTGAGAAACATATTACTGAATCACAAGTTACCTAGACCTTCAATACACATCTCTTTATTGCATGGACTATTCAAAATAAGCAAAGCACTTTAATAGAATTTATTTCATAGACATACTTTTATCCTAGGGTTAATACTAAAAGAAATTGAACAGTTGATAATTCACCAGTGTTCCTGTGTCATAAGATTTGAGGATTAGATCAACCCAACATCCAGACACACCTGCACCTACACACATACCGAAGTCCATGTATATAGCTTGCAACCATACAAGATAATTCACTATGTTCATTATAACCAGTAGTTTATGTGTATAATATACCTTTTAGGAAGTTTCACTGCCTCCTCACATCTAAGAAGCTCTGCATAGAGCCCATCCAAGCTTAACAGTTCATCATGTGTACCCATTTCAACAAGTTGACCCTCCTCCATCACAGCAATGTAATCAGCATTCCTTATCAAGCTTAGCCGTCGAGCAATTATTATAGTTGAACGACCCAACATAATGATATCTAGAGCCTCCTGCACAGTCCTTTCTGCTTCAAAATCAAGACCACCAGTAACTTCATCAAGTAGGAGAATAGATGGGTTTGAAAGAACTGCCCTGGCAACAGAGAGTTTTATTTTCTGTTCTTCTGTCAATGCTAAACCAGCTCTACCCACCTAAGATGCATCCAGTTAAAAAAATAAATCAATGAGAAGTGTCGACACCATAATGTGGCTTAAGTAGATATCCAAGGCTTTCTACCTGCGTCTCATATCCCTTTTCTAGAGAGCTGATAAATGCATGTGCATGTGCTATTTTAGCAGCTTCTTCAATCTGATCAGAAGTAGCATTGGATCTTCCATAAGTTATGTTATCTCTTATGCTCAAACTTAGCAAGGCAGGTTCCTGGGTGACAAGTCCGATTTGGTTTCTTAACCATTCTAAATTCAGGCTTTTAATATTTTCTCCATCCAGAAGTACTTCCCCTGCACCACAAAAAGAAAAACAATTAAAATCTGAAAAAAGAGAAGAATTTCAAGGAAAGCAATGACAGTTGGCACAAATCCAAAGAAAAATGTAAAACCAGACAATTGGAAACTACTGCATATGCAATACCTAAAGTGGGATCATAAAACCGTTCCATGAGTGGAATTATACTACTTTTTCCTGATCCATTCCTGCCAACAAGAGCCACAGTCTTCCTAGCAGGTACAGTAAGGTAAAACCCACTTAAGATAGGTATTTCAGGACGAGACAGGTAGCTGAAATAAACATTCCGGAACTCGATGTTTCCTTGCACTGAAATTAAGGTACTTCCATCCTGATTAACAGTAGAGCTTGAACGGCTTATCATCTCATAAAGTCTATAAGCAGCAATTCGCCCTTGCTCAAATGAATAGAAGTTTGTTGCTGCCTGATTCAGCCCACTGCAAAACAGAAATATTACATCAGTTAGAGAGAGAGAGATTAAAAAAAAATTAAGGATATTGGAGGTGCTTACAGGCCACTTAAAATTATAGCAAAGATAGCTGCAATGATTTCACCACCACTGGCTTTTCTATGTGTAACTAGGAATCTTCCAACCCAAAGTTGCAAAGCACATGAACATATTGCAATTCCGTAAGTGAACCCGAGACCAAGTCCTTGCACAAGGCTTATCAATATACCATATCTCAGGGTTGCTTGGAGAGAAGTTGCATAAGAATACTTCGCCAATGTTTCATTTGTGAATGCGTATAAGGTCCTAATGTAAGACACTGCCTGCTCCAATAGAAATATTGAAGTCATAACCAAAGAACTCATGCTTTACTAGAATAAGAACACAACTACACATTATTCATTTAGGTAAAATACTACAACCACTGCCTTGCTCATTTTACATACAAAAAGCATACTATTATAAAGAATTTAGGCAGGAAAAGCAAATTTAAGACACAGCTCTATTAAGCAACCAATTGCTCCAAAACCTTAAGTTGTCAAAGAATGGGCCAACAATGTATATCAAACTCTCCACACTCTACACATGACCTCAGACTTGCATGTGGGGAGACAAAGAAACTACAGAAAAATGCAAACCAGATAGTGCAAAACAAAGTCCAAACAAACCAAACTGAATAAATACAAATGGAGAAACTTGAACCCAAGTTAAGATACCAATTACTCCAAAAGTTTAAGCTATTAGAGAATAGACCAACAATATATATCAAGCTCTCAAAAAAGTTCAATGTGTGTTAAAAAAATATCTGTTACCCAAATGTCATGTCCCCACATATTCTCCACATTTTCCATTAAATAAAGTCAAAAGAAAAACGAAGAAGAACAAGATGCATTTTAACTCTTCCATCTCATGAATCAATGTCCCATTCATCACAAGAAATGCAAGAACTCTCTTAAATATCCTCTCAGACATCTTAAGTCACTCCATGCCTTAAATACACATTATGAAAACCAAGAGAAACTTACTTGAAGCCCTCACACATGAAAAAGAAGTCTTTTGCCTAAAGCTAAGTCTGAGATAAATCCTTTTTTCCCCAAAGCTAAGACGCCAAGAAAATGCACCCAACGTTCAATTAAATCCTGAAGATACTATATTTTAAGTTTGTTATAAATATGGTATTTTTGTTAAGTGGAAAACTCCGCCAGATGATGACTTTTGTTGCTTAATTCCCATTACACGCATCACAAGGGAGGATCACAGACCTTCTAATGAAGATTAATGAGACTAAAAAACAATCAACAAGATGCTTCCAAACTTACTAAATGAAACATGAGCAGAAACCCCAGCAGCACTAATATCACCAAAATTCAAGTATGACGAAGGAAACGAAGAATGCTTTGAATGGCACCATTTTACTATGCTAGGAAACTTATGCTCGACAATATTGGACTAAACTAAAATGTAACAAGATGTAGCAAAGATCTCACAGCATGCCAAACTGAACCACAAAATCTATTACTCAATGACACAATTGATGGACATACGATTTCAATTAACTTAGAGATGGCATATAACAGTGTATTATGGAAATTATGCACCAAATAGATTTATTAAGATGACCGAGGACATATGAAGTGAGAACAATTTGAGCATTAACGAGTAATTTCCAATAACAGTAAGCTTACCTCAATGATATGAATTGATCCCTGTTGTACTGCTTACAAATGAACTAATCATACATGAGGAAAAAAACTAGGGTGCAAAGTGTTCCTTGATTATCCAATTTTAATTGATAAGACTGGTGAAAGAATAACCCAAGCTAGGGGGGGTATTGAGAGATGTTTTCTGCTACAAAAGGTTTAAAAAATGTACACAACCAAGAATACAACAAAAGAATTTCTGTCAAATTAGGAGTGAAAAAAGCGGGTGGTCGAAAATGATAGCCAACAAAGACCCACAGGCCATTATTGTCATCATCATAGTTCAATAAATCATAATAATTGCTATAGAACCAGAATAAGATGGATGAAGCAGAAGCTTCCAGAGTGTACTTTGATTGATATATGAACACAATACTAAAGGTAAAACTTTTTTTTTTGATAAGTAAGAGTATTGTATTAAAGCACCCCAAGAAGGAAGGGGGGGAACCCATGTACAAAGAGGACTCGCAAAAATTAGAACCTCATATTGCACAATAAATTTACAGAAGTATGAACATACGAGGGGGTATACCTCAATAATCCAAAAATATAAAATCTTCAAAAAAACTGTCTTTAATTCCACGCAAAAACATCATAACCCCTTCAAGGAACCATCTTCCATACCTTTTTCCTCCCCTTTCTTCCACAAACCCTTATCCAACTTTTCATAAAAGCCATCACCGACAAAGGCATCACGCAACAAACACCAAATTGTGAAGGAATAGGCAATCAATGGACTCCTTGCTATTTAAGTACATACTACATCTTCACGCAAGTGAAACACCCCTTTTTGGGTTATCTATGGTTAACCCCCCCCCCCCCCCCCCCCAAAAAAAAAAAATAAAATTAAGAGACCATACAAAAAGTGTAGCCTTATAGGCAAAGAAAGCAGATGTAAACTTCACAAGAACGGGAAAATTGATTTTCCACCATAACCAAGGTCATCTAACTAGTTAGGATACACCAAGGAGATAATGGTTAAGCAGTATGTGATAAGATTATAAAGAAAAATGCCATTACACAATATTGGTCCCACCAATGCAAGGTATTGGGAGGGTCCCACCTTTAACATTATTTGCCAAAAGTGGCTACTTCAGACTCCAATTCGAGTTTCCCATGCTTGACAACCTTAATCAGAACTCTTTGGATTAATTCATAATAGGTAAACATATGGGAGCTTGGAAAATTCAACAGAATACAAGAAAGGAAAAGCAATGCCCCATATGTGTGATAAGATATTATAAAATATGTTTATGCCTGTTTGGTAGCAAATCTGACGCAAACCTGTAAACCCCCCAAACTAGCCTAAAAATAAACAAGTGCAGGTTATTTTTGTCTATATGTGGTTGTATTCGAGTCAACTGAAACCAACAGTAAGGGTCAAATTAGGGTTGTAATCAGAACCCTTTCGATTAATTCATAATAGGTAAACACATGGGGGCTAGGTAACTTCATCAGAATGCAAGAAAAAGTGAACCATAGCCCCTCACTCCAAACAATACCACAAGATCCTCTCCCTGAATTTCTCAATTTTCTATAGCAATAGGTGGTCGGTTGAGAAATGCCACGCTGGAGGCGGTGGGGGCACCACAAATCCAGAAAATTGTGGCAGTTCTATGGTTGTGTGTGATAGATATATTAGTTGTGGTAATCAGGTTTAAAGAACTCTTATTTTTTAGGCCTACAAGGGTTCCCTTGTTAATGTGGGGAATGAGGTGATCATTGGTAATTCCTTTTTTTTACCACTTATTAAGACGCCTAATAGGCAAACTACATATACAAAAGAAAGACAGAAAGAAAGGAGCTAGAGCTAGCTCCTACAATACAATTTAAGTCCCCCCCAAAAACTCTATGAAAGTGTGAACTGAATTGAATATGGAAAATGCCCAGAACTCCAACAATGAAAAAGTTACCAAAATGTGTTATTCCACCAAGATACTGACACCTGTGAATCCTCAAATCATTGGTAATAGGTTAGAGAATGAGACATGCTTTGGACTCCTCCTTTCTTGTTTCTGTGCTTTGATCAGTAAAGGTGGTAAAGAATTTTTTTTTTGTTTGGGTTGGTGGGATGGTCATGTAAAACAAAGATCAATAAATGCACCAATAAGAAAGAGCGACATGGTTAATATTGAGGGTCATGCTAAGGCGAGGGTGACCAAAAATAACTTTGGGAGAGGTAGTTAAAAAAGATATGATAATATATAATTTAACAAAGAGAATGACCTTAGGGCTTGTTTAGAAACTTTAGAAATTGAATCAGTTAAATTCAAACCCATTTCCACAAACTAGTCCAGTAGAAAATGAGATTAATCAAAACTAGTTTTGATGTAGAAGTAGTTTGGTAGAAATGACTCCTCAACACTTACTTTCACACACACACACATCTACTTCTATGTTCACCTCCCAAAAAAACAAAATCAAATCTTTTATTCAATTGTAGATATAAAAAGTTTCTTTCCTTTTTAACATGAATTTGGATTAAAGATAACAAAGGCATTCACTGCCGTCTTATGTGCCTGCCTTCATGTATCTATGGACACACACATCTATTTTTGTCACCCAGAAAGACAATCAATTCTCTCTCCTAAATCTAGATCAAAGACAACACAAAATTTCATCGGTCCTTTGAAAGAAATTCTTCATAAATGGTGTCAAAATTGCGATGAACAAAGAGAAGATAAACTCACCTTTCTCCATTGGCATCCTCTCTGAAAATGGTCATAACAGTAAGTGGCCATGGAGTTGAAAGCTGCCTTGAAGTTAAGATGGGCATGGTCGTTCGTGGCTTTAGTCGAAAAGGAATAGGGAAAAATTGGTTTTGTTTCAAAACAAGGGAACCCTCATTTTAAATGTGGCCCTGTTTTTGACCGAAATAGGATGGAGAAAAAACCTAATAATTATAGAACTTGTAGTTACCAAACTAGGGCTTAACTTTTTGGACCAGAATAATACCCACTAAAACTGGTTTTTGCCATTCCTAATCACCCCCTTAAATAGAGAAGAATAGCAAGATAGGATTCATGTAGCCAACTCCAAATAATTGGGATAAGACTTGTTGAGTTGAGTTGGTTGCGGGATGGTGGTCGTTGGCTTCCATTTTAATTGTATGAAAAAAAAAAGTTCTTGTAATAACTTTTAAGCTTCTTTTCTCCTCCTTTTCCTTTTCCTCCTCACATCCCTCATCCGCATCCTTCTTCTTCATTTTCAAACCATAACTTTTTTTTCTTTTTGTTTTTGTTTGCTGTATAATTGTATGAACTTCAAAGAAACCAAAAGAACACTCTTACCCATCTGAAATCTCATCTTAATTGGATTGGGCTTGGTTTGAGAGGTGTAGCCAATCCAATCACCTGAACTTGTATTCATTTTTGGTTGGCTCACCCACACACAATCACCAGCTAGAATAATCCAAATATTCCTAATGATTATTGTATTTTCATTGATTATTATTGTCATTCATTTAAACCCAAAAACAACCTGCAAATACCATAATCATGATGGATATTTGTAGTGAATATAACTGACAACTATCAGCTGACATAACGGTTAAGTTGTGTTTGGAGGAATGGAAAATAACTAAAACTCTCTGACCAATCAAATACAAATTGAATTTCCACGTCGATGTAGTAAGAAAGTATGTAACATATCCAGAAGGTACATGCAAATTGTACTACAAGGCCCAAACTAAACTGTGACCAAAGAACAAACTGATTTCACATGTCAAAACATAAATTTTTTAAATGAAAAGAAGAAATATGCATCTACACTAATGGCCCAATTTACAACATGTCTTAAAGTTAAAATTTTGCAAAAGATGGCATAAAGTCCTTATACAACCATCTAACAGCGACATATCATATTATGATGCGCTTGTGCTGAACCAGCACAGCAGCAGATTGAGGGTTCATTTAGTATGTACAAGTCTATTAGATCAAAAAATCATGGTCCTGTGCATGTGCATGTGATCTTTTAAATGAATTTTAACATATCCAGAATTCTACCCTTTCAAATAAAAGCAAATTAGGTATGCTCTCCAAAGTTTTCTTTCAAAAAAAAATAGGAAAGAAAGAAAGATAATAGTAAATGTAATATGCCCTGAGCTTTCATCTAAATCAAGTAAATAAAAAGATTAAAAAACAATTGAGAAGTTCAAAGATTTGCTTAGATTAGAAACATATATATAACCTGTTCAGCAACGCTTGCTGCTTCAGCATAAGCATCTTGAATATTTTCAGCCAGCCTGTGGAGAAATATGTTTGATATCCCCCCCGCAGCAACAATGAAAGGACCAGTGGCTAATGTTAGGAGAGCAATCTGCCAACAATTGACAAATCCAAAGACAAGACCACTAAAAAAAGTTGCCATGTTGTGAATATAATTTCCCACCTGTCAAGACAAAGCCTATTATTTATGGTAATTGCAAAAATTGAAGCAAACTTAAAGTGACTAAAACATGTTTAATGATAAATAAATAAACACTGGTTTCTTTATTAATTGCAAAGTAAATTGTGGTCGGAAACGTACTTTTTCACTAAGAGCAGACTGAATGAGTAGCACATCACCTAATACTTGGCTCACAATGTCCCCATTGTTCCCATATGTATCAAAAAAACTCATGTCCTGGTTAAGTAATACTTGAACATATTTTGATCTGATGACAGCAGTCTGCCTTTCTCCAGTAAGAATCCAGCATGAAACCTCTATTACATAAAAGGAATCAATTTTGGCAAAGCAAAGGAGCCTCATCTGCATAACTACAACATAACATTGAAGGAGCAGCTAAAATGTTAAACTTACCAATCCAACCAGCAGCAAAAACACCTGAAGCTATATAAATTATGTACAAAGCATGCTGCAGAATAAACAAAAACACAATTCGTTATTCAACTTCCAAATTTAATGAGTTAAAATTAAGAAGATCTATTAATACATAGCTAAACTGTGGTACACTCTTCCTGGTGTTGGCTTGGAAATTGTAAGAGTAAAGGGGTTAGAGAGAACAGGGACACAGCCCCACGTTGTCTGTTGTGGTGTATTTGGCACAAGCAAAACAAAAGGATTTTTCATTAAGGCAAAGAGTGGTCCATGATAGTGCTGGAACGGGTGATGATGTACACATAACATAAGCCCAAGCATAGGTGTTGAGTGTGGTGTGGGTGTGAACATAGTCATCGGATTCCTCTAATTCCTAAAACTTAGTGCATGGAGACATGTCTAAACTTTTACTTCTCTTCTTTGGGGTCTGGCATGCCAGATACATTTAAGTGCCAAGATTTTTCTCCCATACCCCAGAGAAAAATGAAGTTGAATATAAGAATTTACTTACATAATGGGTTATCCTCCCATGCTGACATGTATGTTCAACAAGAAAGTACGTCAAGAGAGCAATTACAGGAGCTTATAGAATTAAACTTAGATTGCTTTCATCCCTCTTTGTTGAACATAATTGTTGCGTATATACCCAATACAAAATATGTTAGACACAAGTCCCACACCCATTGCTCTATTGTGTCGTGTCTTTAAGTGAGTATTCATGCATTTTGAGTATCCATTAAACTTAGATCCACATAAGTAGTACCATTTGAGCTCAAGGATTTCTGTAACAGGAATCCACTCTCCCCTTTCTTGTTTGTCTTGGTAATGGAGACCTTGAGCAGGATGTTGAGTCAAATTGTTAAGGGAGGGTTGTTAAGGAGCTTTGAGCTTGGTCTCGGGAAGGGAGCTAATATGATTGTCTTACATTGTTGTTAACTGATGATACCATTATTTTCTTCAAGTAAATGAAATATAATTGAGATACTGGAGATGTGCATCTTTGTTTCATGTTAGTTTCCCGTCTTTGTGTGAATTTGGGTAAGAGCGTACTCAGTCCAATTTGGGATTGTCTTACATTGTTGTTAACTGATGATACCATTATTTTCTTCAAGTAAATGAAAAATAATTGAGATACTGGAGATGTGCATCTTTGTTTTATGTTAGTTTCCTGTCTTCGTGTGAATTTGGGTAAGAGCATTCTCATTCCAATTGGGGAGAGGAGCGATGTGGAGGATTGGGCAGTTACAACAGGAGTAGAGTGGGTTTTCTTCCCACTTACTCTACTGGTCTTACCTTGCCTTCAACTTATAAATTGAAAGCAATCTACTTAATACATGTAATCATCTTCCAACTAATATAGGAAAGGGGGATCGACTTCAAGGTATGCTTTGCAATATAAAAGTACAATGATTAGTAAGAAAGTTCTGGTAGGAGAATCTTTTTTTATCAGAATTCTCTTATCATTCCTAGTATACATCATCATTCGAACGCCAAGTAGAAACACTATAAAGATAATATCTTCACTAATCCGAAAAAGTATAAAAAGTTGAAAATGTTATACAGAAATGGAAGAAAGCAGAGTTAAAAGCATCAGGAACCACCTGAGCAAACTTCTGAAACAATTCATCTGATCTTTGTGAATGATCAAAGCTCAGTAACTGAATAACCTTCCCAAACAAATGCAAATACACAACAAGCGCCGACCCATGCACCATGGCAGCCAAGGACCCGGCAAACATCAGAATCCAATCGAATCCATCGGCACAAGCGAAGAGCCCCGAGAATGCCACCGCCGCAGGTGGCGGCTCCGTCTCCTCGGCCTCTTCAATTTCCTCATCTTCATCCACTGCCGCGGTTTCGGCACCGGTGCCTGGTTCCAAGTACGGCGAAGGTGATTCCGGCGGCTCCGATACCTCCGACACCGGAGTTAACGGCTGAATGTGCGGTGGGGACCATCCAAAGATACCCCTTGACACCATCCTCGGCAATTGTTTGCAAAAACCCTAAACCCTAGTTCATTTAAAGGCCTAGAATGGGCAAAGATTGAAAATTCGGCACATGTTCCGTTGATCTTAGAGGAAACTTAAGCCACTTGGTTGAGAAATGTGATTTCTCAGGGCTTTGTCAGCTTTCTCTTGTACCAACACCATTAAGAATCAATGAAACGGTCATATAACTCGTACGTAACAGACATTGGCGTAGGGTATTCATCTTCTTCCTCTGTACAAGACCTCTCTACCTCTCTTTTCTTTATGTTTCTATCTTCTTTCTCTCTCTCCTCTCTAAATTGACGTTGCCTTCCCGATACCCATTTCCGTCGTTTTCAATCTCTCTCTCTCTCTAAATTAAATTAACTGTATTCCCGGCATCGTTTTTTGGTCGTTTTCTCTCCCGTCGGCGTTAAAAGCGAAGAGGGAGATTAACATCATTACGTTGCCGAGTATTTGCTCTTTCCAGTCCATTTTTTCAACTTTCTTCCCATTTTTTTTTCTCACCCTCTTCCCTTTTTTTAAAATTTGAGGGGAGAGCTTGCAGTGTTATCGTGAGGACCGAAAGGTATGCATCTCCCAAAAAATTTTACTTTTAATGGCAATCCTGTGTTAATGAGTAATTAATTCATCACCTTTTTTCACAATTTGATGATTTTTATAATTTTAATATTTTTAAAAATTTATGTAAAATATGCATATAATAGATTTATAAAATAAAATTTACTTAATAACGTCTTCAAATGAGATAACGTAAGTATGTTCTATGCTTTTATTCCTACTTTCTTCTTTGCTTTGGTCTTAAAGTATGGTTATTTTCATATTGTTGATCATGCTGAGGCATTAGCAATGATTTATGGCCTTCAATTTGCTAAGTTTATTGGCATTAGGATTGTAAACGGATCGAATTCGGACTGGATAAAAGCTCATCCGAATCCGATCTGTTTGATATAAAATCTGATTCGATTTGTTTATCCGACGAATCATTCGAATGTTGATCCGTATCCGATCCGTTTAATAATCGGATCTCCAATCCGTTAATCTGGTCCGATTTATTTAAAATTATAATATATATATATATTAATAGATTATATATATTTATATATTAAAATATATATAATATATTATATATATAATATTTATATAATATATTATATATATATAAACGGATCGGATCGGATTGTAAACGGATTGGATTGGATTGTAAATGGATCGGATCAGCCTATATCATATTTGGTCTGTTTATATTTGAAATAATCAAATTCAAATCGGATCGAGTCACGGATCACTATTTTTAAAACTATATTCGAGCTTAGCGAATCGGATCAGATCGCGATTCATTCCATTGACAGGTCTAATTGGCATCCATGGTTTAGTGTTAGAGGGTGACTGTTTGAGTTTGATTTCTGTAGTTTCGATTTTCAATAAGAACTTTTTGATTTTGGAAAATCTAGTGAAAGAGATTCAATCAGCGTTGTTGAGTTTTCGTCGAACAGTATCTATGTCAAAATGGCTGCCAACAAAATTACTCAAGCTATTGCAATATTTACCCGAGAAATATCTGAGGTCTGTTTCTTTGGTTAGGTTTTCAAACGCCTCTTACGTGGAAGTTGTTTTTTAGGTTAAGTTTTTAAATGCAGATTTTGAATTTCAAAACGCGAGATACTCGTTTGACAAATTATTAATTTTTATTTTTTTTAATTTTTTATAATTTAAATTATCATATCCAAATATATTTTCACAGTTTTAAAAAAATTAATTACAAAATTTATAAAAAAAAAAAAATTCAAAAAATTATATCTATCATTATCATTTCTTTTTTTCTTTGTGTTGCTTGTTTGGTTATCAATCAAAAAAAAAAAAAGTGCGGTCATTTCCAAAGGCAAATTTGATGCAAAATTCAATAAGTAAAGGAGCAATTTATTATTATTATTATATTTTTGGTGGAAGTGCACAAAATAAAATTTTGAAATGAGTAGACTAGAAAAAATTTGAAGTGAAAAATACTAAAAAGTCTTAAGGATAATTTTTAATAAAGAAAAACCAAGATAACTTTTTTCTATTTAAGAGGCCCAAAGAGAAACTTATACTAAACAAAAATTCATTAATTTGTTTCCATCTTAACTCCTTCAAAAAAAATATAATTTAGACTAAAATGGCCTCTTAAGCCCAACCAAATTTCACTTCTACAGTGTGCTGCGATGAGAAAATGCGTGCACGGTGCCTGAAAAGTAGATATCATGTATACGGAAAATATCGCAATAGATCCAAGCCACAATGACATTATTTACTGTCTATATAAGATATCAAGATCAACAGTCTCTTTCTAACAATTTGGAATGCATTGCCTACTAAATTTCTTTGACCAAATCCTAGATCTATAAGAATATGCCCAAAAAGAAGGGCAAGTAGCTATTAACAAACCACAATCCCTTGAACATGTTGTAAGGGCACAAATTCGCCCATCAAGTCAAATCACGCCACGTTTACAAGGTTGCATCTAATGACCAAATTATCATTGTCAAATGGAACTCAAAAACATCATTATAGCTGAGTAGACCGAGAACCAGTTAGAATCTGTCTTAACTAAGAAATGCATCCGGAACAAAACCACACACATTTCAAGTTAGGCAAAGCTCCAGTTCGGACTTATTGCCAACTCGAATGATTTGACCAAGTCAACCCAATTCAAATATTTCAAAACAAGTGAGAATCGTAATTCCAAGATAATAGGGGGCATAACTCCCATTATAGGCACCACTTCATAACACAATATTCTCCCATGATCAGGAAATTACCTACAATCAAAGACGCGCCTTCTTCACATCAAATGTCTATTATTTAAACCCTAAATCTCACCATAAACAAGTACATGACATCTTGCACTGAAACCCTACCATTCTTCTTGTTTTCATTGCTTCTTCAAGTAATACACTAACTTGACCATCGAAGGTCCTTGACAGGCACCACACTGGTGTCTTCTGACCCTTTCCGATAGGATTTTCTCATCTTACAGAAAGACATTTAGCTCGTGAAAATTTTTAACCCCCCCCCCCCCTATACACACATCTTAAACAAACAAAAAAACTGAACAAGGACAAAATGGTCAATACCAAACCATACCCTATTTGTATACATTCCCTATTCCAAAATCTTGCTTATGTACTATTAGATTGTAGTTAACTGAAGATGAAAGGCCACCATCCAATCACTTGTAGAGGAAACCTCATTGAAAAAACAGTAGTAAAAACTCGAGGGCTTGGTTGATGCTAGAAGATACAAAGCTACTTTTGGGATAAGTCATCCCTATCCATATCAAAAGGAAGAATAACATTGAAAATTAGTAACAATTACTCTTGAATGGGGCTAATTTAGGCCAAACAACTATATTTTTTTTAACGAAATAAATATGGAACCAAACCATTACACTTTTTTTGTAGTATGAGTTTCTTCTTTGGGCCTTTTAGATAGAAAAAAAATTATACTGGATTTTTTGGATTGAAGATTTTCTCTTAGGAACTTTCTAGTATTTTTCCTAAATTTGAAATGAGATTAGACTCCTAGAACACCTTCATTAAAGAACAAAAGAATTCAGTAGCATTGTAATTGAAGTATTTGTAGGTCTCATGTGAATCCTACATTAAAAAAAAAAAAAATAACAAATCACAATAACAAAATTATAGAGATGCTCTTAGGGATGACAACGGGCTAGGGACCTTCTCCAAACCTGTCCATTAAAAAAAAGCTTTTTTTTTCAGACTCGTTTAAATCCCATGATAGATGGGAGTAGGTCTCCATTGGAGTCACCATTTATTTTTTTAAATTATTTATTTATTCATTAAATTAATTATAATTGGCATATTTCAAACAAGACTTTACATGCAAGGACAAAACCATCAACAATTCAGGGTGGGCTTTAGCCCCCAAAATATGAATATTTATATATATATATATATATATATGTATGTATGTATGTGTAGAATTTTGATCATTTTCAAATTAGCCCACCCCAAAAACTTTGGCCATCATTTCTATCATTTTTCACTCTAAAGTTTTAACCTAACTTATTAATCATCTTAATCTTTGTTTGGATGCTAAGAAATTCTTTATTACCATTTATTTGATAGATTTTGATTTTCTTGCTAAGATTTTCTCATTTAACCTTAGTTTGGTAGCTAAAAAAAATTAAGAACAACAAAAGAAAAGACAAACTTGTTATTTTTCTCCCTATCATCTTTCTCTTTGAGAAAAAAAAATTACATGTAAAATTTCTTCAATTAGAGAAACACAATCCTCTAAAATTTCTCCCAAAAAAAATTCTAGCCCCCCATAATTTTGTTTCTTGGCTCTACCCTTGGTTACATGTATTAAATAAGAAATATGCATGTGAATAGAGAATTAGAATAGTATTATTTTTTTTTTTAAATGTATAACTCTATCAAGTTTGAATAAACTTCTAAACGTATGACTAAAAAATATCATTTTCATATATTAATTATATAAGCATAAAACTCCTTTATTATTTTACTTTATATAATCAGGACAGGGTGAGTAGGGTCAACGTGGCTTTACCCACTGGGTTGATATAAATTCCTCCAAATCTGTCCCATTACAAACAGGATATGACGAGTTCCCAATGGATCATATTAAATTTCCATCCTTAAATGCTACTATTACCCAAAATATTTTTTTGCTCCTAAAAGATCTCAAGTAAATGACAAAATCAACTACATAACCTTTATAGGAAACAACGTCTGTAATTCTATTTCTCTCCCACAATATGCTAAGTATCATATTCTTTTAGGACACTTTAACACCTTATTTTTAAACAAATTATATGAAAAAGATGTTAAAAATAAGAGTGGTGCAGTCAAAGGTCTTTCATAAGATCATATATTATAAAAAAGTTCACTCTTAAAACAATTAACCCAGTAGGTCCACAATCTATTAATTAGACAAAAATACCATTTTTTTCTAAAGCGGTGGAGAAATTAAATAATTCCAAACTGCTTCCTTGAACATGCATGAAACTGGGAGCAGGCACAAAAAAAAAAATCAAAAATTTAAAATTCAATAACTTGAAATTTATAAATATATTTTTAATAAAAATTACATATTTGGATTCTAAACATCGAGATTTATCAAACAAGATCCATATTGAATATGAAAATCTGAAGAGAAAAAATTATTTTAAAAGTGTAAAATTTCGTCTTAGCAAAAGATGTAAAATTTTACACTTTATAGTGAAAAGTTGTTCCAGCCAAAAATGTAATTTTTTACACTTTTCTAAAACTGTAAAATTTCACAATTTTATAAAAAAAAATTAAGAAAATTATTTGACCGCATGTTGGATGTGAATAATGACATCCAAAGTTGTAAAAAATTGTCTAAAAAATTCAGAATTTAAAGTACAAGTGATTAAAAATATACTAGTTATAAAAGTATAAAATTGACACTAATTAAAAAACATGTAAAATTTTATACTATTGAATCTCACAATATTTGATCAAAAAAGTTTCAATCCAAAGAGTATCATGGAACCTCATGAGATAATATCACATTTTTCAATCCCACGTTTCCTAAAATTATAAAATTTTATACTCCATTAATCGGCATTTTTAATTAATGGTAGCTTCACTTTTTATCTACAAAAAATTTTAACAAAAGAAAAAAGTGTCCAAGCAAGCCAATTCTAATCCATTATCTGGATATGAATTCATGGAAAAGATAAGAATTGAAGCTTTTATGAAAAATAGAAAAAAATAAACTTATGCCAATAACCCTTTACTACTTCAAACTCCTCAATATTATAAGCAATCCTACCTCTAATCCCACCCAATGTGAATGCCGACCATATATGATCAAAGGAAACTCCACAATCAAATTTTCAATTTTAATACATTCTTCGAGAGAGTCCCAATACCTGAAGGAATTTGAAAAATTAAGAGATATTGTTTTTGAGCACTTGAAAAAGGTTATTATGGATAACATTTTGACCAATTGTTTTTATCTCAATCTAACCTTGTTGTAATCATTAGAGTTGTTAATGGTGAAACAAAATCTTATATCACAGCCACAATAAAAGATGAATATATTATGATGTGATTGAGTTCTTTGACGGTGTTGTGTGGTTGGTACCGACTGATCGCAACAATGGAGATAATGACAGTGAGGAGTGTCGGTTTCGATGGTGATGGCCATGGTTGAAGATTGTGCTAAGTTGAAGTTGGTGGCCATGATTGAGTTATATCCAGTGCCGCAGCAAGTTACGAGTTGTGCAATGTTCATGGGCGATAAAGAAATTAGGGTGGGTTGCAAAAGAAGAAATTTCATAAAAGAAAGAATTATAGGACAGGATATTATTGTCATTTTGGAAAATAAAAATAAAAAAGACAGCTCATCAAAATGAATCTCATCTCATAAAAGTACTACTGTCCTTGAGCTTAAAATGAAAAGCTCGTGAACTAACCAATAATTTAGTATCTCTTTATGGGACCTAATACTAATTAACTCTAGAAATAATAGATTTTGAGAATAAATTTTTGGCTATTTTTTAGCTAAAATTATAGTGAGTCCCAAATATTAATTTTGGTAGGTACACATGAAAATGTATTCTCCTTCATGAGGAGATTAAGATCATGAATTAAGTTGCTCAAAACATTAAAGAATGAATGAGAAATTACCTCCAAACATTACCACTTGAAAATGGTAACAAAATCTTGCAACTTGTGTCCCACATAGGATGGATACAAGGCTTTTAAAAAATATATATACAATTAACTTGAAGGAAGGTTTGGGCCCTAAGGTATACCCAAGTTTTGTGGAAGGAAGGGGACCTAGCACATGCTTGGTTCACTAGATGCACTGCCACTGCCCCGAACCGAACTAGGTCGAGTTTGGGTTTGGGCCTTGGCCCGCTGTGTATATATCTTTTTTAGGGAAAATTCATTTAAATAATTTTTCAAAATGCTATCATTTAGTTTCCAGGTTAATTAAATCCAACATTGTCGTTTTGCGATTGCGTTTGATTTTGGTTAAAATCCAAAACAATGTCGTTTTACGATTACTTTTGGTTTGAATTTTGACTGAATGATCGTCTTTTTATTGGACACGACTTTGTCTATTCGCCATGAACAAACACAACTAAAGTTTCATACCTGTACCAAACAAGCATGAAGATGACTATATAAACACCACTGCATTCACTTGCATTAATCATTTTAAAAAATTCATACATTTTTGTGCGTCAGTTCATACTGTCTGAAAGAGATCTATTTATAAGTTTAGTTTGTTGTGTACTGAAGTTCAAGTACTTCTTCTTCTGTACGTTTTGATCATAGTATCTTGGGAGAAGTACGACCAAGAGCTCGTAAGCACCACTGTGAGGGCTGTAATTCGTCTTACGGACATTGTGTTAAACACGAGCCTTGATTTTTGCATTTTTTGTTGTTTCTATAAATTCCGTAAGCGTTACAATTTCCATTTATTTTATTGTATTCTTATACTGTAGAATATTGCTTTACTTTTTTCAGTTTGTTCTTCTGGTTTGTTGCAGTATTTTATACTGTTATGTTTTCAAAACGTTTCTGTTTTTTCAAAACTATTTTTTGATTTTTAGAACAAATTCTGATTTGATAAAAATAGTTTCTATTTTATTATTAAAACTGATTTTTGCCCAAATTGATTTATAAACATTGACAAACAAAAGATTCATTCATCTCATGATATGGATTTCAAATACGTTTTATAATTTTAAACACAATAATAATATTAATAAATCTTATAGGTGATTTTATATTAAAAAAATGACATATTGAAATCTCTTACAAAGTATTAAGATTTCCAATTTATCCACAAAATATTACTTATTTCATATGGTTTTTTTTAATATGTCATTGAATTTACTATGTAAGTTATTTTTTTAATAGATTGTAGTTGTAGTGTCTTGTATTTTTTTCCCTTTTATGAGAAAATTATACTTAACATGAAATCTTAAGGTCAAATTATAAGTGAATTTAATAGTTTTAGAAAATTGTACTTAAGTTGATACGAAAATAAAAAAATTAAAAATAGGCTGAAAAATTATACTTAAACTGAACTATAAATTTGTTATGTGCTACTAGCAGAATTAATGGTAGCACATAGTGAATTATTAGTACCACATCAACCTAAGTACAATTTATTTTTTGGGACATTCGTTCAAAGGTCCTTAAACAAGTTTTTTTTAAAGCTAAAGTCCAACCCCATTTTTATTATTCTTAAAAGTCCTTTAGTATTTTTTGTGACGAAAACACCCTTTATGATACAAATCTCACATTGGAACAAAGTCATGCCTGCCATGTCACCGACATTTTTTCAGAATTTAAAATTCAATAGCTTATAATATAAATTCAATTTCTATAAAAAAAACTTTATATTTGAGCTCTAAAAATCGAGATCTGTCAAACAAAATCTACATTACCTATGAAATTTCGTCAAAAAAATTTCACTCGCTACTAGAAACAAAGAAATTTATCTGCCACCCCTTTAGAAATAGAGAAATTTCACTATTTATGAAGAAGAGAAATTTCTCGATATCTAAAAGAGAAAAACACTCCAATAATTATAAAACAAAGAAAATTATATATACATAGAGAAGATCCATAATAATGTTTTTCCTTACAATGAACAAACAAAAAAATTACTGTATGTTCAAACAAAGAAATTTCTCTATTTTCTAAATCTCCACGATATCTCATGCATGCATGACTATTAAAAAAACTTTGCAAAGCGATACTTCAACAGTGTTAATTCTTGTACAAATGATACATAAGAATGCCATCTAAATTTTTTAAATATAATAGAACATTTTCTCAACTAAACTTGAGAATACGAACAACGAGATTTCCCAGTTTGTATCAGATAGAGAATTTCGTTGTTGAGTCTAACTATGAGATTATTGCTTTCCAATTGGATGGGCTAGCTTAAGTGCGGAGGAAATATCGAGCTATTGTAAAAGCTTGACGGTAACCTCCCCAATATGCAAATGTAGTTGGTGATTGATTAACTAACTGATAACATATATATTCTAATCACATTATGTGTCCAAGAGAATTAATAATAAGTTTAACTGCCAAGACATCCAACACAAAGGATGTTTCTCTCTGTGGCCACCGAAAGGTGGGATCACTATTTTAAGCAAACAAAGGCCTAACTTTGCTCAACAGCCAACTCTAAAAAGACAACTTGGCCTATTCAAGTATTGCTAAGCATTATAATTCATGCAAAATATTTGTTCTCAACTGTTTATCCAAGTTGTGTTTCCCAAATTTGTAATGAAAAATACGAAAGAAAAATAAGAATTTTTAGGTTATCAAGTGTTTATCCAACTTGTGTTACATCATCCAAGATAACAATGATTATGATGTTTTTAGATTTAAACCAACAAACCAGTTTCACAAAGTATCAATGAGCAATATTGCGGCATGAGGAATGAATGATGAAGAGTCTCGATATGTCAAAGAATAGAAGAAATATCGTCGGAGACGATAAAGATGCTGGCATTAATGGCTAGGCTCTAGGGCGTGGTAAGAATGAGGGTTTTGATGAAGAACTAGAGATTCTAACTATTGACGACACTATAAAAGTTCTACTTCAAGATTTAGGTAAAGATAACAATCAAGAAAGTCTCACGAAAACTATGCTTCACCTCACGAAGGCCTTTCGAGTGGGCACTTTATTTTAATGGTAAAAATTGTTATTAAAAAAAATAAATTAATGACACTTCAATAAGTTAGGATTTAGTCTCTAATGATTAAAAAAAGTTAAGAACTTTTGGAGTTACAATGTTTTGTCTTGAACCCAATCTTATAAATACTTATTTTCAAGAACCTAATAATAATTAACTATTATTTTTTTCCGTGTTAAGTTAAGTAAAAGTTTTCAAAACTATTCAACGCATTTATAATTTGGCTTTGAAAATATATATCAAGGGTAAATTTCCCTACTTTTTTTTGATGGAATTGTAATTTCTCCATTAATTGGGTGTATTTATGCCAACTGCCATTGTTACCTAAAACCAAATTTGGGGACCACAATAAACTTCGATTACCTGGAAAGGCGCTTGAGTTCGAAAAAATTGATACACACAGTGTGGCCATTAAAGGTAACAAATGGGCCCTCCATTTCAGCTGGCCCTCATCAAAAGGTATTTTGAACTCATGTAATAACAGATGGGAGAAGTTTTTAGGTGGATCGGGTTCATTGATAAAGCATGAATTCGGTTAATTAAATCATGTCATGTTTGTATGTTATTTATTTTTTATGAAATAAAAAAAAAAAATTTGTCTACGTAACTTAAAATAATTAGTTGAATTCATCCACTTCACTCAATCTGGTTCACTTGAAAATTTCTATGACGTCTTTAGGATAATTGGTTCCAAATTTCAATGATAGGTCACAAATGCAGTTATAGTACATGTGGCCTTGAATTTAACTTTTTTTTTTTTTTATTTCTGTTGAGTACAGCAATGGTGGAGAGAGAATTGTTCTAAGTAGTATGTGCGTGACATGAGACTTAAATTCTAACCTACCGTGTAAAGAGAGAGATTTTAACCACATTATCTCGATGTGTTTCCATACCCTTTTCTAATCATAGAACCATTATTTCAGAGGACCACAGGATAACTCCTCTAGATGGGGTCGTTTGATCCTGCTTCAGTATTGGAAATGCATTATGCATACTGGATGGGACTAGAAATTTCCTTGATGCGCAAACTTTATTCTTAATTTTTCAATATTATAAATTTCAAAATTCAAACAATATGAAATCTTGACTTGGATAGTGATTCAGATACAATTTTTTGAAATATATTTCAAAATTTTGTAATTAAGTTTTAAAAAAGTGTAAAAATGTATTTGGATATGATAATCTAAATTTTAAAAAATTAAAAAAAAAATCTATTTTAAAACGTGTATCCCACGTTTTGAAATTAAAAAACTGTTTTTGAAAATATAAACAAACATAATTTTTTTACACAGATGATGATGGGAAAAGGATAAATTCTAAATATTATGTGTGTATAGTGATTCAAATCAGAATCGCGTGTATCGAAAAGTTGAATCTTTCTATATCGAATAAGTCAACTTACCTAAATATTAATTAATAATAATTTTTATAAATAATTAAATTCATTAATAGAAAGGAGTTCATAAATTATACAAAAAGTTCACTAAACAGACTACAATAATTTAGACTATATAAAAAATTCAAATAAGTGATAATTCTTTTATTTAGATGGTCAAATTTAAATTAAAGTAAGAGTAAGGTCGAAACAAATTTAAAATGGCCAAAAATATAAAAAATAATGTTAAACATAACAAATTTTCTCAAATTTTTCAATCATAGATGCAAGGTGATAGGGCCCAAATATATTTATTATAATGAATCTCATCATCTCGTATTTAGAAATGAGAAAATTGGTTATATTTAATATTTTCAAATTTAAATTAAAAATAAGTTTTTTTTTTGAAATAAAATATAGAATAGATTCCACATCTCTATAGTGAACCAATGGTGCACAAAGTTTGAAAGTCTTTCTTTCATATATTTTTTTGAAAGAAAGATGCAAGAAGAGAAATTGTTGAATGGTTTAGGACTAGTTATTAATTCAATGATCTTCATCAATTAAAAGTTGTCAAGTATGTAAAAATTATATTTTTATTTTAAAAAATATAACATATTATACACATGACATAATTATTTAACATGTGAGTGAGGTTAAACCATGAGACATGAGCAGTGGTAGATTCAAAAATTTTAGTTAGAGGGATCAAATAGTAAGTATAAAAATTTAGAGATTTCATATGAATATATAAAAAATTTGAGAGGGTCGAGGATTTTTTTGTTAAAAGATTCTAACAAAACTAGAGCTAAAAAATATAATATCTAAATTTTTGAAGGGTCAAATCTTATTTTGTTAAAAAAATTTAACAAAATTAGTGGTAAAAAATATAATATCTAAATTTTTTTTTGGAAGGGGAGTCCCATTTTGTTAAAATTTTTAATAAAATTAATGATAAAAGATATAATATCAAAATCTTTTGAGAGGCCATGCCTCCTTTGTTCCCTCCCCCTATCCCTCAATGACCATGAGGTTCCTTTGTTAGGAATTTTTTTTGAATAGATTCGATACAGTAAAGTAGCGGTGTATTTTTTTAATAATATTTTTATATATGTAATATAATTTATTTTTTAATAAAATATAATATATATAATAAAATATTATTAAAAAAATATTAACACATAACATAACATATCAGTATAGCTCGCTCACCAATAACATGGATAACAATCAGGACAGCACTTGGGGGTACAGACATATGGTCAAAGTTAGGAAAAGTGCAACTTGGCCATCGCAATCAACATGATTTAAGACAAGATTGCGCCCACGGCCCAACCAACTGCCTACTTTTTCTTCTTTCGTGAATGTTGGTAGCCAATTTTGTTTCTTATCTTTCGTTAACCCATCTACCTCATCGAAAATGTTAAATCTATTATGTATAACATTATTTAGCATTCACCCATAAAAAAATCTGGCATTCACTCTTCACTAAGTTCTAACGATAACTCTCTCTCTCTCTCTCTTTTTTGTATTATTGTAGAAAAACTTAATCTGATATTCGTAAATTGTTTCAAGATAAAAAAAAATATAGCATTCACTTACTACTTTGTAAAGTATCATTGTATCACATTAATTACATAACTTAATGTATTATGATACATTAATTGAGATGCAAAATTTGAAATAAATATTTAGAAAGTATAATTATTTTTTTTATTTTTTTTAAAACAAATGATTATTGTATACATATAGATATGATACATTTAGAAGGGTGGCTACATGTTTGTGCTGTGAAGTGTTTTTTTTTTACTTTTGGACTCTTGCTCAACTAATTTTGACACTGTGTCACGACCGTATTGGCTGGATGTAGAAAAAGTCAGAAAAAATGAGCCAAACTTAACTACCTTGTCTGGAGCTGAACTGTTGACTGAATGTTTAGCCTGAAAACAAAGCTGCATCATTTTACAAATCAAAAAAAAAACATGGTCTTGTTGATGCAGAAACTGATCAACGGTGAACATTAATTGAGATGAAATGCAAAACAAGAATGAGAAAACCCTGGTATACCGGTGTGATACTGCAGTGCCGGTTTAACTATAAAGCGAGCAAAACTATCGCTTTAAACTTTACTTGTAAAGAATGTCTCAAATTTTTTATAACTCTATAATATAAATTAATTAGAAGTCTAAACTTTATAAAAGTCTAAAACTACTTATAAAAAATGGTCTCTAATTTTAAACAACTCTATAGTATAAAATAATTAGGAGTTTAAATTTCATAAAACTCTTAAAATTAAAAAAAAAAAAAAGAAAATTATAAAACTGATGAATTATAACTTATAAATTTCTTTTTATAATGTAATACTTTTATATTACTTAATTTATAAATTTTGTAAATAAGTAATATTATTAAAATTAGATTATAATTAAAATATTTATTATATATAACAAAATTTCTAACTTCCAAACTTTTAAAATATTTCATCTTCTTAAATTTTAGTAGGAATTCTAACTTCCTAACTTCAACAAAATTCTACTCTCTCTCTCTCTCTCTCTCTCTCTCTCTCTCTATATATATATATATATATATATATACAAAAAAAAAATAGAAAAAAACCATTAACTAGTAATTTTACGGACAATAAAAAAGGTGATAAATACTTGTAGTCTAAAATATATACAATGAATAAAATAAAAAAAGAATAAAAAAAATTAATATATTATACAAAACAAACAAAATTAAATTAAATTTTGTGTACAACAGCTTAATTAATAACTTTTCATATAATAAAGTAAAAAAAATAAAGTTTGAATACAAATTTATATTAATATATATTAGAATATAAAATTGTCAGCTTTAAGCATCAAATTCTCTCGAGCTGGCCATGGATACCGACCAGGAAACTTTCTAATTATAGGGTAATTATTCAGTATAACAGTTATTTTACATCATTATCAGATGTGATGTAATTATCAAATAGGAACATTCATAATAGACTTGATCCAGATCAACTTAATGAAAAAAGTTAAACTTACTAACTTAATCTAAACTGCATTTAGTAAAAAAGTTGTGATGAATCAGTCCAGTTTCAAATTCCAATCCTGACAGTCTATTATTAATTAAGTACTTAATGTGCTCCTCAAAGAGCATTAAATACGGTAGACAAATTGAATCAAACATAGTTTATTTTTTTTAATTATAAGTTGGTAATCCAAATGATTGAGCAAACTTAAATCACAATGATAATTAGATTGCACTATTTCTGCCATTATAGAACCTGGAGCAAGCAAAACCTTTCATATGTTAAAACAGCCCATTGAGGAGGACAATGCTAATTGAAAGTTTTGAACAGAACAAGTTTCAGAACTCTAGACATAATCTTAAATATGTTGCAAGCAAAATTCCATTACATTTTTAAGGACTGTAAGTGCTTAGATTGCAGTTTTGTTGTCTACATCAAGTGACTGGAATCAATTGTTTACTGTAACCTGAAGCAAATATGAAATATAATAAGTAACAAAGAAACTAAACTAAAAACTTGAACTACATATAATAAGAAAGAAACTGTGTCATCATCAATTCAAAATTCAATAATTTGGTCTCCCAGCTGTGGGTCTGTGTTATTTACATGAGGATTGATGAATCCCGCTAATGGTGCTTGAATATCAGATCCATATACATGACCCATTTTGGTGCGTTTTGTTTCCAAATACTTCTTGTTTTCTTCTGTAATGGTTGTCAAGACGGGAACTCGGCCAACAACAGCCAACCCATAGCCCTTCAGACCACTGAACTTTGCTGGGTTATTAGTCATCAGCCGCATGGTTCGAACTCCAATATCTCTTAATATCTGTTGCCATCAACTGAAAGAACTGTTTAGTAGTCCAGTTTCTATGTTGTGATCTCTTCCCTCAAGTAAATGCTATATCGAGTTGTGTTGTGAATAAATTATTCATATGATGGCTTCTTTTTTTTTTTATATATATATTTGGCTTGATAGAGTTTAAAATGTTGGAAACATGTTTTTAAATAACAGTCAGCACTATCAATGTAAGAGGTTTTGGTGACTTACGTAGAATAAGTGACGGAATAATAGGAGTAAAAAGAGTCCAATTTCAAGTCAATTTGTCTTGGTAAAGTGATTGAAAATGCTTCTAAAAAATAATTTGGCTCCAGTCACCTCAACATAAATGCATATCCGATATCTCATATTTTGACCCAACAAACTAAACATGCTGCTTTGCTCTGATTGAAGGTGAATTTTGGCCGAATTTGCATGTTCAAGCATTCTCAATTGCATGTTTTTCTTACTTTAAAAAGTAGTAAATTTTTAATTATTTTACCTAAGAAAATTCGATTGAGTTGCCATTTGAGGCAATCTTCTTCCTTTTTTCAATCTAGTTTTCAATTTTGGTCTCGATTTCAAAAAGTTTTAATTTTGATTTTATCCAAATTTCTCTATTTTTTTTTAGTTTTATTAGGATTTATTTGATATTCTAGTCAAATTAATAATTTCTTTTTTCTACAAATATGATATAATAGACTATAATTACTCAGTTTTCTTTAATAATATTGCACGGTGCAATATTTTAAAGAATTTGTTTTCTTGTGCTTGTAGTTGTTCAATAATACTAAAAATTCAACTTAAAAAAAAAAAAATAGTCGTTGGAAGAGGTATTCTAATTTCAAATTTTATAAAATTTGTTTTCGTTGTGTTTGTGATTGTTCAATACTAGAAATTCAGAGTGCTCAATTCTTATCACTTTTCCTGTCGTGTCTAAAATTTTGTGAAGGGTTCCCTGCATTTGTCCTTTGAATCATGAGAGGGGAAAAGGAGGGGTTATCAAACTGACCTGGGCACCAATCCCATAATCACGAGCATCGGCGGCAAACCCAAGCTCCAGATTGGCTTCGACCGTGTCATGACCTTGATCCTGCAAATTATAGGCTCGAAGCTTGTGTCCCAGCCCAATCCCCCTTCCTTCATGACCTCGAAGGTAAACCATAACTCCTCTACCAGCTTGCTCAATTAACTGCATTGCCAAATCCAATTGGTTCCCACAGTCGCATCGAGCTGACCCTAATATATCCCCAGTCAAGCACTCTGAATGAACCCTCACCAGGACATCTTGTCCATGTCCAATATTTCCCTGTTCACATTAGAAGGAAAAAAAAATAGTTTAAGGGAAAGTCTGCAATCTGCAGCAACAACATTTAAATGGTGAAACCATAAGAAGCTTAGAGGAATTTTTTAATTTTTTTTAACCTTTACAACAGCTACATGCTCTGTTCCATCTAGCTTAGAACGATAGCAATAGGCCTGAAACAGACCCCATTTAGTTGGCAAACGAGAAACAGCACTTCTTTCAACTAATTTTTCCCTTTTTCTTCTATACCTATGAGCAGAATGTACAATGACTGGAGTCAGTAAGTGTTGTGCGGAGTAAAACCAAATGATAAACCAAAAACAAAGAAAAGAGAGGATATACATAGTTCCACGAACTTTCATGGATAGTGATAATCAATTCATAATATCCAACATATTATAAGAGCAAAAAATTCACAAATTCGGAAATTCTCTTTCCACCTAACAACGGCTCACTCAAAATCGATGTCTTTTCATAAATTGAAACCCTAAAAGCAATACCCTTATATATATGTGTGCGTGTGGGAGGGGAGGGGGGGTTACAATATAAGAGACGAATCAAGTCAAAATACTCAAAACAAAAAATGGTCATTTTTATAGTCGCATCAACTCAGTAAGAATCCGAGTGAATTCATGACAACCACTCCATAAGTATCAATTTTTCTCATTTTGAATACAATGAGTATAATTAGTTGAAGAAACATAAGCCTCTTGGCCCTATTTCATGGAAAGACATCTGAAACAGAAAAGAAAAATATCACTCCACCTTGCTCAACTCAACTCAATTTGGAGTCGGTTACATGTTTAAGACCATTCTTGCAGTTAGACAATTATACAGCTCACCAATTTAAACAGGACACCATTGTATAGCTCACCTAATTAAATCAGTGATCGAAACAATTGGAATACTATGTTTCAAGGCCAGCTTTCTTAAATTGGGAAGTGATGCCATAGAACCATCATCTGCATCAACAATAGCCGAAATAACAGAAATTGACGGCAAGCCAGCCAGCGTAACCATATCTACTGAAGCCTCAGTATGACCGGCTCTCCTTAGAACCCCACCATTTCTATACTTGAGGGGAAACACATGACCTGGCCTTCTGAAATCTTCTGGTTTAGAATTTGGAGATGACAGAGCGAGCACAGTTTTTGCCCTGTCTGATGCAGACACCCCAGTAGCTGTGCCAGCTTTCACATCCTATTAAGAGCAAACAAATTAAAGTGGTGTATCTGTAGCAAAAGACTCGTTCAAAGCTAAATGTTTCCCGCGTATCTGTGCATCTCTGAAAATTGAATGGCTATAAGATGCAATCATTTCTCCGGGATGCCCAAATATGCCTTGAATGTGTTTCAAAACATTACCACTGTGATTGTGAAAGAGGGAGCAGAAGGGTCATCTTCGTTTTCGGGTGCCATTGGAGGGAGCTTTAGTCTCTCAAGATCCTCCTCTTTCATGCCTACAGAAACAATTCCTGATCCATGCGTGACCATAAACGCAATAGCCTGAGGACTTGTAAGGGATGCTGCCATGACAAGGTTTCCTTCAATGTCCCCATTTTCATCATCTACAACAATCACAAACTAAAAGATTTTGCAATAATTAATGGGTCAACATAGAATTCAATCATGCTTAAAGTTCCATAGAACACAAACCGAAAAGGTCACTTCTATATCACATAAATTTGTCTAAGCAACACACACAAAACAATGTATATTATAGATAACCAACCTTGCCCTGGCGTAAGGAATTGAGCGCTAGCTCGATGGAAGAGAACCCTTCAGATGGGCAATCGGGATCGCCCTCAGCATCACTAACGAAGAAGTCAGTTGTTTCAGGTGTAATTTCAGCATCTAGTGTCCCAAACCCAAATGGCACTGAAGATGAGTCATCCAAGGCACCCAACAGAGAGCCATTTTCATTTCCTTTCAGAGACCTGTCATCAAACGCGTTTCCAGCTCCAATTCCAGACACCGTAACAGCCCAGCAAGCGGAACTAAGTAACCGGTTCCTGAGCACTCCAAGTCCTGCACTGTGAGGAGCTGCCAAAGATCGATGAAAGCTGAAATAGAAAACATAATTGTAATTTGTAAGTATGTAACATGAATTTGTTTGGGAGAGAAGAAAGGAGGCGGTTTATAGAGTTGCATATATATATATATATATATATAAATATAAAAAACCTTGAGCTGATGACTATATGAGGGAATAATAGGTGCTGAAACAGAACGCAATCCATGGATGCCTGAAATTAGCTTCAGAGAAGGTTTGCTTGTTCTTCGGGGTGTGTCTTTGGTTCCATTATTTTCATGTGACGTGCCATATATTTCAAGAAGAAAAGGCCACCTCTAGTTCTGGATGTGTTTGTTCTGTGTATGTTATTATTCATCTTTATCCAATTATATTGATCTGAACTGGAATGTACGGAATTTTAGAACCACATGTATGCCAATCACAATGGCACAGCCGCTATCCTCCAGTTGCTTCAGAGAGTGGGTGAGGTTTGTATATATGTAGACAAATTCAAGGAGTAACGACTTCATAAATGTATGAACTTTTGCTAGGTTCGTCAAAACTGGATAGGGTACCATGATTAAAATATTATGTATCATATGAGTTCAAATTTATAATAATTGATGCTGCATTTTTCTGACTTGCCGGAGATCCGTTCCTCGTCGCTATGAACTCTGAAAAAAGAGAGTTAGAGGGCCGCCGGGATGGCTCCGGCGGTAGCCACTCCGATGAGGAAGTTAGTCCATGGTCAGAGTTTTTATGGAAAAAAAATTCTATGTCCAAGAATATCTCTCCTTTATGTGTACCTTGAAGGTGATATTTATAAGCTGATGAACTCTTTCATTAGCTGTCATCAGGCGGTGGCCATTTCATGATGTCCATCTGCGTCATTGTTTCCACTTGTTGTGCCGCTTTGCAGGGCTAAGGTTCACTGTGTGTCAGACGGTGACAGTTTCCATATTGCGTCATGCTTCCTTGTTTCGAGGTCGGAAGTCTATGAGAAGCGGTGACCAGTTCGGAACCCCTTCTTACAGATCTTTTATTGTCCTTACTACGAGGTCTGTAGTGCACACCTCGGGAGGCCTACATCTGATGGCTTACCTCGGGAGGCCTACATCTGAAGGATTACCTCGGGAGGGCTACCTCTGAAGGCTTACCTCGGGAGGCATACCTCTGCAGGCTTAGCTCTGGAGGCCTACCTCTGAAGTCTTAGCTCTGCCATCTTTGCTAGCTATGCTAGCTCTGGAGGCTTGGCTCTGCCATCTCTGGAAGCACGTCTTTGCCACCTCGGGAGGCATGTTTTTGCCACCTCTGGAGGCGCTGGCTCTAGTGAGCTCTGACGAGCTCTGGATGCTCAGTACACGTGTCGTCCCCATAATGGTGGGGTATTTTTTGGCATATCAATAATATTGTCATAAATTTTAAACCCGACCATTTGGTATGAAAGGAAATCAAGTACATCGGGTCGGAGGCGGAACCAGGATGCTGTGAAAAAACAATGAAATATTTATGTATTTTTTAATAAACATGTGTCTATATTTGAAAAAAAAAATTCCAATGTTGCGAGGCCACGGCCTCCCTCCCTCTGCCCCTGGGCAGGCCTCAGTACTGACATAATGCCTATATGTCAAATTTATTTGTAATACATTGTTTTAAAGTGTCAATCTTAATTACGAGTTGAGATTAAAGATATGTCATTTGTCAGTAAAAATGCACACATATAAGCACATATTGTAGTACCACATTCACTGAAAAAAAGTTATCATTATGTGATATATACATTCATTAATTTCAAAAGAACAAAATATGTTCATTAATTTTAAAAATACTTTGACATATCATGTAAACAAAAATATGTAATCAAATCTGGTACACCAAGAAATTTACTGCAAAAATTAAGTATGAGTTAATTGTAGGTGAACGTAAATATGTAATCAAATATGGTATACCAAGGGATTTACTGTAAAAATTAAGTATCAGTTAACTATGTAATTTAATTGGGGTTATGAAGTGATTTAGTTTTGAGTGGGCGTATAAAGGTAAAGCAAATACCTTGTCATGAAAGTGAATTCAACCCCTTTTAAATAAGGGTCGTTTGGCCAACTGTTCATAAAAAGTATTAAAATTATCATCTAATTTATACCTAAAAATATTAACTCATAAAGTCTTTTAATTATTCACGAAACTACCTTAAAATTTTTTTTACAAAACTTTAAAATTTAATAACTTGTAATTTACAAATTCATTTATAATAAAATTTATATATTTAGATTCAAAATATCGAAATCTATCAACCAAGATCGATATTGAATATGACACTTTGAAGAAAAAACTACTCTAAAATTGTAAAATTTTGTCTCAACTAAAGTATAAAATTTTACAATTTCATTGAAAGTATAAAATTTTATAGTTTCATAACAGTTAAAAAATTCTCAATTGTGTTAACTAAAGCAAATACCCCAACTCCACAATTTTACTGTGTGCTTCTTTTGCCTTTTTTTTGTGCACATACTAGAAAAAAAATGTAATTCAAGATATTAAATCACCTCAAATAAGAAACTACTAATTCTTATATTTTCTCTACTAATCCAAATAAAACTAAGAAATTAGAAAAATTATGAATAAATTAAAATAAAAAACTAAACAATCCTAATACAACTCTAAAACAACTTTTCATATTTTTAAGGTACCAAATCTATCCTACATCAGTCTCTGTCCACTTGAAAACAACTCGACTTCGAGTTGACTGGATATATGCGACCTTGAAGTTGTCCATAACCGGGTAATAATAATTGAGTCTTTTGAGAAATAATTAAATATTCAAGGAGTTCGTCTACCATATCTTCCATGAAGTCGATAATTTTAGGCCATTTTTCTGATGATAATAATGCTTCAGTAATGAAACAAAAATTATCTTCTCGATCTACCACAATTTTAATTTTACTATAAGTATTAGAATCATCCTTCACAAATTCAGGTTCAGCTTCATCATCTTTAGTGTTGATAATTTCAATGGAATTTTCTTGGTCAACTTCTTCTTTATCATCTGCACAACTGTTTCAACAACATCAATAGAAATATATTCAACTTTATTTTTTATCAACTCTTCGTGATATTCTTCAACGCATGGAAGACTTCGATCTTCGCTTTCTATTACAAGAGTCTTCTATAAGGATGTTGACTTCTTTCAGCGATTCAATTTTTGGAACCTTATTGTTAAAGTCGCCTTCATTATTTCAGATTTTTCTTGTGCTTTTTTCTTGGTGCTTTCTGTAAATAATTTCTTGGCAAAAATCTATTAATAAGCAGTTTCATCATTCTTGGCCATGAACGAATACATCTTTTTCTTTGTAGTTGTTTACGCCTCTGTAAATCAAGTCACCATCTTTTCGCAAATCCAATGAGTTTAGCTTCAGCCCAAAAGTATTCTTTTTCTTCTAAAAGTCTTAAATCACAAAGACAATCATCTAAATCATATATCCAATCATGAAAGTCTTCAAAATAAAAGTTACCATTAAAATATGGAAGTCTTTCGTAATTACGAATAGCTCTGTCTTCAGGCTGACCTCGGTAATTCCTCCGATTATCCTGGAGTATGGCTTCAGCATCCTCCTCATCCTCACTCAAGTTATCCTTATAGGCTAGCTACCTACGTGGAATCTGTGGATGGCGTTCACAAACAACTTCAGCCCTCGTAACCATATTTTCCTCACGGTCACCGGCGTTAAGAATTTCGCTTTCGTTCCATGCATTCACCATCTGAATAGGATTAAGCCTGTTTTGATACCAACTGACGTAGCAGAAGCTTGTAAAGAAGTAGGACACCGTCTGCTTCTTTGAAAATATTCTTTAGTAACAAAGTAGCATGGGGACTCCTCACCCAACAAGAGAAAATAATTCTCCAAAATTCGTAATTGAATTAATATTAATACAAAACTTCCCATAAAGACCTATTACATCATATTTATAGTGCTAAAACACTACTACTTTGACTAGAAAACCAAAATTCTTATTTTTATACTAATCATACTACAATAAAGACTAGTAAGTCAAATAGGAAACTATTAATTCCTATATTTTCTCTACTAATCCAAATAAAACTAGGAAACTAAAGAAATTATGAATAAATTAAAATAAAAAAACTAAACAATCCTAATATAACTCTAAAATAACTTTTCATATTTTTAAGGTACCAAATCTGTCCTACATCACAAGTGCAATGCACATCCAAATAAAAAAAAAAAAACCACTGTTTGTTATCATCACCAATTGACATCTATTTTCCTGAAAACCATTGTTCAAGTTATTCAGAAATACTTTGGTCTGAAAGTCTAGCAAGGTTTGAAGATAGGTAAATCTGTTGCGAAAAAAGTAGATAAAATATTCACTTTATTATAGGAGACATACATGATTCACTTTATTATATTGAATATAGGGTTGCCATGGTGGCTGCGTAGGAAAATCACTATCTTACCAAGATGTATTGCCCTTTTTATTCTCATTGCCTACTTCATTCTCACTTCAGTGTGTTTATTTGTTGCCCTTACAGTTGGTCTCGGTCTGAGAAGTGGAGGTCTTGATTTTAGAGAGAAGTGACGAAGATGGTGAAGATGAGAGTTAGGGGTTAAATTATATTTAGGGTATTATTGTCATATATTAAAATGATTTAGTATTAGCTAATCAAAAATAAATCTCAACTTAAAAAATAAAAATCAATTGTCCTTTATCTCAAAAATAAAAAAGTGATTGGATTCTACAATAATTAAGTATTTTTAAAAAGGATTTAAGACTAATTAACTCTTTAAAGAATTTAAATGGGCTCTATTCTAAAGGGGAAAAAAGTAAAAATAAAATAAATTTTTCTTAAAACTAAGGAAGTTTTTGGCATTCTGCAAGAGGATTTTAATTTTAGTAGTCATAAATAGTAAAATTTTCAATTATTTTTAATAAAAAATAAAAAATTTAATTTAAATTTCAAATGATCATAAACAGTCATAAATGTGTATAAACAGTCATAATAGATAAAAGATAAATAAAATATATATATATATATATATATATATTAAAATTTGCTACTTTCGTTGGAGTGACAAACTTCAAAAGTAATAAATAGATGTAATAAATTTGTATATAGATTATAGAGTAACAAAGGAGTAGTTATAATCTTATTTTGAAATGGTTTAAGATTAGTTGTGACCAAATTGATTGCGTTAATGGAAGATATTGGGTACTTTGGAACCGCATGAGTTCGCTAGAGAATTTTGGAGAACCTTTTGGTGGGAATTTTGGATAAATCCAAAATTCTGGAGTAAAAATGAGAGAAATAATGGGTTAAGATTGAGTTGGACCAAAATTTTGAAAGAATGACTAAAATTTTGAATGAGAAATGAGAGAAATAATGGATAAAGATTGGCTAAGCCAGAATTTTAGGGTGGGATAATTTTGAAAAAACTAAAGTTTTATATGTATAAAAAGAATTTAGGGGGTGCAGCCCACATATGCTTCCGCTCTTAGAGCAATTTGAATGATAAAAGTCATTTTAGTTATGCAAAAGTTAAATTTTACTAGTCCTACATTACCAAAACGCTAGCTGCGTTTGGATAGTGATTCAGATATGATTTTTAAAAAAATATTTCTGAAATGTGTTTCAAAATTTTGTAATTGATTTTTGAAAACTGTGAAAATACGTTTGGTTATATTAATCAAAATTCAAATTCTGAGTTAAAAATTGTGAAAATGCATTTGGATATAAAAATTTAAAAAAAAAATGTTTATATACACCGAATTGAGTAGTATTATTTACCTCTCTCCAATCTTTAACTTATAATTTATTAAATCCAAACATATTATAAATTGTATTAATTTAATTTAATAAATAAATAAATATTTTAATTTAATATATAAAATATTAAATTATTTGAAATTAACTATTAATCCGTTTATTCAAAATTAATTTATAAAAGAAATAAATCCAACATACTCAAACGGTTTTTTTTTTTTTTTTTTTTAACGTATGATATATAAATTAGTAGTTTTTCTATGAATGAGTTAAAATCTAAACCAAGTTCTCCTTCCTCCCAACTCAGGATGAATGGAGACACAGTGGCGACGGGTGATGGTACTAACGATCGGAGATGGCCGAGAGAACTACAGCTCACTCTCTCCTGAATGCCATTGTCGTTCAGAAGACCCACCATTGTCGTTCTGCCAGACAGGTGATCCAAAGGTTAGAATGCTCTGGCGAGGCCTTTCTGGTAAGGGGGTAGACACCTTTGGCTCTTTGACTGTAGGCCTTTCCGATACCCGGATAGACACCTTCGGCTCTTCCACTAATTTCTGGATTGGTTTGGCAGAGGTAGCTTAAACGGCAGTGGCGAGCTTCTTCTCCCAAGGATCTGTAGGAGACTCGATTGGCTTCATGACCGGACGACGCGAGAATATGTTCATTCTCGAAAGTATGTAAAGGGTTTGTTGTGTGAGAGAACGGAGATGGGTAGGGTTTTAAAGAGATCTATTTGGAACAAGAGAGAAAGGATCCAAACAGGAGATGAGTTTTGAAAAAGTAGGAAAACCAGAGATGGGTTTTGAAAAATTAGGAAAACAGGAGAAGGGTTTTAATTACAAAATAGGAAAACAGGAAACGTATCCAAATAACTTTTTGAAAAAAAATCCATTTTGAAAAACACTTGAAAATGTATCCAAACAGAACCGCTATTTTTTTAACATTTTCATTTGGGTAAATTACACCTACCTCCCCTAAGATTTCTGACAATTACAGAAATCTCCCCTATAGTTTCTGAAATAGCACTGTCCCCCTTCTGGTTTCAATGTCAATAACAGATTCCCCCCTACCATCAATGACCGTTAGTTTGACTTAATAGATTTTGATGATGTAAGCAATTCTTTTGTCTAAATGCCAATTTTACCCCTTACAAGTCATGGTTAATTGACAAAACTACCCTCACAAATATTTTCTTTACCCTTCTATCACTTCTCTCTCTCAATTTCTCTGCCCTAAATTCTCCATTTTCCTCTCTCTGTCAAATCCATTTCCCTACCCTAAATTCTCCATTCCCGCAAACATCTCTCTCTCAATTTCTCTGCCCTAACGTCTTTCTTCCTATCTCATCTCTCTCTCTCTCTCTCTCTCTTTCAATTTCTCTAAACAGATCCATCAGCTTACAAATGACAAATGATAACTTTTCTAAACAGATCCATCAGTTTTACTTCAAACCCAGCTTTAATTTAAAATATAATTAAATTACTAAAATATAATTATAACAAATCTAATCACTCAAGTATTGGAGTCGCTCTAACAATACTCGTTATCATATCGGCTGAACGTTCCAAAGATGTCCACAACCATGGGGTTGCTTATTACTGGATGAGGGATGGTCCTTGCCAGTCCCCTCGTTGGCTTTGCTTTTTGATTGTAAAGAATGAGATAGACAACGCAAGAAAAAATCAATTTCAAGAAAAATCATTCAAAGCAATTCCAGTAATATATCTCATTCATCTTTTCTTTAGCCACACACATACACACACACACACATATATATATATATCATTCATCTTTAGCCAAATTTATATATATATATATAGAAGCTTACACTTCACTGATGCAAACAATTCATTTTATTCAAGAAGTTGATCACATTGCCAAACTCACATTATACTTTGCCTTATAATCACTCCACAACTGATCAACTGGTTTCCCCAACAGCTCAACAAAGAAGTTAACACTAAAACTGTCTTTCATCTTCTTGTTAAGCGCTGCCACAAACCCACCTCTAAGACTCTCACAATATTCCAAAAACCTAGCAATAAAACCCAATTTCTCTAAATAGATCCATCAGCTTTACTTCAAACCCAGTGCATGGAACACCCAAGATTTTACTGTTTTTATTTAGCCCCTGATACTCCTCAATTTTGCCCCTACTGCTAACGCTTATTCTTGCCCACTTTGCAAATCTCCTGCTGCGACTGCTTGAGGAGAGTGCCTGGGATTAGTACCTACTTCAGGAACATTTGTCTTCCTCCACTTCATCCCTTTGCTCCACTTCATGTCTGCTACAACCATCATCGTCGTAACACGCTGAAGCCATCATTGATCTGTTCTTGTTGCAGCTGCAATAATCGTCATCGCAAAGGAGGAAATTTCTCCTTCTCATAGCAGAGGCCTCTCGTGCCCTCCGATCAACAGAAAACACAACAACAGAACAACACCGATCATCACACCCCTCCGATCATCGCCCCCCACTGCTAACAGTGTCAGTTGTTTTCAACAGAGATCTTCCCCTCAATTTCTTACTGTTCTGAGATATACATGAGAGATGAGAGAGAGTGTTATGGATTTTTTGATAAAATTATAATATTAAAATACAAGGGTAAATTAATAATTTTACTAATTTCGTTAACGGGGTTAAGAAAACAAGACTGGTAGGGGAGACAGTGTTATTTCAGAAACTATAAGGGAGGTTTCTGTAATTATTAGAAACCTCAGAAGAGGTAAGTGTAATTATTTCTTTTCATTTTATTCATGCAAAAGTTAAATTTTATCCATCCTTCAATGCCAAAAGCTAATTTTTTTTACCATCTTTGTTCTAATAATGAAATACTAATTTTTGATAGAACTATCAAGCAAGAAAAAGTTTGGTTAAATTTGAATCGTGCATTTAGAACAATCTGTAATAATTACAAAAATAAAGTTATATTTGACTCAGTCAAATTTTAAAAACATAAATAATTAATTATTAGAATACTACTATAAATACGAGGTATTAAAATATAACTATAACAATTTTGACAACTTGAACTGTTGAAACTGTTTTTATTATTGTGACAGTGAAATCATACCGATTATGGTTATGGTGACTTATCAGGTATAAAGAACAAATTGCGTACGACAAGAAACATGTTTCCGTGCAAACATTTAACATGTTGAAAGATTATAGTAGAAACAAAGGCAGCCAAGCCTGTTCAACAAGTCAAATCACCTATCACATAAGAAAAGAAAAGCTTTGTTTAAAGACACCTAAAGGGCTCCCGTAAAAGGTTTAATTACATTCTCAGAAATAATTAATCAATAGAATAGAAATAGAGTTTGTAAAATAAAAGTTTTTCATTTGAGTGTTTGATAAATTGTACGGTAATTTTTTATTTTCATTTTATATTTTATAAATATTTTTGTTTATTGAACAATGTGCAAGTGTTGTGAGCCTACGCATAAGACTGGTAAAATAACAAACAGAGTTTGAAGAAACAGGTTTTTGCTAGTCTCCTTCACTGAATTGATTTATCCTACTCAATTGAATAATTTCATTCAAGGATCAGTTATTAAAGAGTATAAGCATAGATCTTATAAGTTTTTAGGGCCCATTTAAAATCTTATGCACCTTATTTTTATATTTGCATTTGTGAAAAAACTATTTTTTATAAAAAAAAAAAAAAAAAACATGTTCAACTGTTTGATTACACTTTGTAAATTATTTCTGTATTAATTTTATTTTTCAAATTGCATAAAATTGTGTTTGAACTATTTTCACCGAACACAATTTTATATGTTTAAAAAAACTTCGAGAACCTATCAGAATCCATGTACACAAAAAGAATCAAGCTGCTAAAGTGGCCACTAACTAGAAACTATTGATAGGGTTGTAAATGAATCGGATTTGGATTGAATTTGTAGCGATTCAAATTCTATTTGTTTAAAGAATTGATAAATTGAATTTTTTTTACAAATTCACAAAATCTTAATTTAAATATGGATTTATTAACTATCCGATCAAATATTAATATTAGTATATATTATGTATATAAAATATTATATTATAATATATATTAATATATACTACGCATATACTATCTATATAATATGTAAAATCTAAAATAAATAAATTTAACATAAGAAAGTCTTGTATAATTGAATATTTAACATATTTTAAAAATAAAAATATACTTTTTAATATATGATATAAAAAAATTAATTTGATCGGATTATTAATGAATTGATTTTTTTAATCTATATTTAATTAAATGAATTATCAAATTTGAAATCAGATCAACAATTTAATTTTTTTGTATTATATTTTGAAAAAATGCTAAGCCCAATCACAGTGATCGGATTATCGCAATCTTATTAATGCGTGAATTATAAGTGTCAAAGATGCAAACATCAAGCACCAATAAGATCATGGTGATCGGACCACCACAATTGTACTTACCATTCCTCTATATTGTGATAAACGAATCAGGTTCGAACACATTCGAATCAAGATTCATTGACAATTGGAGCTTGAATTTTTCAATCGTTTTTATAATAGAGGACACACAGTAACTTGAGCCCTTCATCGATTATATCAATCTATAAATGGAGAAACTTGATAATTACAATTAGAGGCGGTAAATGTTATTTAAATACGTGAATTCGTCTTAATCTGTTTACTAATTAATGAATAGAAGTAATTCATTTAATTAACAGGTTGGATAATAAGAAACTCGTCAATTTAATAGGTCAATAGGAGATTGAATATGAGTATTTGATGAGTTGAGATCGAAAAATAACAAAATAGTTGATGCTGCAAAAAACAGCACCGGTCGATTCGATGTGATTCGGCAAGAAGGACCTGCAAAAAAGAGAAGGAGGACCCTCCGACGATCAAGTCAGTAAAGAGGGAATATATAAAATAAATATAGAGAATATGTGTAAAAGAGAGTGATTGTATATGTGATTGAATCTGAGATTCAATGTGAGATCCAATATTTAGGCGTACCTGCCCCCTTTATTTATAGGGTTGAGAGTCATTGATTTTAGCAGTTTCCTACATTGAATAGAATTCCTTTCCTTGTTTGATAAGGTTTAAAAGATATGTGATAATCTTCCCTGATTGAGGTAGGATTCCTTTCCTATCTGAAAGACTTGCACTCCAAGATATATTCCTTATTCTGAGGTCGGAAGTCTATGGAAGACGGTGACCAGTTCGAAATTCCTCCTGCTCTGGAGGCCTGCTGGTAGCTGCTCTAGGGGCAGCTCAGCTCTGGAGGCAGTTTTGCTCTGGATGCCTGCTGGGTAGCTGCTCTGGAGGCAGCTCTGCTCTATTAGTAGTAGCTCTGCTCTGGAGGCAGTTCTGCTGGTAGCTGCTCTGGAGGCAGCTCTGCTCTGGAGGCCTGCTGGTAGCTGCTCTGGAGGCAGCTCAGCTCTGCTGGTAGTAGCTCTGCCGGAGGCAGCTCTGCTCTAGAGGCAGTTCTGCTGGTAGCTGCTCTGGAGGCAGCTCTGAAGGCAGATCTGAAGGTAGTTGCTCTGCTAAGTCTGTTAGCTCTAGAGGCGCATTTTATGGCTCATCAATAGTATAAAAAAATATATATATATATACATATCTCCATTTTATATATATATATATATAAGAATAAATAATAACAGTATTACATATATATAAGAATATATAATATCAGTATTACATATATATTATAATAGCAGAATTAGGTTTCTATATATATATATGTATAGTAGTATTACACATATACATTAACTATCTATATATATATATATGTAATATATATTAACTATATATATATATATTTTACTAGTTATCTATATAATTGTAACATGTATTAATTATCCACATATATATATAATTATTTATTGCATAACAAAAGAAATCAAAAATTGAAAAAAAGAGTTATAATATAAATACTTTTTTATCACTAGTGGTGGAAGAGAGAAGTGTAAAAAAAAATGGATAAGATGGGAATACAGATTATATATAATTATTTTTCACGAGAAACAAAACTTTTTTATGTTTTTTGCAGAGAAATAGAAGTGATATTTTCAGGAAAAAAAACAGTTATATGGAAGAATTTTCTCTTTCTTACTAATCAAACTCTTAGGCTCAGTTTGATTAGATGGAGAGTGATAGAAAGTAAAGGAAAGAGAAAAAATTAAATTTTGTTTGGAGTTTGGTAAGCACGAAAAAGAAAAATGCCTATAAAAATAGGATACACGTAGTTAGATAATTTTTCCAAAAGAATAGCTTCTCATTTCCTACAAAAATCACAAGAAAAATTATTTTCCCTTGAAATTAGTGTTGAATGTGTATAATATATATATATATATATATATATTTATATTAGATATTGATAAGATTGTTGATAAAACTTATAAGATAGTGTTTGATACATATTAAATTTCTTTGAAGAGATGTATATTGATACTCATTTTATATAAAATAACATAAAAAATTATATTTAATATTTTATTTAATTACATGTACGTATAAGAGTTAATATAATAATTATATATATATGTAGATAATTAATATATGTTACAATTATTTAGATAACTAATGCATAATATATATTATAAATACAAAGATAGTTAATGCCTATATGTAATATTGTTATATATATATATGTTACATTATTATTGATATATGGTAAAATGATAGACGTATCCAAAAGCGTGACACGTGTATGTACAGAGCTCTTCAGGGTACTGATCAAGAAAGATTGTTTTATCTAGACCAAACAGGCACGGGGGGCTTAGAGGTATATAGTTTAGAACATAGCACCGCCTTTCATATCCTACTGATCTCATAATAAAGAAACAATGTTTAATATAGCAACTATTATCTTCAGATATCTTCAAATTCTTACTTTTATAATTCTTAATCCTATTCAACTTCGGAGATCTACAACCTATAAATAAGATCATAAGGTATGCTTTCAATTTATGTTCAATTATTCTTTTCAATTATAACTTTATTTCCTTTACTGACTTTATCATCGGAGCGGCTACCATCGGAGCCTTCCCGGTGACCCTTTGATCTTGAGTTCTTAACAGGTAGCGAAGGACAGGAGGCTCCCCTTTGATCAAAAAGAGCAACATTAGTTTGGCGCCGTCTGTGGGAACGGCAATCGTTCTTGCTATCTTTTCTCCAAAACAACAAATCTTTCTAATTTTTCTTCCAAAAGACAATGGCTCCCAGCTTTCGTCCTAGAAATAATTCCCAAAACCCTCAAAATCAGCCTCCTACTGGAAGAGGAAGGGAACAAACACCTAATCGTTTACAACAACAGCTTGATTGGATTCAACGACAATTTGATCAAATGTAGGAACAACTCACTGCCATGTCACAAGCTTTAGCTTCATTGGCCCCGAGCCAATGGAGTAACCCTCATCCTCCTTCTACTAACACTGTTCACGGAGGGTCTCAGCCTCTGGCCACCACCATGGGCGAAGGATCACCTAACGAGGGATTGCCTGACTTGCAACTGGTACATCCCCATGGTATTGCTCATATAGGGGCTTATCCCCATACGTCAACAGTTGTGGGGAGAGGGATGCCCATGTTTCATCCAGCTGTCCACTATTAGAGCTGAATGAGGATTCCTCCTCCAATGGCCTTTGGAACCAATCCAGCGCCACAGGAATTCTAACCTCCCAAGACTGCAGTCCCCCCAGTCTTGGTAGGGCAGCATCCTCCTGCTAACACTGGACAATTCCTCCCCTAAGTCAAGTATTTAGAGGTACGGGACAAGACCAACAACGGGTATCGATCCCACAACAAGTCTTACCTCAAACTCTCAGAGGGTAGAAGAGATAGCTGACTCTCAAGATCAAGCAATCTCAACTAAAAAGTTCCATGCCCCTCCAGAGCAGGACAAACTAAGTAAATCGTTTGGGAGGTTCTCCACACCATTTATCTCTGCCATAATGACAGAAGAACAATCGAAAAAATATGTTATCTCAAAATTCACCCTCTACGACGGATCTGAGGACCCTAGGGACCACCTATCTCACTACCAACACACTATGGCTCTCCACGAAGCTATTGATGCCTTCATGTACCGAACTTTCATGACAACCCTCAAGGGTAGCCTTTAAGTGGTTCCACAACCTCTCCCAAAAATCAATCAGTAATTTTCATGAGCTTAGTAGGTTATTTCTTAATTGATTCCTAACCAGCAGAAAGTTAAGAAAAGGACTAGAATTCCTACTAACTATAAAGCAAACAAAAAGAGAATCATTTCGAGAGTACATAGCTCATTTTAACACCGAGCTCACAGAAATAATCGACTATAATCCAAGCTTCCTAGCGGCCGTTCTCACTTCGGGCCTTAGACCTGGACGCTTCTAGGATTCCTTGACCAAGAATCCCCCCATCCATATGACAACACTCATGGAATAAGCACGAAAATACATTAATCTTGAAGATACAAAAACCCTATTTTCGAAATGCAAGAGAACAGGCTTAGAAGGATGAAAAAGTTCAAAAGAGGGATAACAATGCTAATAAGAAAAAGATCAGGAGCCCCGACAAGATAACAACGTCCAAAGCACAGAACAATTCTAACTTTGGGAGATATGGGACTTTCATCCCTCTAAATGCTTCTCTTACCCACATACTCCAACAAATCCAGACTCGTGAAAATTTGAGGTGGCCAGAGCCACTAAAAAACCACCTCGATGCAAGATCAGAACAAATATTGTGATTTTCACAAAAAGCACGTGCACACAACCGAGGAGTGCAGAACCCGAGAGCCAGGACGACTAAGAGAGTTTGTCAGCCAGGACGGGAGGCAGAACCCCCGTGACGAGAGACCACTTCAAAGAAGGCAAGAACAAAAGTCTGAACAGAGAGAAATTTGAAACGAACAACAATGGAAAAATAATCAAGTCATATTTGTGCTTCACGCTAACAATGCGGTAACGAGAATGTCTAACCGAGTCAGGAAAAGATATGCTCGGGAGGCAAGGGAAGAACCCCATGTCATCCAGATCTCGGCCATTGAGAAAAAGATAAAGCCAGAACCTCAGATCCAATTCTCTGAATTAGACCTCATTGGGATATATTGTCCCCATGGCGATGCTCTTGTCATCTCACTCAAAATTGCTAATTTTGAGATTAGAAGGGTTCTCGTGGATACTAAAAGTTTCACCAATGTATTATTCTATGAACCTTTTAAACACATGAAGCTCAACTCTAATGACATCAGAGCTACCACTACTATCATGAGAGGAGTTGACAGAAATCTTAGCATCCCATTAGGTAGAATTGACCTACCGACCAAAACGGGGGAAGGGGATGGACAAAAGACACTAATCTCTTAATACATGGTCCTAAACACAAAATCGCCCTATAATGTCATTATTGGGAGACCTTGGATCCACTAGATGGGAGCGGTTACCTCAACCCTCCATCAATGCCTAAAATATGTCCACAACGACAAAGTTTTCATTATCAAGGACTGTTAGTCCACTACCCGAGAATGTCATGCCCTTGCGTTAAAAGAAAAGTACTCTAGACAGCAATTATAGTACCCTCATGAGAGGGAAAGTTTCTCATCTTCCAACCTTCATGAGGTAGAAGAATGTCCTTTTGAAATTGATGAGCCACTAAGTTCCAGAGGAAGGGACAACACAATCAAACCAATGGAAGAGCCCATTAAGAAACTCATAAGAACTGAAGGATAGAACCAAATATATTTTATGAAATGGTCTACAAAAATCAAATAATAACATGATCCGTCAATGCCAACCAAATTTGAGGGGCTCCAAATATTAGTATAAAGTAAGTCAAACGGTGCATGACTTTGAAGACTAGTGGGGCGAAATGGTTGTTTTTTCTCCACTCTACTGTCCACAAGCACAACACTAAAGTTAGTTGATGGCACAACCTCTTTTGACAGCACTGAGTTCCGAAGTGTCATTTGAGGACTCTAAAATTTGTCTCTTACCCGTCCGGACATCTGTTTCTCGGTCAATAAACTCTCAAAGTTTATGCATAAACCCACAGTAACACATTAGGCAGCTACAAAGAGACTCCTCTGCTACTTGAAGCAAACAATTTTTCATGGGATTCACATCAGCAAAAACTGAGGTTTTGAACTCTTAAACAACTCATCTAAAAGCTTAAGCTGTTAGAGAGGGTGTAACTTTATTATTATATTCTCTAACACGCCCCCTCAGGTGTGACCAATTTGAGCTTACATGTGTCAATTCAAATTTTCAGGGTGACGGTAAGGTTTGAACTCTGGACTTTTTTTCTTGCTCTGATACCATGATGAAGTTTGAAAAACTGTGGATAGAAAATTCTTATCGCTGTCGTAAGGAATATTTCACAACCTAATATTTACAGAGGTTTACATGAAAATATATACAAGTGTATAAGATCTATTCTAGGAAAGAATAGATCTTATACACTTGAAGCAAACAATTTATCTATTCTAGGAAAGTTATTAAAGAAACCCCGATGATAACCATTCCGATAATTAAATCAGTGAAGGAAGAAAGGAAAAATGATAACCTTTTACAATTCGAATAATAAAATGAACTTAGAGTGAACTTAGAGTTAAGGTGTACTTTACACCATTCTTATAAGCAGGTTCTTGTCATTTTAATAAGACTTTGTGAGAGACTCTCGAAATTTATGATTATCGTAAAATAGTTATTTTATTGTTGGATTCTGATGACAATTTAGATCTAAAGGTCTAGAGTGAACCGTCTGATCCTAGTCTGATTGATTAGTTCTGATATTTGTAATAACTTGCGAGGTAATGTTTGACATGTATGAAGTAAGACTCAAAATTGTGATATTTGTCGGACTCATTACTGAATTATCCCATTAGGCCGTCAATTTGAATTATTTTAATATTTTATCAATAATTAAAATTGTACTCGACTTGTACATCCACGTGTCCTAATCTTAAGTATGACATCTTATCTAACTACATTGGATATTTATAAATGTTCTAACTATTAATAGCACGTGCATGGAATGACACAATACAACATAGGAATGAGACCGATATATATATATATATAATATATATATGTATACATAAACACATATACATTGGAATATATGAAAAATATATAAATTATATGAAATATTTGTGTTGACAATATATATATATATATATATATATATAAATTCTTAACCCAGAATTTTTTACAAAAATCTTGAATATTGTTAAATAAAATTTCAGGATTGATGTTGCTCTTTTTCGATCAGAGGAGGCTCCCGTCCTTTGCTATCCTTCAAGAATGTAAGATCAGAGGGTCACTGAGTAGGCTTCGGTGGTAGCCGTTCCGATGATAAAGTCAGTAAACAGAAAGTGACTGTAATTGAAAGCGTACCTTATGGTCTTATTTATAGGTAATAGATCTCCTAAGTTGAGTAGGATTAGGAGCCATACAAGTAAAAATTTGAAGATATCTGAAGATAGTAGTTATCATATTGAACTTTGTTTTCTTATCTTGAGGTCGGTAGAATATGGAAGGCGGTGACCAGTTCGGAACCCCTTCTTGGAGATACTTTATTTTCCTTATCACGACGTTTGTAATGAACAGATCAGTACCCCACGTGTTCTGGAGGTAGGGCTGGAGGTGGAGCACTATTCTGAACAATGTACTTCTGAACTTCTCGTGTCTGTTTGATCTGGATAGAATAATTTTTCCTGATCTGTACCCTAAAGAGTTATGTATATACACGTGTCATGTCTTGAATATACTTGTTACTTTATGGTATATCAATGATTTATAAAAAAAAATATTTTAAAGAAAAATTTGGTGAAAATAACATTGGTAATTAACATCAAACCAGTAAAATATAGAAACTGTTGGGTCTATATATCAGTATTACAGTCAGAACAGAACTAAAATCAAAAAAACCAGAAACTGAAACACAATAAAATTAGAACCTGTTTGCAGAATACGAAATCGTAGAATTGGAAATTTGGCGAATACAAAAAACTGATCAAGTCTTGTGTTGGACACAATTTCCTTAAGACAATTTATTGCCCTCTCAGTGGTGCTAAAGAGTTCTTGGCAACTTGTCTCCCAGGATAAAATGATCTCCCAACACAAAGGCAAGCACTACCAATGGTTGTCTGTCGAACCAGAACTTGTGCAGAACTCTCTCTCTCGAAATATGAAGACACAAATGAATATGTTATGAATGGATTCGATGCGATGCGGAATGCTTATGATCGTGTCCTATTTATAGACTCGCTCATGACTGTTTGGTACAGGCATGAAGCTTGGGTCGTGTCTGTTCATGGCGAACAGACACAGTTGCGTTCGTGGAGAAGACGCCCTTTCAGTCAAACGATGTTTCCAAAACGACAGTGTTTTGGACTCCCAACGGTAACTATACGCACGTCGCAAACCGACAGCGTTTTAGGTTTGGAAAATTTAAATAAATTTTCTCTAAAAAGATATATACACAGCAAGCCCAAGACCCGAACCCGAGCCCGGCCCGGTTCGGTACGGGGCGGGGTGGCGGCGGCGGCGCGCGTGTGTGGTGAACCAAGCATGTGCTAGGTCCTCCCCCTTCCACAAAACTGGGGTGCCCCTTGGGGCCCAAACCCCACTCCAAGGTAGGTGTATATATACTCTTTAAAAGTCTTGTTCCCATCCTATGTGGGACACAAGCTTTTGCACAAGCTTTAAGCTTTAGTTACCATTTTCAAGTGGTGATGTTTGGAGGCAATTTCTCATTCACTCCTTAATGGTTTTGAGCAACCCAATATAAAATCTTCATCTCCTCATGGAGGAGAACACATTCCCATGTGGACCCACCAAAATTAATTTGTGGGACCCACTTTAATTTTAGCTAAAAGATAGCTAATTTAATATGCTCAAACTCATTTTTCCAACAGAAACAAAATTATAATAAAAAGAATGATTGTTGTATAAAAAATATACTTTTTTAGAACAAATTATTGGAGTAAAAATGCTAAAAGAGAGCACTTCGCTTTAGTCTTTCATGTTTTGCACTATTTCCTTTCTTTTGTTAGTTAAATTTTTTTTATTATGTTAAAAATATATAGAATTGATTAGGGATGGCAATAGAGCGGGAATCCTTTCTCCAATCACGTCCCGTAAATTTTTTTTCTCTCAAACTCATTTAAACTCCTTGATAAGCGGATATAGGTTTCCATTGGATTTTTTTTTTATTTTTAAACTTTTATTTATTTACTTATTTTATTAAATTAATTATAATTAATATATTTTAAACAAAACGTTACATGTGTTAAAGTAAGAAATGTTAATAGAGAATTAGAATGACATTATTTTCTTTTTAAACATATAACTTTATCAAGTTTGTATAAATTTTTAATAAGTGACTAAAAAATATCATTATAAACATTGATTATGTAGCACAAAACTCATTTATTATTTTATTTTATATAATTGAGACAACATGCCTCCTCTCCAAACTCGCCCCATATTCTAACAGAGTGGGAAAAACTTTTTCCAAACTCGTCTCATTAGGGATGAGGTTGACAGGTTCCAACAAGGCAACTTAAATTGTCTCCCTAGTATTGATACTCTAAAAATGACAAATCATCGAAGATGTTTTGAAAAAAAACAAAACTTTTACATCATTAATTTACAAATTAATTTTTAAACATTTTAAGTCAGATATCATTTTGAGTAATATTACACTTCCTAAAATTATATCTCAAATGATATGAAATGAAGGAATAGTTATTTCGGGCATGGTTCAAAATTGAGAAGGAAAGGAAAGGAGATAGAGGGAAATTGATGAGTTTTTTAACTTTTATTTTATTTAATTTGTACTCCTTTCCAAAGTGGGTGGAGACAAAAAGAAGTTGGGAGTCTTTTAATAATTTTTTTATAACATCAATTCTAATTTTAAAATTCTCATATGTTATTCAAGCAAAATAGAAGGATTGCACCCTACTCTTCTCTTCCATAACTAATATTATCATTTTTTCTTATTTTCCTTCTATTTATCCAAACATAATGTGTGTTATGCTATCAAATTTGAATCCCAAATAATGTCACATTAATGTGACACTATATTATTAGTAACACTTTAAATCATATAATTAATGTGATTGTACCATGTAATGAAATAAAAATTTAATTCGATAATTGAAAAATATAACATTAAATTTTTGTTTTAATATAACAAGAAAAAAAAAAATCAAAATCACATCAATTGCACTACTTTTATAAAATCTCAATCCTAAAAATATCATATCACTAATACTTTCAATTATGTAATTACCTCATTATGCTACGTTAATGCCACTCATATGGTATAGAAATTTGGCACATGTATGGGAAAGTGTAGCATTGTTGTAACATTTTTTTTCTCTTTTTATTGACCAAATGGCTAGTCAGCGTGCCGGGGGTCCTACGGCCACTTTGCCGTTCTCGACAGCTGACGTGGCTAATGTAATAAACAAGAGGATCCTCGGGAGACCCAGAGAGGCAAAATCGCCGGCGAGCGCGATTGTCGCTTATCATATCTCACTTCGGACTCTCAGAGCTCCTTTTGCCCCTGCAGTTCTGTCTCTCTCTCTCTCTCTCTCTCTCTCTCTCTATATATATATATATATATATAAGGCGCGTGTCTCGTTACTTTTTCTCCTCTCCTCTCTGAGTCTTCGATCACAACTCGTCGGTCCCTGAACCGCGTTCAATTTCTTCGCGGTTAGCTGCAGCGGCGATCTCTGGATGGAATCCCCATAAGTCGGTGACTTGATTCTTTATCTTCTCTATCTACATGTCTATATATTTCTCTCTATACGCTGATTTGTTTTTGACTTTGTGATGAATATAGATGTTGTATATATTTTGGTGAAGAGAGGTGGTGGTGGATTGGATGGGATATGGCGGAAACACCGTTACCCGCCTTGAAAGAGAACAAATTGTGGAAAGGGGTATTCGCTGTGGTCGGTATCATGTCCACTCTCGTCGTCTATGGTGTCTTACAGGTACAAAGTTATCATCTTTTACACGACTCATCATAATTTGGAACAGTTGATTCTGATGGCCTCATTCTTTAATTTGAGATCACGATTTTTTCCATTTTTCAATTGGTTGAAATTGAATCACTTACACACTGTCTTGTTAGATAAACAAACTTCTGTTTTGAGAACTGATTTGTTGCCATATATGGTAGCATTTTTGAGCTTGGATAATGATGGAGTATGATTTCAAGAAAAAAAGGGGGCAAAGAATTCTTTATTTAAATGGTTTTGTATCCTAGATAGTCGTCCTTACATTTGTTTCTGTTTGCTTAGTTTATAACCCATTTGATGTGTGATAGCTCCTGAAAAGTTTGCTCCTACTATTGATTCATGGTGGGTTTCGGTTAAGGAAAGCTTGTAGATTTAGGGTTTTTACAAGTGAAAGAAAGGTTGTAATGTTTGTTGATAAAAAGGAATTGAAATTGGCTTTGCTTTAAAAGTGATAGATTGTAAAAACTTTATAAAATGTGTTGGAATATCTTGCTCTCTTTTAGGGTTTTGGTGCTAAACGAAATGCCAAAAGGTTGGGATTGATTATGCTTGGTGCAATAGAGTTTTAAAGATGAAATAAGGCTGTTTGGGGGACTGTGAGTGGCAATTAAAGAAACGAAAAAAAGGAAGAGAAGAAGAAGACTCTAGGAATTCCATGTAGAATTATTTAGGTTTCACCCTTGAAGGATTAAGTTACATCATACAAACATAATTTAAAATTTTAAAAACTCAACTCTAATTGAACATAGAGTTACATATAGATACAAAAACACACACACACACACATCTATATATATATATATACATACTTATCCTAATTATGATAGGACTATGAGTTGACTTCAAAAACAGAAAAATTTGTTATGTAAACTACTAAGATTATTCTAAAGAATCTAAACCTTCTAAAGAATACATATAGAATCCAATAGCATAACTCCCAAAATTAAATCTATGGACCACTAGTATAGCCATATCTATCAAATTTGGAAATTACTAAGTCCCTTGAGTCTAAAACCTAATACATACTTATTTTAAAATCACCATAAATTAAGACTTGATTCCAAACTAGAACTTGATCATAGAATATCCCAAGATGGTTCCACATGAAATCCACAATCTGCCCATTTTCTTGTTAGTATGATATACATCACCCATACCCCCACTTTTCAAGTTTAGGTACTTAAATAGGAACTGAAACTATGGCCTTACCTTCATATTCTTTGAGATCGTTACTTTAAGTTTATATCTGAATATTTGAAAGAAAGCCTACTGTCTAAAACCCCTTACCATAAAGGTTAAACTTTATGACATAAGGACCTTCAAGATGCCTAAAGATGCATAGGAGTGTTTATACAGGAAGTGTCTTTGATTTGGGATGAAGGGATTTTAAAATAGTAGAAGAGTTTGCTTTGGATTAGCCTTCTTGATTGGTCACTTTGTTTACCAAGTACAATGAGATCTTGCTCTATTTGAGCATGAAAACGTTTCCTCAAGTTTGCTATTGGAAATTGAAATGAAGGATGTAAGTAGGAGAGAGACCAAAAGAAAAAGAAAAGAGGGAAGTTTGGGGTGGGAAGAAATGACTAATTGAAGTTGTGAAGGTTTTCTATTTTTCTAATTTATGTACTTATTCCCATCATTTAGGGCCTTGATGATGACTCATTATTCTTCCTAAAGCTATCAGGGTCGCACTAGTCATTTAGGGGCCTTTTTGGTGACCTCATCAATTTTTTTTTTTCTAAGCTGTCAGTTCTGCTGAAACTGACATAGTTTCATCCCATAATGATTTATGTTGGACGACAGATAACTCCCGATGTATTCCTATTGCTCGAAATGTCTTGGTGCATGCATTTTGAAATATTTCAACCATTTGTTCTAGATGGTTACCTAGAATTGATTGATCTACACCACGAGCAAGTTGAACAGAGCTCTAATAGGTGTTGGAGGACTAGAGACCCACATATTTTTCAGCCCAAGACTTGATTTCAAAGTAAATTTGTTGTGAAAAGAATGTGTTTATCATATGTGGCCACTTGCCCATTGGGGGCCAAGTGCCAACTGAATGCAAGGTCAGATTTCCATGATATATGAGATAAAAGGGATGAGAGGAAATGTGGAGGAAGTAGGGACCTGCGAATGATAAGACTGGGAGTTTGGTTTCTTAGTTTAGTGTGGAGGGAGGCACTCAGTATCAACCTACCATATTTCTGAATGGATAACTCTCCGCATTGGGTTTCCGGATCTGTTAGAAATCTACAAGTCCAGTTATGGGAAGAAGGATTATATTGCTACGGAAGTTTGTGATCTTTAGGAATCAAGTAATCTACTTTTCACGAGTTAATTATGTGGATATTTCTTTCCTAAAGAAAATGTGTTTGGTGGAAGGTTTTATGCTGAATTGTATATCAAATTTGATGTGGGACCTTTTTCAAGTTGGTTCATATCTTATACATTTTTTTCTGATAAGTAAATGTAATTGCATTAAACGGCACCAAGGGGTGCAACCATATACAAAAAAGAGTACAAACTATATGCCCATACTCAAAGAGTCCAAAGAAGCTATAAAAGAGCCTATAGACAAAGGGAATTCCCCATAATTCAAAAACAAATGGAGTTCAAAACTAAATTCTTTACGGTCCACATGGAGGACTCGACTTCAAAAACTCTATTGTACCTCTCTACCTCTCTCTCTCTCTCTCTCTCTCTCCAAATAATCCACCAGATACATAACAGGACTATACACCAGCCTCTTCCCAATATCCTTCCAGAAAATTAGCCTTTCCGAGATGCTAAAACTTCCACCTTGTTATGTGGCACAGAGCCCAAAAAGTCCCAAACAATCCGAGCAAAAGCAGCCAAATAGACCAAGAGAAGGGTTCCATTTCTTCATTATATTTGCATAAACAATACAATTCAACACCAATACATGATGTGCTCATGCATGCTTCTTCAGGTGCTGATTGTCTCCAAGACATTATAAAATGTTTTGTAGTAGTAAATAGTTGAATATTCAAGAAGGGATTTTAGGACTACAAAAACAGAGATAAAATTCCCCTAAAACATGTTTTTTTTTAATTATTTATAAAAGAGCATAAAACTTATGCTTACTTGATATCAAAAGCACCAGCCCCAGATACCGAGATAAAGTCCTCTCCAGAGTCCAGACAGGTGTATTTTTAATACCTAAAAAAAAAAAAGGTTGAGAGCTTGAGGCTTTTGAGTTCACCTGATATATGAAAGCACCAACTCTAAATACATAGATAAAATCCCCCCATTACATTTTTTTTCTTTTTATGTTAAAACTCTTAAAGAAAAAAAAAACATTCGACTGTTGAGTTAACCCAATATATCAGAAGCACCTCTCTCTCTCTCTCTCTCTATCCTTGTCTCTCCATGGGACCATTTGTTGCATCTTATTTCCGTATTTTTCTTCCTTTGCTTTTTTAGATTGATTAAAACCAAAAAGGCTTGGGGTTGAGGGTTTCATATAACTTGGAATATTTGCCTTCAATTATTTTACTTTTTATTGATTAAATACTAGACAGTTCTGTTTTATACCTACCTTCATCTGTTTTAGTTGTGTTAAGAACAGACAATTAGAGAAAGTACTAATTATTTTTTCCCATAGAACTTAAATAAGAAATACCTGTACTTAAAAAGCAATAGGTTTCTTAAATTCAGTGATTTTAAATTATATAGATTTTAAATCCCTTCATTTCAGTATCTTGGACACTTTAAAATTCTTCATCCAAAGACTCGATATTCAACTGCCTTTTATGAAATGCATATTATCTAATTTGCACTTTCTTATCCATTTAATTAATTTTAATTAATTGTCATATACTCTTAGTATGCAGTTGGCTGAGTTATATTTCTTGAAACAAGTTCATAGAGGTTTGTTTCTTGCAGGAAAAAATCATGAGAGTTCCATATGGGCCAAACAAAGAATTTTTTAAATACTCATTATTTCTTGTTTTCTGCAATCGCATTACAACATCTGCAGTCTCTGCAGGCGCTTTACTGGTAACTATCTATCAGTGGTTAATTGATTAAATTCTTAAATAGGCTCCGCAATACTTGTCAGAAAAAAGGGCCTGAGAAGGAATACAATCTAGTACATGGAAACTTGTACTGGTTTCACACATACTGCACTTCAGTAGTGTTTAACCTAGACCTGCAGAATTGTGTTCAACTAGAATTTTTATTATATCAATATTTTCTTCTCTCTAGGCAAGTAAAAAAGCATTGGACCCTGTTGCTCCAGTTTATAAGTATTGCCTTGTATCAGTTTCAAACATACTAACCACAACATGTCAGTATGAGGTAAGCTGTGTTTATTTTCAGTTTTCTTTACCACAATTTCCCTGAAAGAGGAATAATAATTAAAGCAAAATTCTCTCAATTTTGTCGCAACTTTGCTTAGTAATTCTACTTGAATTTGCTTGACCAAACATTCTTTCCCCAGGCGCTTAAATATGTGAGCTTTCCTGTTCAGACACTTGCAAAGTGTGCCAAAATGATACCTGTGATGGTAAGTTAATTATGTGTGGTCAATTATGGTAATCACCATATCTGTAATCCTTTCTAATTCTCCCGATGCACAAATTTGCTTTTGTATTATACTGGTTATTGTCAGTTGATACTAACTAATTATTCATATTCAAAGTTGCAGAAAAAAAAAATTGTAATTGACTAATTGGAAATGTTTTATGGTACACTTCCATCTCTACATGAGGATACTAGGGCAAAATTGAGAAATAAATAATAACATAATTAGTCATTAATACCAAATAATTCTTTACTAGTTAAAAGCAAGTATAAAAAGTTTTAAAGCTAATTTTTTTATGTAATATAAAACTATTATAATTATTTTTATAAATATGTGAAATAAGTATAATTAAATAGAATATTATAACATAATAAATATGTACTATATTATATGAACAAATTAGACAATTTGATACAAATTGCACATAAAATAACAATTTAAGTAAAGTAAATATCAAGTTAAGCCACTGTTCACCTATTTTTTCATTTCCGCTACTTCAACTTTTCCTTATTTACTGTTTTTGAAAGAAAAAAATATAGATATCTTATTGTTATTTTGGATCTTAATCCCCCAATCTCTGCCTTTATTTGAGAAAAAAAAAAGATATTATTTTTTACCAACTTCTAGAATTATTATTGAAACGAAGAAAATGTTTTTATTGTTTTGGTATGTTTCAACTAATTTCATTATGTTTTCACAAAAATAAAGTATGTTTCAATATAAACAACTTTATTTCTATGGAAGCATGTGAATTTTGATATTCCATTTATCTTTCATTTCGGTTCATTGAGAAACGGAAACGTTTTGGTTCTTTCGATGGAAAAGAAACGAAATTTTGATTCTTGTGAAGAAGGGTCCAACTCAAAAGCTTGAAAGATAAAATAAGGCATGTAGGAGTGGCTACACAATCCTCTTCGAGTCTCTTGGAAGATGGTTTAGCATCTAAGAGCATTTCTTCAGCTTCTGGTGAGGAAACTTTTGGCTCAAAAGAAGATGAAAAGAATTTTCATGGTACCCCTTCTAGCACTTCAATAGTGGAGTCATCATTTCCATTGCTTGCAAGATGCATAAGAAGGTCTCCCAATCCATTGTAGAAGAAATTTAAGAGGTTGGTAGAATTGATGTATTTGGTGGTGGCTTGATGGTGCATATGGAGCAATCAATTGTAACGATAACAATTGAAGGGTAAATCGGTCCTTAAATACATTAATATAGGGGTACAAAAGTCTTCTTATGTTTATTTTGACTTTTTAAGGGCATTAAGGACATCTCGTCCAGTAAAAGAGGATAGACAAAAAAACAAAAGGATTACATTTATCAGGAGTAACGATAGGGGAGGGCCTTGCCTATTTTTGAAACAAGGAGGGTACCAGTGCAAATATGCCAAACCTTAGGGGAGGTTGGTGGAATTAACCCAAGTTATTAGATGTTCATTTCTCTTTTTACAATTAAGTATTTGATATCATAAAATTATGTACTACTACTAATTCTAGAATGACCTTTCCGACAACATTCCTATCTATTTCATATCCACCAATCATTTCCCCTACGATTTGTTTTCCTCATACAACTATACCTTGGACTAATTCATTCACATGTTCCCAAAATTGTGCTTTAATGTGTTCGTCTAGTCTTATTCGAGGTGCAAATGTGATCTTAATTATTCTTTATGTTAAAAATCACCTATTCATCTAAAAACTTAAACTGTCAGAGAATAGGCCAACAATGTATATGAAGCTTTCAACACTTCCCCTCACATGCAACCTCAGACTCGCACGTGGAGAGCCAAAGAAACTATATAAACAAAGTAGAATAGAGTGTAACTTTGCACAAACAAACCACACATGGAATAAATGCAAATTGAGAGACTTGAATTCAATACCTCTTGCAATCAAGACTCTGATAACATGTTAGGTCACCAATTACTCTAAAAGCTTAAGCTTTTAGAGAATGGGCTAATAATATATATCAAGCTCTTAACAATCTCCTAACATAAGTTTTATTAGTATTATCCTATTTCTTTTTTGAAATCTTTGTTGCAACTTCTTCATTTAAATAGTTATCTATTATTATCCTTAAACTATTTCTATGCACATTTTTAATAGTACGATAGAGTTCATATTCAGTCTTTTCAATTTCCTTAACTCTTTCCTACTCACTTAGTTTCTTATAATCTTGCTATATTAACCCTCTTCTAATCATAGTATATACTATTTCCATTACTTTACATGTTAATATTCCCATATTCCAAGTTACTAATTTAAGCCTATTATCTTGGACTACCTTCTCTACTTGTGCTTATCTAGAACCTCATGGATACCCTTGCTCATTTTAAACACATTTGGATGGCATTCCATTTTTTGAATCATTAGAAGCTAATGCAACACGCTGCTTAATAGAAAGTAGCATTTACAAACTAATTTAAGCCTGCTATCTTGAACTAACTTCTCTATGTGTGCTCATCTAGAACAAAACAAGTGCCCTTGCTCATCTTCACCCATTGATGCTGTAACACCCAGTCCTAGTAAATTGGGAGATTAGAGTAATGTAGTGAAGTGTTATCAATTAAAAAGACTCATCAACCTTTCTTGAGCACTATATCGGGACATAATCTCAACTAGAGTTAAAAGGTGACTTGAGCATGGGTCAACCTACTCTAATCTAGGTTAATGAAGCTAGATATCATGAATTATTAAATAGAATAATTATTTATTAATTATAGAGAAAATGAAGAAAAATACAAAATAAATACATAAAATGTTAATAAAAATAAAATAAAAATATATTCAATTATTTTGAGTATTATATGATGTATATATAATAAAGAAGCCCAAATACACACTTTGTGTATATTGGTGTATATATATAGAAGGAAAAATAAAGAAAAATGAAGAAAAATAATTAAAAATTGTTTCTGACCACCATGTGACTTGCATATGATGAGGAAATCTGAACACACATATAGAGGTGTGTTGGTGTGTGTATATATGCATATACATGCATGTGTGTATACAAAAAGAAAGGAAAATAAAAATCTAAAAAGGTAACTTAGAAGAAAAAAAAGTAGGAAAAGGGGGGAGGTGACACTATGCGGCCACCCACCCTAGAGCCACTCCATAACTGCACCAAATTGTACAACCACCATGCATGAAGCCTCACTTTGATGTGAAGTGCATTAAACATGAAGAGGGAAAATCAAGCTTATAAACAACCATTGTTCAAACTAATCACTACCTACTGAAAGTGTGAGAGAAGAGAAGGAAATTCATGCCAAGAGGAGAGGTCAAGACAATCTAGACAGAGAGAGAAAGAAGAGAGAAAAATCGAAGGAAATTACAAGATTTGCTCAAGCAAGGTATAAACCGAATTCTTTCACCTTGTTTAAGTTTCTGCATGAAAAATAGATATGTTAGATTATTTAGATGGAACCAGAAGCCTCAGAAATGGATGGTTCAGGTGGACTGCCATTAATGGAGCTTGAAAAAGTTACTCGGAAACCAACTGTAACAAAGCTTATTTTTGTGAACAAGATTTTAATCTAGGTTGAAAATGGATCACAAAGCAAGTGGAAACACTCCATTTGGCTAAAAAATGAGCCTACAACAGTGAGACACAGTTCAAAAGGATAATCAACCAACTTATGAAAACTTCTATTTAACTCAATTTTGAGGGCATAAACTTGTAGGAAATTTGATGGGGATCACTATAGTACAAAAATGGACCAAAATGATCCAATGTAGAGAGAGAACCAGGCCTCGCAGGATAAGCGAGACTCGCTGGAGTACCCACTGTAGACGGTCGTTCGACGGCCTTAAGCTGATCTAAATTGGAAACTTAACTTTAGAAATGAAATCTGTGTGGAAAAATAGTTTGGAAATAGTTGGGTTCGTGGCCGGAAAATGATCGCCAACAATCGCTGTCGCCAAAAAAGGCGGCCAGCATCGACAGCTTAAATTAGTTGACTGGTCAACGGTCAACCAGGTCAATCAATGGGTCGATAGATCGGGTTCAGGTTGACCCGGCCTAGGCATAGTAATGGGTTAGGTAAAACTACGTTGTTTAAGAGAATAGTTTTATGTTTTTAAAAAAGTAGATACAGATTGTTTGTTTATACGAATAGCCACTTGATTTAATAAACTGATCAAGAGCCAGGATATCTTATCCCGATTTAAGGCCCCAATCCGTTGTTTGGTTTAGAAACCTTTTGAAAAACTAAAGGGCACACTCAGCACTCGAGATTTGAACCTTCAACCCAAGACCTTAAAAGCCAACACTTAACCACTGAGCCACAACCATTGGTTTTGCTCATATTGAACTAGAAATATATATATATATATATATATAATATTATACGATTTTTATAAAAATAAAAAGGAAACCGATGGTTTCTGGAAATTACATAATGACCCAGATTTATAAACCTTAAAATTCAGTTAGGCCCCTTTAAAATAGGAAAATAATATTTAATTTTATGAAATTATATTCCAGCCCCAAAAGTTTATTCAAATTATATTAGGGCTCAATTTATAAATATATAAATTCAAAAACGCCCTGCTAAAGAAGGAAAATGGGTATTTTAAAATAGTGAGGTTTGGAAATTGCACTAAGGCCCCCAGATTTTTGATAAATTACAAAAGTGCCCCAAATTTTTTAAAATAACAATTTTATACCTAAACAAATGTAAAAATGACATCTGCGTCCCTATAAATTATATTTAGCATCATTAATGCTACGTATGACTAAATTAAGATCTGAAAAAGCCTAGATTGGGGTTTTTTTTAGGCTTCCAGACCCAATGGTGGGGTCCATTTTAGCAAACGAATTTTATAAATATATAAATGAAGATAAATAGGCACAGTTAGTACAACTTTGCAGTTTTAGTTAAGCAGCCAAACGAATACAAAAAATTTCGAAACTTCATACTTAAACTTTTATGACTATTCTGGACTCGGTCGTAGAGTCTGTTTAGCCAAATGAGACTTGTAAAGTATAGGTTCTTAAGAAATGCACCCTTTAAGCAATACTTGATAAATGTTAATTATTTCGATAGGTCCCACATAAGTTATGGATGATAGAGAATGACAAAAGAGGGCCGAAAGAAGGAAAAATGATGACAAGAAGGAAAGTAGTAGTTAGTTGGCATCCCTTCATAATCAGGACGCCGATTGTCATTAGAGGAAGAATGAAGAAACAAGAAGTCGCCCAAGAACAGTCTAAGAACCGGAAAAGCGTGGGCGACAACTTCCTAGAAGTAGAGTCACCCAAGAACGAGGAATGTGATAGTGGCTACAAGGGAGCCACAACAAAGTCCGAGTAAGGACAAAATACTAAGAGATAAGTGCGTAACCCTAAACCTTGAAATGGAGACTTTCCATTGAATACAGTTCTTATAGTTTTATGATACTACATGCAATACTTTAACAACTTTATGATACTCTATCAAATGTTTTAACTGCATGTCTTTATCAGCATGTCTTTAAATGATTTATATGATATGAATAACTTAACGAAAAGTTTTGCAAGCATTATTTAGCACGAAGCTATATGCCATACAATGTTTACAGTTCATGACAAATAATCGTGCCCAGTTGGAAGGTTAAGCCATATTTATGATACAGTCATACCCGGTTGAGGGGTTAAGTCAGGCCATATAAGTCAAGCGTTCTAGATTATATTTAGTCGCCCAGGTGACTATTAAAGACAAGAAAGATTGGCATGTGTCATTTCATCATACTACTTTCAGTTACAGCATCATGACTACTACGATTTATCTTGCAAAACTATATGGTTTATAAATGTCAATAGTTTTCAATACAAGTTCTTTTAACTGCTATCCATGAAAGTTTATAGAAGGGTTTTCTCTAAAAGCCACAACAAAGAACTCGAGTTACTCATGAGCTTTTCATAAAGCTCACATAGTTTTTATCCAGTATATTTCAAGTGGAAGCCCCAGTACCGCCAATTAAGAAGGAAGATCTAATTACATCTTTTGGAAAGGAAAGCAACCTTTGGCTAGTGTAGTATTTTGTAGTAGAAGCCAAAAAGAAATTTTAGAGCTGTAATAATTAGACAAATGTTAGATTTTATGATCAAGTATTTAGTTATGCTCAATCATGATTTAGTTTCTGTTGCTATAGAAGAATGATTGCATGGAATGTATGTACCAGTCAAGAGACTTTGGTTGGACACGTCATCAATATGCTGTATGAGAGTTACTATATTGGCGAAGTGCCTAATTGGCCGATTATTATCCTTAATCCGCATAGGGTGAGTCTGGGATGTGATAGATGTTGCACTGCTTGTCCATTTTTCAAATCACCAGAAGCTAATGTAACGTGTTGCTTAAAGGAAACACTCTAGCATTTTCATAATGTGTTGCTTAGAGACTTGACAAAGTTTTATGGTGACTATTAGTTACCTATGAAACTCTCCTCCTTTCTCAAGGCTTGGGTTCGGCTATGTAAAATTAGACACTAAGCATGTCACAGGTGGATTTAGTGTCTTTATTCCCCGTATTGAAAATTTGTTTTTATATTTTGGCTTGCTCATGTTTTATGAATTTACATTTTCTTAACTGGTGACCTTTGGCCCCATTTTTTTAAATTATTGTTGTTATTTATACAGCTTTGGAGCACTGCTATTATGCAAAAGAGATACAAGTCACGTGACTATTTGTTTGCTTTTCTAGTGATGCTTGGGTGTGCAATATTCATTCTATACCCGGTAAATAACATTGATTCTAGGTTTTTATCAGTTTGCTTTCACTACTTTTCTGTTTATGCATGTGAAGTAATTACTTGCGTCCCAATGGGTGCTAACATCGTGCTCTGCTTGCTATCGCTTTCCATTTATAGGCAGTTAACTTGATTTTGCATTCTGCTAATTTAATTTCTATTAGGAACCAAGAACACAAATGGACATAATAAGTCTCTTAGGGTGTAAGAGAATATGTGGGATACTTTCTTCAGTATGATGCACAAAGCATTTTTAAAGATTTAGATCTATATAAAATCCTTAGCCTTAATTGTCCAAGTCTCCTTGATTCTGTCTGAAACTCTCACTCATTATGAAATCACTACAACTAATGTTACTTTTATAATGAAGTAAGCTCCAGATATGCCTCCTCTAGTATAGTTTTTTAATTTATTTATAAGTAACCCCTGTAGTATAGTTGAGTCCATAACTTTTCTTTTTTGATCGGTAGTATAGTTGAGTCCATAACACAGCCATTTTTCCACTTGCACTCAGATATATACTTGAACACCATTTTTTAATGCATGCCATAATCATTAGTTATCAGTATTTAAGTATTACATCAAATGATAACTTTGAATGCCTCTCTACAGAAAATATTCGTTTTTTCCTTGTGTTTCCTAAATGCCATGATGGCTATGATATAGAACTTTTCTTTTTTCCAAAAAAGTACACACAATTCTCGCAGAAAGGTTCATCATAAAACCTAGCTTATTAGGAGGTAGACCTGCTATGAGTAATGGGTTTGGAATCTTTTCTGGTATGGTCATTGGGTTTGGAACTCCTTTAAATGTTTCTATAGTAGAACACAGAAGGATGCCAAATTGACAACACTCACTGTCGAACAACACTCGCTGTCGAGTGCCAGTACAGAGATCTTTTCACCATAAAAATTTTCGTATTCCTTTTTTTTTTAATATCAGTTTTATATATGTTAATATCATCTGTTTTAATTTATCTAGAATATGGATTGTTTTGAGGACTCTCTTTTCCTTTTCATATGGTATCTCAGATTGATATTTGGGATGCAACAATTAACACAAGAATACTGCAAGATATTTTTAGGGAAAAAAGTGATAGTGACTTGTGGATAACATCCATTAAGAAATGAATGTTTATATTATTTGACAATATATGTTTCGAAAGGTAAGTGTTCATAGGGACTACTCAGATGCTGCTGTTGTTAATGCAAACCTTTATTAGCGTATGTCAAATTTGACCCCAAAAAAAAGAATGATTTATGTTCTGATTTTGATTTTAGGCAGCAGGTGACATTAGTCCATACAATAGAGGAAGGGAAAGCACTGTCTGGGGTGTCTCACTGATGATTGGTTATCTCGGGTCTTGATTTCTAACTCATTTTCCCTTCATTACTTTTAGTATTTCTAGCCTTATTTGCTTGCTTTTTACACTTAGCAGGTGACATTTGCTAAAACTTGAAACTAGTAGTTTCTTATGTATATCAGAAAATTATTATGCATGAGCCTCTACGCTGTTGAGTTTAAACTTACAACTGCTTTGTTTTGTGGTCGAGGGTCTGTTCCTTTGCTTGAAATTTTAATTTTTAAAAGTTCTAGGTTCAAACTCTTTGAGGGATAGAATTCTTAAGAATTAAGATTGTTGTTCTCTTATTACTTTTTTTTAATAGGTGTTGCTCTCCTAAATCTTAACCAAGGGGAAAAAAGATTGTACGTGAACAAAGGATTGTTGTTGTTCAGACACATACCATGTACTTTAGAGGTTATTTAAGTAAAAATTAGTCTCGTTTTATGGGATAAATTTGATTTTTAGTCTTTTTGAAGCCAAAAAATTGATATATTGATCAGAAAGTTTAATTTTTTTTCATATGATCAAAATAACCCCGAACATCAGCCAACCATTTTTTGTCCCCGCCGACACCCCCCAACCCAATGTGTAGGGAAAAATGAACCTTTTTGTAAAACAATAGAATTTGGATGTATAACTACCAATTTTAGCTATGTAGTAGTTCCTCGAAATCGAGGTGGGGGCAATGTTTTAAAACCTATTGGTGAACTGGAAAAAACACTGGGTCACCGGTTCAACCATCAGGTTAACTAGAATTAAACTGTGATGTCATAAATATATTTATCATTAATTTTAATACATAAAATTATTGAAAAATAAAAAACAAAGTTTCCAAAAATTTATTATCACCTTACTAAATCTAAAGATCGCTAGAATATTGAAATATAAGAATATTTAAAACAACATAAGAATATTTAAAACAATATAATAATATTCAAAAGAACACAAAAATATTACAATAATTGTGTTAAAATAATAATTTAAATATAAAAACTATGATCTCTAAATTTAAAATAATTAGTTTAAATATAAAATGACATTCTTCAAAGATAAGGCATACATGATTTTAAACTCTTAGCAATAAATAATCAATTTAAAATTGACAAGTAACAATTGAAGTTTGCCTTTTCAACATTATATGTTATATGCACTTTTTTAAAATTTATTAAATACAAAGAAATCTCATGTAGATCCTGTAAATAGCTAAACTGGGTAAAGTGGAATTGTTCTTCTACTAGTCCCACGTTGGTTATCACAGAGGAAGTATAAGAGTTTTGTGTCTATAAAAGCACATATTCCCTTTTGGAAAAGCTTGCTGTATCCTATTACCCCACATTGGTAGAAAAAGAGAAGCTAAAGGACAAGGGACCTTATAAATGTGCTTTATTAGCTACGATTTCTAGCACAATGGTAGTGAGTGCACTTCAATATACTGTGTATTCAAGACAAGTAGTAAATATTTTTGTGCTAATTAGAACGGGCGGTTCTTTTAAAACCATGGTGTTAAATAACGACCGTTACGTATCGGTCTTTTGACCATTGGATACTGATACTAGTCGATAAATCGGTGTGACTAAAATTCACAGCCGTATTGGCCAATACCGTGATGTATCGGCTGTTATGGTCATTACAGGTTGTTAGAAGACTATTACGGCTATTTATGTTTTTTTCTTCAAATTTTTACTTTTCTTTTACTTCTTATTTTTATTTTTTATTTTTTCAATAGAATTCTTATGATTTTTATTTTTATAAGATTTATATACAAGAGAAATACTTAACAAAATAATCAAAAAAAAAAAATCAAAATGGGTTACCAAAACATTCGGGTCAATACGAACTCGAAAAGGTCTCTTGGCCTCAAAATTTTTAATTTTTTTTTATTCCATAACTAATCAATTAAATTGATTTTCATACTTATAATTATTTTTTGTTATTATATATATTACTTGTTGTAATGTTATTCAAATTAAATGATATTTCTTATTAGTTTAACATTAAAAAATTCATATAAAATAATAAAATATTTTCTTAAGTATTATTTATAAGAAAAATATTTTTTAGGTGTTAGAAAATTTAAAAATAATAGTAAAAAATATTAATATGTGATAATTGTAGTCAATATACGTGTAACAGTGACTTTTAAGAGCTTTGTTAGTGTTTGAAAAAAATTCACAGTTGCGGTTTCCAATTCTCGTTACGAATGACCCGATACTTCCGATACCGTTACACCGCTACTGCGATCAAGTCGTATCCCGCGATCGCTATTTAAAACCATGCTTAAAACCGTAACGGGTTGATTGAACGGTCGGTTTTTACGGTTCTTCCTAAAAGGGCAGTTTTAAGTTATTAGCGGTTTTTGCATATTAGACAGACCAGATAGTTGGCCGGTTCGACCGGCTGGTCTGGTCCGGTTTTTAAAACAATGGGTGGGGGTTAATATTCCCATGTTTCATGGGACTCAAGGTGTTGGTGGGAATTTGAATTCCCAATAATTTTGCCAAACACATGGCCAAACTGATTGCCAAGTCCCATAAATTTATAGTTCCCAACTTAAGTTCCTGCTTAACAAACAGGCCCTAAATGTTTTCTTTATCTCCTAATTTTCGAACAATATGTTCATGCATGCATACCCGGCTTTGTTTCGTAAGATGTGGTGATCAAATGAGTGTCGTGTTTAGAGAAATACCAGAACCCCATTCTGTTTTAGTCAGGTAAAATTTCCTGTGGAAGAGCAAAGTCTTTAATTTAGTTTGGGTGCAGGTCAAGGCCAATCAGTTGATAGAAAAACAATTTAATGCAAGCAATATGTGGACATAGGAAAGTTCACAGGGACAAAGAATAGTTGAATATAGAGAATATTTTGGATTACTCAATTTAAAACTATAGATTGGAATTCTGTATACGGATTTGAAAATGGTCTAAGATTGTCAATTGCTTGATTATCTTTGATTTAAGGTAGCAATAGTCTATACATTACACCATACTACCCATACCTACATAGAGATGCAGTTTATTTCCTTCTGGCAATACTTCTGATATCCATAATATTGACATCATCATAATTTTTAACATTCTCTATCTCTATCCTTTATTTTTCCTATGGGTGCAACGTGGAATCAGCATTGATAAAACCATTGTTTTTCTGTTGGTTTGTGTTTGTACGTTCTAATTAACCCAAAATTATGTAGGGGAAAGTAGATGTAATATTGTATTGCCATACATTTATATGCTTATTTTAATGCCTCGCAGGTTTGATGGCTTTACAAGCACATTCCAGGACAAACTATTTAAAGGCTATGATATGGAAATACACAATCAAATATTCTACACAACATTGTGTTCTTGTATACTCAGTTTGACTGGTAAGTTCTCCATTTTAGCTGAATCTCATTACACCCTGAACAATTATTGAGCTCTGTCTTTACCAATATCTTGAATGATTATTCTTTTCCCTTGGTTATTTAGAGAAGATATTTGGGAAGTTGGTGTTAGAGAAGTACTATGGATGCGTTCTTTCTATTTTTTGGTTTCTTTATGGGATTTAGGTGTAAATGGAAGTACTAAATTCAGTTGGCTGGGACATAGTCTTACTGAGTCATAACCTTCCCTTCGATGTTTGGAAGTTTCACTGGCTTCACATGCATGAAAGGAATAATGACTGCAGTTTGTTATTTATCACTAATCTATCAAGACGTTTTACATGCAGTGCACTTACAGATGATGAGATCAAGGTTTTAAAGTTCAGCTTTGGATTACTTTGGTTATCAAGGATGTGGAATGGATTTCTGAATGATTCAAACAAGACATCTCATTGAAGGGTTTAAAAATTTAAAAATTTGACCTTGCTTGAAAATTGGTCACTTTGGGTGTGAAACTAATTTATAGAATTTTATGGAAGCCATGCAAAAGGTTAGGCTCATTAACTTATGGACTCAAGAATGCTGGAATGCGTTATCTTACAATTTCAACCCACATCCTAATCATAGTTGTTAATATCCCGATCCAGATGTTATGATCCTACGATTTTACAATTCGAAAATACTAAATCGATTTCGATCCCATCAAAACTCCCTGGATGGTAGAGCCCTTTTGAAATCCCTCTAAGATCACTAAGATCCCGAGTTGACTCCTAATTCTGCCGATTGTACCGATCTTACAGTATAGCCATATAATATTATTCTCGCATGTGCCTTTGATAAGTTACAATCTGAGACCAAGATTTATTTAAATATCCTAAGTGAGTCAATCATATCAAAACTTTCTTAACATTTTGATTTTTGAATGACTCTTTTCGTTTGCTTTAGAATAGACAAATATTATACTATTTAATTTAAGTAATTTAGCTTCTTAGTATAACTAGCATGGGCTATCTTAGTTATATAAATAAACATTTGTTATGCTCATGTACTAAAAAAAATTATTAGGAGTAGTGAAACTTTTGTACTCTAAATTTTTATTATAATTTTTTATGAGATTTAAGTTTGTTCATTGTGTATTTTTAAGGATTCTTAAGAGGGAAAAATATTAGTTTCTATTAATTTTCTCATTTTTGTAGAATCTTACAATTCTCAATTCGATCCTAAGGACCCTCTCGCCGATCCGTTGTAGGATCTCGATTTTAACAACCTTGATCCTAATATCATTAAAATATTAAACTAATTTATAATCCCCTTTCCTTGAGGTGGCCCTGGATTTAAATTCTTTAACTTTAGCATGCTGTTCACTATACTGGTAATCAAAAAAACGTTGTTCACTATGTTCTGAAAATGCACCTTGTGTACAGTCCTGAAATTCAGGATGCATCAGAAGAGAAAAACACTTGATTTTTGTTCCTCACATGATCCAATCTTAAAATCAAGAGATGGATTTGTGCATGCAGTCCTGAGGGACATTTTGGTTGGTATGATAAGGCATGGTTGAAACACTATTGACATTGGCGGATATAAGCGCCCCCCCCCCCCCAAAAAAAAAAAAAATTAGAAATTTAATTTTTTACACTTCTTTTCTATAGAAATTTTTTTGAAAATTAGGAATCGCCCCCCAAAAATATTCATATTTTTATAAGAGACCGACTTTAAATTTAAATTTTTATATTTTTGCCCCACCTATGTCAATGGGCTGGATCCACCAGTGACTATTGATGATTAATATATTGTTTCTCATACATAACAAGAGAAGGGTGACTATATATATATATATATATATTTTTTTTTTGGATAAGTAACAAGGGAAGGGTGACTATAATCTCATACATAAGTTTCAATGGCACATTTATCTTGATTTAAATACGACTATTGTTAATATCTGGTGATACCTTTCATGGTATTGCTTATAAACTTCTTTGGCTGTGGAGGTAGTTAGTCCTAGTTAAAGTTTTTCCTTGAACTTATTTTCCATCTATGATCATGTATTGTTACTTCAAAATTTGTTGGTGTTGCATTTAAGGGGCTGATTACTAATTGTGTTGGATTTCTTTGCTTTTGTTTAGGTCTAATATTGCAGGGGCATCTTCTTAAGGCAATAGATTTTGTTTCTCGCCATAATGATTGTTTCTTTGACGTTGCTCTGCTTTCCACTGTAAGTGACCTTTATAACTCTACAGTTTCATGGCAATAAATTTGTTAAAATAGCTTAAACTGTTCTTCTAATTCTTTTTTTTTATTTCTTCTGTCTATTTTATAAATAAAATTACTGTTATATTCCTGTCATACCCACTGGCTAAGTCCATCTACCCCCCCCCCCCCCCCCCCCCCAAAAAAAAAAAAAAAAAAACACCAAACACACACAAAAGATAAAAGGTGTCTATTATGGTTTCCATTGCAGGTAGCAACTGCTAGTCAGTTCTTCATTTCTTATACAATTCGCACATTTGGTGCTCTCACATTTGCCACCATAATGACTACAAGACAGGTAAAAAAATAAGTTCTCTAAATAAATGAATGAATAAGCTTGGTCTTTCTAATTCTTGTGTCGTTCATTTCTATGTTTCTGATATATGGTGCCTGTATAATTTTTTTGTTGATAAAGTTAGTGAGCATTCTGCTGTCATGTGTTTGGTTTGCCCACCCCCTCAGCTGGGAACAGTTGATTGGAGCTGTAAGTCTTAACCTCAGTCCTTTCTTATTTATATTTGAATTTTCAGAAGCCAAATAACACTTCTTGTCTCCTTGATCAGGTTATTGTCTTCGGTTCCCTTTATGCAAAAAATTTGTTGAGACAAAAACCTCAGAAACCCACATTGCCAGAACATTTGCAGGATGAAGAGTCTAGTCCCCTGAAGGGGAACCCCTAATTTGGGATAGTCTGATGTTTGGACTCAAGGTATTGCCTTGAATATTTGGTGATAGGCAGCTTTGCTGCACATAGAACTGTGACTGCTTGAATGGGAGTGATTTTGCCTAATTCCGGATATCATTGCATGGAAGTGGATTCTTCTTTAGTTGGATGAATCTGCCAGTAGGATATAACTAAATATTTTATGACCCTTTTCTCCCAATTTTCCAACAGGGATATGAAATTATTGACAAATTGAAGCCACAAATATGTGCTTTTGTTTTGATTTTCTCTGTTACTTTTCCATTTACAGAAAATGTAAAATTAATGCAATGTTGTTCAAGCAACATTCCGACTATTTGGTATGCAATTCCCCTTGACAGATAGCTAAACATGGTGTCAGGTCTTGCTTCCATGCAGACTCTTCATTGACGATTGACTTTCTTTGTTACATATTATTATTTAATGTGCAGCATCATTGGTGTCTGTAGCACTGTCTATTCTTGTAGCACTACTCATCCTTCAATACTTTGAACTTCTACATGATTTCCTTTGTTTTACGAGTAATTTTTTGGTGGACCAAATGCATAGACTACCAGTTTGTTTGGATAAGTTGGAGGGAGAAAAAACTTTAGTTATGAGGGGGAGGAGAGGAGAGAAATTTTTCTTTCATGTTTGGAGAACTAATGAAGGGAGAGGTTAGTGTAATCCTCTTACCTTGTTTGGAAATGATAGAGGAAAGAATGAAATGAAATAATTTTATATTAATTTACAGTTATATCATTTTTAAATTAACCATACTAATGATTAGTAATTTCATGTTTTAAGGATATTATTGATATTATAAAAAATTAATTAAAGAATTGTCTTTCTTCCATCCGGCTGCTCGTACTTCTGGATAGATTGCGAAATCCTTAAATTAAGTGTTGAATTTTTCTTTTCTTGCCCCTTTTTTCCTTTTTTTCTTAATTTTTAAATCAAACATGAAATAAACTTTTGTGAATTTTTAGACAGATTATGAAATGGTCTTGCTTTTGTTCCTTTGCTCGAAATTTTTTTTCTTAATTGTTAAATCAAACATGAAACAAGCTTCTTTTATCTTCTCTTTCTTTTCAATTCATGACATCAAAATATCTTCTCTTTCTTTTCAATTCCTTGCATCAAAATGGGTTGTAATTTTGAATCGGCCGATATTTTTTCCTCTTAAAACAAGACCAGTCATTCACATGAGGAATGATAATTGAGTTGGTTCGAAATCAATTTCATATAAAAATTTCTCTTAATTTAGTACAAATATTATTCTTCACACTTTTTTTCTTCTTCTCATCTTTATCTTTTATTTATCATTCTCTCACATAAATAAGTCAACCATCATGTTGTGGGGGTCTAGCAGAAAGGCCCACCTTTGCAAGGAAGGAAGATATAAATGGGAGAAGAATAGATATGCTCTCAATTTAGTGACCTAATAAGGATTAACTCTAGCTCTTATCTCTTACATATTTGGTATTAACTCATAAGCTGCTTAAATTACATTTTTTTTGGGGGACTGAATTTCACTTTATTTTAATGATGGAATAAATATAAGTAAAAAGGGTGGGTGGTGTGTGTTTTAGTGCTCTAAAAGCTCAGTCCTGCTTTTGTAATATGGTGAGACTTTACCAACAAGTTCTACCATGTTTGATTAATTTAAAATAAAAATAAGGCATAGTTTCACTTAGTCCCATTGAGCTTTTCTATAACTTATCTATCCCAGAATGGCTTCTATCCGCAGAAAAATTATTTAATAATCTCCATCTAAAGAAAATTACACTCGTATATTATTGTACATATGACTTCAATGTTCTCGGTCCAATGGTTTCAACAATTAAATTACAATATAGTATGATGTTTGGCTTTTAATTTGACCACTGGAATTATTGATTAATTTCTGTAGCCTAGTAACAACATGATGTATTCGGAGAATAATAAATCCCATTACATCTGAGTAATAAAGTCAAATAGTTAGTTTTATGGTAATGATGATCGCCATTATTCTGCATTTTGTAAGCATCTTTATTTCCCTTTTTTTTTTTTTTAATTTTTATATAAAGGTAGGGTCCATTATTTATTTATGAAGTCCATCATGAGATTTTACTAATTAGTGAATCACAGAAAAAAGAAAAAGTGGGACAAGGTGAGTCATGAGATGAGAGAAAAGACATTTATTTTATCCTTAATTTTAGTTTTAAATATCTTTAATTTGCTGATTTGATTTTATCCATTTACCTATTTATTATAAATGACATCACAGTAAACTATAATACAATAAAAACCTCCATTTCATTTATAGGCGACAGACGTGCCTCGTCCACTTAAGTACTTTTTTCCCCCTTTTTACATGTAATATATTCAATATCTACTAATACATTACTATCTCTTTGCAATTAATCTTATCCCTATTTATCAAAAGTTAATTATATTTTAAGATTAAGAAGTTATTTAAATAATACAAATGTCTATTTTTTATGTAAAAAGATATAAATTCGATTCTTCTTCTCCACATCGTTATATATATAATAAAAAAAATTAATCATATTTTATTAAAAAATGATGGGGGAATAAATTACACACTAGTTTATTTTAAATTTACAAAATGAAATTTATTTGTTTAAACACACACATTCTTTTTGGAAAAAAACACAGGGACTAGGTTAAAAATATTTGATTAGTCATGATTCACCTACTAAATTATAATTGATAGGACTAATTAATCTTGATCTTGTTATGAGGATGACGTGGCAATATAAGAGGCATTGATTCAACACATTAATATATACTTGCAGCTACAGGAGTTAAGAGACCTTTTCAATTCCCACCTTTCCCAATCTGTAAACAGATATCTCTATTCTTTCGGTAACAATAATTAAAACCCATAATTAAAATCAAATCTTAATTAGCTAACAGATTATCTATATAGAATTTGAGTTTATCTACAATTTCTTTGAAATCCGGAAACTGCAAATACATGATCTTTTCAGTTACGCTCCTTATCTTGCCGAATCTGCACATTCGCCTATATATACAGACCAGAACTCATTTGCCTCTCACTCAAACGAGTTTTGTTTAATTGGGTTTCGTCTGAGAAGAGATATGGAGATTGATTTGTCACCGAAGTTGGCGAAGAAGGTGTACGGAGGAAATGGAGGGGCGTACTATGCATGGTGTCCCAATGAGCTCCCCATGCTCCGTGAAGGCAACATAGGCGCATCCAAGCTCGCCCTTGAGAAGGATGGCTTCGCCCTCCCTCGTTATTCTGATTCTGCCAAAGTCGCTTATGTTCTTCAAGGTATGTTTGTGTATATATATATATATATATATATGTCTCTCTCTACAAATATGTATTTTCGGATTTGATGAATTCTATTCGATGATCGTGTGTGGGTATGGGTAGATTTCTCATATGGGTTTGTTCTTGTATTGATATTTTTATTTCATTTTAATTGGTGGATATCTCTGGATTTATCATATGATTTGACCTTTTGCTTGCATTTTTAATTTTGCCTTCTTTTGATTATGCAATCACGATCGAATACACATGTACCATAGCTTTGTTTTTCACGCTATTCTTAGAATTCAATTTTTCACCCTTTGCTAAGCCAACATAATTCGGTTTCTGATTATAAATAAATTTAGAATTGTGTTGAAATGTATCTGTATTGAATGATTTAGGGTTTGATAAATTTCCAAATTGGTGCTATTTGAATTGATGTTGTAATTTTGATTTTTTATTGACTAATATGTTAACCTCATGGATAATCCACTATTGATTTTTTTTCCCTTGATTTTTTCTCGACTAATATGTTCGGTTTTAGTTTAAGCTTCATTTAACCTCATGGATCCACTATTGATTTTTTCCCGGAAAATTTCCTTAAAAAATAAGCTATCTATCAAACAGAACCATGGAATTATTGAAACGCGAATAAATAAGGAATACTTTTTTGTGAGAACTATGTTTGTTTTGGTCATTGTGTGTTTGTTTTTGTTTCTTGTCTGGAGAATTGTGTTTTAAGCATGATGATATTTCGATGCTGTTTTTGTTCAATTTTTTTTCTTCAATGGATTGGGTTTTATTATATATTTCTGTAAAATAGTGGATATATTATTTGGCCACAATCTAACCAATTCATTATGATTTGATGTGGTTGACCAATGGGTTTTGTAGGATTTACAAATTGTTTTATTTGATTATATAATTAGCTTTATTCTAAGTTATGTGCATTTGATTTTTGCCATTCTTAAGGCAATGGTGTTGCTGGAATTGTCCTTCCTGAGAAAGAGGAGAAGGTAGTTCCAATCAAGAAGGGTGATGCCATTGCCCTCCCTTTTGGTGTTATTACATGGTGGTACAACAAGCAGGACACCGAGCTTGTGGTTCTCTTCTTGGGTGATACCTCAAAAGGCCACAAAGCTGGTTCTTTCACTGATTTCTTTTTAACCGGAACCAATGGCATCTTCACCGGCTTTTCGACTGAGTTTGTTAGCAGAGCATGGGACTTGGAAGAAAATGTTGTGAAGACCCTTGTTGAAAAGCAATCAGGCAGTGGCATGGTCAAGCTTGATGCAGGTGTTAAGATGCCAGAGCCCAAGCAGGAACACCGTAACGGCATGGTTCTGAACTGTGAGGAAGCGCCATTGGATGTTGACATTAAGAATGGAGGAAGGGTTGTGGTTTTGAATACCAAGAACTTGCCTTTGGTTGGTGAGGTTGGGCTTGGAGCTGATCTTGTTAGGCTGGATGGAGGTGCTATGTGCTCTCCTGGTTTTTCCTGTGACTCAGCGCTGCAGGTGACTTACATTGTTAGGGGCAGTGGCCGATGCCAGGTTGTTGGCATTGATGGCAAACGGGTCCTGGAAACAACTGTGAAGGCTGGTAATTTGTTCATAGTGCCAAGGTTTTTTGTTGTTTCAAAGATTTGTGATCCAGATGGCATGGAGTGGTTCTCCATCATCACTACTCCCAAGTAAGTTTTTCTTACATTTATGTATTTTATGTTTGAATAGATATTAAAATAAAAATAAGGGAATGACTACACAAAATTAAAGATTAAGTTCCCAAAAAAAAAAAAAAAAAAAACAATATAAGACACTAAATACATAAGCATAACCTCTTTAAACCAAAAATAAAATGGCTTTAAAACAAAATCTTTGTTAGTTCCAAAGGGGAAGATCTCAAAAGTCCCCTTCTATTTCTTTCTCGCTAAAGACTCCACATAATGCAAAGTGGAGCCATCTCCAACTCTGTATCTAATGCTAGTGATATTGTGTATTGCAGTCCTATATTCACCCATTTAGCAGGGAGCATTGGGACGTGGAAGGCCTTGTCTCCACAAGTGATCCAAGCAGCCTTCAATGTCTCTGCGGATGTCGAGCAGCAATTCCGCTCGAAGAGGACTGCAGATGCCATCTTCTTTCCTCCTCCAAAATGAGAAGCCCAAATTGAGAAAGCAGTGAAGCTTTATTTTCCCTTTTTAGTCATATGAATAAAGCTTAGTATTGGATTTGGTGCTTTTTGGTTGCTGTTAAGTTTGCTACTTTTTCTACTATGGATATTCTTATTATTAGTTTTTTTGGATAAGTTTCATATGATGGATAATATCATATATAAATATGATTTTGGTTTGAATTCTCAGACTAAATGCTCTGTTGGTTTTTGCTGTGTGGTCAGATATGCAAAATGCAATTAATTTTCAGTTCTTGCACTTGTTATTACAAAGAAAATATAATATGTGCTGCAGCAGAGCAGGATTCATGTCTCCGCATACCATAAGCTTTTACATATACTAGTTATTTGCACGGAATATGTAGGAAAATATTACATATACAAAAAAGATGTTCTGAATTCATGTATTCATATGCTCCCACTTCATCAAATTTAACATTAATGTTATCAGAACTCTAATAAAAAATGAATCGATCATATGATAATATATAAATCTTAAAACCAAATTTGATTATTTATCGAATCTTAAAAGCATCAATAATATTTCAATGATAGAGAGTATTCAAAAGAATATAATATCAACGAATAAGATCTCATGTGTAATCTGGCAATGTACTACACAGCATCATTTAAGACCTAAAAGCATCAATAATATTATAGTGATAAAGAATTTTCAATTTAATAGGTGTAGATAATAATGTCATAAAGAATTTTCAATTTATTAGGTGTAGATAATAATGTAAGACAGAAGGATATAATACTAGCCCTACAAAAGTAATGAAAGTTGTTAAGACACTACCATTAAAAAAGAGTAATAGATGTAGATAATAATATAAGACTTGGAAAGGGAAAGATACAATACTAGATCAACGAAAGTACTGAAAGTTTTTAAGACATTGCCATTAAAAAGAGTGAACATAACATAACATCCATGATTATATTAATAATATTAGTCAAACACAAAAGTGAAAGAAAACCAAAGTAATATTAGGTGGAAAATTGCAACAACAACAACAAATATTTAATGAATGCATTAGTTTCAAATAAAAATAATACAATCAAAAGGAAAATTAAAAAAGAATTCAACAATATGAATAGTTGACCTAAAATTAAAATTTTGAAGTTAGTTATAAATAAGAGCATCAAAATTACGAGCCTACATTTAATATCAGCTATAGCGTGCAGATGTCACAACTGAAAGGACTATTATTTTATGCCTGTTAGGCTTAAGATCTCAGAGTAGACAACATTTCTAGTGCACGAATTTTCATCGTTGTTGTCTGAAACAAGTTTGATTAAAAGCTTAACTGTATGGGGAGATCTTACCTTAGATAGGGCAACATATAGTTGACTATGTGAGAACACAGGCTCTAGTAAGTAGATTCCAACATTTTCTAATGTTTGTCCTTGAGCTTGGTTGATTGTCATTGCGAAACAGAGACGAATTGGAAATTGTTTCCTTACAAAAGGAAAAGGAAGGTTTTCATTTTCAGCTGGTTGTAGCGGGATGCGAGGAAGGAATACCCTTTTTCCTTTATGATGGCCGGATGCAATCTGTGTCAATAATATTCTTGTTAAAATCTTTACATATCAATCGAGTGTCATTACATAATCCAGAAAATGGATCGATGTTTCTGAGCAACATTATGGGGAAATTTTTCTTTAACATCAATGTATGAGGGGGGTAAACCAGTTGGAGTTAAAGAGTTTAGGAATTCTTCTTGCTGGAACTGCATTGTGCCATCTATTGCGAAGTTCAAAGCTAAGGTATGTATGTGCATCCCATGGCAATCTAGCTATTAACAAATTGTTCAGCTCATCTACGAAGCCATTTTTCGGTGGTTAAAATTGCTCTATTTGTAACAAATTCTGGGTCTCCCGCATTGGTAGAAAGGTCTAAAAAAATAGCGTTGATGAATTTATATTTGGAAGCAGTTTCTTCTTTATAAGGGACTATAATGTCATGTGGTATCTGGATTTTATCTTCATGTACATGTTTCTCTGTTCCATTTCTAACACGTAGTAAGAATTGACAAAATGTCGGGCTTGATTTTGCTCGCATATTTTGTTTCAAAGTCAATTTTTAAATTTGGTGCCATAATTTTGACCTCACTAATGTTGCCTCAATTGTTTCATTTTTTCCACCACGAGGTACAATAGGTAATACATGTCAAAAGTCTCCACCAAATATAATCCACTTTTCTGCCAAATATTTGGTTACAGTCACAGTCGATGATATCTTGTAGCAATATGTCAAGTGCCTTTATTGCCTGTCTCTTAGCTATGGATACTTCGTCCCATATTATCAATTTAGCATTCCGGAGTAATTCTGCTAGACAACTTTGTTTTGAGACATTTTAAACTTTGTGATCCTCATTGTTGAGAGGTATTTTGAATCTGGAATGTGCAGTGCGACCACCTGGTAGAACTGCAGTTATGACACCTGATGTTACTGTTGCAAGTGCAATACCACCTGCACTTCTAATTGAGGTTAATAAGGCACGATATAGAAATGTCTTACCCCAACCACTGGGACCATCCATAAAGAATGCTCTGCCCTTGTTTTCTTTGATTCGCTGCATAATTGTGTCAAATGCAGCTTGTTGCTCCACATTAAAACATGATATTGATAATAAATCTTCATTAGATATTGGGATACCTAGCTCTTCATTGATTTCTCTTGGAGTTTTTTCATCCTCGTTCTCGGTGATTCTAAGCAAATCAAAATCAGGAAGACTCTTGCCTATAGACTCTAGGTACTTATCAATGCCATGTAAAAATCTTGACTGTATAATACTTGGGTTAAACGAGTTGTTATTTTCATAATCTTCAACCATTGCATTTTTAAACTTTTCCCATAAAGTAGTTGGATTTTGTGGGTAGCAGTAAACTAATATTGTAGCAAAGAGCCGACAAACGTTAGATGGTGTTTGAAACAATGCAGCCTTGAAAAGGCTTTCTTCGAGACTATTATCCGATTCTAACAAACCAAGTTGTTCTGCAGCCTCACGAAATATATTATATTGTACTCCACTGACAGCCTTCAAATTAGTATACGATGTTGCACATTTAACATGATTTAATAAACATCGCAAATAATATCGTTCTTATTCGGTTGGATTTGCAGCAATAAGTTTTCCAATAACATCGCATTGTTTTCGAGGTCTCCAATATCTACTACTTTCATCCCATACATGGAAAATCTTTATATAAGTAACGCCTTGCATTATCGTCTATAAGGTTCATCCGAAAATATTCAGTCAGCATAGTCTGTGATGCTCGTTCATTCTGTATAACATTTCCTAAATTTTGGTGGCCTCTGAACCCCACCACATGCATATCTTCAAGATGTAGTTGTAACACTCCAACGGCCAGATGCATTTCATTTAGATGGAATTGATATATTTTCCAAACAAACTCAGGAGGGGATACCCATTTAGCTGATTGAAATTGTTGAATCTCGTCAACGAAAACTGAGTTGTCATCGGAAATCAATTGAAACAAAACTCGATCATGTCCTTTATAGATGTATTTGTACAAATACTTTACAACTTTAATTGTAGAACATATCTCGACATTGATATGGCAATCGTACTTTGCTAGCAAATACAGATTATACAGAACTACCCACTGATTATCAAGGAAGGCATTTCGAACCTTTACTTTATCACCAGTGTCCTTTCTTCTGTATAAAGGATATGAATTGCTACCCTGAGCTGTAACTGAGTAGAACTCTCGTGGATAGTGATTTTTGCAATGTCCATTGCGCATACAAACATTATTCACATTTAGCTTACCATAAGGACCATGCATTATGTGTTGGACAACCATTTTATACAAATGGAGCTGCAATTCTCGATCTAGAAGTTCAGCAGATACGAACTTGTCATACATATTCAGGAATGTAATCTAATGCTTTGAGTCTAGTATCAATAGTAAATGGACTTGAGGAAGTCCTTTTTTTTGGAACTCAATAACATAGACATAAACAAAAATACGTCCAAAAACATGCCTTTTGAATAAGTCAACCTTCAACTCTTCTAATTTTGCTCTGAAGACCCTAGAAATTAAGTTTGGCTGATTTTGTACTTCTTCCCCTTCGACCAGTTCTCTTTTAGTTTCAGGCCATATTGGATTACAGGTCATTGTCAAGAAAATATCAGGTTTTCCAAAATTTTGAACCAAGGCCATTGCATCAAGATAACGACGGCGCATTTCTCTTGGAGCACCGATGAACGAGGCTAGTAGAATGACTCTCTTTCTGATTTTATAACCATGAGTTTCACCATGATTAATACTATCAACAATTCCTTGATACAAGTCAGCACGTATATTATGTTGATCATTTCATAAGAAATCCAAACGACTAGTTTCAAGTTTATATACATATTAGCGACATATTGTTGCAAGAGGCACCCTGAGTGTAATAAGATAGATGTGTTGTGTTCTCTAATTTGTAACTTGTAACAATAATATTTATGACATGATACACGACCTTCCTCTTATCCCTTTTTTGCAAGAAACTGTAATAAAGACAATTGTATCATATAGTTGTTTTTACATAAACAAGAAGTAATGTTGGAAATGGAGAACACACATCTTTTTCCTCCATGCTTAGGATATCAGAAGGTGAGGCTAAACTTGAATAATTGATAAGGCTTTCGTTTGAGATGTGTAGTTGGGAACACCTTTTTTTTTCTAGGTATCCCTTCGTGCCATCCAGGATCTCCATAAGGAAAAAGTAAATGATACTGCAAAGGGTCATAACAACCATAGTAATAGTTTACTCGATGATTGTTTCGAGAGTGAGTAAATACGACTATGTCTCGTTGTCCAAGGAGTTGGTCACCGCAATTTTCTACACAAATTCCAGCAACTTGTGAAGCTGACAGTGTATATACCCTTTGATCGATCTCTGGAGTAAACTTTATAAAAATTGTGTTTCTTTCGATATCCTCAACATCTTCAAGATTACGGAAGAATTTACAATAAGGGTTGATAGCTAAAATATCCATAAGTTTCTTCACAACATCTTCTCCTATCTTTAATGATCTTTGTAGTCTATTTTCTACCTCATGTTCAGTGTCATAGAAGTATAATTAAAAAAAGGATGGCATACCATATGGAGGAAGTAATTCATTGATAAAATGATACACCTTTGTTGCTTTGACTAAGGGTTCTGTCGTATTTGACACCAAGTGAAGTTAATGCAAAAGTACTGTTATGTCCTAACGCACTGTCTAAATTGGACTGCATGTTCAGTGGTAGATGTGAACAATTGTCGAAGTTCATTTGGAACCATGTTTTCTGCTAAGTGCACTTCTCCACTACAGCAACAGAAGCCTTTTGACTTTATAGGAATTTTTTTGCTCCACCATAAGTACAAATAGAACATGTCTCTAGAACATGAGTTTCTAAAAGTATGTTTTCTCTGCTTTCAGTTGAGCCTATCCTTTGTTCCCTCTTCATTATTAACTTTACTTGTTCTTTCCATAGTTTGTTTTCTACATGCATAATGTCCTCTCCTTTTTTTTAATAATTCCAGCTTTTTGTCTAGTGGCATCGAAGAATACAGATCTCTCTTTCTGCATAATGAGTCCTTTTTCCTTCTCTCCAGTATTTCATCATATGTTATCTTTAATCGCTTATGTGATTCAAATGCCTCTCTTTCCAAACTTCCTCTTTTCGCCATTTTGATGTGTACAAGATGACAGAACTAAATAACACTATATATATATATATATATATAATATAATGATGACATAAACCAACTCTAACGCAACACCAAAAAATCTTATATGTAAAAAGTGACTATTTCTATAAAATAAATCTTGTGAACAGGGAAAAAAAAGTAAACATGAGCAGAACATGATATAAGAAACTTTTTTTTTTATCAAATAAACTTGTTATCTATTTGAAATGTTGTGCGTCAAAAGTGTTATTCTAACAAATTTTCAGAATGTTTTTTAGACAATATTCAAGTATTCCAAGTTAATTGAGCTTAAACACGTTTAATTTAAACCTATTCCAAATCAAAACTTTTAATTCTGCAATGCTATCGAGACAATGTGTCACGACTGTATTATGTCTTTTCTAAAAAAAAAAAAATGGATTCCAGTACAACAAATAAAAGATCAAAAGAAAAAAATAAAATCAATCTTTTTAACTGGACAAATGTGATATTAGAAGGACAAATATAGGAAAAGAAATGAAAGCAATCAACTGAAATTTTTCCGTCACAATTAAAAAACAAGGTATAGTTTAAAACTTATTTTTAAGAGTTGCAGTTTTATACCAGATAGAATAGCAACACTCGAACAGTAAAAATAACTCAAATTGAATATTTTCAAACTACAACATTTTTTTTAAAAAAACCATGGAAATCTAAGCACGCTCTAAGTTTTCTCATTGGCAAACCACAATTCAGTTTTTCAAAGGCTGCTACCAAATTAATTTCACATTTTAGCAAAAAAAAAAAAAAAATCAAAATAATTGCTCTTTCCAAAAAAAAGATCATTATTTCTCATTCAAAGAAAAACCATTTACAAAATTGTGAAAAAAAAAGACTTATATAAATTATACGTATGTCAAGTCTCTTCAGTTTACACACACTTTAAGAAACAAAGAAATTCAGCAACAGTTGAAGCTATTTCCTTGTTAGACTCCTCACCTATAAGGAAAACTTAAAGGTTCGCTGACAATATTTTCAATAAAAGAAGTGTTATCTTATTCACAAGAGAAGCTTTAAACACACAAATAAAAGTACAAATCATGGTTTTTTAAATACACTCACCCTCTTTTATGCTTGATCCTCCTGGCCAATAAATTATATTGCAAAGTACCTGTAATAAAATCAAATACAAAAATCAAAAAAACTATTAATGCTAAAACAAGCACGTAGAAGAAAAATAAAGGAAAATAAAGGAGAGAGTGGAAGGTAGAGAGAGATCTCAAATCCTAATTGTTGTGCGTAATTAAAAATGGATTAAATGAAAATCCCGTGAAAAATTTAAAGAAGCCCCTATAATTTTTTTTATTCTTTATTGTTGAGGTATTTTAAAGAACTTTAGTACATTATAGATTAGGTAGCCATTCACTTTAGAATCAATCAGAAAAATGCAATGGAAATAAAGAATAATAAATCTAAAAACAAATTTAAAATGAAGAAATCAATAATCAATGTCATCCACTATCTAAACAAGTAAAATATCAGTTCCTGAGACAAACTAAAGCATAGTTTGTATCCTCAGTCTAAATGAAATATATATTAAAAGAAAATAAAGTGAACCAATGAAGAAAAAGAAAATCCAACTATTCAAAAAAGAAAAAAGAAAAAAGAGAAACTGTAAATCATAGCAGAAAATAATTGGCAATAAACAATATATCAATCACAAAGAAAAGTAAGACGATTACAATTTAGAAAACAAGTTAAAATTGTTGTAGTTTATAAATGAAGCCTTTGTTGAACTTAAAGTACTATGTGTGCAGAGTGACAGATTTGGCAAATCAAAAAGTCAGGAATTGTAAACATCTTAGTCTTAATTTTTTTAAAGAATTTTCCAAAGCATGCATAATAATCAAGAAAAAAAAATCCCACCATGGTAGCTTCGTCTAAATTTTCTCCTTGCCTTAGTCTATATATTTTGTTACGGTCTCAAAATGACAATCCTTATTTGAAGCCAAACCCTACTTTCTTCATAAAAAAAAAAAAATCAAATCTCCAGTCCCATAACTCTCTCTCTCTCTCTTCGAAGAAGACTCGTATATTTACCGAAGATATTTTTCAACACAATAACTTGAAGAAAATCATTTAATCTTCACTTAAGAGAAAAACAACATTCTGATATTTATTTTTGCTTGTTTTGTATTTGATTGTTTTCCTGATTTTCTAAATTTTGTGTAATTTTATTAAATTAATTTGATTGTTTTCTAGATTTTCTAATTTTGGTGTACTTGTATTAAATTAATTTTGAATAAAAATCCTGAAGCCTATTATATTTAAGAAGCTTAAAAGGTAATTTGCTCCTCTAATTCTATCGACAGATTTGAGAGATGAGAGAGAGCGAGAATCATTTAGAGGGAGAAATTTAGAGGGAGAAACTTGTTGAGGGGGAAAACATGCAGAGAGATGTGAGAGATGAGGGAAGGTAGAAACGTGAAGAGTTGGAGAGTGACATTTTGGTCATTTAATTTATGGAGTGTGAATATAAAAGGGTGGAGCTCGAATAGCGCCACCCTATATAAATATATATATATATATATAATTGTTACACATTTTTACTCTTAATTGCAACTCATTTCCAAAATCATTTCGTGGTTAGTGTTAGCCCTTGAAGACTTGATAAGGCGAAGGCATGGTGAGTCTCAATCAATGTTAAGGTTAAGGTGAGGGTAGGCCTATCATGAGCACTTTTACTTGAGATTTTGTTGTCTTAACTTGGTGCAATTTCTGCTGCATGCTTTAAGTAGTAAAGGTCCAAGGCAGTATACTTCGACAACACTTGGTGTGCACAGACAACCTTTGACAAGATGTACGCGCACAAGAGGAGAAGCTTGACTTTGCAAGCAGTTGTGTTTGCTCCTGTCAGCTAGATGAATTCTCCTACGACATATATAGGGGGGAGTACCTCCCTGAGGTGCCCCTAGGCGAGTAACCCATGTGACTAAAGACCTTTGGCACCTCCTAGAGCAAGACATGTTGTTATTATAGTAAGTAGGTTCTGACTTGGTAGTTCGGTCTCCATCACCAATGGTGGCGGCATATGGTGGCAACGTTTGATACAGAAAACCAAGCCATGAGTAGGCATGCTTTGGCAATGTGGGCTGACAAAGAAGCTTCGGTGGGATCATATGGTTCGTTGACTAAAAGCTGAGTGCTCATAATCTTGTCCTTGAGGGTTTGGGGTGGTTTTGGTTCAGACAAAACAGGTGAAGGTGGTTGCTGGTCTGGCACAAGACAAAGTGGTCTAAAGGCAAACAAAAGTAACTATCCTTGCTGTGTTGGTGCTTGATCCTATGGCTAGCAAATTATTTAACAGTGTGATGAACTGCTTGATCAAATGTGGCAGACATCAATGGCTTCAAACAGTCCTAGCAGTTGGGGGTGTAACTGCAACTCATGTACGTGTCACAGACACACATGGACGGTTTTATGATTTGTCTATATATATGCAATGTAAGAGAGGGGATTGTGGCAAAAGATAGGAAGAGGGCTTCTTGTCACTGCAATCCTAATGTAGTATTCCTTATATTATTAAGAGAAGTAAAGGTCAGAAAAGTTTTTCCAATAATTCTGTGTGTACCTTTCATTTTGCAATCTCTTTAAGTCTTTTGTACATGTGTGTGTTTATTGATTGACTAAGGGTATATCTTAGTGTCATCACAAGACTAGAAAATTCAAATTCGAATTGTGACTCTTGTGGCAGCTAGCATGATGTCTATTCAGAGACTGTGATTCTCACATGTGGAATCCTATTCCCCAATTACTTTTCCTGTTAGTCCAATTAAAATAAGCATGTGGAATCTTATTCCCTAATCACTTACAAAATCTGGCTTAAGCATGATAAAGGATAATATTAATAGGGCCCGATTAAGTAAAATTATAAGGCTCAGTACAGTTACGCCTTCAATTCTGCCTCTGCACAATGCATTTGCATGATCAAGTCATCCATTGTTCACCAAATGGGCCAGCAACGGCGGCCCATTTTGATGAAAAGCCCACGATTATGACAACAAATGTGTTCAATGACATAAATACTTATTTCATTTTAGTAAAGCCCACGATTATTTGCATGATTGGAGCAAATTTAGTCATCGTCCTTTTAATACATTTAATTTAATTCATTTTTTCATATATAGTGATTATAAACAATTTTCTTGATTTTACCTTTTCAGTAAGATGGATGCAAGGGCGGACTCAGAAACTTTTTTTGGGAGGGTTAAAAATTGTTTGGAAAAAATTTTAATGAAATTTTATGAGTTTGGTCCAAAATTTTGATAGAGAAATGAGAAAATTAAGATAAAAATTTTGGGTTGAGTAAAAATTTTGAGATAAAAAGTGAGAAATGAAAAGTAAAAATTGAGTTAGGATACAATTTTGGGAAGGGCTACAATCCACCCTAGCCACCCCTGGCTCCCCCCGTGGATGGTTGAACGACCAATGATGCTACCACCCAAAAGAAAAAGTATAACAACTCAAAAGATTAACTCCAAGATATTAATAATAAGCTTGTGGTGTTTTTAGATGCCAACCCAACTTTTTTATTATCTCAGCCTTTCTCTTCTTAATTTATACGATGCTGTTGTTCCACAATAAACTCACAAGACCTAATAACTTTCATTGATTAGACTGGGTATGGCTCACAAGACCTACTTACTTTCCCGACTAGCAATGTAGGATGCACCTTTATTCTCTTATAATCTTAGTCTCCTCACAAAATTCACCAATTGTTGAGCCATGTGTCCTCTTTGTAGGTAACCACAGATAGATATCAATTTTTTCACATGATCCCAACATGTTGTTGCATTACGACTCCTGTCACGAGACTGGGGCTCACTCTAATACTATTTATAATGCCCTAAGCTTGTTAACCCAATAAGTTAAAAAAAATGCCTTAATACCATAACTCAAAAGTTTAAGCCTAAATTATTAGTAACAAACTTGTACTGTTCTCATATGCCAACCCAACTTTTATCACATCACGGACACATGACAGGGGTATCATAGATAGCCCCAAATTACTCCTAGTCCAAGACATCAATTGAGTCTTAGTTATGAAATAGTATTGATTACAAATTATATCAACTCTATAATATTTAATAATTATGAGAGATACAAAAATTATTAAGTATTAATATATTTTTATTTTTATTCACAATTAATTTTCATTTATTGTGTAAGGTAGAAATGGCTATCACTAATGCAAAAAAAAAAAAAAAAATTATATAAAAAATAAATAAAGAAAAAGTAAAATATGAGAGAAGGATACATTGATTTAAAGTGTGAAAACTCTTATTAGACAGAAAAACTCACTGATGCAAAAGAACTCGACTAATCAACAAAACTAATATCACAAATTAACAAAAACAAATCTAAAAAAAAAACTAACCTGCCATGACCCTATACATTATCGCTAATTTTTTTGTGAAACTCTTTTCTCGTCGCTTTTTAAATTTTTATTTATTGGTCTTTCACAGCAATCCTTTCCATAATTCTTAAATTCAAATCTTGTCCATAATTAAGGATGGCAACGGAGAGCGTTTGGGACAGGAGACCCTTCCCCATTCCTTTGAAGGGCATGGTGAGTTCCATTGGAGTCTTCATTTATTTTAAACTTTTATTTATTTATTAAATTAATTTTAATTAAAAAACTTGAAATAAGATGTTACATTTATTAAAATAGGAAATATACATGTCAATAGAGAATTAGAGTGATATTTTTTTTTATCAAATGTATAATTATGTCAAGTTTGTCTAAACTTCTAATGAAGTATTAAAAATATAATTATAAACATTAATTATATAGTACAAAACTTATTTTATTATTTTATTTTATATAATTGAGATAGATTTTTGGCACTTTCATCCCTAAACCCGCCTCAAATCCTAATGAAGTTGACATAACTTTTTCCAAACTCGTTCCCATTAGGGATGGAGTATGACACAAAGGTGGAATCAGGAAAAAAAATTAGAGAAGGGCTAAAAAAAGTTTTTAAAAAAAAAACTTAATCAGAAGTTTTGAGTTGGACCAAAAAATTTGAACGTGCTAAAATTTTGGGTGATAAATAAGAGAAATAATAAATAAAAATTGGACTGAGCTAATTTGAAAAAACTCAAAATTTTACATGCATAAAAAAATATTTTCTAAAATTTGATATGGGCTAAAGTGCCCACCTTTACTTGGTATGACAAGTTTCATGAATCGGGTTAATTTGGCTCTCCCATCCACAATGTGTAACTGATATTACAATGGATGTGCTTATCTTGATGTACGACCCTAACAGTGTGTTGACACCCAAGTCTATAGACTTCTTTTAGCTAAAGAATTTGTTGATTTTGTAAAACAAACAATGATCCTATAATGAAGCAAAATATCTGTCTGTTTCTAGCTATGAAAAAAGATAGTGTCAACTTGACACAACAAGACAAGTGTGAGACTTAAAACTAATCGTAACTAAAAGAGATGTCTCAAAACGAATCAAAATTCGGACAAGACTCTCGTTAAGATGAGGATGAGACAACTATTGAAAAGAGTAATGTTACTTACTATTTATATTTTATTAAAATTATTTACTTTCATAAGTTAGCAGTGTTGTATTAGTTAGATATCACATGATGTGTAACACTGATATGTGTTACACATCATGTGATATCTAACCAATACAACACTGTCAACTCAGTAAACACTTTTGGTAAAATTTTTAAGTAAACTTAGTATTATTGTATTAAAAAATTTTATGATTAGATTTTTGCCATTATATTCAATTACTTGATCAAACGATTAACCTTACATATCATATGATATCCAACCAATACAACACTGTCAACTCATGAAAATAAACACTTTTGGTAGAATTTTTAAGTAAACTTAACATTATTATATTGAAAAATTTTATGATTAGATTTTTGCTATTATATTCAATTACTTGATCAAACAATTAAAACCTTCTGGCCTATCTCATCTGAATGAGATTAACTTTCATTCGTTTTGACCCAAAAATTAAAATCAAGTGTAGAGTTTATTTAGTTAATTCTCAAAAGCTAATTTTAGCCCTATAGTCGAAAATAAAATTCAATTAAGATTATTTTAAACTTTTAAGTACAAATACTGACAAATTTATATTGAATTGTTCGCTCTTTTGTTTATTTTATTTTATTTTTTTCATTTTGTTATACTCATTAAGCTTGTCATAAGTCTTTAATTATGACTAGCTTAATTTATGTATTTTTTCACAAAAGAAAATAATATATATATATGTATATTTTCAAGTATATTTCCTTATATATTATAAAAATATTGATATCCAACTTAAGATATGAAAAAGGTTTTAATGTTTTTCTTAAATAAAAAAATATTGATTTAGTAAGTCGAAACATTAAATACATGCAACCATGACATACATATTTATGTATATTTTATTCTAACAACTAATAATAAAATAACTTAATTTTTTTCATTGATTAATGTTGACAACAAGTTCCTTTTGAATCCAAAATTTTGACAGTGTGGAGTTATTCTTACAAATATATGTTTAGATTGGGCAATCTTCATAAAATTTCCTTAAAAAACTATTTGATTAACATTAAATCATCCAATTCAAGCGGTTTATACCAGGTAAAACATGAAACAAATTTTTAGTGTGATGTTTGCACCTCTGTGATTATCTTTTAGGATAACACAAAATACAAGCAAAATACGGCGACACTAACGGGTAGGAGTGTTAATTTTTAACTACGACACGATAACACAATTAGAATACGACACGAAGTTAACGGGTTTGGGTTTTGCATAAATGAGTTTGAGTCATAAACGGGTTGACACGTATAACACAATTAATAAACAGGTCGTGTTTGAGTTTTACTAGTGTCAACCCGTTTAACACGATTTAACATGTTTAATTATAAAATATATTATGAGTTAAGGTAATTCGTCTCACATCAAATATTTATCAAGGTTTTGAGATTTTTTAATTATAAAAGAGGTTTCTACTTTGATTTGTCCCATATCCTAAAGTTACTAAACTTGAAAATTATCTATACATATTAAAAAATAAGTAAATTTTTTTATTTAAAAAATAAAAATAATTAAAATAAACGGGTTAAGTGGGTCGACACGTGTAACCTGTTTAATAAATGGGTTGGGTTTGAGTTTTAAATAGTGTTAGCTTAGAATTTACACATATTTTTGAATATGTATGCTTTGACATGACCCAAATACAACACAATAACACGAATTGACACCCCTACTAACAATAGACCTTTTTTTTTTTTTCTTTTTGAGTCGTTCAGTTTGTTTGGACAAAAATAAGATAAAAATAATTGTCTAGTATAAGAACAACACTAATAATCTATTAAGTCAATTAAAATTATTAGAAACAAAAATACCTTTTACAACATGACCCAAAAAAAAAAAAAATTAAAAAGCCCATTTTTATAATTTTAGCGCTAAAATAACGACATCTTACCTCTCAAAAAAAAACACTAAAACACAATCTACATTAAAGTCAAGCTTCGGTTGACAATCTTTATTGCAGAAGAGAATTTAAGGATTTGAATAGTACAAAAATCAAGATTCAATTTGAATGAGAAAGAAAGAGCAAGAAAATATTCAGTCAAGATACTTACGTTGAATAATACAAAAAATAGAAAATCAAATTAAATATTTTCTTTGTAGGACAATAATTGGAACAACTAAAAAGAAATGAAAAATAAAACATTTCCTTGGACAAAAATTAATGAAAACAACAAGAGAGACCAACGTAAAAATTTACTTAGTCAATAATCTTAACATTTCTAGCATCGTTAAAATTCATGACCACAGTACTGATCACCAACTCCACTATCGCGGCACCACTTACCACCAATTCCACTGCTACCACCAACAATTCTACACACAAAGCAAACTACTGTTGTAAACAAACCCATCTCCACCACTCAAAAATCGATCTAAAAAATCCAGTCACCTTTTCCATCAATTACTAGACTGATCTATCAATAACTCAGCTTCTTCATCATGTGACAACCCCTAGGTGTGTATATATATATATATATATATATATATATTTTGAGATTTATCTTAATTATGTTTTCTGTAGAATAATTATTAGCTCCTATTTTATAGGAGTCAGTTGTTTCCTTTCCTGATCTTTAAGAATCCCTTTAGTGGATGGAGTTTGTTAGACGTGTTTTAGTTGTTCTTGTTTATTTGCTAATTAGTTGTTTGTACGCTCTGATACTAGCTATAAATTACTTCAAGCTCCTATTTTATAGGAGTCAGTTGTTTCCTTTCTTGGTCTTTAGGAATCCCTCTAGTGGATGGAATTTGTTAGATGTGTTTTAGTTGTTCTTGTTTATTTGCTAATCAGTTGTTTGTATCCCTCTGATACCAGCTTGTAAATTACTTCAAAATTTTCGGTTGTATAGCATCTGTTCACGTTCCCAATGAGAAGAGGAAGAAGCTTGACGATAAAGGAGAAAAATGTATTTTTCTTGGGATTAGTGAGCACTCAAAGACCTATAAATTGTACAATCCCACCACCAGGAAGATCATCATCAATCGTGATGTATTATTTGATGAGAAAATAATATATATATATATATATATATATATATATATAGATTGATATACTACAATGTGACAGACTAATCACCACTTGACACGTGTACCTACGGGTCAGCTCATGCTCGGCTATTCAGCTCAAGCTCGGCCATTCAGCTCATGCTCGACCATTTAGTTCAGGCTCGGCCAGTCAGAGCAGACCTACAAAGGCCGAGCACATATCTTCAGAGCAGATCTACTTTTCTGCAAAGCTTATAGGTCCTGAACACAGGCCTTTAGTGCAACGCATCGATATTTAGAGCTCATCACCGCCTTAATATATGCCGAGTACAGAATAAGGAAACAGTCTTTTACAAGGAAACCTACTATTCATGGTTATCTCTATTTGATACAATATCCTACAAGGTAACTGCTATCTCCGATGGTCAAATCCCTTACTTTCATGGCTCCGAATCCTAATCAACTTAGGAAAGTCACTGCCTATAAATTAAACCATAAAGGTAAGCTTTATTTTCATTCTCATTATTTGGCTTTCATTATAGTCTTTCAATTCAGTTTATTGACTTAAGCATCGGAGCGGCTACCGCCGGAGCCAACCCGGTGGTCCTCTGATCTTCTTTTTGAGTGTTCCTTAAGGAGCCGAGCTCGGAGCATACGTGGGCCAAAAAGTGCAGCATTAGTTTGGCGCCGTCTGTGGGAACGACAGTCACCAAGTGCTCTATTGCTTCAAAACTCATTCTCTTTTTTTTTCTAAAGGATTATGGCTCCCAATCTCCGGCCAATGAACAATACTCAAAATCCTCAGAACCCTCAACCTCAACCGCCTTGTCGGACGAGGAAGAGGGCGAGTGAATGATCCCGTACAACAAGAGCTTGTTGAAGTCAAACAGCAAAACCAGTTGCTTGTAGGAACAACTTTTGACCATGTCTAAAACTCTGGCAATGCTCACCCAGAATCATAAAACTAATCCTTAGAATCCATCTGTCAATACAAACACTCAGGAGGTGCAACCTCCTACTACTGTCCACATTCATGGAGATCCCCAGCCATCAGCAGTCGCCGGCAGAGGGATACCAGCTTTCGTTCCGGAGGTCCATTATCGAAGCACCACTAGGGTTCCAGTTCCTGGAGCTTCAGGAGCAAACCATGTACCATAAGAGTCTCAACCTTAAGTTGCTCCTGCACCTGCCAACCCAAGAGAATTAGAATAACGCCCCAGTAATGAGCCAAGGCCATCCTGCCCATGTAGGCCCTGAAGTCGCACGGCCTGACTCACAACAGCCTATCCTGCCAAGGGGATCACTAAGAGTTGAGGAAGTTGCTGAATCAATGGATCGCATTGTTGTTATGAGGGGTGTTCAAAACCCCCTAGAACAAAACGAATTGGCCAGGCTGCTCGGCAGGTTTGCCACCCCATTCACTAATGCTATCATGGCCGAAGAGAGACCCAAGAAATTCGTTGTCCCAAAATTCACTCTGTATGATGGGACAGGGGATCCAGGGGACCATCTCTCCCATTACCTAGCACACCATGGCCCTTACACAGCGCTTCTAATGCCTTTTTATGCTTAACATTCGTAACCAGCCTCAATGGAACTGCTCTGAAGTGGTTCCATCACCTTCCGCTGAACTCAGTTACTAGTTTCTATAAGCTCGGCAGAAGATTCATAGACAGATTCATGACCAGTAGGAGGTTGAGGAAGGGTCCTGAATTCTTGTTGAATATAAGGCAAACAAAGGAAGAATCCCTTAGAGGGTATATTGCTCGTTTCAACGCCGAACTCACTGAGGTTACGGACTGCAGCCCTAGTTTCCTTGTAGCTGCTTTGGCTTCTGGCCTTGTACAAGGAGGCTTTAGAGACTCCTTGACAAAAAATTCCCCTACGGATATGGCAGCGCTCATGGATCGAGCAAGGAAATACATTATCTTAGAGGAAGCCAAAGACACTTCTAGAAAGATTAAGGAACAAGCTCAGAAAGACGACTAGAAGAAATACAGTCAGAGGAAAGATGACCAGAGGAAGGACCTTAGCTCGGCTAGGAAGAGAGCCAGAAGCCCAGAGAAAAGGGGGGTATCCAGAACTTCCTATAATTCTGGGCTAAGGGAGTTCAATAATTTTACTCCTCTGAACACCTCTTAATACAACATACTAAAGCAAGTAAGATCTCGAGAGAACCTGAGATGGCCAGAGCCTTTGAAAGGTGATCCCAGTTACCGAGACCAAACCAAATATTATGATTTTCACAAGGACCGTGGGCACAACACATGTAAGGCTCTCAAACACGAGATTGAGCAACTAATCAGGAGAGGACGACTAAAGGAGTTCATCAAGCAAGACGGAGGGCAGAACCCCCGTGATGAGCGGCCCCAATAAGGAAGCCCGACCAGAGACAAGAACAAAGGGAAGGACAGAATGAGCCTCCACGGTAGAACAATCAAGTAATCTTTGTTTTGCACGCGGACTTTAGTGCAACTGGGACTTCCAACATATCAAGGAAACGCTATGCTCGGGAAGCCAGGGCAACTCCCCATATATTACAGATTGCTAGCGTGGAGAAAAGATTAAGACCAGTGCCAGAAATCAAGTTCTCGGATTAAGACCTTGCAGGGGTACACTGTCCTCATAATGATGCCCTGGCCATCTCCCTCAAAATCGCCAACTTTGAGATCCGAAGAGTCCTGGTGGACATTGGGAGTTCAACAAACTTTCTGTTCTACGAGCCTTTTAAGCAGATGAAGCTCAGCCCCAATGACATCAAGCCTACTGGCATAATTATGGCAGGTTTTGATAGAAATCTCAACACTCCATTAGGGAGTATTAATCTTACCACCACTGCAGGAGAAGGGGAAGGGCAAAAAACCACAGTAACAGAATACTTGGTTCTGAATGCCAAATCCCCCTACAATGTCATAATTGGGAGACCTTGGCTGCACGAGATGACAGCAGTTACCTCGACCCTCCACCAATGCCTAAAGTACGTCCACGATCAAACCGTCTATTCTATCAGAGGATGCCAGCCAACCTCTAGAGAGTGTTATACTCTTACACTCAACGCCAAGGCCCCCAAATAGCAATTACTGCATGGTCGTGAACGTGGGGATCCTGATCCACTCCCACTATCACAAGGCAGAAGACTATCCTTCTAGGATTGACGAGCCATTAAGCCCTAGAGGAAGGGACAACAAGGCCAAGCCCATAGGGGAACCCATTAAAGTCCTTGGTCAGCTCGGAAGAGAAGGGACACTACCTGCAGATAAGCCTCGACCTGACGCTTGCCGAGCAGGATGAGTTGATCAAATTCTTGAAGAAAAACTACTCCGTGTTTGCCTGGGAAACAAGGGATATGGAAGGAATAGATCTGGACCTCATCACTCACAAATTGATGGTAAATCCAGACCATCCACCAGTAAGGCAAAAGAGAAGGCCACTCACTCTAGAGCGGCACCAGATCATCAACGATGAGGTCCAAAGGCTACTTGATGCCAACATGATACGGGAAGTATTCTATCCTGATTGGCTAGCTAACACTGTTCTGGTCAAAAAGAAAAATGGCAAGTGGAGAGTCTGCGTTGACTATACAGACCTCAACAAGGCATGTCCCAAAGACAGCTTTCCTCTTCTGAGGATAGATCAATTAGTTGTTGCTACTGCAAGGCCTGAACTTATGAGCCTCATGAATTCCTATTCAGGATACAATCAAATACAGATGCACCCTCCTGATAAGGAGAAAACATCATTCATAACCGAACGAGGTCTCTATTGCTATAGAGTGATGCCGTTTGGACTAAAAAATGCTGGGGCCATATATCAGCGTCTGGTTAATAAGATGTTCAGCCCCTTAATCAGCAGTACCATGGAAGTCTATATTGATGATATGCTGGTCAAAAGCCTGTGGAAGAGCAATCATTTCTAGCACCTAGCTCAAACGTTTGACATCCTGAGGCAGTACAAGATGAAGCTCAATCCCTCGAAATGCACCTTTGGTGTAACAAAGGGAAAATTCTTGGGATACAGAGTCTCTCAGAGAGGTATAGAGGCAGACCCCACCCAAATTGGGGCTCTGATCGGACTAGAGTCACCAAGGACCAAGAAAGACATTCAGGCTCTAAATGGTAGAATAGCAGCTCTGAGCCGATTTATCTCCAAATCCACCGATCGTTGCCTACCATTCTTCAAAGCTCTGAAAGGTAAAAAAGCTTTACAATGGACTGATGAATGTGAAAAATCCTTTCAGGAGCTAAAGGAGTACCTAGCTTCACCTGAGCTCTTATCAAAGTCGGTCCAAGGGGAAAAGCTATTTCTCTACCTTGCAGTTTTCGAGAACGCTGTCAATTCTGTACTAGTCAGGCAAGACAAGGGCGTGCAGAGGCCCATATTTTATGTCAGCAGAGCACTGTTAGACACAGAGAAGAGGTACCCCGATATTGAGAAACTGGCCCTTGCACTTATAGTATCTGCACGGAAGCTCAGACCCTACTTTCAAGCTCATCTAATAGAAATTCCAACTGCTTATCCCTTGAAGTCAGTACTGAGAAAACCAGAGGTATCAGGACGATTAGTCAAATGGTCAGTGGAACTAGGGGAGTTCAACATATCCTATGTTCCACGGATCTCAATAAAAGGGCAAGCCTTGGCAGACTTCGTTGCCGAGTTCACCCCAGCACTACTGACAGAGCACAACTTTGTGAAAATTTGGGGACATGGCAGCTATACACTGACGGGTCATCTACCGACCGAGGTGCTGGTGTTGGACTGGTATTGCAGTCCCCTGATGGGCTCATAACAGAAAGGGTAGTTGGCCTAGGGTTCAGAGCCTCCAACAATGAAGCAGAATATGAAGCTCTTATCTTAGGGATAAAGCTAGTACGAGAATGTGAGGCTCAGAACCTTAAAGTCTTTTCTGACTCCCAATTGGTGGTCAGCCAAGTTCAGGGAGAGTTTGCCGCCAAAGATGAAAGAATGCCTCGGTATTTAGAATTGGTTAGCTTGTTGAAACGCTCCTTCCGAGCATTCTCAATCCAGAAAATAGAAACGGGTCAGAACTGCAGAGCTGATGCCTTGGCAAACATGGCATCCCATATGAAATTAGAAAGGGACTCGACACTAAGAATCTCCCATCAGCCAAGGCCTAACATCGAAGAAGTCCAGGTTGTCCAAATTACAGAACAACTTTAGAACTGGATGACTCTAATCCTCCAGTACCTGGAGGAAGGGCTCCTCATAGAAGACAAAAATAAGGCAAAAAGAGTTAGAATCAGAGTAGCTCGGTACCTTGTCATGAATGGGTGGCTTTATCAAAGGTCTTATTCTCAGCCATTGTTAAAATGTCTGGCTCAAGAAGAAATCATAATGGGGGCAGAACCACAGCGCACCGAGCTCTAACACAAGGCTACTAATGACCTGGGATGCTAAGGGAAGCGAAAGAATATGCTCGGAAGTGCGACAAATGTCAAAGGTTCGCCCCCTACCAACACCAGCCCCGTTATGAACTCATCCTTATCACAAGCCCATGGCCCTTTGCACAATGGGGAATGGACATCATAAGCTCACTGTATAAAGCTACGCCGAACAGGAAATATCTATTGGTAGCTATCGACTACTTTTCAAAATGGGCGGAAGCAGAGCCATTAACACGTATTACAGAGAAGGAAGTCAAAAGTTTCACTTGGAAGAATATAGTCTGCAGGTTCGGCATACCTCGCGTGATCATCTCAAATAACGGCACACAGTTCGCTGGTAAGACATTCAAAAAGTTTTGCCAAGACCTGAATATCAATCAACACTTCTCCTCACCTGGTCATCCCCAAGTCAATGGACAAGCAGAGGTCACTAACTGAACGATCCTTGATGCTCTTAAGAAAAGACTAGAGGGAGCTAAGTGTAAGTGGGTTGAAGAACTCCCTGGAGTACTCTGGGCCTACCAAACAACTAGGAGAACTCCAACATCAGAAACTCCCTTTTCACTCGCCTACGGCACCGAAGCAGTGATTCCTGTTGAGATCAGCATGCCTACCTTGAGGACTGAGGCTTTCAACCAAGAGATCAATGACCAATAGCTCGCAGAAAACTTGGACTTGCTTGAGGAGAGGAGGGAGCAAGCTGGGGTCAGGATGGAAGCATATCAGTACAAGATAGTTAGTCGTTCAAAACTAAGGCTTAAACTTGCCAGCTTCCAAATTGGAGACCTAGTCCTGAGAAGAATGTTTCCAAACACCAAGGATCCCACCATAGGAAAATTATCACCCAACTGGGAGGGTCCCTATAGAGTCACAAAAACAGTAAGACCGATCACTTATTGGTTAGAAAGCATGGGAAACCTGTTCCCAGGCCTTGGAATATAGAACACTTATGAAAGTATTATCAATAAAGAATGTTTTCCTTTCAAATATTCCATAAAGTGTTCTCATCTCAATGTACAGACCTCGTGTCTGGTCCATCGCAATGTACAGACCTTAAGTCTGGTCTATCTCAATGTACAGACCTCGTGTCTGGTCCATCTCAATGTACAGACCTTAAGTCTGGTCCATTTCAATGTACAGACCTTAAGTCTGGTCCATCTTAATGTACAGACCTTGTGTCTGGTCCATCTCAATGCATAGACCTTAAGTCTGGTCCATCTCAATGTACAGACCTCGTGTTTACTCTAGACCTCAGGTCTCGTCTGTTAAGTATGCCGACCTTCATGAAATTACTTGGTTATTTCCCAAACTAAAGGGGAAGGAATCAACCTAGCTGTTCGGCTACATAATTACAAACACTCATCCAGCCAGATCCCCATTCCAACCAATAGTTGTGATTCTGATTACTTAATTTCTTATTAATAAGTTCTGAAGAAGGGTGCTGACTATCAAGGATATTCCCCCATTTTATTACAAGTCATTTGGTTCGGCAATTAGGCTCTGGATGGTTAATTCTTGTTATAAGTACCGTCCATATTATGCAGAGCTAGTTCAAGATTCAAAACCCCCCAATTTCAAGGATTTGCTTACGTCAATTATAAGTTCGAAGGGTCAAGGGCCATTTATTCACTACAAAACTGGGAAAATTTGGACAATGCTCAATCAAAACCATAATGTTTGCAAATGTTTAAGAAGGCAAAAGCTCTGAAGAAAAGATATTCCTATTAATTTGTGCGTTCGGTTACAAAAAGAGGAAAAGACAGAACTACAAAAAATTTTCTAAACTAAAGGGCTGGCAAACCCATCATCATCATCACCACCTTCATCATCATCATCATCAATGCCCGACAGATCAATGTCTGGGAACTTGGCAAGAAGCTTGGTTTTGAAGTCGTTGTAACCGAACTGTACAAAGTTTCAACCCATCTTCATCAGCTCGGACTTCAACCCAGCTTCGGTTTCAGCCTTGGCTTCATCAACCTTCAAAACAAGGGAGGACTGAAGTGCATTTTCCTCCTTCTTCACTACCTCCAACTCCTGAGCAAGGGATTCCCCCTCAGACTTAAGAAAATCTCTCTCAGACTTAAGAGAATCCCTCTCTGACTCCATGATGGAGAGGGAATTCCTCACTTCCTTAAGCTCTTTCTTGGCAACTGAAGCGGTAGACTGAGCATTGCCAAGCTGAAGCCGAGCCTCGTCCAACTCGTCCTCAAGCCTCTCCATAGCTTGAAGATCCACGACAGCCTCTATCATGGCAGCCAAATTGTGCAAGAGCTGCAAAACAGTAAGGGACCTTGTCAGGCACAAGTAAAAACAGGATACAAAAAATAAATAAAAAATAAAATATATATATATATATATAATAATTTTCGTTACCTTCAGATGAGCGGTCATGGCACCAGCAACCGTCTTTTGAGTACCCTGCCTGGTACTGCAAGAAGAAGAGTCCTTTTGTGAGGTATCTGTCCAGAATTCCTCAATGGCTTAATGGACAGCCTTGTACCCATTTGGCATCAGATCCCAGTTAAATGCCACCTTCGTTTTACCCTTTTACGGAGCCTTTTTAGCCGATGAGGCGGCAGGCTCAGAAGTTACCATGCCTCTCTTGGGCGGTGCAGATATTGGCTCCCTAATCACTACGCCCCTCATGGGTGGCGCAGGGAAGGGGGAAGTAGAAGGCACCCCCTTTTCTTGGATGGTGTAGCAGAAGGTGGAAGGGTAGTGGTCTTCTTCTTCTTTTGGGATGAACCCTTTACAGGAAAAGGTGGATTCGCCACCCTTTGCTTCTTTGATGAACCCCAATCGCCAAAGACAGACTGCATCACATCTTCAACAACAGTATTTTTCTTTGGGGCCATTGTACCGCTCTAGTGAAGGATAGCTCTGTAGTCTCTGTTAGAGGTCTGAAGGAGCTTCTTATACTACTCTTTAAGAGTAGAAGTGAAGGACGGCCTTTTCTTGATGTTCTTGTCTACACAAAGATACCACAACAACAGTCAGTCAAAAAATACAGAGGCAAGGGCAGTAGCAGAGCAAAGATTACAAAAGAAAATGAGGTCTCATCCATAAACCCCGTGCTCCGAGGGAATGTAGAGATTTGATCCTCAAGGTCTGCCACCTCTCACTCTCTACTAACAAAAAAATATCGATCTTTCCAAGATTTGTTGGAGGTCGGTACAAATGACAGAGGTCGGAAACCCTTGTCAAAAGACATGTAGTAGAGGCCTTCCGACTTTAAATACTTAAGATCCATTTTACTACGGATCAAGTTTAAAAAGGCCTCGACGCCGTTCATACGACCTAAAACCATAAACCCTAACAGGTGCCTCCAACTATTCAAGAGCAGGTCGGCGGGGCAAAGATTAAACCAACAAAAGAATTCCCTAAGCAATTTGGGGAAAGGAAGGCGTAACCCCATTTCGAACCAGGCAGTATAAACACAGATCTCACCTTTCCTAACATCCCAAGGACGATCTATGTCATCAGAGGCCCTAAGGGCGATATTTCAAGGAAAATCAAACTTCTTCCTCATATTATCTAACTAGGAAGAGGCTACAATACTCTGTCCCTCATCCCTTTCGGGAAAGCTGACCAGAGCCTCTCCCTTTTTATCCCTAGACTCTAAAAAAGATCTACAACTCTAACCTCGGGACTAGAACGGGTCTCTTCCGACTCGGTCCTTAAGGAATTACTACCCCTAACAAGGGTTTGGGGTGAAGCATAAGCCTCTAGAAGACTCCCTGAACCATCGCCAACACCGGAGGATGCAGTGGAAGTCGACATTTCAAAATAACCAGAAAAGAAGAAGAAAGACAATGAAAAAGATGAACGAAGGGACCAAAGCCGAACCTGGAAAGAGAAAGAAGCTTCAGACGAACAGTACTCCTCACAGTCTAGCTTGCTGGTTCAACAATTGTGAAATGTTATATTTCTTCCAAGCACAAAAAAACAGTAAAAGACTCGTACGAAACTCCTTCCCTTTTTTATATACATTTAGAAGATAGAGGCTACTAAGGCGAACCGTCACGACGGTTGTAAGCAATGATGGCTTTGGAAGCCCAAAAATCAACTGCGCAATAAATGACGTACCAACGGCCCGTCTCGAAAAATAAGACGGCAGAACACATGACTTTTTGGGGGCTCATAAACCTTAGTTACGCCACAAGCTCAAACTAAGGCTTGGGGGGGGGGGAGTAACTGATATACCACAATGTGACAGACCAATCACCACTTGACACATGTACCTATGGGTCAGCTCATGGTCGGCCATTCAGCTCAAGCTCGGCCATTTAGTTCAGGCTCGGCCAGTCAGAGCAGACCTACAAAGGCCGAGCATATATCTTCAGAACAGATCTACTTTTCTGCAAAGCTTACAAGTCCGAACACAGGCCTTCAGTGCAACACATCGATATTCAGAGCTCATCACCGACTTAATATATGCCCAGCAGAGAATATGGAAACAGTCTTTTACAAGGAAACCACCATTCATGGTTATCTTTATTTGATACAATATCCTACAAGGTAACTGCTATCTCCGATGGTCAAATCCCTACTTTCATGGCTCCGAATCCTAATCAACTTAGGAAAGCCACTGTCTATAAATTAAACCCTAATGATCTTAGAGAGAGAATGAGGATTGTATGAGTTTTAGAAAGAATGAGGAGTTAAAAGAAAAACTAATAGCAAAGTGTATTTGTTGAAAATATAATTTGTAATTCTAGAACGTTTGAGAAGATGTCAAGGACGGTGAATATGAGAAGTCTCTAGAATGACAGCAAGCTTATCTATAAGCTATATATATGGTAGTGGAGAAAGAGAACTCCAGAATGTCAGTGTAGAAGTCTATATATAAGAGGTCACTTGTAGCTTATGAATAAGAAAAAGAAACCCACTCATGCAGGGGGAAGAAAAGGGAGGGGGATAAGGGGGCCTGAGCCATTATAATCGAATTCTAAATCGGCGTGGCGTGGCGTGGCGCTGCAGGATGCTTTTGATCAATAGACACATCCAAATTAGAATGCAGCACTTGCTTTTGTATCCCACCTCATTCTAATAAAAATCTTTATTTTTATGGGTGGTCAAGAGTTGTTGAAAAATACTAAAATTATCATTTAATTTAAATTTAAACATATTAATTCATAAAACTCTTTAGCTATTCAATATCGAAAATATCCCTTCTACTAAATTTCAGTGAAATAAGAAGCAATATTAATTTTTTTTTCCAAAATTTTAAAATTTAATAATTTAAAATTTATAAATTTATTTTTAATAAAAATTTATATATTTAGATTCTAAACATTGAGATTTATCAAACAAGATTCATATTGAATATAAAAATTTGAGTAAAAAAAATTTATTTCTAAAGTGTAACACTTCGTCAGTGAAAGTATAAAATTTTGTTAACAAAAGTATACAATTTACACTTTATAGTGACAAGTTTAGTCTTAGTTAAAAGTGTAAAATTTTATACTTTTACAAAATATTTGAAAAACTCTCGATTGTTATTAGTTTTATTGAGTTTTTAACTACATATTAACTGCTTAATACTAACTTTTAAGGTTGTAAAAATTTTTTTAAAAAAAATTATATTTAAAAAATTAGTGATTAAAACCAACTACGTATGAAGGGTGTAAAATTTCACATTAGCGCAAAAGTGTAAACTTTTACACATTTCATAGAAATTAAAAAATTTTCTAGATGAAAAAAATTTATTATTTACTCCTTAAATTTGAGACTGCCTCTGGTTAGTATTGGTGTTGAGTCGAGGCTGGGAGCAACTATGGAGAGCCGTGACTTTATTAGTTCACGAAGAAATTGAAAACCATCCTTGCATATTTCTCTTTATTACATTGGCATAAATTATCTGTAACCACCAACTTTGTGCAAGGCCCACCACCATTGCAAAGCATCACCACCATTGAAATTGGCATCTTTTGATGTCGACATCTTTTGCCAGGGTCCACTCTAGGTATTGTGGATGGTGGATCTTCCATTTCGACGAACCTCACAAAATTCCAACGAGCCTCGTAAAGCAGATCAGAGAAGGGGCCGAAAAGATTGTAGCCTTCGTGGGAAGAACCAGTCGGAAAGAGCATAGTCGCCTCATTAACTGAGCATTGCAGCTCTGCAAAACCCCATTCAATTCTAATGCTTGTACTTTCTAACCCAATAAAAGACATTTTCTACATCATTATTCCCTTGATCCAACGGTGATGTTGATTTCCTATAGAGATTCCGGCGGCGACAGTGAAAGTGGCAGAGAAGGTGATCGGCGATGATGTTGAGACGAAACAGTAACGAGAGTTCAATTGGGTAAAGTGTAGGGGTTGAAAGAGTTATATATTAAAATATGTTATGTACTAACTTATCAAAATGGACATGACTCAAAAATAAAATAGTCCACTGTCCTTTACTTCAAAATAAAAAAATATATGGTTGTTATTATAATTAAATATCTTTATAAAAATTTAAGCTTAATTAATTCTTATTTTATTTAATTGTTCATTTACATCCCATCTTCTCTCACTTCAACCAATTGGTGTCTTTCTAAAATTCTAACCAATTGAAATCTTTTTCCAAAATTCTAACAGTATTAAAAAAAATCAAATTAAAAAAAATATAAAATCATGTCTACAAAAAGGTCAAAGTCTGTTTAGATTTAAACTTCTTTCCAAAAATATTATAAAGTAGTTGACTATGGTATAATGATTTTAAAAAAGAAAGAAAATGAATTTGGAAAGCTACATAAGCAACAGGCCTTCACAATAAAAAAGTAACACTGAATTGTCCCTGACGTTGAATTCCACAGTGTCCAGTAGTTTTGAATAATTAAGACACGAACCTCAAACCAATTAACTTTTATTTTCTTTCCTCTGTATGCCTAACGTAACATTTAATAGAATTAATTCGGAAAGGTCGAGTTCGGATTGAATCATATTCAAGTCTAATTTAAGTTCTAAAATGGTCAATCCGATCCCGATTCGAATCCAAATAACGTAACTTGACCCCGATCATTATTAAAATTTATTAGTATTAAGTTGAACCTGTTCCCGACTTGAGTTCAATTATTAATTCTAATTTTTAGTTTTATTCATGATTTTTTTAATAAATTGCTATTTGTTTTCTATTTTAATTATACATTAAATATTCTAATAATTTCTCTTAATTTTTCTTTTTAAAAGAAACTAAAAATCGTTAAAATAATCCCTTTGATGCAATTTAATTTAAAAAAAATATTAAACCTTAACAAGTTTTGAAAATTATAAAAATGTTAATACAAATTTTGTAAAGAATTTTTACTAATGATGATAGATAACTCAAGTATAAAAATATAATATATAAAATATTAAATTCAGATTTAATTTGGGCTCAATTTTGAAAGTCTCAATTTAAGCCAAACTTTAATTTACATGGAAATTTAATTTTTTTACCCAAAGCCAATCGACATTCTAAGTCCTAAAAAATTCAGCTCAATTCAGGTCGGACTCTTCAAATTGCACCTAGAATAAAGTAAGCGGTCACGGGGCCAATGTTTGCTTATTTTCGTTTGAAGACAACTCTTCTCCCGTTACAGCGCCGGCGTAACAGTTGATTGAAGCTCTCTCATTCCATGATCAGTTCACGAGCTAGACCAATCTGTGAGACGCTATCAGTCATTGTATATCACCATCTCACGTACGCTAATCACACGCCTTCGCAATCATATCGCACTTTTCGTCCCAACAGACAAACTACAAAACCTCGCCATGAGCGACCTCACAAACCCACCGCCAGGGATCTTCGCAGACCCATACCTTTCGTCACCAACCTCAAGGAAGTCCGTGACCCAGATGAAGCCCTCTCTCTCTTCCATGAGTACCACCAAATGGGCTTCAAACACGACTACCCGTCTTACTCTGCTCTCATTTACAAGCTTGCTCGTTCTCGCAACTTCGAAGCTGTGGAAACTCTCCTTCGTTACATCCAAAATTATAACATTCGATGCAAGGATACCCTTTTCATTGCATTGATACAACATTATGGGAAGTCCCAATTGCCCGAAAAGGCTATCGAGCTCTTTCACCAGATGACTTCTTTCAATTGTTTCCGTACACTGCAGTCTTTCAATGCCCTTCTCAATGTTCTTGTTGATAATGGTCGGTTTGATGACGCGAAAGAGATGTTTAAGCGTTCGTCGAAAATGGGTTTTCGCCCGAATTCGGTTTCTTTTAATATTATGATTAAAGGGTGGCTTCGGAGAGGTGAGTGGGAACGAGCGTGCCAAATGTTTGACGAAATGCTTGAGAATAAGGTTGAAGCCACTGTTGTCACTTACAATGGTTTAATTGGGTTTTTGTGTAAGAAGGGTGACTTGGATACCGCACAGGGCTTGCTTGATGACATGACCCAGAAAGGGAAAAAACCTAATGCGGTCACTTATGCCTTGTTGATGGAAGGTTTGTGCTTTGTGGGCAAGTTTAAGGAAGCGAAAAAGATGATGTTTGATATGGAGTATCAAGGATGTAAACCGCGCATGGTAAATTATGGGGTTCTGATGAGTGACCTTGGAAAAAGAGGGAAGATTGAGGAAGCTAAAGCATTGCTTCTTGAGATGAAAAAAAGGCGGTTTAAGCCGGATGTTGTAACGTACAATATATTGATTAATTATTTGTGCAAGGGAGGTAGAACTGCCGAGGCTTATAAAGTTTTGGTACAAATGCAGGTTCAAGGTTGTGAGCCGAATGCAGCAACATATCGGATGATGGTTGATGGGTTTTGTCAGACTGGCGAATTTGAGGGAGGTTTAAACGTTTTAAATATAATGTTGACAAGTAAGCATTGCCCTTGTTTAGAAACTTTCTATTGTTTAATTATGGGCCTTGTTAAGTGTGGGAAGATGGACGGTGCTTGCTTTGTTTTGGAGGAGATGGAGAAGAGGAAGATGAGATTTGATTTGGAGTCTTGGGAAGCTTTGGTTAGAGATGCTTGTGGTGGGGATAGGGGTGCAAGTGGACTTTTGACTGAACTGGTCTCAACTCATTAATTGGTTTCAGTGGACTGTGCATTGCTGATATATGGCAACTAGCAGTGTCTGGCGACCCCACCTATTTTGAGATGAATTCATCCGCTGATAGGTTGGCAACCCATGGCCTAATTTTCATATGTGGGATTCCAGAGCTTATTAATCCTCCGTTTTTGTTCAGATTTATTAGTGCCTGCACTCCCCTATTATGCCCTTCTGGAGCTGAGGCTTTTGGCCTCCCTTTTATGTGTAGAAGATGAAAGGAGCCAAATATTTCAGTGATTGAAGAAAAGTGTTTCTTAACTGGTTAGTTGATTCTTGATTTCAAGGCCTGCTCTTGACAATAATCAGCATTTGGTTTTGACTTCAACATCCAAAACTCTCAAGTGATGGTGACCCAAACGAATACTTTGAACTAGCAGGCATCCATGGCCCAATCTTTTAATAGGAAAATGATGGCACACAAATGTCCAACATTTGAATTGGTATTTTGCTCAATTTCTTGTTTTTAGATCCTCTATAACAATCATCATGCATTTATCAAGATGTTGGATAATTATATGTGATGAAGATTATAGACACCTGCCATTTTCACCTTAATTGAATCAATCTGGTGCTACCAAGATACGTGATATGACTTGGAGTTTTGTATTGCAAGACGATCAGAAATGTGATAAAAAGAGAAGTGTGTAGAGGTGATGCCCTTTTGTAACCAGTATTGTTCAACATGATTGTCTAATACACAGTTGAATAACTGCAAAATCTTGTGATAGTGTCCTGATGATTGATTGATTTTTCACTTTGCTATGAATGTGGCGGCGTGGCACACATGTGCGTTAGAAAGCTACCATAACTTGGTGGTTTATATTGTTAGTCAGGCGTGTGTATATTGTTTGTATTGCTTCGAGCTGAAAATGGGTGCAATAACTCGAGCAGATCAAGCCTTGGAAACACCTTAATCCGGAAAAATGTAGACATGAAGCAATATAAGCTTAGTAAGGTAAGGATGTTTAGATTATTATAATGCCTGACGCTGACAGAGCAGATCCTTCCATTTTCCTAATTACCCTTTTTTCCCCTTTTGCAGTGAAAGGAAGACTTATTTACGGGAGCAAAAGTGTGCAAGATCGAACAAAAAAACTTACACAAGCATGGCCAACAGCTGCGCATCATTGGCATCAAGTTATATACTACTCCTTTGGTTTTCCTCCATAGGGTTCCATCCCTCTAATACACAAAATTGAGTCGACTGGTAAGCAAGATTGTGAACTAAGAATCCAGTCATCATAGTAGATGGACAAAACCTTTGTTCACGGGTCTGGGTTTGAGGCAGAATTTTTTTTTTGTGACCAATCCACACCTGAATTAGTGCCCCGAGTCTAAAGAATATAAACATTCCTCTCATCTAACCTTTTTTTAAAGTCATTAATGCTGGTTTACTAGTTCTAACCAACACACTAAAGAGTTGGAAATGCATGTACCTACTCCATCACTCCATCTTATTTTTCCAACTTTGCCTTTTCAATCCACCGCATATATATGCACAACCAATCTTTGCCCATCATCAGTACTGGAGCAACAAAAATATTCTGAAAATCGGTTCCTTAAGAACTTCTAATTCTCCTCCCAAACTCATGGCGATTCACAAGTCCATGTCTGTTCCACTCAAGGACTTGATATTCTCTGTCCTTATCCTAGCCCTCACAGTCACATGTGCAACCAAAGCTCGCAGCCTAGATGAGGAGGTGCCTCCTATCCTGGCCATCGTACCTAAGGCATCTGATTCAATTGAAACGCCTGTTTCAAGTGTAACTCCGGCGGTTACTGCCCCAGCTGCTGCAGCAGGCACTGCAATGCCTGACCACGCGTTGTCCTTCTTTATGCACGACATACTTGGTGGATCGAACCCGTCAGCTAGAGCTGTGACTGGCATAGTAACCAACCCGGCTGTCAATGGTCAAGTCCCATTTGCTAAGCCTAATGGTGCTGTCCTCCCAGTTAACAATGGTGTCCCTGTCAACAATGCCAACAGTGGGATTGTCGACAACAATAACATTCCCTTCCTCACTGGCCTCGGTGGAAGCACGTCAAATGTGATTCAAAACAATGGAAACAACATTAATAATGGAGGGTCCGGGTTTGCATTCCTGAACAGTGCCCAGCTGCAACAAGGGACTACCTTCCAGAAACTCATGTTTGGTACGATGACAATCTTTGATGATGAGCTGACTGAAGGGCACGAGCTTGGGTCAGGTTTGGTTGGGAAGGCACAAGGGTTTTATATAGCGAGCTCGGAGGATGGCAACAGCCAGACCATGGCTTTCACCACCATGTTTAAGAGTGACAGCTATGCCGATAGCCTCTGCTTCTTCGGTGTCCATCGTACTGCAGTCTCAGAATCCCAGCTTGCCGTCATGGGTGGTACTGGGAAGTATGTCAATGCTAAGGGCTATGCCACGGTGAAAACCTTTCCTGCTGCCAACCAGCACAATACTGATGGACTTGAGACTCTTCTGCAAATTACTGTTTATCTCACTTATTAATGTGTTTTAGTTGGAGGATGGCCATTTGAAGTATGAACATGCTAAGATCCCTGTATGAGTTATATATGTATGTATGAGAAACATGAATGCTAAAAAACCGTGTGCTTATGAAAATGTGTTGCAATTTGGGATGCAGAAGCTTTATACATAATTAAATGAGAATAACTTTAATTAAAATCAGTCGAATAAATTGATAATCAAACACCAGCTAGAGAACAAAGCCAACTCCTCTTACAAGAGAAAATTGGTATGGGTGATATTTGGAGAAATTAGATCAGGAAATCCAATTACTTTGAAAATTTCTGGCCATTGGATTTGGCCTAAAGTTTTCATAATTCACTTGCATTTGGTTGGATGAGTTTCTCCGCCTCTTCCAAAAATAATGGGGAAAAGGAAATTTCGTTGCGTTTGGATAGTGATTCAGATATAATTTTTTATTTTTGTTTTTTAAAATGTATTTTAAAATTTTGAAATTAATTTTTTGAAAACTGTAAAAATGTGTTTGGTTATGTTAATAAGAAATCAGTTTTTGGGTTAAAAATAACTGAAATTGCGTTCGGATGTAGTAATTTTAAAATAGATTTAGAGATGAAAAATATAAAAACTGCATTTGAATATGATTAAATTTTTTTTTAAAAAAGAAATTTATAATTTTTATGAAGAATTTTGTCTTTATAAACAAATTTTAGGTAGATTATTTGTTAATTTTATAAATATATATTATACTTTTTAGTTTTCTTAGAAGAAGTGGAAGCACCAAGAGCAATCATCTGGGATTTCTTAGCAGAAGTGGAAGCACCACCCGCCAAGGACTGGTCCTTCTTCTTCGGCGGTGAAATCGGCAACGAAGTTGAAGGAGGCGACGACAACGACAGTCTTTTCGCCGCCGCCGCTTGCTCCGGCGTCCCGTACTTTCTGGGTCTCCCTCTCTTTTTCCATATGCCCTCTGACGCCGAGGGAACAGAGTAAGGGTATAGCATGTGAGGGGCTCTTTCGGGGTGGGGAAGAATTCCATTAGTGGGTGAGTTCGTGTTGGTGGCGGTAGCTGTGAGAGTCTGGTGATGCGATGGCTGAGGCGGTGGTTGTGCCTGGTGGTGTAGGAGGTGGTAGTAAGAGCTCAATTCACTTTCATTCTGTTCCATGTAGAGAGGAGAGAGAACACGGGTGCTGGATGGAAGATTTTTTTTTCTCAATTTTTTGAATTGATTTTTTTATTTTTATTTTATTATATTCGGTTCCTGTTGATTGGAATTTGGGTTGTGATTTGAATCTTGACTCTTCCCTTTTCTTCTAAACGTTGAATTTTGAAACACTTTTTACTTCAGCATCCTTTTCGTTAAATTGATTGACTATTCAAACAAATTCTTAAATTTTTGAATAGTGTGAAACTATTTTTGGATTCGTAAACAAACACGCCCAATTTTCAAAATATTTGGGAACCAGAAAATTTGTGTGACTAAATAAAAATAATAATTTTCTTTGCATTGTAAACTAAATGTTATGGGTTTAAATAATAACAATAAATACAATTAATTTTCTTTAGATTTTACAGTGACAAAACTCTCCTGTCCTCAAATTATTTATTATCTTTTTTTTGTTTTCCTCATAAAATCTACCAATCCAATGGAGTCTCAAGGTTTAAAATTTCTTGTATTCCTCAAATCTCAACAGAAGCTTTTAAATGTATTGTGTAATCTAATAACATACTCTACGAATTCTGACACAACTTTTAGCTTATTAAGTGTTGTCACCATTTTTGACTTTTGCTCACTTTTACTAGATTGAGAATTTATTTTTGGTAACCCGGACCATCCCCATCAGCGACACTTTTAGGCTGTGTGGTCGAATTATAAATTGAGGCCTCATAACTTTTGCTTGTAGTCCGAAGGGTGAAAATTGAAATAGGAACTTTGTGTTTTTAAGCACTTAATCTTTTGTTCAGTACTACATGAATTACTTTTTGGGATTTACCGGATTAGAAGTTGTTATATCTTACTTGCATGTTTTTTTTTGGTAACGTCGGAAAACTTCCGATCACGTCCGACCGTTGGGATATATTTAGTACCCGACGGTAAGGGAACTCACGCTAGAGAAAAATCCTTTTGGTATGACAGTCCTCCCATCTTGGGGCATTGGTTAATGAACTAGGTCTAGGCATTGGGAGTGGCCAAGGAGTTATTTGCACTCAGTAGAATTTCAACCCAAGACTCGGTATTTCTTAGCCACAATTTTCAGTTTTTCCAGTGAGATCCATGAGTGTATGTGGAAAGAGAGAGATGACACAATTGAAATCTCTGGAGCAATTCTGTACTTCTCACAACTCACGGCTCCACTTTCCCCAATTTCTTTTCCGTCCTCCTTTCCTCGAGAAAGTTATTGTTTCTTAATAATAATAATTTTTTGTGAAGCCCAGTGCAATAATGATTATCGCTATTAGTAATGGGAATATAACTAGGTAATATCAACTTTTATCTAACCCTAAAATCAGATTATTGCGTCTCCAGTCGTGATTGCTTAGAACTTCAATTTACTCATCCTATGATTGGCATTTTGAATCAATTTGATGTTCTGCGCGCTTTCTGCTTAATTGAATTAGTCGCCATTTGGTTGCTGGGAAAATGTTTGAAAAAAATGCGATATTTCAGTATTATGCTGATTTGGCTTCTGCACCCTTTCTCCCACCTACTAAGGTGGTTTAACCTAAATGGAAAAATTGTTTCCAGTGGACCTTCTTGGAATTCCCGAGGTCTAGGTTAAGAAAATTAATGGTCATTTACGGTGATTAGTCAAAAGAAATCAAACATCCAGACATTATAATTTTAAGTATAACTATGATTACCAGATACTGGGGCTAAGGAAATTATAGAATTTAAGATGAAACCTAGTGGAGTGGTTTCTGTTGTTGCATTTACCAAAGAGCAATTCCACCACAATGTCAGCACATACTGTATAGTAATTAATATTTGACGAAGTTTCCTAATTAAATTCTTTGAAATCTATCAGGCAGCCTGTTTAAAATATGTAATACTCCTATCTTGTGTATATTGCTAGGAGTCGAAAATAGGCACAATACACTATAACAAAATGGACTATTAGCAACGCTCATGTGCGTCGCTAATAGTCAAAATGGGCGTCGCTAAAGGTCTTTAGCGACGCACATACGTGCGTCGCTAAGGCGTCACAAAAAGTGGCGTCGCTAATACTATTAGTGACGCACAAAACATTTGGCGTCGCTAAAAGTGCATATTAGCGACGCACATCGTGCGTCGCTAATAATTGGATCCATGCGTCGCCAATAATACCCAAGAACGTTTTGAGCGTCGCAAAAAATCACTTTTAACGACGCACAAGGGGCGTCGCTAAAAGTGATTTTTTGGCGATTTTTAAATTAATTCAGACTTTTAGCGACGCTATGGTGTGCGTCGCTAAAAGTGTTTTTTTTTTCAACACTATCTGCTTTGTTTTAATATATTTTTCTTCCTGTTTAAACCTGTATCAATCATCTATCCTGATATACAATAAAATCCAAGCATTCTGAAATGATCAATATTTTGAAACAGAAAAATACATTCATATATATATATTAAACTAATTATGTACAATTGTAAATGTACCATTCATCACTAAATAGAAAAATTAAAAATTGTGTCCAAAATGTTACTACAGATGTCCATGAAAATAAAAAATAAAAATAACAAGTTCCGATGCAAAACATAAAGACGGCGCCGCGACAATAATCCCCGATCAATCTGAAATAAAGATCAAACGACATATATTAGAACAATTATTAAATATATATGAACATAGAATGTGAATAGTTTTTTGTTTTTTTCGGTGCAGTTAGGCCGATATCCGGCATTTTGGTCTTTCAAAACCCCAAAACGGGCCTTTTTGAGGCTGAAACTTGCATAACTTTCAAACCGGGCATCGGAACCGAGTGTCGTAAGTTCGTGAAAGTCTATTTTATCATTTTTGAGGTGTGTGAGGTGGTTTCGGTGCAGTTAGGCCGATATCCGGCATTTTGGTCTGCCAAAACCCCAAAATGGGCCTTTTTTAGGCTGAAACTTGCATAAGTTTCAAACCGGGCATCGGAACCGAGTTTCGTAAGTTCGTGCAAGTCTATTTTATCATTTGTGAGGTGTGTGAGGTGGTTTCGGTGCAGTTAGGCCGATATCCGGCATTTTGGTATGTCAAAACCCCAAAATGGGCCTTTTTGAGGCTGAAACTTGCATAAGTTTCAAACCGGGCATCGGAACCGAGTTCCGTAAGTTCATGCAAGTCTATTTTATCATTTTTGAGGTGTGTGAGGTGGTTTCGGTGCAATTAGGCTGATATCCGGCATTTTGGTCTGTCAAAACCCCCAAAATGAGCCTTTTTGAGGCTGAAACTTGCATAAGTTTCAAACCGGGCATCGGAACCGAGTGTCGTAAGTTTGTGTAAGTCTATTTTATCATTTGTGAGGTGTGTGAGGTGGTTTCGGTGCAGTTAGGCCGATATCCGGCATTTTGGTCTGTCAAAACCCCCAAATGGGCCTTTTTGAGGCTGAAACTTGCATAAGTTTCAAACCGGGCATCGGAACCGAGTTCCGTAAGTTTGTGCAAGTCTATTTTATCATTTTTGAGGTGTGTGAGGTGGTTTCGGTACAATTAGGCCGATATCTGGCATTTTGGTCTGTCAAAACCCCCAAATGGGCCTTTTTGAGGCTAAAACTTGCATAAGTTTCAAACCGGGCATCGGAACCGAGTGTCGGAAGTTCGTGCAAGTCTATTTTATCATTTGTGAGGTGTGTGAGGTGGTTTCGGTGCAATTAGGCCGATATCCGGCATTTTGGTCTGTCAAAACCCCCAAATAGGCCTTTTTGAGGCTGAAACTTGCATAAGTTTCAAACCGGGCATCGGAACCGAGTGTCGGAAGTTCGTGTAAGTCTATTTTATCATTTGTGAGGTGTGTGAGGTAGTTTCGGTGCAATTAGGCCGATATCCGGCATTTTGGTCTGTCAAAACCCCCAAATGGGCCTTTTTGAGGCTGAAACTTGCATAAGTTTCAAACCGGGCATCGGAACCGAGTTCCATAAGTTCGTGCAAGTCTATTTTATCATTTCTGAGGTGTGTGAGGTGGTTTCGGTGTAATTAGGCCAATATCCGACATTTTGGTCTGTCAAAACCCCCAAATGGGCCTTTTTGAGGCTGAAACTTGCATAAGTTTCAAACCGGGCATCGAAACCGAGTGTCGGAAGTTCGTGCAAGTCTATTTATATTGGAGGTTGATTGCGCTGTGTTGTGGTGAGGTGGTTTGGTTAAGTTAGGCTGATATCCGGCATTTGGTCTTTCAAACCCCCAAATGGGCCTTTTTGAGGCTGAAAACTTGCATTAAGTTTCAAACCGGGCATCGGACGAGTGTCGTCAGTTCGTGCAAGTCTTATATTTTACATTTGTGAGGAATTTTAATGTTGCTCATTGTGTTGTTGTGAGGTGGTTTCGGGTTGTGCAGTAGGACGTATCGGATTTTGGTCTGTCAAAACCACAAAGGCCTTTTTTTGAGCCTGATGAAACTTGCCATAAGTTTCAAACCGGGCCACGGAACCGAGTTCCGTAAGTTAGTGCAAGTCTATTTATCATTTTTGAGGTGTTGTATTGTTGTGTGTTGTGATGGTCTTCGGGCCATTCTATAAATAAAAATCCACAAAAGTATATAATTTTAAAAAAACTTACCAAGGTTGTGAAGGAGTCACCGCTGTGGCTGATCATCGTTTGCAAAAGAGTCTGTATCTCGGCATATCGCTCCTCGAGGCTATCTAGTCTCTGGCAGCAGCACTACATTCTCTTGTTGAACTGCCGCCGTAGCTGAGTGTGCCCTAGCATCACTCTCAAAGGACGATAGCGTCGGCGCCATCCCAGTCCCTTAAGCCACGCACATAGCCACGCCTCTTGCCCAGAACAGTCTCCCGTATCTGGTCATCGGTCGGCGGATCCTGACCCTCAGGTGTCGGCTGATCACGCAGCCGGACCATCTCCTCCTATAAAAACATAAATACATGTTACTACTTTTATAACTTTAGATTAATATTAAATTAGTAATACTGTAGCAAGTTACATAAAAACTTACATAAAGCCGCTGTGCTTCAGGCCCAGCCCAACCCTTATTGGGGTTGTAGTGCGTCTTGTGCCACAAATCAATGGGGCTGGGTGGTGCACCGGTGTCCTGGTCTCGCTGGAGCAAATAAATAGTAGCTTATGAAGAGTGATTTCATGAATAGATTATAGAATAAGAACTTGATACATTTATTAACTTACCATATCATGCCTATACTGTACAAAAGAACGTAATCCACCACAGTGGGTCACCTTCTGCTTGCTTCTACTCTCGCTATTCTTCCTACTTAGTTCCTACACTTGGCCAAAAGAAAGAAGGTTAGTATAAATGATACTGATTTAAACCAGACAACAAAAGTAATTTGAACAATTTTTACCTGGAATGTATCACTTGCGAACCGGTCGCACAGTAACATCCAATCCTCCACCGTCACCCCCCTGTAGGGTCTGTCACGGGGCTCTCTACCGGCTGCCACCTCCGCCTCGTAGTGCATGTGCAGACGGTGTCGATAGTCCCTGAAACGGACTCCCAGGTAACGATCCACAGCCCTCGCTACGTGAGGTAGGTGGAGATCGACGTCAAACTTCTCCTGTAAAGCATGTCATTGTCAAAACATTATGGCATTAGAAATGTTAAAATTTAGTTCAACACAATAATAAAAGACATACCAGGATCTGCGCATGAATAGCGTGTAGATCCTCCTGAGTGACCTGACTCCAGTCAGTAATATGGAGTGGGGCGCGTAGTCGGGAAATGATGCCGACCTCTGTAATGAACTGCTGTGCCCACCCACCAACGGGCTTCAACAAGCCCTCAGGTATCTCAATCCGGAGTCGCGCACCCCCTGCTGCCTCCATCTGTGTCTGCAAACTCTGATTCTTCGACCTACCACGCCCTCGTCTAGCACTGGTGGTGGCCGAAGCTTTAGAAACAATAAAATAGAAACAATTAGTACCATATTTATATAAGCATTAATACAAAATGGAACTATCCATACCATCAATGTCAGGATCAGTCGATCCTCCAGTGGAAGGGGAAGGGGTCAATGGGTCCACCAGGGCTGCGCGTCTACGTGATCCTGGTCCAACCATATCTAAAACAAAAGTTTAAATGTAAATTCCATTACATCATAAAAATTAAAATCCATTACAGCATAAAATTGAATATCCATTACACTTGATCTTATCACATGTAACACCTATTATAATTACTCATCTGAGTTTGTATCATCATCTGAACTTGAATTTTCTTCAGTCTCGGTACAATACTCTAACAATGTATCATCATCAAAATCACTTTCCTCGTCATCATCATCATTAATGAACGTTGCATCCCTCGGATCTAATTGTGTGGTATTGGTGACGTCGGAAGCTACGACATGAATTGGTTCTACATCAGTTCTATTCAACCGATACGAACTAACATCTTCCTGATCATGCCGCACAATACCATCGTGTGCAGTTTGAGACTCTTCTTGTAGTGCCTCCTCAATCCTCTCCAACTCTTCATCTCCCTCACCAACTTCTAGGACATCATAAACATTTCTAGTTTTTATTTTTTGGACAACATGCCAATCACCTCTTATTTTTGTGTCCTTCAAATAGAAAACTTGTTTTGCAACTGATGCCAAAACATACGGATCATCTTTAAATGCCGTACGTGACGTATTAACACTTATGAAGTGCTTATCAATCTGCATTCCAGTCTTCTTATTAGTTACATCCCACCAATCACATTTAAAAATATATACAGAATGACCGTAACAATAATGCAACTGTATGATGTCTTTTAAAACACCATAGTACTCTACAGTTTCTCCTCCGTCACCATCTCCTTCAACAAGGACCCCGCTATTCTGTGTTCGTCGGATGACCTCACGTTCCCTCGTGTGAAATCGAACACCATCAACAATTAAACCGGTGTAGTGGGATATTCTTTGATCAGGACCACATGCCAAGGAATATAATTGATCGTATGCCTCAGGAGATTGTTGGTGGCGTAATAGTTTCATCTATTAATTCAGTACAAGTACAAAATTATCACTATACAAATGCATTAACTAATACAATTACAATTAATTGAAACATATTCTTACGTGATCTCCGAACCACTTTGGAAACAAATTTTTCTGTCTTTGCTCCAGATCAGAACTTGATACATGTTCTCTCTGAAGCTCGAGCGTATGCTCACTGCATAAGATGAAATATGTTATATGTAACTTACATTTGTATATTAACGTAGTATTGCAATGATTTCGATAAACTTACTTAAAATATGGCAATGTCTCCTCGCAGTTGTTGAGCACGGTGTAGTGGGCTCTTTCCAAGTCTTGAGGATGACACCATTCATATATACGGGCACCTATTGGCCGCACAGTCTGATTAAACACCGCAAGGCCAGTTCGTTGTTGCCCTGGACATGTATCAGCATTTCGCTCTTGACGATTAAACCTTGTCTCAATATCTTCAAGATGCATAGAGCAGAAGGTGAGACATTCAGCATCAATGTAAGCCTCAGCAATTGACCCTTCCGGTCGTGCTCTGTTACGCACATATTGCTTCAATGTGTGCAAATATCTGTTTTGATAATTAATCAGTTATAGATTAAAATAGTTAGGATGGATAGATAACACAATTGACAAAAGTAAATGTACCTTTCTATTGGATACATCCAACGGTATTGGACAGGTCCGCCAATTTTTGCCTCATGAGGCAAATGCACTGCTAAGTGGACCATGATATCGAAGAAAGCTGGAGGGAAAATCTGTTCCAACTTGCAGAGGATCACGACAACATCCCTTTCGAGCTTGTCAAGTACTTGCACATTCAACGTCTTCGCACATAATTCTCTAAAGAAGCAACCCAACTCAGTTATTGTAGTCGAAATATGATCGGTGAGATACCCACGTAGTGCAACCGGAAGAAGTCGTTGTAAAAGGACATGGCAGTCATGGCTCTTCAATCCGGATATTTTCCCATCTATAACATTTACACACCGAGATATATTCGATGCGTATCCATCTGGGAACTTCACCGATTTAAACCACTCGCAAATCCTCATTCTCTCTGCGGATGATAACGTATACTGTGCAGGAGGCACGATATATTTATCACCACTACGTATTAAGTGCAGCTCTTTCCTTATTCCCAGCTCCTGCAAGTCCAACCGGGCTTTAACACTATCTTTTGTCTTCCCTTCAATGTTCATTACAGTTCCCAGCGCATTATCACATATGTTTTTCTCGATGTGCATCACATCCAAATTGTGCTTCAACTTAAGAGTCTCCCAGTACGGCAAATCAAAAAATATGCTCTTCTTCGTCCAATTTAAGTCGACATCAGTACGCTTCCTCTTCTTACTACCCGGTATCTTCCCAAACCTCACTGGTTGGATGACTGCCAATTGCGCTAACACGTCTTTGCCAGACAACAATAGGAGGTGGCAATCTGCGCTCAATTTGTCCATCAAATAGATGCTTCTGCCGATTTCGCCAGCCATGCGATGGCGGTAGAAAACGACGATGGGCCATGTAACATATTTTCCTCCCATTTGACAAATGTAGGGAACATGCATCCTTATTGCAAACTGGACATGCCAGATACCCCTTAGTGCTCCACCCAGACAAGTTCCCGTATGCTGGAAAGTCATTTATGGTCCAAAGTAACGCGGCATGCAATTGAAATGTCTCATTCTTAGAGACGTCGTATACCTCCACTCCCACCTTCCACAATTCCTTCAACTCGTCCACTAAAGGACGCAAGTACACATCAATTTCATTACCAGGAGATTTCGGCCCTGGAATAAGCAACGACATGTAGATAAATGGTTCTTTCATGCATTTCCATGGTGGCAAGTTATACGGCACAAGCAACACCGGCCATATGCTGTAGGCATTACTTATGTCACCGAACGGGTTGAAACCGTCGCTAGCCAACCCAAGTCGTACATTACGCGGCTCATTTGCAAACCATTCGTGATTTGTATCAAACTCAGCCCACGCTTGTGAATCTGCCGGATGCCTACATACATTTTCCTCAGCAACACGCTTCTCCTTATGCCACCGCATATCTTCTGCCGTCTTCTGAGACATGTACAACCTTTGTAGCCTCGGTTTTAAGGAAAAATATCTAAGCACCTTGTGCGGAATTGTCTTCTTCTTTCCTTCATTCAGCTTGTACCTAGGTTCGTGGCACACCGTACACTCCTTCAATTGTTCAGTCTCCTTCCAAAATAACATGCAATCGTTTTTGCAAGCATGTATGGGAATATACCCGAGGCCCAAATCTCTTAATATTCTTTTCACCTCGTAATATGAGTTCGGAAGGGTTTCCCCAGTAGGAAGCACTGCTTTAATCAATTCAATGGCCATAGTAACTGATTTGTTACTCCAACGGTTGATGGTCTTAAGATGAAGGAGTTTCACGAGAAAGTCCAGTTTGGAAAACTTATCACAACCCGGGTATAACGGCTGCCTTGCTTCCCTCAACAACGACTCAAACGCGGTCGATGGTCCCGTGTCACTCTTGTGACTACTCGCCCCAGTTGTAGCCCCCTGCAAGTCTGCCAGCATTTGTGGCAAGCCTTCGTAACCAACCCCAACATTATCACCAAAATCAACATCGTCGTCTTCTTCTTCATCATCAAATACCACTCGTACGTCACGGCGTTCCCCGTGAAATTCCCAACACGTATACCGCTTGTCCATCCCGTGTTCGAGTAGGTGCTCTTTGACCTCATCTATGTGCATATAATCCCTATTATTGCACCTCCTACATGGACATCTTATCCTATTTCTCTCATCTGCAGATGCACGAGCAAACTCAATAAAATCTTTGATCCCCTTCACATACCCTGGCAAATGCCTGCCCCTCAAGTCCATCCAACTCTTATCCATTTTTGTCTACCTAATACAAGTCAAAAATGATAATCGTTATAAATATGAAACATGAATCCTATCACCTCCAACTTCTCTCTAAAGGGTAAGGTGGTCCTATCCCATTCGTGAATGCACAATCTACATTGCAATCAGCAGCAATCAAATGCTTGATTCCACTCGGACAAAATTTCGGCAGCATCTCCTCAGGGTTCTCCAAGTATACGAGATAGACGTTAACACGCCTAAATATATACCCAGAGAACAATAGGAGACCGTGCTGAAATTTTATCATAGTGAAATATTCAAGCATATGCGCTATTGATTGCAATGTAGATTTATGCATTCCCAAACTGTCCTCTCTGGACAATTCAAGAATCGATTTTCATACACACGAGCCCAATCGCGAATAAATTTCGCGACAAGATTCACATGTGATGAAAATGACTCCCGAACGGGGCTAGGCTTACATGAATGCAATTAAAAAATTCATTAGTATAAGTGCAAACTCTGATTGTCAGACAGAGTTTTGCTTTAAAAAACATTAACAATAGCATTCAAAATGCCAATACAAAACATATTGAATTTCGTTGATAACAAGTAAAAGCACCTAGCTTTCAATTTTTATCTATTAATTAAGGTCATTCATCAAGAATTACTTACTTCGCACCTGACAACAACAACTTAACCAACAAAAGCAAATCAATTGCTACCTAAAACCAAACCACTAACTAAGTTAATAGCTCAGGTGTATCTAGTTGATCTCTCAATCAATAGGACTCAAGAACTCTTATTACTTGGTAGCTAAAACAAAATAAAAATAAAAATTAATGGATTAGACACAATCAACTAGTAAATAGCTAGATGTACTTACCAATAGACACTTGGAACACTGAAAGCACAGTTTCATAATCAAACTAGCTAATGGTCCAACAGTTTAAATAAAGATTACATATATATGCAATACGTAAACTCATGTGGACATGTAGCCTCCAACTAAACTACTGCGACTAATGGTCTGAAGATCATTGAATATAAACTTGTATAGCTTATATTTGGCCTTATGAGAAATATGTAAAATTTTCTAACCTGCACCAAATGATTCATGATTGATAATGTTGTTATATTTTTGACAAAACAATGTCTTCGTAACAATGGCTTTTGCTATGTCCTAGACCCAGTATGAAGAGTAGTTAAGAAACTTGGTGTTATGATTTCTTTTGCTGTTATAGAAAAAAGGTAAGCGTAAACAACTGTCCTTTTAAAACTTATTATTAATAAGATCAAATTATTTGCACTTAATCGATTATTATGACTTGTGAGTAATTACAAGCATATCAGAATAAATAATATTTAGCTCTAAATTAAGTAATAGAATTTTGTTCTACTCTAGATACTTATATTAATTATAATATGTTCCGTATACAATATACATATATACTTTAGTTTTATTTTTTTAGTTAAAATTAAATAATTACATGATATTAGTGCAATTATATATATATATATATGTCATATTAACGATGTGATAATATATGAATAGGAGAGGCTAGAATCGAAGCCAAGTACTATCCCATGAAATTTAACCGGTGCAACTAAAAAAAATAAAAAATCAGAAAACACACTTCCTATTTAATGGAGCTATTGTAATAGACATGCTATTTAATGGGCTTCCTCTTGTCGATATTTTTAAGGTAAATTATAGTTATTTTTATTAAATTTTTTAATAATTACATATATTATCTCTCTAATTTTTAAAATTATATTATACTTTTTGTCAAAGTTGTTGAACTAATGGAAAAAACAAAATAAGTAAATTGATTGAATATTTACTTTCTTTCCCAATATAATATTTTGACTTTCTTTCTCATCTTAATATTCCCTCTCTAACAAATAGCAATCTCACTGTATTGGGATTACACATACATACATACATACAGAGACGTACAAACACATACACATTTAATTTTATTTTTGGGAGAATCTTTTACTAAATGGTAGTGAGTTTTTTATTTTATTTAATCCGACGTAGATAATTTTTTAATATGTGGTTTTAAACTAATAACGATTTTGGATGACTAGTACAAATTAACAAAAATTTGAGATAATTTCAAAAATTTTATTAATTTAAATATATAATTTTGTTAAAAAATTATTTTTAGAATTATATTTTAAAAATTAAAATAAAAATTTACATATATTAAATTAAATCAAACTCAAATAAGTTGAGTTTGGTAAAAAAATTCTAATTAGAGGATTTATGGAGCATTGAAAACAGGCCATTAACTGAAAAAGGGGTCACTCTGAATTATTTTGACAGAACCGATTAATGGTCAACCCACCAATCATCTTAATTTAGGCCAGTGCTGTCACCTGATGAAATCAATGCCTAAGTCGGAACATAAAGGCTTGCATGGGATGTAAAATAGTAGTTTAATGATTATTAGTATAACACAGTAAGTTGAAATCATATACTGATTAGACACTTGAAATAATTAGAATAAATTATATCATTCGTTATCATTAGTTAATTTATAATTAGGACTAAATTTATTTAATTAAATAGCATTATTGGAAATAATTTATAATGTTATTCTATCTTCCAACTCACATCATATATATGATATTTTAATTAGTAGATAATTTAAAATTAAAAATAAAATGATCAAGATTAATAAAAACTATATATTTATACCATTTAATAATTAAAATATCTTATTTTATATATGTTCGAGTTATAATAATACTATCCTACTCAAAAAAAAAATACCATTTTTCACATAGTTAGAACATTATAGCCCATGCCAAGTTGTGGGTACAGTCTCGAACTAAGCAGCACTGAAAAACTAAGATTCAAGAATACAATGTTACAAAAATTATAAAATACAACATCTCATCTCATCAATATACACCGGAAAGGGGATATGCATACAGTCTCCACCCAAATCTCTATCCAGGCATCAAATTTTCACCCAGAAACATGCCTAACACAGAAACTGCTATAAAAATCACCCACTAATCAATTATTTCCTGTGGCAGTGGGAAAAATATTATACCCCCAACAAACATGGTTCAATACTTGATTATAATTTGCAATTTGATTATAGTGTTATGGGTTTACAAATACATACACTCAGATGTATATATATATATATATATATATGTGTGTGTGTGTGTGTGTCTGTGTGTATGAATGAGGATTTTAAAACCAAACAGAATCAAATATATGTGAGTTTGAGAGAAAGAAAAGAGAAATCAAGCACCGTGGCCTACCTGATGGGCTGATTAAACCTCTTGCGATGTGTGTTTCCCCTTTCCCTTTTCAGCTTCTAACCCTCAACAAATAGAAACGGCGCCTGCTTTGAGAGAGAAAGAGAGTTTGAGAGAGAGAAACGGTCAGAATGATATTATATATACAGGGTTATTAGCGACGCACACTGTGCGTCGCCAATAACTCATATGCGCGTCGCAAATGCTCCGTCCGTCATATTTGCGACGCAAGATTCTCCGAATGGACTATTTGCGACGCACGGGGGCGTCGCTAAATGCCACCAGGGCGTCGCCAATACTAAGGCGCCAATTTTCAGGCGGGAAACTCATTTTTTTATTAATTTTTTTCGGCATTATTAGCGACGCATGTGCGTCGCTAAAAGTGACACTGTGCGTCGCAAATTGTCACTTTTAGAGACGCACAGTGTGCGTCGCTAATACTGAGCGTCGCTAAAACACTTATTTTTTGTAGTGATAGCTCAAGGAGACAAAACCACCCCTGGAAACCCCTTAATCCGAAAAATGTAAACATGAAGCTATATAAGCTTAGTAAGTAGGCAATGTTTAGGTTTACTATAATGCCTGACATATTTTGAGGGGATTAGGTGATGTGCACTTTGACTCTTGCCTAGTTTTTGAGTCGAGTGGTGAGCATGATTGTGGACTAAAAATCCAGTCTGCATAGCACATGGACAGAGCCTTTGTTCACAGGACTGGGTTTTGAGCCAGAAATTTTTTGTGGCAGATCCATATCTGAATCAGTGTTCTGAGTTCTCTAGAATATAAACATTCCTCTGATTTAGGGTTTTTCTTTTTTTTAATCAACAGTATTGGTTTACAAGTTCTAACCAACACATTAAGGAGTGGGAAGTGCATGTACCTACTCCATCTCATCAGCTCCATCTTATTTTTCCAACTTTGGCTCTTCAGCCCACAGTATATATATGCACAACCAATCTTAAACCCCTCATCAGTACTAGAGCAAAGAAAATATTCTGAAATTCAGTACCCTAAGAGCTTTTCATTCTCCTCCCAAATTCATGGCAATCCACAAGTCCATGTCTGCTCCACTCAAGTACTTGTTATGCTCTATCCTTATCCTAGCCATCACAGTCACACGTGCAACCAAAGCTCGCATCCTAGATGAGGAAGTGCCTGCTATCCCAGCCATCGCACCTGAGGCATCTGATTCAATTGAAACTCCTGGGGTTACTGCCCCAGCTGCTGCTAGTGGTGCTGCAGCAGGCACTGCAATGCCTGACCACACGTTGTCCTTCTTCATGCACGACATACTTGGTGGGTCGAACCCCTCAGCTAGAGCTGTGACCGGCATAGTGACCAACTCGGCAGTCAATGGTCAAGTCCCATTTGCTAAGCCTAATGGAGCTGTCCTCCCAGTTAACAATGGTGTCCCTGTCAACAGTGCCAACAGTGGGATTATCAACAACAATAACATCCCCTTCCTCACCGGCCTTGGTGGAAGCACATCTAATGTGCTTCAGAACAATGGAAACAACATTAACAATGGAGGGTCCGGGTTTCCATTCCTTAACAGTGCCCAGCTCCAACAAGGGACTACCTTCCAGAAACTCATGTTTGGGACCATGACAATTTTTGATGATGAGCTGACTGAAGGGCACGAACTCGGGTCAGGTTTGGTTGGGAAGGCACAAGGCTTTTATATAGCGAGCTCGGAGGATGGTAACAGCCAGACCATGGTTTTCACCACCATGTTTAAGAGTGACAGCTATGCCGATAGCCTCTGCTTCTTCGGTGTCCATCGGACTGCAGTCTCAGAATCCCAGCTTGCCGTCATGGGTGGTACTGGGAAGTATGTCAATGCTAAGGGCTATGCCACCGTGAAGACCTTGCCGGCTGCCAACCAGCATAATACTGATGGAGTTGAGACTATACTGCAGATTACTGTTTATCTCGCTTATTAGTGTGTTTTGGTTTAAGGATGGCTGTTTGAAATTTAAACTTGTTGTGATCTCTGTACGAGTGTACCCAGAAAAAAATCTGTACAAGAAGCATGAAATACTATAAAACATTGTGCTTATGAAAATGTATTGCAATTTGAGATGCTGAAGCTTTAGCCATAATTAAATGAGACAAACTTTAATAAAAATTTATCAAATAAATTGAAAATCAACCACTAGCTAGAAAAGAAAACCTATACCTATAACGAGGAGAATTCTCTTCTATAATTATTGGCGAAAAGCATAAAACCCTCTTATTTATTACAAGAAGCCTGATCTTAGGCAACCTTGGTGACAGTAAACCATGATGTATTCCAAAACCTTAGCTTAAAATGGGTTTGGTAAAACACAAGGTGCTTAATTTCTATTGACTGCAACTTAGCTAAAGAAATTGAACTGTGAAATTACAAAATTGGCTGAAAGGAACAATATATATTGGAAAAATTGGCCATTTTTTGTTGGGTGGAATAAAAATAAGTTCGTAGGTTTATATATAGTCTGAGGGCCACAGGAGTGACTTTGACTTATAATATATAGAAGTGGATAGGCTTGCATATGGTATTGATAGATGCTTATTTGGGTTGAAATGACCTAACCCCTTGTATATTCGCCCCATTGGTGGAGTTGATGGAGTTTCTTTCAACTTTTAATATGACTGACCCAGTACCATTTCCATTTGGGCCCTCAGATGCAAGGGATTTATGAAATATGAATAATGTTTAGGTTGATCACTCAAATCAGACCATAAGCCCAAATTAGTACTGATAAGATAATGATGATACAGATATTTCCAGTTTCTGTTTCTCATAAACTGTGGAGTTTGTACCGTTGAATATTTTAATAAAAACAAAATATAAAGATTATGTCATGTATATTATGGGATTTATATATATATATATATATATATATATATATATATCAGTTAAAATTTTGAGCAGTGTTTTAAAGCCATTCAAAATGTGCCCCTTTCCCATATTGGGTTGAATTCACTAGTACGCCCGACAAATGTAGGACTTATACCATGTGAGAGGATGGACATATTTTGATGAACATTAAAACATTACTCTAAATTTTATTATTATTATTATTATTTTGACAATAGTATATGACACATTTGCTTGATTCTTTTTAAAATGCTTAAAAATATGAAAAAAGGGAGAGAAAAAAATGACATCTAAAGTATATGTATCTTCATTTTTTATTTTAGTATGTGAAAGAAAAAAAATTGTTCTAATTTTTCTTCTCTCTCCAAATTAGTCTGTGAATTGATTAGAACTTAAACGAAATGTGTGTGGCTTTCTATTAAAATGGAGACACACCCCCGGAAACGAGTGCATGTTAAGCTTGTGACCAATGTTATCCATTTTTTAAAAAAATATTTCAATAGTAATTTTTTAAGTGACACAATAATATTATATTGAGTGCATATTAAATCATGAAACGATGCACACTAAATATAAACATACCATGCCATTTGAAAGAAAGAAAAAAAAAAAAAAAAGAAAAACCTTGTGGGAGAATCTTTTGGGAAGAATAGTTTTATTTCTACTTGAGCCTAAATCTACAGTTGGGTTGGCATAGTTTGTATTTTGTAACAGCCAAATCTTAAAATAATAGTGAATCCTTGATTTAATGAAGTAGAGCCAATTGTAACTACTAATGACTTCAATATTAGGCCATGTCCCATGGCGATTTAAATTTTTATTTAAACTTGAGTAAAAATTTCATATTTGAGTTGATTTTTTCAATAGTCACTTAATTTTTACTCAAATTATTTTTAAAAATTTTCACATTGTCCCAAAAAACTCTCATCTTGTTCCAAAAATTTTAAATTTAATTTTCAAGAGTAATTTGAGTCTACGAATAGTATTGTACAAATTTGAGTAAAAATAAATTTGGCATGAATTTAAGTCTATCGTTAGACAAGGGTGGCAGGTCATTGAGGGCCGGCCGGGTTGGGCTGGGCTGCAGCCCCCTCCAAACTATACAATTTTTTTTTTTACTTGTAAAATTTTAGTTCTTTAAAAATTAATCCTTTCTAAAATTTTGATTCAATCCAATATTACTTATTATCTCTTTCAAAATTTTGGCCTAATTTATTCTTTATTCATTATTTTTCTCATTTTTTACTTTAAAATTTTCCACTGTTGTTTGGCCTAAATTAGTCTGTGGGCAAGAAATTCCTAAATATTCCTTTATTTTATGGGGGAAAAACAAATTCTGGAATCTCATGGAGAAACATATGATCACCTTTCATTGTTCCCTTTTTGGTTTTTGCTACTCTCTATAGTCTTTGTTTTGTTTTGGTTGTCTGTCTAAGGTATGCCTCAGCTCTTGATATGCCTTGTTTTGTTAATACAATATCACTTACCCCACAAAAATAGTTGTACAATTAATTTTTATGTAAATATATAGTGAGTAGCATTGTTATATATATATATACACACACACACACACACACACACAAGCACACATTATATTAAAATAATATGGCATATTACATCACAAATTAATAAATATATAAATTTTAAAGTCAAATAATTAGTTTATATAATATTAAATAAACACAACCCCAAGGAGAAGTTTGATTGGAGACTTTAAAAGAATAATTGTCTTCTCGAGACGCTCGTTCGAACTTTACTCTCTCTATTTATAAAATAGAGATGCATGAAAATCGTAATAACACGTTATGGAGTATGGAAGCTAAAAATGGTTAATGGTTATAAAGGAGTGGCTCCTAGGTGGTGGGTGTTTGAGGTTACTTTTTCAAATGTGTAAAAGTACATTTTGAAAAGAAGAAAAAAAGCAATGAAAATCAAATTTTAAGTGCATTTAAGAAAGTAAAACTAATACAAAAATTATTTTACAAGTTTGATTAAAAGGTAATGTGTTTAGAGATTATTCTCCCAAACGGGTCTGTAATCGAATTCCTGATATGGACTGAAAGTTCATAAATGTAAAATCAAGATTACTGGAGAGAGAACCATGCCATTCCTTTAAAATATATATATATATATATATATATATATATATATAGGTTCTGAGCTCTTGTAGAGATTTTGAGCTTAATTAATTAATCATATGGAAATTAATTCAAAGTTTCAACTGCTTACGACAATAAAGCAGGAATCATGTCTCATAAAGTAGAAGAACCAAACAAAACATGCTTGTATTAGATAACATTTCAGATCTGGGTCCATTTCTAATCTTGTCCATCATTTTCAACTTTTTCCTGGCTTGTTTATTGCATGCTACTACCACTTTCTTGAACTTTCTCAGGTCCTCAATTTTCCAGCCATCCAAACACCCCTTCACAAATTAAAAAGGATATGTTCCGTGAACCAATCACCATTGATGGTGCGCCGCTTAAAGTCAGCAAATTCATCCCATAAATAATATAATCCCTTGATGGAGGGACCAAATTTAATTTTCTTCGGTATTTTCTTTTTCAGCCGTCCAAGACTGAGTCAAAGAAAATAAAGTCACCAAGACATTCTAAAAAAGAAAAAGGGAAAGGAAATTATAAATCAAATCATCATTGTAGATAGGGTTTTGGAATTTTTCTTGCTTCTTCACTTATTTATGTTCCAAAACTCCCTCTTGTCCTATCAGTTGGTTAGGGGGTGTTTGGAAGTCCCAAAAGCAAAAACAGAGAGACAGGAAGTAGCCCCACCATTGGAAAATTGGAAAAAGGACTTCCAACCAGAAAGTGTATTCCTTCCTGTCATCATTAGGTTTATCCTGTGGAGGTAGCACAGACGCACATAGACTTGCAGCATCACTTGGTCTTGGCTGCTATTGTCATTGTAACTTGAGTATTACTTTAAAACTCTGGTAGATCTTAGATGTTGATATACTACGAAGTGATAAATCAATTTTCATATAATATATATAACTAGAAGAGCAGGTTTAAACACTAAGCCTCCAGAGCTACAAAGATCGGAAGCCCATGCGATTCTCAGACTCACCTTCAGCTCAGAAGCCATACACAAGAGGGTTCTGAGCTCATTGCCGCCCTAAACATCCTACCGAGCTAAGGATAAGGAAACAGTATTCAACAAGAAACTGCTATTCATGCAACGCAGTGTTCAACTTGGTAACTGTCCATTCTCCGATGATCAAATCCCTACTTTCACGACTCCGACTCCGAATCCTAATCAACTAAGAAAATCCAAAGCCTATAAATAAAACCCTACGGTACGCGGTTACATTCATGTTTATTCACTTACTTTCAATTACAGTCATTTAATTCAGTTTATTGACTTTATCATCGGAGAGGCTACTACCAGAGCCAAACCAGTGGCCTTCTGATCTCCTTCTTTGAGTGTTCGACAGGCATAGGAGAGTGGAGCCCATTGATCGAAAAAGTGCAGCATCAATTTGGCGCCGTCTGTGAGAATGACAATTGTTTCTCACTAAGAGTTCCTTTCTTTGCAAGCGAACTCGTAGTCCTTCTTATCGAAAGATCATGGCTCCTAATCTTCGTCCAAGGAAGAACGCTCAAAATCCACCAAACCGGCCTCTGGCCGGGAGAGGAAGGGGACAATCATCTGATCCTATGTAGCAGCAGCTCGACCAAGTTAAGCCACAGAACGAGTTAATGCAAGAACAACTTCTTGCCATCTCCAAAACTCTAGGCGATTCTTACCCAGAGCCATGGAAGCAACCCTTTGCATCCACTCGTCAACGCGACTGATCCACGGGCTCAGCTTCCTACCTGCCGCCAAGGGCGGGGGATCCCATGAAGAAACCCCTAGTGAACCACTGGTGTACCTCCAAGGTACCTTCCACATTGGTGGGGACCCCCAACCGTCCGCAGCCATAAGTAAGAGGGTACTAGTCTTTATTCCGGACGTCCACTACCGGAGTACAACGAGGGTTCCAACTCCATTGGCTTCAAGGGAAAATCTGGTGCCGCAAGAGTTCCAACCTCAAGCAACACCAATTCCACCAACTCAGGAAGACTGAAATCATCTTCCTACCATGGGTCAAGGCCGTCCCGTCCACTCGAGCATCAAAGTTGAGAGGCAAGACTCGCAACAACCAATACCAGCCAAGGACCCACGGAGGGCTGAAGAGGTCGCAGACTCTATGGACCACATTACTATTGTGAGAGGAGTTCACATCCCCCCCGAGTAGGACGAGCTGGCCAGGCTGCTCGGAAGGCTCTCCACACCATTCACCCTCGCTATCATAGCCGAGGAGCAGCCAAAGAAATTTGTTGTCCCTAAGTTCACTTTCTACGATGGGACTGGCGACCTAAGGGACCACTTTTCTCATTATCAACACACCATGGCACTACATGGTGCCACTGACGCCTTCATGTGCCGAACATTCGTCACCAGCCTCAAAGGGACTATTTTGAAGTGGTTCCACCATCTCACCCCGAGCTCAGTCACTGGCTTTTACGAGCTCGGCAGACGATTCTTTGACCGGTTCATGACAAGCAGAAGGTTGAGGAAGGGCCCAGAGTTTTTGTTAAACATAAAATAGACCAAAGGGGAATCTCTTAGGGAGTACATCGTGCGTTTCAATGCCGAGCTCACTGAGATCACAAACTGCAGTCTAAGCTTCCTGGTTATCGCTCTGACCTCTGGTCTTGCTCAAAGGGGCTTCCGGGATTCCCTAACAAAGAGCCCTCCTGCTGATATGGTAGCTCTCATGGAACGTGCTATGAAATACATAAATTTGGAGGAAGCAAAAAATACCTCCCAAAAGCTTAAGGAGCAATCCCAGAAAGATAAGCAGGAGAAAGACTCTGGTGCTGCCAAGAAGAGGGTGAGGAGCCCTGACAAAAGAGCGGCACCTAGGGCTCCAGGCAATACTGGTCCCGGAAGGTTTGTTACCTTCACTCCCCTGAATACCTCTTTGGCCCACATACTTCGGCAGGTCCGAGCACGTGAAAACTTGAAATGGCTGGAGCCATTAAAAAGCAACCCCAACAATAGGGACCAAAACAAGTATTGTGACTTTTATAAAAACCACGGGCACACGACCAACGGATGTATAGCCCTAAAGCATGAGATCGAGTAGCTCATAAGGAGAGGGCGACTGGCGGAGTTCGTTAGGTAAGACTGGGAGGCAGAACCCCCGTAATGACAGACCTCCGCTGAGAAGGCAGGAGTAGAGGCCAAAGCAGAGGGATGACAAGAATGAGCCCCAACAGCATAACAATCAAGTTATCTTCGTCTTTCATTCAGACACCCTAGCCACGGGGACGTCTAATAGAGCAAGAAAGTGTTATGCCCAGAAGGCCAGAACTGCTCTTAGTATCCTCCAGATCTCAACAGTCGAGAAAAGGCTGAGGCCACTGCCTGAGATCCAGTTCACAGAGCAAGATCTTGTAGGGGTACACTGCCCTCACAGTGATGCCTTAGTTATCTCCCTCAAAATTGCCAATTTTGAGATCCGAAGAGTTTTGGTAGACACAAGGAGCTCAGCAAATGTGTTATTCTATAAGCCCCTCAGACAGATGAAGCTCGACTCCAATGACGTTAAGCCCACTGCCATCATAATGGTAAGATTTGACGGGAACTTTAGTACCCCACTAGGGAGGATTGACCTGCCCACCACAGCAGAAGAGGCAGATGGACAGAAGACCACGATCTCGGAATATATGGTTCTAAACTCTAAGTCTCCCTGCAACGTCATAATCGGAAGACCTTGGTTTCACCAAATGATAGTAGTCACCTCGACCCTCTATCAATGCCTAAAGTACGTGCACAACAATGTTGTCTACATCTATCAGAGGATGCCAACCGACTGCTCTAGAATGCCATGTTCTTGACACTTAAGGAAAAGACCCCCAAATAGCAATTACTACACACTCGTGAAGGTGTGGGCTCGAACCTTTCCCACCATCATGAGACAGACGACTGCCCCTCCGGAATTGATGAACCCCTAAGTCCTGGAGGAAGGGACAGTAGGGCTAAGCCCGTGGGTGACCCAATCCAGGTACTGGTTAGCTCGGAAGAACAAGGGCGTTACTTGCAAATCGGTCCAGACCTGACCCTTTGCCGAGTAGAAAGAGATGATAGAATTCTTGAAAAATAATCTTTCAATGTTTGCCTGGGAAACGAAAGATATGGAGGGGATAGATCCAAACCTCATCACTCATAAGTTAATGACAGATCCTGACCACCCTCCGGTCAGACAAAAAAGGAGGGCACTTGCTCTAGAGCGCCATTAGATCATTAACGAGGAAGTTCGGAGGTTATTAGAAACCAAAATGATAAGAGAGATATTCTATTCGGAATGGCTTGCCAATACTGTTCTGGTCAAAAAGAAAAATGGCAAGTGGAGAGTCTGTGTTGATTATACAGACCTCAATAAGGCCTGTCCCAAATACAGCTTTCCTCTCCCAATGATTGACCAGCTAGTCGACGCAACAGCAGGGCATGAACTCATGAGCTTCATGGATGCCTACTCTGGATACAACCAGATCCAGATGTACTCACCAGACTAGGAAAAGACAGCTTTCATTACCGAATGAGGTCTCTATTGCTATAGAGTGATGTTGTTTCGGACTGAAAAATGTTGGGACAACATATCAACGTCTGGTCAACAAGATGTTCAATCCTCTGATCGGCAGTACAGTGGAGGTTTACAATGATGACATGCTGGTCAAAAGCTTGCAAAAAAAGCAGCCACCTCCAGCACTTAGGTCAAACATTTGACATATTAAAGTAACACAAGATGAAGTTGAATCCCTTGAAGTGCACCTTTGGGGTAACCAAGGGGAAGTTCTTCGGATACATCGTCTTTCAGAGAGGTATTGAAGCAGACCCTACTCAGGTCAAAGCCTCGATTGAGTTGGAATCACCAAAGACCAAGAAAGACATTCAGGCTCTAAATGGGAGAGTTACGGCTCTGAACAGATTCATCTCTAAATCTACAGATCGCTGCCTGTTGTTCTTCAAAGCTTTGAAGGGTAACAGAGACTTACAATAGTCCGAAGAGTGTGAAAAGGCCTTCCAAGAGTTGAAGGAATATTTGGCTTCTCCCGAGCTCCTATCAAAGCCAATCTAGGGGGAAAAACTGCTTCTCTATCTTGCAGTTTCAGAGAATGCAGTCAGTTTTGCCCTGATCAGACAAGACAGGGGAGTTCAAAAAATTATATTCTATATGAGCAAAGCATTGGTAGATGCTGAGAAAAGGTACCCTGAGATTGAAAAGCTGGCTTTTGCCCTAATAGTTTCTACGCGGAAGCTCCGACCTTACTTTCAGGCATATCCCATAGAAATTCCAACGGCATATCCACTAAAGTCAGTCCTAAGGAAGCCCGAAGTCTCGGGGCAATTAGTCAAATGGTCTGTGGAATTAAGAGAATTTGACATAACCTATGTACCACGAAATTCTATCAAAGGGCAAGCATTGGAAAATTTTGTTGCTGAGTTCACCCCAACACTGCACGATAAGGTACAGACCTGAAAGAGCTCGGCTACATGGCAGCTTTACATTGACGGATCATCCACAGACCGAGGTTCTAACCTAGCACAGTACTACGATCCCCTAAGGGACTTATAGCTGAAAAGGCAGTAAGTTTGGGATTCAGAGCCTCCAACAATGAAGCTGAATATGAAGCCCTCATTCTTGAAATAAAGCTGGCTGCTGAATGCGAGGCCCAAAACCTCGAGGTCTTCGTTGATTCCCAACTGGTAGTAAGCCAAGTTCTGGGAGAATTTTCCATCAAAGATGACAGAATGCTTTGGTACTCAGAGCTGGTTAATTCACTGAAGCGCTCCTTCCATGAATCACTATACAAAAAATCGAAAGAGTTCAGAACGTAAGGGCCGATGCACTAGCAAACATGGCCTCTCATCTCAAGGCAGAAGAAGATTCCTACTTTGAAAATCTCCTACCAACCAAGGCCAAGCATAGAAGAGGTTCGAGTAGCCCAGGTTACCGAACAAACCCAAAATTGGATGACTCTTAGCCTCCAATACATTGAAGGAGGACTTCTCCCAAAGGACAGGAACAGGGCCAGAAGATTCTGAATCAGGGCAGCTCGGAACTTGATTATAAATGGAAAGCTCTATCGCAAATCCTACTCCCAACCCTTGTTGCGGTGCTTGGATCCCGAGGAGTCATAATATGTTCTGGCTGAAATATACGAAGGAATCTGTGGCAGAACCCTAGCCCACCAAGCTCTAACATAAGGCTATTATTGGCTTAGCATGCTGAAACAAGCCAAGGAGTGCGTTTAGAAGTGTGAAAAACGTCAACAATTTGCTCCATATCAACACTAGCCCCACCATGAGCTCATCCCTATAGCCAGCCCATGGCCCTTTGCTTAGTGGGGAGTGAACATTGTAGGGCTGTTGCCAAAGGCCACCCCGAATAGGAGATATCTTTTAGTTGCCATTTGTTACTTCTCCAAGTAGGGCAGGGACTGAGCCCCTAACACATATCACAGAGACGGAAGTCAAAAACTTCACTTGGAGGAATATTTTCTGTAGGTTCGGTATACCGTGTGTTATTATTACAGATAATGGTACACAGTTTGTAGGAAAAATCTTCAAGAAATTCTGTCAAGACCTGCACATAAGTCATCAATTCACTTCACCAAGGCACCCTCAAGCCAACGGTCAAGCAGAAGTCACCAACTGAACGATCTTTGATGCTTTTAAGAGAAGGTTAGAGGAAGCCAATAAAAGATGGGTTAAAGAACTCCCTGGTGTACTCTAGGCCTATAGGACCACAAGAAGAACACCGACTTCTGAAACTTCATTCTCGCTTGCCTATGGCTCAGAAGCAACAATTCCTGTTGAGATCGGTATGCCTACCTTAAGGATGGAAGCATTCGACCCATAAACTAATAATCAGTAACTTGTAGAAAACTTGGACCTCCTTGAAGAAAAGTGAGACCAAGCCAAAATCGGAATAGAGCCATATCAGCACAGGATAGCCAACCATTCCAAACAAGGGTTAAAGCCCCTCAGCTTTTGGGTTGGAGACCTCAGTCTTAAGAAGAGTGTTTCCAAACACCAAGGATCCTATCATGGGAAAGCTATCACCCAACTGGGAAGGCCCATACCAAGTAATAAAAATTGTTAGACCTACCACATATTGGTTGGAAGACATATCTGGGAAACCTATGCCTAGGCCAGTGGAATGTAGAACACTTACGAAAGTATTATCAATAAAGATTTTTCCTTTTCTTCATCACCACTGAGCAATCCCAACTTAATGTACAGACCCCTAAAAACCTTGCAGCCCATGCAAGTGTTACAGGTCTGGTCCATCTCAACGTACAGGCCCCTAAAAACCTTGCAGCATATGCAAGTGTTACAGGTCTGGTCCATCTTAATGTACAGATCCCTAAAAACCTTGTAACCCATACAAGTGTTACAGGTCGATCCATCTCAACGTACAGACCCCTAAAAATCTTGCAGCCCATGCAAGTGTTACAAGTCTGATCCATCTCAATGTACAGACCCCTAAAAACCTTGCAGCCTATACAAGTGTTATAGGTCTGGACCACCCCTATACAGGAATATCTACAATTCTTCAACCTGTTCGGTTACCCCCCATACTTAAGGGTAGAAGATATGACTGGATTACTCTTCTACTCAAGTTACTGATGTTTCTGATCAGTCAATACCAATTCTGGTTCAATTATTACAAAGCTTTGTGTTCGGTCCTTATCAGTCATAATAATAGAAGCTCGGATTATGAAGGATTTGTTCAAAGTCTTCTTTCCCAGTTATTATTAGTCGTGGTGGACGCAAGCTCAGGTTATGGAGGATTTGTTTGATTATCATCACAGGTCTTCCAAACATATCATGATGGATGTGCTCAAGCATCGCTACAAGTCTCTCTGCCTAAGATATTCAGCACCAGTTCTGACTTAATTACTCCTATTATCAGATCTAGTTCTGGTTTAGATATCTATACAGACCTTCCTACTCAGTTATTATCAATCCTGGTGACCAAAGCTCTGATTGTAAGAGATTTGTCCAAGTTACCATGATTAATTATTTACACAAGTTTTTCTGTTCGAAAGACCTTGTTAAGTGCATTCTCAGTTTAAAAATTTAATGAGAAGGTCTGAAGTATGTTCAACTCCTGAACACTCTCCTTACAAAGTTAAAACTTGAAGGCTGGAGCCCAAGCTTACATTACAGAGCAGTGATGAGTTAGAACAGTGTTGAAGTTTACTTGGCATATTATCAAAATTTACAAGTAAAGCTACTCCGATGAGGCAGTTAATATAAGTATTCAGAAGAATGAAAAATGCTCAAGCTCTGAAGAGAATAGATTTTTATTGATAAATAACAAAGAGTTACATTAATCTAGAAGGTTTACAAAGAAACAATGTACAAGAGTAAAGATCCTAGACTACAACTGGTTCAGACAAGAAAATCGTTGTTCTGCTCCATGTCATCATCGCTTTCTTCCTTTGGCTTTGCTAATTTAGGGAAGAGGATCCTGAATCCCAAGTCACCATCATCACTACCCTCGGTTCTGATTTAAGCGAAGGAAGAAGGCTCTGAATCCCATGTCGTTGTCACTCTCTTTCTTCGCTCTCCTCAAATTCAACACACTACATCCATATCAACCTGAGCAAGTGCTTCTATCGGAGGAAGGTCGGGAGGGGTTACCTCACAATCATCATCATCATCGGCATTCCGGACCCTAGCCAAATCAAGGATTGTCAACTTCCGAGCAGGGGAGTCCTATTCAGATCCTATGATGGATAAAGAGATCTCTGTCTCCTTCAACCTCCCCTCACCAGCAGGGGCAGTGGACCGGGCTGTCTTCAACTGTAACCTAGTCTCATCCAGCTCAGACCAGAGATAGTCAATCATTTTCGGATCCACGCAAGAACCCATGATGATGGCAAGACTGTGTAAGGGCTGCAAGACATCAGATACACAGGTTAAGACAAAGTAACGAAAATAACAAAAAGAAAGAAAATGAGTTACAACCTACTACATACGGCACAATCGACACCAAAGAGCTTCTTGTGCCACTACCAAAGCCTAACTTATTGTTTAAGGTCGACATGGCGAAAATAAAAAAAAAAAAAAGAGAAAAGAAAAAAAAATAAATGAAACATGATGATAAGTCAAGCCTAGACAATGATAACGGAGGAAGCGTCGGACAACGGCAACCTCCACAAAAATCCCGATCACTTTGATGGAGGAGCATCTTGAAAGTGAAGGTAAATGATAAGGGAAATAGGCGTGAACACACCCCCTTCCCCTTTTATATGGGCTCTTAAAATTAAGGGGCCACCCATGCAAACCGTCATGACGGTTGGAGGAAATGGTGGCCTCGAAAGCCCAAGCGACGGCCTGCGTAATAAATGATCCATCAATGGTCATCTCGGAAAATGAAAAGACATAACGCATGACTTTTTAGGAGCCCATAGCCCTAGTTACGCGTTGAGCTAAAACTAAGGCTTGGGAGGGGAGTAGCTGATATACCACAAAGTGACAAACTAGTCCCCATAGTGACACGTGTAACCACAAGAGCAGCTAAAAGCTCAGTCATTCATAGTAGGTTTAAACACTAAGCCTCTAGAGCTACAAAGATATGAAACCCATGCGATCCTCAGACTCACCTTCAGCTCAGAAGCCATACACAAGAGGGTTTTCCGAGCTCATTGCCACCCTAAACATCCTACCGAGCCAAGGATAAGGAAACAGTATTCAACAAGGAAATTGCTATTCATGGAACGTAGTGTTCAACTTGGTAACTTGCCATTCTCCGATAATCAAATCCCTACTTTCACGACTCCGAATCCTAATCAACTAAGGAAATCCAAAGCCTATAAATAAACCTCTAAGGTACGCGGTTACATTCATGCTCATTCACTTACTTTCAATTACAGTCCTTCAATTCAGTTTATTAACTTTATCATCGGAGAGGTTACCACCGGAGCCAACCCGATGGCCTTCTGATCTCCTTCTTTTAAGTGTTCGACAGGCATAGGAGAGTGGAGCCCATTGATCAGAAAAGTGCAACATAAGATGTTATAAAAATAATAAATCACAAGGACAATAGCATGACAGGTCTGTCCCTACAGTAATACTCAAATCCCAATAACAATATTTTGGTGTCACCTTTCCATTGGATTTCTTTGCCAGCACTAGGCCTGCTTGAGTTAGGTTAGGTTACATTTTATTTGATGTGGGCAGAAAAATTCTCATTTCGGGTTGAATGTCAATCATTGCCTTATGGCCGTGTTTTTTGGCTAAATTAATACTCGCACGTTTAAACCTTTAATGGCGTGCTTTTACTATTTTAGAAAAATTTTGATTTTTTAATTATTTTATGTAAAAAATTTCGATCGAGTTGTCGTTTGTTGCAAACTTTTTCTCATCTTATTTAGCTTTCAAATTTAAGCATAGAAAAAATTTCTTCCAAATTTTTTTTGCCAATTTTTTTATTATTTTACATCAGTGTTTTAGTAAAGCTAAGATATTGTTTCACTATAAATATAAATATGATGTAATAAACTTTAATTATTTAATTTTATCTATAATATTCAGATTTCAAATTTTAGAAACTTGTATTTGTGGTGAATTCTGTAGTTAATAATTTGGTGTAATAGATTTCTATTCAAGTTTCATGTTCCGTCATGACTAAAATTTGTCGTATAAATCAGGAAAGTGATTCTTAAGCAGCAGGTGCAGCCGAACTTAAGAGGTCATTTCTCGGGGTGCCAAATGCCAGCTTTCCACGTTGGGACACTATTTTAGAACGAATGTTTGAGCCGCGTTGGCTTACAAGAATCTGATTCTAAATCTCTGGACGTTTGGCCAAACGGCCAACCAACACAAATTCTGGTGGCATTTCTCCATGATGGAAGGGTTATAATTTGTATCATTACAGTTCAAATTCAACCCTTTCAAAAAGACAGAATAACCAACCCAACACACTTCCAATGGCACGCCCAAACGATGAAAAAGAACTAATGTGTTATGTCTGTGTAAAACTTGCCTGCCTGCCTGCCGGCCATTGCCACTGCATGCGTTCTGCAGTTTTCCCACGTTATCATCATGTATACATGTGTATGTTATTATCATATTCTTTCTACCATGACAATCACTGCTCAGCAGTACTGCATCAAAATGGTTATGGTACTCATGCTTGGACATCATGATGGTGTTTAACCCCAGTGTTGATAAACTATACAAATCCTCTCTAGTATGATATTGGATTAGTTGGGCAATTTTACATGTAAATCTCCTAACTTCATGTTCATTTTATATAACTGATGCTGCACTTTTTTGATACGTCGGGGATTCTGTTCTTTGTTGGTATGAAATTTGAAAAGAAAGGGAGTTAGAATGCCGCCAGGATGGCTCCGGCGGTAGCCACTCCGATGATCAAGTTAGTAGAAAGAATGAAACAATAACTGATCAAGAGATAATTGATTATGTTTGATGCGTACCTTTAAGGTGATAATTATAGGATGGTTGTCTTCCAAAGTGGGTAGCATTTGGTACCGTGAAATTTGGGATTCACTGTTGTCTAGAGGTGGTAGTCTCATTATTGCCACCTGCCTCACTATTTCACATGGTTACTTGCTTCACTGTTCCACATCGCCACCTGCCGTCATCGTTCCGAGGTCGGTAGGCGAAGATAATGATGACGACGAGGTCGGTACCACTGAGAGCTAGTGCTTCTGAGCCTACTGATCCGACGTCAGATCGGTATAACTAGTTACTTCATGACCTGCACACAAGCAAAGCTAGACACGTGTCAAGTTCAGATTAGTCTGCATATTTTTGGCGTATTCAGCTACTCGCCCCTCGAGTCTCAGTTCTAAACACACGTACAAAACTCAGGCTAGGGTTTCTGAAGGGTCATGCATACAACAATTAATGTGTTGTTCCGCATTCCGAGAGGGCAGGAGCCTTCATGGCATAATTACCACGCGCATTGTCGTTTTGGAAATTGAGGCCATTATTGTTTTGTCGTCATTCAGTTTTTGAGACATTAAATGATATCTCTACCGTTTCTTTTAAATAGCGAGGATGGTCATTTGGTTTTCTTTTAGAGTTTTCATATATCCTCAAAACATTTCTTGGGCGATTTCCAGCATCTCAGTGTGGTCTCCAGTTTCTTAGTGCGACTTCCAGCCACCGTCGTCTGATTTCTTCCCTCTAGCAATCTGATAATTTCTCTGTCCCTCGTACTTTAACTGCCTTCTTCTTTCTTTTTTTTTTTCTTCTTCTTCTACATCTTTCCTCCGTTTTTCAGTTCTTTATCATGTCGGATTCCAGGCACTTGCTTCGATAATTGGGAGGTTAGAGAAAATGTAGAAATGGGTAGTGATAGGGGTTCCTCGTCCGGTGGGTTCAGTCACGAGTCTAGTAGTGAATCTGACTTGGTGCTAGTTGAGGCTCATATTGAGTCTAGGAACAAAGAGGTCGGCACCTCAGGCCGATCTCAAAAGGAGGAGGGAAAGAGTGCCATCACTGAGGGGATGTTGAAAACCTTTAGAAAGCAGTACGGGTTCCCAGAAAACGTGTCCTGTAGGGTCCCTAAGAGGTTTGGTCGTCCCTCGGACATAGAGCAGGGGAAGATCTGCATCTATCTCGAATCGTTCGAGATCGGTGTACGATTTCCCCTATACCCCCTTTTGAACAAATTTTTCAGTTGGTTCAAGATCTGCCAGGCCGAGTTGAATATCAACTGCTGGAGGCAACTTATGGCCTTCCTAGTGCTAGGCCATAAGAACGGAGTGGAGGTGGGTCTGGACCTCATCCGGAGTAACATGGAAATGAAGTACCTCAGGTCGGAGGGACTTCACTACATGTCCTTTGATAAGTGGTTCAGGCTTCTAACTTCAGTACCCACTTCCAACAAGATACGGAAGAAGTGGTACTTCTTTGTCGAAGGAGGTTGGGAGCATGAAAACTTTGAGGACCGGTTGAGTTTCTTTCCTCGGCACACCGGCTTCAAAGGTGAGACCTCAGACCTGTAATAGTTAAATTTTTCTTCATTCCTTTATTTTTCTGGCTGATTCACCATTTTCTTCTGTTTTTCGTGTTGTTTCGTAGATAAGAAAGCTTGGAGGAGGCCGACCTTCACTCTAGAACTTCAGAAGAAGTACAAGAGACTGTTGCAGCCACTTGTACCGACCTCACAATAGGATCCTCTCTCCGTAGAACCTAATGGAGGCGAACTTGGTGAAAAGTAGGGTTGTTGTAATGAAGAAGTTGGTACTATCCGGCTATATTCCGAGCACGAAGAAGAGGGTCGATGGCTCATCCTCTTCTGCTATTGGTCCCCCTCCTCAGAAGAAAAGAAGGGCTAACACTAAGGCGTCTGAAGCTACTCCTGCAATTTCTCCAAAGGTAATCGCAGAATAAGGGGCTCCAACTTCCTCTCAGGAGCCCCTCCCACCTTCATCTTCGGGAATTGGTTCGGTACCGACCAGTACAGGAGGGCCGAAGCCCGTCCCTGCCACCATTGCTAGAGCGGCCTTGGGGAAGGAAGCCGTGAGGCTAGCTTTCGAGAGGTCGTGGTCAGCATCCTTCGAGGGTCTGAACCTGCGACAAATTGCCCTTGACCTCATGGTAGGCCATGTACAGGTAAATGCTATTCCCGAAAGAGATTTTTTTTTTTCACTAACTTTTCACTAAATGCCCTTGACCCAGGCGATGGTTGCTATTTTAGATCACCCTAAGGACAGCGAGAGGGTGAATCGTCTTCAGGTCGACCTGGATGCTGCTTGTACCGAGCTCGCCACTTCCCGATCTACCTTCCATTCTCTTGAAGAGAAGTACAATTCTATTGAAGGCAATCACAAGGAAGCAATGGATGCAATAAGCATTCTTCAGGCCTAAAGGAACAAGTATGTTCTTTGTCTGGACGCACTAAGGAAGGAGTTCGGCAAAAGGGAGGCTGCGGCAGCTTTGAAGCTGTCATCCAGCATAGAAGCGGCCTATGCAGCGGCTAGGAAACAGACGAAGAAAGAGCTTATGGAAAAGGTGAACAAGTTAGGACGTGAATTTGTGGATATCGGATATCTCTTCTTCGGGAAGAGGATCCAAAAGCTCTATCCCGACCTGGACATCTCCGGGGTAAATGATGTAGAGGTGGAGGATTCAGATCCAACCTCTCCCGAGCCTGCTCCAGTCCAGCCAGCTGAGGGTGCCGTAGTTAAGGACGCAGTGCTTATCTCTGCAGTTCCCCCTGTTACTTTAGATTAGGTTTTTTTTTTTTTTGTGTAACCTTCAGCCCTTTCGGGCTTCTATTAATGAAAAGCAATTTTTCTATATCGTTGTTCTTTCATAACTGACTTGTTCTAGTATCGTCTATTCCCGAAGTAAAACACTTCAGACTTGAAAGCATTAACCCGCAGTCGGGGCTCCAGAAGTAAAACACTTGTAAACAAACAAGATAATTAACGATACTTCATACTTGGAAGCATTAACCCACAATCGGGGCTCCAGAAGTAAATTACTTGTAACGAACAAGATAACTGATATCACTTCAGACCCAAAGATAATAAAGTGATAATAAAGTGAAATCTTGTCCAAACCTGAAGGTTTTAGTAATTAGCTTAGTGCTTCCAGACATATTTGTAACAACAAGAAAAAGATAATTGAAATAACTAAAATACCTCAGGCTCGAGAATCGGTTAGGTCTGAAGGTTTATGAATTAACTTGGAACCATGCCTGTGGCACTTGTGGTGGATACCAAGCTCATAGGAGTCTCTTGAAATGGATCAGATCTGGAGATCTGTGTACTAATTTGAGACCATGCCTACAACACTTGTATAGGTAGGAGTCTTTTGAGATGCACCAGATCTAGAGATCTGTGCATTAATTTGAGATCATGCCTACAACACTTTTGCTGGTAGGAGTCTTTTTGAAATGGACCAGATCTGGAGATCTGTGTATTAATTTGAGACCATGCCTATAACACTTGTGCTGGTAGGAGTCTTTTTGAAATGGACTATATCTGAAGATCTGTGCATTAATTTGAGACAATGCCTACAACACTTGTACTGGTAGGAGTCTTCTGAGATGGACCAGATCTAGAGATCTGTGCATTGAATTGATACCATGCCTACATCACTTGTGCTCGTAGGAGTTTTTTTGAGATGGACTAAATCTAGAGATCTGTGCATTAAATCGAAAAATACTTTTCAAAAGGAATGGGACTTTTATTGATAATATTTTCTAGGTGCTCGATATTCCAAGGCCTAGGGATGGGATTACCAGACATATCCTCTAGCCAGTGGGTCATGGGTCTAACAATTTTGACGACTTTGTAAGGACCCTCCCAATTTGGGGATAGCTTCCCCATAGTGGGATCCTTGGTATTGGGAAAAACCCTTCTTAGGACAAGGTCACCGAGCTGGAAATTTAGAGGCTTCACATTTTGGTTAAATCTCTTGGCCACCCTACGTTGATACTCCTCAGCCTTGATACCAGCTTGTTCTTTTTTTTCTTTTATCAAGTCGAGATTTTTTGTCAATTGGTGATCATTGGTCTCTTGGTCAAAGGATTCCAACCTTAGTGTGGGCATACCGATATCGACTAGAATGACCGCTTCGGTACTGTATGCAAGTGAGAACGACGTTTCAGCGATTGGTATCCTTCTTGTGGTTCGGTAGGCTCAGAGTATCGACGGGAGCTCATCGACCCACTTCCCTTTGGCATGCTCCAATCTCTTTTTGATGGCATTGAGGATCATATGGTTGGTGACCTCGACTTGCCCATTACCTTGGGGTGACCTGGCGAGGAGAAATGATGGCTAATATGCTGGTCACTGCAGAATTTTCCAAATACCTTCTCGGTGAATTAGGTGCCGTTGTTAGAGATGATAACACGAGGTATGCCAAATCTGTAGTTTATGTTTTTTCACGTGAAATTTTTCACCTCTGCTTTGATAATGTGAGTCAGAGGTTCTGCTTCCGCCCACTTAGAGAAGTAATCAATGGCGACGAGCAAATATCTTCTGTTCTGGGGGGCCTTTGGCAGCGGCCCTACAATGTCCATCCCCCACCGGGCAAAGGGCCATGGACTGGTAATGGGGGCGAGCTCATGGTGTGGCCGATGCTGATATGAGGCGAAACGTTGACATTTATCGCACCTCTTTACATACTTTTTGTGTTTGAGCATGCCAGACCAATAGTAGCCCTGAGTTAAAGCCCGGTGAGCGATGGTCCTACCACCATTGTGATTCCTGCATATCCCTTCATGAATTTCGGCTAGGACATATTCGGACTTTCTTGGGGATAAGCATATCAGGAGAGGCTGGGTACATGACCTACAATGGAGCTTTCCGTTTATGATAAGGTACCACACTGCCTTGATCCATATGTTCCTAGCTTGGTTCTTGTCCTCTGAAAGTTGTCCATCTTTCAAGTATAGGAGGATAGGCGTCCTTCAGTCCTAACTTTGTTCCGAGGAATGTGTGGACTGAATTTCTTCGATGCTTGGTGCAGCTTCGCAAAAGAAATCGATTTCAGAATTCTCATCAGGTTTGAGATGAGAGGCCATGCTTGCTAAGGCATTGGCTCGGGTGTTCTAACCCCTCTCGATCTTATGGATAGTGAACTCCGAGAATGATTTCTTCGGCAAATCCACCAATTCTACGTATCTGATCATTCTGTCATCTTTGGCAATGAACTCCTCTAGCACCTGGCTCACTACCAATTGAGAGTCAGAAAATGCCTCGAGGTTTTGAGCTTCGCATTCTAGAGCCAACCTCATATCGAGGATTAGTGCTTCATATTCAGCTTCATTATTCGAAGCTCTGAACCCTAGCGTAACTGCCTTTTCTATTAAAATCTCATTAAGAGATCTGAGCACAATGCCAGCTCTAGAGCCTTTTTCGGTAGACGAACCGTCGGCATATAGTTTCCACACCGCCATCGCATTATCGATCCTGGGTTTGTCGTGCAGTGCTGGAGTGAATTCTGTAACGAGATTTGCCAGGGCTTGGCCTTTAACGGAGGTTCGGGGTACATAGGATATATCGAATTCCCCCAGTTCCACGGACCACTTGACCAGCCGCCCTTAGGTTTGTGCAAAATGGCTTTTAGAAGGTAGGATGTCAAGATCACAATAGGGTGAGCTTGAAAATAAGGTCGGAGCTTCCGAATAGAGATTACTACGGTGAACGCCAACTTTCCACCTTGGGATACCTCTTCTCAGTATCCAAGAGTGATTTGCTGACATAGAATACAGGCCTCTGAATCCCTTTCTCCTCTAGGACAAGTGCCGAGCTCATTGCGTTCTTTGAGATTGCTGAGATATAGAAAGAGCTTCTCCCCTTGTATTGGTTTGGATAGGAACTCGGGGGACGCCATATATTGCTTCAATTCTTGGAAGGCCCTGTCGCAGTCAGAGGTCCATTCAAGGACCTTGTTCCCCTTCAAAGCTTTGAAGAACGGAAGGCAAGCAATCGGTGGACCTGAAAATGTATCTATTTAGAGCTGCGATCCTGCCGTTCAATGCTTGGACGTCCTTCTTGGACCTCGGCGGCTCCAACCCTATCAATGCTTTAATCTATGAGGGGTCCGCATTTATCCCCCTTTGTGAAATTAGGAAACTAAGGAATTTCCCCTTAGCGACCCCAAAGGTACACTTTGCTAGGGTTCAACTTCATCTTGTGCTGCTTTAATACGTTGAAGGTCTACCTTAAATGCTAGAAATGTTCATTCTTCTTCTGGCTTTTGACCAACATATCGTCTATATGGACCTCCATCGTGCTACCTATCAAGGGCTTGAACATCTTGTTTACCAACCGCTGGTACGTGGCACCGGCATTCTTCAATCCAAACGGCATCACCCTATAGCAGTAGAGACCTTGTTCAAAGATGAAGGATGTCTTTTCATGGTCTGGGGGATACATCTGGATCTGGTTATATCTGAAATAAGTGTCCATGAAACTCATTAGCTCATGACCTGCATTCGTGTCAACTAGCTGGTCAATTCTTGGGAGGGGAAAGCTGTCCTTAGGGCATGCCTTGTTGAGATCGGTATAATCGATGCAGACTCGCCATTTGTCATTCTTTTTCTTGGGAAGGACGGTGTTAGTGGGCCATTCTGGGTAGAACACTTCCTTAATCATTTTGGCGTCCAACAGCCTTTGGACCCCGGCGTTAATGATTTTGTGCCGCTTGAGAACAAAGGTTCTTATCCTCTGTCTCACTAGGAGGATGGTTCGAATTGGTTATCAATTTATGGGAAATGATAGCGGGATCTATTCCCTCCATATCCTTAGTTTCCTAGGCAAAAACTGATAGATTATTCTTTAGGAACTCAATAATCTCCTCCCGCTCAGACTGAGACAAGTCTGCGCCTAGTTGTAAGTAACACCCTCCCCCTTCAGAACTCACCAATACCTTAACGGGCTCCTGTATTGGTGCTGCCAAGCTTTCTCTCCCTCTAGGGCTTAGTGGCTCGTCAATCTCGAAGGGGTATTCCGTAGTCTTGTGAAGTCCAGAAGGTGTAGGACATCGATCCTCCCGAGGCATCTGTAATTACTATTTTGATGCATTTTCTTTTAATGCCACAGCATGGTGTTCTTGAGCTATTGGCTGGCAACCTTTGATGGTGCAGACCTTATCATTCTAGACGTATTTTAGACATTGATGGAGGGTTGAAGTGACCACCCCCATCTGGTAGAGCCATGGTCTTTAGATGATGATGTTGTATGGAGATCTAGAGTCCACGACCATATATTCTGAGATTAGCGTCTTCTGAGCGTCCCCCTCTCCTACTGTGGTTGGTAGATCTATCTTGCCCATCGGTGAGCTCAGGCTCCCATCGAATCGTGCCATTACAACGGTAGTGGCCTTGAGATCTCCAATGTTGAGCTTCATTGGCTGGAATGGTTCATAAAACAACACGTTGGTAGAGCTCCCTATGTCCACCAACACCCTCACAATCTCAAAATTTGCTACTTTAAATGAGACAATGAGGGCATCACTGTGAGGGCAATGCACTCCAACAAGGTCCAAGCTCAGAAAACTGGATATGTGGCAAGGGCTTTGGCCTTTTCTCAACCGTGGAGATCTGGAGGACACTTGGTTCTGCCCTTGCCTCTCGAACATAGCGCTTCCTCGCCTGATTAAACATCCCAGCTAACGAGGTATCGGCATGGAGGATGAAAATGACTTGATTATTCTAGCGTGGTTGCTCATTCCGATCCTCCCCTTGTTCGGGCCTCTGATCTTGCCTCTTCTGCTATGGTCTGTCGTTTCGAGGATTTTGCCTTCCATCTCATTGGACAAACTCCCTCAGACGTCCCTGTTGGATCAGTTATTCAATCTCTTGTTTGAGGATCCTGCACTCCTTGGTAGTGTGTCCGTGATCCCTATGGAAGTCGCAATACTTGCTCTGATCTCTGGTGTCCGGACTACTTTTTAAAGGCTTTGGCCACCTCAGATCTTTCCAGTGTCCGGACCTGTTGGAAGATGTGAGTGAGGGATGCATTCAAAGGTGTGAGTGTCCCGAATTTCCTAGAATTATGATTATTTTGAGTTCTGGGTACTGTCCTTTTGTCCGGACTCCTTCCGCTTTTCTTGATGTTGCTGGGGTCCCGTTTCTAGGTGTTATCATCCTTCTGAGCTTGCTCCTTGGCTTTTCGGAAAGACGTCTTTGTATCCTCCAGATTTATATATGTTCGTGCTCGCTCCATGAGCGATGTCATGTTAGTAAGAGGATTCTTCGTTAAGGAATCATGGAATCGCCCAGCGCCCAGTCCCGCGTGGAGGGCTGCTACTAAGAAGCTCGAACTATAGTTCGTAACTTTCGTGAGCTTGGAGTTGAATCGAACGATGTACTCCCGAAGTGACTCCCCCTTTTGTTGCTTTATTGACAAGAGAAATTCGGGGCCCTTCCTGAGCCTTCTATTGGTTAAAAATCGATCAAGGAACCATCTGCTGAGCTTATAAAAATTAGGGACTGACCCCTATGGGAGACTGTGGAACCACTTTAGAGCAGTGCCTTTGAGACTTGTTATGAACGTATGATATAGGAAGGCGTTAGTAGCCTTATGTAGAGGCATCGTGTGTTGGTAATGGGAGAGATGGTCTCCAGGGTCTTCTGACCTGTCATACGGGGTGAACTTCGGAACAACGAATTTTTGGGGGCGCTCCTCTACCATTATGGCTGGGGTGAATGGAGTGGTGAAACTTCCGAGCAACCTTGCTAGCTCATCCTACTTGGGAGGGAGGTTGTCCTCCCTGGTGAGGGTTGTTTGTTCAACTGAATCCGCTACCTCTTCCACCTTCAAAGGTGCTTTGTATGGGACTGGCTGATGCCTCCCTAGCATGACGGCCTCAGGTCCCAGTGTGTAAGGGGTGTTCCTATCCGGCAACAATATGATTCGGTTGCCCTAGGAGTGAGGGGATTGGGTCCTACGGGGGCTAAAGACCTGATTGCCCTAGTTCAGCTCCTTGAATTTGCAGGGCTCAAGATCCTTGTCCTACTATGATAATGGACAGTAGGATGAGGATTTGGCATCCCTCCTCCAAGGACTTTTGATGGTTGGGGATCACCTCTAGCATGAACGGCGCCTTGGGGATGCGACGGACGTGCAATGGGATTTTCCTCATCATGATATCTTCCGCTGGGGGTAGAAGGAAGTTGAGTTCCTCCTTTAAACACATCTGGTGGAAGATGGATAGGGCGACTTTGCAGGTTCTGGGTCAACGAAGCCAGAACCTAAGATATAGCGAAGAGTTACTCCTGCATCAGATCAGACAGTCGGTGAATCTGAACAAGCTGCTGCTGCACATGATTAGGGGTCTCCTCCCTCTCATTCTCAGTTGGAAGCTAGTTCTGGGAACCTAGTTTTGGACGAAGATTAGGAGCCATGACAAAGAAAATGTTTCTGAAACAACAGAATTAATGAGAATGATTGTCGTTCCCACAAACGACGCCAAGCTGATGCTGCACTTTTCTGATATGTCGGGGCTCTGTTCTTTGTTGGTATGAAATCTAAAGAGAAAGGGAGTTAGAATGTCGCTAGGATGGCTTCGGCGGTAGCCAGTTCGATGATCAAAATTAGTAAAAAGAATGAACAATAACCGATCAAGAGATAATTGATTGTGTTTGATGCGTACCTTTAAGGTGATAATTATAAAATGGCTGTCTTCCAAAGTGGGTAGCATTTGGTACCGTGAAATCTGGGATTCACTGTTGTCCGGAAATGGCAATCTCATTATTGCCACCTGCCTCACTGTTTCACATGGCTACCTGCTTCACTGTTCCACATCGCCACCTGCCTCATCGTTTCGAGGTCGGTAGGCCAAGATGATGATGACGACAAGGTCGGTACCACTGAAAGCTAGTGCTTCCGAGCCTGCTGATTCGACGTCAGATCGGTATAGCTAGTTACTTCATGACCTGCACACAACAAAGCTAGACACGTGTCAAGTTCAGATTAGTCCGCATATTTTGGCGTATCGATAACCAAATTTATAAATTTTGATGTCTGATTAATCAAATTTAGTCTTCACACACATAAAACATTTTTTTTTTTTGCATCAATTTTAAGTACTTCCAAATTCATTTCCAGAGTATTTTCTTTTTTGTTGACATAAGTGATATGAGAGAGGGAAAATTCTAAATATTATGTGTGTGTAACGACTTTAATCAGAATCGTGTGTACAACTAATAGGATCTTTCTATCTCGGTATCTCTTATAGACCAATTTGCCTCAAGTCTCTTTTTACCTTTTCCCAATATCTTCTTGATTTACTACTGCATATATATCATTAAGTCTTTTTCAACTCTGTTAATGTGCTCTTACTTTTCTATGATATGATATATGTACTAATTATAAACAATTCAGCAATTATTTCTTAATGCCTCGAGATGTTAATAAGCTATTGCAACGATGAGTCAAAAATCTAAATTGAGAGATGAACAAGTTAGATGTAAATTGCACCAGTTTGATGTTTATGCATAGGGAGATGTGGTTGAGGCTAACTTACCAAACATGTTTCTTTAAAGACAGGGAGTGATGCATCAGCCGGCCAAATTTGCAACAGAAAAAATAAAAATTTAAAGAAAAAATGGACATTTCGACTTGGGTTAGGAGGGTCATCATTTCAACAAAAATAGACAACTTCTATTTCTCTCACAACTATATGGGACCACTCTCTCCGTGTGAAAAATATACAATTTTAACATTCTTATTAAATAGTTTCTTGAAAATAACCCTTTCTAGATTTTTTTTGTTTGTTTTAGAAAAAGGTAAATACCAAACAGCCCCTGAGAATTTTACATGCTTGTTAGATGTCCTAATAGCAACTAGAATTTATGGCATGGGCAGCCATTCCAATCAAACAACTATAAATGCATGATCGAGCATGATTGAAACATATATTTGAGATCATTCATGTGAAGGTGTTTTGATGCATTTCAATTGTACATTGTTTCTTTAAAGAGTTTGGCAATAACAAAATTTTGTCAGGCAATTATCTCTTTTATTAAAATAATATTAGCCTCAGCCACGAAATCTTTATTTTGTAAAATACCTAATCTCACAAACTATTAATATATTAGTAAAATGAGCTCTGCTCGTCATGAAGATTCGAACTTCGCACTTTGATTAAACTGTGTATTAATTTCGTACTCTGATTGAAACGTGTATTACGTACGTTTATTTTTTTAATATTAATTTTTACAAATATCTAATCTCATAAACTTATATACATTTATAAAATGAGCTCTGCTCGTAAAATTTTAAATTTTGCATCTTGATTAAACTGTGTATTGTCACCATATATATTATACGAAACACATTTTAATCAAAGTACAAATTCGAATCTTAGGAATGAGTTGGTTTTCTAACCAGCCCAATGGAGATGTTCTTAGTGATGGCAGTGCTCCAAATGCTTATGTGGTGGTAATTAATAGTAGAGGTTAAAGTGGTAAGAATCAGACATGTGAATACTGATGGAAAACTATAACGTAGATAATCACCATCGGATCGCCATCAGATGCTCTACAATTTCCCAACAACAGTGAATTTATTTTATAGGAAGTTGTGTACAAGAGGACATGTTCAGAGGTCATGAAGATGCCACCGGCCAGAAAGTAGGTTTTTTAAATTTAAAGAAGGAAAAGGGAACATCTAAAGGGAGCCGTTGTTTGTTCCAGGAAATGATGAACAAGAGAAACAAACAGTTTCTTTTACTTTCCATTCTTTAATTTGAACAACACAGAAGTGCTTCTGATCCCATCAAAAGATCATGTACATTTACATTACATAACATACACCATTAGTTATAGATTAAACATCTAGATATTCAAAAACACACCCTGCTGGACTTCCAAACTAAATTCATTACAAAAAAAAAAGGAAAAAAAAAAGAAGAAAAGAGGTTTTTAAGAGTTTTATAGGCCACTCAGGCCAACAACCGGTGACGACGATGACGACAACGACAACGACGGTGTTGGCGACAATGAAGTTGGAGATGGCCAAAACTGTGCACTCTTCACCCTAGAAATGCTTGTGAGCACTCCCAAGGGGGTCACATCCCCAATGACTGTCACTTTTTTGGTGGCCAAATCTATGCTAAACGATGTCACTCCTGCATAAAATTTTCCAAAGCCATTCATTAAATCATAGTTTGTGACTTAATCTCTAATGAACAACCCATTAAACTACCTAGGAATTAGGCATAAAAATTTAGTTTTTTTGGCCGAATGTATAATCCAGTCACCTTCCATTCTAGAGATGTGTTTCCTCACTTTTCCTTCACAGCCCTTGCAATGAATTGATACCCTCAATTCCACAACCTGCATAGCCAAATAATATATAGTCATCATTATAATCATCAAAGTACCTCTACTGTTTCTTCAATTTTCTTTAATTTGGAACATATATATTCTTTGTGAACTATTTTGAGAAAGAAGAAGATGAACTATAAAGAACCTGATCGCGAGAGCGAGTTGATGATGATTTTAAAGCAGGAGAATCATGTGAGCTGAGGGGCTGAGGCTTCACAGGTTGGCTAGGAGCCAATGGTGTGACATCATGACCAGAATCCGATAACAAATCAAAGAAGGGTCTGTCACTTAAGAGATATCTAGAGGAACCAGGAGGAGTACTAGCCAGATCAGTATTAATGTCAGCTGAGCTTTTTCTGCGCAACTCGCTTTGCTTGCCAGAACTAGTCTTTTGAGTCTTCTGTAAATAACGTTTAGGATCAATTGGCAGAGATGAACAAGGCACGGGGGCTCGGCCTTTTCTCCTATGATCACCAACATGGCGATGACTATTGCGATCAATTGGCCTCGTGCCATGCCGGACCATGGAACGTTGATTCATGCTTGAACATATGGCAGTGGAAGCTGGAGATACACAGAAGAGGTCTATGCTTTTCATGGTTGGTGAAAGAACTTAAAAGGAATAACTCAAGGAGAAGCAATGGCTCAACTCAATCACAGTGAGCAAGAGACTATCAGGAAGATCTTCAAAATGAGGACAGTTGATATGCTTATAAAGTAGATGGATTAGAAAGAGAGACAGATTAAAATAATCAACTTTGGTCCCACAAGACTTGTTGAATAATGAAACCTTGGAGGGTACATGATTCATCTGAATTTTTAAAGTTGTGATTCACCTTTTCTTTTTGTGGGTTGGGTAAAGAATTTGTGTTCATCTTCTGATCTTTATGTTTGGCATGATTACTACCACTAATAGAGGCATAAAGCAAAATTCAAAACTAAGTAATCTTATTATTGCCATATCATTGTTTTACATTAGTCTATATGAGTTGAAGGAGACATAGTCATAGGGATGCAAGATCACATTAGACTTATTAATGCATCATTGCTAGCCCTTTCTTCACCAACTCTCCATAAGAGCCTGTTTGGCGTTGTTTGTTTCACCTAAATTGTGATTTTAGTTTACAAAAAAGTGTGAAATTAATTTTTAAGTGTTTAAGTTCATTTTTTAAAAATTGATTTCACTTTTCTTCGTGCATCAAAATTATGGTTTGAAGAAGTTAAAAAAATTAACTTCTGAAAATTCATTTTGACTTTTTAAAATTTTACCATAGACCATACAATATAAAAGATAAAAAAAAAATAGTTAGAATCACGTTTAAAATTTTTTTACCAAATAACGAATTGATTATATTATTCGGAATTTATTTTTTATTAATCAAGTCTTTAGATTCTATTCCAACAGGATCTAAAAGCAAAGTGATTTTCATGCTTACTAAAGCAATTTGATTTGAAACTTAACAAAAAGATGATTTGAAATTTAATGAAACGCTGATCGTCACTTCGATTTGAAAACTTATATATATATATATATATATATATATATATATATGTAGCTACCATCGCCCCATGTGGTCACAGTGATATTGCCTGGTATTCCATTTCTTGTGTGGACAACATAACTTTCCAAACATTTGCACACAAAAGAAAAAAAAAATGTAAACTTCCAAACAAACAAAATATTGTGAATTGGATTATGCTTGCATGCATCAATATCAATTATTTTTTGAAAAATGCATGTGTTGCTATTCTTTTGCAGGACATGATGTGAAGAATTGTTAATGTGTAATGAGTTGAAGATAATTTTTGTCGTAATCAGACATTATTAACTAAAGATGAACAATACTAAAAGTTCACTGTTTTCAGAATTTCTACTCCCTGTTTGGTTGGCCTGATTTTCTTCTGTAACATTTCATGAATTAGACAATCAATAATTCGCCACACACACAAAAAAACAACTTTATATTAAGTTATATTTTATTGATTGTGGATTAATAACTTAATATTATAGTTATGGAGTTCAAGGAAAGTTGTTAAAGAACCAGATTTCGATCCCTAATTCCAGGATTATGATTGGATAATTTGGATGAGACAAACCAACGTTCAAATAGTCGGTGGTGGTTTACAATGCTAAACCCAATGAAGTAACAACAAATTATGAATATAATTCAGAAGAAAATAAGGCTTATTGTTGACTCATCAGTGTTTTACATTAGACTGTTGCATCATAGTCCTTCCTTGCTAGCTTGATAAGGAAAAATCTTATTCTTCCTAGCTTGTCTGATGTAACAAAGCAGTTCAACTTGAAAAGTTTAATGTTATCACGGGTTATTAAAAACTTAGTAAGATGACGATACTCTCATGATCATTTTGATTTGAAATACAAACAAAATATGGCTATCATCTTTGCCAAGTGAGTCAAGATACTGAAAGCCTATTTGACAAAGCATTACTGATGTGAAATTGGGCATGCGTAGCTTTGTGTACGAACACCTAATCTTGTGTCGGCAATGCTTACACAAACACGCGCTGAACATGATTGTATTGCTTCTACTTCTGGTGTGGAAAACATAACCTTGCAAACAAACAATATTATGAATTGGTCATGAGGCAATAGTAAATTTGTTCCATTATGATATGAAGGTCACCGATTTGAATTACAAAAATAATCTCTTTATTTGTAAAAGTAAAAATATATACATCTAAACCTCCCCAGATCTGCAATGGGCTAGCCCTTTACCCTAGGCTTGCATGTATCAATATAAATTAGTCTTAAAAAAATGTGTTATTACTTTCAGGACAAGATGCGAATAATTATTAATTTAGTAATGTAAGTGTGCTGGAGGTAATTTTTGTCCTAATAAGACATTATTAAACTAAAGTATATGAACAGCAAAGTTCATGATTCATGGAATTTCTGGTACCCGTCCAAATTCCAGCTCCTTGGCCAGTTGTCCTTATTACCTTCTGTAAAAAATTTCATGACAGTACATCAATAATTCCCCATAAATGTTATGTTAATTTTTATTTTATTGATTGTGGATTAATATATATCTTATATTATATGTCATAGAGTTCAGGGAACGTTGTTAAATAACCAGATTAAAGATTTTAAACCCTCATTCCAGTATTATAATTGGATGAGACAAACCAATGGTCAAATTGTCGGTAATGGTTTATTGTTCTAAATTTGAAAAAAAAAAAAAAAAGACAAAGAAATGAAGAAGATAATCAAGACGAAACAAGGATGATTTAAATTATAAGGTGGGGCAGATACAGCTAACAATGCGCAGAAAGGCATGTGATGTTATCTCATTAGGTGTCTGTTTTTTGAACCCAAATTCCTAAATACTGTTTAATCTCACAAGTTATACCATGTACTCAACCTCACTCGCTTATCAAGCCGAGTCGAGTCAAATAGTACATTGTTTAAGTCCGATTCAAAAAAATAAACAAGTTTTAAATTATATTCAAGCTCGACTTGTTAAAATTTTGAACCAAGCTCGATAAATTTACGAGTCTCAAAATATGTTTAAGCTTGATTTGTTAATTTTACGAGTTGATCTCGAACGAGTCTCTAACTAAGTTAATCACGAGACAATCTCGAATAACTTGGCTTGTTTTACGGCCTTACACTCACTCTGCCCTCTCCCCTCCCCTCACCTCTCCCTGGCTGGATTATAGCTTATTTCTCAAGTTGTAATGTTAGGTTTGATGATATTAAATCCCTATCAACCCCTCTCCCCTCCCCTCACCTCTCCCTACATCTGTGGAGACTTTACCCTATACTTTTTTCTGAGAAAGCAAGTAATGCCATTGAGACATTGCCCACTTCGGTTTTTCAAGTAGTTTTCTTGTGGAAAAGAAATGCTGAAGGTAAAAAATACAAATCTGATGGTTCAAGATTTCTACCATTACTGAGGCTGGGCAGCACCACTAGGCATGAAACATCAAGGTACACTGAGGCTGTCTGACGACACCTCCCTTGTATTTGCTAAAGGAGAATTTTCCAGTCTCACAAGAAGAAACATCACCCTACATGATGTTTTGTGTGGATTTTTCGTGAAACATCAATCAGTAAGTTAAGAATATATATAATGGCACTAGAAAATAAAAATATGAAAATTTTCGAGATGATATACTAAATGAGACTCATCAGCTACTTAATTCATTTTTAATGCTGACATATCATAGTTTTGTATGAAAGCAATAAGATGGTTTGTTACAATCATATATCTATCGAAAACCCGAGAGGTGGTTTCTGATATTTTGTCCAGTATTGCAGACTCAACATTCCTATATCCATGGTGGCCAAAGGCCAAAGGTACAGTTTGGTGACTGAAGAGCTTTAGGTGCCATAACAGTCCCCATGTAATTATAAGAAATCACAGCCAATATCATCACCATGCTTTTAAGTATTCCCAACATTTTCATCAAGCAAATGGAACCAAAAGTTTTTTTTTTTATGCATCAGTTTTAAGTACTTCCAAATTCGTTTCCAGAGTATTTTTTTTTTTTTTTTGTTGACGTAAGTGATATGAGAGAGGGAAAATTCTAAATATTACGTGTGTATAGTGACTTGAATCAGAATCGTGTACGACTAATAAGATCTTTCTATCTCGGTATCTCTTATAGATCAACTTGTCTCAAGTCTCTTTTTTACCTTTTCCCAATATCTTCTTGATTTACTCCTGCATATATATCATAAAGTCTTTTTCAACTCTGTTAATGTGCTCTTACTTTTCTATGATATGATATACGTACTAATTATAAACAATTCAGCAATTATTTCTTAATGCCTCGAGATGTTAATAAGCTATTGCAACGATGAGTCAAAAATCTAAATTGAGAGATGAACAAGTTAGATGTAAATTGCACCAGTTTGATGTTCATGCATAGGGAGAAGTGGTTGAGGCTAACTTACCATACATGTTAGATGTAAATTGCACCAGTTTGATGTTTATGCATAGGGAGAAGTGGTTGAGGCTAACTTACCAAACATGCTTCTTTTTTGTGTCTTTAAAGACAGGGAGTGCTGCATCAGCCGGCCAAATTTGCAACAGAAAAAATAAAAATTTAAAGAAAAAATGAACATTCCGACTTGGGTTAGGGGGTCTTCATTTCAACAGAAATGGACAACTTCTATTTCTATCACAACTATATGGGACCACTCTCTCCGTGTGAAAAATATACAATTTTAACATTCGTATTAAATAGTTTCTTGAAAATAACCCTTTTAAGATTTTTTTTTTGTTTGTTTTAGAAAATAGTAAATACCAAACAGCCCCTGAGAATTTTACATGCTTGTTAGATGTCCTAATAGCAACTAGCATTTATGGCATGGGCAGCCATTCATTCAATCAAACAACAATAAATGCATGATCGAGCATGATTGAAACACATATTTGAGATCATTCATGTGAAGTTGTTTTGATGCATTTCAACTGGACATTGTTTCTTTAAAGAGTTTGGCAATAACAAAATTTTGTCAGGCAATTATCTCTTTTATTAAAATAATATTAGCCTCAGCCACGAAGTCTTTACTTTGTAAAATATCTAATCTCACAAACTGTTAATATATTAGTAAAATGAGCTCTGTTCGTCGTGAAGATTCGAACTTCGCACTCTGATTAAATTGTGTATTAATTTCGTGCTCTGATTGAAACGTGTATTACGTACATTTATTTTTTTAATTTTAATTTTTACAATCTAATCTCATAAACTTATATACATTTGTAAAATGAGCTCCTCTCATAAAATTTTAAATTTTGCATCTTGATTAAACTGTATATTGTCAGCGTATATATCATACGAAACATATTTTAATCAGAGTATGAAATTCGAAACTTCAAGAAGGGAACACAATTTAGCAATGTATTATTATAAGTTTGTGAGATCAGATATTTGTAATGATTAAAACTGGGGAAATGGCTGAGCATGATGTTCCTTTATGGTAGGTCCAACACCCTTTTGCAACATTTTTAGTGGATGTTAAAAGTTGATATCATAATTACATTCTTTCATTGCTGATTGATTGGGATTAAAACCAGTACTGTATCAAGTTGACAATGCTGGTATATTCTGTGAAGATTTAACTAACTAGAATCCTTTGGCTGGCCCTCCATTTGCATTGTAAATATTTCTCTGACTTGGCTCCCAACATTGTCATGATTATCAGAAAGTTTTGTGCCTAGTTTCTTTTTGGGCCTACAATGAACTTTGGTTGAATGTAGTCTCATTATCACATTCTTATGGAAACAACCTAGCTATATATGTCATAGATATGGAGGTTATATTGACGCAGCACATTTTATTATGAGATTCATCACAACATAAGAGAATAAATGGTTAAAATTCAAAATCTAAATTATGTTGATAAAATTTAATAATTTTGAAGTCTACTAGATTATATTTATAGAGAAAATAAACTCCTATTTTGACTTGACAACTAAATAAGAAAAGAAATCTTATTAAAACTAAAAAATAATAAGAAGAATTGGAAAAAAAAAAATCAAAATTGGGAAAATTTTGAGTTATGCCCAAAATTGAGAACTAGTGAAGATAATAAGAAGATTAAGCAAACGGAAACTCAATATGAGTTTTCTAAGTGAAGAAATTGAAAAACAAAAAATTCATAAAATAGTAAAAATACGTAATTGAAAGATTAATTGTACAAATTTAGTTTGGATCATTACAGAACCATTAGTTTTGACCGTTGGGCCGTAGTCTTGGATTAAGTATAAGAATTTTCAGAATTTTTTTATGTGAGGTAATCGTCACCAAAACATTTTGAGAAAGTGTTTTCAACAATCGTCACAAGACAATTTGTCTTAAAATTAGACTACTTTCGCTCTTATTATCTCATGAATTATTCTATCACTTGTTTTACATCGTTAAACAACTTTCTTCGTTACCTCACTTTCTTTCTAGTGCACAGAGTTCTGAATTGTTGAATACAAATGCTCTTACACAACTTTCTTTCTATTTATATCAATCCCTTCCTAGCTTACCAGTACACACCATTAACAATGTCCAAGCTTCTTCTCCCCCACCCCACAATTATTTCTCTCTCTCTCTCTCTTCCAATGCATTTCTTTCTTTAACAACTTTATTCATTTTTTTACATATAATTATATTTGTTGTGTGGGTCTCACTCAGATTAAACCAAGTTTTTTTATAATCACGCGTTTAAAGCTGTGGGGCTTTCATTTAGTGAAAGGATTAAGGGGCTTTATGTGTTCTCTTTTTCCTCTTTTTTTCTTCTTTATCTTTCTCTTTTAACTAATTAATTCATTGGTTACATGTTGCTTGCTGGCTCTACTGCTACTGTATCTATCTTCTTTCACAGTATATCTGCCAAAATTCAGGCTTTACTTTTCACTTCACTACTTTCTGCATTTCACAAACCTTTATGTTTTCTTTTACCCCAAAAAACAATTCCCATGGAAACTATACTTTTCTCAGCAAATTTTTTTCATGTGTAGAGCACGTGGCTTGTGCCACTTGTATATAACTTTGGAGGTCACTGTACATTTAAACCTTGAACCATGTTGTCATGTCAGGATATAATTGAATTCCAGAAATACTAAATTCTTGTGAGTAATGCACAATTTGAATTGAATGGGTGTGTTCGTGGTGGGAACACCACTGATTTTATATAAGATATCTAAACTTGATAAGATCTAGGGAGGATTGAAGTAGTAGCAGCACCCAAAAGCCAAGCTGAGGCTTTGGCTAATCGGCACACAACTTTGTTTCTCTAGGTTTATCCCATAAAACTACTTGTACAATAATCACCATACTTGCGGTAAACAAAATAGAAAATTTCAAACAAACAAAATAGACAGTAAAACAAGTGACACCAAATATACATAGTTAGACAAGTTGTCTATTTTCACAGCCAAAGCGCAACAAAGAATTTCATTAACAAAGATGAAGAATACAAATAGAAGTATTAAAACCTTGTCACAGTAGCCTAAAGATTATTCCTATCACTCTCTCTCACAAATTTTTTTTTTTTTCGGAAAAAATACAATAGATAGTGTTCTCAAATCTTAAAATACGAAATCGGACGAAATTGAATCCCAAGTGTTGATTGGTACACAAAATGGGATTTTTTGATACTTGAGTATCACTGCGCCATTTTCTAATTTTTTTTTCCAAATGTGTCAAAATGACATGTACTGATTGGCCAACAAAATGAGAATTTTTTAAGTCTAAGTGCTGATTAAAACACCCAAAAAAAAAAATGCCTGAAATAATTTTGGATGCAAGTCAGTTCGAAAATGCAAGACAGCAATAACAATAAGCACTTTAAAATCGTAGTCACCAGGTGATGCGGGCTAAAACATTGCTAGTTAAACCCCTAAAACTTTCCCAATGAATTTTCCCATGAGAGCATCTTTTACAACATTACCACACTGAGAGCGAGTTTTATATTTACATGTCAGTGCCAATAAGAGTTCAAATAACACGTACATGTCATCTTGCTTTCCTCTAGATGGGTCCTCATTAGGTCAAACGCCAGTTAGTGGTCTTTTCATGATGTTTAAGAGGATCTTTCCTCGTGCAATGGGTGTGATGACTCCAAAGTCCAAGGTGGGAATTGGCTAACAACCCACTTGCTTTATAATTAGATTACTCATACTGTTAAAAAGACAGAAATTACAGCAATCATTCCTGAAGATTATGTAAAAATTATCTCTATATTATATGAGGATTGATGTTCTTAATTGTCTTTTAATCAAAATTATAAGGCAGTTCAATAACAAAAAGGCTTCCACTTTTCTGAAATGTTACAAGGACACACTCTATAGCTTGACATGGCATATTATTTCTTGGTGACAGTTTATTAATTGATGAAGCTATCATAGGCCTTGCAGTTGAGTTGCAGTTGCAGATGAGACAAATTTCAGAGCAAGAAAGTTTAGCTGAACTAAATTTTTATGGTCAAGAGAATTTAAGGTCTAAAACTGAAAATTTTACATAAAGTCTTTTTTATATTCTAATATATATTAATATAATTTTTTATTCAAAATTTATTTTTCTTACTTTATTATATGAAAAATTATTAATTAAGTTTTTGTACACAAAATTTAGTTTTTGTTTTTTGTTGTTGTATATATATTAATTATTTTTATTCTTTTTTATTTTATTCATTGTATATTTTTTAGACTACAAGTATTTATCACATTTTTTATTGCTGGTAAAATCACTAGTTAATGGTTTTTTTTTTATTTTTCTTTTATGTAATGGAATATTTTAAAAGTTTGGAAGTTAGAAATTTTGTTATATATAATAAATATTTTAATTATATTCTAATTTTAATAATATTATTTATTTACAAAATTTATAAATTAAGTAATATAAAAGTATTACGTTATCAAAAAAAATTTATAAAATATAATTAGTCAGTTTTATAATTTTTCTTTTAATCTTAGACTTTTATGAAATTTAAACTCCTAATTAGTTTATACTATATAATTGTAAAAAATTTGGGATCTTCTGTACAAGTGGAACCTAAAACAATTGCTTTTCTTCCTTTATGGTTGAGCCGGCAATGTAAATTTTCATCTTTTTTTCTTTTCTTTTCCTTTCCTTTCCTTGGTCTTATTTTCTTTCGAGCTTTAATCATCAATAATTCATCACAACAAGATTATTCTTCCCTTGACTGCGGGTGCTATTATAACCAAGGAAGGAATATCTTTCCAATCTTTGCACAAATATATGTGAAAAACCCAATTTAGTTCATACAAAAGGTCCTAAAAGTCTCAGATATCTTTCTTAATTGATGAAAAATGATCTGAGCCATCAATCCTAGCTATATCATTAGGAGATATTCCATTTCCATGGGACTCCCAGAAAGCTCTAGTATTACTTCAAGTGCTAAGGATCTCCTCGTTTACATCAATCTCAATCAATGGGTGGAAAAGTATCTGAATGTGGCATTTGGTGCATTGGATGGTTCTTTGTGGGGATTGATTGGCAGAGCAATACTGTCTCAACTTTTTTTGACAAGATGTCGCAATAATAATCCAATCACACTAGAGGAACTGGGATTTTATCGGAAAAAAAGGTTCCTTTGGTAGATGGGATATGGGTTGGGATGTTGGGTGATTTTCATAAATTTATTTGAATTTTTTATGATAAGTTGTGACTTACGGCAATTTTTTTTTTGGACCCTTTTTTGTTTTTTCTTTATTGTAATTTTTTTATATAAATTTATTGTCTTTTTATAAAATTTTGATTTTAAGAAAAAATAATTTTCATTCAAAAAGAAGGGATTCCAGTTCTTGTAATATCTTTGATATATAATGAATTGATCATCGTTATTTGTAAACGTAAGTATCTTGTCAAATCATATAAATGTTTTGTATTTTCTGGATGTTTTGTTTATTTTTCTTCTTTTGAGATCAATGTATTGTTTATTTAATCGTTTTTTCAAAATACGGGATTACCCGACATTCATGACTGTCATATGTCTGGAAGGTTTTTATTTGTCTTTGTTAAAAGCAATATTTTCAGACTCAGCCCGTTCATCGAATCAGAAAAATATCTGAGTTACGGGTTATCGGTTCAACCGGAATCAAACCGTGATGTCATAATTACGTAATTAATAAATTTAATTATACATATTATTGATATTTTAAATTTAAAAAATTATACAAAAATTACTAAAAAATTATATAAAATTATTTTGCAAAATATGAATTTTCTTAATATGTAAAACTTCAAGAAAAAAATAAAAAAAAAGTATAGTAGACATACCTTATTACAATGTTGAAAGTTGAAACTTTATTGTTATTCTTCCATAATCACAAGGACCATAACAAAAATCATATTAACATCTAATCCAAGCATAATCCAATAATTTTAGTCTTCAATTACATGAAAAAAAAAAAAAGATACAAACACTAATAATCATGCATAAAATAAAATAAAATTATTAAAATACCACATGATACAAAGATATAATACTGGAGTTTCAAACTTCAAGGGTTTAAAATTTTAAATACAATCCAAAATAAATTTAATAATTTTGGACGATCTGACCGGTGACCTAGTACCAGGTCACCCGGTTCGACGGTCGGACCGGCCGGTTTTAACGATTTTGTATTTTTAGAACGGTTTTGAACTATAAGCGGTTTTATGGGTTAAACCGGACCGTTTTATGAACTGGTCAATAGTTGAACCGGTCCGAGTTTTAAAACATTGGTTAAAAGCTCAACAAATTATACACGTAACATTTCATGATTAATCGTCATTAAATAATATCTTGGATTGGGTGCGTCGCATTATTTTGCAAAAGGCGAAGAGATGGGACCCCAATGTCTCATGCTATTATCACGGGTTCAATCTGAACAATGAGAGAAAACACAAAATTGAAACTTATTGGTTTGCAGGTGGAAAAGTTGAAGAAGATATCTAATTGTCTTTAAAGCTGAGCTAACAAGGAGTTTACAATCCTGTCATGGTAGTTCAACAATTAATTATATAATCAGAAATGATTGAAGAAGCCAATGATAAAACAAACAGTTAAAACTTTGGCATCTCCTTCTTTCATTTAGCTTTCAGAAACCTGAGTTTGTCTGTCTATTTGTGCAAACATGAGTGATGGAATTGATAAGCAACGGCCAAACCTTGGAAGGGCTGGGGTTGGCTGCAGCCGTCCCAAAAATTTGAAAAAGATACATGTAAAATTTTAATTATTTTCAAACTATTCCATCCTAAGCTTTATTCATCTTTTCTCTCATTTATCGCTCTAAAATTTTGGACCATCTCAAAATTTTGGCCTAACTCTTTAACCATCTTAATTCTTCTTAAAGTATATCAAATTTTGATGTTTTCTTGAAAATTTCCTCCTTTAATATTTGTTTGGATAATAAGAAATTTTTCTTTGTCATTTATTTGAAGGATTTTGATTTTTTTTTGAGTAAAATTTTATTCTTGAAGCTTTGTTTGGTCCTTAAGAAAATTTCTATTACCATTTATTTGATGGATTTTGATGCTTTCTTACTAAAATTTTTTCATTTAAGCTTTGTTTGGTAACTAAGAAAATTTAAGAACAACGAAAGAAAATACAAACTTACTACTTTTCTCCTTTAATTACATGTAAATTTAAGAACCTTTCAAATATGAATCATTGACAGCACATTGTTAGGAAGAAATAAATACTCATAGTCTCTCTAATAAGAGGAATAAGACTTCAATTCACGACCTTTCTTATAAAAAAAGACATGCATGAACAACTAGACAAATACTAGTCGATTAACCAGCCCTTTTGGCAACTTTTGTAGTAGTAATAATTTAGGTAAATTGATATGTGATATGTGGGTCATTTGATATTTGAAATGTACTCTTGTAATTTATACTGTTATGTTTTAGAAGAGATGAAATTTACTGGTGAGCTGCATGATGACGAGTCTAACCTCCTTTAAGAGAGGTGAGATGAAATTGGAAGACATAAATCCGTCCTTCAGCCCAACTGCTCAGATGCTCAAACGTAGTTGGGTTCGATCTAAATTGGGCTTTTATGCTTACCCAACTTCTTCATTCGTAAAGTTACTTCGAGGCCATGGTAGCAAGTCCACAAGTCTTGACGCAGGCTTGGATATCCAAAACTTATGTCCAGTTAGTTACAGCCCATTAAGTTAAATGGGCTACAAAGCAGATGTGATTGGGCTAAGAACGTAAGACCCTAAGCTGAAAGAGCCCACATCCATTCTGCAAGTGAATTAGGGTTTTGAGACGGATATTAGCACTGCCGTCGAGACCGAATAGGGTTCATTTTTGCTTGGAAGCCTTGACAGAGAGGGAGAGAGAGGGGAGAGAAACAGAGGGGCGCCATGGGTAAGAAGAAGAAGATGATTGTCGCTACTTCATTTTCTTTACATGTATCAGTGGGGTTTTCTCATACTGACTATTTTATTTCCTTTGTTGTTGTGTGTTATGTGTATGTAAATATAGCAAGGATCAAGGTTCACGAGCTAAGAGGTAAAACAAAGGCTGAACTGTTGAGCCAGTTGAAGGATCTGAAAGCAGAGCTTGCTCTTCTCCGTGTCGCTAAGGTCACTGGTGGTGCCCCAAACAAGCTCTCCAAGATGTACTCTCTCTCTCTCTCTCTCTCTATATATATATATATATATATATATGGGATAAAAACGATGAATTCACTTTTTTATTTGGCTTTGTGTGTGGATGCAGAAAGGTGGTGAGGTTGTCAATAGCGCAGGTGCTGACGGTGATCTCGCAGAAACAAAAGGCGGCACTGAGGGATGCCTACAAGAATAAGAAGTACCTGCCCCTTGATCTGCGTCCCAAGAAGACCAGAGCCATCCGAAGACGTCTCACCAAACACCAGGTACTTGTCTTCCATTGTCATCTTGCCGCCATACTTGTGCACTTCATATGTTTCTATACTTTTGCGTGGTTTTGATTCATGAATTAATATACTTATGACTCTATTTAAGTGTTAGTGGAATTTTAGGTGTTGGAAATTTTTAGCTGTAACTTATCGAAAAAAGAAATTGTTAGCTGTAATGTTAAATTGAAATAATTTTTTTATGGAAATGCAAATTGAGATCACAACAATGTGTAGTGTCGTGCCCCTCAAAATTGATTGTGGGAATTTGTTCTTATATTTTCCATGGCTCCTGCACTGAATGATGCCTGGCGTTGATTCCTTCATTAGTTGAATGTTTGAGTTTTTGTTATTTGGCCGAATTTTGCCAAACTGATATTGTCAAGTTGAAATGATCTTTTGTTTTGACCTTGTGGTTTCACTGAGTTTTCTGTCTTTTAAGTGTAAATATCTTTTGGAGTATTTACGTTGTGCTTATGCAAATTCAGTTGTCAAGGTGTGTAAAGTCAAATTCATGCCTTTTTTTCCATCTTCAAAATCTACGACTATGTACACATTTGCTTAGAGTTTCAATCACCTCAATTTTCTTAATGCAATTCAGACATTCAGTTGTCATATATATTTCATGTTTTTTTAAGGGCTACTGTTTTAAGAAAATAAGTTTGGTGGATGCTTGTATTTTGCCTCTTGAGCCTTTAAGGCTTGCAATTTGTTGTTAAAGTACTACAACTTTGGCAATAATATTAGGTAATATTTGTGAATTCTTAGTTTTATTGAATCTTCTTCTACACTTTGACCAGTTAGTTAGTCATTGGGCTACCTTGGTTTGATATGAGCCAAGCTGGAGCTCAATTGAAGGCTTGAAGCTGAACCTTAGCTTCATGTCAAGCTCATTCCTATTCTGGCATAACATGTTTGGCCTAGTTGGAACTTGGGGTGGGATTGTTGACTTAGGTGAAGCTTTGTCCACTTTGTGTGTATTAATTTGTTCTTTTATGTAATTGTTTGCTCTTTTGAGAGGATTGAATTACATGCATTATTTTATAATTTCATATGACCATATCTAAAGTAGAAACCAAACATTTATTAGTTTGATTTTGAGTATAGGGCTTTTGGCTCTATTATACTTGGTGAGCTTAGTGTAAGCAGGGCCAGACCTGAGAACAGGAAACAGTGGGCTGTAAATTTTAATATATCAGGCTCCTAGCAAAACCACAATTTTCCCCTCTTATTGAAGCTGTATCACACTGCTACATGGAATAAGGGATAATTTTTCCCTATTTGGTTTTATTCTCTGTTTCTTATCTTTTTTTCATTAGTTCTTTTTTCTCCCTTTTTTTCCTTGTGCATTCAGGTTTGGGGGTGACATAACTTGAGTTGAAATAGTAAAAAGATATCTGATAACGTGTGATTTAACTGAGGTGATGACCTTAAATAGAGCAAAATAGCAAGACATAATTCATATGGACTACTCCAATTAGTTGGGATAAAGTTTTGTTGAATTGAGTATCTTCTTGTCTTGAAATGCTATATATGGTTTTGTGGGACGTTGAGCCATCAAGTTGGCTTTTGTTTAAATAGACAGCTGCTTCAGTCCATGTTTCTTGGTTGCATTAAGATGCATAAACTACCATATTATCTTGACATCTTTTAATATAAACTTCAATTTCTAGCTGCCTTGATATATAGGTGTCTCAATATATACACTGGTTTGATGACTAAACCACTGTGTTACCTTGATATATTATTTGGTGGGACTTTCCTCATAGAGGCTTTGATGGGCTCGGGTAATAGGTGAGAGGGAAGATACTATTAAGTGGAACCAGGTCTGAATGGGAGGTTCAACATAAGATCTTATTATAAGGACTGGGTGCACTTTTCGTGAAAGGTATTTGGAAGGTGAATGTTCCTTCTTAGGTATCATTTATTGTTTGGATTGTAGTGTTAAGCAATTCTCATGTTGGATAATTTGGGGAAAAATAAGAAGCTCCTCCCGAATTCGTGTTGTGTGCAAGAAAGCAGAAGAATTGACCAATTGTCTTCTGCTCCACTGTACGGTGGCTACAGATGGTTGGTCTATGCTTTTTGTGGCTTTTTAACTATGTTGGATTATGCTTAGGTCGGTGAAGGAGCTTATGATGTGTTGGGGGATGGCTTGTCTGAGAAGCGTGTGGTGAGTGTGGAATTCAGCCCTCTGTGATATGGAGCAGTTGGTAGGAATGCAATCGGCATACTTTTGAAGAGTTGAGGGGTCCTATTCATCAGTTTAAAAAAAGATATTAGATTATTTTTTTTGGGATTGTATAGAAACATCCCATTTCTCTGTCTTCATTTGTTAATTGGGAGGAGATGAATTGTATAGAGGACGTAGGTATGTTTTTTGTTTTTGCTTGTACTTGGTGGGTGCCTAGTTTATAATAGAATCTTGTTTGAAAAATAATAATTACTGAGGTGCCTTTGTAAATAGTTGCCTCACATCTGTGAGGTTTAATTTGGGATGCCCCAATATGGTCATCTCAACATGTAGTTTTCTCAGTATATGGTCTTGACTTGTGGACCCTAAACTACCATGTTGCCATGAGAGATAGTTGCCTTAATTTTATGTTGTCAACAATCATAGTTGCTTCAATATCTGTATCTACCATGTCTGGATTTATGGTTTATTACCTGATTGGACTTTAAACTACAACAGTGCCTCGATCTAACATGGATCGATTTCAACTACCATGTTTCTTAGACAGTTCCCTTGTTACCTTGATGCCTTAATCTACGTTACCTCAATAACTGAAACAAATTACGTTACCTCAATATGCTGTTCAATAATGACAGGACTGGTAGTACTTTAAACTGCCATTAGTCTTGGTGCAATGTTCCCCTTGGTACATGAAAAACACCTTGTTTCCTAGGTTGATATTCTTTATGGATGTTATGTTTCAATAGATGGATTATAGCATGTTGCTTTCATGTATGTTTTGGTGGGGTTTTGAAGTATGTCATCCGGATGGATACTTTACCTTGTTGCTGTAAATGATTTTTGCCATAATGTGTAGAAAATATCATGTTTCCTGACACATTGTGCTTCGATTTATGGTATGGATGTACCCTAAGTCCTTAAACTATCACATGGCCTTGATTCATGGCAATTAGAATGTTACTGGGTATACATTTACCTCTATATCATATCTTCTTAATTGTTAGTTTCTTTAATATATGGAAACTAACATGTTGCCTCAATATATTGTCTGATAGTTCCTTAAACTACCGTAATGACTTGATATGGCTTTACATGCTTTTATCCCTGAACTCTAGGTTATTATATGGTCAAATGTGGAGATTGTGGCTTGCAAAAATGTTATTTGTTAAATGTGAATTTTTTTTTTTTGAATGCCTTTTTTATTTTCTTCCGGTGTTTCATGTAGGCATCTTTGAAGACAGAACGGGAGAAAAAGAAGGAAATGTATTTTCCAATGAGGAAGTATGCCATTAAGGTTTAATGATTGGTTTACTTTGGAAGGCAAATTTGGTGTTTCTACTCTTTAATTGCCGAGGATAGTAGTATTTTTTATTCCTTTTAAGTTGATTTCTTACCTGTTTACCTGGACATGCTATGAAATGAGAACTTAAATATGAGTTTTTATTAGTTAAAATTTTTTCTCCGTGTGATTCTGTAGTTGGTTTCTTTAGGTTTTTGGGGGTGGGATTGCTCACATTTTGTTACCGTGCATGCTTCATTCTCTATTATCAAGTGTTTCCACCTGCCGAACTATTTAGCCTTGAACTTGGGCATTAAAGAATCTATAACTGTGTTAGTCTTGGCCTTTTTTTCCCGTGTAATAAGAAGAAAAAAATTGTTAGCAGAAATAATAGGCAAGGTGGAGTGTTGTTGTCATTGTATCCATCAAATAGTTGTTGATGCATTATGGTCCTTCATAGCTGGAGATAAAGTGAGACACCGAAGTCCCTGATTGCAGAATGCAGACTCGCCTGTTTGCTTGACGATTAGCACCCTCCATAGAGTAGGAGAAGAGACCCTGCCAATATGGCCAACCCATCCACAACATAACAAATGTGAAAAGCTGACCCATGCCTAACTGAATTTGCCAAAAATCATATTGCATAATTGACGAAAATACATGGGGAATTAAGGACTTGTCAGTACCGCACCTAAACTTGGCGTAGTCATGCAGTTGATCAAACTTCAGTATCAGTGCCAAAGCGAGCAGCAGGAGTCATTCGTGATGCATGCTCAGAATAAACGAGTATTAGAGGCACAAGTGCAAGATACCCCAAAATAAACAGAAAGGAAAAAGCTCAACACGAGCACTCTTTGTAGTTTCTGTTTAGTTAATTTAGTGTAATGTCACGCATGAAATCGGTGAATTTAATCTTATACAAGATTAATTTCACTAAAGTTGGACTCAAGTAGCACAAAAACATTTTTCATAATCCTTACATTGACACTGTAATCTTTGTTCTCTTCAGAAACCGGCACCTTACTTTAATCAAATTAACAGGTGTTTTTGCAGATCATACTAACACGGTATGATTTTTGGTCTCACAAGATTGAGAACTCATCAGAAGAAGCCTGTGGAGCTATGTTGTCACTCACTGATTTTAGTGTTGGGCTGTAGATGGAATCACAGTCAGGACCAGGAAAAAAAACTCCAGAAAAAAGAAGTCAAAAATTTGCGTTTTGCATGTAGAATGTGTTGGAATAATCTGAAAAACAAAGAAATTCTTAAAAGCTTGAGAACAACACAGAAGGCTGAAAAATACTACTTGTTTAATTGATTGACTGAAAGTTGCTTAAATAGAAAAAATATAGTAACAAATTTAGCAAATGATAAGGATCTAACTTGTTTCATGACTAAAAGACTTCCATAACTAATGGGATACTCCTAGTAACTAGGACACGGTAACTAACTTCTAGAAGAACAGGACAAAAAAGACTTATTCGAATGACAAAACTTAATTAAAATAAATCTTAGTACCCTCCCTTAAACTGATTTATGCAGAAAACAGTTTAGGATTGAACATCTTCTTCAGTCCTAAGCAAGTGCCATCCCTTGAATCACATCATGTGAAGAATAAACTCCAAGTATGCCTTTGAGCTTTATGAATATTGGTTGTTTGAGAGGTTTAGTCAGGATATCAGCAGCTTGATTCTCACTTTTGCAGAATTCTAACTCAACCACGCCATCCTTGCAAAGATCACGCAAGAAATGATAATGAACATCTATATGTTTGCTTCTCCCATGCATAACTAGATTCCTTGAAAGCTTTATAGCAGAAACATTATCACAAAATATTGTTGTTGGACTTTCTTGCTAATGACCAAGAACTTCAAGCTTTCTTCTCAGCCATATGGCTTGACAGCAACATGAAACAGCAGTTACAAACCCAGCTTCAGTTGTCGAAAGTGTCACAATTTGTTTCTTATTTGATGACCATGAAACTGCACCTAAGCTCATTAAGAACAAACTACTAGAACTGCTCTTTCGATCATCAATATCTCCTGCATAATCACTGTCAGTAAAACCAAGGAAACTAGGTTCTTCACGCTTTTTGTAAAGAATACCAAAGTCTGTTGTACCTTTTAAGTATCAAAATATTCTCTTGGTTGCCTTGAGGTGCATCTCAGTTGGATTTTCCATGTATCGACTAATTAAACCAACCACGTGCATGATGTCTGGCCTTGTTGAAATCAAATACATCAAACTTTTAACAATTTGCTTAAAGTAGGTGCTATCAACTTTCTCACCATTAGGATCTCTTGTCAACTTCAAACAAGTTTCAGTTAGTGTCCCAACTGGATTGCAATTCATCATTTGAAACCTTGTAAGAACCTTAAGAGCATACTTCTTTTGACAAATAAAATTACCAACTGCTTCTTGTACTATTTCTATGTTGAGAAAATAGTGCATCAATCCTATATTAGTCATATCAAACTCATTCATCATAGACTTCTTAAAATCATCAAACATATCAACATCACTTCCAGTGTAAATCAAATCATCAATATACAAAGCATACGATGAGCATTTTACCTCCATCACCAGTCTTGACATACAAAGTAGGTTCATATGGGCATTTTGGAAACCTTGTTTGACAAAGTAGGCATCTATACGACTGTACCAAGCTCGTGGTACTTGTTTTAGCCCATAAAGTGCTTTCTTCAATATGAGAACCTTTTCCTCTTTGCCTTTTTGTACATAGCCTGGAGGTTGATCTACAAACACTTGTTATTGCAACTCATCATATAAAAACGCAGATTTACGTCCAATTGAAAAATAGGCCAACATTTTTTAGCAGCTAAAGAAATTACCAATCGAATTGTGTCTTGCCTCACAACTGGAGCAAACACCTCTTTGTAATCGACACCATACTCTTGTTTGTATCCCTTTGTCACCAAGCGAGCCTTGTGCTTGTCAATCTCGCCTTTCTCATTCAATTTGGTTTTAAAAACCCATTTTACTCCAATAGTTTTTTGTCCCTTAGGCAAATTAGTGAGCTCCCATGTGTTATTTTTCTCAATGGATTTGATTTCAACGTCCATTGCCTTTTGCCACTTGGTATCTTGGACTGTTTTTTCAAAAGAAATAGGATATGAATCTGCAAACAATACAAAATGAGCAGTAGTGTCATCATCAAAGAGTTCATCTCCATTTATATAATCAATCATCCAAGTTGGCCTTTTTCTGCTCCGTGGTTGATCACCATCTGTTACGGGATCTGCCATAATTCCATCGAAGGATTGCATTTGTTGATCAATCTTATCATTTGTAGCAAAAGAGGATTAATGCTTCTCTTCAATGCCTTTTTCGATTTCATCAATAGCAATTGAACTTTGCTGTTGCCTTGAACCTTTTTCAGTCCAATTCCACGTACTCTCTTCATAAAAACCACAACACAGCTGATAATCACCTTCTTATTAATAGGATTGAATAGTTTGTAAGCTTTAGAATGCTCACTTACACCTAGGAAGACACACTTTTTACCTTTGTCATCAAGCTTCTTCCCTTTCTCATTTGGAATGTGTGCATATGCAATGCACCCAAACACCTTGAAGTGATCTACTACAGGTTTCTTTCCACTCCAAGCTTCCTCAGGCGTCATGTTTTTAATAGAAAAGGTGGGACTTCTATTCAAAACATGAATGCTCCATAACACTACCTTAGGCTAGAACTTCTTGAGAACTCTTCTTTTAACCAGCAGACTTCTAACCATGTTCATGATCGTTCTGTTCTTCCTTTTCGATACATCATTCTGCTGAGGTGTATAAGAAGTTGTAACTTGTCTTCTAATGCCTTGCTCATCACAAAAGGCTTCAAATTCATTCGAACAATATTCTCCTCCACGATCAGTACGTAGAATTTTGATAGCTCTACCAGTTTCTTCCTCAACCAGTGCTTTAAAGCTTTTAAATGCATTAAAAGCTTCTGATTTTTCCTATAAAAAGTACACCCAAGTTATTTTGCTAAAGTCATCGATAAAAGAAACAAAATACTGCTTGTTACCATTCGAGACCGGATTGATGGGGCCACAAATGTCAGAATGCACCAATTCTAGCAGGTTTTGAGCTCTCTAGACCTTTCCTTTTGGGATTGAGTCACGGTGTTGTTTGCCAACAACAAATTCTTCACAAACTTGAGAAGGAGGAATGATCATAGGTAGGCCTGTCACCATCTGCTTTTGATAAAGTGTTTTCAGCCCATTAAAGTTCAAATGGCCATAGCAAAGATGCCAAAGCCATGTTGGATCCTTCTCCTTAGCCATCAAGCAAGCTTGCATACTTTTGATTCGTAGCGGAAACAATTTGTTTAGAGACATCTTATAACAACCCGACCCAGTTTTAGGGGATTAATACATTAATTTAAATGTTAGAAACTCTGAGGGCTAAAATGAAAATAATAAAAGCCATAATGGAACAAACAATATTAAAATTGCCTAATACGACATGAAAATCGAAAATGATCAAAAGGATCCGAATCCTAAACTAAAATGAAAAATAAATAAAATAAATAACAATGATACTGAACCTCGGCTTTCAGCCAAATTTACTGACATGCCACCGATATGCGCCATAAATTAAGATTTTATGAAATAAAATATTAAATACTATAAGGTAGACCGAAAATTATGCTTAGACGTATATACATGAATATATGGTCTTATATATCTAAAGGTTAAAAAAAAAAATCAAGACTTAATATATATAGATATATATATATATATATATATATAAAATTGTATGTATATATATGTTTTATAAGCTAGAAGCTTCCAATGGAAGCGGCTGAGCTTCACATGAAGTTACTAGAAGCAATAAACTAGGAAAACTTGTAGGAGCCGAAATATATGTACAGATAATATATGTACAGATATAGATACACACATATATATATATATATAGGACAACTTCTAAACTAAACTAACAAAAAGAAGCTTCTAGCATGAAGCCTCTAGTATTTCAGGTAGCAGCCAAGTGATAAGGAGAACTCTAGAGCTGTCTGCATCTCTCTCTCTCTCTCTCTCTCTCTCTCTCTCTCTCTCTTTCTATATATATATATATATATATGTCTCAGTCTGCAACAAAAATGGTTAAGCAACCCACTCTTGAGACAAAGAAAAAGAGAGATAGAGAGAGAGAATTGCTGCAGTCGTGCAAGCCACCATGGATGAAGGAAGATGAGAGCTTCTAAGGTCATTCTTGGGACCAAGGTATGAGCTAAATCCCTCATCTTGTGTTCTGTAGATAATAAAAGGAACCAAAAAGTGTAGGAAAAACTGAAAAAGAAACTTAAGAAACGTCTTTGTGACTCACGGCCAAAAATCAGTAAAACCTTAAGTTAAACCAAACTTAATTTTGGGCATGGGAATAGATAGAAAATCATGTCAGGATTCTAAAGCTTTTGGAATCAAGTAAAAAGGTCAACAAATGACCATTTTAGGGCTCACCAATGCATGGCCGGAATAGTAAATAGGTGTTGGAAAATTGTGCATTTTGAGGTTCCAAATGATCCCAAACGATTTAATAGAGGTTTAGGATTAAATTAGAGCAAAAATCTATGAAAACCGACGTGAAAATAGGAAGAAAAATGAAGAAATTGATTTGCAATTCCGGCACCGGAGTAAACGCTGGAATGTCGTGGTGAAGATGGGTCTATTTTGGAAATGGGTCAGACTTGGGTCGGGTCCGGTCAGGACCCGACCAAACACAGACATTGTGACACCGTTTAAGAGCTTAATTTTAAGTTGAATTCCCCTGTTTAGTGACAAAGGTTATAAATTAAAACTAAGAATTCAAGCCTAACTTAAACATGGATAAGGAAAATAATAGGATTATTGCATTCCAGTTCTTTACAGTTAGGTGAACCGGCTAGTTCACAATGTCTTTGGTCCGGTCTAGGGTTTAACCTAATAAACCTAATGGCTCAAGGGCTTAAATGAAAAGAAATTAAATCGAAACTTTATTAAATTGCGGTTTGACCCCAAGATTATGAGAAATTCTGTTTTGGCCCAATTCTTGGGATTTTTATGCAAATAAACCCCTAGAAAATAATTTAATAAATAAATAAATAATTAAATTATTTTATAAAAGGGTAAAATGACGATTTTACCCCTAGGCCATAAATAAAACAAATAAAGTCCAAATTAAAATCCAGAAGAGACTATTTTAACATTTTTGGACGTTTCAGACACAATGAAAATGTCAGATTAGATGTCTAGGGACTCCAGCGTGGTCCCACTATAAGAAGTAAAATTACCAAAATGCCCATAATATGATACGAAGCTTAAATAAAGTCCAAATTGGACGAAATTGATACCAATGGAAGCCCAAATAATTGTGAACTTTTATATATAATTAAATAATGATTCGGGATCAGAATGTCATAAAATGTGAAATGACCAAAATACCCTTAAGGATCGAAAATACAAAGTAAAGGCCGAATAAATTTTAAAAGAGGGCTACTATAACATAATTGACTGTCATAAGCATAATTATGAAAACTGAGGGACTAAATAAAACTCTGGGACAGACAAAGTATAAAATGAGAAATGATCGATATGCCCCGATAATCAAAAATAGATACCAAATGAGATCTAAAAGACTCATAAATTTTTATACGAGACCCGGCAATAAACTAAAGAGTGATGAATGCATCCTTATGACTTAATGAGCTTACTGGATGTTTAATGATGAAATAAAAACTGATTCAATGTACTTTATATTTCTAATCCATGATTATAAAACCATTCAAATGACAGAAAATGAGAAAGAGAGCTATGAAAAAGCTATTGCGATAATGGGATGGAAATGCAATGTTAAGAACTCAAGGTAAGTAAACTCAAACTCTATCATATATTACTCCTAGCCATGTCACATTCCTTTCATGATGCTGCCAGTTTGTACTCTATACCTGCCTGATGGTATTGATTTCCACGATTTGATACTTGTTTCTGTTATTGATTCATTGAGATCATGATTCTTGACATCCTTGTTGATAATATGGCATTTCCATGCTAATTTGTATGTTTTCACAACATGTACATCGCCTGTGGACATATGATAATCATGATATTATTGAGTACCTGGATTTTTGATCTGTCACAACGTCCGTCTGATGATATTGATCTCCATGACTGATACGTACTCTTGTTGTCGACTTATTGAGATCTCGATTATTGATATCTTTATTTGATTACCTGTATTTCATATCCTGTGGAAACGTGATAATCATGATTTTATTGAGTACCTGGAGTTATGATCTGTCACAACGTCTGTCTGATTCACAAATGCTTGAGGACCCACGGGTCAATGTTTGGGAGTGGCCTAATGATTAGTCCATGAGGGACATGTTATATGCATAGAGCTCTGGTGTTATTTGTTGATGTGGGCGAGGCTGGACCAAGGCGCAAGAGGGCGCTGTCAAGCCAGCAGACCCTGGATACGATGATGTGGGCGAGGCTAGACCTGGGCACGTGAGCGCGCTGTCAAACCAGCAGACCCTAGATAGGCACTCATGAGACTTTTGTATGTCAGCATCTATTCTATTAGTATTCAATGTCATTCATTGATATTCTGATGATGCATTCATGACTCAATTATATTGTCACGCCTACATTGATGATCTACTTCTGATTCAGATATTCCTTGTGAGTTTGTTTATGGCTTATCTGTTAATATGCTTCTTGTTGATTATGTACTTGTTGATTCTTGAGCTTAGATTGACATTTTACTACTATGGCATTTATATGGTGTTCAGGCCATTCCTTATATTTACTTTGTTGATCTATCTTGGGATGTGCCTTGGAGGTTTATCCATTTGTTAGTGACTAGCTTCTATGACATTCCTATTATTCATATCTTATTCTTGTTCATTATGATTCTTACCAATCTTTTGAGTTGACCTTGACCCATGGCAGAGTGAGGAGTTTACTTACTGAGCTAAATTAGCTCACTTCCTATTTATATCTTTTTTTCAGGTAATTTTATAAAAGAAGAAACAAAATGAGGCATCTAGTGGAGCTAGTGGCAAGCATGTGTACAAAATTGATGATTTGGAATGCGTACTCTATAAGGCTGATTAGATAATAGGTAATTATAATGTTGTATCGTAAGTAGAGATGTTAAACTTGATTAGTGGATCTTGATGGTCTGATAGCACTTGGAGATATATTTGATTGATGGTTATTGGAGTTGGGTTCATGATCAGATGAATCGCATTTGGTGTGGCTTCTGTATTAAATCATTAAGTGATTTACTGATTTATTGATATGATTTATCAGTCTATGCGATTCATCTAATTTTATACGGCCTGTCCATGTGGCAGTGTCGGTCGTTGCCCTTAATCCGCGTGGGGTGGGTTACGGGTCGCGACAGAATGGTATCAGAGCAATGGTTAATGATCTTTAGGGAAATGATTGAAGTTGATGTTTCTTGGGTGACTAGGATGATCAGATGATCAATAATTCTTGGGAGATAGAAGTAAGCTTATGAGTGAAATTGATGATCTTGAGAATTCGAGGATTATATCAGAGTTATAGGTTAATGATTATTTAAGAAAGATCATACCAGAATTAGATTTATGGACTATTGAGTAACTTAGATGATTAAATGATTGAGTGATTCTTAGAGATGATAGCGTGTTTAAGTTAATAATCTTTGGGAAAGACTAAGCTATGATTGAAATTGATGATTCGAGGGCAATTGAAATAATCAAATGCATAGTGATTTTGAAGATAGTAGAATACTTAAAGGGAAAGGTTAAGGAGTTGGGAAGAATCATACTAGTATTGAGGTTAATGATTTCTAAATATTTATGTTATGAATTGGTCAGTGAATTGAGAGACATAGAATTGAGATTGTGGAATCATGGGACGTCGATAATCTGACAACAAATTATAAAAGAGATAGTTTGAGGAAGACTAAATAGATAGTGACATGTGGGGTTTAAGACGTCGGATGGATTGATGATATGTTAGAAAAGTAAGGATTTTTGAATGAGTTATAGATAGACCCTGATAGGGTAAAGACATATAAAGCCTTGGGAGACAATTATTGAAAAATCCTGACTGTTAAAGTGAACATGATGTAATGTAATGATTCTAAGAAAAAGTTGATGAATGATAAAGATCACTGAAAAAATTCAATGGTTCTTATTGATCTAAGTGATGATATGACCTAATTGTGGCAGTATTTTGTTGGGTTAGCTGAATCTATTCTAAAAAGTAAATGATTAATGACTCTAAATGACCTTTGAAGATTGATGTGATCTGATGATTAAAGAAACTGAACTTGTAGTAGGTGTCTAGAAAAGCTTGAGAAGTCAATGACTATGATAAGTACTACATATTTCTTTGAAATACTATAAGGACACTTGTGATTAAGGTAGAAAGTAAGAATAACTAAATGTATACTACTAAAAAAGTTAAGAACTTCCATGGTGGGAAGATTTGATATAATCTTGATAAATTTTGAATGTCAAATATGATGATAAAATGATAGGATGGAAAATCGATTTAAACAATACTAAAATATGATATGAAATCTTTGACCTCAAATGAGATTAATCACCTCATGGTGTGACTTTGAAAACGCAGAATGAAGGGGAACTCCCTATATGGTTGAATAAATTCTCTAAGAGAACAAATATGTAAAAATTGAATAACGAGTGGGGAGGAAAATCTATTTTGAGAAAAAAAAAAAAAAAAAAAGGTAAGAGAAAACAAAATAATAACTAAATTAAAAAGTCATAAGACTTTGAGATCTGAGCTGTTCAAAAATGACGTGGGAAATTCAAGACAAACCAAATATGACATCCCAATTAAGAATACTTTTAAACTGTGTATCATTGCTATACTTTATTCCATAAAGAAATAAGAAATCAAAAGTCTATAAAGGCTCTACTGATAACCTGGAAGAAATTGAGGATTTGATTTCCTGAAACTATCCAATTAAAAAGATGAATGCATATGAATCCAAAAACAAATACAGGTGAATCGATGAAATATATGCAAATTTCTAGCTTGAGCAATTCTTAGAAATGAATATATACTTGAGAATCACAAATTAACATTATAAATAGATCTAAAATTACAACCCCCCCCCCCCCCCCCAATGAGGAAATGTTGTGATATAAAGGGCAGGTGAATAAATCATTCGCATAAAAAAAATAAATGGTATTTATGAATATAAAAGGAAATATGATAGTAAAATAAAAAGAGGACGAAGGGATTGTGAATCTTGTATGAAGATTTTCTTGGTTGAGGACATAGTATTTTAATATTAGTGATGAGACAAAAATAGATTTACATGGGAACTATGATGATGCAATTGGTGTGTAAAGATAATAAAAGCTTCTAGTAGTGAACACTCGAGTTTTGAGGAAAAACTCTTTAAAGGAGGGGAGAATATAACAACTCGACCCAATTTTAGGGGATTAATACATTAACTTAAATGTTAGAAACTCTAAGGGCTAAAATGAAAATAATAAAAGCCATAATGGGACAAGCGATATTAAAATTGCCCAATACGACATGAAAATCGAAAATGATCAAAAGGATCCGAATCCTAAAAAAAATGAAAAATAAATAACAATAATACCGAACCCCGGCTTTAAGCCAAATTTACTGACATGCCACCGATATACCATAAATTAAGATTTTATAAAATAATATATTAAATACTGTAAGGTAGATCAAAAATTACGCTTAGATGTATATACATGAATATATGGTCTTATATATCTAAAGGTAAAATATATATATATATATATATTAAGAGTTAATATATATCTTAATATATATATATATATATAAAAGATTGCATGTATATATATTATAAGCTAGAAGCTTCCAATGGAAGCTGCTGAGCTTCACATGAAACTACTAGAAGCAATAAACTAGGAAAACTTGTAGGAGCCGAAACAATTGACCAAAACAAGGGCAATCACTTATATATATATATATATATATATATATATATAGAGAGAGAGAGAGAGAGATATATCTAGAACCTGCTAGAGAATCTATATTATAGATAATATATGTACAGATATAGATACACACATATATATAGGACAACTTTTCAACTAAACTAACAAAAAAAAAGCTTCTAGCATGAAGCCTCTAGTATTTTAGAAAGCTGCCAAGTGATAAGGATAACTCAAGAGCTGTCTGCATCTCTCTCTATAAATATATATGTGTGTGTGTGTGTGTGTGTCTCAGTCTGCAACAAAAATGTTAAGCAACCCACTCTTGAGACAAAGAAAAAGAGAGAGAGATAGAGAGAGAGAGAGAGAGAGAGAGAGAGAGAGAATTGCTCAGTCGTGCAAGCCACCATGGATGGAGGAAGATGAGAGCTTCTAAGGTCATGCTTGGGAACAAGGTGTGAGCAAAATCCCTCCTCTTGTGTTCTGTAGATAATAAAAGGAACCAAAAAGTATAGGAAAAATTGAAAAAGAAACTCAAGAAAGCTCTCTGTGACTCACGACCAAAAATTAGTAAAACCATAAGTCAAACAAAACTTAATTTTGGGCATGGGAATAAATAGAAAATCATGTCAGGATTCTAAAGCTTTTGGAATCAAGTAAAAAAGTTAAGAAATGACTATTTTAGGGCTCACCGGTGCATGGTCGGAATAGTAAATGGGTGGCGAAAAACTATGCATTTTGAGGTTGCAAATGATCCAAAACAATTTAATAGAGGTTTAGGATTAAATTGGTGTAAAAATCTGTGAAAATTGACATGAAAATAGGGAGAAAAATGAAGAAATTGATTTGGAGTTCCGGCGCTGGCGCCGAAGAAGACGCCGAAATGTTGTGGTAAAGATGGGTCTGTTTTGGCGATGGGTCGGACTTGGGTCCAGTCGGGTCAGGACCTGACCAAACACAGACACTACAACATCGTTTAAGAGCTTAATTTTAAGTTGAATTCCCCTATTAGGTGACAGAGGTTATAAATTAGAACTAAGAATTCAGTCCTAACTTAAACATGGATAAGGAAGACAATAAGATTATTGTATTCTTGTTCTTTACAGTGAGGTGAACCGGCTGGTTCACAATGTCTTTGGTCCAGTTTAGGGTTTAACCTAGTAAACCCAATGGTTCAATGGCTTAAATGAAAATAAATTAAACCGAAACTTCATTAAATTACGGTTTAACCCCAAGATTATGAGAAATTTTGTTTTGGCCCAATTCTTGGGATTTTTATGCAAACCCCTAGAAAAATAATTTAATAAATAAATAAATAATTAAATTATTTTATCAAAAGGGTAAAATGATGATTTTACCCCTGGGTCATAAATAAAGCAAATAAAGTCCAAATTAAGATTCGGAAGAGCTTGTTTTAACATTTTTGGACGTTCTGGACACAATGAAAATGTCAAATTGGACATCTGAGGACTCCGGGGTGGTCCCACTATAAGAAGTAAAATTACCAAAATGCCCCTAATATGATACGAAGCTTAAATAAAGTCCAAATTGGACGAAATTGATACCAATAAAAGCGCAAATAATTGTAAACTTTTTTATATAATTAAATAATGATTATGGGTCAGAATGTCATAAAATGTGAAATGACTAAAATACTCCTAAGGATAGAAAATACAAAGTAAAGGCCGAATAAATTTTAAAAGAGGGCTAATATAATATAATTGACTGTCATAAGTATAATTATGAAAACTGAGGGACTAAATAAAACTCTAGGACAGACAAAGTATAAAATGAGAAATGATTGATATGTCCCGATAATCAGAAACAGATACCAAATGAGATCCAAAAGACTCAAAAATTTATATACGAGACCCGGTAATAAACTAAAAAATGATGAATGCGTCCTTATGACTTAATGAACTTACTGGATGTATAATGATGAAATAAAAACTGATTCAATGTGCTGTATATTTCTAATTCATGATTATAGGACCATTCAAATGACAAAAAATGAGAAAGAGAGCTATGAAAAAGCTATTGTGATAACAAGATGGAAATGTAATGTTAAGAACTCAAGGTAAGTAAACCCGAAGTCTATCATGTATTACTCCTAGCCATGTCGCATTCCTTTCGTGATGCTGCCAGTTTGTACTTTATACCTGCCTGATGATATTGATTTTCACGATTTGATACTTGGTTCTGTTGTTGATTCATTAAGATCATGATTCTTGACATCCTTGTTGATTATATGATATTTTCATGCTAATTTGTATATTTTCACAACATGTACATTGCCTGTGGACATATGATAATCATGATATTATTGAGTACCTGGAGTTGTGATCTGTCACAATGTCCATCTACTGATATTGATCTCCATAATTGATACATACTCTTGTTGTTGACTCATTGAGATCTCGATTATTGATATCTTTATTTGATTACATGTATTGTATATCTTGTGGAAACGTGATAATCATGATTTTATTGAGTACTTGGAGTTGTGATCTGTCACAACGTCTGTCTGATTCACAGATGCTTGAGGACCCACGGGTCAATGTTTGGGAGTGGCCTAATGATTACTCCATGAGGGACATGTTTTATGCACAGAGCTCTAGTGTTATTTGTTAATGTGGGCGAGGCTGGACCTGGGCGCAAGAGGGCGCTATCAGACCAACAGACCCTGGATACGATGATGTGGGCGAGGTTAAACCCAGGCACATGAGGGTGCTCTCAGACCAACAGACCCTAGATAGGCACTCATGAGACTTTTTTATGTCAGCATCTGTTTTGTTAGTATTCTATATCATTCGTTGATATTCTGATGATGCACTCATGACTCAATTATATTGTCACGCCTACATTGATGATTTGCTTCTTATTCGGATATTCCTTGTGAGCTTGTTTATAGCTTATCTGTTAATATGCTACTTGTTGACACTACAGGAAATGGCACTTTTAGCGATGCTTGGGAGCGTCGCTAATACTAGATATCTGTGTCGCTAATACTAGATATCTGCGTCGCTAAAGGGCTTTAGCGACGCGCATGTGGGCGTCACACGAAGCGTCGCTAATAGTCACGTCGCTAATACTATTAGCGACGTGTATGCTGGGGGCATCGTTGAAGGTAACTATTAGCGAAGTTCATAAGGTGTCGCTAATAATCAGGTGGGGGCGTCGCTATTACTATAAATTGGATGCAATAGACTTCGCTAATGGGTACCTTTTGCGACGCTCCTGGTGCGTCGCAAATAGTTTGTTGGAAACTATTAGTAACGGCTGTGGGGCGTCGCTAATAGTGTGTTTTAGAATACTTTAGCGACGATTATAAAGCATCGCTAAAAACTATTTCTGTGTCATTTAGTGACGCCTTTGTGTGCGTCGTTAATAGTTATTTTTTTTTTTTGACCTATTTATTTTTTTTTGTTTTATTCTTGTTTAAAACCTATATCAATCATCTTGATATACAATAAAATCCAAACATTGTGAAATGAACATATTAAAAGAAAAATGCATTCATATATATATATATATATATATATATATTACTAATTACTTACAATTGTAAAAATAAAATTTATAAATACATACAAAAATAAAAAATTGTCTCAAGAAAAAAAAAAACAAATGAGAATATTAAGTCCCGATGCAAAACAGAAAGACAGTGGCGCAATAATCCCGAGCAATCCAAAATAAAGATCAAATGATATATATTAGAACACTTATTAAATATATATGACCATAGAATGTGAATATTTGTTTTTTTTTTTTTTTGCATGCATAAATAGTAAGAACGGCATAAAGTAGCATAAGTTTCAAACCGGTTATCCGAACCGAGTGCCGTAAGTTCATGCAAATCTATTTTATCATTTGTGAGGTGTGTGATAGGGTTTCGGGGTCGGTAGGCCGATATCCGGCATTTTGGTCTATGAAAACTCGAAAATGGGCCTTTTGGAACAGAAACTTGCATAAGTTTCAAACCGGTGATCCGAACCGAGTGTTGTAAGTTCATTCATGTATATTTTATCATTTGAGAGGTGTGTGATGGGGTTTCGGGGTATTTAGACCGATATCCAATATTTTGGTCTGTCAAAACCCCAAAATGGGGCTTTTTAGAGTGAAAAGTTGCATAAGTTTGAAACCAGTGATCCCAATTGAGTGTCGTAAGTTTATGAAAGTCTATTTTATCATTTGTGAGGTCTGTGATAGGGTTTTGGGTTAGTTAGGCCGATGTCCGTTGTTTTGGTCCATCAAAACCCCAAAATGGGGCTTTTTGAAACGGAAAGTTGCATAAGTTTGAAATTGGTGATCTGAACCGAGTGTCGTAAGTTTGTGCAAGTCTATTTTATCATTTTTGAGGTGTGTGTGATGGGTTTTGGGGTCAGTATGCCGATATCCGGTGTTTTGGTCCGTTAAAACCCCAAAATGGGACTTTTTAGAGCGAAAAGTTGCATAAGTTTCAAACCGGGCATCCGAACCAAGTGCCGTAAGTTTGTGCATGTCTATTTTATCATTTTTGAGGTGTGTGATGGGGTTTCTGGGTCAGTAGGCCTATATACGGCATTTTGGTCCATCAAAACCCCAAAATGAGCCTTGTTAGAGCATAAACTTGCATAAGTTTCAAACTGGTGATATGAACCGAGTTCTATAAGTTCGTGCAAGTCTATTTTATCATTTTTGAGGTGTGTGATAGGGTTTCGAGGTTGGTAGGCTGATATCTGGCATTTTGGTCAATCAAAATCTCAAAATGAGCATTTTTAGAGCTGAAAATTACAAAAGTTTCAAATCGAGTATCGTAATTTCGTGCAAGTCTATTTTATCATGTGTGTGATGGAGTTTCGGGGTCGGTAGGCGGATATCCGGCATTTTGGTCGGTCAAAACTCCAAAATGGGCCTTTTTGGAGCTGAAACTTGTGAAAGTTTCAAATCGGGCATCCAAATCGAGTGTCGTAAGCTTTTGAAAGTCTATTTTATCAGTTTTTAGGTGTGTGATGGGGTTTTGGGATCGGTAGGCTGATATCTAGCATTTTGGTCAGTCAAAACGCCAAAATGGGCATTTTTGGAGCTGAAACTTGCAAAAGTTTCAAACCGGGCATCCGAAGTCTATTTTATCATTTTTGAGGATTGTGATGGGGTTTCGGGGTCGGTAGGCCGATATCTGGCATTTTGGTCGGTCAAAACCCCAAAATAGGCCTTTTTGGAGTTGAAACTTGCAAAAGTTTCAAACCGGGCATCCGATTTGAGTGCCATAAGTTTGTGCAAGTCTATTTTATCATTTCTGAGGTGTGTGATGGGGTTTTGAGGTTGGTAGCCCAATATCCGGTATTTTGGTCGGTGAAAACCCCAAAATGGGTCTTTTAGAGCTAAAACTTGCAAAAGTTTCAAACCAAGCATCCAAACCCAGTGTCGTAAGTTTGTGAAAGTCTATTTTCATATGTGAAGTGTGTCATACGGTATCTAGGCCGTTAGGTCGAAATCTTTTTTTTTTACATAACATTTTTTTTATAAATAATAAATACACCAAAGTAATTAATTTTAAAAACTTACCAAGGCTAAATAGAGCCTCCCTACTGGCTGAGGACCGTCTGCATAAGAGACTCTAGCTGGGTCTGGCGAGCCTGGAGCTCTGTCACCATCTGCTCTAGCTGTGCATTCCGTCTCTCAGCCATCTTAGCTCTCTAGATGGCTTCGTGAAACCTAGCATCACTCTCGATAGTAAAGGACGATGCCGTCGACTCCATTCCACTCCCTAAGCCATGCACATATCCGCACCTCCTGCCCAGAACAATCTCTCATATCTGGTCATCGGTCGACGGATTCTCACCCTCAGGGGTCGGTTGAGCACGCAGTTGGACCATCTCTTCCTATAAAAACATAAATATATGTTACTACTTTAATAACTTTAGATTAATATTAAATTAGTAATACTGTAGCAATAAACAGCAGTATGTGAAGATTAGTATCATAAAAAGATTATACAATTAAGAACTTGATACATCTATTAACTTACCATCTCATGCCTATACCTAAGAAAAGATCGTGATCCACCACAATGAGTCACATTTTGCTTGCTTCTGCTCTCGCTATTTTTCTTGCTAAGTTCCTACACTTGGCCAAAACAAAGAAGGTTAGTACAAATGACGATGATTTATCATACAATAAAATTAATTTTGACAATTTTTACCTAGAATTCATTACTAGCGAACCGGTCGTATAGTAACATCTAATCCTCCACCGTCACCTCCCTGTAGGGTCTGTCACGAAGCTCTCTACAGGCTGCCACCTCCGTCTCGTAGTGCATGTGGAGCCTGTGTCGATAGTCCCTGAAACGGACTCCTAAGTAACGGTCCACTACCATCACGACATGAGGCAAGTGGAGATCGATGTCAAACTTTGCTTGTAAAGCATTTAATTGTCAAAACATACTTTATTAGATATGTTAAAATTTAGTTGAATACGATAATAAAAGACATACCAGGATATGCGCATAAATATCCCGTCGCTCCTCGTTAGTGACCCGACTCTAATCACTAATATGGAGTAGGGTGCGTAGCTGCCAATGATGCCGACCTTAGTGGTGAACTGATGTGCCCACCCACCAACAGGCTTCAACAAGCACGAAGGTATCTCAATCCGAAGTCGCGTGCCCCCTACTGCCTTTATCTGAACCTACAAACTACGGTTCTTCGACCTATCGCACCCTCGTCTAAAGGCGGTGGCTGAAGCTTTAGAAGAAATAAAATAGAAATAACTAGTACCATATTTATATAATCATTAATAAAATGGGAACTACGCATACCATCGACGGCAGGGGTCGATGGGTCCATCAAAACTATGTGTCTGCGTGAATATGGTCCAACCATATCTACAAAGAATGTTTAAAAATAAAATCCTATTACATCATAAAAATGAAAATCCAGTAGAAGTAAAAATGAATGGCCATTACATCATAAAATTGAATATCCATTACATCATAAAATTGAAAATCCATTACACTTGATCCTAACACATGTAACACCTATTACAATTATTCATCTCAGTCTGTATCATCATCTGTTCTTAAAATTTCTTCATTCTCGGTACAATACTCTAACAATGTATCATCATCACAATCACTTTCCTCGTCAACATCATCATTAATGAAAGTTCCATCCCTCGGATCTAACTGTGTGGTATTGGTGACGTTGAAAGCTACGACATGATCTGGTTCTACATCAGTTTTATTCAACCGATACGAAGTAACATCTTCTTGATCATGGCAGAAAACACCATCGTAGGCAGAATGAGACTCTTCTTGTAGTGCCTCTTGAATCCTCTCCAAATCTTCATCTCCCTCTTCGACTTCTAGTACATCATAAATATTTCTGGACTTTATTTTTTGGACAACATGCCAATCACCTTTGATTTTTTTTTTCCTTCAAATAGAAAACTTGTATTGCCTGAGATGCCAATACATACGGATCATCTTTAAATGCCGTATATGACGTATTAACACTTATGAAGTGTTTATCGATCTGCATTCCAGTCTTCTTGTTACTTACATCTCACCAATCACATTTAAACAGATACACGAAATGACTGAAGCAATAATGTAACTATATGATATCTTGTAAAACACCATAGTACTCTACAGTTTGTCCTGTTTCATAATCTCCTTAAACAAGGACCCCGTTATTCTGTGTTCGCCGACTGACCTCACGTTCCCTTCTATGAAATCAAAGACCATCAACAATTAAACCGGTGTAGCGGGATATCCTCTGATCAAGGCCACATGCCAAGGAATATAATTAATTATACGCCTCAGGAGATTGTTGTTGGCATAATAGCTTCATCTATTAATTCAATTCAAGTACAAAATTAATTGAATACAAATGCATTAATTAATTGAATTACAATTAAAATTGAAACCTATTCTTACACGTTCTCTGAACTATTTTGGAAACAAATTTTGTTGTCTTCACTCTAGATCAGTATGGGTAACATGTTCTCTTTGAAGCTCAGTCGTATGCTCATTGCATAAGATGAGAAATGTTATATGTAACTTACATTTATGTACAAATGTAGTATTGCAATGATTTTGATAAACTTACTTAAAATATGGCAATGTCTCATTGCAGTTGTTAAGCATGGTATAGTGGGCTTTTTCCAAGTTTTCAGAATGATACTGTTTATATATATGGGCACCTAATGGCCGCACATTCTGATTAAACACCGCAAGGGCAGTTCGTTGCTGCCCTGGACATCTATCAGAATTTCGATCTTCAAGATTAAACCTTGTCTCAATATCTTGAAGATGCATTGAGCAAAAAGGGAGACATTCATCATCAACATAAGCCTCAACAATTGACCCTTCCGGCCGTGCTTTGTTACACATATATTGCTTCAATGTGTGCAAATATCTATTTTAATAATTAATCAGTTATAAATTAAAATAGTTAAGATGGATAGATAACACAATTCTTAAAATTTAATGTATCTTTCTATTGGATACGTCCAACAGTATTGGACAAGTCCGCCAATTTTTGCCTCATGAGGAAAATGCACAGCTAAATGGACTATTATATTAAAGAAAGCTAGAGGAAAAATCTTTTCCAACTTGCAGAGGATCACGACAACGTCCCTTTCAAGCTTTTCTAGTACTTCCAACTTCAACGTCTTGGCACTTAATTCTCTAAAGAAGCAGCCCAACTCAATCAATGTCGTTAATATGTCATCGGTGAGGTATCCACGTATTGCAACCGCAATAAGTCGTTGTAAAAGGACATGGCAGTTATGGCTCTTCAATTCAGATATTTTCCAATCTTTAACATTTACACACCGAAATATATTCGATGCGTATCCATCTAGAAATTTCACCGACTTAAACCACTCTCAAATCCTCATTCGCTCGTAGGATAAAAACGTATAGCATGCAAAAGACACGATATATTTATCACCGCTACGTATTAGGTACAACTCATTCCATATTCCCAGCTCTTGCAAGTCCAACCGGGCTTTAACAGTATTCTTCATCTTTCCTTCAATGTTCATTAAAGTTCCCAGCACATTATCACAGATGTTCTTCTCGATATACATAACGTCCAAATTATACCTCAACTTAAGGGTCTCTTAGTACGGCAAATCAGAAAATATACTCTTCTTCGTCTAATTTAACTCCACATTAGTACGCTTCCTCTTCTTAGTACCTAGTATCTTTCCAAACCTCACTAGTTGGATGAGTGCTAATTGTGACAACATATTTTTCCCAGACAACAATGAAGGTAACAATCTGCGCTCAATTTTCCATTAAATAGATGCTTCTGCCGACTTCGCCAGCCATATGATGGCGACAGAAAACGACGATGGCACATGTAGCATATCTTCTTTCCATTGGACAAATGTAGGGAACATGCATCCTTATTACAAACCGGACATGCCAGATACCCCTTAGTGCTCCACCCAAACAAGTTCCCATATGTTGGAAAGTCATTTATGGTCCACAATAATGCTACATGCAATTGAAATGTCTCATTCTTAGATATGTCGTATGCCTCCATTCTAACCTCCCACAATTCCTTCAACTGGTCCACTAAAGGACGCAAGTACACATCAATTTCATTACCAAGAGACTTCGGCCCTAGAATAAGCAACGACATGAAGATAAATGATTCTTTCATACATTTCCACGGTGGCAAGTTATACGGCACAAGCAACACCGGCCACATGCTGTAGGCATTACTTATGTCACTGAACGGATTGAAACTGTCGCTAGCCAGCCCAAGTCGTAGATTACGCGGCTCATTTGCAAACCATTCGTGATTTCTATCAAGCTCAACCCAAGATTGAGAATCTATCAGATGCCTACATACATTTCCTTAGCAACACGCTTCTCCTTATGCCACTGCATATCTTCTACCGTCTTCTGAGACATGTACAACCTTTGTAACCTCGGTTTTAAGGGAAAATATCTCAGCAACTTGTGCAGAATTATCTTGCTCTTTCCTTCATTCAGCTTGTACCTGGGTTCGTGGCACACTGTACACTCCATACATTGTTTAGTATCTTTCCAAAATAACATGCAATTTTTTTTGCAAGCATGTATGAGAATATACCCGAGGCCCAAATCTCTTAATATTATTTTCGCCTCGTAATATGATTTCGGAAGGGTCTCCCCAATAGGAAATGTTGCTTTAATCAATTCAATGACCATATTAAATGATTTTTTACTCCATCGGTTGATGGTCTTAATATGAAGGAGTTTCACGAGAAAATTCAGTTTCAAAAACTTATCAAAACCTGGATATAATGACTTCCTTACTTCCCTCAACAAGGACTCAAATGCTTCCTATTATCCTGTGTCACTCCTGTGACTACGAGCCCCAGTTGTAGCCTCTTGCAAGTCTGCCAGCATTTATGGCAAGCCTTCATAACCAACCCCAACATTATCACCTAAGTCATTATCATCATCTTTTTTTCATCTTCAAATACCACTCGTACGTCACGGTGTTCCTCATGGAATTCCCAATACTTATACCTCTTGTCCATCCCGTGTAGGCATAGGTGCTCTTTGGCCTCATCTATGTACATATAATCTCTATTATTGCACCTTCTACATGGACATCTTATCCTATTTCTCCCATCTGTAGATGTATGAGCAAACTCAATAAGATCTTTGATCCCCTTCACATACCTTGGAAAATGCCTGCCCCTCAATTCCATCCAACTCTTATCCATTTTCGTCTACCTAATACAAATAAAAAATGATACTCATTATAAATATGAAACATGAATTCTGTCACCTCTAACTTCTCTCTAAAGGGTTAAGTGGTCATAGCCCATTCGTGAATGCACAATCTACATTGCAATCAGCAACAAATCAAATGCTTGATTCCACTCAGACAAAATTTTGGCATCATCTCCCCACGATTTTCCAAGTATACGAGATAGACGTTACCATGCACGCCTAAGTATATACCCAGAGAATAATAAGAGACTGTGTTAAAATTTTCTCACAATGGAATATTCAAGCATGCGCAATTGATTGCAATACAGATTTATGCATTCCCAAACTGTCCCACTCTGGACAATTCAAGAATCGATTTTCATACACACGAGCCCAATCGCGATTAAATTTCGTGACAAGATTCACATGTGATGAAAATGACTCCCGAACGAGGCTAGGCTTACATGAATGCAATCCCTAACTTACAAAACTAGTCTTGTTTTTTTTTCCTTACCTAATCCCTTAAAAAAAAATTCAAATCAAACGGTAAGGTTTTTATTGTGAAAGTTTTTATTTTTTTTTCTTTTATAAAACGTGTGACACACTAGATAGTTGCTTAGCCACCTAGTGTGTGTGTGTGTGTGTGTGTGATTTCAACTATAAACTTATAAATGTGTGTCACACTAGATACATCATGATATCCAACTCTAACACACCTGCACATTAGTTCTCAAGTACTAAGCCACTAATTATACAATTTTTAACATAAAAATATGAGGATTGACATACATATTGTATCTACATTTGGACGGTTCATGTCCACGTTCAAACAATTCAAGCCCATGTTGGGACGATAAAGGTTATGATATTAATATTACGTAATTTTAACACACCATTATTTGTAAACAAAGACAAACAAAATGTTATCCTTCGAACAATCAAGAGTTGTATTTGAATAGTCAAGCCACCATTTTGTCTCTCTATTTCATACAGCCATGTGTTACGTATTAATGAACCTACGGGTCAATTAAACACAATTCTAAAGTTTTTCTAACCTATAATTAATACTAAAACTTTCAAAAGTTATGTGTAGAATCAAATACAGCCATGTGATGGTATTATTGTATTGTATATAATCATTTCATGATATGATATTAAACTAACAAAAATCTTGTCATATCCTTTGGTATTCCAATTTTGGTCAAAAAGAATTTGGGATGGATAGAATTTTTCAATTAATAAACATGGGAGATAATGTTTTTTTTATTAATTATTAAATTTTCTTATATTTTTACTAATCAAAAAAAGTTCCTTGCACATATATAATTATAAAATCTTATTTATAATTTTTTAATAATATTTCATTTTTTCATTAAAAAAATTATATAAAATGTTCAACTAACGACTAAAAGAGGACTTAAGAAAACTCCTATATCCTTTTGGGCTAAAAAAATTGTATTTCTTATGCTCGTTTAAGTCATAATTTTTCCCTTTTACAATATCATTGAAAATTAATAATTAATTTTCAAGATATGTATTGTATATAAACGAATGTACAGGCATCTCATCCGTCCATCAATGACCCAATATGATCTAAAAACTTATACACAGATATATTCAATATGATTATGCAAAATATATACATACACACACAGACACACAAGTAACACCACACTTTCTTGTTCAAGTCATAATTTTTCCCTTTTACAATATCTTTGAAAATTAATAATTTTCAAGATATGTATTGTAAATAAACGAATGTACAAGTATCTCATCCGTCCATCAATGACCCAATTTTATCTAAAAACTTATACACAGATATATATTCAATATGATTATGCAAAATATATACATACACACACAGTACACAAGTGACAATCATGCAAAAGAATGAAAGTGCAGAGATGACCGTCGAGAGAAGGGGTACCTGGGTTCTCGATAAAAAACAAACAGAGCGAGAGAGAATCGATCAAAAACAAAAACAAAGAGAGTGAGAGAGAAAGAGAGAGTCGATCAAAAACAAAGAGAGCGAGAGAGAGAGAGAGAGAGAGAGAGAATAGGGAGCGGCACGAAGGACCAACCAGTTTATAACACTTATTAGCGACGCGCACTGTGCTTCGCTAATAAGTAATTGAGCATCGCTAAAGTTAAGTGAAACGATAATGTTTCATGTACGCTACTATCAATGACGCTCGATCGTGTGTCGCTAATGTGTGATTGTGCGTCGCTAATAGGTTATCGCCTATTTTTTTGCGCGGGAAACCTTTTTTTGTTGCTTTTTAGCGACACACGTGATGTGCACCGCAAAAGGACACTATTAGCGACGGTTGACTGTGCGTCGCTAATATTGTGCGTCGCAAAAACTATAATTTTTTGTAGTGTGATGATGTACTTGTTGATTCTTGAGTTCAGATTGACATTTTACTACTATGGCATTTATATGGTGTTCAGGCCATTCCTTATATTTACTCTGTTGATCTATCTTGGGATGTGCCTCGGAGATTTATCCATTTGTTAGTGATTGGCTTATGTGACATTCCTATTATTCATATCTTATTCTTGTTCATTATGATTCTTACCAATCTTAACCCATGGCAGAGTGAGGAGTTTACTTACTGAGCTAAATTAGCTCACTCCATATTTATATCTATTTTTCAAGTAATTCTATAAAAGAATAAAAAAAATGAGGCATCTAGTGGAGCTAGTGGCAAGCATGTGTACAAAATTGATGATTTGAAATGCATATTCTGTAAGGTTGATAAGATAATAAGAATTATAATGTTGTATCGTAAGTAGAATGTTAAACTTGATTAGTGGATCTTGATGATTTGATAGAACTTGGAGATATATTTGATTGATGGTTATTGGAGTTGGGTTCATGATCAGATGAATCGCATTTGGTGTAGCTTCCACATTAAATAATTAAATGATTTACTAATTTATCAATCTATACGATTCATCTGATTTTGTACGGCCTGTCCGCGTGGCAGTGTTGGTCGTTGCCCTAAATCCGCATGGGTTGGGTTACAGGTTGTGGGACATCTTTACAATCACAATAGAACCTCTTGTTGGATCATAAATCTCACATGCATTCTTCTATATAGTTATGATATAGCCCTTGTCTTGTAATTGACCAACACTTAACAAATTAATCTTTAAATCAGGAACATAAAGGACATTGGAGATTGTTTCAACAAAATCATTCTTGGTTCTAATTTTAATATCACATTTTTCCTATAACCTTTACAGTAGAGCAATCATGATGTAGAACAGGTTACAACAAAAGAATTTAATTCCTAGCACGGAACTGCGTACAGCGCCAGAATGGTCGGAATTGTATGAAATTTGGTGGGCGACTTGGAATCGACGCGCTGATCAATAGTCATAGCTTTGCCATGACGCATGCCGTTTTTCGGGCGAATTCCTTCGTTTTGGCCGGCAAAAGTGCGTTTTTACTACTTTTGGTAAAAAATGTGCTGCTTGATTTATTATGGCTACGGTTGACGTTTGGAGTTGATTTTTAACCAGATTGCTACTTAAGCTTAGGAATTTTGATTTATTATTTTTTTAGAATTTTTCTATTTTTTGGACTTTTTGGTCTTTTTGCTTATTTTAATTATTGCTTTCCTAGTCCTAGTTGAATTAGGGTTTGTTGCCTATATAAAGGCTTTTCTTTTCATTGTAAGGTTAACTTTCATATAATAAAGAATTTTATTTTTGAGATCTTATTCTCTGTGCTCGTGGATTCGGGTGTGTTACGTTTGTTCGTGGATTCGGACGATTCTCCAAGAGATAGGCGGTGCCCTGTTTCTTTACAAGCTTCCGCTACGTCAAATCATCAAAACTCACAATAGTACGAAAATCTTCATTTAAAGAAGAAAAAAAAGACTTACTACCGCACATATAGTTGTTGCATTCGGTGTCCACATACCAAACGTCTGATTCAAGCTCCTCCTTCACATGAAAGGCCATCAAAAGTGTCTTTTCCTCCTTTTTCTATGCAAAATTTGATTTCTCTCCCTTGTCTTTATCTTTGGGCAATTTAGTGTAATACTCATAACGGTAATGACCAAAATTGTGGCACAGGTAACACTCGACATTGGACTTGTCAACATGTCCTCCTCCTCTGTTTTGGGAGTGATCATCATCTTTCTTGAAATTCTGATGTTGTCTTCTTCCATCTCAATTACCTCAACCACCTCTACCTCGTCCTCTATCTCTACCTCTACCTCTAGAACTTAGGGTTTCAGTAAAGGTAGAAGCTTTCATAGCCTGCTCTTCTAAGGTGCCTTGATTCAGCCTTTGTTCATGGACTACCAAGGAGCTTTGTAACTCATCAATGGACATAACATCAATGTCATTCGACTCTTCAATAGAGCAGATAACATAATCAAATTTTGGAGTCATAGATCGCAAGATCTTTTCAACAATGGCACCATTGTCAATTTTCTCACCATGGATTCGTATTTTGTTTGCAATCCCCCTGGTCCTTCCACAATAATCAGTGACTGATTCTCCAGTGTTCATGTGGAGAGTTTCAAAATCTCTCCTCAAAGCTTGAAGCTGCGCACGCTTCACTCTTGTTGAGCCTTGATATTTCTTCTTCATGGAATCCCAAATACTTTTAGACGTATCTTTTTGGATAATGGTCTCTAAAATTGCACGATCAATTGCTTGAAACAGGTAGTTCTTCACCTTCAAATCCTTCAGCCGTTGTTCTTCAATCCTTTTTTGCTGAGCTTATGTCAATACTCCTTCTGGTTCAACAATTCCCGTCTCCACAAGATCCCAATACTTCTTGGATCTTAGGAAATTCTCCATCAACATGCTCCAATAATCGTAGTGACCATCGAAGCAAGGTATTGTTGGCTTAACAAAACTCTCTCTTGGCTTGTCAGTGGCCATGGAAGCTTGCTACAACAAAAAAAACTGCTATTTTTTTTGAGAATTTTATCAAGCCTAGTGGCAACTCTGATACCAGATGTTGGAATAATTTGAAAAATAGAGAAATTCTTAAAAGCTTGAAAACAACGCAGAAGGTTGAAAATACTACTTATTTTATTGATTGATTGAAAGTTACTTAAATAAAAAAAATGTAATAATAAACTTAGCAAAAGATAAGGAACTAATTAGTTCCATGACTAACATACTTTCATAATTAATGGGATACTTCTAGCAACTAAGACACGATGACTTTCAAAAGAAAATGACAATAAAAACTTATTTAAATGAAAAAATTTAATTAAAATAAATCTTAACAAAATGATTATAATTACCAATGTATTTCGTTTTTGTTTTGTGTTTTTTGAATTGGACGAAGAAAATTTATCTTAGATTTTTCTTAGTACATATATTTAATAAGTTCCTTTCACTTTTGTTTTCTAATTTTATTGGCCTACTCCACTTATTTCCATATTTAATCATCAATCAGTTAATTCATGCATGGCTTAATGTGCCGTCACTAGTGTCTTTTTTCTCTCTCTGTCTCTCTCTCATTTTTCCAAAATGCAGTGGTCAACTAAAGGCATCATGTCAATTGAGTAACAATGGAGCAGCCGCCCTTGTGTCAGAGTCACATATCTCTCTCTCTCTCATTATTCCAAAACGCAGTGGCCAACAAAAGGCATCATATCAATTGAGAAACAATGGAGCAGCCGAGCTTGTGTCACAGTAACACATCGCGTTAGGTCACATGCCAGCAATCTGAATTTCACATTTACATCCAAAATTTTTATTACAGTTGTTAAATTACTAACTCATCTAAAAATTTAGATTGTTAAAAAGGATATAATTTTATTATTATATTTTTTAATACGCTTTCTTACGTGTGATCAGTTTGAACTTATACGTGTTAATTTATATTTTTCAGGATGACGGTGAGATTTGAACTCAGAATTTTTAACCTGTTCTGATACTATGTTAAATCATTAATTCATCTAAAAGCTTATAATAATAAAGTTACATCCTCTCTAACAACTTAAACTTTTAGATGAGTTGATAGTTTAATAAGAGTCTTTCACATTCACATTCTCATTCTAAGCATTCTTGATCTTCCGCAAAACCAAACGTATTCGTATGGTTGGCATTCTATTCAGAAGGAACAAAAGCAACTTCCTTTCCGCTTTCCACTTTCAAATTCAGGGACTGTGTGGTCCCTTGGAGGCCTTACAAATACATTGCCCTTTAGCTTTGGATCCACGCGTAATAAAGATCCACAAAATCAAATGTCTGCACCATCTCCTTTCTCCCTCTCACGGACATTGCCAGTGAATTAACTTTTCCTTTAAAGATTTTATTTTTCTTTTCTTTATTTTTTTATTTTATATGAATTGTATGGGTTGGAGTTTGGAAATACCATGAGACCCTCCTACATAAAATCCTCAAATTAAAATTGGTTCTCTGCTTTATTTTGTTATTTTTTTACTTTAAATGTGATGAAAAATCTGGCAATTTTTCTTTTCTACAAGTATACATAGCAATACTTGGGACTTTAAAACGAATCGAGTTATTCAAACTCATTTTATTAAGATAGGCTCGAACTTACTTCGTTAAACTAAAAATAATCTAACACTATATAAAAAATATATCAAGTTATATGAACTCAGCCTATGATGAACACGATTAGATATTCATTTGAGATTGACTCAAAAAAGTAACAAATCGAAATTGAACATAATTTGAGACTCGTTTATTTTAATGAGTTAAACTTAAACAACCCAATACTCAGTTCAGCTCGACTCATTTACAATCCGAACAACACTCTTTTGGGCTGGACATGACTTAATTTTAAAATAATATTATTAAGTATAAAATGGTAGGTCGATTTAACACAATAACACATTATTATGTAATTTAATACAAGTTAGTTAGTAATTAATTAATTAATTTTGTTTTTAATGTATTTAACCAACCTGTTACTTGTTGTTTCCGATTGGAAATCTTTATCCCCAATTTTGTTGCATATCTATGTCTTTTCTATTTGGGCGGCATGATTAGTTGTATGTCGACACCTTTAGCTCCTAAATCGCACCATATTTTAATTGAAAATGATATATATATATATATATATATATATGGTGTGTGGGCGATGGGGCCTAATTTCTATTCAACCAAAAAGGTTAATTAGTTGTATCTAATGATTGATAGGAAGACAGTTGTGCTTGCTATATACTGAGCCCCACAAATTAGAGAACACAATAACATCACCATCTGAATAAAGCGTCAATCTGGGTCAAAGAGCCAGATTCAAATTTTCATATATATATATATATATATATATATATATCACAACTCCATTATTGATCCTACCAAGTGCACCATCACGCAATTTTCTTTTCTTTTCCTTTTCTCTTTGCATATTAAATTAGTTGTGATAATTCAACTTTTTTTTCCATAACAAGGTAAGATTATCAAGGTTAATTAACCTATTTCAGATAGAAAAATTCATTTTTCTCATACACAACTCTTATTTGAGTCCATGTAAACACACATTATTTAAAATTTCTCTCATCCCTAATTTGAGTCACTTAAATATAAAATGAGAGCTTGTCTTCTCCTTTCTAAGGACATGTGCAATGCTCAGGGAATGATATCAGTTCATAACTTGTGATAAGGCAACTTACATTAACTTTTCACATTGATCCTATTGTGAATGTGGCACAACATGAAACACAAAAATAAATTGAGTTCGTCAAATTTTTTGGTTTAATTAGAAAAATTCTCTAAAATCGAAACTGAATATTATTGATAAAAGATGTATAATAAGAATCTATTACATCATATTTATAAAAATCACTAATTCAAATAACAAACTATTAATTCCTATATTATTACTAATAGAATTAAGAAACTAGAGAAATTCGAAATAAATTAGAATTAGGGCTTACTGCAAAATTGGAAACTAGATAAAATAAGAAGAAGATAGTTACAAATGTCATCCCATCCAAATTCTCTGTGCAAAATAATTAAAAAACAAAAACTTACCATAAATGGTAAAAAATCTAATTAGATCTCATATTTGAAGGTCAGAATGATGGAATTTAGCCAAAATCCAACATCAGTTGCTCTAGATGCAAGAATGAGTTGAGTTTGTTAGGCTGTCTTGGATCAGAATAGAGTGATTTTAGGTATAGTTATATTGAAGTAACCAGTTTCAACACGCTTTTCAAAAACATTTTCAACCATTTTTACAAGACAATTTTATCTTCAATTTAGACTTTTTACATGATCATTACTCTAAGTACTCTTCTGCCATTTGCTCTATATCAGACATGAGTCTAGTGAAACTACCCTGCATTACTAGAAGTAGAATAAAATCATTGTTTGATTTCATTTATTGAAAAGTTTGTTATTATTTCATGGTATGTGTATAACCCAAAGTAAAGAGAAAAATTCTCTAAATTACGTGTTAACAATCATCAAAACTCCCATGAGATGAAAATATCTCAAATAGAGAAAACAAAGGGTACTACTTGCATATGCATGAGTAAAGCATTTGTGAATAATTTCAACAATCCCAAAAGGTCATAGCCAACATTTCTTTTTCTTTCAATAATGTAATATAATTCGAAATGTAACGTTAATCTTTCACGCTCCACGTTATAAATACGGATGAAAATTTAAAAGCGCGTAATATGTGAAAAAGTTATAAGTACAAATTTCCTTTTATAAAATTCGACGTCATGATCCTCACAATTTGAAAAAGAAGGTTTCAATTTTTATTTATGTATTTATTATTTTTTTTTTGGAGAGGGTTAGAAGGAAATTGATTACTCAAAAGAAGGAAAAAAGGAGGAGAAAATGTTCTTAGATATAATTCCTATATAGCCTTTATTTCTATTGTCATAATTTCATTCAAAACGATTCTATAATTAAACAATGGCGTTCACTATATTATGAGGGGAAAAACGAAACCTTTCAAGTCGAAAAACAAAAACACAAGCATGTTAGCCAAGAACAAAGAGAGGGTAATATGTCATTAATTTGTATGGGGTACTTATATTTCTTGACCTAATCAACCCAATCATTTCTAAGCCTGCATCAGTCCCTTTCCACACAATAAAACTATTGTTAAAATATAATTATTGCATAACTATGATTGTTTAGGTCACAAGTGGCCTCTCCACTCTAGTAATTAATACTTGACTTGAATTATTGTTATTATTTCGAACAGGCCTACCATTTGCTTGGTGCTCTGAACTGAATTCATGTACTCCATCACAAACCATATATATATATATATATATATATATATATATATGTATGTATAAGATGTTAGGTCACTAAGTTATTTTTAAAGATTAAGTTGTTAAAGAATAAGTTAACAATATATTTATTTTATTTAACAATTTTTTTCATGTGCAATTCTGTACTTCTGTATTTTTATATGTGGATGAGAATTGAAACACTTATGTAACAAAGTGCGATATATTAAAACGAGAATGAGAATAAGAATGAGAGTGCTAATCCTAACGGAATAGGAAGTCCTGACGAAATAGGAAGAGTAAGTGCAACTATTACACAAAATAAATGAGGGGAAACTTAAACCCAACCAGAACTCTGATACTGTGTTAAAACATTAATTGCTCTAAAATCTTAAGTCGTAAGAGAATGTGCCAAAAATATATTTTACACCGACCCTCACATGCGACCCTCTTTTTGCACTCTTGTACGTGAAGAGTTGACACATTTATGTAATAGAGTGTGAGGTATTGGAGCGAGAGTGAAAGTGCTAGTCCTGACAAAATAGGAAGTCATGACGCAACGAGTAGTAGAAATTTCAATGCAAGACCTCTCAAAAGCCAAGCTTCAGTACCATGTTAGATATACCCTAGATATATTGTTAGCCCATTCACAAATTGCTTAAGCTTCTAGAGTAAAGACTAACTTAACATAATATCATAACTCTACTTCTAAGATGTCTTAGTTTCAAGTTTTTATTCTTTCATTGGAAATTTTTACTCACTCATGCGCTCTCACAAGCACACCTCACACTTTGTATACATTATTCATATATTCTCTAACAATTTAAATTTTTAAAACGATTGATGAACTAACATAGAAAATAAAAAAAATTGGGCAATAAGACAAGGTGCAAATATTTATGTGCAATGTGTCTATATTTACAAGCGAATGAGGAGTATAAAACAATATTAAAATTCACTAACAAAAATGAGGATAAAACATAGCGTCAAAACCCTTATACAAAATGTCCAACAATGATTCCTTCTCTTTTTTCAAAAAAATATAATTTATAGTAATCAAAAACGTTAAAATCAAGACTTGGCCAAAATGGTGAGAAATTGACTTGGAGAGTCCATCGGTTCACTAGAGAAATGCCGATCTACACTCTCAAGATGCCAATGGTAACTCTTGCAAAATCTCATAATCTGTGCCAATCTCCAATGTACCGATCCATCGTATTATGGCCTAAAACTCAAGAAATTCAAACAAGAAACCATGTGGATTTTAACTGGGTTGGATGCAAATCGGATTGGGAATTGATAAATTATTTTATTTTATTTTTTGGAAAAAAAAACTCTCTCTCTCTCTCAAGTAAAAGAAAAAAAGAAAAAAGAAGAAGGTATTTTTGAAGTTTTTTAATAAAAGACATTGTTCTAGATAGAATTAAAGGACACAAATAATTTGTAAAGCCAATGCTTTTAAAATTGTTAGGTTGTTTGAGAGTTCATTTTTATATTGCCATAGATGATAAAATTACAATACAGACACCATGTAGAAGCCAAAAAGTGATAAAAAAAAAAATAACAGGTACCGGAATCAAATTTTAATTACTATCTATTAGTTTGGAGGGATCGGGATCGCTGTTTCATCTCCGGCTCTATTCTATGTCAGAAAAATCCTATCACGAATCAAAAAGGTTTCTTATGTTTGTATTCAAACAGAAAAAAAAAAAAAAAATATATATATATATATATATATATATATTGGAAATGAAAAAACCATATAAGCAAAACAAAAAATATAATAATAAAAAAAAAGCTTGTATGTGGGCATGTTTTCTAGTCTTCTAGATGGTGAAAGTATTAAAATGTATTCTGTTCACTATTCATAAAAATTCTTTAAAGCATATACGTATATAATACGAGTGCTAGAAGCCTAAACAATACCTTTTATTTCTAGAAACATAATATTAAAAAACAATTAGGCATATATGGACTTCCCCTGCAAAAAGGTAGTCATGCGTTGCCCACCATTTCTTACCATATATGGATATGGTAATATGTAACGATGGCTTAAAGCAGCCCTTTACTCAGATATGGCTGCTCATTGTTTTGCAGTCAATAATTCGGGTATGTAAAGTCAGCAGGTTGACACAATGGACTATATATCTCTATGAGACCAGTGTGTCCCAAGGGAAACAAATTCTCAAGTCAAGAAAGGCAGATCTTTCATATTCAATAATAAGAACATCTGACTTCAATTCCATAAACACGCGGTTGTAATCATTTTGAATTTGATAAAAACGTACTTTATTGTTTTGCTTGTTTCCCATGCGTCGTTGCTCTCAACCACAACACACGTAGAATGTTGTTTAATTAATAGGATTTCTTTTTTTTTTTTTTTTAAATCTCTCTAGTTTTTAAGATATTTGGAAAGTAGGCTAGAATGTGTGAGTAAATTAAATCAAATTAGTATAATTTTAGTAGGATTATTAATTTTGAATCCTAATAATATTTAATATATTTTAAGTAAGAGGTAAATAATTTATTATTAGTGGAACGATGACTCTTTATCTTTGTGAGAGTAGTATTATTAATTTGAATGGGATTAAAAATTTTAATTGCATTATGATTACACTTTATATAATCTAAGTATGTATATATATATAAGCATTGTATGTCGCATGAAGGTGCGTGGCCAAAAAAAAAAATTCAGTATTGTTGCCCCAAGTCAAAAGGCCAGTCGTAAAAGAGTGTTTTTTTACTATGAATAAAAGTGAGTGAATTGACTTTGTTAAATTGGATTTGTTAAGTTGTGGTCACGTTTCCTAAGAGCAATAATATTGAAGTTTTTCTTGTTCTTTATTCTGCATAATTAATTTTTTTTAACAATTGGTAAAATCTTTTGGATTCAAATTCATAGTACGTGAAGATGACTTCACTTATTTATACGATTTACAAATTTGATAGAAAAACTCATTTTCATATTTAGGAGAGTGCGATGATAACCTTTTTGATTCAAGTGGTTTGACGACGAAATTCATTAAGAAAGAGCTTGCGACAAATACAGATTAGCAAATAAGGCGAGTACACTTCAAAATTTTAAATTGCATTCATCAAGTATTAGATTTTTCTGTTCTTAGTAAAATTGCTCATGTTCAATCTATGAAACAAGCATGGGATATTCTTAAAAAAATAAATGTTGGTATTGATAAGGTGAAAAAGGCTAGATTACAAAAACTGCATAGAGATTTTAAGTTGTTGCAGATGAAAAAATTAGAAACTATTTCTGATTATTTTTCAGGGACCATGGCACTTGTTAATGAGATGAGGACTAATGGTGAACAAATATCAAATCGTCAAATAGTTGAATTTTTTTTTCGAAGTTTAACAGTGCGATTTGAATATAAAGTGACTGCTATTGAAGAGTCTGCTAATTTGGAGTTCATGACAGTGGATGAATTACAGTGTTTGTTGACCGTTCATGAACAACGCTTGAGTGAGAGATCAAAAAATTTAGTGGAGAAAGCTTTGCAAGCTCAATTAAATTTTAAGAATGAAAAATGCGAGTCTCAAAATAATACAAGATTTAATCAACGTTTTCAAGACTACCATAATAGGGAGCAGAATCACAACAATTGAGGAAGTAGATGCAATAATGAGCAAAACAGATCTGGTGGAGGAAGAGACAGAGGCAATCAGTGACAGAATAACAATCAGTGGCAGAACAATAATAAATAGCAGAATAATAATTGGCTGCACAGACCAGTCCAAGGAAGAGGGGACGGGAAAAATTCTAATCCATAATCTCATAAATTCAATATTCAATGTTTTAATTGTGGCAAGTTTGGACATAAAAAAGTCTAATTGCAAATTTAGAAGGCCGAATAATAGAGATCATCAAGCTAATATTGCTGAAAATAATCCTGGTGATAATAATGATTCAGAGACGGCGTTGCTAGCTTGTAACGTTATGGATAATGATGATGGTACTAAGTGAAATTTAGATACTTGTTATAGTAATCACATCTGTGGTAAGAAATACATGTTTTTTGATTTGGATAACTCTGTTCGATCAAAGGTAAAGTTTGAAAATAATTCAAAGATACCTGTGATGGGTAAAGGCAGAATAACAATCAGTTTGAAGAATGGGTCTCACAAGTATATTTCTGATATGTTTTATGTACCAGGCCTGTAACAAAATTTGTTGAGTATGGGGCAACGTTTAGAGAGAGGTTATGATATGCGAATCCACCATGGAGTTTGCACAATCAATAATAATCGTATGGGGCTAATAGTAAAGGTAAACATGACTCTAAATTATTTATTTTCATTGAATATTAAATGTAAGAATTTACCTTACTTTTGTTATATGATTGATGATGATAGTTGATTATGGCATATGTGTTTTGAGCACATAAATTTTGGAAGTTTTAATTTCCTTGTTAGAAAACATTGAGTTTCTGGTTTACCTGCTATTGATATCCTTAATAGAGTTTGTGAAACTTGTGTTATGAGAAAGAAACATAGAGATGTTTTTCCTACAGAAAATTCATGGAGAGCCAAAAGGCATTTGGAGTTGATATACTCAGATTTGTGCTTAGTGGAGGTACCTTCTAATAGTGGCAATAGGTACTTTATTAAATTCATTGATGATTTTAGCAGAAAAGCATAGGTTTTTTTTTTGCAACATAAATCTGATGCTTGTGATACTTTTAAAAAACTCAAGGTCTATGTTGAAAAGTGAAATAGATTTCAAATTAAAATTTTGAGAACTGATAGTGATACAGAGTATCTTATTTGTGATGATTGTTTGGAGAAATATGGTATTAGGCATCAATTGACTACTAGATATACTCCATAGCAAAACGGAGTGACAGGGAGAAAGAATAGAACTGTTATGGATATGGTTAGATACATGTTGAAATTTAAAAATTTGCCTAAAGGATTTTGAGTTGAAACGGTTGCTTGTGTTATTTATGTTTTGAATATGTGCCATACTAGAAGTGTTTCTAATAAAACCCCGTAGGAAACTTGGAGTGGATAGAAGTGTGTCATTAAATAGATAAGGTTGTTTGGATGCATTGCATATGCTCATGTGTCAGATCATCTTAGAAAGAAACTTGATGATAAAGGTGAAAAGTGTATTTTCATTGATCATCTTAGAAAGAAACTTGATGATAAAAGTGAAAAGTGTATTTTCATTGGCTACAGTCAATTGTCAAAGGCTTACAAGTTGAATAATCCAATAACAGAGAAGGTGATTATCAATCGTGATGTGATTTTTGATGAGCAAGGAGTTTGGGATTGGTTTTAGAATGATCAAATCCAGCCAGCTTTAACTTTTAATAATATAGATCCGTAGATTGAAATACAAAGTGAGCCTCAGATTAGTGATCCTCCATCTTCAAATGTGTCATCATCTTATGCAAAGTCCTCTAGGCGTCCTCAATACCAAAGCCACTTGCCTACTCTCTTACAAGATTATGTTGTTGATAATTATAATGAGCCAACTAATGAAAATTTGGTAAATTTTACTTTATTTGCATATTGTGATCCAGTGACTTTTGAAGAAGCTTCTCATGATAATTATTGGATTAAAGTCATAGATAATGAGATTCATGCAATTAAGAAGAATAACATATGGAAACTTATTACACCTTCTAGTGGTACGAAATTAATTGGTGTGAAGTAGGTGTACAAGACAAAGTACAATCCCAATAGTGGTAGCTAATGTTTATAAACAAAAGTCAAGTATTGATTATTTTGAAGTGTTTGCTCTTGTTGCTAGACTTGATACAGTTCGTATGTTTGTTTCTCTTGTTGCGAAAAAAATTAGAGAAATTTTCAAATGGATGTTAAATCTGCGTTCTTGAATGATGTACTTAAAGAAGAAGTTTATGTTGAGCAACCAACTGGCTATGTGATAAAAAGGCATGAAAACAAAGTCTTTAGATTGAATAAGACCTTGTATGGATTGAAGCAAGTGCCTAAAGTGTGGTATACACACATTGACTTTTATTTTGTTAAGCATGGTTTTGAGATGTCCTTATGAATACACTTTATATGTCAAGTCTAATTCACATTGTGATATTCTTATTGTGTGTTTATATGTTGACGATTTGATATTTATTGGTAATAATCCAAAGTTGATTTTAGAATTCAGGAAAGCTATGATAGCTCACTTTGAGATAATATATTTTTACAAAGCTCCTCCAAATAATTTTTTTTTTTTGAAGTTGAAGACATTACTTGGCATAGTGAAACTTGAAGAACTTGGTTTAAGGGAGATAATGTGAGCCAATTAAATCAAGTTAGTATAGTTTTAGTAGGACTCTTAATTTTGAGTCCTGGTAGTATTTGATATATTTTAGGTAAGAGTTGACTAATTTATTATTAGTGGAACTAGGAGTCTTTATTTTAGTAGGAGTAGTATTATTAGTTAGAATGAGACTAGAAATTATAATTGCATTAGAATTACATTATATATATATATATATAAGCATTGTGTGCCGCATGAAGGTGTGTGGCCAAAAAAATAAAAAATACAGTGTTGTTGTCACAAGGCAAAAAACTAGTCAGGAGAGAATGTTTCTCTACTGTGAATAAAAGTGAGTGAATTGACTTTGTTAAATTGAACTTGTTAAGTTGTGGTCACGTTTCTCGAGAGTAATAATATTAAAATTCTTCTTGTTCTTTTTTTCTACATAATTAATTATTTTTAACAATTAATAAAATCTTTTGAGATTCAATAATTAATATTACAGTATTTTGATCCATCAAAATGTTTAAACTCTCTCTCTAACTCTATTTTTTTTCTTCGTTAAAAACTTACAAATAAGAACTTTAATTATCTTTTTACCTTATTAGTATTATTTTTTTCTAATTCCTTTTATCCAAATGAATTATAAAACATTTTGAATCATCTCATTAAACCTTTCTTTTGGTTAATAAAATAGCAGTCCGGGCGTTACACTCCTAGAATAACTTTCTCGTGAAATTAATGAAACTTACAAGCATGTGAGCATATATACGAATGTATACGCGCATTCGTGTCGCTGTCACGTCACGTACGTACAAAATCTGAACTATTGAATCACGAAGACAATTACATTCACACAGCGCCGCTGGTTTGGACTTTACCATCAACACACCAAAATGCACATTGGGGCAAATTTCTGATTTCACATTATAACTTGCTGTTATACAATGAAATACAAGTTTCTTTTGGTGCATTGACAGATCAGTTAACACCAGCGTGGTCGGTTGGGACAGTTGGGGACCATACACAACCTTACGACACGTATCAAACATGATTAAAATAAGCAATAATCATAATAATAATGCCAGTGTCTCTATCCTTTTTCAATGTGAAATGTCATTTATTCGTGTGAATTTTATATTTTAGTATTGTTATTATATAAAAATATTAGATTTTAATAATTATTTTAATATTAAAATGTAATTTTTTTAACATAATTATTATTATTTTTTAAAAGCTAGCATAGATTTTGATGCTGCACTGACTGGTAGAGCAGGGGAAGAGTAGGCTCCGTTCTCATAAACGGTGCCAAACTGATGCTGCACTTTTCCGTACATCATAGGCTCCCTAGCCGAATATTGTCCGCTTTGGGCCTAAGTGGCCCGCACGGTTTTGTTCCTTCTCCTGGGCGGGGGAAAATGCCTTGTGTTAGGAAGAGAGCAGCCTAGGGCTTATAAGCGACACCAGTTCTTGACTCCTAACCGATGTGAGAGAAAGTGGGCACATCAGATTCTATTTTTATTTGATATTTACTTGAAAAAATAGTGCGTAGGTATCCCAACTCTGTTTGACATATACTAATTGTATTTCATGATATGGCATAAGAGTAACTTCATTGCACGTGCTATTTGATGTGCCAATGATATAGTTTGGCATTAATGTAAAAGTTATTACTCCGATAAAATGTTATTTGGCTTGTCAAAAAATAAGAATATTATTTTCAATATCATATTTGACATCAAGAGTAACTCGTACCAATTTATACAAATTATGAAATACACTAATATATATCAAATAGAGGTGTGGTTTATGCTATTTTTTCAAGTAAATACCAAATGAAAGTGGAGTTCACCCAATTATTTTAGGAAAAAAATATTTATGTTAAAAAATAATATTTTAATATTAGAGGAGAATTGTCAGAAAAAAAAAAGAAGAGAAATTTGTGATATCACTAATATGCGTATATATATTTGTTTATAATAAGTTTGAAGTTATGATTGAAAGGAAGATTTAACTTACCCAGCCCATTGTCTCTTTCAGCGTTGTATAAATTGATATACACTAATGTAAGAGACAGTCCAGACTTAATAAGAGTTGAAACAAACACTAATATCATACGGATGATGGGAGTATTTCACAAGCAATAACCGTGACGCAGCAACAGATTAAACAAACAGTGCCTAAGATTCAAATTCAAATTCTTTCTAAGAGAAACTCTATCAATTACAAGTACCGAAACCGTTTCGTCGTACGTGAAATTAACTTGTACGCATGCTATTAATAAGTGACTTACACATATCAATCATGTATTAAATATTGATCAATTGTGACCCATTCTAACACTCCTCTACTTTCAAATTTTAGATGTTCCAGTTGCTTTTCAAAGTCATTGAAAGTGACTTTGAGAAAGCAATCCCAACTCTAAGTGTTTAAATAATTGAATATATTTTTTGAACCAACTTTTAGAAATAAAAAAACAAAAACAAATTGTAAAAATTTATCTCTAATAAGCTCTCGGCATTACTTGTAAATTATGTTTTATGGTAGATAGGTTTTATTTTATTTTTTAGAAAGAAATTTTTGTAAAGTACATTATCTTTTTTTTTAGTACATAAAATTATAAATATTTTCTTATATGCTCTTGAATTTATAGTGATATTACTAATTTTAATAAAAAAAAAAAATGAACTTGTATGATATCATTAACATTTATTATTGTAAAAAGGTGTCAATTAAATATTCAGAAGCAAACCGGCTGAACGGTGCCTTGTCCATTCGAACTTAGCATGAATAATGTTCTTAGGAGGTGTTAATAAGCTTCCAAGACACTGTGGATATAGTCCTTTTTTTTTTTTATTTTTTATTTTTGTCTGTCTTTTCTTTGAAGCATTAATAAAACCATCTTGATAGGTGTGTGGTCCATTAACCATTAATCTAAGGCTAATGATCTTTATGTCTTAAAACCGATGCCCACATAAAATCAAAATGGGGTCCATTAGCAATGCCAGCAAAAGGACCTTTCAAGATGTATAAGAAAAGGATCCCTAAAGGTTGGGGGATTTTTTTTTTTTTTTTTTTAAAGATGGTTAGATAAGTTTATCCTTCAATACACTCGCTTTCTTATTTATGTACATTGGTGGGTGTTCTTTCTCTAAGAAATAAAGATATATAAGAAATGAAACAATTAATTATTGTGTATTCTATCTTATGTAGTTTTAGGACTATTCAACGGGTAAAAAGGTATGAGTTTAAATTCATCTTTTTTTTTTTTTCATTTTTTTTAAGATGGCAAAGGTTACAAATTAAAAAATTCTTATTAATGTCAACAAATTAATTTTTTTAAAATGACAAATTTATTCTTATAAAATCTGTAATATGACTAAAAGATTAATAAACAAATGAAAAAAAATTCATAAAATTACAATTACCGGTAACAACGTTGGGTCAACATGTCTCATAGGAAAGCACATTGTAATTAGTAAATTAGTCGTATTAATTACTGTCACAATTGTACATTATCCTGAACAAAAGGTAAAGAAACCTTTAACAATAGGGTTACATCATCAAAATCAGATAGAATTTTTCTTCTTTAAAAAAGGGAATCTAATTTAAGATTTTTATAATGTTTTATAAAAAATGTATGACACTGATTGATAGTGTATTATTAAAAGAAAAGGAATGTTACATTTAATTGCGCGTGAAGAAAATATGTAATTTAATTGGTGCATATACTTTACGAGCTAATATCACATGTGTGCACGTATTACATGTACTAATCAAATTGTGAGTTTTTTTTACTCACAACTAATCATAACATTTCTCTTATTAAAAATATTTTAAATTATGTAAATAATGTAAGTAAAATGACACAGTACCACATTATTTGTTGTATTTAATCTAAACTTTTGACTTAATCAACTGAATGATTTCTAAAGCCGGCAATACTTATTAAGTAAGAAGTGTTGGAAAACTTAAGACTGTTTGAAAAAGTTTCAAACTAAATTAATTCATAATCACTCTTAGATATGCAGCAAACCGATCTTCCCTCCATCAGGAAAAAAAATATAAAAACTAATTCATCTAGACGTACTATACCCAATCATTTTCCAAGATGCTTTACGTGTTGTAATGCTTTTTATGATTTTTCGGAAATCACACGGTATATTCAAAAAACACAAACCCTATAATTTATGGAAAGTTCTTGATTGGGTCGGTAGTAGACAGAGGCAGATGGGGAAGAGGACAAATGGGTCATGTTATCTTAAAAATTTTGATATTGTATTATTTATTTTTATTTTTATTTAAATATTTTAATAAAATAAAATTTAACTTCTTAAAGAATTTTAATATTATATTTTTTATTCTTAATTTTGTTACAATAATTAAGCAAAATAAAACTTGGTCCATAATAATCAGAATCGGATTAGAAGATGAACCGGTAAGGGGGCGGTTCACGATTTACTATTTCAACTAAAAAAAATATTTTTTATTATCTAGTGATAAATAACAAAATATAAACATAATCATTGAAATTATCTGTATGAATTTATTATATTTGTATATATAACAAAAATACATGTAATAATATCTTATTTTATGCTAAATTTCATCATTTAATAATCAAATATAAGAAATTTTGTGAGAAAAAAAAAGGTGTAGGTGATAAAAAAGACAAAAGGTGGTTCCATCGATTTTTTCTGGTTCTTTAGCAAAACTAGTATTTTAATCAAACCGAACCGGTTTAATCTTTGGTTCCCGGTTCAACTAGGTTGGACTAGCCCTAGTTCAATCTGATTCTGATAACTATGTTTGGTCCCTCAAATTTTTTGATATATTCATATAAACTTTTTCAAATTTTAATATTTTCAATTTGACCCCTCTAATTAAAATTTTTGGATATGTCACTAGCTACAGTGTACTTCTTTCAATAGTATTCTGTCATATGTAATATGATTCATATTTTTCGTATGACATAATACATATAATAAAATATAATTAAAAAGATACATTATCACGTAATATATCGAACTTATAGAATAATATTTCCTAACCTATAGGGGGAAAGGTTTTTTGAGAGTATCAAATAATTTCATTGATGGAGAAGTTTTTTATTGCCGAACGTGGAATCGTGTGAGAGAAATTTCTTAATTATACTCTTATTAATAGTATATATAACACGTGTACATACACGTGAGTAGATGAATTTAAATAGACTTTGGAGTTTAAAAATCTATATCTGGGTGTTACAAAGTAAAATTCTTGACGACGCCTACAAGTTGTTTTAAGAATAGACCATTATACAATCTATGGTGGAATATGCCTAGGTACATCTCCACCCTTCAATTTCAATGACTCCCTTCAATTTCATCTCCATCTTTCATGACAAGCTTTAGCTAAGAAACTGGATGCATGCCCCGAACCTAGGCGTCGGTCCTCTTTTTGAGTTGAAAAACAAAATAGAATGATAGTCGCTATAAAATAATGGCAGAGGAACGTAATGGATTATGGGAGGTTTTGAGAGAGACGTAAACAAAAAGCCATGAGCAAACAGGCAAAATATGATCCAAAATGCGAAATTTCTTAGCTATTTCTTAGCTTTTGGACCGAGGCACGGCCATCTCATTCCTATTACATGCCAAATTAAAATTCCACCTACGTTTCAGCTGATCATATCTATTATTTTTCCTTTATAAATAATATATATATATATATATATGTCAAAATAATAACATAATACAAAATATTCATAAAAGGTGCATGTATGTGTTTTATATATATATAGTTCATAACACCTAATCATTTCCAAGAAAATGTGTTAAAGCATGCTCTTAAAAGGGTAAGGTTACAGAAATTTTGTTTTCACATGACACTAACCTTCCTTAAAATTTAACTTCATCTTCATTCAATGAATAAAAGACTTGTTTTCACATTTAATTGTTGAATGAAAAGAAATTTGAATATTAAAATGATAGTCATGAATTAAAGTTTAACCTTACTTTTATTTTAACGACTAAATATCTTGTTTTCACGTCAAAAAAGAGTTTTCTATATCGATGCAATTTTAATATTGTTACAATAACTTTTGTTATAGTAATTAATTAAATTCTTTTTTGCAGTTAGTACGTGCGCAATGTGAAACAGTCGTAATTCTAGAAAAAGTTAGATTGTGTTTGGTAAAAGAATGAGGTTTTGGAGACGCAAATCATATAATTGGTAAGTTGTTAATAGTTTTCAGTTGTGTATTCCAATCAACGTCCAACATATAAAAGCGGTCGCATTTGGTGTTTTGTGAAAACAGCGTTCGGCCGAAACACGACGGCTCCTCTTATGTGACTTCTTTGACTTGCTTACCTCTTTAACAGCTTAGCAATCAATCAACGAGTAGAATTCTCGAAGCCTCTTTAGAAGCAAGGAATAGCATCAGATTCTCTTTCCTAAAACTAATAATATAATATGCAAAAAGGGTATAAGACTGATGTTGTTGTAAAATTTAGAAAGAGTTTAGATTTAAGTAGTTTTATTACAGAAATGAAGAGACTGATTCTGTGACTCGAATCAATCGAACTCGTGTGAAAAAAGAGATGAAATATAAGAATAATGTTATTTTTACAATAAAAAAAGTATCTGAAATTAATTATTAGATGATTTGGCATTGTTATATTCATTTTATTTCAAATCATGATGTGATAAGTATCCAACATATATAATAATTTTTTTTGGTAATTTATTGCAAAAGACAAAAAAAAAAAAAAAAATGCTAACATAACTGACCGTTTTAAATGTTTGTGTTTCCATAGCTATGGCTATTTTAAATTCAAATAAAAAATAATAATAAAGATAACTTAAGCATTACACAAAGTGGAGATCAAGTCATAAACCCAATTAACTTGGTCTTAAACAGTCGCATAATTTATAGCATTTCTCATATTATTAAATTTAAAAGAGCAGGAGCGTAGAGTTGGATAGGTCTCATGAGCCCAAACATAATTAGTCACAAACAATGGGTGGTGATCGACTGTGTCATACATGCACTCTCAGGCATTACTATGGTATGATTATGATATAAATTGTAATTAGCCCCTTAAAACAAATACTAAATGACTTTATACAGTTTATAATATTGGAAAGACATGTTCTTGGAAGGTTTATATTATTATATGAAAAGGAAGGGTCTGCTAATCATAGATTAATGCAAAGGAAGGGTCAATTACTGGGGAGAGGAAGCATTCCATTGGGTTGAGTTCGTCGCATCGATCTTAAGATCGTTAGACTATTGAATAATTAAATAATCGCATAGCCGCTTGCGTTTTGTGTTAATTAACTAAGTTGATGATGGGTATTATTCGGGTTGAGTTCGTCACCCTTTTCATTTGCCTGGTTTGGAGACTTAAGAGTCCAAGATAACTGGAAGAAAAAAATGTGTAACATAAAATTTTAATAAAAGAAGAATTGGGGTGCGATATTTTTGAAAGATAGAAAATGGATCTTTTATGATCAAGGATAATGTTACATATTTTTAATTTTTTTTTTTTTTTATGTGTTTTTAATAAAATGTAACATTATGTCGTGTTTTTAAAAATTATATTATTTAGGTTTCAAAAGCATTTTATATGAGATCATCCGGAGTGTAGGTCAAGCAGTAAAAATGTTGATAATAAAATTTTAGCGTTTCGAATTTAAGTTCACTCTGCACCGGTTATTGACAGTTAGAGTTTAACGAGTGGGTTTGACTCTCACAGAAAGAGAAACTTAGTTTGGTGTGCATATACTAACTCAGAATACTCCTGACCGATCTATTAAATAAAAAAACATCTTATATCAGAAATTTTTTAAATAATACTAGCACACCACTATGGTGATGTGTCTTTTCAACGCTATAATTTATATTTTTAGTGAGTCATCATATATAATAAAATATTATTAAAAAAAAATACGTGTTGATCTAAACTATTGAAGAATATGTCATTATAAGCATCATCATAATGTTAGAGCAACTCCAAAGGAAGTTGTCATTTTGAGGTGCCAAAAAATTTATTTGTAACCTTGAATAGTGTTATGGCAACTCCAAATTATAAATATGTTCTAATGGCAGGTGCCAAAATGGGGTGCCATTTTAATATTTTTATATTTTTTTATTAAAAAATGTAATTAAACTTAACGGTTATATTTTAACGGGTATAGTTTTCATAACGGTTTGATTTAAATTAATTTTTTAAATTAAATTATAAAATTTAATTTAATTTAAAAAAACAATTTAAATTCCAACAATTAACTAAATTACAAAAAAATTATTTAATTATAAAAATTAGTTAAATAAATAAAATCATCCTAAATTAACAAAAAAATCAATTAAAAATAAAAAATCAATTTAAATTACAAAAATTATTTTAATTAAAAAATTATTTTAAAAAATAACAAACTCCCTGTATTTTTTGTGCTTTGGTATGTTTTTTTTTTTTTTTTTCTATATTTATATAATCTTTTGTTGAAATAGAGCTGTTAAAATGGTAACCGTTATAACAGTAAAAATGGAAATGGCCCAAACCGTCAAATGACACATCTCCCTTTTCTCTCTCCAAAGTTTGTAAAAATGGCACCCAGACCGTTGGGTGCCATTTTACAGCTGCAAATGCCACCTCCGTTGGAGTGAAAATTTTGGGATACCATTTCGACCGTTATGAACCACCGCGTTGAAGTTGCTCTAAGTGCATATTAAAAATAAAAGTAAAAATTGGATATGCATAACATTTTCAATAAGCAATCTTATGTAAAACTTACTTTGGCCTATTACCATGGCAAACAAAAAATAAAAGTCAAAATGTCTTGTTGCATTTTTAATATAATATATAAACCATTATCAGCTCCGAATATTAAGCAAACATAATTTTAAACAGAATAATGTAAAAATAACATTTTTAAAATTAAAACCCATATTTGTAATTCTATTGAAGTTACAGCACACAAAATTACATGTTAGTTTGTTTAGAAAAACTCTATAAAATAATGGTCCCAAATAGTTTTAGCACTCGTGAATAAGGAGAACAGGAGAAGATATTTATCCTCCCACACTCCACTCGGCACTCATATGTTATGGGTTAAAGGAGTTATTTTTCAGATGAGATACTATATGTATGAATGAAAGTGTGTACCTAATATTTTCTCTCACCTTTAGGACCATAATATATACAAACTACCATAGAATATTTTTATAGATATGATCCAAATTACACACACCTAATAGAAGTTTTCCCCTCGGCAGTCTTGTATTTAAAAAACGAAAAAAGGAAAACAAACATAGATCAAAAACAATCGTCCATCAAAGCAGGGGCAACAACTAGAATACAAAAGGAGACAGCCTGGGCTCCTAGCATTAGTATTATCGTATTAAAAACCAATCATTCTTAGCTTGCATAATTTCCGTCTAGTCACAGTAATTAGTGAGCTTCTTCGTAACCTTCGTCATTTTCTCCTCGCGCAATTGCATCCACAAGCGACAGTGACAGAGCGTTAGACCGCGTACGCTGGGTCAACTATTTGGCACGAGTCTTAAACAGACCAAACCCCGACCTCTATAAATATCTCCCAAGTCCCAAACACCTCTCTCACTCGCCTCAAATTCTCTCTCTCCATCTCCTTCCACAGACCTCTCTGCTAGCGCTCGTATTTTCAACATACAACACATCCCTTCAATCTAACATACGCTCTGGCATCCCTCTCAAAAACATAAAAACTCTGAAAATCTATAGATATTGTGAAAGTGATATATTTCTCTATAACGCGAAAAGGTATGAGGACTGTCTTCTTCTCTTCATCCAAGCAATCATCACCTTCGCACTCCCGCGCTTCTTCGCCTCTTCGAAGTGCGGCAGCGTCTCCTTTGACACATCACCACACCTTCACGGCATCGATGATGGAAGAGAACCTTGAAATTGCTGAAGCAATCATCACAAAATGGGACGTCGAAGCCTCTACTTACTCCAAGGTGGCATCTCTGTTTGCGGAAGACCGAAGAGAAGCCAAAGAGTTTCTTAGATCGGTGAAGGAATTACAGAATGCGATGCACTTCTTCCTATCAGAGAATTCGAGTTCTGAGAAGCTTATTGGAGCTCAGAACTTGATGCAAATTGCTATGAAGAGGCTTGAGAAAGAGTTTTACCAGATATTGTCAACGAATCGAAATGATCTTGATCCAGAATCGGTTTCCAGCCGGTCGTCACGAGCATCTGCGAGATCGAGCACCTCAGATTTCGAGGACGATGCCTCAGAAGATGAGCTTCAGGTCGCCGGTAATTCAATCTCCGAAGTTGAGAGTGTGTCGGAGATTGCGATGTCCGACCTGAAAGCCATCGCCAATTGCATGATTTCTTCAGGTTACGGCAAAGAGTGCGTGAAGATTTACAAAATTATCCGAAAGTCGATCGTTGATGAAAGCTTGTACTATCTTGGAGTTGAGAGATTAAGTCACGCACAAATTCAAAAGATGGATTGGGACGTACTCCAGCTCAAGATTAAGAACTGGTTGAACGCGGCGAAGATAGCGGTGAAGACCCTCTTCCACAGCGAGAGAATCCTCTGCGATCACATCTTCTCTGTGTCGGAAAAAATCAAAGAGTCGTGCTTCGCGGAGATTTCAAAAGAAAATGGCATCACTCTGTTTGCATTCCCAGAACTCGTCGCCAAGTGCAAGAACTCACCAGAGAAAATGTTCCGTATACTCGACCTTTACGAGTCCATCGCGGATCTCTGGGCGGAGATCGAATCGATCTTCTCGTTCGAATCAACATCCGCTGTTCGGTCACAGGCCGTCGCATCACTCGTCAAACTCGGCGAGGCCGTTCGTATAATGCTGTCAGACTTCGAGACAGCGATCCAGAAGGACTCCTCAAAATCGCCTGTCCCCGGAGGAGGAGTACATCCTCTGACGCGTTACGTTATGAACTATGTAGTTTTCCTCGCCGATTACAGCGGAATACTTTCCGATATAGTGGCCGACTGGCCGTTGTCAGTGCAATCTCCCTTGCCGGAATCTTACTTCTCGAGCCCAGGCTCCGACGACAGCCCGACGTCCCCAATATCCATACGGCTTGCCTGGCTTATACTCGTCCTCCTTTGTAAACTCGACGGCAAAGCCCAGCTCTACAAAGACGTGTCTCTATCGTATCTATTTTTGGCAAACAACCTCAACTACGTCGTTTCGAAGGTCGGCACATCCAACCTCAAGCTTCTCTTAGGTGATGATTGGTTGATGAAGCACGGGACGAAGGTGAGACAGTACGCAGCCAACTACGAGCGAATGGGATGGAGCAAGGTGATGTCGTCGTTGCCGGAGAATCTAGCGGCCAATATATCACCTGAGGCAGCGAAGGAGTGTTTCAAGAAATTCAATTCGACTTTCGAAGAGGCTTACCGGAAACAAACGTCTTGGATCATAACCGACCCGAAACTCCGAGACGAAATTAAAATTTCGGTAGCGAAGAAGCTCGTGCCACTGTACCAGGAGTTTTACGAAAAGTATGGGATGCTATTTCGGCGAGACGTCGGTGTTGAGTCGGTGATCAGATTTAGCCCCGACTGATTTGGGGAATTACTTATCGGATTTGTTACACGGAACGGGGGTTTCGGGTAGTACGTCATCTTCTTCGTCTTCATCATCATCCTCCTCCCTACGGCGATTTCGTTGAGATATTACGTCAGCTAACTGCCGGCCTATCTCCTGTTTTAGTTGGAATGGCGAGATTTAGGTCACAATTTGTGTAAAATTTCATATAACGACAAAGGAGGGTGTAGAGAATTTGTCTTCTTTGTTGTAGAGAAATGGATACGTTGATTCTTTCGATTACTTCAATATACGTTTTTTTTTTCTTTTAAACCACGAAATGTTTTATTATTTTTTAAATGATATTTGATTCTTTTGATTACAGCTAATGTTTAGAAGAACAAAGAAGAAAATCCAAAAATTGTGATAAATATGGGAGTGGAAAAGAAGAGAAGGGAAGATGAGTCCAACGTCGATATGTCTAGAACAATCAGTCAGACCGGTATTTAAAAATTGTATATTTCCAAATCACTGACTTTACTCCATGTCATTAAGCATCCATATCGTCGATATGTCAATCTCAAACGGTCTTGTCAAAATTTAGAACGTGGATGAGCTAAGCCTTGCAAGGAATGGTGAAACTGTAATTAGCTCCATCCCATTCCCATATAAACTTAATCCATATTAATCCCATGGCAATGACAAAAACACCATATAAAAACCCTTCAAGATTAGGAATGGTTTTCAACTTCCTAAAAGTAACCTCAGAAGCTCAAAGCAGTTGAGATGACAGTTTCAACAGATAGAGATTACAGACGGTGATTTTACATATGAAAGTTACACTTGTATATAGGTTTTTCCAGGTACAACAAATGGTGATGACATTAGAGATGGCATCAATGTAGGCCCCTTTATCATTCTAGAAGAAGTTTTACCCCCCACCTTCTTTACTGATAATGGACCATCAAGACTTTCTTGGTGATGACATTAGAGATGGCATCAATGTAGGCCCCATAAGTTTATGTGTATTAATATTAAAAAAAAAAAAAGACTTTATTTAAAATTGTCATTTTATCATTTCAGGTCTCGAATTGTATAAAACCGATCTTTACAATAGATTTCACATGGATCTCACAAAATAATAAAATCATAGAAACCATTACATTGTGTGATGAGATCATGAAATAATTTCTCCTAAAGTAGATACAAAACTAACTTTTGATATTATTTTGCTGCTCTCAATTTTAAACAAGTTATTACACATAAGTGCTTTTTTAATCCACATGTTATATGCCATGATAAGCTAAAATTTCACACTTTCATGTTATATTGGTGTTCTAAAGCAATGTTATCTGTAATACTAAGTTTTAGCAATGCTGGCTATAAAAAAAAAAAAAAAAAATTATTTTGACTTTGTCACATAATTGGGCTCCCAACAACTCTTTGCAGAGCTTGCTCTCAACTATTTTAGAAAACCTCACAACTTAAGTAAAACAGTGAAACCCACATGAATCTCACAAAATACTCAAATTATAGAGATCGTCGTATCATATGACGGTCACATAGAATAATTTCTCCATTTACATTTGTCCTCTCACAAAAATATATATATATATATATATATAAATTTTTCATTTTCTTCACTTTCTACTATGCTTAATTTTCTCTTTTCAAGTCTTTTCTTTATCCTATTTTTCTTTTAAAAAAAATTAAAATAAAATTCATCCAACAATCAGTAAGGTAGGAAAAGTCATATACAACCATCAAAATGGTAGAATAGAAAAACTAGTTGTTAAGAATAATGATTTTGTGCTAAAAAAATGTCATTTCTTTGAAACAAACTATTGCAACATTAATATTAAAATATAACATTTTGACATTATAACTTGGAGAGGAGGGAGGGCATCCCGCAAGATTTTGAGAAATTTTTTTTTCATATATACATATTTTTTAACTAGCGACCCCTTCAAGGAAAACATCCTAGCTCCGACACGTTAATGCATGACATTGACATTCCAAATATAGGACAACCCATTTGAGATTAATATCCCAATTTTTACCATGGCGCAGGGTATGACTCTTGAGAAAAAAAAAGAAAAAAAAGAGAGGAGCTAGTGATTAATCTGGGCCCAACCATCCTAGCAGAAGTATTGATCTGAGTCACTTATATGGCCGGATTGATCAAGCCTGGTGGGGTTGTCCAGTCTTTCAACATGGACTCGGGCATTAGAAAATCAAAATAGAGTGACCCAATACACCTGCTGATGACCTATTAGCGTCAACTCTGTACAAGAAGCATATAAATAACAAAGACTCAGCACTGCATGTATTATTGGTTTGGTTTCTTTTTTCTTATCGCTAAACAAAAAAGTTCCAAGAAAAGGAGGATGATCATGGAAAGCATGCGGTTATGTAAAACGCAAACGCAACTTCTTTATATGATTTTTGAATTTTTTTTATATAACATGGTAGTTAGCCCACCAATCGTAAATTTCGGTCATGTTAGCCGGATCTTAAACTGGACTTCCTTCTACGACTATTTCATACAAGTTTTGCTTGTAAGGAGGTTGGCTTGAAGAATACTTACCGAACGAGACGTATTGAATCAAAAATCTTACACTTTTAAGTATCAAACCTAACACATACACTTAAGTACTTGTATATGAAGGTGCTAGTTGGTAACCTATGATTGGATCATGCATTAATTCGGGTGGTGGCTTTTCAAGTAGAGGGAGCATTATCTCATGTTAGGACTGTCGTTGGAACGTATTTTAATTTGAATTCGATTTATTCATTTCGATATAATACAAAAAATATGATTTGATGATCTAATCTAATAATTTCTTTAATTAAATAAATTATATAAATAAAACAAATTTGATCCATTATATTTGATATAATTAAATATAACATACATATTAATTTTTTATATATTAATTTAGGATATATATTTTAAAATAAGTTAAATATTAAATTATATTGAGTTGAGTATATATATTTTAAATTTTGCATATTATAACATAATATTTTATATGCATAAGATATATTGGACTAAGAAAAATTCAATGCATGCATAAAAATGAATAAAAGCGAGAAAATACCAAACGTCCAAGAAAAACATGGATTGAGGAGCTTAGAAAAGAGATTATTAAGAATTTTACAATGGGTATGAAAGCTTTAAGGTCATTTAAAATATATTTATGCAATTATTGTTTGATTAGTGTGATAATCTATTTCTTTTGCTTAAGTGGTATTTGTCTCATGCTAATATTACATTAATTCTTTCATATTCCATAAATGGGCCTCGCTTTTGCTGGATCAAACCCAGCTAACAGCCAGCCCATTCTTAAATTAAATGGGTTAAACCCATAAAAGGGGGAGTGTACGATTCTACCTAAGCCATTTCATAGATTTTTTATACAAAAAAACTCGTACAAAAGAGTGTGATTCATTTGGCCCAATTATTTCAAATTAAAATGATCATTAAAATACTATTAATTTAAAAAATGTCACAATTATATATTGTATTTGGCAACGTGAAATTGGAATTGGATCATGCTATCAAATGTTGGATAAAAGAAAAATTTGTACGAAATTTTATTTGTCTAACATTTTTTAATCATGAATGAGCAATGTTGGACTGACATTTTTGATCCAACAAACCCACGATGATTATTTTGTTTTGAATTGATAAGAGATAAATGAATTATGTCATTCTATATATTATCAAAATTGGGTCGGACAAAAAATCGATGAAGGGTACCGGTTCAATCGATTTTATGATTAATATATTAAAAAATATATAAGTGTATTAAAAATTAAGAAAATAATAATAAATTTTTTTATTATCTAGTGATAAATAAAAAAATATAACCATAATCATTGAGATAATCTAAATGTAGAAGTTTTATATATTTGTATATATAACAAAAATACATACAATGATATCTTAATTTATTCCAAATTTCATCATTTGATTATCAATTATAAAATATTTTGTGGGGAAAAGAAATTATAAGTGATAAAAAGATAAAACGGTGATTCAACCATTTTTTTAGAAAATCGGTCAGTTTAATCGGTTTTCTAAAAACTTGACCAGTTCAACCGATTTTTTTTTTTTAATTTTTTTTAACAAAAATGGTAAAGTAATTAAATCAAATCTCTTGAATCTCTGGTTCAACCAGGTTGAATCAACCGATTTAGTCCCGTTCAAATAACTATGCTAATAAATTTGGCGCATACATTACAAGTTGCTCGGGATAATCCAATCCTAGCCTAAATATAATTGGACTTGGGTTGCATATTTTATCATTCTAGTAAGATAAGGCAAAAAAATCTAAGGTCGACCTCAATTTGGGCTAAACTCAGAGTTAAGGCTTCCAACAACCAATACAATCTAATCCTAAGCCCAACTGCATGTATGTATACATATATATATATATTATTTAAATATGATTGGATTAGCATAAGAAATTATGGCCGTTAATTTAATTTTAACATTTATCTCTAAATACTGTTGAATTACGCATCAAAACATGCTTTTGAAAGCTTAAATAATAGAATTTTGGTCAAGAAGCAGCATGTCACACAGCAAAGCAATAACTTTTGCTCCCCCAAGTTATTTTGGATTGACCATGGAGATTGGCAAAGCATATATATATCTTGGAAAGCATGCTCTAAATACATTACTAGGCAACGAATTTAACCTTGTATATGTCTGCACAATACAAGTGATTATACAAAAGTACCTCTAAACATGAAATAATTAATCTCTCTCCCCAACCCCCCAAAAAAATCACTAAGTATGTACTTGACATGGCTCCTTTGCCATGACAAGAGAAACTTGAAAAGGGAATTGCTAATAAGTGGTGGTGGGTCTAGAATTTATATTCAGAGGGCCAAAGTATAAGCATTATAATTTTGAGGGGGACTTTATAAAAGTATTAAAAATTGAGTTAGTAAAGTCCTACTTTTTTTTTTTTTATAAAAGAAATGTTAGTAAAATAGTAATTAAAAAGAGTGAAATTATCAAATGTTTGGATGGGGAGGTCTCTGTCATTCTTTTTTTTTTTTTTTTGTGTATAAATTAAACCATTATATTTTACGTTCTTCTCCTTATGTCATCAACTATAATAAATTACAATTCTTTCAGAAATCTATGTAATTAAATCACTTTACTTTTTTAATTATGTGTCTTTTTTACCATCTAATCCGCTACAATATTGACTTCACGATAAATATATTTTTTATTAATACTTAATCATTTTTTCTAATAATATTAACACAATCTAATACCATAAATAGCATGCCCTTTCTCAATGAAGTAATATTTGCATGTGAGTCGTGCTCCAAAATTTAATTGAAGCTTCATTAACCACTTCACATGGATCATTTGCTAACGTTGACTTTGTTTTTAATTCTTGTAATATTTGCATGTGAGTGGTACTCCAAAATTTACAAAAAAGCTTCATTAACCACTTCACATGGATCATTTACTAACGTTTTACTTTGCTTTTAGTTCTTTCATTATATATGAGATGGACTCGACTGCAAGGGTAGGTCAATGCTAGAAAGAACGGAAGTTTATTTTATAAATACAAGTCTTTAATTTGATTCTTACCAAAAGGAAAAGTTTTTTATCGACGTAAGTCTTATTTTAAAAAATTTGTAAGGTCTTCAAAATTTATTCACTGATAAAATTAGAACAATGTTCAACGTGTGAGTTTTTCTTTATAACAAAAAAAAAGAAAGATGGATGCATTTTAGACACCCCAATAATTTTTGCAAAAGTAAACAAAATTTCTATAAAAAAATCTTTAAAAAATTTTAATGATCCAAATATATTTTAGAAGTCATAGTTAAAGATTTTTCAACATTTAAAAATTTAATAGTGCCAAAGGCATGCGACAATTCAAATTTTCATAAGGAATCATTCTAAATCTTTTGTACTAAAAATTAAATATTTCTTAGTTTTTATCTTTAAACCCATGTTAAAAGAAAGTACACATCAAGAGGAGCCCATCGACTTTTGGACCACCCCTCTGTTGTGCCTCAAACCTGAGGAAAGGGGAGAGTGAGATATGGGTGGCGGGGGGCCTCACCCCGGCACTTTGCGTTCGGTAGCCAAATAAGAAGAAAGAAAAAAAAATGGCAGTAGTGCCATACGCGTTAGGAGAGAGAGAATAAAGAATAAAGAATTGCAGTGCTGCCACACGTTGAGAGAGAGAAAGAGGGAGAGATAAAAATGATGACGAGATGCGTTTGGAGTAGGGTGGTTTTTTATATTTTTTACTTTCGATCTCAATTTTACCTCGTTTTGTTTAGAGGTTTATTCCGATTCCGATTCCGATCTCGATCTTGTATATATTCTTCGACTCTATTCCAAACTCCAATATATATATTTTTTAAATAAGTTAAAACTTTTTATTTTGATAAATAAATTAATTTTTTTTTGCCAAAATAACTAATACAAAAATAAAATATGAGTGTGATATGAAAAATCTTAAAACTAATTTTATATAATATTGTTTATCGGTAAATATAGTGTATATAAGAATAAATTAAAAAATTTAATATATTAAATGGACGAAGTGACCATCTCCCAAACTCAACGGAGTTTTAAAAGTCACACTCTGATCCCGTCCCGATCCTCTTTATGAGTACTTCATATTTGTCTTATTAAAAATGGGACGGGACGAGTTTCTGACAAGACGAGACAAATTACCATTCTTAGATAAAAGGAAGGGACATCTCCCATCATGCACATTAAGGGAGACAGAAAGGAAGAAAGGTGAAAGAAGAAAATATAAAAAGAATTTAAATTTTTAAAATTTATACTCCTGTTTTATTAGGATGAGACTAAATGCACTCTTGTTATACTCGTACACTTCAATTCGTGGTGTATGAGTGGGAGTGTATAATATAAAATGATTTTATTTGGAGTGCATTTATCTCCACCCATTTATTATTATTATTATATTATTATTATTTATTTTTTATTTCAACAATTTTATTTTATTAACTTATTTACTTTCTTTATTTGAAAAGAAATGAAAATAAATAAATAAATATTTTTTTATTAACACAAAGTTTTCTTTTATCTTCTTAAAATATTATTTGTATTAGTATTATTTATTTATTTGTTACTATTTTATCGCAATTCTTTATAATTATTATTATGACCCATTCAACCCCTTCGCGAGATCACGAGTACTAGACTTATATGATACATTTGTTGGACCGGAGTTGAAGTCTTGCAAGCATAACTTTTCAACTAACGGTTAGTTATTCGTAACACCAGTGATGTTTATTGCCAAATGCTTGACCTTCATAATGTCTTTAAACTGTTCTTATTGACCGCTGACTTTAGCTGATTGATTATATGCTTGTTTGCTTGCCAGCTTATGCCCTAACTAGGCTTATGAGGATGGTTTCGTCTCGGTTAATTACTCGTAGCCCCAACAATTAGTTCACAAACCAATCCATGACTATATTTATATTTTACACACACACACACATATATTATATACATGTTTGTTGTGCTAACCATGTATTCTTTTTTCTCTTTTCATCACCACTACTTTTTGACTAATTTTATGTGAACTAATTAAATTATGTTAGTATAGTTTTAATAGGATTCTTAATTTTGAATCTTAGTAGTATTTGATATATTTTATGAAAGAATTGAGTAATTAATTATTAGTGGGAGTAGGAGTCTTTGTCTTAATGAGAGTAGTATCATTAGTTTGAATAAAATTAGAAGTCCTAATTGCTTTAAGATTATACTTTATATAATCTATATATTTGTAAGCACTATGTGCTACATGCGTGTATGTGAGCCACCAAAGAAAGTCGAGAGTTCATGTAATGGTAGAGCCGTGAGACACCTAAAAAAGTGCGTGTGGTTTGGCCTTAAGTGAGTCTGCCAAATTAATTCAATATTACTAAAATTGTGACATCTTTTCAAAATATCCAATTTCACACATGAAATTATAGATCCTTTTCAAAACCCAATTTTATACACTAAATTTTGTAACCTTTTTCAAAGACTCAATTTCACATACGAAATTGAAAAACTACTTTCAAAATCCATATCAATTAAGGAATATATGAAGTTTCTTATAACCTCTATTTATTCCATAGTGGCTATAAATCAAGACAAGCACTCCCTGGTCAATTTTTCAATCACACCTCCAAGTCAACTCTTTTTTAGAATAGTATATCCTGAAAGGCTTTATTCCATATCTTAAATCAATTAAGGTATGATATAGTACTGGGCACATTTTTTTCAAATACACTTTAAATTTATTACAATTGTTTTTGTTGGAAAATAATGAGTTTGAGCATAATAAATAGCTAACTTTGAGCTAAAATTAAAGTGGGTCCCATAAATTAATTTTCATGGGTCCACATGGGAATGTGTTCTCCTCCATGAGGAGATGAAGATTAAATATTGGGTTGCTCAAAACCGTTAAGGGGTGAATGAGAAATTGCCTCCAAACATCACCACTTGGGAATGGTAACAAAAGCTTGAAGCTTTGTGCAAAAAGTTTGTGTCCTACATAGGATGGGTTCAAGGCTTTTTATTAGTATATATACACTTACCTTGGAGTAGGGTTTGGGCCCCAAGGGACACCCCAATTTTGTGGAAGAGGGAGGATCTAAGCAAATTCTTGGACCACCACACGCGCGCGCGCGCTTCGCTGCCGCCGCCACCCTGCCCTGCACAAAACCGAACCTGGCCGGGCCGGGCTCGGGGTTCTAGGCCTGGGCTTGGGCTTGGGCTTGCTGTGTATATATCTTTGTGGAGAAAATTTATTTAAAATTTTCCAACCAGAAAACGCAGTCGTTTTAAACTTGCGTTTAAGTTACCATTCGGATTCCGAAACGCTGTCATTTTGCGTCATGTGTAAGGTTACCGTTGGGAGTCCAAAATGCAGTCGTTTTGCGACATGCGTACGGTTACCGTTGGGAGTCCTAAACGCCGTCGTTTTGCGATGGCGTTGGTTTGACTGAACAGTCATCTTTCCTGTGTCTGTTCGCTATGAACAGACACAACTGAACCTTCATGACCGTACCAAAAAGTCATGAAGAAGCCTATAAACACCAGACCTTCATTGCATTTCATTCCATCTGAAAATTGCATTCTCTCTCTCTGCATAAGTCAAGTTCGAGTGTTGATACAGTTGTGTTCGTAGGATTCTAAAGATTGAAGTGCTGCTTCTTTAGAACCGAAATCCGTTCTATCTTGGGAGACGATTGCTCATCACCTTGAGCACCGAGAGAGAGCAAATTCGTCTTAAGGAAATTGTGAATTTCACAAGGCTCGGATTTAATTCTGTTCAAACTTCAATAACAGTAAGTTATACAGTGGTTATTTATTCTGTTTCAAGTTTTGTATCAGTGTTTATACATTCTGTTTGTTTAATTCGATTAACAATATACATATATATAGATATATAGATATATATATATATATATATATTTGTTTTAGTATAATACAGGCATAACAATCTTAAGATGAATCTCAATTTATTTTGCCTGTTGTAATACACTGTTATATACAGAAATATTATATATACTGTCCTTGTCATATATACTGTTATATATTATCTATACAGGTACTGTCATATATATTGTTATATATTATAGATACAGTACTGTCATATTAATATATATACTGTTTTATTATATATATACAGTACTGTTATATATAGTACTGTTTTATTTTATTATCTATATATATATATATATATATATATATATACAGTACTGTTATATTACTGTTATAGTAATATATAAAAATTACTGTTTTATTTCTGTTTATATAAATATATACTGTTTAAACTGTTCACTGTTTTGTTAAACATTGAAATTGGTTTATTTAAACTATTCACTGTTTTGTTAAACATTGAATCTGTTGTCATTTAAACAGTTCACTGGTTTTGTTAAACATTGTTTAATAAAATATTCACTGTTTTATAAAACATTGAATCTGGTTTTATAAACTTCTCTGTTTTATAAAATTCAGTTCTGTTTCGTAGATTTTGTTTACTTATTAAAGTTCTGTTTAGTAGATTTTTTGGTTAATAAATCATGAGACAAAACTTTCTATTTTTGTAACAGAAATGGCCTCTACAAGCAATGCACCTACAAGCAATACACCCTCCATGAATGTGTCTCATGGAGAGAAGCCTGAAAAGTTCAATGGAACAGATTTCAAACGTTGGCAACAGAAAATGATCTTCTATCTCACCACCTTGAATTTGGCAAGGTTCCTTCATGAAGATTCTCCTATACTTGTTGAAGGAGAAACTGACAAGGAGAAAGTGGCTGCTGTTGATGCATGGAAATATGCAAATTTCTTATGTAGAAATTACGTGTTGAATGGATTGGATAATACATTATATAATGTATATTATTCAATCAAAACAGCAAAGCAACTATGGGAATCTTTGGACAAGAAATACAAAACTGAAGATGCTAGCATGAAGAAATTCATAGTTGGTAAATTTCTTGACTACAAGATGGTAGACCATAAAAAGGTGATAAGTCAAGTTCAAGATTTATAAGTGATCTTCCATGACATCCATGCTGAAGGAATGTCTCTAAGTAACTCATTTCAAGTGGCTGTTGTGATTGAAGAAATTGCCACCATCATGGAAAGACGTTAAGAATTATCTAAAGCACAAACTGCAAAGAGATGAATCTTGAAGAGTTGATAGTGAGACTAAGAATTGAAGAAGACAATCGAGGGTCTGAAAAGAAAAATGGAAATCATCCATGGGGGCTAAGGCAAATGTTGTTAAACAAGGCTCAAAGAATAAAAAGAAGCGTGAAGAAGAGGGTCATTCTCAAGTTTCTAAGAAGTTCAAAGGGAAATGCTACAACTGTGGTAAGCAAGGACATCGTTCAAAGGACTATCACAAACCTAAGAACTCAAGAAAACCAAATGGTCAAGCAAACATGACAGAATGTGACAGGCTTTCAGTTGATGTTGGTGAGATGAATCTTTCCGCTGTTGTATCCGAATGTAACTTGGTGGGAAACCCCAAGGAATGGTGGGTAGACACTGGGGCTACATGCCACATTTGCTCAAACAAATAGATGTTCTCTACCTACAAACCTGTTGAGCACGAAGAACAACTCTTCATGGGTAATTCTTCGAGTTCCAAAGTGGAAGGAAGTGGAAAGGTGATACTGAAAATGACATCTGGCAAAGAACTCACTCTCAACAATGTGCTTCATGTGCCTGACATTCGCAAAAACTTAGTCTTTGGATCATTACTTAGCAAGAATGGCTTCAAATTAGTCTTTGTATCTGACAAATTTGTGCTCACTAAGAATGAGATGTTTGTGGGAAAGGGTTGTTTGAGTGAGGGGCTGTTTAAGATGAATGTTATGACTATTATACCGAAATCTATTAATAATAATAATAATAATAATGCTTTTTCTTCTTACTTGCTTGAGTCTTCAAATATTTGGCATGCTAGATTAGGACATGTTAATTATGATACTTTATGTAGATTAATTAACTTAGAATTTTTGCCTAAACTTGATATTAATCCTAATCACAAATGTGAAACTTGTGTGGATTCTAAATTGACAAGATTACCCTTCTATTCTGTTGGAAGAAGTACTGAACCTCTAGATTTAATTCATAGTGATATTTGTGACTTAAAGTTTGTGCAAACTAGAGGGGGAAAAAATATTTTATTACTTTTATTGATGATTGTACTAGATACTATTATGTGTATTTGCTAAGAAGCAAAGATGAGGCTATAGAAATGTTCAAACATTACAAGAATGAAGTTGAGAATCAACTTAGCAAAAAGATCAAGGTAATAAGAAATGATAGAAGTGGTGAATATGAATTACCTTTTGAGGAGTTCTATTCAGAACATGGAATAATTCACCAAACTACTGCTCCTTATTCACCTCAATCTAATGGTATTGCTGAACGCAAAAATCGAACATTAAAAGAGATGATGAATGCTATGTTGTTAAGTTCTAGTTCACCCCAGAATTTGTGGGGGGAAGTTTTGCTTTCCGCTAATTATATTCTCAACAAAGTACCTCATAAGAAAACTCATAAAACACCTTATGAATTATGGAAAGGTCATAGACCTTGCTATAAATACTTAAGAGTGTGGGGGTGTCTAGCTAAAGTAGCAGTTCCTAAACCTAAAAAGGTTAAGATAGGACCAAAAATCATTGATTGTGTATTCATTGGTTATGCAAATAACAGTAGTGCATATCGATTTCTTGTGCATAAATATGAGATTCCTGATGTGCATGTTAATACAATTATTGAGTTAAGGGATGCTTCATTTTTTGAAAATGTATTTCCTTATAACATGACACATGAATCAAGTTTACAAAAAAGGCCTCTAGAAGCTACAGTCAGTAATAATCATGAAGGGATAGACCAAAAGTCTATAATTGATGAAACTAGATGTAGCAAGAGAGCAAAGAAATCAACGTCCTTTGGACCTGATTTTCTAACATATTTGTTGAAAAATGATCCTCAAACGTTCAAGGAAGCAATGTCCTCTCCCGAAGCTTCATATTGGAAAGAAGCAATCAATAGTGAAATTGAATCCATCATGCAAAATCATACGTGGGAATTAGTGGATCTTCCACCTGGTTCCAAACCATTAGGGTCCAAATGGATCTTTAAAAAGAAGATGAAAACTAATGGGTCAATAGAGAAATATAAAGCAAGACTTGTGGTCAAAGGCTATAAGCAAAGGGAAGGATTAGATTATTTTGATACTTACTCACCAGTTACTAGAATCACATCCATTCGGATGTTGATTGCGATAGCAGCTTTAAATGGATTAGAAATACATCAAATGGATGTGAAAATTGCTTTCTTAAATGGTGAGTTAGATGAAGAAATATATATAGAACAACCCGAAGGGTTTATTGCTTCTGGAAAAGAAAGGAAAGTATGCAAGCTTGTCAAATCCCTCTATGGATTAAAGCAAGCACCAAAACAATGGCATGAGAAATTTGACAATATAATGATGTCAAATGGATTCAAGATCAATGAGTGTGACAAATGTGTATATGTCAAAACCACTCAAAAAGTATATGTCATCTTATGTCTTTACGTTGATGATATACTAATTTTAGGTCGCACCATTGATATGATAAATGCTACAAAACAAATGTTATCCAATAGATTTGATATGAAAGACTTAGGTGTCGCAGACACTATTTTAGGAATGAAAATTTCTAGAATGTCTGATGGACTTGTTTTATCTCAATCTCATTACATTGAGACATTACTTGATAAGTTCAAGAAGTATAACATAAATCTTGTAAAGACACCAGTGGATGTAAGTCTTCATCTTGCTAAAAATATTGGAGAAAGCATATCTCAATTAGAGTATTCTTGTATAATAGGTAGCTTAATGTATGTCATGAACTGTACTCGACCTGATATAGCATACACTACAACAAAATGCACTATTAGCGACGCACAGGCCCGTCGCTAATAATGCAATTGTGCGTCGCTAAAGGTCTTTAGCGACGCACAAACGTGCGTCGCTAAGGCGTCACAAAAAGTGCCGTCGCTAATACTATTAGTGACGCACAAAACCGTTGGTGTCCCTAAAAGTGACTATTAGCGACGCACATAGAGCGTCGCTAATAATTGGATATGTCCGTCGCCAATAATTCCCATAGGCGTAGTGTGCGTCGCTAAAAATCAGTATTAGCGACGCACAGTGTGCGTCGCTAATATTGATTTTTTAAATTAAATTCAGACTTTTAGCGACGCTATGGTGTGCGTCGCTAAAAGTGTTTTTTTTTTTTTTTCAACCATATCTGCTTTGTTTTAATATTGTTTTGTTCCTATTTAAACATGTATCAATCATCCATTCTGATATACAAAAAAATCCAAGCATTCTGAAATGAATATTTTAAAGCAAAAAAATACATTCATATATATATATATATATTAAACTAATTATGTACAATTGTAACAGTACCATTCATCACTAAATAGAAAAATTAAAAATTGTCTCCAAAATGTTACTACAGATGTCCATGAAAATAAAAAATAAAAATAACAAGTTCCGATGCAAAACATAAAGATGGCGGCGCGACAATAATCTCCGATCAATCCGAAATAAAGATCAAACGACATATATTAGAACAATTATTAAATATATATGAACATAGAATGTGAATAGTTTTTTTTTTTTGCATGCATAAAATTGTAAGAACGACATAAAGTAGCATAAGTCTATTTTATCATTTGTGAGGTGTGTGAGGTGGTTTCGGTGCAGTTAGGCCGATATCCGGCATTTTGGTCTGTCAAAACCCTAAAATGGGCCTTTTTGGAGCTGAAACTTGCATAAGTTTCAAACTGGGCATTGGAACCGAGTGTCGTAAGTTCGTGCAAGTCTATTTTATCATTTGTGAGGTGTGTGAGGTGGTTTCGGTGCAGTTAGGCTGATATCCGACATTTTGGTATGTCAAAACCCCAAAATATGCCTTTTTGGATCTGAAACTTGCATAAGTTTCAAACTGGGCATCGGAACCGAGTGTCGTAAGTTCGTGCAAGTTTATTTTATCATTTTTGAGGTGTGTGAGGTGGTTTCGGTGCAGTTAGGCCGATATCCGGCATTTTGGTATGTCAAAATCCCAAAATGGGCCTTCTTGAGGCTGAAACTTTAATAAGTTTCAAACCGGGCATCGGAACCGAGTGTCATAAGTTCGTGTAAGTCTATTTTATCATTTGTGAGGTGTGTGAGGTAGTTTTGGTGCAGTTGGGCTGATATCCGGCATTTTGGTATGTAAAAACTCCAAAATGGGCCTTTTTGAGGTTGAAACTTGCATAAGTTTCAAACCGGGCATCGGAACCGAGTGTTGTAATTTTGTGCAAGTCTATTTTATCATTTGTGAGGTGTGTGAGGTGGTTTCGGTGCAGTTAGGCCGATATTCGGCATTTTGGTCTGTCAAAACCCTAAAATGGGCCTTTTTGAGGCTAAAACTTGCATAAGTTTCAAACCGGGCATCGGAACCGAGTGTCGTAAGTTCGTGCAAGTTTATTTTATCATTTTTGAGGTGTGTGAGGTGGTTTCGATGCATTTAGGCCGATATCCGGCATTTTGGTCTGTCAAAACCCCAAAATGGGCCTTTTTGAGACTAAAACTTGCATAAGTTTCAAACCGGGCATCGGAACCGAGTGTCGTAAGTTTGTGCAAGTCTATTTTATCATTTTTGAGGTGTGTGAGGTAGTTTCGGTGCAGTTAGGCCGATATCCGGCATTTTGGTCTGTCAAAACCCCAAAATGGGCCTTTTTGGAGCTGAAACTTACATAAGTTTCAAACCGGGCATCGGAACCCAGTTCTGTAAGTTCGTGCAAGTCTATTTTATAATTTGTGAGGTGTGTGAGGTGGTTTCAGTATAGTTAGGCCGATATCCGACATTTTGGTTTGTCAAAACCCCAAAATGGGCCTTTTTGGAGCTGAAACTTGCATAAGTTTCAAACCGGGCATCGGAACCGAGTTCTGTAAGTTCGTGCAAGTCTATTTTATCATTTTTGAGGTGTGTGATGTGGTTTCAGTATAGTTAGGCTGATATCTGGCATTTTGGTCTGTCAAAACTCCAAAATGGGCCTTTTTGAGACTGAAACTTGCATAAGTTTCAAACCGGGCATCGGAACCGAGTGTCGTAAGTTCGTGCAAGTCTATTTTATCATTTTTGAGGTGTGTGATGTGGTTTCGGTGCATTTAGGCCGATATCCGGCATTTTGGTCTATCGAAACCCCAAAATGGGCCTTTTTGGAGCTGAAACTTGCATAAGTTTCAAACCGGGCATCGGAACCGAGTTCTGTAAGTTCGTGCAAGGCTATTTTATCATTTTTGAGGTGTGTGATGTGGTTTCGGTGTAGTTAGGCTGATATCCGACATTTTGGTCTGTCAAAACCCGAAAATGGGCCTTTTTGAGGCTGAAACTTGCATAAGTTTCAAACCGGGCATCGGAACCGAGTGTCGTAAGTTCGTGCAAGTATATTTTATCATTTGTGAGGTGTGTGATATGGTTTCGGTGCAGTTAGGCCGATATCCGGCATTTTGGTCTATCAAAACCCCAAAATGGGCCTTTTTGGAGCTGAAACTTGCATAAGTTTCAAACCGGGCATTGGAACCGAGTTCTGTAAGTTCGTGCAAGTCTATTTTATCATTTTTGAGGTGTGTGATGTGGTTTCGGTGCAATTAGGCTGATATCTGACATTTTGGTCTGTCAAAACCCGAAAATGGGCCTTTTTGAGGCTGAAACTTGCATAAGTTTCAAACCGGGCATCGGAACCGAGTGTCGTAAGTTCGTGCAAGTCTATTTTATCATTTGTGAAGTGTGTGAGGTGGTTTCGGTGCAGTTAAGCCGATATCCGGCATTTTGGTCTGTCAAAACCCCAAAATGGGCCTTTTTGAGGCTGAAACTTGCATAAGTTTCAAACCGGGCATCGGAACCGAGTGTCGTAAGTTCGTGCAAGTCTATTTTATCATTTGTAAGGTGTGTGAGGTGGTTTTGGTGCAGTTAGGCTGATATCCGACATTTTGGTCTGTCAAAACCCCAAAATGGGCCTTTTTGAGGCTGAAACTTGCATAGGTTTCAAACCGGGCATCGGAACCGAGTGTCGTAAGTTCGTGCAAGTCTATTTTATCATTTTTGAGGTGTGTGATGTGGTTTCAGTGCAGTTAGGCTGATATCCGGCATTTTGGTATGTCAAAACCCCAAAATAGGCCTTTTTGAGGCTGAAACTTGGATAAGTTTCAAACCGGGCATCGGAACCGAGTGTCGTAAGTTCGTGCAAGTCTATTTTATCATTTTTGAGGTGTGTGATGTAGTTTCGGTGCATTTAGGCAGATATCCAGCATTTTGGTCTGTCAAAGCCCCAAAATGGGCCTTTTTGGAGCTAAAACTTGCATAAGTTTCAAACCTGGCATCGGAACCGAGTTCTGTAAGTTCGTGCAAGTCTATTTTATCATTTTTGAGGTGTGTGATGTGGTTTCGGTGCATTTTCTATAAATAATAAATCCACGAAAGTATATAATTTTAAAAACTTACCAAGGTTGTGAAGAGTCACACTGTTGGCTGATCATTGTCTGCAAAAAAGTCTGTATCTCGACATATCGCTCCTCGAGGCTATCTAGTCTCTGGTGCAGCACTACATTCTTTTGTTGAACTGCCTCCGTAGCTGAGTGTGCCCTAGCATCACTCTCAAAGGACGATGTCGTCGGCGCCAACCCAGTCCCTAAGCCACGCACATAGCCACGCCTCTTCCCCAGAACAGTCTCCCGTATCTGGTCATCGGTCGGTGGATCCTGACCTTTAGGTGTCGGCTGACCACGTAGCCGGACCATCTCCTCCTATAAAAACATAAATATATGTTACTACTTTTATAACTGTAGATTAATATTAAATTAGTATTACTGTAGCAAGTTACATAAAAACTTACATAAAGCCGCTGTGCTTTAGGCCCAGCCCAACCCTTATTGGGGTTGTAGTGCGTCCTGTGCCCCAAATCAATGGGGTTGGGTGGTGCACCGGTGTCCTGGTCTCACTGGAGCAAATAAATAGTAGCTTATGAAGAGTGATTTCATGAATAGATTATACAATAAGAACTTGATACATTTATTAACTTACCATATCATGCCTATACTGTACAAAAGAACGTGATCCACCACAGTGGGTCACCTTTTGCTTGCTTCTACTCTCACTATTCTTCCTGCTTAGTTCCTACACTTGGCCAAAACAAAGAAGGTTAGTATAAATGATACTGATTTAAACCAGACAACAAAAGTAATTTGAACAATTTTTACCTGGAATGTATCACTTGTGAACCAGTCGCACAGTAACATCCAATCCTCCACCGTCACCCCCCTGTAGGGTCTGTCACGGGGCTCTCTACCGGCTGCTACCTCCGCCTCGTAGTGCATGTGCAGACGGTGTCGATAGTCCCTGAAACGGACTCCCAGGTAACGATCCATAGCCCTCGCTACGTGAGGTAGGTGGAGATCGATGTCAAACTTCTCCTGTAAAGCATGTCATTGTCAAAACATTACGGCATTAGAAACGTTAAAATTTAGTTCAACACAATAATAAAAGACATACCAGGATCTGCGCATGAATAGCCTGTAAATCCTCCTAAGTGACGTGACTCTAGTCAGTAATATGGAGTGGGGCGCGTAGTCGGCAAATGATGCCGACCTCTGTGATGAATTGCTGTGCCCACCCACCAACGGGCTTCAGCAAGCCCTCAGGTAGCTCAATCAAGAGTCGCGCACCCCCTGCTGCCTCCATCTGTGTCTGCAAACTCTGATTCTTCGACCTACCACGCCCTCGTCTAGCACTGGTGGTGGCCGAAGCTTTAGAAACAATAAAATAGAAACAATTAGTACCATATTTATATAAGCATTAATACAAAATGGAACTATCCATACCATCAATGGCAAGATCGGTCGATCCTGCAGAGGAAGGGGAAGGGGTCGATGGGTCCACCGGGGCTGCGCGTCTACATGATCCTGGTCCAACCATATCTAAAACAAAAGTTTAAAAGTAAATTTCATTACATCATAAAAATTAAAATCCATTACAGCATAAAATTGAATATCCATTACATCATAAAATTGAATATCCATTACACTTGATCTTACCACATGTAACACCTATTACAATTATTCATCTGAGTTTGTATCATTATCTGTCCTCTTTTTCAAGATACCTAGTTTATGTATTGACACTTCCAATTTTAGTAAAGCTTAAACTAATAGGATGACCATTGGAAATGGTTTTTGAAAAAAAAAAATAGAAAGAGAAAACTAATAAGATATTTTTTATATAGAATTTGTAATCTAAAAGGGGTCAGAAACAAGAAATTTAAGAGAGAGAGCATTTCAACAAGGTCATAGAAATTGTATACTGTCAAAAGCTAAAAAATCAAGTTTTGTTTTGTTTGTATTGTTACAAAATCAAAACAGGCACATTCAAAGCACTACCTGAAAACTTGAAACTTATCCTAAAAAAATAGAGCCCAAAGCACAAAGAATCAAAGTAGGAACTGATCTCTGCAGTTCGGATGTCCTTCAAAAGCTGCCTAAATCTTTTGGAAATGTACCTATCAAATAAAGATTAAGCAAAGACATGAGTTGATTTTGAGGATTGATCATTACAAAATCAAATAAATTCGGACGGTCCAAACAAAATCCTATTATTTTAATTTTATTTAATTTATTTTTATTGTATTGAGAGATGCACTCTATAATCTACAAGAGAACAACTGTTCTGCAAAATCTCACTGGACCAAAGATAATAATTAATTTGAACTGAAAACAATCCTGGAGAATGTGAGTGAATAACAATTAATAAAAGCTTAAAGATGCATTTACACTTGCCAACCCTATCACATTTTTTTTTATACAACAGAAAATGAAGGGTTGAACTCACTCAAGTTTTATGCAAATTGACTATTCATACCACTCAGATAAAATCTCGATCTTAATCTTATTACATATATATTAATTTCAACGTCATTTATATTTCTAATTTTTGTCATATTAAAATTTTTTCCTTGGAATGATTTTCACTAAATAATATTTCTTTTCTATGTTTTTCCTTCTTACACTTTTGATTCTATTTTTTTGGGATCATTTTATAAAATTAAATCTTTTTCTTTGACATCATTAGGTTTTTTTCTTTGACATTTTAACAAATTTTTTACAATATTGAGAATTTTGATGCCAAACCTACTTGCTTGGAATTAGAGGCCGATCCAAGAGGACAAAGGGACGTCCTCAAAAATTTAAATATTTTAATTTTTATTCTTAATTTTATTAGAATTTTATTTCAAAAAATTTAATAAAATAGAACTACCTCCCCCCTTCCTAATTTTTTTTATATTTTTTATATTCATATCAACTCCCTAAATTTTTATACCTATAATTTGACCTTTCTTAACTAAGATTTTTGTGTGTGTGTGTGTGGATATATAACACAAGTCTCCTAACTATACAAATATCATCTTTAATATATATATATATATATGTATTTATATATTTATATATATATATATATATATATATATATATAAATGGCATTGCTTTTAACACATTATGATAAGGAGAATTTTTAGGAAATCAAAAGCTCCATTAGTTTTCATGGAGAGTTTAACTACATTTTGTAATAATATCTCCTTGCACTCAATCTAAGAGTTATTGCCTTGAAAATATTTGAGTAAAAGTTTCATTTGAGTTTGATACACTTCAATATTTACTTAATTCTTTCTCAAATCTTTTGAAAAAATTTCCATCATATCCCAAAACATTGCCATCTCTTTCCAAAAGTTTTAAATTGGGTTTTACACGGTGATTTGAGTTTATTAACAGTATTTTATAAATTTGAGTTTAAGTTTAAGTAAAAATAAATTTTATATAGGTTTAAATCAATGATTGGAAAGGTTTTTTTTTTTTAAAAAAAAAAAATTAATTAAAATTTAAGTTTGATTCATTATTAGAGACATTTTTACAAATCAAACATCATCCAAATCAAACCATAAACTGCAACTGGTCAAACTACCAAAAATTACTTCTTTTCCTAATAGTTGTATAAGCCATTTTAGTTTTCTATCTCTCTCCCATCTATTGTATACTTCTAAATAGTTATTGGATCGTTTTCTGTGGACCAAGGCATGGTTACAACTTAAAAATAGGTTTAGTTCAATGATTGTTTTCTGTGTAATTTTTTCGTCTAATATACACATTTTCCCCTAGAAAAAAAGAGAGGAATTAAGATAGGATTAGAAACTTTTTTAGGATTAGGGACTAAAAGGGTTCTCAAATAGAGAAGAGGAAGAAGAGAGAGGGAAAAAAAAAAGATAGTGAGATTATTTTATTTTAAAGATAAATTAGTCCCGAGTATTTTTTTAATTTTAGTATCTTATGTCTACATGATCTGTGCAATAAAAAAAAAAGCGTCGATGGAATCTTAAATATAAATATAAAACAATTGAAACCTAGTTCTCCAAAAAAATAACCAATTGTTCCTCTGTGAAATAGGGTTCAGGCATGGAATACTAAACCCAAGCAAACTACCATACTCAACCACAAACACAACAAATCCCTAAAAAATTAACCAATTGTTCCTCAATGAAATAGGGTTCAGGCACAGAGTAGTTAAACCCAAAATAAACAACTAAACTGAATCTCATACACAAAAAATCCCTTAAAAAAACCCTAAATTGTTCCCCAATGAAATAGATTTCAGGCATAGAACACTTAAAACCTCAATCACATACACAACAAATCCCCTCCCCAGAAAACAAAAAGGTACAAAAATGCTTAGTATATTAGATTTAGTTACCTTTTTTTTTTTTTGGCTCATGCGTTTAGAGTATTTTTAAAATTTATAGATAAATTTGATTCTTTTTTTATTTAGGAGTGATGCTAGATTTACAGATTTACCCGATGACATCACCCAGAAAGAAGAACCAAAAATTCAATTTCATATATATCATGTTCAAGTGGATGATTATAATAGTCATCAATGGTATAAAACCAATGACCATTTTGCTGCAAGACATCAACGGTAAAAAAAATACTACTACAACCATCAATCAACATGAAGCCTAAACATCATCCAAATCAAACATCCAAATCAAACCATACAAATTAATTTAACAAAACAAACAAAAGATTAATGAAATAGATGTGACTTTGAGAGAGAGAGAAGAGAAAGGGCAGTGGCCTACCTGGGCGCCGCTCCTCCCCGATATGCTTCCCCTCTTCCCTTTTTAGTTTTTAACCCAACGACGCAGGTCTGTGATGGAAACGGCGCAAGAACAGAAAGAACAGAGAAAGAAAAAGCTTGTTTGAAAGAGAGAGAGAGAGAGAGAAAGCGATCAAAATGTTTTAAATATAATGAGTTATTAGCGACGCACGCCGTGCGTCGCTAATAACCCAAACGAGCGTCGCTAATAGTCCAGACTATGTATTTACGACGCCCACGTGTACGTCGCCCAATTAACCAACTACACGTGCGTCGCTAATTCCCATGTGGGCGTCACTAATAGTTTCGCCCCTTTTTTTTTTCAGGCGGGAAGCTAATTTTTTTTTATTTTTTTTCGTATTATTAGCGACGCCTGTTTGTGCGTCGCTAAAAGGCACTTTTAGCGACGCACAGTGTGTGTCGCTAATAATGTGCGTCGCTAAAAGTAGGTTTTTTTGTAGTGATATTCAGTGAGTAAGCTTAGTCGATTTACAAGTAATCCAGGAAACAATCACTGGAAAGCAATAATAAGACTTTTGGGATATTTAAAATATACCCAAAATTATGGACTGCACTACACGAGATATCAAACTGTCTTTAAAGGCTATAGTGATGCTAATTGGATATCTGATTCAAAAGACACCAAATTCACAAGTGGATATGTTTTTACTCTAGGAAGTGCAGTTGTGTCTTGGAAATCATCTAAACAAACATGTATTGCTAGATCTACAATGGAATCTGAATTCATTACTTTAGATAAAGTTGGAGAAGAAGCCGAATGACTTCACAATTTCTTAGAGGATATTCCAAATTGGTCAAGACCAATACCTGCTATTTGTATCCATTGTGATAGTCAATCAGCAATTGGAAGGGCACAAAGTCATATGTATAACGGCAAGTCACGACACATACGTCGAAGACATCATACCGTTCGACAATTGCTCTCGAATAAAATTATCACCATTAACTATGTAAGGTCAAAAGATAATATTGCGGATCCACTTACAAAAGGCGTAACATGAGAACAAGTGGAAAGTTCATCGAAGGGAATGGATTTAAAGCCTATGTTTAAACAAGAGTTGTCATAGTGGCAACCCAACCTAGTTGACTAGAGATTCCAAGATCTAGGTTCAAAGGGCTAACCAAACTATGAAACAACTTAGTACGTACTGAGGAGATATTTACTCCTAACCATTCCTATGATGAGACAGTGAACATCTATCGCGAGAACCAAGGATAAGTTACGCTTTTAATGATCTCTATATCTTGGAAAGATGTCCAAGTAGGGTATTGCAGGATACTCTTCATAGAAATCACCTATGTGAGTAAGAAGGGGCCGTTTCTATGAGAATTTGAAAGATTGAATTCTCTAAAACACTCACAGAACCAAGAGGTGTTAAAGGCCAAAATGAACACAAACATGAGAACCAACTATGTCCGAAAGGGTACTGTGTGATTTCTATTGTCTTGGTTTACACAATTGGCTGACAGTTCAAAGACCTCATGTCTACTTATTAGCTAAGTAAATCCGATAGTTGTTCACTAGGGCAAGTTCAAAGCTAGTAAGCTACTTAACCCAATGCAGTAACTTTTTCACTATACTCGAACTAGTGTCTGCATATCATTTGCATTACTTTCAGTCAATTTCATTCATGTGGGGGATTGTTGGAAAATAATGGGTTTGAGCATAATAAATAGCTAACTTTGAGCTAAAATTAAAGTGGGTCCCACAAATTAATTTTCGTGGGTCCACATGGGAATGTGTTCTCCTCCATGAGGAGATGAAGATTAAATATTGGGTTGCTCAAAACCATTAACGGGTGAATGAGAAATTGCCTCCAAACATCACCACTTGGGAATGGTAACAAAAGCTTGAATCTTGTGTAAAAAGTTTGTGTACCACATAGGATGGGTTCAAGGCTTTTTATTAGTATATATACACTTATCTTGGAGTGGGGTTTGGGCCTCAAGGGGCACCCCAGTTTTGTGGAAGAGGGAGGACTTAAGCAAATGCTTGGACCACCACACACGCGCGCGCGCCCCGCCGCTGCCGCCCCACCCCGCACCGAACCGAACCGGGCCGGGCTCGGGCTCGGGTTCGGGTTCTGGGCCTGGGCTTGGGCTTGGGCTTGCTGTGTATATATCTTTTGGAGAAAATATATGTAAAATTTTCCAACCAGAAAACGCAGTCGTTTTAAACTTGCGTTTAAGTTACCATTCGGATTCCGAAACGCTGTCAGTTTTGCATCATGCGTAAGGTTACCGTTGGGAGTCCAAAATGCAGTCGTTTTGTGACATGCGTACGGTTACCGTTAGGGAGTCCTAAACTCCGTCGTTTTGTGATGGCGTTGGTTTGACTGAACAGTCATCTTTCCTGTGCCTGTTCGCCATGAACAGACACAACTGAACCTTTATGACTGTACCAAACAGTCATGAAGAAGCCTATAAACACCAGACCTTCATTGCATTTCATTCCATCTGAAAATTGCGTTCTCTCTCTCTGCATAAGTCAAGTTCGAGTGTTGATACAGTTGTGTTCGTAGGGTTCTAAAGATTGAAGTGCTGCTTCTTTAGAACCAAAATCCGTTCTATCTTAGGAGACGATTGCTCATCACCTTGAGCACCGAGAGGGAGCAAATTCGTTTTAAGGAAATTGTGAATTTCACAAGGCTCGGATTTAATTCTGTTCAAACTTCAATAATAGTAAGTTATACAATGGTTATTTATTCTGTTTCAAGTTTTGTATCAGTGTTTATATATTCTGTTTGTTTAATTCGATTAACAGTATACATATATATATATATATATATTTGTTTTAGTATAATACAGGCATAACAGTTTTTTGTATTTCATAAAATACTCAATAAATGCTAAGGCATTTTGGGTTTTAATTAATTAACTCTTTTGCTAAGTTAATGCAATAGCCCTAAATAAATTTTTAAATTATCTCTTTAATTAACTAGACAAGAATAGTAGAACTTAAATGGTTTTACCAAGTGTTCTTATATGATTATTTAAACACTAGATTCTTATTATAATATGGCTAAGTGTTAAAACAAGCACAATGATGAACACGAAATAAATAAAACTACATCCACGAGAAGAGAGATACCGATCTTATGTGGAAAATCCTTTGGAGAATAAAACCCATAACCAACAAGAAATTTTCACTATGAAATCAATCAAGTAAAAAGAATACCTGATGTAGGATACATATGTTATCCTAAAAATAAGGATATTAGTTATAGAATTATTGTAGGATTTTTAGTTTTTCAAATCTGAGTCTATCTCAAATTAGTTATCTTTATTATTCTATATTCAAAATATGAGTCTTATTATATTAGGATTAGGATGAAAGTAAGAGTTATGATTTCCTGGTAAAGTAGTAGTATTCTAGCTTATAAATATGATGTAATAGGTCTTTCTTATTAAGTTTTTTATTAATAAAATATTAATTTTGAATTTTCGAGAATTATTTCTCTTATTTGGGTGAGTAATCCCTGTGTTACTTGAATTTCAAGGAATTCGATGTGTTCGATTTCTTTCACATTTTTCGTTCTCCGTTAACACTAGACCTCAAACTACTAACCTACTATGATACATATGTTTTAGACTTGCACCATTAGAAATCCTACACAGTCCTTTCCGTAATGTTCTTATATTCTCTTATTGCATCTCCATGTCAATCTCTTCACAACAACCATTTTCTCCACCAATTTAAATACCCTCAGATCCACACAGATCAGTATAATGGAAAAAGTGAATTTAAACTACTCTCTTAAATGCAAAACACTTTACAATCACCTTTATAAAGGATGAACTATATGAAATCCTAATACTAAGATATAAAATCAGACTCAATGATTCATAAAAGTAACAAGATACTCAACAAAATTGTGCAAACACAGTCGTATACTACAACTCTTAAGAATTATGAAAAAGCATATTGTAAAAATTGCATAACACGTATTTATAAGTGAACCTAAACTTTCTAGGGTTTAAATTAGGGTAACTAATCAAAATCGTCGAAAAAATACATGTTCAGATGGAAAGGGAAACTCCATTCTAACGGACTACTCTATTCAAACGAAAGAGCTATGTTTTTTAGTAAAAATTCTTAATTCAATTTTTTATGTAATTTCAAAATAGTTAAGTGTCTAATGGACATTTTAGGACATATTAAAGTCATTTTTAGGCCTATAGTCAAAACTAAAAAATGTCTAACCTATGTATAATTAAAAACTAAGTCTTAAGGCGAATCAAATATAGAAAGATTAAACTCTCATACATCCTAATCACGTTCTAATATGAATGGACTATATCTAAGTGTATGTTTATCTTTCTTGTAGTAGATTTGAAGAATATAGATGCACTTTGAGGTTCATTTTCAACCATATAAAGTTATAATTTGAGTTCGACCTGATCAAGTATTCAAGGAGTGATGGACTATTACTGTAATTGCAACAAGACTTAACCTAACGTAAGAATTATAGATTTAATATAGACTTTTGGAATGAATGACCAACACATATAATAGTAGAGAAAATTATTACAACTATTGTAACTTAAATTTCCTAACAAAATAACTGCCTGAAAAACAACTCATTTGATTTTGAGGCCTTAGTGGCCGGCCACAAGCCCTATTATGCCAAATACAAGATACGAGACATGGCGAGTAACCTTATATATTATTCTTGGCTATGAATGAATGTTTTTCTTATCTTATCCTTTTCTACACCTCCATAATGCAAACCACTATGACTCCGTTAATCCTATAAGCTAATTATTTTTTGCCTAAAAAATATTTTTTTTCCCTTTTGAAAATCTCATATATTCAAAACAGTTATCTAAATCGTAAATCTAATCAAGAAAGTCTTTAAAATAAAACATACCATCAAAGTTAGGAAATCATTTTAAATTGCTTAAAGCTTTTCGAATAGAGACGTGTCCAAGAAACGTGTCCATGAACAAATTGAATGGAAACTCCATCATTAGTGTAATATTTATTGTATTCATGATTCTCTTGTATCCGAGAGCCTAACGAATAATGGATTGTCTCCTACTATCGTTGTCAATAGGATATCTAATTCTATCTCCACCAATTGTTCTTTAATCAAGCGAGTCCATGCACTGATACTAATTGATGTAGTACAAAACATGAAATGATGGATATAAGATGTCAATATCCAAAATATAGGATCTACCATTAAACAAAAGAAAAATCTCTAATAATTTTATTAACAAATAAAAAATGTCTCTAATGAAAACTTAGTCTTATGTATAGATATTTAAAATCCTAATCCTATTAGAATAATGAAATCATACTTCAAAAAGAAAATAAAAAATTTGTTAAAAATAACTATTTTGAGGTAAGTTCAAATTTGAAAAGTAGAGGCTTAAATTAATTTTAAAACATATAGGCATGATTTTACGAGTATTATATCTGTCCTATGTCAAAACAGCCTTGAAAAAAAACCAGTCACAGCAATTTGGGAAGGTATTAATTTGTTTCTCTTTGACAGTTTTGTTTTATTTTTTTGAAAAGAAATTAGTTCCTTATACAGCCAAGTTAATAAAGGTAAACACGAGATTAGGCAACCAAATGACATGCACTGATTATAGTCGCATTCTACAGATGTTGCCCAAGTACTTTGTGAAGGTGAAACATAAACAAACCATTTATTAGAAGTGGTTGACAGCTAGAGAAGTCAAATACAGAGGGGAAAAAACAAATGAAACATTAATTGGTTTTGATTCTTGAAGCTGCAAGTGGAATGTGGTTAGAGATAATTGCTCGGAGCTAATTTGACCAAATTTAGGTCCCAGCTAAAGGCTGATCTCAATACTGAGAAAGATTGGGAGATGAAGACGTGAACATATTTTGACTAAGGTGATGTAATATTAATGACTGGCTTGGCATATTCTTGTCTCTGGTCAAGTTGAGTTGAATCGATGGCGATTGTGACTAGGTCGATGACTCAATATAATGTTAGCAAATTTTAGGATAAAATAAATTATATTAATTTTTTTTAAGATTTTTGACAATTAAATTAATATTTTCTGAAATTTTTAAAATTATACTCATCTCTTTTTCTTTATTTGATAAATTAAAAATATTCCCATTCCGTCAATTTTTTTCGAAAATGGTAAAACTGTTCCTTTCATATATATTTTTTTGCATTTTTTTTTTATTTTGACCATTTTTTTCTAATTTTTTTATTTTAAAATTTAAGATACATAAATTATTTTTTATTTTATATAAAAATAAATTTAAGGTCTTAATTAATATTTATTTGAAAATAAAAAAATGGTCAAAATTAAAAAAATGTAAAAAAAAAAAAATTGAAATGATTAGTTTGTCATTTTCTAAAAACAAATTGATTAGAGTGAAGTATTTATAATTTGTTATATAAAGATAGGCTCAAGTTTGAAAATTAGAGATTCTTGAAATAATTATGAAACATATATACATGATTTTGCAAGTTCACTATATCTTTCTTATATCAGAACAGCCTTCAAAAAAAAAAAAAATCAGTCTCGCAATTTGGAAGGTATCTGTTGCTCTTTGACAGTTTTTTTTTTTCTTTTTTTGAAAAGAATTTAGTTCCTTATACAGCAAAAATGAATTAAGGTAAACACGAGATTAGGGAACCAAATGACATGCAGTGATTAACAGTCACATCCTACAGAAGTTGCCCAAGTACTTTGTGAAAGCGAAACACAAACAAACCATTTATTAGAAGTGGTTAAAAGCTACAGAAATCAAATAAAACAGCACAAACATATAAAAAGAAAGAAGAAACAAATGAAACAATGTTGGTAATGAAATCAAGGTAGTAGAGTTTTAAGTAGGATTCTTACTTTTGAGTCACAGTAGTATTTACTATATCTTGGATAAACCTTATCTTAAATAAGAATTAGGTAATTAATTATTAATAATATTACAAATCTTTATCTTAATTAGAATAATCTTATTAATTTATGTAAGATTAGATATCCTTATTAATATATGAGTTAGAGTTAATATTATATATATAGATATATATGGGTCTAAGAGTTAATATTATATATATATATATGGGTTTATATAAATCTGTGTCACATTGAATTAAAAGTTACAAAATTAATAAAGGAATGACAAAAAAAAAAAAAAAGTAGAGTCATGTGGCGAGAGGTGCGTAAAAATTAGAAGTAGCTATTTGATATTAGTTGATATAATAGACTTTTTTTTTATTTTAAATTTTAAAATAAGAGTAAATTTTGAATCGCACGAACAATAATTGGTTTTCCAGCTGCAAGTAGATTGATAATTGCTTGGAACTAAGGCTGAGCTCAATCCTGAGAAAGATTGGGACATGAACATATTTTGACTGAGGTGACGTAATGTTAATGACATTTTTGGGATATACTTGTCTGGTGCTGGACTTGTTCAAATCAATGGTGATTGTGACAAGCTCAGTGACTCAAATATAATTAATGTTAAAGCTTGACCAACTGTTGTGATAAGAACAAAATTAGATGAGGTGATTGGTTGAATCATCTATTAATTAATTCACAGGGACGACGTTCTACGATTGCAGGCCCATCAAGTGGTTGCTGGTACAACTCTGATGGATTAACTGCTGTCACTTTCATGACAGCCTCAGTGTCCCGTTTTGATTCCTAGCTTTAATCTCATCCAAAAACTTTTCATTTATACACCTGCCAGATCATGTGAAAACACACTGCAATATGAACGTGCTGCTTCTGCTATGTGATTTTACCCCATTGATTCAGTAGATGAGAACAATTCGTGACATAAACATTTGGTATACAAAAATTCTTAGAATGAAATTCGCATGTGTCATTTTAATGATTTAATTAGAGGTGGATGTATGAGTGAACTAGGGTGTGGACTCTAACACACGCCTAAGATATGAAAAAATATATTATATATTTAAAATTTTGATTACTTTGAAATTCGTATGTCTCAAAATATTATCATTCTAATTTTTACTCATTTTGTTTTATTATTTTTTAATTCAAAATTTTGATTACTTTGAAATTCGTATGTCTCAAAATATTATCATTCTAATTTTTACTCATTTTGTTTTATTATTTTTTAATTCAAAATTTTGACCTATATACCTTAACATTCTTATTATTTCTCATTCTAAAATATTGACCCAGCCCATTAATTATCTTACTTTCTAAAGTTAACCATTAATGAATTTGATGTGTTTTTTTTTTAAAATTTATCCTTCTAAGCTTTCTTTGGATGCTAAGAGAATCTCATTTTCCATTTATTCGATAGATCCAGATGTTTTCTTGTTAAGATTTTCTCTTTTAAGCTTTGTTTAGTTGTTAAAAAAATTTCTATTTCCATTTATTTGATTGTCCTCATATTTTCTTGCTAAAATTTTCTCATTTAAAATTTGTTTGTTAGCTGAAAATATTTAAGAACAAAAAAAAAAGAAATACAAAATTGTTATTTCTCTTTCTAATTTTTTTCTCCTATCATATCCTCTTTGAGAAAAAAAAATTGTATATAAAATTTTTTCAATTTGAAAAAAAAAGTTCCCTAAAATTTCTCCCAAAAATATTCTAGCCCCCCTAAATATTTTTTCAAGCTCCACCCTTGATTTTAATATTGTCATGTCATATATATATATATATATATAGTGTTATTGTATAAATACATTGACACATGATAGTGCAAAAAAAAATACCTCTATTTCTTAGTATTTGCCTATAAAGAGCCTCACATATATATCACCTCTTTTATATATCTAATCTATAATCGATTCCACCAACCGAGTTTAAACACAGGCCGGATCATAAACTCTTAAGTATTTTCATAAATATTTTGCACAAACTCTTCTCAATATTATTATATATATGATAATTCTAATCAAGAAGGATCAGAGAATAGCAAATAAACAGACTTCTTTTCATTTGTTTGGTAATGATATGGTGTTACAGTCCATTTCTCTGCAAACTAACCTTTATAAAAATAATGACGTCTACTTAAATAGACTTTGTATGATTGTCAACTGCTTGTCGACGAAATTAGGGCTAATGCAAGCTAGCTAGCTACTTCTTCTCTACAGACATGTGGAATTAGTTGTTGCTGTTGACGCCTCATGTAGTGGCTATTTTAGAGTGATTTATGACTTCACCTAACTTCTATTTTTGGTCCCACCTTTTATGCCTAACTATTTTCCAGCTATCAATAGTTTCCTTTTCTCTTTCAATTTCTAGCTTTTACTCACTGTCCTTGATCCATAGGACATTACCCGCCAATCCCCATGCATCAAACTTGAGAATTTTCCATCACAGATCGTCATCTTCTTTTTTGTCAGCAAAAAGAAACTTTAATTTATGGCTTCTTCATGCCAAATACCTTTCATTGCACTGGACCAATTAATCTCCTTCCTACCTAGCTATATTATATATATATATATAAATAAATTATACTAATTTTTCTTAAATTTTTAATAATTATATTAATTTTTTTATATTTATAAAATTATACTGATATTCTTTATTTTTATTAAGAATTTAAAAATATAACTTCCTCAGTCAATTTTTTTTAAAATGACAAAATTATCGTTTTCATGTTTTTATTTTTTGTATTCTTTCAATTTTAAACCATTTTCTTCTAATTTTTTCAAAGGATTTTTTATTTTATATACAAATAAATTTTGAAGTAAATAACTTATTTTTATTTTATATAAAAATAAAATTATGGTTTTAATCAATATTTATTTAAAAATGAAAAAAAAAAATTGGTCAAAAGTAAAAAAAAAATGTTAAAACTAAAAAAATTTTAAAAAAACCTGATTTAAAATAGGTATTTGTAATTTGTCAAATAAAATATGTAATGTCATTATAATTGTCAAAAAATTTAGAGGAGATAACTGTAGTTAACCTTATATATATGTTTCTAACCAACTGCCAACCAATGAATACTAATCGTAACAGAAGAGGTGTCGAAGTCCAACTCAAATCTCTTACTGATTTAAAACCATATATAGTGTTAATCTAGTTTGCCCTTTTCTTTTGCATAAAATATAGTTTCCTGCAAATGCATGGCCCTAATATAATTTGCTGCTTTCCTTGCATTTTCCTGGGAATATATGTATACCCAGAATCCAGATGCAATGCAACTGAACTGGTCTTAATCACATTCCACATAGTAGTTGGCCTTTGAGTCATACCAATAACTGCTCTTCCCTAATAATTTCATCTTTTGGAGCAAGTTCCATCTGCCACGGCTTGCATTTCTTAAATGTGGGTAACCCCATTGGGAAAGCTACTATCTCTACACTTTAATGGACTTCTATTTATATTTCGTCTTTGAGTAAACAGGAAAACTTCACTAGAGTGTCATTTCATTTCCCCCCCTTTTTCCTTTAAAAAAACAAAAGAACTCAATAATTGTGGGTGTGCAATGTGCAACCTTAGGATGGACATAGAGAAATTATTTAATAAAACTGTCATTATAAGTCATATTATCCGATACAGTATGGTGATAGTCTCTTATAAACTCTATCACTTTTTGAGAATTAATAATTAATTATAGAATTTGTTAGAGATAATCTGGTAATGATATCATTGAATAATTTTTCAAACATAGTAGAGTTCTTGATCATATACCTAATGTGTTGACTGTCATAAAGATTTTTGAAGGAAATCACGCACCCATCAGTTGGTGGGAGTTGAGAGATAGAAGTGTTTTAAAGCATGGTCACATCTGCAACTTGGTCACTCCCCTTTTAAACAAGCTGTTTGTTTAAATTTTTTTCATCAAAAATCAAAGGTTACAACTAACAAAACACCCCAGCATCTCTCTCTCTATCTCTCTATCTTTCTTTCACTCATGGATATGTTTTTCATGCTATTGTATATATTCCCTCTCTTCTATCTCTTCTTCATGCTATTCAAGATTGTTGATCAAAGGAGACACCAATGTTGCTACTTACTGGACTACCAATGCTTTAAGCCGAGCGATGACAGGAAGATCAGCACTGAGTTTTCTGGGGATATCATCAAGAGAAACAAGAACCTTGGTCTCAATGAGTACAAGTTCCTCTTGAAGGCAATTGTCAGCTCTGGCATTGGCGAGCAAACATACGGGCCGAGAAACGTATTCTATGGCCGAGAAGAGTGTCCTACATTGGATGATGGCATCTCCGAGATGGATGAATTCTTCAACGATAGCATTGAGAAGCTTTTGGCAAGATCAGCAATTTCTCCTTCAGAAATTGATGTGCTAGTCGTGAACATATCGATGCTCGCCGTGGTGCCTTCTTTAGCTGCTAGAATTATAAATCGTTACAAGTTGAGAGAGGACATTAAGACCTATAATCTCACTGGAATGGGGTGCAGTGCAAGCCTGATCTCGATCAATGCAGTTCAGAACATCTTTAAGTCTAACAAGAATTTGTATGCTCTTGTTGTGACATCAGAGTCTCTGAGCCCAAATTGGTACTCAGGAAATGACAGATCCATGATTCTTGCAAATTGTTTGTTTAGGTCAGGTGGCTGTGCAATGCTTTTGACAAACAAAGTGGCCTTAAAACACAAAGCCATGTTCAAGTTGAAGTGCCTAGTTCGGACACACCATGGTGCTAGAGATGAAGCTTATGATTGTTGCTTACAGAAAGAAGACGAGCAAGGGCGAGTAGGGTTTCACCTCGGCAAGACACTTCCAAAGGCTGCAACCAAAGCTTTAGTCGATAATCTTAAAGAAATATCACCCAAAATATTACCAGTTCGAGAACTACTTCGGTTTGCAGTGGCATCATTTCTAAGAAAAATGTACCAAAACTCCGCCAAGGGAGGGGGGAGACCGGTCATTAACTTCAAGGCCGGTGTTGATCACTTTTGCTTACATACTGGCGGAAAGGCTGTCATTGATGGCATTGGAATGAGCCTAAACCTTAGTGAACGTGATCTAGAGCCAGCAAGAATGACTCTTCATCGATTTGGGAACACATCGGCTAGCAGCCTTTGGTATGTTTTGGGGTACATGGAGGCCAAGAAGAGGTTCAAGAAAGGTGATAAAATGTTTATGATAAGCTTTGGAGCAGGTTTCAAGTGCAACAGTTGTTTGTGGGAGGTGATGAGGGATTTGGGTGATCCAAATGTGTGGGAGGACTGCATTGATAGCTATCCACCAGAAAATTTAGCAAACCCTTTCATGGAGAAGTATGGTTGGATCCAAAATGAAGATCTAAGCACCTTTACAATTCCAGAATAGGAGGTAAAAAATTCTTCAACTTTATTTTCTTTTCTCAAACTCTCTCTTTTCATTGTATTAATAGCAACTTTTCATATAGGTAAAATCATAAGTTCTTATTGTTGAATACTTTGAATCCATTGGTGGATTCATAATTGCCCAATAAGGTGTCTGCTTCCAATTCAGTGAGATAAGAAGTTTGGCATCTTATTGGAGGATTTTTTTTTTTTTAATTTTTTTTGCCTCTTTCAACAGTGATAATGTTACAATTGGTTTGTTTAATTTTGAGGGGGATAAGAAAAAAGAAGAAGAAGAAGAAGAAGTATATTGTATTTATATATATATATATATATATATATCTCAATTTATTTCATCAGTATGACTTTGTACTCATCCTTCTGTTTGACCAGTGATTACAATAAGTTCTTGTGACTAGGGACTTTAGTATCACAACTAGCCATCCCAGCAATCCTCAAAAAAGGATGTGGTTGTTACTCTTTTCTTTGAAGTCAGATACTGTTGGGTCTTAATTGCATTGGCACGAAGTTTTTTTTTTTTATAGCTGTCATATTTTATGTTTGTATAAAATAAAATGCTTGATAGTTGATCGGGTTAAACTCATATTAATGATTGCGATATCATACTCCAGTGAGCTTGGTAACCTTAGCTAACTACATTTAATCATGTATGATATTGTATAGATTAATGTAATAAATGAGAATGCTACAGCAAATTCATTTTTCTAATGAGAAATCTTTTATCATAATAAATGTGAAATCTTTTATCCTCTTTCTTTACTTCACTAATTATCCCGTGAAATCGTTAGATGATGTCATTTTGTAATAGTCTCTCAATAATATTCAATTTTTTCATAATTTTAATATTTGAACTTCTCTCAAATTTTAAGAAAAATTGAATGTTTGTTAAGAACTGCACGATGACGTGATATGACGTGACACTCAATAATTTCTCTTTTATGAATTTAGACATTCATGATTTATTATTAATACGAAGAGGTTGGTCCTTTATATTCTCGCTTGATATAATTATAGTCTTCTCATTACACTTAATAATAACAAAGTAGGAAAGAAAGAAAAAAGGATTTCTCATATAAGGAATCTCATATTTTTTTCAATTCTAAAATATGTTGACACACACACACACACTATACTAATGCACAAATATGATTCTATTTAATGTACATTAATTTTAAATATCTGCATGTTTATTGTAATTAACACAAGGTGTATATTATATGCATAACTTAATGGAGGACCAAAGGAGGCACTACAATATTTGAGCCTGAGCCTTTTACCGACACGATTAGCACCGTCGCTGAAAAAGGTCACCAACAATAATAGTAATAGTAATTGATGGAAAAACAAAAGCGTAGCAAAAAAAGAAATATTAAATCGACAAACAAATTCGCCTAGTAGTAGACGATTGTTTCCAAAGAAAAAAATAGTCATCGGTATGAAGAATTATTCCCAAGGAAGTCCCACGTCGGTAACGTCTCTAAATTTAAATAGTACAAAAAGATAAAATGATCTGTGCAATTATTGGTACTAACTAATTATTTACAACATAGAACCAACTCGGTAACAATGGATTATTACAAAGTCCTTCTTGCAAATGAAACTTTTGTTGTCGGTAATAAATACTTATTCCTATCTTAATTAAGTCATCGACAAAACTAATGTAGTTCCGATGATAAGTATTTTGGACACCTTTACAACGACAAAGTAAATATAGTGTCCGCACTAAAAACAACCGGTCGATTGGATCTGTACCGATAAGTTAAATACCAATATCTTATTGTAGAAATTTGAAGGTCTAACTCTAAATTAACTCGATCCTTAAAACCCAGGTGTTAAGGAGAGAGAGAGAGGGCCCAACGATAAGGTAAATATAGTGTCGGCACTATAAACAATCGGTCGATTGGATCTGTACTGATGAGTTAAATATCGATATCTTATTGTAGAAATTTGAAGGTCTAACTCTAAATTAACTCGATCCTTAAAACCCAGGTGTTAAGGAGAGGAAGAGAGGGCCCAACGACAAGGTAAATATAGTGTCGGCACTATAAACAATCGGTCGATTGGATCTGTATCGATGAGTTAAATACCGATATCTTATTGTAGAAATTTGGAGGTCTAACTCTAAATTAGCTCGATCCTTAAAACTCAGGTGTTAAGGAGAGGAAGAGAGGGCCCAATTTAGAGGTTCAACTCTAAATTAGTTCGATCCTTAAAACCCAGTGTTAAGGAGAGGGAGAGAGAGAGCCCAATGACAAGGTAAATATAGTGTCGGCACTATAAACAATCAGTCGATTGGATCTGTACCGATGAGTTAAATACCGATATCTTATTGTAGAAATTTGGAAGGTCCAACTCTAAATTAGCTCGATCCTTAAAACCCTAAGTGTTAAGGAGAGGGAGAGAGGGCCCAATTTAGAGGTTCAACTCTAAATTAGCTTGATCCTTAAAATTCCAGGTGTTAAGGAGAGGGAGATAGGACCCTTATATATAGACTAGAGGAGTTAGAGACGAGCGATGTGGGACAATCCAACACTTCTCCTGGACCACATTGAGCGATGTGGGACAATCCGACACTCCTCTTGGACCACATTGCCCGCGAAGGGAAGGCAGGTGAGCGGCTCCGTACAGCTAGCCCAAAGTTAGAACTCTGGCTTGGCTTTGATACCATGTAAAAAATTTGGAGGCCCAACTCTAAATTAGCTCGATTCTTAAAACCCAGGTGTTAAAGAGAGAGAGAGGGCCCTTATATATAGACCAGAAGAGTTAGAGACGGACGATGCAGGACAATCCAACACTTATTGCATCATAATTAATCTATTATGCAATAAATATTTGTATTTTATTTTTGATATTTATTATTATTAATAATCAGCTGCGCTACTCTTTATTGTCACTAATATTGTTAATATATATGATATATTATTTATATTGGCGATGATTTTCTTTATTCCTTGGTAATAATGCAAAAGCTAATTAACTTGTAAGTAATAATTGATGTATTTCAAAATTAAATAAGGTCATTTATTTTTCATTATTATCGATAGTTTTGGAATGTCACTGTATTTTCTTTTTTTTTTTTTTTAACGTCTCTTAGTATCGTCAATATTCTCCTTGCATAGTTAATATGGAAAAAGTTATATAAAAAATAAGAAAATAAAACGTAACAATTACTACCAACAAATTGATATGTTTATACAAATAAGTTAGAATAAAGTAATTTAATTTTGAACATTTAATTATTGCACCGAATATTGTATTTGTGTTTTACCTATGTGTAAAAGCGTTGTTTGTATAAAAAATTACAAGTCAATTTTATGTCGTATTTTATTTCTCCTTACTCTCCCTCAATATAATTACAATCTCCCCGTTACACTTAATAACAATAAAGCTGACGAAAAATCATTTGGGGCCATTAAAAATCCACCACTTGATTTACATCACGACCTTAGGCGATGGGCCTATGGCATTGCCTAGACAATGATCGAGGAGTAAATAACAATTGAATCTTCTAAAACAAATTTAACCAAACAACCATGAACCTAGGTACAAATTTAGAAGACGGAGGTATTGGGAGGTTTTGTCCAAATAAATGTATGACTCAATAAAATGCTTTAATAGCACTACAAGACAAGGTATTTATTCTGACCCTAAATTTGGTCGGAAATATTTCATTTAGCGTCGAAAATACATATTACCGACAGTCGAACACCACGATCGATATTAAAATGGTCAGAAAAAGATTACCAACGAAAATCTCGGAGGGTCGGAAATATTAAATAATTCCGACGCATTTTAGCGTTGGGAAAAGATTATTTCCGACCACAAACATTGTCGGAAAAAAGAATTATTTCCGACCAAAAACACCGTCGGTATAAATATTATTTCCGACTATATAAACGGTTGGCATAAATTGTACATTTTTTCAAAAATAATATCATTTCCAACTCAGTTATCTTTTTATTTCCAACGCAAATTTTTTGTCGGATATAAAGTTAAATATTTGAAAAAAATCATTGTCGTAAAAATCATCCACGCACCTAAAAAAGACATAAATTTCAATTGATGGCAAAAGTTCTCCATATATATTCATGTTCTTTAACTTTGAAGGATTAAAGATAAAATACTTAACCCATAATCTAACTGAAATATATTATGCATTGAACTTCAACTAGATCAAAAGATAAACAGAAAATAATATCTACAATTAATTTCAGAAACTAACCAAAAGCTAAAAGAATATCCTTTGTCTAGGATACTTCTTTCTTTTTGCAATACCAAATACAGAACCCATAATTACACTTAATATTACCTGTATATATGTGTTCCCATAATTTTACTATGCAAACAATGCAAGAATTTCATCCATACGTTTCTGTCTCTCTTCCATTGCAGCCTCCATTTGTCTGTGGCATTCCTCCATGCTTTGCATCCTCAATGAAACTTCCGCTTGCACTCGTTCTTGCAATTGTTCTTGTAATTCAATCCTCATTGTCTCCTTAATTTGTTCTATCTTCTCCTCCAAAGCCTCGTTGCGTTGTTGCTCGGTTTCATACAATCGATAAAGCTCATTGATTTGAACACCTTGACTGGATGAAGATGAAGGAGGAGCCAATTTCCCATGGCCAAGGCCTTTCACATATCCCGACCTCGTTCCCAACACTTGCTTACATATTTCTTCTTCACTCAATGCCTCACTATCCTCTATGGGTGGCTGCGATTGGAGGCTAATCATGTGTTCCTGCAATAATTATAAATGAGACAAGTTAATTAATATAATTAATGAATATAAAATTATACTTAAAAATACGTACATAAATATGTTGGGATTGAGACGTGACCTAGCCCTTGCCCTCTTTAAAATGCGTCATCCTCCATAGTTCAATTTGGCCAACAATTTGTTGTGTCAAGGCATCACACTATATAATGTATATAACGATATTAGTTCTCATTTAATTAAACTTAACCAGTAGTCTATTCAAGGATAAGGCAAAAAAAATAATAATAATAAGAAAAATGATATTATACCGTCTCATGGAGGTATTGCACAAATGGTTTTGACCCACCACGATGATTTACTTGAAGTTGTGCCCAGTTAGCATTTTTCTTATTTATTTCCTGTAAATAAAAAATGTAGAAATTATCTACAACTGTGAAGCCAACCATTAACATTAACATGACACCTGAGGTGCATCCAGTATTTTCCCTGCCCACCTGTGATGAAAACAGAGAGTTGAGTGCATGTATGACACAGTCACCACCCATTGTTTGTGATTAATTATGTTTGGGCTCATGAGACCTATTCAACTCTAGGCTCCTGCTCTTTTAAATTTAATAATATGAGAAATGCTATAAATTATGCGACTCTTATATCAAGTTAAGACCAAGTTAATTGGGTTTATGACTTGATCTCTACTTTGTGTAATGCTTAAGTTATCTTTATTATTATTTTTATTTGAATTTAAAATAGCCATAGCTATGGAAACACAAACATTTAATTAAAAATTATTTCATGTAATTAACTCAATAGTGATCATATGATGTGACCAACTACAATAACAAGTATCATTCCAATAAACAGAGTTCTCGAAAGAGACTTAAAATTCACAAGAAAATTTGAAAAGCTTAAATTTTATAAATGATCTCTAATGGGAGACTTATAACTCTATATCTATATTTCGTATGGATTCCGTCGGCACATTTATAGGTGCTTTCGATCTACCAGTTGAGTTTTTGATAATTCAATTGATTTTAAAATCCTTCAGTAAATTATATATAATGCAACATTCGTTCTTATTTGAGTAAACTTATGCGATTCACTTTAATTTCACTTCAAATTCAAATCATTGTCAGTTATGTTAGCATTTTTTTTTTTTTTTGGGTCCTTAAGTCATTCATTTCTTGTTCTTTATCCCTTTTTCTCCCTCGTCTGTCTAACTTGCAATTATTCCCCCCATGAATTCTAATTTATATTTTTTCCTTAATTTATTAATCTCTTGTGATTAACAGTCTCTATCTTATGAGTTATATCATTGGTAACCCTAGATCTACCTAACAAAGATGAACATTAAAAGGACTTAGATCTGCCATGAGACAATGAGCTGGTGCACAATCAATTCATCATAACATGCAAAACCTCCCAACAGTCCCATCGAGGTACCCGTATATATGCCCTTTTTTGGCCAAGTTATAATATCATTCAATATATGCATGCACAAAAAGTTGGATGATCATGACCCCCCTCATTGCTAAACTCATTCACTGATTTGGTGCATGTGAAGCCCTTAGTTAAATTGCACCTGATTACGCTCAAAGAATAACGCAGTAATTGTAGTGTAGCTTTGGGGGTGTCGATTCCACAGGGAGACTAAATTAAAAGAATAATAAACAGAATTTCTGAAACTACAGAAGTATTAGACGGTTAACGAAAAAAAATAAAAATATAGACAGTAATTTTGAATGCAACTAAAAATTAAACAAATTAATTAATGGAATAAAATATTCAAATTTAACGAACAATGGAGTGTCGGGAATCCCTTGCACATATATGGTATTTCAATTATTTTTAATTCACGGATAACTCAATTGAGAATTTAAATTCCAAATATCTCAATCGGAAGATATAAAATTATGAACCAAAATTAGACTGAAAATAACTCTTTGAAAAATCATTCATCATCTTTAAATCTCTCAAATTAATATTCACATTGAGAAAATCCAACGACGACAATATACCCAACGAGCAATATTGAAGCAGAGAACTGAATCAATATAAATATTTAATTGTTCCAAAAATAATCAAAACATTAATCCACTCAATAGAAAAAGCATGACTGAATCTATAAACGGACTAAAACCTTTAATTATTCGGACAATAAAATCCAACGATTAATTATGAATAATCATCAAAGAATTTAACAAGTGAAAGTCACGTACATGAATCAAAAATAAATTAAAATAATCATCTATGGTGCAAGTTCATCCCTAACCCCACTTAAAAATTTAGTTTCCCATGTACCAGGACGGGTAACATAAACCTCATGAAGAAAAACTGAGCCATGGAGTAGCCGCGACTTCTTCTCTGCGCCAGAACTGCTGCGCACAGTGCCTCTGTTCACTCTCTGTTTCTGTCGCAGCAGCCTGTATCCCTCCTTCTCTATTTCTGTCCAGCAGCCGCAGCTCCGCGTTGCACGTCCCCTCCTGTCGCTATTTTTTCTTCTCTTTTTATATTCCCCTGGTGCCTTGCGCCTTAACGTCCTTGCGTCACACCTGGGCCCAGGCCCATCACGCGCACAACTCTTCTGCAGCGCCCAGCTTCAAGATAGCCGCACAACAGGCCAGCCATTACTTTCTGAATTCAACCCATGCGCCTCAATTTCATCCAATAAGGCCCACCACTGAATGCAAGCCAAGCCTGCGGCATCACTTGGTCTTTTTATTTTCATTGCTTTTCTTTTGGTTTCCTGATCAGCCACCAAGTTTGACTTTTCTTTATATATTTTTCTTTGTTTCTTTATTTCTCTCCTTTTGTCTTGGCTGCACTATTGCTCAGCTGTACAACCAAGCTCCCTTCTAATTCTTTTTATTTCTTCTTTTCCAGCCGCATATGCACACAGCCGTAATGTTCAATCCCATTTCTCCATTGGATAACGATGGAATCTCGATTCGAGTTCTTCACGAAAGTTGTAGTCTTGGATGAGTAGATAATTTTAGTTTTAAAAACCACCTGATTTGGACTTTGGAAGTTCAAGTTATGGCCCCTTCAAGTTGGCTGGACGGACATGTTCATAGCAGCTTTCCAGGCCTGTCTTTGAAATAATATGTGGATGCCCAAACGAACTCCGATTTTTGCAAACCAGACCTTTTTAAAAAGCCCAAGACATCCTCTAAATATTTCATGAAGACCACTTTCTCATTCGGAAACTCTAGCACCATCCAAATCTCAATTGAAACTCAATAGTCGAATCTACCAAAAAGCCAAGAATTGCACAATATACTCCATAACTCTTCTTTGACCTTCAATGCTTCCCTAATTCAATAAATATATTAATTAGCTCACTTAAACAGAGAATATATATCATAAAATTAAATATAAATGAACTAAAAATATTAAACATTATACTCTCATAATAGGGTCACATTCTAGTATTTTAATCCAATAATTGGGTATTTAGAGTGCACTTTTGCGCACTCATCAGCACCACAAGTTGGATGATTCCCCCTAATTTTGGAGGTTGTAAGACTCACCCACAACTTGGAACTGAAAAAATATTTGGCATTTAGATTACAAAAATGGTTATTAAAAGAAATGAAAAAAACATACAACAGATTAGAAGTTTATAGCCTTGAAGTGCATTTAGATCTATTTTTGATTTTTTTTAGGCTCCATGCACGCATGCATGCATAGATACACACACAAATATATATATATATATATATACACATATATTTTAATATTGTGACATGGAGATCACAAATTATAAGTTTGTGAAAGTAAAACTACGTATATCTAATCTTTCATAAGTTGCACAATAATGTGAAACTCGTATACTTAGACTTGTCTTTTTTTTTTTGTAACAATTTTTTAATCATATAGTAAACATGTAATCCCTTGTACAAAACTTGACTCAACAAAGCCCTACCTTTTCTATTATAAGTTCGATGTTAGGATGCTAAAGGGGAAGTCCATGAGCTGGCCAAACAAGTAGACCATTTGGGTTTTTTTTTTTTTTTTTTAACAAAAAAGAAGATGTCGTTTATTAATTATTAACATAGATACAAATAGATTCAAAAGATATACACAATATCTACAAATTGCCATGCCTTGAGGTTGAATTTAAAAGTAAAAATTGACGCTTCAAAATGTGTGCACTTCTAATGAATTTGACCCTACACTGGCAAAAATCCATGCCTTTTGGGTAGGAATCAATTTGTACAAGGCATTATTCCTTCATATATATTTAATATCATTACTGTTAATTCTTATTAGATAGTGACATATTCTGTGTACCATGACCTAACATGGTGGTGCCTTGGCCACCTAATATTTTCAGTTTTTTGGAAACAAATAATTTGAAATAAAGTACATTGAACTAGATAGATAACATGTTGCATTAATTAATTGATCCATGCCTGTTAGTTGACTTTTAGATTTGAGTTTTCCGAAAATAAATGAATAAAATGATTTCACTATTAACAAATTAAAATTAAGGATTGCAAACACTAAACGATTTGTTTATGTTAGCATATAATTTCTCACCTACATCCCACAACAAACATTAAATCATGTCATATGGATTCGGCGCCATGCTAACACGAAAATGGATCCATATAAATGAGTTGGTTCAACAATCATTTTCAAGCATCTTATGGAAAGCAAAAAAAAAAAATTCGAGATTGGCTTTCAAATTGCGTCGGTTCAGTTTATATCCCATTCGTTTGAAACTTGAGCAGGTAGAGGGAATTAATGACAAACCTAACCTCTGAGTTAGGAATCAGAAGGGGGCGGGTGACTCAATCTCGGTCGTGCCACTTAGTCATTTGGTGGTTTGATTTCTCTCCAACTCCGTTTAAATCCCGTGGTAGGGAAGAGAAGTCCCTATTTATTTTGAAACTTTTATATATTTATTTATTTTATTAAATTAATTATAATTAACAAATTTCAAATAAAACGTTACATGTATTAAAATAAGAAATCTGCATGTTAATATATAATTAAAATGACACTATTTTTTTTTAAAACATATAACTGTCAAATTTATATAAACTTCTGACAGAGTTAAAGATTGGGTCACCTACGGGCTTGGCCCTGCTGTCCTACATTTTAAACATATTCTAGTATTTTGTACTCTCATTATATTATGTCTCTCTTGTTCGGTATTTTAACAGTTTCTATATTTCTAGGATATATTATATCTTCATTCTACATGCGTAGTAATTCCTCACATTGTACTGGAAACTTGATTCTTGTATATATCAGATATATGGCAAGGGTGTGATGTTTCTTTACATGCATCTTTGATAATTTGAATGATATAGAGGCAAGTGTACTACATTTTTTTTTTCCTTTTTACTCTTTTTGTTGTTGAAGAAGTTCTACTAGATCTTCCAACAAAGATAAGGGTAACTATCCCACTACATTTCCATGCCCAAATTTTTTGAAAACAAGATTGGTGACAGAGCCACCTGTTTGTTTGGCTTTCTGATCATGTTTCCTTTTTGTTGGTCCATGTTGAAATCATGTTTGTTGTCTATCCTGATGTCTCTATGGTTTTTTTAAATGGCTCAACATACCTGATTAATTGATGTATGTGACCATGCATACGATTTTGATCATTTTGGTTATAGTTTTCTTGACATTTCCTCACTACAGGAAAAGGCACTATAAGCGACGCACGAGTGCGTCGCTGATAGTGAAAAAATGCGTCGCTAAAGAGATTTTGCGACGCACAATGGGGCATCGCTAAAAACGTCACTAAAAGCAGCGTCGCTAATAGTATTAGCAACGCACACATCTCCTTGTGTCGCTAAAGGGAACTATTAGTGACGTCCAATGTACGTCACTAATAATTTTCATGGTGCGTCGCAAATACTATCCACGATCGCAATGTGCGTCGCTAAAAGCTACGATTAGCGACGCTCTGTGCGCGTCACTAATGGTATCTATTAGCGACGCTCGCTCTGTGCGTCGCAGATGGTTCCTTTTAGTGACGCTCACTATGTGCGTCGCAAATGATATCTTTTAGTGACGCTCACTTTGTGCGTCGCAAATGACAATCTTTAGCGACGAATTTGAAATGTCGCTATAAATTGATTTCTTAGTTTTTAGCGACGCATTTTGTGCGTCGCTAAAGGTTTAATTTTTTTCCCCTACAACATTGGTTTTATTTTTTGTTTTATTCTTGTTTAAACCTGTATCAATCATCCTGATATACAATAAAATTCAAACATTCTGAAATAAATATATATTGAAAAAGAAAAATACATTCATATATATATATATATATTATAGTAATTAATTAGTTACATTTGTAAAAGTACAATTTAAGAATAAATACAAAAATAAAAAATTGTCACCCAAAATGTAACTACAGATGTCGATGAGAAAAAAAACAGATAAAAATAGTCAATCCCGATGCAAGACCTAAAGACCCCGGCGTAATAATCCAAATCAATCTGAAATAAAGATCAAATGATATATATTAGAACACTTATTAAATATATATGAAAGTGAATATATTATTATTATTTTTTTTTATGCATAAATAGTAAGAACGGCATAAAGTAGCATAAGTTCTAAACTACTAATCCGAACTGATTGCCCTAAGTTTTTGGTAGTCTATTTTGTCGTTTGTGAGGTGTGTGATGGGGTATCGAGATATTTAGACGGATATTCGGTATTTTGGTCCGTGAAAACCTTAAAACCCGCCTTTTTGGAGCAAAAACTTACATAAGTTTCAAACCATTGATCAGAATCGAGTGTCGTAAGTTTGTGCCAATCTATTTTATCATTTTTGAGGTGTGTGATGGGGTTTCGGGGTCGGTAGGCCGATATCCGGCATTTTGGTCTGTCAAAACTCAAAAATGGGCCTTTTTGGAGTAGAAACTTGCATAAGTTTCAAACCGATGATCCGAACCGAGTGCCATAAGTTCGTGCAAGTCTATTTTATTATTTTTGAGGTGTGTGATGGGGTTTCATGGTAGTTAGGCTGATATCCGGTGTTTTGGTCCCTCAAAACTCAAAAATAGGCCTTTTTAGAGCAGAAACTTGCATAAGTTTTAAACCGGTGATCCGAACCAAGTGCCGTAAGTTCCTGCAAGTCTATTTTATCATTTATGAGATGTATGAGGGGGTTTTGTAGTAGTTAGTCTGATATCTGATGTTTTGGTCTGTCAAAACTCGAAAATGGGCCATTTTGGAGCAGAAACTTGCATAAGTTTCAAACCAGTGATCCAAACCGAGTGGCGTAAGTTCGTGCAAGTCTATTTTATCATTTTTGAAGTGTGTGATGCGGTTTCGTGGTAGTTAGGCTAATATTCAGTGTTTTGGTCCGTCAAAACCCAAAAATAGGCCATTTTAGAGCAGAAACTTGCAAAGTTTCAAACCAATTATCCGAACCGAGTGCCGTAAGTTCGTGTAAGTCTATTTTATCATTTTTGAGGTGTGTGATAGGGTTTCATTGTAGTTAGGCCAATATCCAGTGTTTTGGTCCGTCAAAACCCGAAAATGGGCCTTTTGGAGCAGAAACTTGCATAAGTTTCAAACCAGTGATCCGAACCGAGTGCCGTAAGTTCGTGCAAGTCTATTTTATCATTTTTGAGGTGTATGATAGGGTTTTTTTTGGTAGGTAGGCCGATATCCAATGTTTTGGTCAGTTAAAACTCGAGAATGGGCCTTTTGGAGCAAAAACTTGCATAAGTTTCAAACCGGTGATCCAAACCGAGTGCCGTAAGTTCGCACAAGTCTATTTTATCATTTGTGAGGTGTGTGATGGGGTTTTGTGGTAGTTAGGTCGATATCCAGTGTTTTGGTCCTTCAAAACTCGAAAATGGGCCTTTTTGGAGTAGAAACTTGCATAAGTTTCAAACCGGTGATCCGAACTGAGTGCCGTAATTTTGTGCAAGTCTATTTTATCATTTTTGAGGTGTGTGATGGGGTTTCATGGTAGTTAGGCTGATATCTAGTGTTTTGGTCCGTCAAAACCCGAAAATGGGCCTTTTTGGAGTAGAAACTTGCATAAGTTTCAAACCGATGATCCGAACCGAGTGCCGTAAGTTCGTGCAAGTATATTTTATCATTTGTGAGGTGTATGATGGGATTTCGTGGTAGTTAGGCCGATATCCGATATTTTGGTTCGTCAAAACTCGAAAATGTGCCTTTTTGGAGCAAAAACTTGCATAAGTTTCAAAACGGTGATCCGAACCAAGTGCCGTAAGTTCGTGCAAGTCTATTTTATCATTTGTGAGGTGTGTGATGGGGTTTCATGGTAGTTAGGCTGATATCCGATGTTTGGGTCCGTCAAAACCCGAAAATGGGCCTTTTTAGAACAAAAACTTACATAAGTTTCAAACCGATGATCCGAACCGAGTGCCGTAAGTTCATGCAAGTATATTTTAACATTTGTGAGGTGTATAATGGGGTTTTTTTGTAGGTAGGCTGATATCCAATGTTTTGGTCCGCCAAAACTCGAGAATGGGCCTTTTTGGAGCAGAAACTTGCATAAGTTTCAAACTGGTGATCCGAACCGAGTGACGTCAGTTCGTGCAAGTCTATTTTATCATTTGTAAGGTGTGTGATGAGTTTTCATGGTAGTTAGGCTGATATCTGATGTTTTGATCCTTCAAAACCCGAAAATGGGCCTTTTGGAGCAGAAACTTGCATAAGTTTCAAACCGGTGATCCAAACCGAGTGCCGTACGTTGGCACAAGTCTATTTTATCATTTGTGAGGTGTGTGATGGGGTTTCATGGTAGTTAGGTAGATATTCGGTGTTTTGGTCCTTCAAAACTCGAAAATGGGCCTTTTTGGAGCAGAAACTTACATAAGTTTCAAACCGGTGATTCGAACCAAGTGCCGTAAGTTCGTGCAAGTCTATTTTATCATTTTTGAGGTGTGGTTTCCTGGTAGTTAGGCCAATATCCGGTGTTTTGGTCCGTTAAAACCCGAAAATGGGCCTTTTTGGAGCAGAAACTTGCATAAGTTTCAAACCGGTGATCTGAACCGAGTGTCGTAAGTTCGCACAAGTCTATTTTATCATTTGTGAGGTGTGTGATGGAGTTTTGTGGTAGTTAGGCCGATATCCAGTGTTTTTGTCCTTTAAAACAGGAAAATGGGCCTTTTTGGAGCATAAACTTGCAAAAAATTTTAATGGAGATTTGAACCGATAAAATTAAATAAGTTGGTGCAACTATATTTTTTTTATTCTTACGTAACATTTTTTATAAATAAGAAATCCACCAAAGTATATAATTTTAAAAACTTACCAAGGTTGAACAGAGCCACCTAATTGGCTGAGCATCGTCTGCACAAGAGCCTCTAGCTGGGAATATCGCTCCTCGAGGCTATTTACTTGCTGCTGCAGCTTTGCATTCTCTCGTTGAACTGCCTCAGTGGCTGCGTGTGCCCTAGCATCACTCTCAACGGTAGAGGATGATGCCATCGGCACCATCCCAGTCCTTAAGCCATGCATATAGCCGCGCCTCTTGTCCAGAACAGTCTCCCGTATCTGGTCATCGCTCGGCGGATCCTAACCCTTAGCTGTTGGCTGAGCACGCAGTTGGACCATCTCCTCATATAAAAACATAAATATATATTACTACTTTTATAACTTTAGATTAATATTAAATTAGTAATACTGTAGCAAGTAACATAAAAACTTACATAAAGCCGCTATGCTTCAGGCCCAGTCCAACCCTTCTTGGGGTCATAGTGCGACCTGTGCCACAAATCAATGCTGCTGGGTGGTGCACCAGTCTCTTGGTCTCGCTGGAACAAATAAATAGTAGCTTGTGAAGATTGATTTCATGAATAGATTATACAGTAAGAACTTGATACATTTATTGACTTACCATATCATGCCTATACTGTACAAAAGAACGTGATCCACCACAGTGGGTCACCTTTTGCTTGCTTCTACTCTCGCTATTTTTCCTGCTCAGTTTCTACTCTTGGCCAAAACAAAGAATGTTAGTATAAATGATAATAATTTTTAGACAACAAAAGTAATTTTGATAATTTTTACCCGGAATATGTCACTTGCGAACCGGTCTCAAAGTAATATCCAATTCTTCACTGTGACCCCCTTATAGGGTCTGTCACAGGGCTTTCTACCGGCTACCACCTCCGCCCCGTAGTACATGTGGAGTTAGTGTCGATAGTCCCTGAAACGGACTCCTAGATAACAGTCCACTGCTTTCGCTACGTGATACAAGTGGAGATTGATGTCAAACTTCTCCTGTAAAGCATGTCATTGTCAAAAAATAACGGCATTAGATATGTTGAAATTTAGTTCAACACAATAATAAAAGACATACCAGGATATGCGGATGAATATCCCGTAGCTCCTCCTCAGTGACGAGACTCCAGTCACTAATATGGAGTGGGACGGGTAGTCAAAAAATGATGCCGACCTCTGTGGTGAACTGTTGTGCCCACCCATCAACGGGCTTCAGCAAGCCCTCAGGTAGCTCAATCCGAAGTCGCGAGCCCTCCGCTGCTTCCATCTATGCCTGCAAACTCCGATTCTTCGACCTACCGCGCTATCGTCTAAAGGTGGTGGCCGAAGTTTTAGAAAAAATAAAATAGAAACAATTAATACCATATTTATATAATCATTAATACAAAGTGGAACTATGCATATCATCAATGGCAGGATCGGTCAACCCTGCAAAGGAAGGGGAAGGGGTCGATGGGTTCGCCGGGGCTATGCGTCTGCGTGAGTCTGGTCCAACCATATCTAAAAAGAAAGTTTAAAAGTAAATTCCATTACATCATAAAAATTAAAATCCATTACATCATAAAATTGAATATCCATTACATCGTAAAATTGACAATCCATTACATCATAAAATTGAAAATTCATTACACTTGATTCTAACACATGTAACACCTATTACAATTATTCATCTGAGTCTGTATTATCATCTGAACTTGAATTTTCTTCATTCTAGGTACAATACTCTAACAATGTCTCATCATCAAAATCACTTTCCTCGTCATCATCATCATTAGTGAACGTTGCATCCCTCGGATCGAATTGTGTGGTATTGGTGACGTCAGAAGTTATGACATGATCTGATTCTACATTAGTTCTATTCAACCGATACGAAGTAACATCTTCCTGATCATCCCGGACAACACCATCGTGGGTAGTGTGAGACTCTTCCTGTAGTGCCTCCTCAATCCTCTCTAACTCTTCATCTCCCTTACCAACTTCTAGGACATCATAAACATTTTTAGTTTTTATTTTTTGAACAACATGCCAATCACCTCTTATTTTTGTGTCCTTCAAATAGAAAACTTGTTTTGCAACCGATGCCAAAACATACGGATCATCTTTAAATACCGTACGTGACATATTAACACTTATGAAGTGCTTATTGATCTGCATTCCAGTCTTCTTATTATTTACATCCCACCAATCACATTTAAAAATATAAACAAAATGATCGTAGAAATAATGTAACTGTATGATGTCTTGTAAAACACCATAGTACTCTACAGTTTGTCCTGCGTTACCGTCTCCTTGAATAAGGACCCCGCTATTTTGTGTTCGCCGACTGACCTCACATACCCTCGTGTGAAATCGAACACCATCAACAATTAAACCGATGTAGTGGGATATCCTTTGATTAGGACCACATGCCAAGGAATATAATTGATCGTACGCCTTAGGAGATTGTTGGTGGCATAATAGCTTTATCTATTAATTCAATACAAGTAAAAAATTAATTGAATACAAATGCATAAAGTAATACAATTATAATTAATTAAAACCTTGTCTTACACGTTCTTCGAACTACTTTGGAAACGAATTTTGTTGTCTTTGCTCTAGATCAGAACTTGATACATGTTCTCTCTAAAGCTTGATCGTATGCTCACTACATAAGATGAGATATGTTATATGTAACTTACATTTGTGTACTAACGCAGTATTGCAATAATTTTGATAAACTTACTTAAAATATGGTAATGTCTCATCGCAGTTGTTGAGCATGGTGTAATGGGCTTTTTCCAACTCTTGAGGATGACACCATTCATATATACGGGCACCTATTGGCTGCACATTCTGATTAAACAACGCAAGGCCAGTTCGTTGCTGCCGTGGACCATTATCAGAATCTCGCTCTTGACGATTAAACCTTGTCTCAATATCTTTAAGTTGCATAGAGTAGAAGGTGAGACATTCAGTATCAATGTAAGTCTCAACAATTGAACATTCCGGTCGTGCTTTGTTATGCACATATTGCTTCAATGTGTTCAAATATTTGTTTTAATAATTAATCAGTTATACATTAAAATAGTCAGGATGGATAGATAACACAATTCATAAAATTAAATGTACCTTTCTCTTGGATACATTCAATGGTATTGGACAGGTCCGCTAATTTTTGCCTCATGAGGCAAATGCACAGCTAGGTGGACCATTACATCAAAGAAAGTTGGAGGGAGAATCTTTTCCAACTTACAGAGGATCACACAACATCCCTTTCAAGCTTTTCCGATACTTCCAAATTCAACTTCTTCGCACATAATTATGTAAAGAAGCAGCCTAGCTCAGTTAATGTAGTTGATATGTCATCGGTGAGATATCCACGTAGTGCAACCGGAAGAAGTCGTTGTAAAAGGACATGACAGTCATGACTCTTCAATCTGGATATTTTTCCATCTATAACATTTACACACCGAGATATATTCGATGTGTATCCATCTGGAAAACTTCATCGATTTAAATCACTCGCAAATCCTCATTCGCTCTGCGGATGATAATGTGTACTATGCAGGAGGCACGATATATTTATTACCGTTACGTATTAGGTGCAACTCTTTCGGTATTCCCAGCTCCTATAGGTCCAACTGGGCTTTAACAGTATCCTTCGTCTTCCCTTCAATGTTCATTACAGTTCCCAGCACATTATCACAAATGTTCTTCTCGATGTGTATAACATCTAAATTGTGCCTCAACTTAAGGGTCTCCCAGTACGGTAAATAAAAAAATATGCTCTTCTTCGTCCAATTTAACTCCATATTAGTACACTTCCTCTTCTTAGTACCCGGTATCTTCCCAAACCTCACTGGTTGGATGAGTGCCAATTGCGCCAACACGTCTTTGCCAGACAACAATAGATGTGACAATCTACGCTCAGTTTTTCCATCAAATAGATGCTTCTGCCGATTTCACCAGCCATGTGATGGCAGTAAAAAATGACGATGGCACATGTAGCATATCTTCTTTCCATTGGACAAATGTAGGGAACATGCATCCTTATTGCAAACCGGACATGCCAGATACCCCTTAGTGCTCCACCCAGACAAGTTTCCGTATACTGGAAAGTCATTTATGGTCCACAGTAACGCTGCATGCAATTGAAATGTCTCATTCTTAGAGACGTCATATGCCTCCACTCCCACCTCCCATAATTCCTTTAACTCATCCACTAAAGGATGCAAGTATACATCAATTTCATTACTAAGAGACTTCGGCCCTGGAATAAGCAATGACATGAAGATAAATGGTTCTTTCATACATTTCTACTGTAGCAAGTTATATGGCACAAGCAACACCGGCCACATGCTGTAGGCATTACTCATGTCACCGAACGGATTGAAACCGTCGCTAGCCAACCTAAGTCGTATGTTACGCGCCTCATTTGCAAACCATTCGTGATTTGTATCAAACTCAGCCCAAGTTTGAGAATCTGCCGGATGCCTACATACATTTTCCTCAGCAACACGCTTCTCCTTATGCCACCGCATATCTTCTATCGTCTTCTGAGACATGTATAACCTTTATAGTCTAGGTTTTAAGGGAAAATATCTCAGCATCTTGTGCGGAATTGTCTTGCTTTTTTCTTCATTTAGCTTGTACCTGGGTTCGTGGCACACCGTACACTCCTTACATTGTTCAGTCTCCTTCCAAAATAACATGTAATCATTTTTGCAAGCATGTATGGGAATATACCCGAGGCCCAAATCTCTCAATATTCTTTTCGCCTCGTAATATGATTTCGGAAGGGTCTCCCAAGTAAGAAGCGTTGCTTTAATCAATTTAATGACCATATTAAATGATTTGTTACTCCATCGATTGATGGTCTTAATATGAAGAAGTTTCACGAGAAAGTCCAGTTTTGAAAACTTATCACAACCCGAATATAATAGCTGCCTTGCTTCTCTCAACAAGGACTCAAATGCTTCCAATTGTCCTGTGTCACTCTTATGACTACTCGCCCCAGTTATAGCCCCTGCAAGTCTGCCAGCATTTGTGGCAAGCCTTCGTAACCAACCCCAACATTATCACCACCATCATCATCATCGTCTTCTTCTTCATCCTCAAATACCACTCGTACGTCATGGTGTTTCCCATGAGATTCCCAACACGTATACCCTTTGTCCATCTTGTGTAGGAGTATGTGCTCTTTTGCCTCATCTATGTGTATATAATCCCTATTATTGCACCTCCTACATGGACATCTTATCATATTTCTCCCATCTGCAGATGCACGAGCAAACTCAATAAAATCTTTGATCCCCTTCACATACCCCGGCAAATGCCTGTCCCTCAAGTCCATCCAACTCTTATCTATTTTTGTCTACCTAATACAAGTCAAAAATGGTACTCATTATAAATATGAAACATGAATCCTATCACCTCTAACTTCTCTCTAAAGGGTAAGGTGGTCTTATCTCATTTGTGAATACACAATCTACATTGTAATCAGCAGCAAATCAAATGCTTGATTCCACTAGGACAAAATTTCGGCAGCATGTCCCTACGGTTCTCTAAGTATACGAGATAGACGTTACCATGCCTAAATACATACCTAAAGAACAATAGGAGACCGTGCTGAAATTTTGTCATAGTGGAATATTGAAGCATGCGCTATTGATTACAATGCAGATTTATACATTCTTGAACTATCCTCACTGGACAATTCAAGAATCGATTTTCATACACACGAGCTCAATCGCGAATAAATTTTGCGACAAGATTCGTATGTGATGAAAATGACTCCCGAACGGGGCTAGGCTTACATGAATGCAATCCCTAAATTACAAAACAAATGCAATCATTTTTTTTTTTTCATGAACTAATCCCTTAAAAAAAATTCAAATCAAACGTGTGACACACTAGATAGTTGGTCGATCACCTAGTGTGTTTCTGGGTCTTTGGATGCCCATTACCATTATTCTTTATAACAAACAGATTGATTCTTCATAACAAACAAATATTCTTCATAACACATTGTTTGTTTAATGGATCATTCGTATCGACTTTAAACTCCTATTAAAAAAATAAAAAAATCAACACCTAACATTCACTAAACAAATTTGTAACTATAATTATCTAGGAAATTTCATTGTCTTCAAAGTAGGGTTCCATCCTAGCTATATATATATATATATATATATAATTGTATGAATAATAATAAAAATAACAGATTTTTTTTTTCATTATTTCTCATTCTTAAATATAAGATAACCTGACTATGTACAAATATTACAATAGATTCATCACTTTATGTTTGTCAATATACTTTCTGACTTTAGGTGTGTTGAGATATTTGTCAATTTTTTAAAGGTGGTTGAATGATTTTTATATTTGTAATCGTGGTTCTTTTTGAGATGATAATTACTTTAAAAAAAATATGATTTTTATTTTTTATCATCAAATTTAAAGGTCTTGTAAAAAAAATTTAAAGATGGTTTTCAAATCACTAATCATACATTATTCATCCATTATTCATCTACTAGTTGTTTTTATAATACTCTAAGTTAATAATTAATTATTTTATATTATTTAAATAAATATTTAAAATTTTAAATTAATTTATCAATACTTTTTCCCATTTTAATTATTAATTATTTATTTTGAAATTAAATTTAATATGGTAGAAAAAATTATCAACCTATCATCGCCTTTAAAAATTTCAATAACAATTAAATTTTTAGTATTTCATTGAAAATAAAAATAAAATAAAATATTTTAAATTAAATTTTTAGCAAGTTTTAGATAATCCTCGAGATCATTTTTACTCCATCTATTCTTAATTTATTTTTACTTTTTTAATGTATTGTATTAGTTTTTAATGAAACTTTACTTATTTTCTAATGTATTTTAATTTACAATTTCTTGATTATCTCATGGAGTTTTAACCCAAAAAAAGTGATAAATTAAGTTTTTCTGACAATGATTCTTCCCTTAACCTTCTTACAAACAACAACATTACACAATTCATCTAACATCCAAATCTGTAACAACATCACACAATTTCATCCAACATCCAAAATCTGAAAAAATAGTTCAAATACATCCAAAATCTATAACAAATCAGTAGCATCCAACAAATTAGTTACCATCTTGCAGAAAAAATTCTCGTCGTCGTCGACGAATATCCTCTCCCCCACCATCGCCGTCAAAACCCCCAAAATGCCGTTCGTCACCGTCGCCATCAAAAGCCCAAAATGTCGTCCGCCACCGTGAAACAGAGATAGAGAGAAAAAAAAAATAGGGCTCCAAACAAGAGAAGAAGAAGAGAAAAGAGGTTGCGGTTCTGGAATATATGGGGGACTTTTTAGTGACGCACAGTGCGCGTTGCTAAAAATCCCATGCGCGTCACAAATAGGTCCCAACACGACGTCGTTGCAATTACAACACTATTCGCGACGCCCACTGCGCGTCGCTAACTTTGGGCGACGCACAGCTAATACTTGGTTGTCTGTCGCTAATAGATTAGCGCCTTTGTTTTTCGCACAGGAATGGCTTTTTTTCGTTGCTTTTAGCAATGCTAATGGTGTACGTCGCTAATAGTGGCTTTTGGCAACGTACACCATGCGTCGCAAATAACAAACGTCATAAAAAATTAGTTTTCTTGTAGTGCTTGAGTATCTTCAACATATAGATAATAGTTATAATCTTTCTTGGGTTTTTCAGGTAGTCACCCTAGATTAGATCATTACCACAGCCAGATAATTTTGCTATTGAAAAATTAGTTATAAGTGAATATGCATATGTGAACAGCACAAGCCACAAGGCATATCCAAACAAACTTATCCTTATGAGTGTATACATATATGTGTGTGTGTGTGTGTGTGTATGGTATCACCACAGCTAAAGATTTGAACAGTTAGTGTTTACAGTTGGAATTGAGTATCTAACTACGGGCTTGGCCCTGCTGTCTCTTCCTTTAGGACTCAGAGGTTCATAAATTTCGGAGCAGTCTTTTGTCTCATAATTGTGGGAAAGGTCTGGGCCCACACCTTCACGAGTGTGTAGTAATTGCTATTTGGGGGCCCTCTCCTTGAGCGCGAGGGCGTGGCACTCTTGGGGGGTTGGTTGACATCCTCTGATGGAATAGATAGAATTGTTGTGCACATATTTCAGGCATTGGTGGAGGGTCGAGGTGACCGCTCCCATCTAGTGGAGCCTGGGCCTATCGATGATTACATTATAGGGAGACTTGGAGTTTAGAACCATATATTTTGAGATTGTGGTCTTCTATCCATCTCCCTCTTCTACAGTGGTGGGCAGGTCAATCCTCTCTAGTGGGGTACTGAGGTTCCCATCAAATCCTGCCATTATGGCAGTAGTGGGCTTGATGTCATTGGAGCTGAGCTTTATCTGTCTGAGGGGCTCGTAGAATAACACATTTGCAGAGCTCTCTATGTCCACCAAGACTCTTCGGATCTCAAAATTAGCAATTTTGAGAGAGATAACTAAGGCATCACTGTGAGGGCAGTGTACCCTTACAAGATCTTGCTATGTGAACTGGATCTCAGGTAGTGGCCTCAGCCTTTTCTCGACAGCGAAAATCTGGAAGAGGTTGGGAGCCGTTTTGGCCTCCCGAGCATAATGCTTTCTTGCTCTATTGGACGTCCCTGTGGCTGGGGTGTCCAAGTGGAGGATGAAGATAACTTGATTGTTATGCTGCTGGGGCTCATTCCGTCCATCCCTCTGCTCTAGCCTCTGCTCCTGCCTCCTCTGTGGCGATCTGTCATTACGGAGGTTCTGTCTCTCGTCCTGTTTAATGAACTCCATCAGTCTCTCTCTCTTTATGAGCTGCTCGATCTCATGCTTTAGGGCTATACATCAATCAGTTGTTTGGGTTGCTTTTTAACGGCTCTGGCCATTTCAGGTTTTCACGTGCTCGGAGCTGCAGAAGTATGTGGGCCAAAGAGGCGTTTAAGGGAGTGAAAGTAACAAACCCTCCGGGACCAGTATTGCTCGAAGCCTTGGGTGCCATTCTTTTGTCTGGGCTCCTCACCCTCTTCTTGGCAGCACTGGGGTCTTTCTTCTGCTCATCTTTCTAGAATTGCTCCTTAATCTTTTGGGAGGTATTTTTTGCTTCCTCCAGATTTATGTATTTCGTGGCACGCTCCATGAGAGCCACAATGTCAGCAGGAGGGCTTTTTGTTAAGGAATCTTGAAAACCCCCCTCAGTAAGACCAGAGGTCAGGGCAGCAACCAGAAAGCTCAGATTACAGTTTATGATCTTAGTGAGCTCGGCGTTGAAATGAGCAATGTATTCTCCGAGAGATTCTCCTTTGGTCTGCTTTATGCTTAGCAAGAACTCTAGGCCTTTTCTCAACTTTCTGCTGGTTATGAACCGGTCAAGGAATCGTCTGTCGAGCTAGTAGAAGTTGGAAACTGAGCTTGGAAGGAAGTGGTGGAACCACTTCAGAGCAGTCCCTTTGAGGCTGGTGACAAATGTTCGACATATGAAGGCGTCAGTGGCCCTGTGTAATGCCATAGTGTGCTGACAATGAGAGAGATGGTCCCCTAGGTTGCCAGTTCCATCGTAGAGAGTAGACTTTGGGACAACAAATTTCTTTGATCGCTCCTCGGCCATGATAGCCGGGGTGAATGGTGTGGAGAGCTTTCCGAGCAGCCTAGCTAGCTCGTCCTGCTCGGGAGGGATGTGAACTCCTCTCGCAACGGCAGTGTGGTCCATAGAGTCTACGACCTCTTCAGACCTCCTTGGGTCCCTAGGCGATATTGGTTATTGCGAGTCTTGCCTTGCAGTTTTAGCACCCGTGTAGAGATCCGAAAAATGAGGATAAATTTTTCGTTTTTGAGGTAGAACACTTTGCATGCATAGTTTATAAATTTTTGTTGGTTTAACCGGTAAAGTGTATTTCTACATTGTTTTCACCGAACGACCTATTTAGAAAAATATTTAGAGTGTGTCATAGAAGAGTAAAGTACTTAGAATAATGTGAAGTATCCGCTATATGAAAATCAGCCAAAACGGAAATGGTTTCCGGAATTGGACAAAAAGGGTATTCGGGTGACCCGGGTGGAAAGGGTTTAAGACGACCTCAAATGGAAATGTTTCCTTCTAATAATTTTCATTTAAAATAATTTTATGAACATTGGTTAAAACAGAATTTCAATTTGAAGCATTTAGGAATGAGCTGTAGAGTAACGGGGTTACGGCCTCATTAAGGGTAAAATGGTCATTTTCCCTTGCCCCTTTGATTCCCCACTATAAATACAGCTCATACACTTCATCCTTATCATATATGCATTCTGAAATATCAGAGATCTCGTCCATATAGAGAGAGGGAGAGAAAAGCCCTAAAAACCCATATTTTCAAGCTGCCGGAACACACATTTTGAGGAGGAATTTGGCCGAACTTCCTTCTGAGAAAGTGTTCAGCTCAACAAGTACTATAGACTCACTGAACAGTTTAGACATCCAGAAAGTACAGCCTTCTCAGTTTAAGAAAAACTGATTTTAGGTATGATGTAGTGCTAAGCTAGTAATAGATTTAAGTTTTCTTGTATTTTTTCATGTTTTTGGATTATTTATGATGTGTATTTGAGATTAGGAACCCACATAAGAATTAGTTCCCTTGAAAAGCTTAGAGTTGGTAGTTTAGAGATATATTGTGTTATTGGTGTGTTTGATGATTTATTGCCTTGACTTAGGTGTGTTTCATGATTATGATTGTGTTGCTACAATGTTTAAACCTATATGCATGTTGACACATCTTGTGGTTTGGACCATATGATGAAATTGTGCTTTAGTACTTGATGGAATGTTTATGTTCTTTATAAATTGTGGGAATTGTGAGATTGTGACTTGAATAATTGTTGTTATGTTTTAGGCATGATATATATGTGATGAACATGATATTTTGGTGTTTTAAGTTATGTATTTTGTGGAATAAATGGCATGACTTGAAAAAGGGCACACCATGTATTTGACAAATTGTCACATAGAGTTGCATGATGAGATCATGACATTTTGGCATGGTGAAATTCCTTGGACACATGGTGTGAGTTGAGCATGAAGTGCTATGCATTATGAGGGTGTAGATCCTGTGGTGAAAAACCTAAAATTGGCCATTGGTACTCGCATGCCATCGAGGTCCGGATCGTAAAGCGAGACATATATTGGTACTTGCATGCCAACGGGGAAGAACCGTGAAGCGAGACATGGGTGGTATAGTGTTGCATGTGTGCGTCACGCATATGGACATTGCATGACATTGGGGGAAAATGGGATTACAAATTTTGAAATGTACACTTGCACACGCCACGTCCTTAAATTTGTTTCTAGTATTAGTATTACATTATACCAGCAGTTGAGCTGACCCATTCGTGGACAATATGTTTCAGATGAGACCCCGGGTACTTGAGATTTCTTCAAGTCTTGAAGGATGGGAAAACATAGACTAAATTGAAGATTTGGCCCTTGGAGCACTTTTTGGATGTATGGGCATAAGCCCAATTTATTTTGTTTTGTATTGGAATAAGTGTAAATTTTAGGCCTTGGGCCGTTTTAATATGCATGAGTTGTGAATCAAATGAATGTATAATGATTGTAGTTTAATTATATTTTACATGGATATGTTGGTTATAGAGAATGCATGTTTTGGTTGGATGGATTTGTGGCCACCGTATGAGGGTGGGTTGTTGGTGAATTTATATTCATACATGTTGTGAAAATTAGGTGGAAAAGCCTTGGAAAAAAAACAAAGGAAATTATGCCCAAATTTTCGGAAAAACTTGAACACTAGACATGGGTGTAAAACACCGTTGAAATGGTGGGAAAAGATGTCTAAAATGGGGGCTTAAAAGCTGGGAAAAATGGGCTGTAAACTGGGTGGAAAAGAGGTTTAAAGGACTTGGAAAGAATTTGGAAAAAATGGAAAAATTTGGAGCAATAAACTGAGAAAAATTGGACTGCTGGACAGAGAAATTTGCTCTCTGTCCGGAACAGTAACTCTGAAAAAAATCAGAGAATCAGACTGCACCAAGTCACTGCCCGCGCGCCTGCCGCCCGCGCCCTGCCCGCGCGCGCGCGCGCGTGCCTGCGCCGCGCCCTGCGCGCGTGCCGTGCGCTGCCTGCCATGGCTTGGCCTGTTGCCCTGCTGTCCCACCTGCTGCCACACCCTGCTGTCCAGCCCTGTTTCACCACCCTTTTTGGCCATCTTTTGAGCTATTTGTGGGGCACCCTTTGGGCTATATTTGAACACTATTTTGGCCCATGTTTGGTCAATTTTTGGGACATGTTTGGGTCCCCTTTTGGGCTGTTTTAAGGACCTGTTTGGGCCATGTTTGGCCATGTTATGACCTAGATTTCAAAGCCACATTTGGGCATCCACTAGGACCAAACTTGGGTTGATATTTGACCATCTTTTAACTGTCCTAGGACATTTTGGGGGCATCCTAGACATTACTTTAAGGGGGTTTTTGAGGATACTGTAAGGCTATTTCAAGGACCATTTTTAAACATGATTTAAATTAATTGGAGCATTAATTGGGACAAGAATTTAAATTTTTATCTTGGGGGAAAATTTGAAGCATAATGAGGGACATTTCACTTATGTTTACTGCATTGACCTTTCTTTTCTTTTCTTTTATTTCGTTCAGTCGCTCCCCGGGTTCGCGAAAATTCAGGGCGTGACAACCCGTGTGGACGAGACGGCCCTAACCCGTGGCAGGAAGATGATTTTGGTCTTCTTGGGTTGGGGAAATTGGTTCCGCTTGAGGTTAGAACTCTTGCAGCACAGGATTTTCCCCTAAAGCCACCGGGGTTGGAACCTTTGTAGTACTCCAGTAGTGGACGTCCGGAATAAAGGCTGGTATCCTTCTGCCTACGGCTACCGATGGCTAGGGGTCTCCACCAATGTGGGTGGTACCTCGGGGGTACACCGGTTGTTCGTTAGGAGTCTCTTCATGGGATTCTCCGCCCCTGGTGGCGATAGGAAGTTGTGTCCTTGGATCATTCATGTTGACGGGTGGATTTGAGGGGTTGGTTCTATGGCTTTGGGTAAGCATTGCCAGAGTTTTGGAGATGGCTAAAAGTTGTTCCTGCATTAGCTCATTTTGTCGCTTAACTTGGTCGAGCTGCTGTTGCATGAGATCAGATGATTATCCCCACCCTCTTCTGGCAGGAGGCCGGTTTGGAGGATTTTGAGTGTTCTTCGTTGGACGGAGATTAGGAGCCATGATCCTCCGGTAAGAAGGACTACGAGTTCGCTTGTAAAGAAAGGAACTTTTGGTGAGAAACGATTGTCGCTTTCAACAGACGGCGCCAAACTGATGCTGTACTTTTTCGATCAATGAGCTCCGCTCTCCTACACCTGTTGAACACTCAAAAAAAGGGATCAGAGGGCCACCGGGTTGGCTCTGGTGGTAGCCGCTCCGATGATAAAGTCAATAAACTGAATTGAAAAGACTGTAATTGAAAGTAATTGAATGAGCATGAATGTAACAGCGTACCTTAGGGTTTTATTTATATGCTATGGATTTCCTAAGTTGATTAGAATTTGGAGTCATAAAAGTAGAGATTTGATCATTGGAGAATGGCAGTTACCAAGTTGAACACTGCGCTCCATGAATAGCAATTTCTTTGTTGAATGTTGTTTCTTTATCCTTAGCTCGGTAGGATGTTTAGGGCGGCATTGAGCTCGACATCCTTTTGTGTATGACTTCTGAGCTGAAGGTGAGCATGAGGGTCGCATGGGCTTCCAATCTTTGTAGTTCTAGAGGCTAAGTGTTTAAACTTGCTCTGAATGGCTGAGTTTTAGCTGCTCTGTAGTTACATGTGTCATATGGAGACTGGTCTGTCAATTTGTGGTATATCAGTATCGTTAGTATTCTCCTTGCATAATTAATATGAAAAAAAGTTATATAAAAAATAAGAAAAGAAAACGTAACAATTACTACCAACAAATTGATACGTTTATACAAATACGTTAGAATAAAGTAATTTAATTTTGAGCATTTAATTATTGCACTGAATATTGTATTTGTGTTATACCTATGTGTAAAAGCATTGTTTGTGTAAAATATTAGAGAGTCAATTTTATGTTGTATTTTATTTATCCTTACTCTTGCTCAATATAATTATAATCTTCCCATTACACTTAACAACAATAAAGCTGAGGAGAAATCATTTCGGATCATTAAAAACCCACCACTTGATTTAAATCACGACCTTAGGCAATGGGCCTATGGCATTGCCTAGACAATGATCGAGGAGTAAATAACAATTGAATCTTGTAAAACAAATTTAACCAAACAACCATGAACCTAGGTACAAATTTAGAAGACGGCGGTATTGGGAGGTTTTGTCCAAATAAATGTATCACTCAATAAAATCTCTAATAGGCAGCAATTAGTGTATCCTTGTAACCCTAGATCTACCTAACAAAGATGAACATTAAAAGGACTTAGATCTGCCATGAGACAATGAGCTGGTGCACAATCAATTCATCATAACATGCAAAACCTCCCAACAGCCCCATCGATGTACCCATATATATACCCTTTTTTGGCCAAGTTATAATATCATTCAATATATGCACAAAAAGTTGGATGATCATGATCCCGCTCATTGCTAAACTCATTCACTGATTTGGTGCATGTGAAGCCCTTAGTTAAATTGCACCACAAGTTGGATGATTCCCCCTAATTTTGGAGGTTTTAAGACTCACCCACAACTTGGAACTGAAAAAATATTTGGCATTTAGATTACAAAAATGGTTGTTAAAAGAAATGAAAAAAACATACAACAGATTAGAAATTTATAGCCTTAAAGTGCATTTAGGTCTACTTTTGATTTTTTTTGGGCTCCATGCACGCATGCATGCATAGATACACATACACACATATAAATATATATATATATATATATTAATATTGTGACATGGAGATCACAAATTATAACTTTGTGAAAGTAAAACTACGTATATCTAATCTTTCATAAATCGCACGATAATGAGAAACTCGTATACTAGACTTGTCTCTTTTCTTTTGTAACAATTTTTTAATCATATAGTAAGCATGTAATCCCTTGTACAAAACTTGACTCAAGAAAGCCCTACCTTTTCTATTATAAGTTTGATTTTAGGATGCTAAAGGAGAAGTCCATGAGCTGGCCAAACAAGTAGACCATTTGGGTTTTTTTTTTTTAACAAAAAAGAAGATGTCATTTATTAATTCTTAACATAGATACAAATAGATTCAAAAGATATACACAATATCTACAATGTGCCATGCCTTGAGGTAGAATTTAAAAGTAAAAATTGATGCTTCAAAGTGTGTGCACTTCTAATGAATTTGACCCTACACCGGCAAAAATCCATGCCTTTGGGTAGGAATCAATTTGTACAAGGCATAGTCTTCTCTTTTTCTAATGGAATCAACATGACTATATTATTCCTTCATTTATATTTTAATATGATTACTGTTAATTCTTATTAGATAGTGACATCTTCTGTGTACCATAACCTAACATGGTGGTGCCTGGGCACCTAATATTTTCAATTTTTTGGAAACAAATAATTTGAAATAAAGTACATTGAGCTAGATAGATAACACATGTTGCATTAATTAATTGATCCATGCCTGTTAGTTGACTTTTAGATTTGAGTTTTTCGAAAATAAATGAATAAAATGATTTGACTATTAACAAATTAAAATTAAGGATTGCAAACACTATACGATTTGTTTATGTTAGCCTATAATTTCTCACCTACATCCCACAACAAACATTAAATCATGTCATATGGATTCGGCGCCATGCTAACACGAAAATGGATCCATATAAATGAGTTGGTTCAACAATCATTTTCAAGCATCTTATGGAAAGCAAAAAAAACATAAAATCGAGATTGGCTTTCGAATTGCGTCGGTTCAGTTTATATCCCATTCGTTTGAAACTTGAGCAGGTAGAGGGAATTAATGGCAAACCTAACATCTGAGTCAGGAATCAGAAGGGGACGGGTGACTCAATCTTTGTTGTGTCACTTAGTCATGTTCCTCGTTTCTATTTCCATTCTGTTATTCATTTGGTAGTTTAAGTTACAGAAGTGCAGACAATTATAACATAAAAATTATATTCGTTCTTGGTAAAAAATGATGAGATTGTTAATGGATAAATTTTTGTCAAAATTTTTATTTTTACGGATTTTGAAAGATAAATATAAACCAATTTGAGATTATGCTAAAGTATCATAATATATTATTGAGAAAAAAAAAATTCCCAAAATTTGTTCCTAGTACCAAAAAAAAAATATGTTGATAAGATTGAAAATATTACACCGTATTTACAAATGACTCTCTTGTCAAAGAAAACTTAAATCAAGATATTTTATTCTTTGAAGATGATCACAGGAAACCAATAAAAAAGAAAAAAAATAAAAGAGTATGATATGTTATCAAGTGATAGACTAATCTCCACATGATACTTGTGCCTATAGAACAGCCAAAGCTCGTACATCTAGAGCAGGATTAACATATGGCCTTCAGAGCTTACAGATCAGAAGCCCATGCAACCCTCAGACTCACCTCGAGCTCGAAAGGCACTACGAACACTCACAAAAAGGTTCCGAGTTTATTGTCGCCTTAAACATCCTACCAAGCTAAAGATAAGGAAACAATATTCAACAAGGAAACTGTCATTCACGAAGCGCAGTGTCCAACATGGTAACTGCCATTCTCTGATGATCAAATCCCTATTTTCACAACTCCAAATCCTAATCAACTTAGGAGATCCACAGCCTATAAATAAAGCCCTAAGGTGCGCTTTTTAATTCATGCTCATTCAATTACTTTCAATTACAGTCTTTCAATTCAGTTTATTGACTTTATCATCGGAGCGGCTACCGCCAGAGCCAACTTGGTGGCCCTCTGATATCTTTCTTTGAGTATTCAATAGGCGAAGAGGAACGGAGCCCCCACTGATCAGAAAGTGTAGCATCAGTTTGGCGCCGTTTGTGGGAACGACAGTCGTTTCTCACCGAAAAATTCTTTTCTTTGCAAACAAACTCATTGTCCTTCTCACTAGAGGATCATGGCTCCCAATCTCTGTCCAAGAAAGAACGCTCAAAACCCTCCAAACCGGCCGCTCGCCGGAAGAGGAAGGGACAAGCATCTGATCCCATACAGCAGCAACTCGATCGAGTTCAACGATAGAATGATCTAATGCAGGAACAGCTTCTTGCCATCTCTAAAACTCTGGCGCTGCTTACCCCAAGCTGCGGAAGCAACCCCCTACATCCTCCTATTGGTGCGGCGGATACAGGGGCACAGCCTCCTGCCACCACCATGGGCGGAGGGTCCTATGAAGAGACTCCCAGTGAACCACCGGTGAACCCCCAAGGCACCACTCACGTGGGGGGAGACCCTCAGCTATTAGTCGTCAGCCGCCGTAGGCAGGGGGATATTGACCTTCAATCCGGCCGTCCACTACCTGAATACGACAAGGGTTCCAACTCCAATGGCTTCAGGGGCAAATCTTGAGCCGCAAGAGTTCCAGCATCGAACGACACCAGTTCCACCAGCTCATGAAGACCTAAATCCTCTTCCTGCCATGGGTCATGGCCGCCCCATCTATATGGGCACTGAAATCGCAAGGCAAGACTCGCAACAGCCAATCTCGCCTAGGGATGGGGGGTCAAAGAAATGGCAGACTTAATGGACCACACTACTATTGCAAGAGGCGCTTACAACCCTCCAGAGCAGGACGAGCTAGCCAGGCTACTCGGAAGGTTCGCCACACCGTTCACCCCAGCTATAATGGCCGAGGAGCGTCCAAAGAAATTTATTGTTCCAAAGTTCACTCTTTATAATGGGACTAGGGACCCAGGGGACCATCTCACTCATTATCAGCACACCATGACGCTACATGGGGCCACTGACACTTTCATGTGCCGTACATTCGTGACCAGCCTCAAAGGCATTGTTTTGAAGTGGTTCCACCACCTCCCTCAGAACTCGGTCATCAACTTCTATGAGCTGAGCAGGAGTTTCCTTGATCGGTTCATGACTAGTAGAAGGTTAAGGAAAGGGCCAGAGTTTCTACTAAATATTAAGCAATCTAAAGGAGAGTCACTCTGAGAGTATATCGCCCGCTTTAATGCCGAGCTCACAGAGATCACAAATTGCAGTCCGAGCTTTCTAGTGGCTACTCTGACCTCTGGTCCAGTAGGTTCCTCTTCGTCTGCCTCCTCAATAACATCTTCGTTCACAACATAGTTAATAGGTCATCGTTTTGGACAACTATTAGAGTGATGCTCAGGTTTACTATATCGATAACACTTTCCAGGTATAGGCTTGGCATAGGGATTTGTATTCGTCATAGGTACTAGCTTCTTTGGAGGACCTCTGCTACTACTGCCCTGTGCATAACTTGTGCCTTGTAGTTTGATCTGAACAGGTTGAACAGAAAACTAAACTGCTGCAGTTTGAGTGCTTTTTTCTTTATCACTCGCTGCATACGAGGATTTGGGAAAATTCCTACCAAAAGGGTTCTACACTAAAACTTCCAGCCCTTCTCTCATTTTCCAACAATTTTACCTTCAGCACCATGTTATAAGCCTTATCAATCGTCCAAAAAACTTGTAATCTAATTTTTTCTCAGATTAAAGGCTTAAGTTTGTTCAAATATCGTACCGCACTTTGCCCTTCTATTTCAGCCAGATTATTGCGAACATACAATTGATTAAAGTCCGTTGTATAATCAAAAACTGATCGGCTACCTTGGGTGCAATTTTAGTATACCTGAAACAGGTACTGCTCATAATCTAGAGGGAGAAATCTTCCCATCATGTATTGCTTTATCTTCCTCTAAACTCGAACTAGTTGCTTGCCTTATCGCTGTCGATTTTGCTGCAATTGGTCCCACCAAACTACTGTGTCACCTTTTAGCTTAAACGCGACAAGCTTGACCATCTTGTTGTCGGGAACCTCCATCATGTTTAGAAATCGACTAGCCTCAGAAATCCAATTAAGAAAATCTTCAATGTTAAGATTTCCATTGAAGGTGGCGATGTCAGCCTTCATTTGATAATCCTCAAAATCTCGATTCCGTCTGGCAGGCTTACTAACCACGTAGTTCTCCTCATTGTTTGAATCTGATTCCTTTCTATAGGCAGGTTGCCTTTAGGGATGCTGACCTGGTATAGTCTTGTCTTTAGGATGGCCTCGGGCAAATCCTCTAGTGCGATTCCTGCTGACTGGAGGATCTCTAAAGGCATTAATATTGAGTCGTATGAGCATCTGTTACATAACATCGAGCTAATCATTAATCTGTGTTAACTGTTGCCCATGATCACTAATTGTCGCTCATAAATCCTCCATCCCATGACGAATGTCAAAGGAATTTGGGTTCTTGACTCCGTCGTTTGCCATTAAGCCAGACAAATTCTCGCTCTGATACCAAATGATGCGGAATGAAAACGTTGAAGGAGAATCGAACACGTCAAATTTCTTATAGAATAAGTAACATAGGGACTCCTCACCTAAATAAGAGAAATAATTCTCAAAAATTCATAATTGAATTAATATTAATAAAAAATTTCATCATAAAGGCCTATTACATCATATTTATAGTGCTAAAACACTACTACTTTGACTACAAAACCAAAAGTCCTATTTTTATACTAATTCCTACTACAATAAAAACTAGTAATTCGAATAGAAAACTACTAATTCCTATATTTTCTATACTAATTGTAACACCCCGACCTAATTAATTAATAATTAGTTCGCTAATTATTAATTAGTATCGACTTACAGAATGATTAAGGAAATTAATCATAATCTCGGTGGTCACGATAGACCGATAAAATAATTAAATATGTCTGGAGAAGAGGGTGCAACACCCGAACCTAATTACTGATTAATTCGGTGAAACAATGTTGTTTTAATATTGACGGAACTCGAATTAGCTAACCCGAAAAATCTCAAATGATTAATAAATGACACGGACCCTCTGACACTGAAGATAATTGAAATATGAAACTCCCGAAAGAAACCGCGTCGAAAAAGGACCAATGGAATGAAAGTTAGGAAGGAAACACTGAAACTGAATTACCGCGTCTGCCAAACGAGGCCTTAGCCTAAATGGTGGAAAATGGCCAAAAGTGAGGCCAAGGGGAATTGAACCCTTGACCTATGGAAGGGAAGTAACTTCACTTAAAAAAATTACCAACTAGGCTGCAGGTCACTTTGTGCCTATATATGCAACAGAATGGTATAATATCTCTGAATTACCCAAGCTGCCACCCAAATTGGCCAATAGCCAAACATGCAACACATCACCCTATGAACCCTAGCCCCACCATCACCCTACTCTTAGCATACTTGAGCACCACTCTCCCAATCAGCTCATATGCAGCCAAATTGATTAAATAAAATACCCTTGATATATATATATTGGGTATAGGAATTATGCACACCATGAGAGAGGGATTGAGAAATCAGAAATGTGTGTGAGGGCCATGGTGTGTGAAGAAACCATATGTATTCATGGTGGGTTGTCAGACCTGTTAGAGGAGAGAGTGGACACCATTGCTGGCCTTGTGAACAAGTGTATACAAGTTGTGTATCCATGGAAAGAGATGCACCAAAGGGACAGTGGAGGACTGAGGGCACGACTGGGACAGGAGCACACACAGAAGCCTGAACCGAGCCATGAAGGAGGTAGCCACTGTCAAAAGGTAAGACATCCGAAAATTTCTGAAGCTTTCCCCTCAAGTTGTTTACTGTTTTCATTAATTGAGCCTAAGAACTGCATGCATGTAACTGAGGTGTTAGGGGGAAGAAAATGGGAGAAAATAGGCTAGGTTTGAACCCATTTTGGGCATTGGACCATGATAGACCGAGAGGGGGAAATTTCTGGGTTTTTAAAAACTCTACTCTAAGCTCAGTTTAATGCACATAGGCATAAATAGCATGAAAAATGGAACCCAACACAAACTTAATGGACCCAAATGGTCCAAAAATGAGCAAGATATGAGTAGTTGCAGGTTCGGTTGGCCGAAATGATAATCCCCCAACCCAACTGATTTCGTGAGTTTTAAATGCACCAAACAATCCCTAAGGGCCTTAGATGGTCTCTATGATCAGAATGAGGGGTCGAAACTAGTTGAAATGGTGAAAAAATGAAATTGGAAGCGTCGCCGGAAAATCGGCCATCACCGGGGCCGTGACCTGTAACCCACTGTTCGACGGCTAAAACCTAACCTAGGACAGAAACCGACGCCGAGGATGGAAAGATCACAAAATTTCCTTTCGAACCCTGTTGGACCGAACCCACAAAGCCACCGGAATTTTCCAACCTGGCATCGGAGAAGACCCCTGCAGGCCATAGGAGAAGACAGAGACCATTTTGGTCTCGGGTGGGTCCTAGATCGGACTCGGGTCGGGACCCGACCCGTTGCAACGCCGGATAAGTGGCACTGTCGCCGTTTTGAAGGTTACTGTTTTGTTTTAAATTGAATTCATCCTGTTTGGTTACAGTGATAATAAATTGAAATTGGGGAATTGGAATAAGCTATCCGAGGATAAGGGCCAGTTTGAGAATAGGAGGATATGTTATCCCGATTTTTTGAGGGTCACCAAACCGGTTGGTTCACAGTGGTTTGAACCGGTTCAGCCAACTGAACCCTAGAACCCTATGGTTTGAACCCCAATTTTATGTAATTACATTCTGACCCTGAAACTTTCTGAAATTACGGATCAACCCCCAACAGTTGTGAATATTGTACAGTGGCCCATATTTTGGAAAAATTGTACATTTAAGCCCTGGTAAATTAATTAAATAATAAAATAATTATTTTAATTATTTTATTAAATGGGTAAAATTATAATTTTACCCCTAGACATTAAATATGTCAAACGAAGTCCAAATTAAATAAATAAATAGTGTATTTCTACTATTTTGGGCATTCCGGACTCAATGGTGGAGTACGATTTGGGAAATTAAGTCCCGAAAAATACAGACACGTGGGTGTAAATGATCGCACTGCCCTTGATGATACCCAGACCCAAATAAGAATAAAAGACAGTCTATTTTGACTATGTCAGACATTCTGGACCTAATAGTGATGTCCATTTTATGAACTGAGGTCCCTGAAAATTTAGCTATACAACATGTGAAATTACCAAAATGCCCCTGATGTTATACGAAGTCCAAATGAAGTCCAAATTGGACGAAATTGATACCAATGGAAGCCCAAATAATTGTGAACTCGTATATATGATTAAATAATGATTCGGGGTCAGAATATCATAAAAGGTGAAATGACTAAAATACCCCTGAGATTAAGAACTACAAATTAGAGGTCGAATAAGGGCCAATCGGTCATGATTAATTGTCATAAGTATAACGATGTAAATTAAAGGGCTAAATAAGACCCCAGAATGGTCAACGGGTAAAATGAGAAATGACCGATAAGTCCCGATGATTGAAAGCAGATACAAATAAAGTCCAAAAGACTTAAAAATTTATATATACGATATGTGACTATTCAGAGGACCACGATAGGGTCCGGGGCCAGAATGACAAAATTACCATTTTGCCCTTAAGGGCAAGTAAAGTGTTTAATTGACAATGACTGCAGTCGAAATGACTTAAAATATTATTCAGACAGCTGCTAAGCCTATATAAGGAATTTAATAAGATGAGTTGAAACCCGGTGAATGGGTAATAGGCCAATGAACCTAATTAGGGGATCTAATAGACTCCTAAGATGATGAATAAGACATGAATGAATAAATTCTGATCTGTCTGTAATTAATGATGATTATTCAGGCTATGCGAGGATATGCCTGAAGTATCTGGAGAACATCAAAGTATTGGTAAATGGAGAATTTGACACTAAGAAACCAAAGTAAGTAAATCCCGGACTTTGTTATGTGGTCTTTCCTTAGCCATGTCACAATTTTTTTCTACATGCTGCCACCTTGTACTCCATTATCTGATATGTCTTGATCTCCACAATTGATATTGTTCTATCTTGTGGACTTGATGAGTGATTGCATGTCGATACCCTGATATGATTTATACGTAATTCTTTGATGCTTGAATACTGAACCGTACATGTTAGATGATAAGAAAAGTACTACCCCACAACTTGTGAAATTATCTATGCATGACCTGATCTTTCTGTGGTAGTACTTGACTCGTTACACACTGCAGCCCTTAGGGGCAAGATGCTGACAGTCTACACGTGGTTGTGAGCGTCACATCGCACGACCGGGCTACACGTGGGTGTAAGCATCACTTCGGACGATCGACACGTAGTCATGCGAGACATGACGTACGACTTGAGTCCTGGAGGACACGAAAAGTTAATAGCGCTGTGCTGTAAGCACGAAAGGGTATGCCGGGCCCTGACAGATAGCATCTAATAGATAGTTTCTTTTTATCTCTTACATGACATGCTCTTGATGTTTGATATGTTGTATATCTTTGAGCACCGTTGATATTGTATTCCTTGGATCCTTGGATATGTTTGTGAGCTTTCCTTGGAATACCCTTGTTGTACTATTCGACATGATGACATGCCTATGTAGACGTTTTCTGATTTTGGCAGCACATTATTTGGCTATTCCTTGTTGTGGTTTTGTGTACTCGCCTTAGAATATGCCCATAGGACCTGAGGGTCATTTCTATCGATTTATACATTGGTGACTGGCTATTGTGACTTCTATCATGCCTTCTGTTCTGACATGCATTGATTGGTATTTGTTCACTGCTTACCTTCTTGAACTAATCTTGACCCATAACAGAGGAAAGGATTTTACTTACTGAGCTTGTTTAAGCTCATCCCATTATTTAACATTTTTCAGGTGACATCATGTGGGATGAAATGCAATGAGATAACTAGTGGAACTAGTGATGCACAATGAACGACAATGACGATATGAACTCCAAGTTAAAGATCGAACGTGAACACTGTAAGGTTAACTTTAAAGTTATGCATTATAATATTACATCATTAGTGATGAGGTTAGCCTAGTATGTCAGATCGTTGTGATTAAGTGATACTTGGAGACATTATGATTGTTGATCATTGGAGATAAGTTTAATTAGCTGAACTGTATTGGTGTGACTTCCGCTTTAAGAAATTCATTGATATAGAATGGTTGCATTGGAGCATGTATATTATACCTTAGAGATATTTGGTGACTGATTCTAGACATGCTCTGATGTGTTTGGATGAGTTGCATTCTTAATTGAAAAAGGTTTTAATTTTCGCTGTTTTGACCCTACATTTGGAATGCAATTCATTGTAAAGTTCAGAAGTTGCCTTTGGTTGGTCGCGTTGTCGGTGGGAAGAACTGACAAGCTGGCCAACTGGCATCACGTCCTCGAGATCCGTGTAGGGTGGGTTTGGGGTCGTGACACTAATTCTAATAAAATTAGGAAACTAGAGAAATTATGAATTAATTATAATAGAAAACTAAACAATCCTAATATAAATCTAAAATTAATATTCTTATTTTTAGAATACCAAATTTGTTCTACATCATAACAAGTTATATATTATATATAACAAGTTATATATATATATATATGTTTATCTATAATAGATTATATATATTATATATAAACAACAGGTTATATAAATATATATATATATATGTACACTGTATGTTTATAAAATATTATATATATACAACTGTTTTTGTTTTTTATAAGCAAAGAAAGAATAATATTGATGTAAAAGAATTTACAAGACATACATAACTAAATATAGCAAAACGGAAAAATGTTGAAGCCATCAAAACCACTAGAATCATCCTAATCAGATTGTCACCAAACTAATGGCACATCACTTGCTAGCATAATCCTGAAAGGAAAAGAGGCAAGAACCACTCAAAAACCAAGACCACCCAAGAACCAAGGCCACATAAGAACCAGGCTATTATACAACTCTATAACTCCAAAGACGAACAAACTAGCATAAATCTCTTTAACTATGAAACTTCAGATGAGAAATAGCTGAATAACAACCCAACTAAACCGTGACCTATGTGGAGACTGATCTTCAAAATAGCACCAAAAGCCATATGAAATACCACATAGAGCTATCACTAATGGTAAGATCAAAACTAAGTCCAATTTATATTAAGAGAGGAAGGAATTAATTTCCTTAAACATCTCGATTCAACTAATATACACTCACAAACTATAAATCTACTAGAGAAAGAGCTCTGACCCAGAACAAAAGAGAAATTTAGACAAATGAGAAGACAATGACTACAAAGATTACTGAAAGGAATCGAAGAGCAATACTACTGAAACAAGACAGCCCGTTTAGGGAGAAGGAAAAAAGAAAAAGGAGAAAAATCTAAAAGAAAGCAGAAAAAGAGAAAAAGGAAAAACTTAGAGATGGAGCAACTAGACAAAAAAGAAAAGGCCAGCAAATGGAGACTAGAGCAAAAAGGAGACCATAAAAAAATGAAACGAAAAGGGAAAACACACAAAAAAAATTAGAGAGACCAAATACGAAGAAGATAAGATACAGACAGAAAGACACCAAAGGACAATAAAAACAAAGATAAGAAGAACAAAGAACCAACCAACCAAAAAGGAATCTGAAGAACACTGTGAATAGTAACATGACCCAACCTTCTTCAAGGCATTCTATGACCTACTGCATGTTGAATACAACATCAGTAATAGAATATCCGCTTAACTTTGAACTAAATTTGGCCCATGAAGCAATCCTAATTTTGATGATCTCACAAATTGACTCCCACTCTGGATATTTCTTATCGAAGACCCATTCATTTCGAGCCTTCCATAGGGACTACAAGATGGCCATGAAGAGTTATTTTCCAAATAGGCGAAATTCATTTTCTAAACTTCACGCCCTGCCACCAATCAAATACTTGCTTCAGAGAGCCGGGACAAACCCAAGCAAGACTCACCAAGCAATAAAATGAGACCAAACCCTCCAAACCTCTTTACAAAAGGGAAAAGGATGATTAACTGATTCTGATTCCAATGGGCAGAAGGTAGACAAACTCTGCTCATTAACATTCAAAATCCCCAATTTAATAAGAAAATCAGATGTTTTCAAGCGACCTTTCCAAGATAGCCATGAGAAGAATTTAACTCTTGGAGGAGCTAAATTATTCCATACCAAATCCAAGGATTTTATCTTAGGGCCATAAGAAGAGTCAAATCAATTGTACATAGATTTCACCGAGAAAATTCCTGAAAAATCACGCTTCCATCTGAGGCTATCTGGAACATTTTCTTTAAACTGGAGAGAATTGCCCAATCTGATTTTTAATGTATGTAGACACTCCATCTCCCAAATGAAGAGTCTTCTTCTAAAAATCCAAGACCACCGAGAGTTAGACTTAGTAGCTACAACAACAAGATCTTTAACCGAGATCTCCTTATTGATGCAGAACAGAAACATGGAAGGAGAATTGAACACGTTGAATTTTTTTGTTCACGTCGAATTTTTTTGTAACAAAATAACATCGGGACTTCTCACCTAACAAGAGAAAATAATTCTCTAAAATTAGTAATTGAATTAATATTGATAAAAAAATTTCATTATAAAGACTTATTATATCATATTTGTAGTGCTAAAACACTATTATTTGGATTAGGAAACCAAAATTTCTATTTTTATACTAATAGTAATTAGAATAAGAAACTAAAAATTCTTATATTTTTTATAATAATCCTAATAAAACTAGGAAACTAGAGAAATTATGAATAAATTAAAATAGAAAACTAAACAATCATAATACAATTCTAAAACAACTTTTCATATTTTTAGAATACCAAATTTGTTCTTACATCACTTATTTACTACAAGATTAAACAATCTAAGGAAAGAATCGTTTAATGGAAAATTACCACACCAACATTCTTTCCAAAAGGAAGTTCGAATAGCATCACCAAGAACAATATCAATATTTTCCTTAAAATAATTCAATAGAAAGTAGATACTTCCATCAAAAGAAACAATATCTAACAACAATTTGAAAAATTGACAATTTTCCACACCTCCAAGCAGCCAAAAGTTTTCAAGAAGATCATATTTTTCACATAAGAGCTTTCTCCACAAGGAATTTCTCTATCAATAGGTTTCAAAAGATCATCACAATTCCACTAAATGCAACCTTCTCTTTATTTCATCAGCACCCCAAAGGAATCTTGCTTGAATGCTTTCAATTCTTTTAGCAGCACCTATAGGAATTTTAAAGATAGGACATGTAATAAATAGGGAGACTACGTAGAATGATTTAATAAGAATGAGCATTCCACTGAAAGATATAAAATCCCTTTAAGTAAATCTTGATAGCACACCCCCATGTAAAATTATCTCTATGTTAGTTTCTCAATAATTCTGGCATCAACAAGATATTCTTTGTAATAAATTTTTCATTCATAAATGCTTGTTGGGCTTGGTTAATTAGAGAGTGTTGGATAGGTTTAATTCTGTAAGGAATATTTTTCCTATGTATTCTTCTCTCAACTAGAGGTTAATATATACATGTATAACAAATATATTTTCAGAAAATACATAACTTAAGGCTAAAGAAAATTCTAGAAGAAAAGTACATAACTTAAGTGTAAAGAAAAGTCTAGAATAATGTACAATAAAGATTAGGTCAAGATGGTTTAACATTCCCCTACAAACTCGGCGATCGTGAAGAGACGAGGTTGGATTGTAGGAGCTGAAAACAAAATTTGTGTAAATCCTTAGTGAAAGAGTAATGATTTATGGCCCTTGTATCTTCACTTATGTATTCTCACCCATGTGATATGTCACTAAGTGAGGGAAGAATGAGGGTGAGAGAGAGAGAGAAAAAGAGTAGGGACCATATGAGCTTCCCTCATCTAGTGACACATCACATGGGTGAGGATACATGGGTTAAGATACAAGGGCAATGAATCATTACTCTTAGTGAAAATATTAGCGAGTTGATCTAGAGATGGAACAAACTAGACCGAGCGGGGACCACATGAGCTTCCCTTATCTAGTGACACATCACATGGGTAAGGATACACGGGTTAAGATACAAGGGCAATGAATCATTACTCTTAGTGAAAATATTAGCGAGCTGGTCTAGAGATGGAACAAACTAGACCCAGTGAGAGTTGGAAAGAATGCATTCCCGAATGAAATGGTAGTCTAAGTTAATATGCTTGGTGCGAGCATGAAACACGAGAATGGACGCCATATATGTGGAGCTAAGATTATCACAAAGTAAAGGTTATGGGAGCAGAAGTGAAAAGTTTCAACTCATGGAGACGATGAGTCACCCAAGTAGTCTTGGCACTAAACGTCAACAATAGACTAGTATTCGGCTTCAACACTAGAGTGAGACATAGTTGGTTGCTTTTTAGCAGTCAAAGAGATCAAGTTAGAACCCAAGAAAACATAGAACCCCATAGTAGAATGATGAAAGTCAAGGGCAACCAACCCAGTCAACATTAGAGTAGGCCATAATGGTCAAGGGAACGGAGGAGTGGCAAAAAAGAAGACCAAGCTCAAGGGAACCCTTGAGATAGTGGAGTATCTGTTTGGCAGCAACTAGATGGAGAGAGCGTGGAGCGCTCATGAATTGTGCAACATGATGAACAACATAAACGATGTCAAGACAAGTGAAAGTAAGATGCTGAAGGGACCCCACCAACTTGCAATACTCAGTAACATTAGATAAAGGATCATCGCTAAGTAGAGAAAGTTGTGTCTTGGCACACATTGAAGTACTCCAAAGCTTACAACCAAGCATAAAATTTCGATGAAGGAGATTAACAATGTACTTGGTCTGTGAAAGACACAAGCCATCACTAGAGAAGGTTGTCTCAAGCCCAAAAAAAATATAACAAAGAACCAAGATCAGTGAGCTTAAATTCAGTGATAATGAAAGATGAGAGAAAAGAAGGCATGTTTTCAGTCAAGATAATGTTATTAACATAGAGCAGTAGGATTATACTATCAGAAGAACGTCTGAAGATAAACATAGATTAATCAACATGGCATTGAAGAAATTCATATTGTAGTATAAAGCTACTCAAACGTTGAAACCCAAACCAGGGAGCTTGTTTAAGGCCATAGATAACCTTTTAGAGGCGACAAATATGATTAGGTCGAGTAGGATCTACAAAACTTGAAGGTTGACTAATGAAAAATGTCTTATCCAAAAAGCCATGAAGAAATGCATTTTCACATCCAACTGCCTTAAGGACCAACCATAAGTGATTGAAAGACTAAAAATGGTACGAACTATTGCAGGCTTTATCATAGGTCTAAAGGTCTCATCAAAATCAATGTTTGGCTGTTAATGAAAGCCCTTAGCAACAAGATGAGCCTTGTATTGTTCAATGGAGCCATCTGACTTGCGTTTGAGTTTAAAAACCCATTTGTAACCAAGCACATACTATTTAGGATCAGAGGGAACTAGAGTCCAAGTGTGACTTTTTAGTAATGCATTGAACTTAGTAGCTATGACCCAATGCCATTTAGGAATCTGAATTGTTTCTATGTAACATGTTGGTTCCTCAAGAAAGAAAGAGGTCTAAGCAAGAAGAGCATGAGGAAACGGATATCTAAATGTAACATCAGTCTAAACCCGAGACCGACAGGTCCCAATTTGATGACGCATAAGCATCTAGTGGTTAGCAAGTATAGAGGAAGGGCTAGGATCTGAGGAGGATCAAGAGCAGCGATAGTAAATGAGCTTGATATATTAGGTGGGTTTCGAGAAACTATTTATGTGGCAGAAAAGGGAAATGGGGTTAAGAGCAGGAGAAATCATAAGAACAAAGGCCCATTGAGAGGGTAGTGACTAACGGAGTCCTAATAAAGTGGCAAAAGCAAAGGTCCGCTCATCAAAGCGAACATGTTAAGAAATATAAACTCTGCCAATTGTGCGATCAAGACACCTGTATCCTTTATGCTGCAAGCTGTAACCTAAAAATACACATTCAGTAGTTCTTGGACAAAGCTTGTTAGTTATATAAGCCCCTAAATAGGGGTAACAAGCATATGCAAAAATACACAACTCAGAGAAGGAAAGTGATTTCCCATATAGATGAGAAAATGGGGAGGACCACTGAAGGATAGGAGAATATAGACGATTAATAAGGTGAACGACAGTGGAGACAACATTAATCCAATGACACAAGGGAACATGGCTAGTAAGAAGAAGGGTACGAGCCATATCGGTTATATGGCGATGTTTACGCTCAGTGAGACCATTTTGTTTAGGGGTGCAAGGGAAAATAAACGATGATGAATCCCATGAGAGAAATATAGTTCTTTGAAGGGACCACTATCGTACTCACCACCTCCATCACTTTGAAATTGTTGGAGAATAGAAGAAAACTAAGTCTTAATATAGGCTAACAAATTCTTGAAATGATCAAGAACCTAATATTTTCGTCTCATAAAATATAAGTAGGTGAAATGAGTATAGTTGTTTCTAAAGAGCACATAATATTTATAACCAGAAACAGAAGTATGAGGGGATTGTCCTACATCAGAATGAACAAGATTAAGTGGAGAAATAACATGGATTTCATTAGATATCTGAAATGATAGGTGTGTGGATTTACTTAAGGCACAACCATTACAAAAAGATTTCTTAAATGTAAATTGAAATAACAATAAGTTATTGGAATGCAAAAATGACATAACTTTGCTTGAAAGATGTCCTAATCTATAGTGTCATAAGTGTGATGACTGAAGAGACGCAGAAAGAGCCAAAAACGGGGAGGGAGAGATGGAATCTTGTAGAGTCCTTCCTTACATAGGCTTTGATAGAGGAGATAACCAGCAGTCAAGTCAAAAAAATAAAAATGATGGGAGTCAAAGGTATACAAAACACGATTATCTTGATAGAATCTAGCCTAGTATATGGTAAGCGCTACTGAAGAAGAGCGGGATTGCCAGTTATATGTGTTGACACACCGGTGTCCAGATACCAAGCATGATCATAAAGTGGCTGTGGAGAGTAACTGGGAGAAGAGTTGGAATGATAAGCCTGTGGAGGTAGAGTAGGGGCAATCTGAAGATCGAAAAATGCAGACTGCAAAGAACTCGACACATGTAAGCATATAAAAGAAAACAGCTGTGGATAAGAATGAGCATTATATCCAAAACTAAAATAGAGTTGGCAAGGGCTCGGGGCCAAAGATGGCCCAACAATACCAGTTGTGTCCGTGCATGGTTGATTATTACAAGCATTGTTTTTCCTCCCTTTATTTCGATTGTTATTCTGAGGACTAGAGTTGGTGAAAGAGGGAGCCGATTTCTGAGAGGCCAAAAAGGTAAAAGGAGTAGGTTGAGCCAAAGTTTTGTGGCATGCCTCAAAAATTGAGTAGGCGAGTACCCAGAGTAGAAAACTATGGCAATGTGTCAAAACTCTTAATAGTAGTAACAAGCACATCAAATTTAGAACCAATGCCTGCTTAAAACGACATTAACTAGATCCTTGATAGAGACTGGCTCGCCAATGGTAGTGAGGGCATCAATAATTATTTTAGATTTCTGAAAATATTTAGAGATGGCATGGGTACCATGAGACAGGCCGATGAGACGTTTGTGATAAAGTAAAGAATTAACAATAAATTTTTATGAAAAGTGCTCATGAATGAGAGTTTAGATGGTAGTAGAGGTTTCACTGCCAATGATAGAGGCAAGCATAAGCTCAGAAAGGGTGGCAGAAATAAAACTGACAAGAGTTTTGTTAGTCCAGAACTAGAGAGAACAAATTGGATTAGTAATAGGACAGGGAAGAGAGCCATCGATGAAGTGCAGTAGGTTTTGATTGTACTAACAGTTCGATCCGATGAGACTAGAGAAGGAAATTATCATCAGTAAGCTTGATGGTAACTAGATTGGTGATTGTGGGTATGGAAATGGTGGTGTTAGCCGCAAGTGTGGTGGTGAAGAAAGTTGAATCAACTATAGAGGTGGTTGACATGCTAGAGATGGTAAAGACGGGCAATAGAATAGTTCTGGTGCTGGAAAAGAACCACGATAGACCACAAGGAGAGGGAAAGAAAAGATCATAGTTTAGGCTGATACCATATAAGTAATATTCACTACAGGAAATGGTACTAGTAGTGACGCATGCGGGCATCACTAACAATCTTTAACGACACATAACTGTGCATCGCCATGGGCATCGCTAAAAATTGTGTTGTTAATACTAGTAGTGACATACACAAGAAATATGCATTGCTAAAAGTCACTATTAGCATGCACATTCATTAATAGTATACTAATAGCGACACCCATATCGTGCGTTGCTAATAGTGAGGCCTAGATGAATCGACAAAACCAATAGGTCGTTTTATATAGACAACATCATATAGTGTTTCATGGAGGAATGCATTTGGAACATCAAGTTGATGCAAGGCTGTGAGAAGGTGTAGGCAAGAGATAAAATAATCCAAATAGTTGGTGACTTGACAACATGACTAAAAGTTTTCCCAAAATCTTGGCCCTTTAATTGGTGAAAACCATTTGCAACAAGTTTTTCTTTGTTATGATTAATAGAGCCATCAGACCCACATTTGGTGCAAAAAACCCATTTAGAACCAATAATATTCATATCTGGTGTAGGAGGAAGTAACTAAGAACTAGGTTACATTTCAAAGAGGTGCACTAAAATTATCAAGCATGGCATCATGCCAATGAAGTTCATGGAAGTTATAGTATAGAAGGTTGGATCAATAGGAATGAAAGAAGCTAAAATGTTGGTAAGACATTTAGGAATAGGATATTTGGTAGCAAGAATAGACTTTGGCTTACAAATCCTAGTTTTTTGGGTGTGATCATGGGATGAGTTGGTGTTACGGGATTAGAGAAGGAAGATGAAAAGAGAGAACTATCGGTTGGTGAAGATGAAATATTTTCTTGTTCGGAAGGGTGAGGAACTATTGAGTCTCTTTGAGGAGTGTAGGATTAAGTGGAATAAAGCTAAAGAGAAAAAAAAAAAAAGAGTCGAGCTAGAGAGAATAAAAGACATAGTGGAGTGATGACCTTCAGGAAACAACCATTGTAAAATGACAGGTTTGGTGAAAGGAGGTGGAAGTGATGGTAGGATTCCATAAGCGAAAGGAAAATAGGTCTTGTCAAAGACTATATGCCTTAAAACATAGATACGAACACTTATAGGATCTAGACATTTATAACCTTTTTTATTAATACCATAACCAATAAAAATATATTTCTTGGTTTTGAATCAAAGTTTGGTTCAATTATAAGGCACTAAATATGGCTAGCAAGAATAACCAAAAATTCGTAAAAAGTTATAATTAGGTAGGTGTCCAAAGAGAAAGATTTTTTATTGACTGTTGGACTAGGTAACCGATTGATAAGATAAATATTGGCTTTGAAGAGCTTCAACCCAATATTATTTTGGTAATTTTTCTTGATCCAATAGTGCTAACCCCATTTCAATAATATGCCTATGTTTTCTCTCAACTACACCGTTTTGTTCAAATGTATAAGAACAAGAAATACGATGAAAAATTCCAAGTTCATCTAAGAAGTGATGAAATAGAATGCTAGTAGATTCTCCAACTCCATTATTTTGTAAAATTTGAATTTTTATGAATAGGCAAATTTTGACATTTTTTTTCTTAAAATGCTTAAAACACGAAAGTGTGTCACTTTTGTGACTCAAATGATAAAGCTAAAAAATTATGGAAAAATCATCAACTAACCATAAATAATATTGCAATCCATTCAAATACAACATATGAGAAAGTCCCCAATAATTAAAATGGACCATTTTCAAATGAGAATCAGAACTATGACTAGAAGATTTAAAAGGTAAATGAGATAGTTTTCCTGTCATACAACTAAGACAACCTTTTTATTATGAAATGATTTAGACATTGATAATAATTTATTGGAAACTAAAAACTGATATGTGTGCTGAGATGGATGGCCAAGGCACATGTTCCAAACATCTCTACCAGTATTGATACCAAAAAATGCTTGAGAAGAAGGGTGATAAGTATTAGTGATGGGGTGTATGTTTTTTCTATGCACTCTGATACTATCTTCGATCATAATGCCATACAGAAATTTATCTCTAATGATTCTACTAATTTTCGATTATTACCTTAGTAAGGTTCCTTTTAACTTAAGCTTTATCAAGGTGGAACTACAATTAGGGAATTATTCACAGTTTATGAAAGCATTAGTTATTTGTTCTATTTGAGTCATAACTAATCTAATTGACTCCAATAATGATTCAGCCATTAAATCACTTCTATCATGGCTCCATAGCCAGTCATTTGTACTTTGTAGGGCAAAAGATGCCCCTAACAAGAATATATAACACTTCTATCTTTCTTTACAAACATTTGTCTTAGTAGTAGTTTTAAAGGGCAAGGATGTGACCATACTACACTATCTTTACTATTGGAAAGTACTGAATCTCTTTATTCAAGTACTTATAATCTTATTGAGGACTAAGTCTTTGCTTAGTTCACTTGGGTCCACTTTCTTCTCATATTCTTCTTGGTCGTAAATCCTTTTTGGATTCACTTAATGAATTTTGTTACCTGATTTGCAATGTCATTCACTTAGGATTTCCTTTGTCTATTTAGCTCTATTAGTGACTTGTAGATGTCTTATCTTACTTTCGTGTCATAAGTACCCATTTGATTCTAAGGACTGATTTACTTATGTGTCTTTTCCATTTTAGAATTTCTTCATGTACTAGTAATTTAGTCTTATTCTTCTCACTTATTTGAGATTCTGATGCATGGGCCCATTTTCATAAGCCACTTATGACAAGGGTAAGTCAATCCTTTTTTATCTCATTTCTGGATTGACTTATTAGTAGTATGCCCTTTACTTCATTGATATACTTTTGAAAAGTTTGAGGAAATTAGTTCCTCCATTTCTTTTCATTCATTTCTATTAGAAAAAATTCCATTCTTTATTCGTATTCAGGATTGAACTTTTGAATAGATTCATACTTTTCCATTTCTTTATGGGTTGGTACATAGTAAATGTATTACAACTCCTTTCCCTTTTAAGTCTTATCAGACTTATTAGAGGGTTCTTAGGATAATCTTTTATCCCATTTCTTACTGAACTTTCGTATACTATATGTTACTTCTACAAGAACTTTTCGATTAAGGTCTCATACTTGGTACATCTTTGAACCTTGAAATCATTTATGGGTTCTCATTTCTGATTAACCCTAGATTTCTATGACTTCTTCTTTCGTTAGTCATTTTCTTCAATCATTATGTTCTTCATTTTTAAGTTTGTTCTCATAGGGAACTTCCATTTCTTGATCTGATAGGGAGCCCTGCTTACGTTTCTTCGTTTTGATGCCACATAGTGAGGTGATCAGTCTCTTCTCTAACTAAAGACCTAATAGCATTCTAGAACTTCCACTATCCCTCCACTTCTTTCTATCTAGACACTATCATTATAGTTTCATTTTCTCTATCATCTGATCAAATCAAACCTTAAAGTTCTTCAGATTCAGTCTATTACTTATTGTCATCAATACAACTAACTCATTAAAGCATTGCCCAGTAATGGGCCTTACTTATACTTAATTTTAGAAGTCATCAATCATATATCAGTCATCCTTAATTTCCTTTAAAATCATAATCTTCCATATTATTGTCTCTGGCAATGTGTCATTTGGCAATGGTTGCCTCTCATAGGCTCTATTTATCTTACCCTAATAGGGTTTGACTTGTGAATCTCTCAAGTGTCCATACAACCTTGTTCCAATAATCACCCCTAATAGGAGTTATTGATCCTCTTGATTCTTACAATACCTCAGATTCTTACAGTAATTCTTGATTCTTAGGAATCATTCATCTTGGTGTTCTGACATTATCCACAGATAATTTTTAATCTTAACTTTGGTAATTACTAATCAACTTTCACAGTTCTTAGCTTACAAATTCTAAGTTCAAAGCCTTTCATCAATTCATATCTTCTTATCATTCCCTAGGTTTTCTCAACTTAAGCTTCTGATGGTTCCTTCCCTCTCAAGGATATTTGGAACCTAATTTTGACTGATTGTCCATGTTATGGTAAACTAAGCTCCAAATTCACCACTCTCTATTGGTTACTATGTTTTAGGAACCAAACTTAGTGTTTATTAGGTTTAACAACCTATTACTCTAATGGTTACCTAGGCTCTAGTAACCTTTACTCTGATTATGTCTTTAAACTTAACATTTACTCTAATTGTTACCTACCTTAGGTAATTTTTGCTTTGATACTAACTTTGTTGGTATCCAAGTTCAACCTATAAGTCTGATAAGTTACCTTACTTAGGTAACCCTTGCTCTGATACTAAATCTATCACATCCCAAACTCTACCCTATACAGATTAAAAACTGTGATCGGCCATTCAGTTACATTGCTCACATCCGCCTTATGCAAACTACAAGTAATGCAACCAATCAAAATCCATTTCTTTCATGTTTCAAGTTGATTGCATTCTTTTAACCATTCATTAGCAGTGAAAATACTTAATATTTTTTTTCATGAATGCAACACATACTTAGCAAAGCTTACTATACCATTCACTAATTATACACTGTACAAGATTGTTAAGAGTTTACAACCTTGTGAGCCCATTACATACATGTATTCTAATGACTAACAAAAATACTACAACTATGGTAATCATTTTCTTACATCAATTTGCTCTATGTTCTCCCCCAAATTTTGGAGAATGCCATCTTTTAAGATATTGGGGCATTTCTGGCTGCTCATCTATAAGTTCCTTCTATGCTTGGAGTATTTTCATTCATATCTTATAGTCTTTTTTTTTTCTTCTGAAATAAATCTGAAAATGTGATAATTCATGTGAGCTTCACTAAGCTTGTGAGTAATGTAGGTACCCTTTCATAGGTTTTCGAAACCCAAACATACTTTTCCATGAATAGAATTTAATCTACTAGAAATTACAATACTCTTAATACAGAACTTTACAGAATTATTCTTGAAAACATGCTAATAAGTTATGGAAATATAAAGAAAAAAAAAACATGCATTGTCTCTAATTTCATAGTTTATTGCCTCAAGCAAGTTGGCCGCCATTTATTTAGGGTTACTCTCCAAAAATATTTATCATTATTCTTAATTACCCAAATATTGTTGTTGGGTCGGGGTGTTACACTTATTTGGAAAACCACATAACTATTTTTCAATATAACTTTTGAAAAAATCCAGTTGCTCTTTCGTCAGCACGAACTAGGACTTCTGCCTACACAAAGTTAGGCTCGCCTGCATGGTGATGGCTATTCCGTCTACTATGTGTGTCATAGTTTTGGCCATAATTTATTCAAAACTAGCCAGTTTCGTGCACAAAACTTCTTCAAACTAGGTTTAGCTTTAATACAAAAATTTATTAGTATATAAATAGGGTACTATGGTGTTCATAGAAATAGACCTTAGCCTCTTAAAGCAAAGAGAAATATAAAGAAGTATTTAACTTCAATTTTTTTATATAGTTGAGTTTTGTTGCAAGGTTTTGAACCTCGTAGTTGTGTCTATATACTAACTATTGAACCAGTATACATCGGAGCATGTGGAAGGGTTAGAGCACAGACTTTCATTGCATAAGATTTGTACACAATGAAAGGTAGTGGATCATTAGGATCCTGGCTGGTGCTTAGATCGAAGAGCAGAAAACTAAGCAAAATTGAAACGTAAAATGAGAAGTTGTAGACAAATTAGCAGGTACATCACTAGAGGTGATAGGTTATTTATTTGTGGGTTGATTGTTTTATTGACTTGTATTGTCATTCTTTTTTATTAGTAAATCTTTTACAACTTAGTGTAAGTTTTATTATCTCTTATATTTATGGTTATATGATTTTATTATTATTATTGTTATTATTATTGTAATCATGACAATTCCATGAACATAAGATTCCTAAATATTTTTCAAAAGAATATCTTCGATAGTGATTCATCTTGATTAGTAAGAATATTTTAACTATATGTTCCTTATTAATTAAACGGTGTTTTAATTGATTAAAATTTGATGTAAATATTTTGACACTTTAAGTAGAAACTTACTAGGTATTATAAGTTTTTATATCAAACCTAAAATTTGCATGCATAGCATACATTGATTTTCTCACAAGTTCTATAGGTAGATTTCCAACCTGAACCTAGAAAGGTATGAGATTGAACTTCGCATTTTGAAGCTCAATGCCCTTCTTCCACCTTTTAATAACAATAAGAGGAATTTTCAAATAGCTAGGTATTGCTTTCTACTACTTGACTCATGTGATCATCTTAGCCAAAAATAAACTTAAAGTATTGGCCTCCTAGAGCACAAATTCTCAGACCCTACGTATTACCCCACACGTGTGCATTGAACACATAGTCTTCTCGAGTCCAAAAATATTTGGAATCTTATCAGACACAATTCTCCCAATCAAACCACGATGATTACATTGGAATTCTCTAATTCCATGCTTTAAATCTTCATTTGAAACAAGCATTGCTACCTTTTCTTCTTATGTCGGGGAAGACAGTTGTAACTTATTGAGCAATACTTCTTCCATCTAGCAACTATTTTGACACTGAAGAAAAGAGAAAGAATGAAAGGAGAAGAAAAAATCAAAAGACCAAAACCTCCATAAGGCAAGCTTGAGAGGGCATCACCTCTATAGCAGTGTCACCACGAGTGTTGTGAGGTTTCGAGCATTGAGTATGATGCTGCACTTTTTGGTCGGTAGGGGCTCCGAACTCCGTTGCCTGTGGAATACTCAAAGAAAAGGATCACAGGGCCACTAGGTTGGCTCCGGTGGTAGTCGCTCCTGACTGATGAAGTCAATAAACTGAATTAAAAAGACTGTAATTGAAAGTAATTCATTGAGCATGAAATCAAAAGGCACACCTTAGAGTTGTATTTATAGGCTGTGAATTTCCTAAGTTGATTAGGATTTGGAGTCGTGAATATAGAGATTTGATCACCAGAGAATGACAGTTACCATGTTGGATACTATGCTTGAACGATATCAGCAAGTGGTAGTTTCCTTGTTGAATTTTATTTCCTTATCCTTAGCTCGATAAGGTGCTTAAGGCGGTGACGAGCTCTTAACGCTCTTCTGAATAGGTTCGGTGCCTTCAGAGTCAAGAATAGGTCTGAGGGCTACTCGGTCTTCTGATCCACAAGCTCTAAAGGCCTTGTGTTCAGACCTACTCTGGATGGATGACCTTCGGCTGCTTCTGTAGATACACGTGTCCTATAAGGATTGGTCTATCACTTTATGGCATATCAGCTACTCCCTTCCAAGCCTTAGTTAGCAATACGCATAACTAGGGTTGAGGGTTTGCGCGTCTTGTCTTTCTATTTCCCCAAACGACCGTTGATGTGGCATTTACTGCACAACCCGTCGTTTGGGCTTTCGAGGCCATCATTGCCTCCAACCGCCATGGCGGTTAGACTAATTGGGCCCCCATTTCTACAAACCTATATAAAGGGGGAAGGGTTATGCATACGCCTTTTTCCCTTATTATTTCATTGCTTGAGAGAGGTATACTGTCGCTGTTCGCTCCAATCTCCAGTCATTCACAGGTTCAACCTGCTTATCCTCTGCTTGTTTTCTGTTTATTTTTTATTCTTTGATTCATCTTCTTCTCCTTCATCATTTTGCAATGTCGGTCTCCACTGCATCTTCTGGTGTCGGAGATGGCACAAGAAGTTCTTTGAAGACAACTGTGCCATCTCATACTCAAACTATAAATAGCTAGTCCTTTAGTGATGCCAGAAATAGGTTGGGAGATTCCTCCTCTAGTTTAGAGGTCAGGATTATGGAGGCGTTTGTAGAGCCTAGGAATAGGATGGGGGAAGTCTCTGACAGGACTTCCCATAAAGAGGAAGGACAAAGTGCCGTGACTCCGGCCATGTTAGATGGCCTGAAGTCTTCTTTTAATTTTCCTAAAAACGTAACATGTAGGGCCCCTAGTCCCCTGGATCGCCCTTCTGACATACGAGAGGGTGAAATTTGTGTTTATGTTGCCTGGATCGAGATGGGGTTGAGGCTTCCTTCTTCTTGATCTAGTTAGGTAGTTTTTCATTTGGTTCAACCTCTGCCCTACTGACCTTAACCTTAACAATTAGAGGCATTTTTTAGGGTTTATAGTTTTAGGGCATCTGAACAATGTCGAGGTAACCCTAGACTTGATTCGTAGTAATATGGATCTAAAATACATGAGGTCGAAAGGCCTCATCTAGATGTCTTTCAATAAGGGGTTCAAACCTCTTTCCTTTGTGCCAACTTCCAACAAGACTTGGAAGAAGTGGTATTTTTTCGTAGGAGAAGGATGGGAGATGGAGGACTTTGAGGATCAGATCTCAACATTCCCTCAGAATACGGGGTTTAAGGGTGAGACCCCTTTCTGTTTACCATAACTCTGTTTTGCTTATATTTTTACTTTTGACCTGTTTATCTAACCACTGTGTTCATGTCTCCTGTGCAGACAAGAGTGCTTGGAAGAGGTCAATCTTTATGGTTGATCTTCAGGACAAGTATCGCAAGCTCCTCTAGACCAGCAACCGAGACTTCAGAGCCATTCTCACGTCAGAGAATCTAATGGCATCTAGGCAGGGAAAGGGCCGAGCAGAGAACTTGAAGAAGTCTTTGCTAACCAAATAGGCCCCGAAGAAGAAGGCGGTGGAAGCCCCTGCTCTTGCTGCTCCTCCTCAAGCCAAGAGGAGGAGGCTTCGGTCTGACTCTCCTACTCTAGCTCTGGCTAAGAAAGGGATAGTCATAGCCGAGCCTGCTCTTGCTCCTGTACCTGCCCCTACTCCTGCCCCTGAAGTCCAAAAGAAAGGGAAGGGGAGGTCAGCTGTCGACCCTGCCCAGCTGCCTGATGGCTACAAGACCTGTAAAACAAGCCATCGACGAGTTCTGGATGGGGAGTCCCCAAAAGTATAAGGGGTAGAGGGCTGAGAAAACCATAACAGAGCTGATGGGCATCCAGTTGAAGGTGACTCCCGTACAGTCTTCCTTTTTTCTTTTGTGTTTTATTTAGTCTTCTGCTCTGACTTGTTTGCTTGGTGTTTTGTAGACCATGCATGGCCTTGCTGCCCTTATGGAATCCACAGTAGATCCCGTGGCGGTAGAGAAACTACAAGATGAATTGGAGGAGGCCATGCTTCAGCCTGGAATAGCCCAACGCGTCGGCTGTAGAGGAAAGGCTTAAAGAGGCGAATAATTCCCTTTCCATCATAGAATCTAAAAGGGATACACTTATTCGGCAGCTGGAGGAGCTGAAGAAGACAAATGATGAGTTCCAAGCCTCCATCGCCCAAAAGATCAAGGAAGTCGTTGAATCTGCTAAGGTTGAGACCGAAGTAGAGATGAAGGTCGAGGTCAAAGGGATGGGTGAGGAGCTCATGCAACATGGGTATGATTCCTTCAAGTCTTAGCTCCTTGTGAAGTATGCCGACTTCGACCTGTCAGGGATCGAAGATGATGATGCCCCAGCCGGCCCTGTAGTTTAAATGATGATGTACTTCTGATATTTATTAATGAAAATCATCTTCTTTTAAACTTGTGTCTCTTTCATTCTCCCAAGTAGTAATAGTTGCAAATCTTTTGAACTATTGCGGACGCTAAGTAGGGTAAAGTACTTTTTCTGATCTATCACTGCCCTGAAGCTTGGGCTCCAGCCATTGAAACTTTAATCTCATAAAAAGAGTGTTCAGGAGTTGAACATACTTCAGATCTCCCCATCAAATTTTTAATTGAGAATTGTACTGAATAAGATCTTCCGAACAGCAAAACTTGTAATTAATCAATCATTATAACTGAACATATGTCTTGAAATTAGAACTTCGGTCACCAGGATTGATAATAACTGAGCAAGAAGACCTGTGCAGATATCTGAACCAGAACTGGGTTTAATAATATAAGTAATTGAATCAATACTAGCACCAAATAACTAAGCAAGAAAACTTGCAATAATGCTTGAGTATATTCATCATAATCTATTGGAGGACTTGCGATGACAATTAAACAAATCTTCCATAGTCAGAGCTTGTGTCCACCAGGACTAATGATAGCTGGGTAGGAAGACTATGAACAAATCCTCCATGATCCGAGCTTCTACTATCATGAATGATAAGAACCGAATAGGAAGCTTTGCAATAACTGAATCAGAATTGGTATTGATTGATCAAAAACATTAGTAACTGTGTAGTAGAGCAATTGAATCAAGTCTTCTACCCTTAGTATGGGAGGTAATTGAGCAGGTTGTAGATATTCTCGTATGGAGGTGGTCCAGACTTATCACACTTTGCACAGGCCGCAATGTTTTTAGGGGTCTGAACATTGAGATGGACCAGACCTATAACACTTGCACAGGCTGCAAGGTTTTTAAGGGTTTGTACATTGAGATGGACGAAACCTATAACACCTGTACAGGCTGCAAGGTTTTTAGGGGTCTGTACATTGAGATGGTCCAGACCTATAACACTTACACAGGCTGCAAGGTTTTTAAGGGTCTATACATTGAGATGGACCAAACTTGTAACACTTGCATAGGCCACAAGGTTTTTAGGGGTCTGTATATTAAAATGGACCAGACCTATAACACTTGCACAGGCTGCAAGGTTTTTAGGGGTTTGTACATTAAGATGGATCAGACCTAAAACACTTGCACAGGCTGCAAGGTTTTTAGGGGTCTGTACATTGAGATGGACCAGACCTAAAACACTTGCATAGGCTGCAAGGTTTTTAGGGGTCTGAACAATGAGATGTACCATACCTATAACACTTGCACAGACTGCAAGGTTTTTAGGGGTCTGTACATTGAGATGAGAACACCCTCTAGCAGAATTTAAGAAAGAAAAAGTTTTTATTGATAATATTTTCGTAAGTGTTCTACATTCCATGGCCTAGGCAGAGGATTCCCAGCTATGTCTTCTAACTAGAATGTGGTAGCTCTGACAATCTTTGTTACCTTGTAAGGGCCTTCCCAGTTGGGTGATAGTTTTCCTACAGTGGGATCCTTAGTATTTTGGAATATTTTTCTTAGGACGAGATCCCTAACCTAGAAATTAAGGGGCCTTATCCCTATCTGGTACTATTGGCCATCTTGTGTTGGTATGCCTTCATCCTGACTCTAGCTTGGTCTCGCCCTTTTTTAAGTAGGTCTAAGTTCTCTGCAAGCTTCCGATCATTGGCCTCTTGGTCGAAAGCTTTAGTCCTCAGGGTAGGCAAACCGATCTAAACAGGGATTACTACATCCGAGCCATAGGCAAGTGAGAATGGAGTTTCAGAGTTAGGTGTTCTTCTAGTGGTTTTGTAAGCCCATAATATACCAAGAAGCTCTTCAACCCATCTTCCATTGGCCTCTTCCAACTTCCTTTTAAGGGCATCAAGGATTGTTCGGTTGGTAACCTCTACTTGCCCGTTGGCTTGGGGGTGCCCCAATGAAGCAAAATGGTGACTAATGTGCAGGTCTTGGCAGAATTTCATGAAAACCTTCCCGGCAAACTGTGTTCCATTATCTGAGATGATCACACATGGTATGCCGAACCTGCAGACTATGTTCCTCCAACTGAAGCTCTTGACTTCTTTCTCTGCGATGTGTGTTAGGGGCTTTGCCTCTGCCCATTTGGAGAAATAGTCAATGGCGACTAAAAGGTACCTCTTGTTTGGTGTGGCCTTTGGTAGTGGCCCTATGATGTCCATCCCCCACTGAGTAAAGGGCCAAGGGCTGGCAATAGGAATGAGCTCATAGTGGGGCTGGTGCTGATATGGTGCGAACCGTTGGCATTTGTCATATTTTCGGACGTACTCCTTGGCCTGCCTCAACATGCTGGGCCAATAGTAGCCCTGTGTTAAAGCTCGGTGGGCTATGGTTCTGCCCTCATTCTAGTTTTCATAGATTCCCTCGTGTATTTGTACCAGAACATACTAAGATTCTTCTGGAGTTAAACATCTCAGCAAGGGTTGAGAATAGGATCTGTGATAAAGCTTCCCATTCAGGATCAGGTATCGAGCTGCCCTTATTCGAATTCTTCGGGCTGTATTTTTATCTTCTAGGAGCAGCCCTCCTTCTAAGTACTGGATAATTGGAGTCATCTAATTTTGGGTTTGCTCGGTAACCTGGGCTGTCTGAACTTTTCCTGTGCTTGGCCTTGGCTGGTGAAAGATCTTCAGAGTAGAATCTCCTTCTGGCTTGAGATGAGATGCCATGTTAGCCAAAGCATCAGCCTTGGAGTTCTGACCCCTTTCAATTTTTTAGATAATGAATTCATGGAATAAGCGCTTTAGTGAATCCACCAACTCTGAATACCAGAGCATTCTGTCATCTTTAATAGAAAATTCTCCCCGAACTTGGCTTACCACCAGCTGAGAGTCAGAGAAAACTTCGAGGCGTTGGGTTTCACATTCGAGAGTCATCTTCATCCCATGGATGAAGGCCTCATACTCAGCTTTATTGTTTGAAGCTCTGAATCCTAAGCTTACTGCCTTTTTAATTATAAGCCCCTCAAGGGATCGTAGCACCAAGTCGATGCTAGAACCGTAGTCTATGGATGACCCATCGGTGTAAAGCTGCCATGTAGTAGAACTTTTACTGAGCTATGCCTTATCGTGTAGTGCTGGGGTGAATTCAGCAACGAAATCTGCCAATACTTGCCCTTTGATTGAGGTTCGTGGAACATAGGATATGTCAAATTCCACCAATTCCATAGACCACTTGACCAATCGCCCTGAGACTTCAAGCTTCCAAAGCACGACTTCAGTGGATAGGCCGTAGGGATCTCAATGGGATGCGCTTGAAAGTAGGGTCCAAGCTTCCGTGTAGAGATTATTAGGGCAAAGGCCAGTTTCTCAATCTCGAGATATCTTTTCTCTGTGTCCGATATGGCCCTACTTGTGTAGAATATGGGCTTCTAGACCCCCCTATCTTGTCTGACCAATACAAAACTGACGGCGTTCTCAGAGACTACAAGATAGAGGAGCAGTTTCTCCCCTCGGATTGGCTTTGATAAGAGTTCAGGAGAAACTAGGTACTTCTTTAGTTCTTGGAAAGCCTTCTCACATTCTTCTGACCATTGTAGTGCTTTATTTTCCCTTTAAAGCCTTGAAAAACGGTAGGCAATGGTCGGTCGATTTGGAAATAAAATGATTCAGAGCTGCGACCCTTTCGTTCAGAGCCTGAATGTCTTTCCTTGTCCTTGGTGAACCAAGCTCAATCAAGGCTTTGACCAGCATATCATCTATATAGACTTCCATTGTACTGCCGATGAGAGGATTGAACATCTTATTAACCGAACGCTGATACATCACCCAAGCATTTTTCAAACCGAATGGCATCACTCTATAGCAATAGAGACCTCGTTCGGTTATAAAAGCTGTCTTTTCCTGGTCTGGAGGGTACATCTGAATCTAATTGTATCCAAAGTAGGCGTCCATGAAACTCATGAGTTCGTGTCCTACTGTTGCATCGACTAGGCTGGTCTATCCTCGGGAGTGGAAAGCTGTCTTTAGGGCAAGCTTTGTTGAGGTCAGTGTAGTCAACACAAACTCTCCACTTGCCCTTTTTCTTTTTTACTAGAATAGTGTTGGCAAGCCATTCCGGATAGAATACTTCCCTTATCATCTTTGCATCTAGCAACCTCTGCACTTCCTCATTAATAATCTGGTGATGTTTTGGAGCGAACGTCCTCCTCTTCTGACGTACTAGAGGGTGGTCAAGATCTATCATCAGTTTGTGGGTGATGAGGTCTAGATCTATCCCTTCCATGTCTTTAGTTTCCCAAGCAAACATTGAGAGGTTGTTCTTTAGGAATTCTGCCATCTCTTCTTGCTCGGAAGGTGTCAAGTCTTGACCCATCTGTAGGTACCACCCTTGTTCTTCAGAGCTGACAAGCACTTTGATAAGATCCCCCACGGGCTTGGCCCTGCTCTCTCTACCTCTCGGTCTGAGAGGTTCTTCAATTCTGGATGGGAAATCTTCTGTCTCATGATGGTGGGAAAGGTCTGGGCCCCCATTCTCATAAGAGTGTAGTAATTGCTATTTGGGAGCCTTCTCTTTCAGTGCGAGAACGTGGCATTCTCGGGCGATTGGCTAGCACCCTCTAATGGAATGGACCGCATTATTATGGACATATTTTAAGCACTAATGGAGGGTTGAGGTGACAGCACCCATCTGGTGGAGCCAAGGCCTCCTAACTATAACATTATAAGGGGATTTGGAGTTCAGCACCAAATATTCTGAGATGGTGGTCTTCTGCCCGTCTCTTTCTCATACCGTGGTAGGCAGGTCAATCCTCCCCAGTGGGGTACTGAGATTCCTAGTCAAATCCTGCCATGATTGCGACAATGGGCTTGACGTCACTAGGGTCGAGCTTTATCTGTTTGAGGGGCTCATAAAACAGCACATTTGTTGAGCTCTTTATGCCCACCAAGACTTTTCGGATCTCAAAATTAGAAATTTTGAAAGAAATAACTAGGGCATCACTGTAAGGGTAGTGTACCCTTGCAAGATCTTGATCTGTGAACTGAATCTCAAGTGTTGGCCTCAGTCTCTTCTTAATAGTGAAAACCTAGAGGATACTAGGAGTAGATCTGGCCTCCCGAGCATACTGCTTTCTCTCTAGGTTGGACGTCCCTATGATCGGGGTGTCCTGCATAGAGGACGAAGATAACCTGATTGTTCTGCTGTTGGGGTTCATTCTGTCCATCCCTCTATTCTGGCCTCTACTCATGCCTCCTTTACTAGGCCTGTCATTACGGGGGTTCTGCCTCTAAGTCCTGTCTGACAAACTCCCGCAGTCGTCCTCTCCTAATGAGCTGCTCGATTTCTTGTTTAAGGGCCCTGCATTCGTTAGTCATATGCCCATGGGCTTTATAAAAATTGCAATACCTGTTCTAGTCCCTGTTGCCAGGATTGCCTTTTAGTGGCTCTGGCCATTTTAGGTTTTCACGTGCTTGGACCTGCCGAAGTATGTGAGCTAGGGAGGCATTCAGAGGAGTGTAGGCAGTGAACCCCCTTAGGCTAGTGCTATTTAGGGTTTTGGACGTCGTTCTTTTATCTGGGCTCTTGACCCTCTTCTTGGTGGCACTGGAGTCCTTCTTCTGTTCATCCTGTTGGACTTGCTCTTTAATCTTTTGGGAGGTGCTCTTTGCTTCCTCCAAGTTATATACTTCTTTGCCCGATCCATGAGTGCTGCCATGTCAGCGGAAGGGCTCTTTGTTAAAGAATCCTAGAAGCCTCCTTGAGCAAGACCAGAGGTCAGAGCGGCTACAAGAAAGCTCGAGTTGCAATCTGTAATCTCAGTGAGCTCAGCATTGAAGTGCGCAATATACTCTCAAAGAGGCTCCCCTTTGGACTGCTTGATGTTCAGCAGGAACTATAGGGCCTTTCCTTAACCCTCTGCTGGTCATGAACTTGTCAAGGAAGCGCCTGCTGAGCTCATAAAAACTAGCTACCGAGTTCTGGGGAAGGTGGTAGAACCATTTCAGAGCTGTTCCCTTGAGGCTAGTTACGAATGTGCGGCACATGAAAGCATCAGTGGCCCCATGCAACGCCATGGTGTGCTCATAATGAGAAAGATGATTCCCTGGGTCCCCAGTCTCATCATAAAGAGTGAACTTTAGGACAACAAATTTCTTTGGCCTCTCTTCAAGCCATGATAGCCAGAGTGAACTGGCGTAGCGAACCTTCCGAACAGTCTGGCTAGCTCGTCCTGCTCTAGAACGATGGGAATACCTCTCACAGCAACAGTATAGTCCATAGAGTCCGCAACTTCTTCAGCCCTCCGTGGGTCCCTAGGCAGGGATTGGTTGTTGCGAATCTTGCCTTGCGGTTTCGAGGCCCATATAAACGGGATGGGCATGTCCCTTGGTAGGAGGAGGATTTCGATGTTCCTAAATTGAGGGAACTGGTGATGCTTATGGCTGGGACTCGCGGGATGCTGTGTTTGCCCCAGAGGCCACCGGAGTTGGGACCCTCGTTGTACTTTGGTAGTGAACAGCCGGGTTGAAGGCTGGTACCCCTCTGCCGACAGCGGCCGATGGTTGGGGGTCTCCTCCCACATTTCTGGTATCTTGGGGATGCACTGTTTGCTCGACGGGGAACCTCCTTGTTCAGTAATCCACTCATGGTGGTGGCAGAAGGCTGTGCCCCAGTATCAGCCATGCTTGTGGGTGGATGAAGGGGATTGCCCCTAGGACTCTGGGTAAGTTGCGCCAGAGTCCTAGAGATGGCAAGGAGTTGTTCTTGCATCATGTTAGTCTGTCGCTGAACTCGATCGAGTTGCTGTTGCATGGGATTAGATGTTTGTCCCCTTCCTCTTCCAGTAGGTTGCCGGTGTTGAGAGTTTTGAGGATTCTGAGCATTCCTTCTTGGGCGGAGATTGGGAGCCATGATCTTCCGGTGAGAAGGAGAATGAGTTTGTTCGCAAGGAAGGCAATTTTTGGTAAAAAAACGATTGTCCTTTCCCACAGACGGCACCAAACTGATGCTGCACTTTTTGGTCGGTAGGGGCTCCGAACTCTGTTCCTTGTGGAATACTCAAAGAAAAGAATTAGAGGGCCACCGGGTTGGCTCCGATGGTAGCCACTCCGATGATGAAGTCAATAAACTAAATTGAAAAGACTATAATTGAATGAGCATGAAATCAAAAGGCGCCACCTTAGGGTTTTATTTATAGGTTGTGAATTTTCTAAGTTGATTAGGATTTGGAGTCGTGAATATAGGGATTTGATTACCAGAGAATGGCAGTTACCATGTTGGATACTGCGCTTGAACGATGTTAGCAAGTGGTAGTTTCCTTGTTGAATTTTGTTTCCTTATCCTTAGCTCAGTAGGGTGCTTAAGGCGATGACGAGCTCTGAACGCTCTTCTGAATAGATTTGGTGCCTTCAAAGCCGAGAATAGGTCTGATGGCTGCTCGATCTTCCGATCCACAAGCTCTGAAGGCCTTGTGTTCAGACCTACTCTGGATGGATGACCTTCGGCTGTTCTGTAGATACACGTGTCCTATGAGGATTTGTCTATCATTTTATGGCATATCAGAGTAAAACCATTATGAAGATAGAAAAATATAGCTCTGATTAAATGGAAAAGTTTTAATATTAAATTAGGAGTTGTGAATATTTTAATCTCTCAAATCTTCAGATTGAATTATAAAATTGACTTCATTTGGAGTTTTTTTCTTTAAATTGTATGCACTGACGTGATTCCGGGGAGGGGGGATAAAGTGGGGCCCATCCCCCCCAAAAAACAATAATAATTAAAATGGTATTATACTTTTTACCACTAAATCTGTTAAGATATTTTAATAAAATTAGACTTGGTTCTTCCAAATTTTTTTATATATTCAAATAAATTTCCTTAAATTTTAATATCTAAAATTTGATCATTTTAACTTAAATTTATAAATCCATCATTGATCGTATGATTGGTTAGTGTAGTTGTTCTCATGTGTTAGTTTGCTGCTCGTTTCTTCTATCCCCTTTAGTTGATGCCTTGCCAACTTAAATTTTTAGGTGTTCTGGTATCTATTGAACCATGGTAGTGTTGAAAAAATTTAGATAATACCTACAGCAGAATTCATAAATTCATGACATGTAATAATGAACAAATAAATAATAAACATGATATGAACATATTAATATATATGAACATATATATATTGTCCTAAAGTAGTAGAAAAAGAAAAGGAAACATTAGAGAGAAGCATCACAAGAAAGATGTAGATTGGATGCACAAAAAGCCTCAATACCCTTAGCCTTTTATAGATCAAGGATATAGCCATTATGACTTAAAAGGCAATTTAAGCTCTTTAAACAACAATTATATAGATATTTTGTAACAATCCATAAAATTAAAATATGTATTAAAATTGATAAGAACTTCCAAATATGGAGAAATCAAAGTTTTGGAACTTCTAAAAATAATAAATTTTAATAAATCCGCCACAAGTTTCAAAACTTTTAATATACATATATATATAATCATTGACCACCCAAGATTCTTTTTTTTTTTCTATGGACTATTTAGCAACCAATGGAATTCTTTGGAAAAAAATAATCATTTACAAGAAATAGTCAGGTTGCTTACAAGACTTATATGCACCGCTATGGCCACGACTCAAAGCAAGAGGTCTCTGCAAATTGAATCTTTTTTTTTTTTTAATCATAAAAAGAGAAATATTATTAATAAAAAAGCAAGACATCAATAAATAAAAAGAGAATACAAAAGACATCATAATGGAGAACTAACATCCTAACTAGGTTCCAACAAAGACTCACATAACCCAATTGGTAAGATACCAACCAAATACAACACCCATAGTACAGCTAAGAGTTCCACAGATCTCATCAGCCCAAATCTATAGAACGGAAATAAGGTTCAAAACTAACTTACATAAAGTAAACAAAAAAAACTTCCCTTCCCCAAAAGAACAACGACTATCCCCAGATCTCCTTCACCTGCTAATGAAATCTTTCAGCTGCAATTATCTCCACTGAAAATATCCATAATCCGATGAAAATTAAAAATCAACAATGTGATTGGAAAACTGTCCCAACCCAGATTATACTTGAGCCACAAAACCACTCTAGTTTTAATACTATAATAATAATAACTCTAATATAATAATAATTTTGACCGTTAAGACTTAATATGGTGCACGTAAATTGGTTTAAGATATTTTTTTAACTGATTTATCAAAAAATAATAATAATAATAATAATAATAATAATAAATCCTCTATTAAATCTCAAATTCACACTACCAATTACAAACTGAAAATAATGTAACTTTAAAACAAATTCATTAAATTAAATAAAAAACAAACAAACAAACTGTATCCAAGAATGTGTTTTTCTCAATGTGTCATCTATGTTGGGAAATTGAGTTTCTCTTTTTTCATTTTTTTCTTCTTCTTTTTCTCCCGATGTTGATGTTTTATTGGATCTTGTATCTTTTATACATCAATAAAAAAAAATTCTTTTTTGACAAAGTTACAGAGTATCTTTTGAACCTTAAAAAGTTATAGATGCAGCAGTAAATGAGAACAAAACACAAGTGATATCTAGTTACAAAATCTTATCACAGGATATTGAAAAAAGTATCATGATAATGACTTATTACATCATATTTATAGTACTAAAATATTCTTATTTTGAACTAATTCTATTACAATAAAGACTAATAATTCGAATAGAAAACTACTAATTCCTATATTTTCTATTCTAATTCTAATAAAACAAGAAAACTAAATAAATTAAGAATAAATTAAAATTAAAAATTAAACAATCCTAATACAATTCTAAAATAACATTTCTTATATTTAGGGTTTCATATTTGTCCTACATCAATTTCTCCCACTTCAAAATAACTTCGCCCTCAAGTCATATTTATAGTGCTAAAATACTCTTATTTTTACTAGGAAACAAAAACTCCTATTTTTATACTAATTTCTACTACAATAAAGACTAAAAATTCTAATAAAAAACTACTAATTCCTATATTTTCTATTCTAATTCTTATGAAACAAGGAAACTTAATAAATTAGGAATAAATTAAACTGAAAGCTAAACTTATAGTGCTTACTCTTATTTTGATTAGGAAACAAAAACTCCTATTTAATTTTCATACTAATTCTACTACAATAAAAGCTAAAAATTAAAAAAAAAAAAAAAAACTACTAATTCGTATATTTTCTATTCTAATTCTTATAAAACAAGGAAACTAAATAAATTAAATTGAAAGCTAAACAATCCTAATACAATTTTCAAACAGCTTTTCTTATTTTTAGCGTCTCATATTTATCCTGCATCAGTCTCTCTCACTTAAAAACAACTCATCTTCGAGTTAATTGGATGTATGCGACCACGAACTCGTCCATAACCCGACAATAACGATTGAATCTTTTTTAGGACAATTCAAGACTCAAAGTTTTCTACTACTACATCTTTCACGAGGTCTGCAACCTTAAACTCTTCTTTTGATGATAATAATGTTCCTGTAATAAAACAAAAATTATCTTCTTGTTCTTGTAAGAAAACAAAAATTATCTTCTTGTTCCACCATAATTTCAATCTTCTTAGAAGCATTATAATCATCTTTCACAAGTTCAAGTTCATTCTCATCTTTAGCATTGACTATTTCCATGGGGAATTTTGTCATTCTCTACTACAAAAGAATTTGTAGAATCAATTAGTTCCACTAAATCCATACTTTGATCAATTGATTATGAACTGTTTTCTTCTTCTTCTTTATTTTTTTCCAACTCCTTATGATGGTTTTCAATGCATGGAATAATTGGATCTTCGTTTTTTATGACAAGAAAGTATTCTATAAGGATGGGCACGTCCTTCGTAAAGATGGGCACATCTTCCAATGGTGTAATTTCTACAACATTATCACTTAAATTAGGCTCAACAACTTTAGATTTTACTCGTACTTCTTTCTTGGTACTTTCCCAAGTTGGCCTGTAGTTATCTTCTAAGATTTGCAAATAAATCTTTGGCAAAAACTTATTCATCAACATGTTCATAATTTTTGACCATGAACGAATGTATCTTTTTCTTTGCATTTGTCTGTAACTTTATAAATCAAGCCACCAATCTTTCACGAATCCAATGAGTTTATTTTCTACCCAGGTTTTTTTTTCTTCTTTTAAAAGTCTTAAACCACAAAGACAATCATCTAAATCATAAATCCAATCATGAAAGTCTTCAAAATAAAAATTATCATCAAAATATGGAAAACTTTCGTAATTGCAAATAGCTCTGTCTTCAGTCTAGCATCAAACAAATCCTCTAACGCGATTTCTGTTGATTGGAAGATTTCTAGGAGCATTAAGATTGGGTCACATGAGTATCTATTGTATCACACCAAGCTGGTCGTTGATCTGTACGAACAGTTGCTTCCGTTCATCAATAATCGCCCATAAAGCCTCTGTCCCACGACAAATATCAATAGAATTTTTGATTCTGTCTCTATTAATTGCTATCAAGTCAGGCAAATCCTCGTTTTGATACCAAAGGATGTGGAACAGAAACGTAGAAGGAGAATATAACATGTCGAATTCCTTATAAAAAAAAGTAACACGGGGACTTCCTCACCCAACAAGAGAAACTAATTCTCCAAAATTTGTAATTAATATTTATTGATAAAAAAAAAAATCATGATAATGACCTATTAACATCATATTTATAGTGTTAAAATATTCTTATTTTGACTAGGAAACAAAACTCCTATTTTTATACTAATTTTATGACAATAAAGATTAATAATTCAAATAAAAAACTACTAATTCATATATTTTCTATTCTAATTTTAATAAAACAAGGAAACTAAATAAATTAGGAATAAATTAAAATTGAAACTAAACAATCCTAATACAATTCTAAAACAAATTTTCTTATTTTTAAGGTCCCATATTTATTCTACATCACATCTAGTGATGTGTTAATCATAATATCGTCAACAGAAGGTATTTACTAACAGAATCAAACTGTAGTTGCTTTAGATTGTTGAAAAAATTTAGATAATACCTATAGAAGAAATTCATAAATTCATGACATACATTAGTGAATTAATAAATAATAAACATGATAATGAACATATAAATATATATATATATATAATAGATTGGAGAGAGCTAGTCTATGAGGCGGGTTAACACTGTTCTAAAATAATTGTGTCTTTCATACGTGAAGAGTGAAAACGGCTACAGATATTCCAAGATACAATCCAGTTAGCTCTAAGTAGGTCTCCTCAAGACTGACGTGCATTGAACAAATTAGTGAATTACCTTTCTCAAATTGTCCAAAAACTAAAAATCATCAGACTATTTAAAATAGTGTAAGAAAATAGTAGAAAAAGAAAAGGAAAAAAAATCAGAGAAAACAATCACAAGAAAGACGTAGATTGGATGCACAAAAAGCCTTAATACTCTTAACCTTTTATAGGCTAAGAAAATAGGCGTTGTGAATTAAACATCATTTAAGCTCTTTAAACAACATTTAAATAGATGTTTTGTAACAATTCACAAAATTTAAAAATGTATTAAAATTGATGAAAACTTATAATTATGGGAAAAAAATCAAAAATTTGGAAAATTCAAAAAATAATTAATTTTAACATCTAGTGTTTAATATCCTTCTGTTTTAGTTGTGTTATGGTGGTTTTGTTTGGAATAACTATTTAATCTCATTAATAAAATTCAGCTTTTTACACTGTTAAAAAAAGGGTTGTAATTGGTTCGGATCCAAATCAGATATGAGATAATTCAGATCCAATCCCTTGAGGATAATCGGTCATATGATCTAATAGGGGTAAATTGCACGTACCTCAAGCAAGATTATGGATAATCTATCCCTATGGCCCCGCTATCTGTGTTCCTTAGCTGATTCGTCTAGTCATAGAGAAATGAGTGTTTATTTTCAGACATGCACATGCCTATGTAATGTTGGAAAAATGGGTTATCTTGAGTAAAAAAAAAAATTTTTTGGCTATTTTTTAGTTAAAATTAAAGTGGGCCCTACATATTATTTTATTTGAGTTCACATGAAAATGTGTTCTTCTTCGTAAGGAAATTAATAATACATATTGAGTTCCTCAAAATCATTAAAGAGTGAATGAGAAATTGTTTTCAAATATTACCACTTAGAAATGGTAATAATGTGCCCTGCCCTGCCCCGCCCCGCCCCGTTCCAAACCGAGTTAGGTCGGGTTGGGTTTGGCCTTTGGCCCACAGTGTATATATATATATATATATATATATATATTAGAGAAAATTTATTGTGACTATTAGCAAGTAGTTGTACCAGTTCAACCAGGTGTATCAATTCATTATGATAGATGCATCATTTGGCTTCATGACTATACTAAACAGTCACGAAGTAGTCTATATAAACCTAGTTCATCCTCATCATTTTGCATTCAATTTACAAGTTTTAGGATTCAGTTCGTGCATACTGTAAGTCTACATATTAAGAATTCAAACACAAGTTCTGGTTCGCTGCACACATAAGATTGGAGTGTTTTCTTCTACTGTGTGTGACCATTGTATCCTAGGAGACAACGGCCATTGAAAACTCGAAAGCACCAGTGCGAGGACAATATTATCTTAAGGACATAGTGCAAGACACTAGCCTTGATCAATCACTATTGATGTACTTTTGATATTTTCGTGAAACTTGTAAATTCTAATTTATGTTTGTTTCTATTTAATTTGTTTATGTACTTACATTATTTTGATAATTCTGTTTCTATTCTATGTGATTTTAAGATTAATTCATTTATTTATAAAACTGATTTTACAAAACAGATTATAACATTATTTCAAAACTATTTTTATAATATAATATTTATTAAAGTGTACTTGTAAATATTATCAGTACAGTATTATAATAAAGTATAATTTCTCTAACATACAACACTTTAAAAAATATTTATAATTAAAAACATATATACTTTTTTTTTTCACAACAATAAAAAAGTATCTATTAATAAAGCAGAAAAATTAGAAGATACAATCATTCTCTACAGGTTTGGATGTTTCTTGGCGGGGGAGTCTTTTTCTCTGAAAGTGTTGTAAATATTATCAGTACAGTATTATGATAAAGTATAATTTCTCTAACATATAACACTTTAAAAAATATTTATAATTAAATACATATATACTTTTTTTTCCCAACAATAAAAAAGTATCTATTAATAAAGCAGAAAAATTAAAAGATACAATCAGTCAGGAATAGATGTTCTAATCACAGAGAAAAAGACTCCCCGCCAAGAAACATCCAAACCTGTACAGAATTGCATATGTATTTAACAATGGTGGTTTAGTAAACGTCAATCCTCTAGTGCTGATGTATTAGCAAGTGAGAATCGCTATGGATCCCAATATTATGGGCTAAAAGAAGACTTTCACGATTAAAACTACTCAAGTGAACCCAAAATTGAATTCAAGGAATCCAAACAAGAAATAACATGTTTATTACGAAATATAAAGTTGACATATGTATTTAACATGGCGGTTTAGAAAATGTCAAGCCTCTAATGCCGATGTATTAGTAACTGGAATTGTCGTGGATTGGATCTTATGGTCTAAAAGAAGACTTTCACGATTAAAATTACTCAAGTGGACACAAAATTTAATTCATGGAATCCAAACAAGGAATAACGTGTTTCTTACGAGAAATAACGTTGACAAATGACAAGCATCTAATGCGAGAAGGTCATGCCTCAACTACCCGAACTACCAAGTCAAGTTGTTTTTTTTTCTTTCTTTCCAAAGAAATTGGGAAAACTTACGGCAGAGTTTTTTTTTTTTCCTCAACGAAAAATAATTTTATTAATATAATAAAGAGATACACCAAACACAATTTTACTATACAACAACAACAAATGACTACCTTTCAATCAGAGTGTTAATTTTTGACACCACATGACAACACAATTCGAAATTAACAGTTTCGAGTTGAGCATAAATAGATTTAGATCATAAACGGGTTGACACACACAATACGATTAATAAACATATCATGTTTTGGATCTTAGTAGTGTCAAACCACTTAACACGACTTAACACGTTTAATTATAGAAAATAACATTAGTTAATGTAATTTGTCTCACCTTGAAAGTTTATCAGAATTTGAAAATTTTTTTACTTATAAAAGTGATTTTTATTTTGATTATCCCATGTCTAAAGTATATTAAACTTGAAAATTATCTATACATACATAAAGATATGTAATTTATTAAAAAAAAAAAAGAAAGAGTTAAGCGTGTCGACATGTATAATCTGTTTAATAAATGGGTTGAGTTTGAGTTTTAAAATTTAATACAATTAATTAATAGTATCAGATTAAAATTAACACATATATTCAAATATATATGATTTGATACGAACCAAACAAAATACAATAAAACGAATTAACATCCCTAATTTCAATAACCGGTTTCATAAAATACGAATGAATTGAAATTCCAACCTGATTCAAATTGATAAATCTCAAATTCCCTCTAATACTTTAGACTTACTTATTCTCATTTTCCATCCATAGTCTATCTTTTCCACGTGCTAACTCAGTTAATATGTGAGGAACACTTTGGAGATGTTACTACAGTAACATCATTTCGTAATTTTTCTTCTTTAATCTCTTACTTTGCACATCTAATATTTATACTCGAGGAAAGAACGCTTTTCAAGGAAACTCTATGCGTAACGCAACACATCTGAACTTAATTTGAAGTAGTGATTATTAAATTAATTTAAGAGTAATACTAAAAAGAGTTTATACTGAATTAACAATGTTGTATTTGTTTTGTTTCATATCATCGTCATATGGAACTAATACACGCGGACCAATTAAACAAATCACTTATATTTTAGAAAGTTTACTAATTTTAGTTTATAAAATCCTTATAGTATTTGAGATATATTTGAGTAGTCCTAGTCTTAGTTGAAGTTGAGCAAGATATATTAGTTTTCTTGTGGAATTAGATCTTTGTGTTAGATTAGGATTAGAATTAATATATTATATACATATATATATATATATGTGAATCTCTTGTCACATTGGGATGTAGCCACAAAATTAATAAAGTGGTGACCATAAAACAAAAATAAGAGTGAGTCATGAATAGTAGCAGGTAAGAAAGTGGTAGCCAGTGTGTTTAATTGATCGAAGAGAGTGAGAGAGAGAGAGAGAGAGAGAGAGTTGAGAGGTAGTATGGCATGCATATGTCACTGATATACTATAAAGTGACAAACATATTCAAAGCATGATACGTGTCTATACAGAACTCTTCAGGATACAGATTAAGAAAGATTATTTTATTTAGGTCAAATAGGTACGGAGGGTTCAGAGATATATGGTCCAGATTCTAGCGCCACCTTACATATCCTACCGGCCTTAGAATAAGGAAACATAGTTCAATATGGAAATTACTTTCTTCAGGATATCTTCAAATCCCTATCTTCACGAATCCTAATCCTACTTAACTTAGGAAATCTACAGCCTATAAATAAGGCCATAAGGTATGCTTTCAATTTATGTTCAATTCTTCTTTCAAATTACGGCTTTTATTTCTTTACTAACTTTATCATCAGAGCGGCTACCACCGGACCCTTCTCGGTGACCCTCTGACCTCAAGTTCTTGATAGATAGTGAAGGACGGGAGACCCTTTAGACAAGAAAAGTGCAACATCATCAATGTACATGTGTTTTTGATTGATACTATTGAATATTGGGACGGGTTGGACCCAAACTCCTAATCATTGGGGCATCCACAAGATTTGAATGGAGAGTTGTGATAAAATAGAAATTTTTATCATTATCGGGTTGGTTTTGAAGAAAGAAATTTTTATCATTATTGGGTTGGTTTTGAAGAAAATTTTTTTTATCATTACTAGGTTGGTTTTGAAATTCATGAGATGAGTGTGAAAAGATATCTTGGTTATCCATGAACTCTCGTGACTCTCAATTCTCTTCGAAATTCTTTTAAGGTTACCATTGACAACCTTTGGACTTAGATTGTGGAAACAAATAGACGACCCGTACGTAGTCATTCTATTGACGAGAAAGCTCTCTCTGTGGTGTTTCATTGGTGATCAGAAAGTTTGTAAAACAAGTCAAGATCTTCCGCTTAGGTGAACCTAGATTATAAGAGGTAATCGGGTTCACACCCGAGTATTTCATCTGTTGTGCGAAAGCAATTAAACAAACAATAAATCAATCTCAAACAAACAAAAAATTAACAAAATACACAGAAAAGACACAAGATATATGAGGTTCGACAATATGCCTACGTCTATGGGTAGAGATCATCATCTACTATGTTTCAAAGAGATTACAAGAACAAAAAACTTTCAAAACCCCAAACTTATTTTTTCCCCAATGATGATTATCTTCTTCAAACTCAAAATCTTAAAAGATAATACCCTTATATATGTGGGTTACAACATAAGAGATAAAACAAGCCTAAAAATCAAAGCAGGTCAAAAAAACTTTTTGGGGGTCCAAAAACAAAACCCCTTTTTCCCTATTGCCCATTTTTCGGTTCGCAAACGGGTTGTCAAAAATCTAGGTGAATTCATGACAACCACCCAACAATATATGTCTTTTCATCATTGGTATTAGAGAATTCTTACTTGTGTTCGCTTGTATGATGATATTATGCATATATATTTCATGGGTATTATTTAGATCATGCATAACTTGTACCAAATGATTTACCAGTTTGACTATTTTTCAAACGAAATGTTTATAAACACCTTTTGAACGATCCTCTATGGTGGATTTGTTCCAAATAGCCCCAAAAGATAGCCCTTAAAGTTTCATAACGATCCACCATCGGATCTATGAGAGATCTTGATTTAAAGTTTCAATTTTTCATGAAAATCTATAATTTTTTGCCAAAAAATGATTTCTAAAAACTCACTTTTGTGCAAGAAATTTCTATCGCTATGTTTCGTGCTTCAAGAGTTTTTCAACAATATATAATACGCAAATTTTAGATATAAAATGAGTAAGATATGAAGCTCCAAAGCTTGATGGCCGAAATATCATGCCGTAGTGAAGGCGTGTGAGATACACGCACGTGGGAATGCGAGTGGGATTATTCCTTGACTAGAAAATTGATTTTAAATGAATTTTGCAACCTCTACTCTCAAGTGGGTTTATAGGACTCATTTTTCGACACCTCTGGAAAGTGTGTCTCACCCACTGAATTTGGTACCTATGATATATTTTTTGTAAATTTTGAGCTTCTAAAAATATAAAAATCAATTTTTATTGGGTAAAAAGTGTTATAAAAATCAATTAAATAATTTTATAAAAAATTCAAAATGCTATATTTGAGATTAAAATTATATTTAACCGTTTAGTACATTATTTGGAGTCCAAGTTATTTTTTGGTAAAAGTTTCACTTATTTTTTTGATATTTTTGGACTTTAAAAACTAGATTTTTTACCCAAAAAATTGTTTACAAATCCAAAAAGGTTATTTTAATGTGGAAAATTCTTAGAGAGGCTCTGAAAATTAGGAAAATTACAGTATGTGTGGATCATATTTTGGGGTCATTTATTGGATCATTTATGCATTAATTATCATGTGGGTAATTCCTTATTGCATCATTATTGTACGAGATTAATCCCATTTTCATGTGAGACCCAAATATCCACTCTCATTGTAGTGAGTTGTGGTAAAAGCCATCCATCGAGGCTATTATATTGTTATGTATATTGTGATTGAATGCGCTTAATGAAATTGATGTTCTAGTACATCTGTTGTGTAATGTATAGAATTACAAGGATAATTTCGAGATATATGAGATTTTAATGTGGTATCCCCATTTACTTTATTGTTTCTAGTAGATTGATGTATTAGGTTAATTCAAGCTATGTAATCTCTTTTTGAAAAATGATGTTATTTGTGTCTTGCTTTCTTGAGCTGCTCTCACCCAAACTATTTTAGATATATACTTTTGGAGGTCTACTAATCAGCACTTGGACTTAGAAAAACCCCCTCTTCTGTTGACTAATCAGTACAAGAAGTTTCAGAGCATTTGTAGAAAGTCAGAAAATGGCCCATCGGCACTCAAAGGGTGCAATGAGCACTCAAGGAGTGTCGATCAGCACTCGGGGCCCAGTTTTGAGATTTTCGCATCTTTTTTGTATTTTAGGGTTTGTGAACTTTATATAATGTATTATTGCAAAAGAATGAAAGAGTGGGATGGTAGGAAGTGTTCTTAGACATTTGTGATTGTGTTTTAACACCCCATTTTGTATTCTTCATCTTTTAATAGTGGATCTTTTGTTGTGTTTTGCCCGTGGACATAGGCTATTTGCCAAATCACATATATTCTATATTCTCTTATTTTTGTTGTGTTTGTTTCTTTTCACTTTGTTATTTCATTTTCCACTTCCGTTGTACAACAAACTAGTATTAGATCTTTGGTTATAGCTGACTATGAAATACGAAGTAGAGAAGTTTGACGGTCAAAATAGTTTTGGCCATTGGCGCATCAATATGCACGCTTTGTTACGACAGCAAGGTTTGGCGAAGGTTTTGGATGGCACGTTTCTAACAACGTTGACCACGAAGCCGAAGATTGATATGCAAGAAAATGAGCTAGCGCCATTCAATTATCTTTTTCTAATGGAGTCTTGCGTGAGGTATTAGATGAAGAATCCGCCTTTGGACTTTACAAAAGGCTAAAGAATTTGCACATGAAGAAATTACTCACCAACCATTTGTATTTGAAGTAGCGGTTATACACTCTCAAGAGAAAGGAAAGTATGTCAATTAATGAGCACCTTAATGAATTTAATAAAATTTTCATGGACTTGAAGATTATTGATATTAAGGTTGAGGAAGAGTACCAAGCCCTAATTGTTTTATGTTCATTACCTGATTCTTTTAAGACTTTTAGTGAATTTCATGCCTTTAGTAGATGTTAAGGCATCTTTAAACTCGAAAGAGTTTAGGACTAATTTAAATGGGAAAAGTAGTGATTATTTACAAATCGAAGGTCTATTTGTGAAAGGTCGTTCAAATTCCTTTAATAATAAAGGCTGACCAAATGAAAAAGGATATGGTAGTGGCAATAGTAGAGAAGAGGCTAAGGTGGATCTAGAGGTCAATCACAACCTAGAACACCCGAGAGTGAGATTGAATGTAACTATTGTCATAAGTTTGGGCACCATAAAATCGAGTGTCCGTAAGCCCAAAGAATATGAAGGAAAGAAGAATGTTAATTCTGTTAATCTTGCCGGTGTTGTAGAAGAAATCATTGAGGTTGCAAATAATGTCCTTTTAGTTAATTCATTCCAAGGAGGAATGGATTCTTAATTTGGGTTACTTCTATCATATGACCCCTAATCGGGATTGGATTGCCACCTATGTTGCAACCAATGATGGTTCAGTCCTAATAGGGTAAAAATATAACCTGTAAGACAGTCGGGATATGTACAATTCAAATTCGTTTGCATGACGAAATTGTGAGGATTTTGACAAATGTAAGGCACATACCGGACTTGAAGAAAAATCCAATTTCTTTGGGCAATCTGGATTCTAATAGTTGTAAGTTCTCCGCTGAAGGTGGAGCTATGAAGGTTTGCAAGGGATCTTTAGTTACAATGAAAGGTAACAAAGTAAACGACCTTTATGTTCTTTAGGGCAGTAAAATTATTGGTTCTGCAGGTGTTTCATCTTCATCTTCAATTAATCTAGATTCAGACACCACTCGTTTGTGACATATGCGATTGGGGCCCATAAGCGAAAGGAGTATGAAAATTATGAGCAAACAGGGTTTGCTCTATGAATAGTCTATAGGAAAACTTAACTTTTGTGAACATTGTATTTTCAGAAAATAGAAAAAAGTGAAGTTCAGAACCACAATTCATAAAACCAAGGGTCTATTTGACTACATCCATTCGGATCTTTGGGGTCCTACAACCATACCATCCTATCCCAAGGTGGTGCCTCAGTATTTTCTGACTTTCATTGATGATTATTCAAGAAAATTTTGGGTGTATTTTGTAAAGCACAAGAATGATACAGTTTTCTACATTCAAGTAGTGGAAGGTCTTGATTAAGAAACAAATAGGAAAACAGGTCAAGCGGCTTAGAACAGACATAGACATGAAATTTTGTGATAGAGAGTTTATAAGTTCTGTCAGAATGAGGGAATTGAGAGTTACCGTATAGTTCGTGGCACTCCCTAGTAAAATAGAGTTGCAGAACGGATGAACAAAACTCTTATGGAGAGAGCTCGTTGCATGCTCCCAAATGCTAAGGTTGTCTAAGAAATTTTGGGTTGAGGCTGTCAATACAAATTGCTATATTTGGTGAACCGTTCTCTTAATACTGCTATTGAAACTAGAACTCCTAATGAGGTATGGTCTGATACTCCTTCTGATTATTCAAATTTTAAAGTATTTGGTTGTCTTGCTTATAATCATTTGAATGAAAATAAGTTTGAGCCTAAGACCAAGAAGTGCATATTTACTTGGATATGCACAAGGAATCAAATAATATAGATTGTGGTGTACTGATCCTAAATCACCCAAGTTAGTTATCAGTAAGGATGTTACTTTTGATAAATTTGTTGTGTTTCACCGAGAAAGGAGTTCAATGATGTTTCAAAGAATAAGCAGAGTTATAGCAAGGAGGTGGAGCTATATGTTGGAGGTTCTGAGAAAGTTCATGCAAAAAGACACTCAACTTCAGCCCATTGTTTCTACACAAAACTCTCCCTCAGACTTCAGTGCAGAAGAAGAACATCAATATAACATTGCGACTGGTAGAGAAATGAGACAAATTAGGCTACCTCAGAGACTTAGGTATGCAAATTTGGTTATGTATACACTTACCATGGCAGAGAATATTGCAGTGCAAAAGCCTTCCACCTATTCAAAAGTGGTCGTAGGTAGTGAGTTTGCATAGTGGTTGGTGGCCATGAATAAAAAAGGTCGAGTCTTTTCATAAAAACCTAGACATGGGATTTGGTGAAATTGCTTAGGGGCTCGGAAGATTGTTGGTTGAAAATGGGTCTTCAAGAAAAAGGAAGGCAACCTAGGGATTGAAGATGCTAGATAAAAGGTACTCTAGATTACAAAGGGTTACAATCAAAGAGAATGTGTGGACTTCAATGAAGTTTTCTCAACCACTTTGAAGCATATCTCTATTCACGTGTTGCTTCCTTTGGTTGCTTTATTTTACTTAGAACTTGAGCAATTTGATGTCAAGACAACATTTTTACATAGCAAGCTTGAGGAGATTATCTACATGAAACAACCGAAAGGGTTTTGTTATGCAAGGTAAAGGAGATCATGTTTGTAGGTTGAAAAAGTCATTGTACGGTTTAAAATAGTCTCCAAGGTAGTGGAACAAGCGGTTTGATACCTTTATGGTGGGCAGTGGTTACTCGAGGAGTAATTTTGACCGTTGTGTGTATCACACACAATTGTTAGATGGTTATTTTGTTTACTTGTTACTCTATGTAGATGACATGCTTATAGCTGCCAAAAGCATGTCAGAGATTGATAGTTTGAAGTCCCAACTGAGTAATGAGTCTAAGATGAAAGATTTGGTTGCTGTAAAAAAGATTTTGGGTATGAAGATTCACAGGGATAGGAGACATAACAAGTTGTACTTGTAACAACAAAAGTACATTGAAAAGGTGCTTGAGCGTTTTGCTATGCAGAGTTTCAAACCAGTGAGTACTCCACTTGCCTCTCATTTTAGGCTTTCTATAGCATTGTCTCCACAGAGTGAAGAAGAGGAACAATATATGTTAAATGTTTCATATTCTAATGTAGTTGGTAGCATTATGTATGTTATGGTTTGCACATGTTTAGATATTTCACAAGCAGTTAGTGTTGTCAGTCGATCTATGGCTAATCTTGGCAAGGTTCATTAGCAGGCAGCAAAATAGATACTTCGGTATTTGAGAGGGACTTCAGATATTGGCTTAGTGTTTCATAAATCTTGTGGTTTTGGTTCTACTATTATTGTTTATGTTAATTCAAATTATGTTGGTGATCTGGATAAAAGGAGATATTTGACAAGTTATGTCTTCACACTTGCTAATTGTGCGATTAACTGGAAAGCTACTTTACTGTCTGTAGTTATTTTGTCAACAATAGAAGCAGAGTACATAGTGGCAATAGAAGTAGTGAAGGAGACAATTTGGTTAAGAAGTTTGGTCAGTGATTTAGGCTTACAACAAGATGTTACTGTTGTATTTTATGATAGCTAGAGTGCAATACATTTGACCAAAAATCAAATGTATCATGAGAGGGCCAAACACATAGACATCATATATCATTTTCTTTGAGATATTATGTCTCAAGGTGACATTACAATCAAAAAGATTGCCACAGTAGAGAATCCAGCAAATATGATGACTAAGCCCATTCCGCTACTCAAGTTCAAACACTCTTTGGACTTAATTGGTGTTTGCACCATTTGATTAAATCCTTAGGGATTTTTGTGGAGAAGATAGCATAAGAAGCTTTTTTGCTCATGGCATGAGGGAATAGAAGCCAAGGTAGAGATTTGTTATTTTTGTCTTGCATTCTTGAGCTGACTCGCACCTAAACCATTTTGAGTACTTTTGGAGGTTTACCAAACGACACTTGGACCTAAAAAACCCCTTTTTTCATTGACTAATCGATACAAGAAGTTTCAAAGGATTTAGAGAAAGTCAGAAAATGGCCTATCGGCACACGTGTGTCGATTGACACTCAAAGGGTACAATCAGCACGTAGGGCGTGCTGATCGGCACACGGGGCCCAATTTCACGATTTTTGCCTCTTTTTCATATTTTAGGATTTAAGAACATTATATAATGTATTATTTCGAGAGAATGAATGAATAGGAGTGGCAAGAAGTGTTCTTAGACATTTGTGAGCAGGTATTAACACTCCATTTTGTATTCTTCATCTTTTGATAGTGAATCTTTTGTTGTGTTTTGGCCATAGACGTAGGCTGTTTGTTAAACTACGTATATTTGGTGTTCTCTTTTTTTATTGTATTTATTTCTTTTCATTTCGTTATTTCATTTTCCGCTTCCATTGCACAACAAATGTATTAATTTTTTTGGAAAGCCTTATAAGGTGATGTGTTTTCATAACGAATTCATATATCCAAAAATTATCAGCGGCATGCTATACTAGAATAGTAATTAGACTCAACAAATTTAATTCATTCACATACATATATATATATATATATGTGTATGTGAATGAATTAAATTTGTTTTAATTCAGAATCGTTAGGTGGATAAATTAAATTTGTTTTAATTTAAAATTATTTTGCTTGAAATCATTTAAAAATATACTTCTATTTATATAAATGAGAGATGATAACGAGCTTAGCAAATTTCAATCTCATAGTGTAGAATTGAATAATATTTTTAAAAAATTTCTAATAGTAGAATAATATAATGAATGTATGCTTAAATGTCATTTTACGTATTATGATAATAGTAAAATAGTCTCAATGAATATGTGCTTAGAAATGACCATATCACACATACACTACAAGAAAAATGGTTTTTGGCGACGCACAGTATTGGCGACGCACAAAATGCGTCGCCAATAGTCACTATCAACGATGGCCATTTGTGCGTCGCAAATAAAGGTGTATATTGTCGTTCCCGCCAAAAAAATTAGGGCGCCAATGATTTAGCGACGCCCCAAAAGAGTATTTGCGACGCACTGTGCGTCGCCAATAACCATGAAACTTTTTGCGAAGCACGGGTGTGCGCAGCAAATAAATTTTTTCCTTTAGCGACGCTTGATTGTGCGTCGCAAATGGTGTTTGGTACGGAAACGGTGCCGTTTTTGCAGATAATTAGCGGCGCACAGGAACTATTAGCGACGCACTGTGTGCGTCGCTAATAAGCCCGTATATATCACCTCTGTTTCTCGAATCTCTATGCGCTCTCTCATCAGTTTCGCTATTTCATATCTCTCTCTCTTTCCAACACGATCTGTGATTTCCAAATATCATCTCTCAGACGCTCGATTCGGTCCTTCGATTATCTCCGATCTCTTGGTTTTTCTCCGTCGCTCGGTTGCTCTGTCTGGATCGATCTCCGATCTCCGATCTATCACCATTTCACCGACTTTGAGACAATCAGGTTTGGGTTTGTTTTAAAGTTGTTTATTTTTCTTCTTGTAATATATGATTTTTGGGAATGGTTGGGCCACATGACCAGGAAGTTGAACATCACAGTGATTTGTTGAAAATTTAAGATGAAAATAGTCTTTCACATCTCTGTTCATATATACACATAAAATTTCACTGTGAGTTATGTATGAAAATTTAAGATGAAAATAGTCTTTCATAGCTGACTTAAGAAATGTGTCATAAATAATGGCAGATCCAGAGTAGTGGCCTCTCCTGACCCTCCCATATTCGAGTTTAATTTACCACACTTATAACTTACGAGTTTTGAAACTATCTCATGAACATAAAATAAATTAGTTTAGTAAAATTAAGATATCAATTCTTTTTTTTAAAAAAAAAAAAATGAGTTCATTGAGTGTAAGTCAAGACTTAGCCTATTGATATAATTTTGAAAAAGTTTAAAATGGATATTATTTTTGTACAAAGTAACTACTTTCATACTTGAACTTATATTTTCATGGTTAATAATCTGATCATTTTACTATTATGCCAAATAATAATGAAAGAAAAAATTTAAATTTAAATATCTCAAATTTATATATATATATATATGTGTGTGTGTGTGTGTAAAAGAAAAAAACACAAAAGAAAGACTTCTCAAATTAACTGTTCATGGAATACTTGAAAGCATCCTTGCTATCATTAGTACTTTGGCAATAAATAGGAAACTTGAATCCAAAAATATATAAGAAGGAATTATTCTTTGTTACTCTTTTTCAATAATACTAAATCTTTCAAATTTATGAATCAAAATTTACATTTTAAATAAAATAATATAAGATTATTGATATTTATTTAATATTCAATCAATAATTTATTGTCACATCGTTTAATATGCAAATTTTAGTACACAAAATTAAGATAAATAATATTACTCATTTTTTTTAAGGTTTTGGTTGATTTTTTTTAAAAAAAAACAATTAGATTTTTATTTTTCTTAGAAATATGACAACTTGAAATTTAGCTTGGAATTTGGGCAAACAGAAAGAATTTGAGTAAATGCACCTTAAAAGAAATTTAGCATAGCTTTCTCTTCTAAAGACCATTAATTTAGAGCCTTCAAGTTTAGGGTGTGCCCTAAGATAATTTGTAGCTCATGAAGCGAGTATAGTCCCTTGATTTAATAGACTAGTTTATTATGTTAGAGATTCAGTCTGTGATAGTGATATTAAAAAAAAACCTGTCACACATGAAACAACCACATTAGATGATATCCGTACTAGTAGTGGTAGGGTAGTGCAACGCTCTCGTAAGATATTCAAATAAGAAAAAATGTCACAAATTCAATAATTATGATACCTTATTTCATCTAATAGATAAATTTTTTAAGTTGAAGACCCGATGGATAACACCTCCTTACTACCAAATGTGAAGTGTGAACATGATGACATGCTTTTTTTTTTTTTGTTCATAGATTAAAAATAAAAAATAAAAAAGTAAACATGCTTTATAAAAAAATTTGCATTCATATGATCATGCGCCGTCTGGTTGCCTTCAAATTCTTTATATAAAAAAAGAAAATTTGATAGAAATATCATTATCACAAAATTTAAGAACATTGTGTCAAAGAAAGTGAATCTATGCACACACTCAATATGGGTCATAAATTATATTAACTTTTTTTACATTACATGATAAATTATAGATACTCCATTCCGGTCAATTTTTTTTAAATGACAAAATTACCCATTTCAAGTTTTTTTTTTTCTTGAAATGGGTACCAATTTTTTCTAATTTTTTCCAAAGATATTTTTTATTTTATATAAAAATAAATTTAAGGTTTTAATAAATATTTATTTAAAAATGAAAAAAAATCAAAAAAGTAGTCAAAAAAAAAAATCATTAAAGTGACAGTTTTGTTATTTTGAAAAAATTTGACTGGAATGAGATATTTGTAATTTGAAAAATAAAGCAGGAAAGATTAGTTTAGTTTAAAAAATTTAAAAAGAGGTCAGTGAAATTGTCAGAAACTGTAAGAAAAATTAGTATAATTTACTCTTTAATTATTGAATTTGTTTCTTGTATTTTGAACTCTTCATCTTTTTGTTATTGAATTTGTTTCTTGTATTTTGTACATGGATATAAAAATCATTGCCTAACCAAATAATTCTGAATTTGTTTTGTTGCATTTTTAGTTTTTCTTTTGATTCTCTCTCTATGCATGTTTCCCTTTCAATGTTGAAAATGATGTAATCAACTAGCAACCACTTGAGACCTAACTCGGCCCAAAAGAAATAGCATAAAAAAGAAAAAAATTGAAATTACCAAGGTTCAAAGCACATGTAGGGTAGTCCGAACTACAATCTAACCGTTATTTATTATTTTTCTTATTTTTACTCCAAAATTTTGATCCAATCTAAAATTCTCGCTAAAATTTTCTAGCCACCCTCTAATTTTTGTTTTTTTACTGGTTTTGTCTTGTAAATTACAATGTTTGATATTTGGGTCTAGGTAAAGCTCAATCACAGACCATAAATTAATTAAGTTGGACCTAGTTTCTCTACACCTCCATGCCCCATCTCATATACAATTATTTTTACCTTTTTTTTTCTCCCTACAATAGAAGGCATATTGTATGATTGTTATTATTTTATAGGCTCATAAAAATTTCTCAATTTTGAAGTTAAAAACCACAATAAATTATTTAATAATTATATAAATAAAATTGAAAGAAATAAATAAATTATACATTCTTTAGCTGAGAGAGTGAAAGTGAAACTTATGGCTTTTCTTTACGCTTTTCTTTAGGAGAAGTTATGAGTTTTTTTTTTTTTTTAGATGGTCAGTTATGAGTTATCAATTAGGCTAGTCTTAATAATTAATAGTATAAAGATTTTTTTAAAAAAAACTATTAATTTCTCTCTTCTAAAATAGGATATTTCCTCAGCCAACAATGTGTTTGTTGAATGTTATTGATTTGATTTAATTTTTGGAAGAAATAATCCTTGAAATGTCTTCCTTAATTTAGTGACGTCATAATTATCTTATCATCTTAAAAAAAAAAAGTATATAAATGTTGAACTTTAATATTATCTTGAGAAGTAAAGTATCCTGATAATAAAAAAAAAAAACATATAAAAACTGCTATTTACTTTCTGATGATGGTAAGAGGGAAGCAACTTCCACATATATATATATATATATTGTTTAGTTTTGAATTTTCTTATCAGTGGTGGTGCAAGTGTAGTTTTATTAAGTCAAATGGACAAGTTAATGGATGTAATTTGGTATTATATTAGCATCAACATCAATATTATATTTGTATTGGTTGGGTTGCTTTTGTGAGGGGTCAAATTAATGTAGTCGCTTCCTTGTTTTTAGCTTTTAGTTTTCATCATTGTCACTCGGCAGTATTATAGTGGCCATTCAATCACATCAATGTGGTTGAATACTGTCAAACCTGCTGACTCAGCAGTGTACGTTATTAGTAATTTTGTTTTGATATTGGAATATAATTACCCCTTTCTCTAAGAAAGTACAAGCATAAATTAGTGTTGATTCCATGAATCAACCATTTTTATAATTAAACGATTAAGAAACCAATTATGTAATTGCATTCATGTAAGCCTAGCCCCGTTCGGGAGTCATTTTCATCACATGTGAATCTTGTCGCGAAATTTATTCGCGATTGGACTCGTGTGCATGAAAATCGATTCTTGAATTGTCCAGAGAGGACAGTTCGGGAATGCATAAATCTTCATTGCAATCAATAGCGCATATGCTTGAATATTTCACTATGATAAAATTTCAGCACGGTCTCCTATTGTTCTCTGGGTATATATTTAGGCGTGTTAACGTCTATCTCGTATACTTGGAGAACCCTGGGGAGATGCTGCCGAAATTTTGTCCGAGTGGAATCAAGCATTTGATTGCTGCTGATTGCAATGTAGATTGTGCATTCACGAATGGGATAGGACCACCTTACCCTTTAGAGAGAAGTTGGAGGTGATAGGATTCATGTTTCATATTTATAACGAGTATCATTTTTGACTTGTATTAGGTAGACGAAAATGGATAAGAGTTGGATGGACTTGAGGGGCAGGCATTTGCTAGGGTATGTGAAGGGGATCAAAGATTTTATTGAGTTTGCTCGTGCATCTGCAGATGGGAGAAATAGGATAAGATGTCCATGTAGGAGGTGCAATAATAGGGATTATATGCACATAGATGAGGTCAAAGAGCACCTACTCGAACACGGGATGGACAAGTGGTATACGTGTTGGGAATTTCACGGGGAACGCCGTGACGTACGAGTGGTATTTGATGATGAAGAAGAAGACGACGATGTTGACTTTGGTGATAATGTTGGGGTTGGTTACGAAGGCTTGCCACAAATGCTGGCAGACTTGTAGGGGGCTACAATTGGGGCGAGTAGTCACAGAAGTGACACGGGACCATCGACCGCATTTGAGTCGTTGTTGAGGGAAGCAAGGCAGCCATTATACCCGGGTTGTGATAAGTTTTCGAAACTGGACTTTCTCGTGAAACTCCTTCATCTTAAGACCATCAACTGTTGGAGTAACAAATCAGTTACTATGGCCATTGAATTGATTAAAGTAGTGCTTCCTACTGGGGAGACCCTTCCGAACTCATATTACGAGGCGAAAAGAATATTAAGAGATTTAGGCCTCGGGTATATTCCCATACATGCTTGCAAAAGCGATTGCATGTTATTTTGGAAGGAGACTGAACAATTGAAGGAGTGTACGGTGTGCCACGAACCTAGGTACAAGCTGAATGAAGGAAAGAAGAAGACAATTCCGCACAAGGTGCTTAGATATTTTCCCTTAAAATCGAGACTACAAAGGTTGTACATGTCTCAGAAGACAACAGAAGATATGCGGTGGCATAAGGAGAAGCGTGTTGCTAAGGAAAATGTATGTAGGCATCCGGCAGATTCACAAGCTTGGGCTGAGTTTGATACAAATCACGAATGGTTTGCAAATGAGCCGCGTAATGTACGACTTGGGCTGGCTAGCGACGGTTTCAACCCGTTCGGTGACATGAGTAATGCCTATAGCATGTGGCCGGTGTTGCTTGTGCCGTATAACTTGCCACTGTGGAAATGCATGAAAAAACTATTTATCTGCATGTCGTTGCTTATTCCAAGGCCGAAGTCTCCTAGTAATGAAATTGATGTGTACTTGCGTCCTTTAGTGGACGAGTTGAAGGAATTGTGGGAGGTGGGAGTGGAGGCATACGACGTCTCTAAGAATGAGACATTTCAATTGCATGCCGCGTTACTTTGGACCATAAATGACTTTCCAGCATACGGGAACTTGTCTGGGTGGAGCACTAAGGGGTATCTGGCATGTCCAGTTTGCAATAAGGATGCATGTTCCCTACATTTGTCAAATGGGAGGAAGATATGTTACATGGGCCATCGTCGTTTTCTACCGCCATCGCATGGCTGGCAAAATCGGCAGAAGCATCTCTTTGATGGACAAATTGAGCACAGATTGCCACCTCCATTGTTGTCTGGTAAAGACGTGTTAGCGCAATTGGCAGTCATCCAACCAGTGAGGTTTGGGAAGATACCGGGTAGTAAGAAGAGGAAGCGTACTAATGTGGACTTAAATTAGACGAAGAAGAGCATATTTTTTGATTTGCCATACTGGGAGACTCTTAATTTGAAGCACAATTTGGATGTGATGCACATCGAGAAAAACATATGCGATAATGTGCTGGGAACTGTAATGAACATTGAAGGGAAGACAAAAGATAGTGTTAAAGCCTGGTTGGACTTGCAGGAGCTAGGAATAAGGAAAGAGCTGCACTTAATACGTAGCGGTGATAAATATATCGTGCCTCCTGCACAGTATACGTTATCATCCGCAGAGAGAATGAGGATTTGCGAGTGGTTTAAATCGGTGAAGTTCCCAGATGGATACGCATCGAATATATCTCGGTGTGTAAATGTTATAGATGGGAAAATATCCGGATTGAAGAGCCATGACTGCCATGTCTTTTTACAACGACTTCTTTCGGTTGCACTACGTGGGTATCTCACCGATCACATATCAACTACAATAACTGAGTTGGGTTGTTTCTTTAGAGAATTATGTGCGAAGGCGTTAAATGTGAAAGTACTTGACAAGCTCGAAAGGGATGTTGTCGTGATCCTCTGCAAGTTGGAACAGATTTTCCCTCCAGCTTTCTTCGATATCATGGTCCACTTAGCGGTGCATTTGCCTCATGAGGCAAAAATTGGCGAACCTGTCCAATACCGTTGAATGTATCCAATAGAAAGGTACATTTAATTTTGTCAATTGTGTTATCTATCCATCCTAACTATTTTAATCTATAACTGATTAATTATCAAAACAGATATTTGCATACATTGAAGCAATATATGCGTAACAGAGCACGACCGGAAGGGTCAATTGCTGAGGCTTACATTGATGCTGAATGTCTCACCTTCTGCTCTATGCATCTTGAAGATATTGAGACAAGGTTTAATCGTCAAGAGCGAAATTCTGATAGATGTCCAAGGCAACAACGAAATGGCCTTGCGGTGTTTAATCAGACTGTGCGGCCAATAGGTGCCCGTATATACGAATGGTGTCATCCTCAAGACTTGGAAAGAGCCCACTACACTGTGCTCAACAACTACGAGGAGACATTGCCATATTTTAAGTAAGTTTATCGAAATCATTGCAATACTACGTTAATATACAAATGTAAGTTACATATAACATATCTCATCTTATGCAGTGAGCATACGCTCGAACTTCAGAGAGAACATGTATCAAGTTCTGATCTAGAGCAAAGACAGAAAAACTTGTTTCCAAAGTGGTTCGGAGATCACGTAAGAATAGGTTTCAATTAATTGTAATTGTATTAGTTAATGCATTTGTATTCAATTAATTTTGTACTTGTACTGAATTAATAGATGAATCTATTACGCCACCAACAATCTCCTGAGGCGTACGATCAATTATATTCCTTGGCATGTGGTCCTGATCAAAGGATATCCCGCTACACCGGTTTAATTGTTGATGGTGTTCAATTTCACACGAGGGAACGTGAGGTCATCCGACGAACACAGAATAGCGGGGTCCTTGTTGAAGGAGATGGTGACGGAGGACAAACTGTAGAGTACTATGGTGTTTTAAAAGACATCATACAGTTGCATTATTGCTACGGTCATTCTGTGTATATTTTTAAATGTGATTGGTGGGATGTAAGTAATAAGAAGACTGGAATGCAGATTGATAAGCACTTCATAAGTGTTAATACGTCACGTATGACATTTAAAGATGATCCGTATGTTTTGGCATCAGTTGCAAAACAAGTTTTCTATTTGAAGGACACAAAAATAAGAGGTGATTGGCATGTTGTCCAAAAAATAAAAACTAGAAATGTTTATGATGTCCTAGAAGTTGGTGAGGGAGATGAAGAGTTGGAGAGGATTGAGGAGGCACTACAAGAAGAGTCTCAAACTGCCCACGATGGTGTTGTCCGGCATGATCAGGAAGATGTTAGTTCGTATCGGTTGAATAGAACTGATGTAGAACCAATTCATGTCGTAGCTTCCGACGTCACCAATACCACACAATTAGATCCGAGGGATGCAACGTTCATTAATGATGATGACGAGGAAAGTGATTTTGATGATGAGACATTGTTAGAGTATTGTACCGAGAATGAAGAAAATTCAAATTCAGATGATGATACAAACTCAGATGAGTAATTGTAATAGGTGTTACATGTGGTAAGACCAAGTGTAATGGATATTCAATTTTATACTGTAAACAAATGTAATTTTTATGATGTAATGGAATTTACTTTTAAACTTTTGTTTTAGATATGGTTGGACCAGGCTCACGTAGACGCGCAGCCCCGGTGGACCCATCGACCCCTTCCCCTTCCTCTGTAGGATCGACCGATCCTGCAATTGATGGTATGGATAGTTCCATTTTGTATTAATGTTTATATAAATATGATACTAATTGTTTCTATTTTATTGTTTCTAAAGCTTCGGCCACCACCAGTGCTAGATGAGGGCGTGGTAGGTCGAAGAATCAGAGTTTGCTGACACAGATGGAGGCAGCAGAGGGTGCGCGACTTCGGATTAAGCTACCTGAGGGCTTGTTGAAGCCCGTTGGTGGGTGGGCACAGCAGTTCATCACAGAGGTCGGCATCATTTGCTGACTATGCGCCCCACTCTATATTACTGACTGGAGTCACGTCACTCAGGAGGAGCTACAAGCTATTCATGCGCAGATCTTGGTATGTCTTTTATTATTGTGTTGAACTAAATTTTAACATTTCTAATGCCGTAATGTTTTGACAATGACATGCTTTACAAGAGAAGTTTGACATCGATCTCCACCTACCTCACGTAGCAAGGGCTGTGGATCGTTACCTGGGAGTCCGTTTCAGGGACTATCGACACCATTTTCACATGCACTACGAGGCGGAGGTGGCAGTCGGTAGAGAGCCCCGTGACAGACCCTACAGGGGGGTAACGGTGGAGGATTGGATGTTACTGTACGACCGGTTCGCAAGTGATACATTCCAGGTAAAAATTGTTCAAATTACTTTTGTTGTTTGGTTTAAATCAGTATCATTTATACTAACCTTCTTTGTTTTGGCCAAGTATAGGAACTAAACAGGAAGAATAGCGAGAGTAGAAGCAAGCAGAAGGTGACCCACTGTGGTGGATCACGTTCTTTTGTACAGTATAGGCATGATATGGTAAGTTAATAAATGTATCAAGTTCTGATTGTATAATCTATTCATGAAATCACTCTTCATAAACTACTATTTATTTGCTCCAGCAAGACCAGGACACCGGTGCACCACCCAGCCCCATTGATTTGTGGCACAGGACGCACTACAACCCCAATAAGGGTTGGGCTGGGCCTGAAGCACAGTGGTTTTATGTAAGTTTTTATATAACTTGCTACAGTATTACTAATTTAATATTAATCTAAAGTTATAAAAGTAGTAACATATATTTATGTTTTTATAGGAGGAGATGGTCCGACTACGTGATAAGCCGACACCTGAGGGTCAGGATCCGTCGACCGATGACCAGATACGGGAGACTATTCTGGGCAAGAGGCGTGGCTATGTGCGTGGCTTAGGGACTAGGATGGTGCCGACGACATCGTCCTTTGAGAGTGATGCTAGGGCACACTCAGCTACGGAGGCAGTTTAACAAGAGAATGTAGTGCTGCGTCAGAGACTAGATAGCCTCGAGGAGCGATATTCCGAGCTACAGAGTCTTTTGCAGACGGTGCTCAGCCAACAGCGTGACTCTTCACAACCTTGGTGAGTTTTTAAAATTATATACTTTCGTGGATTTATTATTTATAGAAAATGCTCCGAAACCACATCACACACCTCAAAAATGATAAAATATACTTGCACGAACTTACGGAACTCGGTTCCGATGCCCGGTTTGAAACTTATGCAAGTTTCAGCTCCAAAAAGGCCATTTTGGGGTTTTGACAGACCAAAATGCCGGATATCAGCCTAAATGCACTAAAACCACCTCACACACCTCACAAATGATAAAATAGACTTGTACGAACTTACGACATTCAGTTCCGATGCCCGGTTTGAAACTTATGCAAGTTTTAGCTCCAAAAGGCCCATTTTGGGATTTTGACAAACCAAAATGCCGGATATTGGCCTAACTACACCGAAACCACCTCACACACCTCACAAATGATAAAATAGACTTGCACGAACTTACGACACTCGGTTCCGATGCCCGGTTTGAAACTTACGCAAGTTTCAGCTCCAAAAAGGCCTATTTTGGGGTTTTGACAGACCAAAATGCCGGATATCGGCCTAACTGCCCGAAAACCACATCACACACCTCAAAAATGATAAAATAGACTTTCACGAACTTACGACACTCGGTTTCGATGCCCAGTTTGAAACTTATGCAAGTTTCAGCTCCAAAAAAGCCCATTTTGGGGTTTTGACAAACCAAAAATGCTGGATATCAGCCTAACTGCACCAAAACCACCTCACACACCTCACAAATGATAAAATATACTTGCACGAACTTACGACACTCGGTTCCGATGCCCGGTTTGAAACTTATGCAAGTTTCAGCTTCAAAAAGGCCCATTTTGGGTTTTTGACAGACCAAAATGCCGGATATCGGCCTAACTGCACCGAAACCACCTCAAACACCTCAAAAATAATAAAATAGACTTGCACGAACTTACGACACTCGGTTCCGATGCCCGGTTTGAAACTTATGCAAGTTTCAGCCTCAAAAAGGCCCATTTTGGGGTTTTGACAGACCAAAATGCCGGATATTGGCCTAACTGCACCGAAACCACCTCACACACCTCAAAAATGATAAAATAGACTTGCACGAACTTACGACACTCGGTTCCGATGCCCGGTTTGAAACTTATGCAAGTTTCAGCTCCAAAAAGGCCCATTTTGGGGTTTTGACAGACCAAAATGCCGGATATCGGCCTAACTGCACCAAAACCACATCACAGACCTCAAAAATGATAAACTAGACTTGCATAAACTTACGACACTCGATTCCGATGCCCGGTTTGAAACTTATGCAAGTTTCAGCTCCAAAAAGGCCCATTTTGGGGTTTTGACAGACCAAAATACCGGATATTGGCCTAACTGCACCGAAACCACCTCACACACCTCACAAATGATAAAATAGACTTGCACAAACTTACGACACTCGGTTCTGATGCCCGGTTTGAAATTTATGCAAGTTTTAGCCTCAAAAAGGCTCATTTTGGGGTTTTGATAGACCAAAATGCCGGATATCGGACTAACTGCATCGAAACCACCTCACACACCTCACAAATGATAAAATATACTTGCACGAACTTACGACACTCGGTTCCGATGCCCGGTTTGAAACTTATGCAAGTTTCAGCCTCAAAAAGGTCCATTTTGGAGTTTTGACAGACCAAAATGCTAGATATCGCCCTAACTGCACCGAAACCACCTCACACACCTCACAAATGATAAAATAGACTTGCACGAACTTACGACACTCGGTTCCAATGCCGGGTTTGAAACTTATGCAAGTTTCAGCTCCAAAAAGGCCCATTTTGGGGTTTTGACAGACCAAAATGCCGGATATCGGCCTAACTGTACCGAAACCACCTCACAAATGATAAAATAGACTTATGCTACTTTATGTCGTTCTTACTATTTATGCATGCAAAAAAAAAAAAATTATTCACATTTTATGTTCATATATATTTAATAATTGTTTTAATATATGTCGTTTGATCTTCATTTCAGATTGATCGGGGATTATTGTCGCGGTGCTGTCTTTATGTTTTGCATCGGAACTTGTTATTTTTATTTTTTATTTTCATGGACATCTGTAGTAACATTTTGGAGAAAATTTTTAATTTTTCTATTTAGTGATGAATGGTACTTTTACAATTGTACATAATTAGTTTAATATATATATATATATATGAATGTATTTTTCTGCTTTAAAATATTCATTTCAGAATGCTTGGATTTTATTGTATATCAGGATGGATGATTGATACAGGTTTAAACAGGAACAAAACAATATTAAAACAAAGCAGATATGGTTGTAAAAAAAAAAACACTTTTAGCGACGCACACCATAGCGTCGCTAAAAGTCTGAATTTAATTTAAAAATTCAAGTATTAGCGACGCCATATTTTATGCGTCGCTAAAAATCACTTTTAGCGACGCACAGTGTGTGTCACTAAAAGTCTGTATTGGCGACGCATCACATCGGGCGTCGCTAATACTCACTTTTAGCGACGCCTACTGTGCGTCGCTAATACTGATTTTTAAGCGACGCACACTACACTCTTGGGTATTATTGGCGACGCATGTATCCAATTATTAACGACACGCTATGTGCATCGCTAATAGGCACTTTTAGTGACACCAACGGTTGTGTGCGTCGCTAATAGTATTAGCGACGACACTTTTTGTGACGCCTTAGCGACGCACGTTTGTGCGTCGCTAAAGGTCTTTAGCGACGGACAATTGCACTATTAGCGACGCACAGGCGCGTCGCTAATAGTGCATTTCGTTGTTGTGATATAACATATATGTAGACATTTACCAATAACAAACATAGTTCAAAATCTTGAGACATGGATGTCTGTCATAATTAACTTAAGCTAGTGCATGCACTTTATTATGTAGAGCAGGCATATAAGACTTGTCGTTTAAGATGGGCTAAATAAGGCTTTTAGGCCTATGTTTATATATGGACAATGAAAAGTTGCTAAGTAAGGGGGTTGAGAAACTTATGCCAAAAGTAGGCAAGAAAATCAAGTGTTATCGAGGGCACGCATGATAGATGAAAAGATACGTTATCGAATGAACTGTTATTGGAAATTAAAAAAAGGGTCATTTTGCTTATAAGTGTATTGAATCAAAGTTGACCATTTTATTCAAAACAAAAAAAAAAAGGATTGAGTAAGAGGCATTAAAATGGCGCGTATAGAGCGTAACTTTACATTGTTCATAATGTTTTGTATATTGTGCACAAGTGGTAGCATAAGAACCAATCGTTACAAGAGTGAGCAGATTAATTTTTTTGAGTAACATATGGCCATCTGATAAACGAATTAGATATTGGTGTTTGACCAGTCGTTTGGTCCATCTCTAGTCCAATTAATTTTTGTTATTTTCTTATCTTTATTTTTAGTCTTTGGAGATAAATGGAACTATTTATTATTTGTGAATAATAGTTGATTGTAAATTGATTAGTTTGATCTACTCCATGTTAGAAAGCAACTTCATTATATGAATATGACAGTGGCTTTGTATCATAGATTATTTGAGTAGTTTTAGAATTATCTCTTTATGATTTTCCATGATGTTATTTTTGAGAAATAACATGGACACATTGAATTAGATGGAATGACTAGATTAGCTTGAGAAGACTTATTAGGGTCACTCGCAAAAATTAGCCTATCAATGTATAAACCTAGTTTAATTGGAAAGCCATACAGAAAACCTTTTATAAGGTAGACCAACTCCTTATATATTACAGTTAGTTCTGATAGCATATATATACGAACTCATGATATTTTAAAAATTAGGCATATAATAGAATCACTTGTTTTTTCTATTTATAAAACTCCCTTTTTAGACCCATCCTTTCATCATCTTCTTTGTCTTAGGCTTCCCTTCTTGGATTAAAAATAAATTTCACATAATTTATCACTTCTAAAAAAACCATTGATTATTAGTGTTGTTAGCTCCTCAAGGTTCATTTGTACAAATTATATTTTCCCATCAAAGCTTTAGAAATGGAACAATAAGGGAGAAAAAGTGAAAACAAAACTTGATGCACTAAAAATTTAATGCTAGAAATTCTCACATTAAAATTTTGTAAACAAAAAATATCACATACGTTTTGGTGAGGTCTAAAATATCTTCCTATTTTTCATTGAATTTATTCTTGTAAAAGGAATACTAAAAGGAATACCCCCTTATTAATGGTATTATGGTCCACTGACGAGATTTATAGTAGGAGAAGAGGGTAAAAACATTAATTATGAGACAGAGGAGAGGAGAATGTGCAACCTTTCTTTAGAGAATTCATGTAGGAGGAGAGAGGAGAAGAGAGGGTAATGTAATTCTCCTACTTTATTAGGAAAAAATAGAGAGAGAATAATAATGTGCTATTTTAGTATCTGAGTAAAAAAATATAATAAATGAATTTGCTTGTTTTTGGAAAAAAAAAAAAAAAACACAGGTAATTACTGTTGGTGAATTAGGAAACTAGGACACTCTAGTTATTTAAGTGTATAAGTTTAAGACTCTTTATTTCCTTTTCCAGTTTTTATTTCTACCTAGAACTCTTTATGACTCTCTTATATAAAAAGGTCCCTATTTAGTTTATTTATCAATTTAATACAGAATAATTATTTTGTTAACTTTATCATAGTATGAAAATTTAGGCTCTAAATCGCTCTCTACACTGATTCTTTTCCCAACATTCTTTTGACTTGCTTCTAGTTGTGTAACTCTAACAAATACATCATCAAACAGTTACAAATCGTTGCGCATTGCCTTGAAACGCAATCTATCACTCACGACTCCAATCATAAGGCATTCTTTTAGACTTTCGAGCACATTAACAGAGAGTATAGGAGTACTTTCCAAAGCCAAAACAATCGCCCTAAATAGGGCTGCATTCCTCACGCACCACCGAAAGGTTCTGCATGCACACGCCCAATCACAGACAGCAGTACCAAGCGCTGTCCACATGCTGACACGCACCTACATGCACATTCATGTGCCAATTTCTAATTTGTTAAGCTATTTCAGCCCTACCAAGACGTGTATCATCCACATGTGTAGCACATCATCAACCACATGTTAGCCGTATCATTAAACAGCTTAACAACCAGGTCAATAGGGATCCACCCAAAACTATCTCGTTATCATTGTGTGTCACATAGTCAGCCAACGTGTTTGACACATCAATAGCCACGTCATCAGACAGCTCATCCAAGACGTCTGCTCTTGCTTTGCCACGTCAGCTAGGGCAACACAATCTGATCAATTCAACAGATTTTTTCCTCAACTGGTTCAAAGCTCTATCGACCAACTCTTGACTGGTTCCCAAGGTTTTGATGGCCTATTCTCTCCAATTTTTAGGTCTATTTTGTCTACTTTTGCTTCCAAAATTGAAGTTTTTCTTATATCTTCTTATCATTGAGGTTCATTGGCACTACTTAAGTGTGAGATTGCCCAGTCCATTTACACCACTCTAGCTGGCACCATCTATTTGGTTTCAATTAATGTGCAACTTTCTCAAGAGACATAAGCTTTGGTTCTATGTCTCTGGAGATATTACTAAACTATAATATCTCAACAGGCAATTACTATATATGTAATCCTTGTGCTCATCTCCTCTCACATTTAGAGAGCAAAATGAGCTTTAAAATCCCCGCCTCCCTCCCTCCTTTTGTTTCGTTATTTATTTTTAGACCAGACATAAAACACACCCACCTTCTTTTTCCATCTCTTTCTTTTCCTTTCCCTTCCCTTTCTTTTCAACACCTACAATCCAAAGGCACTATGAAGAGGATAATGAAATTATTGTGCAAAAAAGTATGAGGAAGCGTGGAGTGAGGAGCGCCGCAGCAAACGGACGAAGTATAAGAGTGAGACAGTGAGTTGTAGTCAGCTAACAGCGATGCATTATGAAGTCTAATGCACTTCTGAAATATAAAATTGAAAGCATGCCACTGGTTGCGCCACCCACGCAGAATACAGACTTGAAAGTCGTTGCAGTAGCGTTCGATATCATCCATCTAATCTAATTGGTTTTTCCATTGAGTTTTGACATTCACAGACCTCACCACGTATCTTCCAGTCAAAGAATTGCAAAGGCCTGTCTGCCGGTCAAAGAACATAGATAATAGGTAGAGAATGTAATGCCCCAAATATAGATTTGGGTGGATGAAAGAAAGTTATGCCAGAAATAGAAATTTATATGTAAAAAAATTAATATTAAAATGTCCAAATATTAGTGCTTAAATAATGCTCAAATTTATGTATGGAGTGAATTTGTCACGATGAAGCACTATATTTAATGTGAGTGTTTGGATACTAATATTTGGGACATGAATCATTGTTACGTGAAAAATTATGAATGATTAACATTTTATTTTTTTTAGTTAGACAATAACAATAATTCAATACTCAAATATTTGGTATCAAAATAATGTTCAATACTTACATGAAATGAGACTCGTCATCAGGATTTACATGCATGTGAGTGCTTGAGTATGGTTGGAGCACCAAATTTGAATATTCAAAAATTAATCATCAAAACATAGGGATGTACAGTGGTAAAAAAGAAATATTATTGATGTAAATGAAATGTAAGTACTTGAACGTTTGTTCCTTCGGCGGCAGTTTCGTATGGACATATATATATATATATATATATATATATATATATATATATACACACACACTACATGTGATCCAATGGAATTTCCATAAAACTCGACCGACAGGTCCCAAAAATTCTTTGTTAGTGCGAGGACATTCATAGACTTTTTTCCCATGGCTTCCTCTTCTTCTCATTTCTTCATCAAACACTCATTCTTTCATATTCTCCTCGCCTTAACTATTTCGACTCCGTATGCCATTGGATGCTATACAGCCATCTTCGGCTTCGGGGATTCACTCACGGACACGGGAAACTCCGTTCACCTCTCAAACTCCACTGAGCCACCCCATTATGCTTTACCACCCAATGGAGAAACCTACTTTCATCATCCCACCGGTCGTTGCTGCGACGGTCGTCTCATCATAGACTTCATCGGTACACACATATATCCCTATATTATACGTAACGTACACAAATTAACACTTACACTGGTCCACTTTGTTACTCATATATAGTTTCTGGTTCATTCATTGTTTTGCAGCTCAAAATCTTGGACTTCCACTCGTACCACCATATTTTGGTGGCAGCAATGCAAGTGGGGCGGCGGATTTTGAAAACGGTGTGAATTTTGCGGTAGTTGGTGCTCCGGCACTCGATGATTCTTTTTTTGAAGAAAAAGGAATTCCAAATTCTTACATAAACATTTCGCTGCGATGTCAACTGAGCTGGTTCAAAGACTTGCTGCCATCACTTTGCTTCACATCTTCTGGTAAGCTCTGTCTGTGTCTGTCTATCTATCTATCTATCTATATCTATAAATATATATATATATATATATGTATTCTTAGACATCTTTGTCCAATTATTAGGCTAAAATCTAAGAATAATGCCATGCTTACGGTCACAGTTTACCAAAAATTATTTACTTTTTCATTTGACATATGTGATGCAATTCAATAAAACAGTGTCAAACCAGTGTGTTCATAATTTTTTTATTTTTTTGTAAGATGCGAAAGTAAAAATAATATCACTGAAAATCTAAAACTTTATTCCTCGATTAATATTCAATCACGGGGTGGATTTAGGGTGCCGCAACTAATATTTTAAAATAAATTGAGATTAATTTTATGTTTTTCAAGTTCTTAAAGGGTTTTCTATATTTCACCACACTACATAAAACTTTAAAGTCTGTTTTACAATTTCATTTGACTAGTTATATTAGAGAATAGATATTGGAGAAAATAAATAGAGTGGAAAACATTCCTTCGCTTTTTTAGACACCGCTCCAATTGCTTTATGCTTGCTGCGCTATCATTTCACAATTAAATTAGATAATAATTAGGATTTTGGTACTAATTTTAATAGATTTTTTTCCATTTTTTTTTTCTCTCTTTAGTTGATGGCTCAGTGTTTTGGGTACAAATTAATAATTTTTTCTCTCCTTCTTTGAGGCCATTATTCACATGTTTCTTAAAAAACTTTAATTAAATGCTTAAATGTTAAGGCACGAGTTCAATTCAAGTGGTGCAAATGTCCACACTTTATGCAAATGACATAATTTAATTTGGAGACCATTATTCACATTATTTCTGGTCTGAGTTCCATTGAATGACATATTACATAAAGTTCTTAATATTACTTTTTTTTCACTTTTTTTGGTAAGTAATAAATACATAGAAATGTCTTAAGATTTCTTGAGAAATAATTGATTGCAAATATTGAAGAAAAAGTACTCTCAAAACACCTTATTAGATATTTAGATAATAATTAGACAATTATACTTAATTAGTCGATCTTTGTCCCATAACTTCTCTAAATATGAAACCCTTAAATTTTTCATATGCCCACTTTAAGAAGCATTAAAAAATATAAAAAGAAAGAAAGAGATAGAGAGAAGCCCACGAACCGAAGAGAGACTCTTGATCATAGGAGAAGGCTCTACTTATGGTGTTGTTATAAATTAGGAGAATTTAAATATAAATTTTAAAAAAATAATATTAAAAAGTCTTTGAAATAATTTTTTTAATTTAAAAAATTCAAGATATATTTTTTCTATCTAAAAAATTTAAAAAAAAAATTAATACCAAAAACTCCAATTATTAACTTTCATCTTAACATTATTAGAAAATATTATTAATTAGATCAAAATAACGTTTAAGATACATTTGAAAAAATATTAAATAATAGATAAAACAAATTCTTCAATCCAAAAAAAAAAAAAAACATAACATTTTTTATTTATTTAAAATGCCTAAAAAATAAAATTTTACTTTATAAAATATTATGCTTTTTTGGGATTGAAAATTTTATTTTATATATTTATAGTTTTTTTTCCTAAAATGTATCTTGAAGGTCATTTTAATATAATCAATAATATCTTTTTAACAGTGTTAAGATGGAAGTTAACAATTGAACTTTTATACATTAAAAATTTATTTTAAGGACTTTTTAGTATTTTTCCTTAAATTTTAACTAGTACGTATGAAATTTTTTTAATTTTTTATGAGAAAAGTGTAAAATATATTTTATACATATACATAATATATACAAAATCGACTATTCGGTTTTGAAGTTAAAAATAAACTCTCGTCTTGACATTTACAAATAGTAGCTAATCAAATTAAGGGTAAATTACAGTAATCTTTCCTGAAAATTTTGATAACTACAGGGACCTCCCCCGAGAATTTTAAAATGACACTGACTTCTTTTATTTTTACTGAAAAATTATAATAATGCCCCCTCTAATTTTATTTTATTTTTCTAAAATGACAAAAATATCCATTTCATTTACTTCTTTTGGATTTTAAAAATTTTGATCTTTTTCTAAATGTTTTTTAAAGATATTTCTTATTTTATATAAAAATAAATTAAATTAAGATAAACAACTTTTATTTTTTTTCTAGTCAAAGAATATTTTAATTAATATTTATTTGAATATGAAAAAAAGTGAGAAAAAATTAGTCAAAATGTAAAAAATGTAAAAATGTAAAAAATAAATAAATAAATACAATGCGTATTTTTGTCATTTTGAAAAAAATAAGACTAAAGGGAAGGTTAATGTCATTTCAAAAATGTCAAGGAAAGTCCTTGTAATTATAAAAAATCTCAAAAAATATCAGTATAGTTTGTTCTAAAATTCATTACAATTGTTTGTCAAAACTCTCTTCTTTTTCCAACGCAATAAAGCTTGAAGGAGTAATGTGAATGAGAAAAAATAGTTTTCAAAACTACAATTATTAACTGAGATAATTTTAGTTGAGGCTAATGTTGGCGGTATTTTAAAATTTAACTTCTATAAATTATTTATGTATGACTCTACTATATTTTATTTTTAAGCATATAACATTTTTTCAACAATTAATATAGGCTTTGCTGTAGTAGTCTGTGATAAAATTGCATAGCATTGCGTGATAAGTATTTTAATAGAGTCAAAAGCTCCACACATAATGCAAAATACATTAAATGAAGTAAAAAAAATATTTATTGCGATCTCTTTCCTGAATATCATCTTCAACATATTTTGGAAAAATTTCAAAGCTAAACAGGTAATTCTTTTCTAACTCTTTTTTTCCCCCTTTTTGGCTAAGCATTTCATAAATCTTCAAAAAACATTCATTTGAAATTTTTTTTTCTCAATAAAAAAAAAAAGTATATATATATATATATATAATTGCATACAGACATATATATCAGGTAAAAGGTACGAAGAATTTATAAGAAATTGACGTCCATTAATTGTTCACCTAAATCTAAGTAATAGATCTAAAATATCTATCATCCACACTAACACCTAATTTTTCCTTTTTTATAAAAGAAAATAAGACAACAATATAGAATAAATTATAAATAACTATTCAAATGTTTTTATATATTAATACGAACCTCCTAAATTTTAATTCTTAAAATTTAACTGATGGCGTAGGCAAAGGGTGGGCTCGTGGTTGATCCAAATGAAAATAATTATCCATTCAAACAATGTGGATTTGTTGCCAAGTCACTCTATCACATAGACAGATGTTCGTATAAAGTATGTATATATATATATATATATATATATATATATATATATATATATATATTTCAGTTAATGTTTTCCTATTTAGGAAATCATGACAGGGATAGAGGGAGCCAAGGCCAAGGGAATTGCCCCCAAATTTTTAATATTTGTTTTCCAAATATTTCTCTTTAATTTATATTTTTTCCTCTCTAGATCTAAACTTTTTTACACATTATCTTTATTTTAAGTTTAATTTGAATTTTTTACCGACTTTTAAGGATTTTTTTTATTACCTTAGGTTTTTAAAAGTCTCATCTTTTAATTATTGTAAGATCCTAAAAAATTACTCTGATATCAAATATAAGATTTAAAATAACTCTAATACCAATTATTAAATCTAAATCATTCACTGATTATTGAATATACAACAAAAAGAAGCAAACAAATAAAAGAAGAGAAATTTAATAACAAAAACTTCAACAAATCTATTATTGCCTTGAACAAGCAAAACTATTATTTATTAAATAATATGTCATCAAAAGAATTTCCCACGGCCCTCTAATTCTCTTGGCCACCACTCTATTATTTTTGTGGTACACCACTCCATATGATTATACTGACTCTAAGTCTCACATATTTATAATTATACTGACTCTAAGTCCTATACTAATTAGGATATCTAATCTCATATAAACTAGTATATCTTATTTAATTATAATCAGAAAACTAACTCTCATTAGAATATTAGTCCAACTGCAATTAGTACTATCTAAAAAGACTACAAATATTATTAGGATTCAATAAACCAAATTAAGAAACTTCCTAAAATTTATGAGCTTGGTTTAATTGGCCAACAATGTCTCTCCTTAAACCAAGCTCGCCAAAGTAGCTTCACCTAGCACTTTCATGAGCAAGAATCTTCAAAGCAATTTCTGTCGCTGTAAGAAGATTTTGTGATAGCAATCTGGAACAATAATCTGTCTTCATCTTGTACTTGGCATACAACTTTTCAGCTTGTTCAGCACGATTAAAGAACAAATCCATTCTCATCCTATTCAAAATCAAAATCAGTAAAACAATTATCCGTGTCAATAATTTCATCATCATAATGATGCAAAGCCTGCCAATATTTTAGAATACTAAAATCTTCTTTCGAACAAAATCTATACCAATAAAATTATTAATATCCAAACCAATATTGTAGTACGACAATAATTTATCAACGCCGATGAAATCACAAATTTCAAACAACTTGGGCTTCTCAATTTTCAAAAATTCTTAAACCTCTAAAAATTTTGTCTTCACAAAATCAACATGGTCTCGAATAATAAAATTCTCAATACTAATAAAATTAACAATATCTGGATTAGAACGTTCTTCAATTTCACTATGTTTTGATTCCAAAGTGCTTGGCAAATCAAACAAAATAGCAAGGCCAAAATCTTCAACTGCATCAATGCCACAACATGCAAAAAAATTTTCTTTTTCAACAATTAAATTCTCAAACTGAGTAGATTAAAATAATTCTTCAACATCTCTTAATTCACTGAAAGCAATTTCTAACAAATTCAAATTTTCATCACTATAAGCCAAAGTCAAACTTTCAACCATACAATTATTTTCATCTTCTAAAATATTTCTTTCCTCACAACTAATATTTTCTTCCTCTGACAAAGCAGTCAATATCATATGAATCTAAATTCAACACATTATATGAATCATCTCAAATTGGAATGAATTTTAAAAATAATTTTGAACCATCAATCTCTTTATTTTCTTCAAACTTATCTCTTTCAAAATCAACCACCCTAATATATATCTATGGGAGGTTCATAACCATTCCACAGTTTATTTTATATACCGAAATAAGATCAAACCTAAAACTTATATAGTGGTGGATAGTTTTGTGTGCAAACAAAATTATTCAATGTGCCCAATGTATTGTCTTCCTTATTATTTGGTAGAACTATTTAACTCTTTTTTCATAAAGTTCTTTTGATCAATGCTTCAATGCAATATCCAATACATTAAATATATTGCAAGCATTACTCTTAAAATCTCAAACTTTTGTCCATTAACCAAAACTTTCTCTATAATTTTAAATTAACAATTTATTTAAATCACGTACTTAGGTTTATTCAAAAATTGATCTCGTCGTCCCTTTTCTTTTCCTTCAATCTGATCAAGCTGGCCTCCCTATCGATTAAACCAGAATTTCTTTCTTTTTTTTTGCTTCACAAATATTTGTATCACCGCAAGATCTTTTTTTCAATCCAAACAGCCGTTGAATTTCAATCAAAGAGCTCTTCAACAAACCACTCAAGACCTCAACCTTGAGTAACACGAGAATTACAATTCTCTACAAACAATTTAGGAACAAGACCAAACTTTGTCTTTCAAAGCTTCCTAAGATCGAGACAAGACTCTGATAAATTATCCCCAAGATCGTAACTGGCTTTTCCAATAATCCCAAGATTGTAATTGGCTCTTCCAACATCGAACTTGGCCCTGATAAGTTACCTCAAGATCGTAACTGGCTCTGATACCAAATGTATGACCCAAAAATTACTCTGATACCAAATGTAGGATTTAAAATAACTCTGATACCAAAATATTGAATCTAAATCATTCACCAATTATTGAACATAGAACAAAAATAAGCAAAGAAATAAAAGAAAAGAAATTTAATAACAAAAACTTCAACAAATCTATTATTGCCTTGAACAATCAAAACTATTATTTATTAAATAATATGTCATTAAAAGAATTTCTCATGGTCATCACACAGCCCTCTAATTCTCTTGTCTACCACTTTATTATTTTTGTGATATACCACTCCATATGACAGAGACCTACATATTTATAATTACACTGACTCTAAGTCCTATACTAATTAGGATATCTAATCACATACAAACTAGTATATTTTATTTAATTATAATAAAAAAACTAACTCTCATTAAAATATTAGTCCGACAACAATTAGGACTACCCAAAAAGACTCCAAATATTATTAGGACTCAATAAATCAAATTAAGAAACTTCTTACAATTTATGGGCTTGGTTTAATTGGCCAACAATTACACTTGTTATCTACTTTGTAAATTTTTTTATATCAATGAGTTTAATTACTTATCAAAAATATTTTTAATCAATGTTAAATTTTACACTTATTTAAATTTTAAATTTACGATCAAATATTTTGTAAAAAATTTGTCCCCCTAAAGTAAATCGTTAACTCCCATGACTTTTATTTTAAGATAAGAGAAAATAAATTTTAGATAACAAAATTGAGTAACAGACCTTTTTATTTAGTTTTCATGACCATTTTTACCATTCACAAAAAATCATAATTAATCTTCCTAAGTCGGTGGGGTTGAGTTTCTTCATCCATCAAAGCTTGGGCTCCAACGAGTAGGGGGGTTGAACTCTCACTATTTTAAATTTTAAATTTGTGATTGAATATTAGAAAATTAACGGGTGAGTTTGGTTTTGATTTAAAATTCAAGTAAATCGAACTAACTTGAGAATTGAACTCTCACTATTTTTTAAAAAAACTAATATGTATATATATGTGAGTATTATATATATTATACTGTACATATATATATATGCACTGTATATATTATATGTGTCATATATATATATATATATTTAGATATAGATATATGTACTGTATACATATATATAATATACTATATATATGCCATGTATAATTACATGAAACCACTCATTAATATTTTTAAACAGTTAAGAATTTATCAATTTTGAGAGAGAGAAAGAATAAATTTTGAGTTTCACAATTACTAAATTGCTTATGAAGTGTCCACTAGTTGTCATGGTTATATAGTTTATCATTTTACTAGTTTTAACTTATAATATATATATCTTAAACTAAAAATTTGGGATTAGTTTGAAGACCAAAAAAAAACCTAACTTGAATAGGTCGGACCAACCCAACCTAATCCAAACTAAATTTTTTCGGGTTGGTTCGGTTCTATTCTATTAGACTTGCGGTATATATATATACTATTTGTTCTTTTCCAAATGGATATATATATATATATATATCTATATATATCTATATATATTAAACTATTTTGTTCTTTCTCATTCTCAACTTGTCAAACACTCATATTCAACCCCTAGTGATCTGTTAAATTGACGAATTTTTTATTACCCAATCCATTTATGATCTGCTAACTAAATGAGTTATCTATAACCGTTAATTAGTAAGTGAGTTAAGGCAGATTAACGAATTTAAGTAACATTTGCAATCCTAAATTTGATAATCTCACTCCTTGCCACCATTCAAACAGTTGCTTTATCAGCCAGGACATACCCACACAAGACCCCACCAATCAATAAAATGAACCCATACCCTCCAGGCCTCCTTGCAAAAAAGAAGATGATTGACTGATTCCTTTTCCAAATTGCAAAAACACAATCCCTGCTCGCTTTCATTCAGAATACCCTATCTAATAAGGAGATTAGAAGTTTTTAACCGATTTTTCCAAGACAGCCACAAGAAGAATTTAACTCTTTGAGGGGCGGCATTGTTCCAAACCATATCCAACGACTTAATCTTAGGACCACGAGAAGAAATCAAACCAATTGTAAATTGATTTGACCGAGAATACTCCTGAAGAATCACCCTTCCATCTGAGACTATCTGGAACATTTTATCTAACATGAAGAAAATTGCCCAATCTATTTTTTAAAGCCTGAAGACAATTATTTTCCCAAACAAAGAGTCTTCTTCAAAAATCCCCAGACCATTCAGAATTAGAAGCTGAAATGAGGTCCCTAACTAAGATTTCTTTATTTACCTCGAGGCTAAATAGCCTTGAGAAAGAGACACTCAAAGAAAAATTCCCACTCCAACAATCTTTCCAAAAGGAAGTTCTAGAACCATCTCCAATGGCGATTTCAATATTTTCCTTAAAAAAGCTCACCAATGAGCTGAAACTTCCATTAGAGGAAACTATATCAAACCACATCTTTGAAATTTTATAGTTTTCTAGACCATAAGGAGACCAACGATTTACAGGAAAATCATACTTTTCACATATCAACCTTCTCCATAAGGAATCTCTCTCAACTCCAAACCTCCACCACCATTTTAGCAAACAGCATCTATTTCGATGCTGCAAAAAATAGCACCGACGATTCAACGATTCGGCAACAGGGACTTACAAAAAAAGAGAAGGAGGACCCTCCGACGATCAAGTCAGTAAAGAGGGAATAAAATATAAATAATATGTGTAAAAGAGAGTGATTGTATATGTGATTGAATGTGTCTTTGAGCATACCTAGCCCCTTTATTTATAGGGTTGGGAGTCATTGATTTTAGCAATTTCCTATATTGAATAGAATTCCTTTCTTGTTTGACAAGGTTAAGGGATATGTGATAATCCTCCCGATTGGGGTAAGATTTCTTTCCTATCTAAAAGACTTGTGCTCCAAGATATATTCCTTGTTCCGAGGTCGGAAGTCTATGGAAGACGGTGACCAGTTCGGAACCCCTTCTTACAGATACATTATTTTCTCACCACGAGGTCTGTAGTACACAGGTCGGTACCCCACTGTTCTAGAGGCAGTGCTGGATGTGGTGTACTGTTCGGAAACCCCCTCTATTTTGGAGGCTAGTTCTGGTCATCTGTCTTGGAGGCAGCAGTTCTGGAGGCAGCTCTTCTGTCCAGCTCTGGAAGTAGCTCTGTTGTCCAGCTCTGGAGGAGTCATATACCTCTAAACCCCCGTGCCTGTTTGTTCTGGATAGGAAAGCCTTGGTCTGTACACGTGTCATGTTCGAATTGGTCCGTCATTTTATGGCTCATCAGTTACTCCCCCCCCTCCGAGCCTCAGTTCTGTGAGATTCGTGCAGAGTTGAGGTTAAGATTTTTGAAGAGTCACGCGTACTTGATGATTCATAATATACTGTCCTACAACACTGGGGGTCTCCACATTGAGTGAACCCTACCTAAAGAACTTGTAGTAGATATGAGGCTTTAGGAGTCAATACGATGGACCAGACCTGGGGGTCTGTGCATTAAGATGGACCAGACCTGAGGGTCTACACATTAAGATGGACCAGACCTGAGGGTCTGTGCATTAAGATGGACCAGACCTGAGGGTCTGTACATTAAGATGGACCAGACTTGATGGTCTGTGGACTAAGATGGAAGATGGACCAGACCTGAGGGACTGTACATTAAGATGGACCAGACCTGAGGGTCTGTGCATTAAGATGGACCAGACCTGATGGTCTGTGCCTTAAGATGAACCAGACCTGAGGGTCTGTGCATTAAGATGGACTAGACCCGAGGGTCTGTACATTAAGATGGACCAAACCTGATGGTCTATGCAATAAGATGGACCAGACCTGAGGGACTGTGCATTAAGATGGACCAGATCAGAGGGTCTGTGCATTAAGATGGATCAGATCAGAGGGTCTGTGCATTAAGATGGACTAGACCTGATGGTCCGTGCATTAAGATGGACCAGACCTAAAGAACTTGTAGTAGATACAAGGCTTTAGGAGTCAATACGATGGACCAGACCTGGGGGTCTGTGCATTGAGTGGATTAATCCTAAAGAACTTGTAATAGAGACAAGACTTTAGGGGTCAATAAGATAGAAGCTTTGTAGAAGAATCTGCACGATCAGTAGAGTAGACAATTGATAGATCTGTAACACATAAGCAGTCCAATAGTAAGGGTGCCTGTTGAAACAGCTTGAGAATGCTTGTAAAGTCCATTGCACTCGTACTCCCTTGGTTCATTAGCAAGTGCACCGTAGTAGGGATACACACAGTACAAAGATATAGCTGGGTGAGTTGCCAAAAGTTCTCCAAGCAGGGCTTTGAAGTCCTCTTGAGTGAGATATTTAAGATTTGGCCGTACGATTTAAGATTGTAAATATTCGGGTTGCTAAACCCTTCGTCAACATATTGCCATTGACCCAAGAATCCCCTCTGCTTGACAACACGGAGAGAACTAGATGAGCTTCTTGGTAAAGCAGAAGGAGCGCTTCCATCAGGAAATACGAAAACTAATGAATTGCTTGTAACTGCATTTGAGCTAGAAGATGATGTGGCAGCTTTGTGGAGCAAGTGTTGGGTTGTGGGCTTTCTCTCCAATTCCACGGCCTGAGGAGTTGTTGAGAATAGTTGGATATTCAGAAGTCAATGGTGAAACTGCATCTGCTCATCATAAAGAGAATCTCATTGGTTATGATGATGGAGCTCATGCAGCCAATGGTTCAGGCAACGAGAATCATGTTGACATTAGAGAAGACATAATGAATACTGCCACAACTGGTGCCACATCATCAAATGAAAGGTCATTAAATTTAAATTTGACAATCGCGGGGGGTCCTCCACCAACGAAGCAGAACTTCAGAGCAAAAATTTCTTCGCCTGTTATTGGATGGAATTTGAGAGCTCGGATTTCATCTGATTCAGATTTTAGGGATCGTCCTTATGTTTCTACAAGCATTGAGTTGCCATATTTGAATTATAACATCAGTGAGCAAGAGGATTCACTTAGAAATGAAAACAACTGTCACTTGTCACCGGAAGGAGCAAATATTCGTGGGCAGGGCAGGGATCCCCCGACACTACACTAGTTTCCACAGTGGAAAATCCTATGTAGAATCCTCCAAATTTTGTAGAAGGCCCTGGCAAAGATGACGAATTGCTAGACAATACTGAAATTGTTGGAGCAGTAAGTTCAGTAGTAAGGGATCATAGTTGTCCTCAAGCTGTAGATCCTTCTATTACAACCCCGGATGTTGATGTTACTAGTAAACCACGAGTTGATAGCTAGAAGGGTAATGGAATCAAGGCCAGAGTGCAGCCTCAAAAGTAGCAGCCTCCTTTGAGAGCAGAGAGACTGCGTCCAACGTGGTCGTTTGAAAAGCCTTCACAAGAGAGCTTCTCGTAAATGGGCCACATTCTGAGGTGTCGTAGGTGGAAAAGTGCCATAGGCTGCTACTGCTCCATAGGTCGGATGGGCAGTGAAGGCTGTGGTGCTACCTGATAGGGTAGGGCTAGAGCTAGTTGCCGGCCATGCACTTCTGATGCGTTGTCGGTCTCTTTGGAGTCAGAAACTAGTGGTGGAGATCTCTCCTCATTCTGTTGGGAATGGATTGTAGTGGAGGACTCTTTCTGTGCAAGCTGGAGATTGGCTAGTTCTTTCTGAGTTTCAGCAAGTTCTTGCTTGTCTCTTAGGATCGGTACTGCTCTGTGGACCTCTTGTACATGCTTCTCAAGAAATTTAAACTTTGAATTGGCTTCTCCATGGTCACGAACTAAATCAGGCCGCATTTCTTCAGTGAATTTATCGAGATTGTAGCAGTATAATTCCAACTGTGACAGACGTGAGCCGATTCCCTCAAGAAAACGCATGAGATTGTTATCATTTTTTTTATGGTGTTTTCAACAGTAAAGATCACATCTTGGTTAAAAGATTCTTCTGGTGAACTATATGAGGAGCAAGAAATAGTGATGATCTTGCCATTCTGCTTTTATGAAATTCCTTGGAAGAATTGGTTCCAGTCACACGATCGGAGTGACTGCCATTAGAATTTTCTTGATTGCCTGAAATCTTTGTAGGAGTGAAGAAAAGTTCTTTGGCTTTTAGAAAAAGAATCTTTTCTCCAATCAATAGAAAGATAATTTGAAAATTCAAATAAAAGAGCTTCAGATAATTGTGGAGCAGCAGCAATAATCCTTTTGGTAGAATTATGTGCCACTCATGGCAAAGTGAATAGAGTGTAAACTGTAACAGTGATCTGGCAGAGACAGCCTCTAACACTGTGTGAATGATCCACCAGTAGCGCCCCAAAAAGATCGACGCATGCCATAGAAAGGGGTTTGCACGAGTTTTACTTCTAGCTAGAGCCAATGAGATTCCACAGCTCTTGTTCTCCTTTGGCCAACGTTGGCAAGGCTGTCATTTGGTATCTTTTTAATTTCAGACTAAAAGTTACGGCAGGCTGGTGTGAATCCCAACAGACAAGATGTTGGATGGAGGGGAATACTCTTCCTCCGCAGCTATGGCAGCAGAGTGTTCCACTAGCTTGAACTCGCTCTCAAAGAAAAACAGCAAAAACAAAAGGAGGTTTAGTGACGAACAGATTAGATCATTAGAAATAATCTTCGAGTATGAATCCAAGCTCGAGCCACCTGGTAGAAATTCAAGCGCCCCCCAGCAAAGAAAATGAAGACTTCTGGTTTAGTGGGCCTCACGAGGGGGAAAGGTGTGAGAAAGCTGACCCTGGGATTCGCCCTGACACAACCCACGTGAATGAACAGATTTCCTTATCAAATTTCCAAATCTAATCTCAAGTCTCTGAGCATAGCTCATCGGGAGCCCCAGCAGAGGATAAAACATGGGCCTAAATTCAAACAGGCTCAGAGGGTCTTGTTGTAGTTGGGCCCAGACCAAAAAATAGGCAGGCGTTCGAGCACATCCCTATCTTTAATAAGCCGTAAACTCGAAAGGCAGAATGGGCCAGAATAAGAAGGAGCTCAAGCTCAAAGCTTCAGAGCTTGGATCCAACTGCCCTATAACATATGTCTTTGTACAAAAGGATGTGTTGTCAATTTAACAAGTTTACATTCTTGACAAAAGAAATATGAGTGTGGATTGTCACCTAAATTCTTACTAGAAGCGTATACTTTAGATGTGAAATGGATACATGACCAAGTCTAGAATGTTATAGGTGAAACATGAATGCATGCTTGTTCTAAAAACATTGTATAAACGTATATTAAGTTGTGCCAAAGTGTAAGGAAACCTTAAACAAGTAATCCTCCATGTACAAATGATTGAATTATATTTACCCTGATTTCATGAAAAGAAAATGGATTTTTTTGATAAAAATTAGACTTCAACTACATGCAAGGAAAAGACTAGTGAACACCTTTTCTATCACATTTTTTTTTTTTTTTATCTCAATGCATACATCAGTGCTTCTTATTTTTTTGAATCATCAAATTGGATCTTTGGGACATATAGGGAGAATTTTGGACCAACATATTTCTATCCCCTTGTTACTTGCATATTCCATTGTTTCTTGAGTCAATGATGCATTGTCGTATTATTGTTATATAGTTGGTGTTTATTTTCTATGAGTAATTAATAATTTGATATTTTTTCTTACTAATTTGATAATATATTGTGCAGATTGTAGTAAATTCTTTCACACTTCTCTATTTATTTTGGGAGAGTTTGGAGGCAATGATTATACCCGTTCATTCAGTGCAGGAAAAAGCTTGGAAGAGGTTGAATCATATGTACCACTAGTTGTTGATGCTATTGCTTCAGCCACCAATGTAAGAACCTAACTAAAATATCTAGAAAAAGTGCCTCATGGTATAAGTAAGGAGTTTTTGTAACTTCCAACTCATATATTCGGTAAACCAAACTCCAATATATAGGCAATAATACGTGAGTCTAATAGTTCAAATTAAGTGTTCTAGGTAGCGTTGTTCCAATTATTTTAAAAATATGTTTTGAGCTATAGTGATGCAACACTAAAGATTTTCTCAATGAATTTTCTTATTTCTATACACAAAGTAGTGAGATCCACTAGAATAAATACACGTGGAATCACTTGTCTGTGTTAAGGATTGAGAAGATTCGTTATATGTAGCATTTTTCTTTCCGCAATATTATTATTATGATTCTATTTTCGCAATAATTATTATTATTATTATTATTATGTAGGAGTTAATTGAACTCGGGGCAGAGACAATAATGGTCCCCTGGGCTCCTACCACCTGGCTGCTCAGCCGCTGTTCTAACAACCTATAGAACTTCAGATATGGAAGCATATGACCCCACAACCGGCTGCCTTACCTGGTTGAATAAATTTGCTGAGTACCACAATGAACATCTTCAGATAGAGCTAAATCGGATTCGAGAACTACATCCTCATGTTGCCATTATCTACGCAGATTATTATAATGCTGCAATGAATTTATATCGTTCTCCAAGCAAATTCGGTACTTTCACCACTATTAAACTTATACATTTCCAAACTCAATCTCTCGAAAATAGTTGAAACACATACCATCAATACCAATTTTTGACACTAAGATTTAACTTCATAATTTTTTAATCAAATTAACTATAAAATGTTTCATTCATAATGTTATTGCAGGATTTACTAAAGGAGCTCTTAGTGCATGTTGTGGAGCTGGTGAAGTCCCATACCACTTCAACTCATCTGCTCCATGCGGCTATCCACCATCATTTGCTTTTGATGACCCTTTTTTGTATGTTAATTGGGATGGTCCACACTTAACAGGAGGCAGCTTATCGATTGATTACCAGAAGTTTATTGGAAGGACCATACACCATTCCTCATATTAACACCTCATGTGTTTCCACAATTGTGAGTGCTGAAGATCCTAATTTTGGGTAGCTAAGAAAATAAGATAGCCTTATCCTGATTCCCATAAATTTATATAAACCATGTATTGAATAAAATTCCAATGATTTGGTTAGCCACGTTTACATTTCTTTTCTATTGCTGAGCCTAATAATAAATTTTTTTTTTATTATTTAAGATTGAGGGATGAAAACCGCATTCCACTTACGCTCTACATATATCTAATAAAGGAGTCAATATCCTTGATAGCAATTGAATTGAACTTTATGTAGCTTCTACAACAATTGTTTTTTATTTGATGAAATAATATATTTACAAATTTACTGTATCATTCTTCCTAATTGAAGATTTTCTAAAACCTATATATTTTCTATTGAATGGAATTCAATGAATCTATCAAAGTCCTTATTCCAAATCCTTGCAAAGAGTTGCATTTGAATTCCATATTCCTAGACCTTCTAACACATACAAACTCTCCGTGCTCCCACTTCAGGCCAAAGATTTAAAAAATAAAAAATAGGAGCATCCACAATTAGAGAGGAAAACCCAAAGCAGCATCGGATTCAACAATTACAAATCTAACATCAATATCTTTGCATAATTGGTTTCCTTCTTGTTGGATTTTCTCACATCGCCCGTCTCTAGCTCCTCTAGTCTATCTATATGATAGGCTTGCCCCTATCCTTAACACCCTGAGTTTTAAGAAGCTGAATGGGCTGCGCCTCCAATTTCAATATGGCATCAGTGCTAGGCCAGAGCCTAACTTTGGGCTAGAGGAGTCGGGGCGCACTCACTTGGCCTCCCTTCGCGAAAATGTGCTCTAGGGAGTGTGTTGGATTGTCCCACATTCGCCCGTCCTAGCTCCTCTGGTCTATCTATATAGCAGACTGCCCCTCTCCTTAACACTTGGGTTTTAAGGAAGCTGAATGGGCTGCGTCTCCAATTTCAATATGATATTAGAGTCAGGTCAGAGCCTAACTTTGGGCAATTTCAATATGGTATAAAAGCCAGGCCAAAGCCTAACTTTGGGCTAGAGGAGTCGGGGCAGCACTCACTTGGCCTCCCTTCACTGGCAATATGCTCTAAGGGGGCGTGTTGGAATTGTCCCACATCGCTCGTCTCTAGCTCCTCTAGTCTATCTACATAGTAGACTGCCCTTCTCCTTAACACCTGGGTTTTAAAGAACTGAATGGGTTGCTCCTCCAATTTTTAATATGGTATTCAGAGCCAGCCTAGAGCTTAACTTTGGGCTAGAGGAGTCAGGGGCGCACTCACCTGGCCTTCCCTTCGCGGGCAATGTGCTCCAGGGGGCATGTTGGATTGTCCCACATCACTCGTCTCTAGCTCCTCTGGTCTATCTATATAGCAAACTGTCCCCTCTCCTTAACACCTGGGTTTTAAGGAGCTGAATGGGCTGCGCCTCCAATTTTCAATAATATTTATAATGCTAAACTACTCCTATTTTGACTAGGAAATAAAAACTCTTATTTTTATACTAATCCTACTACAATAAAGACTAAAAATTTCAATAAAAAACTACTAATTCCTATATTTTCTAAATTCTTATAAAACAAAGAAACTAAATAAATTAGGAATAAATTAAATTGAAAGCTAAATAATCCTAAGTACAATTCTCAAACAGCCTTTCTTATTTTTAGGGTCTCATATCTGTCCTACATCACTCTCTCCCACTTGAAAACAACTCATCTTCGAGTTAACTAGATATATGCGATCACGAACTCGTCCATAACCCGACAATAACGATTGAATCTTTTTAAGGACAATTGAAGACTCAAAGTTTTCTACTACCACATCTTTCACAAAGTATACAACTTTAAACTCTTCTTTTGATGATAATAATGTTCCTATAATAAAACAAAAATTATCTTCTTATTCCACCATAATTTCAATCTTCTTAGAAGCATTATAATCATATTTCATAAGTTCAAGTTCATTCTCAAATTTAGTATTGACTATTTCATGGGGATTTTGTCATTCTCTTGCCACAAAAGAATTTGTAGAATCAATTAGTTCCACTAAATCCATACTTTGATCAATTGATTTTGAACCTGTTTTCTTCTTCTTCTTTATTTTCTTCCAACTCCTTGTGATGATCTTCAAGACATGGAATAATTGGATCTTCACTTTTTATGACAAGAGAGTCTTCTATAAGGATGGCCACGTCCTTTGTAAAAGATTGGCACATCTTCCAATAGTGTAATTTCTACAACATTACACTTAAATTAGGCTCAACAACTTTAGATTTTACTCAGTACTTCTTTCTTGGTACTTTCCCAACTTGGCCTGTATTCATCTTCTAAGATTTCCAAATAATTTTTTGGCAAAAACTTATTCATCAACATATTCATCATTCTTGACCATGAACAAATGAATCTTTTTCATTGCATTTGTCTGTAACTTCATTAATCAAGCCACCAACTTTTCACAAATCTAATGAGTTTATTTTCTGTCCAAAATTTCTTTTTTCTTCTGAAAGTCTTAAACCATAAAGACAATTATCCAAATCATAAATCCAATCATGAAAGTCTTCAAAATAAAAATTACTATCAAAATCTGGAAGTTTTTCGTGATTGCAAAATCTTCAGGCTGGCCTCAGACAAATCCTCCAACATGATTTCTGTTGACTGAAATATTTTTAGGAGCATTAAGATTGGGTCGCATGAATGTCTGTTGTATTGTACCAAGCTAATCGTTGATCTGTGCGAATAGTTGCTCCCACTCATCAATTATTGCTCATAAAGCCTCCGTCCCACAACAAACGTCAATGGAATTTTTTATTCTGTCTCTATTAATTGCTATCAAGTCAGGCAAATCCTCACTCTGATACCAAAGATGCGAATGGAAAAGTGGAAGGAGAATAGAACATGTCGAATTCCTTATAGAAAAAGTAGCATGGAGACTCCTCACCCAACAAGAGAAAATAATTCTCCAAAATTCGTAATTAATATTTATTGATAAAAAACATCATAATAATGACCTATTACATCATATTTATAGTGCTAAAATATTCATATTTTGACTAACAAACAAAACTCCTATTTTTATACTAATTTTACTACAATAAAGACTAATAATTCGAATAAAAAACTACTAATTCATATATTTTCTATTCTAATTCTAATAAAATAAGGAAACTAAATAAATTAAGAATAAATTAAAATTGAAACTAAACAATTTTAAAACAACTTTTTTATTTTTAAAGTCCCATATTTATCCTACATCACGTCTAGTGGTGTGTTAATCATAATATCATCAACAAAAGGTATATCCTAACAGAATCAAACTGTAGTTGCTTTAGATTGTCGAAAAAAATTAGATAATACCTATAGCAGAATTCATAAATTCATGACATATATTAGTGAATTAATAATTAATAAACATGATAATGAACATATTAATATATATATATATATATAATAGGTTGGAGAGAGTCAGTCTATGAAGTGTGTTAACTGTTGTCCTAAAATAATTGCGTCTTTCCTACATGAAAAGTGAAAACGGCTACAGATATTTGAAGATACAATCTAGTTAGCTCTAAGTAAGTCCCCCCAGGACTCACGTTCATTGAAAAAATTGGTGAATTGCCTTTCTCATATTGTCTAAAAACTAAAAATAATCAAACTATTTAAAATAGCAGAAAAAGAAAAGGAAAAAAAATTAGAGAGAACAATCACCAGAAAGATGTAGATTGGATGCACAAAAAGCCTCAATACTCCTAACCTTTTATAGGCTAAGAAAATAGGCATTATGAATTAAAGACCATTTAAGCTCTTTAAATAGCATTTAAATAGATGTTTGTAACAATTCACAAAATTAAAATATATATTAAACTTGATGAAAACTTATAATTATGGAAAAAATCAAAATTTTGAAACTTCAACAAAAAATTAATTTTAACATGTAGTATTTGATATCCTTCTGTTTTAGGTGTGTTATGGTGGTTTTGTTTGGAATAACTATTTAATCTCATTAATAAAATTCATCTTTTTACACTGTTAAAAAAAGGGTTGTAATTGGTTCGGATCCAAATCAGATATAAGATAATCCATACCCAATCCCTTTAGGATAATCAGCCATATGATCTAATAGGGGTAAATTGCACGTGCCTCAAGCAAGATTATGGATAATCTACCGTATGGCCCTCGCTATATGTGTTCCTTAGCTGACTCGTCTAGTAACAGAGAAATGAGAGTTTATTTTCAGACATGCACATGTAAGTTTTCATAGTTCCATTAAACATATGATTCCTATTCCAATGGCCTTAGCATAAATATTAAACCAATCCTTATTTATTTGTTTTATTTTTTATGGATTGGTTCGAAGTATTCTAGATCAGCTTACGTGTATCAGAGTAAGTTTTCTTTTTCGTGACAGTCAAACATTCCCTTTAGACTCATGAATTTAGCATGCAGATTTTAGAAATCAATCAATTAGAAATTGTTACCTAAAGTGATTGTCAAAAGTCAATAGAAAAATAACAAACTAGAAAGGACACATTAATTTATGTGATTTGATAAAGATGCCTACAACTATAATGAGAAGGATATCAAATCCAATATCTATAATTTTTTGTGATTACAAGAACTCTTAAGATATCTCTTCAATTACAATTGTCATAGACAATCTCACACACATAGTTGTGGATGCAAGGGGACAGAAGTGAGCCATGGCCCCTCCCAAAATTTTAGATAATACATTTTTTATCTTTAATTTTATTAGAATTATTTAGCAAAATAGGGCTTGGCCCCAATTTTTTGAACCCTCATAAGTTTTAATATATGTACTCAATAATAATTTGGATATTGTATTTGTTACCACTAATTTTTTAACAAAATAGGACCTCCATCCCAATTTTTATTATATATATATATATTCATATGAAGCTCTTAAATTTTAATGCATGTAATTTAGCTCTCCTAAGTAAAATATTTGGTTCCGTTATTACACAAACAATCCAAAAATGAAATATAATTTTGTATCTTAAAATCCCAATAAAGGGATCTTATATGATTTGGATTTTATCATTTATTAAGTGTTAGTTTGAGACTGCATGACCAAATGAAAATTGCATGGTTAACTCGCGGGACAATCCACATTGTTTTGGACAGTATTGAAAGAATTGCAAAATTGAGTCACAACTTTAAGTCACTTGCTGTCCCACCAAATACATCCTAAATTTGGCCATTGATGTTGCTCTTTTATGATCAGAAAGGCCTTCCATCCTTCGCAACCTGTTAAGAATTCGAGATCAGAGGATCACTGGGAAGGCTCAGGTGGTAAAGTCAGTAAAGAAAATAAAACTATAATTAAAAAAAAGAATTGAACATAAATCAAAAGCGTACCTCGTGATCTTATTTATAGGTTATAGATTTCCTAAGTTGAGTAGAATTTGGAGCCATAAAAGTAGAGATTTTAAGATATCTGAAGATAGTAGTTGCCACTTTGAACTTTGAGGTCGGTAGGATATGGAAGGTGGTGCTATGTTCTGAACCACATCCTTTTGAACCCCAAATGCCTGTGTGATCTAGATAAAACAATCTTTCTTGATTTGTACCCTGAAGAGTTCTATACAAACACGTATTAAGCTTTGAATATGTTTGTCACTTTATGCTATATCAGCTACTCCTCCCGAGCCTCAATTCTATGCGACCCATACAGAGTTGAGGTTAGGGTTTCTGAGGCGTTACACATGTAATAGTTATAAATGCGTCGCTCCGTGTTATGAGGAGACAATCATTTATGCGACATTCATTGTGTCCGCCGTCAATTGGAATTACGAGGCCATTATTGCTATAACCGCCATGACGGTTCGAAATTGAGGGCCTCCCATGTGACAACTGTTAGATCTTTATAAAAAGGCAGGGGGAGCATACTGATGCCCCTCCTTTCATCATTTTGTGCCTCTTGAGAACTTATCACATCGCTAAAGAAAACTTCGAGTAAGACGAACTTCGGTGTCTAAGAAGATCAACTCCAATCAACTCTGCAGTCAGGTTTGGTTTCAAATCTTTTTCTAAATTCTTCGTATCTTATTCCGTTCCTCTTCACTTTCTTATTTTGACCATGTCGGCCTCCAATGCTCAGTCAAGTATCGACTATGAAACAGAAGAGTCCTTGGAGATATACGACCAAACGAAAGTTAACCTTGTAGCTAGTAGCCCATCGAAAAATGTAAAAAATAGGATCATCAGTAACCCAACCCTTGGTTTTGAAGTTAGGATAGTAGAGGCCTTCATAGAACCTAGAAATATTATAGGAGAAACCTTGGGTAGACCTTACAAAAGGGAAGAGAGAGAAAGTGCAATGACTCATGGCATGATAGATACTTTTGACTTCCCCACAAACGTAACCTGTAGGGTGCCAGGACCCATAGATCACCCCTCCAGTATTGAGCAAGGCGAGATCTGTACTTACCTTGAGTGGTTCGAGATAAGGGTTAGATTTCCATTCCATCATTTTATTAGGGAATTTTTTAATTGGTTTAACATCTGTCCCGTTGATCTGAATATACATAGTTGAAGGCACTTACTAGGGTTTATAGTTTTAGGACACTTAAACAGTGTTGAGGTAGACCTCCCATTGATTAGGAGCAATATGGACATAAAATACTTAAAGCCGGATGACATGTTTTATATGTCTTTCAACAAAGGGTTCAGACCTTTCTCCTTTGTACCTACTTCCAACAAGACCTGAAAGAAGTGGTACTTCTTCGTAAAATGAGGATGGGAATTTGAGGACTTCGAGAGCTAAGTTTTAACCTTCCCACGGAAGACTGGGATTAAGGGTGAGGTCCCCTTTTTGTTCTACGTTTTTTGGGCTTTCTCATTTTGTTTGTTATTTTATTTTTTAAGCCTAATCCTGTGCTTCCGTGTAGATAAAAGAGCTTAGAAAATATCGATCTTCACAGTCGATATTCAACAGAAGTACAAGAGGCTCCTTCAGACCAACAACCATTCTTACGATGTCATTTTTTGCCCTAAGAATTTGATGGACGCTGATTTGGTGCGGGACTTGACCAAAAGTTTGAAGAAATCCTTGGTGACCGGATGGGTGCCATGGAAGAAAAAGAAGAAGGTTAGGGAAAGCTCTTCCCCTAACGAGCCTCCCCTTCAAGTGAAGAAAATAAGGTTAATCTTCAACTCCCCCGAGAGAATCGTCTTGGAGGATTTAGGGATTTCCCCTATTCAAGAGGCCCTTCTGCCCCCCGTGCCTTCTACTCTAAAGAAGAAAAGAGGGAAAGGCAAGTCTTTTGTTGTTTCCTCATAGTCTGATGATTCTAGTGTATCGACCGTGAAGAAGGCTTACGAGGACTCTTGGGCAACGGGGCTAAGCAAGTTCAAAGGGCTGAGGCCTCAGAAGATTGCCAAAGATCTGATGGTCTTTCACATGAAGGTGAGTTTTGTATCACTTTTTCTTATTTTTAATTTCTTGGTTCTGTAGTTTATACGTAACCTATTCTTACTTGATTATGTTGCTTATTTTTTCCAGGCTATGCATAGCTTGGCAGCCATCATGGACTCCCCTTAGGATCTCGAGCAAATTGATGCCCTCCAATCTAAGCTTGATGAGGCCAGATTTCAGTTAGGAACTACGCAGTCCTCGGTGGCAGCAGCCGAGCAAAAACTGAAGGAAACTACCAATTCCCACTCAATTCTAGAGTCCGAAAGGGATGCCCTTGCTATCAAATTGGAAGACCTCAAAAAAAGGTTTGCAGACTTCTAGGCTGCTTCTTTTTAAAAGGTTCAGGACACCGCTGAAGCCGTCAGAGCCCAAACTGAGGTGGATTTGTAGGCTGAAGTCCAAAATCTAAGTGGCGAGCTAATCGAGTATAGATACCGAACCTTCAGGGCGAAGTTTCGTAAGAAGTATCCTAACTTGGATCTGACTGGGGTAGATGATCTTGAAGTTTCCCAAGTTGAGATTGACACGTCGAATGCTGACGACGAAGAAAATGAGGTAGATTCAGAACTCTATCAAGTTGTTGCTTCAGAGATTGCCAAACTAGCAACAGAGTAGACTAAGGATGTTTTGTATTTATTATTATTATTATTTTGATCTTATAATTTTTCCATTTTCGGGGCAATATATGAAATTTTAATCATTCTAGAACTTGGGTCTTGTTTGATATCTTTATGGTATGTCTGACTTCAAGATAATTTCTTCAATATCAGGCCAGTGGAAAACATAAGCTCTTTAAAGACTCCAAAGCACTTATAAACTATTTTAGAGGTCTAAAAAATAAGATATACAGAATCGTAACATTTATAATTAAAACAAGGCTTCTCAAGTGTCTGCATACCGATAATTCATGATATACAAACCTATAACATTTGTAAATAAAACAAGGGTTTTCTAGAGGCCTATAAAATGGGAAAGATGGACCAGATCCAAAACACTCGTAATGAATACAATGTCTTGAGGGGTCTGTACATTGATAAAATGGGCCAGTCCTATAGTACTTGCAACGGATACAAGGCTTTTAGGAATCTGTGCATTGATTTAATGGACTAGACCTGCAACACTTATAATGGATACAAAGATTTTAGGGGTCTGTGCATTGATTAAATGGACTAGACCTGTTGCATTTGTAATGGATGCATGATTTTTAAGGGTCTGTGCATTGATAAAATGGACTAGACATGTTGCACTTGTAATGGATACAAGGATTTTAGGGGTCTGTGCATTAATAAAATAGACCATAACTCTTGCACTTCTAATGGATATAAGGCTTTTAAGGGTTTATGCATTGAGTGAAATGGACTAGACATGTAGTACTTGTAATGGATGCAAGGCTTTTAAGGGTCTGTGCATTGATAAAATAGACCAGACCTGTTGCACTTGTAATAGATACAAGGCTTTTAAGGGTATGTGCATTGATAACAAACTCTAGAGTGAATCAAAAGTAGTTTTTTATTAATAATACTTGCATAAATGTTCGATGTTTCAAGGTCTGAGTACAAGCTTTACAGTCGAATCTTTCAACCAATAAGTCGTAGGTCTAACGATTTTGGTTATTTTGTAAGGTCCCTCCCAGTTAGGGGACAGCTTTTCCATGGTGGGATATTTAGTGTTCGAAAACACCCTTCTTAGGACGAGAACTCCGAGCTGAAAATTGATGTCTTTTAACCCCTAGTTGAAACATTTTGCCATTCTCTGTTAGTAGGCTTTAGTCCTAATCCAAGCTTGCTCACGCATTTCTTCCAATAAGTCAAGATTCTCTACAAGTTGTTTGTTATTGGCCCTTTGGTCAAAGTAGTCTATCTTAAAGGTGGGCATGCCAATTTCGATAAGAATGATTTCCACGGTGCCATAGGCAAGTGAAAATGGTGTTTCCGCAGATGGGGTTCTTCTAGTAGTTCTATAGACGCAGAGTACTTCGGGGAGTTCTTCGACCTATCTTCCTTTGGCTTCCTCTAACATTCTCTTAATTACCTCGAGAATAGTGCGATTAGTAACTTCGGCTTGCCTATTAGCTTGAGGATGCCTTGGAGATAAGAAGCGGTGACTGATGTGCAGATCTTTACAAAACTTCCCTAATACCTTTCCAACAAACGGCGTCTCATTGTCAAAAATAATGACGCGAGGTATACCGAACCTGCATATTATATTTTTTTCAAGTGAAATTCCTTACTTCTATCTCTATTATATGGGTCAGTGGTTCAACCTCCGCCCATTTAAAAAATTAGTCAATGGCGACTAGTAGGAATCTTCTGTTCTGAGAGGCTTTTAGCAGTAGCCCTATAATGTCCATTCCCCATTGGGAGAAATGCCAATGACTCGTGATAGGGACGAGTTCATGATGAGGTTGATGTTAGTATGAGGCGAATCGTTGGCATTTGTCACACTTCTGGACATATTCCTTAGCCTGTTTTAGCATATCGGGTTAGTAGTAACCTTGAGTTAGTGCTCGGTGAGCTATAGTCCTACTGCTATTATAGTTGCCACAGATCCCCTCATGTATCTCAACTAGGACGTAGTATGCCTCTTCTAGAGTTAAACACCGTAGAAAGGGTTGCATGTATGATCTTCGGTAAGGTTTTCTTTAAAAATTAAATACCGAGCTGCCCTAATTCGAATTCTTCTGGCATGATTCTTATCATTTGAAAGTAACCCTTCCTTCATATACTAGATGATGGGAGTCAACTAATTCTGAGGTTGTTTTGAGATTTGAAGAGATTGTATTACCTCAGTACTAGGTTTTGATTGGTAGGAGATTTTGACCATTAAGTCCCTTTCCGGCTTGAGATGGGAGGCCATATCTGCTAAAACGTTGGCCCTAGAGTTTTGTTTCTTTCAATCTTTTGAATAGTGAAAAAACCGCTTTAGTGATTCCAGTAGCTTTAGGTATCTGGTCATTCTGTTATCCTTGGTGAATTTTTTTCCAAAACTTGACTCACCACAAGCTAAGAGTCAGAGAATGCGTCAAGATCTAGAGCTTCGCATTCTAGAGCCAGTTTCATCCCAAGGATAAGTGCTTCGTACTCGGCTTCATTGTTAGAGCCTCTAAATCCCAAGTTGGCGGCTTCGGTTACGACCCCATCAAGGGATTGAAGTGTTATACCCACTTCAGAGTCTTTGTCGGAAGATGAACCATCAGTGTAAAGCATCCATACCAAAGTGTCTGGAGTGGTTTGAGCTTTTGAATATGGTGTTTCAATGAACTCTGCTACAAAGTCTGCTAATACTTGGCATTTGATAGCAGTCCGCGGTACATAGGATATGTCAAATTCTCCCAATTCTATTGACCATTTGACCAGTCATCCTAAAACTTCAGGTTTATATAGGACTGATTTTAAAGGATAAGATGTAGAGATTATGATAGGACGGGCTTAAAAGTATGGTCTGAGCTTCCGAGCGGATATCACTAAGGTTAAGACCAGTTTTTAATTTCGGAGCACCTCGTCTCGATGTCTAGTAGTGCCTTGCTGACGTAAAATATAGGCCTTTGAGTTCCTTTGTCTTCCCTGACTAATGCAGAGTTGATGACACTTTCTGATACAACTAAGTATAAGAGTAGTTTTTCCCCCGGTACTGATTTTAAAAGGAGTTCGGGGGATGTTAAGTATCTTTTGAGTTATTGGAAGGCCTCTTCGCATTCAGGGGTCTATTCTAGGGCCTTACTCCCTCTCAAGGCTTTAAAGAACGGGAGGCACTAATCCATAGATTTAGAGATGAACCTATTCAGTGCTGCTATCCTTCCATTCATGCATTGGATATCTTTCTTAGTTTCAAGTGATTCTAGTTCAATCAGAGTTTTGATCTATGAGGGATCTGCCTCAATTCCTCTTTGGGAGACTAGAAAACCCAAGAATTCTTCTTCTGTGATCTCGAAGGTACATTTTTAAGGGTTTAGCTTCATTCTATGTTGCCTTGAGATATTGAACGTCTGGCTCAAGTACTGGATGTAGTCATTCTTTCGAACACTTTTGACAAGCTTATCATCAAAATAGACTTCTATTATATCCCTAATTTAGGGGCTAAACATTCTGTTTATAAGCCTCTGGTACGTAGCTTCAGCGTTCTTTAAACCGAACGACATTACTCTATAATAATAGAGACCTTGTTCTGATATGAAGGTTGTTTTATCCTGATTTAGAGAATACATTTGAATTTGATTATATCCAGAATAAGTATCCATGAAACTCATAAGTCCATGACCTGCCGTGGCATCAATAAGTTGATCAATTCTGGGAGAGGAAAGCTGTCCTTGGGACAAGCTTTATTTAGGTCGGTATAGTCAATGCAGACCCTCTATTTGTCGTTTTTCTTTTTTGCAAGAACTATATTGGCAAGCCATTCTAGGTAAAATACCTCTCTTATCATTTCAGCATTTAGCAACCTCTGGACCTCTTCATTGATGATTTTATGGCGTTCAGGGGCAAATGTTCACCTTTTTTGTCTTATCGGGGGATGGTTTGGATCTGTCATTAGCTTGTGAGAGATAAAATCAAGATCTATTCCCTCCATATCTCTTGTTTCCTGAGCAAATACCGAAAGATTATCTTTTAGGAATTTAACAATATCCTCTTACCCGGAAGGAGATAAGGTTGAGCCAATTTGTATGTACTTTCCCTCTTCTTCAGTGCTGATGAGCACTTTGATGGGCTCCTCCATTGGTTTGACTGCGCTGTAATACCCTGACCTGAATTATAACCGAGCGAATCATGCAAACTCGAGCTGATAGGGCTTTATGTTATGATATCGAATGAAATGGACGGTTGTGAAATCTAAATAGTTTCGAATATACAGATGATGCCGGGCAATACTCGAGAAAGCCATGAACGAACAGCGAAATACGAGTGCATATAAGGGTATGTATATTTATGCATACATGTCGATAATATGAAGAAAAAAAAGGAAAAATAAAAATAATAAAGAGAAAAATAAAATAAATAAAAATAAAAATAAAAATCATGTTATATATATATATATATATGGAATGTGGATATATATAGATTTCTGTATAGACAACTCTACTCATGAATTAACTACATAAATATAGATGTATATATATATATGGGTGTGTGATATATATATATATATATATGCTAACTACATATATAATGGCAAGTAAAATAAAGGAGGGGGTTACAATCAAAGAGAAGAAAAGAAACAGAAGGGAGAGAGAAGTAGAAATGGAAAGGTGGAAAGATAAGGGGGTGTTGGGTTAGGTTATAAACCTATGCGTTGAGTTGGGAAAAAAAAAACAAAGGAAAGACAAAACCAGAAGGAGGCAGAGGAACTGAAAAGGATCCCGAGGTGCAGAAGAGAAACAGGAGGAGAGAAGAAGAGGAAGAAGGAGAAGAGAAGGACAAAGAGGAGACGTCACAGTAAGGTAACGCCAAAACTTTTTTTGACGAATAATTTTTGAAAATTTTTTGAAGTTGCTTGAAGCTTTATTGTAGATGTAGAATCTTAATCTAGGAAGAAAAATATGAATTTAGGAAGAAAACGTGGGTTAAACGGTCAAGAAATGGGGTAGAAACAACCCATGATCGGAAAATGTAGAATTGAGAATTTCACGGTATTCAGTTAGTTTTGAGGGCTCAAAATGTGATAGGAATGTTTAAAAATGTGTTTAGGGAAGGTTAGGATAAAAAATGGCTCAAAATGGCAAAGGAAAAAAGAAAAAAAAATTCTAGAAATCAGTTTTTCGGCCACCTACACCAGAAAAGGTGATCAAAGGGCCGCCGGAAAACCATAGGGGACGGGGACTGTTTGGGTCAACGAGTCAACGGGTTGGGTCAGTTTAGAACCCAACCCACCGCACGGTCCAGTGGGCTACTGGTTTGCTTATAGGTGATTGGGGTTGTTTGGTTACAGGGATAGTGAATTGAAATTATAGAACCTATCTAGTACAATGATAGCTTATCCATGTATAACCTATCCACTGTTTGGTTAGGATTCAATTAGAAAAAAAAAAGAAAAAAAGAAAAGGAGTTGCAGTTAGAGGGACTCGATCCCCTAACGCGCATAGGCCAAGGGACTTATGCCACCAAGGGAACCCACTATGCCACTGTGGCACGTGTGGTTGTAATTCTCATTAAATAATATATAATATTAATTAAATTAATTTAGTTAATTATTAAATTAATTTTTGATATTTAAAGTAGTCAAGTGAATAGTGTAAATCTACTATTTTGGACCTTCTGGATCCAATGGTGAGGTCATTTTCACTGAAACAGGAGTCCCTGAAAAATAAAATACCCATAGAAATGCCAAATAACTAAAATGCCCCTAAGTTAAATGTGAGTCAAACGGATCCCGATTAAACTAAGTGAATAGTGAATCTTTATCATTTCAAACATTCTGGACTCAACGGTGAAGTCCGATTTGTGAAAATAGGTCCCAAAAAATAGAGACATGTAAAATGACCATTTTGCCCTTTTCGGTATAGAAGACCAAATTAGAAAACATGAAAGCCTAAATTGAATTTTTTTGACATTCCGAACTCAATAGTAGAGTCTAAATTAGTAAAAGAGATACTTGAAGTATTCAATTAGATAAGTAACATTAGAACTGAGATATGTTTACTGATTTATAGGCAAGTCAAAGGGAAATGAGAAAATTACGGAGTATTAAAGTAGATCACACCTATTTAAGGTAAGTAAACCCTCAATCTCTTACATGTGATCTTCCAAGCCACGTTCATTCTATTACTTTCAATTTTGTACTTTTGTACGTACCAACTGTTATTGTTCCACAATTGATATTGTCCTATCTTATGGATGTTTATTGACTACTATATAATGATTGTTATGTTGTACTGTGCCTTAAAAGGCCTACTGTTATATGTCCATTGCATGATATTCCATTTTTATGCACTCATTATGGAATCACAAAGAATCATGATTTATTATGAATGCTAGAATTGTGCTCAATTCACAATATCCATCCTGATGCTATTTGAGTTGACAGGACCTACGAGTTGAGTCCGTGAACGGACATATGGCAATGATGGCATTTTTACGTATTGAGTTATGAGGGTATTTTATATGCATTGAGGTTAAGGGGGGTATGCCAAGGCCCTAAAAGACCGAGGGTCTGCCAAACCCTGAACAGAATAAATGCATCACTTATGATTGACTGATATGTTTACGTTTATTGGATTCATAGGATGTTGTCATTCCCTATAAATAATTCTATGTTCATAGTCCACTCACAGATTGTACTTGATTGTTACCGATTTATTGTGGCAGTATTTTTATGTTGACTGATGTTTATGGAGCTTTCCATGTTCATGCTATATCCTTACTCATGCTTGATTATTGTGACTTACTATTCATTAGCCATTGATCTCAAAATTAGCGATTTTGAGTGAGATGACAAGAACATTGTTGTGGGGACAGTGTATCCCAATGAGGTCTAATTCAGAGAACTGGATTTGAGGTTCTGACTTTACCTTTTTCTCAATGGCCGAGATTTGGATTGACATGGGGTTCTGCCCTTGCTTTCCGAGCATACCTTTTCCTAGCTCAATTAGACATCCCTAGTCATCGCATTGTTAGTGTGAAACATAAAGATGGACCTGATTATTTTGTCGTTGTTGATCGTTTTGAATTTCGCTCTATTCAGGCCTTTGCTCTTACCTTATTTGAGATGGTCTCTCGTCACGGCGGTTCTATTTCCCGTCTTGGGTGACAAATTCTCTTAGTCGTCCTCTTCTGATGATATGCACTTATTTCTTGCTTGAAGAGCTCTGCATTCCTCGGTTATGTGTCCTTAGCTCTTTATAGAAATTACAATATTTGTTCTGATTTCTTGAGTCAGGGTGGCTTTTTAGTGGCTCTGGCCACTTCAAGTTTTCATGAGTCTAGATCTGTTAGAGTATGCGAGTAAGAGAAGCATTCAGAGGGGTGTAAGTCTCATACTTCCTAGAGTTAGAATTGTTCTGGGCTCTAGGTGTTGTTCTCTTTTTAAGGGCTCCTAATCCTCTTCTTGTTAGCATTGTTATCCCTCTTTTAGACTTATTCATCCTTTTGAGCTTGTTCTTTTGCTTTTCGGAAAGAAGTTTTTGTATCTTTAAGATTAATATACTTTCGTGATCATTCCATGAGTGCTGTTATATCGATGAAGGGATTCTTGGTCAAAGAATCCAGGAAGTGTCCAGGCCCAAGGCCCGAAGTAAGGGCGGCCACTAGGAAGATTGGACTGTAGTTGGTTATTTCTGTGAGCTCGGTGTTAAGACGAGCTATGTACTCCCGAAGTAATTCTCCCTTTGTTTGTTTTACAGTTAGCCGGAATTCTGGTATTTTTCTCAACTTCCTACCAGTTAAGAATCGGTCAAGAAATAGTCTACTGAGCTTATAAAAATTGCTGATCGATTTTTAGGGGAGGTTGTGGAACCATTTAAGGGCAAGTACCCTTGAGGCTCGTCACTAAAGTTCGGCACATGAAGGTATCAGTAGCTTCATGGAGACCCATTGTGTGTTGGTAGTGAGATAGGTGGTCCCCAAGGTCCTTAGATCCATCGTAGAGGGTGAATTTTGGGACAATGAACTTCTTCGATTGTTCTTCTATCATTATGGTAGAGGTATATGGCTGTGGAGAACCTCCCGAGCAATTTACTTAGTTTGTCCTGCTCTAGAGAGGCATGGAACCCTCTAGTTGAGATTGTAACACCCCGACCTGATTGATTAATAATTAGTTTGCTAATTATTAATTAGAACTGACATAAAGAATAATTAAGACAGTTAATCGAGAATCTCTTGACGGTCACGATAGACCAACAAAATAATTAAACGCGTCAGAAATGAGGGTGTAATACCCGGACCTAATTACTAATTAATTAGGTGAAATGATGTCATTGTACACTGTGAAAACTCGAATTAGCGAATTATGATGGCCACAAATGAATAATAACCAATACTGGGGCCTTTGACATTGAAGCTAACCGAGATAAGAAGCGAGCAGAAGAAACTGCTTCGTAAAAAAAGTACTGGAAAAGAAAATATAACGAAAATAGCCAAAACAGAATTCTGCGCCAGTCAAACAGGGCATAAGCCCAAAATGTGGAAAATGGCCAAAAGGTGAGGCCAAGGGGTTTTGAACCCTTGACCAAAATAATGAAAGAACCTACAACCAAAAAGTTAGCCACTTGGGCTGCCCACATGTTATACCTTTTATTACACAAAATATGTATATATGTATATACAAATGTCCCTCCACCTCCCAAATGGGCCAATGAGATTTCATGCAGCCCACATAAAATATAAAATATGTTTATCTATATATATATATATATATATATATAACATAGGAGGTTAAAATTCTGATTAGTGAAATTGAGGTGGCAGCCCCTCATTGGACCACCAACCCCACCAATTGGAATTCATGCAACCAAAAGAAATGTTTTTAAAATAAACCAAATAAAGATATATGATGTATAAACCTGTGTTGCGTGAAGTGAAGGGGATCAAAATCAGATCTGTGTGAGTGCAGGTCTGAAGTAGGGAGGGAGTTTAGAGAGAGAAACTTAAAGAGAGAGAAGCTTGTGTGTGAGATTGTGTGTGCATGGTGTTTCCATTGAAGGTGCAGAAAAGAGAAAGGGACTGAGAGGCACCTGACTGGAACTGAGGCAACTGAAGGCTCCAGTTATGAACCATGGAGGAGCAGGGGTCTACTAGAAGGTATAGAATACTAAACTTAGAATTTCATTTTCTTCTTTTGCTCACTATTTCAGTCCCCTTGAGTACCCATGACTGCATGCATAAGTAAATCTAATAATAAGGGACAGAATTAAGAAACTTAGGAGAGCCTAGGAAGCTCGAAATGCATAAACCAGGGAGAAACCTGCCATTAATGACCTTTATTGAAGCAGGTCTGAATCGACCAAAGCCACACCCTAGTTTGGGTTGCTAGACCTTAAAGTAAACTTCTTGAGGGTTTCAAAAACCCAAATCCGAGACCTAGAAGCCTAGGCAAGGGCTCCCAAATCATCACTTTACAGGTTTCGGGCTTTAGTTACAATTTTCAAAACTCACTATTAAATCTGTTTTGAGAATGGGAACTTAAACCCCATGGTCAGTAGGTCACAATAGAAGAAATCCCATCAACTTTAGGCCAAAAACAAGCATTTACAAGCCAGTTGCAAGTTCGATTATCCAACTTTGGACCTGAATGTTTGAGCTTGATTCGAGGCACAAAATGAATGCCAAGATATTGGTCTGACCCCCAGAAACTCGAACCACCCAAAAGCATATGAAAACAGTGCTTGAAAACCCACGAAATTGAAAAAGTAAAATTTTTGCAACTAGGGCTACAGTGACCCTCGCGTTAGGGATGATGAACAGTGTCGCAGGGTCAGGGTATCGGGTCAAAAAGCGGTTCGGGTCCTGACCGTTTAAAACGGATCTCAAATTAAACAAAACGTAGCTATTTTGTTTAATGAAGCTGACTGTCATCGCGACGTCAGCATGATGTAGTGAAAGGAAGTGAACCGGTTGGTTTTAGGAGTTTTGGACTGGTTCAATTGATTGAACCCTAAAATCGGACGGTTTTGAATCCCTTTTTCTGAAATTCGGTTTTGAACACAAACTTTTTTGAAATTAGTTTTGAACCCCAAGATTTTTTGTTTAATTAAATTTTGACCTCCAACTGTTCTAAATATTTGTATTGTGGCCCAGATTTTAAAAGATAAATTCAAATAAGCCTCTAGAAAAATAAATAATTATTCGGTTTTGAACTACAAACTTTTTTGAAATTAATTTTGAACCCCAAGACTTTTTGTTTAATTAAATTTTGACCCCCAACTGTTCTAAATATTTGTATTGTGGCCCCGATTTTAAAAGATAAATTCAAATAAGCCCCTAGAAAAATAAATAATTAATAAAATAATTTATTTAATTATTTTATTAATTGGGTAAAATTACTATTTTACCCTTGGACACTAAATGAGTCAAACGAAGTCCAAATAAAATAAATGAATAGTATATTTTTACTATTTCGGGTATCCCATACTCAATGGTGGAGCCCGATTTGAGAAATTAAGTTCCAAAAAATAAAGACACGCAAATGATAAATGATGGTACTACCCCTAATGATACCCAGGGTCAAATAAAAATAAAAGATAGTCTATTTTAATTATGTTGGGCACTCTGGACTCAATGGTGGAGTCCGTAGAAGCAAACGAAGTACTGAAAAACGTGATGCGTGAAAGTTTAAAATTACCAAAATGCCCCTGATGCTATACGAAGTCTAAATGAAGTCCAAATGAGACGAAATTGATACCGATAGAAGCCCAGATACTCATGAAACTGTACACATGATTAAATGACGAATTGAAAGCAGAATTTCACTAAACATAAAATGACCAAAATACCCCTGAGTATGGTAAGTGCAAAGTAGAGGCCGAATAAAGGCCAATCTGATATAATAAATTGTCATAAGCATAATTACGAAAATTGAAGGGCTCAATAAGACTCCGGAACAGTCGACTGTATAAAATGAGAAATGACCAATGTGTCTCGATAATCAAAAGCAGATACCAAATGAAGTCCAAAAGACTTAGAACTTTATATATAATATATTTGGGATATTCTGAGGACCACGATAGGGTCTGAAGCGAGAATGAAAAAATTATCATTTTGCCTTAAGGTCGAATAAGTGCTTAATTAATAACGACTAGAGTCAAAATGACTTAAAATATTATTCTGACAACTGCTAAGCCTACTTAAGGAATTTAATAACATAAGTTGAAACCCAATGAGTGGGTAATAGGCCAATGAACCTAATTAGGGGATCTAATAGACTCCTAAGATGATGAATAAGACATGAATGAACGAATTCTGATATGTCTGTGATTAATGATGATTATTCAAGCTATGCAAGGATATGCCTGAAGTGTTTGGAGATTATTAGAGTATTTGTAAATAGAGAATGCAATACTAAGAAACCAAGGTAGGTAAACCCGAACTTTGTTGTGTGATCCTTCCTCAGCCAATCACATTTATTTTCATATGCTGCCAAACTTGTACCCCATTACCTACCTGATGAACCTGATTTCTTTGATTGATGCCAATCTACTTGTGATTACCCAATGAACTTGATCTCCTTGATTGATGCCAATCGATTTATGGTTATTTGTTCATGCCTGTATTTTAGGTTCGACTTACTTGCATATATCATGTTGTGATCTTGACTTAGTGATTGATGCTTAAGCATATTTATAACCATCAGGTATACCATGTCATGGTCTCAGTAATATATCTGTTGTTGGAAATCTTGTTTGTTCCATACACTTATGCATCGTTGATTGAGATATGGTTGTTTCTCGGTAGCTCGGTAACATAGCCGTAAAAAGCTATAGTTATATATTGTTGCCTTGAACCTGTTATGTTCTCGGCAGCCCAGTAACATAGCAGTGGGAAGCTATAGGTTATATTATGTTGCCTTGAACTAACTAGTTACGATCCACATCCTTGTTCTTGTGGAGAGTAACATGATCATGAGATTTTATATGTGCCTGGGGTTGTGCTCGGTCATAACGACCCATCTATTCATAGAATTGCGTGGGGGAAAGACCCTTTGGGGTTTGTTGTGTCCTACGGGACGTGTAGTGAAAGAGCTCTGGCATTATTCAGTAAGCCTAGGATAATGAGACGAATCTGAATGTGCGTTATGGTAGGGTATGCCAGGCCCCGGGTGATTCACGCATTCTGGGTTGTTAGTATTCGATGATGATATATCTTTGGTATTCGTTAAATGATCATATTCTATGCCCTGTGAATGATCATATTATTGTAATCATATTATACCTTACTCGATGATGATATATCTTTGGTACTTGTTGGATGATCACATTCTATGCAAGTAGTGTTATACTTTTGAATTGGCTATCAGTATTTGTTGTGGCAGCAGATTATTATGATTGGCTAGATCCCAGTTGTTGGATTCATTATTACTATCTTCTTGTATCTTATTTTGGGATAAGTCTTTTGGACCCTCAGGGTCATTGTTATACATCTTGGTGACTAGCTATTGGCTATTTGTTATCCCTTTCTTCTATTTTTCTTGTGAACCAACCCTGACCTATGGCAGAGTTAGGAATTTACTTACTGAGCTTTGTTAGCTCACCCCTTATTTATAACCATTTTTCAAGTAGCTTATGACGGATGATATGCTAGTGAGATAACTAGCTAGAGCTAGTGAAGCACAAATGATTTACACTGATGAGATGAACTCTAAGTCAAGTTGACTATGTACTCTGTAAGGTTAAGTCCATAATTTGTATTATAATATTACATCATTAGTGATAAGGTTAGCCTAGTATGTTAGATCACTATGATTAAATTGTACTTGGAGACATTCTGATTGTTGATCATTGGAGATGAGTTTTAATCAGTTGAATTGTATTGGTGTAACTTTCGCTTTTAAGTAATTCATTGATATAGTATGGACGCATTGGGGCATGTATATTGATACTTTAGAGATATTTGATGACTGATCTTAGACGTGCTCTGATGTGTTCGGATGAGTTGCATTTTCAATTTAAAAAGGTTTTAATTTCCGCTGCTTTGACCCTACATTTAGAATACAATTCAGTGTAAAGTTTAGAAGTTGCCTTTGGTTGGTCGCATTGTCGGTGGAGAAAACCTGGCAAGGTAGGCCAACTGGCATCACGTCGTCGAGATTCGAATAAGGGTGGGTTTAGGGTCGTGACAGAGATTGTCTGATCCTGAGAGTCTGCTATCCCCTCTACCCTTTGAGGGACTCTGGGTAAAACTTGTTGTGGGATCGGTACCCGTTGTTGATCTTGTCTTGTACCTCCAGATCTTCGACTCCAGGGAGGAATTTGTCTAGTGTTAGTAGGAGGATGTTGCCCTCCTAAGACTGGAGGGACTGGAAGTCTCGAGAGGCTGGAATTCCTGTAGCATTGAATTGGCTCTAGAGGCTATTGGAGTATAAATTCCTCGTTCTGCTCTAATAGTGGACAGCTGGATGAAATATGGGCATCCCTCTCCCCACAGCTGTTGACGTCTAGGGATCAACCCCCATATAAGCGGTACCGTGGGGATGTACCAGTTACAAGTCAGGCAATCCCTAGTTGGGAAATTCTCCGCTCGTGGTAGTGGCGGGAGGCTGAGGTCTTCCGTGAACAACGTTAGTAGAAAGGAGGAGGAGGGTTGCTCTGCTGGCTCTAGGTCAATGAAGCCTAGGGCTTATGACATGACAGTGAGTTGTTCCTGTAGATGATCAAACTGTCATTAAATCTAATCAAGCTTGTTGTTGTAAACGATCGGGTGTTTGTCATCTTCCTCTTCTAACAAGAGGCTAAATTTGAGGCTTTTGGGAATTCTTTATAGGATGAAGGTTGGGAGTCATTGTCTTTTGAAAGAAAAAGACAAAAGATTTGTTAGTTTTGAAGAAAAGATAGCAAGAATGATTGTCGTTCCCACAGACGGTGCTAAACTGATGTTGCTTCCTTTATGATCAGAAGGGCTTCCCAGTCCTTCGCTACTTGTCAAGAATTCGGGATCATAGGGTCACCGGGGAAGGCTTCGGTGGTAGCCGCTTCGATGATAAAGTCAGTAAAAAAATAAAGCTATAATTAAAAATAAGAATTGAACATAAATAAAAAACATACCTTGTGAATCTTATTTATTGGTTGTAAATCTCTTAAGTTGAATAGGATTAGGAGACATAAACGTAGAGATTTGAAGATATATGAAGATATTAGTTATCACTTTAAACTTTGTTTTCTTATTTTAAGGTCGGAAGGATATGAAAGGCAGTGTTATGTTTTGAACCACATACCTCTAAACCTCTATACCTGTATGATATATATTAAACAATATTTTTTGATCTGTACTTTATATAATTCTGTATAAACACGTGTCATACTTTAAATATATTATCACTTTATGATATATCAACTATAAAATGGGCTGACTTATTACCCGTGAAAAAACTTGCTTTGGGTCATCACAAAAATATTTAAAATTTCAAATCCCAACCAAATGGAATTCAAGACATCAAGATAACATCATCGAAGGAAAAACTGTACGGCAATGTATATTATTTAGAAAGGGGTGCTACTTTATAAGAAGTACATTTCACAAAGCTATGCACAATAGCTTATGACACGTGGCATAAATGTGTAATGTTAATGTTTTAATTTAAAATATATAACATATGAACAACTATAAAATTTTTTTTTCCATACTGACTTATTAATGAATTTTTTTCAAAAATCATTGAGATCAATGTGAATTATATTTGCACAAATATACATATTTATACGTGTCTTATTACAAGTTATAGGATCCAGGTTACTCTTCATATTTTACCCATTATATTGCTTCAGATATTTTAATATTTTTTGTCACATATTTAAGAAATCTAATTGCTCATAAAATTCTTAAAACGTATACATGGTAATAAAATATTGAGGGTATGGAGGATATGGTGAGTAAAATTTGAAAAATAATTCATCCGGAAGTTATAATTGTATTATATAATGCGGAAATGCATCGTGACGAGGTTATGACAGGCCCAAAAAACACTATATTACATGTTTTTTATATGATCTGATTGCATTGAATTTTCCATTGATTGACAACAGGATTGGGATTTAGATCATATATTTTGAGAATTTGGATAGAATTCAAAACAATTTTTTGGATAATTTGGATTTGAATTTCGGATCGAAGCCCACGTTACCCAACATGGAAACAACCCATTAAATATTGAATTTAAAAAAATTAATAAAAAAAAAAAACCACAAGCCCATAGACAAGTTGTCATATGCAGCTGTAAAGTTACACCCCAAGAAGAAGGCCCAAAAGCATATGGGGGCGGACTCAAAAGTTTCTCCGCAAGCTTTTCGCTGGCCCAAAATGTCACGCCAAACCCATCCAAGCTTTAGCTTCCCCTTCGTGGGTGACGGATGAATGATGATCACTATGGTCGAAGTCCGGTACTGAAAACCCTCTCTCTCTCTCTCTCTCTCTCTCTCTCTCTCTCTGTCTTATACGCGCACAAACGTGCATACATACATAACAACCGTGTTGAAGCGATCCAAACATGGACGAAGAATTGCTGGAATTGCAGAGACAATTCGAGTTTGCTCAACAAGCAAAATCCAGCATTCGATTATCAGACAGAAACGTCGTCGAATTGGTCCAGAAACTCCAAGAACTCCAAATCATCGATTTCGATCTTCTCCACACCATCTCCGGCAAAGAATACATCACTCCCGTACCCCTCTTTATCTCTCTGTCTCTCTCTCTCATATATATATATATATATATTTACTAATATGTAAGTTTATTTTTCATCATAATTCAACTGTCCTTGATATGTATGGGATGAATGATGATATGGTTGTGGTAGGAACAATTGAGGCTCGAAATGGTAGCCGAGATCAAGAAATTAGGGCGTGTTTCGGTGATTGATCTCGCTGACACAATTGGTGTGGATTTGTACCATGTGGAGAAACAAGCTCAACATATAGTATCCAATGATTCGTCGCTCATGTTAATTAACGGCGAAGTAATCTCGGATTCTTATTGGGACACTGTCGCCGAAGAAATTAATGAGAGGCTTCAAGAATGTAGTCAAATTGCATTGGCCGAGCTTGCGGCACAATTACAAGTTGGTTCGGAGTTAATCGTCACTGTATTAGAGCCTCGGCTTGGGACTTTGGTAACTTAATTTTCACATGTTCTGTGCTATTTTGTGATTTAGGGTCGCGAAATACTATAGGATTTGTGAATGTTGTTATACTGTGTGGTGTATTAGGTGAAAGGTAGACTTGAAGGTGGGCAGTTGTATACACCTGCGTATGTTGAGCGTGTTAGTGCTATGGTTCGTGGTGCCGCAAGGGGTATTACAGTTCCAATGAATTTGTCAGCATTGTGGAGCTCTTTGCAACTATTATTGCAAGAAATGGATGGAGCTACTGGTGTGGCTGTTGAAGGTTCATTTTTCCAATCATTGTTCAATGGGTTGGTGAAGGAAGGCGAGATTCTCGGATATCTTCGTGCAGGAGTTAACTGGACACCCACTGTATGTGATGTGATTCATGATTTTTCTCCATTCAGTTTTAAATCTATACATAGTTTTACTGGATTATAATTTTTGCTGTTCTTACTGTTTTTGTTTCAACCATTGGTTTACGCAAGTTCAATTGTGCAACAGGTTTTTGCCACTGCTCAAAAGGAGTCTATAGATTCTTTCTTTTCACAGGTTCTAAGCCATACTTTCCCACCCACTTTTCATGTTTTGACTTTAAGATATAATTTATACAAATGATATGGACCTAACAAGACATGTGCCAGTTATATAATTCAGTTATGACACTGATTGCTAGAGTAAATCTGTCTCTGAGTGTGTGGTAATTCAATATCATGTTATTTACCATGAATTCTTTAAAATGCTTATGTTTATGTTGTTATTTTCAGTTCAAAGTGAGAATTGGCAACCTACCTGAAAATGAAATGTCATTTTATTAATGGGTTAATTAGAATTCCTGTTACTCTAAAATAATATAATGCTACAAACGATATCAATTATTGTCAAATTTTATGACTACCATGAATTATTGTTACCTGGGTTCCCTCCCCCAACAATGTCGAAGAAGGGGTGTTGTTTTGATTTGAGGTGCCAGAGTTGTTGGTGTGGCTACGGTTTGTCAGCATTGATTTCAGTTAGACAAGAGGGTCACTTGGAGCTGGTTGTTGATGTTGTTCAACCAGAGGAGGAGGTTGGGGAATGCCGTTTTTCCCTCAAACATGTTCAGGAGTTTGGGGAGGAGATGGCTGATCGAGATCTAATCGTGAAGGGGGACATGTTGACTCCTATACTAGGTGTAGGCCTGAAGGAGTTAGGACTTAATTTCTATTTTTTATTTTTAAGGATATTAGTTATTTTTATTTTAGGGACCTTATTTCGAGGATTGCCTATAAAAGGCTTGGATGTACTAGCATAATCAGATTTGGTGAATTGTAAAAATATATTGAATTTTCTGTCACTATAGACTCTCTTTGTCCCTTTTTCTTTCTTTCTTTCTTTCCCCTGAGATCAGTAATTGTTGCAAGGGTTTCAAGATGGGCCATTCAACATGCCATTGACTTATCCCAAGATCACAGTTGCCCAATCTTCTATATTTTTCTGATAAGAGAAAAAGGATAAAGAAATTTCAAGGTCGGCAGAGATATTCGATTGAATCTTAGGGCCCATGCTAAATGAATCACTAGTTGCCCAATCTTCTATATTACTGATGGCTCTTGGAGAAAGTTTGTTGACTGTGGTGCCATTAATAAAATCACAATAAGGTACAGGTTTCCTAGACCTCACCTTGATGACATGATGGATTAAAGTTCTCAATGGTTAGTGGGTATCCCAAATTCGAATTAGGACAAGAGATGAATGAAAGACTGCCTTTAACCCAATATTGGATTGTATGTGTCATGCTATTTGATTTGTCTAATGCACTTTCCACCTTTTATGGATGATGACTTCGGTCTTATGTCCTTTCATAAGGAAATTCCTAGTGGTCTATCTTGATTGACTGTAGAACAAGTGGTGGATTCTTGATGACCTGATACGACCTGAAGAAAAATTTTTAACCTCCTTTTTGAGGGTATTTGGTTTCCTGATTTTATTCAGATTAGTATTAGTAATTTCTTAATTGGATTAGTAGAAGTAAGTAGTAGTTTCCTACTTGGATTAGTAGTCTTTTAGCTCTATAAATATGATGTAATAGGTTCATAATATACATTTTTATCAATAATATTAGATTTTGAGTTTAGAAAATTCTGCTCTTGCTGGTGGAGTAATCTTTGTGTTACTTGGTTTTCAAGGAATTTGACATGCTCAATTCGTTTTTGTGCTACGTTATTGATATACTGTCGTTGCATTTGATAGGGAAGACAAATTTGTTAGGTAGTTTCAGAAGACATTTTGGAAGCTTTTTGGTACCAATCTAAAGTTTTCCTTGGTTTTCATCCCCAAACCGATAAATAGACAGAGCTTGTCAATCATATTTTGGGTGACATGTATTGTGGATGTGAAATTAGGAAATTGGGATTTACTAGTTGCCTACTGTGGAGTTTGCATATAATGGTTTGGTCAATTGGTCTGCTGCGTCCTTTTGAGATTATTCTTGTTGAATCCTTTGTTCGACAAATTCATGATGTTCATGTTGATATATGACCCAATGTTGCATTAAGTAACAAGAATTATAAAGCTTTCTGGTGTTGCTCACCATAGGAATCAAGAGTGTCGTGAGGGGGATTATGTTATGGTTGCAAAGTGGTTCAACCACGATGGAGGAAAGATCTTTATTAGAGAGTATAGTGTGCAACCACAAAGTGTATGTTTAGTAGAGGGAGAATTGTCCCATGAAGGAAATAGAGAAATAGCAGAAGATGGAGGTGGAGACTTTTTGTGGGAATAAAGAACATAATAGTCAAATTTTCCAAAAGGTGGTCCACTTCTCCAATATTTGGCTCAATGTAGCTTTCCAGACTCTGAAAAAAATAGCTTTTGTTTCTTAAATGGCTAAATCTATTTGAAAATATTCCTCTAGCAAAGTCATCTCTGAGACTCTTAAAATCTCTTATGAAATTGCATGCTAGGGCTACTTGACCTTTTGTATCATTCATAAGTTTGGACCCAGTGTCTTTTGGTCTGATCTACCATTTGATATGTAAATTAGTCCACTTCTCAATTTCGAGAAATTGCTTACTCATCGAAGTATCTTTGAGCCTCCCACCTTGCTTGCAAGTATACCTATGGATAGATATGCCATTTCTCTTGCAACCAGTATCGGTGCTTCTAAGTTCTACCTATGTAGCAACAACTTCGGGACTCAATTTTGGTTGTTCTTACAGGTTAGATTGCTGCTTCTCCACATGGGGATACTAGTCTTATCTCGTCAAGTGGAAGGATTGCCCTAATAGAGATGCTACGTGTATTAGAAAGGATGATTTCAAGCATCTTGACCCTGATTTTTTAGAACAATATTAACTCCATAACTTGTCGGATGTGAGTTCTTTTCGACCGAGGAGATTCGATGGGGATCACTATAGGGTTTCGCGCAGTCTACTAGGCATAGGCACAAAGGAGTTGAGACTCAATTTTAAGTTGTAATTTTATGGATATTTTTTATTTTGATTATAGGTGGGGGTGTCAATTTGTATTGACATGTTATGTAAAGCCATAGATATTTGAAAATATGTGCCAACCCGAACATGACATGATTACCTAATCTTGTCAAGCTTCTCAATCCAAACACGACTTATTTATTAAACATGTTACACATGTTGACATAAATAACCCGTTTTTTTTTTTTTTTTTAATTTTAAATATCTAACCTATAAGTGAAGAAGTGATTTGTCTTTCTATCTTCAAGTTTGGTAGACTTGTGATGTAGGACAAAACAAAGTGGGGACCTCTTTTATAAGTGAAAAAGTTTCCCAAACTGTGGTAGGCTTTCAACGTGGGACGAATTACCTTGGCTTATGGTCTATTTTTTTTAATTAAACATGTTAAGTCGTGTTAAACATGGTGATACGACTAAAATCGAACACATTTAGTTTTTTAATTGTGATAACATGTTGACCCATTTATGACAAAAGCCAATTCATTCTTAACCCAAACATGTTAACTCCCAATTGTGTTCATGTCGTGTAAAAAATTGACCTCCTAATTCTAGGTAGCTTATTTGGGTTTATTTATTTCGGGAATTGCTTATAAAGGGCTTTGAGTGTGGGTTTTTGTGTAAGCGTAAGGTTGCTTTATTGTGACTTGGAAGTCATGGGTTCGAGTCGTGGAAATAGCTTCTCCGCTTGTAGGGGTAAGTTTGCGTACATTTAACTCTCTCAGACTAAGAAGCACAGATACGGACACGCGACAAGAATATGACACGACACGGACACGCATATACGTTATTTCTAAAAAAGGTAGGACATAGATACGTTGAATATATATAATTTTTTTATATGACCATGCAATAAAAATCTAATATTATTTCAATTAAAATTGGCATAAAATCACACAAATCCCAAAAATATTATATAGATATTAAAATATCAAAGTTATTAAATAAAAATTAAAATATTTCTTCATTTAATCATCAACATTCATGATTCAAGTGTCCGACACGTGTCTGGGAAGTATCCGAGAGTGTCGATGTCCTACATGGACACGTGAACCAAAATAGAGTGTCTATGCTTCAAAGCTCTTAGATCATGAAGTGGTGGGAGCCTTATGCACTTTGACTAGCCCTTTGCTTATAAAAGGCTTTGATGTTTTGGCATAATTGGTTTTGGTCAATTGTTAGTAAAATATTATATTTTCTCTCGATCTCTTCTTTCCTCTCTATTCTCTTCTTTCTTCATCGTATTTTTCTCCTCTTCTTTCTCTTCTTCTCTTATTTTCTCTCTCTGTTCTCTCATATCTGTTCTTTCTCTCATCTCTTTTTCTTTCTCTTTCTAATCCTACATCAGATGGATCCATGGAGTGCTGCAATTTGTTAGCTCTACTTAATCCAATCAAAGGCATCATAGAGGAGTTTATACTAGGAGGCATGGAGGAGGAATCTAGTGGGGCAATAGCATGGGTACTGGGAAGAATTGGAGATTTCAACAAATTCTTGGAAGTTTTCTTACTAGGGATTCGAGGTTGAAGCTGTAATATTGTTTGGGGGTATTGACAGTAGGTGGAAATCAAAGGGCAGTGAAGGGCTGAAAAAGGGCAAGAGGGCAGAGAAGTTTGTATAACTCAGTTAACTATGATAAGAGAGGAAGAAGGGGATGGGGTAGCTTTTTCTTGGAATGCTACTAGTTGCTGAGTCTGATGAGTTTTTTTTGGATGTTGGGGTGCCGGTTGTGTTGAGGCGTTAGGTTAGGCATTAGGCTTAAGCTTTTGTTCTCTTTTGCTGCTTTTGGGTTATGTATTCATTACTTGTACGTGAATTGTGCCCCCCTTGGTGCCTTTAGTGATTTGAGTTATTTTTGGGTAAAAATACTTCTTAATGTTTTTGTCTTTAAAAAATAAATTGCTTCTTAATGTTAATAAAGTTGAGTCATTTGGTGGTTAAATAGTTTTTTTTTTCTTTTAAATTGACTTGTCAAAAAAAATTAATGTTATTAAATTGAGTCACTAATTTAAAGCTATATATTAATACTCCTCCATCTCAACTTGTTTGCCCATCTTAGAATATCCAATTTTTTTTTTTGGAAGACAATTTAATTTTTCTGCATTCAAAAAGAAATAGTATCAATTTGTCAGAGTTAACCTCGTGTTTGAATTTTTTTTTATTTCAATGCAGGAAAGGGTAATTTTATATACATTTGAATTTTTATTTTTGTTTTTTCTTTCGATAGTGTCACACCCTGTGCCCCAAAGACCTGAGGGTGATCCTATAAATCAAGGTCAAGCTAAATAAACAATTTCCTGTATGTTCCAAACCACCCTGTGATTAACAAATTCTCACTTGAGTTTTCATAACATATATGTTCATCACGTTCTATCCATATAACTCACAAGGTTTACAAACATTAATCTCAGAAGTGTATTCATCGTAAGATAATTCTTCCGAAGTCAAAGTAATAAAAGCCCATAGTTTCAAGATTTACCCTTATACATACACAAAATAAGTTCAAGTTTCGTTGAGGCTTTCAAGCCTTCTCATCAAAATAATTAGAGACCAAAAGATCTTTTACATTCCCCAAAATAAACAAAAGAACAAAATAGAGTCATCCTTCAATCTATGTTCTCAAGTGACCGACTCCTTGCGGTTACTTGCATTTGGTTAGGGGTTAATACAACAATCCCAGTAGAGTAACTAAACAAAGGGAAGAATAAACGGTGACAAGTGTAGACATGTGCCAAGTGTAGTGTCAAGCAAGTGTCACTAAGGATTTTAATTCAATAAACATTCATTGTATAATCCACTGGAATAAGAACATCAATACAACAATAGTAGCACCATTTAATTCTCACAATAAGAATGTAACACAAAAGGAGATTTTTTAGATTGTCATTACCTTACTTCTCTCAACGGTACTATTTTCTATTTCTACTTCTTCCGTAATCTTTCAAGACTACCGAATGGCTCCTAGTTAAGGCTGAGTGCTTTTTCGGGCTACTAACCCGAGGGAAACATACGACCATCCGCATAGGGTTACGATTCGTAATCGAAGGGAGACATAATCCCAGTCACAAAAACCCCGGGTAACTAACTATCCATGACTTTCCCTTTATCAAATTTCTTCATTCATTTCTTCCCCTTTCTTAATCCTTCAACTATCTAGATTCTCATTTGTTCCTCACCAAGTATTTGTTCAATTTTTCATTCAAATCAAGGGTATCCAAGGGAGTAATATCATTCACATCAAAGGAAAAGCGTAACATACGCACTACAACCAATAATTTCACCATACAATGTCATCACAATCATTTAGGCATTTTATCAAACACTTAGTAGGCATGTCAACTTCTTACAAGTTTATGAATAACAAGTAAATAATTCTTGAGCATTCAAGTAAATAAATTTTAAGCCGGGACCATGCGTCGAATACATATATCAACATTCTAGACAAGATATATCAAGGGTTAAACATGTAACATTCATTTATAAATCCATCTAGCAATTTACATAATTTTTCTACTACACTTTTCACACAACATGGTCCATAGAGATATCATAATATGTATGTTTTCTCCCTAACATTCATTCTTCATCTAGGTTAGAAGTCCTACCTAAAAAATAAGTGTGGATTTGTGTGTAGAGAGAGAGAGAGGGATTCCAATTTCAAGCATCAATCCTTGCTCCCAAAACCTAAAAAAGGATTTACACCGTTTATTTCACTCAACCAAGCTAGATCTATAAAGGAATTGCAAGAAATTTGCATAAGGAAATGAAAAGTCCTAAATTTTATCCTTTTGTTCTTGAAAAAATCTTGAAATTCTTACTTTTTAATCGGCGAGATTCTTCCTAGAGAGGAATCATTGTAGTATGACTGTATTGTTATGGCTTAGAAATTCATGAAAATCTCATACCCTAATTTCTCCCTTGGCTTGAGAGAGTTTGGAAGAGAAGAGAAAGAGATTTGGACAAAGTTTGCTTTTTTAGCCCACAACTTAAAAGTGTTCTGTCGCATGCTCGTTTGAACGAGTTCTCCCTTCGTTTGAACGAGTATCAAACGAAGGTTGCACCAGACTTTCGGGTGGGGCTATTCTTACTTTGGATAACCTTTAAGAAAAGAGGGCTTCATATGGCAAGAAGGTGTTGCATGTTGCCTCCTAGAGTGAGGAAAGCATAAATCACCACTTTCTTCATTGTTCTTTTATGAAGGAAGTGTGGGATTTATTGTTTACCTTTTTTTTTTTTTTGAATGTTGTTGGGATGATGCCTTTTACCGTGGAGGATTTTTTGAAAGAGTGGTTAGGAGGTGGTGGGAGGAAGAGACGGAGAAGGGTGTAGAGGATAACTCTCATATGCTTGTTTTGGTCTATATGGAGGGAGCAGAATCGTCGCCTCTTTGAGGAGGAGATGGTGATTATACTTTTTGATTATTGAGGCATACCCCTCGTACGTTTATAGTTTTGTAAATTTTTTGGAGAATATGAGACACTAGCTTTTTGAGTTTCTTTTTAATGGGTTTGCTCCATTTGACGTTTTTAATACATTACCTATAAATAATAAAAAAATTTAATAGCACACGGTTAAGGATTACATAGCAAATAACATGCAGTGCATGTAAGATAAATATCCGTACAATTGTTCGCTGTTGGAAGCAGAGATACATTCACTTGATGGAAGTCTCACATGCAACAGTGACCAGTGGTTATACTTGTAAGCAAAGGTAATACCTTCAAGTTGTAGGCTACACAAAGAAAGGATAAAGGTAAGGCCAAAAGGATGAGGTTTGGGCAATCTGATCTTTTACGCTACTGTAATCTAATGATACTGATCCGATTCCTTGTATAAATATGCTTCAGAATTTGGGGAAATTTTTGGGAAAAAAGTTTAAAATTGAAAAGCAGTGTACATTGGGCTGTGTTTCGCTTTTATTTTGCTTACCAAAAAATTTAAAAATAAAAGAGAGAATCTTTTATTAACCATAACCTATTGGCCTGTATTTGAACTTCTTTTATAACAATGCTATATATTAGTATTTTTCTTAGTGCATTTGATGTAGGAAGTAATTGAAGCATAATTTTTCTTTTACTGTGTAATTAGCAGCTTGTTATCTTGTTACCTTTTTGTGTTTTAAAGTTTTTGATTATTTGTTATTGTTTCACACTGCAGAATTCTTTTATCAGCTATGACGTTCTGCACAAACTTGGAATTCCCCAGCCTATTCAGTACTTGCAGGTATCTCAATGCTATTTTGTTTTTGTTTCTTTTAATGCTTCAAATAAACTTTTTTTTTCAATAATTAAATGCTTCAAATAAACTTTTGAAGGTCATAAATTTCTGAATACAATGTATTGAAGGATGCTTCTTTAGTTATCATCTAATCAAAATTGTTTTCATGCACTCCAATTTAGTCTAGATATCCTGAAGGTATACCTTTAGTTACTATATTTGTCCACCCATCAATGATTGAGATGCTGGATGGTGCTGCAGAGGATGCCATAGAAGGTGGTAGCTGGTAAGGGCCTGACTTTAGCACAACTTGTTTTTTTTTTTTTTGGTCGTTATTTCTGATTCTCTCTATAGTTAAATGTCATTGCCTCAGAATTTTGTTCTTATAATCTTTTACTAGCTGGACTATGCCAGCATTTACTGCCTAGAATGGTACTGCATCAGGGTTGCTTGGAGGTGGTTTTTTACTTGATGTTACATTCGTTGCATAGTGCTATTATTTGTTTGATAGGTAAGATTCCATAGGTGCTATTATTATCTTCAAAGCGTTTCAGATATTTTTTTAATACAAATTAGGAACACATAAAAATGGCAACAAATACTGGGGTATATGAGGTCATTAAATTCATATAATAAGTAATTGCTTGACATTATAATAGGTTAGTTTCTGTAGCAGGAGGCATAATAGGCCAAACTAATAACCACCTCTTTTTAGTGGGTGAGCTTGCCTCGAAGATGTTCTGTTTTTTTTTTTCCCATCAAAATTTTATTTTATTGAATGACTGGATAATTTAAAATTTTTGTTTTTCCATCAAGCATGTTCTCTTTCTTTATGCTAGACTTTTTTTCTCTTCTTTTTTTCTTAAACTTTTTTTTTTTTGGGATAAGAAATGACAAATTGATTTTATTTTCTCTTCTTTAGTTTTTATTCCTTTTCTTTTTTACTAAAATTTTGTCTTCCACATACCCTGGATATGAACCTTGTCGCTTTTCCTTACTAGTATGTTTACCGATCTTTGTTGTACATAGACATACCACATTAACTCATTTTATCTCTTATAAGTGTCACGATTCCATCCCAAGTTAGGTGGGTTAGAATCAATGACCTGGCCGCCATCAAGGCTTTCTAGTCTCAGGAATAGATCTACTCATTTGTAAAATGGTTAATAACAACAGTGAGTTAAAAAGCCTCGCAAGTAATCACAAGTCATACTAAGGTTAAATTGAAAACATAGCTTTTGCAAATAAATATTTATAAGGTCCAAAACTAATGTAAGGTATCCAATCAAAAAGAATGATAACAGTTGTTACAAGGTTTTCAAGAGTACTACCATCATAAGCTCAACTCATAAATCATTTGTTATTTAAATCTATCGTAAGGTATTTAAATTCATATAATAAGCAATTGCTTGAAAATATAATAGGTTAGTTGCTGTAGCAAGAGGCATGAGAGGCCAAAGTAATAACCACTTTTTTTTTAGTGGGTGAGCTTGCCCTGTAGACGTTCTGTTTTTTTTTTTTTTCTTTTCACATTAAAAGTTCATTGAAATCAGGCAACTAACAATTTGTGAGGGTGTGAAGTCTAGAATCAAAATTTTATCTTATTGAATGACAGATGATTTTAAAATTTTAATTTTCCATCAAGCATGTTTTCCGATCTTTGTTGTACATGGACATACCACATTAACTCATTTTATCTCTTATAAGTGTCACGATCCCATTTCAAGTTCGGGGGGTTAGAATCAATGACCAGCCATCAAGGCTTTCTAGTCTCAGAATAGATCTACTCATTTGTAAAATGGTTAATAACAACAGTGAGCTAAAAAGCCTCACAAGTAACCACAGTTCATTACCAAGGTTAAATCGAAACATAGTTTTTGCAAATAAACATTTATAAGGTCCAAAACAATGTATGGTATCCAATCAAAAAGAATGATAACAATTGTTACAAGGTTTTCAAGAGTACTATCATCATAAGCTCAACTCATAAATCATTTGTTATTTAAATCCGTCATAAGGTACTTTAGCCCATAAAAATCATTCTTATCTGCGGTCAACACTTGTCCTCGCTAACCAGGGTATCTTAACCAACTTCCCCTGGTGGAAGGGTCTACAAGAACTAGTTCTATTAACGCCAGTAAATGGATCACCACTTTACTCTTGTGGCTAGGTATCTTAACTAACTCCTTTATTGATTAAGTACACGATATCATTCCATCTAAACTCAAGTATTTTAGACAAATGCCAAGATTTGTATTCAATATTTCAATACAATATTTTTCCTATCATATCTCAAAAGTAGTTCAATCTAGGGGTTTAATATAACATGGTTATGAACAACACAATTCGATCCTTTCGTTTTAGATGCAAAGCAATTATAATGTAATTCAAAACTTAGCAAGGTAGATCAAAGTAAGAAATTTTCTGCATAATCAATAAAAAATAACTCACATTTTGGTATTTCAATAAATTCATAGATTTTCAAATGAAAACATACCAAGGAAAGACATGGGTCATTTATTTCCAATTCGCTAATGAATATAAGGTTTATGTCTCTTAGAATTGTCCTCAATTTTCCTCAAACAAGCCTATAAACACACATATGTTTTATGAATACATATATTTGATCATGTATATACACCCCCAACATTCCTTACACGTCTAATGTTTCCCAAACTATAAATTTTGCCCTTATATCTACATATTATAGGTAACTAGGCCTAGGCAAGTAAAACTCACACACCCTAATTCCATCATTCCCATAATCATACATGTGTGTGTGTGTGTATATGTACATGTATGTATAATGTATATACACATGCTCTCAATCTTGTATTCACCCCCACATTCTTTGATTCGTATCCCTAAATTATCTTAAAAGTTGTTTAGTATTAATCTTAATTCAGATCATAACTAAATAAGTTCTTAATACATACCTTCAATATCAAGTAACTGCTTTGTTCCTGAAACATTAGGCAATCAATCTTTGATCCTTTAATTTCTTTGTATTTCGCTCTGCTTCTTTATGCCATTCTAGGTCCCATACAATATTGTTTTTGTTCTTTGATATTATGTGTATGTGTTTAGGTTTAAAATGGGTCTATTAAAAGTCATTACATTGCAAAACCCCGAACCGGGCTTGTCATTTTCATTGACTATTGATCCGCAGGCAGAGAAGGGGTTTTTCCCCATACTAGTGTCGCACGACACAAATCACATGGGTGGCTTTACTCACAGAGGGGGGTTCCCCACTGTGTGCTGATTGATACTCAGCGAGTGTTGCAGCCCCCCTTCGAGTGCCACTAATTCCTCAAACTCCTTATTTTGCATTTTATTCTCCATTTACACCTCATTACCACAAAAGTAAGTCTAAAACTCCATACTCATATTAAATTTACTCAATTTTGAGAAGTGTAAAATCTATAAAATCATCTTCTAAACTCTCAAATTCAAACACAACATACATGCAAACAAGTTAATAAATACTTAGGGTGGTTTTCAGGGTATTACAATAAGTGCTATTCCTACCATCTCATGTTTATGTTCATTTTTAATTTTGTCTTTTCTTGGCTTACTGCGCATCCATCTCAACATCATCATTTTGGCTACACTCAGTTTTTTAGCTTGTTATTTCTTAACTACCCAAAATTTTATTGCAGTTATCTCTTAACTACCCAAAATTTTGTTGCATACAACATTGTTGGTCCGATAGTTGTTCTATAACTTTTTTTTAAGGTATATGTCGACCACATAATATGCTAGATGCACTTCTCCTCTTATCCCATATTGCTTTACTTTTATAAGTAACATCATCCCTAATTTCTCCTGCTTGATCGATAAGTGAACCTTGATAACAAAATTTTTTGCCTTTTATTATTTCTTGATTTTCAATCCTTATTATATCCCTGTTTGTATTCTTATTTTTACTAAAGTTACACTCAAGATATTTAGTTTTTATCTTACTTATCTTGAACTCTTTTGATTCTAAAACCTCTCTCTAAACTTTTAATTTAACATTTATCCTTCTTCTATTTTCATCAATTAAAACACGTCATCAACAAAAAATATGCACCTTGAAACTTTGTCCTGTGTGCTGAGTAATCTCATCCAAAAGGTAAGGACTTAATGTTGTCCCATATTGTAAGCTCACCGTTATCAGAAATTTCTTTGTTTCTTAAACAGTTGTTCATACGATAGTTACAGTTCCATCATACATATCTATTATTGTTTTGATATATCATTTTGTAACTTATTTTTCTTCAAAAGCATACCTTATTAGATCTCGAGAGACTCTATCATAGGTTTTCTCTAAATCGATAAACACTATATGGAGATCTTTATTCTTTTCTCTATATCGTTCCATAAGTCTTGTTAATAAATAAATAACTTATATTGTTGACTTCCTTGGCATAAACTTAAATTGATTTTATGATATAGTTATCTCAAGTCTTAATCGATATTCGATCATAGTTTTCTCACTCGTTCGTGTAATAAAATTACAAGAATACCCATAATATTTTTATTTATTCCCAAAACAACTTGAGTATGTAAAAAGGTAGTTTGGGATGGGATATTCAAACTTCACATCAAAATTGAAACATATCAGTTGTATTTATAGATCTAATTTCTTTTTTTCCAAATAGAGATTGAAAATTATGATGAAGAATTAATGATCAAAATTTCGTTTCATAGTGTTGTTTCGGTCACCTAGAAAACGGAAACGTTTTGGAGATGTTTTGGAAACATGGTGGAAATGATGAAAAAAATTAAAATGTATAGAAACAATTAGAAATATAAAGTAAAATATATGAATGTGTGAAGATAAATATTATAATTAATTAGAAATGTTTTAGGATACATGTCCATTCACATAAGAAGATACTAGGTTGAAATTAAAAAAAAATTTAAATGTAAATTAGTCATTAATACCAAATAACTTTTTACTTATTAAAAATTAATATAAAAGATTTAGAACTAATTTATTTAAGTAATATGAATTTATTATATATTTGCTATAAAATATGTAAAATTATAATAAACCATAAAATAATAAATGTATATTGTGTAATATTTATGAATTAGACAATATGACACAAGTTACATATAGTATAATAAGTAAAAATATAGAAATTTAAACCTATTTTAATTTGTAACTAAGTATTAAAATAAATTATTTATCTACATTTTATTTTTACTACTTTTACTTTTCATTGTCTATTTTTTTTTTAAAAAAATAGAAATATCTTCTTATAATTTTGGGTTTTAATCTTTCAATCTCCTCCATTTAAAAAACAAATGGATATTATATTTTACTAACTTCTAGAAGTATTGCTGATACCAAAGAAATGTTTCCACTGTTTCAGTCTGTTTATACTAGTTTTGGTATGTTTTTATAAAAATAAATTTGTTTTTATGAAAACATGTGAATTTCAGTATTCCACTAATGTTTCGTTTCGGTTTACTGGAAAACGGAAATATTTCGGCTGTTTTGATGGAAACGAAATGAAATTTTGATCCTTGTGAAGAATAAGGGGAAGGAGAAAATTTAGAAAAAGGGAACTTATAAAAAAAAAATTATGAAAAGGTAGACCAACCAATTGATCAAGCTGCTCCACCTAGTTGGCTATGCATAGCAAAGAAAAGCGAGGGCTTCTTAGTCATTTGGTTTTCCAGTGTGCAAGAGGATTGGATTTGGGGCTTTTAGAAATGGGATTGAATGTGTGCAGCTACATCTCTTTCTCATTATATTACAATTTAGTCAAAGTCAGTCAATCATGTCTCTTTAAAACAAATAGGTACGTGTCTAAATATATATAGATATACATGCATACTTATATGCTTTGAGGTAGATTTGTGTTTAAAGGTAAATATGGCTAAAAGGAAAGCCATTCCTACAGGGGAGGTGCCAGAGATTCCGAGCATAGTTGGTAACTTCAAGTGTAAGATTGGCTCTCTTCTGACCACTTCTTTGGGTTTACCGCCGTCTCTTCCTTTAATCCTATTGGCAATGTGGGATTTAGTTATGGAAAGGTTTGAGAAAAGGCTAATTGGATGGAAGTGCCAGTATATATAAAAAATGGGTCAATTAATTCTTATTAAGGGCGCCATATTGAGTTTGCCTACGTATTTTATTAGTATTGATCATAGTTATCAAAATTGCGATCCGGATCGTAGGATCGCACGATCCTACTGTCCTACATGGAGAAATCGATCTAGATTATATGAAAATCATTCAGATAGCAGGATCTTAATAGGATCGTTTCACTTGTTGGCATGGTATTAAATATTGGCCGTTAGGTTACCGTGATGTTAAATAACGGCCGTTACGTTACGTATCGGTTTTTTGATCCTCCGATACCGATATTGACCGATATATCGGTGTTACTAAGATTCACAGCCGTATCGGCCGATACCTGTTATGGGCGTTATAGGACCGTTACAGAGATTGTTACACCTATTTTATTTTTATTTTTTTAATTTTTAATTTTTGTTTTTTTTAATTTTTTTTTTACAGAATTCTTATGATTTCTATTTTTATAACATTTATATAAAAGAGAGATACTTAACAAAATAATTCAAAAAAAATTGAAATGAGTTACCAAAATATTCGGGTCAATACGAACTTGAAAAGGCCTCTTGGCCTCAAAATTTTTAATATTTTTTTATTCCATAACTAATCAATTAAATTGATTTTCATACTTATAATTATTTTTTGTTATTATTTATATTATTCTTTGTAATGCCACTCAAATTAAATGATATTTTTTATTAATTTAGCTTTAAAATATCCATATAAATTAATAAAATATCTTCTTAAGTGTTATTTATAAATTAAAAAAAATCTTTTTAGGTGTTAGAAAATTAAAAATTAATAGTAAAAAAGATTAAAATGTGATGATTGTAATCAAGATATGTGTATTATTGATTTTTATGAGATTTGCTAGTGTTTGAAAAAAATTCATGGTTGCGGTTTCCGATTCCCATTACGAATGACCCGATACTGTTACACCGCAACCGCGACCGATTCGTATCCCGCGATCGCGATTTAAATCCATGTACGTTATGTAATATAATGGCTGTTACGTAACTAGTTTTGAACCCTCCGATACTGTTACACCGATATATCGGTGTGTGAAAAATTCACAAGCGCAACGGCTGATATCGTTACGTAACGGTCGTTACGGACCGATGTGTAATGGTATCGGCCGATACGTAACCATAATGGTACATTTTTCTCACCAATCAAAAAAACAATGGTACATTTTTCTCTTTTCCTTTATTCTAAGGGCTAAAAAACTCATTTTTGGCCATAGATCTAGGGTTTAAAATTTATCAAACACAAGATTTGGAATTATAGATATGGTCAAAGTGCAAGTCCTAGAATTGTGTCTAATTATTTATTACCCCAAACTTAAAAGTAAAATTTTATCGTATTAGGTTTAGTAGATGTTGCTTAAAAATGAATGAATCTTATTACTACGCCTCAGGCTACTTCTACAAAAAAAAAAAAAAAAAAAAAAAAATTATAATTGTAAAAATTATTTATTTGCTACTTTTGTTTTTGTAGTAATATTTTGCTATAAAATCATATAAAGTTATCTTGAGTTTTTTTTTTTTTTTGGTGGTAGAAAACTCAAGTATTCTTTGTCTATGTTTTATTTTATTCTTTTATATTTGTTGAAATTACTTATAGTTCCATTTGTAATTATTAGTTCTCATATTTAGTCATTAGATTGTATTTTCTTCTTACTTTGATATAAAATCAATATAAAGTCTTATATAATAAGTAATTTTTTTCATAGGAGTAATAAAAATTACTAAAAATAATTAAAAATATTAAAAAGTAATAAATTAAAGTAAAATCATGCATATTAGAAACTTTTAAGAAATTTTCTAGTGATTACAAAAAATTCATAGGTGCGGTTCCCGATTCCCGTTACGTATTGACTGATACTCCCAATATCGTTACACCGCTATCGCGACCATTACGTGTCCAGATACCGTGATTTAAAACCATGCTTGTTGGACCAAAATATTAACCAAACTATCTGGTTATTTAATGATTTAACGCTAAATTTGGACAAGTATTGCTACATTTAGCTAGTTATTTAGAGAATTTTTTTAGTTTATTTCTTTAAAATATTAATTTGTGTTATTTTAGAATTATGAGATTTACATTTTATAAGCAAATACGAATAGAAAATTGTAAATACATACACTTCAATATGTTGTTAGAATACTTTACATTATTTACTTATTTTAGACTTATTTACTATTGGTTTTTAACATCTCTTTACTTTTACATATATATTTGACAATTTTTTAAAGAATTTTGTAGGATCTTATGATCTTTGATCCAATCCTACGATCCGATCTTACGAACTCCCAAAACGATCCAACATAGGATCTCGATTTTAACAACCTTGGTATTGATTATTCCAGCTTCGGTGGCTAAAACACTAGAAAAGTATCTGAGGACTTTTTATGGGGAGGCATGGGGGATGAGTTCAAATACCATTTTGTGGCTTGGGAGTAGGGGTGAACACCTATCTTTTCTTTATTGATAAATTGATAAATTTCTCACACAATAGCATCATTACCTTGCTTTTCTGATAAAATAGATGGATCCTTTGTACACTCAAAATTTCAAATTTTGCAACATCAAAATTTGGTCAGAACTATTTTCAATGCACAGAGGGAGTTCTTAGTTAGCTCTTCTTGGATTATTTTCTTACATTAAGTGAACAGATTTTGAAAATCCTACAATGTAATAGTTCGGGTCTTTAACTCGGATTTTTATATCCAGCTATAAAATTTGCAATCTCTCTCTTAACTTTGTGAGGCTGTCAAGGTAGCTCAACTCAACTCCATAAACTGCCTTGTCATCATTACCTGCCATTGCTAAAATATGTTTTGTCATTCTGCTCTATCTAGGCCACAATATTGATTAAATCATGCTGGACCCTATTCCTCTTCTTGCTTATGCAATTTCTCTTTTCTTTAGTGTACGTGGTCAAACCATCTTAACCAATATTATCGCATATTATGTTTGATGGGAGAAGCTGTTGTTTAATGGTCATTATGGCCAGTGCAGGCCCTCTCATATTATGTCGTATGGGTTGTTAGCAAATTCTTAATGCACTATACTTATCGCCGCATTCTTTGTCATCTATATTGAGTTGCTTCTAGGACTTCAGTTTAGATGTAAATAAATGGATATTTGTGTAGTCGTCTTTTGTGTGTGTGTGTGTGTGTATTTTAATATTACTATGTCAAGATGGCAGAATGCTTTCTTTTGTGGCATAATTGTTTGGTTAACTGCAGGATTGATTCACTTTCAGTTTTACCTGCATCCTTTGGATCCCAGGATGCATTTAAGATTTTGTCACTTTGTCGATCTGTTCAGGTTGCCTTGAAGGTAAGGTTCTCTTTTTCTTTCACTATTTGGTTACACGTTTAATCTGTTGACATAATTGATGTGCTTCTTTGTTTTATGTTACTTTTCAGTCTAATGAAGCACTCATCTTGGGGGAGTCATTTGTTTTTAGCAATGGCTTTGTCAAGGTAGGACTCTAACCTACTAACTACAAGGAACTGTTTTAAGTTAGTTATCTGTTATTCATCTGTTCCCTTCCTTGATATTCAAATTTATTATCATGTGTGCATATGTGTATGAGTTGATCATTGTTTAGTTATATGGAATAAAGCTTAGACTGGCATGAGGAAAGGTAAGTCAGTTTCTAGTGCTGGCAGATCAGATTTGATCAGCTTGGTGCTGTCAATTGGTGCAAAAGATGCATTTTTATAAAGAAAATATCAGAAACAGCATAAAAGGTTTCAGTTATACAGTTGGTTTTGCACTACTGTTTTGATGTTGATTATACATATGACAGCTTAGGTTCTGGCACAAAAGCAGAATCTTGTGTTGCCATGTCACCCATATCCTTCTGGCAGCTTTCAGCCCAAGTGGTTATGGTGATGTGAAAAAACAAACTATTTATTTTTTTTTCTTTTTTTAATTGAGATTGAGTTAGTGGATGGGGTGCTTTTGTCCCAGTGAATATGGCTTATTGTGGTGTTTATCAATGATGACTGAAATACTGTTTCCTTGTTCTGGGATCTTCTGTGTATATTAGTACTGTATCAAAAAGAAAGGTTTGTATTACAGTGAAATACACAACTGTAGGAAAAATAAATCAATTTTGAATCATTGTAGGCTTATACCAAGATTAATGTTTAGTCTTTCCAATGGATGAACTGAGTAAACATATGCAGGATGAAGACCCATGGTGTGTTTTTTGCTAGTGACATTATTATAATCAATGAAACTAAAATAAAATAAATGCTAAATTAGAGGTTTGGAGAGAGGTTTTAGAATGAAGAGGGTTTAGGATAAGTAGGAAGAAAATCAAACATATGGAATGTAACTTTAGTAAAACTAGAAACACAAATGGGGGCTGTAGTGAATATTAAAAATCAAGAGATAATTAAAAATGAATAATTTCGTTATCTAGGTTCACTTATCTATAAGGATGGAGAAATTGAAGATGATGTTGCTCATAGAGTTAAAATAACATGTGTTGAGTGGAGGAATGTTTTTGGCATATTGTGTGATCGTGTATACCTTTAAAATTGAAAGGTAATTTCTATAGACATGCTATATGGAACTGAATGTTGGGTAGTTAAAAAACAATATGAATGTGGCCAAAATGAGGATGTTGAGATGAGTGAGTGGTAAGACACTAAAACATAAAATAAGAAATGAGCACATTTTTATGAGATGGTGGAAGTAGCACCTATAGGAAGTAATATGAGAGAAAACCATTTAATGCGGGTTTTTCATGTACAACAAAGACCAATATATGTACTAGGAAGGAAGAGCAATATAACTCATATTGAAAATCATACTAGGGAAGGGAGAGATCAAAATTAACTTGGGTTGAGATAATAAAGAAAAATATGGCTAAAATATAATTTAATTGAGTTGATGACTTTAAATAGAATATAATGGTGAGATATGATTGATATAGGCAATCCCAATTAGTTGGAATAAAGGCTTTTATGAGTTGAGTTAAGTTGTATTCCACTATTTCTTTTCATTTGGAAAATTGTCTTTATCTTGCAACTGAGATCTCAAGACCTAAAACTTGTCTAGATTGACTCTCCTCTCTCTCTCTCTCTCATCAAATACTACATTTCATTTAAATAGTTAACCTTTTTTCTTGGCTCAGACAATATTAGTTTAATTTTGAGAAGAATAAGATTGTAAAGAAAATGTCCCTGTGAACATTCCAATTCTGAGATGAGTAAGCATTTGTTGGAATGTTCCCATCGGCTACCTTGCTTAAAATTTATCTCTTGAAAATTATTTGGGCATTGTGAACTTGGATAATGCACCACCGGAAGCATGACTTCATTTGATTAACATCTGTTTGGATTCTTGTTAATTTTCTGATTCTCTCAATTTTTTTTTTTGTAACTTTAATTGAAAGGATTTATATGATCGCTTGGAGAATGAGATGGAAACATTTCGTCTTCCTGGGTTTTCGACTACTGGGCTGTGTGATGATTTGCACACAGCCAAAGAAATTAAAGTTGGCAAAGATTCAAGCAGCAGCCTTACTGAGTCAAGTGAAACTGGTAATGAGGGTGGTAATAACAAACAAGCATATGAGAAAGTTTCGAAAAGGAAAAAAGGAAAATCTTCTGGGAATGCTAAGTCAGGGGCAGCTGAAATTAGTCCAGATAACCAAGAGTCTGTCCCTTCTAAGTCTAGGAAAAACCAGAGAAAAGGCAAGGATACATCTTTGTTGCAAGTGTCAGATTCAAAACCAGGTGCTAAGAAAGAATTGGATAAGATGAAAGAGGACAACCTTAGTATCCCTTCAGAGGAATGGCTAATTCAGAAGATCATGATGCTGGTCCCTGACTTTGAAGAGCAAGGTTTGTTGAGTCTGATTGTAATTGTTCTTGCTTATTATGTCAGCTGATTAGGCATTTACTTTGTATTCAATTTTGACACAGTGGTCTAATTTTATAGGTATTATTGATCTCGAGCTGATTCTTAGACCTTTAGCAAATCATTTTAGACCGATGCTACTCAATTCACGGAAGGAAAGAAAAAAGGTGGCTTTCACAGAAAATGCGCAGAGAATGAAACACTTGCTTGATAATTTGCAGAGAAAGCTTGATGAGGTGAGCACAACTTATGGGTTTTCTTCTCTTTTTTGGTCTCCTTGCAGTATATTTTTGCCCCTCTGAAAGTTTTCTGTTTTTCTACAATATCTGGATTTGCATTACCACCACATACTTTTCATACGCACTAATATCTTCAATTTGCAGATAATATTTTTCATTTTTCTGAGGTCGTTAGTGATTTTCTTCTATTTATTATTGTTGTCATTCTGTTTTTATTACTATTTTTGTTGTTAGTATTATTATTATTATTAACAGTTGTACAGTGTGACTTCACCCTTGAATTTGTCTTTTTTCAGTCTTTCTTAAATATGCAGCTATTTGAAAAGGCACTAGATTTATTTGAAGATGACCAATCGACCTCAGTAAGTTTTTTATTCAATTTTTTATGGTTTGATATGTTGCTATTGATGATGCAAATAAGTGAGAACTGTTGCTTTATGATGCACAGGTTATTTTACACCGACATTTGTTAAGAACAACAGCCACTGCTATGTTGGACACGCTCTTACTTAACTTGGTAGCATATATACACCACTTCCCTTTTTTGGTTTACTTCTCCCACTGTTTTAATGGACTAAATTCTAGATGAGACGTAAAGTGGGGTCTAATAGGGGTACCTCCAATGCAGGACAAGCACAACAAGTTGCAAAATGGAATTGAAGTTGAAGAATCTCAAAATCCAGAATCTGTTTCACTTAGTTCTGGAGAAAGAGTTGCTCTTGTATGAAATTTTTGCCTGCTGAACATAGCCTTGTAACTTTTGCATCTGATTTGAATTTCATTTTCTTCTCATTTACTTTTTGTATTATTTTATTTTTCCCACAGGCTAAAAGTTTTCCAGGACCTGCTTTCAATTAAGGCTGTTGCAGTGGTTGAAGCTCTGGAAGCGAAGGTCCGTGCTTGTTTGCAGGAAACACAATTCTCCCTTTGTTAATAGTGTCCTGGAAACATTTTTTTGTTCCAAAATGCCTCTAATTGCATGGTTGGCACTTGTTCCTAGATCATCATACACTTTTTTCTGAACTTGAGTTATAGGATGCAAATGGCCCAAAGTTATAATTTTGAATTTAAAGGACTACTATTTAATAATTTTGATTTATAACTTGATTATTTTTGTCTCTTCATACCTTTCACTTTTCGTGTTGAACAAATGATTCTTTTAATCTTTATTCCACCTACTTTGTGTGTTGATTTAAAATTGCGTGAGAGATTATTTTGATTCATTGGGAAAACTCTTCTAATATTGCTTATTATTTTAGTTAAACCATCGTTGCACAATGGTAAAGTGTTGACATGGCATCTAAAAGTAGAGCTGTAAATAGATCGAATTCGGATCGGATCAGGGGGTGATCCGAATCCTCTTTTTTAAGAAAATTTTCAAATCGGATCAGATTGGTTTTGTGATGGATTTATAAATTCTTAATCCAAATCTAGATTTGTTAACTATTCGATTGAATCAGATTCAACATGCTAATAATATTTATATTAATTATATATATTACAATATATAAAACATTACGTTATAATATATATTATGTATATAATATGTAAAATTTGGTGAGATAGGATTTATGTAGCCGACTCCATATAATTAGGACAAACCTTTGTTGAGTTGTGTATATAATATGTAAAATTTAAAATATATAAACTCAACTTTAGAAAGCATTGTATAATTTAATATTTAACATATTATAAAAATTTTAAACGTATATTTTAACATAATATATAAAAAATTAATATAGATGTTATATTTAATCGGACCATTAACCGATACGGATTGTCAAATTATTTATACCATATCTTGATAAATGGATCGAATTTGGGTTGGATTTGGAACAAGATCCAATCTATTGACAGCCCTATCTAAAAGGGTAGGGTGGGTTTAAGGGTTCAATTTTTATTTCCATTAATAAAAAATGTTGCTAATTATTTTGTTTGTTGAGGTTATTGACTGTCTATAGTTGTTTAATGTCTTATATGGCAGCGGGTGGAAACATTTATCACTGCACTTAGAGTGATAGCAGAGGAAAGGTAAGGAAGATGGCTAATTAACTCTAATTGTCTTCTTCTGAAGCATTTATATCAAATTTGCAATAAGCATATGCATTTTGGTTTTGGCATATTTGCAGTGGGTTAACTTTGAAAAAGCTTGATAAGAAATTAGAAAGAACTCTTCTGCATTCATATCGCAAGGTATGCCTGCTTTCAGTAATTCAAGAAAATGTGCATTTTTATTCCTTGAGAACTCTGATCTATTGTACTTTACCATAAAAAAGAAAAAAAAAATTGACATGTTTGCAAGAGTACAGTGGGGAAGGGGGGGGAAAAGTCGACAAGCTGACGGAGGTTGGGGTTATGTGCATGTCTGCCTATGGGTGGTCTACTTTTATTGATAATACAAATGGCAATGTATGAACCCACATTGGGTTCATGGCATCATTGTCTAATACCATCTTGTTTTATATTATTAAATTTGTGTTGTAGTAAGAAATGAAGAGCTCATTTAAGTATCTCTTCTTTTCTTTTTCCCCCCTTTTTACTTTTTTGAGGTACAATTAAAGCTTGTGCTTTGATTGAGTGGTCGAGGGATGATAAAAAAAGTAGACAAGTTAGGATGAATTTGTGGTATGTTATAATTGTTATGTGACAGGTTTTTTTTTTTGTGATTTTTAGGATTTGACATCTCAAGTTTCTGCTGAAACTGACCCAGTTTCACTTCTACCAAAAGTTGTATCTTTACTTTATATACAGGTCAGTCAGTTTTTGTTGCTTTCTGTTCAATTTATTTTACTATTTCGATCTGCCTACCCAGTTCTCACAGGCAGATTTACATTCTTCTCTCTTATTTGTTCTCTTTTAAAACCTTTTTTATACCTCTTTTGATTCGTAGGTTTACAGTAAAGCTCTGCAAGCCCCTGGGAGGGCCATTTCTGTTGCTGTCTCTCGATTGAAGGTATTTATTGTATTTTGTAATTATCCCTAGAAAAAAAGAGTCATGGAGTGTTTTCTTCTAATAATCCCACGAAAAGAAGTGGTTCTTCACAACCATTGAATATTCTTTGAGATTCTGTGTTGCTGCCATTCCAAAATTAGGATGAGTAATCAATTATTTCCACAAGAAAGCTGAAATTATATTCTGTTATAGGTATTGTAATTGTAATTATCCCTAGAAAAAAAGAGTCATGGAGTGTTTTTTTTCTAATAATCCCACGAAAAGAAGTGGTTCTTTACAACCATTGAATATTCTTTGAGATTCTGTATTGCTGCCATTCCTCCAAAATTAGGATGAGTAATCAATTATTTCCACAAGAAAGCTGAAAGTATATTCTGTTATAGGTATTGGTAATCTCTGTTTACACTTGCAGCAGAAGAAGTGTGTTAGCTATTTTTTTTTTTTTTTCCAATAAATAAAGTGTAAATTATATTAAAAGCATGCCCAAGGGGTGCACGCTTGCAGAAAAAGAAGACTCACAAATTTAGTCTCTTATCGTCTAAGAACTCTACAAAAACATGCACCAAGGGAATAAAAGATTCAACTCGTGTGAAATACGCTATAAAAATATTTTTGGCATGTCACTTTTTGAAGAATAGTTTTAACGTGCCATTCTCATTCATCCATATAGTGCAATTTATTCCATGCTATAGCTTACTAACATTAAACTAATATTCTAAGCAGCCTTACATAAGAGCATGAACATTAGTAGTTTTGATCTCTGTAGATAGACTTCCAGACTGCTGGCTGGAGTGATATGTCAATGATGTTACGGATGGATGTAATCTAATCACCTCAGAGATTTTAAGTAGTTACTTTCCTGACAAATTCCTTCTTAATGTGAAGGGTGGAGGTAAACAATCAGCTGTTTCATTCATAGCAAGTGGAATTTTGCCCAGAATTTCACATGCTTAGCCGAAAAAAAAATGCTTACTGTGTTATCCATCATACTTGTTTGCTAAGAAGCACGGACACGAGATTTTCTCAAAAAAGTAGTACACAGATATGTTAGGGACACGTTAATAAATATGTTTTTTTTATGACCATATAATAGAACCCTAACATTATTTCATTTAAAATTGGCATAAAAACTCTTAAATCACAAAAATATTATTAAGATATTAAAATAACAAAGTCATTAAATAAAAATTTATGAAACTTCTTCATTTAATCATTAACATCGCTGATTCAAGTTCCAAAATAAATTTACTAACTATAACATAAAACATAGAATATATATATAAGTATATATCTATATATATATATAATAAAAAAAATAATAATGTTAGGGGGAAAAACTGCATACTAATAGGTCCTAACATGTCCAAAATTAAAAAAAAATAAAAAATTGGACACTTTTTTTGGCATGCCCGACACATGTCCTGAGAGTGTCGGTGTCATACACGGACATGTGAGTCCAAAATAAAGTGTCCGTGCTTCATAGCTTGCTTGGCATTGAAGGCTTAAACAATTGGTGTGTGATAAGAAGGGAGGATTTATATCCACACATCAGTTATAGCTAGGGTTATTGCTGATTATTATGCTTGTTTGGCATTGAAGGCTTAAACAATTGGTGTGTGATAAGAAGGGAGGATCTATATCCACACATCGTTATAGCTCAGGTGACTGCTGATTATTATGCATAGGAACGAGGAACTAAGTGGGTGTGCAAGATCAAGGTGGTTGAAGTGAAAACCCCTGTTTCTAGAGGAGGTTTGGGCATGAAGGATCTAAAAGTCTTTAAAAAGGCTCTCCTGGGTAAATGGTTATGGAAATTGGGTACGGATCTTGAGGCCCTGTGGAGGGGCTTAATTGTTGCCAAATATGGGTGAGGAGGGAGGTTGGAGGTTAGGATGGGTAGAGTGGCCTTGGGGTTGTGGGGAGCCATCGTGGGTGTGTGGAGGGAGTTTTGGGAGAGAACTCGAATCGATGTGGGGATGGGTCTTCGGGTCAAGTTTTGGGAAGATACGTGGGTTGGGGACGAGCCCTTGAGATTCTCATTCCCGTTGATGTATAGTCTTGCTTGGAATAAGGGGGCCAGAGTGACGGAGTGTTGGGAGTTTTTTGACTGGGAGCTGGAGGAGGTTGGCTTATTCCTTGCTTATATTCAGAAGGTGAGGGTTAGAGAGGAGAGGGAGGATGGTTTGACTTGGATCCCAGATGAAAAGGCCTTCCTTTGTGAGGTCTTTCTATAGGAGTCTCATCGCTCCAGGGGGGTTCTTCAGTATGGGATCTCATTTGGCATTCGCCCCCCCTCCCTCTTAGGGCATCCTTCTTCATTTGGGAGAGGCTTCATGAAGGCTATCTTAACTGCGGAAAACTTGAAAAGAAGAGGCTTTCACCTAGCCAGTAGGTGCTTCTTGTGTAAGGAAAAGGAAGAGGGAGTTGCCCACCTGCTCATTCACTGTCGCATGGCCTAGGAATGATGGGATTTGGTTTTAGACATTTTCGGCTTCTCTTGGGCAATGCGAAATTAAGTAAAGGATCATTTGTTGGCTTGGCAGGGTTGTAAGATGGGAAGAAATGTGAAGAAAATATGGAAGATGACCCCAACTTGTCTCATGTGGAGTATTTGGGAAGAGAGAAATATTTGAGTTTTTGAGCCCCTCATGGTTTTTACCCTCACAAATTATTGACAAATTACAAAAATATGCCATCTAAAAATCAATTCTTCTCTCTGAAATTTTTCTTTGGAAGCAAATGGATGGAAACCACTTGTTGATAACTTCACCAGGCCCATTTCGTGAATGGATGAAAAACCAGCTACAAAGAAAAAATTCTATTATATATATGCAATTCCAATTTGAAGATTACATTTATACTCATAATGCAATAGGCAGAATCTGATATATAGAATTTGAGGTAAATACCCAGAGCGAGCGCAACAAAGATATAATAAAAGGGGCTGGAACTCTATTAACAGTAAACAATAAACAATAAACCCAGGAAAAATTAATCCCAATTGAATTTGAATATCCTATAATCAAGAATTATAATTAATGAATAGGCAACCTGAAGAACAAAAACTCCAATTGCCAACAATCACACACACACACACACACACCTATGTGTGTATGTATTACCTATTGGAATAGCATAAAAATCTAAAATAAACCCAGGAAAAATTAATCTCAATTGAATATCCTATAAACAAGAATTAGAATTATTGAAGAACAAGATGAAGAAGAAGAATCCCGATTACCAACAATCACATCCATATATATGTAACACTATTGGAAGGCTGTAAACAATCTAAAATGAACCCAGGGAAAAAAAGAGAGAGAGATCAACAGTATTAAAAGAATGTGATCACCCAATATATTACACTACTATGATTGGCTCGATTCAATCAAAATCCTTGAAATTTTTTGGATCTAATCTGTGAGAATGTCAAAAAATAAAAATAAAAATTCATGTCAAGTTTCAAGTTTCAAAATAAATTTGTTAACTACTATAGTACTATATTTATAAAGTGGAGAAGAAGAGGAAAAAAAGAGGGGAAAAAATTCAAAAAAATAAAAGATATCCAAAAACGGTGTCCCGGATATGTCCAGGACGTGTCCGAAATTAAGAAAAATTGGACACTTTTATTCACTTGTCCGAGTGTGTCCAACACGTGTCTGGGATTGTGTCTGAGCATGTCTATATCCAACACGTGTCCGACATGGATACGCGAGGCAAAGTAAAGTGTCCTGTGCTACATAGTTAACAAGTGGGAGAAGATTCTCTGATTCATTTTGTGATAAGTGCCTTAAAGAATGGAAGTGTCAAGTTTAGTACATAGATGTTAGTCCTTAGATGAACAGTGCCTTCTTAATGATGTCTAACAAAAATATGATAGGTTTCTCTCTCCGAGGAATCACCATTCTCTCTGTTTGTGTATTCAAATTACATTCATATAATTTGACTCTCTTCATTTTGTTTCTGTTTCAGAGTTCTCTCAAACTTGTGTGTTGATTTTTCAGGAGAAGCTAGATGATTCAGCATACAGGATCTTAATGGATTACCATAGTGCAACAGTGACCCTTTTGTCACTTATTTCTGCTGCAACTGACGATGTGAGTCAATATTCTGTGTTTTGTTTTTTTCGTTGCATTTCTTCATAATTTCTTGTTACATTAGAAACTTTTTACCCTTACATCATTGGAGGATTGTTCTTATTCCTCCAATGTGTGTTTTGTACTCTTGAATGGGACTTGAAATATTCTTTTGATCACAATTTAAGGAGTTTTCCATCCAAGGAGAAATTGATAAGTAAACTTGAAAGAAGAAAATGTTAGCTAAAATTGTTATACCGGATTGCATGGTGGTATATTGTATAAGCTGCCACAATTATTGTTTTGTGGGACTAGGATAAATCACTGGTCTGTTAAGTTTCCTTGGTTCCCTTTTTACCCTCCTGGTTATGAAGGGTGAAGCTTATCTGTGGATCATTAATTAATGCAGTATACCTGTTTTGCTTCTTGGTTAGGAACAAGATTGTACATCTGATAGAACTACAAGTAAAAGGGAGCTCCTGGAGAGTTTAATGCCAGCACTGAAAGGATTGGTCTTGAGCACTTCACAATCTTGACTTGTCATATATTCAAATCCCCAAAGGTCATAGAAGTTCAAATTGCCTTTCCCCTTTCCTTTTCTGAGTTTGTAGTTTGGAAAAAAAAAGAAGAAAAATACTGGTGTCTGACGAGCCTATTAGTTTACTGTTATTAGTATACTTACTGTGGATCATTCTGACATGTTGAAAAAAAAGGAGAAAAATCAAAAGAGCGGTGAGAAAAGGCTCGAAGTTAATAGAATTCCGGAAGTCAGAACCAAATTTCGGTGGCTCCATGTTTATCTGAAATAAATAAATATATCAGATTTCTTATTCTGCTTACTGATATTTAAGTACTACTTGATTTTGTTTTCAAATAAACTCACCCTTCTATCTTAAATAAGCATATAGGCAAAAAGAGTACTGTATATAATTTGTATTCATGACTTCTGAAGATCTGAGTACTGTATAGAATTTGTAGGCATGGCTTTTGAAGATTACTGATGGAACATGTTAGATCAAGTCTTGTAACAATTTGCTTTTTTAGGATCATAACAAACAGTGCACTCAGATTCCATCAACTTCCTCCTCCCCCCTTCCCCCTTCCCCCTTTTCTTTTTAATTTTTTTTTTCAAAAGATAGAAACGACCATAGTTATCATAACTGGATTAGATCGGCCGGTTCAACTGGACTCTCGTTCGGTTTGATATTTCATTTGAATTGTTTTTACATTTAAACTGGTTCGAACCGGAATAAACGGCCATTTTTCCTCTAAATTGGCGAATAAACCGGCCCTGAACCGGAATTCCTAAAGGCGCACATTGTAAGAACCAAGGACCATTGTAAGAAAGTAAGGTTTCTATCCATTTGACCACTGCATTTTTGTGGTTATTCTTAACTAATTTTAATATATATTTTACCAAAATAATAACTACCCAATATAATATACTTTTTAAATATATTAATTATAAACTTGGTTAAACCAGTTGAATCAGTAAATTGTAAATTAGTCTCTTTATCGGTTTATTGTTTGGTTTAATTTCAATGATCTCTATTAACTAATGTCATTTCATGTCACTAAGACTAACAAACCATTAAAAATTTCATTTAACTCGAGTGTTTCTACGTTGGGAGGTGAAACATGAAGTCTTTTTATATTTAATTAGAACAGTAATTTTACTGGGTGTAGTTTTATTATTAATTATATTTATGAAAATGAAATGTCAATTTATACTGCAGTTCATTAACAAGTAAAACATCCAAGACATTAGACATGCGACATTCAAATATGAAATTGAGTTCATTTTCCTTGTTTCATTACACTAATCAACTCATACTCTTGGCAAGCATGACTTCAACTGTTAACACCCCAAGCCTCTTGATCCAATAACATGAAGAAAGATGTTTAATATATTGAAGTAAAGTTATTAGTAATAAGACTTAACTATATTATATTTGCCTCCCCACTCTTTCAAGACCATTCTTTTTTGTAGGGTCAATTCAAATCTCTTCAACATTAAGTAAATCTGATACCATTTGTAATGTTTCAAGTCCAATAATATGAATATAAAGTTTAACAACATGCTCTAAAATATTTAAATTAATCTCTTCAAATTATTCATTAAGTGAATACTCTAGGAGTTCTGATATTATTTGTAATGTTTCATGCTTGATAATACGATGGTTTAAAATATTTAAACTAAGTTATTAATAGTACACCAATAGGATTTCTCATGGGGCCAATATACATGTGCGTGGTAGCTTTTAATATATTTGTTAATCATATTTTATAATATATTGTAAATTATTTGTAACAAATTGAAATTATAAATCATTTTTCCTTTGATTTTTTGGGGGAAAAGAGTCGGGAAAATATTAGGGATGAGAAATACTATGTATCTCAAATGATGTAGTGTTGATGTGGTAGCTTCACATTACTTACATAATTTTAAGAATTGTTAGTAATTCAGTGTCATGTCAATGTCACATTATTTGGAATATAAATTTGAGATACAATTTTGAAAAGTATAGCATTACTCATTAGGGATAGAAATGTCAATGAAGCGCCTTTGAGAAAACGAATTAGATGCGGATTTGAGAAAAATATATTGAAATTCAATAGAGTTCAAAATGGATTTGGGATGAGAAATTTAAATTTGCCCCGCCTCAATTATAGTATGAAATTATTTATATATTTTAAAACAAAAATAAAAAAATTATTTTATTCTTAATTTTTAAATAAAATAAATAAATTTTAGTGTAATTGAGGCGAGACGGATTAAAATTTATTATAATTGGAACCACATGTTTAGGAAGAATTTTTGTAAAGCATGGTGGGTTTGCACTTTTAAATTTATGTAATAATTGAATCTTGAGTCACCCATCAAAATAGAAAGGTGTAATATTAGAATGTCCTGAATGTAAAGTGTTGATCTACCGTAATGATGAGTAGTTGACGACTCAAACCACTTCTGGATTATGTTAGTTGTCGAGTTTCCATCATTTTTTTTTTTTTATTTTTTTATAGCCAAATAGACCAGAAACAACAGCCCTTACATAGGACCACCAGATCTCTTAGAAAATGATACATCCGCTTGCAACAAAAGAGAGACAATCTGGAAGATCTTCCAGCTGAAACACGCAATAGCGTGAGCCAAACTATTTGCCTCTCGCCGGACGTGAAGACAAGAAATATGAAATTTTTATTAAATTCTGGTGATTTTTTATTTATTTATTTAATCTAATACGTGTAATTTTTTACTTATTGATTAAACAGGTGGAAGTGAGAGAAAACAGGGGTTAGGTTTCTTTGGACGACCAACGCCGGCAAACCCACCTCTACTACCCTGAAATTACTTGGTTATTCAAGAAATGATTATATCCATGCAATTAATGGTTCTGGGGATGAAATCCAAATCCCATCTCTATAATTTCAAGCCCCTGAGATTTTGAAGTGGGCTACAGAAAGACAATCATATACTGGTTAAACGAGTGATTAATCCTTGGACCCAAAAAACAACACAATAATTGATATCTGATTATGAGACAAATCCAAGAACTTTCTGAACAAACTAAATCGTTCATTACAAACTCCAGCTTCTTCCACTGAAATTATTTTAAACATGACCGCAAAATCAAATAGCGGCCTCTTTGAACGACACTACTCAATTTCCATCCTCTTTCTTTTGTGGGAGTACACGACCGCAAGCATTTGATTCCTACAACATATTCAACCAAACATGAATATTATTTCTATCTAATTTGGAGTAAAATATTATTCTTTCATAAAAATTATATTAGTATTGATCCGCAAGTCGATGCAATTAGGAATATCTTCTTCCTTGTCCAGCCTCAACTTGAGTAAGGATTCCATGTGAACATAGTCTTGTTGATAATTGCAACTATGAATAGATGAATCCTATAGTGCATGTAAACATAGTCATTTGCAGTGGCCGAATTTGAGTTTTGGTGGACTTAGTTTGTGGTTTAGGCCGCCTTTTCTCAAATGGGTCTTTAAACCTACGACCAACAGTGGCCAGCTTCTATTTTCACTCCAACAACTTTTCTTGTCCCACAACTAAAAATTGCTTCCTTTCCCTCAATCTGTTCAATATTTCTTGATACAAGCATTTGAGTTTTCTAAGCAAATATTTGTTATTCATTATAATTCCAAAATATGTTCTATATTTTAAAATCTGTTTTATATTAGCAATAGAGTAATAAAAGAAAAATACAGAACTTGTTATCTGTATTCTGTAAATACATAATTATTTGTTATGTGTTTTATAAATACAGAACAAGAATTTGCAGAGAACAAAAAGAAACTAATTATATTCTTAAGTTTTAAACAAAGTAATTTATGATTTTGTAGAATTAAAACTCATAACAAGATTACTATTTAGAAATAGTATATATATTTGAACAAAAGCAGAAAACCAGACATGGAAAAAACTTACAGGTTTCAGGATCAGACCAAGTCTAGCGTTTGACGTTATCTCCTTAAGACAGAATACGCCATCGCACTTGCTTCTTACGATTGAATGGACGTCTGCCTAAGATGAAATGGTATCACACAGAGAAGAAGTACTGCAGCCTCTGCATACGGTGAACCAGACTTTTGTTTCAGAATTCTCTCAAACTATATGAACGTACAGAAAGAATGGAATGAATTCAATACAATGCAGGTGCGTAGGTAGTGTTTATATAGAGTATTTGTGTCTGTTTACAGACACAAAGGCTTACAGTCGCAACTGTTCAAGGAACAACCACAGGAAGAAGACGATTCAGTCAAAATTCAAACCAAATGTTTTAATCACAAAGCGACATCGTTTTATGGATTTAAACCAAAATCGAATGCAATCGCAAAACGACAATGTTTGAAATTTAATTAATTTGGTAACTTAAACGACAACATTTTAGATTGTTGGATTGTTTTTAATAGTAACAGAAACGGTAGCGTTTGGAATTTAATTAATCTGGTAACTTAAACGGCAACGTTTTGGACTGTTGGACTGTTTCTAACAATAATAGAAACGGCAGCATTTTGAAAAATTATTTAAATAATTTTTCCCAAAAAGATACTCGACCTGGGGGCGCATGTGTAGTAACCAAGCATGTGCTAGGTCCTCCCTTTCCAAAAAACTTGGGTGCCTGTTAGAGCCCAAACTCTCTTTCAAGGTAACTGTATATATACTCTTTAAAAACCTTGTACTCATTCCATGTGGGAGACAAGCTTTTTCACAAGTTTCAAGTTTTTGTTACCATTTTTAAGTGATGATGTTTGGAGGTAATTTCTCATTTACTCCTTAATAATTCTGAGTAACCCATTACATGATCTTAATCTTCTTATGGAGGAGAACACATCTGCACATAGACCCAGCAAAATTAATGTATGAAACTTACTTTAATTTTAACTCAAAAATAACTAATTATTACTCTCAAAAACTCATTTTTCCAACAATATTTCCATGATACTTTTGGACTTCACATCTCTTGTCCACCATTGAGGTGGGATTTTTTTCACATATTTTTTTTATCCAACACTTTCATTGTGTGAAAGAATAAAATTTCACGCAACTACACTCAACTGTATGCGTTACTGCCTCAAACTTAACAAAACAACATTCCTTATATTCACATTTATTCATCCACTTGTTAACCTTGTATGTACTACAACAATAATTTCCATGTACTCTTTCTGAAATAATTAAAAACCTCTGGGCTGTAAACCTCCACTCCATGACTTAACATCTCTGAACTAGCTAACAGTATAGGTGTGGCCTGCATCATCCTAAAATAACCAACTTGTTCTTCATAACATTTATCCTCAAGAAGCCTTTCATAAAATGTTAAAAAAAAAAACGTAGCATATCATAGCTAGGATGAAATTATCCTTCAACACATTGTTTTTGCTTTCACTTCGTTGAGTGCTTTTCATATTAGCTGTAAAAGTATGTCGGCCACACACCAAAGCCCACTTTTGCCTTTCTTCAAATAATGTTGTCAACCAGTTATTCTCTGAAAGATTGTATTTTTTTAGCATATTATTCCATGCTAAAAGCCATTCATCTTCATCCTCGTAGTCATATATGCACTCACTAAGATCATGTGCAAATTGGCTTGATCCATGTAACACATGGCTGATGTTTTTTGCAGCGTTTTGGTACATGTGCCATACACATCCGATGATGTGTTTCTGGAAAAACTTCAGATATTGCTTTGGCCATTGCAGCCGACTGATCTGTAAGAATTGTCTTTGGTTTCTTTCCAGACATTGCACCAAAGAAAGTCTCAAATAACCAATGAAATGACTCTGCGGTTTCATCATAGAGGAAAGCTGCACTAAATATAACAGTTTTCTTATGATGATTAACCCCAATAAACGGTGCAAAAGGCTGACCATACTCATTTGTTCTATAGGTGGTATCAAAGCATTCCACATCTCCAAATAGCCCATAATCACTAACGGACCATGCACCTGCCCAAAAAATTTTTGCGATCATATCATCCTGATCAAGTTGTATTGAATAAAAATAAGATGAATTCTCCATATGCATTTTTTGGAAATATTGTAATATAGCCCCATCATCTCCTTTCTCCATTGTTGTCTTCCTTTTTTTTTATGTATGTAATTTCTGTAATCCTTATCCATGAAACCAAGGTATTCTCGACCTCCAATTTCTCTACTCATGAAATCTATTGTTTCTTTGATTCATATCCCTGACTTCTCTGCATCATCCGCTTGTGCCTTTTGAGCTTTAGAAATACCTCGATTAATCCTTAACATATGCTTCAATGATGTTCTAATCAATGCATGATTGTGATTCGGATTACATGACACGATCCAATACTTACCATTTCTCTGAAGTTGGCAAGTCATATGTGCCTCACAACCAACTCTTGAAACTGGTTGACGATACAATACATTTTCATGTCTTTTGTCATCTCTCTGTTGGCCTTCTTTTGAACATCAATAGGTTCTTCTTACCACTAATTTACTACTATTTTTCTTCACATTTTTTTTCCTAACATCAAAGCCAACTTTTCCAGCATAACTAACATAAATGTGTATGCACTCTCATTATAACTAAATTATATCCCTTCTTTTGGTTCTTCATTTGTCTCCGTGATGCTTTTGATAACAATATCAGTTCTTGGTTGAAAAAAAATCATTCTCAGATTGTAATTCAACTTCACAATCACCACAACTAATGATAGTACAATTTTCATCCTTCTCCATAAGCCTATATCATGGAAAAAAAAATATAGAATTAACAAATCTATATTAAATATAGGTGAATATCTTTGAAAGCAATTCATCAACAAATAAAAATTCAACTATCTACTTTTTTGACAATCAAAAGTTGTGAATGGTTTCGGTGACTTATCAGTTCATAAATACAATTAATTAATGGACACTCATGATATTGTAAACTTATTTAGAAATACCCCTTACCATAATGTAACTCTACATTTCAAAGTGATACTCATACATTGTTTAACTCTACCCTTCATCTAAAAAATATTACATAGTAACTCAAAACAATAAGACTCTTCTTAAAAACAGCAAGGGAGTTCTTCCAAAAAGAATGCTTTAGTGGGATCATATACAGATCCAATCAGTCCAGCGTGTTATGAGAAAAGTTGTGAGTTTGTGAATCAATGCATATGAGCCATTTACAAATTTCAGTTACGTAATAATTGGGCAGTCTTACAACCAACTGCCAACTACAAGTAATATCATAGATTATAGATTATTATGGTTAAAATTAATTGACAAAAGATGTGAGCTTGAGGAATATTATCCTTGGCATGGAATGCCAATTTCGAAAGCACACTAAGCTAATATGTGTCAAAACAAAATACGTGACAGTGATCAAGTTATATATATAGGTGTAACATTCAAAAATTTTAGTAAATATTCAAAAATTGTTTATGGTTGATACAGGACTAAATATTCAGTCACACCTCATTTAATAAATAGGTATGACGTATATTAATAAAAAAATTTATAATAAAAATATTAATTGAATAATAGGAAGCATAAAATGAATGCTACCTTTAAAATTAGCAGATCACTTCTCTAAGTGTCTTATTCAGTCCAAACAAACCATAAGTTAGTTAAAATGTAATTAATTAGTCACTAATTGTAGGTCTATTAAAAATAATAGATATTATATTTTAAATCTATATATATATATATATATATATATCATTAAAAACTACTATGTTAATATTTACGCAATTTCATACCAATAACTGCCAGACCATAAGCGAACTAAGCAAATAAAAAATAAAATTTCAAAAAATTAATTTAGGGAAACGAATAGCACTCTCACACTCTTCATGGTGAAAAATGCTGAGATGAAAATTTTTATGTAATAGAAACCTAGACACACGTGTGACCAAAAACTGTCTCAAATTGAATATGTGGCACAAAAGAAGAAAATATGACACAACTAAGAAACACGTGACATGACAAAAATAATGAATTTTTTTTTTACTGATTTTCTCTTTGGGGCTGTTTGAGAATTCTTTAAATTAGATCAGGTTAGAATCACTCTAAGTAAGTTATCTGATTTTTAAGAAAACTAACTTGTCTCTGGTCTAACTTTGTTAAGGTTTTATGTATTTTTTAGGATCAGATATAAACTAATATACTGTTAAAAGCTGATTTTCTCTAAGGGGCTGTTTGAGACTTCTTTAAATTAGATCAAGTCAGAATCACTCATATTAAGTTATCTGATTTTTAAGAAAACCAATTCTTTTCTGGTCTGATTTTGTTCAGGTTTTATGTATTTTTTAGGACCAGATATAAACTAATATACTGTTAAAAAATACTTACCAAACAACAAAAATTTAAAATCAGTTCATTTGTATTTTACAGAACCAGTTCTAGCCTTTTCCAAAGAGGCCTTAAAGTTTCCTACAAATGCCAGATTTTTGATCCAACTATGCAGTCAATAATAAAAGCTTGCAAGCATAATAATTTAACTATTGAAGACTTTAGGGGTAACCAAGGAGACCTTTGGGACTTACCAAATAAAAGCACTAAGTTTTTAAACCAACACACATTTATTCAACATACATAACTACAATGTCGGCAACATAAAAAAAGAAATGTCAAGAGTTAACTAACAACATTGGTGAAAAATGGTCTAAAAGTATGGCTCATTAAATTGAGAATGTAAAGGAAGTCCACAATGGTGGCCACCACCTTTGCGTATAGTCAATATTTGTAGCTTCTCCTTCACTATATAAACCTATCACGGGTGCAATAATGCCTACACCAAATAATCAGAGGAAATTATATATATATATATATATATATATTTATGATGTTGCTCTTTTCTAGTTGGAGGGCCTCCCGTCTAGGAATAGCAATTTGACTCGCCCCGTTGGGATCCCGCCCAGCCTCGCCCCCTCCCCGCCCTACCCTTAATGGAACGGGTTCGGGGTGTAATAAATGGGGCAGGGGCAGGGGCAGGGTCAGGGTCAGGGTCAGGTTTGGGGATAAGATTGAAAAACCCCGGCAAGGTCGGGGGAAGGGCCACCCCGCCCTGATTATACTTAAAATTACTCTTCTACCCTTATTAGTTTATAAATCAACAAGTATACCTCATATATATATTTATACATTTAGGGTTACACACTATGACACCACTAGATGCACCACAGTTACAGAGCATAACCATTGTGCGGTGCCACCTTTTCCAAGATCGACCCTCCCTTCCATCAAGCCAAGCTAGCTGTTGCTTTATTCACGCCGCCCTTCCACAACTCCACTGTCACAGAGCAGAAACACATTCCTTCCATCACGATTGGTGTCAGCCGCGTCACCTCCCTTCAAGATCCTCTCTCCCATTCATGAATCAAGTCCACCAGGTCCACCACAGTTATAGAGTAGAACTACTATACGGTGCCGCCTCCTTCCAACATCGACCCTCCCTTCCATCAAGTCAAGCTAGCCATTGCTCCATTCAAGCCGCCTTTCCACAACTCCATTGTCACAGAGCTAAAGCACATTCCTTCCATCACAATTGGCATCAGCCGCATCACCTTCCTCTAAGATCCTCTCTCCTATTCACGAATCAAGTCCATGAGGTCCACCACAGTTACAAAATAGCCCCTACCTACATTCAAAGCCCCTTTTTACCATTAGCAAGAACTTGTTTCAGTTGCTTATCATAAGGAATTCGAACAACTGTTTGCAGCAACTGGAAGTTTTGAACGAAGCCAGTCATCGTGGAACGAAGCTAATTGTCGTTGAACAAAGCTAATCGTCATCGAACGAACCCAGTCCCTGTCGACCAACGACCTCTCCTTCCATCTCTGTCATCATCGTCCACTCAAGGGTTCAGGTAAGTGCTGGAAAGCCATGATCTGTTAAACACACACATAATGAGAGAGATTTTTGAGAAATGGGTCTAATATTGATATTGTTTTGGAAACTGGAAAACCTGATTAGTAGTTGGATAATAAGCTAAGCTTATGTGTGTGTAATAATAGGCCATGACATTTGAATTAAGGTTTGAAAAACTAAAAGAAACTTCCAAACACACAAATGTAAAAGCAGAAAAATGACCTCCAATTATTATTATATATACATATATATTTAATATATAAATTATATAATAATAGATTTTAACTCATGTTGTTGGGATGGATTCTTGTGTTGTGGTCTTGAAGCTAATTATGGGTTTTGATTAGTTTTGTTCATTTGGAGAGTTTTTTGTTTCTTTTACTTATATTGCTATAATTTTTATTAATTATAGGTTAAAAAAATGTTTGAACAAGGAGAAACTCACATTGGTTCAACTCCTATTGATTCAATTCCCCTAAATCTTGTTGATTCAAGTCCCTTAACTCCTATTGATTCAACTCCATATCCCACTCTTACCTCAACTGCAACTCAAGTTTCACCTAGAAAAAGAAAGTTAAAGTTTATTATTTTACATGAATTTTTTAAAGTTAAACTAATAAGAAGTTTCATTTAATTTGAATAACATTACATCAAGTAATATAAATAATAACAAAAAATGATTATAAGTATGAAAATCAATTTAGCGTGATTAGTTATGGAATAAAAAAATTTAAAAACATTTGAGGCCAAGAGGCTTTTTTGAGTTCTTATTGACCTGAATGTTTTGGTAAACCATTTCAATTTGTTTGGATTTTTTTTTTTAGGTATCTCTCTTGTATATAAATCTAATAAAAATAGAAATCATAAGTGTAGATATGTGAGCCTTGATTAAGTAGGAGTAATTCTGTAATTATGCCAAGAAACCTCCTACCAGAGACTCATTTCCATTAGGACTCCTCCTAGCATAGTCCTATTCCCATTAGGACTCTCCTATTAGAGTCCTAGTCAAAGTATAACTCTTTCCGACAGAGTCTCACTCTCGTTAAGACTCTCATGCCAGAGTCCTGATCTATGTAGGACTTTTCTCGATAGAGTCCCACTCCCATTAGGACTCTTCTTACTAGAGTCCCAATCCTAGTAGGACTCTCTTCATAGAGTCTTAATTCTAATAGGATTCTTTCCACTAGTGTCTCATTCTTGTTAGAACTCTCTTGCCAAAATCCTAGTCCAAGTAGGACTCTTTTCGACAAAGTCCCACTCTCATTAGAACTCTATTGACAGAGTCCCAATCCAAGTAGGACTCTTTCTAACAGAGTCCCACTTCTATTAGGATTCTCTTGCCTGAGTCCCATACCTAATAGAACTCTTCCTAATAGAGTCCCACTCTTGTTAGGACTCCTTCCGTCAGAGTCTCACACCTAGTAGGGAATTTTCCTATTGGAATCCCACCTTGGTTGGGCCTCTTTTGCCCATCAGAGGGTGTTTCGATAATTTCAGCACCTTTTTGCCCATTAGGGCATTTTGGTAATTTTGAAAAATTCCACCCTTAGTAGGACTTCCTAGTCACTTAAAGAGCATTTTTGTAATTTTTATATTATTTTACCCACATGAGTATTTTGGTTATTTCGACCATTTGGTGACAAATTAGGTGTAATTTGGTCATCTCATATGTCTTGTGGTAATCTAGAGATTCTCCATCGAATCGGGGGTAATTTGATAATTTTGAGTGATATTAGTTTGTTTAGGCATAACTAGGACTTTTCATTTCTAGAGTTTCCATAAATCTGATTGCTTAATATTTTCTTAAAATGAGATATGTTGAACTTGAACAGGTTTCATTTTAGAGTTTATTTTCTAATTAAATTCTACTTCTCTTTTATTTCATTGGCTCTTGCATGTAGACATTCAATTCTATTGGTTCTTGCATTGTCATAATTATTTATTAATTCATTTATCTAGGATAATCTTTCCTTATGATAATTATTTGATTTTCTATTTATTTAATTAGATGTTTATTACTCAAGACATGATCCTAACCCTCTATTCTAGGATTTCATTTTAGGCTATTAGATCGAATCTCCATATTTTGCCTATAAATAGAGCCCCTGATCATCACTTCTCAACGCACAATTTTCATAGCTTTATGCTGTTAGTTTAGTATATGAGTTCTATCTACAAGAACTCTCTCTCTCCTAAGGCCAAAGCCTTACCGACAGGTCTTCCTTCAAGAAGCAAGCTAAAGTGACGCTTTCCAAACTGAAGAATAAGTCAGAGATCTACCCGATTGAAGCCTCTGAATCAGACTTTCCTAGCTCGAAGTGCTTCCCAACTACCACGACTAAATAAGGTACATATCTCAAACCTTTAACAGTCCCTGTTAATTATGTTGATCTCACCTCTTTCATCACCCCATGATAAAATAAGGTAAACTGGAGAATTACATGGCTCTAATTCCGTTCTCTAAACAGGATGCATAGGAAGCCTTCATGCCTGAGTCAAATCTTTTTTTTGTCTCTTATGTTTATTTTATTTCTTTATGCTAGATTATTTGTTCTTTATCTTTTCTAGACTTACATCTGTCTTTTCTATTTTTTCTAATGAAATAGCCTTGTAAGTGAGTATTTGTAGCTGATCCATTTGGATTGGGTAAGGTGGGTGCCTAATAGCTTCTTGCTCCGTACCTTAGCCCCCAGATCTATAATCTTTGGTTTTGTATTGATCAATGCTTTTATTTTTTTTAATCTATGTTGAGGAATCTTTTAGTATGTATTTAGAAATCCAAAGCAATGTAATTCCTTTTTCATTCATTTTAGCTTTTCCTTTATATGCATTATTCAAGTTGTAACGAGTTTGCTTGTTTAATTGCCCACACCAAGCTGGCGACTCATCACTTTCTCAATCTCCCATAAAGAGGCGTTCCTTCCCACCATTAGAGAATGAGATAACCGGGATCCTTTAATCTACAAAAATGAATTTTTCCAGCACTGACGCCCACAGTAAGAATTCTTAAAAAGAAATTAAAAAATTAAAAGAAAACTAAAATTTTGAAAAAAAACTCTTAAAACAAGTCGTACCAATCTTGTAACGATATAGCAGTTGTGTAATGGCCCTGTAATAGTTGTAACGAATTGATACGTAACAATATCAGCCCGATAAGTTTGAGGATTTTAGTCACATCGATATATCGGCTAGTATCAGTATCGGAGAGTCAAAAGACTAATACGTAACGACCGATACGTTATGTAACAACCGATATTTAAAACCATGGCCACTACCCATAAAATGTGGTCCAATAGCCATTGGGCCGTGTAAAAATGGAGGCCATAAGCCATGTAATATCAAGGCATCTATAGTAGGCCCATTGCAAAAACTGCTCGGCCAATTTCACCCTTCAGAAAGAAAAGAGGGATGAGGTGAGTTTAAATCAAGATAAAAGATAAGGTCCCTATCACTATTGTAACTGAAATAGAAGTAGAGTCTATCTCTATAAAGTCTATCAGAGGAGACCGTGCAGATATGAAGAAGATGAAGATCGAAATTCGAAGGGAAAGCTTACTAGAGAGAGAACGAAGAAAGAGAAGTTAAAAAAAAAACAAGGCAACATTACAAACTCTGTCAAAGAAAAGATTTCTTGTACTTCTTTTCTTTTCTGGTTTAGTAAATTTATTAAAGACAAAGATGGAATTGATTAGGTAATGGGTTCCAAACCTCTTCGTTTTTTGTTCATGAAATTCAATTGTCAAAGAAATAGAATGGATTAAAATCCCATTGATGAATAAAAAATTAATTTTCTTTGGCTATTGTTTCTCTGTTTTCTTCATCTTATTATTGAGAATAGGAGGTTTTTGTATTGATGTAATTATCAATCTGCCTATGTCAGATTAAAGGTAAAGACACACAACTTTAAATTTTTTATGTTTTAAGAATTGATAATATGCTAATTGTAGATTTTGCACGGTTTATAGACCGTTGCAAAATTTTTGTCAACAAATTATTAGCACTCTCGGTGGGACTCCCATCTTTTAAAAAAAGAAAAATAAAGGAATAAAAACCTTTATTAAAATAGAAAATAATTTTTTTTCTGACTGGTCACTTTGTTTTTTTGTTTCCATGATAATTAAGTGATTGAAGTACACACTCATCGTTCGGATGTCACCGTCCCCTCCTCTAGAAAGACCAAAGTCATGGAAACACGTGTTTCTCACACCACCAGTGGACATCATTCAAAGGACTATTGGCCAAGAAAGGGTGCCAATTGTCCCATATTATGCTCCTCTCTCAGGGACCCCCAAATAGTCCTTATTATAGGTTGTAGGGAGGCCATGCTTCTCCGATCACTTGCGAGAAGGTTCTAATTGTCCCTCGGCAAACCCATTCTACACCTACTCCTTGAAGGGACCTAGGGTGCCAAAAAAATCCAGTTGTCCTTCGACAAACTCCCATCTCTCCCAAGGGGCTTTGGGATTCCAAATAGTCGGTTTTGCAGTGGCTCTGGGACCCAACAGGTTCCAATTGTCCCTTGATAGACCCATTTTACACAATCCCCGAAGGGCTTTGGAGGGGCTAGAAGGCTCCAATCGTCCTTCGACAAATTCCTACTCCAACCTCGAAAGGGGCTCTGGGGCCTAAAATGGTTCTATCCACCAGGTTCACCTTGCCAAAGTTACTAGAAAGGCTCTAGGACACCAAATGATCTCGGTCGTCCAACACATAAGGAGCTTTGGGAGGCTGAGAGGTCATAACTATCTCTTAAAAAGTGTTTGCAGTCCATCGCAGGGCTTTTAGATGCTTTAAGGGCTCTAACTGTCTAATAAGAGATAAGAAATGAAGCTGTCGTTCTACGAAGGTTGAAGGCCTGAAAAAGAATATTGAAATCTTTATAGAATATGCTAGAAAGTTGGTATGAGAAAAAGATCTGCCACTACCAAAAAATTTGAAGGGCAGTCGAGAATGCTGACGAGGTTGCAACGATAGCCATTGCCTCGATAACATAGGAGGCTGCCAATACTGCTACAACTTGGGTCACCATTTGAGCTGTTGAAGTTATCAGCTTCGTAGGGGCAACGCAAGTCGTTGCACTTGTAGGGGCAAGATTTTCTACAAGAAGATTTCCTCATAATGTTCTTCCGCTGACTTTCTCTCATATACCAAGGTTCCAACCAAAAGTTTTGCTGAAAGCAAGACGCTTGTCAATTTGGCTAGTTAAGATCAGATAAATCCTACTTGGCCTGTTGACGCACAAATGCACCCGCTAGAGGTGGAAAAGAAAATTTTCCATCCAAACATAAACCAACTCCGGTAACATAGGAGGCTGCCAATACTGCTACAACTCGATTCACTATTTGAGCCGTTGAATCTATCAAGTTCATAGGGGTAGCGTAAAATGCTGCACTAGCAGAGGCAAGATTTTTTACAATAAGATTTCCTTGTAATGTTTGTCCGCTGAATTTATCTCATACACCAAGGTTCAAACCAAAAGTTTCGGTAAAAGCAAGACAACCATCAATTATGACTAGCCAAGATCAGATACATCCTACTTGGCCTGTTGATCCACAAATGCACCCACTAGCGTTGCAAAAGAAAATTTTCATCCAAAAATAAATTAGTTGAGAACACCAATCATGTAGAATGGAAAGACATTGATCCCTTCATTGCTCTTCAAAAGAGTGACATCCAATTTTTAAAGAAGGCTAGACAAGGTCCTTCTACCAGCCAGTATATTGAAGAAAATTCCTAACTGATGTCTCCTTAAGGTCCAGTAAGGCCCACCCAAGTTGTCACTGATCCAAAATAATTGGTGCCAGAAAGAAGTATGGAAGCATTTCTTGCAATGATTGTTGGAATGCATCTTGCAACACCACCTTCAAGGTCTTCAAATTCCTGATGACGAAACATAAAAAGAGCAGGGTTATGACTGAAGGATCGTTAGCTGAAAATGTCATAACAACTATTGAGAGGACTTAATTGGGAAATGAAGAACGATGAACGAGTCTCCTATCTTTACATTAGAGGGACAGTAGCAAGTTTAAGCGCATAAACATTAATTCCAGGGGCATTCCAAGCCAATGAATTTATTCCCTCCATGGGTTATGCAAACCCTTTTCCTCGAGGGGTATGAACTTCCTAATTTCGTTATGTATGAAGGCCACAGGAATCCCTAGAAACATATCAAAATTTTCCTTAAATAATGTGGGGAAACTACTCAAAATCAACCTTTGTTCTTGCAACAATATCTCCTCTCCTTAGATGGAATTGGATTTGATTAATTGTGTTCATTGGAAGGATATGTTATTTCTAGTTGAGAACTTACAAAGAATACCTTCATCTAATCCCAACTTTTCTATAAGCGTGATGCAAAATATTTAAAAGAAATGATCAAGTTATAGCTCAATGATGATGGTGAGTTGATAGAGGAGTAGAGCGAATGGGATGATGAAAGTGATGCCCAATCCTCAAGTGGATCAGTTAACATGGTCCAAATAAATGAAGACTTTAAAGGAAAAGTGGTCGACGTGTACATAACATTTCTTATATGCAAAAGAAGGCCTTGAAAGTCTAGGCCACCTCTGGTACAAAAACCTACTGAGGATGAATTTTTTCAGGAACTAGGAATTAGAACAAGTTGAATACAATGTCCTTGCACATCTAAGGAAAATTCTGGCACTATTAAGATGATGCTTTGAAGACGTCTTCAAACCCTAGAAAATCCTTGATTTATTCTTTGTCCAATCTGAGCACTTTTACGAATTAGTTGAGGTACAAAATCAAAGGAGTGAACCAGTTGAAAGAACAAAATCAAACAAAGGGAACAACTAAATGCATGGTTATAGTGACATTTGATGATAGTGATATGTGAGCTGACATGCCAAACTATAATGGTCCTTTGTTAATCACCAACCTCATTAATAGTACCAAAATGAATTGGGTAATGGTTGATAGAGGATCAATTATTAGTCTTGGCAACCCTAGGTGCTCGCTTTTCCCAACTAAGGCTAAGTAACTTGGTGATCTAATTGTTCAATTTGAATGAACAATCACTACAAAAAAACTTACTTCTCGCGATGCACATTATTAGTGACGCACACCATGCATCGCAAAAAGTGTCTTTTCACGATGCACACTGGAGTGTCGCTAATAATAGGAAAAAAGTAATAAAAAAATAAGTTTCCCGTGCGAAAAATTAGGCAGCGAACCAATTAGTAACACACAACTAGCCATTAGCGATGCACAAGTGTGTCGCTAAAAGTTGTTACGTTTAGCGATGCACAGTTGTGCGTCGCTAATAGTATGCGTAAATGAAATATTGCGTAACATGAGTGACGCGCAAACAGTTATTAGTGACGCACACTGTGCGCTGCTAATAAATCCTTATATCTCAAAAACCCCAATTCGATCACTCTCTCTCTCTCACTCTCTAAAACGTTCTTTCTCTTTCTCCCTCTCATGCGCTGTTGCTCTCTTTGCCATTAACGATCTCGGAGCTCTCTCTCTCTCAAACACAATTTGGAGAAACGAAGCAAGCAGCAAACTTCCTTCAACGTGATCAATTTACCATCTAAACAAAAACCCTTCATGGTTTGCTCGATCAAAACCCTAGATTCTTCAGAGGTATTTATGATATTAGTTGATTTTTATATACTTATATACATGTATGTATATATATATATATATATATAAGAATATTGTGATTTATGTTATGTAATAATATAATGAGTTTGGGCGTCTTTACTAATGATGAACAATAAACATGCCCACATGTTCGAATCTCTCTTATGTTTTATTTTAATTTTCTTTGACAATGAATTCGCTTGCTGTAATCGTAGTTTGATAATGAAAAAGAGAAGTAGATTTTATAAGAATATTACAAAAGCTATTCATGAGCTGCAAATCCTTGTAACACAAATTAAATAACCCTTTTTCAAATACATACTGATCTATCTTCTGACATAGATTGAAGAGTAAATTTATTAAATATGTGAAAATTTATGTTTAGTGGTAAGACAGAAAGATGAAGATGTCTCTTCAATATATATATATATATATATATAGTGTAACTGGAGTTTGGGCATGTAAAACCAATGACATCGTCATGACTTAATGTTGTTGAAAACTGATTGAGTATGAATTAAATAAATTTTATGAACTGATTTTTGTAAATGATAAGAAAATATTATTTTAAATTAAAAAATAGATTTATTTATAAAAATATACTTATAAATAAATATTTTGTTAGTTGGTAAAAGGAGCAAAGAAATGAGGTTGACATATGCTTACATTTGGTGTTATAAATAGCTTTTTGTATGATTTTAGTTTTAGCATTTCAATTATTGGATTGAGGGCCTTTTATCATATTTATTATGCACAAAAAAAAAAAATTGAATTAATTGAATACGTTATGAACATAGATCATTGCCGATGAAAAAAATGCCAATGTCGGCAATGACGTGGGAATGAAATGAAATGAAAGTCAGGCCGAGAAAATTATGCCATGCTACAGAGCCAGTCTTCTATACTATCCAATGTTATCATCACTGAATTTCTTTTATTATATATAATTAAGTAATAAATTTAAAATATTAGTCGATACATATGATTAGTATGTGATATCAGTTTATTTTGTGACATTACCATTTATAATATTCCATGCATATGATTAGCTTAGGAATGTGTGATTAGCGCACATGAATAATTATATGAGAGACAATTATGACAGTGATCACTCTACGTGTCTCATAATATATTAGAAGAATCTCTCATTCTCGAGAAGGATCAACAAATCTTGATGAACTTACAACTTTAGTTATCAAAGTCATATAATCTTTAAAATCCTATTAGAAAGACTATCATGTAGCCTAAAGGACCACATTGACCATATAGGATGTCACGCCCTGAATTTCCACGAACTCGGGGGTGAGCGATATAAAACAAGAAAGGTAAATAAATGACAATCTAAAGGATTTAACTAGATAGATGTTCATTCTCATTAAACACATAACATATAAAGTACAGTCAATAAAACAAATTGTTCATGTCAATATGGGCTTAAGTCCTTACATCTCAAAGTGTGCCCCAAGGGCCAATTAAAATTCCAAGTTTCCTTCCCTTTCTTTTGTTAAGGTCTCATCAAGTCTCACGTAGCAGGGGCGTTATCTGTAATATGATATCCCACGAATGGGTTAGCTCAACTGCTGGTATAATACAATGCTAATGCAAGAAACAAAATTAAGGCATGGCATGTGCGAGTGTACATTTATATCTATATGCCATTCAAATTATCTATACAATGTAATGACAATGTGCATAACACACCCATGCAAACTCTATGCCACACCCATGTCTCGCTTTACGGTCCTTCCTCGTTGGCATGCAAGTACCACAATATGTCTCGCTTCACGGTCCAGACCCCAATTGGCATGCGAGTACCAATGGCCGATTTTGGGTCTTTCACCACAGGATCTACACCCTCATAATGCATAGCACCACGTGCTCAACCCACACTATGCTTTCAAGGAATCACACTATGCCAATATGCCTTAATTCCACCATGCGATAATGCAATCTCTACTAAACAATTTATCAACACATAAAGTATGCTTTGGGTAATGCACATTCTACTTAAAACGACAATGACATTAAATCACAAGGCTTCCTCTACAAGTCTACATATCATGAATAATCAATTCAATCACATACTTGATTTTCACATTCACCATCTTGACAATTCTCTAAAAACAAAAATTATACACTGTGCCAACACATGGAATATGCATATAGTCATAGTTCACATCTATCACTTAACCAAACTTTCAGAAGATAACAAGAAACACATAAGCACATAAACAATCAAACAAATATATGAATCATTAAGTCAACATGGCAATTACTCTTAAACTTAATCCTATTTCTTATTTAGCAAAATATCATACCTGATGGGTTGGTCTCAACCCTAAGAAATTGCGCTCGCGGTGTAGCTGAACTGACAGTGATAATGTAGAAGGTCAGACCACCTTCTCCTTGGCTTTCGGTGTCCCTAAAATCATAAAACGTAACTCAGTCTATTGCCACTTGAATTATGTTATTCATCAAATTTTATGTCTTTATTTTATGAGTTTCTACTTTGCTAAAATAAACTCTACCATTGAATTCAAAACATTGAAGAAAGTTAGTCTAGGCTGTCGCGGAACTCAATTTAGATTTCTGTACTAAAAAGGGCAAAATGGTTATTTTACACTTTTATGGCTTCTCACATTCAGAGGCCTCTTTTGTAAATCAGAATTCATGGTTGAGTCCGGAATGCTCGAAATAATAAAAATTCACTATTTGTTTACTTAAATCGGAGTTCGTTTGGCTGCTTTATGACTCAGCGGCATTTCTGTAATTTTATTTATTTTTAATTAATTAATAATTAATTAATATTTTATTCGGGGGGTCAAGCTATAACGATTGCCTTGCTTCCCTCAACAATGACTCAAACACTTCCGATTGTCCCGTGTTACTCCTGTGGCTACTCGGCCTAGTTGTAGCCCCCTTGCAAGTCTGCCAACATTTGTGGCAAGCCTTCGTAACCAACCTCAACATTATCACCAAAGTCATCATCGTCGTCTTCTTCTTCATCCCTAAACACCACTCGTACGTCACGGCATTCCCCGTGAAATTCCCAACACGTATACCTCTTGTCCATCCCGTGTTCGAGTAGGTGCTCTTTGACCTCATCTATGTGCATATAATCCTATTATTACATCTCCTACATGGATATCTTATCCTATTTCTCCCATCTGTAGATGCACGAGCAAACTCAATAAAATCTTTGATCCCCTTCACATACCTTGGAAAATGCCTACCCCTCAAGTCCATCAAACTCTTATCCATTTTCGTCTACCTAATACAAGTCAAAAATGATACCCGTTATAAATATGAAACATGAATCCTATCACCTCCAACTTCTCTCTAAAGGGTAAGGTGGTCCTATCCCATTCGTGAATGCACAATCTACATTGCAATTAGCAGCAAATCAAATGCTTGATTCCATTCGGACAAAATTTCGGTAGCATCTCCCGCAGTTCTCCAAGTATACAAGATAGACGTTAGCACACCTAAATATATACCCAGAGAGCAATATGAGACCGTGCTGAAATTTTATCATAGTGAAATATTCAAGCATATGCGCTATTGATTGTAATGCAGATTTATGCATTCCCGAATTGTCCTCTCTGGACAATTCAAGAGTTGATTTTCATACACACGAGCTCAATCATGAATAAATTTCGCAACAAGATTCACATGTGATGAAAATAACTCCTGAATGGGGCTAGGCTTACATGAATGCAATTGCTAACTTACAAAACTAGTCCCAATTTCTTTTCACGAACTATTCCTTTAAAAAAAATCAAATCAAATGGTAAGGTTTTTTACAGAGTCGCAACTACTTTGTGAAAGTTTTTATTTTTTTTCTTTAATAAAATGTGTAACCAGAATTGGTAATGAAATGTGATGTCTTTGCTGGCCCATCTCGTTTCAAAATAACCACTTTGAGCTTCAAAGATAACTTTGTTGTGTTTACTTTTCTTTTGGGTTAAGGAGGCATTTCTATGAATTTAGATTATTACTATTGTCCCACAAAATTCGAAAATTCAACTGAGTTCGTAATCAAAGCTGCTAATTCATTCATCCAATTTAAATTCGATCATTCTTGTTTCATGTCTCTCCAACCATCCAACAAACAAACAATAATCACCATGATTCACAACATAAGCATAAAACAACAAACAATAATTATCAAACTTGACTAGACTTACATAAAACAAACATAACTTAGCTAATCAAAACATGAGATTGTAACCAAAAAGACAGATCTAGTAAAAACTAAAATTTAAAAATAACAAGAGAGAGAGAGAGAGAGAGAGAGAGAGAGAAAGGGGGAGAATGTAAATGTAATTATTATTAAAGCTACAATAATAATTTTATGTTTTTTTATTAATGTTTATTGCTCAAAAAAATTAGTGGAATATCCGCAAACAAAAGAAGATACTTATAATTATCATTATCAGTCAATGTACCCAATTTTCTTTATTATTAGTGTTTGCCTAGAGCTTAAAAAAGTATGCATCGTCCCTCTCCCCCATGCCCCCCCCCCAAAAAAAAAAATTGAGAGTAGATGGGTCTCACTATTTTGGTGAAATGGTGTGTGTTCTTTACTCTTTTGTTTCCCTAGAAATTTGAAATATATATGGGGAAGCGATGACATTTTACCGAGCTAAATCCTGAATTAGAGTTTAAAAGAAAAAACTTAATTTACACTTCAAGATCATTTCAAACTTAATATTTACCAAATTAGAATCGTTCTGAAAATATCATTTCAAAAATGTTTTTAAAGGAAAAATTTTCTTTCCAAAATACAATTTGAATTTTTTTACAAAATCAAATTTTTTATTGAAAACGTCTACTAGTTTAAATCATCTTTTTGAAAAACATTTTAAAAATAGTATCTTCAAAATATATATTTTTTTTAAAAAAACTTGCTAACAATCCATCCAAAAGAACCTGCTTCTCTACAATCTGTAAAAATCGAAAAGAATTGACCAAACCTCCTGTAACCAATGTGCACAACATACCCCAATAAAAAACATCATCCATCGACAATCATATCACAAAACCTAACCACCTAAGTAAACCAACAACATTCATAATATACACATCTCCACAATCATATCACAAACCTAAACTTGTTCATCCACAATCCCATTTACCACAAAATGTCAAAAAAAAAAAAAAATAGAACACAAACAAAAAATATTTTTTAACAATAAAGAGTGAAAGAGGAAGAATTGATACGTACCAGCAAAGAGGTCAGAGATCAATCGAGAGACAGAAAGCGAGCGACTGAGAAACAGTGAGAGATCGGAGATATTTCGCTAAGAGAAAGAGAGCGTCTGAGAGATGAGATATGGAGATTAGAGATCGAGTTGGAGATGAGATATGGAGATCGGAGATCGAGTTAGAGCGTCTGAGAGATGAGATGGAGATCAGAGATCGGAGATCGAATCGACAAACAGAGAGAGAGAGAGAGAGAGAGATCGAATTGGGTATTAGACATATAAGGACTTATTAGTGACGCACACTATGCATCACTAATAGCCCTTGTGCGTCGCTACCTATACGTAAAACGACATCGTTTTATCAACGCATGCTATTGGTGGCGCAAGGACGCACGTCGCCAATAGCATTAAATATTAGCGACGCCCACATGCGTCGCAAATTGTCACCTATGCGTCGCTAATAGATTTGCGCCCAATTTTTTGCGCTAGAATCTAATTTTCTGATTACTTTTTTTGCTACTATTAGCGACACACTATCGTTCGTCACTAATAGTGACTTTTAGTGATGCATATCGTGCGTCGCTAATAATGTGCATCGCAAAAAGTATGTTTTTGTAATGTTTCTTTGATGTAATGGTCCACTTAGCTGTGCATTTGCCTCATGAGGAAAAAATTGGCGGACTTGTCCAATACCGTTGGATGTATCCAATAGAAAGGTACATTTAATTTTATGAATTATGTTATCTATCTATCCTAACTATTTTAATGTATAATTGATTAATTATTAAAATAGATATTTGCACACATTGAAGCAATATGTGCCTAACAAAGCACGATCGGAAGGGTCAATTGCTGAGGCTTACGTTGATGCTGAATTTCTCACCTTCTGCTCTATGCATCTTGAAGAAATTGAGACAAGGTTTAATCGTCAAAAGCGAAATTCTGATAGTGGTCCATGGCAACAACGAACTGGCCTTACAGTGTTTAATCAGAATGTGCGGCCAATAGGTGCCCGTATATATAAATAGTGTCATCCTCAAGAGTTGGAAAAAGCCCACTACACCGTACTCAACAACTGCGATGAGATATTGCCATATTTTAAGTAAGTTTATCGAAATCATTGCAATACTACGTTAGTACACAAATGTAAGTTACATATAACATATCTCATCTTATGTAGTGAGCATACGATCGAGCTTTAGAGAGAACATGTATCAAGTTCTGATCTAGAGCAAAGACAACAAAATTTGTTTCCAAAGTGGTTTGGAGAACGTGTAAGACAGGGTTTCAATTAATTGTAATTGTATTACTTAAGCATTTGTATTCAATTAATTTTGTACTTGTATTTAATTAATAGATGAAGCTATTACGCCACCAATAATCTCCTGAGATGTACGATCAATTATATTCCTTGGCATGTGATCTTGATCAAAGGATATCCCGCTACACTGGTTTAATTGTTGATGGTGTTCGATTTCACACGAGGGAATGTGAGGTCAGTTGGCGAACACAAAATAGCGGGGTACTTGTTCAAGGAAATGGTGACGCAGGATAAGCTGTAGAGTACTATGGTGTTTTACAAGACATCATACAGTTGCATTATTGCTATGGTCATTCTGTTTATATTTTTAAATGTGATTGGTGGGATGTAAGTAATAAGAAGACTGGAATGCAGATCGACAAGCACTTCATAAGTGTTAATACGTCACGTACGGCATTTAAAGATGATCCGTATGTTTTGGTATCTCAAGCAAAACAAGTTTTCTATTTGAAGGACACAAAAATAAGAGGTGATTGGCATATTGTCCAAAAAATAAAAACTAGAAATGTTTATGATGTCCTAAAAGTTGGTAAGGGAGATGAAGCGTTGGAGAGGATTAAGGAGGCACTACAAGAAGAGTCTCAAACTGCCCACGATGGTGTTGTTCGGCATGATCAGGAAGATGTTACTTCGTATCGGTTGAATAGAACTAATGTAGAACTAGATCATGTCGTAGCTTTCGACCTCACCAATACCACATAATTAGATCCGAGGGATGCAACGTTCATTAATGATGATGATGGCGAGGAAAGTGATTTTGATGATGACACATTGTTAGAGTATTGTACTGAGAATGAAGAAAATTCAAGTTCAGATGATGATACAAACTCAAATGAATAATTGTAATAGGTGTTACATGTGCTAGTATCAAGTGTAATGGATTTCAGCTTTTATAATGTAATGGATATTCAATTTTATGATGTAATGGGTATTCATTTTTACTTCAATAAGGATTTTAGTTTTTATGATTAAATAGAAACAATTTTATTTTTAAACTTTCTTTGTAGATATGGTTGGACCAGGTTCACACAGACGCGCAGTTATGCAGGACCCATCGACCCTTTCCCTCTCATCTGCAGGGTCGACCGATCGTGCTATAGATGGTATGCATAGTTTCTATTTTTATTAATGATTATATAAATATGGTACTAATTGTTTCAATTTTATTTCTTCTAAAGCTTCGGCCATCGCCCCTAAACAAAGGTGTGGTAGGTCGAAGAATCGCAGCTTGCAGGTTCAATTGGAGGCAGCTGGGGGGGCACGCCTTTGGATTGAGATACCTTCGGGCTTACTGAAGCCCGTTGCTGGGTGGGCACGGCAATTCATCACGGAGGTCGGCATCATTTTCTAGCTATGCGCCCCACTCCATATTAGTGACTAGAGTCAGGTCACTAACGTAGAGAGATGGGATATTCATGCGCATATCCAGGTATGTTTTTTATTATTGTGTTCAACTAAATTTTAACATATCTAATGTCGTAATGTTTTGACAATGACATGCTTTACAAGAGAAGTTTGACATCGATCTCCATCTGCCTTATGTCGCGAAGGCAGTGGATCGTTACTTGGGAACCCATTTCAGGGACTATCGACACAGGCTCCACATGCACTACTTGCAGAGGTGGCAGCCGGTAGAGAGCCTCGCAACAGACCCTATAGGGGGTGGCGGTGGAGGATTGGATGTTACTATGCGACCGGTTCGCTAGTGAGGCATTCCAAGTAAAAATTGTCAAAATTATTTTTATTGTATGATAAATCATTGTCATTTATACTAACCTTTATGTCGTTTTGGCCAAGTGTAGGAATAGCAAGAAAAATAGTGAGAGCAGAAGCAAGAAATAGGTGACCCACTGTGGTGGATCACGATATTTTGTTTGGTATAGGCATGAGATGGTAAGTTAATACATGTATCAAATTCTTATTGTATAATCTTTTCATGAAATTAATCTTCACAAGCTATTGTTTATTTGCTGCGGCGAGACCAGGAAACCAGTGCACCACCCAGCCCCATTGAGTTATGGCACAGGAAGCACTACAATCCCTAGAAAGGTTGGACTGGGCCTGAAGCTCAGCGGCTTTATGTAAGTTATTTATGCATATATACCAGTATTACTAATTTAATATTAATCTAAAGTTATAAAAGTAGTAACATATATTGATGTGCTTTTATAGGAGGAGATGGTCTAGCTGCGTGCTTAGCCGACTCCTAAGGGTGAGCATCCGCCGATCGATGACCAAATATGGGAGACTATTCTGGGCAAGAGGCACGGATATATGCGTGGCTTAGGGAGTGGGATGGAGCCGACGACATCGTCCTCTACCATCAAGAGTGATGCTAGGGCACACGCAGCCACTGAGGTAGTTCAACGAGAGAATGTAGAGCTGTGGTAGAAGTGACGACATTCGAGGAACGACATTCCCAACTAGAGGCTCTTGTGCAGACGATGCTCAGGCAGCAGGGTGGCTCTGTTCAACCTTGGTAAGTTTTTAAAATTATATACTTTGGTGGATTTATTATTTATAGAAAATGTTACTTAAAAATAGAAAAAAATATAGTTGCACGAACTTATTTAATTCCATCGGTTCGAATGATCGTTAAAAACTTTTGCAAGTTTATGATTCAAAAAGGCCCATATTTGGGTTTTGACGGACCTAAACATCGGATATTGGCCTAACTACCCCAAAACCCCATTACACACCTCAAAAATGATAAAATAGACTTCCACGAACTTACGCCACTCGGTTCGGATCACCGGTTTGAAACTTATATAACTTTCTGCTCCAAAAAGGCCCATTTTTGAGTTTTGATAGACCAATATGCCGGATATCGGCCTACCAACCTTGAAACCCCATTACACACCTCAAAAATGATAAAATAGACTTGCACAAACTTACAACACTCAATTCGGATCACCGGTTTGAAACTTATGCAAGTTTCTACTCCAAAAGGGCCCATTTTCGGGTTTTGATGGGCCAAAACATTAGATATCGGCCTAACTACCATGAAATCTCAGCACACACCTCAAAAATGATAAAATATACTTGCACGAACTTACGACACTCGGTTTGGATCACCGGTTTAAAACTTATGCAATTTTCTACTCCAAAAGGCCCATTTCGAGTTTTGACGGACCAAAACATTGGATATTAGCCTACCAACCCTGAAACCCTATCACATACCTCAAAAATGATAAAATAGACTTGCACAAACTTATGACACTTGATTCGGATCACCGGTTTGAAGCTTATACAAGTTTTTGCTCCAAAAAGGCCCATTTTCGAGTTTTGAAAGATCAAAATGCTAGGATATGGGCCTACCAATCATGAAAACCCATCACACTACCTCACAAATGATAAAATAGACTTGCAAAAACTTACAACACTCGATTCGGATCATCGGGTTGAAACTTATGCAAGTTTCTGCTCCGAAAGGCCCATTTTCGAGTTTTGATGAACCAAAACATCGGATATCAGCCTAACTACCATGAAACCCCATCACACTACCTCAAAAATGATAAAATAGACTTGCACAAACTTACAACACTCAGTTCGGATCACCAGTTTGAAACTTATGCAAGTTTTTGCTTTAAAGAGGCCCGTTTTTGAGTTTTGATGGACCAAAACATCGGATATCGGCCTACCAACCCCAAAACCCCATCACATACCTCAAAAAAGATAAAATAGACTTGCATGAACTTATGACACTCGATTCGGATCACCGCTTTGAAACTTATGCAAGTTTCTGCTTTAAAAAGACCCATTTTCAGGTTTTGACAGACCAAAATACCAGATATCGGTGTAACTACCATGAAACCCCATCACACACCTCACAAATGATAAAGTAGATTTGTATGAACTTACGGCACTCGGATCGAATCACCGGTTTGAAACTTATGCAAGTTTTTGCTCCAAAAAGGTCCATTTTCGAATTTTGACAGACCAATGATAAAATAGGCTTGCATGAACTTACGACACTCGATTCGGATCAACGGTTTGAAACTTATACAAGTTTTTGCTCCGAAAATGTGGGTTTTGGGGTTTTCACATACCAAAATATCGGATATCAGCCTAACTATCTCGATACCCCATCACACACCTCAAAAATGAAAAAATAGACTACCAAAAATTTAGGGCAATTAATTTGGATTAGTGGTTTGCAACTTATGCTACTTTATGCCGTTCTTACTATTTATGCATGAAAAAAAATATAATATATTCACTTTCATATATATTTAATAAGTGTTCTAATATATATCATTTGATCTTTATTTCAGATTGATCAGGATTATTGAACCGAGGTCTTTAGGTCTTGCATTGAGACTGACTATTTTTATCCGTATTTTTTTTTTCATCAACATCTGTAGTTACATTTTTTGAAATAATTTTTTATTTTTGTATTTATTCTTAAATTATAATTTTACAAATGTAACTAATTAATTAGTATAATATATATATATATAATGTATTTTTATTTTTAATAAATATTCATTTCAGAATGTTTGGATTTTACTGTATATCAGGATGATTGATACAGGTTTAAACAGGAATAAAACAACAAATAAAACAAATCATGTAGGAAAAAAAAAGAATTAAACTTTTAGTGGCGCACAAAATGCGTCGCTAAAAACTAGAAATCAATTTATAGCGACGCTTCAAATTCGTCACTAAAGATTGGCTACACACTATTAGCGACGCACAACAAGCGTCGCTAAAGGTCAGATAAATATACCACTTGCGACACACACAGTGTGCGTCGCTAAACGTTACCATTAGCGACGTACACTGAGCATCGCTAATAGTAGCTTTTAGCGATGCACGTTGCATTAGTGTATAGTATTTGCGATGCACCAGCCGAATTATTAGCAACACGTGGTGCGTGTCGCTAATAGTTACCTTTAACGACACAAAGGGATGTGTGAGTCGCTAATACTATTAGCGACACTACTATTTGTGGCGGCATTAGCGACGCCCCTTTGTGCGTCGCAAAATCTCTATAGCGACGTATTTTTTCACTATTAGTAATGCACGCATGCGTCGCTAATAGTGCCATTTCCTGTAGTGAATGCCCTATAGGGAAAGTCCAATTAACACTTGAAGATATTGAAGAAGATTGAGTTCTTAGTTATTGATGTGGATACTTCTTACAACCCTTTACTTGGCGAATATAGTTGTATAACAATGATTTTATAACATCATGGATTTAAATCGCGATCGTGAGATACAACTCGGTCGTGGTCACAGTGTAACGATACCAAGAGTATTGGGTCATTTGTGACAAGACTCAAAAATTACAACCTTGAATATTTTTCAAACAGTAGGAATGCTCTTAAAAATCATTTATGCACATATCTTGACTACAATTATCACATTTTAATATTTGTTTACTATTATTTTTTAATTTTTTAACATGTTAAAAATTTATATAAATAATAACAAAAAATAATTATAAGCATGAAAATCAATTTAGTGTGATTATTTATGAAATTAAAAAAAAATTCAAAATTTTGAGGCCAAGAGGCCTTTTTGAGTTCGTATTGACCCTGTTGTTTTGGCAACATATTTTAGTCTTTTTTTGGAGCCTAATGTAACAATCATATCCTCCATTCAATCAACTTCACCTACTAGAATGACCTCACTCTTGCAAGATTAATGTGCAAGCTTAAAACCACTTCAAAGCAAAGTAAAATGCACCTAAAAAACTTCAACTGTCTTTCATTTGGGTTGCAAAATACTATAATGTCATTTGTGAAGAGTAAATGAGACACTTCCACCCTTCTCCCCCCACTAGACGGCATCTAAAAGCCCTTTAGCAATCCTCCGTCGCCAGCTCTAGCAAGCATCTGACTGAACACTTTAATGATCATCACAAAAAGGAAAGGAGAGAGGGGGTCCCCTAAGGCAGCCCCTTAAAAGCATTGAAGAATCCCACTAGAGCCCTATTGAGCAATATAGAAAAAGAAGCCAATGAAATACATGCATTTTTCTCGTCATATTTATCAGGAGATTCAAATTGACATTGTCCTAGGCTTTTTGATATCCAACTTACATATCAAACCACTCTTCTTTTGCCTTCTCTTTTCACCAAGGCATTTTTTTGCCATAAGCATTGCATTCAAAGTTTGCCTTCCCTTTACGAAAGGATTCTGATTATTCAAAATTAAGCTTCCAAGCACCCTTTTCAACCTCAGAGACACAATCTTGGCCATTAACTTATATACACTTCCCACTAGGCTGATTGGCAGAAAATCTCTTATTTATTCAGCCCTATCCTTCTTAGGAATCAAAGTAATAAAAAAAGAATTAAGGCTTCTTTCAAACTTACCATGGCAATAAAAGTACTAGAAAACACACATGATGTCCTGTCAAACAATAGACCAACTCTTCTTGAAGAATGCCATGGTAAAGCCATCAGGACTCAAGGCTTTGTCCCCATCACAAGCCCTCAGAGCTACCAAAATTTCATCTTCTTGAAAGGAGTTTTCTAATTCAACTACCTCTTCACAATTTAATCTATTCATAATCAAATGATCTATTCTTAGTCTCCACTCTCTTTCTTCACTGAATAACCCCTTATATTAATTAGTAATCTCACTAGTCACCTATTATTCCTCAATAAAAAATTTCCCATTAACTCTAATGGAAGAGATTCTATTTCTTTTATAACTGGCCGAGGCTACATGATGGAAGAACTTTTTGTTGTGAACTCCTTCTTTTAGCCATAAAACCCTTGACTTTTGCCTACATGAGATCTCCTTCACCCTTAGAGTAATAGCCAATTAACCTTTTAGACGCTCCATTTTAGCCTCTTTTTCCTAAGATAGAGGAAAGAACTTCTCTTTGTTGTCCAACTCTAAAACCTCTTGTATAAACTCTCTTCTTCTTTTTCTTTAATGTTTCCAAACTGCTCTTTATTCCATTTTGTTTTTTAGATATTCTTCGAGATTTTTCAATTTTTTTGCTAATATGAAGCTTGGTTCTCCTTCCACCCCTATAAGACCCCCACCATCTTGCCCCTAAATCCACAAAACCTACAACCTTTAACCACATGTTCTCAAATCTGAATGGCGATCAACTTGAATTGAAATCACCATAGTAGAGCTAAACTAGGCTATGATCAGAATTTTTTGTTCGAGAAAAGATCTCTAAATGTTACAAAAAGGCAATATAAAACCAAAAAGAGATAGAACATTTTCATGTATGTAATTGTTAAGAGAAAGAGAGAATGTAAACATATAATGTATATGTGTATTATATTGTATGAATTAGAAGGGAGAGAGCCCTCCTTTATATAGGAGAGGAAGGGCATACAAAAGGAAGGTAAGAAAAAAGGAAAGAGAGAGACAAAAGAAACAAAGAGGAAAAGGAAACCCTAGAGCTATACAAGCAATGTACAAACCCTAGCCGCTATCCATAATTAGTAAACCCTAACTACTATACACATATATTGTTAACACCCCCTCACAAACTCAATGGGGCAATGTAGAGGCCAACTTGAGTTTGAAAATCAAGTCACAAAAGTGTCCAAAATGATGAGTTTTGGTGAATATAACAGCAGTCTGGGCACTAGAAGTAAAAAGTACTAGTTGGCGAGTACCCTGAAGTAAATGATGACGGAAAAAATGACAATCCAGTTCAATATGTTTGGTACACTCATGAAAAATATCATTATGGGCAATCTGAATGGCACTAAAATTGCCACAATGTAGAGAAATGGCAGAAGATTGATAAGCATTCATATCCTTAAGTAACCACTGTAATCAGAGCAGTTTGGCTGTAGTGTCGGCCAGTGATTGATATTTAGCCTCTGTACTAGATTGAGCAATAACGGTTTGTTTCTTACTACGCCAAAAGATAAGAGAATCTCCGAGAAAGAAGTAGTAACTAGTAACATAATGACAATTAGTGGGATCACTAGCCCAATCAACATCACAGTAAACATGTAATATAAGAGAGGAATTAACAGAGAAGTGAAGGCCATGGAATAAGGTGCCATTGGCATAGTAAAGTATTTGAAAAACTGTAGTAAAATGGGTAGAGCATGGAGTAGATATAAATTGACTGACCAAATGAACCATATATACAATATCGGGGCAAGTAATAATGAAATAAACATGAAGAGGAGTACCATCTAATGGGGTGAGACGAAAATTCGGCTCTAGAGAAGTGGAAGTAGTCTTGTTGTCAGTCAGACCAACACGGGATAACAGATCAATGACATACTTGTGCTAAAATGGATAGTACCCATAAAAAGCAGGGGTAACCTCAAAACCTAGAAAACAGCTTACAGAACCAAGATCCTTTATCTCAAAATGTTGATTTAGGAATTGGTTGAGATTAGAGATACTAAAAATATCATCGCCAGTGATTATATATCATTAACATAGAGCAAGAGTAGAACAATCCCCTGCTCAAATTTGCAGATGAAGATGGCTGAGTCTTGAGAGTTAGAAGTAAACCCAGAATGACTAATAGTATTACTGAACTTGGCAAACCATGCGCAAGGAGCTCGCTTAAGGCCATATAAAGCATGATGAAGTTTGCAAACTTGGTGTGGAGAATGGGAAAGACCAAAGGGCTGCATGTATACTTCTTTGTGCAAATCACTATTAAGGAAGGCATTTTTTATGTCCATTTGAAAAAGAAACCATTTACAGACTACAACAATTGCTAGGAGACTACGAACAATAGTAAGGCGGGCAACAGAAGCAAATGTCTCCTCATAATCAATATCATATTCCTAAGTAAACCTTTTTGTAACAAGGTGAGCCTTGTATCTCTCAATAAACCTGTTAGAACGAGTCTTAATCTTATAGATCCATTTGTAGCTTATAACTGCCTTTTTTGGCTAAAGATCAACCAAATCCCAGGCATGAGTGTTCTCCAAGGCCTTTAATTCCTCAGTCATTGCTTGCTGCCACAAAGGGTTAGAGTGGGCCTCATAAAAAGACTGACGCTCATGTAAGGCGGACAAATGGTTCTCATACCCGAGTGGAAAGCAGTCGGGTATGGTCCAAAGAGGAAAAAAACTCTAGGATGTCAAAAGATGATGGAAGGAGCTTAAGAAGGTCTGGAGCAGAACCTGTAGATGGAGTAGTTTCTAAGAAAGAGGTTATAGAAACTCACCAGAAGTACTTGTATCATTGCTAAGAGGAAAAAACTCGATTGAAGGATCAGTGAAAAATGAGATATACCGTATAGTAGAGTGATGAAAAGGGGACAAGGAAGAAAACATGGTATGTTCCCAAAAGACAACATGTCGAGATATCTGAAGTCAATTTGAAATAGTATCCCAACAACGATACCCCTTATGTTTGATGCCATACCCAAGAAAAAAACATAGCAGAGCTCTCAAATTTGCTCACAATGGTGGTTTGGAAAGGAAAAAAGTATGATGAAATAAAAGAAAGGTATTGTAGATGTAGTTTTTGGTAAAACTGAGGCAAAAAATAGAATTCAACTCAATAAAACAGTGTGGGAACTAGTCTGAACTGGTCCTGAACCAGTCAAAAAGTGGGTGAATCGACAAAAATAAAGCTGCAACAATTTGGACTGGTTTGCTAAACCAGTTAAGTGACATAGATTAAGGCTGACGTGTGCTGATGTGGCTACTGACATGGTGATGACATGACAGTGGCTGGTGATGTGGCATACACATGGTAGGATGATGTGGCACTGGTTTGTGATGTGACAGACATGTGGTAGGATGATGTGGCAAATTGGCTAACATGTCCGGATAATGTGGCAAAACACATGGCAGATGACATGGTAGGACACATGGCAATGTTACTATCGTAGCTATTAAGGGTTGACATGGCATAAAGGATCAAAAGATGCTAGCACGTGGGGTGTGTGAGAGGGGGCAGAATCTTTGAGTGACGCATGTGGCTTCAGATCGAGCTCTGGTCGACAGTATTTGAATTGTCTCAATGAAAGGATTTTGATTATGTAATTGTTTTTCTGTTTTGACTTCCCAAAGTTCGAGGCACTATATTGAATCACATTAATAGTGATTGATGGTGATGATAATGGCACAGTAAGTGTATTTGCAGTGTAGTATAGCAGTGGTGATAGTAGTTACCATAGAAGGTTGGTGAATGAAGGCTGCTGAAAGGTTAGTAATGACAGTAGTCACCACTTAGGGTTATTGGAAACGGTCGCCAAATGGTTATGGCTCTGATACTATATTGATAGAAAGAGAGAATGTAAACATATAATGTATCTGTGTATTGTATTATATGAATTACAAGGGAGAGATCCCTCTTTTATACAGGAGAGGAAGGGCATATAAAAGGAAGGTAAGAGAAAAGGAAAAAGAAAGGGAAAGGAAATAAAGAAAAAATGAATCCCTAGAGCTATATAAGCAATGTACAAACCCTAGTAGCCGCCATGCAAAATTAGTAAACCTTAACTACTACACATGCATATTAATAATAGTAAGAAAACAAAAAACAAAAAAGAGGCCAAAATGATGTCGTTTATCCTGATCGAATGTATTGTGCGTATTAAAACATATTGCATATCAGTGCAATACAGTAGAAAACGATATAATTACAAGATACTTGTTGTTTAATGTCCATAACAAAATATATCGTAAGATATTAACAACCTTGTTTGAAATCATTGTTACATTTTTTCTTAGATTCATATGATATACTAGAAATATTGCGCTTACACACTTGAGAAGTCAGTTATAATAACTAAAATGTATCGGATATTTGTTTAGAATTAAAAAAATTATTTCCAAATCATGAACACATTTAAAAAATAGTTGACATATATTCGTGATTATTTGAGTATCATAATATTATACCAATACAATATGAATATGGTTACCTTGTAGAAGTGCCCATGCTTCATATGTGTTTATAAAATTATCATTTTTCTTTGGTTAACCAAATGATTATTTATTTATTTTTTCAACACAAAAATTCAAACCAATAGCCTTAATTAGTCCACTTTTGTACTTCATTAATAATTAGGGGCCTTTCTAAAACAATATGTCACGCCCCGAATTTCTACGAACCCGAGGCGCAACTAACAAAGCAAAAGAAAATAAAATGATATGGAAATAAAGGACAATTACATACATTCCACACACTAACCCAATCCTTGTTTTGATACAATGCACCAGGTTCTGCCTATTACCTCATAACGTACAGAAATCATAAAATAATCTAGGGCTTATGCCCTCGTACAACATCAAAACACACTCCACAGGTCAAATATAATTCTCAATCAAAGCATCCCTAAGTCTCGCCTGGCCGGAGCGTCATCTGTAATGTGTTATCCCACGAATGGGTCAGCTCAACTACTTAGAACAATATAATGCTAATGCAAGAAACAAAATTAAGGGTGTGGCATGTGCAAGTGTACATTTATATCTATATGTCATTCAATATCATCATACAACATACTAGCAATAATCTACATGTCATCTAACTCATTAACATAATTTAAGACGTGGCATGTGCAAGTGTACATTTATCTCTACATGCATTCCAAATCATCCATGCAATGTGATAACAATAATCCACATGCCTTCCAAATTATCTATGCAATGCAGTGACAATGCCCATGAAACACCCACACAACTCTATGCCACAACCATGTCAACTCTATGCCATGTCCATGTCTCGTTTTCGGAACACATTCGATGGAAGCCTGAGTACCATGTCTCGTTTTTAGAACACATCCGATGGAAGCTGAGTACCATGTCTCGTTTTCAGGAACACATCCGATGGAAGCTGAGTACCATGCTTAGCACCACGTGCTCAACCTACACTATGCTTTCAATGCATTACACGATGCCAATACGCCTTGATTCTACCATGCAATAACACAATCTCACATAAGCAAGTTACTAAGACATGGAGCATGCTTTTAAACAATGTATTCCACTTAAAGCAATCACAACATTTGAATAACAAAACCTCTTCCACATGAATGTATGTAATACATGATCAACGAAAATACATACTCAAGCCATATGTTCACAATCTTAACAACTATCTAAAAATATAAATCACGTACAACTCAACATATAGAGTAAATCATATCTCCATGGAGTAACAAGAAGCACATAAGTAACATAAACAATCAACTCAAGGTTTCTTTTTAAAGCAACATTCCTTATGTGATTTTCAAATAAATATATGATCCATTCAATTAACATGCAAATCATTCCTAAACTTAATTCTATTTCTTACTTAGCACAATATATCGTACCTGATGGGTTGGTCTCAACCCTAAGAAATCATACTCGCAGTGTAGTTGAACTACAGTGAAAACGCAGAAGGTCAGACCACCTTCTCCTTGCCTTTCCGCGTTCCTAAAATAATGAAATACAACTCAGTTTAATTGCTACTTGAATTATGATATTCATCAAATTTTATGTCTTTATTTTATGAGTTCCTAATTTGCTGAAATTAAACTCTATTGCTGAGTCCGGAACGTCAAAAAAAATTGGTTTGGGCCTTCGCGAAATTTAATTTGGACATCCGAGCCAAAAAGGGCAAAACGGTCATTTTGTACTTTCACGGTTCCTCATATCCCGAAACCTCTTCTCGTAAATCAGACTCTACGATTGAGTCTAGGAATGTTCTAAATAATAAAAATTCACTATCTTCTCATTTTAATGGGTTCATTTGACTGCGTTTTGACTCAGGGGCATTTTGGTAATTTTTAAGGGTTCCACGGATCTTTTATTTTTTGAGACTACGTCTTGTGTCACAGACCTCACCATTGGTCTTAGGAGGTCCAAGATAGTCAAAAAACATATATGACTTGTCTTATTTGGGTTCCGGGCCATTTCGGGACATTTAATTTAATTTAATTTAATTTTAATTAATTAAATAGAGTTTTTATATAATATATATATATATATATATATATATATATATTTGTGAAGTAAAGAGGCACAGTTGGTAACCGTCCTCACTAGGTCACGCGCGTCTCTTCCCCACGCAGGGTTCCTGGTTCGAATCTCCCCAGCCCCCCTTTTTCTTTTCTTCCTTTTTCTTTTTGTTTCTTTTTAAAACGATTGGCCCAAACCTTTTTAATTAAAACGGGCCCAAAACTTTCTTTAAAACAAAATAGGCCCAATCCCTTTAAAAACCAAACAGACCCAACACCCTTTAAGTAAAACAAGCCCAATTACTTAAAAACTAAACCCAAATCAGCAGCCCAAGAAGGAAGGCCTAACCCTCAGCGCCTAACCGCCCCTTCGTCCCACGCTTTTCCGTCTACTGTCGGTTATTGTCTCCGGCCACTTCGTCGGAGACTGCCGACTTCTCTCTTGATTTTCTCCCATTTTTCACATCCAATCTCAACTGTTTTTATACCAGCTACATCCTGGGACCTTAAGGAATGGTTTAGGACTGGTTTTAGCCCCTAACAGATTCTTTTCTTCGACACCCTCACTGGATTTCTGGCCATGCACCGACCACTGAAGATCTTTCATTTTACACACCTTTCTTCTACTGTTTTTAATCCAAATCCTTCCTATTAGTTTCCAACATCATTTAGTAACATTTCATAAACTTAAATCCAGGTTTTGGGCTTAAAATCTATGAAAACCGAGCTGCCACCCCAACTTGCAACTCACTTTTTCTACTTCATTTCTTCATTATTTCTCATGACTCTTGTTGTATAAATTCCCAAATTTTACACTCTACAAGGCCCCCAAACCATACTAAATTCTCATGCTTCAAAACAGGCTGTATGCATAGAAAATTCTAGAGAGAGAAAATAAGTGGGTTTCAGATTTTACCTCAACATTGATGTCGTTTCTCCCCTTAGTTGGTTTCTAACTCCTCTCTGATGCGTCTAGGGTGGTTTAGGGTCGCATGCAACCTCTCTTCCTCCTCCCTCTTCCTTCTCCTTTCACTTCACAAACTTCTCTCTCTTTCTACCTCACCCTTTCTCTCTACCTGAACTCCCTCACCCATGGTTTTATGCACACAACACACTCTCACAGTTCTGCACTCACGCAATCACACACAAGCCACACATTTTCTCACCTGCTCACTTACACACCACCATGCCTCCTTGAGTGAGGTACACTCAACCCACACACACACAACCGTACACAGCACACACACACCCACGTGCACCCACAATCAGATATATATATACACACATACACATACTTAAACAATTTAATATACACACATATATATACACATTACATACATACATGCACTCTTCACTATTCACACACATCATATACACACATACCAAAAAAATAATAATAATAATAAATGATTAAATAAATAAATATTTTATTCCAAAAAAAGTTTTTTTTTCCAGGTCATTACACAATGAGACCATGATGATTATTTTGTAGGTGATGGAGTTAGAAAGTGAGGTAAAAAGTTATGCTTGTACAGTATTGGCCTAAGATACAGTGGTTGCTTTATAAAATGCATGGAGATATGATCAATTTTTTTCTGTGTTTTGTACTACAGATCCTGATGATTCTCTACGATTGCTTATCAAACACGGCGTTTCAAAGCTGTTATTCATTGATCTCGAGTGTAATCTAATGAACATCCATCACATTAGTATGTGGCTTACACATTCTACTGATATAGTTGGTGCTTATTAACTTAAGTACAATATACATGAACCAATGAATAATCGGCCTATTGTATGTTTGCTTTTAATGAATGACTTTCACTCGTATTAGTAGACACCTCATTTTGTGACCCTTGATTCAATGGTAGCAATTTAGTAGTTATACCAAGAAATCCACTTCCATTATGACTCCTCCTAGTAGAGTCCTATTCCCACTAGGACTCTCCTGCTAGAGTCCCAAGTTCCAATAGGACTCATTCTAATAGAGTCTTATTCTCACTAAGACTTTTCTACTAGAATCCCAGTTCCATTAGGACTCCTCTTGACAAGGTCCTATCCCCGATATTCTGCCAGAGTCCCAGTTCTGTTAGGACTCCTTCTGACAGAGTCCTATTCCCGCTAAGACTCTCTTGCCAGAGTCACAGTTCCATTAAGACTCTTTTTGACAAAGTCTTATTCTTGCCTAGGACTCTTTTGACTAGAGTCCTAGTCCAAGTAGGACTCTTCCTAATAGAGTCTCACTCCCGTTAGGACTCTTCTAATAGAGTCCCAGTCTAAGTAGAACTCTTTCTGATAAAGTCTCATTCTTGTTAGGACTTTCCTAACAGGGTTCCAGTCTAAGTAGGACTCTTCTTGATAGAGTCTCACATTGTTTAGGGTTCTTTTGCCTATCGAAGGTTGTTTCAGTAATTTTGGCACCTTTTTGCCCACTAAAGGCATTTTGGTAATTTTGGCATAATCATACCCTCAGTAGCACTTCCTAGTCACTTGAGGGGCATTTCTATAATTTTTATATCATTTTACCTACATGGGGGTAATTTGGTAATTTTAGGCTTTTGGTGATGAATTGGGGTAATTTGGTCTTTTCATATGTCTTGTGGCAATCTAGAGATTCTCTACCGAATTGGGGACAATTTGGTAATTTTGAGTGATAGTAGCCTATTTAGGCTTAATTAAGACTTTTCACTTTTATAGTTTTCATAAATCTAGTTGCTTGATATTTTCTTAAATGGAGATACATTGAACCTAGATCTTTTTATTTTAGAGTTTATTTTTCATTTAAATCTTATTTCTCTGTTATCTTTTGACTCTTGCATATAGACACCAATTCTATTAGTTTGTGCATTGTCATAATTATTTATTAATTCATTTAGTTAGGATAATCATTATAATACCCCGACCCAAAATGAAATAGAATAAATCCACTTATACCCTAAAAGAGTCAAATAATAATACCGATATTTGACCGAGCCATGAGCATAGTACCAAAAGTAATCCGAGACCAACATAGACCAAGAACAGTAGACCCTAAAATATACCGAACTATTATGATGAGTAATATACAATAAATGGGTACGAATACCAAGGTAAATAGTAAAAGTTATAATCTCAAGGAATTACGAGATTAGGACAAAGCCAAGTACGAGTAGACCGAGCTGAGGAATATAATACCAAAATAGACCCGAGCTATCATAGTAAATTATGTATGGTAATAGGCATGCAGTTCGAGACGAATAGTGAGATTCAAAAATAGAGTAATTACGATATTTAAATATACTAGAATTGAATTTAAAGCAACCTCGAGTGCCCAAGAGTATCGTATGAGAAACTCGGATGGTACGGAGAAACGTGCATGTAGGCAGTACATGCCTCAATATACGTGTAAAGTATACTTTCACAAATACGAGAATATACATATATATATATGTATATAGAAAATAATATATATATATGTGTGTATATATAGATATAAGCATAATATATATATATATATACGCTATATGTATGTATATGTATCATATAAGTATAATGTATAAAGTATAAGTATAAAAAATATATACATATAAAACTGATTTTATATATATATATATATATATATATATATATACACTAAGTGCATGCAAGGCATGCAAGTGGAGAAAGAAAAGAAAAAAGGGAGAAAGTTGATGGGTGTGTGTGTGTCAGCTGTGAGTGTGTGTTGTGTGTGTGAAACATATAATATATACATATATACAAAATATCCTAACCAAACAAAGCAAAGAAAGAAAAGAAATCAAAATAGGGAAAAGAAAAGTCAAAGAAAGCTGTAAAAATTGTAAGAAGAAAGAGAAAAAGGGTTGCTGCAACTGGGTGTGTCAAGTGAAAAATTTAGCTATATATATGTGTGTGTTTGAGAGAAAATGAGAAGAAGCAAATAGAAACGTGAGATACTGAGAGCTTGAGAAAGTTTTTGAACCATTCAGAAGTAGAAACAAGAAGAAGAAAGACTGAGAGAAAGGGTTACTACGAGCCAAAAGCTCAACCGGGTGAGTAAACTTGAATTCTAGTTTTTATGATTTTAAGCATGAAAGCTTGTTTAAGTTTAATGGTTTTAAAGAGCATGAAAAATGATAAATTTAGGAAGAAACCGCAGCTCATTTGGTAGAAAAATTAGTGAGAAAAACCAATTTAAAGGTTGAAGGAAGTTCCGGGTCATTGGATTTTTGATCAATTTAGCTTGTTTTATGAATGGGGAATTATTGTCCATAGGTGCAGAAACTTGTAGGTAGAATTTGGGCTCAAAAAAGTGGCTAAAAAGCCATGAAAAATGAAAAATTCAGTTCACCGGAAAATCTGGGCAGCTCGCCGGAGTTGGTTGCAACTCCATTTTTCGAGGCCTTTCGGTAATGCAAATTGAATTTCGAGGGTAGATATGGAAATCCCATGAGGATTAGAAGAGGAACCCGTTGATTTGGCGTTGAAAAATTGCCAAAAAATGGTTGTCGTCACCAGAGAAGGCCACTGGCACACGCCAAAGAGACACATTGTGCGCTGCTTGCATGTTGGAGTTTTGGGCTTTTGGGTCATGGGTTCGGGTCAGGTCAACCTGCCCACCCCAAAAAATGGGTTATATAATACGGTACAATTTTGAGAAAATTTTTAAAGGTTTTAAAAGTTGATTTGGAGCTGTTTGGATATAAGTATAAGAAATATAAATTAAATTGGAATTAGAATAGGGATAGCTTATCCCTGATTTAAATCTTATCCGCTGTTTGGCTATTCCAAATTGGAATAGGACTTCCTGAAATTAGAATTGGACTCAGAGTTTATGATAATTATGATTTGACCCCAAGTGAATAAAATAATATTTAATTTAAAGGAGAAATTACCAAAATGCCCCTAAGTCAAAATTGAGTCAAACGAACTCTGATTAAAGTAAAAGAATAGTAAATTTTTATTATTTCGAGCATTCCAGACTCAACGGTGGAGTTTGATTTGCAAAAATAGGTCTCAAGAAGTAAGAACCCTTAAAAGTGCAAAATGACCATTTTGCCTTTTTTAGTACAAAAGTCCGAATTGAATTCTGTGAAAGCCTAAACCGACTTTGTTCGACGTTCCAGATTCAATAGTAGAGTATATTTAAGTAAAAGAGATACCAATAGTAAAGAGACATAAAATTTGATGAATAGCATAGTTCATATAAACTATAGACTGAGATGCGCTTTATGAATCATAGGAACGCCAAGAGAAAAGGAGAATGTGGTTTGACCTTCTAAATAGAAACAGAAAGAGGTAAGTAATATCTGATCTTTGCATGTGTTACTTTCCAAGCCATGTCAATAGTTCTTTTGTTTATTGCCTATTGTATTCTATACATACCAGTGTTTATTGAGCCATATTGATATTGCCCTATCATGTAGGAAACATTTATTGATTTCTACATATATCTCGATTATGCTTTTATACACTTGTGCATAGATTCTTTTTGGTACACTTGTACCTAAGGTCATGAGGGCCAGATAGTTATGTTTGCGGCAACCTCGTAGCCATAGCCTTCGAAAAGGCTATAGTTATATTATGTAGCCAAGAACCAATTATGATTCCACTATACTCTTCGTGCATGGAAAGTAGCATGATCCTGATACATTATTAGTGCTGAATTTGTGCTCAGTCACAAACTCCATCAGATGCGTAGTACAACCTTCGAGTCAAGGTTCTATGGGAACATCAACTATGTTGCTATGTGAGGCATGGGACATAGAGTTACATTATTGAGTTTAGTGCTTTATGCACCCAGGGGGTAGCCGGGCCCTGTAGTTATTGCATCCCGCAGTTTTGATATCACTATCATTTATTAATTATCATAGCTTGATCATATTATATAATTTTGAATTATTATGAGATTTCACAGTTTTTTATTGAGTGCATATAATTATACTTGAGACAGCTCATGATTGTAGCAGTATGATTATATTATCAGACAGATTTTTCTTGATTTGTCATTTGAGCTTTCTATCATTTGATATTCATTGATGAGTTCTATATTTCTTGACTGGCTAGCACATTTGCATTTATCCTAGTTCTTTTATGGATAATGCTTTCTATATTCATTTGTACACATGGCAGAGCAAAAGAGAATTACTTACTGAGCTTAAGTTAGCTCATCCCAAACTAATTAAACATTTCAGGAAAGGAAGCTGTAGAGGAGCAGTAGCAGTAGCAGTAGCAATAGCAGTCAGCTAGATAGCAGTGGACATATTTTTTAGATAAATGTAATGTATAATATTCAGTACAATCTTATAGCTCTCCCATGTCATCTAGACTTTTTAAAGTCTGTATTTTGAGAACTAGATTTTATATACATGCAACTTTTATTTAGAGACTTTCGTTGTTTATGTTATGATATTTATTACATGTTAGTAGCACTGATTGTGTAGCAAGTTTTCTACAGTTTCAAGTTTCAGATGAGACTCGGTTCGGCAACAGTGTCGGGCCGGGGTTCACGATTCGAGATCTGCATAGGGTGGGTTTCAGGTCGTGACAATCATTCTTATTTAATTATCTATTTATTTAATTAGATAATTATCACTCAAGACATGGCCTAACCCTCTATTTTAGGGTTTCATGTTAGACCCTTGGATCAAATCTCTATATTTCCCTATAAATAGAGCCCTCAGGCCTTCAATTTTAAGGACACGAAAATATAAAAAGGGAAGACGACTTCTATAACCTTACACTATTAGGTTTCTACGATTCTCTCTACAAGAACCCTCCCTCTCCTAAGGCTGAAGCCATATCGAATTGACAGTCTCTCTCTATAAAGCCAGTCAAAGAGATGCTTTTTGAACCGAAGAACAAATTGGAGATCTGCCCAATAGAAGCCTCTGATCCAGAGTTTTCTAACCGAAGTGATGCCCGACTACCATAACTTAATAAGTTACTCACTCAAACCCTTAACAGATTTCTTTAGATCTAGTTGATCTCGCCTCTTTTATCATTCTTGATAAAATAGGGTAAACTGGATAACTACGTGACTCTAATTCCATTTTCTAAATAGATAAGGAGGAAGCCTTTGGGCCTAACTCAGATCTTCTTTCTATTTTTTTTGTTCTATTTTATTTCTTTACACTAGATATTTTATTATTTATCTCTTTCAAACTCACATCTCTCTTTTCAGTTTTCTCATAATAAAATAGCCTTACAAGTGAATATTCAAGGCCGATCCATTTAAATCAGGCACGGTGGGTGCCTAACACTTTTCCACCCTGTACCTTAGTCCCCAGATCCATGTTTTCTTTGGTTTTTGCTTTATTTCAGTACCATATTTTATTTGATCCATGTCAAGGGATCTTTAGAATGTGACTAGGAGACAAGGAGATGTAAATTTTGATTATTTCATTCATTTTCAGTTTTCTTTCAATTATGTTATGTTGTAATGGGTTGACTTACTTCTTGCCTAAAAATAAGTTGGCGACGCTCAATCTCTCTATCTCTCTATCTCTCATAAGAGGCGTTCCTTCCCACCTTAAGGGAATGAGACAGTCGGGATCTCTCTAAATCCATGAAAAGGGATGACACATATTCTCTTTTTTTTTCTGGTGCTGGCGCCTACAGTGGCAACTCCATTAGTGACTAAAGAGGGCTAGACTCGATGACGTATTTACTTCATGGCTATTTTGTTTACTTGTTTTACGTTCATTTGTTTTTATCCTTTATGATGGATGAATGAATGTATGGATATATGCTTGAATGTATGGATGGATGAATGAAAAAGGACTAAAATCTGAATACCTTGCATACACATCACTTTCATACATTGCATTTGACTATAGTAGTAACCCTCACGTCCTATGCTCACTCAGCTTAATGGGTGTCGCCGGTGAAAGTTCTCCACTCCTTGAGCAAGTACCGCTTTACCGGGGACACTAAACTCTAGTGGCCTTGGGATGGTATGCAAAAAGGCAATACAGTACCATTTGACCATAGTCATTATAATCTAGTGGCTACGGGAGGTATATGGCACGTCTTGTCAAAAGGGGAACCTTGAAACCTTTACCCAATCGAAGCGTTATGGATTTAATTGGCCATAGATTCATGATTCAGGACTTCAAACCCAGTTTTAGTAAGACACACATGGACCTTTTCGGGTAATTTTTCGAAGTCAAAAAAATCCAGAAAGTAAAAAAAAATACCCTTTGCTGTTGGCCAATCGGCATAGAGGTTAAAAGCTTATGTTTGCCGATCGGCACACAGAGAGCTACCCTCCCGCTTTGTAAAAGTTTTCGTATTTTCTGAATCTTTTTTAAAAAACTCCAATTTTTTTCTAGAAAAAACAATTTTGCAAGCTGCAACGGGGCTACAAATGAGACTTTTTTGAATTTTACTTGACACCGAACAAGTTAAATAACATAGGTGTTTTCCAAAAGCAGGTACCCACAACTAGCTTGGAAACAGACTAGCCGAGGCCAACAAAATGACTTTTAAAAGGGAACTTTTGGGTTTATTCTCATCACATAAATCAACTCAAGTTCTAATCATGTTTGGCCCTAGTAAAGGTCCGGATAAATTTCAAATATTTTTTCGATCTTTTGGGAACCTTTCCCCTCAAAACCTAGAAATAACTTTCATTCAAGTTTCCCATTATGCCAAAATTTAGGAGCTAGGTATGACTTCCGAGATTTCACAATCTGGATTCTTTAGTCGTCATATGAATTAGGTCAGGCTCTAATTTGCGGCCCCCTCTTAATTCTTCCTATTATGCCAACCACTCGAGATAGGTTTTCAATTCCTTTTCGAAAGTCATCTCTTTTTAGGAATCCTCATCTCTTCAATCAAGGTTCATCTTAACCTCTCTGGTAAGGCCTAATCAATTCTATTGGAATTGTATCTTCTCAACCTTTAGGATTGTGTTTATCATTCAAGAAAATTGTTCCATCCTCTTAGGACTTAGGAGCTACTTAGGCATTATTCCCCTACTTGTTTTTTTCAAAAAAAAATCAAAAAATTTAAAATTCAAACTTCAAAAAAAAAAAAAAAAGGTGCATGCTTTATTTTCTAATAAATTATCTTCTTTTATATTTAGATTAGATCTTTTCTTACTCAAAGTTTTGAAATAAAAAAAAAAAAACTCTTTGGACTATTGGCTTGGATTCTAACTCCTCTTTATCTATTTGGCATCAAGGAAAGGTTTGACAAGATTGGACTTCTCAATGAACTTGAAACACAGGTTTGAACTTAATTCTACAATAGAGATGAAGTCTGATTCAATCATGGCAGCTTTTAATGAGTGTAAGGTACTTCTTGCTGATCTATTTGCTCGACAAGACTACATGATGGCCGAGCAAGCCCGTTTCCATGAATAGTAGGCCCAAGTATCCCAAATAGTCTAAAACATAGCCCAACCACAACAACCAATCTTTTCATCCCTATCAACCTAACCAACACCTTGTCAACCTACCCCACCTTGAATATCCCAACTAATAGCTTAGCCTTATGCTTTCTCCATCACTCTACCACCAAAAGGGCATTTCTAAGAAGTGCTTGCCACAAGCCCAAACCATGTCTTGATGCCTCATGGGCCAAAGAATATGAGGCCCTCATAGCCTCAATTCACAACTCGAGCAGATTTTCTGTAATCATCTTCAAAGATAGGAAAGCTTACCATTCGAAACCAAGCAATGGTTCTTTTGACCTAAGCAACCAACTTGATTTCAAGTGATCTAGTGCTAGTAGAGTCCAAGCTAAAAGTTAGAATTTTCTCTAAATGAATAATCATTTTCAGAAGTTAAAAAAAAATATCTATCACAACATTTTCTCTTATTCAATGAGAACATTTCTTTACTCCTATCTAAGTTGAGTACAGCTTCTTCACTCCTATCTGAGTTAAGTATATTCTCCTTAATAATCTCTAAGTTGAGTAAATCTCATATTCCTCTAGCTGAGGTAAAAGTTCTTTATCAATATGATTTTTACATACCTTTCCACACTTCTATCTAAGTTAAGTTCTACCTCCTTCTATTTAGCTCAAGGCTGTTTCTGGCATATCTTGTATCTTATCCATCTCAGCAAACCGTCTGAGGACATGATCCATCTTGACAAACGTCTGAGGACGTAATCCATCTAGGAAAAAAAATGTCTGAGTATGTAAGCCATCTAGGCAAACGTTTGAGGATGTAATCCATCTTGGCAAAATCGTCTGAAGACGTACTCCATCTCTGTAAACTGTCTGAGGACGTAATCCATTTCTACAAATGTCTGAGGACATAATCAATCCAGGTAGATTTTTTACGACGTAATATATCTAGGAAAAAATTATCTCAAGATGTAATCCATCTAGGAAAAAAGTGTTTGAGGATGAAATTCATCTAGGCAAACGTTTGAGGATGTAATCCATCTAGACAAATGTTTGAAGACGTAATTCATCTAGGAAAAAGTTTGAGGACATAATCAATCTAGACAAACGTCTAAGGGCATAATCCATCTAAGAAATCATCTGAGGATGTAACCCATCTCGGCAAAATCATCTGAGGACATACTCCATTTAGGCAAACAGTCTAAGGACAGTAATCCATCTCGACAAACGTCTGAGTACATAATTCGTCTAGGAAAAATCATCTAATGACGTTATCCATTTAGGGAAAAAAAATTTGAGGATCTAATCCATCTAGGCAAATATCTGAGGACGTAATTTATCTAGGCAAATGCCTCAGGACGTAGTCCATCTCGACAAAATCGTCTGAGGATGTAATCCATCTCGAAAATCAGTCTGAGGATGTAATCCATCTCGAGAAAAATCAGTCTGAAGACATAAGTCATCTTGGCAATCTGTTCATTAAGGACATAATCTCATAAAAAATTCCATTAGGATAGCATTTATTTGAGAAGAAGCCTATTAAGACAACATTCCTTTTAGGTAAGTCATCTGAGGACGCAAATTCATTATCCTGTTAGGATAGCATTCCTTTCAGGAAAGTCATTTGAGGACGCATTTCATTAGCTTATTACGATAGCATTCCTTTTAAGAAAGTCAGTCTGATGACACAAATTTACCTTGTTAGGATAGCATTCCTTTTAGGAAAGTCGTCTGAGTATGAAAATTTATCAAACTGTTAGGATAGCATTCCTTTTAGAAAAGTTGTTTGAGAACGCATTTTACCGGCCTATTAGGATAGCATTCCTTTTAACAAAGTCGTCTGAGGATACAAATTCATTATCTTGTTTGGATAGCATTCCTTTTAAAAAAGTCATCTAAGGACACATTTTATCATCCTATTAGGATAGGCATTCCTTTTAGGTAAGCCTTCTATCACATCACATTTTATCGTCCTGTTAGGATAACATTCCTTTTAGGTAAGCCTTCTATCACATCATATTTTATCATCTTGTTAGGATAACATTCCTTTCAGGTAAGCCTTTTATCATATCACATTTTATCATCCTGTTAGGATAAAATTCCTTTTAGGTAAGCCGTCTATTACATTCTCTCTTACCAGCCTACTAAGATGGAATTCCCTCTTAGGTAAAACATCTAAGGACATAAGACCATCTCATTAGAACATAACCTCATGAAAGACTTGTTAGGATTGTATTTCTTATCAAGTAAGACTTTGAGGTGTCATTTTTAAGGGCATAATCTCACAACAATCCTATCAAGACGAATTTATTTTCTGCCAATCGTGAACTACGAACGGTTTAATTCGCCTGAAGGTGATACATAGGAATCTCATAAATGAATAAGTCTGACCGTGTCAACACCACAATCAAGGTCAAAATGGTTGTCTTTTTTTTTTTTCTTGCGTTGACGTTCACTTGCTTGCAAGTTCCGTCAAAAAGGGGCTTTTTATAGACACCTCATTTTGTGACCCTTGATTAAGTGATAGCAATTTGGCTGTTACACCAAGAAATTACTTCCATTAGGACTCCTCTTGACATAGTCCTTTTCCCGCTAGGACTCTCCTGCTAGACTCATAGTTCCATTAGAACTCTTCCTGACAGATTCCTATTCCCACTAGGACTCTTCCTTCAGAGTCCCAGTTCCATTAGGATTCCTCTTGACAGAGTCTTATTCTTGCTAGGACTCTCCCACTAGAGTCATAGTTCCGTTAAGACTCCTCCTGACAAAGTCCTATTCCCACTAAAACTCTGTTGCCAGATTCTCAATTCCGTTAGGACTCCTCTTGATAGAGTTCTATTCCCACTAGGACTTTCTTGTCAGAGTCTAGTTCCATTAGGACTCTTCTTGACAGAGTCCTATTCCCTCTAGGACTCTCTTGCTAGAGTCTTAGTTCTATTTAGACTCTTCTTAAAAGAGTCCTATTCCTGTTAGGACTCTCTTGACAGAGCCTCAGTCCAAGTAGGACTCTTCTCGATAGAGTCCCACTCCCATTAGGACTCTCTTGACAATGTCTCAGTCCAAGTAAGACTCTTCCCGATAGAGTCCTACTCCAATTAGGACTCTCTTGAAAAAGTCCCAGTCCAAGTAAGACTTTGTCCGATAAAGTCCCACTCTTTTTAGGACTCTCTAATAGGGTCCCAGTCCAAGTAAGACTCTTCTTGATAGAGTTCCACCTTGTTTAGGATTCTTCTGCCTAATAGAGTCTCACTCCTATTAGGACTCTCCTAACAAAGTCCCAGTCCAAGTAGGACTTCTCCTGATAAATTTTGACTCTTATTAGAACTCTTCTAAGAGGGTCCCAGTCCAAGTAGGACTCTTCTTAATAGAGTCTCACCTTGTTTAGGATTCTTCTGCCCATCGGAGGTCGTTTCGATAATTTTGCACTTTCTTGCCCACTAAGGGCATTTTGATAATTTTGGCATAATCCTACCCTCCATAGAACTTCCTAGTCATTTTAGGGACATTTTTGTAATTTCTATATCATTTTACCCACATGGGGGTAATTTGGTCTTTTCACATGTCTTATGGCAATCTAGAGATTCTCTACCAAATTGGAAGAATTCTTGTAATCTTGTATGATAGTAGTCTATTTAGGCTTAATTAAGATTTTCCACTTTTAGAGTTTTTATAAATCTGGTTGCTTGATATTTACTTAAATGGAGATATATTAAACCTAGACATTTTTATTTTAGAGTTTATTTTTCATTTAAATTCTATTTCTCTTTTATTTTATTGGCGCTTGTATGTAGACACCAATTCTATTGCTTTGTGCATTATTATAATTATTTATTAATTCATTTAGTTAGGATAATCGTTCTTATTTAATTTTTTATTTATTTAATTAGATAATTATCACTCAAGACATGGTTCTAGCCTTCCATTTAGGGTTTCATCTTAAACCCTTGGATCAAATCTCTATATATTCCTTATAAATAGAGCCCTCAGGCCATCAGTTTTAAGGACATGAAAATATAAGAAGGGAAGATGAGTTCCATAGCCTTACACTATTAGGTTAATTATAGGGTTCTCTCTACAAAAACGCCCCCTCTCTTGAGGACGAATCCTTACCGAAGTGACAGCTTCTCTCCACAAAGCCAATCAAAGCGACTCTTTTCGAACCGAAAACAAACTAGACATCTGCCTGACAAGAGCCTCCAATAGACTTTCCTAGCTGAAGTGTTGCCCGACTACCATGACTAAATAAGGTACGCTCTCAAACCCTCAACACATTTCTTTAGATTCGGTTGATATCGCCTCTTTTATCACTCTTGATAAAAGAGGGTAAACCGGAGAACTACATAACTCTGATTCCATTTTCTGAACGGATACATAGGAAACCATCGGGCCTAAGTCAGATCTTCTTTCTGCCTTTTCTGTTCTATTTTATTTCTTTACATTAGATATGTTATTATTTATCTCTTCCGATCTCACATCTCTCTTTTTAGTTTTCTCATGGCAAAATAGTCTTGCAAGTGAATATTGGAGGTCGATCCATTCGGATCGGGCGAGGTGGGTGCCTAACATTTTCCCACTCTGTACCTTAGCCCCAGATCCATGTTTTCTTTGGTTTTCACTTTATTTCAATGCCTTATTTCATTTGATGCATGTCAAGGGATCTTTAGAATGTAACTAAAAGACAAAGCGATGTAAATTTTGATTATTTTATTCATTTTCAGTTTTCTTTTAATTATGCTTTGAAGTAACAGGTTTGCTTATTTCTTACCCAAAAATAAACTGGCGACTCCTCAATCTCTCTATTTCCTATAAGAGGCGTTCCTTCCCACCTTACGGGAAGAAGACAACTGAGATCTCTCTAAATCCATGAAAAGGGATGATGCATACTTTCCTTCTTCTTTTTTCGGTACTGGCGCCCACATGTATATCATGAAACTTTTGGTTTACAGGATTCTTTGATGACAAGAATCCTATTAAGTTTTCATGATACTGAATGCAACTACATTCAATGACAACATAGTTTTGTTTTTCAATTTATTTATTTTTGGGTCCTATCACCACCTTGCCCATTTCAAGTTTCAGTTGAACTATATGGTGGATCTCAAACTATCTAAAAATCATGTTAACTTGCCCAGTTTTTGTCTGTTTGATTAGAATGCATTTTGGGATTATGGGCCTAGAATTTTAATTTAGGTTGTTGAAATGAATTATTGAAAACAGGAGTTAGTGTCAATTGTGAGAACTATATTGAAATATGATTATTAGAACTGTAAGAACACACATAAAATCTCATTGGTAGGGTTATGGTGGACCCTTTCCTATACCGCAATGTTGATGGAAAATGCACATTGGATAGTGTTTTTTGTTTTACTAGACATAATTTTCAAATTTTTTCAAGTAACATCTACAGATAATAACTAGTACTGTTGTACAATATCCATGGAAAATAGTGAAAAAATGATGCCTTTCTCAATCTTTCAACGTATTATGATGTTGCAGGTTTGTAGGTGGACTACTATGATACTTATTCCCTGAACTTATGGTATTGATAAAATCGTGAACCCATTCATCTAGTCAGATGAGGCTTAGGTTGATATCATTAATACTCAAACTGACTACTTTTTCAAGTGCAATGGTATGAGTTTCTGACTTTTTTTTTCTTCAACTTTAAAGCTGGGGACTACTGCGTATGAGTTTATTCACTAGGGAGCCTCAGGGAACTTAATCAATTATTTGGCATCTTGCCCAATTAGCTATATATATATGTGTGTGTGTGTGTATATATATATATATATATATATGTAGAAAGACATGATATCACTTTCTCCAAAGGAATGCAACTCACTATTTGAGGTAACCTATGCGCATCTCTATGCAATATGCATATTCTTGTTCAACTTTTATTATAGAGTTTTTATTTTCTCTAGAACATATTTCTGTTCATCTTCCCCTCACTCTCTTCTTTTTTAAGGGGGTTCATAATGTTCTTATACATATATTTTATTATATTCTTTTTTTGAAATCTTCCATTTCCTACACAGATTCGCTTATTAAAGGGAATATATTAGCTCTATGGGAATACTAAAAGAAATGAGTCCCCATCCATTATCTGTTAAGTAAAAGAATGTTTTTGTTTAGCTTAAAAGAGAAGTACTTGATTGAAGTTTAATCTCCTCAGCATATATATATATATATATATATATATATAGATATAAACCTTAATTCTCCTTTAAATTTCATTATAGTGGTCATTCGAAGTTATTCTAGAAGTTGTTCAAAACAGACCATATTTCAAACACAAGTTTGAAATAAGTTCATCAATATAATCTTAAATACTTCTAAGCTCCCATAAAGAGGGGGAGGTTGTTTTATTCCACACTAGGAAACATTAGAGAATGCAATGCTGCTGGATGAGGTTTCTTTTTTTTTTTTTTTTGGCATGAAAAGAACCTGCGCTGATTTTTAACTATATTTTTTTTCCCAGTGTGGGTGATGCCAAGGTTTGGCCTTAAGACCTTATGAGATCTGCCGTAAAGCCCCAACCACTTGGTCCGCTCGTTAGGGTTGGATGGGGCTTAGGTCGATCTCCTATTGATGCTCAAAATACTTTTTGAAGTGAACTTGTATGTGCCTCTTACTTTTCCCTTTTCAATTTTGGAATGTGACTTTTATTTGTTGTGTAGAATGTTTGCAATCAAGTTTGTACTGTATGATGCCATTTGAATTATTTATTTTTATTTATTTATTTATTAGGTGTGGATAGGATGAATGAACAATGATTAAGTGTTTATTTTGTCCCTGATGTTGTTGCAAACCCTAATGCTTTTTCAAAAAGATCTATGGTAGCAATTTTCAAGAAAGAATGCTTTATTTGTAAACTTCATGACAATAGGAGCTTAAAGTTTCTATAAACTTTCATGTGATTCAATGGTGACCTTGTATTACATTATTAAAGTGTTCTTTGACCTTTCTTGTCTCTTCTTTTGCCTCTTTGAAAGTGTGAATGTTATGTAACTGATGAGTGCAGCAAAAGTGCACTCTAAATACCCGATTATTTGATTAAATTGCTAGAATATGAATAGAAATGTTGGGCTTTAATTGATATTATTTTATTTATTTATATTTACAATGAAATATATTTGAGCATTAATTTATAAGATTTTATATCTCAAATATTGCATTATTTGTTGGCGAGAGATAGTCTGCAATTGCGCTTTTACACTTAATTTTTTTGGAATAATTTTTGGCTTTTTGACAGATTCGACCATTGAGTTTCAATTGAGATTTGGATGGCGTTAGAGTTTTAGAATGAGAAAATGGTCTTCATGAAATTTTTAGAGGACGTCTTGGGCTTTTTAGAATGGTCTGTTTTGTAAAAATTTGAGTTCGTTTGGGCCTCCAAATGTTATTTCAAAGACAGGCCTGAAAAACTGATCCGAATCTGTCCGACCAGCCAACTTCAAGGGATCATCACTTGAGCTTCCGAAGTCCAAATCAGGTGCTTTTTGAGCCTAAAATTATCTACTCATCCAGGGCTACAACTTTTGTGAAGCGTCCGAGTAGAGATTCAGTCGTTATCTGAGAAAAAATAGAGCCTAAAAGTGGCAATTGCTGGTTGTGCGCGAGAAAGAGAAAGGAATAAAAGAAAAAAGAAAAAAAAAAGCAACACGAGGCTGCGCGGCTGAAGGGAGTCTCAATTCTGATTCTATTTGTGTGGGGCCCGATGCTTGGAGATTTGACCAAAAAAAGAGCAATGAAAATAAAGAAACCGTGGGCTTTGACTTGCGGTGGGGTCCATGCATGAAACAAAGAGAAAAGGAAGAAGTGGCGCTGTGTGGCTTGGCTGGGCAACGCACAAAATCAAAGGAAAAAGAAAACAAAGTTGGGCTACACCGTGTGGCGCAAAGCAGCAGTTCATTCGCTGGGCTTTCAAAACGTGGGGCCTAGGCGCTGAATCAACAAGGTACGTGAGGGGCTGAATATAAAAAGAGAAAAAAAACCTAAAGAGAAGGGGAGAGCCGCAGGTGCGGCGCTACTGTGCAGAGAACCAAGCCTGCGGCGCAGAGAAGAAGAAATCAATCCCAGTCAAGCCATGGCCAGAGTTTTCTCCGTGAAATTTACGTTGTCCATCTTATACATGGGTAACTAAATTTTTAAGTAGAGTTAAGAATGAACTTGTACCATGAATGATTATTTTAATTTATTTTGATTTCTGTACGTGATTTTTATTTATTAAATTCTTTGATGATCATTCTAAATTAATTGTTGAATTTTATTCTCCGAATAATTAAAGGGTTTAGTCTGCTTATAGATTCAGTCATGCTTTTTCTATTGAATGGATTAATGTTTTGATTATTTTTAGAACAATTAATTATTCATATTGATTTAATTCTTTGCTGCAGTATTGCTCGTTGGGTATATTGTCGTCGTTGGATTTTCTCAATGTGAATATTAATTTGCGTGATTTAAAATTGATGAATGATTTTTCGAAGGGTTATTTTTAGTCTAATTTTGGTTTATAATTTTATATCTTCCGATTGAGATTTTTGGAATGTAATTTCTCAATTGAGTAATCAGTGAATTAAAAATAGTTAAAATACCAGACATGTGCAAGGGATTCCCGATACTCTACTGTTCGTTAAATTGATACTTTTCTCCCGTTAATCAGTTTATTTTAATTTTAATTTGCATTCAAAAGTTACTTTTCTATATTTTTATTTTCTCATTAATTGTCTAATACTTTCTTTAGCTTCAGAGATTCTGTTTATTATTCTTTTAATTTAGTCTCCCTATGGAATCGACACCCCAAAGCTACACTACAACTACCGCAGTTATTCTTTGGGCGTAATCAGTAACTTTCTATTTGAGGTGACCTATGCCACTTCCTGTGGCACATTTTTTTTCAACCTTGACTATGGATGCAACGGCCCGAACCCAGAGGGCCACCACAGAGGGGTCATCAGGACCTCGAAATGTAGGTCATTGAGACTAATCATCATAGTCAAGTGAATAAAGCACAATCCATTTCCTTATTAGCTTATATTTTTCAAATCATTTTCCTTAATTGATTCGGTTCGTTGACACACTTATACTTGTTCAAGTTTCGTAATGGGATTAAATGAAATAGATTACAATAAGGTGCAACTAAACCAAAAAACATCTATCGACAGGTGTATAACAAGGTGAAGTTCAGAGCTGACTCTAACGGCCAATATACACATTGACATTATGTTAAAGAATGGTACATGCACCATTTACAATATACAATGAATGGATATCACAATCTGAAACCAATACTACTCAAGTCTCTATCCATCTCATGCTGCTCCAACAGTTGTCCTTTACCAATCCAGTACCTGCCATTCCTATGAATAACGAGGGTGAGCTATAATGCTCAGTAGGGTTACCCAAAACACGTAAGCCAATAGAGTTCAAAAACTAATGCAAGTCCGATAAGGACAATCCATAATATCTAGTATGAAATCCCAAGCACAACAATATTATTAACCAGGTCATAAATATAGACATGATAGTCAAGATAATAAGACATAACTCTACGTGGTATAACAACAATGATAAGGTACATAATATACATCGAACATGAAGTATATCAACATATACAAACCTCACGAAACACCTCAATTTCTTATTAAATTAGTCAGAATCTAATACGGATCGATGACATAACCAGTCAACAACGTACCATCACTTCACCATTATATAGACAATAGATATAATACACAACATAACAAGTCCGAGCAATATCTACTATACTCAGCAATACAGTCCATGCAATGCCAGGATGCTCAATGTAGAAAGGTAAACGAGTATGATTTAAACTACAATCTAAATCCCAACTTCATCTATCTCAATTCATAATTCAATCACCTAATGGCCCCCGAAAAAGCCTGACAGCTTCTCTAGCTATTAACCCGATGGCAATGCACTACCACCCACGAGGGTTTATGGTTTGTAACTGAAGGGAGGCATAATCCCTGTCACAAGATAATATTGATCTCTAGTCATGATTTCATCATACACTATTCATCTATCCCATCAATCTATCTACACCACTCAGGCATGCTCAATCAATGCCATAGAGGTCCACAATATAATCCATATCAGCTGCCATGCAATATAATTCATGATATTTCAATGTACAAGAATACACAACTGTATCAGATTATGATGTTAGTAAGCACCAAAATAATAATAACAATCTCATCATAACATCACATAAGATTCAAGTATCAGAATAGTAATGATAGTCACATAATAAGAATCAAATGACAAGCATGCAATACCACCCAATTAGACTTAGATCCTAGTCCTAGTCGCCACCTGACTATAAAGAAACGCTACTTATGTCTGTCACAACATGTATTAGGTAACTCACACACTCTAGGTTTAACTCTAAAGACCACTCCTAACTTTTAACATTAAGGTTTTGTAGTGATTTTTCAAGTTCTCATAGGTTAATTACGCATAAGCCTACATACCGAGTGTCCTGTTGTCCTAAACAGATATCAAAAATGTGTTCCTGGGCCTCAAAAACCTTAAGGATTCCTCCTCATATTATTTCTAAGTCATTTGAATGTCTTTTCAACCCGTAAGGGTATTTTTATAATTTTATCGAACAAGTTTCACGTCTATCGAGACCCTGTCATATAAAACCAACCTTGGAGTCTGATCCAAAAGTTTTAAAATCCTAAGAACACTCTTCTTATATTTTATTTACTCTTTTAGATATATGTCCCAAGCCTAGGGGCATAATGGTAATTTCACATATTCATGTGGGACTGACCCTGTGTCCCCGGTTCGTTAATTTGATATTATATTTGAATTATTGGTGTCTAAAAATATTGAAAATGCCTCTTCCGAATCTTAATTATGCATTCAATTGTTTAATATATGTTTAGGAGTAAAATCATCATTTTATTAATTTAGGTAGAACCATCACCGGGATCGAAATTATTCCATCTGACATTACATTTGAATTCTCAGCATCCTAAAGACCTTGTACAAGCCCTTACATATTTTACATTAGTTTTTAGATTACACAATTTATCATCAAGAGCATTTTCGTAATTTTAGATATTTATGTGGGACCACCTCAGGGTTCTCGAATGTCCAAACCGACTCTGCCACCGAGTCTAGAATGCCCAAAAACCATAAAAATACCCATTCTCGCATTTCAATTAGCTTTATTTTCAATTTTATAACCAAGTGGGCTTTTTCATAATTTTCTTAAAATTTGGACACTGATTTGTAAATAATCTAAATAACCCAACCCCTTTTTTATTATCTTTTATTTTAGTTTTTAATCCTTATTTCCAAACAGGCTTAAATCAATTTAAATTTTGATTCATGGAATAGGGAATACCTTATTTTAGATTTCGGCCCCAAATAGCAATCAAGTTAGGGCTTGTTGCCAAACACTTCAAAGGCTAACCCAATAACCAAATAGTCCCTAAGACCCAACAGTGACCCAACCCGTGGCCCAAACCCGAGACCCGGTTAACCAACCTGGGTCAGGATTTGACCATTGACTTGCCACCAACTGAAGTCCGGTCGACTTCTTTAGTGAGTTTGTTAGAAATTCGCTAGGAACCTAATTTCTTCCACCAATTTTCTTGTGATTTTCTATATAGTTTTTCTTTCCTTTTTCTCCTACAATCCAACCAACATCATCCCCCACCATTTAAGATGAGTTTCGGTGGTTAAACGGCCATAACCTGAGGAGTTCTAATGAGCCCCAATTTTTCGGTAGCCTACTATAACTCTGCTTCCTAGCATCGATCTTTTCCATTTTTTATCCCGATCCTTTCCGTGATTCAAATGGGACTCCTAACAACCTAAACCCGCCATTCAAATGCATGAAATCTTTCGAGATTCTGAAACCCAGATTTTTGTGTGTATATATATATATATATATACACACACCCTCATACACATAGACATTTATACATGCACACACACATGTATATCCATACACTCGTCTAGCAGTAGAAGGGTGAAGAAACCACCTAACTAGGCTAGAAAGTTTCCCTACCTCGCGATTCTTATAAAGGGAGAAGGTTTCGGTTAGAGAGAGAATGCTTGAAGCTCTTTAATAGCTTGCCCACTATTCCTCCAACCCAGCTTCTCCAAGTGCTCTAGGCCATGCCCTTTCGTTCTCATTTTCCTTCTCTTCTTCTTCTTTTCTTCTTCCATTTTTTGGTTTTGATTCACTGTGTATATCCCACACATACATAAACACACACCATATACACACTTGCCCTAACGGTTTCTCACACTATACACACTGCGCACACCCTTAAGTCTCTCTCTTTGATCTTTATATCAATTGCACATTCCTACACCCCTTCATCCATACACACATACCCACACATATCCCAACTGAGAGGGAAAGAAAATGAGAGAAGGGAGAGAGAGATTTCAACTTTTTTGAAAAGAAAAAAAAGAGGGGTGGTTTCGACTGATTAGATAGGGGATGGGTGGGTTGTCTCTCAGCTGTCACACCATACACATATTCTCCCATTAAAGAAATGGTAAAAGTTGGCTAAGTGTACAACCTACACACAAGCACTCCCAAAATTGGATGCTTTCTTGTCCAACTAGAAGATGACATGTGTCCCCGCCTACAAGCACACACCAAGCTTTTCATAGAAGCTTGTAAGTTCTCTAATGTGCCATGTGGCCAGTTGACCAAATGTGCATGTACACGCGCCTAAACATGAAATCTCTCGGAATTGTACCAAAATTGGTACCCTAGCTAATTTTGACGCTTTGATTCCAAATATGCTATATGTTTCCCGAAATTCAATCATTTGAATTTCCATACTTGTCTGGATCTCATGAATGGCTATATAGTCCCGTGACTCCTACCAGTCCCGAATAAATTGTTAGAACCTTAATTTTGTCTTATAAAGCAATAATCGACTCTAATATGCAAGATACAATCCTAACCGAACACGATCCCTAATAACACATCTCTTGATGAGAGAGCTCCGCATAGGGATAGTTCTAAAGTCTCAAGCATAAACTATACGGAGCAATCACTGCTCAATTCCAACCATAGTGTAATCAATAACAAGTTTTATTCCTTACTTAAATTTTTACTATTTTTTGTGCCTTGTACTTTATGATTTATAGTCTCCCGGCATCTCTTTCATTTCGTACTTCATATTTCTTTATTAACTTCTCACTTTCATAGCTAGGTGATAATCCCTCATGGATCACAACTCCCTTTGTTACTAGGTGATGGGGCATCATCCATCACTTATAATGCAAGACTTGAGACCAATTCGGTTTGTATAATATATCATAGTCAAAATAATGTAACCCATGAATATTCGAGCACTAACCTAGAATACACATAGAATCAATCAATAAACAACTAATAGCTAATACATAGCCTACCAAATAAGAACATCATCACTGAATCCATCATAAAGATATATACATAGATAAGTACGTAATCTATCACATAGACAAAAGATATCAAATATTTACCATATAGATAATCCGGCATACAGCCTATCCCATAAAACCTATGGTCTATCATATAGACATAAGAATTTATAATTCTAGTCAATCAATCAATCAAGTATAACACACACATCTAATCAATCGAAAGTCAAGTACAGTACACAATTGTAATTACCAAATGCAAAAAGCACACACAACAACCAACTCAAACCAACCCAAGCAATCTGAGGTGCAACATCTCCTATTGTCCTAAGTATTCGAAACCTAAAGCTTTAATACCACTTTGTAATGGCCCGGATCTAGATGGCCAGGACTGAGGGGTCATCAAGACCCTGAAAGGTAGGTTATTGAGACTAATCATCCTAGTCAAGTGAATAAAGCACAATCTATTTGTTTATTAGTTTATTTCCTTTAAATCATTTTTCTTAATTGATTCGGTTCATTGACATACTTATACTTGTTCAAGTCCCATAACGAGATTAAATGAAATAGATTACAATAAGGTGCAACAAAACCAAAAAAATCCATCAATAGTGTATAACAAGGTAGAGTTTAAAGCTGACTCTAATGGTTAATATACATATATACGTTATGTTAAAGAAGGGTACATGCACCTTTTACAATATACAATGAATGGATATCACTATCTTAAATCAATGTTACTCAAGTCTCTGTCTATCTCGTGCTACTCCAATAGTTGTCCTTTACTAATCTAGTACCTCTCATTCCCATGAACAGTAAGGGTGAGCCATAATGCTCAATAAGGTTACCAAAAACACACAAGCATGCAAAGTGCAAAAACTAATGCAAGTCCAATGAGGACAATCCTTAATGTCCAGGTGTGCAATCCCAAGCACACAACAATATTATCAACTAGGTCATAAATATGGACATGATAATTAAGATAATAAGACACCACTCCACTTGGTATAACATCAGTGATAAGATACATAATATACATCGAACATTAAGTATATCAAGATATACAAACCTCATGAAACACCTTCATTTCCTGTTCAAATTAGTCAAAATCCAATATGGATCAATGACATAACCAATCAATAGTATACCATCACTTCACCATTATATAGACAATAGATATAATCCAGAACATAACAAGTCCGAGCAATATCTATTATACTCATTAATACAATCCATGCAATGCCATGATGCTCAATGTAGAAAGGTAAATGAGTATGATTTAATCTACAATCCAAATCCTAACTTCATCTCTCTTAATTCATAATTCAATCACCTAATGGCCCCCGAAAAAGCCTGATGTTTCTCAAGCTACTAACCCGATAGCAATGCACCACCACCCGCGTGGGTTTACGGTTCGTAATCGAAGAAAGACACAATCTCTATCATAGAATAATCCCAGTTTCTAGTCATGATCTTATCATACACTATTCATCTGTCCCATTAATCGATCTACACCACTTAGATATACTCAATCAATACCATAGAGGATCGCAATATAATCCACATCAACTACCATGTAATGCAATGCATGATATCTTAATGTACAAGAATACACAACCATATCAGATTATAATGATAGTAAACATCGGAATAATAATAAAATCTCATCATAACATCATACAAGATTCAAGCATCAAAATAGTAATGATAGTCACATAATAAGAATCAAATGGCAAGCATGCAATACCAACCAATTAGACTTAGATCTTAATCCCAGTCACCACTCAACTATAAAGTGACACTACTTGTGTCTGTCACAACATGTATTAGGTAACTCAGACATTCTAGGTTCAACTCTTAGGACCATCCCAACTCTTAACACTAAGGTTTCATAATGATTCTTCTAGTTCTCATAGGTTAATTACGCATTAGCCTATATACCAAGTGTCCGTTGTCCTAAACGAATATCAAAAATGTGTTCTTGGGCCTCAAAAACCTTAAAGATTCCTCCTCGTATTGTTTCTAAGTCATTTGAATGTCTTTTAAACCCAAAAGGGCATTTTCATAATTTTACCAGGCAAGTTTCATGTCTATCGAGACCTTGTTTCACAAAACTGACCTTGGAGTCTAATTCGAAAGTTCTAAATCCTAATAACACTCTCTTTGTATTTTATTTACTCTTTTAGGTATATGTTCCAAGCCTAAGGTCATAATGATAATTTCACACGTTCATGTGGGACAGACCCCGTGTCCCCGATTCGTCAATTTGATATCATATTGGAAATTCCTCTTCCAGCTCTTAATTATACATTTAATTGTTCAATCTATGTCTAAGGAAAAAATTGTTATTTTATTAATTTAGGTAAGGACTATCACCAGGTCTGAATTTATTCCATCTGACAATACATTTGAATTCTAGGCATCCAAATACCTTGGACCAGCCCCTTCTGAATTTTAATTAGCCTTTAGATTACATAATTTACCATCAGGGGCATTTTCATAATTTTACATACTTATGTGGAACCACTCCGGGTTCCCGAATGTCCAAACCGACCCTCCCATCGAGTCTAGAATGCCCAAAAATCTAAGAAAGCCCCTTCTCTCATTTTAATTGACTTTATTTTTAATTTTTTAACCAAGTAGGCTTTTTCATAATCTCCTTAAAATTTGGTCACTCATTTGTAATAATCTAAATAACCCAACCCCTTTTTATTTTCTTTTATTTCAACTTTTAATCATTATTTTCAAACAAGCTTAAATCAATTTAAATTTGATTTCTAGAATAGGGATAACCATATTCTAGACTTCAGTCCCAAATAGCAACCAAGCTAGGGCTTGTTGCCAAACACTACAAAAGCTAACCCCATAACCAAATAGTCCCTAAGACCCAAGAATAACCCAACCCATGGCGCAGGCCTATGACCTGGTTAACAATCCCCGGGAACACATTCTCCATGGCTCAACCTAGAACCACGCACCAAGCTTCTCATGGAAGCTTGCACGTTCTCCAACACATCACATCGCCAGTTGGCCAAATGTGCACGCACACGCGCCCGGGCATGAACTGTCTCGGCATCGCATCAAAATTGGCACCTTAGCTAATTTTAACACTCTGATTCCAAATATGCTATTTGTTTTCTGAAATTCAATCATTTGAATTTCCTTACTTATCTACGTCCAGTGAATGACTATGTAGTCCCGTGACTCCTACTAGTCCTGAATAAATTGTTAGAATCTCAATTTTGTATCACAATGTCACGCTAGTGTTTTAACAATTGATTTCATAATTATTCTAATACATTATTGATGAATTACTTATTTGACCTTAGTCAGAGCTGACAATTTATAAAATTGTCCTTTATGATTTTCTGAATCCTTACAATGGAGTTCTTATTGTTTCTACAATATTAATTTGTTCATTCTTTTCCTCCCTCTCTCTCTTCTTTTAGAGGGGGAGTCCTAATGTTCCCACACATTTTTTTCTTAAATTCTTTGTTGAAATGATCATTTCTTCCATTTCTAGGACAAATTAGCTTCACAAGAATAAATTAGCTCTAAAGCCTTGTTTGGATGACCGGATAAGAATGCGTGATTAGATGGGATATAGTTGGATCGGATAGGATATAAAATCTTATGGTATATTGAATATTCAAATCTAATGTTTGGAACTAACCCAGATAAAATGTTTGGATATGTTGTTATATTTCATTCTTGTGTTTGGTTGCTTACCGGATATAAGATTCGGATATAAAATTATGTTTTTAAAAATTATTTTTATGAAAGTCATTAATTTTGTTTTTCAAATATATAAATACGAAGTATCTAAAATTAAGATTTTATTCACAAATTAATTATAAAATCTAATAACTATAATCATAATATTTTAAAATGTGATTGTGTAAACATTATTCAAAATATAATAGTCTCTCAATTTCGAGGTGATTCGAAAAAAATCGTGGTCCGTATTGCTAAGAATTATCCAAATCAATAATTACATTTACATGCATGCACATATATATATATATAGTCTGTTTATTGATATAAAAAATACATTAAAAATTTAGAATATATCAAAAAAAATTAAGCAATGAAAAAAATAAAACTCTAACTTTTTAACTTGACTCTTCGATGTCTTCGTCTCTCTATATTGTAGTATTGTAATTTTTTTTGATGATGTGGTATTAAATTTTTATTTCAATGAGATGGAATAACTCTAATACCACTACCCACTTGAAATAAGTTATATCCTACCCAGGTGAGATATAAATGTTTTACGGGATATAAATATTTAATCTAATAGAAGACATCAAGCACGGATTAAGATAACATTTATCTTATTCAATCCTCTTATCTCATCATCCAAACATACATATGAAAAAACAAAAGAAATAGGGTCCCCTTCTGTTCTCTGTCGAGAAAAGAGAGTTTTTTATATAGCTTGAAAGAAAAGTAGTCGATTGAAATTTAAGCTGCTCAGCATATATTCAAACTTCTCTTTCTTCTTTTGAAAATGCATCTAGTTTGCTTCACTAGATATCATTACAGTGCCCATTCAAGGTTGCTCTAGAAATTGTTTAAAACACACTCCATATTTCAAACACAAAAGGTTGAAATAGGTTCATCAATAGATTCTTAAATGCTTCCAAGCTCCTTTAAAGCGGTGGAGCTTGTTTTGTTGTACCATGAGACATTAGAGAAAACAGTGCACTCTGATGCCTCATAGGCTAAGTTCCATCCTATGTTAGAATATGTCCAATTCAAAAAGTCATTTGGATCATATCAAATTTATATTTTGACAGTGTTACAGTACAAAAAAAGATTATAGTTTAGCATTTATATTCTAATGGTGAAAGGCTATTTGGACCTTGCCAGAGCTTTTTAATGTGCAAGGGTCTCTTTCTAGCCGTTGGGTAGCATAAGGATATTAGCCATTAGATTGAGATACCTTATGGGATAGAAAAGCTATATTTCCCTCCAAATATAGCACAAAGAATTAACAAGCTGTAATTTGGCAAGTGATATAGCAAGCCATTGGAGGAAGCAACTGAACCCCACCTATTATATTTTTGCTATAGCAGATCATTTGACTTTAGCATTGGAGTTGGTCTTAGACGTCAAAACGAAAGATATGGCATGTTTTGGGGAACTGTAATTTAAAATGTATTATGCTGTTGCAGGTTTGTTGTGTGACTACTGTGATGCATGTTTACCAAACCGATGGCACTGATAAAATAGTGAACCCCTTCATCCAGTCTGATGGGAACTTAGGTTGATCTCCTATTGACACTTAAAACTGACCTGCTTAATTTCCGAAAGTGAACTGATATGAGCTCATTCTTTTCTTTTCAGTTTTGGAATGTGATATTTACCTGTTGGGGAGCCTTGGGAAACTTCATAAATTATTTGGATTTCAGAGAACTAGCTCAAAGTGATAAAATGTGACCCTACAACATTTGTAAAAAATAAAAAGAGAGAAGAGGACATTATATCACATTCTTCAAAAGAAAGAATCAAGTTTGCAATGTATGATGCCATTTGAAGAGTAATGATTTACGATCCATCTTCAAAAGAAAGAATCAAGTTTGCAATGTATGATGCCATTTGAAGAGTAAAGATTTACGGCCCAAGGATGTTCACTCATGACTTCACCCATCTTATGTGAGATGATCCAATTGGTCAGAGGTTTTTTTTTTTTTTTTTTTTTTTATACCTGAGCTTCGTTACATTTTAACAACTAGTTAAATCATGCCACATAACATGCGTAACATCTTTGGGTCATAAAACATTACTCGCCACTTGAATGAAACTTTTTTTTTTGGGTGGAGATAGGATGAATGGACAGTTTTAGTACTCTGTGTCATCCCGTTTGGTGTTGCAGAAGCTGGGATTCACCCTGATGCTTTCCCAACAAAATTCATGTGTGGTACTGATTTTCAAGGAAGAATGCTTTTATATGTAAACTTTAGGAAAAAAAGGAGACAAATCTTGCCAAGATCTTGCATGTGATTAAATAGTGACCGCGTATTACATAATTGAAGTGTTCTTTTGATGTTTCTTGTCTCTTCGTTCTGCCCTTCTAAAGCTCTGAATATTATGCAACTTTTTATTTGGGGGGACCTGCACCCATTTCTGTGGCACATTCTTGTTCAACTTTTATTTGACTGTCAATATGGAATTCTTATTATTCCTTGAACATTAACCTGTTCATTCTCCTCACTCTCTTTCTTTTTCAATGGGGATCGTAATGTTCCCATACATATTCTTGATTAAATTCTTTGTTGAAATGTTAAATTGGGTCAGAGGGAACACTAAAAGAAGTGGGTCTCCTTTTGTTCTCTGTGGAGCAAAAGAGAGTTTTTATTTAGCTTGAAAGGGAAGTACTTGATTGAAGTTTAAGCTCCTCAGCATATATTCAAAGTTCAAACCTCATTCTCTCCTTTGGAAAAAAAACACATCCAGTTTACCCCTACTAGATATCATTATAGTGGCCATTTGAAGTTATTCTAAAAGTTGCTTGGAAACACTCCATATTTCAAAGACAAAAGTTTGAGATAGGTTTATCAATGGAATCTACATGCTTCTAAGCTCCCTTAAAGATGGAGAGCTTGTCTTGTTGCTGGGGTGGAACAATTGAGAAAAGAGAAAGAGCAAGACTTTTAGTTCTGTCGGTACTATTCTTTATTTTCATTGAACGGTGTGAATCTAAGTAGTATTGACAACACTGACGCGTCATGCCCTTGAGAAATATATTGCACTCTGAACGTGGCCTTACTCCTACTGTTTTTGCTACTAAATTCCGTTATCTCTGCATCATAACGGAGTAACCTTGTTGTTGAGTCAAGGCCCACTCTCCCATTCTATCAAGTTATTGACAAAACGTCAAAAATGAAACATGTGTCTTTTTGGTGAAAAAGGCCTAAATGATACATGGTGGTTGTCAGTCCTTGGGGGGGGGGGGGGGGGGGGGGGGGGGGGGCACAATTCATTTAAGAGGGTTGTTTTTCATTGTGATACGCATAGTACGATCGTGACACTCCTTTGATTGCCAGGTCCACAACCTGAATTCTAGCTCCTTTCATTTGTATCCATCCGGGTTTTTCGACATAATGGGCACTCCTTTGATTGCCAGGTCCACAACCTGAATTCTAGCTCCTTTCATTTGTATCCATCCGGGTTTTTCGACATAATCCAAAAGCATGGTTTCAACTTTCAAAATGATTTCGAGTTTATGCATTACTTGCATTTGGCATTTGCATATGGCTATTGCTTTCTCTAACCCTTTTTCATATTTTTTGTTCAACTTTCAAAATGATTTTGAGTTTATGCATTACTTGCATTTGGCATTTGCATGTGGCTATTGCTTTCTCTAACCCTTTTTCATTTTTTCGTAGGACACTTTTCTTGTACACTTTCTGGGAAAATTGGGACAGATAAGGTGGCAAAAGGAGGGCAAGAAGAGAGAAAGAGGCAAGGTTCAGAAACAACAGTGACTGGGACATTTGGTTAGGTAAAAGGGGAATGAAAGGGCCACCCCATCCGTAACTCTTCTAGCCCTATCTTGGGGTAGGCCGAATAATATACTTGTGAGTGGGAAAGCTAGTAAAATGCTATAAGCCAAAAGCTGGAGGGACAAGACAAAGGAAGCGTTTGGCTTATAGTATTATATAGGACATCAATCAGTGATTCAGTCACGAGACAATGTTTCCAGGAGGTGGTGACCAATATTAGGCCGACAAACAGTATAATTTCAATCCTTGTTATTACCTTACCGGAACTAGTTTTGTGTTTTGCGTGGATACTTGAACAGCTAATTCCGACAACTACAACTGAAGCGAATGATAATATTAGGGTTTAATTAACCTTGATCATCTCTCTCTCTCTCTCTCTCTCTCTCTCTCTCCCTCTCTCTCTCTCTATATATATATATATATATAGAGAGAGAGAGAGAGAGGGAGAGAGAGAGAGAGATTGTACCTGTGACAATTGGAAATTCATTCAAATTACATTACATGATTGCAAATATTAAGAGACTGTCAAAATAGAGGCCTTTTAGTGTATTCGTTTTTTGCAATTAGACGAACAAACCTACACAATCCACAATCAAGACTAAAAATTGAAAAGTACACAACATTTGGTTTTAGTTACAATCTAATTATAAAAAAAAAAAAAAAAAAAGATTATAACTCAATAAAATAAATATAAGGCAACCAAAATTACTAGGAAGAATCCTATGTCTAGGGACTAAGTTATAAAACGGGAATATGTTAGATTGCCCATTTCACCCAACTTTAAGAGTTAGTCTCAGATTTCATGTTCAATCCCATTTTATTCGTGAAGCAAAAATAAATGAAATGAAGATGAAGAATCAGAATTTGATTCAAACTCGAAAACATCCTAAATATTTGTGAAAGAGTAGAACAACTAGAGTCGTGTCAACGTAGTTTTAACAATTACCAATGTTAAAATTTTATCCATTTACTGATTTATGATATAACAGATAAAGAGAAGATTCAGGTTGATACGAAAACCTTATTGCTTAGTTTCCTAATATGCTAGAGATGTGAACATGCTAAAAGAAATTATTTTTCTTTCTCTTCTCAATTATTTTAGTATTTTTTAAAATAACTGTGAATTATGAATTATTTTAATATCAAATAATTTTTTAATCTCAAATTTTTCACTATGATTCTAGCTATAACTTGGTCACGGTGCTCATGTTCTCGAGTTTGATGTAATTTGAAGAATTCAAATGCTAAATCACAACTTCCTTCATACATGTACACATGGACACCTTTTTTTTTCTTTGCATATACGCACTATTTTTGGTCATTTTATAATTAGTATTGATTAACTTAATAGCCTATATTAATTAATTAAGTTTTGAGAAATAAACTTCGTTTTATGGTGATCATTAATTAATAATTAATAACTTTTTAAAAATATTTTTATAGTATTAATTACTAGAAAAATATTAGTTATATGAAATTTTTAGTAATAAAGAAATAGAGTATGATTTTTTCTTATAATCTGAAGTAGATAAACTGAACCAACAATTAATATAAGTAAAAATATTAAAGTTTCTAGGAACACAGATACACTTAATACATCGAAACTCATTGTCCATGAATAAAGAAAAACTGTTTCAACATAAAAAAATAAATAAAAACAAAATACAACATACAAAAACTAGAGCAAACATATAATAACGGATTCAAAAAATTATAACCAAACATAGTTGGACACCCAATTTATAGCAAGACAGCTTCTCTGCTCTTTTACTAATCAGAACTAACACTCCAGAAATGAAAATGCAACAATAGAAATAATATTAATATTATTAAAAATGTCCAAGAAATATCATATTTGTAAAGCAGAAACATAGTCACACTCTTATGAATGTAAAAAATATACTGGATTAATCAATTCAGATTGGCATTCTCAGTCATCCATAACTGTTTTATCAAAACAAGAATTCATTTTGATTGAACCGCCTAGTTTCATTTATTTAGTGTGGAACATGTCTTATTTCAAAATTCAATGACTAGAATCCTATTTCTATTAAACTTATTTTTACTTACAAATAAAACTCTCTTCTTTTCATCTCATCTAGAATTATTTCTACAGAAAAGGAATTCTAAATAAAATTCTTATTTTTTGTTTTTGGTTTGTTTAGAATTTTATTTTTTATTCTATTTTTATTTGTTTATTATGAATTGAAGTCCATTTACACAGAATAAATATTCTAAAGAAGTATAATTCGATTGTCTTTTCTAGGGAGATTATGAGTTTAAGTCTCACTTTTTTCCTCAGGAGGATGTGAGCATTATTTTTATACATTCATGAACTAGACTAGTTTGTTTATTCCGAGGTCATATTTGAGAAACTCTTGGTTTATATATAGTTTGATGCATGTTTGTTGATGGTTGATTGTAATATGTTAGAGTTTTCTTGATTGATTGATTGTAATTCAAACATTAAATCACTACAAAAAATTATATTATTAGCGACGCACATTATTAGCAACGCACGGTTAAAGCGTCGCTAAAAGACACTATTAGCGACGCACAATACGTGGGTCGCTAAAAAGCAGTAAAAAATAAATTTTCCACTCAAAAAAATGGGCGCGCATGTTTTGGTGACGGAAAAGGGATTATTAGCGACACACGTGTAATAGTAATTATTATTAGCGACGCACACGTGGGCGTCGCTAATAGTCTGATTATTATTAGCGACGCACACGAGAGCGTCGCTAATAGTCTGATTATTATTAGCGACGCACACGAGGGCGTCGCTAATAGTCTGATTAGTAGAACAACGTCATTTTAGGGTATTTTTGGCGACGCACAATGACTTATTAGCGACGCTCGGTGTGCGTCGCTAAAAATCCCCTATTTTTCTTCCCCAACCGCGACCTAGTTTCTTTATCGCTCTATTATTCCCCTAATTTTTCTCTCTGTCAGTCTCACTCTTCAATCACGACCAGCAGTTCCGACGACTAGCAAACCGCCCATCCAGCGACAGCAAACGGCCCATCCGGCGACGACCACACTTCTGGCTACTACGGTAACTCTCTCTCTCTGTTAGGTTGATACATGTTTTCTTCTTCACAGCTTTCTTGAAGCTCCCTGAAGTTCTCTTGGAAAACTAAATGTTAAGAATGTTAATGTCAAAACTAGTTTATTTTGTTTCAAGAGTATAAATCAGATGGAATTGATTGGACAAAAATAGATTTTGAGGACAACCAAGAGTGTTTGAATCTCTTTGAGACGGTATTTCTGTTTCTATTTTTAGGCCTGATGCTAAAATTTTTTAATTTCACAATTTTTTATTTGCTATCTTTGTAGATTAGATTTCCACAAAATTTTTAAATTTATTCAAAATAAGAAAAAAAGAAAATGGAAAGAAGGAAAAGAGTTGTTCCATTTCGTTGAGCATTTTTATTGTCTTCTTATATTGAGGTTCAGAATTTTTTTTTATTTATTTTTCTGGCATACAGGGATGTTACATTGTTTTGTCAGACGGGTTTCCTGAGGCTTGATTTGTGGTTTGTGTTTTTAGATGTGACGTAGGTTTTGTCTGTTTCTCTATGTTCTTCGTTTCATCCTGAGGTTTGATTTGTGGTTTGTTTTTTTTTTTTTTTTTGATGTGGTGTGTAGACTGGGAAGTCTTCGGTGTTGGAGAGTATTGTTGGCCGTGATTTTCTGCCCAGGGGATCAGGTTTGGAATTTTCTAAGATTTTTGATTTTTTTTGCTTTTGTTTTTGTTTGTGTTATTGATTTGTATTTATAGCATGTTTGGTTGATAAGAGATTGTAGGAAAACCTTCCCTACATTGAAATTCTGACTTTATTAGAGCAGCCATATTATATTTGCGAGTCATAGGTGTTTACTAGTTCAATAATGGTTTGGTCAATGAAAATTGAGGCTTAAATTAAAAATCCAACTGAACTCAGACTAATATTTAGTAAAATTAAGAGAAGAAAATCTATAATACTTACATAATAATTATATATATTTATAAAAAATGTTTCCTCTAACCATATGAGATTTAACTAATGTGTGGGTGTGATAATGATACTTGTTCCCCCGACTAATTGACAAATTGGAACTTGAAAAATAATGAGAAATCCAGTTGAACTAAGACTATTAATGAGCAAGGTTTCAGAAGCAAATTTATAATAGTTACATAATAATAAAAAGTTAATTTTAGTGTGTCAACAAAGACTCAAAACTAAAACAGTAGGGAGTGAACAACTTTTAAAATCTTTAAGGAGCCAAGATACAATATTAAATCTATTAGCAAAAGTTATTACAACTAAATACATTTATAAAGACACTGCTGCTAACCATGTGTGATTTAAAATTTACTAACTCATGTGTCTATTAAGTGGGTTCAAAAGCGTGGTCTCATTGGATTAATTTCTGTAGATCAGATGATATGACTTGATTATCCTACCAAAAGAGGCAAAAATAGAGAAAAATGTGAAATTAGGACCAAAAGAGGTCATTTTTGGAAAAACGAAGGACCCAAACCGCTTGTGTTTTAGGATAATTCATGGTTTTAGGATTGGCTGTGCAGGATGATTCTCATTGTTCAAACCTAAATCACTTTATTGTGCGCAGAGCCATCAAGTATGGTTTACACCGACCTAGTTCCTGTACCTGTTTCCTTCAATCCATGCCTCCCTTGGCATGATTTCATTTCTATCAATGTACTTACAACAATTTGATCTCTTGTACATATGAGTTAGGTTTGGAGGGGCATGCAAATCATGTTATCAATTTCCTTGGTAACATTTATGGAGCCCAAGATTATTGTTGACTAACACATTCTCCTTCCCTCAATCCCACTACTGAAAGGGTTCTTTAAAATCCATGCAACGATGCTTGGAATGGTGACCTTACATTTGATGTTCTCTCAATGCTAGTAAGAGTTAATCACTATGCCAAATCTCTTCATGGGTGTATTTCATTTAATCGTTTTTATCAAAATAAGGAGATGATATAAATGATGGTAAATTTGTATCATTGACTATATGATTTAATGGACCCCTAAAATTCAATTGTCGAAAGTGTGTGGTTAAATGAACTTGAATGCTTTGTTAGTATGGTAATTAGCAACGCTTCTGATGCAGTTATTTTTGGCTCGTCAAGGATACCACCTGTCTCTGCGAATGCACCTGCAAAGAAATAAGATCAGAAAGCCACCAGGGAGGGCTCTGATGGGTAGCCGCTCCGATGGTTAAATGAGATGATGAAGAGAAAATATCACTTGAAGTAATAATATCTTTTTTTTCTTGCTTAAGTAAAAACTCAGATATTTTAGACATACCTCTTCCAATGTATTTATAGGTGAGTGGATTGTGTTCTTTTGTGCTAAGCGGTGGACTTAATGATATTTTTATGTCACTGTTCATTGTTGATTTGACAGTGGTGTAGGGCTAAGATTTATTTCAGTCTTTGGTCAAAGATAGATCCCACCGCTTGTCAGGCAGCACAGCATTCATCATGACGGCATACGTCATAATAATATTTATAAATGGTTGTCTTATCATGACATCGGTATCCCGAGATACTTTGGTAGTGACCTCGGTAGTCTTAACAAATAACCTAGGCTATTTGTTTGAGTATATCGGGATACAAGAACCTTTTTATATTTATTTGGGGAAGTATATATATTTCAAGCTGGACACGTGTCATGTCCTAACTGGGAGTATCTTTTTGGTGTATCAGCTATCCCCCCCCCAAGCCTGAGTCTTGAATCGGGCGTACAGGACTGAGGTTAGGGTTTTTATTGTTGTTTGAAAAAGGTGCGTATGCACGCGCAGTAATAAGCGGCCTTTTTGGTATTTCGAGGAGGCATGAGCCGTTACGGCGCTTGTTAATGCGCCGATCGTCGTTTCGAGAATCGAAACTATTCATTACGCCAGCCGTTTATGTTGTTGTTCTCGAGATTGGTTTTTGAAATGTTTTGGATTCCCAGGTTTCGTAAAATCACAAAAAGGACACGTTTTTTATAGATACTGATTATCTTTCGTTCGAGAACTATTTGCCCCCCTCTGCAGACAGTCTCAACATCTTCTTTCGTACGAGAAGTATTTGCCCCTCTGCAAACAGTCTCAACATTTTCTTCGGGCGTAACTTCTGGTGAAGTCAGGACGATTTCTGGCGACGGGGATCCGACAGTTGAAACGTGTGACCGGTAACTTCCTCATTTCTAGTTTTTGTTTCCGTCGCTTTGTTCTTTAGTTCTCAAGCTCTGTTTTGGTTGTATCTTTGTTATCTATCTCCCTGGTTTTTCAAAAGTTCCTTGAGTGTTCATCATGTCTGGGTCAACCATGGGAGAAGTTAGGGTTGAGCCAGAAATTAGGGGTGAAGACGATCCTCCATCATTCATCCTCTACCTCTTCGTTTTCGTCCTCTGAGTCTGCCCTAGAATCGAGTGATAGGGAGGCTAGTAAGTCTCATAGGGAAGAGGGTGAGAGTCATGTGACGAAGGGGATATTATCAACCCTTAGGAAACAATACCAGTTTCCAAGGAATGTATCCTGTAGAGTCCCTAAGCCTTCAGATCGTCCTACCTGACATCAAACGGGGGGAGATCTGTGTTTATCTAGAATGGTTCGAATTAGGCGTACGCCTCCCACTTCATCCTCTGTTTAGGGAATTTTTTACTTTTTTTAATATTTGTCCTGACGATTTAAATGTTAATAATTGGAGGCAACTTTTAGGTTTTTTAATTTTAGGTCATCTGAATAAGGTCCAAGTAGATCTGGACCTTATTCGTAGTAAAATGGACATGAAATTCCTTTCTACTGATGAGCTTTACTATATCTGTTTTGATCAGAGGTACCGACCTCTGACTGTGGTACCATCTTCCAATAAAACATGGAAGAAATGGTATTTTTTCGTCGGGGGGGGGGTTGGGAGCGAGAAGACTATGAAGGCGACCTGAGTCTTTTTCCTCGGCAGACCGGCCCCATTGGTGAGTTTTGTCAGATTTCCGTTTGTATATACTCATATTTTGATGTATTTGTGCCTCTTTGGGGTACATGTGATAGGTGTGTGCTTTTGGGTTTGTTACAGATAAAGCGAAGTGGAAAAGGTCAGGCTTTTACTCCCGAGGTTGAGAAGAGATACGAACAACTTCTCCAGCCTGCTTTCCGTCATCATCTTCAAATTTTATCACTGAAAAATTTAATGGCAGTAGGTTTGACGAAGGTAGATGGGGCCAAAGTAAAGAAGGCCATCTTGGCCGGATATGTCCCATCCAGCAAAACTAAAGCTGGGGGCTCTTCTTCCGCCATACCTGAACAAACTGAGGTACCGACGTCGTCAGAAGGGCCTCAGCCACCGATGTCATTAGAAGTACCTCAGCCAGCCCAAAAGAAGAGGAGGATAATTTCAAGGGCTGCTCGAGAGGCTGCCGAAGCTGCAGCGCAGGAGGCTGACAAGAGGACTCAACCGAAACCATCCCAGCCTACCGAGGCTCAAGTTCCACCTCCTACCGAGGCTCAAAGGCAACCCACTGAAGCGGCCTCAGCCGCCCCAAGGGCAACGTCTGTAGGCCCGACTGGAGCTCAAGGGGGATCAAGCTCAGTGGTCTTGAATCCTGCCGAAACTGCTTCGGGTTCAGAGGCCATAAAGGTGGCTTTGAAGATGGGGCTGCCCCCGGGTTTTAATAAAAAAGGAGTGAGGCAAATTCTAGGAGAATTGATGTCAAGCTATGTAAAGCTAATACTTCTTGATACCCTCTTCTCTCTTTTTTCTTTTTTTTTTTTTTTTTTTTTTTTTAAATTTCGATGTTGCGTGTAGGGCATCGGGGCAACTGGTTTGCTGATGGACCGGTTTGCTAAGGCTGAGAAGGCGTCGTCCCTTCAAGATGAACTAAAGAAGGCACAAGCTGATCTGAAGGCAGCTCAGGCTAAAAGCAGAAAGAATCAATCCGAGTTGCTGGTTGCTCAGTCGGACCTAAAGCATGTTAAAGCTAAGCTGAAGGTATCCGAGGCTGAACTTGGAGTGGCTCAAGCCAGCGTCTCATCTCTAGAGACCAAATGTGAGGCATTCCAGGCGGAAAATATAAGTTTAAGCCAGAAGCTGGGAACGATGATCGATCAACGAGACTTATTCCGCCAGAGGATAGACGAGCAAAAGAAGAAATTCCATGACGCCGAGGTGGCAATGGCTAAAAAGCTTGATGAGGTCAAAGAAATCACCAAGGAGGAGACAAAAACGGGGATGATGGATTTGGTGAATTCAATGGGGAGAGAGCTAGTGGACTCTGGATATATGCTTTGTAGGAAGAGAATCCAGAAGTTGTATCCAAATTTGGATATTTCCCGCCTGGATGATGTCGAAGTACAGTCGTTACCGAGCTCCCCCAATCCTCCAAACGTGGAGGGTTTTGTTGAAGTGGTCCCTCCTATTTCCTCCATTCCTCCGAAGCCGAAGTAGACAATATTTTGTGTAATTTTTATGATTTCTTTTATATATCTTTGATTTATATATAGAATTTGCTCTTTAGTCCGGTATTTCATGAGTTGGGATTAAGTAAATTTGTTTGGTTTTATGCAAGTTTTGAGTGCCTTGTAGTTCATACCGAAGTAATGTGTTTAAATAAGTAAAGAAAAACATGACTATGTTGATTTATAGTCTTGATATAACTCAAAAATCATGAATCAAGATTATAACAAACAAATCTCCATTTATAACTAGTATTTAAATCTAACCTGGTGTCATTCGAGATGGACCAGGTCGGTAAAGGGTTTGAGACTTTGAAGTCAGGTCCGTAGACTAGTATCTTTACTTGGAGCCATACCTACAAGCACTTATGCTTGTAGGGGCTTTCATGGTTTTCGAGATCAGGTCGGTAGACCTAGTATCTTTACTTAGAGCCATACCTACAGCATTTATGCTCGTAGGGTCCTATTGAGATAGAAAAAGCTGATAGACATTTTGTGTTGAGAAAATATATCACCTGAAAGATAGGAATAGTTTTACTGATAGTATTTTCTTCAGGTGCTCAATGTTCCATGGTCTGGGAATCGGTTTTCCCTCCATGTCTTCCAACCAATAAGTCGTAGGCCTATTAATCTTCACAACTTTGTAAGGTCCTTCCCAGTTTGGGGATAACTTCCCCATTGTAGGCTCCTTGGTATTGGGGAAGATCCTTCGCTAGAACCAAATCACCTAAGTCAAATGCTTTAACTTTTACCTTCTGATTAAAACTTTTGGCCATCCTTCGATGACAATCTTCCATTCTGATTGCAGCCTGTTCTCTTTTTCCTTCTAACAAGTCGAGGTTCTCTGTTAACTGAAGATGATTAGCTTCCTTGTTGAAGGCTTCCGTTCTCAATGTGGGCATACCGATTTCTACAGGAATGACCGCCTCGGTACCATATGTAAGTGAGAATGGTGTTTCCTGAGTGGAGATTCTCCTTGTTGTTCGGTAGGACTAGAGTACACCAGGGAGCTCTTCTACCCATTTTCCTTTTGCTCGTTCTAACCTCTTTTTGATGCCACTTAATATAGTCCGATTAGTCACCTCGGCCTGCCCATTTGCCTGTGGATGTCCTAGTGAGAAAAAATGATAACTGATATGGAGATCGTCAATGAATTTTCTAAATACTTTTCCTGTAAACTGGGTGCCGTTGTCTGATATGATAGTTCGTGGCACTCCAAACCTGCAAACGATATTTCTCCATGTAAAATTCCTTACATCCACCTCGATAATGTGAGTCAGTGGTTCCGCTTCTGCCCATTTGGAGAAATAATCAATAGCGATTAGTAAATATCTCCTGTTTTGAGGGGCTTTTGGCAAAGGTCCTATGATATCCATCCCCCATTGGGCAAAAGGCCAGGGACTCGCAATGGACGTAAGTTCCTGCGGTGGTTGATGTTGATGTTAATATGAAGCGAAACGCTGACATTTGTCGCATTTCTTCACATATTCTCTAGCTTGATTTAGCATGCTAGGCCAGTAATAACCATGGGTTAATGCTCGATGTGAAATGGTTCTACCTCCATTATGATTGCCACATATTCCTTCATGGATCTCGGCTAGTACATATTCTGATTCTTCTAGAGATTGGCACCTTAGTAGGGGTTGGGTGTACGACCTACAGTAGAGTTGCTCATTTAGAATTAGGTACCGAGCTGACCTGATCCGTAGTTTTCGCGCTTGATTTCTGTCATCCGGTAATTGCCCTTCTTTCAAATATCTGAAGATAGGAGTCCTCCAATCCTGAGATGGTTCCGAGATGTAAACATTTTGAACCTCGTCTATACTGGGGCGATCTCGGGAGGAGATAGATAATTCTGAATCCCCTATGGTACCAAGGTGAGAGGCCATATTCGCTAAGGCATCCGCTCTCGTGTTCTGTCTTCACTCTATTTTGTGAATACAGAAAGTAAAAAATGATTTTTTGAGAGATTTTACCTGTTTCAGCATATTTGATCATTCTTTCATCTTTTACTGCGAATTCACCCAGAACTTGACCCACTACTAATTGTGAATCAGAAAAGGCTTCGAGGTCACGAGCTTCATGTTCTTTGGCTAGCTGCATGCCAAGGATTAATGCTTCATACTCAGCTTCATTGTTTGAAGCTCTGAAACCCAAAGTAACCACCTTTTCTGTGGTAATACCATTAGGAGATCTGAGGATAATACCAACTCCGGAACCTTTATCAGTTGAAGAACCATCCACATAGAGTTGCCATATGGCCGTAGTTGGGTTAGCATCTAAGTTCTGTTTTAGCGCTGGGGTGAATTCGGCAATAAAATCTGCCAAAGCTTGAGCTTTAATGGCAGTCCGAGGTGTGTATACTATGTCGAATTCACCTAGTTCTATCGACCATTTCACAAGACGACCCGAAGTTTCAGGTTTGTGTAAGATGGCTCTTAAGGGGTATGAGGTCGGAACTATAATTGAATGGGATTGAAAATACGGCCTGAGTTTTCTAGGCGGATATAATTAGTGCAAAGGCTAACTTCTCTACCTCAGGATATCGTTTTTCTGCCCCTAGAAGTGCTTTACTTACGTAGAATATGAGTTTTTGAATTCCATTCTCCTCTCGAAGTAGCGCAGAGCTTACTTGCATTTTCAGATACCGCAAGATATAAGAGAAGCTTTTTGCCTTTCCTTGGTTTGGATAACAGCTCCGGATATGCCATATACTTTTTAAGTTCCATAAAAGCTTTGTCGCATTCAGAGGTCCACTCCAAGACCTTATTCCCCCGCAGAGCTTTGAAGAACGGAAGACAACGGTCCATGGACCTTGAGATGAAGCGATTCAAAGCTGCAATCCGGCCATTTAATGTATGTATCTCCTTCCTAGACCTCGGGGGTTCGAGTTCTGCCAAAGCTTTACGCTGGGACTGGATCGGCTTCGATGCCTCGCTGTGAGACAAGAAAACCCAAAAACTTCCCCCGGCTGATCCCAAAGGTACACTTGGATGGGTTTAACTTCATCTTGTGCCTGTTCAAAATGTCGAATGTCTTCTTCAAATGTTCAACGTGGTCCTCCTTTTGCGGACTCTTGACTAGCATGTCATCAATGTAAACCTCCATCGTGTCGCCGATCAAAGGTGCAAACATTTTATTGACCAATCGTTGATATGTGGCTCCGGCGTTCTTGAGGCCGAAAGGCATCACTTTATAACAATACAAACCTCGTTCAGAGATGAAGGAAGTTTTTTCTTGGTCGGGAGGATACATTTGAATCTGGTTGTATCCGGAATATGCATCCATGAAGCTCATCAACTCATAACCAGCAGTTGCGTCAACGAGTTGATCAATTCTCGAGATAGGGAAACTATCTTTTGGACAAGCTTTATTAAGATCAGTGTAATCCACACAAACTCGCCATTTCCCATTTTTCTTTTTAACCAGGACAGTATTTGCAAGCCATTCTGGGTAAAAAACTTCCCTGATTAGCTTTGCATCTAATAACCTCTGAACCTCATCATTGATAATCTTATGTCTCTCTGGAGCGAACGCTCGTCTCTTCTGCCGCACGGGGTGGCAATCAGGATTTGTCGCGAGTTTGTGGCAAATACATGATGGATCAATACCTTCCATATCCTTAGTTTCCCATGCAAAGGTTGATAACTGAGTTTTCAAAAACTCTATGATCAATTTCTGTTCTGATGGAGGCAGATCGGCACCCACCTGTAAATAATGCTCTTCTTCCTCCAGACCCACCGAGATCTTAAGTGGTTCTTGGACTCATCCAGTTATACTATCTACACCGCGCGGGCTCAAAGGTTCATCAGTTTCGATAGGACATTCCATACTCTCACGTTGGTTAGAGAGATCGAAAACCCTGAGGTTCCGAGGTGCCTGTAATTGCTATTGCTGGGTTTTACCTTTGAGTGCAACAACGTGGTATTCCCGAGATGACGATTGGGAACCTCGAATAGTACAGACTTGATCGTTCTGTATATATTTGAGGCACTGATGAAGGGTGGAGGTGACGGCCCCTATTTGATGGAGCCATGGTCTTCCCATGATCACGTTGTATGGAGATTGGCAATCTACAATCACATATTCAGATATCACTGTTCTTTGTTCGTCGTCGACTCCGATAGTTGTTGGGAAATCAATACTGCCCATAGGAGAGCTCAGGTGTCCATCAAAACCAGACATTATTGTTGTGGTGCCTTTGAGGGCAGAAACGTCGAGATTCATCTTTTGGAAAGGCTCATAAAATAAAATATTAGTGGAGCTGCCCGTATCCACCAATACTCTAGAAACGTCGAAATTCGCGATACGAAGAGTGACGACAAACGCATCAGTATGCGGGCAGTGTATGCCTGCAAGGTCCAACTCGGAGAACTGGATTTGTGGTGAGGGTTTTCAGCCTTTTCTCAAGAGCCATAACTTGAATTGGGATTGGTGCTACCCTTACTTCTCGAGCATAGCGTTTCCTTGCCCGATTTGAGATGCCAAAGATAGAATTCGTAGCATGGAGGACGAGGATAACGTGGTTATTTGTTTAGGGTAGTTGGCTTTGACTTGTCCCAGGAGTGGACCCCTGATCTTGTCGTTGTGGCTGAGGCCTAGGGTCCTACCGAGGTGGTTGGGATTTCTGAGTTTGAGTATTTGGTCCACCCTCTCGTTGAACGAACTCTTTCAGTTGTCCCCTCCAAATTAATTGATCAATTTCTTGTTGAAGATGTCGACAGAATTCCGTAGTATGTCCGTGATCTCGGTGGAACTCACAGTACTTACTACGATCTCGTTGGTCTGGATCACTATATAATGGTTCTAGACGTTTGAAATTTTCGTGTGCCTTGACTTGTTGATAAATCTGGGAAATAGAAGCAGTTCAAGGGAGGGAGTGGCACACTCAGAGGTGCATATGATCTGAAGCGTCCCGAGGTGGGCTGAGTTTGACCTTGGGATGTTGTTTTTGTATCAGGACTCCTTTGTCGTTCGTTAATATTGCTACCACTCTGTGTTTGAGATTTACCCTCTATTTGTGCTTGTTCCTTGGCAAGACGAAGGGATGTTCTGGTGTCTTCCAGGTTAATATGCTTTCTGGCCCTTTCCATAAGTGATGCCATGTCTACTAGGGGGTTCTTCGTCAAAGAGTCATGAAAACGCCCTGGCCAAAGTCCCGCGTGTAAGGCGGCCACCAAAAAGGCTACACCGCAGTTAGTGATCTCAAGTCAAGCTCTGCATTAAATCGAGCAATATAATCCCTGAGTGATTCTCCCTTTCTTTGCTTGATGGATAATAGAAATTCTGGCCCCTTTCTGAGTCTCCGGCTTGTTAAAAAGCGGTCGAGGAAATGCCTACTGAGCTCATAGAAATTGGCGACTGAATTGGGAGGAAGGTTGTGGAACCATCGAAGGGCTGCGCCTTTAATACTTGTGACTAATGTTCGGCACAGAAATGCGTCGGTGGCGCCATGAAGGGCCATCGTATGTTGATAATTAGACAGATGATCACCAGGATCATCCAATCCTTCATAAGGGGTGAACTTCGGAAGAATGAATTTGCGAGGACGTTCCTCGGCTAAAATAGCTAGTGTGAAAGGAGTAGTGAACCTACCGAGGAGCTTTGTTATCTCGTCCCGTTGAGGAGGTTGATTTCCTTCTCGAGCAGGAACTGCTTGTCCCATGGAATCTGCCACTTCTTCTGATCTCAATGGTACTCTGGACGGACCAGAATGCTGAAATCCTGGAATACCAACCTCAAGTCCAGGGGGTTGAGGATTGTTTTGACTAGGAATAGCATGTTCGGATTGTCTTTGAAAGGAAACAGGTGCCAGGCTGGAGCGGTGGTCCTGGATTGCACCAAATTAGCTCCAGAATTCGCGGGTCTAACAACACGGCCCCTGCTATGGTTCATGATAGTGAGGTTGAATATTAGGCACGCCCCCCTTGAATGTCATCTCGAACAGGGAGCTACACCTGGTGGAGAAAAGGGACGAGCACTAGGGACCGCCTTCTTCATACCGCCTCCCTCTAGGGGGATACAAGATTTGTTGTCCACTTTCGGGAACTCCTGAGTGAGGGAGAACCGAAGGATTTTGAGTTAATGACGCCAAGACTTGGGATATGACTAAGAGCTGAGCTTGCGTCTGCTCAGATTGTTTCTGCATCTGCGCTCGAATTTGATCGAGTTGTTGCTGTACAGGATCTGAAGTTGCAACTTCCTCATCCTGAGCCAACGGTTGAGTTGATATTGGTGCAGAGCGACGATTGGAAGCCATGACTACCAAAAACTTGAAACAGAGAAAATGAGATAGAGAAGAACGCTAAACGTTCCCACAGACGGCGCCAAGCTGATGCAGCTATTTTTGGCTCGTCAAGGATACCACCGTCTCTGTGAATGCACCTGCAAAGAAATAAGATCAGAAAGCCACCGGGGAGGGCTCCGATGGGTAGCCGCTCCGATGGTTAAATGAGATGATGAAGAGAAAATATCACTTGAAGTAATAATATCTTCTTTTTCTTGCTTAAGTAAAAACTCAGATATTTTAGACATACCTCTTCCAATGTATTTATAGGTGAGTGGATTGTGTTCTTTTGTGCTAAGCGATGGACTTAATGATATTTTTATGTCACTGTTCATTGTTGATTTGACAGTGGTGTAGGGCTAAGATTTATTTCGTCTTTGGTCAGAGATAGATCCCACCGCTTGTCAGGCGGCACAGCATTCATCATGACGGCATACGTCATAATAATATTTATAAATAGTTGTCTTATCATGACATCGGTATCCTGAGATACTTTGGTAATGACCTTGATAGTCTTAACAAACAACCTAGGCTATTTGTTTGAGTATATCGGGATGCAAGAACCTTTTTATATTTATTTGGAGAAGTATATATATTTCAAGCTGGACACGTGTCAGGTCCTAACTAGGAGTATCTTTTTGGTGTATCAGCTTCAAATGTAAAATGGAGGTCTGTTTGTCTCTTTGAAAGTTGAAGGCTTTGCTAACTCCTATTTTTGTCGAATTCCTATCCATAATCTTCCGATTGATAGGGGGCAAAGGAGCTTTGCTTTTGCTGTGCTCCAATGCTGTTAAGATTAATTTTAGTTTAAAGCATTTATTGGCATGATGACTTGTATTTCCTTTAAATATTGAGGGCTTATTAGTGGTCATAGGCGATTCTACTGCAACTTAGTTACTCCAGCTATTTAATACGATAAAAATATTCTCTCTCAAGAATCAATGGTTGTGCTGGAGATGCCAAACAAAGGGAGGGGATATTTTTTAATTAGATTTTAAATTCTGGTTTTGTTTAAAGATATAGTTTGTTATTATCTAATTATTAAAATTGGACGTATCTTTTTCATCATTTCAAGTTTCTGAATTTTCCTTTCCCTTTCCATTATCTTGGTTTGATTATTAAAGGTTAATTGGGCGGTAAATGTATGTGCGTGCATGTATTAGTTTTAAATGAAGTTTGATTCCACGATGCAAAGAATTCATATACTGGAAGCATTGGAGGTGTTTAGTGATATGGAAATGGCTGGTAACGTCCTTCAAGTTCAGCGCGATTTCAACGAGTAAGATGAAGGTTTTTTTAATATATTTTTATCATTGTAAAAAATTATTATTTGTGTCAGAATAGATCTCTGGATTTGCCATGTGGGTCATTTAAAGTTTTCGGCAAAAAAATATTTTGTTTTTCGAAATTGGGCCATCGAATTGCTCTATTATGGATTTCACTCACGAATAAAAAAAAAAAGAAAAAGTGGAGTGGAGTGTTCATAAAGCCCAAATAGTTTCTGTGAAAGCTATATATATATATATATATATATATATATATATATATATATATTGACTGCAAATGAAAGCACGAAGAGAGAGAGAGACGTTCTATTCTATTCTATTTGATGAACTTAATTAAGAGAGCAACTTCTTCATATTGAGTTATGATAAAAAAAAAAAAAAAAATGAGGGAATAGATAGTCTGAACTATTATTTTCTGAATGTATATATAGTTATATATACATACATACATTCTATTATGTTTCTTCACCAACTTGTTATATCTTAGTTTTTTTTCTCTCTCCACATAACTACAAATTTTTTATACTGTGGTCTTCCATATAAATAAATATGTTTTTCCTTTGCCAAGCAATCGGATTGTGGTGGAAACATCACATGTTTATTTTTCTGTAGCTAACATCTTAATTATCACATGTAGATTATAAGCTCACACACCTCACAAATGATAAAATAGACTTGCACGAACTTACGGTAATCGGTTCGGATGCCCGGTTTGAAATTTATGCAAGTTTTAGCTCCAAAAAGGCCCATTTTGAAGTTTTAATCATACCAAAATCCCGGATATCAGCCTAACCACCCCGAAACCCCATCACATAGCTCCCAAATGATAAAATAGACTTGCACGAACTTACGGCACTCGGTTCGGATGCCCGGTTTAAAACTTATGCAAGTGTCAACTTCAAAAAAGTCCCATTTTGGGAGTTTTGACAGACCAAAATGCCGGATATCGGCCTAACTACACTGAAACCCCATCACACACCTCACAAATGATAAAATAGACTTGCACGAACATACGGTACTCGGTTCGGATGCCCGGTTTGAAACTTATGCATGTTTCAGCTTCAAAAAGGCCCATTTTGGGGTTTTGACAGACCAAAATGCCGGATATCGGCCTAACTACACCGAAACCCCATCACGCACCTCACAAATGATAAAATAAATTTATGCTATTTTATGCCATTCTTACTATTTATGCATGCAAAAAAAAAAAACTATTCACATTCTATGTTCATATATATTTAATAATTGTTCTAATCTATGTCATTTGATCCTTATTTCAGATTGATCGGGATTATTTTCACGCCGTTTTTATGTTTTGCATCGAAACTTGTTATTTTTATTTGTTTTTTTTTTCCTTTCATGAACATCTGTAGTTACATTTTGGAGACAACTTTTAATTTTTTTATTTATTGTTAAATTGTACTTTTACAAATGTACATAATTAGTTTAATATATGAATGTATTTTTCTTTTTTAATATATTCATTTCAGAATGCTTGGATTTTATTGTATACCATGATGGATGATTGATACAGGTTTAAACAGGAATAAAATAACAAATAAAACAAAGCAAATATGCTTTTAAAGAGGTTATTGGGTTGGGTTTTGTCTTGTAAATTGCTTGGATTCTTTGTTCAATGCCCATATTAAAGAGATTCTTAGGTTAGGTTATGTCCTATAAATTGCTTGGGTTATTTGTCCTAAGTTCATATTAAAGAGGTTCTTAGGTTGGGTTATGTCTTGTAAATTGATTGAGTTGGTTGAGTTTGATTATAATATAATTGAGTTGATTGTAATACATAAATTGTAACACATTATCGCTTCTTTAATAAAAAAAACTAGAATATAAGAACTCTAGAGTAAATTTATTGGTAATAGATCAAACTAAAAACATTTCTATTTTATACATGAATTCAAATAAAATTGAAGGGGAGTGAATGTATTAACCCATAACAAAGTTTGATTTTGATTCCTAGTTCTAAATATTATTGACAAGCTATAGCAATTACACCTATTAAATAACTATAAGTGGACTATCTTATAATTAATATTTAATAAATTAAAAATCTTTAATAATTAATAAATATTTAGGGAACAAACTTGGTTATATGATAAATAATTAATAATTAATAATTCTAATACCTAATAATTAATATTTTTTTAAAATTTTTTATGATATTAATTATTAGATAAAATAATTAAATATGTACTTATATTTATCATATTTATAACATATTTTGATAATTATATTTATTAATTTAACATAATTAAAGTCATAAGTATTGTAAATGAAAAAAATTATTACATCAAGAAACAAACTTGTTTAATTAAAAAAGGACATTTGGAGTTTTTTTATGTCTTAAGTTGAATATTTTATATATTTTTTTATGAAAAATCAAAATGTCTTTAGAAAGTTACACATAATGTTTTATTTCCATACTAGAAACTATTTATATGTAAGAAATACTTATTGGTTGATAAAAGTATAAAAAAAAACTTAATAACTAATAAATTTTCAATTTCACAAGTTTATTAATTATAAAAGGATTTATCGTAATAGAATTTTTGAAAATGGAAGAAAAAAAATCTATTGATAAATGAATCCCGATTTGTTGACTATTACTAATCAAATCTTGCTCCATAATTTGGTTCCATCTTGTAGTTGAAATAATTTTGTACCATGCTGTATTTAGAATGGTAATAATTACAAAAGCAAAAATACTTGTACAAACCATCGAAGCAGCCACCATCCACAAGGGTCCAGTGATGAAAACCTTTCTAAACAAAAACCAATCCCAATAAAAAGGCAGAAAAAATTGGATTGGTAAGTTTTATTAGGGGTGTTAATTTTTAACACTACACTGATACGACAAGATAATACGATTCGAACACGACACGAAGTTAACGGGTTTAGGGTTTAGCATAAATGGGTTAGAGTCATAAATGGGTTAACACATATAACACGATTAATAAACAGGTCGTATTCGAGTTTTACTAGTTTCAACCCGTTTAACATGACTTAACACGTTTAATTATAAAATATATTATGAGTTAAGGTAATTTGTCTCACATCAAATATTTATCAAGGTTTTGAAATTTTTTATTTATAAAAGAGGTTTCTACTTTAATTTGGCTCATATCCAAAGTTACTAAACTTAAAAATTATCTACACATATTAAAAGATTAGTAAATTTTTTTATTTAAAAAATAAAAAAATTAAAATAAATGAGTTAAGTGTGTCGACACATGTAACCTATTTAATAAATGGGGTAGGATTTGGGTTTCGAAACTTGACATGATTAGTTAATAGTATTGGGCTTAGAATTCACACATATTTTCGTAATATGTATGTCTTGACACGACTCAAACACGACACGATAATACGAATTAACATCCCTAAGTTATACCACTTCTAGACCTCCTAATATAAGAGCCAATCTTACTAACATTAAAAGAAAATCATGTATTGGTCTATGTAAATCTATTATTATATGTAAAATAGGAGATAAACAAATTGAAATATGTCATAACTTTATTGATCTGACATATAAAAAAAGTTATTCATATCTTTTTATTATATTTCTTTATTGTTAATTGAATTAAATCTTAGTGGGTGTGGATTGATGTAAGTACAATTATTGTATTGGACTATTCTCATCTTTATCCCAAAGAGATGTTTGAAACTTTGAAACTATATGTTTTGAAATCATTACAAATATATAATATAAAAATGGATTTTCCATCCAAGACAATTCTCAGTTCTCACCAACCAATCAATAGTTTGGATTAATAGTTATTGACTAAATTTTATTTTTTTTTGGTAAATAATCAAAATGGAACCTTAATAATTGAGAATTGTTATTAAATTTGAATCAAGAGATTTTTTTTATTTGAAAAAGAATTCAAATTTATTCGAATTGTTAAGAAGAGATGTGTAGTTTATTTAATTTCTTCTTTCTAATTTTGGGATTGAACTGTTAAATTGTTAGGTCTAAATAAATTTGATTTTTATACTCTTCGATCATTAATATATAATTTGTTAGATAATACTTACGACTGTTACTACAAAAAGAACACTAAATTCCAAAATCAATCATGTAATTAAGTAATTATTTCTTTCGAATATCAATTTTCAATTTTCAATCAGTAACAATATATACAAACACATACCTCACAAGTAATGTATTTATCAAATTCAAAATCGATTCAACTGCAAAAAAACTCCCATGTAATCAATTTTTTTTTAAATAGAGATATTAAATTGTTACAAATTAATCAATTTGCATGGGACAAGTTAATAATGAAACTTTGACAAATGTGGATTTTGCTTTCAAGTCAAGTGAAAAGTATTTTTAGCTTTTTTGTAGTAGTATGTGACTTGATTAAGGGGGCGTGGAAGTGTTGTAGAAATTAAAGAAGATGGGGCACACGTGTAATGGGTTAAGAAAAGACGAAGAGAGGGTAAGAGACAAAAGATGGGTTGTTGGGTTTGCATATGAGGACTCCCATAATTTAAGGGAACTGTGGGCCTGCCTCGTGCGTGATAAGATGGCTTTTTGGAAATGTCGTTAGCTTCTCTCTCTCTCTCCCTTTTTTCCTATTTTTCTTTTCATTTCTTTATCAAATATGAAGTTAATTAAATATTTTTAAAAAAAATAATACGACTGTGTTTTTTTATTTTGTGATAATCCCAAACCGTTCCTAACAAGTTTCAAATCACAACATTTGATTAGGTGACTCGCTCACTAATAAATGATCGTTCTTATGGTAGGCTGTGAACGACTTCACAATGAGGAACTGTACATTTTGATTTTCGATCATATATCTTGAAATATTGTTAGACGAAAAAAAAAAAAAATTACTGTCAACTGGGCTGACGGGTTTGTATTTTATAATTAAATTGAATTTTACACTTATTAAATATAATTTATTAATATTTTGAGTTAATTATATTTTTTTACTTTGTAATTTTCTTTAGTTTCAATTGAAACTATGATGTCTTATTTGAAATTGGTATAAAATTATAAAATATAAAAATATAATTAATCCTATTTTCTAAAATCGATCATCATTTATTTTTAGTATGTTATGGGTCATTATTTATTCTCTGTATTATTATTTCCTTCACTAATAATGATAGGATTGGTAATTCCACTCCTCTTCTCTCATTATTTTATTCATACGGTAAATTATTATTTACTTTCGGTAGTATTAATGAGTCCCTTTCTTTTTTACTAAATACCAATTTCACAAGATTATAAAAACTAATTTATTCAAACACATTTCCAAACCCACAAACAAAACATAATTTTGATAAAATTTGACAGTTCATCTGGAAGATCAAGACACAACTTCTATACGATAAAGTGTTGTTTTTCTTGATATTGAAGTAGTGACTTGAACTTAGTGCATCGAAGATTCACATTTATTAAAATAATGCCGACAAGAATAAAATATATAAGTGAAGGAGTTGACAATAATTTGTCCTAACCTAACTTCACTTATAATTGTCAAGTAGGGGGAAACCTTCATATTAATCATAAAGTTAATTTATAATAATAAAAGTTATAATTAATAAGACTTAAAGGAGATTATGAAATAAGCATAATTTTTATTGCTTTTGGAGTTAGGATTGGTATCCCTTGCATCCCCATCTACACTACAAAAATACCCCAAGAGGGTTTGGTCATTCAAGATGTTATTTTCTCTCTCTTTTGTTTATTTATTTATTTATTTGTTTTTATTAATTTTTTCATATAAGACGTGAAAACAAAGTTATAAGAAAACTTGAAGAGTCCACACTCTAGCTATTAAATAACTAAAGGAGGAGTAGGAGGAAGAACTTAAGATTTTGAAGCTTTAGAGGTATATTTATATGCATTTTGAATGTATAAGTCATGGACTGATGGAGAATTAAATATGAATTTTTTGCATTTTTCTTAGAATTTTATCGAATCATATTGCTTCTTCAATAACTACAACGGTTCAATTTATTATCAAAATAAACATTTAATATTATTTTTGAAAAGTAACTAATCTAATTACTTTAAAAGTTAAGCTAATAAAAAATATGTAACTTTATTTTTTTCAATACTTCACCTCCATGTGGCTATGCAAATACTATTTATTTTATAAGGAAAATTTTGCAAGTTGAACATAGAATAATCTTGTTTCTCTAATGTTACATTAATTAACAACTAGCTACTCAAAAATCTTAATCTTATAGAGAGAGAGAGAGAGAGAGAGAGAGAGATTGTAACTTTATATATTTTAATATTGTTAAAATAGTTTCTTAGAAAAGTATGGATAGTTCAAAAATTTTCTTAATTTAGATTATGTGAGCTATTGATTAATCTATTTGGTGATATGATTTCATGTTAGGAAGTGGTGGTAGATCAAACCCTTGATAATATTACCAACTATTAAATCACTAATTCATTTAGAAACTTAAGTTGTAAAAGAATGTGTAACTTAATTTATAATTATATTCTCTAATACGCCTCTTCACGTGTGGCCGATATGAGTCTATACGTGTTGATTCATATTATAAGGATGACAATAAGATTTAAACTCATGATTTTTATCTGTTCTGATGCCATATTAAATTACTAAGTCATCTAAAAACTTAAGTTAGAAAATGTGTAACTTAATTTATTATTATATTTTCTAACACGTACTAATTAAAAGGTACTAAAAAGAATACAATGATGCCTAATCTCATTAATTTCTTGCATCTATTCCTCTTCCTTGTTTTTTTATGATTGGAAATTGATTCTGTCACGACCCAAAACCCACCCTATGCGGATTAGGGATCCGTGACCCGGGTCTGCGGCCCGTGGGCCGTTCCCCGTCCAAAAGGATCTAAAATGCTAGGTAAAGTTTTAACAAAAGCATTTCTTAATCATTAAAATATCTGGTAGCACAGTCAGTTCGCCACTGATGCATGTCCAAAAATTATAAGTGTTAAATACAGATCCTTCAAAAACAAAACCAACAAATAGGACCGTGGTGACATGGGAGTATTAAGACCTAACAATATTTAACTTAATACAAAACTCGCCCAAACAGCTACCAGTAACTAGCAGCGTCTAAATCCCTGGAGCGCCTGAGGGTTCCCCGATTTCTTGTTGTCCTGAAAAATTTAGGGGAGAAGGGGTGAGCTAATAGCCCAATAAGTAATTTCCTGGCTTTAATGTGGGTTCGGGTTTGTCCGATGAAATGATAGAACAAAGAATAACAGATAGCCAATATGGGCAATAATGAAGGCGTAGCCAGTCACCAAAAATGTGCAAGGTATCGACCCGAGGGCCCAAAAGGCATATCCCACAATATAACACAAGAGTCAATAACAGAGCCAAATGAAATTGGGATCTGGCCTATCATGATGGATTGCTGCCACAACAATACATTAGCCAATCAAAGATATACCATGCTTGCAACAATATGATCATTTCACAGGGTATAAAAATATGATCATACAATGGAAACAATAATAAGTCAATATCGAGTTCAAGTAACCCAGATATACGTGAATTACCCGGGGCTCGGCATACCCCACTAAAACGCATGCTCAGATCCGCCACGGTTCCTCGGGCTCTCTGAAAAACGTTAGAGCTCTTTTCAATGCAGGTCCCGTAGGACACAACAGACCCTAATGGGTCTTTTCCCCCACGTAATCTGTGAATAGATGGGTCATTGTGACTGAGCACAACCCCGAGTACACACCAAATATCATGACCAACAAAATCCCATACAAGATGTACAATCGTACCAAACATTTGATATCACAAACAACAAAACACGAAGTGTATGGAATCAGTAGAATGTATCTCAAGACTAGGTCATGGTACGATAGTGTAATAATATTCAAATATCAATGATCAATCTCAAAGTGATGTAAGCAAGCAAGTTAAATCCAAAATCAAGTAAACTGATATCTACAAGTCGATTGGCTCAAATCAAATACATCAGGTAGTAATGGAGTACAAATTGGCAGCATATGAACAATAACGTGATTGGCTGGGAATAACCCATATTAAAGCGTCAGAATTACTTACTCAAAAATGATTCTCAGTAGTTCAACTAATTAAAGTCTCCTTCCCCTTCTCTTTTGACGTGCCTGTCAATTGAAAATAACTCAGTCTATAACTGTAATCGAACCATACTCGATATTCAAATTTGCTAATCTTGGCTATCGGTATCTCTATTACTGATTTAGATGTCGTCATTGTATTCGGAACGTCGAATAAAATAAGTTTAGGCTTTTACAGATCTTAAATCGAACGTCCGGATTAAAAAGGACAAAACCGTCTTTTGTACTTTATGGGTACTTTTATTCCCGGAACTTCTTTTTATAATTTTGACCTCACCGTTGGATTCAGTGGGTCCGAGATAGTAAGAATACCTATATGACTTGCCTTGTCAGGACACAGGGGTATTTTGGTCATTTTAAGACTTGTTCTCATTGTATTTTAATGTTCGGAGTCCCGTCTCGTAAAACGGGTCCCACCATTAGATCCGGAATGCCCGAGATAATAAAGTTTGACTATTCATTCGCCCCGTTCGGACTTCATTTGACTTATTTGTGACTCAGGGGTAAAATGGTAATTTTACCTATTTAATAAATTATTTAAATAATTTATTTTATTATTTTATTATTTTTCCAGGGGTGTTTTTGAAATAATTCTCCAAAGTCTGGGTCAAATTTGGAACAGGGTGAATAGTTGGGGTCAAACCACAATTATCATAAGTTTCGGTTTATTTATTTTTAATTAAAACATTGGATCAGAGGGTTCACTCAATGAAACCCTAGACCGGTCTCAGACCACACCGAACCAACCGGTTCAGTCTTCTCCAGAGAACCGGTTTAATGGGTCATGCTGACGTCATGATGACGTCAGCCCTAATTTAATATTTTTAAAACTCTTTAATGAAACGGCGTAGTTTCATCGCCTGTTGGATCCGGTCGGGTCCCGACCCGACCCAGACCCGGATCCGGTCCCATCTTGACCCGACATGGCCCCCCGTTTTTTCGGTGGTCTTCTCCGATCGTCCCTGTCAATTCCGGTCACCAAAATCTCGGCCAACCCACGGTTTTACACCATTTTGAAGCCCAAAATTTACGGTTTTTGTACCAAAAGTATCCTAACGTTTTAATAATTAATTTAAACTAGCTTTGGACCTCGGTTGCCACGGTTTTTCAAAACCCATTTTCAGTTTTCCGATCACTGTACCCAGTTTCCGGTGAGCTGGGTTTTCTTTATGATTTTCTCATGGTTTTAATTCAAATCTTTTTCTAATAATCTCCTGCACCTTATGGGGTGAGTTCTAGGTCATTTAAATCGAGTTTTTATGCATGAAATATAAAAGAACCGATTATTCTCTCACACCTGTAATCACTGTTTTCTCCCTTAATTCTTCATGGTTTTTAATGATTCTTGTTGCGTTTGAGACCTCATGTTATACTTTCTAAGACCCTATGTTTAGAATCAATCCAAGACATGCTATAACTTTTGAAACAGAAACAAAACTACTTACCGTATTTTTTTCGGTTTCTCAGGTTGGTAAGCCAATTCCCCTTCCGTCCCTCCTTCTGAATCCACCGAGAGCTCCCTGAGCTTCTTCCTGACACACTCAGACTCCTTGGTGTTTTTCTCCCCTCTGATTTTCTCACTTCCACACGAGAATATCTATCTACACTTTTATATAATATATATTTATATTTCTTGCCCCAAGCACACTCAACAAAGCATGGCTGACCATGCTTTCCTCCATGATTTTCTGATTTCTCCCATACCCCTCTCCATACCTATAGGTATAGGTTAGGTGGAGTAGGTTTTGATATTTTCATTTTATATACAATATATATATATACATATATCCTATATTATAATAATGTATAAATACATAATATACATCCATTTAATACACATATATTTGTATTTTGATATTCATAAAATATAGGATTAAACAGCTCCAAGTACAATTGATATAATGTTGCCCGACCCGACTACCTCGATATTCGTGCCATTTTGGGTCGGGGTATTACAGATTCCCTTAGAGCAGCTCCAACCAAGAGTAATTGGAGCTGTTATCTTCAAATTTTGATTGATTACTTAATATAGTAAGCTCTAATAGCTTGTCAAATATTTCTTCAAAATTTGAGTTTGTCAAATTTTCTTTCAAACTTGAGAGGATTTCTAGTAAGTTGTCATAATTTAAACGATACAGATCATTTCAATCTAATAACTTAAATTTGACCAAAACTATTTCTTGAATCAGAAATGTCAAAAAATAGTTTTTAGCATTGAAACAGAAATGTCAAAAAAATAATTTTTCATACTATAACACTGCTAAAATTTAGTTTTACTATGACTAAACTAACTTCTATTATTGGAGTTTCTCTTAATTGCAATCCAATCTTTCTTATTGCTGAATGAGGTTGAGAAGCTCTCAAAATTAATCCTAGGACACCAAATGCATTTGATTTCAGCTATGTTTATAGATTCTCCACCAATATTTGTTCTTTCCCTGTTATGAATTTCTACAAAACAAATTGCAAAAAGTAAGGATACAAAAGTCCCAGCACCAAATTACAGACCTCTTTCTTTCGCAGGCATAATTAGGATTAGATATTGATCCAAATTTTATCTGTTTAGCCAAATCTAGTACAATTAACCTAATTCAATTATCCGTTCTAATCTAAATCTAATACCTCTTTTAGTTTTATTTATTTTGTCAAGGAAAGGAGTCTCTATTTTCAAGTATATAATTTACAAATAAATCCAGTCTATTATTAAGAAATAATTATACCACCAAGAAGTCCATGGTTAGAAAGTTAATTGGCCTTCGATCTCTATATTAATCACTTTATTATTAGTTAATCCATGTTAATTACGTTTTTGTTATAAATAATATTTTTTCTTTTTTATTATAAAGTAACTTGTGGATTACGTGTCATTTTTTATATATTTTTCAAAAACTAATTTATCACCCCTTTCATTTATTATCTTTTTACGTTATTGGATTGACTTTTTTTACTTACTTGTTTCTTCACTGATTGATATTATTTTTATTAGTTTTTTATTTTTTATTTGAATTTGAATACACTCCTTATCTATTTTCGGTATCATTGAGTGTGAATTTCTTGAGCTTAATCACCTCTTTGTTTTTTTTTTTTTTCTTTCTATTCTCTTTTCCACTGCGAATTTCCTTATCTATTTAGATCTTATCACCTCTTTTTTTCCTTTATCTTCTTCTTTCTTTTTTTTTTACTATCTTACCTTTGGTTTATGTTAAAAATTATTCATTGGATTTTCATTCACAATCAAAATTATTTTGTGTTCTATTCATAATTAGGTATGTGATTATATGTATATATATATATATATATTATGGTTTTCTTTGGATTTTTTTTTATATTAATTTTCTATTAATTATACGCATTATATTCGTGATTTTTTCATACAATATTTGTATTATTTATATAGTATTTTGTTCATTTGTTTTTATTTTTTTTAGTTTATATAAATTATTCGTTAGTCGTTATTGAAAGTTTTATTTTATATTATACATTTTTTTATCTATTTTTATAGTGAAATATACCATTGTCTTTGTTTGTTAAATGTTCTGTAAATTTTTACATGTCAATGTTTTGTTTATTGATCTTTCACTTCTTTTTTTAAATGTTCTGTGAAATTTTATATATCAGTAATTTGTTTATTATAAAAACGCATATGTTTATATTTTATTTTATTTTATCTTTTTTTATTAATGTATAATTTCACTGTTTCATACTATATAATTTTATATTTCACATATTTCACCATAAACATACATATGTTTATTCTTTATTTTATTATAATTTTACTATATAATTTCATAGTTTTTTATATTTTTTTTGTTTATTTTTTTTCTTTATCAAATTTTTGATGATATTTGAAAATATAGTGATTTAGAAATCCCAATTTTAGCACCGAAAATGGAAGAATTAGTAGATTAGGATCATAGTTGCCTTTTTGAGTAACGAAAATCTCTCATTCGTTCCGCGGCTACAGCGGGTCATTTTTTGTATTTTGGTAGCTTTTTTAAGGATTATATTATCAATAAAAATCAATTGGACATCTTGAGTTATAAGAGTTAAAGTTTGACTTTATTATATTTGAAATCTTATTGAATGACCTATAACCGGATAACCCATAGAAAATTAACATAATATCACACAATCTCATTTTAGAGAGATTCAAAACTTTGACCTCTACTATAAAAATAGACGTTAGATGTCACTCAGTTACTGAGAATATAAAGTACAAGGAATACTTAGAATACATCAATAAAGGAAATTATCCAAGGGCAGTGCAATGGCATCATAATTAACATATTTATATTTGAATTAAGAATTTACAGATATGTCCATAATTTTCTTTAACATATAGAATTCGAGTTGCGCCTAATCTTATCTAAACCCTATGCAAGTCCATGTACAATTAATTATTGTCTTTTCTAAGGGAATTTGTTTTTTATTTATTTCCAATTGTAATTTTTCTCAAACTAACTATGCAACATAAAATATAGAAAATTGATTTTGGCCATTTCATTCAAGATGGATATGTTTGAGGGGGCGGCCGAGTCTTAAAAACATTAGACCAGCTCCGCAATTCTAGAAATGTTTCTCATAATAAGACGAGTATTTCGGATTTCGGCAGACTGACCCTTGAATGTTAACTTACCATGCGACCCCAAACTTGTTCTTTTAAGTTTCATCTCCACAACATGCAAGGCATGAGTTTGCATTTACTCTTTCAGGTCTCGTCCTATTAGTTTCCAGTCAGATAAATGATTGGTCTGACCATTGAATATCATTTTCCATATTATAAATAGGTAGATTTCATTTGGTAACATGGTAGAAAGATTGAAAGGGTACCCACTTAAACTGGTGTTTGGGTTGTTCCATCAAATACACTCAGCATTGAGTGTTTTTTTTTTTTTTTTTGGCTACACTTTTTGTATATTTAAAAAAAAAATAATGTAAAAACAGTCATTAAAACTAGGCCAAACGTGTTTTATTGAACAACTTTAAAAAGTATATTATATATAAGAATTTCTCAATTTCAACAATATTTAGTACTTATATGTCACGCAATATAACAACACAGAGACCGCAGGATTAAAACATAAAAATGAAATATCAGTCAGCTGTATCATGTAATGTCAAATCATAAAATTATTAAGGTTAGGTACACTTCAATGTATCCCAATGTCAAAAACCATCCTATAAAAGTATATTAAAAATACAATTACACCTCTTATACTTTGGATTCATTTAACTCCCTAATTATAATTGTAATTAAAGTGTTAAATGTAATGGAATTAGTTAAAAATATAACAACATAAAAATATGTACTTAAAAATTTGAGCAGAAAAATTTACACTATCCTTTTGTAATTAGGCCGGATAACACTTTACACCTTTGTAGTTATTTCATTTTATTTATTTTGACAGAAAACTTGATGATACCTCTTTACTCACAATTATAAGAGAGTAAAGTGTTAGTATTTTGAATAAGATATTGTTCAAATTATCGTATGAGTGTATTTTATCTTAAAATATTTAGATGATTAACATTATTTAAAAACAATAAATCACAAGAGTGTTCCAAAAGAATTTCACCTCCAAAAATATTGGATTCAAAAACTCCTAACTCAGTACAAATGGTGACAATCTCTCACCATGCATGCAAACTTTCCAAATATTCTCATTTTAGCGTTTGCTTAAAACAACAAGAATAAATTACATTGACCTTCTTTGAGATTTGTTAATATTAGACATGTACTTTGTGATTTGAAAAATTAGTACTAATCTCTCCTTTATTTTAATGTCGGTAACATAAACCTCCTCTCCGTTAGTCAACGGTTACTTGACTGAATGAAAAATGCTAATATCATCTCATAATGCTTTTTAAATACCAACTCTACCCCTTCTTTACTGAACACACTTGAGTTAATTCATAGAATTTCTTTCTTTCCTTCTCTCTCTCTCTCTCTCTCTCTCTCTCTCTCTCTCTCTCTCTCTCTCTCTCAAGTTTCCACAAACAAATTACCCAAAAAAAAAAAAAATCATAAATGAAATCCTGCAATGGAAATTAAACCCCAATGTAAATTCTTTCTCTATCTAAAATCTAAAGTTTTCTCTCTCTAAACACTAAAAATATGTTCTTTTTTATTCTCTCTCTAAATTTTATCATATAATATGTTATTCGAGAAAGTAGAGATGTGAGAGATTTTAATATAATATATATATAGATATATAATTAGTGAAAAAAATTTCAAAATAAGTGTTTAGAGGCTAAGGTCCAAGAGAAAAAAACTTTAACCCCAAAAGTCATTGAGTTTTAAAATTGGGTGATCCCAAGTTCCATAGGATGAGGTAGCATTATCATTTTATTCTTAATGAAAAAATTATCTTTACTTTCCCACTTACAAAAACACAGAGCTTCTTTCAACTAAACTTGCACCTAATCTGTCATGTCATCACTTTTTATTTTTGAAACTTCAAAATTAATTAATTTACAATATATAAGTATGTTTATCATCTACAAATTGAGATCTATCAAACAAGATCCACATTACATTGAAAATTCTATAGAAACAAATTGTGTAAAAATGATATCATATAATGCAAATAAAACAAAATTTACATAGAATTCGCAAAATAAGGTGGCCCATTCGACATTAATTAGTTCAAAATAAATTACCGGCAAGGTGTGTTGAAAGTTTGAAATTTTTTTCTATCATATAATGATTAAAGACTCTAAAAATTCCACTTGTTTACATTTTTCAATTAAAATTACAGCAAAACTTCAAGAAATTTTTAGGTGCGCCAGAGTTTAGCATGTTAACAAAAAACAAGTCTTTTGTATCCCTATTTTTTCTCTCCTGTTTCTTTTATTTATTTATTTATTTCAATGGAGCAGGGTTTGAAATTGTGCTCTATTCACACTATTCTTTCAACTAGTGAGTGTGAAAGTTTTATTTTAAAACTAAAATTATCTAATTATTTAATACAACTTGAACATGTTGTCATAAAATGCCCATATTTTGCTCTAGAAAAATTAAAACAAAGCTTCATTTTTTTATTGGAAAGTAGACTCATAGAGCTTTTTAGTAATATAAGATTTGCATGCTAATTCATTGGAAGTAAATTTTCAATTTTAATTTGAAAACAACTCAAAAATATTATTGAACAAAATTCTCTGTTGAGTGACAACTTGAACATATTGTGGTAAAATTTTCATATATTGCTCTACAAAAATTGAAACTGAGCTCTATTTTTTTTTTTGGAAAGTAGACTTATAGAGCTTTCTACTAATATAAGATTTGCACGCTAATTCACTGGGAGTAGATCACAGTTTTAATTTGAATATCACCCAAAAATATTATTTAACAAAAATTCTTTGTTTAGTAACAACTTGAACAAGTTATAGTAAAATAGTCATATCTTGTTCTACAAAAATCGAAACTGAGTTCCATTTTTTTTTTTTTTTGTTGAAAAGTAAACTCATAGAGATTTTTAGTGATATAAGATTTGCATGCTAATTCATTGGGAGAATATTGCAATTTTAATTTGAAAACAACCCAAAAATATTATTTAACAAAAATTCTTTATTTAGTGTCAGCTTGAACATGTTGTGGTAAAATAGTCATATCTTGTTATATAAAAATTGAAACTGAGCTCCGTTTTTTTTGTTAGAAAGTAGATTCATAGAGCTTTCTAGGGATATAAGATTTACATGTTAGTTCATTGGGAGCATGTTGCAGTTTTAATTTGAAAATAAGCCCAAGAATATTATTTAATAAAATTCTCTATTTAGTGACAATTTAAACATGTTAGTGGTAAAATAGTCATATATTGCTTTAAAAAATTGAAACTGAACTCCGTTTTTTATTATTGGAAAGTAGACTCAAATTCTTCTAGTGATATAAGATTTGCATGCTAATTCATTGAGAGCAGATTGTAGTTTTTATTTGAAAACAGTCAAAAAATATTATTTAATAAAAATTCTTTGTTTAGTGATAGTTTGAACGTATTGAGATAAAATAGTCATATTTTGCTCTACAAAAATCGAAATCAAGCTCTGTTCTTTTCTTCTTCTTTTTTGAAAAGTAGACTCATAGAGATTTTTAGTGATATAAGATTTACATGTTAATTCATTGGGAGTAGATTGAAGTTTTAATTTGAAACAACCCAAAAATATTATTTAACAAAAAGTTCTCTATTTAAAAACGACTTAAACATGTTGTAGTAAAATAGTTATATCTTACTTTACAAAAATCAAAACCGAGCTCCCTTTTTTTGTGTGGGAAAGTAGACTCAGAGATTTCTAATGATGTAAGATTTCCATGTTAATTCATTAGGAAGTAGATTGAAATTTTAATTTGAAATAATCAAAAAATATTATTTAACAAAATTTCTCTATTTAGTAACAATTAACTTGAACATGCTGTGATAAAATAGTCATATCTTCCTCTACAAAAATCAAAATTGAGCTCCATTTTGTGTGTTGGAAAGTAGACTCATATTGTTTTCTAGTGATATAAGATTTTCATGCTAATTCATTGGGAGAAGATTTCAGTTTTAAGATGAATACACTCAAAAATATTATTTAACAAAAATTCTCTGTTTAGTGACAACTTGAATATGCTGTCGTAATATAGTCATATTTTGCTCTACAAAAATTGAAGCTGAGCTCTATTTTTTTGTTGAAAAGTATATTCATAGAGATTTCTAAAAAAATAAGATTTGCATGCTAATTCATTGGGAATAGGTTGCAGTTTTAATTGAAAACAACCCAAAAATATTATTTAACAAAACTACTTTGTTCAGTAACAACTTGAACATGTTATGGTAAAATAGTCATATCTTTCTTTTACAAAAATTTCTAATTCATTAGGAGCAGATTGCAGTTTTAATTTGAAAATAATTCAAAAATATATTTTAACAAAAATTCTCTATTGAGTGACAGCCTAAATATGTTGTGATAATATTGTCATATTTTGCTCTAGAAAAATCAAATTTGAGCTCCGGCTTTTTTTTTTTTTGGGTTAGAAACTAAACTCAAAGAGTTTTCTAGTGATATAAGATTTGCATGCTAGTTTATTGCAGTTTTAGTTCAAAGATAGGTCAAAAATACTAACTAACAGGATTTTTTTTCTTACAAAAAAATTGAAATTTTTGTCCATAGAATGAAATTTCTTTGTTAAAAAAAACTTGATTTTTTTTACTGAATTTTATATTCAAAATGGATCTTATTTGATAAATTTCTTGTTTAATTTCGAAATTCATAAGAAAAAGGGATGATGATGTGGCAGTGGTAAAAGTAACTTACCTCTCATAGGTGAATTTTTTAATGACATTTTCTATTAATCAATTAACTTACAATCAATTCTCCCTTTAAGTTCAACAATATCAAATGGACACTAAACTTATTTCAACAAGATGCGCATTATACTTTTTTGGTTAAGATAATAGAAAATAATGTAATGTTTTATGTCAATTTATCCTTTCTTTCTTTTTTTTAATGTCAATTTATCCTTTCTTTTTGTTATTTTGTGTAATTTCTTTTCAACAATTTTTATTAAATACTCAATTTTTTTTTATTAACTACCTATTAATTTTCATCAGCACTTTTATACAACATTTTTGGTGTTCTTTAAAAAAAACAAGAAAAAGAAAAAAAAGTCTAGTGCTCGAATGCTCTAATATAGTATTGTATTGGCATGGTCTCCATGTGGATCCTATACCATACTCACCTATGAACTGTGGCTGCATAAAAATTTTAAACTGTCACACCAGAAATTTATTCCCAAAAAAGGTGATTGAATTAAAAAATAAAGATATTCCTTATCTTTTTAGCTTTTCTTCCAAAGCATGCCTATTCCTAGTATTTTCAACCTAAGAATTTTTGTCTGTGTTCCCCATGACATGGCTCCATTATTCACATAAGGTCAGTCCGTAAAAAAATGAAGAAAGGAAAAAAATCATTAGAGTGATAGATACACGAGGCAAGCACTTAATATTAAAAATATATATATCTACTATATATGTCAATCCCCTTGATTAGATTCTTGATCATGATTTTGGACAGATTTTGACATAAATTTACAACTTTGTGTTCATTTAGTTAGGTGGGAGCTTCAATTATCACCTTTTGAGTTTTCTTAGCCTAAGAGGTCTTGTACTTATCAGTTCAACCACCTTTTTTGATGTAAGAAAGATAAATTATCTTAAAATAAAATGATATTTATTTTAGAATTGTTTAATTTTTATTTTTAATTTTAATTTATTTATAATTTCATAGTTTTATTAGAACTAGTATAAAAAATATAGAAATTAGTAATTTTTTATTTGAATTAGTAATCTTTATTATATTAGAATTAGGATAAAAATATGAGTTATTATTTTCTGATCAAAATAGTAGTTTTCTAACTTTATAAATATTATGTAATAGGTCATTATTAATAAAATATTAATTACAAATTTTTGAGAATTTTTTTTCTTTTCTCTTATTGGGTTGATTATTCTTCATTGGGTTGAGAATTCTCCGTTTTTGGATATTGACGTTAGTTGTATCCATTGTTCACATATTTGTTCTGCATTATTTTTCCTTCTTTAATTGATATATTTGATAATATAATTACAGGTTGTTAATTAAGCCCGCATTCTTGTTCTTGCGCTTTTGTGACATATATTGAGTGAAATCTCAGACTTTTTGTTATATGAGAAGTCATAGTTTTAAATCTTTTCAAGTGTGAGTATATTATAGTATATTTATTTATCATCTATGAACTGGACTTGTAAGTAGTATAAGTATGTTATTTCTAATTATGGATTGCAGATGTTTGTAAAACTTTATTTGTAAATAGACATTCTTTCTGTTAGTTTTTAAAAAAAAACATATATCAACACCAGTAATAGCAAAATATAAATTAGATCTTGTTTACAAGATTCTAAAATTTAATTGATATTAGAATGGTATTCAATCGTGACTTACAATTCCAAATCATTTTTAATCTTTATATAACAAGACAACAATAATAAAAAAGAAAATTCCAAAACATGAAAATTTTAAATTGGGTTCAATAATGATGTTGTACTTTTTCGTTCGCCCACCGTAAGCTCCCATGCACAATATTGTTTGCTTTGGGCCTTGGCCTACACGGCTTTGTTCTTCTAAGAAGAAAAAGGCCTTGTGCAAGGGAGCCTACGGTGGGCGGACGAAAAAGTGCAGCGTTAATTTGGCGCCGTCTGTGGGAACGAGGCCAGTCACGTACTGTTCTTCCTGTGTGCACACTTTGAGTCCCATATCGACTAGGAGTCGGGCACTGCAGTAACAAATAAGCACCCAATCGTCCTCTCCTTAGTGTGAGGCTTTTTGAGCTACGGCCTAGGAACAAAACCGTGCGGGCAAATCAAGACTCAAAGAGGACAATATCATGTCAGGCGAGCCTACGATGGGTGGACGAAAAAGTACAGCATCAAAGAATATAAAGGCCATGAACTATTCTAAAATAAATGAGAACCAAGAAATTTTCTAAAAAAA